>CM060926.1:599143758-603943758 GCA_030737875.1 Allium sativum | reverse complement strand
AAGGCCGTCCATAAAGAACCTCGAAAGGTGCCATGCCAATGCTAGACTGAAAGCTATTATTATATGCGAACTCCACCAAAAGAAGATGCTCCTCCCATGTACCTCCGAAGTCTAAAACACATAGCCTCAAAAGGTCCTCTAGAATACAGTTCACCCTCTCGGTCTAGCCATCCGTCTGAGGATGATATGCGGTGCTCAAACATAACTGAGTCCCTACCGCCTCTTGCAAGCTCTTCTAAAACTCACTAGTAAAGATAGGATCACGATTGCTCACTATGCTAGAAGGAACACCGTGCAAACAAACTATCTCTCGATTTTATTTGGAGGCTAACCATGGAGCAGTCCTCTTACTCTTCATGGGAATGAAATGGGCGCTCTTAGTAAGTCTGTCTACCATGAACCAAATCCCCGTATTACCCTTCCTTGATCTCGGTAATCCATCAACAAAGTCCATCGAGACACTCTCCCACTTCCATTGTCGGACCTCCAATGGGTGAAGCAACCCACCGGGCTTCTTTTGCTCTGCTTTTACTTGTTGGCACACCAAGCATCTAGCGACAAACTCAACCACATCCTTCTTCATTCCGGCCCAAAAGTAAACTCGTCTCATATCCATGTACATCTTGTCCCCGCCGGGATGAATGGTCATCTTCGAATGATGTGCATCTTCAAGAATAGTCTTCCTCAAGTTCTCGTCTCGTGGTACACAAAGTCTACCGTCCCTACATAACCAACCCTTATCATCTAGGGTATACCTACTGAGATGGCTCGATGAAACCCCCTTATGAGCTTCTATACTAACTCAACCAACTGTGTGTCATCTCGCTGTGCCTCACCAATCCATCCCAAAAGCGTAGGTCTGACCTCTAAGGATGCTAGCAAGCCGGGTACAAAGTCAATGGAAGGTCTAAAGTCAAACATAGAGATGAATTCTAAGCTTTGTCGCTCAACAAACAACGGACTCAAGGACAACCTTTTCCTACTTAAGGCGTCTGCCACCACGTTACCGTTGCCAGGGGTATAGGCTTTCTCGAAATCATAGGACGCTAAGAATTCCATCCACCTTTGCTACCTTAAGTTCAAGTCCTTCTGAGAGAACAAGTATTTTAGTGATTTGTGGTCAGTGAACAATTCGAATTTCTCACCAAGAAGATAATGGCGCCAAGACTTAAGCGCGAAAACAATAGAGGCCAACTCTAGGTCATGCATAGGGTAATTTCTCTCATGTACTCTCAACTGCCTTCCTCATAGGCTATTACCCTTCCCTCCAGCATTAAGACTGTGCCTAGTCATGTTCCACAAGCATCGATATAAACGGTAAATGGTTTACTCTCATCTGGCAACACTAAGACTGGGGCTGTGGTCAAAGCTCTCTTTAAACGTTAGAACGCATCATCACAATCTACGTCCCACGTGAAAACTAGGTTTTTCTTCGTCAAGCGTGTTAATGGGGCTGATATTTTTGCAAAGTCCTTGATAAACTTCCTATATTAGCCAGCCAACCCCAAGAAACTCCTCACCTCGGTAGCATTTTTAGGGACCTTCTAATCTTGGATGGCCACCACCTTCGCGGGATCTACAGCTACCCCTTCTTTGGAAACCACGTGCCCTAAGAATCTCCCTTCCTTCCTCCAAAAGTGACATTTAGAAAATTTAGCTTTAAGGTTATGCGCTCGAAGGATCTCCAACACTTCCCTAAGATGTAGGGCATGCTCTTCCTCGCTCTTAGAAAAGACCAAGATGTCATCCATAAAGACCACCACGAATATATTAAGGTACTCCCTAAACACCCTACCCATCAAGTCAACAAAGTATGCGGGGGCGTTTGTCAAACCGAAGGGCATCACAAGCCATTCATAGAAACCATCTGGAGTCCTAAAGGAGTCTTGTCTATGCTATCCTCAACCACTCTCAACTGATGGAAACCAATGGCTAAGTCCAACTACGAAAACACTGAGGCGCCAACTAACTGATCGAAGAAATCATCAATCCTCGGCAGTGGGTGCCTATTCTTCTTAGTAAGCTTATTAATTTCTCTATAGTCCACACAAAGTCTAAGGGACCCATCCGCCTTCGTGGAAAATACTACTAGATCACCCCACTCTGATATACTACGTCTTATGAACCCCTTCTCAAGCAGCTCCCCTACTTGCTTATTGACTTCCCTCCTCTCACGAGGAGCCATGTGGCGTACTGGCAGAGATAATGGTTTTGCATTGCCTACAAGATAAATACGAAAGTCTATCTCACGTTTTGGGGGTAGACCCCTCACCTCATCGAAGACATCAACATATTCACGGACTATATGAACAGAATGTAAATCATCATTGGATGCATCAAGTGACTCAAGATAACTAAGCATTACCGATCCTCTAGGGTCACAAGAAATATCAAGGGTCTTTCCACTATGAGTCAACAATTTTACTACACTTTGTTCACAATCTAGGATGGCACCATATCTGGCTAGCCAATCCCCCCCTAGAATCAACCCATAGCCCATGAAACCAAGCACAAAAGCATTACATTCAAAACCAACGCCTAAGATAGACAATCTCAAATCCCTACAAACCATAGATAAATGAGCCGACCCAACAAAAGGATTTGAGACTACAATGGGATCCACAACAGATTAGTATTTAAGTGCAGTGTTTCAACTAATGATGCAGAGACAAACGAATGTGATGCGTCAGAATCGAATAAAGTACATACAGGATGATCAAATAGAAAAACTAAACTTTCAACGAAAATCGCTCTACCTCGTTCTTGCAGTGGTGGGACCACGAGAGCTGGGACCTGCCCTCTTGCCTGCCCTGGTGCCATGAGAGCCTGAACCTGCCCTCCCGAGGTAGACCCTGTCCTCTGCCCTTTCCTCGGGAAGTCTTTAATTAGATGTCCCGCTTCGCCACAGTGGAAACATCCAGTCTTCTTTTCTTCCTACAGTCCTTGCTTAAATGGCCTGGTGTCCCACAGTTAAAGCATCTTTTCTTTCCCTTACCATTGTTGCCTTTACCAACTTTCTTGTACTATTGTTGTTGATGCGGTTTCTTTTGATCCTCTTTCTTCTCGGGTGCCTTATTAGCATTGACGCCCTTCTCCTCTTCATGCATAAGCGCCATGTCAACTAGTCTCCCAAAGGTAGCCCCCATAGGGATGTGGGTCATAGCTAACCCATGTAGCGGCTCGTTCAAACCCTTAACAAATCTCAGGGACTTCTTTTCGGGTGTATTCACCAAGTCCAAGCCAAATCTTGCCAACTGATTGAACTTGTTGACGTATTCTTTTACTGAAAGGATTCCTTGCTTTAATGCCAAAAACCTTTCCATGTATAGAATCTATTCAGCCCGTGAGAGAAACTTTGCCTCAAACCTACGCCTGAAATCTGGCCATGTATCAACTGGACGCTCCCTATTAGTGACCTCCCATCAAAACGAGGTCTCATCCTTCATTAACCAGGCAGCCAACTGACCTTTCTTCCATCTTCTACCTCAAAGATTCCAAACAATTCTTCCACCTCCTTTAGCCAATTTCGAGCTTCAACAAACGTCTCCGACCCATGAAAAGGTTTCCCGCCCATTGCCCGAAAGTCCTTACATATCTTTGCAAAAGTATCAACACGAGGAGGGGGAGGAGGAGGAATGGTTGCAGCTGGGGGAGGAGGAACATTTGTTGGACTTGCGGCGGTGGCCCTAGCCTCCAAATACCTCCTAAACCATCCTGGTATCGCTACACCCTTCGGAAGGTTAAGATCCTCAAACATGCTGAAACGAAAAAGGAAAGATTCAATACAAAAGAATCGAAGGAAAGATGTATGGCTCTTGGGGTTATGTTTTTTAAAATAAGTTTTTCTCTTGAAAATACTTTCCTTAAAACATACTTTTGAAAGTATTTCTTTATAAAAGTGCTTTTGAAAAACATTTTTTCAAAATTCATATCTGTTCTGGTAACCTTCAGCTCTGATACCACGTGTAACACCCCACGTCCATTAATGTCACTCACAAAGGGAATGCATTAACTTCAATGGATCGTTTTAAGTGTGTATAGAACAAAAACTTAACAACAAGACAGATATAAACAGTACTTAAAAATTTAAACTTTATTCATTGCAGCGGTAAACACATAAGTTTGATTACATCATCAAAAACCAAGGACTAGAGTCAAAGTACATAATATCCATCTTGACTAAATCAGAGTTCATAAATTGAAACACATAACCCCAACATAAAGTAGCCATAAATAAGATAGGCTGAACTTTTACTTCATCGATCCAAACAACTTCTAAAAGTAAGAGATAAAGCTGTCCAAATCAAGATCCAATAGTGCTTGTTCCACCCTGAGCACCTGGGGAGGGAAAGGAAGAAAAGAGGTGGAAACAAAGGGGTTAGACATAAAGTCTGGCGAGTGCGATAACTTTAACAATATAATTATCAAGATAACTAGGCTAAGGCATAAGCTGCAAAATAAGGAAATGATTGTGAACAAATGGGTATGGAAGAGCAAACAAAAGGAAATAAGATGAACAAAGATAACGTTAAAGGCTCACCTACTCGCTATAAGATAATTACTACACTGCACCACACCAAACACCCTAAAAGTTGATCACGCCTACAGAACTTATTAATGATAATGGTAGTTTCCTATACCCCTAGCTGCCTTCATAGGTGTCGCCTGCCCCTATCTCCACTAGGTGTACCCGCTACCCCCATGCGATCGGCTCCCTAACTCGTAGATACCCGTGCTAGTCTCACAGTGGGGTGTATCACTCCCCAAAGTGGCAACCCGATACCATCAATGATGCACGGCTTATACCTACATGATGCAACAACGTCTTACCTACTAGCCCGGGCCCACACACGCACATGACCCCGTTGGACTTGTGTTGCCACCGCGCGTGTTCCGTCCTCGGCTTGGGTCGAGCCCACAAAGATACTTATGGGTTACTGGTTGAAATGGACCCCCATTACTTGACACAAGCTATCCACCTAAGCTTGTTCCCCTGTAGTACAACCCACTTAACTCTCTTTTTATTCATGTCCACTTACATGTTTCAATTTTGGTTTAGTGTTTCTAATCGTATTTCACAAGCCACCCAAGGCACCCACTTAACCCCTATGTCCCAACACATGTTTATCTGGTTAAGTGTTTCTTAATTTATTAACACCGTAACCTTGTAAAGACCTCCCACATTAGACTGGCATTTGTGGCAGCTGGATTTCCCGGGCGGGTCCGGGCAGTCTTACACCACAAACGAGCCTAACCTCATGTCTCTACAACTTTTACGCATTTAATTCATGCCCTTGACCTCTCATATTAGAGTGACATTTGTGGCTGCTGGATTTGTCGGGCGGGTCCGAGCAGTCTTACACCACAAAAGAGCCTAACCTCGTGTCTTAGGCGATTAATTACACATAATTAATTATCCCCAATTTGAATCAATATCCCTATTCAAATTGTCAATCAATTCCAAATATACTTATGTCTATAATTGAGTCAATTATGTCCATAAATGCCATTTTTTCCAATTAATGTCTTAAATTAAAATACATTAATTATATGCCTTTTAAGGCATTTATGCCAATTCTCAATATTAAATCTTTTAATATTATCCCATTGCCCCACGTTGTACGTTTGTTCGTTTAACGTGAAATATGCGTTAGACTCGAATAGTCTAACTTATGGAATAAAGAGAAAACATCACAACATGCATAGAATAAAAACTAGATCTAAACATAAGGGGTGAACTTGCATGTGTGAATAAGGTTTTTCATCTAAAATTTGCATAGGCCAAAGTCACAAACTTGCATAAAACTATATATGTCATAGATCTAGATTTAAAGGTGTAAACTTGTATAGGCAATAGTCGCAAACATGCATAAACTATGTATGTCATAGATCTAATCATAAGGTGTAAACTTGCATAGGCAACAGTCACAAACTTACATTACATGATTCATACTCCAAACATATATATACTTGCATATGTGATTTATGCAACATGAACTATGGTGTAAACTTGCATCTAACTCACACATGTCATAGCCTAACTTTAGATCCAATTTACACATAAAATAGATGTCATGAAACATGTAAGGTTGTATATGATTCATATCTAAATTAACATCTGAACTTGCATACATACATATGATTTAACATATGAATTAGTTCCTCAAACATAACCAAACTTAGCATATGAAGCATCATTACGAATTAATTGTACATAAGCCAACAATTAACATAATTTACAACTTAGATAATAACATCATAGATTTACAACATAGATAATAACATCATAGATTTACAATATAGATAATAACATAACGGTCAATGATTCACAACATAACCATATAACCCAAATCATATCTCAACCCAATTAAATTGTTAATTATCTTATTAAAGAAATCGAACTCACAAGTCAAAGAAGGTCTTGAGTTCTGGAATCTGAGTTCTGAAATTGATTTAGCTCGCCTTTATAGTAGATTCGTTATTGTTTAGATTAGAGTTGAATAGAATTGAGTTGATTAGCTTCGTTTTCCCGCTAGTTGGTGGCGGCTACTCTAGGATACAAGATGACAGCATGACGACCATGATTCCAATTTTTACTTGATTTTAGGGTTTGAGTCTACACATGTTTATATAGAATTTAGGATTAATCTAGGCCATCCAATCAACCTAGGATTAACCACAACCATTCAGTCAGGATAGGGTGACACCTCAGCCCTAATGACTCAGCAAGGAGTCAGAAAGGACTCAGCAAAGAGTCACAATATGGATCAGAACACACCAGAAAGCTGTGCAGGCTTTCAGCCCGACCTGGGCGCACTTGGCAGGTGTGCCAGTGCAATTTTTGTACTGGCGCACTTCCCAAGTGCGCCAGTACATTTATTTTTTTTTCTTTTTGGTTTTTCCGCCTAACTTCGTTCGTCCATATCTCCTTCATACGGTGTCCGTATGCAAACTCGGACACTATCTCGAGCAGAATTCCGAGACGAACACAATAGCGCAACCCGTTTCCCTTAATTCCCACATTTGAAATTAAATATTCTTAAATTTAGTTAATTTGATCATTCAAAAATTCGGGGTGATACAAATTTAGATTCCAGACTCTTCGAAACGATAACCATAGTAACTGTCCAGATTTGATTATCGGTGATTTTACTATCAAATATTAAATAAGATAACATATTTGTTTCCGTCGTACCTGCCAAGTTTCCTTTAAATAATATTTAATTATTTAATTTCAAATATCAACTTATTCATATACTTATTTGAAAACATAAGTATTTCTAAACTTAGGAACTCTTATTATACATCTTACGTGATAATCTCCTCTTGAATATACGCTTTCATAGCTAAAAGCAATATTCAACTCTAACACTCATTTTGAACACAAATTAATACTATCTATCAGATAATAGTGAAATCATTTAAGTTGGGGTATTTTTTTTGGTTACCTCTCAGACCTTTAGTCGAATTCATTCTCATCGTTAGCATTTGTAAAAGTTTGATATTCAAAATTTTCAACCAACTTGAATTTGTAAATCCGTTTGATTTTCGAACCATTTCAAAACAACATTGTTGTTTTGGAAATACTCATCATGTTAACTTGAATATCAAAAACAAGGAAAAAAATCTATTTATTTCCTTCACCCATTTATAATTAAATTACTTTTAAAAACTTACTTAATTAAGAGAATAATTAGTTAAAACATTTTTATTGGATAACTTATCCAATTTTAACTTCTCTATTTAAATGCACAATTATCTTACCAAAATCCATTAATTAAAATATTGATTAACTTTTAAATAAAAACATTTCTACATTTAAAAATTATTTGTTAAAAACTATTTCCATTATATTAATCGAAAATAGATTAATTTAATAACCCATTTCTATTTAAACCAGTTGATTTAAATTGATGCAAAAAAACAATATGATTAACTGGTTACAGTTAATCTTCCCTTTTCAAATTAATAAAATAATAATTAAAAATAATCATTTTTAATTGTTTCTTAAAACAATTATTCAAACTATTAACAACATAAGTTAATTTCTGATTTATTTTAAAGAAACTATCACTTAGCAGCCCCAATGGTATATAACAGTTCATTTAATAGATGATGTTCAAGTCGCGGACCCAATTTACACAAACAACCATGTAAATACAATTCAGTATTATCAATTGAAATCTCAACAATGTATATTTACTAGTAAATTATAACAACTAACATAACAATGTATATTTACTGGTAAATTATCAATTGAAAGGGTGTCTAATCAATACAGTAAATTCAAATATATAGTGGAACGGTGTTTATTTCCACTAACAGATGTCGATACAATATATAATTACGATTAACGTGATTAAACATAACTCAACTAATTAAATAAATAATTGAACAACTAATTCAGAATTTACTGAATTTACGGATCATTTACAGTTTATGCGTTAATTTAGTTTAACGACCTAATTATATTATAAATGATTATTATAAATAAAACTCATTTCTATTTACTAATAAATTTATTTAATTTAGATTTGAAATCGTTACAACTCGGCAACTACGTCGAGTTGCTTATATATCACCCCTAACGATTGACTCGACTAACACACTCATGCCAATAATCTATTCGAATATGTTTCTAATTTTAAACTTATATATATACATACACACATATCTATATATATATATATATATATATATATATATATATATATATATATGTATAAACATATATTTTATTTGCATTTGGAATTTTAACTAAAACACTTTTCTATTTAATTTATCATGGGTTGAGCCCAATTAAATTAGCCCAACTACTTTCCTACATGTTTATCAATGTATATATATGTTTATATATATTTGAAACTTAAATTTTAACTTCTCTTTTTTTTTTAGAGTAGTGGGCCAAGCCCAGCCCATTGATTCACATACTAACTATGCTACATGCATCTACTTGCCCCTTTATTTCTCCCACCTAGTTCATCAAATGCACCTCACGCATAGACCAAAAGAATTCCTCCCCATTTCTTCCGACCATCCACTTTCCACTTTCTTTCTTCTCTTATAATTTTTTTATTTAATGTAAAAATTGGGCCGAAACCCATTAACATTTACATGCGCCGCCATCGTTCTTATACATGAACGAGCTCCCTCCTGCTTCTTTTCTTATATCCCACTGCCCTCGTTTTCTACTGCTTATTCTCCATATTTTTTAACATAACTGGGCCGAGCCCTTTTGCCAACAGACCATCCATCTTCATTGCTACAGCAAAACATTAGGACGCAACCCAGACCGCAGCTTCCCCCATTCCTTTCCCTTATATGTTTTCTTCTCTTTTCTTTCTGTTACTTCTCACCTTCTCTACTCTGCTATTTTACTTTCTTCTCTATTTTTTTCAATTGGACAGCCAAACCAAATGGACAAGGCCACGCATTATGTTTCCCACCTACTGTTGCACATGCTTCAGGAAAAATAGAAGCGGCTCAAGACAATCAAAACTCCTTTCCTTCCAGTTGTACATGCGCGTGCATGTATACATGCACACTCAATCCCCAATGATGATCAACAACCTGAACCCACCTGCAATCTCGCCTTCAACTCCTCATTGCGTCGACACAACCAGTTTCCCTGTCCATCACATGTGGCCAAATTTGACCCAAAATATATCCCCTTTTTTTTAAAACATCAGCAGTCTATGTTGTTTCATTCATTCCACTACAACAAAACAATCCTTTTACAACGGGCAAAAACCGTTGTTATATGCTTTTTACAACGGGCAATAGCCCGTCCTAATATGCGTCGTCGCAATAGGTCCTCACTAAATTACAACGGTCTGTGACTGTTGTGAAAGACCGTTGTAATAACGTGCTCTGTCACGTGCAACGACACTATGACAATGGCTATAAACCCGTTGTAATAACTAATAAATTACAAGCGGCTTCTGCCCGTTGTAATACATTATATTACAACAGGTATAGCCCGTTGTAAAAGTCTGTTTTTTTTTTTTAAAAAAAAATATGATCGTAGTAATATAAAAATATTGCATAAATTAAAATATTGAACTCAAAATTTCTTATTTTAATATAAATTTTTTATTACACTCTTGAACAATACATAGTTTCGTTTTTTTCTATTACACAATTACTATACAAAATATGAAAATACTCATTTGTACAAATATTACTTCACTACATATACTTAGATACACTCGCTCACACCCTCACACTCAATATTTTAACTCACTCTCACACTCGATGCCTTCATTCTCAGTAATTTATCCAAAATTCATACAATCGCCAGGTGTACCAGCAGGGCCGATCCTAGGACTTTTGGTGCCTAAAGCAAAATGCAAAAATGAGGCCCTTCAACAAAAAACAAATGTATTACATCAAAACAATTTATAGTATTTAAAAATAAAGAGAAAAGAAAAAAAGAAAAGAAAAACATATTCGTAGTATAATCTTTAAATTGATACATAGCTACAAGCCTGAAATTAAAAAATAAAAGCAAAATGGATTTGCATCTCAATTCAGTCTCAGCAGTTCACCGATTCATATCAGCATAGATTTCTGGTCATTACTTCATTTTAGATTTTTACACCTCAGGCTCAACATTAAACTATTATACCATATACAACCATATATTTAAACATAAAATCCAATTGGGCAATTCTCTAAATCAGATGTTAATAATATTGTTTTACATAGATGCGAATGAGTGCAGACAACAGTATACCATACAGAAATATAAGAAGGCTGTTGACATTATTTTGATACATAAGCACAGATCAGATTTTGATATTCATTGCCTACCAACAAATAGAATGGCTACAAAAAATAAAAATAAAAAATTCCCAAAATTAGCATTCGATGTGAAATAATAATTTTCAGTTTTCTCTAAATAACCCTCAATTGTCAACCAGTAAATAAAAATTGTTCAAATAAAATAATGCAATTCACGATACGGATGATTCTTTGGATCTTCGCAAAAAACTGAGCGAATGAAGCTAACGCTGAACTGATTTATATATAAAAAAAAGTGAGGAGGGACAATTAACTGGATCGATGAAATTGATGGACAGAAAGGGCAGCTGCCACCAAGGTGTCGAAGAACGGCGGAGGAAAATTAACTGGAGATGCAATCAAATTCAAAACCTAATACCAAATTTTCCAAAATTCAAGATTAGTGAATTACTTACTTAAGATCCTTGTCTTTCGCTCGCACTGAAGTTCGGCTTCCAGGTTCAAATGAAATTGTTGTATCTACCAATTGCCTTTCTTTTAACCGTTGCCTGAGAATCCGAATTGGATCACCACTGTCTCGAGATAGATTATCAACGTTAGCTGATTCAGAGTTTGTATCGGCGATTTCGCGATTGGTTCAGTTACGTGATTGGATCGAATTTTTTCCCCTCTTTATTCGATGGATCCAAATGGTGCCCTATCTTCCTTCGTGCCCTAAGCGGCTGCTTTACTGGCTTGTGTAAAGGGCCAGCCATGGTACCTGTCAGAATAGAATAACAAAGTAAATTGAAAAAGAAACAATTTAACTTAATTTCATAATAAAATCAAATATAATTTGACATATACATTTCAATTCATCCAATAAAATAAAAACGCACTTACAAAATATTCATATAGACACGGACGCAACGTAATAAACATAAACAAGCAATTGAAAACTGATAAAATATATCACATTTTCATAGTACTCGTCATCAGTTCTCATTTATTGTAATTATACCATCAACCTAATCTTGAACCATGACCATGCGACATCTCAAAGGGAAGCTCTTAGACCATAAAAAATAATAGTAATTATAATTTCATTAAGCATAACAATTCCTGTTAACCTAGAGTGAACAGCATCATCATTAGCGAATGGCTAAACAACTTATACTCTATTATTAGATGTATTAATATCTGTTGTAGTAAGTGTTATTGGACTAATTTCTCCACTACTGCTTATAGCACTACTAATAATCTGTCATATCACTATTAAGGAGTTGAGAGATGTCTCAAAGATCTTTTTGAACAACAACTCCTATTAATGCAAACAACCACCCCGGTTTGAACATCTTCGTTGATTACCTTATGCACTACCTCTTTAATGTTATATATGCATCAAAAAAAGTAACCTGGGCATGTACAACTTAGTTTGCATGAACATACCTGAACCAGCACTCGTGTCAAAGGTAGTTGTGTCAACAGTATTAGAGCCTGTCTCCAACATATACGAAACCATTTTCCTACCTTTTGTAGATGTCCCTAGAACATCACAAAAAATTAATTCAGTTTTTTTGAATCAGTCTCCATGGATAATCAGCTGAATAAACTGAATAGATCATAATTGATTCCTAGACGAATCAAATACAAGTCGAATTCAAACACTTAGTTTAGAGAATCCAAAGGAAAAAGAAAAAAACAAATGATACTACTGCAAAAATGAAAAAGAACTATAACAGATTCTGCAACCCTCTAAAACAAAATAGCAAAAGGAATTTATCATTACATCAAAATGATGTGAAACAACTTTAAACAATTTCAACACAAGTCATACCTCTGTTCATCAACATTTTGCGAGTAATAGAAGTAATTAAAACTTACAACCAGATGTCTAGTTAACTTTATTGTGATAAGCATCAGTCTTAAGTCAAGATCCTTGTGAAGGCAAGAAATATTGATCACCAAGTGGCGCATTGAGCTAAATTATATCTGCAACAGAAAAAAAACCCAGAGAGCTTACTAATTTCGTTGCCCGTGAGGCATTTAAGCAAAACAAAAAAGCCATATATGATGTTAAAAGTGATTAGACCCACGAATGTTGAAGTCATGAAAGAAATTTCAACAAGAAACGCTGTAAAAGAAAAGCATGAATAAACTGCAGGAGGTTGTGTCCTTAATCCCAAAATAAATACACTACAAACAAAATGCTTCCAACTAATTTCAGAGCAAGTCTAATAATATAAATTAAAGCAGCCACTGACCCAATACTGTTGGCGTTAGATCCACATAGAATAACTTACGGTCAGCTATTAACCTACAATCATCATAAAAGAATATGATCTAAAATTATTAACAAAAAGAACATTTAAGAAAAAAGGGAAAAAATTACAAGTACCAATCGACGTCAAGGCTGTTGATGGTCGCATGTGGTGAGGAGGAGAACCGCATAGCCAAGCGATAGCAATAAGGAGCGGAGAGCTGCCATTCGATGCCGACGTTCGCGATTTTGGGTTTTATTTTGATGTTAATGCTTATGGTCTTAGAGCAGAAAGCGGAGAGTGGAGAGCGGATGGCCAAGTGGAGTTGATTCTCGAGGTTTTGATTTAGGGAAGGAAAGTTTTAGGTCAAATTTTCCGATCAAGATATCAAAAAAGCGGCGGGTTTGAAATGAAACCCTAAGTTTGTTTCTTCACGGAGAAGGAAAAACGAACGAGTCAGAATCTTAAAAGGATGTCAAAAATGTATTGGGCCAGCCCATTGGTTAGCATCCCTTTCCATTATTATTTAAACCCTGGTTTTATAGATTAAAGCGTTTTTAATTTATTTTGTATCTTTCATTGAAACAAACTCTAGTTTAAATTATTACGGATCAATTTCTCTTGTGTTTTTATTGATTAAAGTGTATTTTAATAGTAATATTATTAATCATAAATTATTAATATTTTTTAAAAAGTAATTATTAATATTTATTGTTGATTATAAATTATTATGTATTTGATATTGATTACTTGATTTTACTTACTAATAACTGAAAAGTAAAGTTAAGCCAGTTGGAATACTGATTATATATAATAAGTAGTAATTAGTGATTATTTAATAATAATCATTAATTGTTACAAGTTATAAATGATAAATATAATATTATTTATGATTAATTGTTAAATATTAATAAATAATATAGTATTATTAGTGATTAGTAATTATAAATGCAATATTATAGTTAAAGGCAATAATATAAGTTATATAACATCATTGAATGAAATTAATATGTATGCAATAATATAAAGAAAACATTATTTTTAAAAAAATTACAACTATTTGGATAGACATTGTAGATATTATTACTTTTACTCATGATGTTATAAATAATATAATATCATTGTTAATAATTATTATTAATGATTATTTATTAAATATTAATAAATAATATAATATTATTAATGATGAGTAATTAGTAATATAATATTGAAGTTAATAATTAGTAATTATGGTTAATTATTAAATAATAAAACATAATCAGTACTAATTTTAAGGAAGTATTGTAATTATTAATTATTGACTATCGAAAATTAGCACATATTACAACGGGCATGAAATGACCGTTGTAGTAGCATTCTATTACAACGTGTAGTTTTTATCCGTTGTAAAAAGAGCATTGTAAAATATATCTATTACAACTGTCCAGAAATGACCGTTGTAATAGCACTATATTACAACGGGCATTCTAAGCCCGTTGTAAAAGGGTGTTGTACAGGTATCTATTACAACGGTTCAAAAAGTGGCCGTTGTAATAGCATTCTATTACAACGGGCAGCCAGCGCCAGTTGTAAAATAGACGTTGTAATATGGTATTTTTGTTGTAGTGTTCCCACTTTTAACATGAAGATTCAAGCAACCAATAAAACACATTCAGGGTACATATGCATCTATATATAATTGCATTATAGCCAAAAACACTAATATATTTAAATGAGGATTTTTTTTTTACTCACAATGTTTACTGTCTTTTTTTTCTTCCTAGGTTACTAACATTTTGCATACATGCTTCTGAAATCCTTCCATAATTTAGTGATGGGTTTACACATGTAACAAGTTATATAGCCCTACGTATATTTACATATTCAGTTTACACTCAGAGTATAATTTCAAATGGCATACAAGTGAAGTCTGCTGACTTATTTTGTTCACTGTTTTTCCTTTCATTGGTTCCTAGTTTTCCTAATTTAGTTTCCATTTTTCATCCAAGATTTTCCATGATATATATACAATTAGAAACATATATTTGTATATACATGTGGTATAAAAATAATCAGTAAACAATGGGGCAGTTTACTCATTAAATCTGTTTACTGTTTGATGCTATGTCCATTCCAGGTTTTGACATATAGATTTGGTTAGTTACTCCCATATTAGAACAGGTATACATACCAATATTTACATCATATTACATACTATCAATAACTTAAATGGGTAAATCTACTCACCTTATTTTGTTCACTATTTTAGTTATTTAGCTTTCGGGTTTTAGTTTGAGTAAATATTGAATCCATTAAATCAAAACAAGCATGCATCATAATATAAACATTAGCAAAAGATTTAAATGGGAATACAAGGAAATTTTTACTCGCATATGTCCACTATTTCCAGGTTTATATTCGAATGATTGTTTTATATTCTCTGTTCTTTTGTTTGATGTTCATTTCCAGGTTTATTCTTACACTTTGGTTTTCGGGCTTAGTTTTGCTTCCACCTAGTTTCAGTTTTTGGCTACCATTCTTAATTTTAGTTTTATGGTTACTTTTGTGTGTGAATATGGGATGGAATTCGTATAAATTAATAGGTGTAACCGGATACATGCACTTGAAGAATGAAATGTAATAAGGAAACAGACTTTAAATGTGATTAGAAAACAATAGCCATATGTTCTAGCTGTGCATATGTTTTGATTTAAAGAAGAGCTATGTTATGTTCCTGTACTTATTTAGATGGGAAAGAATATAACTACAGAGATGTTGCGAAGTTTGATTGGAAAGAATGAAACAATGGTTTCAGCTGTGCCTAGTTTGTTTTAAAGTACAAACTATGTATATTAGCTGGGTATAGTGTGATATGAAAAGAATGTCGCCATGTGCAAACGTAAATGGTTAGCTGCATCCCCTGTTTTGATTGAGAATGTATTGTGATTAATATGGTTTTAAACATAAAATCTTTCTTGGTACGTATATACATATGTATGGCTAGATCTCTGAATTCATGCATAAAAATGTGTACTAATTGTTTTAATAATTTTAGGCTTAGCATCTAAGCAACTAATCTCATTTAATAGTTGTGTTTTATTCCATTCAAATCAAGTTATACTTATACACTCTTGTATTCAATTTCCATGTCCTCTCTTGATACTTAGGTGTGAAGTAATCTTATCTAAAATGTTCTTATATGCTTATTTTATGCAATTCTATATTTATATAAATTTAAAACAAGTTTTAAATGCAAACACAAACGTTAGAACCACATTTACTTGTATTTATATATGTTTATATAAATATATCAAGTTACTATACTCATATGATTTTAAAATTTTATTATTCTAATTTCGAGAATATTCATATCCAGTATTAGCTATATTTTTACAAGACTTAAAAAAATAAAAAAATAAAACAATTTGAGAAACAAAGTTTATTTGAATTTATATACCTATGTACAATGGTTAAAGAATTTTAAAGCATTAAAATATATATATTCTTGGAATTTTCCTCAGTTTATAATTCTAAAATTTATTTATATTTAAATCAATAACTGAAATAATCCAAAATAAATTGTATTACAAACTCAGTCAAAAACCGGAACGTTACAATCTACCCCCCTTAAAAGAATTTTGTCCCCGAAATTAAAGAGTAGCGAGAATATTCCAGTTGTATGTGTGTGTATATATACATATATATAGAGAAAGAGAGAGGCTTATACACATACATATGTTATATACAAACAATCATAGCACATACAACATCCAAAACACACAGGTTATCTACCAAAAATTTCACAGTAATCAAAACATTCAGTACATCAACAATTAGCTATCTATCATAGTTATGTTCATAGAAATATCTGTAATTACAGTTGGGAAACATTTTCACTTATATTTATTCTTCAATATTCATTTGTTCCAGTCCGTAAATAGATAAGAGAATAATCCCTTATATATCAATCCTGAAGACCGAAATCAATATCAGATCAATACCCAGAAAATCATTTAACTCAACCAATCTCCATTTAGGACCCAATTTCTTAACTCCAGTTAAAATTTCAAATTCCAGTGTAACATCCCGCCTTTTTGACCGCTTTAAATCGGTAATTAAACCAACTTAAAACGTTCAAATCGACGGAACGTTATTTAGCTTACAGGGTTTAAAATAGAATCAACACAAAATAAATAACACAGTATTAAATAGCGAAATAAATCTTTTATTTATCAATCAGAATTTTTGATACAAATTTATCTATATAGCGGAATGAAAATACAGTTTGAAAACAATAAAATATTTACTAGTTTAAAATCTTCAGAGTGCGCTGTCTTTGGAATCCCCAACTTTGCCAATCTTCGAATCCTAAGCTGAAATCTTTAAATTTGTAACACTCGGGTCTGACCCGAGCGTTCCATGCAAAAACATAAAATACTGAAGTCAGGATTAATCACAGTTCAAGTTAATTAATTTCACCAGAAACTAAAACATTATAGTTAGTCCTAAATCGATGTCATATATAAAATAAACCATTGTGGTATCTGTTCATATCCATTCTATCTATTTTCCAAGGACGAATGGTGTTGGGCGTCTGCGAGTGTACATGTATATATAATATACACATGTACACCATGCCAACGTCCCTAACCAAACATAAATAATAAATTAGTGATTCCACGAGCTTGCATATACACGTACGTGTATATATACACACGCGTGTATTGCCCCAACATCCTGAAATGAACAAGCGATAATAGCGCACACGTGCAAATGGTCACCAGGCAATAACTCAATGGACTCAAATGATCAACCTCAATAATAGTGAAATGAGACATGAAACACCATATGCTAGGTTGAATTGTCAAACTAATTGGTCGGGGCCTCATGTACATCTAATAATGGATTCATATATTCAATATGTTCACGTTGGAGAACGTGTACATATAGTACCATGTTTCTTATTTCAAAATCGAACACAGCCACGGTATGGTATTAATACTTATGAAACAAATGACTTCATGTGCTGCATACTTTACATGAGTTTATTGGACACGTTTCAATATTTATGAAACTTAGCCAAGGTTTATATGCGTTAGAGATTTCACAGCAAGTGAATAAGCATATTCAAAATGTATATACACATTCCAAAGAAGAAAGGTGCCAAATTGCATGTGCCATGTATCTGATACAACAGGTTCTAAATAACTATGCCCAAGACTAAGCTGTTATGTCACATACATTTATGGGAGAAGGTGTTACAATATCACATTACCCAAAACTATTTAAACTTCTAGAATATGACGCTCTACCACAAAAAACTTCTAGAGTATGATCCCAAGTTTGGAAAGGAAAATAAAAATAAAAATACCACTTGAACTATTTGTATGTAGTCAAATATTTTCAGGTTATTTAGTCCCTTATGCACTCAGGAAGACTGAACCTGATATGTTTACCGTTAAGTATATATTGCAATAGAATGAATTATGCAGTGTCCTTAACCCAAAACATCTATTTCCACATTTTATATTATGTCACTGAAATATATATATTTGCAGAACTCAAAGTGGAAAGGGAGGACGGTCTATTAGTTAACTGGTGTAAACATAAGAGACCAGATTTTTAACACTACAAAGGAGCGCCTAATAATACAAAATGAATACCAAGTTTTTATTTTATTTTTTTATTTTTTTAAATGCAAAAGGATTACCAGGTTTAATAATGCAGTAAGAATATAGCACATGGTGAGGCGCACATAAGTGCAAGCACACAGAGGATTCAAGGGTACTTATGATAATGAATGCATAACAAAACTAGGATCAGCAACCATAAAAATACCCTAAAGGTAACAACCATTGTCAATGAATGCTCCAGATGGTCTGAATTTCCAAAATGGATTGACACTATCAGACTACTCACAAAACCACAATGTCTAGTGTCCTTCTTTATTATTCACTTTTATTATCTTTAAGATGTTGATTCAAATTTATCCGAAGGTTTTATCAATTAATTATTTCGTTAGACATTGTGAAGAAATATCATAGAAATTTCTCCAGTATATTGAATTATTTGTTGCGTGACAAAACACTGAATTTAAACTAGGACAAGTTTCTTTTATGTGATGAAATATAAGTTGTATGTAGATCATTCACTTGAAAACTACACACCTCAACATTCAATGTTACGAAAAATACCAGCAGATTTTATACTAACTGAAACAATATAAACCCATATCAGACTGATGCAAGTGCTGAATCGCAACAGTATTAGGCAAGGCACGACTGCACATGGCAGTAGAACTCTACAAATGTACAAGTGAATTTGGAAACTATGCTACAAAGGTGTGAGTCCATGTTACAGAGAATGAACACGTTAACATGTAAAGATTCAAGACATATACGGGATCAACACATATGTATACATGCACGTGAAGGTGCAGGTGCTGATCCAATTCTATTTAGTAAAATGCATATGGTTCCGGTTTTTGGCAAACAATGACAGTATGACAATAACTACATAGTCATATTTTGTTAATATATACACGGTATTAAAGTAATATGCTTTTGAGAGAGAATATATTAGGAAATATGTATATCCCAAATATGTACAATGATATGGTTAGGCATGTTGGGTTTGAGATTATGTGATTCCTGTCAAACGGCGTATTGTTTACTAACTTGCATCTCTCGCTCAATCCGCATTTAATTACCACTGAAAAATGTACTGGGTTAATAGAGGTGAAATAGTCAAAACAGTGTTTAATGCCTGCTTGATTCTTAATTATACAATGGTTACATATCAAATTGGTCAATAAACCAACTGTAGAAGTGAATTCAAATAGTGGAGTACACAGCCACTGAATCACGGTCCAATGTACATGCTTTTTTTTATTGAAGACAGACTGTTAAAGGCTGAAGCATGCATTGACAACAAATCACGGCATCACCAAAACCATAACCAAAAGTATATAACTGGCATAGGAAGTGAGACTAACAAAGGAAGAGATATATACTGTCACTTGTTTGCCAAATGTGGTGCCACAGGTATGCAACTGCAGGTTTATAATGGTTCCAGTTTTTCACTTTCATCTCAGATGAAATTTGTTTAACACAACTTATTCGGATACATGTACATCTATATTAATAAATTCAAATGGTAACGATATTTACTCACAATGTACACTGTTTGTTCATATTGTTTATATTCGGATTTAAGTTCATCATTCATTCTTACATACATATTTATGTATATGCAAAATCGATACTAAAAGGGAAAGTTTACACACAAGTGTTATATACTATTCCGGTCCTAGGTTTCGTTTATTCGAGTATATCCCTTTTTTCATATGTAATAAATAGCACAGATGAATATAAGTCAAGACAACCTACAAAACTTCCATACATCAACTATTATACCCAATTAAATTGAAATCAATTTATTTGAAACTGAGATTTATTGTGAGTGAGATGCTCACCTTCACTCAGCAACGCTGGATTTAGGGCGGTGCAGGTGCGAAGTGGAGAAGGCGGCAACAGCGAGAAGGATAGTGGCAAATCGGTCATAGATGGAGGCGCATCAGGGGATCTGATTTTGGGAAAACAAAGACTTTCCCTTTTGGTTGCTGGTGGCTTGCGACTACGATTTTCCAGAGGGAGGAGAAATGACTGATTTGGTGGTCTCGATTTGAGGTTGAGGCCACGATTTGAGGAGCAGACTAATTTCTGGAATTTGGGGAGAATACTTTGCTGAAGGAAATTGAAGAAAAGGGAAATGGTTTTATTTTCGATCCTTTCGGCATCAACTAATATAATTCAGAAGGAAAAAAAATGATTTCTTGGCTTCAGGAATGGGTGAAATGCACTGAGTTTTATAGAAGAGAAGAAAAGAGGATAGGAACGAAGTAACATCGGTAGGAGTTAGGGTAGGTACGTAGGTCGGCATGATTTTTACTGAGGTAGGTTTTATTTAGGGTAGGTAATATTCAGGTGTAATTAAATATTAATCTTTACCGCTAATATTCGTTGAATGCTCAAAATTCATATTGTAAACAATCTCCAAAAAC
Source organism: Allium sativum (assembly GCA_030737875.1). NCBI lineage: Eukaryota > Viridiplantae > Streptophyta > Magnoliopsida > Asparagales > Amaryllidaceae > Allium > Allium sativum. The sequence continues at coordinate 603,922,734 of CM060926.1, read as the reverse complement.
TACAAAAAAGTATATCTACACCTTCGTTTCAACATTCTAAATTCAAAACAAAAAAATAACTTAATTATAATTCGATTCCGTTTGTGTACAATGATATTTTATTTTAAATTATTTATTAGTTCACTGATTTTATCACGTTTGTCTATCAATAACTGCGTTCGTTTCCAAATTTCAAAACATAAAATTTCATTTTCTTTATACATATAAAAATACACACATCCAAGCCAATTTCCCATATATTTCAAATAAAATTCCCATTTTATTTAACGTCAATGACATTTATTTTTAAATTCAACATTTATATTTTTCAATTGAATTTCAAATCCAATTCAACCAAATTTAATTCAAATATTACACAATAAATATTTGATTCCTAACTAACCATTCTTAATCCAATTCGATTCAAAATAATATATATGATTTTTAATTTGTAAACCCAAGTATTGATATAAAATTGATTAGTAATCGTTAATTATTTAATTAATTCCATATTCCATTTGTCCAAATTCCTGGGACGTTACAATCTTCCCCCCTTTAAAACTTTTCGTCCTGAAAAAGGAGAGATCGTTAGATTTTTACTATGTATGCTTCAAATTTTCATAATCATGTGAAATTTTCCCACAATTAATTTAAATATCGATATTTAAACTATCGATCCTCATTATTCATCCATCATATTCAATCACTCAGAAGAATCGAAAATATTTTCCAAAATCAATTTCTTCTTAAATTTCAAATTCTGCATAAGTTGGATTTTCGCATCTCAATTATTCCAAATTTCTTTATAACCCTCATTTGTCAAAGTCTACATATCCATCGTTCCACTTATTTCTTACAATCTGAATTCAACCAAAACTCCTTATATTCAATCCAGTTCATCTCTCCAAACACTAATTGAAGAGTGCAAATAACATTTCTTCCTCAATTTATAAATTGTCAACTTGAAAATTTCCAAAATCCAAAATATTTTATAATCCGAAATTCGTGTAGAAAATATTTGTATTTTTTTCAGTGCTATGTACTTGAAAACAATTCGAAAACCTCTTTTCTTAATTTATTTCATCAAATTATTGTTTTAAAAATACTTGGTAACTAGAAATTTGACAAGTCTATTGTCATTCTCACAGATGTTAGGCATACGCTAGCCAGGCGCATGACTAAAATCTCCAAGTACTACAGATCCATGCTTCAACTCCCAGTGAAAATATTTCAAAAATTCTATTTAAAAAAATAAAACCAGATACAGGAAGTACCAATGTGATGTTGATATGTTGATTGTTCATGAATCGCAGATACACAATGGTTTCGTCTGGATCCCACAGAAAACATCTGTATCCATAGGAAATCACTTCCCTACGAATTTCGTCATGAACAGATCAACGGAAGATATTCTAGAATCAAAAGAAAATCTGAGACCACTGAGCGTTGACTGCTCTATCTCAGGGTGAAGAAAACAAATTATCAAATTATAAGGATAAATCAAGTCACGAGGACCAATCAAATTACGTCATGAAGACGAGTCAAGTCACAAAGACACGATGCTGCATCAAACAGGTGGCTCAATATCACTAATATATCTCAACATCGCATGGCTCCATTCTACTTTTAGTAACTCTAGTGGTTACATCTCTTTCACTTGTAAATATGCCATGTGGATCGCAGGTATACAATGGTTACGCCTGATTCCCTCAGGAAACATCCATACCCGTAAGCTTTCACAGCTCTGCGGATTACGCCATTATCACGACTGTAGATCGCAGCAGACACAATGGTTACGCCTGGTTCCCCCAAGAAACATCCGTCTGCTGTAGGCAATCTACAGCCGTGCGAATTACGCTACACGGTCGTGTTCTTCAAGGAATAATAACAACTCGATTTTTATCTCTGGACAACCTACTACCACCAGCAGCATATCTCACTAAGCTCGAAATTCAAAGGAGAAGGATGGTACTTCCCTTATTTTAATATGATAACATAGTGCTTCGTTTCATAATCTTCATAAATCATACTTATGTCAATTTACATAAGATTTTCTTTCCAAATCATATTTCCAAACACCTTTGTCTTATATAAATTATGTTATACAAGATTTTATCTCAAATCAATTACCCTTCACTTCAATAGTCTTTCAAATTCACTAAATTCTTATATATTTTTCATACAAGTTTGGAAACTTCTATATCCAACATCCAAATTCGAATATCCTCAAATTCCATTTCGATTCTAAAATTTTAATTTTGATCTCTTATCCAATTCAAATATTTGATATCTTTTCAAACTCGTATTTACGTATCCATTGCCACAAACCAAATTCCTTTCAATTTTCCAATTATTAAATTCATCGCTTAATTTAAATCCTTATGCTCTCAAAATCCTGGAATTTTCCACATTCTCTCATTCACGCACAATTACTCTTCCCTATTCACTTCCTTCGACCATTAATTAGCAAGTGAACAACTTCCTAAGTATCGATCCCGAAGGCCGAAACCAACATCAGATCAACACTCAGGAAATTATTCAACTTAACTAATCTCCAGTCAATTCTAATTTTTCCTTAACTCTTAATTCCTATCCAATCGTTTCCTTCACCATTCTCGAATTCGGTCTACAAATCGACTTCTCTTACATTCTGACGTTCTTTGTTCTTAACGTGCTTCTCTTTGTTCGTCAGTTCTTACCACCTGTTAGCCTCTCACGATCTTTTGGAAAAACATTTCTAATTATCACATTAATTTTCTATAGAAATTATACTTTGTTCCCGGGGAAAACATTGCTAAACTCGTTATTACTATTTTAAACATATGTTAAATAAAACGTCATTATTGCCATTTGCTGTTGACACTTATTAGCTCACTCCACTTAACCAATTCTTACTATCGAACCTTAATTGTTTTTTAGTCAATAATGAAGTCAATCAAGTTGGGGTGTATTTACCTCTCAGACCTTAACTGAACAACATTATTAACCTTGAAACAGATAAAGTTCTCAACTCCGGATACCCATAAAACATGTCATAACTTTTGAATTCAAGTTAAGAATTTACTTCTTTTACGAAAATTGTTAACAATAATTCACGCCTTCATGGTATTTAACTTTAAAAAATATACCCTATTTATTAATCTAAATATATAAACAATTAATAATAATATATTAAGTTTTTAATAAAATGGTAAGCAAGAAATATTCCTTAAAATTCAACATAGTTGACTCCCCTAAATAACTTCCTTTCGAATAATTTGTTATTCGAAACCATATTCCAAACTTCGGAAAATCTCATTTGACTTATAATTTGAACTTCATAATAATCGCACTATACTGGTTAACTCCATCTTTTTTATCTTCAATTTTATTTACGACATTTTTGCTTCCAAACGTTATTTACTTCTAAAAAGTAATTATTGTTCCTTCTATACGAATCAAGATTCATTACATTAAATTAGTTCAAATCTCTTTAAAATCTTCCTCCATATTCCGCTTCATTCACAACTCGCGTTCATAATTCACATACTGATAATTAATCAACTAGTTTATAACTTACTGTTGAATTCATATACTCGATTATACACTATTGGTTTTAAACCAATTATAGTTTATCATGCCAAATTAGTAGTAAAATTTGACACAATAATAACATTTCGATTTTATTTTTCATTAACTTATATTTTGAATGTCGAATTAAAATTCATCATTTCTTTTTTTAAAACGATTTCAAATTTCCACTTTCATTCACATTCCCATCGGAATTCTCATCTCCAATATATTTCAATCATCTTTGATTTCAAAAAATTCACAAATACAGAAATTGATACGTATCTTATACTAATTTTCCTTTGATACCGTTGATGATGGATTCGAGATTCAAACCTAAGGATCATATCGAAGATAAGCTCCGGCAAAGCTAGATTCGTAAACTGGGGATTCCGAAGAAAATCTCAAAAAAAAAAAAATTGTTACCGCTTTATTAATTTCGAAATACTAGATTCAAAAAATATATATATACAATATTTCCAAATAATTTACCATTTTAAAAATCTATTTTTCAAAATTTTTTTATTTTCAAAATCCGCTTTTCTGGTGTCGATTCTACTCATTTAAAACCCGATAAGCTAATATTTGAATAAACCAAAGCTCTGATACCACTTGTAACGTCCCGCCTTTTTGACCGATTTAAATCGGTAATTAAACCAACTTAAAACGTTCAAATTGACGGATCGTTATTTAGCTTACAGGGTTTAAAACAGAATCAACACAAAATAAATAACACAGTATTGAATAGCGAAATAAATCTTTTATTTATCAATCAGAATTTTTGATACAAATTTATCTATACAGCGGAATGAAAATACAGTTTGAAAACAATAAAATATTTACTGGTTTAAAATCTTCAGAGTGCGCCGTCTTTAGAATCCCCAGCTTTGCTAATCTTCGAATTCTAAGCTGAAATCTTTAAATCTGTAACACTCGGGTCTGGCTCGAGCTGCTGGCGCCGTCGCGGGGGTGTGGGGTGGTCGCAGTGGTCGGATCGAGGCCGGGGATGGCGGGTGCGGCGGTCATCTTCTCGGGTTTGGGGTTGCGTTCGGTTCTGGCTGGGGATTGGGAGTTTTCGATTGGAGCTGGGGGTTGGGGTCGCCGGAGATAGGAAGGACGGAGGAGAGGGGGGCCTGACAGGGAGGCGCGGCGGCGGGGTCCACCTACGGTGGCGCGGCGACGGAGTCCAAGCACGAGCGGTTTTTTCTTTCTTTCTAATTTTCCAATTGTCTGAACGGGAAGTAAGAAGGAGGAAAAGCGGGAGAGAGAATGTAGAGGGGGGATGTATATATAATATATATTATTTAATTTATTTTCCGCCTTAAAGTTGACTTTTCGTTCAAACACCAACCGAGGCCCAACGACTATCATCCCTAGCTAATTACCCCTATTCTGAACACAATGGGATATGTCACGTAGGCCAATTCGATCGTTATGCTCAGTTTTTGTTGAATTTAAAATATAAATCTTTATATATTCAATTTAAACGTACATTTCAAATTATCGGGGTCACATACAGACTCGAAAAATTCCAGAAAAATTACTTCTAGCATCGTATTGACGATACGGTCCTAACAAAACTAATTTCGTCGAATTCTGAGACCGTTGGAAAAATGGCCATTTTCCAGTCGATTAAAATCAACTAAAACTGGTCAAACGCGTTTTCCCATGCCACGCTCACATACTAATTCAAAAAATTATGAAATTTGGAATCTAGCAATAATTTAACATCACGGACCCAACAAAAGTGGTTTCGTCGAAATCCGAGGTCGTTTGCCAAATTCCCATTTTTAAGGGCCTGAATTCCATAGCGACTATTCAGGATTTTCAACTGGACATATCTTTTGATTCCCGCTAAGAAATTTTCATTTTTCGGATTTGTTGGAAAGATAGTCACAATTAGATCCTATTATTTTTGGTTTCACTAAAATCCGGTTTAATTTGCACCCGGTATGTTCAATTGAAGTTTGAAATCAAATTATCGAACTACCGCGCCATTTTCAATTCTATTTATAATTATATATATAATTATTTATATTCTAACGACGACGCGTATGATATATACGTTCTAAATATATTCAAAATGAATTTTCGTCGATATTATTTAAAATAATCTATTTTAAATATTCTAAATTCATTAAAATTGCCGAAATAAAATTTTTAAACTGGCTCAGATTTTCCGGGTTATTACAAGAAGACGGCAACAGCGAGAAGGACAATGGAAAATCGGTCAGAGCTGGAGGCGCATCAGGGGATCTGATTTTGGGAAAACAAAGACTTTCCCTTTTGGTTGCTGGTGGCTTGCGACTACGATTTCCTAGAGGGAGGAGCAAAGGCCGATTTGGTGGCCTCAGTTTGGGGTGGAGGCCATGATTTGAGGAGCAGACTAATTTCTGGAATTTAGGGAAAATACTTTGCTGAAGGAAATTGAAGAAAAGGGAAATGGTTATATTTCCGATCTTTTCGGCATCAACCAATATAATTCAGAAGAGAAAAAAATGATTTCTTGGCTTCAGGAATTAGGGAAATGCGCTGAGTTTTATAGAAGAGAGGATAGGAACGAAGTAACATCGGTAGGAGTTAGGGTAGGTACGTAGGTCAGCGTGATTTTTACTGATGTAGATTATATTTAGGGTAGGTAATATCCGGGTGTTATTAAATATTAATATTTACCGCTAATATTCGTTGAATGCTGTAACACCCCACTCCGCTACGGTCACTCACTAAGGGAATGCCATAGCATCGGTGGAGTATCTTAAGTGAATATAGAACAGAAAAGTTACAACAAGACAGATATAAGTAATACTTGAGAATTTAAAACATCATTTCATTGCAGCAGAAGATAAACATGTTTGGTTACATCACAAAACCATAAACAAGAGTCAAGTACATAATATCCATCTTGATAAAACAAAAGTACATAATCCCACTACATAAACTAATAACATTAAAAGAAAAGATAAGCTGGGCTTTACATCAATGGTCCAAGCTCCAAAAGACAGATAAAGCGATCTGATCAAAGTCCACTAGCACTAGGCCCACTCTGAGAACCTGAGGGTTGGAAAAAAAGATAAAAACAACGGGGTCAGACATAAGTCTGAGTGAGCCCTATAACTTTAACGATGCAATCATTAAAGTAGTTAGGGTATGATATAAACCTGGTACGGTACAACTGGGGATAAATGACTACACTAAGCAGCCAAATAGACTTAGGATGAACTAAGATAACAGTAAAGACGCACCTATCCACCCAAGGATAAATACTACACTGCACCACACCAGATCTACCCACCCAAGGGTAATTCCTACACTGCACCACACCAAATCTACCCACCCAAGGGTAATTCCTAGCTTAAAGATTGATCCCACTAAGTGTACTTAGTAATCTTAATAGTAGTATCGTGTACCCCTAGCTGACTACATAGGTGTCGTCTGCCCCTATCTCCACTAGGTGTACCCACTACTCCCCAAGCGATCGACTCCCTAACGTAGATACCCGTGCTGGCCCCACAGTGGGGTGTATCACTCCCCAAAGTGGCAACCCGATACAACCAATGGTGCACGGCTTATACCTACACGATGCAACAACGTCTTACCTACCAGCCCGGGTCCACACACGCATATGAAACCCGTTGGACTTGCGTTGCCACCGCTAACCCGTTTTGGCCTCTTATAGTCAAGCCTAGTACACATTTCCCGTGCTCGACATGGGTCGAGCCCAATAAGATACATATGGGTTACTGGTTGAAATGGGCCCCCACAAGCTACCCACCTAAGCTTGTCCCTTTTAGTGTATCCCACTTAACCCTTTTTAATAATCATGTCCACTTACATGTTTAAAGTTGGTTAAGTCATCTAATCATATTTCAATTGCCACTCAAGGCACCCACTAAATTTCCACATGCCACCCAAGGCACTTACTTGATTTCCACATGCCACCCAAGGCACTTACTTAACCCTTTAATCATGTTTAATTACATGTTCTACCTTGGTTAAGTACTCTAATCGTATTTTCTATTGCCACCCAAGGCAACCACTAGATTTTTTCCACATGCCACCCAAGGCACCCACTTAACCCCTCATGTCCCTCTACATGCTAATATGGTTAAGTGTTTCTTAATTGATTAAGACCGTAACCTTTGTAAAGACCTCTCACATTAGACTATCTTTTATGGCAGCTGGATTTGCCGGTCGGGTCCGGGAAGCCTTACGCCATAACCGAGTCTAACCTCGTGTCTTTACACTTGTCACGTATTTAGTCTATGCCTAAGACCTCTCACATTGGGTCAATCATTTGTAGCCGCTGGATTTGCCGGTCGGTTCCGGGCAGTCTTATGCTACAAAAGGGTCCAACCTCGTGTCTTAGTCGATTAATTACACCTAATTAATCACCCCCATAATTTGTATTAATTATCCCTAATTAATTACAAATTTAACGATGTACATAATTGACTCAATTATGTCCATCCACTTTATGGTATGCATAATCATACCAACTTCACACCATTTCATTAACATGAATATTAACCCCATCGTTCCCCACGTAATTCGCTAACATGACATACTTAAAAGGGAAGATTCATCACAAATACAATGGGTTCAACTTGCATAACATTAGCATCAACATGGGTTTAAAAGGTGTCAACATGCATATGTGACCATAGCATCAAACCCAACTAGCATAAATAATCAACCCAAACTTGCATGAATCACATATGTCATAAAGAGGGTAACTTGCATAGGTTACTTATGTCATAAAAGGGGGTAACTTGCATATGTATGTATGACATACAAAGGGGTTAACTTGCATATGTATGCATATCATACAAAGGTGTAAACTTGCACATGTTACTTGCATAAACACAAACACCAAACTTGCATAACATGTCATATATGAACTTGCATATAATCAAACACCAAACTTGCATAACATATCATATATGAACTTGCATATAATCAAACACCAAACTTGCATAACATGGTGTCATAATGGATCAATGTTTATCATAGCAATTTGCATAACTAGCATCATGAACACATAGCCTAACACTTGCATAACTTGCATAACATCATGATCATATAGCATATAACTTGCATAACTTGCATAACATCATGAACATGTAGCATATGACTTGCATAACTTGCATAACATCATGATCATGTAACATGTAACTTGCATAACTTGCATAACATCATGAACATGTAGCATATGACTTGCATAACTTGCATAACATCATGATCATGTAACATGTAACTTGCATAACTTGCATAACATCATGAAAATATAGCTTATGACTTGCATAACTTGCATAACATCATAAACACATAGCATATGATAACATAACTTGCATTGATCCACATTCATAGCCATAACCTCATTATATCCTATCATAATCATTTCAACAATTGGTCATTAAGGCTATTGTACTCACAACTTGTTGATTAGCACTCCTATGAAGAAGATTAAGTTGCTAGAGTTGATTAGAAGTTTATTTGAGAAGCTATCTTCCTCTTTAATTTGTTGGTGGCTCCTTCTAGTTGCATTTTGACGGCATAACGACGTTGTCTCCAATTTTAGTATGAATTAGGGTAGTCTTAGGGTGTATTTATAGATTAGTTAAGTGTTTTAGGCCATTAGATTAACCCTAAATCAGATTAGAGCCGTCAGATCTCGTCACTAGCCACCAAAACCAAGCCCAGATCCCAAATCAGTGCACCCAGGTCACCTGGGCTCGACCCCCAGGTCGACACTAGGGTCGACACCCTAGTCGACCTGGTGGGCAGGTCGACACCCAGGTCGACCCCCAGGTCGACTCCCAGGTCGACCTGGTCTGGGCGGGAATTTTCCCGCCTAGCCCATATTCTGCATTTTTGAAATCCGTTTCGTTTTCTGATTTTTCATGAAACTTCTAAAGGCCATATCTCGGACATACGGACTCCGATTCACGAAATTTCGGACTCTATTTCGCGTATTTTTCCGAGACGAACGCAATGGCATAGCCCGTTTCTCCTGATTCAGATTTTAAAAATTTAATTCTGCCCTGTTTTATATTATAGCAAGTTATTCAACATACGGGGTGTTACATTCTCCCCTACTTAAAGGATTTCGTCGCCGAAAACTTTAAGTCAAGAAGAACGTATCCTACCAACCAAACAACCATCTACTCAAACCATCAACCACTGACATCCATTTTCCTTAAAGTTTCTAATGCTTGTATGAACATATGCAAAAAGTGTTTGTATATGTTCCCTGTCTAATGCAAAATCAGGCGTCTTCTGATTTAGTTGACCTCCTTAATGCAAACCATGATAGTGCCATGCATCCAATATGTATGCGAAAGAACCCTATCGACACATACTATCTCTACATGTGTGCACAATCATACACCAAAATGCATCATCCATATGATAACACAACCATTATACATCCATTAATATAGCTACCTACACACAATTATATGCAATATGCAATATGAAGTGACTGAGCCGATCTAGTGTCTAAAGTGTGTGTATATGCATCAACGAGCAACCACTAGCAAACACTTGCATCCACACCCATCCATCAATCATAACATGTCTCAAACACATGTTTCAACCATAGGTTTACCCTATCTAAAGGTCAAAGGTACTAATGAGAGGACATACTAAAGATAAGATAAGGACTAGGCAAACGATAAAGGAGAAGTTAAAAGACATGCCCTCAAAAAGGAATGGGTACAATGAACGCATCTTCGCTTCTGTCTCCCAAGTAGCATTGCTCTCATCTTCTCCCCATTGCATTTTGACTAGTCAAACCTCTCTGTTTCCCAACTTCCTAATCTCTGACCCAAGGATGCGTGTAGGAGCTCGTCGAATAGTCGCATCACGCTCTACCACCTCTGCGGTCCCATGTAGGTACTTCCTCAAATGTGACTCATGGAATATGTCATGTACCCCACTAAGTCTCTCGGGTAAATCCACTCTACATGCCATCCGTCCAATCCTTTCCTTAATAGGAAACGGTCCTACGAATCTTGGTGCTAACTTCCCAACGGACCCAAAGCGAACAACATTCCGTAATGGAGATACTTTGACAAAGACCATGTCCCCAACATCAAACTCAAGATCCGTCCTCCTCTTGTCCGCATAAGATTTCTGCCTATCTTGCGCTGCTTTCATCCTTCTTCGAATCAAGTCAATATTCTCCGAAGTCTCTCTAACCATATCGGGCCCAAGCAAGATCTTATCCGTAGATTCCCACCAACATGTAGGTGATCGACAAGGCCTTCCATAAAGAGCTTCGAAAGGAGCCATACCAATACTAGACTGAAAGCTGTTATTATATGCGAACTCCACCAATGGAAGATGCTCTTCCCATGTACCTCCAAAATTTAAGATACATAACCTCAAAAGGTCTTCTTGAACACGATTCACCCTCTCGGTCTGGCCGTCCGTCTGAGGATGATATGCGGTGCTCAAACACAATTGAGTCCCTACCGCCTCTTGCAAACTCTTCCAAAACTCGCTAGTGAAGATAGGATCTCGATCACTCACTATGCTAGAAGGTACCCCATGCAATCGAACTATCTCTCGAAGGTAAACTGAAGCTAGCCATGGAGCAGTCCTCTTGCTCTTCACGGGTATGAAATGGGCGCTCTTAGTAAGTCTGTCTACCATAACCCAAATTCCCGTATTACCCTTCCTCGATCTTTGTAGCCCATCAATAAAATCCATCGAGACGCTATCCCACTTCCATTGCGGAACTTCCAATGGGGGAAGCAACCCACCAGGTTTCTTTTGCTCCGCTTTCACTTGTTGGCACATCAAGCATCTAGCGACATACTCGGCCACATCTTTCTTCATACCGGCCCAAAAGAAAACTCGCTTCATGTCTTGGTACATCTTGTCCCCACCGGGATGAATGGTCATCTTCGAACGATGCGCATCATCAAGTATAGCCTTCCTCAAACCCTCATCTTGCGGTACACAAAGTCTACCGTCTCTACGCAACCACTCCCTATCATCTAGGGTGTACCTACTCAAATGGCTGGACGACTCCCCCTTTTATGAGCTTCTCTACTAACTCAACCAACTGTGGGTCGTCCCGCTGTGCCTCGCCAATCCGTCCCAAAAGAGTAGGTCTGACCTCTAAGGATGCTAGCTAACCGGGTATAAGTCAACGGAAGGTCTGAAATCAAACATCGAGATAAATTCCAAGCTTCGTCGTTCCACGAGCAATGGACTCAAGGACAACCTTTTTCCGCTTAAGGCGTCTGCCACCACGTTACCCTTGCCAGGGGTATACGCTATCTCGAAATCATAGGATGCTAAGAACTCCATCCACCTTTGCTGTCTCAAGACTATGCGCTCGAAGAGTCTCCAACACTTCCCTAAGATGTAGGGCATGCTTTTCTCCACTTCTAGAGAAAACCAGGATATTCTCCCATGCAAAATCGTCACATCTATCCATCTCTCACGCAGACCATCCTAGTCGAACTCGACATCCCCCAAGTGCAAGCCCCAAAGGCCTAAACCAATATCAGACAAACACCCAAGGGATACCTCCTTCGAATTCAGACGACCTACGTGAGATGATACGAGTAAAAACGGCTAAATGATTAAGCACTTGTCCAACTCTGGATGTCCTCGCCAGTCTCACTCCAAAACCACCGTTGATCAAATAACTGGCTTTGCTTAACCTATTAAGCACATACGAAAACTTATTTCGCTCTTAGAAAAGACCAAGATGTCATCCACAAAGACCACTATGAAGTTATTTAGGTACTCCCTGAACACCCTACTCATCAACAAGGTATGCGGGGGCGTTCGTCAAACCAAATGGCATCACAAGCCACTCATAGAAACCATCCGGAGTCCTAAAGGCGGTCTTCTCTATACTATCCTCAGCCACTCCCAACTGATGAAACCCCGTGGCTAAGTCCAACTGCGAGAACACTGAGGCGCCAACCAACTGATCAAAGAGATCATCAATCCTCGGCAATGGGTGTCTATTCTTCTTTGTGAGCTTGTTGAGCTCTCTATAGTCTACACAAAGTCTGAGGGACCCATTCGCCTTCGTGGCAAAAACTACTGGAGCACCCCACTCCGATATACTTCGTCTTATGAACCCCTTCTCAAGCAACTCCCCTACTTGCTTATGGAGTTCCCTCCTCTCACGAGGAGCCATGTGGCGCACTGGCAAAGATACTGGTTTAGCATTGTCCACCAGATATATTCGGAAGTCTATCTCCCGCTTCGGAGGTAAGCCCTTCACCTCCTCAAACACATCCGAGTATTCCCGGACCACTCTAACAGATCGCAAACTCTCGACCGAAGCGTCAAGCGATTTAAGATAACTTAGCATAACAGAAACCATGGGATTTCAAAAGATCTCGAGAGTGTTACCCAAGCGGGTCATAAGCCTAACAACTCTCCTTTCACAGTCAAGAACGGCACCATTACTGGATAACCAGTCCATGCCCAAAATCAACCCATAGCCCGTGAAGCCCAAACAAAAGCATCACATCTAAACTCAACGCTAAGTATGAAAATCTTCAAACCCAAACATATCATGGACAAATAAGTGGAGCCCCCAATTGGGTTTGAAACAACCAAGGGATCATCTACTAAACTGGTGTCTAGGTGCAGTGACTCAACTAATGATGATGAGATAAACGAATGTGATGCGCCAGAGTCGAATAAAGTTCGAACAGGATGATCGAGAGAACCAAATCTCAACCTAGACGGTCCTACCCCCATCAGGTATACCAGCCGTGAGGGAATACATCTACCCTCCAGAAGATCCTGTACTTCGTCCTTACCTCTTTGGACAATCCTAATAAGGTGTCCTATTTCTCCAAAACTACTAGCCTTTTCCTTCGCATCCTCCTTTCGTGACCTTCTCACCACGATGAGGTTTCGTCCTTTATTTACCTAACAGCTATTTGAACCTTCCTCCCTTGTCCATCATAAAGATACCCACAAGCCCTCCACCTCCTTGGACTAACTTCTTAGCCCGACAAACGTCTAAGTCCTTTGAAGTGGTTCTTCCGTCCTTCATACGGAAGTCCTTATTTATCTTAAAAAGACATCTATACGCGGAGGGGAAATTCAAAAGAGAAAGAGATTCAAAACGGAGAATCGAAGGAAGGATATATGGCTCTTGGGGATTATGTTCTTTTCTTTCAAAAACTTTTCTCTTAAAAGACATGTTTTTGAAAATACTTCTTCCAAAAATGTTTTTAGAAAAATAGCTTTTCTAAAAGTTTTATCCGTTCTGGTAACCTTAAGCTCTGATACCACGTGTAACACCCCACTCCGCTACGGTCACTCACTAAGGGAATGCCATAGCATCGGTGGAGTATCTTAAGTGAATATAGAACAGAAAAGTTACAACAAGACATATATAAGTAATACTTGAGAATTTAAAACATCATTTCATTGCAGCAGAAGATAAACATGTTTGGTTACATCACAAAACCATAAACAAGAGTCAAGTACATAATATCCATCTTGATAAAACAAAAGTACATAATCCCACTACATAAACTAATAGCCATAAAAGAAAAGATAAGCTGGGCTTTACATCAATGGTCCAAGCTCCAAAAGACAGATAAAGCGATCTGATCAAAGTCCACTAGCACTAGGCCCACTCTGAGAACCTGAGGGTTGGAAAAAAAAGATAAAAACAACGGGGTCAGACATAAGTCTGAGTGAGCCCTATAACTTTAACGATGCAATCATTAAAGTAATTAGGGTATGATATAAACCTGGTACGGTACAACTGGGGATAAATGACTACACTAAGCAGCCAACTAGACTTAGGATGAACTAAGATAACAGTAAAGACGCGCCTATCCACCCAAGGATAAATACTACACTGCACCACACCAGATCTACCCACCCAAGGGTAATTCCTACACTGCACCACACCAGATCTACCCACCCAAGGGTAATTCCTAGCTTAAAGATTGATCCCACTAAGTGTACTTAGTAATCTTAATAGTAGTATCGTGTACCCCTAGCTGACTACATAGGTGCCGTCTGCCCCTATCTCCACTAGGTGTACCCACTACTCCCCAAGCGATCGGCTCCCTAACGTAGATACCCGTGATGGCCCCACAGTGGGGTGTATCACTCCTGAAAGTGGCAACCCGATACAACCAATGGTGCACGGCTTATACCTACACGATGCAACAACGTCTTACCTACCAGCCCGGGTCCACACACGCATATGAAACCCGTTGGACTTGCGTTGCCACTGATAACCCGTTTTGGCCTCTTATAGTCAAGCCCAGTACGCGTGTCCCGTCCTCGACATGGGTCGAGCCCAATAAGATACATATGGGTTACTGGTTGAAATGGGCCCCCACAAGCTACCCACCTAAGCTTGTCCCTTTTAGTGTATCCCACTTAACCCTTTTTAATAATCATGTCCACTTACATGTTTAAAGTTGGTTAAGTCATCTAATCATATTTCAATTGCCACTCAAGGCACCCACTAAATTTCCACATGCCACCCAAGGCACTTACTTGATTTCCACATGCCACCCAAGGCACTTACTTAACCCTTTAATCATGTTTAATTACATGTTCTACCTTGGTTAAGTACTCTAATCGTATTTTCTATTGCCACCCAAGGCAACCACTAGATTTTTTCCACATGCCACCCAAGGCACCCACTTAACCCCTCATGTCCCTCTACATGCTAATATGGTTAAGTGTTTCTTAATTGATTAAGACCGTAACCTTTGTAAAGACCTCTCACATTAGACTATCTTTTATGGCAGCTGGATTTGCCGGTCGGGTCCGGGCAGACTTACGCCATAACCGAGTCTAACCTCGTGTCTTTACACTTGTCACGTATTTAGTTTGTGCCTAAGACCTCTCACATTGGGCCAATCATTTGTAGCCGCTGGATTTGCCGGTCGGTTCCGGGCAGTCTTATGCTACAAAAGGGTCCAACCTCGTGTCTTAGTCGATTAATTACACCTAATTAATCACCCCCATAATTTGTATTAATTATCCCTAATTAATTACAAATTTAACGATGTACATAATTGACTCAATTATGTCCATCCACTTTATGGTATGCATAATCATACCAACTTCACACCATTTCATTAACATGAATATTAACCCCATCGTTCCCCACGTAATTCGCTAACATGACATACTTAAAAGGGAAGATTCATCACAAATACAATGGGTTCAACTTGCATAACATTAGCATCAACATGGGTTTAAAAGGTGTCAACATGCATATGTGACCATAGCATCAAACCCAACTAGCATAAATAATCAACCCAAACTTGCATGAATCACATATGTCATAAAGAGGGTAACTTGCATAGGTTACTTATGGCATAAAAGGGGGTAACTTGCATATGTATGTATGACATACAAAGGGGTTAACTTGCATATGTATGCATATCATACAAAGGTGTAAACTTGCACATGTTACTTGCATAAACACAAACACCAAACTTGCATAACATGTCATATATGAACTTGCATATAATCAAACACCAAACTTGCATAACATATCATATATGAACTTGCATATAATCAAACACCAAACTTGCATAACATGGTGTCATAATGGATCAATGTTTATCATAGCAATTTGCATAACTAGCATCATGAACACATAGCCTAACACTTGCATAACTTGCATAACATCATGATCATATAGCATATAACTTGCATAACATCATGAACATGTAGCATATGACTTACATAACTTGCATAACATCATGATCATGTAACATGTAACTTGCATAACTTGCATAACATCATGAACAAGTAGCATATGACTTGCATAACTTGCATAACATCATGATCATGTAACATGTAACTTGCATAACTTGCATAACATCATGAACATATAGCATATGACTTGCATAACTTGCATAACATCATAAACACATAGCATATGATAACATAACTTGCATTGATCCACATTCATAGCCATAACCTCATTATATCCTATCATAATCATTTCAACAATTGGTCATTAAGGCTATAGTACTCACAACTTGTTGATTAGCACTCCTATGAAGAAGATTAAGTTGCTAGAGTTGATTAGAAGTTGATTTGAGAAGCTATCTTCCTCTTTAATTTGTTGGTGGCTCCTTCTAGTTGCATTTTGACGGCATAACGACGTTGTCTCCAATTTTAGTATTAATTAGGGTAGTCTTAGGGTGTATTTATAGATTAGTTAAGTGTTTTAGGCCATTAGATTAACCCTAAATCAGATTAGAGCCGTCAGATCTCGTCACTAGCCACCAAAACCAAGCCCAAATCCCAAATCAGTGCACCCAGGTCACCTGGGCTCGACCAGGGAGGTCGACCCCCAGGTCGACACTAGGGTCGACACCCTAGTCGACCTGGTGGGCAGGTCGACACCCACGTCGACCCCCAGGTCGACTCCCAGGTCGACCTGGTCTGGGCGGGAATTTTCCCGCCTAGCCCATATTCTGCATTTTTGAAATCAGTTTCGTTTTCTGATTTTTCGTGAAACTTCTAAAGGCCATATCTCGGACATACGGACTCCGATTCACGAAATTTCGGACTCTATTTCGCATATTTTTCCGAGACGAACGCAATGGCATAGCCCGTTTCCCCTGATTCAGATTTTAAAATTTAATTCTGCCCTGTTTTATATTATAGCACGTTATTCAACATACGGGGTGTTACAAATGCTCAAAATTCGTACTGTAAACAATCTCCAAAAACGACAAAAAATATATATGTACACCTTCTTTTCAACATTCTGAATTCAAAATAAAAAAAATATAACTTAATTATAATCTGATTATGTTTGTGTACAACGATATTTTATTTTAAATTATTTATTAGTTCACTGATTTTATCACGTTTGTCCATCAATAACTCCATTCGTTTCCAAATTTCAAAGCGTAAAATTTCGTTTTCTTTATACATATAAAAATACACACATCCAAGCCAATTTCCCATATATTTCAAATAAAATTCCCAATTTATTTGACATCAACTACATTTATTTTTAAATTCAACATTTATATTTTTCAGTTAAATTTCAAATCCTATTCAACCAAATTTAATTCAAATATTCAACAATAAATATTTGATTCCTAACCAACCATTCTTAATCCAATTCGATTCAAAGTAATATATATTATTTTTAATTTCTAAACCCAAGTATCGGTATAAAATTGATTAGTAATAGTTAATTATTTAATTAATTCCATATTCCATTTGTCCAAATTTCTGGGACATGACATCCGGAATCCAAATTTCTGATTTTTATTCCAAACTAGTTTGAAATCACATATCTTAATATCATTATAAATTCAGAACCTTTGAATTTTTCCAAAACATTTTGTTTTACTCAAACAATTTCCCGGTTTGCCTTATTTGTATATTTTATTTTTATACAACTTCAATTTGGTTCAATATATAACCAGTTAAAATTTTATAATCTTATTTGATTATAATAATAGCAATCGACACATCCATATATAATAATAATTTTGGAAAAAAAATCTTTTATAACAAATATAATTTTGGGAAAATTATTTCATTTACCCAGATTTTAAAACAATACTATGTTGAATTACTCTTTTGAAGAGTTTAGAAATACCCATCGATACAGTTTATACTACCGTATCGACCAGAATTCATAAACACTCGACAAACCAATCAACATAATATAAAATAGTTTTTATATCAATTAACAAATACGAACTCATATATATACGCTCAAACTCAATCTAGGGTATTACTAACCCCATCTCTATTGAGTCACACTATAAAGCCAAGGTTGTCACTTAACCTTATGCTTTGATACCAAATGTGACGACCTTAATTTCGGTACCCATTGAGCTGATCAAATACAATACAAGTCCAACTCAAAGAACACTATAACTCAGATGTCAAAGAAAGAAATCAAAGGATGAGAAAAGATGAGATAGAAAAGTTAGAATAGATAGAAGATAGAACTGAACTACAGCACAAAATCTCACAATAGAATGAATAAATATATTATATAATGTAACTTTCGAAATTACAAAACTGTATCTTCATTTAAATACATTATCAGAGTACATTACATATACAACACAATGGAAATAACTCTATATATCTATCGTTGAAGCCTCCTGCTTCAAGATCCTTTAGAATATCTATAAAATCTTGAACTACTTGAATGCTCCTACAAAATTTGAGCACCCAACAGTTTAGGGAAACATAGAAAAATAAACTCTGGGTCAGTCACGCGTTTTTCCTTTGTGAGAATCCAAAAACACTTGGTTTACCTTTCAAAACCCATTTGAAAGAAAAGATAATCGTAAGACCGATCCACACATAAACATGGATGGTTTTTACCTTACGATAACTCAAAAAAAAAATTATATCAAAACTCTTATGATACTATAATAGTGTCTAAATCAAATAAATAACAATCTAGCAGAACGCTTACATCTCACGCTCTACATACATAGTATACAATCAAAACCACGAGCGTTTATTGGATAATTGATTACCAACTATGACAAGGTATGGAACCACTTTCCGATAGTGTATCTCTAGAGAGGAATACACTGGGTTCAACAAGAATATCTTGCAACCCAGCCACACATGACTAACCACTCATTTCGCTTGAGTGTGTCGAATGTATTATCACCAATGGTTAGGAACTACATACCATTTCCCGAAAGGGACAGCATTGATAGAAATAAAAAGCAAGGAAATTTTATCTTGATAGGTGATAATACACCGTGATTGAGAGCGACCCACTTAGCCATGTTGCCTTCCCGATTTTTTTTCATTCCCCGGTTGTGAAGCTTGAGGCCACGCTTACCTTTAGATATAACACGTCTTCATTCCCTTTGAATGCAACATTGTCAAACCTGCGAATATCACTAATTGATTTCGCAAATACCGTAGGTATAAAGCTAAGAGAAACGAATTCCTCCACCACCAAACATAGTTTGAAGAGATCAATCATATGATCTGTTAGGCTTACTATGTCAGTCATTCATCCATACAAGTTGTCCTGGGATTGGACAAGCCGAAGGCACTGTCCTGTAAACCATGTTAAGCAATTTCTACCTAGGATTAACATAACAACCCTTGCATAAACTGCATCGTCAAGGGTTTTCAATAATCTTTGACTCGCAACGTATATATTGAATCAAAGTGGAATTTAGATTCCAGAATCTTCGAAACGATAACGATAATAATGGTCCATATTTGATAGTCAGTGATTTAACTATCAAATATAAAATAAAATATCAGATTTGTTTCCATTAGATCTGCTAAGTTTCTTTTAAATAATATTTAATTATTTAATATCAAATATCAACTTATACTTATTTGAAAACATAAGTATTTCTAAACTTAGGAACTCTTATTATCAATCTTACATGATAATCTCACTCTTGAATATACATTTTCATAGCTGAAAGCGATATTCAACTCTAACATTCATTTTAAACACAAACTAATACTATCTATCAGATAACAATGAAATCATTCAAGTTGGGGTAATTTTTGTTACCTCTCAGACCTTGAGTCGAATTCATTCTCATCGTCAGGATTCGTAGAAGTTCGATATCCAAAATATTCGACCAACCAGAGTTTGTAAATCCATTTGATTTTCGAACCATTTCGAAACAACGTTGTTGTTTTGAAAATATTCGTCAAGTAAACTTAAATGTTAAAAACCAGGAAAATAAATCAGTATAATCCTTTCACCTATTTATAATTAAATTACTATTAAACTTACTTAATTAAGAGATTAATTAAATTAAAACATTTTTATTGGATAGTTATCCAATTTTAACTTCTCTATTTAACTGCACAATTATCTTACCAAAATCCATTAGTTAAAATATTAACTAACTTTTAAATAAAAACATTTATATGTTTAACAATTATTTTAAAAACTATTTCCATCGAATTAATCGAACACGGATTAATTTAATAACCCAATTCCATTTAAACCATTTGATTTAAATTAACGAAAAACACAATTTGATTAACTAGTTACAATTAATCTTCCCTTTTTAAATTAATAAAATATTTAATTTAAAACAATCAACTTTTATTGTTTCTTAAAAATTTATTCAAACTATTAACAACTTAAGTTAATTTTTGATTTACTTTAAAGAAAATATCGCTCAGCAGTCCTAATGGTATGTAGCAGTTCCTTTAATAAATGATATTCATGTCGCCGACCCAATTTACACAAACAAATATGTAAATACAATTCAATATTATCAATTAAAATCTCAACCGTATATATTTACTGATAAAATATATCAACTAATATAACAACAGAACAGTGTTTATTTCTGTTGATAGGTTGTCCAAACAATTCAGTTAACTCAAATATGTAGTGGAACGGTGTTTATTTCCACCAAAAGATGTCAATATGATATATAATTTCGATTAACGTGATTGAAAATAAATCAATTTATTGAATAATTAATTGAACAACAAATTCAAAATTTACTGAATTTACGGATCATTACCGATCAATTATTTATAGTTTATGTGTTAATTTAGTTTAACGATTGAATTATATTATAAATGATTATTATAAATAAAACTCAATTTTATTTACTAATATATTTATTAAATTTAGATTTGAAATCGTTACAACTCAACAATTATGTCGAGTTTCTTATATAACACCCCTATCGATTGACTCGACTAACACGCTCGTGCCAATAATCTATTCTAATACGTTTCTACTTTTAAACTTATATATATACACATACATACATGCATACATACATACATACATACATATATATATATATATATATATCTAAATATATAAACATATATTCTATTTGCATTTGGAATTTTAACTAAAACACTTTTCTATTTAATTTATCATGGGACAAGCCATATTAAATTAGCCTACACACATTAGCCCACTAACTCATATACTAACCATGTTGCACGCATCCACTTCCCCCTTTATTTCTCCCACCCAGTTCAGCAAATACACCTCACACAAAGACCAAAAGCATTCCTTCCCATTTCTTCCTACTGTCCACCTTCCATTTTCTTACTTCTTTTATATAAATTTTTTATTTAGTATAAAAACTGGGCCGAAGCCCATTAACATTTACACTCACCGCCATCATTTCTATACACGAACGAGCTCTCTCCTATTTCTTTTCTTGTATCTACTGCCCTCATTTTCTACTGCATTCTCCAGTTTTATTTTATTTTATTTAAAAAAAGAAAAAAACTGGGCCAAGCCCATTTGCCAATAGACCACCCATCTTCATTGCTACAACGAAGCATTAGGACACAACCTAGACCGCAGCTTTCCCCATTCATTTCCCTTCTATGTTTTGTTCTCCTTTCTTTCTGTTACTTTTTACCTTCTCTACTCTGCTATTTTACTTTTTTCTCTATTTTTTTATTCGGATAGCCAAACCAAATGGCCAAGTCCATGCATTATGTTTCCCATCTTCTGCTTTACAGGCTCCAGGCAAAACAAAAGCAGCTCCAGGCAATCAAAACGCTTGTCCTCCCCATTGTATATTTGCGTTCATGTATATGTGCACACTCAATCCCCAATGATGATCAACAACCTGAACTCACCCACAAACTCGCCTTCAACTCGTCAACCCGCCGACATCACCAGTTTCCCCGTCCATCGCGTAAGGCCGAATTCGACCCAAAATCGCATCATAGCCAAATACACTAATAGATTTAGAAGGGGATTTGTTTACTCAAAATATTTACTGCCTTTTTTTTTCTTTTCTTCCCATGTTACTAACATTTTGCATACAGCCTTCTGAAATCCTTTCGATCATTTAGTTTTGGGTATACACATGAAACAAGTTGTATATCCCTATGTATATTCACATACTCAGTCTACACTCAGAGTATAATTTCAAATGGCATACAAGTGAAGTCTGCTCACTTATTTTGTTCACAGTTTTTCCTTTCATTGGTTCCAAGTTTTGCTAATTTAGTTTCCATTTTTCATTCTAGATTTTCCATTATATATGTATATGTGTGTGTGTGTGTGTATGTACACACACACACACACACAAGCATTCAGAAATATATATCTATGTATACATGCAGGGCCGGCTTCAGGAGTCGAGTTGCCCTAGGCGGGTTCAAAAGTTGAGATTTCAGGTTGCCTTGCGAAAATTAAGGCAAAAAAAGTAGGAAAACAGCAGCAAGAAGCAGGCGTAGGACCAAAAAAAACTGCAGAAAACAGCAGCTAAAGCAAGCGAAGGGCAAAAACAACTGCAGCTAAAAGCTAGCACAGGGCCAAGAAAAGACAGAGAGAGATGAAGAAACAGAGGGATTCGAACATCCCACCTCAAAGTTGAGAGGCCAATGCACAACCATCTGCGCCAGATACGTTATCTGTACAACATTCGGATGGTTACATCAAAATATAGTGTCTGTTGACAATCACCACCACCACCTCCACCTCTCAAGCTATTGCCCCTCCGGAGTGGGTTGCCCTCTTCGGCCGCCTCGCTGGCCTAGCCCTAAAACCGGGCCTGCATACATGTTTCATAATAATAATCAGTAAACAATGGGGAAGTTTACTCACTAAATTTGTCTACTGTTTGATGCTATGTCCTTTCCAGTTTCTAAAATATAGATTTGGTTTCCCTTATCAGAACAGGTATACATATCTATATTTACATCATATTACATATTATCAATAAATTAAATGGGGAAGTCCTACTCACCTTATTTTGTTCACTATTTTAGCCATTTAGCTTCCAGGTTTTACTTTGAGTAAAGATTGAACCCATTAAATCAAAACTAGCATGCATCATAATAGAATCATTAGTAAAAGATTTAAATGGGAATATAGGGAAAGTCTTACTCACTTATGTCCACTATTTCCAGGTTTATATTCAAGTGATTGTTTCCTATCCTCTGTTCTTTTGTTTGATGTTCATTTCCATGTTTCTCTCTTACACTTTGGTTTCCAAGCATTGTTTTTCTTCCACCTAGTTTCAGTTTTTGGCCGCCATTCTTATTTCCAGTTTTATGGTTGCTTTTTGTGTGTGAATATGGGATGGCATGTGTATGTACTTATAGGTGCAACCGGATACTTGAAGTATGAAATGTAGTAAGGGAGTAGGCTTTAAATGTGATTAGAAAACAATAGCCATAGGTTCTAGCTGTGCATATGTTTTGATTTAAAGAAGAGCTATGTTGTTTAGATGGGAAAGAATATAACTATATAGCTGTTGTGAAGTTTGATTGGAAAGAATAATGGTATCAGCTGTGCCTGGTTTGTTTTAAAGTATACAGCTATGTACATTAGCTGGCTATGGTGTGATATGAAAAGAACGTAGCCATGTGCAAACTTAAACGGTTAGCTGCATCCCCTGTTTTGATTGAAAATGAATTTATGGTTTCACACATAAAAACTTTCCTGGTATGTATATACATGTGCACAGCCAGGTCTCTAAATCTGTGTACAAATATGTGTACTAGTTGTTCTAATAATTTTAGACTTAGCATCTAGGTAACTAATCCCATTTACTAGTTGTGTTTTATTCCATTCAAATCAAGTTATGCTTATACCCTCTTGTATTCAATTTCCATATCCTCTCTTGATACTTAGGTGTGAAGTAATCTTATCTAAAATGTTCTTATAGGCTTATTTTATGCAATTCTATATTTATATAAAATTTAAAACAAGTTTTAAATGCAAATACAAATGTTAGAACCACATTTACTTGTATTTATATTTGTTTATATAAATATAACAAGTTAATATACTCATAGGATTTTAAATTATTAATATTCTAGTTTCTAGAATATTCAAATCCAATATTAAGTATATTTTTACAAGACTTTAAAACAAATATAAAAATATAAAACAATTTGACAAAACACTATTTATTTGAATTTATATACCTATGTACAATGGTTAAAGAATTTTAAACCATTAAAATATATATTCTTAGAATTTTCCTCAGTTTATTATTCTAAAATTTATTTATGTTTAAATAAATAACTAAAATAATACAAAATAAATTGTATTGCAAACTCAGTCAAAAACCACTATAACTGAAATAATTCAATTTGACAATCAAATCTTAATCAGAAAAGCTTTCAGAAAAAACAATGATAACATTACCTATCAGGCATCTGTTAGCAAGGACACAGATTATGAAAAAAAGTTGAGGAATTTTTACTCAATGGGAAGCATAGCTTGGATAGACCTTTCAATCATCATGATAGTTCCAGTATTCAAGCTAATTGCGCAAATAGAGGCTTGGGACGTCACCACTCTAACATCTTTCCTGGAGGCTGCCATGACTAGCCTGACAATAGAAGTAACTTCTGCAAGGGAAGTAGCCATCATTATAATAATACCATAGTTAAAAATATATTTAATTTGGACAGTAATGGCGGGTGTTTACCTATTGCAGGGTTTGAGTATGGACATCCATCCAGCAGTGATCCAGAGAGCCTCTTGTCCCTATGCAAAACATGAAAATATTTGCAACAATTCGCTCAGACCTGAGAGCAATTTTTATAAAAGCTAGTTAAATGGGGTGATCTATCACTTATCTTCATGGAGCACTGGAGAATGTAGCAACAGTAATCATTCAAAGGATTTTCAGAGTCTCAAGCTGTTCGGAGGTAGCTCAAAGCTTGATTCTAGCATGGATCTCAGTACAAGTCTGATTTTGCTAACAAAAATGCTAAATGGACCGAAACAATTTATGTTAAATTGTGCGAATGTGAGATAAATAGGTAAGACCCCTCATGAATTGCGCCTCAAAAATAGGGGTTGGAACCCATCTTTTTCTCTCTATTTCGCAAATTTTGACAAAAAATGCTTCGGTCTACGTAGCATTGTTCTTTTGCTAATATTAATGCTGAGTTGAAGGATCTCGATGATTCAGATTTGAATCTATGCAACCCTTGCATAGATTCTGCTCCCCAAAGGAAGAAGAGAAGAGAAGAGAAGAGAAGATTTCTGTTGGAAACCACCTTAAGCTCTTCTTCTTTTTGTTATAGTTGATTTGAGATATTTCATCTCTAATCCGCCATTGTTTTCTTTGTTTAGTTTGTTTGGGTGGTGGCTGGTTTGTGTTGTTTGTGTAGAGTTTGTGTTGTTTTACAGTTGGGTATGTGGGCTGGCCTGTTTTACAGGTAGCAACTATTTATATACATCAAATCTCATTCATGGCTGTGTCTATTAACACCCCAATAATTACTCTTCATCCCCCGTTCAAAATATTAAATTGGTAATTCCAATTTTGCCCTTAAATTATTAATTACACATTTCATTAACTGTAATTATTAATTCTAATTGCTTTTCACCGTGACATTGATCGAAATCAATCAAAATGTTAAGGGCGAGTTGATTTAATCAACCCTATCCTCGAATGCAACTCAGCAAAATCATCGTTTAATTTCGACCAAAATGAGAAAATAGATCGAAAACTATTATAATACCACTGTTTTGATCATCTTTTCATATATTTATTTCCTTATTGCTTGCATCTTTTTCATTATATATAGTAGAATGTAAAGTTGCTAGAGTTTTGATGGAGAAATGAAAAACTGCAAAAGGAAGTTAAAATAAAGAAAATAAACATAGACAATGGAAGAAACAAGGGTAGTTAAGGAATAAACGGGGTGGGAAAAGAAAAAACCGGGGTGAAGTTTATTTTTTAAAATTACCAGGGTGGGAAGAGCAGATTGCGGGGTGAGAATAGACGTAGCCCTCATTCATATGAGTTTCCTACTATGTCACCAAACACATATACACTTCTGTTCGCTTAAACCGCTTCATCTATCTTCACAAAATCGATCTCATCTCCGCTCACGCACACTTCTCCTCTCTTCGTATCTCTGCTTTCGTCGTACGTGGTTTTTTCCGTGTTCTCTACAATTAATTTCAGATCTGAGCTTTTTCATGGAATCGATCTGAACAACTTATTACCCAATATTTTCGCCTCATTCCACCAGTTCCTTCCACCATTTTACCTCTACTAGAAACCCTCCTTTCCAATCTACAACTGGCGGTTACCGCTGAGAAAGGAGGACACTGACGTTGAGTTGACATGGAGAGCAATAACTTTATCAGGCTGGTTTGTTTTCGCGTTTCAACTTTTATGTTTGTGATGGGACTTTCTCGTCTGTGCGATATTTGTTTTCTACGTCTATCGTCTTGTTGGTAGCTCTTGGTTTTTAGCAATGTGTTTCATTGTTGGAAGCTGTTCTTTTGGGGTGTTTGGTTTTATTTACTTGTAATGGTTGTTCGGATCTTATCATGTAAACATCTGTTTAATTTGTTACCGTATTTCGCTCTTAGATGAGTAATCAATGACCAACGACAGCTATCCACGAGATGCTCTGCACTGAATTTAGTTGTTGTTTGGTATTTGGTTGTTGTTTTTTTTGCTTGTCTTTGGATCTATACGGTGGCTTTCAGCAGTATATATGCAAATGTTAGCCTGGCCTATTTGAATAGAAGAGTGTTCTGGTTCATTGCTTGACTTACAGCAACTCAGGTGAAGCTTAGGCTCTCAACGTTGTTGTTCTTGGTCTCTAATCCTCCTTTCTTTCCTGTTCTTGGGCGAAGTTAGCACTATCAAAAGACATCTTTTTTGCTCCAACTCACTGTTCATTCGGACACAGCTATATTCTTATTTGAGTTGGTATGGAACAAGACATGTTTGCCCTGCTTTTAGCGTGGTGTGTGATGCAAGGTTATCCCTGGAAATCTGCCGGATGTCTCTCGTCCTTTGGGAGTGACCCGAGACTTCTGATGTGAGCTGTACTTCTGTACAGCCTATGCTATGTAATGTCACTGTTTTACAGTATGTAATCCTTCGCTACTTCGTGTAGTTCGAAATGTAATGTAATGAAACATAATCTGCTCCCTGCGTGGAGATGATATAACGTGGCCGACCCACGTAAAATGCCGTAGACGGTGGACGGTCCACCTTAAAAACCGAAATAGCTAATATGTACATTGCATATCACCTGAACTTATTTTTATTTTTATTTTGTAATAAATAAAAAAGTGTTACGAAACACTATAAAAACCGGTCGGCTTTGCCATATATATATATATATATATATATATATATATATATATATATATATATATATATATATATATATATTTTAAATGTCATATTCGTTCCAAAAGCACATTTAAATCGATATTCTTTCACTTCACAACATTTGATTTTGACCTTAACTTACTTGCTAGCTTCTGTGCATTCATTTCACATTATTTTCTGAAGGTTGTAGAAGTTGTACTTTAGCACAGTTAACCACTATATTGAAGATAAAATATATAATCATATTATTATTTTGTAAAAAAACAAAAGCTTAAAGTCATGTTTGGTTGTTAAGACGGAGTTCGAAAACATGTTCCTCCAAATAAAGGCTATATGATGTTGATATAGTAAAATTCCAAAGAGTAGTTTCACAACTGGACGTAGAAGGGGATGTCCAAATAATATACTTTACTATTTTCACTGGATTTAATATACTTTACTATTTTCACTGGATTTACATTATTACTGCTATTGGCTATTGTCGATCCTGTGCATGGCGAATCAACAGTATAGTCCATGAATTTTGATCACATATGTGCAATCTATTGGGACACATGAGATTCTAACCATTAGAATTTCCTTAGAACCCAATCTCTTATGTAATGCAATCAGATTCATTTGTTGGTTCGAGTAGGAATACTTATACTTTGTTGTTTAATTTTATTCCTAAACAGCCACTTAACACAATTATATATCATTGAAAACTATATATCGATTAAAAGAAATAACCTAAAAAATTACTTAAATGTAGCAGATATATTATGTCTTCCTCTGTGTTAATGCATTTTCTGTTTGAAAAAACTTTGGGTTAGGGTTCAACAATTCGACTAAGCATCATATATTCGGACCTCCTTTTTGCTTTTGTTTTTGGGTTTTATTAGGCCAGCAGTGTATTGTGGGAGCTGGCTTAAGGACATGCTAATTCCGCAGTTCCGGGTTACTTCAATGGAGTTTAGTGTGATAACTGAATAAGTAAACGCTAACATATTACTCAAAAGCACATAAAACAGTATGTTTACTATGAAACCAACTTTAAAAGAAATCCCAACACATATAAAAATTAAACATGTAACAAAAGAAGAAGGCACACGTAAGTAAGAACTAAGCCAATTCCTCCTCCTTATGAGTCTCAATAGTGACATCGCTTGTAGGGTAAGCGTAGCAAGTAAGCACCCAGCCTTCAGCGATCTGATCATCGTCCAAGAAGCTAACGTCGGACTGATCGACCGATCCCTCTACCACCTTCCCTGCACACGAGCTGCAGGAGCCAGCGCGGCACGAGTACGGAAGATCGATCCCGGCCTCCTCCGCTGCATCGAGGATGTAGACATCGTCGTCGCACTGGACCTCGACCGGTCCGTCCGGGGTGATGAGCTTCACGTTGTAGGTAGCCATGGCCGTCACCTTTCCTCTGCCCAGGTTAAAGTTGAACGTGGTGGCCATGGAGGTGGAGGTGCTCACTGAGCGACGGAGGAATGTGCTGCTTAGCGTTGATGGGGTAGATATCGAAGCCATTTTTAATTTTTTTAACCGAGGTTGTGTGGTGTTTTGTGAAGCTTGTTTAATTGGCTTGAGAAGTAATGGAAGGCAGGCTTGAGTTAGATAAAAGGATGGAGTGAGTATATGCCATGACACGTGGCTGGAGGTTTGTGGATGGCTCATCTCCTCTGTGGATTGCATGATTGCGTATGAATGGTGGTGGGTGTGTGCTCGCCTTACGCTGCCATGCCGTGCTAATTTGTACTCCCGTCCAGCTCGTTGTATGCCCGTTTAAACAAGGTATTTGGAAACAAACAAAATTACGTTGAAAGTAAATAATAAGAAAGCCAAAATGAGCTATTAAGTTTTCGACGAAAATTAATTGACCATTTGGCGTGATTGGACGGAACAACAAATTGGGTTGTTGATCATAAATATTTTGAATAGTTACGAGGAGATGCATTTTCATCTGTAACAGTCGCATGTCCCGCCATATCTTAGCATTTCTAACAAACACGCGACTTTTCATTTTCAAGTGTTCTATAATGCTTTCATATTTGAGTTGGAACTCGAAATCTCTGTCTGTGCGTATTTTGAATATGGATTTGCTAATGAATTAATATGATCCGATTTAACCATAACTGTTATGTTTAAAAATAAAATTTGAACTCAAATTCAAATTCGATCCGACACGGTTCGGCTTGATCGATCAAACAGACACTTAAAGTTGCACTACAAAGCAAACATTTATGCAACCAAAAAGCCGAAACCTCTCATTTGAAATCTACTTTTAAGCACATATAGATCTTCATTTTCTAAGATGAGCGACAATTATCACCTTCTCTTATCATTCTCTCCTTCTCATTTTAAAAAAAAAATACTCACAAAAGTTGTTATAAGAAAAATTCTCCTAGAATCCTTCAGTAATTTTAATTAAAATTTCTCTTATCATTTGTTGTATAAAAACTAGTGCATAGATGTAGATGTCTTGTAGGCTTAAATATATACATAGTGATAACCTATCAAAGTGTGTTATGATGAAATAGTCGACTAACCAAGGATCTTACTCAGTGTATCAAATGTGTTTCAACTCTTTTTCTTTTATTCAAATATTTCATTAGACGAGACGTGGATTGACATTTTGTCTATCTTGGTTTCACAAAATCTCCTTAGAGACTAAAGTCATAGTCTCGTAGAAGGTGATAACACCTTCGTGCATCCATATAGGTAGATTTGTTATAAACCAATTAAGTACTAAGTAGTACAAACTGCACTATATCATTATAGGTACCGAACACTATTCTTAGAATGAATATAATATTAGTTATTAGACTAATAGTATAGTCCATCAATCACAACATATAATGTAATTTTGCTCATTGAACTCAAGGTAACGAGTTTTATTATGTCGAGTCGAGTTTCCATTATGGGTGATTTTTATATTGGCTTTAAATTCATTCCTTCCAATATTGTTTCAACACCAAATCTCCTGCAAGTCTTTTACTGAATGGAACAACCACGTTTTGGCTCAATCTTATGTACTCTGTGGTAATCACCGCAATGGTGGGCATTTGCCTCACTGCATTGTGTCTTAGGCCAATCTGCCTAGATTTTCCATTTTATACCTAAATATATGCTTTTGGTAGTGTTGCTTGATTATTATAGTTTGGCAATGGTTTTGGCCATGTAGGAATTTCTAACAACAAATTCTTAGTTATTACGCTTTTTTACTACAAGATGTCGGCGCTATAATTTCGACGATTATGGTAGAACCTGTTATACATGTTGTTTCTTTGAGGCCTATGACATTGCTCGTACATCAAGAGTGATTGTCCATTCACTAGTTGATTCATTATTATCCTCTAGTTCAGTATTCAAATTGTCATCCATGTTTCCTCCTATTACACTTGAATACCTACTATGCAATACATCATAGTTCATGATTCCTAGCTTGTAAATATTTTGATTTTTTTATGTTGTTAGCCAGTGAATATTAATGGGATTACTAGCTTATTTACTCATTTTTCCAACAATGCAGGAAATACCTGGTTATGTGCATGTTATGCTATACATAGGATTACAACAACTTTATTGTATTCTAATGGATCTTGTTCTTTAGTAGTTTTAGAATACATTTTCATATTTGGGTCAAATGGGGGTACTTATGTGCTTGCAATCCAATTGATCAAACCTTTTTTGAACTTCTTGAGACTAGGTAATGGTCAACCCTTTTTTTGTTTCTATGATACTTACTCTTAGAATCATTTCAGCTTCCCCTATGTCCTTCATGTCAAAACATGAAGGTGGAAACATTTTTGTTTCTTTAGTATTTGAGGTATTAATCCTAAATATTAACATGTCATCAATGTAATAGCATATAATCACATCTTTACCAATATGAAATTTTCTACAATTGTCTGACTCCCAAATCCTAAAATTCTTTGATACCATGGTTTTATCAAGTTCTCTTGCCATTGTTTTAGTGCATTTTCAAGACCATAATGTAATTTGATAAGTTTTCATACTTTTCTCCTTGTCCAAGCATCAAAAACCTTATAGTTAACGTATGTGTGTGTATATTATATGGAGAATGTTATATATATATATATATATATATATATATATATATATATGTGCGTGTGTGTGTGTGTGTGTGTATGTGTGCGTGTGTGTGTATATACGTATGTATATGTATGCACACGTCCATTTGATGAATTTTAGAAGTTATAAATATTTGCTAATGCAATTACTGTCCTAATTGTTAAAATCCTTAATATCGGCATGTATGTGTCAAAATAATATATTATTGCAATTTTTATAAAAACCTTAGTAACTAATCCAACCTTAAATTTTTTGTTGTGTCATCTGTCCTGAATTCCTTCTTCTATATTTCACTTACACCCTATCGGTTTGGCAAGGGAAAGTAAGTCTACTAGTTTTCATGTTTGATTTCTCATATTAGAATCCACTTAATTGTTTATAGCTTCCTGCCAAAATGCTAAATATTAGACTTCAAAGTCTTCTATATATTAAAGATCAGAATCTATGATTGTCGTTTAATAATATCCCTTGATCCTTCAACCAATCATATGATAATCCAAATGAATTTTGAGTTCTCATTCTTTTACTTCTTCTATGAGTTTCGCAAGTCCCATCATTATCCCCTTAATTCTTCTCAAATTCATCAATAGGCTCGGTAACGTCCCCCATTTCACAGATAATGTATTAATCTCCACTATTTCATCAATAAATGGATTAGATGGAATAGACATGAATCTATTGCATATAACGTTGCATCTTTAGATTCTATAATTGTATTTAAGTCAACCCAATTATTAGGACTTAGTACTAGAAACGTATAACTCTTGCTATGTTGAGCGTATCCTGAGAAAATACACTCGATGTCCTTTTGTCAATTTCCTAATTTTTGGTTTAGGTAATCAAATAATCTCTCTACATCCCCAAACTTGATAATAGTCAAGGTTTAGTTAGCATATCTTCCAAAGTGTATATTTTGTGACTTTGTTTTTTAAATGAGGTATCCTATATAAAATGTTAACATGCGGTAAGTAATGCCTCACTCCAGAAATTAGCACTAAGTGCAAAATTATATAACTTGACATTATTATCTAGCTGACCTTATTAGATAATCCCCAAGTCACTTAATACTTCCCGTAGGATCTAATAAAAATATAATTTTGGTCTTAGTGAGAATTCTAGATCTAATAAAAGAGGTGAATATCATTTCTCTAAATTTTATGAATATGTAGGAAATATAGGAAGACATCTATAGATTATAATCCATAACAAAATAGAGTCTTAGAACATATAAATGTAGTGTTACTATCTAACTGATCTTATTAGACAATCCTCAAGTCACTTAATATTTCCTATAGAATAGGCAGACCTATGGTACCTCCATAGTGGTCATTTAATACTTTATCCCAAGGCGGACTCTAACCTAGTCACCTACTACCTAGAGGAAGTGGAATATGACGGAGATTACTAATCTCGTACACAATTAGCTATTTAAAACTTCTTATTTATAAGAGGTGAGCATCCAATCACTTAATACCTAATATGCGGGTCCCACTTCTTAACACTTATAATCCCAGTAGGCTACACACTTAAATCATTTCTTTGGGTTTCATTTTTCAAAAGAGAGGAAGGCCTTGCAACCACTTAATGCCTTAACATTTGTGTTAAACTTTTAGGGTAAATCTACGTTACGCAAATAATTATTGGTTGTCACGGGTTCCTATGGGTAGTGATATCTCACATCTGTTGTATATATATCAAAATGTTGGAAAGTGCAAACTTTTGTTGAATAACGCAACTAGCCTTGCATCATTAACCTACTAATTCCAATCCTTGAATTAATTAAAGATATAGAATTAAGACAAGGATGATTTCCCTAAGTTTCACAATTCTAATATTATTTTGTCTATTGGACATACTATTAACTATGGTAATTAATACCTAAATTTCCCGTTAAGTAAAAAAACCAAAAAAAAGGCCTTTAGCTTGAACTCCAACAAAACCAAAAATTGTGGCTATCTCGGTTGTTGATAGATTTTCATCCAATCATAAAGCTCAGTTCCACAGGATCCACTATATGTTGTCTCATACTCTTTAATCTCCTAGAGCACCATCGGGGTTGGCAAGAAACTTGAACCCTCAAATGTCTCTAATTCCTGGCTACTTAAACCTATCTTTCATAATTAGTTCACGACTACTTCACCATTGAAATTATTTTAGATTCAAACGCTAAGGGCCAAAGAAAAGCAAAGCAAAAGCTCGAATACGTTATCTTTCTAAATCCTACTTTGATCGCCTAAACCTACGCCCTGACACCAAATATGACATCCCATATTTTTCTAAGTCCGAATTTCGATAAATATCGAAAGTCGAACCCATCTAAGCATATAGGTATCGTAAATCTGGTACCTACGAACATTTAGCATGAGCATAATCAGAGTACAATAAATTAACTCATAAGGGAAACAAGATATAAGAAAGAATTGTAAGCAAAACACGATATTGTAACTGAAAAGCCTGCAAACATATATTAAATTTTAGGCACGTAAATATGAATTAACACAAAGGAAATAAAACTGATATTAGGAACAACGAATAGATTTCCCATTAACTAGTACAATAGTTACATGTCATTAATTGTCGTAATGGTCACATTTCCTAAGACATAGACAATCAATTAAATTAGTTTATTTCTATAACAGTCACATGCCATTGTTGACCATAACGGGTACATTTTCTAAGGCAATGGACAACCTATTAAACATCTTTAACATTAGTCTCATCTAATCACATTGATTATATTTATTATAACTCCCGTTTGTTTTGATATTGTTATTTACTTTATAACTTCATACACACACACGCACGGTTAACCGGTCTTTTGGTCCGGTTCCCAAAAGTACACAAGACATGCAGGACTTAACACATCGCGTGAAACTATAGCAGAAAGGGATGCTTATAGGCGAACGAAACATGATGAAGAGGGATCGTGCTAGCAGAGACCTCGCAGCACCCCCAAACTCCCATTCATGCAGCCTTCGAGGTGTGGAGCCTTGCACCCTCAAGGTGCGAAATCCCGCACCCTCGAAGTGCGAAATTTTGCATCCTCGAGGTGCAAAATTTCACACCTGCGAGGAGCGAAATTTCTTACCTACGAGGTGTGAAATTCCGCGCCTTAGACTCAGGTGTGAATTTTCTGTACCTGCAGGCTCTAGGTGTGAATTTCTGCATGTGGTCCCCTATTTCTACCTACTCCTACCTAACCCCTACCTACTCCTTTCCTTTAAATACCCCATGACTTCACACTTCAAAGGGGTTGGAATTTGAGAACTTGGGACCACTAGATAGCTCCATTAATGGCATCTCCCATTTGAGGAAGAAGAAGGGCAAAAATGTCCCTTTCTTGAGATATTTAATATATGATAATTATGACATCATATATGAGGATGATGACATCATGCCTTAGAGGTGACATCATATAGCCCTAAGGATGACATCATATAGCTTAATTATGACATCATCTAGCATAAAGATGAATGTAATAAATGTAATGAGATGTCATGAGAAGGTCTCAACCTTGTAACTTTTTGTGATTAATAATATTCCAACAACGGTTCAAAGTGGACATAGGCCCCTCACGAAGCGAAACCGCTATTAATCTCTTGTGTTATTTACAGCTTTTCTACTCTTGTCCGTGCGACCAAATTAACTGTTCCTAGTAATTGGAATCTTTGGTGTTTATGACATTTGCCATCAACATTTGGTGCTTTCACTGAGAAAACTCAAATTTTGCGCCTTTGTCGCACGTTGTCATCTCGACCCCCGACGAGCTTGAGGTTCCTTGCTAAGCCTTCTGTCGAGTCTGCTTATGATGGCAATGTGACCAAAGAACGCAATGGCCGGTTCTTCAGCTGCAGCCGAGGCTAGTACGTCCCAATAACCTTAACCAACGGACATCCCGGCCACTAATGAAGCCACCCCTCCTACTGTGGACCCCGAAGCGCCCGTGACACAAACTCAAATCCGTGCGCTTAATGAAAAATATGAGAGCATGGAAGTCGAGTTTAATCGCCCGCGACACAAACTCAATTCCGTGCGCTTAATGAAAAATATGAGAGCATGGCGGTCGAGCATAATCAAGCATTAAGGAATAACATCGACCTTATGCGATAACTTCAATAAAGTCAGCGCATCGTCACTCGACTTCAACTAACTCAGAACAATGCTCGACCCCGACCAACCATATCAGAAACTTCCTCTTCCGAGTCGAGGGGTCCACATCAAAGGAGGAGGTTTAGCCTCATCAACAATGTCGCCACCTGCACCAATGCCGTCAACAACGGTAATAGCAATGGATACACAAACGGTAATGGGAACGGCGACCGAATACCGTCACATATAGCGAGGGGGAACATGGAGAAAGATGATCCGGACGCCCATCATAGGAGAAGCCCTCGCAACATAACTCCAGAACCTTGCCAAAACCCATGGGTCATAATGGCGGATCCCCATCCAACTTATCTACCTGACATGGTTCGAAGAATCATAAGGGAAATGCGAGGAAATGTGCACGATTCATGGGAAGTGCACATTAGGCGTAACCCCATCACAAGAAGGGTAAACGAATATGAACTGTCACGATGCTTCAGCATGCCGCAAATGCTGCTCTACGACGGCACCACTGACCCATGTGTCTTCCTAAATCGATATGAATGGAAAACGGACTCGAGTCGAGGCAATGATTCGGTCAAATGCAAATGTTCCCCGGTCTTCTTATCCGGGACCGCTCTGTTATGGTTCTCTAGCCTCCCGCTCGATTCCATTAACAACTTTAGTCAGTTAACGACACAGTTGGTCAAGCAATTCAGGATGCACTTACCAACTCCAAAGAATGCTCTCACCCTTTCTAACTTATACCAAGGGCCCATTGAGTCGCTAAAAAACTATATCTCCAAGTTCAATATTTCCCTCACCGAGGTCGAGGATCCGGACCCTCGCACATACTCTTTCAGTTAGCCAAAGGTATCCTCCTTACTTCTTAATTTAGGGGATGGATCGATCGGAAGAAACCAAAAGCGTCGACGCCTTCTATGAGAAGGCGGATCAGTACTTATGCTAAGAGGAGGCAAGGCACAACCGACTCTCAGCCACCAGTCGCCCCAGTGGCCATCAAGCAAGCGCTGAAAATAACAACCTCAGAAGAAAACAAGTGGTAGAGCCCTCTGATCAAAACAAGGGGGCAGGTCCTAACAGGCAAAGACCGAACAATGGTAGGCAAGACGGTCGGAACAACAATCAGACCCCAACCGAGCCAAGAAAGCCCGACCCTTACTGAGCCTTCAAGACATACACCCCGCTAAACGAGTATCTAGAAACAATCTACTTGGAGACATGCAACACTATTCCATATAAGAAGCCGCACACCAGGGAATCAACCGATCTTGAGAAAAATACTGGGAGGTACTGCCGGTACCATGACGTATACGTCCACAATACCAATAAATGTCGCCAGCTCATGGATGCAATTGAAAAGCTTATCATTGAAAAGAAACTTGAGCAATATGTCCAAGAGCCTTTTCCTCCCGAAGAAAATCCAAAGCCTCAGGCACCTGCGCCTCAGGCAGCCGCCAAAGCAGCTCCAGGTCCATCTAACCCAAGGCGTGGGATCGTAGTCAACACCATATGTGGCGGACCTTATCCCACAGATGATAGCTTCCAAAAAATGGAGGAGTATGTTAGCTCGATAAAGCTTGCTACTTATGAAACTTGCTTCGCACTCAACGAATCCGTCCCAGCCAAGCTCCAAAATACCATGCGGGACGACATCGTCTTCCGCGAAAGAGATTCTACTGGGGTGGAAATCCCAACCACCGATCCACTGGTTATCACTGCTCAAATCAGTGTCGCTTCTGTCCGAAAAGTATTGATCGATTCCGGAAGCTCATTCAACACCATTTTTAAAGCTGCTTATAACCAGATGAAGTTAGAAACAAAGGACTTAAATCCATATTGTGCCACGATCAATGGCTTCAATGAGGCTTCTAGTTCGCCAGTAGGAGTGATCGATTTACCTATGGAGCTATGCGAGGGGGATCGGAGCCAAGTTCGAATCCTCACTTTCATGGTTATAGACATTGATTCCCCCTACAACGCGTTCCTTGGGCGCCCTTTTCTCACAGAGTTTTGGGTTTGCATATTGCCATGGTCTTTCCTAATGCAAATAGAAAATGGGATTGGAACAATCAGAGGTGATCAAGTAGGTGCCAGAGAATGTTATGTAATAGAATGGAAGAACGCGTGCAATAAGGACAAGGGAAAAGCAGTGCCCATGCCTTCTTGCGCCAAAACTATTTCAGCATAGTAATCAACGGCGTCTGGGCCTTGGCTCAGGTGCCATTGCCGTCTTTACGAAGACCTCGACCCACGAAAGGACGAAGATCCTAAGTACGAAAGGGCTACCCTAGTCGAATCTACAATAGATATTCCTGTTAATCTCTATGATCCATCCAGAGTTCTAAAGATAGGATCGCAACTCCATCCCGCAATAAAAGAAGATCTTGTAGATTTCTTGAAGACTAACCTAGACGTGTTTGCATGGACTCATTCCGATATGAAAGGCATTGACCCTGCGATCGCTTGCCATTGTCTAAGTATCGATCCAACAACAATTCCAGTCAAGTAGAAGCGCCAATTCTTGGGACCCGAGAGGTCCAGAGCACTTGAGGAAGAGGTAGACCGTCTACTCAACAACATTTTCATCCGTGAAGCCGACTACCCCGAGTGGGTCTCCAACCCCGTTCTAGTTAAGAAGGCCAATAGTAAATGATGAAAGTGTGTTGACTTCTCCGACCTAAACAAAGCATGTCCCAAGGACAGCTTCCCACTTCCAAAGATCGACCGACTTGATGACTCAACCGCTGGATACCAGCTGCTATCTTTCATGGACGCCTATTCAGGCTATAATCAGATCCTAATGAACCTTCGCGACCAAGATCACACCTCTTTTATAACAGATCTCGGCCTTAATTATTATCACGTCATGCCCTTCAGCCTCAAGAATGCCAGTGCCACTTATCAACAAATGGTTAATCGACTCTTTAAAAACCAAATCGGAAAGTCCATGGAGGTGTACGTGGATAACATGTTGGTAAAATCTAAAGCATCAAGCGGTCACGTCCACGACCTCTTTGAAATGTTCGACATTCTCCGCCAATACGACATGAAACTCAACCCCTTGAAATGCTCCTTCGGGGTCACTTCGGGGAAATTCTTGGGTTTCATCGTCAACTCCGGGGGAATCGAAGCTAATCCAGAAAAATTCCAAGCTATTCGGGACATCTAAGTCCCTAAGAACATCAAGGACGTCCAAAGTTTAAATGGAAAGTGTAACACCCCGTAATTCTGTTAATATTAATATCCACAAATTAAAGAATAACTAATCTCAGACGTGAGAATTGTGGGAAACGGGTTGCGCCATTGTGTTCGTCTCGGAATTCTGGTCGAAATAGAGTCCGAGTTTGCGTGAATTGGACTTCGTATGAAGAAGTTATGGCCATCGAAAGTTTCAGAAAATTCAAAACAGATTCAGAAAATTCAAATTTCGAAAAGTTCAGCCCAAACAGGCTGGGCGGGAAAAATACCCGCCCGGACCAGGTCGACCTGGGGGTCGACCTGCCCACCAGGTCGACATGGGTGTCGACCCGGGGGTCGACCTGGGGGTCGACCTGGGGGTCGTCCTGCCCACCAGGTCGACATGGGTGTCGACCCTAGGGTCGACCTGGGGGTCGACCACCCTGGTCGAGCCCAGGCGACCTAGGTGCACCTGAATGGGTTTTTGGGCTGGGTTTTGGGGGCTGTGACGAAATCTGACGGCTCTAATCTATCCTAGGGTTTATCTAAAGGCCTAAAACAACTGACTACACCTATAAATACACCCTAAGACCTAGCCTCCTCTACACACAATTCTATTCTGCTTCTTCTCTGCCTCTGTTCTAAATAAAAATAAAATGGCGTCGCTACTCTGCTGGAATCAAAACTAGAAGCTAATCAACATCAAACTAAGCAACTCAATTCAAATTAGAGATTAAAGCTTCTGCAACAATTCTGCAACAACTAAAGTTCTTTCTTTAATCCAACCAAGGCAAGTGCAGTTATTTTCCGATATAAACGTTAATTTTGTTTGTGACATGAATTATAAATCTGAATCTGAATCTGAGGTTATATCTGTTCTATTCTGTTTGGATCTATCTTATTTTGTATCTCTTTCCTCTTTCTGTTCTATAGCCAGGCTACCACGAGCCTGAGCCAGTCTCATAAGAGATTAACATACGCTAAAATGTTTGGGACAATAAAATGAATGATGCATGAATTGGGCATGACCAATAGGTGACTGATTTGAGCAAAGAACATGGACTGTAGCTAGAACAAAATCTGAGACATATGACTGGACATGTTATATTTATAATATAAATTGTATTGAACATATGATTTGAGATAAAGAGAATATGGCTTAGGCATAAAGATTTACATGAGAGTAGGGTATCTATTCATGTAAATAAACACCTAAGTAAGAGATCTTTGGGATATATGATATGCATAGTAATCAATGGCTATATTTGGTATAATTTATATAGGGATCTTCTGTACTATGCAAGTTTAATAAAAATTGAGACATATGATAAATGGTTAATTTATGACCATAATCTGTGTTATGTAAATTTAATGCAAACATAGGGTATATGATAATATTGTGAATCAAGAATATTATTTATGCATGTGAACTTAGGCAAGATTTATAATTAGGCAAGATATGTTTGTGAAACTTTAAGAAATGATTAAATCTGTTATAATTGCCTAATTTGCTAGTTTTGTTACATTGCCTAGTCTGCTAGTTCTATTATATTGCTTAATCTGCTAGTTCTGCTTTATTGCCTAGTCTGCTAGATCTGTTCATCTGCCAAATCTGTCATCTGCTAAGTCTGTTGAAAGTGCTAAATCTGCTAGTTTGCTTAATCTGCTAAATTCGTTAAGTCGCCTAATCTGAAACATCTGTTATCTGCTATATCTGTTGAGTTGGTATAATTAGTCCGCTATTGACATAATCTGAATTGGCTATAGTTATGAATAACTAACATGTATATTAGGCGTGGGTATAAATGGTGAATCATTAATTAATTGGTCGCAAAGATAAACATGGCTAACTCGAGGTTAGAATGAGTTTGCGGCGTAATTCTGCCCGGAACCGCCCGGCATATTCCAGTGGTCGCAAACAATAGGATCTAATGTGAGAAGTTAGTCATAACGTGCTTGAAACCCGAGGTTAGACTCAGTTTGCGACAGAAACCTGCCCGGAACCAACCGGCCTAACCAGTAGCTGCAAACTGTCAGTCTAATGTGAGAGGTTTGGGCATTAATATTTAATTAATGAAAATCTGAGTTAATTATGATGTCTAAAACGTGTTGGGTAAGGTTAAACTAATTGGACCAATGAATCTGATAAACCCATTTCGTGAATACGTAGGCCCAATACAAAGTTAGATAATATGGAACCAGTTAACCTGTAAGCCTGTTAATCCGAACATCTGATCCGTTAGTCTGAAAACCTGTTAACTTGATTGTCTGATCTGTGAACTAGTTAACCTAAATTTTGTATGTCTGAAACTTGTAGACAAGTTAAGCTGAAATCTGTTAGTCTGGGGACACAAGGTTAGGAGGGGAATTACTTGTGTCATCTGTTGTTTGGGACCCATATTAGTCAGTAACCCTTTCTGGTATCAAAACTTTGACCCAACAGTAAGTAGGGTCCGGGCACGTTTACTGAACTAATTATAAGCGGTTCATTCTGATAATGGCGAGGAGTGTTGATGGTGCATTCCAACCGGGTCATGTGCGTGCATGGATCCCGGTCTGCCTCTGAAGATGTAAGACGCCGTGACATCTGTAAATAGGTCTGTGCCAATTGGTTGTCACTTTAGGGAGTGATACACCCTACTGTGGGGCCGACACAGGATATTTATGTATTAGGGAGCCGATCGCTTGGGGTAGGGTTTTAGGGTACACTTAGTTCTGTCTGTTTCTGTTGGTACCGTCTGTTTCTGTTGGGTGGTAACACCTGTCCGTTTCTGCGTGGTACCGTCTGTTCGGGTGGTAAAGGCCCATTATTAGTGTACACCTAATTCTACATTCTTTTTCCGTAGGGATTAATCTATTTCTGCTTCTATCTGTTTCTGATCGGGTAGTAAAGGCCCATTATTAGCATTCTGTTTCTGTTAAATTATTCAGTACCCGTTCCTGTTTCAGTTTAGACATTAGGGTGACACCTAATTCTGTTATACTAGTATTAGTGCAGAGAAGTGTAAAACAATAGTTTATGTCATTCTGTTCTTCTGTTATATCTGCTACACCTGTTACAGTTATCTCTCATCCAGTTTTATGTTCATGTCATATTATTATTATCTGTTCATA
This sequence comes from Allium sativum, assembly GCA_030737875.1. NCBI lineage: Eukaryota > Viridiplantae > Streptophyta > Magnoliopsida > Asparagales > Amaryllidaceae > Allium > Allium sativum. Next base: position 603,880,663 of record CM060926.1, on the reverse strand, counting down.
TGCTGAAAGTCACTGGGCTTGCCAGACTTTTTGTCTGACCCTTGTTGTTTCGCCTCCTTTCTTCCGTTTCCCCCCCAGGTTATCCAAGGAGGGAATACTTTAGCTTGATCCGGATTTCTCTTTGCTTGAAGTGCTTAAAGTATGGCTTGGCTCTGCATAGCTTCCGTTCTATGGGGATTATGATTTTAAACCATGCATTTTGAAGGCTTTTGTACAAGACTGATATTTTGTACTTGAATTCTGAGATTTGAAAGGATGTAACCATACTGATTTCTGTTTCCGCTGTAATAAAGTTAAAAAATTTCAAGTACTGTTTTATCTGTCTTGTAAGTTTCTGTTCTGTTTACTAAAATGCTCCACTAAAGTTAAGGCATTCCCTTTGTGAGTGACCTTAACGGAGGTGGGGTGTTACACTTGGTATCAGAGCTGAAGGTTACCAGATTGGGTAAAGTTTTTGAAAACTATTTTCAAAAAGGTTTTGAAAGGAAGTATTTTCAAAAATAAAGCTTATTTTGAAAAACATGATCCCCAAGAGCCATATATCTTTCTTTCAGTCCTTTTTGTATTGAACCTTTCCTTTTTCGTTTCAGCATGTCTGAAGCATCTGAGATACCAGAGGGTGTTCATGTACCCGGTTGGTTTCGTCAATATCTTGAGGCTAGGACCGCCGCTGCAGGTCCAGCAAATGATCCCCCTCCTCCACCCCCTCCTCGTGCAATTGCTTTCTCAAAGATCTGTAGAGATTTTAGGGCCATGGGTGGGAAGGATTTCAAAGGAACTGAATCATTCGTAGAAGCGAGGAATTGGCTCAAAGAAACCGAGGATCTATTCGTTATCTTCGAGGTGGACGATAGGCAGAAGGTACAGTTTGCGGTATAGCTGCTCAAAGATGAAACTTCCTACTGGTGGGAAGTCACTAACGTCGAGAGGCCGGTTGAGACATGGATGGATTTCAGAACAAGGTTTGAGACAAAGTTCCTCTCGCAAGCTGAACGAAGTTTACAATTGGAAAAGTTCTTATCTCTTAAGCAAGGAAGTATGACGGTCAAGGAATACGTCAACCAGTTCAACCAACTGGCTAGGTTCGGATTGGATTTAGTCAACACTCAGCATAAAAAGACTCTTCGCTTTGTTAAAGGATTGAACGAGCCACTGCACAGCCTAGCCATGACCCATGTACCCATGGGAGCAACTTACGAGAAATTGGTGGATATGGCACTACTACACGAGGAAGACAAGGGCCCGAAAGAGACAAAGAAGGAAGAACCACAGAATAAGAAAGCAGGGCCTAAAAAGGAAACACAAAGGAAGGATGAGAAGTCTGAAGATAAGAAGGGGAAAAAGTGCTTTACTTGTGGAAGCTCGACTCATCTGAACAAGGATTGCAGAAAAAGGAAGGGCGCTTGCTTCAACTGTGGGGAGATAGGACACTTCACAAGGGACTGCCCAAAGAGACGAGGACAAGGAGGGCAGGCGAACACTCTTGAGGCTAGTGGCTAGGATAGAAATAGGAAAATTTCTATAGTAGGTTTAATTTCTTTATCTGATTATGGAGTCAAGACTTTTTTTGATTCTGGTATTTTGATTTTGTAATCGATACTCTGCACTTTAATACTAGTATTATTTCTGAATTCCACTGTAGACTCAGACCCATAAGGGTTATGGCTCATCTGTTTGAGATTGGGGTTTGAGGGATATCTGTGTTAGGCGTCAAGTATGACGCATACATTCTGAGTTTTCGTGGGATATGATTTTATCATGCTTAGCTTCCTAAGAATCATTAGGGAACCTGATCTGTACTAGTAGTCTGTAAATATTTGAATAATTCTGCTTTCCAGTTTTGACATTGGCTAAAGGAGGTAATCCTCTAGGTGTCAATCTGATGTTGATTTCGGTCTTCGGGGTTCATACTTAGGGGAATTATTTTCTCTACCAATGTCTAATGGGAACCAAGTCTTTGCCTTATCTGTACTCGCTTCCATCATTCGACTGTATCCTATCGATCGAATCTTCGAACTTTAGGTAGAAACTAATGGGTGTAAACATGTGTTTGATGGTTGCAAGTGGATGCAAGTGGTTGCTAGTGGTTGCCCGTGGATGCATATACACACACTAGGCACTAGATCGGCTCGAAAACACTCTCATACTTCATATGGATTGGTGAGCATTTTTAAATTTTGTGGATGCAAAATGATTGACTCAGCACATGGATGTTGCATATGACTGAATGGTCGTGCACTCATATAGAAATGATATGTATCGAGTAGGAAAATTGCATACATAATGGACGCATGGCACTATCATGGTTTGCATTAAAGGAGGTCAACTGAATCAGTGGACCGCCTGATTTTGCATTAGATAGGGACATATACACACACTGTGCATTTAAACATGAAAGCATTAGAAGTCTATAAGGACAATGGATGCCTGTGTTTGATGGTTGAGTAGATGGTTGTTTGGATGATTAGGATATACATTCTTCTTGACTTGAAGATTTCGGGGACGAAATCCTTTAAGGAGGGGAGAATGTAACACCCCGTAATTCTGTTAATATTAATATCCACAAATTAAAGAATAACTAATCTCAGACGTGAGAATTGTGGGAAACGGGTTGCGCCATTGTGTTCGTATCGGAATTCTGGTCGAAATAGAGTCCGAGTTTGCGTGAATTGGACTTCGTATGAAGAAGTTATGGCCATCGGAAGTTTCAGAAAATTCAAAATAGATTCAGAAAATTCAAATTTCGAAAAGTTCAGCCCAAACAGGCTGGGCGGGAAAAATTCCCGCCCGGACCAGGTCGACCTGGGGGTCGACCTGCCCACCAGGTCGACATGGGTGTCGACCTGGGGGACGACCTGGGGGTCGACCTGGGGGTCGACCTGCCCACCAGGTCGACATGGGTGTCGACCCTAGGGTCGACCTCCCTGGTCGAGCCCAGGCGACCTAGGTGCACCTGAATGGGTTTTTGGGCTGGGTTTTGGGGGCTGTGACGAAATCTGACGGCTCTAATCTATCCTAGGGTTTATCTAAATGCCTAAAACAACTAAATACACCCTAAGACCTACCCTCCTCTACACACAATTCTATTCTGCTTCTTCTCTGCCTCTGTTCTAAATAAAAATAAAAATGGCGTCGCTACTCTGCTGGAATCAAAACTAGAAGCTAATGAACATCAACCTAAGCAACTCAATTCAAATTAGAGATTAAAGCTTCTGCAACAATTCTGCAACAACTAAAGTTCTTTCTTTAATCCAACCAAGGCAAGTGCAGTTATTTTCCGATATAAACGTTAATTTTGATTGTGACATGAATTATAAATCTGAATCTGAGGTTATATTTGTTCTATTCTGTTTGGATCTATCTTATTTTGTATTTCTTTCCTCTTTCTGTTCTATAGCCAGGCTACCACGAGCCTGAGCCAGTCTCATAAGAGATTAACATACGCTAAAATGTTTGGGACAATAAAATGAATGATGCATGAATTGGGCATGACCAATAGGTGACTGATTTGAGGAAAGAACATGGACTGTAGCTAGAACAAAATCTGAGACATATGACTGGACATGTTATATTTATAATATAAATTGTATTGAACATATGATTTGAGATAAAGAGAATATGGCTTAGGCATAAAGATTTACATGAGAGTAGGGTATCTATTAATGTAAATAAACACCTAAGTAAGAGATCTTTGGGATATATGATATGCATAGTAATCAATGGCTATATTTGGTATAATTTATATAGGGATCTTCTGTACTATGCAAGTTTAATAAAAATTGAAACATATGATAAATGGTTAATTTATGACCATAATCTGTGTTATGTAAATTTAATGCAAACATAGGGTATATGATAATATTGTGAATCAAGAATATTATTTATGCATGTGAACTTAGGCAAGATTTATAATTAGGCAAGATATGTTTGTGAAACTTTAAGAAATGATTAAATCTGTTATAATTGCCTAATTTGCTAGTTTTGTTACATTGCCTAGTCTGCTAGTTCTGTTATATTGCTTAATCTTCTAGTTCTGCTCTATTGCCTAGTCTACTAGATCTGTTCATCTGCCAAATCTGTCATCTACTAAGTCTGTTGAAAGTGCTAAATCTGCTAGTTTGCTTAATCTGCTAAATTCGTTAAGTCTCCTAATCTGAAACATCTGTTATCTGCTATATCTGTTGAGTTGGTATAATTAGTCCGCTATTGACATAATCTGAATTGGCTATAGTTATGAATAACTGACATGTATATTAGGCGTGGGTATAAATGGTGAATCATTAATTAATTGGTCGCAAAGATAAACATGGCTAACTCGAGGTTAGAATGAGTTTGCGGCGTAATTCTGCCCGGAACCGCCCGGCATATTCCAGTGGTCGCAAACAATAGGTTCTAATGTGAGAAGTTAGTCATAACGTGCTTGAAACCCGAGGTTAGACTCAGTTTGCGACAGAAACCTGCCCGGAACCAACCGGCCTAACCAGTAGCCGCAAACTGTCAGTCTAGTGTGAGAGGTTTGGGCATTATTATTTAATTAATGAAAATCTGAGTTAATTATGATGTGTAAAACGTGTTGGGTAAGGTTAAACCAATTGGACCAATGAATCTGATAAACCCATTTCGTGAATACGTAGGCCCAATACAAAGTTAGATAATCAGGAACCAGTTAATCTGTAAGCCTGTTAATCCGAACATCCGATCCGTTAGTCTGAAAACCTGTTAACTTGATTGTCTGATCTGTGAACTAGTTAACCTAAATTTTGTATGTCTGAAACTTGTAGACAAGTTAAGATGAAATCTGTTAGTCTGGGGACACAAGGTTAGGAGGGGAATTACTTGTGTCATCTGTTGTTTGGGACCCATATTAGTCAGTAACCCTTTCTGGTATCAAAACTTTGACCCAACAGTAAGTAGGGTCCGGGCACGCTTACTGAACTAATTATAAGCGGTTCATTCTAATAATGGCGAGGGGTGTTGATGGTGCATTCCAACCGGTTCATGTGCGTGCATGGATTCCGGTCTGCCTCTGAGGATGTAAGACGCCATGACATCTGTAAATAGGTCTGTGCCAATTGGTTGTCACTTTAGGGAGTGATACACCCTACTGTGGGGCCGACACAGGATATTTATGTATTAGGGAGCTGATCGCTTGGGGTAGGGTTTTAGGGTACACTTAGTTCTGTCTGTTTCTGTTGGTACCGTCTGTTTATGTTGGGTGGTAACACCTGTCCGTTTCTGCGTGGTACCCTCTGTTCGGGTGGTAAAGGCCCATTACTAGTGTACACCTAATTCTACATTCTGTTTCCGTAGGGATTAATCTGTTTCTGCTTCTGATTGGGTAGTAAAGGCCCATTATTAGCATTCTGTTTCTGTTAAATTATTCAGTACCCGTTCCTGTTTCAGTTTAGACATTAGGGTGACACCTAATTCTGTTATACTAGTATTAGTGCAGAGAAGTGTAAAACAATAGTTTATGTCATTCTGTTCTTCTGTTATATCTGCTACACCTGTTACAGTTATCTCTCATCCAGTTTTATGTTCATGTCATATTATTATTATCTGTTCATATGCTGAAAGTCACTGGGCTTGCCAGACTTTTTGTCTGACCCTTGTTGTTTCGCCTCCTTTCTTCTGTTTCCCCCCAGGTTATCCAAGGAGGGAATACTTTAGCTTGATCCAGAATTCTCTTTGCTTGAAGTGCTTAAAGTATGGCTTGGCTCTGCATAGCTTCCGTTCTATGGGAATTATGATTTTAAACCATGCATTTTGAAGGCTTTTGTACAAGACTGGTATTTTGTACTTGAATTCTGAGATTTGAAAGGATGTAACCATATTGATTTCATTTTCCGCTGTAATAAAGTTAAAAATTTTCAAGTACTGTTTTATCTGTCTTGTAAGTTTCTGTTCTGTTTGCTAAAATGCTCCACTAAAGTTAAGGCATTCCCTTTGTGAGTGACCTTAACGGAGGTGGGGTGTTACAGAAAGGTCGTCGCTTTAATTCGGTTCATAAGGCCACCAACAAGTGCATTCCTTTCTTCTATTTACTTCGAAAGGGGAAATGCAATTTCAAGTGGACCTCAGCATGCATTTCCGCATTCAAAGAAATTCTAGATCACATAGAGCGACCACATATCCTGTCTAAGCCCGTGGACCATGAGGACTTATACATTTATTAGGCTGTTTCTACGCTGGCAATTAGCTAGGCATTAATCCGCCTCAAGGACCGCGTCCAGCGGTCCGTCTACTACATAAGAAAACGACTAATAGGGGCAGAGAAGAATTACCCGAAGCTGGAAAAGCTAGCGTTCTGCTTGCTCATTACCTTCGACCATACTTCTAGTCTTATCCTATAAAGATTTTCACCGATCAGCCACTACAACCAGTCCTGCAGCGACCCGAAGCATCTGGACGTCTATTAAAATGGAGTATGGAGTTGAGCCAATTTGAGATAACATTCATTCCCCTCCGAGCCATCCTCGGAAAAGCTCTCGCTAGCTTCATAGTAGAGTTCACTATCCCCGAGGAGACTCCGATAGAGAACACGGAAGCTCCCGACGTTCAATGGAAATTGTTCGTGGACGGGTTCTCCAACAACAGATGCCCTGGGGCCGGAGACGTGTTAATCACTCCCGAGGAATGCTCAATATGCTATGCGCTAAAACTAAATTTCCCTGCTACCAACAACGACGTGAAATATGAGGCCTTGATAGCCGGACTCAGAATCACGATCGAGCTCAAAATAAAGACAATCAAATCTTCTCCGACTCGCAACTCATTGTGCGTCAAGTAAAAGGGGAATATCAAGCTAAGGGGGAACGACTCGCCCTCTACTTAACCAAGGTTCAGGAACTACTCACTCACCTCGACCACTTCGTCATCACTCACATACCCCAAGAACAAAACGAAAAAGCAGATTCTCTATCCAAACTACCAAGCTTCGAGGAACCGCAACTTTTTGGGTTTACCCCCGTCGAAGTGCTCAGCTCCACTAGTATCAAGCAAATTCAGACTGAGGCAGTCATGTGCACCGAACCCAAACTTGAATCTTGGATGACATCAATCAGGAATTACCTACAGCACGGGACCCTTCCGAGGAGCTACAAGGAAAGACAAGCACTCACCCGCCAAATGGATCGCTATCTTCTTGTAGATGGGATTCTCTACCGTAGATGTTTCCCCGTCCCATTGCTCAGATGTGTAGCCCATCATGACTCCATCAAAGTCCTAAATGATTTCATGAAGGGGTGTGCGACGACCATACTGGAGGGCAAACCCTGGCCAGAAAAATACTTAAGCATGGTTATTCCTGGCCCACGCTAGATCAAGACGCCGCAGACTATGCTCGCAAGTGCGATAAATGCCAGCGTTTCTCAAAGATCCCGAGAGCCCCGTCTATTGAGTTAACACAAATGTTCATCCCGTTCACCATGTGGGGAATTGACATCATAAGAACTCTTCCAATGGCCAAAGGCGGGGCACGATACGCCGTTGTCGCAGTTGATTATTTTACCAAATGGACAAAGGCCGAAGCCCTCGCCACAATCACCACCAAGAAAATGATCAATTTAGTTGTGCGCAACTTCATTACTCGATATGGGGTCCCTCAACCTATCATTTCTGATAACGGCACTCAATTCGAGAGCGCCGAATTCAAAGCCTTCTGCCAGCGGCACAGCATCGAAAAGAGATTCTCAGCAGTGGCTCATCCTCAAGCCAATAGGTAGGTTGAAGCGGTCAACAAAGTTATTAAGTCCATCATCAAGAAGTGCCTGGAAAAGGCTGGGGGCATGTGGGCAGACGAACTTCCTCTAGCCCTAAGGGCATACCGAACCACCAACAAGATAGCAACCAGACATCCTCGCCTACGGATCAAAAGCCATCATTCCTACTGAGCTCAAGCCTCCATCTCACCGAGTCACCTATTTCGATCTAAGGACAAACCAAGATTTACTTCTAGGATCACCTAACTTGTTGGAAGAAAAAAGGAACGAAGTTGATCTCCGAGCTACCGCCCAACGGCAACGAATTGCTCGATACTTTAATTCTAGGGTCCGCCATAAGGACCTCAGTAACACCCCAAATTTTTAAATGACATTAAAGAGAATTAATTAAATAGTAAATTAATTTAATGTTCAGAATTAGGAAACAGATAGCACCATTGTGTCCGTCTCGAAGTTCTGGTCAAATAGGCATTTAGTTTGCATAAAACGGACACCGTATGAAGAAGTTATGAGAGTTCTAAGTTTGTATACGCACAGAGATATTTTATATATACGCATGAGTCCGAGGTGAGTCAGAATCCTATCCAGAGAATTCAAACTTGAAATTTTCCTCTGAGTGGAAAAATTCCCGCTCTAGGGGGTCGAACCCCCTAGAGGGGTGTCGACCGACCCACAGGGGTGTCGACACCCCTAGGGCTGAGGTGGCACTCGGTTTCAGGGGGTCTGGCAGCTATATATATGTGTCATATTTCTCATATTCTTTTCATTGGGAGCCATGGAGTCCATATGCTGCTGAAGTACAAACTGAACCGTTTCTACAACAACATATTCTACAAATCCAATTCATAAATTCTAGATCTATTCTTCCTAAATTCTCTAAACCTAAAGCTATGAGTTTCTAGATTACTTTTAGGTTCAGATAAATAAAAGTATGCTTTGATAGACAATGAATTGGATATCTTGTAAAGTATGATTCTATGTTAATATGAAATTTTATCCTATGTCATGAAAGATCTAATTTCCTTAATCTAATATAATTGTGGTGATTCGATTATGATGTTTATATGGATCTTGAATTTTAACCATGTTATGATGGAAGTACATCTATTAATTTGGACAATTGTGACATTACTTGGATCTAAACCTTTATGTTAATCACCTTTCACCTGTCATATAGTGATACATTGATATATGTTGTAAACTTGACATGTAAATCTACCTTTTGATCTAAACATGTTGCTACGTCACCATAACTATGCTAGATCTAGGTAATTGGACACCTAATGTTAAATTTAGATCTCATTATGCTTGCTTAAACATCATAGTGATTGCCACAATTTACTAGTTTGATGTCCACTTTTTTATGATGTTAATTACATGTCTATTCACTTTGTTACTATGCCAATTTATGTTCATGTTTATGCCAAGACATGTTGAAACTACCACCCTCGTCATATTCCCTTTTTTATTATTATAGCTTAGGCTACTTTATAGCCTAGATTCCGCCAAAATTACGTACCAATACGTTAGAGAGAGAATGGGAAAAGAGGGATTATAATTGGCATGACTTATGTAATGTTTAATATAAAAAGGGACATGTAATTCAAATGGGGAAGACATAGAAATAGCTACCTATAATGACATAGGTAGATTTGGATTAACTTGGAATATTTAGTAATTTACAGTTAGGAATTGTAAATTGTACTTATGACCAGAGGTTAGGTTATATTAGTGATGGAAGTCTGCCCGGACCCGACCGGCATATCTAGCAGCCATTAATGTTGAACCTAATGTGGGAGGTCTAAGTACGCAAATACGAATCAGGCCAAGACACGAGGTTAGGCCCAACTGTGGAATAAGACTGCCCGGACCTGACCGGCATATCCAGCATCCACACGTTGTAGGCCTAATGTGGGGGGTCTAGCCCATTATAACCATAATTGGACATGGTAAAGAAATGGACTACTTAACATAATTTAATATGACTATGGACTTAAGTTAGGGTTAAGTAAAAATTGGGTGGGTGGTGGTGGGTTAAGTTAATTAGAGAGGATGGGTAATATGTATATATAGGCCCATGTACTTAACCCAATAAGTTATGTAATTAAAGACACCTAGTGGTATACATAACTAGTAGATAGTGTAACATTGTTATGTAATTAAAGACACCTAGTGGTATATATAACCAGTAGATGATTTAATATAGTTATGTAATTAAAGACACCCTTTAGAATAAGCATAACTATTATAGGGCTATGTAATTAAAGACACCTAAGGGTATACATAGTTAGTAGAAAACCTAGTGGGGATACAAGACAAAGGGGAGAGCTTGTATCATATTGGGAGGGACCCATTTCAGTTAGTAACCCAAAGTTGGTATCAATTAAAGACCTCCGTACTAGGCGGAGAAGGGGACGCTTACTGATTGATTGTAAGAGATCCAAACGAGGCAGATGGTGCAGGCGGCGCAAACCGACCGGAGACATGTGTGTGCATGGTTCGGGGGGGCTAATACGACCGTGACACCGGTAGATATGATTATGCACACCATAAGTTGCCACTTTAGGATGTGATACCTCGTACGGTGGGGCCAGCACAAGATATCTACAAGGTAGGGAGCTGATCGATTAGGGTATACTTGGACGTATGACCTAAGCCTACCAGCTTATAGTGGAAGGGATCATTTCACTTCAGTTATACTAGTAATAATGCAGGGTAATCATTGTGAGGCACATATACCTTAACTTGCTTACCTTGTCACACCTGCCATTTATGTAGTGATATCTCTCTTATCCACTTTATATGCTTATCATGTTGCTTTTAATTATCTACTGGCTAAAAGTAATTAGACTCGCCAGACTTTATGTTTGACCCTGTTGTTTCTCCTTCTTTCTTCTGTTCCCCCCTCCCCAGGTTCTCAGGGAGGAAACACTCAGACTTAATCAGGAATCAGATATCATCTTGCGAGGAGCTACTTCTGAAGTATGCTAAAGTTCTTGACTCTACTAGGTCTTAACTCTTTTCATTGGGGGAAAGATTCTTTTTATTTACTTATGTACTCTGATGGTGCAAGACAGAAGTATTTTTATTGTAATGGTTTTTTTGACTTATGAAATTGTGGGCCACGGTATTACGACTTATGTTTGAAATAAAAGTTTAAATTTTTCGCTACTGCCTTATTTATCTTTGTCTTGTAATTATTCTATGTTTATTTACCAATAGCGCTTCACGAAACTTAATGCATTCCCTTAGTGAGTGACATTAACGGACATGGAGTGTTTCACTTGGTATCAGAGCTGAAGGTTACCATATTAGATAAAAGTTTCTGGAAATTATTTTCAAAAAGGTTTTAAAGAAAAGAATTTTTCAAAAGGAAAGTCTATTTTGAAAACATTCCCCAAAAGAGCCATATGTAGTATCCTTCGGTCCTTTATTTAAATTCCTTCCTTTTCCCTTTTTTTCAGCATGTCTGGGGAACAAAACATCCCTAATCTCCCAGAGGGCGTCACAATGCCCAGGTGGTTCCGGAGGTATTTGGAGGCCATGGCACCGGCCGAAGACCAAAGGGGCGTTCCTTCCCTGGTTGCACCAGTCATTCCTCCTCCTCCCCCTCCAAAAGCTGACAACTTTGCTAAGGTCTGCGAAGACTTCCGGGCTATGGGAGGAAGGCCATTCCATGGGAACGAGATATTCACAGAAGCTCGGAATTGGCTTAAGGAGACCGAGGACTTATTCATATTCTTTGAAGTGGAGGACCGAAGAAAAATTCAATTAGTTGCTTGGCTATTAAAGGACGAAGCCTCATTTTGGTGGGAAGTCACCCAAGTTGGACGTCCAGTAGAAACTTGGGAAGACTTTAGAGAGAGGTTCGAAATGAAATTTCTTTCCCAAGAAGAGCAAAGCATACGGATGGAGAGGTTCTTAACACTCAAACAAGGAGATCTGACGGTGAGGGAATATGTGAACAAGTTCAACCAGCTGGCAAGGTTCAGGCTAGAGTTAATAGACACACCTCACAAAAGGGCTTTGTGATTTGCTAAGGGGATGAATGAGCCTCTACATGGTTTAGCTATGTCCCATCTTCCAATGGGGGTCACCTTTGAAAAGCTTATTGATATGGCTCTTATGTATGAGGAGGACAAGGGAGAAAAGAAGGAAACAAAGACTGAGGGGACATCGCAGAATAAGAAGGTATGGCCCAAGAAGGGGCAGCAACAGCAACAACAATAGAAGAAAGGGGGAAAAGATGGTAAAGGCAAGGATAAGAGAAAATGTCACAATTCTGGTAAGGAGGGCCACCTGATAAAGATTTCAAGAGAAGGAAGGACAGTTGCTTTAATTGCGGAGAGGTCAGACACTTCTCTAAGGAATGCCCGAAGAAACAGGGATTGCAGGGACAAGGGCAAAGAGCAGGGACTTTTGGAGGGAAGGTGCATGCTCTCGCGGTCAGTGCTCCTGAAAGAGGTAGAAAATTTTTAGTAGAAAGTTTAGTTTCTCTTTCAAACTATCCAGTTAGAATACTTTTTGATTCTGGTGCTTCACACTCATTTGTATCTAGTTATGTGGTTGAATCTCTGCATTTAATTACAAGTATGATAGTAGATCCCGTAGTTGTTTCAAACCCCATAGGTGGTTCAGCCCATTTATCGATGATTTTTCGCGGTTTGAAAATATCCGTGTTGGGCATTGAATTTGAATGCGACGCGTATGTGCTCGGGTTTATGGGCTATGGGTTGGTTCTAGGATTGGATTGGCTTGCCACATATAGGGCCATTCTGGATTATGAGAGGAGGGTTTTTAGACTCCCGACTTGTCATGGGAAGATCCTCGAAGTTTCTTGTGACCCCCAAGTGTCTGTTATGCTTAGCTTCCTAGAGACTCTAGACGCATCCATAGATGATTTTCAATCTGTTGCAGTGGTTCGAGATTATTCAGATGTTTTTGATGAGGTACAGGGATTACCTCCAAGGCGCGAAATTGACTTCTGTATATATCTGGTGGACAATGCAAAGCTAGCTGCAGGACCACTATGCCATATGGCTCCAAGGGAAAGGAGGGAGCTAAGTAAGCAAGTATGGGAACTACTTGAAAAAGGGTTTATCAGACGAAGCATATCTAAGTGGGGTGCTCCAATAGTATTTGTAACTAAAGCTGATGGTTCGCCTCGTTTGTGTGTTAACTATAGAGAATTAAATAAGCTCACCAAGAAGAATTGGCACCCGCTTCCGACGATTGATGATTTATTTGATTAGCTTGTTGGTGCCTCGGTGTTTTCTCACTTGGACTTGGCTTTGGGTTTCCATCAGCTGAGGGTGGCTAAGGACAACATAGATAAGAATGCTTTCAGAACTCCAGACGGTTTCTTTGAATGGCTAGTTATGCCATTTGGGTTGACAAACTCACCCGCCTATTTTGTTGATTTGATGAGTAGGGTGTTTCGGGAGTCCCTAAACAAATTTGTCATAGATTTTATTGATGATATTTTGATCTCCTCCAAGAGTGAAGAAGAGCATGCCCAACATCTGGGAGAAGTTCTAAAAACTCTTCGTGACCATCAGCTAAAAGCAAAGTTCTCCAAATGCCATTTCTGGAGAAAGGAGGTGAGACTCTAGGGCCATGTAGTCTCCAAAGAAGGGATAACTATATATCCCGCGAAGGTGGTTGCAATACAAGATTGGTAGATTCCTGAAAATGCAACCGAGGTGAGAAGCTTTCATGGGTTGACATGTCATTACAGGAAGTTCATTAAGGACTTCGCGAAGATATCAGCCCCTCTCACCAGGCTGATAAGGAAGAATTTGACATTTTCATGGGATATAGACTGTGACGTTGCTTTCCAACGACTAAAAAGGGCTCTGACAACAACCCCAGTCTTGACCTTGCCCGATGGGAGTAAAGTGTTTACTTTTTACACTGATGCGTGCGGTACAGGGCTTGTTGCGGTTCTTATGCAAGAAGGGAAAGTAATATGTTATAGGGGTAGAAAGCTGAGAGTTCATGAGAAGAACTACCCCACCCATGATCCAGAGCTAGCTGCAATAGTATTCGCATTAAAGATGTGACGTCATTATTTACTTGGAGAAAACACTGAACATAAATCTCTCAAGTATCTTTTCTCACAAAAGGATCCGAACTTAAGGGAACAACGGTGGATGGAGTTCTCGGCTTCATATGATTTTGTGATTGCTTATATCCCTGGCAAGGGTAATGTGGTGACAGACGCACTAAATAGACAGAGGGTGGCCTTGAGTCCTCTGTTTGTGGAAGGAAAGAATTTGGATTTCATACCAACTTTTGATTTTAGACCCTTCATCGAAGTTTTGCCTGATTTATTTGCATCCTTGGAGATACGACCGACTCTTGTGGATCAGATAGGAGCTTCGCAACAAGATGACCCACAGATTCTAGACATCATGGATAAGCTCAGAAGAGGGGAGACTTCTAGTCACCTTAGTAGATATGCCATAGATGAAAAGGGGTGGTTGCGATGAAACGGAAGGCTTTGTGTTCCTCAAACTGGAAGCTTGATAAAGGTAGTCCTAGAAGAAGCCCACCATACTAAGATGACCATTTATCCAGGTGGTGACAAAATGTACAAGGACATGAAGAGAGTTTTCTTTTGGGATGGGATGAAGAAGGACATGGCCGAATTTGTTTCTCAATGTTTGGTTTGGCAGCAAGTCAAAGTTGAGCAAAAGAAGCCCGGTGGATTACTTCATCCGTTGGAGGTTCCACAGTGGAAATGGGAGAGTGTCTCTATGGATTTCATATATGGTTTGCCTAGATCGAAGAATGGAAATACCAGTATTTGGGTGATAGTGGATAGACTCACTAAGAGTGCTCACTTTATTCCAGTTAAAAGTAAAAGGATGGCACCAAGGTTGGCAGCAATTTATGTTCATGAGATAGTTCGTCCCCACGGAGTTCCTTCCAGCATCGTGAGCGACCGTGACCTCATCTTTACCAGCGAATTTTGGAGGAGCATGCAAGAAGCATTGGGTACACAGTTGTGTTTGAGCACCGCTTACCGTCCTCAGACCGATGGGCAAACGGAGAGGGTGAAAAGAACTCTAGAAGATCTTTTAAGGCTGTGTATCCTTGACTTTGGAGGGACTTGGGAAGAGAATCTTCCTCTAGTAGAATTTACCTATAATAACAGCTATCAGGCTAGTATCGGTATGGCACCCTTCGAAGCATTGTACGGATGACCCTGTAGATCGCCAACTTGTTGGTGGGAATCTACAGAAAGATTATTGCTTGGACCAGATATGGTTAGGGAAAAGTCCGAAAAGATTGACCATATTCGACGGCAGATGAAGACAGCTCAAGAGAGGCAGAAGTCCTATGCAGACAAGAGAAGGACTGACATCGAATTCGAAGTAGGAGACTTAGTTTTTATCAAAGTATCACCTCTGAGGAATGTGGTTCGCTTCGGATTAGTATGGAAGTTGGCACCTAGGTTTGTAGGACAATTTCCCATAATTGAGAGGATTGGTCAGACAACCTACAGAGTAAAACTCCTAGAAAATTTATCAGGTGTTCATGACGTTTTTCATGTCTCTAATCTACGGAAGTGCCTGCATGACACCGCGGAAGTTGTTGAGCCGAGCATGTTGGAAGAAGTCGAAGTAGAACGTGAGGCGACAGTCTGACGAGTCCCCACCCATATTCTTGGGTCAAAGGTTAAGAAGCTGCATAATAAGGAATTCAAGTTGCTAAAGGGTAAATGGGGAGATAACCTAGAAGACACGACTTGGGAGATCGAAGACAAGATTCGTGCTTTGTACCCTTTTCTTTTCGAGGGTATGTTCTTAACTCCTTTTCCTAAATTTTATTAGTACTTGTTTCCGTTAATAGAGTATATCTAATCAAGGTATTTTCAACCTTTAGATAGGAATCCTATGGATGTAAACATGTGTTTGAAGCATGTTATGTTTGATGGATGCAAGTGGATGCAAGTGTTTGCTAGTGGTTGCCTGTGGACGCATATACACACACCTTAGGCACTAGGATCGGCTCAATTACATTCATATTGCATATGGATGTGTGTGCATTTTCTTTTCTTTTATAAATGAAAAATGGATGAGCTGGCATATGGATGTCGCATTTAGACGAGTGGGTGTGCACACATATAGAACTTATATGATACAATAGGTTTATTTGCAACATATCGGATTCATGGCACTAACATACATTGCATTAAGGAGGTCAACTGAATCAGTTGATAGCCTGATCTTTTACATTAGCATTGGGACATATACACACACGATTGAATATATTCATATAAGCATTAGAAAACTTTAAGGACAATGGATGCCAGTGGTTGTTAGATGAGTAGATGGATGATGGATGGTAGGATATGCATTCTTTTTAACTTAGAGATTTCAGGGACGAAATCCTTTGAGTAGGTGAGAATGTAACACCCCAAATTTTTAAATGACATTAAATAGAATAAATTAAATAGTAAATTAATTTAATGTTCAGAACTAGAGGAAAAGGACTACACCATTGCGCCCGTCTCGAAATTCTGGTTAAAATAGGCATTTGGTTTGCGTAAAATGGACATCGTATGAAGAAGTTATGAGAGTTTTAAGTTTGTATACGCACAGAGATATTTTATATATATACATGAGTCAAAGGTGGTTCAGAGATGAGTCTGAATCCTATCCAGAAGTTGGTATCAAGTAAAGACCTCCGTACTGGGTGGAGAAGGGGCACGCTTACTGATTGATTGTAAGAGATCCAAACGAGGCGGATGGTGTGGGCGGCGCAAACCGACCGGGGACATGTGCATGCATTGGCCGGGAAGAGGGGGCTAAGACGACCGTGACACCAGTAGATATGATTGTGCACACCATAGGTTGCCACTTTAGGAAGTGATACCTCCTACTGTGGGGCCAACACAGGATATCTACAAGGTAGGGAGCCGATCAATTAGGGTAGTGGTTAAGGTATACTTGGACGTATGACCTAAGCCTACCAGCTTATAGTGGAAGGGATCATTTCACTTCAGTTATACTAGTAATAATGCAGACTAATCATTGTGAGGCACATATACCTTAACTTTCTTATCTTGTCACACCTGCCATTTATGCAGTTATCTCTCTCTTATGCGCTTTATATGCCTATCATGTTGCTTTTAGTTATCTACTGGCTAAAAGTAACTAGACTCGCCAGACTTTATGTCTGACCCTGTTGTTTCTCCTTTTTTCTTCCGTTTCCTGTGCCTTAGGTTCTCAGGGAGGAAACACTCAGGCTTAATTAGGAATCAGATATCATCTTGCTAGGAGCAACTTCTGAAGTACGGCTAAGGTTCTTGACTCTACTATGGCTTAATTCTTTTTATTGGGGGAATGATGCTTTTTATTTATTTATGTATTCTGATGGTGCAAGACAGAAGTATTTTTATTGTAATGGTTTTTGTGACTTATTAAATTGTGGACCACGGTATTATGACTTATGTTTGAAATAAAAGTTTAAGTTTTCCGCTGCTGCCTTATTTATCTCTGTCTTGTAATTATTCTGTATCTGTTTACCTATAGCGCTTCACGAAACTTAATGCATTCCCTTAGTGAGTGACATTAATGGACGTGGAATGTTTCGACCTCAACGTCAGCGACCTCGTCTTAAAACAGGTCTTCCCTCCACCAACAGGCCTCACACCTCGTTGGGAAAGTCCGTACTCCATACAACAGAAGCTCAACAATGGATCTTTTAAACTCGCAACCGTGGACGGAGCTAAACTCCCAAGGGCATGGAATAGTGAACATCTCCGGTGCTAATTTAGATAACTTAGTACACAGTTATTTACGCTTTCCAACAACGTTTTGTTTTCTAACAATTCAATGCATTGTAAGGGCTATTACTGCCAAAGTTATTAGTGGAAATGATGTTCAACTTCTCATCTCTTCTTGTTTATGTTTACTCCGCACTGACGCATTTGATTAATCCTGACAACTTGCTTATGTTCAAACAATTGGTTGTCGTGTCGACCTCCAAGCACCGAGTCAGCGCCGTCGTCTGAGTCTCGACCCAACCTCGAGACCAAAGCACAACGGCTACGACCAGCAACTCGAGCACGGGAGCTGGCAACGCTACTCGAGTTGTCGGCCCGCGGCGTGACCGAGTGTAAATAACCATGAACTCGAATCTCGGCCCCATGCCGAGACCGAGGATAAATCGTTCCGCGCCCAAGTCCCAAGCAACTTGGGGCCACCCAACAGCCAAACAGGAGTGATGTACATCCCTCCCTCGGCTATGGGTACCGGTCGAATCTTGGCGCAGCACCAAGACTGACCCTTAAATTGTTTCTTCCCCGAAGCTCTCAAGGCTGAGGGGTAGCCAATGGCCACGATCGGACCCTACCGGCTGATGATCTGGGCTTTTCTTCTCAGGTGGATAAACGACACCCTCGACTCGCCTCAACCCGATGAACGACGGGAGAGCCATACACCGGACGGACAGCACAACCGACGTCATACGTCTTTTCTACACTTGGGATTAACCTCGGGCAACCCAAACACAGCAGGCGCTCAACCTGGCTTCGCAAACTACGGGTTTCCTGAGCAGAGGGAAACTTACTAGAAGCTTGTTCTCTATCACACCCCTCCGGAATAATTGACCCGGAGCGCGGTACACCATCACACCCCTCTGGAATAATTGACCTAGAGTGCGGCACACAATATCTCTTTTGTTGAGTGTAACGATAATTATGCTTATGCAAGCACGGGATGCCCAAAAACATAAGAAGAATATCCAAACACTTAACACAAATTGTGATCTTTACTAATTAGTATTTCCATTTCAGTACACACACATTAAAAACAGACTGCATGTCTAACATCTTTCTTTCTAGTGACAAGGTGTGCATGAAAACCACACCACATCTTGAAAAACCAAAAGCGAGGACCGTTCTCGCGTAAACTATTGGCTTACACTACCAAAATAAAATGGTAACTTCTACTTAAGTTACTAACACTAATCTGGCTTCTTTCGTTTGTGCTTGTGTTTCTTTTTTGCAGATTCCGCACTTGAGGGTTCATCCTTTGCCCCGGGCCTCTTCGTACTAGACCCACTCTTCCCATCTCAGCCCCTTCGAGAAGTGGTCGACTCATTAGAAGCCGGAAGACTCTTCTCATCCGCACCCTCCCCGCTAGCAATCTCGGTAATATCAACAACGACGGTATGCGACGTAGGCATAGGGGCACCCCTAGCAGCGAGGTCGACCACAACGTCACTCTTCTTGGGGACCGCCTTGCCTTCTCGCTCAACCCGTTCTTTGGCCTCTCTAGCATCCCCACGCTCAGCAAGCTTCTGGGATCTATGCGGTGTGTCACCACCAGCCTTGGCTTTCTCAAGAGACTCAGTAGTCCTCTGGTGTGCTTCATCATCATCTTTCCTCTTCTCAACTGTCTCAGCGGTTCTCGCCTCGATATCCTGCCTGTCTACATTAGGACCTCCTTCCTAGCAGCGTCGTCGTGCCTCTGCTACTCCTCCACCTCTTCACACTTAGCCACCATTTTGGCTTTTTGGGTCCCCACCATAGCGACCATCAAACGCACATCATCCTCCATTGGGCCCCGGGCAGTCGCACTTTACCTGTCAACCACCTCTCCTTCCTCCATAAGGGTATCGACCATGCTGGGAGTTAACTTTACATCCGAGTAAGGGTCCAGTTGATCGTCGTCCTCTCCAAATTGTGTTGCTGCAAGTCTTGGCCCAAATTCGTTGTTTGTGGGACCATGAGGGCAGGGCCCGATGTCATGGTCAATCCAGAAAGGGCTGTACATTGAAAACACAACCTTTTGTTCCGCAAATTCGGTAATCACATCATCCTCGGGGATGCATGACAAAAGAAATTTACGTTCGGGCAGGGATTGTGTAGAAATGTTGTAACGACCCGCATTCTACGCATCATAGGATCGTAGAATATTTATTTCTTTCACATACGAAGTCGTATGGTCATGTAACTTTGGGAGACGACTATTGGGGTCATTTCCCATGTTCATGATTTTTCCCGATTTTTAAATGACCATTTTACCCCTAGTTGGCACTGTTTTGGCCATAACTTTTGACTGGAAAGGAATTTTGACCTGAAACCACTTCCATTGGCTTCGGATGATGGTTTCTCTTTCCGTAGAGTGGTCACATTAGCCAAACGGACTTACCGTTTGGGAGATATGGCTGAAACAAGTTTCAGATGGTGAAAGACAGCTTAGTTGGGCTTAAACGGGTGATTAGCAGCTAGGCCCAAGGGGAATTTCGGGTTTAGAGGGTTAGGAGGTCTGATTAGGGTTAGGTTATCACTTTCATTTCAGTTTTGAGCCGCCACAAACCTCCTTGAAGACCTTAGTAATGGCTTCCTACATCTAAAACACCCCAAATCACTCTCTAATTGAAGATTAGGCTTAGCAACACCAAATTAAGGAGAAAAGCACCAAAGCAAGGTTGGAGCCGCTGTTAGACATCAGTATTCACCCCAAATCAGAGGAGTTTCAGTTCTGAGAATTTCATTTGTGGCCAAGGTGAGTGATTTGCATAGTTTTTGCACTAATTACGGTGATTAGGGGTAATTAGTGAAGATTAGCGAATTTATACGTAAATAAATTCTGGAAAAATTCTTAAAATTCTAAAATAATGTTTTAAGGCTCTGTTAGAAATTTGGGTTAATTTCGATGTGTTTTGCTAATCGTATGCTTAAACATGATTAAGAAGGATTATAGGAAAATGTGAGGTTTTATCCACTTTTGATCCATTTTGTTTCATTTGAATTGTTGTTAGGTGTTTGTGGTTGTTCTTACATGTTGCTATGACTATTTGACATGAATTGTGATTGATTAGAATAGTTAGATTTGTCAAAAACGTCGTCGAACGGCGTAAACAAGTTGCTGGAAAAGTTGCAGAAAAGTGCATGTTCCGGACCGGATCGGATCGGAGTAGGGGCTCGGATCGGATATGTGAACTGGGCGAGAAACCCGACCCGAACTGGAGTTTGGCACATAGAAGACTTGGCAAAAAGGAAGGCTGTTTACTTAGAGTTGGAGTGGACAAGGGGATCGGATCGGAGTAGGCTAGGGAGCGGAGTGGATCGGACTGAAGTAAAGCGAAGTGATCGGATCGGAGTAGAAGAAACGAGGGAGCTGATCGAAGAAGGAGCATGAACTGGAAGGAGGATAGCAACCCGACCCGACCCGGAGTGAAGAAACCCGAACCGAACAGACGAGGGCAATGATTGCCGAACCGAACTGAAGGGGGAGAATCACGGAACCGACCCGACCCGGAGGGAGACACCGACCCGACCCGATGATGGTGATGACTACCGAACCGAACAGAACTCTAGGACTGTTAATGTACGACAACTCTTCTGAAGACCCACTCCAATTCGACCAAACCCGAGATGCAAAGGAGGTCCAAATGAGAAGTTAGAGCTTAAGATTCAGATGGGAATCAACGAGTTCACTTCATGGTTGGGCTTTGCTGCGGGACGCGTGCTAAGGAGTTATCGACACCTATAGCTTTGGACCACTATGGTAGGAGGTACGAAGGCGGATTCAGGGCCATTATGGCATGGGTAGAACCAAGGGCTATGACCAATGAAGTGGGTCATTGAAATGTTTGGTCATGACTCCAAGTGTTTGGCTTGGTCACAGCAGGGTTTCTACAAGTCGGGATTCGTCGTTGCCTCAGTTTGTCTAGTGTTCCAAAGTGGTAGATGTCGTACGCTTTACGCACTGAGTGAGAGATGCGAGGATGGTTGCTATGGATGATTTGTTTGCTATCGTTGTGACATGCACACCCCACCCCCGTATTCTTATACTATTTATTATGGCACCTTGGAGTATTGTACGGTATGTGGTACTAACTCTTTGGTTGCAGGTCCAGGTTCAGGTATGGTTTAGTATACCTGTTATTTCTCTGTTTAGATGCTTATCGCTCATACCAGGCTTTATGTCTGACCCAGAGTTTTATGTCTCTTCTTATTACTCTGGGTGCTCACACGAGCAGACTAGAGACAGGTTAGCTGGTGATGCACGGGTAGATGATCCGGAGACGAGCAGGAGGCTTCCACGTACTATATACATAATATTCTCCCTGTGTTGTTGAAGATCACTGCTTGGGCATTGTTGGTGTATCTTCTACTTTAGCTTTCTTTTGTTTAGAGACAGTAAATTTGGAAAAATTGTAATAAGCTGTATTTGGATTTCCGCTGCTTTGAGATTGATGTTGGTTTTAGTTATCAGCTTATGCACTGTCTCGCCTGTTTTATGCCAAGTATGTTATTATTATATTTTGTTCCATGCGCTGTGAGACATTCTACAGGTTCTTTGATTAGTTCATTCCCTTCTTTCCTTTCTTCTGACGACCGTCTTGTGCTAGTCGGGCATGTGTACAGCGCACTTTTGGAGGAAGTGCAGGCTGGTGCGAGGCGGGCTGTCACACTTGGTATCAGAGCTCTAGGTTGCGTAGTTAGCCTAGGGAAGTTATCAGGGAGAGATAATATACGTATACGAGAGAGCGTATTTGTGATTACTTTGGTTTTTAAAAGCTATATATATATATACTATTAGTAGTATAAGGATGAAGTCGTACTGCACTAGCACCACTATGGAGTCGTTAATCATTTCTTTTTTCAGATTGACGATGAGCCGAGATACTAGAGGTGTTGGTAGGGGAGCCAATAATGGGAATGCTGTTGACATGAGGGCGATGTTTACAGACCTCATGAGAGAGATGCTTAGGGATGTTCAGAGGGCAGCTCCCAATGGCGGAAATGGTGGTGGTCCAATGGTGCAGGCGCCGAGGGTCGACTTCGCCAAGCTGAATAAGGATTATACTAGCCTTGGTGGGAAGCCGTTCCACGGAACGGAGTCGGCCACAGATGTTCAAGATTGGTTGGATAGCTGCGAACGTATCTTCGAGGATTTGGGCATCGAGGATGCGATGAAGAGAAAGCTAGCGTCCCGTCAGCTGCAAGGGCGGGCAATGAATTGGTGGAATGCTATAAAAGCAGCTACTCCCGAAGACCAGATTACTTGGGTTCAGTTCAAGGCTCGCTTTAGTGAGAAGTTCATTCCAGCGGCCCAGAAGTCAGTGTTGTTCAAGAGGTTCTTGGAACTCAAGCAGAATGGAAGGGCAGTTTCTGATTATATTGCGGAATTCGACACTCTGTCAAAGTATGGGTTATCTCTTATTGATACTGCCGAGAAGAAGAATGAGAAATTCATAACTGGGTTAGATCAGTACTTAGGGGAAAGGCTTATTAACCACATCGATGAGACGTTTGAGTCGATTGTGGGGAAAGCGTTAAGATCAGAAAGTCTCTACCCTAAGTCGAAGACTGAGGTTGCATCTGCAGAAGAGCCAAAACCACAAGCAAGTGGTGGAGGCAAGGGTGGTTCCCAGAATAAGAGAAAGCAGAATCAGGCTAAGGATGGCCAGAAGAAAAAGAATAAGCAAGATGTGGAGTGCTTCAGCTGTGGTAAGAAGGGCCATTATGCTAGTAATTGTCGGGCCAAGCCAGCGGATAGGAAGTGCTTCAATTGTGGCCAATTGGGACATCACAAGGACAAGTGTCCACAGCCCCCTAAGGAAAAGCAAATGGTGAAAGCATATGCTCTTAATGCTATCCCTTCTTCGTCGAATGCCCCAACTGCGGCGGAGAAGGGAAAGAATGTCGTCATTCAAGGTATGCTTTCTGTTTATGATGTTCCTGTTAGAGTTTTGTTTGATACCGGAGCTTCCAGTTCTTTCATATCTAGTGACCTGGTAGATAGGTTGGGATTGGAGCCCGAGATTGTCGATAGACCTTTGGTAGTGACGAACCCGATTGGTGGTTCGACTAGTCTTAGCATGATTTGTCGTAATGTGGTTCTATCGAGTCATGGATGCATGTTTGTTTGTGATTGCTTTGTTTTGGGCTTTACTGGGTTTGGCATTATTTTGGGAGTAGATTGGCTCCAAAGATACGGGGTGGTGGTAGACTGTGAGGGCTTGTTGGTGACAGCTAGAGCGAATGATGGGCGGAGGATAGTGTTTGGTGGTCTACCCAGTAAGGGGGTATTGGCTAGTTTTCTAAACTCCCTCGACATTCCGCATAGTGAGTTGTCAGGTTTGCCCGTGGTTGGCCAGTATCCGGATGTTTTCGAAGAAGTGACCGGACTTCCACCACACCGAGAGATTGAGTTTCGTATTGATTTAGTAAAGGATGCCAGACCTATAGTGATGCCACTTCGTCGTATGGCACCAAGGGAGCAGCGAGAGCTCGAGGTGCAAGTCAGCGATCTTTTGAAGAAGGGATTTATCAGAAGGAGTGTTTCTGAATGGGGAGCACCAGTTGTGTTTGCTACCAAGGCGGATGGTTCCCTTCGTTTGTGTGTAGACTACCGCGAATTGAATAAAGTGACGAGGAAGAACAAGTATCCTCTACCGCGGATAGATGATTTGTTTGATCAGTTGAGTGGCGCGAGAGTATTTTCTCAGTTGGATCTCGCGACAGGTTTTCATCAGCTTAGAGTGGAAGCTGAGAGTATAGCTAAAACGGCATTTCGGACGCCGTCTGGGTTTTATGAGTGGTTGGTCATGCCATTCGGGCTGACCAATGCCCCAGCATATTTTGTGGATCTTATGAATAGGGTATTCAGAGATCAGTTGAATAAGTTTGTCCTTGTGTTCGTTGATGATATTTTGGTCTATTCGACGACAGAGGAAGAACACAAGGAACATTTAAGAGTAGCGATGGAGGTGTTGAGAAAACACCAATTGAAAGCAAAGTTTTCTAAGTGTCACTTCTGGAAGAGGGAAGTGAGGTTCTTGGGCCATGTTGTGTCAGAGAATGGTATTGCCGTGGACCCAGCGAAGGTGGCTACGGTACAAGATTGGCCTACGCCCAAGAATGCAACAGATGTAAGGAGTTTCTTGGGGTTAGCGGGATATTATCGTAAGTTTATCCAAGGTTTCTCCAAGATAGCAGCACCATTGACCCAGTTGACCAAGAAGAATCAAGCTTTTGTCTGGGATGAAAGGTGCGAGAATGCATTCAAAAGTCTAAAGGACAAGTTGACAAGCGCACCAGTGTTAGTCATTCCTAAGGGGGATGAAGAGATGACGGTATACACGGATGCCTGTGGTACCGGACTGGGTGCTGTATTGATGCAAGGCGGTAGGGTTGTAGCTTATGCAAGTCGGCAATTGAAACCGCACGAGAGAAGATACCCTACCCATGATTTAGAATTGGCAGCGATCGTGTTCGCGTTAAAGATGTGGAGACACTATCTCTTGGGAGAAAGGTTTGAGCTATTTACGGATCATAAGTCGTTAAAGTATCTATTCTCCCAGAAGGATTTAAATCTCCGTCAGCAGAGATGGTTAGAGTTCTTAGCTTCCTATGATTTTGACATCGCATACACACCAGGAAAGGGCAAAGCGGTGGCTGATGCATTGAGTAGAAGACATGCCAGCTTAGGGGCTATGTTCCTTGAATGGAAGCAACTGGAGTTTATCGCGGGGTTTGATTTCAGACCAAAGTGCGAATTGGATCCAGAAATGTTAGCGAGTTTGACGATCAGACCCACTTTGATTGAGCGGATCGGCTCTAGTCAGAGGGACGATCCTAACCTATTGGAAATCATCTCCAAGTTAGAGATAGGTGTCGATGAGGAGGTGAGCAAGTATGGGCTTGATCAAGATAGATGGCTTAGAAGGAATGGAAAGCTCGTTGTACCCAATGTCAATGGATTGAGAGACGAAGTGCTTAGAGAATGTCATCACTCAAGACTGACTATACACCCCGGTGGTAACAAAATGTATCGAGATATGAAGCAGACTTACTACTGGGAAGGAATGAAAAGAGACGTTGGGAAGTTTATATCCAAGTGCATGAATTGCCAGCTAGTTAAAGCCGAGCAAAAGAAGCCTAGTGGTCTGTTACAGCCATTAGAAATTCCCGAATGGAAATGGGAGCAAGTCTCGATGGATTTCGTCGATGGTTTACCAAGGACTAGATCGGGATATGATAGCATTTGGGTGATTGTAGACCGACTGACTAAAAGTGCAAGGTTTATACCAGTCAAATCGACAAGAACGACAGCTAAGTTAGCAGAATTGTATATGAAGTGGGTAGTGAGATTTCATGGAGTACCTAAAAGCATTGTGAGCGACCGAGACCCGTTGTTCACTAGTGGGTTTTGGAAGAGCTTGCAAGAGGCGCTAGGGTCAGAGTTACATCTCAGTACCGCATATCATCCTCAGACCGACGGTCAGACGGAAAGGGTGAATCGTATTTTGGAAGATCTCTTGAGAGCATGTATGTTGGACTTTGGTGGATCATGGGATGACCATTTGCATCTAGTAGAGTTTGCATATAATAATAGTTACCAATCCAGTATCGGTATGGCTCCGTTTGAAGCTTTGTATGGAAGGCCATGCAACTCACCATCATGTTGGATAGAGACTGGCGAGAAGTTTGTGCTTGGACCAGAGGTGGTGAGAGAAACGTCGGATAAGATCAAGGTCATTCAACAACGAATGAAGGCTGCCCAGGATAGGCAGAAGAGTTATGCTGATAAGAGGAGGAGAGACTTAAAATTCTCCGTTGGCGACTTGGTGTTTGTCAAGATTTCTCCGTTGAAGAGCGTAATACGATTTGGCAGGAGAGGCAAGTTGGCACCAAGGTTTGTTGGCCCATTCCATGTTCTTGAATTAGTCGGGAATTTGGCATATAGAATTGACTTACCGAAGAAGATGGCGGGAGTTCATAACGTATTTCATGTTTCCCAACTAAGGAAGTTCGTTCACGACTCAGATATGACTATTTCACCTGATCAGTTGGAGGACTTCGAAGTAGAACCCGAGGCGGTTGGGAACCGTAAGCCGGCCCGTATTGTCGAGCACGACATGAAGCAACTTCGAAGGAAGGCAGTGAAACTAATCAAGGTTCAGTGGGGTGAGGACGAGAATGATTGTACTTGGGAGACAGAGGAGAACATTAGGAAGACTTATCCTGAACTCTTTGCCTGGTAAGATTTTGACTTCGATTTAGTTTTTCCGCATGCTAGGATAGGCTTGTTTGCTTGTTTTGCATGGTTGATTTTTGTTATATGTGGTTGTTAGGCATGCGGGATCCTTTGTATGTTTTGGGTTAAGGAATTTCGGGGACGAAATTTCTTAAGGGGGGAGAGTGTAACGACCCGCATTCTACGCATCATAGGATCGTAGAATATTTATTTCTTTCACATACGAAGTCGTATGGTCATGTAACTTTGGGAGACGACTATTGGGGTCATTTCCCATGTTCATGATTTTTCCCGATTTTTAAATGACCATTTTACCCCTAGTTGGCACTGTTTTGGCCATAACTTTTGACTGGAAAGGAATTTTGACCTGAAACCACTTCCATTGGCTTCGGATGATGGTTTCTCTTTCCGTAGAGTGGTCACATTAGCCAAACGGACTTAACGTTTGGGAGATATGGCTGAAACAAGTTTCAGATGGTGAAAGACAGCTTAGTTGGGCTTAAACGGGTGATTAGCAGCTAGGCCCAAGGGGAATTTCGGGTTTAGAGGGTTAGGAGGTCTGATTAGGGTTAGGTTATCACTTTCATTTCAGTTTTGAGCCGCCACAAACCTCCTTGAAGACCTTAGTAATGGCTTCCTACATCTAAAACACCCCAAATCACTCTCTAATTGAAGATTAGGCTTAGCAACACCAAATTAAGGAGAAAAGCACCAAAGCAAGGTTGGAGCCGCTGTTAGACATCAGTATTCACCCCAAATCAGAGGAGTTTCAGTTCTGAGAATTTCATTTGTGGCCAAGGTGAGTGATTTGCATAGTTTTTGCACTAATTACGGTGATTAGGGGTAATTAGTGAAGATTAGCGAATTTATACGTAAATAAATTCTGGAAAAATTCTTAAAATTCTAAAATAATGTTTTAAGGCTCTGTTAGAAATTTGGGTTAATTTCGATGTGTTTTGCTAATCGTATGCTTAAACATGATTAAGAAGGATTATAGGAAAATGTGAGGTTTTAGCCACTTTTGATCCATTTTGGTTCATTTGAATTGTTGTTAGGTGTTTGTGGTTGTTCTTACATGTTGCTATGACTATTTGACATGAATTGTGATTGATTAGAATAGTTAGATTTGTCAAAAACGTCGTCGAACGGCGTAAACAAGTTGCTGGAAAAGTTGCAGAAAAGTGCATGTTCCGGACCGGATCGGATCGGAGTAGGGGCTCGGATCGGATATGTGAACTGGGCGAGAAACCCGACCCGAACTGGAGTTTGGCACATAGAAGACTTGGCAAAAAGGAAGGCTGTTTACTTAGAGTTGGAGTGGACAAGGGGATCGGATCGGAGTAGGCTAGGGAGCGGAGTGGATCGGACTGAAGTAAAGCGAAGTGATCGGATCGGAGTAGAAGAAACGAGGGAGCTGATCGAAGAAGGAGCATGAACTGGAAGGAGGATAGCAACCCGACCCGACCCGGAGTGAAGAAACCCGAACCGAACAGACGAGGGCAATGATTGCCGAACCGAACTGAAGGGGGAGAATCACGGAACCGACCCGACCCGGAGGGAGACACCGACCCGACCCGATGATGGTGATGACTACCGAACCGAACAGAACTCTAGGACTGTTAATGTACGACAACTCTTCTGAAGACCCACTCCAATTCGACCAAACCCGAGATGCAAAGGAGGTCCAAATGAGAAGTTAGAGCTTAAGATTCAGATGGGAATCAACGAGTTCACTTCATGGTTGGGCTTTGCTGCGGGACGCGTGCTAAGGAGTTATCGACACCTATAGCTTTGGACCACTATGGTAGGAGGTACGAAGGCGGATTCAGGGCCATTATGGCATGGGTAGAACCAAGGGCTATGACCAATGAAGTGGGTCATTGAAATGTTTGGTCATGACTCCAAGTGTTTGGCTTGGTCACAGCAGGGTTTCTACAAGTCGGGATTCGTCGTTGCCTCAGTTTGTCTAGTGTTCCAAAGTGGTAGATGTCGTACGCTTTACGCACTGAGTGAGAGATGCGAGGATGGTTGCTATGGATGATTTGTTTGCTATCGTTGTGACATGCACACCCCACCCCCGTATTCTTATACTATTTATTATGGCACCTTGGAGTATTGTACGGTATGTGGTACTAACTCTTTGGTTGCAGGTCCAGGTTCAGGTATGGTTTAGTATACCTGTTATTTCTCTGTTTAGATGCTTATCGCTCATACCAGGCTTTATGTCTGACCCAGAGTTTTATGTCTCTTCTTATTACTCTGGGTGCTCACACGAGCAGACTAGAGACAGGTTAGCTGGTGATGCACGGGTAGATGATCCGGAGACGAGCAGGAGGCTTCCACGTACTATATACATAATATTCTCCCTGTGTTGTTGAAGATCACTGCTTGGGCATTGTTGGTGTATCTTCTACTTTAGCTTTCTTTTGTTTAGAGACAGTAAATTTGGAAAAATTGTAATAAGCTGTATTTGGATTTCCGCTGCTTTGAGATTGATGTTGGTTTTAGTTATCAGCTTATGCACTGTCTCGCCTGTTTTATGCCAAGTATGTTATTATTATATTTTGTTCCATGCGCTGTGAGACATTCTACAGGTTCTTTGATTAGTTCATTCCCTTCTTTCCTTTCTTCTGACGACCGTCTTGTGCTAGTCGGGCATGTGTACAGCGCACTTTTGGAGGAAGTGCAGGCTGGTGCGAGGCGGGCTGTCACAAATGTCAAGAAGGGTACTGGTGGTGGTAGGTAAAGTGAATCCAGCCCCTCCTAACTCAGGGTGTTCAGGGTCATACTCGGTCGAAATCCGAGCGGAAGCTGCGGGATCACCCACCATACCCAATCCAGGGACCGACGGTCGATAGGAGCTTGCTTCGGAAAATGTCTCTGCTACCACAACACTCTCAGCCATGATAGACTTCCCTTTCTCAGCGGTGAGCCTCTCCAGCCTCTCTCTCTCTCGGCATCCTCAAGCAGCAGCCTCTTACCCTCTTCTAGCTTCTCGCGCTCCTCGGCAGTCAGGAGGTCGATCGTGAGTTGACGTTCATCTAAAGTTCCCACATCCACTTCGCGCAAGAAGGCCTCATACGACACCAGCCTCTCCCAATTCCGGGCTAGTTCCTAGGGATAATCGTCAACCCACGAGAGTCCATGGAATCTCAAGACCTTATCGTACATGTTTTGGATGTCTTCCACCACAGACGATTGCACCCAAAACTCTGTGTCGTCCTGTTCCTCTCTCAATTGTTCCACCTCTCTCAGGTGAGCCTCTCTCAGTCCATCCATTGTGCCCAGCACATCCCGGTTGCTGGCCTCTGCGCCCTCCTTGGCCTTTTTCATCTCCTCAAGTTGTTGCTTCAGATGGTCAATTTCTACTCTCAGGGCATTATTGTCAGTTTGGAGGCCGAAAACTCGCACGTTTTTCCCTTTCCAGATCAGCACATACCTTATCCACCTCAGCCTTGTCCCTCTTTAGGGCCGTGTTCTGGGTAGTGAGATCGGGTATAGTTTCATTGAAGACGGAGCCGGAGTGATCATCCTCCCTCTTGAGGGACTCATACCCTTTCTTTATCTCAGCTACAGTAATGAGATTCACGAGTTAGCATTTAAAGATACAGGAATAAATGACAATGTGCTCTCGGTACCGAAAGCAAACTCACCAATGTCCGCATTTAGATAAACGGTGATGGTCTTCTCAGCATCGATTGTTAACTTCTGATTCATGAGATCCATATTCTCCCTCTTGATCAGCTCCGATAAATGAAATGAATAGGCAGTAATCTCGTCCGACCGGTGGTATGCTTCCTTCACATGCATCCAAATATCTACGGAGTCCCTAGCAGGATACGGGTGAAGGTCTGGAAGGACCATCAACTCATCAAAGTAATGTCGAGGGAAAGTCGCTTTCAACCATGCCCTCCGTTCCACCATAGAAAGCCTTTGCTGCTAAGAGATCGCTGTTCCTGCATCTCGGATACAGTCGCCCTCTCCGATTTTGGTCTCCCGAGTGGTGGCTCCCTTGGGATAGGGGCAGGAACCGCTGCATTCGAGGTAGTTGTTAAGGGCAGACACTGAGAACCTCCTAGGTTAAGATGAGAATCTCTCTCGGACACCCGAATCAGAGGAGGAGGGTGAGGAGTCGGAGATCGTCGAGATCGATCCCCACCTCGGTGCTCACTACCACGACCAAGCGAGGGTGGAGTGCCATACAAGTTGGTCCCTCTTCTGAAGCCCTCGAAGAAAGGATTCCTAGGGGGTTGACGGCCTCCATGTCCATAACCTCATCCTTCATGTTCTCTTGCCATATCACCTATCAAAAAAAGAAATGAAATCAGTTAAGTCGCATGATCAGATAAGCCCCAATGATATGCAGTGCTAATGAGTGTATGCCCTAAGTGTTCTCCCAATAGACCCAATTGTGATCCGCTCAAAGGAGTTAACCCCTCCGCAACAAGAGCTAAGTCGTCCATGACACTCGGAGTCGGC
Organism: Allium sativum; assembly: GCA_030737875.1. Lineage (NCBI taxonomy): Eukaryota > Viridiplantae > Streptophyta > Magnoliopsida > Asparagales > Amaryllidaceae > Allium > Allium sativum. Next base: position 603,849,453 of record CM060926.1, on the reverse strand, counting down.
CGCAGGGATACATCGAGGTCAAGTTTATTCAAGTCATCAAACTGGTGCTCATCCTCGAGTGGGGTGGCAGCTCCAGAAGCAGCCACTGGAGACAATGGCCTAATCGACTCCCCCTCCCCCGTCCCTCCAGTCGAGGGCGGAATGGGAGCATTCAATAGGGCCTCATCTCCGGCTGCATCCTCCTCACCATGAACCCATTTCCACCGACGTCTCCTTGGAACGTAACAACCTTCTCTGGCCTGGGCCCCATGGAGGACACTTTTCTTTTCTAACCAGGGGTGCAGGGTCTTTCGCTACCACCTTCTTAGGTACACCGCTTGCCACTGCGGGCCTAATTACAGCCCAATCGTCGGGAAGCAACCCTGCACGGTGAAGCCGCTCTTGGCTTGTTACAGTTTCTGTTTTGCGAAATTCCTTGGGAATCGCCCGCAAGGCATCAAGACGTTGCCTATACTCTTCGCCAGTGGGTGCCTCTGGATTCCCTACTGCAATCGAAAAAGGATAACAGTAAGATACGGGCTCCAAGAACTTTATAAATTGAAGCAAAGTTCGAAAGAACTTACTTCCTTCAATCCACCTCCTTGCAAACCCAGGAGGGCAGCGCACAAAGAACCAGTATTGTTTGAACACCAACGGCCTGGGCCATGTCCCGCTAAAGAATTTGGTGGCGGTTGTCGCTTCCAGGAACCATTGGGAAGGCGATCTGTTAGAGGTCCTTCTCAGGCTGAAGAAATACCAAATGTCCTCTCCTGTGGGTTCCATGTTCAAATACTCTCGGTATAGAACGTAAGTACATAGGAGCGACGAGTAAGCATTTGGATGCAATTGCGAAGGCGCAAGGCGGTAGTAAGACAAAATGTCTTGAATATAATCATTGCTGGGGGCATGGATCCCGTGAAACAAGCTTGCCTATTCCAAGCAGTTAAACCCTCAGGCGGTGCGTGAGGCCTTCCACCTTCTCCCGGCGCATGAGCGTCACCCGCGGGTATATTAAACCGTTGCGCCATTTTCCTAATTGTTGTAGCATCCAAGCACGATGGCACCGAGTCCGTTGGATTTTCCAAGATAACAGCATCGGGTAGCATATCCAGGGCTATTGGGCCCGATGGTGCATCTTCGTTCATAATGTCCATATTCTCGACCTCTTCGCGTATGACTCGGGAATGTAGCCTCTCAATTTGTTCCCCGTGGTCGGATACTTCAGGTGAACTGGCCGACTGAGAAGGAACGAATTCTTCAGTAGACTCAAGCTCGCTGCCACTCGAGCTACCACTATTGATAGAATCGGATGAAGGTGACGATAACGAGGAAGCCTCGACTTCCAGGTTTTTTCGCATCTTCGATCTTGTTTGCATGGTTAACTATACTTTAAGACACCAGTATTAGACATCGCACTGGAATAACCTGTACCCCTCGTGTTGGTGAAAACTAGCATGTGTGTGCGATGTCGTGCAAGACTAAGGTATACATAGGAAAGTCAAACAGTCCTAAAGTTCATTCATAGTTCAGATATATGTGCTATCCTATGTGAAAGATTCATGTCCTTGTCCGTGCAAATACCACCATATGCATTCGTACAATCGCGCAAAGCAAGTATGAAATGTGTAAACTTAAGGATGGACAGTTAGGAGATCGAAGTACAGAACCCGAAAAACTACCCTCCACCGAGGCGTGGCACAAAGTAGTGGGGCTAGCAGACAACCAAAGGACCGCAATAGGCAAGAATGGCTCCAACAAGCTTCGAAGTTCGAAAAATTCGACCCTAGTGGGCTCAAAAATACAAACCCCAGAGGATCGAAACTTCAAAACCCAGGCTCGAAGATCCGAACCCACCAAGGTTCGAAATTTCGAACCCAGAGGGTTCGAAACTACGAACTCTAGAGATTCGGAACTTCGAAACCCTCGAGTTTTAAATTTCAACCCCTGGAGTTTTGGGGATTCGAGTCCATGGAGGCTCGAAATTTCGAACCCTAAGGGTTTGAAGTTTCGAACCTCGAGATGATCGAAATTTCCGACCCAATTCGGGTCATTGCCTCTCCCTCCTTCACGTCGGATCACCCCGGCCAAGCCTCGACGCCATGACCTCCTGCCTTCTCGCGCCTCGACCCCGTACCTTGCTTGCAAATCTAAGTTCGAAAATTAGGGGGCCTCGAAGCTCAAAATTAATGGCAGTCGAGATAAAAAAACAGTGGAAGGAGGTATTGGGGAGGGGGTCATTTATAATAAAAGGAAATAGTCCCTTAGCATTCCCGAGAAATTCGAACCCATGGGTTCAAAATTTCGAACCTACGTGTTCGAAAATTCGAACATCCCGGGTTCGAAATTCCGAACCCACGAGTTTGAAATTCTGAACCCCTGGCGTAGAAATCTCGAACCTTAGTGGTTCGAAATTTCGCACCTCACAAAAAGAAAAAAACCGAACCCCACCAGATTCGAAACTTCACACCACGCGCTCATGAACACGTAACCCTTGCGTATACTGGCCTCGCGGACACACGAGGAAATACCTTGTGAATACTTAGCAACGTGAGCAGAGCGCCATACTCACGATGTCTCGCTCGCAAACCTACAGCGAACGAGCCCATTGGCTAACGCATGTTTTCCTTTAAACTTACAGGACAAACCAGCAACTCAATTACTACTTCAACCAATCCAAAGCACAACATGTCAACACAAGACGTACTTTGGGGGGAAATTTTAATCGATCTTTTGGTCTGGTTCTCAAAATACATAAGATACACTCGACTTAACACAGCGCGTGGAACTAAAGCCGAAAGGGACACTTAGAGGCGAAGGAAACCGGATGAAAAGGGATCGCACCAGCAGAGACCTCGCAACACCCTAAACTCCCATTCGTGCAGCCTTCGAGGTGTGGAGCGTCGCACCCTCGAGGTGCAAAACCTCGCATCCTCGAGATGCGAAGTTTCACACCCTCGAGATGCGAAATCTCGCATCCTCGAGGTGCAAAATTTCGCACCTGTGAGGAGCGAAATTTCGTACCTACGAGGTGCGAAATTTCGTGCCTCAGGCTCAGGTGCAAATTTTCGGTATCTGCAGGCTCTAGGTGCGAGTTTCTGCATGTGGTCCCCTATTTCTACCTACTCCTACCTAACTCCTACCTACTCCTTTCCTAGAAATTCCCCATGACTTCACACTTCAAAGGGGTTGAAATTTGAGACCTTGGGACCTCTAGAGAGATCCATTAATGGCATCTCCAATTTGAGGAAGAAAAAGGGTAAAAGTGTAACTTTTATGACATCATCTAGCATAAAGATGAATGTAATGAGATGTCATGAGAGGGCCTCAACCTTGTAAATTTTTGTGATTAATAATATTCCAACAACACTTCAAAATGGACGTAGGCCCCTCATGAGGCCGAACCACTATAATTCTCTTATGTTATTTACAATTTTTCTACTCTTGTCTGTGCGACCAAATTAACTATTCCTACTAATTGGAATCTTCGGTGTTTACAACATTTTTTGCCGTCAACACACACAATGTATGTAAGTTTTCCATATTGATTTCCCTAATTGGATTTACAACATTTATTCCAATCAAATTTGAACTGTAATCTTTTTGACATTTGTTTCCAACACAAGATTCATGGTTACAATTTTATTTCTCTTCTAAGTTATGTGTAACCTTTTTAATTACAGCAAATAACTCCACATTTATTGCTAATAAACATAACAGTTACAAATATTTAATTTCATTCATTACAAAAAGTACTATTACATAACCATCATTAATGGAAAACATTCAAATTCAAACCCATAATTCATGTTTACCTAATTAATAATAATAGCTTTATTTATGTATGCTTTGGATGGATGAATTTATAACATAATTATATATGTATATGTTTCAACGTGAAATTTACGTAGTTACTAATTATTTTAATTTCTCATTATTTTACATTATAATCAAAACTAACGACTAGAATAATCTTTTTCTGTTCGATCTTGCTGAGATTTAAAATCTTTAAAAGGCTAATTATTGTAATTTTTAGCCAAATAATTATAAAAGGAGATAATTTTCAAAATAACAAGAAACATAAAATATTTTATTTGGAATAGATGATGTAGATTACGTATAAAATACGTAAATTTACACATCTCTTCCTACAGGTTTTGTTAATATTTCTTGTAGTTTTTGTGTGCACCTTAAATTTGGAAAGTACGTGAAAAATACATGAATTTATATATCTTCTCTTGTATGTTTTGTTAATATTTCTTGTATATTTTGTGTATACCTTAAATCTGGAATCTCCGCCGTTGACCGCTTGACACGAAATGGAAGCTATTTGAACCTGGACCCAAACAAGCAGGTTCGAATAGAAAAAATAAAATAAAAATCGTATCACCATGTCTACTCTTATGGTTATCCCGTGTTGACGTCCACCATCTATTAAGTCGAGAAATATTTTACACAACACTACTGAATCAACTCTAAACACTACGACCAACAAATGAACTAATTCCCAAAACAATTCAGTTAGAAATCACAAATAGACATGGTGTGCCCTATCATGTCTGCCACCACCTTTTTTCCACCTAGCCTTACCTTCACCCCTCTCTCAGCCTTCCCCTTTCAATTCGACCTCCTCTTCTCTCTCCTCCTAATCTTCCACCGCCGGACCCTCCTGACCCCTCTACCTTACCACCCTGTCTGATCCCCTCCAATAACAGCCTGATTGAGAGTCCAACTGATAGATCTAAGAAATGGTCTTCACTTTTCTTTGCAAAGCTGAAGAACGCTAGTATCTTTGCTCCGCCTTTGATGTTAACGCTAGAGTTTAAAGGTAACGTGATGGTACCTTCGAAGGACATCCTTTTGCTGCAAAGGAAACGTGGCAGGACTTCCTGGTGGGCTTCTTCCTCGACAAGCCGCTTAACTTCTATGCAGTAGTAAATCACTTGCAGCGCCTATGGAAACCTCTAGGAGAATTTAAGGTAAAGTCAAATGGTAATGTTTTTTTTCATTTGGCTATCGAACCGTGAGGAGAGGAATAGAATTGCGAAATCAGATCCTGTAGTTATTCAAAACAAGTTGTTTATAGTTAAGCCTTGGGCTATAAATATTGGTAGTGACACCAGTTTGATAAAGAATGTCCCAGTTTGGACCAAAATCAGGAACATACCTTTGTACGTGTTGTCTAAGGTCGGCATATGTTAGTTAGCAATGCGTGTTGGAAAGTTTTTGTGTATGGAAAATTCGACAGAAAGTATGGAGAGTCTTGAGTATGCTAAATGCATGGTGGAAGTTACATCAGAAGCTCCTCTACTTCGTGAGTTTGAAGTTGCCTTACCTGATGGTGGTGAATAAATCGTCTATGTTCAATACCTTTGGGAACCTAAAGTTTGTGTTTTGTGTAAATGCTTTGGCCATTTGATAGAACAATGCAAGGGCAAGAAAGTAGTTGAAACTCAAGATGCAGTTAATACAAAAGCTAGTAGTTGCAAAGAAGATTTGAGCTCCGATGCTAAACGTCTGAGCCAGTTGAAGAAAGTAGTAACAAAGGGAAAAAATCTTGCTGGAAAGATAGAGAGAAAGAAAGATTTTCACATGAGAAGAAATGAAGATTGGAGAAGGGTAACTAGTAAGAGGAAAGGTATGTATGTAGAGCCAAACAAGATGAATAGTTAAGGCAATGCTGAATCTGTCCGTAGAGAAGAGGCAGTCACCACTAAGAACAGGTACAACGTACTTGATAACATTGAAGAGGGCACTGAAGATATGAATGGAGTGGAGAATATAGAAAAGTTACTAGTTTAGAAAAGGGGGAAATAGCCGTCATTGATGCTTTTCCGGTTTCAACATTTGGGAACACTAAAGTTGGAAAAAGGGATGATTCAATTGTGCAGGAAATGGATAATGTTGAAAAAGTAACAAATGTTGATGCTTTTCTATCATCTGAGGCATTGAATGTACAAGTAAGGAATATGAAAGGTTCTAATGCCTAGAATGAAGAAAATGAAGGAAAAGAAGCTAACGTGGATCTAACAAAAGGAGCTAATGACATTGCGGAAGTATCTAAAGATGTTATATTTATGTCTGATGAGGTACAGAATGTAATTACTGAAATGATTATACATTGCAATGCAAATGAAAAAAGCAGAGATGGAGGAACTACTATAGTTACTGAAGCGATGAATAGTTTGGAAACAAATGTTCCCATGGTAAGAAATAGTGAGAACGCAAATAGCAAGACACTATCAACTCAACAAACGAATATCAGTTCTAACCAGTGCGACAGCGACTCTGTTAAGATGGCTCAAGTGAGGGAAATTAATGGAAACATAAAGCTAATAAACAGGAACCTACAAGCTGAGCTTCAAGGTGGGTGATAAATTCTAAAGAGTACCAAGAGACAGATAGGAAAGTGAACGATTTCAATGTTTTCCAGTCAAGCATGAACATAGAAGAACTGGATAAAATTGGGCGTGCAAATGTGACTGCTATGCTTCAATAGATTATTACAAGTGGGAAGAAGAAGATGCAAACATCTTCGACTGTTATTGCTAAGAACTTAGCGAACTCGTATGCTCACATTGCCGCTCCGCTTGGATATAAGAAGAGACCTACGGATCTTATTACTAACGGGGTGGCATCAAGCTCCAATGAAAAAGAAGGGCCTAAAACTACTGTTACTCAGAGAATGAAGAAGGAGATACTCAAAAATTTACAGGAGAATGGCTAGTTGTCTATCTTTTGACAGTGTAGCTAAAGTGAAGGGCCATATGTCAAGTCTAAAGTTAAAAGTAAAGTTATGTAGAATTGCTATTAGTTTAATTGAAATGTTGTCTCTGTCTTCCCTGCATAAAAGAAAATTGCTGATATACTTCTTGTATATCACCTGAACTCTCATGTACCTTTTTCCTTTTTTTAATAATAAATAGTGTTACGGAACACTATAAAAACCGGTCAGCCTTGCAAAAAAAAAAATCAATTAGAAATCTGAATTAAACTTGATACGGATTTATACCCTTTTCTAGTTGTTGAATCAATGAACGATTTGAGAGATTGATAACCCAAGGTAAACAAACTTATCAAAATTTGACGAGACATCTCTTACTATATATTGTAATAGTAGGTGGAGATGCTTGATTGAGAATATCAAGGAGTCCAAAGCTTGGAAATGGAAATTTTATTCTAGTTTATTATTATGTCTTGTTGTTGATTGTAATTATTGGATATTTATGATATACCATTATCATGGCATTGGAATTTTTTATGTAGTCAACATTATGTAACTTTTATGAAATGATACATCTGATATGGTTTTAACAATTAACAAGCAGCAGATTTTAACAAATTAAATAACCTTAATGTTGAAGATCTATGCATAAATTAGTAAATCGAAGATGATACCTTCAAAGCTTCCATTTTTCTCGAAATCTAATAAAATCTGAGTGAATTGAATCGATGTAAAGTGCCTGAAGACAACGCCTCTAAAGGAGTCCACATGAAAGATTTTCTCTTCGGTCGGATCAAAGAGAAAAAGGGAATTGGTACTAGACGTTAATCCTAGGGTTTTCTTAGAAATTGGTATTCGGTATCTTTACTTTTTCGATCTTATCTGTCTTATGGTTCACGCAAGTGTAATTAAATTATAAAAGAAAGGAATACCCTTTTTAGGAACCAACCGACATGCCAATTCTAGCGTTAAATAAAATATTAGCCGTTTGATATTTTTATTTTATCAAAAGAATGGTCTTCCCCTTATAACGTTCTAAGTGTGTGACCCTGTAGGTTACTACAATGCTAACAATAATTTTAAATCTTATTTAAAATTATAAACAGTGAGTGACATATAGTAATACAACGTTGTTACCTAAGTTATGATAAAATCAACCATTTGATACAACCTTTCTGTGACCAGTGTTTCAACGCAATTTAATCTTTTAACCAATATATCTAAGATTAAACTCAAGGTATGGAATGTATCATCCTATTTATAGTTCAATCCTTTTATCTTGATCAATGAGTAGACCGTATAAAACAAATCAATATTTGAGCACAACCATGCATTTGATAGTCTAACTCAATCAAGAGGCCAATGTATATCGCTACTTATATTGTAGGGTTGAATTCTATCTAGATCATTCATAATTTTCAATCAATTTGAGATGTATTCGATAATTACCTTTATCGTCTAATCGGTTAAATTAAATTTTGATGATATCAAAGCACAAATATCCTCAAATAAAATTATAATGATTTCAGGTCCGAGGACCATTACATCACTGTCACTATGAGAATAACTTATGACACTATTAATTATATTCTGTGATGTTTTCCCATGTTGGGTCAGCCCAATACACCATTCTCCAGTTGAATTTATGTATTGATATTAATATTACATATATTAATGATCAATGAGATATGATCACCTGTCAATCAACATATCAGTCTCAATATTTTATTGTTGTCCTATATTCAATAAAACTTGATTAGGGGCTCTTAAGAATTATAATACTTATTATTATAATATATAAACTCATGTTCAAGTCACTTACTTGAAGCTATATAATATTGTATTATTATTCTAAGGACTTCTATTATGTTAATATTTATATCACGTAGTAAATATAACATAATAGAATATTTTATTCAAAATAAAAATATAACATATACAATTTTATTAATCACATCAAATGGATTGCCTCTAGGGCACCAACACTAACAATCTTCCACTTGCACTAGGGTCAATCAATCATGTACCATATACCCATGAAATTTGTGTGTGTAACACCCCACCTCCGTTAAGGTCACTCACAAAGGGAATGCCTTAACTTTGGTGGAGCATTTTAGTAAACAGAACAGAAACTTACAAGACAGATAAAACAGTACTTGAAAAATTTATAACTTTATTACAACAGAAACCGAAATAAGCTTGGTTACATCCTTTCAAATCACAATATCAGAATTCAAGTACAAAATATCAGTCTTGTACAAAAGCCTTCAGAATGCATAGTTTAAAATCATAATCCCCACAGAAGAAGGCAAGCCATACTTCAAGCGGAAGAAATCTGGATCAAGCTAGAGTACTCCCTTCTACAAAACCTGGGGGGAAATGGAAGAAAGGAGGCGAAACAACAAGGGTCAGACAAAAAGTCTGGCAAGTCCAGTGATTTTCAGTTATTAACAGATAATAATAACATGACATGAAAATAAAACTGGATGAGAGGTAACAGTAACAGGTGTAGCGGATATAACAGAAGAACAGAATGACATAAGCTATTTCTTTACACTTCTCTACACTAATACTAGTATAACAGAATTAGGTGTCACCCTAATGTATAAACTAAAACAGAAACGGGTACAGAATAATTTCCACAGAAGAGAGTGCTAGTAATGGGCCTTTACCACCCGAACAGAAACGGAAAGAAACAGAATGCTAATAATAGGCCTTTAGCACCCCAGCAGAAACGAACAGAAACAGATTAATCCCTACGGAAATAGAATGTAGAATTAGGTGTACACTAGTAATGGGCCTTTACCATCCGAACAGACGGTACCACTCAGAAATAGATAGGTGTTACCACCCAACAGAAACAGACGGTACCAACAGAAACAGACAGAACTAAGTGTACCCTAAAACCCTACCCCAAGCGATCGGCTCCCTAATACATAAATACCCTGTGTCGGCCCCACAGTAGGGTGTATCACTCCCTAAAGTGACAACCAATTGGCACAGACCTATTTACAGATGTCACGGCGTCTTACATCCTCAGAGGCAGACCGGGATCCATGCACGCACATGACCCGGTTGGAACACACCATCAACACCCCTCGCCATTATCAGAATGAACCGCTTATAATTAGTTCAGTAAGCGTGCCCGGACCCTACCTACTGTTGGGTCAAAGTTTTGATACCAAAAAGGGTTACCGACTAATATGGGTCCCAAACAACAGATGACACAAGTAAATTCCCTCCTAACCTTGTGTCCCCAGACTAACAGATTTCAGATTAACTTGTTTACAAGTTCAGACATATAGGGATCAGATTTACTAGTTCACAGATCAGAAAATCAAATCAACAAGTTTTCAGACTAACGGATCAGATGTACAGATTTAACAGAATCTCAGATTTGTCTAACTTTGTATTGGCCCTACAGATTCATGAACGGGTTTATTATATATATTAGTCCAGTTGGTTTAACCCTATCCACCCAACACGTTCTGGACATCATTTTTATCTCAGATTTGCATTAATTAATTATTAATGCACAGACCTCTCACATTAGGTCGCTAGCTTGTGGCCGCTGGATGGGCCGGGCGGTTCCGGGCAGACTTGTGCCACAAGCCAGACCTAACCTCGTGTCTAAGCATATTATGACTAACTTCTCACATTAGAACCTATTGTTTGCGGCCACTGGATGTGCCGGGCGGTTCCGGGCAGAAACTTATTCTAACCACGAGTTAGCCATGTTCATCTTTGCGGCCAATTAATTAATAATTTACCATTTATGCCGACGCCTAATATACATGTCAATTATTCATAGCTAATTCAGATTAAGTCAATAACAGGCTGAATATATCAACTTAACAGATATAGCAGATAACAGATTTTCGCAGATTAGGAGACTTAACGGATTCAGTAGATTAAGTAATTTAGCGGATTTAGCATATAACAGATTTGGCATTTTCAGCAGACTTAGCAGATGCCAGATTTGGCAGATGAACAGATCTAGCAGGCTAGGCAGTAGAGCAGAACTAGCAGATTAAGCAATATAACAGAACTAGCAGATTAGGCAATATAACAGAACTAGCAGATTAGGCAAATATAGTAGAACTAGCAAATTAGGCAAATATAACAGATTTAATCATTCCTTAAAGTTTCACAAACATATCTTGCCTAATTATAAATTTGGCCTAAGTTTGCATGCCTAAATAGTTTTCATGATTCACACTATGATCATATACCCCACGTTTGCATTGAATTTACATGTCACAGATTATGGTCATAATTTACATGTCCCAATTTAGTTCAACTTGCCTAGCACAAAAGATTCACATATAAATTATACCAAATATAGCCATCGATTTCAATGCATGTCATATATTCAAAAATCTCCTACTTAGGTGTTATTCACATTTGATAGTTATCAAATCTTAATATAGATCTTCACACCTAAGTCATATTCTCTTTCAAATCATGAATTGTTATATAAACAATATGCCCAACAATCTAGTTATAACAGATCTTAATTCAAAATATGCGTTATGTCCAATGTCTCAAGTCACATGTTAACATACCATGGTTCCTCTTCTTCCAATTCACAGAATATGCATAGATCTAAATCTAGTTTACAACCTATGTCCTTTTTCTTAAATCAGTCATAGATTAGCCATGTCCAATTATGCCATATACATTATTTGTCCCAAACATTTTAGCGTTCGTGCGTTAATCTCTTAGGAGATTGGCGCAGGCTCGTAGTAGCCTGGCTATAGAACAGAAAGAAGAAGAGATACAGAATAAAATAAATCAGAACAGAACATACACAATCTCAAATTCAGATTTACAATCTTGTCACAATTATGATTAAAGTTTATATCGAAAAATAACTGCACTTGCCTTGGTTGGATTAAAGAAAGAACTTTAATTGTTGTAGAATCGTTGCAGAAGCTTTAATCTCTAGTTTGAATTGAGTTGCTTAGGTTGATGTTGATTAGCTTCAAGTTTTGATTCCAGCAGAGTAGCGACGCCATTTTTATTTTTATATAGAACAGAGGCAGAGCAGAAGCAGAACAGAATTGTGTGTAGAGAAGGCTAGGTTTGGGGCTGTTTAAATAGGTTTAGGCAGATGAATCTGGATAGAAATCGGAATGGAAACATCAGAACGAACACTGGCCCAAAAATGGGCTCGGGGACCAGGTTGACACCCAGGTCGACTGCCTAGTCGACCTGGTCTGGGGGGTCGACTACCTAGTCAACCTGCTCTGGGGGGTCGACTGCCCAGTCGACTCCCCAGTCGACCTGGGTCTGTGCAGGAAATTTCCCGCCCAGTCTGTTATGCGTTTGAAATTCGAATTTTGAATTCGAATTCGAGCTGTTTTGAACTCTGAATATTTCTGAAACTTTGGAGGACCATAACTTGGTCATACGGACTCCGATTCTCACAAACTCGGATTCGTTTTCAAGCAGAATTTCGAGACGAATGCAATGGCGCAACCTGTTTTCCCTGATTCTTATTTTAAAAATTAATTATCCTCTGATTTGTTACTTATACGTTCACAGAAAATACAATGTGTTACATTCTCCCCTCTTTAAAGGATTTCGTCCCCGAAATCTTCAAGTTAAGAAGAATGTGTCCTACCATCCAACATCCATCTACTCAATCATCAATCACTGGCGTCCATTGTCCTTAGAAACTTCTAATGTTGTATGAAAATATGCAAAAGTGTGTGTATATGTTCCTTATCTAATGCAAAGATCAGGCGGTCCACTGATTCAGTTGACCTCCTTAATGCGAATTATGCCAGTGCCATGAGTCCAACATGTATGCAAATTTTCCTATTTGATACATATCATTTCTATATGAGTGTACAACCATTCAGTCATATGCAAAATCCATGTGCTGAGTCAATCATTTTGCATCCACAAAAATTTAAAATGCTCACACATCCATATGCAGTATGAGAGTGTTTTCGAGCCGATCTAGTGCCTAGTGAGTGTATATGCATCCACGAGCAACCACTAGCAACCACTTGCATCCACTTGCAACCATCAAACATAACATGTCTCAAACACATGTTTACACCCATTAGTTTCTACCTAAAGTTCGAAGATTCGATCGATAGGATACAGTCGAATGATGGAAGCGAGTACAGATAAAACAAAAACTTGGTTCCCATTAGACATGGGTCCTAAGTATTAGCCCCGAAGACCGAAACCAACATCAGATTGACACCCAGAGGATTACCCTCTTTAGATAATGTCAAAACTGGAAATCTTAACCTTATCAGAAATATTCAGATATTTACAGATTACTGGTATAGATCGGATTACCGAATGATTCTTAGGAAACTAAGCATGATAAATCCCAGAATGTATGCGTCCTACTTGACGCCTAACACGAATATCTCTCAAACCCCAATCACAAACAGATGAGTCGTAACCCTTATGGATTTGGGTCTACAGCGGAATCAGAAACAATACTAGTATTAAAGTGCAGATTATCGATTACAGAATCAAAATGCTAGAATCAGAAAGAGTTTTAACTCAACAAACAGATAAGAAAATTAAACCTTCTACTTAAATTTTCTTATTTCTACCCTATCTACCAGTCCCTTGAGCATTCGCCTGTCCTCCAGAAGTGGGTTCTGCCCTCTGCCCTCGTTTCTTCGGGCAGTCCCTAGTGAAGTGTCCCATCTCACCACAGTTGAAGTAAGTGCCCTTCCTTTTTCTGCAATCCTTGTTCAGATGAGTCGAGCTTCCACAAGTAAAGCACTTTTTCCTCTTCTTATCTTCAGACTCCTCATCCTTCTTTTGTGTTTCCTTTTTGGGCCATGCTTTCTTATTCTGTGGTTCTTCCTTCTTTGTCTCTTTCGGGCCTTGTCTTCCTCGTGCAGTAGTGCCATGTCCACCAATTTCTCGTAAGTCGCTCCCATGGGTACATGGGTTATGGCTAGGTTGTGCAGTGGCTCGTTCAATCCTTTAACAAAGTGGAGAGCCTTTTTATGCTGAGTGTTGACTAAATCCAATCAGAACCTAGCTAGTTGGTTGAACTGGTTGATGTATTCCTTGACCGTCATACTTCCTTACTTAATAGATAAGAACTTTTCCAGTTGTAGACTTCGTTCAGCTTGCGAGAGGAATTTTGTCTCAAACCTTGTTCTGAAATCCATCCATGTTTCAACTGGCCTCTCGGCGTTAGTGACTTCCCACCAATAGGAAGCTTCGTCTTTGAGCAGCCATACCGCCAACTGTACCTTCTGCCTATCGTCCACCTCGAAGATAACGAATAGATCCTCAGTTTCTTTGAGCCAGTTCCTCGCTTCTAAGAATGATTCAGTTCCCTTTAAATCCTTCCCACCCATGGCCCTAAAATCTCTACAGATCTTTGAGAAAGCAATTGTACGAGGAGGGGGCGGAGGAGGGGGATCATTTGATGGACCTGCGGTGGCGGTCCTAGCCTCAAGATATTGACGAAACCAACCGGGTACATGAACACCCTCTGGTATCTCAGATGCTTCAGACATGCTGAAACGAAAAAGGGAAGATTCAATACAAAAAGGACTTAAGGAAAGATATATGGCTCTTGGGGATCATGTTTTTCCAAATAAGCTTTATTTTTGAAAATACTTCCTTTCAAAACCATTTTGAAAATAGTTTTCAAAAACTTTACCCAATCTGGTAACCTTCGGCTCTGATACCAAGTGTAACACCCCACCTTCGTTAAGGTCACTCACAAAGGGAATGCCTTAACTTTGGTGGAGCATTTTAGTAAACAGAACAGAAACTTACAAGACAGATAAAACAGTACTTGAATAATTTATAACTTTATTACAACAGAAACCGAAATAAGCTTGGTTACATCCTTTCAAATCACAATATCAGAACTCAAGCACAAAATATCAGTCTTGTACAAAAGCCTTCAGAATGCATAGTTTAAAATCATAATCCCCACAGAAGAAGACAACCCATACTTCAAGCGGAAGAAATCTGGATCAAGCTAGAGTACTCCCTTCTACAAAACCTGGGGGGGGGGGAAACAGAAGAAAGGAGGCGAAACAACAAGGGTCAGACAAAAAGTCTAGCAAGTCCAGTGATTTTCAGTTATGAACAGATTATAATAACATGACATGAAAATAAAACTGGATGAGAGGTAACAGTAACAGGTGTAGCGGATATAACAGAAGAACAGAATGACATAAGTTATTTCTTTACACTTCTCTGCACTAATACTAGTATAATAGAATTAGGTGTCACCCTAATGTCTAAACTGAAACAGAAACGGGTACAGAATAATTTCCACAGAAGAGAGTGCTAGTAATGGGCCTTTACCACCCGAACAGAAACGGACAAAAACAGAATGCTAATAATGGGCCTTTACCACCCCAACAGAAACGTACAGAAACAGATTAATCCCTACAGAAACAGAATGTAGAATTAGGTGTATACTAGTAATGGGCCTTTACCACCCGAACAGACGGTACCACTCAGAAATAGACAGGTGTTACCACCCAACAGAAACAGACGGTACCAACAGAAACAGACAGAACTAAGTGTACCCTAAAACCCTACCCCAAGCGATCGGCTCCCTAATACATAAATACCCTGTGTCGGCCCCACAGTAGGGTGTATCACTCCCTAAAGTGACAACCAATTGGCACAGACCTATTTACAGATGTCACGACGTCTTATATCCTCAGAGGCAGACCGGGATCCATGCACGCACATGACCCGGTTGGAACGCACCATCAACACCCCTCGCCATTATCAGAATGAACCACTTATAATTAGTTCAGTAAGCGTGCCCGGACCCTACCTACTGTTGGGTCAAAGTTTTGATACCAGAAAGGGTTACTGACTAATATGGGTCCCAAACAACAGATGACACAAGTAAATTCCCTCCTAACCTTGTGTCCCCAGACTAACAGATTTCAGATTAACTTGTTTACAAGTTCAGACATACAGAGATCAGATTTACTAGTTCACAGATCAGAAAATCAAATCAATAAGTTTTCAGACTAACGGATCAAATGTACAGATTTAATAGAATTTCAGATTTGTCTAACTTTGTATTGGGCCTACAGACACATGAACGGGTTTATTATATATATTAGTCCAGTTGGTTTAACCCTATCTACCCAACGCGTTCTGGACATCATTTTTATCTCAGATTTGCATTAATTAATTATTAATGCACAGACCTCTCACATTAGGTCGCTAGCTTGCGGCCGCTGGATGGGCCGGGCGGTTCCGGGCAGACTTCTGCCACAAGCCAGACCTAACCTTGTGTCTAAGCATATTATGACTAACTTCTCACATTAGAACCTATTGTTTGCGGCCACTGGATGTGCCGGGCGGTTCCGGGTAGGATTACGCCGCAAACTCATTCTAACCTCGAGTTAGCCATGTTCATCTTTGCGGCCAATTAATTAATAATTTACCATTTATGCCCACGCCTAATATACATGTCAATTATTCATATCTAATTCAGATTAAGTCAATAACAGGCTGAATATATCAACTTAACAGATATAGCAGATAACAGATTTTCGTAGATTAGGCGACTTAATGGATTCAGCAGATTAAGTAATTTAGCAGATTTAGCATATAACAGATTTGGCATTTTCAGCAGACTTAGCAGATGACAGATTTGGCAGATGAACAGATCTACCAGACTAGGCAGTAGAGCAGAACTAGCAGATTAAGCAATATAACAGAACTAGCAGATTAGGCAATATAACAGAACTAGCAGATTAGGCAAATATAGTAGAACTAGCAAATTAGGCAAATATAACAGATTTAATCATTCCTTAAAGTTTCACAAACATATCTTGCCTAATTATAATTTTGGCCTAAGTTTGCATGCCTAAATAATTGTCATGATTCACACTATGGTCATATACCCCACGTTTGCATTGAATTTACATGTCACAGATTATGGTCATAATTTACATGTCTCAATTTAGTTCAACTTGCCTAGCACAAAAGATTCACATATAAATTATACCAAATATAGCCATCGATTTCAATGCATGTCACATATTCAAAAATCTCCTACTTAGGTGTTATTCACATTTGATAGTTATCAAATCTTAATATAGATCTTCACACCTAAGTCATATTCTCTTTCAAATCATGAATTGTTATATAAACAATATGCCCAACAATCTAGTTATAACAGATCTCAATTCAAAATATGCGTTATGTCCAATGTCTCAAGTCACATGTTAACATACCATGGTTCCTCTTCTTCCATTTCACAGAATATGCATAGATCTAAATCTAGTTTACAACCTATGTCCTTTTTCTTAAATCAGTCACAGATTAGCCATGCCCAATTATGCCACATTCATTATTTGTCCCAAACATTTTAGCGTTCGTGCGTTAATCTCTTAGGAGATTGGCGCGGGCTCGTAGTAGCCTGGCTATAGAACAGAAAGAAGAAGAGATACATAATAAAATAGATCAGAAAAGAACATACACAATCTCAAATTCAGATTTACAATCATGTCACAATTATGATTAAAGTTTATATCGGAAAATAACTGCACTTGCCTTGGTTGGATTAAAGAAAGAACTTTAATTGTTGTAGAATCGTTGCAGAAGCTTTAATCTCTAGTTTGAATTGAGTTGCTTAGGTTGATGTTGATTAGCTTCAAGTTTTGATTCCAGCAGAGTAGCGACGCCATTTTTATTTTTATATAGAACAGAGGCAGAGCAGAAGCAGAACAGAATTGTGTGTAGAGAAGGCTAGGTTTGGGGCTGTTTAAATAGGTTTAGGCAGATGAATCTGGACAGAAATCGGACTGGAAACATCAGAACGAACACTGGCCCAAAAATGGGCTTGGGGACCAGGTCGACACCCAGGTCGACTGCCCAGTCGACCTGGTCTGGGGGGTCGACTGCCCAATCGACTCCCCAGTCGACCTGGGTCTGGGCGGGAAATTTCCCGCCCAGTCTGTTCTGCGTTTGAAATTCGAATTTTGAATTCGAGTTGTTTTGAACTCTGAATATTTCTGAAACTTTGGAGGGCCATAACTTGGTCATACGGACTCCGATTCTCACAAACTCGGACTTGTTTTCAAGCAGAATTTTGAGACGAACGCAGTTTTCCCTGATTCTTATTTTAAAAATTAATTATCCTCTGATTTGTTACTTATACGTTCACAGAAAATACGGGGTGTTATAGTGTGACTATCATACTTCTGCTTCGATAGTGTCTCAGTCAGTAGGTCTGCAACATATGGTGCTTTATAGATATGTATATCTCCTCTATGAAAAATTTCATAGATGAAATTATATTTCTTAGATTTGTGTTTGAATCGATAATGAGATCAAGGTTTTTAGGCTCGATTAATAGCTCCATTGTAATCACAATGTAGAATCATTGGAACAACAATGGATTATGTTCATTCCTTGTTTTAAATTAATATCCCCTTTCTTTGAATTAGTATCTATTTCTTATTTTAAATTAACATAATTCCTAATAAGTAATATGCTATCAATATAAACACTAGGATTATAGTGTCACTCCCACTTAATTCCTTGTCCATATAAGGTTCAATGGTATTTGTTGGTTCCCAAGACGTTTCGAGTTCTATTTTATTCCCATCAATATTTGAGAGACTAATTATCCTTTTAAAATGTACCAACTTGAGCAATAAACATTTTTATTCTCATTGGGTTTGTAGAATTAATTTCCTTTTGCTTATTTTGGATATTCCACAAAATGGACGTTAAACTCTTCACATCCAAATTTTCATAAAGATATACTAGGTTGTTTCTGTTTTTACCAAAAAATGGCTCAAACATCAAGGATACGAGAAACTTACTTCACCAATATGGTTAGAAAGTAAATGGGGCCACCCTCAACAAAAGTTGAAAATAAAAATGCAAAGAAGGTAAAATGGAAATAAGGTTTTAGAGTGGTTCAGCCTAAGCTAGGCCTACGTCCACTATGAAGGCAGTTTGCATTATCATAATGATTACAAAGCATGCAAATTCTCTATTTTCATACATTTTCTCATTCTCTCAACCCTCAACTATTCTCACTCTTATACACAAATCTCGCTTAAATTCACGAAATTCAATGGAGGAATGGTGGAAGCTGTGAAGGGGAAGACGGATGATCGACGGAGAAGGAGGATGTCTCTTCCAATTTTTCACTTATAGGATCTTAATGGATGCCATGGCCAAATGGATGAAGATCCTTCCAATAGATATGATGATGATGGCTAAAAATGTTTAAGGAAATATGGAGGAATGAATTTCTCAACACTTCATGGTTTCCCCCGCTCCAGTTCCTCTTTATGGTGGAATCCATGGCCTATTTATAGGTGGAATTCCATGAAGAAATGATCTGAGAATCATATATGCAGACTATGGGTCGCTCGTCTCATTAATTAAAAGCATGCCACTGCTTAACTGTAGCCAACTGCCAATAGTTGTATTCAGTTGTCTCATGCGAGCGAGCTTCATGTGTGCGAACGGTTGCATAGATCCGAGCCGTTTGAATGGGTGGTCAGGCGATGGGTACATGGGCGGTTGGTTAGAGCCTTTGGAACGGTGTAAAGGCGACCGATCGAGCGCCATGTTTAGCCTTTTAATGATTGACCAATAGATGACATCTGGTTGATGCAACTTGTTTGATTATAGATGAATAGGCGATCAACACCGTAGTCTGTAGGAAAACAATTAAGGCTTGTAGAACAAAATGTAAGTGCGACCCTTCAGGAGTTGATATCTGGCCGATCAGTAAGTAGTATCTGATTGAAGCTCTAGTGACTGATTGAAGAATGAGCGAGCGACAGGGGTAGAATTCTGTGAACGGACATGGGAGTCATGTGTGACCTCTGGCATCTTTGTGTTTCCTGATATGTACGACCGATCTGGATAGTATAAACGAGCGACTATAGATCGGGACATGTGACTAGAACCAATTATTTTCCTTGTCTCGTACGATCGACCTTTCTGATATAGGAAAGGGCAATCTCTCTTACATCATGTTCGACCCTTAACTTATGTGCGAACGAACCCGTTATGATGTTCATCTATCTTGAGTGCTTGCCTTATGCCTCTAACCATCTAATGTGTGTATGAATTTTTGAGGTATAACAGTTTCCTAGTCCATATCTTATATGGCATCTTTTTAATTGTCTTAATAGGATTTTAATTAAGTATGAATGCAATTATTTCAAGGGGATAACCCCAATATTTATTGGAAGATCTGCAAGACTCATCATTGATCGTACCATATCTTATAAGGTATGACTTCTCCTTTCAGACACACCATTCCAATATGGTGTTCTAGATGGAGCAAGTTATGAGACAATTTCACACTCTTTCAGATAGTCATTAAATTATTGGCTTAATTATACTCCCGATCTATTCAAATAGTCTTTGCATTCTTCCAAATTGGTTTTGAACTTAATTTTTGAATTCTTTGAACTTTTCAAGGATTTAAATTTTTGTTTCTTAAGATACACACAATTATATCTACAGACATCATCAGTAAATGTAACAAAATAATAAAACCTACCTTTAGCTTATGTGTTCATTGGTCCACATTCAACATTTTGTATGAGGCCTCAATTTGTACTAGCCCGTTCACTATGTCAAGTGAAAGATGATTTAGTCATTTTGCCTAATAAATAAAATTTGCATTCTTCATATGATTCGAAATCAAATAACCTCAAAATTTGATCATTATGGAGTTTTGATATGCGTTTCTTGTTTATATGGCCTAATCGGCAATGCCAAGGTATGTTAGACCACTGGATTTAATCCACCCAATATTTATGTTATAATCAAGCATATTAAAGTTAAGGATTCATAAAACTATTAACTAATTGCGCATTAGAAGCTAGAAATAAAGAGGATAAGTACAAAATAGATATGGTTACTAAATTTTGCACTACTTATGAAAGAGAATAAGAAAATATATCTTGTAATTACTAGTCATTACATAAAAGCTTATTTTAATAGTAAATATGGAAATATATTACAGAAAAACACCAGTTTCCGACTTACTAAAATATGATTAGCCATAGAAAGATAACACTATGAGAAGTGGAAAATGTAACAATCAAGATAAAGACAAAGGGAAAAGATAGTAACTAAGTTTAATACTTATCAAACAAGAGAAAAGACAGAGTTAGAACAACAAAAGGTATGAACATAGATAAAGAGAAGAGAAAGAAATTAGTATCTATCTTTGAGATATGTGAATAAATAAATAAAAGTAAAAAAAAGAGACCATCATGTTAAGTAAAATATTAAGTAGATTCATGATAAATAGTAGACTGTGACTATCTTTACAACGGAGGCCAAATAGCACATAGAGTCTATCTATTTGATAGATAAGGGACTAAGAAAAAGACAATAACATAACAAAGTAAGCAAGAATATGAGAAAAGTAAATTAAACGCATAAAAAAGAGCTAGACATAAGGTTTAATTAAGAATGAGCTTATGATGGTAACCTCATAAGATGCGTTTAAGAGTAGTCTAAAGGAATCTAAATGCTGGCAGTTATATGCAGGTCATCATAGATCTTCTAGAATAGTAGGTAGCCCATCCTAACAGATTTGTAGATAGTACTAGAGTAGGAAATAATTGAACACAATAGGGTGACCTATCCTAACGAGACGTTCAACAAATACCAACACAAATTTAAGTGAATACAAACGAGACGAACAAATATTGGGAAGTCTGTCCAAAAGGATCTGCAGATAATACCGGAGCAGGAACAATTGACCACTATAGCGTGACCCATCCTAATGGGATTAATTAGCAAATACTAACGCTCGAAATAAGTGAGTTCAAATGAGTCATAGAAATGATACTGGAGGAAGGCCCTCAGATGTAGGCATAAAGAGACGGTTTACCAAAGGCATTGTCTTTAAGTGTTCATCAAAGGGGTATTACCTTGACTTCCTTA
Organism: Allium sativum; assembly: GCA_030737875.1. Taxonomy (NCBI): domain Eukaryota; kingdom Viridiplantae; phylum Streptophyta; class Magnoliopsida; order Asparagales; family Amaryllidaceae; genus Allium; species Allium sativum. The sequence goes on along the minus strand of CM060926.1, from coordinate 603,827,831 downwards.
GGCAGTCAAAAGGTCAAAGGATGACTAGGAAATCATGCCACCCATAGTAAGAGATTCCTAAACCCATAGCATGAGTGCAGGTCACCATAGTGGAATGGGGAAGGAGGACCAGGCTATCCTTCGCTATTGTGATACCTGGGTAGAGAATTTGCAATGCCATGTGATTGAATTAGATTATTTGTCTAGGGAAAGGCTATTAACCCATTAGAGGTATCTTTCAACCAGAAAGGATGGCTACATGGAGCATAGTCGCAATAGAAAAGACATATCATAGTTTATTGTATACCTCAGGCTGAGTTTCGTACAACATGGACGCCAAGCCCATCTATGAGAGAAATTTAACACAAGAAAAACGATCATATACATATCCACAATGTAGGCATAGTGAGACAGTCCATTGTGGACATCAACAATGTAGGCATAGAGAGGCGGACCATTGCGGATATAGTTTATATGTTTTTGTAGCAAACGACGAAACATCAATAGTGTAGGCCATCATGGCGATGTCCACTATAGATGCAGTTTTAGCAATTTCATGCTGAAATGGTGGAATAATAGCAAGAAGGATATGGAAGTGTGCGGTGAAGTAGTGGAATCCAAGCAAGGAGGATGTGGATGATTCTATGGGTAGTATCTAGGACCGAGACGGTCCAAGGGTACACAACTACGTATATAGATATAAGTATTATTGATTAGGTTAAATCTCCCGCAGAGTAGACGAGCATGATTTACATGTAGAGTAGAGAGTTAAGAAATCTTGATAAACCTTATATAACAACGATGGTAATAGAATGGTATATGTAGTGTTGTGTTTTAAAATGTATAATTTATCAACCATCGGAACAATAATTATGACCATATCCTCAAAATAACTCGCACATTAATTAAAAGACAAAAATTGTTCAGTTTAGAGATACTTGTTCTTGGTAGTGTCAGTATCTAGGTCAATATTTACTTATAGTTATATTTTAGGCTGCTTCCTCTGTCAATACCTTGGTGAGTCTGTACTATTCATGCTTTGGTGGTCTTCATTTTAGTATTTTGCAAAAAATCTTAATTCATTGAGGTGGAGGTTGTTATAATTAAAGGTACCCGTTTCAGATTATTTCATAGCATGTTGAAATTTAAGTTGAAAGGATCAAGTGCTAATCTTGAATTTACTTGTATCCGAAAGAAAAAAAAAAGTAAATTCATTTTGAAAACTTTCAAACTCATTACTTATGTAGGCATTTCAATATACTTTGAATATCCATAATTAAATCAGGTTCAGTACTTTGTTAGTTAAATGAACATAATAACATCCTGCCAAACTGATAAACTAAAATCAAATGAAAAAATATCCGAGAAAACAATACTATACAACCAAAAGAGACAAAAACGTAAAAAAAAATATCCCTTGAAGAAGAGTAGAAGAGATAGAAACGACATCAATAAAAATGGAAGATTAAAAAAGGGATACCTAAACAAGAATATATCTAAATAGTGGAGGCAGCATCTAATTTGTTATTGATGCGAAACAGTGAATAAAAATAGTTGTGTTAAATTAAATCAATGCTAATTATAGGAAATAAGTATATGGAGTCAATCGTAGAAGTACAATTGGCAAAAATTATAATAGTTGCCTAATGTCATGGAGATGAGAGGCAGAAGACAGAAAATTAATTTATGGGGGGCGATGAGGAATATATAATTTTTATGTATAGACAATTGAATTACAAAATATAATTCCTTTATGAAACTAAATAGCAAAATATATTTCAAATGCCTAAGAAAGAAGTTCGTTAATTTCATATTATGTTAAAATTGAAGTTGAAATAACAAAGAGAAAATTTTGGTTTACTTGTAATCAGAAAGAAGAAGATAGCTAGATTCATTGTGGTATTTTTCAGGGTTTTATTATGTACACAGGAATTACAATGTATATTTATATTCATAATTGAATCAACTATGGTATTCTATCGATCAAATGAGCACAAGAACATCCCATTGAGCTGATAAATTTAAATTAAAGGAATAAAATATTTAAGGAAACAACATAATCAACAGAGATAGCGACATATAGTAGTTTTTTTTGAATAAAGCAGAAGAGATAAAAACACAATCAATGAAATAGGAAGACATAAAATGCACACCTGAACAATGATATATCTAAATGGTGAAGGCAAAATGTAGATTGTTATCGATGTAAAACCATAAATAGAAATAGTTATGTTAAATCAAATCAATGCTAGTTACAAGAAAAAAGTTATATAAAATCAGTAGTATATGTACAACTGATTTTTTTATAATCTTTCCTGGTATCGATGGAGATGATAGGTAGAAGATGGAAAATTAACCTAAAATGACAATGGGGAATATATAAGAAGATGGAGATGTAAACAACCCTCTATATACAGTACGACTATTAAAAATGCAATTAATTTGGAGGAAATGTAGTTGTTGCGGCATTGAAGATTGAAGAGACATAAGTGAGTTATATTTAATATATAGTAAGTGAAATTGCAAAATATAAATTTAGGTGACACTAAATAGCTAAACATATTTCAGGTGCTTAAGAATGAAGTATCTAAGTTGAGAATAAATCAGATGCAAAGAAAAAGTCAACCATGTTAAAGAATATGCTATGAAATATGCCAGAGAATATGCTATAGAATAAAGAATATGCTAGAGAATAAGTAACCCTATAAATGTAGGGTTTAGAATTTTATTCTTCAATCAATCAATAAAAAGCAATCTCTATTATTATTTTTCTTCATATCTTTTATTTTCTATTCTATTTCATGCGATGAATGAAGTTGTCATGGTACCAGAGCGGGTTGCTGTCACGGATCTGTTATTTGCGTTCATATGAAATTATCATTTTTTTGGGGTACTCTCTTACCATTTTTATTGTATTTTTCCATTTCTTCTTTGTTAGTTTTGGGATCTGTTATTTATTAGTGGTGATTTTTTTGATAATTCTTGAATCTTGTTATGGCAAGCAAAAGAGAAGATACGCTTCAAGCTATAGATGTGCGATTGGATGGAAGAAATTATTCGTATTGGAGTTATGTCATGAAAAAAAATTGAAAGGAAATAAGTTATGGAGATATGTTGAAGTGATTGGTAATATGCTTGAAGAAAAGGATAAGGACTACGCAATTGCTATGGATGTTTGGGAAACAACTAATGCAAAGATTATCACATGGAAAAATAATTCTGTTGAACATTCAATAGGTATGCAATTAGCAAAGTATGAGATAGCCAAATTGGTTTGGGAACATTTAAAAAAGTTATTCACCCAATCAAATTTTGCAAAATGATATCAGTTGGAAAATGACATTAGAGATCTTCAAACGGAATGCTATAAACATACAGGAATTCTACTTTGCTATGATGAAAATATTGGATAAATTGGCACTTTTATAACCTAATGAATTGAAACCATCCAAAACATATGTTACTTTCAGAGAGGAACAACACTTGGTCCAGTTTTTGATGGATCTACGCACTGATTTTGAAGGACTTCAAGGTTTAATATTACATCGTTCTCCATTTCCATCAGTTGATTATGTTGTTAGTGAATTGTTGTCTGAAGAAATGAGTCTTAATACATGTTCGGAAAAAGCTATCCCTTCTGTGCTAGCGGCTGCTCCTGTATAGTGAGGTCCACCATTCGGTAAACCTTCTACAGGTGTTCGCCGATGAATTTTCTATCGATTAGAAATACCTCGTGAAGTATAATAAACCGCAAGCGCACGGCGTACATCGTGTTGCGTTAATGAATACAAGTCGATCCACGGTGAAAGAAATAATTTTATATTTTACTCAATCAAATTAAAAATATGTCGAGAGGGATGTTGGCTACAACTACAACAGAACTATATTAACAAAATAAGTGAGATAAAATATGAGAGTTAAATATCAACTTACAAGCAAATCCACTTTCTAGATCATATAATTCAACAAGTTATGAAATTATGATCTCTTTATTTTGGTCATAAGTGTGATTAGTTAATGTGTTTATCCTAAGAATGGCATATTTGTGTGCCCAACATAAGCCATCAAACTTTAACACAACCTCCAACCCACTTGTTTAATTCTCATTAAAATGACTAAAATATGAAAATCAAATCTATTTTAAGCATGGCCTATTAACTGTTGTTTAGAAATATAGGCCATCAAATTTCAATTTAAACATTCACTTCTTTGCCATAATCATATTTTCATTGCGCACAAAAAGAGAGCCTAAAATTCAAATTATGTTGCATCAACATAATCAAGAGAGCTTCATTACCCCTAAGTTGAAGAGGTTTAACTACTCATGTTTGTTATCATATCAACAAAACTAGATTTCAACATAAAAACAAAGGAAAAAGAGATCAAAATAAAGGAAAATCTATTCTGTTTGCATAAAATGAAAGGTCTACACTACAACAAGAAGAAAAAGCATGTAAATAAAAGATAACTAATTAACTAACATTACATAAAAGAAAATGAAATTACCTAAAAAATGGCTAAGTAGTCAAGGAAATAAAAGAGAGTTGTGATCCTCCAAACTATACTAACTAAAAGAGAGGATAAAAGAGGATCCATTTACATAAAACATGGAGGGTATATATACATGATATAAACCCCTAAAACCCTAATCATTCATCATGGGAAATCCCTAAAATGCCCACTTCATATAGCTTTTAATTTTGTCCTTAGCCCATTAATTCATCATGTAGAATGATGAAGCCTTTTTTGTCTCATCCAAATAGTGCACTAGTCACTAATATGAAGCTTTAATAGTAAATGAGTTAGTTGAGAGGTGGACTCCTCCACTTTCCATAGAATGAATTAATTTTTTTCCTCTTCTTGTGTATATGCATGCTTTTCTTCATATCTTCATGTGCATCCATCATTTTTACTACTAAGTTCCTACAAAAGACAACTACAAGGAACAAGTAAATGATATCACAAATTAAAACATGCACAATTTATCTTTTACACCTTAAATGAGTGATGATTTGGAAAACATTTAAATCATGGCTTGATCATATCGAATACCCAAAAAAGTTCATTTATTCAACTAAACAAGAATAAATATATGAAAATAAATGTGCATTTTTACGTGCACATCAAATACCCCTACACTTATCTTTTTATTCTTCTTCGAACAAAGTAAGAAAAAACTAAGATAAATCCATTTTCGTAGGGAGCACAATTGCATTGAGCATATGCAACAAGTCGTTAAACCCCTAGGTGTCCCTAGTAGGATGAGTGTTGTCTCGTGAGGGTTTTCAGGGGATACTACCCATCAAATCCAAATGCTAAATGCGAAATATATTTACAGAATGCAAGATTTGGAAATATTTACAAGATGAATGCAAGTTTTCAAAGGAATATTTACAAATGGGTTATTTACTTTTAGATTTGACACGAATGAGTTAAATACAATTTGGGTCATCACTATGAACTTTTAGTTCGTAACTAATCAAAACTTCAAATAAAATCTCAGTTATCATTAAAATCTCGTCTAGCTTGGCCAGTTGTTTTGGTTGAACATAGTGAAATTATGAAATGAATTTTATAATCGATTATCAACAATCGTAAAATGGCATCTTAATTTCATTTTGGTTAACAAGTTAGGCAAAATAAGTGAAGAAAGTGCTTGGATTTCAAGTTCTTACTCTCTCTTTATTTTGAATTTTTTTTACATTATTATCATTTACAAACATATAACTGAAAAGACCAAGATATACCACCCGTGAGAGTTGGAACAGAGCTTGGCGGATTGTGCAGACCAACGCTGACTTGGTCAACAAGATGTCGGAAATCAATAGGTGTCCAACTCATAAAATGAGACCAAGGTATCCTACCCTTGCACTACCTCACAAACTGATGTGAGAGTTAGGACAGAGCTTGGCTGGTTTGCAGACCAACGCTATATTTACAAGCAATGTTGGATACCCTTGGATAGCTTATAATTATATATATATATATATATATATATATACACACATACATAAATATTCTTTTTTCAATTTTTTTGCTTTTTTTTAAGAGAGAATTAAGCGAGAATATCTTAGCACTACTTCACTTAAAAAATCTAAAATGTTATCGCTTGTAGTCTAAATCAACCATTATATTAATCAGAATACAATTTAGAAAACATTTCATACTCATCATGTAACACCCCGTATTTTCTGTTAACGGTATAGTAACGAATTAAACAATACTTAATTTAAAATATGAGAATTAAGGGAAAAGGGTTACGCCATTGTGTTCGTCTAGGAATTCTGGTTGAGATAGAGTCCGAGTGTGCGTAAATTGGACTTCGTATGAATAAGTTATGGTTGTTGGAAGTTTCCAGACAATTCAAATAAATTCAAAAGGCTCGAAAACAAATTCAAATTCAAATCAGAAGTTAGAAGCGGGTTGGGCGGGAAAATTCCCGCCCAGGACCCAGGTCGACCAAGGGGTCGACCCTAGTGTTGACCTCCCCCCTATAGGTTGACCTGGGGGTCGACCTGCCCTCCCTCCCCCTCCCCCCGGGCAGATCTGAAAGGTGACGATTTTGTGACGCAGTGCTGAGTCACTAGGGCTGAGGTGTCACCCTATCTTGGCTGGATGGTTGTGGTTAACCCTAGGATCATCCGACGGCTCAAATTGAATTGAGATTATAAATAAACAACCCAATGCTCAAACCTAAAAATCACACAAAAATAATCCTAGAACTATCATGCTGTCAATAGAAAACTTGGAGTAGCCGTCACCAATTCAAAGACAAGATAAGAACTTGAATCAAAAATCAAATTAAAAGATTTTCAAATTCAATGATCTACATCAAAGGCAAGCTTACCAATTTCAGAATTCAGATTTCAGAACGTGAGAATTCCTTTTTAGTTTGTAAGTTGGTTATTACGCAGATTTCAACGTTCTTTCAATTGAATCATGACATGTTGTAATTTGGATATAGAATGATGTTTATGTATAAGATTTGTTTCTCGTTTATCTTAAAGTATCGTTGTAATTAATCATGTCTATATGCTTGTGGCGATGAACATGTTGTATATTAATCACGTCTATATGCTTGTGGTGATGAACATATTGTATGTTATTGGAATCTATTATGATTGGGTAATGGATTTATATTGCCAATTAAATGGTGAAACATGTCATGTTATAAAATTGGTGGCTATTTGCAAGTTTACGATCTAAAACACATGCTTATATGTTAGATCAACACTCATGTATATTCATGTTAGGTTGAATCTATTTATGTTGTAATATTTGGAATTGTAGTCCTCTTATGTTTTAACACATAAGTATCATGCTAAATTGTGACTCGAATATGTTTATAACAACCCTCTTATGTTTAACACACATAAGTTATCATGCTAAGTTGCAATTTAAAAATTATTATAGTAGCTTTCTTATGTTTTGACATACATAAGTTAATATGCTAAATTGTGGGTTGAAACTGTGATTATATGTTAAACCTTCATGCTAGACCTTTGTCAAGTTTACATGACAATTAGACCCAACTTAGTCGCAAGTTCACCTTTACCCATTTAATTAAAGTTAAATGATACCTCTATGCTTGTATGTTATTGGAATCTATTATGATTGGGTAATGGATTTATTTTGCCAATTAAATGGTGAAACTTGTCATGTTATAAAATTGGTGGTTATTTGCAAGTTTATGATCTAAAACAAATGCTTATATGTTAGATCAACACTCATGTATATTCATGTTAGGTTGAATCTATTTATGTTGTAAAATTTGGAATTGTAGTCCTCTTATGTTTTAACACATAAGTATCATGCTAAATTGTGGCTCGAATATGTTTATAAAAACCCTCTTATGTTTAACACACGTAAGTTATCATGCTAAATTGCAATTTAAAAATGATTATAGTAGCTTTCTTATGTTTTGACATACATAAGTTAATAAGCTAAATTGTGGGTTGAAACTGTGATTATATGTTAAACCTTCATGCTAGACCTTTGTCAAGTTTACATGACAATTAGTCCCAACTTAGTCGCAAGTTCACCTTTACCCATTAAATTAAAGTTAAATAATACCTCTATGATAATTTGAAATGTATGATATTTTATGTTTATTTCATGTCCCTTGTTTATTACCCCTTTCTTGTTTATGGGTTGTGCTAATTTACTAGCCCAACATTTTATGTGATTCATGCGTACGTTCCACGGGGGTAGCGATGGGAAAATATTAAAATTCATGGCATAAATTTGTTCATAAAATGGTACATTTGATATACCATTTATGGTGAGCATAATGAAAGGATAATTATGGCATGATTAAATTAAATTAAATTTACATAAAAAAAATTAGACATATATATAGAGAAATGTGAATTTAGAAAAGACGAATATGCCTAACCCGAGGTTAGACTGAGTTGTGGTGTAAATCTGCCCGGAACCGACCGGCATATCCAGTGACCACAACAAGACCTGTCTAATGTGGGTGGTTAGTGCATCAAGCCCAAAAAGAACCCGAGGTTAGACTGAGTTGTGGTGTAAATCTGCTCGGAACCGACCGGCACATCCACTGACCACAACAATACCTGTCTAATGTGAGTGGTTGGTGCTTTAATAAATTAAAGCTAAGTCAAGACTGGTAGGGTTAAGTCAATTAGGGAAACACTTAACCGATTCAACATGTTAAATAAACGAATTGGTGGGATTAGGTAAACTTGGATACTTAACCAAATAAACACGTTGATTAGAAAACCCTAGTAGCGGGGATCCATTTCAGCAGTAACCCACATAGACGTATCATGGTACCCAGGAATCAGGAAGGGTAGGGCATGATTACTGGGCTGATTATAAGCGGTCAAAACGTCAGCGGTCGGTGGGCCAGTGTAGGTTCCGACGGAGTCTGGGCGTGCACGTACTCCGAAGTGGAAAAAATCAGGCATTGGGCATCAGTAGTATACACTGTGCATCTTGAATCATGTCGGGTTGCCACCAGAGGGAATGATACACCCCATGGTGGGACCATCAAGGGTATTTATAGTCAAGCGGAGCCGAATGACACAGGATATGAATGCATACAGTAGGAGCCGATCATTAAGGGGATCGTTTGTTATGAACACGTAGGGCTGGTTGAACCAATGGTTAAGTAGGTGCAGAGACTATAGTAATGGGTGCGATCACATGTTCCTCTTATCTTATATTAGGGTATTGTCCTATGTTCTATTATTACTGTCATGATCCCTTTCCTTGTTTAAATACTAGTAATCACCGAACTTACCAGACTTATAGTCTAACCCGTTTTACTTCGTCCTCTTTTCTTCCGTTCCCCCCCCTCCCAGGTCCATAGGGAGGGAATACTGCAACTTAATCAGACTCTTTGCAAGCTTCAAGAAAGTAGATGTATGATTTGGACTCTCTCTCACCTTGGCTATGGCTCTTGGACTTTATCCTTGGGGATTTATGCAGTTTCATTTATGGTTTATGCTTCTTTATTAAATAATCAAGACGGAAATTATGTTGTAATGTTTTGGAAGTTATTTTGAGACAATTTGAAGTAATGCTTTTGTATTGAACCACGTATGAAATAAATAATTGAATTTCGCTGCTTACATTTATCTGTCTTGTAAAGTTTCTGTGTTTTGTACCTATAACCCTCCACCAAAGTTAAGGCATTCCCTTTGTGAGTGACCTTAACAGAGGTGGGGTGTTTCACTTGGCATCAGAGCAAAGGTTTACTAGATCAGATAAGAGTTTTGAAAATTATTTTCAAAAAAAAAAAAAGGAATATAAAGAAGCATTTTACAAGAAAGAATGTTGTTTTAAATTCAAAAAGGCATAATCTCCAAAGCCATATACATTATCTTTCTATCCTTCATTTTGAATCTTTTCTTTTTCATTTCAGCATGTCTGGGAATCTTAACCTTCTAGAAGGTGTACCGATACCTGGCTGGTTCAGAAGGTACTTAGAAGCTAGGGCCAACGACGCAGGCCCAGCAGATATTCCTCCTCCCTCAGCTGCAGCGGTTCCTCCTCCTCCTCCTCCTCCTCCTCATGTAAATGCTTTCTCAAAGATTTTTAGAGACTTTAGGGCCATGGGTGGAAAGAATTTCAAAGGAACTGAATAATTCGTAGAAGCAAGGAACTGGCTCAAAGAAACTGAGGATCTGTTCGTTATCTTCGAGGTGGACAATAGGCAGAGGATACAGTTGGCTGTATGGTTGCTCAAAGATAAACCTTCCTATTGGTGGGAAGTCATTAACGCTGAAAGACCAGTTGACACATGGATGGATTTCAGAATAAGGTTTGAGATGAAATTCCTCTCACAGGCTGAACGAAGTTTACAACTGGAAAAGTTCTTATCTCTTAAGCAAGGAAGTATGACGGTCAAGGAGTACGTCAATCAATTCAATCAGCTGGCCCGATTTGACTAGACTTAGTGAATACTCCTCATAAGAAGGCTCTCCGTTTTGTCAAGGAATTGAATGAGCCACTTCACAGCTTGGCTATGACCTATATACCTATGGGGGCTACTTACGAGAGGTTAGTGGACATGGCACTCTTACATAAGGAAGACAAGGGCAAGAATGAGGCAAAAGCGGAAGTGCCTCAAGATAAGAAAGGGGGTTGCAGAACAAGATGGCTTATTCAAAGAAAGGCGGGAAGAACAACAAACCCTGTGAAAAGAGAAAGTGTCATTTTTGTGGCATTCCTGGACATCTGATCAAAACTGCAAGAAGAAGAAAAGGAAGATGGGTGGCTGTTTCCACTGTGGAGAGACAGGACACATGGCTAGGGCCTGCTCAAGGAAGCAAGGGCAGGGAGCTGGACCTTCTTCTGGAGGACAAGTTCACGCTCTCACGGCACCTCCGAAAGAATGAGGTAGAAATATTTTTGTCGAAATTTTAGTATATCTTTTTGATCATCCTGTTCGTACATTATTTGATTCTGGCGCATCGCACTCTTTTATATCTACTGCTTTAGTGGAATCTCTGCACCTAGACACCAGTATAATAGAGGATCCCTTGGTTGTTTCAAATCCAATTGGGGGCTCAGCTTATTTGTCAATGGTTTGTCTGGATTTGAAAATATCTATACTAAGCATTGGGTTTAGATGTAATGCCTTTGTTTTGGGCTTCACGGGCTATGGGTTGATTCTAGGCATGGACTGGCTATCCAGTAATGGTGCCGTCCTCGATTGTGAAAAGAGAGTGGTTAGACTCATGACTCGCCTCAGTAACACTCTCGAAATTTCTTGTAATCCCATGAACTCCATTATGCTTTGTTATCTAGAATCTCTTTATGCGTCTATTGAGAACTTGCAGTCTGTAAGGGTAGTCCATGAGAACTCGGATGTGTTTGAAGAGGTAAAGGGCTTACCTCCGAAGCGGGAGATAGATTTCCACATATACCTCGTGGAAAAATGCAAAAACTGTTGCTTTACCCGTCAGACACATGACTCCGAGGGAGAGGAAAGAACTCAGCAAGCAAGTTAAAGAATTGCTTGAGAAGGGGTTTATAAGGCAGAATATTTCTGAATGGGGTGCTCCAGTAGTGCTCGCAACTAAAGCGGACGCTTCGCCTGTGCGTTGATTATAGGGAGCTAAACAAGCTGACCAAGTGGAATAGGCACCCACTCCCGAGAATAGATGATTTGTTCGATCAGCTCGTAGGTGCATCGGTTTTCTCCCAATTAGATTTGGCTACCGGTTTCATCAGCTAAGGGTGGCTGAAGACAACATTGATAAGACCGCGTTCAGAACTCCAGATGGTTTCTTCGAGTGGCTTGTCATGCCTTTCGGCCTGACAAATGCACCCGCCTATTTCATTGATTTAATGAGCAGGGTGTTCTGAGAGTTCCTCAATAAGTTTGTGGTGGTCTTCATAGAGACGATATTTTGATCTTCTTAAAGAATGAGGAAGAACATGCTTAGCATCTAGAAGAAGTCATGGATACTCTCCGTGCACACCAGTTGAAGGCGAAATTCTCCAAATGTCATTTCTGGAGAGAAGAAGTTAGGTTCCTTGGACACGTGGTGTGAAAAGAGGGGATAGCTGTGGACCCCGCGAAAGTGGTTGCTGTGCAAGATTGGAAGGTTCCTCGAAACGCAATCGAAGTCCAAAGCTTTCTCGGGGTAGCAGGCTTTTATCGAAAATTTATCAAAGATTTTGCAAAAATCTCAGCTCCACTGACAAGATTGACAAAAAAGAACCTAGCTTTAAACTGGGATTTCGATTACGATATTGCTTTCCAACGTTTGAAAAGGGCTCTAACAACAGCCCCAGTTTTGACATTGCCTGATGGAAGCAAGATGTTTACAGTATACACAGATGCTTGCGGAATGGGACTAGGCACTGTTCTGATGCAAGAAGGGAAGGTAGTGGCTTATGGTGGAAGATAGTTGAAAGTACACGCGAAAAACCACCCAACCCACGACCTAGAGTTGGCAGCCATCGTTTTTGCGCTTAAGTCTTGGCGCCGTTGTCTCCTAGGTGAGAAATTTGAACTGTATACTGACCATAAATCGTTGAAATACCTTTTCTCGTAGAAAGATCTCAATTTGAGGCAGCAAAGATGGATGGAGTTTCTTTCCTCGTTCGACTTTGAGATTTCCTAAACTCCTGGCAAGGGCAATGCAGTAGCAGATGCCTTAAGTAGAAAGAAGCTGGCCTTAAGCCCTCTCTTTGTGGAAAGGCAAAGCTTGGAGTTCATAGCAAGCTTTAACTTCAAACCCTCCTTTGACTTTGTACCTGGCTTGCTAGCAACGTTAGAAGTGCGACCAACTCTATTAGACTCAATCGGAGCCGCGCAAAGAGAAGACCCTCAGCTAGCCGATGTGATGGACAAGTTAATTAGGGGTGAGACTTCCAATCACCTCAATTGATACTCCATTGATGCCAAGGGCTGGTTGAGACCAGATGGAAGACTATGTGTCCCACAAGTAAGGGATTTGGTAAAGGCGGTTCTAGAAGAGGCACACCATTCCAAGCTGACCATAAACCTAGGCGGAGACAAAATGTATAAAGATATCAAATGAGTTTTCTTTTGGAATGGCATGAAGAAAGACGTAGTTGAATTTGTTTCTAAGTGTTTAATATGCCAACAAGTCAAGGCAGAGCAAAAGAAGCCTGGTGGTCTGCTCCATCCTCTAGAAGTCCCACAGTGGAAATGGGATAGCATCTCGATGGACTTTATAGATGGGTTGCCTAGGTCAAGAAGGGGCAATACCAGCATTTGGGTAATAGTGGACAGGCTCACAAAAAGCGCCCACTTTATACCCGTCAACAGTAAAAGGACTGCCTCATCTCTAGCATCCGTATATCTTAAAGAGATAGTTTGACTCCATGGGATACCCTCCTGCATAGTGAGTGATCGAGACCCTATCTTCACGAGCGAGTTTTGGAAGAGTTTACAAGAGGCTGTAGGCACACAGTTATGCTTAAGCATGGCCTATCACCCTCAAACCGATGGCCAGACGGAAAGAGTCAACAGAGTATTAGAAGACCTCTTGAGACTATGCATTCTTGACTTCGGAGGTACATGGGAGGATCATCTATCTTTGGTGGAATTCGCTTACAACAATAGCTACCAAGCCAACATAGGCTTGGCGCCTTTCGAAGCTTTATATGGAAGACCGTGCAGGTCACTTACTTGCTGGTGGGAGTCCACAGACAAGCTCATACTTGGACCATACATGATCAGGGAAACTTCAGAGAAAGTAGACTTGATACGAAGAAGAATGAAGACTGCCCAGATAGACAGAAGTCCTACGTTGACAAAAGAAGAACTGACCTTGAGTTCGAAGTTGGAGACAAGGTGTTCTTTAAAGTATCTCCTTTGAGGAACGTCATTCTCTTTGGATCCACAGGAAAGTTAGAACCAAGATTTGTAGGGTCGTTCCCTATCATCGAGAAAATTGGGAAGATGGCTTATAGGGTACAGCTCCTCGAAAGGTTGGCCGTGGTTCATAATGTCTATCATGTCTCTCACCTGCGGAAATGCTTAAACGAGTCTGCGGAAGTGGTAGAACCAAGCATGCTAGAGGAAGTTGAAGTTGAACGAGAAGAAACTATGAGGAGAACTCCAACTCGTATCTTGGAAACTGAAGTCAAAAAGCTACGCAACCGTGAAGTAAGCTCATCAAAGTTCAATGGAGCGACACCGAGGAAGATGCCACTTGGGAAACTGAGGACAGAATACGCGCAGCCTACCCTTTTCTTTTTGAGGGTACATTCTTAATCTCTTTTTCCTTAAGTTTATGCTCGTATCTATCTTTCATCTCGTCGATCCTATCCTTTATCCTTAGGTAGGAACCCATTTGGATGTAAACATGTAATTGAAACATGTTATGATTGATGGTTGCAAGTGGTTGCAAGTGGTTGCTAGTGGATGCATATACACACACATTAGGTATTAGATCGGCTCAGTCACTTCCTTATTGCATATGCATATATGTATTGGTGTATGGATTGAAACTAGATGTGTTATCATATGGACGTTGCATTTGTATGAATGATTGTTCACTCATGTAGGAAATTTTGAGTAGGAAAAATTGCATTCACAATGGACTTGTGGCACTGACATAATTTGCATTAAGGTGGTCAACTGAATCGGTAGACCACCTGATTTTGCATTAGATAAGGACATGTACACACACAATGCATATGATCATGAAGCATTAGAAATCTTTTAAGGACCATAGACGCCTATGTTTGATGGTTGAGTAGATGGGTGATTGGATGGTAGGATATAAGTTCTTCTCGACTTGAAGATTTCGAGGACGAAATCCTAAAAGGAAGGGAGAATGTAACACCCCGTATTTTCTATTAACGGTATAGTAATGAATTAAACAATACTTAATTTAAAATGTGAGAATTAAGGGAAACTGGCTACGCCATTGTGTTCATCTCGGAAAAGAGTCCGAGTTTGCATAAATTGGACATCGTATAAAGAAGTTATGGCTGTCGGAAGTTTCCAGAAAATTCAAACAACTTGGAAACAAATTCAAATTCAAATCAGAAGTCAGAAGCAGGCCAGGCAGGAAAATCCCCACCCAGGACCCAGGTCGACCAGGGGGTCGACCCTAGTGTCGACATCCCCCTTACAGGTCGACCTGGGGGTCGACCTGCCCCCCCCAGCAGATCTGTAAGGTGACAATTTTTTGACTCAATGCTGAGTCACTAGGGCTGAGGTGTCACCCTATCTTGACTGGATGGTTGTGGTTAACCCTAGGATCATCCGATGGCTCAAATTGAATTGAAATTCTATATAAACAACCCAATGCTTAAACCTAAAAATCACACAAAAATAATCCTGGAACTATCATGCTGTCAATAGAAAACTTGGAGTAGGTGTCACCAATTCAAAGACAAGACAAGAACTTGAATCAAAAATCAAATTAAAAGATTATCAAATTCAACGATCTACATCAAAGGCAAGCTTACCAATTTCAGAATTCATATTTCAGAACGCAAGAATTCCTTTTTAGTTTGTAAGTTGATTATTACGCAGTTATAAACGTTCTTTCAATTGAATCATGACATGTTGTAATTTGGATATAGAATGATGCTTATGTATAAGATTTGATTCTCGTTTATCTTAAAGTTTCTTTGTAATTAATCATGTCTATATGCTTGTGGCGATGAACATGTTGTATATTAATCATGTCTATATGCTTGTGGTGATGAACATATTGTATGTTATTGGAATCTATTATGATTGGGTAATGGATTTATTTTGCCAATTAAATGGTGAAACATGCCATGTTATAAAATTGGTGGTTATTTGCAAGTTTATGATCTAAAACACATGCTTATATGTTAGATCAACACTCATGTATATTCATGTTAGGTTGAATCTATATATGTTGTAAAATTTGTAATTGTAGTCCTCTTATGTTTTAACACATAAGTATCATGCTAAATTGTGACTCGAATATGTTTATAACAACCCTCTTATGTTTAAGCCACATAAGTGATCATTCTAAGTTGCAATTTAAAAATGATTATAGTAGCTTTATTGTGTTTTGACAAACAAAAGTTAATATGCTAAGTTGTGGGTTGAAACTATGATTATATGTTAAACCTCCATGCTAGACCTTTGTCAAGTTTACATGACAATTAGACCCAACTTAGTCACAAGTTCACCTTTACCCATTTAATTAAAGTTAATTGATACCGCTATGCCAAGTTACACATGACAAGTTGAAATGTATGCTATTTTATATTTATTCTCATGTCCCTTGTTTATTACCCCTTTCTTGTTTATGGGTTGGGCTAATTTACTAGCCCAACATTTTATGTGATTCATGCGTACGTTCCACGGGGGTAGCGATGGGAAAATATGAAAATTCATGGCATAGATTTGTTCATAAAACGGTATGTTTGATATACCATTTATGGGTGAGCATAATCAAAGGATAATTATGGCATGATCAAATTAAATTGAATTTACATAAAGAAATTAGACATATATATAGAAAAATGTGAATTTAGAAAAGACGAATATGCCTAACTCGAGGTTAGACTGAGTTGTGGTGTAAATCTGCCCGGAACCGACCGGCATATCCAGTGAGCACAACAAGACCTATCTAATGTGGGTGGTTAGTGCATCAAGCCCAAAAAGAACCCGAGGTTAGACTGAGTTGTGGTGTAAATCTGCACGGAACCGACCGGCACATCCAGTGACCACAACAATACCTGTCTAATGTGAGTGGTTAGTGCTTTAATAAATTAAAGCTAAGTCGGGACTGGTAGTGTTAAGTCAATTAGGGAAACACTTAACCGATTCAACATGTTAACTAAACGAATGGGTGGGGTTAGGTAAACTTGGACACTTAACCAAATAAATATGTTGATTAGAAAACCCTAGTAGCGGGGACCCATTTTAGCAGTAACCCATATAGATGTATCATGGTACCTTGGAACTAGGCAAGGTGGGGCACGATTACTGGGCTGATTGTAAGCGGTCAAAACTTCGGCGGTTGATGGTCCAGTGTAGGTTCCGACAGAGTATGGGCGTGCACGTACTCCGAAGTGGAAAAAATCAGGCATTGGGCATCAGTAGTATACACTGTGCATCTTGAATCGTGTCGGGTTGCCACCGGAGGGACTGATACACCCCATGGTGGGACCAGCACTGGTATCTACGGTCAAGCGGGGCCGAATGACACAGGATATGAATGCATACGAGTAGGAGCCAATCATTAAGGGGATCGTTTGTTATGAACACGTAGGGCTGGTTGAACCAATGGTTAAGTAGGTGCAGAGACGTAGGTGCGGAGACTACATTGATGGGTGCGATCACATGTTCCTCTTATCTTATATTAGGGTATTGTCCTAGTTTCTGTTATTACTGTCATGATCCCTTTCCTTGGTTAAATACTAGTAATCACCGAACTTACCAGACTTATTGTCTGACCCGTTTTCCTTCATCCTCTTTTCTTCCATTCCCCCTCCCCCTCCCCCCGGTCCACAGGGAGGGAATACTGCAGCTTAGTCAGAGTCTTTGCAAGCTTCAAGAAAGTAGATTGGACTCTCTCTCACCTTGGCTATGGCTCTTTGACTTTATCCTTGGGGATTTATGCACTTTCATTTATGGTTTATGCTTCTTTATTAAATAATCAAGACAGAAATTATGTTGTAACGTTTTGGAAGTTATTTTGAGACAATTTGATGTAATGCTTTTGTATTGAACCACGTATAAAATAAATGAATGAATTTTGCTGCTTATATTTATCTGTCTTGTAAAGTTTTCTTTGTCTTGTACCTATAATGCTCCACCAAAGTTAAGGCATTCCCTTTGTGAGTGACCTTAACAGAGGTGGGGTGTTTCACATCACCTATGAATCTTCATATATACTAGTTACATAATAATTCAAACTTTCCTTTCTTTATCCATTAAGAAAATTGATTTTTCAAACATTTTAATTGTACAACCAAAATTGTATGTTTGCTTCATCGCGCCCATTTAAAAGTAAATAAAAATACAAATCTTTTTTTATTTTGGTTTTGAATGTTTATTTTAAGAAAAGGAAAAAATATGCAAACTTAAACTGTGCAAAACAAAATGAAATTGAGACCCCCCCACTTGAATTCGACTGTGCCCCACAATCAACCTAAGTGGAAGGAAAAAAGGAAAAGAAAATTTTGAAACTATTCCCTATATTTGCAACAAAAAAAATTTATTTACAGTATACTAGAAAATATATTGATAAGAAGTAAATGAAACGGTCTTCTAAAGACCAATTCATTTGTCTCTTCAAGTATGAGAGACACAACTCAAGCTCGAAAACCAAATCGTAAAGGATTTCGAAGTTAAACATTATTTTGGAAAAACAAATGTCATTTTATTAAATTTTGAATGAATTGGTTTATTTTCGATGATCTTTGGGATAGATTGAATAATTGGTTGAAATTCATGTTTAAATTCACCAATTTGAATTTCAAATTTGTCATTGAAAATTTGTTCACAAATATTGATTTCAAAATCGAAAGGGTGATTCAAAGCATCCATTCACAATTCAACTCATCTTTGACAAGACCATAAAATTTGTGTTTATATACTTTTTCTTCCTTTGAATTTTTCACAAACTCATTGCATAAATCATTTTCAAAGTCTAAAGTAGTTGTTTGACATTCGTTATTTTCAGAAAAAGGAAGATCGAATTTTGAATTTGGTTCCACCCTCTCGAAAGAATTGAATACCAACTCAACTACCGTAATTTTAACAACTTCATTAAGATTTTCAATTTCAATTTCAAAGGTTGTTAATTGAAAATCGTTGATTTTGGTAAAAGACGGATTATTATTCAAACTATCATACATTTGGATTTGATTTTGTTTCTCATGAAAATTCAAGTATGTTTCATACAACAGATCCGTGTAATTATCATGAATTTCATTCATTTGCTTAACAAAATCAAATTCATAACTATTTAGTTGAGAATTTTCAATTTGAAATTGTTAAAAACAAAAGTTTTCGTTTGCATCATAATTGAAATCATTCCAATTGCCAAAATCATTTGAAAAGTAATTCGTATTTCCATTTTGAATTTGAAATTCATTTTGGAGTTCGAAATTGAATTGGCAAAGGTTATAATCAAAATCGTTTTAATTTGGAATTGAATTTGAATATTGATTATTATGAAAAATTTGACTTGAATTGTCGCACAAGTATGAATTATATGAATAATACCATTCGTTCATTCTTTGACTTTGTTCAAGTAAAGATTGAATTCTTGTTTGCAAAGTTGAGGGTTAATCGTTATTTTGAAAACTTTGTGTTGTAAAATCCAAATTGTTTGTACAATAGTTGTTATTAAAATATCCATATGAATTTCATGTAAAATTATATGGATATACTGATTTTCATAACCACTATAAAATCCATGAAAATAAGGAAATTCAGACATTCTTAAGAAAATGTTTTTTTTGTTTTAAAAGAGAAAAAAATATTCATAAGAGATAAAGCCCTTTTATTGGATTTTTGATTTTTTTTTTTTTGGATTTTTGAAAGGTTAAATGCTTAAAAGAAGGAAAGAGATTATTTACAATTTTTTTATATGCATGAACCTTGTAACAACCCGGATCTCTAGAAGGGGATTGTAAAAGCTCACAAAATTTTGGCGTTCAGAGAATGAATTAAATTTAGATTTAAGTAGGAGTTATATTTGGAATTCAAATTAAAACTTGAATTTTTATTTCTTGAATGTAGTAGATATATTTATTTTTTAAATTTAATAAGAGCATTTTGTCAAAAACAGTCAACATTAATGTTTTTAGTTGATTTGGATTCATTCGAATGTTCGAAATGGGACCTTGGAAATAAATCCAAAATTGGGAATATAAGTCATGTGTGTGATCTGAGGAGAAAATCGAATATATAGATATATGTTGTTATTGAATCTAACTTTGAGACTTATTCATAATTTTATTTATTTATTTTATTCGAATTGATTTATAAAGAAAATTAATTTGGAGTTGTGTTTGAAAATATATAAATACATTATATTGGTTGTATTGTATAATAGTGTGTACATAGAGAATTCAAATAATAATTTTTTAATCTTTGTTTGCCACTTGTTAAGTATGCTGAAATGGTTTGACGCTTGGCTATTTTGGGGTGAAGATATTTACATTTGTCCAGAAATATCTGGAATCAGCAAGGTCCTCTTCTTGGTACCGTGTCCACCGTCATTTTGGGGAGGGGGTGAGGGTAGGGGGAATGAGTGGCAGCTCATTTTCTATAGGAACGGTGAGTCCTTCCTCAAAACAAGAAAAAAAGGGCTTGCTCCAACGTTAAATCCCTAAATTCTTTTTCCTAAAATGACCGATGTTGGCAACCAATTGAATCCGTCTTCCGATCGTCGCTGCACCACATAGGTCGCCACCACCGGTGTCACTCGTCGCTCGTCCTTAACTAGCAACCATAACTACTTAAGCTTGCTCCGTCGTGCTTCACAACCTATCTCCATGATTCTACTGTCTGTCGTTCGAAGATCGCCGGAGCCACCCCGTCACTTTCTAACGACCCAAGTTGACCTGTAGTGGCGCACCACTCATTCAAGGCCGGCGCAACCACCTCTTCGGTTCAAAGTCTACACTATCGCGTCGATTATTACCGCTGTCATGCTGATCGCCGTCGCTGTCCCCTGCAGGCTAATTAATTGGGGACTGATGTATTCCTATGGTATTTGGTACAAAGCCATTATCATTGTTTCATTATAATTTGATATGGATTCTTGAGTTGTATTTTTACTATTCAGCACCTCCTAGCCATGCCCATGCTTGCCTTACCCTCCTTTGTTGGTGTTCTACTATTGTTTTTTTGTTTCTGCTATGAACTGTTCTTATTATTATGGTGTGTTTGCTATACGTGAATGATTGGGATGTCAAAAAAGTAGCTAATTTGTCGCCGTGTTATTATTATTTTTCCTATGATTTGAGGCTATTGGGGATTTGATATTTTTGTTTGCTATAGTTTCTTAGCAGTGCTTTATCTTATCGGGCCTTTTAGATGTCATTATATGCTTTACATTCTACAATTAGGATTTTTCTTCATGTATGTGCGTACGACGAATGAAACCTTGTAGAATTTCCAGTCATTCTTATATGTAACTTGCTAATGCAGGTTTCTCAGACCTGAACATGACTTGAGCCAAGTGGTTAGAAGAGTTGGAAACCTTTGTTTTTTGTAGTTAAAATAGAAACCACTGTGTGAACAAAAGTATGTGGAAGTCGGTCCTTTATGGACATAATATTGGATTGAGGTAGGGAGCTAGTTCTGGGGTGAATTAAATAAAAATAAAATATAAATATAAATAAATAAATAAATAAATAAAAGAAAGAAGAATAAGAAGTTGTATATCCTTCTTAAAATGCATCATTAAAAATAATATTTGTCATGCAACGTTGTTGTTTTCAAGTTCCGAGCTTGTCTGCTAGAGAAGTTAAAACATGTTATGCAAAGTAATTCCTTCTTGTACATATGATTTTAGAGGTTTCTTTATAAATTATTTCATTCTCCGTCGACAGTAAAGTCAATTTCATGTGCGTCCTACGCTTTTCATATTCGTAGCGTAAGTTGCATGTATTCGTTGGAAATACTAAACTAGTTGTTTCGTGAAATCCACTTATAAAAACTTTTCTGTATCAATTTTATTAAGGGTAAGCGTGTGTGTATATGTAATGACCCGCATTTGCAGAGGTATAATAATTAATTTATTTAATTATTTAAATAGCAAATTAAAGGAATTAATGGTCGTGGAATTTAATAATGGTGAATATTTAATTAAAATAATAAATTAAATAATATATTTAATTCTGAAATAATCAGAATTTGGTGAAATGGCGATATGGTGTGAACAGGGTCATCCCTAAGATTTAATTCAGCTTAGAGTTGAATTATATCGACGAATATATTCAATCGACGTTAGTTTGAACGTATAATAATATTATAATTAAAATCGAGCCTGAAATGGCGCTGCAGTTCGCGATTTGGCGATTCGAACTTCAATTGAATGTACATGATTCGTTTTAAGCCGGATTTCTGTGAAACAAGAAACGTGTGGAGCTGGTGAAGTATATCTTTCTAGTGGAAGAGAAAAATCGGGATTTCGTCGTATAGATTTTTGAGATATGTCCAAAACAAATTTTAGAAAAGTCGCTGTAGAATTCCTTTATAATTTAAAAAGGAATTATTTATATTTTTAAAGGGGATTTCAATATTATTGAATATCGGGTTGACCCAGATTGAAATATCAAGTTAGAAATTTATAGAGGAATATTCTGAAGCTGTATGGTATTCCACTGTGAATATATACACGATAATATAAATTTATTTATATTTAATTTAATTATATTTAAATATATTTATATATTTAAATGGGTCATCCAGAGCTTTAAAAATACGCTGCGTGTAACACCCCACATCCGTTAGTGTCACTCACAAAGGGAATGCACTAAGTTCTGTGGAGCATTATGGGTAAAAGATGCAGATAAATTACAAGACAGACAAACATTAAACAGCAGAAAATAAAACTTTGCTTTATTGACAAAATAATTTGTACAAGGTTCCTTTACAATATCAGAGTATCAACTGTCTTTACAAAATAAAGAAGCATAAAATACATTTATATTCCCCAATGTAACAAAAGCCAGCTATAGCAATCCAAAGCCGATGCATCCAAGATTCTCCAAGCTTGGAAAGAGAAATCATCCCAAAACAAATCTGAGCTATCCTATTTCCTCCTTAACAACCTGGGGGGGGGGGGGGGGAGAACGGAAGAAAGAAGACGAAAGAAAAACAGAGTCAGACATAAAGCCTGAGTAAGTTCAGTAACTTCTAGCATGTGAACATGGAAAACAAAACGACATGAATTAACTGAATACAAGATTACACCATGACGATAGGGTCAACAAGATTAGACAAGGTAGTCACAAGATATGCTAAGATAAACTGGATACGCTCTAATACTTTCGCTGCTTCGCTATTTACTTGTTATACTGGTTTCTATATCTCTGCACCGCCTAACTAGTGTTTCAACTAGTAACGATAACGTGATCCCAATCCCTGTATTTTCCATCGCCTTCAGGCATCCATTTATTAGTTGTTACCTAGATCTAATCTAGGGTTTTCTATCCACTACTTTCTAGATTTAACTATAGTTTTACGCTATCTGCTGAACGCTTTTCGAGTTCAGGGTTTATGCCACCTAGTCCAACTAGGGATTACGCTACCTGTCGAACAATGCCCCCAAGTCTAGGACACACTACCTAGAGTGGTATATGTTCCTAGGCTTCCCCACGCATGTATCGCGAATCGTTATCGCTTGTCTAGATGCACATGTCCTGTAATGTGCGATCCGAGTCCTGTGACAGGGCAAATCAAGGAATACAGAACTCGGTCGGGAGCTTTCAGATATCTGCCGATGCGGATACTAAGGTCTGTTTTAATTCCAGCGGCTATGGTCCCACTTGACCCCTCCCTCAGCTAATGAAAGGCACACCTTGTAAAATGAGAACTATACGCCGGCCCCCGGTGCCCCACTATCCTATAGCCATCCGCAACCATAACTAGATAGCAAGTATATGGTCTTTTGGAGTTCTCCGCCTTTCCGCTTCACGTATCTCGATTGACTCAAGATGGATGGTAGACGACGAGTTGCTATCACAGGGCTACCGTCTTCTCGCCGAATCACGCTGGTCCATCCTAGTCTTTAGGTTGCCACATATATATTGCAACCAAGGCATACCCTCGGTTCTTCTAACGCAGACCTTAACCTCTGTGAGCCCAGGATGATCATCTGCAGCCTCACAGAGGGATACCAAGAGTACCCTCACGTCCCCTCGAAGCCTCGGGCTTCGTAACCCAATTCGTTGGAGCCTTCTTAAAACCAGATGGATGTCTGCTCCTTCGTGTTATACTAAGAATTACTACTTAGTTCTACTAACTAAGGTTTACCACTTAGTTTCCAAATTCCTTGTTTTCTTAACTAAGTTTTACTACTTAGTCCCTTTTTCTACTGAGGTCTACTACTTAGTTTTCTTTCTCGCCAGGTTGGGTTGGTTAAGTGTCTTTAGTCGATTCAAGCTATCTTAACCCTCTTCCTATTACACTGGTTAAGTGTTATCCCTTCATGCTTTTTACTTAACCCTATTAATTTATCATATTCTGATGGTTAAGCGTTCAAGTTTACTTAACCCTATGGTCTAGTCCAGTTAACATATTAATTTGGCTAAGTGTATTACTTAACCCCAACCTCTAGTCTAATTAACATGTTAAATTGGCTAAGTGTATTAATTTTACTTAACCCCACCTTCTAGTCTAGTCAACATGTTAATTTGGCTAAGTATTCCCATGGACTTAACCCTCCCATTCTAGCTTTAACTGTGCTAAGTTGGTTAAGTGTTCCTTAACCTTCCCATTCTAGCTTAACCGTGTTAGGTTGGTTAAGTGTTCCTATGGACTTAACTCTCCCATTCTTGTTCTAGCTTTAATTAATAAATTAAAGCCGCAACCTCTCACATTAGACAGATATTGCTGCGGTTACTGGATGTGCCGGTCGGTTCCGGGCAGGTTTACACTGCAACTCAGTCTAACCTCGGGTTAGGCATATTCATGTTTTCTAAGTTCAAAGGGTTTTTGATTAATTTCCAAATCTGGTTTTGAAAACAACCATCCCGTCCTTCGGATCAGTTAGGGATAGCCAGGGAGGGCAGGAAACTTGTATTTTCCAAACCCAAGCCTAGACACTATCCTCTCTGTCACCCTAGAACCTTCTGGTCTATGTGTTATAAAAAGGGATGTTATCAAAATACTTTTCTTTTGTTTATAAATTGTTAACAATTTATTTCAAAAGCCCATTTCCCCTTTTTAGACAAATTTGGCCTATATTTATTTGTCAAGCCTACTAGTATACTTATATTCTAGGCCCAAGTCTTAACCCAACATGCAGTTTAGGCCATTTCCTATTTCATTGCCGAAACTAGATTAAATATCCTAGTTTATAATTTATGGCCAAAACTTAACCAAGTTACATATTTTGTGGTAAATGAACAATTTAACATTTATGACGAATTCTATAAGTAAATTACTCCTAATTTACTTATTTCATTACTACTCTTTTAATGTACATTGTCACATTTATAATTATGGCCCATTCTCTCTTATTTATCATATTTATACTTTTTGGTATGTAAATTATACCAAATTTAGTGTCGCTAACCATAATTTATTCTAAACATGACAATTGCTCACAATTATGAATAAATTCAAAATTGTGCTAATATACTTATTCCAAATCAACCTTAATTAACCCAATCTTGGTTTAACATCCTAATTCACAATTTATGGCAAAACTAGAATTATTTTTCTAGTTTACATTTTATGCCTAAAATTTAGCTTACTTACTAATGCTAAATTTAATATGTCAAAATCACATATTCCCTAATCCATGTCAAATTTCCCCGTTTTCATTTTAATATGCATGTCATAATACATATTCCAAATTATGCCAATTTCCAAGTTTACAATTACGTTCATATTCATTTCCATGTTTTTCCCCAAATCGCATTCCCACCGTTCGAATAATCGTGATTCAACCTAGATTATAAATAAATCTAGATTCGTAGATAAAAAGGGAATGAATCAAAATGACAAGAAGGAATAATTGGCATAAAAAGGTTTGGATAACAATGTAGGTTCAAGAATATGGGTAGACCTAACTAAATAGGTAAATTCCCACTGTCTTAAAACCAAAGAATGGGCAAAATAGGTTCAAGAACGTGGGTAGACCTAGCTTAATAGGTAAATTCCCACTGTCTTAAAACCAAAGAAAAAACCAAGGAACATGTAGAATAAATAATTGGGTTTAGACCCAATTTCACAATCACCAAACTAAAGCAATATTTTCCTAATCATGAATCATGGGTGTCAAAATCACAATTGTCCTCATTATGTCATAAGCAATAGTTTATGTCCAATTCAAAGGCTTATGTTCTTAGTCATAAGTAATGTCCATGGTCATAGGCAATATAGGCGATGTTCATAGTCCAAAAGGGAAAATAATTCCCATAGTCCTAAGTCATTGTCATAGGCAATGTTTATATGTCCCAAAATCAAAGGCTTATGTCATAGTCCAAAGGCATATGCTTTCAAAGGCCACAGTTCTATAGTTATAGTCACGATTACAGTCTTATTTGTCCTCGAATCATAACAGTTCTTAATTCAGTCCAAGAGTATAAACACAGATTCAAAGAGAGAGAGAGAGAGAGAGAGATTTGGCATATTCCTTTATTCCTTTAATTTCATGTCACAAATAAAACAAAATATTCAGATCTAGAAATAACCAACTTACAGAAAATAGATCTAGAAAAGAAGGAAAGCGTGGCTATGATTCGTGCGTCGTTGCTTGAAACTTGTTTGAGCTAGCCTTTGAATTCTTCACTTGAAACTTTGATTTGAATCCCTCCTTAAAAGTCTTTTAGCAGCATCTCCTCGTCTTGAATCATATTTTATTTTATTTATTTAAGAAAATTTAGAGGAGGGGAAGAAGCCATGAATCTTAGCAGCATAAGGATAGAAGAGAATTGGTGCAAAGAGAATGAAGACTAGGGCTGTTTATATAGCTGCTCAAGACCTTATCGTACACGCAGCGCTGAGTCAGCATTGAACCTAGTTAAGAAAATAGTCCAGGTATGTAGATGAATCTAGCCAAACCTTATCATACACGCAGTGCTGAGTCAGCATTGGGTCCCACAAGCTATTTTGGCGTAAAAGTTTGATTTTCAAACTTTTGAATTTCTGGAATTTATTTAACTGTTTTATTCACATGAAATATTCTTGTATGTATACAATTCCTCTAACGACCATTTTACGTGTATATATATACGCACAACTTTCATTTTATTTTCAAAATTCAAATGATGTTGCCATATTTCATTGACTGTAGCCTTATCTTGAATTTTATCTTTCGTATATCTATATTTTTGCATATATATATATTTATATTCTCATATGTATATATATATATATTTTTTCTTTATTTCCTTATATGTACGTTCTTATCCTTTCAAATTTTGAATTTGTATACGTACATATATTTGCATGTTCAATTGGCCCTCTCTAAAACAAAGATAAAAAATTATGTCGCCGCCGGGGTTCGAACCCCCGACCTCCATGCTACAAATCCAATGCCTTAACCAACTGAGCTACAGAGGCTTTTGTTAATAAGTCTTAGAACAATAATAATTATTGTTCTCTCCTAACTTCTCTTTTTCATGTTAGTTACAATACTTAAATTAAACAACTGCATGGATCTTTTTCTTTTAATTTTTCTTTTAAAAATTAATTATACTTTAATTTGAGAATCTTAATGTCGCAGAATTACGGGGTGTTACATTCTCCCCCACTTAAAAGGATTTCGTCCCCGAAATCTTCAAGTTAGGAAGAATGTGTCCTACCATCCAATCACCCATCTACTCAACCATTCAATCACAGGCATTCATTGTCCTTAAAAGATTTCTAATGCTTTCATGTTCATATGCATAGTGTGTGTATATGTCTCTATCTAATGCAAAATCAGGAGGTTTACTGATTCAGTTGACCTCCTTAATGCAAATCATGTTAGTGCCATGCGTCCAATCATGCATGCAAACATCCCTAGTCATGTAAATACTACATGCGTGCACAGCCATTCATCCATATGCAACGTCCATATGATATCATATCAAGTTCAACTTATAAACAAATGCATATATGTAAATGCAATATGAGAGCGTCTGAACTTGATCTAGTGCCTAATACGTATGCATATGCATCCATGAGCAACCATTTGCAACCATTCAACCATAACATGTTTCAAATACATGTTTACATCCATTGGCTTCTACCTAAGGATCGTAGATACGACCTAGAGGATATACTTTGGAAAGAGAGAAACAACTATGCGTAAAGCTCCTAAACAAAGAAATCAAGGATGCACCCTTAAGAAAAAGGGTATGATGCTAGTATCTAGCCTTCTCGAGCTTTACTCCACTATATCTTAACCAATGTTTACTCCACGATTGCGAAGTTTCTAAGCTCCATCTCCAAAATGAACAAATGTCAACCAAGTGTATATACTAGGATGATCAGAGGTCTCTCCTCCTATCTTATCCATCATGCCATAATTATAAGGGTCAAAAGGTCACTACGCGCTTTTTAGAGCGCCTGCCACAACTATCCATCTCTCACGCAAACCATCCTAGTCGAACTTGACATTTCTCAAGTACAAGCCCCAAAGGCCTAAACCAATATTAGACATGCACCCAAGGAATATCTCCTTTAGACAATCTACGTGATATGATATAAGCAAACTCGATAGCTATTCAAACCCCTACTAACCAAAAATAAACGGGTCGAACCACCCACTGGGTTTGAGACTGATTGGGATCTTCTTACTATACAAGTACTAAGGTGCAGAGACTCAACTATGGAAGCAAATATGAACAAATGCGAAGCGCTAAATCCGAACAGAAAAACTAGATTCTTCCAACAGAAACTTTTACCACCTATCTCCTAGGTACGCTCAGCATGTACTTGCCCTTCTGAAAATCTTGTCCTTTGTCCTTAATTATATGCCCTATCATACCATAGTAAAGATACTTCCTCTCGTCTTAGGTTTTATAATCCCTTCCTCCTTCGTGAGCCAAGTCTACATCCATAATTTCCTCATCCTTGGGTCGTGCTCCTTTGCCAAACTTCCGCGTGTAACCATGTTGGCAAATCTCTCGAAAGTTTCCTCTATCGCACGGAAAAACCCTATAAACTTGAAAGAAGACTGACCGTAAGTAAAAAAACTACGGTTATAGATGGAAGTCGGGCACTACTTCGCCCTTCGATGAGGATACCTCCCAGAAAGCCAGGAGCCCCAGAGAGTCAAGAAAGAAGGAGACAAGAATTCAAATAGAGGAAGAAAAGATAGTGCGTATGGCTTTGGGGAATATGCCTTTAAAACAAAACTTTTATTTTGAAAATGCTTCTTTAAAGACCGTTTTGAAAAATATTTTTTTTAAATCTTTTATCTGATCTGGTAACCTTCAGCTCTGATACCACGTGTAACACCCCACATCCGTTAGTGTCACTCACAAAGGGAATGCACTAAGTTCTGTGGAGCATTATGGGTAAAAGATGCAGATAAATTACAAGACAGACAAACATTAAACAGCAGAAAATAAAACTTTGCTTTATTGACAAAATAATTTGTACAAGGTTCCTTTACAATATCAGAGTATCAACTGTCTTTACAAAATAAAGAAGCATAAAATACATTTATATTCCCCAATGTAACAAAAGCCAGCCATAGCAATCCAAAGCCGATGCATCCAAGATTCTCCAAGCTTGGAAAGAGAAATCATCCCAAAACAAATCTGAGCTATCCTATTTCCTCCTTAACAACCTGGGGGGGGGGGGGAGAACGGAAGAAAGAAGACGAAAGAAAAACAGAGTCAGACATAAAGCCTGAGTAAGTTCAGTAACTTCTAGCATGTGAACATGGAAAACAAAACGACATGAATTAACTGAATACAAGATTACACCATGACGATAGGGTCAACAAGATTAGACAAGGTAGTCACAAGATATGCTAAGATAAACTGGATACGCTCTAATACTTTCGCTGCTTCGCTATTTACTTGTTATATTGGTTTCTATATCTCTGCACCGCCTAACTAGTGTTTCAACTAGTAACGATAACGTGATCCCAAACCCTGTATTTTCCATCGCCTTCAGGCATCCATTTATTAGTTGTTACCTAGATCTAATCTAGGGTTTTCTATCCACTGCTTTCTAGATTTAACTATAGTTTTACGCTATCTGCTGAACGCTTTTCGAGTTCAGGGTTTATGCCACCTAGTCCAACTAGGGATTACGCTACCTGTCGAACAATGCCCCCAATTCTAGGACACACTACCTAGAGTGGTATATGTTCCTAGGCTTCCCCACGCGTGTATCGCGAATCGTTATCGCTTGTCTAGATGCACATGTCCTGTAATGTGCGATCCGAGTCCTGTGACAGGGCAAATCAAGGAATACAGAACTCGGTCGGGAGCTTTCAGATATCTGCCGATACGGATGCTAAGGTCTGTTTTAATTCCAGTGGCTATGGTCCCACTTGACCCCTCCCTCAGCTAATGAAAGGCACACCTTGTAAAATGAGAACTATACGCCGGCCCCCGGTGCCCCACTATCCTATGGCCATCCGCAACCATAACTAGATAGCAAGTATATGGTCTTTTGGAGTTCTCCGCCTTTCCTCTTCACGTATCTCGATTGACTCAAGATGGATGGTAGACGACGAGTTGCTATCACAGGGCTACCGTCTTCTCGCCGAATCACGCTGGTCCATCCTAGTCTTTAGGTTGCCACATATATATTGCAACCAAGGCATACCCTCGGTTCTTCTAACGCAGACCTTAACCTCTGTGAGCCCAGGATGATCATCTGCAGCCTCACAGAGGGATACCAAGAGTACCCTCACGTCCCCTCGAAGCCTCGGGCTTCGTAACCCAATTCGTTGGAGCCTTCTTAAAACCAGATGGATGTCTGCTCCTTCGTGTTATACTAAGAATTACTACTTAGTTCTACGAACTAAGGTTTACCACTTAGTTTCCAAATTCCTTATTTTCTTAACTAAGTTTTACTACTTAGTCCCTTTTTCTACTGAGGTCTACTACTTAGTTTTATTTCTCGCCAGGTTGGGTTGGTTAAGTGTCTTTAGTCGATTCAAGCTATCTTAACCCTCTTCCTATTACACTGGTTAAGTGTTATCCCTTCATGCTTTTTACTTAACCCTATTCATTTATCATATTCTGATGGTTAAGCGTTCAAGTTTACTTAACCCTATGGTCTAGTCCAGTTAACATATTAATTTGGCTAAGTGTATTACTTAACCCCAACCTCTAGTCTAATTAACATGTTAAATTGGCTAAGTGTATTAATTTTACTTAACCCCACCTTCTAGTCTAGTCAACATGTTAATTTGGCTAAGTATTCCCATGGACTTAACCCTCCCATTCTAGCTTTAACTGTGCTAAGTTGGTTAAGTGTTCCTTAACCTTCCCATTCTAGCTTAACCGTGTTAGGTTGGTTAAGTGTTCCTATGGACTTAACTCTCCCATTCTTGTTCTAGCTTTAATTAATAAATTAAAGCCGCAACCTCTCACATTAGACAGATATTGCTGCGGTTACTGGATGTGCCGGTCGGTTCCGGGCAGGTTTACACTGCAACTCAGTCTAACCTCGGGTTAGGCATATTCATGTTTTCTAAGTTCAAAGGGTTTTTGATTAATTTCCAAATCTGGTTTTGAAAACAACCATCCCGTCCTTCGGATCAGTTAGGGATAGCCAGGTAGGGCAGGAAACTTGTATTTTCCAAACCCAAGCCTAGACACTATCCTCTCTGTCACCCTAGAACCTTCTGGTCTATGTGTTATAAAATGGGATGTTATCAAAATACTTTTCTTTTGTTTATAAATTGTTAACAATTTATTTCAAAAGCCCATTTCCCCTTTTTAGACAAATTTGGCCTATATTTATTTGTCAAGCCTACTAGTATACTTATATTCTAGGCCCAAGTCCTAACCCAACATGCAGTTTAGGCCATTTCCTATTTCATTGCCGAAACTAGATTAAATATCCTAGTTTATAATTTATGGCCAAAACTTAACCAAGTTACATATTTTGTGGTAAATGAACAATTTAACATTTATGACGAATTCTATAAGTAAATTACTCCTAATTTACTTATTTCATTACTACTCTTTTAATGTACATTGTCACATTTATAATTATGGCCCATTCTCTCTTATTTATCATATTTATACTTTTTGGTATGTAAATTATACCAAATTTAGTGTCGCTAACCATAATTTATTCTAAACATGACAATTGCTCACAATTATGAATAAATTCAAAATTGTGCTAATATACTTATTCCAAATCAACCTTAATTAACCCAATCTTGGTTTAACATCCTAATTCACAATTTATGGCAAAACTAGAATTATTTTTCTAGTTTACATTTTATGCCTAAAATTTAGCTTACTTACTAATGCTAAATTTAATATGTCAAAATCACATATTCCCTAATCCATGTCAAATTTCCCCGTTTTCATTTTAATATGCATGTCATAATACATATTCCAAATTATGCCAATTTCCAAGTTTACAATTACGTTCATATTCATTTCCATGTTTTTCCCCAAATCGCATTCCCACCGTTCGAATAATCGTGATTCAACCTAGATTATAAATAAATCTAGATTCGTAGATAAAAAGGGAATGAATCAAAATGACAAGAAGGAATAATTGGCATAAAAAGGTTTGGATAACAATGTAGGTTCAAGAATATGGGTAGACCTAACTAAACAGGTAAATTCCCACTGTCTTAAAACCAAAGAATGGGCAAAATAGGTTCAAGAACGTGGGTAGACCTAGCTTAATAGGTAAATTCCCACTGTCTTAAAACCAAAGAAAAAACCAAGGAACAGGTAGAATAAATAATTGGGTTTAGACCCAATTTCACAATCACCAAACTAAAACAATATTTTCCTAATCATGAATCATGGGTGTCAAAATCACAATTGTCCTCATTATGTCATAAGCAATAGTTTATGTCCAATTCAAAGGCTTATGTTCTTAGTCATAAGTAATGTCCATGGTCATAGGCAATATAGGCGATGTTCATAGTCCAAAAGGGAAAATAATTCCCATAGTCCTAAGTCATTGTCATAGGCAATGTTTATATGTCCCAAAATCAAAGGCTTATGTCATAGTCCAAAGGCATATGCTTTCAAAGGCCACAGTTCTATAGTTATAGTCACGATTACAGTCTTATTTGTCCTCGAATCATAACAGTTCTTAATTCAGTCCAAGAGTATAAACACAGATTCGAAGAGAGAGAGAGAGAGATTTGGCATATTCCTTTATTCCTTTAATTTCATGTCACAAATAAAACAAAATATTCAGATCTAGAAATAACCAACTTAC
This sequence comes from Allium sativum, assembly GCA_030737875.1. NCBI lineage: Eukaryota > Viridiplantae > Streptophyta > Magnoliopsida > Asparagales > Amaryllidaceae > Allium > Allium sativum. The sequence goes on along the minus strand of CM060926.1, from coordinate 603,794,836 downwards.
AGAAAATAGATCTAGAAAAGAAGGAAAGCGTGGCTATGATTCGTGCGTCGTTGCTTGAAACTTGTTTGAGCTAGCCTTTGAATTCTTCACTTGAAACTTTGATTTGAATCCCTCCTTAAAAGTCTTTTAACAGCATCTCCTCGTCTTGAATCATATTTTATTTTATTTATTTAAGAAAATTTAGAGGAGGGGAAGAAGCCATGAATCTTAGCAGCATAAGGATAGAAGAGAATTGGTGCAAAGAGAATGAAGACTAGGGCTGTTTATATAGCTGCTCAAGACCTTATCGTACACGCAGCGCTGAGTTAGCATTGAACCTAGTTAAGAAAATAGTCCAGGTATGTAGATGAATCTAGCCAAACCTTATCATACACGCAGTGCTAAGTCAGCATTGGGTCCCACAAGCTATTTTGGCGTAAAAGTTTGATTTTCAAACTTTTGAATTTCTGGAATTTATTTAACTGTTTTATTCACATGAAATATTCTTGTATGTATACAATTCCTCTAACGACCATTTTACGCGTATATATATACGCACAACTTTCATTTTATTTTCAAAATTCAAATGATGTTGCCATATTTCATTGACTGTAGCCTTATCTTGAATTTTATCTTTCGTATATCTATATTTTTGCATATATATATATTTATATTCTCATATGTATATATATATATATATATTTTCTTTATTTCCTTATATGTACGTTCTTATCCTTTCAAATTTTGAATTTGTATACGTACATATATTTGCATGTTCAGTTGGCCCTCTCTAAAACAAAGATAAAAAATTATGTCGCCGCCGGGGTTCGAACCCCCGACCTCCATGCTACAAATCCAATGCCTTAACCAACTGAGCTACAGAGGCTTTTGTTAATAAGTCTTAGAACAATAATAATTATTGTTCTCTCCTAACTTCTCTTTTTCATGTTAGTTACAATACTTAAATTAAACAACTGCATGGATCTTTTTCTTTTAATTTTTCTTTTAAAAATTAATTATACTTTAATTTGAGAATCTTAATGTCGCAGAATTACGGGGTGTTACACTGTGTGAGCATACGGAGTCGGAATTCGACGAAACTAATTTTGTTAGATCCGCAATGTCAAATAGTTGCTAGATGTCAGTTTCCGTGATTTTTAGAGTCACTGTGTGGTCGTACGGATTTTTAGAGTGGAAAACAGTCAGTATTTTGACAGTTAAAAATACACTGTGTGAGCATACGAAGCCGGAATTTTATGAAACCAGTTTCGTTGGGACCGTAATGTCAGGCAGTAGCTGCATGTCCAGTTTCATGATTTTTGGGAATCATATGTGATCGTATGGATTTTTAAAAGGGCAAACCGAATATTAAAATAAAATATAATCAAAATATCTACAACAAATATCTCCACCCCCTTTTTCTATAAATATACCTTACCCTCCCACTCTAACCTAATCTCATTCCTTCTGGCAAATTTATCGCGCCGCCACAAAATGTTCATTTACAGTAAAACACCAACATTCAAAAATCAAAACAAAGTGAAATCGAAATCTATAAATCACATAATTTATGTATTCGAAATCACTGAGCTTCCCTCTTCCATTGTATGTCGTTCTCACACAGTTCGAACGCCATATACGTTCGTTGGAAATAAGCAGCGAAAACTAGGGTTCCAAGAATAATGAAATCGAAGTCTCGATTGTTGATGTGAGTTGTGTATGTGGGTTCCTGATGGTGAATAACACATCGGGGTGGGGTTTTGAAGCAGCTCGAACGAATTTAAGTCGCTCGAAGTACTGTAAGGTGCGAATGGGTTCTGAGATGCATCGTTATTGGTAGGTGCGAGTTGTCTGATTTTCGGTGAAGGAGGAAGAGCGGTTGAAGAGGGTGATTATGGCGGTTACGGTTGTGGGTTTCGTGACTGAGTGATGAAGCTTGAGGCGTTCAAACGTTGGATGATGGGGAGGTATTAACAGGAGGTTCGGTGTTTAATTGATTGAGGAAAGAAGAGGAGGAACGGGATTTGCTGTGTTTGAGGAGAAGGTACTTTCGGGTTTGGATTTTTGAAACTGATGGTGGTATTTGTGTGCGGATTTAAGTGGATGAGTGGTTGTGTAGGAAGTTTGTTCGTTAATGATGAAATGGGATTGAAATGAGGAGCAGGGAAGCGACTGTGTTTGGAGGAAGACAAAGTCACGACGGGTCTGGTATTGGGGAATGGTAGCGGGCCTTAGGAGAAAGGTTAAGCCCAAATGATAATTAACTTAAGTTTTATTTATTTAAAATGTGTATAAACTTGTTTAATCGATAACTTGCTCGTACATGATCAGAATTCAACGAAACAAGATCCGTTGGGATCATATGGACGGGAGCAACACAATGACACTGACTGGGGGTGAATCCGAGCTCGCTACAATTTATTGTAAAATAAATTGTCCGTCTGAATCAAATCAAAGACAGTTAATCGTTTTAACGATAATAGTCCAATGTGAGTAAATCTCACTAACTCTGAACAGTTTATAATTTCATGTTGTATTTTTAGAACTGATAGAAATTGTCTGTTTGATTGTGTGTTGACTGTTTGATTGAACTGCTAGTCAGTTAATGAAATATTATATATATATATATAAATATATATATATATATAACATATAAACAGTTGTATAGTTATATATTGATTCTGATTATCAGAATAATTCATATTGAACTGAAAGTGGTGACAATCATGTTGTGTAACATCTGTGGATGCAGGGAAACAGGTTGGAGGAATCCGACAGGATTCCTCAACAGTTATTTTATTGTTTTTCATATATTTTGATATATGATGTGAATTATAACCTGTGGTTGATTTTGTGTGTATGGACGATATTGGACATCGTAATTTGATATGTTGAAACACCATAACATACCGAAATGTTGATAAGGGAATATTTTCAAAGTGATATTTGAAAATGAAATATTTATAAGTGGAATATTCATAAATAAGAAATATTTATAAATTGGAATATTTATAAATAGGGGATATTCAAAGAGGAAATAATTTCAAACAATTTTCTTTTTGAATGGAAAGGCCTATGTGGCGGGTTTGGGGATTTTTCCGATGCTTCCGTTACAAAGGAGGTTATGGCGAATTTTCCCGGGAATTTTAAGAGTTAGAATATATTTGCAAATCAAATATAAAAGGAAATATATTTGTAAATCAAGTATAAGGGAAATATATTTGTAAAACAAATATAAAGGAAATATTTGTTAAAGAAGTATAAAGGAAATTAGTGTAAACAAATAAAAAGGGAAAACATTTGTAAAACATTTACGAATGAAATTGAAAAGGAAATATTTGTAAAACCATTTACAAATAGGATTTTAAAAGGGGATATTTGTAAAATAGTTACAAATAGATTAAATAGGATTTAAAAGAAATATTTATTTAGAAATATATAAATAGAATTATATAAAGGAGATATTTATTTAGAAATAAATAATTAGGATTATAAAGGGATTATTCATTCAGGGAATAAATAGAATTATATAAAGGGAAATTATTTATAAAATCAAAAGATTTTATAAAGGAAATATTTATTGGAAAATAAATAAGGAGTTAATCAAATTGAGTTAGTCGAGTAATCAAAACGAATTGTTAAGTTAAACCAAAGTGAATTGGTCGAGTTAAACCAAAGTGAATTGGTCGAGTTAAACCAAAGTGAATTGGTCAAGTTAAAACAAAGGGAATTTGTTAAGTTAAAACAAAGTGAATTTGTTAAGTTAAACCAAAGTGAATTGGTCGAGTTAAAACAAAGGGAATTTGTTAAGTTAAAACAAAGTGAATTAGTCAAGTGAGTTAATCGAGTCGAATTAATCGAGTGAGTTAACCGAGTCGAATTAGGCAAGTAAGCTTTATCAAATTGAGTTATCAGGTTAAGTTAAACAATTTGAGTTATCAAGTAATATCATCAAATTGAGTTATCAGGTTAAGTTAATCAATTTGAATTATCAGGTTAAGTTAACCAGATTGAGTTATCGAGTTAAGATTTTCGAGTTAAGATTTATCGAGCTAAGATAATCGAATACGGTATTCGAAAGGAGTTAAATCGAATATAAGTTATTCGAAAGGAGTTAAATCGAATATAAGTTATTCGAAGGGAGTTAATCGAATATGGCATTCGAAAGTTAGTAAATCGAATATGTTATTCGAAAGGGGTTAGTCGAGTCGAGTTGGTTGAATAGAGTTAATCAGTTGGAGTTAACTAGTTAGAAGTGATCAGTTAGATTTAATCAGTAGAGTTAATCGAATAGTAGATATTCGAAGTGAGATAATCGAATTAGAAATATTCGAAAAGAGTTAACGAATATAGTTTATTCGAAGGAGTTATCGAATTAGTTATTCGATGGAGTAAATCGATTAGAGTTAAATCAAATGAGTTAATCGAATTTAGTTTATTCAAATAGAATTAAAGGAGTAAATCGAATATAGTTTATTCGAAGGAGTTATCGAATTCAGTTATTCGATGGGGTTAATCGATATTAGTTAAATCAAATGAGTGATCGAATTTAGTTTATTCAAATAGAATTAAAAGAGTAAATTGATTAGAGTTAAACAAATAGAGTTTAAAGGATTTTCGAATATAGTTTATTCGAAAAGAGTTACGTAAGGAAGTGTTAAAGAGTTAAAAGGTGAACTTACCCTATTTCGAGATTTCGAAATGTTGTTCAGTTAAGGTCTGAGAGGTAGATATACCCCAACTTGATTGACTTCATTTTAAATTTAGAAATGGTTAAGGTTCGAGAGTGACAGTGGTTAAGTGAATTTAGTAAATAAGTATAGTGGTGAGTGGTCGTCGCGATGTTGACTTAAACGCCTGTTTAAATCCGAGTAAAGAAGATTTGGAAATGTTTTCCAAATAGAGTCAGAGACGAATCAATAATATTGAAAGATGAAATATGAATATATATATATATGATTGATGATTAATTGATAGAATTTCCATCTGGAAATAATATCGTTGTTTGCACACCTGTTTTTCTTTGATGGTTAAATCACAGACCATCGAAATTTTGACCATTTTAACGTTGTTAAAATGGAGAGACCGATTGGATTATTATCCAAAGAACCACTCTGTATTGGCATAAGCGTTGCGAATCATATATGCCAAAGATAATTGAAGACGGAGTAAAGTGCAAGGGCTATTGTATAAGTCTTAGATAACAGTGCCTAAGATGGATGTACTGAATAGTGCCTTCGGTTCATCCTGTTCCTGGATGACTTGTATGGAGGGATGTCTGACAGAGTATTTCCAGACGATCACGTATATTGATTTCTCCAACCGTACCAAGAGTGGAAGCGAAGAAGGAAACTTCTCTTAGCTAACACATAATGTATTGTTGAGGACGTCAATCGGTGATTGGATGGATTTTATGATGTGGCATTCAAAGTGAATCTGATGTGATGATAAAGCGTAGCTTCTAGCCTCATCATCCGATAAATGACAGAAATCGGGCAGGCAGCATGGCTAAGTCGGTCGCACCGAAGTAGGGTGTATAAATCACCTATCTAGAGAATATTCATTTGCTTCTTTAATCTATCAATGTTGTCTCATATATATACGGGAAACGGTTGCTGATCCCAACCGTTAGTGATATACATTCGATACACTCAAGCAAAATGAGTGGTCGGTCATGTGTGGCTGAGTTACAAGATGTTCTTGTTGAACTCCAGTGTATCGTTCCTAGAGTACACTGATCGGAAGGTGGTTCCATACCTTATCATAGTTGGAAATCCATTACCCAATACGTGCTTGCGGTTTTGATTGTATACTATATGTAGAACATGAGATGAAAGCGTTTCTGCTAGTTGATATCTATTTGTATATAGACATTATTATAATATCAAAAGGTTTTTGATATAAAGAGATTTTGGATTCTCATAAGGGAAAAACCCGTTCCGTTCTGCGGCGTGGTCTTATGAGATATCGTTTACTTGTTCATATACCTGTTTTAAACTGTTTTACTCACACCAGTCCCATGACTGACCCGGAGTTTACTTTGTTGTTTTCCCTAAACTCTTGGGTGCCTAAATTTGTATGGGCAGTCAAGTAGTCAGGATTTTACAGATACATGAAGAGCTGGAGCAGGAGGCTTCAGGATCATATAGCTATAGTTATTTCTGCTGTGTTGTAAGTGCTGTACTCTGATAAGTGCTATTGTATACATAACTGTTATATTTCAAAGTTATGTTATCTATTATATGTTATTCGTTCCGTTGTGAGGTTCGTGTTACTCTGATGTTGTGTTCTTCTTCTTCTTCTATTCTAAGTTTCTATCTTATCTATTCTCACCCTCTATTTTCTTTCATTAATTATCTGGATTTTTCGACTCTTGATGTTCGATATGTGTTGTATATCGGATAATCAAGATCGCATTTTTCCGGGTCGTTACAGTTGGTATCAGAGCTTAAGTTAAGTGAATTACCTTGGCTCTGTGGCGTGACTCGGTAGAGATAGGGTTAGTAATACCCTAGACTGAGATTGAGTGTATATATACGAGTGAACGTATTTGTATTTGATATAAAAATTTGTTTTATATTATGGAGATTTGTTGGTTGAGTGTTTGTGAATTCTGGTCGATCAGTTTGATCCACTGTATCGGTAGGAGTCACTAAACACTCGAATACGATGGGTCGTCACGACATGTTTTGAAAAGAGGGTAAATTAAAATAAGTTTACCCAAGGTATATCTTGATATAGAGAAGATATATATATATATATCAAAATTATAATATATTAGATATATTGGTTGATAATATAATCGAATAAGATTATAAAAAGTGAAATGGTTATATAAATAACTAATCAGATTCATATAAGTAAAGTATATGAAAACCGATGAATTAAATCTGAATTTAAATCAGAATTTGAATTTAAAATAAGGAAATTTTAAGTTCCTGGGAGATTGTGAAAACGTTTTTCAAACTGAAAGGGATATAGTATTGAACTCACTTCGATAACTGGGAAATAGATTCCGATGATGATCATGACATCATCGGTGTTCATTTTCAAGTTCGTAAGTGACAGATTACTACCAAAGATTTTGTTTTTGAATTGTGTTGAGAAACAAGTTGTTCAGGAATTCAAATGATTTGAATTGTTATTATGGTTTCCATTTTGATTTGAAATAAAACCCAGGGATTTAAATTTCAAAAATTTAAATTTAACTTATGAAGTTAAATAGTTGAAATTGTAAAAGTGAATAAATTGGAATTTAACTTAAACTAAGTTAAATAAAGATGGATTGGATATGGTTAGAGATAATCTGGTAATGGAATTGGGCTCGGATAGAACCAAATGTCGAGTTTGGGGATAAGTTGATTGGAATGACATTGATATATGTTGAGTTGATAACCAATGGAAATGGTATAATGATATGGCCGGCAAAAAGGTACAAGTTTATTTTATATATGAGTTTGGATTTTGTGAGCCGAATGGGCAAGCCGCTTGGCTGTTTGATTTTCTTTTGGGTAGAGATGGCCTAGAGAGGCGAGTTGTGGTTTTACCGATAGGGCTGTACAAAGGAGGGTATGGCGAAATTTTCCGAAAATTTAAAGTGTTAGAAAATTTTCAGAATTTTTGAAAATTTTAGTTAGTCGGAATGAATAAATATTTTAGTCGATATTAATTGGTTCAGTTGAAATCGGAAATAAGGGGTAAACAAACCTTAGGAATTCCAATAGATAGGGTCGTCCTCTACCTTAGCAATTTCAAGGACGAAATTATTTTAAGTGGGGAAGAATGTAATGACCCGCATTTGCAGAGGTATAATAATTAATTTATTTAATTATTTAAATAGCAAATTAAAGGAATTAATGGTCGTGGAATTTAATAATGGTGAATATTTAATAAAAATAATAAATTAAATAATATATTTAATTCTGAAATAATCAGAATTTGGTGAAATGGCGATATGGTGTGAACAGGGTCATCCCTAAGATTTAATTCAGCTTAGAGTTGAATTATATCGACGAATATATTCAATCGACGTCAGTTTGAACGTATAATAATATTATAATTAAAATCGAGCCTGAAATGGCGCTGCAGTTCGCGATTTGGCGATTCGAACTTCAATTGAATGTACATGATTCGTTTTAAGACGGATTTCTGTGAAACAAGAAACGTGTGGAGCTGGTGAAGTATATCTTTCTAGTGGAAGAGAAAAATCGGGATTTCGTCGTATAGATTTTTGAGATATGTCCAAAACAAATTTTAGAAAAGTCGCTGTGGAATTCCTTTATAATTTAAAAAGGAATTATTTATATTTTTAAAGGGGATTTCAATATTATTGAATATCGGGTTGACCCAGATTGAAATATCAAGTTAGAAATTTATAGAGGAATATTCTGAAGCTGTATGGTATTCCACTGTGAATATATACACGATAATATAAATTTATTTATATTTAATTTAATTATATTAAAATATATTTATATATTTAAATGGGTCATCTAGAGCTTTAAAAATACGTTGTGTGAGCATACGGAGTCGGAATTCGACGAAACTAATTTTGTTAGATCCGCAATGTCAAATAGTTGCTAGATGTCAGTTTCTGTGATTTTTAGAGTCACTTTGTGGTCGTACGGATTTTTAGAGTGGAAAACTGTCAGTATTTTGACAGTTAAAAATACACTGTGTGAGCATACGAAGCCGGAATTTTATGAAACCAGTTTCGTTGGGACCGTAATGTCAGGAAGTAACTGCATGTCCAGTTTCGTGATTTTTGGGAATCATATGTGATCGTATGGATTTTTAAAAGGGCAAACCGAATATTAAAATAAAATATAATCAAAATATCTACAACAAATATCTCCACCCCCTTTTTCTATAAATATACCTTACCCTCCCACTCTAACCTAATCTCATTCCTTCTGGCAAGTTTATCGCGCCGCCACAAAATGTTCATTTACAGTAAAACACCAACATTCAAAAATCAAAACAAAGTGAAATCGAAATCTATAAATCACATAATTTATGTATTCGAAATCACTGAGCTTCCCTCTTCCATTGTATGTCGTTCTCACAGAGTTCGAACGCCATATACGTTCGTTGGAAATAAGCAGCGAAAACTAGGGTTCCAAGAATAATGAAATCGAAGTCTCGATTGTTGATGTGAGTTGTGTATGTGGGTTCCTGATGGTGAATAACACATCGGGGTGGGGTTTTGAAGCAGCTCGAACGAATTTAAGTCGCTCGAAGTACTGTACAGGTGCGAATGGGTTCTGAGATGCATCGTTATTGGTAGGTGCGAGTTGTCTGATTTTGGGTGAAGGAGGAAGAGCGGTTGAAGAGGGTGATTATGGCGGTTACGGTTGTGGGTTTCGTGACTGAGTGATGAAGCTTGAGGCGTTCAAACGTTGGATGATGGGGAGGTATTAACAGGAGGTTCGGTGTTTAATTGATTGAGGAAAGAAGAGGAGGAACGGGATTTGCTGTGTTTGAGGAGAAGGTACTTTCGGGTTTGGATTTTTGAAACTGATGGTGGTATTTGTGTGCGGATTTAAGTGGATGAGTGGTTGTGTAGGAAGTTTGTTCGTTAATGATGAAATGGGATTGAAATGAGGAGCAGGGAAGCGACTGTGTTTGGAGGAAGACAAAGTCACGACGGGTCTGGTATTGGGGAATGGTAGTGGGCCTTAGGAGAAAGGTTAAGCCCAAATGATAATTAACTTAAGTTTTATTTATTTAAAATGTGTATAAACTTGTTTAATCGATAACTTGCTCGTACATGATCAGAATTCAACGAAACAAGATCCGTTGGGATCATATGGACGGGAGCAACACAATGACACTGACTGGGGGTGAATCCGAGCTCGCTACAATTTATTGTAAAATAAATTGTCCGTCTGAATCAAATCAAAGACAGTTAATCGTTTTAACGATAATAGTCCAATGTGAGTAAATCTCACTAACTCTGAACAGTTTATAATTTCATGTTGTATTTTTAGAACTGTTAGAAATTGTCTGTTTGATTGTGTGTTGACTGTTTGATTGAACTGCTAGTCAGTTAATGAAATATTATATATATATATATAAATATATATATAATATATAAACAGTTGTATAGTTATATATTGATTCTGATTATCAGAATAATTCATATTGAACTGAAAGTGGTGACAATCATGTTGTGTAACATCTGTGGATGCAGGGAAACAGGTTGGAGGAATCCGACAGGATTCCTCAACAGTTATTTTATTGTTTTTCATATATTTTGATATATGATGTGAATTATAACCTGTGGTTGATTTTGTGTGTATGGACGATATTGGACATCGTAATTTGATATGTTGAAACACCATAACATACCGAAATGTTGATAAGGGAATATTTTCAAAGTGATACTTGAAAATGAAATATTTATACGTGGAATATTTATAAATAAGAAATATTTATAAATTGGAATATTTATAAATAGGGGATATTCAAAGAGGAAATAATTTCAAACAATTTTCTTTTTGAATGGAAAGGCCTATGTGGCGGGTTTGGGGATTTTCCCGATGCTTCCGTTACAAAGGAGGTTATGGCGAATTTTCCCGGGAATTTTAAGAGTTAGAATATATTTGCTAATCAAATATAAAAGGAAATATATTTGTAAATCAAGTATAAGGGAAATATATTTGTAAAACAAATATAAAGGAAATATTTGTTAAACAAGTATAAAGGAAATTAGTGTAAACAAATAAAAAGGGAAAACATTTGTAAAACATTTACGAATGAAATTGAAAAGGAAATATTTGTAAAACCATTTACAAATAGGATTTTAAAAGGGGATATTTGTAAAACAGTTACAAATAGATTAAATAGGATTTAAAAGAAATATTTATTTAGAAATATATAAATAGAATTATATAAAGGAGATATTTATTTAGAAATAAATAAATAGGATTATAAAGGGATTATTCATTCAGGGAATAAATAGAATTATATAAAGGGAAATTATTTATAAAATCAAAAGATTTTATAAAGGAAATATTTATTGGAAAATAAATAAGGAGTTAATCAAATTGAGTTTGTCGAGTAATCAAAACGAATTGTTAAGTTAAACCAAAGTGAATTGGTCGAGTTAAACCAAAGTGAATTGGTCGAGTTAAACCAAAGTGAATTGGTCAAGTTAAAACAAAGGGAATTTGTTAAGTTAAAACAAAGTGAATTTGTTAAGTTAAACCAAAGTGAATTGGTCGAGTTAAAACAAAGGGAATTTGTTAAGTTAAAACAAAGTGAATTAGTCAAGTGAGTTAATCGAGTCGAATTAGTCGAGTGAGTTAACCGAGTCGAATTAGGCAAGTAAGCTTTATCAAATTGAGTTATCAGGTTAAGTTAAACAATTTGAGTTATCAAGTAAAATCATCAAATTGAGTTATCAGGTTAAGTTAATCAATTTGAATTATCAGGTTAAGTTAACCAGATTGAGTTATCGAGTTAAGATTTTGGAGTTAAGATTTATCGAGCTAAGATAATCGAATACGGTATTCGAAAGGAGTTAAATCGAATATAAGTTATTCGAAAGGAGTTAAATCGAATATAAGTTATTCGAAGGGAGTTAATCGAATATGGTATTCGAAAGTTAGTAAATCGAATATGTTATTCGAAAGGGGTTAGTCGAGTCGAGTTGGTTGAATAGAGTTAATCAGTTGGAGTTAACCAGTTAGAAGTGATCAGTTAGATTTAATCAGTAGAGTTAATCGAATAGTAGATATTCGAAGTGAGATAATCGAATCAGAAATATTACAAAAGAGTTATCGAATATAGTTTATTCGAAGGAGTTATCGAATTTAGTTATTCGATGGAGTAAATCGATTAGAGTTAAATCAAATGAGTTAATCGAATTTAGTTTATTCAAATAGAATTAAAGGAGTAAATCGAATATAGTTTATTCGAAGGAGTTATCGAATTTAGTTATTCGATGGGGTTAATCGATATTAGTTAAACCAAATGAGTGATCGAATTTAGTTTATTCAAATAGAATTAAAAGAGTAAATTGATTAGAGTTAAACAAATAGAGTTTAAACGATTTTCGAATATAGTTTATTCTAAAAGAGTTACGTAAGGAAGTGTTAAAGAATTAAAAGGTGAACTTACCCTATTTCGAGATTTCGAAATGTTGTTCAGTTAAGGTCTGAGAGGTAGATATACCCCAACTTGATTGACTTCATTTTAAATTTAGAAATGGTTAAGGTTCGAGAGTGACAGTGGTTAAGTGAATTTAGTAAATAAGTATAGTGGTGAGTGGTCGTCGCGATGTTGATTTAAACGCCTGTTTAAATCCGAGTAAAGAAGATTTGGAAATGTTTTCCAAATAGAGTCAGAGACGAATCAATAATATTGAAAGATGAAATATGAATATATATATATATATATATGATTGATGATTGATTGATAGAATTTCCATCTGGAAATAATATCGTTGTTTGCACACCTGTTTTTCTTTGATGGTTAAATCACAGACCATCGAAATTTTGACCATTTTAACGTTGTTAATATGGAGAGACCGGTTGGATTATTATCCAAAGAACCACTCTGTATTGGCATAAGCATTGCGAATCATATATGCCAAAGATAATTGAAGACGGAGTAAAGTGCAAGGGCTATTGTATAAGTCTTAGATAACAGTGCCTAAGATGGATGTACTGAATAGTGCCTTCGGTTCATCCTGTTCCTGGATGACTTGTATGGAGGGATGTCTGACAGAGTATTTCCAGACGATCACGTATATTGATTTCTCCAACCGTACCAAGAGTGGAAGCGAAGAAAGAAACTTCTCTTAGCTAACACATAATGTATTGTTGAGGACGTCAATCGGTGATTGGATGGATTTGATGATGTGGCATTCAAAGTGAATCTGATGTGATGATAAAGCGTAGCTTCTAGCCTCATCATCCGATAAATGACAGAAATCGAGCAGGCAGCATGGCTAAGTCGGTCGCACCGAAGTAGGGTGTATAAATCACCTATCTAGAGAATATTCATTTGCTTCTTTAATCTATCAATGTTGTCTCATATATATACGGGAAACGGTTGCTGATCCCAACCGTTGGTGATATACATTCGATACACTCAAGCAAAATGAGTGGTCGGTCATGTGTGGCTGAGTTACAAGATGTTCTTGTTGAACTCCAGTGTATCGTTCCTATAGTACACTGATCGGAAGGTGGTTCCATACCTTGTCATAGTTGGAAATCCGTTACCCAATACGTGCTTGCGGTTTTGATTGTATACTATATGTAGAACGTGAGATGAAAGCGTTCCTGCTAGTTGATATCTATTTGTATATAGACATTATTATAATATCAAAAGGTTTTTGATATAAAGATATTTTGGATTCTCATAAGGGAAAAACCCGTTCCGTTCTGCGGCGTGGTCTTATGAGATATCGTTTACTTGTTCATATACCTGTTTTAAACTGTTTTACTCACACCAGTCCCATGACTGACCCGGAGTTTACTTTGTTGTTTTCCCTAAACTCTTGGGTGCCTAAATTTGTACGGGCAGTCAAGTAGTCAGGATTTTACAGATACATGAAGAGCTGGAGCAGGAGGCTTCAGGATCATATAGCTATAGTTATTTCTGCTGTGTTGAAAGTGTTGTACTCTGATAAGTGCTATTGTATACATAACTGTTATATTTCAAAGTTATGTTATCTATTATATGTTATTCGTTCCGCTGTGAGGTTCGTGTTACTCTGATGTTGTGTTCTTCTTCTTCTTCTATTCTAAGTTTCTATCTTATCTATTCTCACCCTCTATTTTCTTTCATTAATTATCTGGATTTTTCGACTCTTGATGTTCGATATGTGTTGTATATCGGATAATCAAGATCGCATTTTCCCGGGTCGTTACAGTTGGTATCAGAGCTTAAGTTAAGTGAATTACCTTGGCTCTGTGGCGTGACTCGGTAGAGATAGGGTTAGTAATACCCTAGAATGAGATTGAGTGTATATATACGAGTGAACGTATTTGTATTTGATATAAAAATTTGTTTTATATTATGGAGATTCGTTGGTTGAGTGTTTGTGAATTCTAGTCGATCAGTTTGATCCACTGTATCGGTAGGAGTTACTAAACACTCGAATACGATGGGTCGTCACGATATGTTTTGAAAAGAGGGTAAATTAAAATAAGTTTACCCAAGGTATATATAGAGAAGATATATATATATATATCAAAATTATAATATATTAGATATATTGGTTGATAATATAATCGAATAAGATTTTAAAAAGTGAAATGGTTATATAAATAACTAATCAGATTCATATAAGTAAAGTATATGAAAACCGATGTATTAAATCTGAATTTAAATCTGAATTTGAATTTAAAATAAGGAAATTTTAAGTTCCTGGGAGATTGTGAAAACGTTTTTCAAACTGAAAGGGATATAGTATTGAACTCACTTCGATAACTGGGAAATAGATTCCGATGATGATCATGACGTCATCGGTGTTCATTTTCAAGTTCGTAAGTGACGGATTACTACCAAAGATTTTGTTTTTGAATTGTGTTGAGAAACAAGTTGTTCAGGAATTCAAATGATTTGAATTGTTATTATGGTTTCCAGTTTGATTTGAAATAAAACCCAGGGATTTAAATTTCAAAAATTTAAATTTAACTTATGAAGTTAAATAGTTGAAATGGTAAAAGTGAATAAATTTGAATTTAACTTAAACTAAGTTAAATAAAGATGGATTGGATATGGTTAGAGATAATCTGGTAATGGAATTGGGCTCGGATAGAACCAAATGTCGAGTTTGGGGATAAGTTGATTGGAATGACATTGATATATGTTGAGTTGATAACCAATGGAAATGGTATAATGATATGGCCGGCAAAAAGGTACAAGTTTATTTTATATATGAGTTTGGATTTTGTGAGACGAATGGGCAAGCCGCTTGGCTGTTTGATTTTCTTTTGGGTAGAGATGGCCTAGAGAGGCGAGTTGTGGTTTTACCGATAGAGCTGTACAAAGGAGGGTATGGCGAAATTTTCCGAAAATTTAAAGTGTTAGAAAATTTTCAGAATTTTTGAAAATTTTAGTTAGTCCGAATGAATAAATATTTTAGTCGATATTAATTAGTTCAGTTGAAATCAGAAATAAGGGGTAAACAAACCTTAGGAATTCCAATAGATAGGGTCGTCCTCTACCTTAGCAATTTCGAGGACGAAATTATTTTAAGTGGGGAAGAATGTAATGACCCGCATTTGCAGAGGTATAATAATTAATTTATTTAATTATTTAAATAGCAAATTAAAGGAATTAACGGTCTTGGAATTTAATAATGGTGAATATTTAATTAAAATAATAAATTAAATAATATATTTAATTCTGAAATAATCAGAATTTGGTGAAATGGCGATATGGTGTGAACAGGGTCATCCGTAAGATTTAATTCAGCTTAGAGTTGAATTATATCGACGAATATATTCAATCGACGTCAGTTTGAACGTATAATAATATTATAATTAAAATCGAGCCTGAAATGGCGCTGCAGTTCACGATTTGGCGATTCAAACTTCAATTGAATGTACATGATTCGTTTTAAGCCGGATTTCTGTGAAACAAGAAACGTGTGGAGCTGGTGAAGTATATCTTTCTAGTGGAAGAGAAAAATCGGGATTTCGTCGTATAGATTTTTGAGATATGTCCAAAACAAATTTTAGAAAAGTCGCTGTGGAATTCCTTTATAATTTAAAAAGGAATTATTTATATTTTTAAAGGGGATTTCAATATTATTGAATATCGGGTTGACCCAGATTGAAATATCAAGTTAGAAATTTATAGAGGAATATTCTGAAGCTGTATGGTATTCCACTGTGAATATATACACGATAATATAAATTTATTTATATTTAATTTAATTATATTTAAATATATTTATATATTTAAATGGGTCATCCAGAGCTTTAAAAATACGCTGTGTGAGCATACGGAGTCGGAATTCGACGAAACTAATTTTGTTAGATCCGCAATGTCAAATAGTTGCTAGATGTCAGTTTCCGTGATTTTTAGAGTCACTGTGTGGTCGTACGGATTTTTAGAGTGGAAAACAGTCAGTATTTTGACAGTTAAAAATACACTGTGTGAGCATACGAAGCCGGAATTTTATGAAACCAGTTTCGTTGGGACCGTAATGTCAGGCAGTAGCTGCATGTCCAGTTTCGTGATTTTTGGGAATCATATGTGATCGTATGGATTTTTAAAAGGGCAAACCAAATATTAAAATAAAATATAATCAAAATATCTACAACAAATATCTCCACCCCCTTTTTCTATAAATATACCTTACCCTCCCACTCTAACCTAATCTCATTCCTTCTGGCAAGTTTATCGTGCCGCCACAAAATGTTCATTTACAGTAAAACACCAACATTCAAAAATCAAAACAAAGTGAAATCGAAATCTATAAATCACATAATTTATGTATTCGAAATCACTGAGCTTCCCTCTTCCATTGTATGTCGTTCTCACAGAGTTCGAACGCCATATACGTTCGTTGGAAATAAGCAGCGAAAACTAGTGTTCCAAGAATAATGAAATCGAAGTCTCGATTGTTGATGTGAGTTGTGTATGTGGGTTCCTGATGGTGAATAACACATCGGGGTGGGGTTTTGAAGCAGCTCGAACGAATTTAAGTCGCTCGAAGTACTGTACAGGTGCGAATGGGTTCTGAGATGCATCGTTATTAGTAGGTGCGAGTTGTCTGATTTTGGGTGAAGGAGGAAGAGCGGTTGAAGAGGGTGATTATGGCGGTTACGGTTGTGGGTTTCGTGACTGAGTGATGAAGTTTGAGGCGTTCAAACGTTGGATGATGGGGAGGTATTAACAGGAGGTTCGGTGTTTAATTGATTGAGGAAAGAAGAGGAGGAACGGGATTTGCTGTGTTTGAGGAGAAGGTACTTTCGGGTTTGGATTTTTGAAACAGATGGTGGTATTTGTGTGCGGATTTAAGTGGATGAGTGGTTGTGTAGGAAGTTTGTTCGTTAATGATGAAATGGGATTGAAATGAGGAGCAGGGAAGCGACTGTGTTTGGAGGAAGACAAAGTCACGACGGGTCTGGTATTGGGGAATGGTAGTGGGCCTTAGGAGAAAGGTTAAGCCCAAATGATAATTAACTTAAGTTTTATTTATTTAAAATGTGTATAAAATTGTTTGATCGATAACTTGCTCGTACATGATCAGAATTCAACAAAACAAGATCCGTTGGGATCATATGGACGGGAGCAACACAATGACACTGACTGGGGGTGAATCCGAGCTCGCTACAATTTATTGTAAAATAAATTGTCCGTCTGAATCAAATCAAAGACAGTTAATCGTTTTAACGATAATAGTCCAATGTGAGTAAATCTCACTAACTCTGAACAGTTTATAATTTCATGTTGTATTTTTAGAACTGTTAGAAATTGTCTGTTTGATTGTGTGTTGACTGTTTGATTGAACTGCTAGTCAGTTAATGAAATATTATATATATATAAATATATATATAATATATAAACAGTTGTATAGTTATATATTGATTCTGATTATCAGAATAATTCATATTGAACTGAAAGTGGTGACAATCATGTTGTGTAACATCTGTGGATGCAGGGAAACAGGTTGGAGGAATCCGACAGGATTCCTCAACAGTTATTTTATTGTTTTTCATATATTTTGATATATGATGTGAATTATAACCTGTGGTTGATTTTGTGTGTATGGACGATATTGGACATCGTAATTTGATATGTTGAAACACCATAACATACCGAAATGTTGATAAGGGAATATTTTCAAAGTGATATTTGAAAATGAAATATTTATAAGTGGAATATTTATAAATAAGAAATATTTATAAATTGGAATATTTATAAATAGGGGATATTCAAAGAGGAAATAATTTCAAACAATTTTCTTTTTGAATGGAAAGGCCTATGTGGCGGGTTTGGGGATTTTCCCGATGCTTCCGTTACAAAGGAGGTTATGGCGAATTTTCCCGGGAATTTTAAGAGTTAGAATATATTTGCAAATCAAATATAAAAGGAAATATATTTGTAAATCAAGTATAAGGGAAATATATTTGTAAAACAAATATAAAGGAAATATTTGTTAAACAAGTATAAAGGAAATTAGTGTAAACAAATAAAAAGGGAAAACATTTGTAAAACATTTACGAATGAAATTGAAAAGGAAACATTTGTAAAACCATTTACAAATAGGATTTTAAAAGGGGATATTTGTAAAACAGTTACAAATAGATTAAATAGGATTTAAAAGAAATATTTATTTAGAAATATATAAATAGAATTATATAAAGGAGATATTTATTTAGAAATAAATAAATAGGATTACAAAGGGATTATTCATTCAGGGAATAAATAGAATTATATAAAGGGAAATTATTTATAAAATCAAAAGATTTTATAAAGGAAATATTTATTGGAAAATAAATAAGGAGTTAATCAAATTGAGTTAGTCGAGTAATCAAAACGAATTGTTAAGTTAAACCAAAGTGAATTGGTCGAGTTAAACCAAAGTGAATTGGTCGAGTTAAACCAAAGTGAATTGGTCAAGTTAAAACAAAGGGAATTTGTTAAGTTAAAACAAAGTGAATTTGTTAAGTTAAACCAAAGTGAATTGGTCGAGTTAAAACAAAGGGAATTTGTTAAGTTAAAACAAAGTGAATTAGTCAAGTGAGTTAATCGAGTCGAATTAGTCGAGTGAGTTAACCGAGTCGAATTAGGCAAGTAAGCTTTATCAAATTGAGTTATCAGGTTAAGTTAAACAATTTGAGTTACCAAGTAATATCATCAAATTGAGTTATCAAGTTAAGTTAATCAATTTGAATTATCAGGTTAAGTTAACCAGATTGAGTTATCGAGTTAAGATTTTCGAGTTAAGATTTATCGAGCTAAGATAATCGAATACGGTATTCGAAAGGAGTTAAATCGAATATAAGTTATTCGAAAGGAGTTAAATCGAATATAAGTTATTCGAAGGGAGTTAATCGAATATGGTATTCGGAAGTTAGTAAATCGAATATGTTATTCGAAAGGGGTTAGTCGAGTCGAGTTGGTTGAATAGAGTTAATCAGTTGGAGTTAACTAGTTAGAAGTGATCAGTTAGATTTAATCAGTAGAGTTAATCGAATAGTAGATATTCGAAGTGAGATAATCGAATCAGAAATATTCGAAAAGAGTTATCGAATATAGTTTATTCGAAGGAGTTATCGAATTTAGTTATTCGATAGAGTAAATCGATTAAAGTTAAATCAAATGAGTTAATCGAATTTAGTTTATTCAAATAGAATTAAAGGAGTAAATCGAATATAGTTTATTCGAAGGAGTTATCGAATTTAGTTATTCGATGGGGTTAATCGATATTAGTTAAATCAAATGAGTGATCGAATTTAGTTTATTCAAATAGAATTAAAAGAGCAAATTGATTAGAGTTAAACAAATAGAGTTTAAAGGATTTTCGAATATAGTTTATTCGAAAAGAGTTACGTAAGAAAGTGTTAAAGAGTTAAAAGGTGAACTTACCCTATTTCGAGATTTCGAAATGTTGTTCAGTTAAGGTCTGAGAGGTAGATATACCCCAACTTGATTGACTTCATTTTAAATTTAGAAATGGTTAAGGTTCGAGAGTGACAGTGGTTAAGTGAATTTAGTAAATAAGTATAGTGGTGAGTGGTCGTCGCGATGTTGATTTAAACGCCTGTTTAAATCCGAGTAAAGAAGATTTGGAAATGTTTTCCAAATAGAGTCAGAGACGAATCAATAATATTGAAAGATGAAATATGAATATATATATATATATATATGATTGATGATTGATTGATAGAATTTCCATCTGGAAATAATATCGTTGTTTGCACACCTGTTTTTCTTTGAAGGTTAAATCACAGACCATCGAAATTTTGACCATTTAACGTTGTTAATATGGAGAGACCGGTTGGATTTTTATCCAAAGAACCACTCTGTATTGGCATAAGCGTTGCGAATCATATATGCCAAAGATAATTGAAGACGGAGTAAAGTGCAAGGGCTATTGTATAAGTCTTAGATAACAGTGCCTAAGATGGATGTACAGAATAGTGCCTTCGGTTCATCCTGTTCCTGGATGACTTGTATGGAGGGATGTCTGACAGAGTATTTCCAGACGATCACGTATATTGATTTCTCCAACCGTACCAAGAGTGGAAGCGAAGAAGGAAACTTCTCTTAGCTAACACATAATGTATTGTTGAGGACGTCAATCGGTGATTGGATGGATTTGATGATGTGGCATTCAAAGTGAATCTGATGTGATGATAAAGCGTAGCTTCTAGCCTCATCATCCGATAAATGACAGAAATCGAGCAGGCAGCATGGCTAAGTCGGTCGCACCGAAGTAGGGTGTATAAATCACCTATCTAGAGAATATTCATTTGCTTCTTTAATCTATCAATGTTGTCTCATATATATACGGGAAACGGTTGCTGATCCCAACCGTTGGTGATATACATTCGATACACTCAAGCAAAATGAGTGGTCGGTCATGTGTGGCTGAGTTACAAGATGTTCTTGTTGAACTCCAGTGTATCGTTCCTATAGTACACTGATCGGAAGGTGGTTCCATACCTTGTCATAGTTGGAAATCCATTACCCAATACGTGCTTGCAGTTTTGATTGTATACTATATGTAGAACGTGAGATGAAAGTGTTTCTGCTAGTTGATATCTATTTGTATATAGACATTATTATAATATCAAAAGGTTTTTGATATAAAGATATTTTGGATTCTCATAAGGGAAAAACCCGTTCCGTTCTGCGGCGTGGTCTTATGAGATATCGTTTACTTGTTCATATACCTGTTTTAAACTGTTTTACTCACACCAGTCCCATGACTGACCCGGAGTTTACTTTGTTGTTTTCCCTAAACTCTTGGGTGCCTAAATTTGTACGGGTAGTCAAGTAGTCAGGATTTTACAGATACATGAAGAGCTAGAGCAGAAGGCTTCAGGATCATATAGCTATAGTTATTTCCGCTGTGTTGTAAGTGTTATACTCTAATAAGTGCTATTGTATACATAACTGTTATATTTCAAAGTTATGTTATCTATTATATGTTATTCGTTCCGCTATGAGGTTCGTGTTACTCTGATGTTGTGTTCTTCTTCTTCTTCTATTCTAAGTTTCTATCTTATCTATTCTCACCCTCTATTTTCTTTCATTAATTATCTGGATTTTTCGACTCTTGATGTTCGATATGTGTTGTATATTGGATAATCAAGATCGCATTTTTCCGGGTCGTTACAGTATATGTCTATATTTTTGTACTAGAAGAGTTACAAGGCACCTTTAATTGATAGTATCTTATTTGCAGTTTATTTTAAGTCATAATTTTTGTATTTAGTTAAGCCAATGGGAATATTTCAGCCACTGATACATGCCAAATTTTCAAGCATGCCTACTGTCTTTTGGGTGTCTTTAGTTCCTTTGTTTTGACAAGAAGTACCTACTGTGTTATTCGTTGAATGCTACCATGTTTCTCATATATGGACCGCATTCACGCTAAAATCTTGAATTGCCATCACTCTTTGCTGAAACCATCCAATTGTTAATGTATGCATTTCATCACGTTTTGGGTTAGTTTTGGTGGTTCACTGATTATTATGCTTACATTATTTAATGTATGTGTTAACCATTATATTTATGTGTTAATTACAAAGTGACTGATTTGAAATAAGTTTAATCCTGACCCGAGTGTTTTGTCTTTTTGCATGGAGCACTCGGGTCA
Source organism: Allium sativum (assembly GCA_030737875.1). Lineage (NCBI taxonomy): Eukaryota > Viridiplantae > Streptophyta > Magnoliopsida > Asparagales > Amaryllidaceae > Allium > Allium sativum. The sequence continues at coordinate 603,773,058 of CM060926.1, read as the reverse complement.
GGCCCAAGTGTACAGATGCAAAGGTTTTAGTTTTTAAAGAGGAGAGGCGCAAGAAGACGCATGTGCACGTAATGCTGGAATAAAAGTGTAAAACTTTTATTTCATTTAAAAATGTGTATATATTATTTATCCACTGTGTAATTTAGTGACTCTGATAATTTTCGTAATAAAAATTTTCGTTTGTGAGATAACACTGTTGTTATGTGTTGTGATTCTGTGTTAAATTCTTTTTAAACCCTATGAGCCAATGACATCCCGTTATTTTGAACGCTTCAAGCTGGTTTAATTACCGACTTGGGGCGGTCAAAATGGTGGGCTATTATATTTGGCATCAGAGCCTTGGTTTTTAAAAAATTGGCTTATTGGGTTTGAAACTCATTAGAGATAGGGTGGAAATACCCTAGAATGAGCGGAATTGATACTAGAATCGCTCTTGAGAGAGCGCATTTTGGGAAGAATAAAATATTTTATTGAGATTTGGGAAAAATAAATAAATATAAATTATTATTTTGGAGAAATTTTGAAGGAAATATTTTCAAAATATAAGTTTCCTTATTTGAATTCCCATATGGAAGCCCTTTGCGACGAGAATTTCCGAAGTTTACGTCAAGGAAATATATATATATATATATATATATATATATATATATATATATATATATAAGTGTTTCCAAAATGAGATTTTTGGTTAAAAATCAAGGTGGGAAATAAGTATGGGGTTCTGAAAATACTTAGAAATTTGACAAAGCAGAATCCGAATGATGTCCACTTTGAGAATGGTTGTTAAATAGGAACTAAATCAGTATTGGAATTTGACTCGTATCGGACTAGTATTTGAAATAAAGCGAAAAATACCCAGAGTAAATTAGTTACTTTTCTTTGATGGATATATAGTTTGAATTGAACATAATTTTTGTTGAGATTTAGGTGAAATTCTGTATGATGAGGATTTTGAGTAAATGGATTAGTGATACCAAGCAGTATGGGACGTTTGGTAATACTTTTCTGATTACTCTCTTGACTTCTCATATGGAATATTCGCTTGTTCTGTTTTTCTCAGTTTGGGAGTTTTGCTTCCTTATTATAAATATACTGGTAACTTAAGGTGACATAGGAGCATGTGTTATATTTGAGTAATTACTATTTAAGTGTATACTTCAATCACTGAATTGAAGTGTTTTTAGCTGACATGCTTCTATGTCACAAGTATGATGATACTTTTTCTTATATCATAACTAATGTGACTTGATTTCTTTATCATATTGTTTCATTTATATATGATACTTATTATGAGCATCATATTGCTTTATATATGATACTCTGACTTGATTTCTTTTATCATATTGTTTTTATATATGATAAAATTTAATATCAGCTTTGTCTTGTTTAATACGAGTTGTGATTATTTTTTTTTTATATGTTTCAAAGCATGATTAAGATTTTAAAGTGTTTTGATGTTATAAACAATTTGAACTTCATGGAAAGTTTTATATAAATAACATTTCAAGAATACTTTGATTTTGGGATTGGGATAGATTGGACTCTATTGTACCAATGGACCAAAACTCCACCTTGGTCTACCTGATTTAGGATCACTACCTGAATCGTTAGTTTTAGATTTCGCCCATCTACCACAAAAGGTCAACGGTCTGCTACATTGGGCAATTTTGTTGTTTCGATTGGGATTCCCGATCGGCGGGTCATGGACTACATTAGATGGAGGCGTGGGGGTTCCATGTATAGTACCGTGAATATGTAGCATACGGCCTTCGCCCTAGACCATCTTGATTATCCTGGGTTGATCATAGGTGTGTTATGGCGCTATAAGTAGATTAAGGTGCTGATGTCTCGATGCGCGCTCGAGCTCTACCACTGTAATTTTACAATATTAGCGTCTTTTTATTTGGTATGTTATGAGTCAAGTTATGTTTATCCCGTAATCCCCTAATGTTATATTTCATTACTATAATTGATCAATTTTATTATCATAATGATTGTATATGATAATTGTTATGAGTATCGTATTGATTTATATATGATACTCTGATTTGATTTATATTAACATATTGATTTATATATGATAATTGTTATGAGTATCGTATTGATTTATATATGATACTCTGATTTGATTTATATTATCATATTGATTTATATATGATAATTGTTATGAGTATCGTGTTGATTTATATATGATACTCTGATTTGATAAATGGTAAATGCCATGAAGATTTTATTGACTTGATTAATTATCATAAGTATTTATTATTTTGTATATGTTTTTTTATGCGTGTCGTATTGATTTATATATGGTACTCTGTTTTGGGTTATTTTATCATATTGTTTTTATATATGATAAATGTCACATGGATTTCATTAGTTTATGATACTCTGACTTAATTATTATGAGTATCCTATTAATTTATATAGGATTTGTTTAGAGCTTAGCATTGATTTATATGCGATACTCTGTTTTGATTTAATTTATCATATTGATTTATATATATGATATTTGTTATGACCATCACATTGATTTATGTGAGATACTCTGGCTAGATTTATTTTGAGTATCATATTGGTTTATACATGGTGTTTTAGCTCGGTTCATTTTATCATATTACTTTATATATGATAAATGTCATGAAAGGTTTGATTTACATACACTACTTTATTTTTACCATCGGGTAGCATCCATTATGAGTATCGTTTTGATTTATAAATGATACTCTGACCTAATTCATATCATTGTATTATTTTGTAAGTGTTAAGAGTATCGTATTGCTTTACATATGATACTATGATTTGATTTTATCATATTGTTTTACATATGATAAATCCCAAGAAGATTTTATTATATGATATTTGTTATGAATATCACATTGCCTTATATATGTTATCCTATCTAATTTTAATATAATTTCTAAAATTATTATGAATGGAATTGTATTGATTTATATACGATACCTTTATACATAAAACAGAGAGTGGGCGTCCCAAAATGTGTATTATATCTGGAAAAAAAGTTGAAATTCTTACAATTAAGTGATCAAGTTTGAAATTTTACATCGGGAAGATTACAAAATATACAAGCCCTATGTGTTGAATATTTAAATTAAAGGGAAGAAGTTGAGAAGCAACATTCGAATTTCGTAATGTTGTATTTTAACCTATGTAAATTGCGAGGACGCAATTTGTTTAAGGGAGGAGTCTGTAACAACCCGGGTTTCTAGAAGGAGATTGTAATAGCTCACAAAATTTTGGCGTTTAGAGAATGAATTAAATTTAGATTTAAGTAGGAGTTATATTAGGAATTCAAATTAAAACTTGAATTTTTATTTCTTGAATGTAGTAGATATATTTCTTTCTTAAATTTAATAAGAGCATATTGTCAAAAATAGTCAACATTAAAGTTTTTAGTTGATTTGGATTCATTCGAATGTTCGAAATGGGACCTTGGAAATAAATCCAAAATTGGGATTATAAATCATGTATGTGATCTGAGGAGAAAATCGAATATATAGATATAGTTGTTAGTGAACTATAAAACTGGATATTGAATCTAACTTTTGAGACTTATTCACAATTTTATTTATTTATTTATATTTGAATTGATTTATAAAGAAAATTAATTTGGAGTTGTGTTTGAAAATGTATAAATACATTATATTGGTTGTATTGTATAATGGTGTGTACATAGAGAATTCAAATAATAAATTTTTTAATCCTTGTTTGCCACTTGTTAAGTGTGCTGAAATGGTTTGACAGTTGGTTGTTTTGGGGTGAAGAGATTTACATTTATCCAGAAATATCTGGAATCGGCAAGGTCCTCTTCTTGGTACCATGTCTACCATCATATTGGGTGTGGGGCATGGTGAAATGAGTGGCAACTCATTTTGTGACGGCCCGCCCCGCACCAGCCGACATTTCCAATGAAAGTGCATTGTGCCAATGCCCGACTAGCAAGGGACGGTCACCAAAGAAAGGAAGAGAAAGAAATTTGAACTAACAAGGAACATGTGGAATGTCTCATAGCGCATGGAATACAATATAATAATAACATATTTGACATAAAACAGGCGAGATAGTGCATAAGCTGAAAACTAAACCATAATCATCATAGCAGCAGAAATTCAAAATATAGCTTATTACAACTCCAACATAGTGTCTCTAAAGAAAAGAAAAAGGTGCACTACTAATGCCTGAAGTAGTGACCAACAACAACACAGAGAGAATATCTATATACATATCATACGTGGAAGCCTCTTGCTCGTCTCGGGTACAGCTACTCGTGCATATCACCTAACCTGTCTCTATTCTGTCCATTTAAGAGCACCTAGAGTAATAAGAAGAGACATGAAAATCTGGGTCAGATAAAAGTCTGGTATGAGCGATAAGAAGCAAAACAGAACAATAACAGGTATACCTAACCATACCTGAACCTCGACCTGCAACCAAAGAGTTAGCACAACGGAATGTACAATACTCTAAGGTGACACTAACACATGGTGTGAAAATAATGGGGAGGGGGTGTGCATGTCATGGTGTTAACAAACATCAAACATAGCAATCATCCTCACATCTCTCACTCAGTTTGTAAAGCATACGATACGTACCACTTTGATCACCCGATTCTTTGTTATGATCACTCTGCCCCACGGAGTCATAACGGCTCCATTGCACTGATCCTTAACCACTAATACTTCGCTATGTCCACTCTGCCTCCATAGAGTCATAATAACCCTACTGCACTGGCTCATAACCCTGCTACGATCACTTTATCCCATGGGGTCATAACAACCCCACTACACTGATCCATAGCCAATATCCGTCTCTCAGCGGTGAGTCAAAGCTATAGACATCGATAACCCCTTAGCACGCGTCCTGCAGCAAAGTCCAATTCATGAAGTTAACTCATTAGTTCCCATCTGGATCCTGAGTTCTACTTCCTATTTGGACTGCCTTTGCAGCTCGGGTTTTGGTCATCATCCCAGTTCGTGACTCTTCAGTTCAGTTCGCGACTCTTCAGTTCAGTTCGTGATCGTCCATGTTGACTCGTAGTGAACCCATGTCTGGTTCATGACCCATCTGGTTGGGTTGTGGGTGGTGCTCCAATCCAGTTCTTGGGTCGCCCTCAACTTCGGCTCGTGGACCTTGGTCGTGGTCATTAGTTGTGACTCCATACTCCAGCTCGTGGTGATGCTTCCTGGCGGTTCGTGGTGCACTACTCGAGTCCGGTTCGTGATGAACAGCTCGTGGTTCAGGCGCTTCCTCCACTTTGTTCGTGTCTTGTTCGAGGAAAGGCGGCTCGTGGGAGATAGTGTCACGGTGGAGTCGGGTCGTGCTACCTTGGTGCGAGCGGGTCCGGTCGCTAGGGTGTCTCACGAACGGGATACGACCAATTTCCTGCAACTTTTCCAACAAGCAATTTACGCCATACGACGACGTTTTCAACCATTCTAACTTCACTAGATAATCACAAGTCATTCCAAACAATCATAACAACATGTAGAAACGACCATAAACACAAAAACAACCATATAACATGTTTATAAGGATCAAACATACCCAAAATCCATATTTTCCCCTTAATCCCCTTAATCATGGTTTACCATACAATTCGCAAAACATGTCCAAATTAACCCAAATTTTAATCAGAGCCCTAAAATAATATTCTAGAATTTTACAAATTTTTCCAGATTTTTCTGATCCATAATTTCGCTAATTATCACTAGTCACCCATAACTAGCCGTAATTAGTGAAAAACAATGCAAATCACTCGCCTTAGCCACAAATAAAATATTGGATCTGAAACTCTACTGTTTTGGGTCGAATTCCAATATATAGTAGCAGCCCCAACACTGATTTGATGCTGATCTGACTTGATTTGGTGTAATTTTGCTTAATTAGTGACTAGGAGGTGATCTGGGATGATTTTAGAAGGTGGAGGCCATTGTTAGGGTTGAAGGGAGGTAAGTGGCGGCTGGAAAATGACAAAGAAAAGGTTCCTTTAACCCTAATCAGCCCTTATATAGCTCTAATCCCGAAATCCCCCAATGGGCCTAGCTGAAAATCACTCGGTTTAGCTGTTTTTCACCTTCCGAACCTTATTTCAGCAATATCTCCCAAACGGTAAGTCCGTTTGATCTATGTGACCACTCTACGGAAAGGTAACCATCATACGAATCAAATGGATAGGTCAAAACTCGTTACCAATCAAAAGTTATAGCGGAAATAAGATTCGCCAGGGGCAAAACAGTCAAATAAAAATCGACAAAAATCGTGAACATGGAAAATGACCCCGATAGTCATTTCCCAAAGTTACACGACTATACGACCTCATATGATAATGAAATAAATATTATGCGATCCTCCGATGCGTCGAATGCGGGTCGTTACACTCCCCTCCTCCTCCCCTTTTAAGAAATTTCGCCCTCGAAATTCCTTAACCAAAAACATACAAAAGTGTTCTGCATGCCTATCAGTCATTCACAAATAATCAAACATACACAACAAGCCTACCCTAGCATGCGGTTCACTAACAAAGGAAGAAATTATACTATTAAAATCTTACCAGGTAAAGAATTCTGGAAGCGATTCCCTTATGCTCTCCTCTGTTTCCCAAGTATAGTCACTCTCTTTCTCGCCCCATTGAACCTTGATCAATTTCACCGCCTTCCTTCAAATTTGCTTCCTATCACTCTCGACAATACGGATCGGCTTGTTGTTCCCAACCGACTCGGGTTCTACTTTGATGTCATACTGATCCGGTGAAATAGTCATATCGGGGTCGTGCACAAACTTCCTTAACTGGGAAACATGGAATACATTGTGAACTCCTGCCATCTTGTCAGGTAATCCAACCTTATATGCTAAATTCCCAACTTGTTCAAGAACTGGGAATAGACCAACAAATCTTGGTGTTAACTTGCCTCTTCTACCAAATCGAATCACGCTCTTTTACGGAGAAATCTTGACAAACACCAAGTCGCCAATGGAGAATTTTAACTCTCTTCGTCTCTTATCAGCATAACTCTTCTACCTTTCTTGGGCAGCCTTCATTAGCTGTTGGATAACCTTGATCTTATCTGAGGTTTCTCTTATCACATTTGACCCAAGCACAAATATTTCACCGGTTTCTAACCAACATGATGGTGAGTTGCATGGTCTTCCGTACAAAACTTCAAACAGAGCCATACCAATATTGGATTGATAACTATTATTATATGCAAATTCCACCAGATGCAAATGGTCATCCCAAGACCCTCCATAATCTAATATACAAGCTCTCAAGAGATCCTCTAATATACGGTTCACCCTCTCAGTCTAACCGTCAGTTTGAGGATGGTACGCGGTACTGAGATGTAATTCTGATCCTGAAGCCTCTTGTAAGCTCTTTCAAAATCCACTAGTGAACAACGGATCTCGGTCACTTACAATGCCTTTGGGTGCTCCCTGAAATCTCACTACACACTTCATATACAGTTCTGCTAACTTAGCTGATGTTCTATTCAACTTGGCGGGTATAAATCTTACACTCTTGGTTAATCGGTCCACAATCACCCAAATGCTATCAATGCCCGATCTAGTCCTTAGTAACCTATCAATGAAATCCATTGAGACTTGTTCCCATTTCCATTCTGGAATTTATAATGGTTGCAACAAACCACTAGGCTTCTTTTGCTCGGCTTTAACTAGCTGGCAATTTATGCATTTGGATATAAACTTCCCAACGTCTCTTTTCATCCCTTCCCAGTAGTAGGTATGCTTCATGTCTCGATACATTTTGTTACCACCGGGATGTATAGTCAGTTTTGAGTGATGACATTCTCCAAGCACTTCATCTCTCAATCCATTCACATTGGGTACAACTAGTCTCCCATTCTTTCTAAGCCATCCATCTCGATCAAGCCCATACTTGTTCATCTCCTTATCGATTCCCATTTCTAACTTAGAGATGATTTCTAATAGGTTAGGATCGTCCCTCTGACTGGAACCAATCCGCTCAATCAAAGTGGGTCTGATCGTCAAACTCACTAACATTTCTGGATCCAATTCGCACTTTGGTCTGAAATCATACCCAGCGATATACTCCAGTTGCTTCCATTCCGGAAACATTGCCCCTAAACTGGCATGTCTCCTACTTAATACATCAACTACCGCATTGCCCTTTCCTGGTGTATATGCGGTATCAAAATCATAGGAACCAAGAATTCTAACCATCTCTACTGTCGGAGATTTAGATCCATTTGAGAGAAAAGATACTTTAACGATTTATGATCAGTAAACAACTCGAATCTTTCTCCCAAGAGATAATGTCTCTACTTCTTCAATGAAAACACAATCGCTGGCAATTCCATATCATGGTAGGATATCTTTTCTCATGCGGTTTCAGTTGCCGACTTGCATAAGCTACAACCCTACCTCCTTGCATCAATACAGCACCTAGTCCGATACCACATGCATCCGTGTATACTCTCATCTCTTCATTTTCTTTAGGAATGACTAACACTGGTGCACATATCAACTTTTCTTTTAGGCTCTTGAATGCATTTTCACACCTTTCATCCTAAACGAAAGCTTGATTCTTCTTGGTCAACTGAGTTAACGGTGCTGCTATCTTGGAGAAGTCTTGGATAAACTTATGATAATATCCAGCTAATCCCAAGAAACTTCTAACATTTGTTGCATTCATGGGTGTAGACCAATCTTGAACCGTGGCCACCTTCGCGGGGTCCGCAGCAATACCTTTCTCTGAAACAACATGGCCCAAGAATCTCATTTCCCTCCTCCAGAAGTGACATTTTGAAAACTTCGCTTTCAATTGGTGTTTCCTCAACACCTCCATCACTATCCTCAGATGTTTCTTGTGTTTTTCCTCTGTCCTCGAGTAAACCAAGATATCATCTATAAACACAAGAACAAACTTATTCAATCGATCCCTGAATACCCTATTCATAAGATCCACAAAGTATGCCGGTGCATTGGTCAACCCGAATGGCATGACCAACCACTCATAGAATCCAGATGGCGTCCAAAATGCCGTTTTAGGAACACTTTCAGCTGCTACTCGAAGCTGATGTAATCCTGTCATGGGGTCCAATTGGGAGAACACCCTTGCTCCCTCCAGTTGATCAAACAAATCATCTACCCGCGGAAGAGGATACTTATTCTTCCTAGTAACTTTATTCAACTCGCGATAGTCCACACACAAGCGAAGGGAACCATCTGCCTTGATAGCAAATATAATTGGTACTCCCCACTCGGAGGCACTTCTTCTGATAAATTCCTTCTTCAAAAGATCGCTCACTTGCACCTCGAGCTCCCGCTGCTCCCTTGGTGCCATACGACGAAGTGGCATCACTATTGGTCTGGCATCTTCCACTAAATCAATACGAAACTCAATCTCTTGGTGTGGTGGTAGTCCGGTTACTTCCTCGAAGATATCCGGATACTGGCCAGCAATGGGAGCCCCTGACAACTAGTCCTGCGGAATGTCGATGGAATTTAGAAAACTAGCCATCACCTCATCATTGGTAGGCCACCAAACACTACCCTCCACCCATCATCCAACCTAATAGTCACCGAAAATCCCTCACATTCTACCACCACCCCATATCTTTGGATCCAATCGACTACCAAAATAATGCCAAACCCAGTAAATCCCAAAACAAAGCAATCACAAGCAAACATAAATCCATGACTCGATAAGACCAAATTTCAACAAATCATACTAAGGCTAGTCGAACCACCAATCGGGTTCATCACCGCTAAAGGTCTATTGACTATCTTGGGTTCCAATCCCAACATATCTACCAGGTCACTAGGGATAAAGGAATGGGAAGCCCCGGTATTAAACATTACTCGAATGGGAACATCATAAACAGAAAGCATAGTTGGGGCAATTGACAAAGAAGGAACAACATTAATAGCATATGCTTTCACAATCCTCTTCTCTTGGGGGGGGTGCAGACATTTATACTTGTGATGTCCCACTTGGTCACAGTTGAAGCACTTCCTGTCCGCTGGCTTTGCTCGACATTCTTTAGCATAGTGGCCCTTCTTGCCACAGCTAAAGCACTCTACCTCTTTCTTATCTTTCTTTTTCTGACCATCCTTGATCTGACTTTGCTTCCTTCTATTGTCAGAATTATTCTTGCCTCCACCGCTTGTCTACGATTTTGGACCCTCTACAGATGCAACAGTGACTTCAGTCTTGGGTTTAGGATAAAGGCTCTTTGATCTTAATGCTTTCCCAACAATCGATTCAAATGTCTCATCAATATGGTTTATAAGCCTTTCCCCCAAGTACTGATCTGAGCCTGTTATGAACTTCTCATTCTTCTTCTCAGGAGTGTCAATAAGGGATAATCCATACTTCGATAAAGTATCGAACTCAGTAATATACTCCGAGACTGCTCTGCCATTCTGCTTAAGCTCTAAGAACTTCCTAAACAATTCTGATTTCTGAGCAGCTAGTTTAAACTTATCACTGAATCGGGCCTTGAACTGATCCCAAGTAACTTGATCCTTAGGAGTGGCTTCCTTAATAGCATTCCACTAATTTATTGCCCGTTCTTGCAGCTGACGGGATGTTAGCTCCCTCTTCATCGCATCCTCGATATCCAAATCTCTGAAGATGTGCTCACAGCTATCAAGCCAATCCTGAACTTTCGTACCTGATTCCGTTCCATGGAACGTGTAACGACCCAGAAAATCTGAACCAATTTAAAATTTTTAAATTGGCTAAGATAATGGATTTTAAATATTTAAAATAAATATTTTAAATAATGGCGATGAAAACTGAGTTGAAATTGACATTTGAAAACCAATATAATTAATTATAATTATATATAGAATTGAAAATGGCGCGGTAGTTCGATAATTCGATTTCAAACTTCAATTGAATATACCGGGTGCAAAACAATCTGGATTTTAGTGAGACCAAAAACATTAGTATCTAATTGATGATATCTTTCTAACGAATCCGACCAATCGAAATTTGATAGCGGGAATCAAAAGATATGTCCAGTTGAAAATTCTGAATAGTCGCTATGGAATTCAGGCCCTTAAAAATGGATATTTTGCAAATGACCTCGGATTTCGACGAAACCACTTTTGTTGGATCCGCAGGGTCAAGTTATTGTTAGGTTTCAAATTTCATAATTTTTCGAATCAATATGTGAGCGTGGCAAAGGAAAACGCGTTTGACCAGTTTCTGTTGATTTTAATCGACTGGAAATTGGCCATTTTTCAAATGGTCTCAGAATTTGACGAAACTGGTTTTGTTAGGACCGTATCGTCAATACGAAGCTAGAAAATATTTTTATGGAATTTTTCTAGTTAGTATGTGACCCCGGTAATTTGAAATGTGCATTTAAAATTCAATATAAGGATTTAAAATGAAAATTCAAAAGGAAACTAATTGTAACGATCAAATCAGCTTACGATACATACCCCATTGTGTTCGGAATGGGGGTAAAACGCTATGGACGACAGGCGGTGGACCTCGTTTCGGGGTCGTATGTAAAAGTCAACCTTTTTACAAATTAAATAATTAATTAATAAAAAAAATATTATTTTAATTTCCTTTTCCCACCTTTTTCTTCTTCATTGGCCCCCCCGATTCATTGTTCATTTACCAGATAAAAAAAAAAAAAAGAAAGAAGAACCCTAATTTCGTCGAGCCGCCGCCTGAAGCCTGCCACCGACGAACCCCTCGACGCCGCCCCCACCTAGAAGCCGCCTTCACCTCGAAACCCCTCGAACACCCCTCCCAGTCGCGACGCAATCGAGGCCTCCACCTCGAACACCACAGCGACGCCGCCTGAAGCTCGCCACCGACGAACACCATCGAGCCCTCCCTCTTCGCAGCCTGAGGTGAACGTTTAGATTATTTTGTTTTGTTTTTATTTTTGTTTTACAGTAAATTGAAAACTGTTTTCTTATAAATTGTAAACTGTTTTTTTTATAATAATTTAAAAACTGTTTTTTTTTAAAGAAATGAAAACTGTTTCTTTTATAATAATTTAAAAACTGTTTTTTTTTAAAGAAATGAAAACTGTTTTGTTTTTAAAGAGTTAAAACTGATTTTTTTTAAAAGAAAATTAAAACTGATATAAAAAGAAAATAAAAACTGAATTTTTATAAAGTATGAAACTGTTTTTTTTAAAGTATAAAACTGATTTCAAAAGAATTTTTAAACTGATTTTTAAAAGGTTTTGAAAACTGATTTTTAAAGTTATAAAAACTGAATTTTTAAAAGGTATAAAACTGAAATTTTTAAAAGTATTAAAACTGAAATTTTTAAAAAGAGTAAAAACTGATTTTGATTTTTAAAAGGTATTGAAAACTGATTTCTTTAAAAAGTAAAAATCAGATTTTTATATATTGAAAGTCGAAGTAAAAATCATATTTTTATATATTGAATAGCATCGTAAAAATTCGATTTTTACATATGTAGAGAATACGGGCGAAAGCGACAAAAGACGAAGCTTTAGTGAGATTTCTGATTTAAAATTTATATATATGTGTGTGTGAAGTAAAAGTGAATTGCTATATATAAATATATATAAATATATATATATATACGCCCCTCGTCCACAAACCATGGACGATATTTATTGATTGAAATTGTTGTGATAATTGGTTGGTAGCGAATGATTGTTTGGGATTGTTTGTGATTGATATTGGTTGATTGTGGTTGAAAAATACCCATTGGTGGTTGTGAAATATTTGGTTGAAACCACATAGGATTAGTTTGTGGAAATGAAATAAATATATACATGCCGCCTGCGTGCGAACTAGATGCATGAACCCCATTGTCAAAAACCGTGAGGTTTTAAGGTAAAGCGAGGAGCCGTACTAGGGACGGTGCCGGTGTAACTATCCTGCCGTTATGCTGCCGAAATTTTGAATAATATTTGTGTGTTTGAATTATTTTCATATGCTTAAACTATATTTATTCATTGTATAGAAAACATTCATGTGTTGAATTGATATTCATTCGTTGATTTGAAATTCATGTGTTGAATGGTATTCATATTTTGAAATAAATTGTTCGATAATAAAAAATCACATTTTTATCTATATATAAAAACTATTGAAAACATTCATGTGTTGAATTGATATTCATTCGTTGTTTAGAAATTCATGTGTTGAATGGTATTCATATTTTGAAATAAATTGTTCGATAATAAAAATCACATTTTTACCTATATATAAAAACTATTGAAAACATTCATGTGTTGAATTGATATTCATTCGTTGATTAGAAATTCATGTGTTGAATGGTATTCATATTTTGAAATAAATTGTTCGATAATAAAAATCACATTTTTATCTATATATAAAAACTATTGAAAACATTCATGTGTTGAATTGATATTCATTCGTTGATTAGAAATTCATGTGTTGAATGGTATTCATATTTTGAAATAAATTGTTCGATAATAAAAATCACATTTTTATCTATATATAAAAACCATAGAAAACATTCATGTGTTGAATTGATATTCATTCGTTGTTTAGAAATTCATGTGTTGAATGGTATTCATATTTTGAAATAAATTGTTCGATAATAAAAATCACATTTTTATCTATATATAAAAACCATAGAAAACATTCATGTGTTGAATTGATATTCATTCGTTGTTTAGAAATTCATGTGTTGAATGGTATTCATATTTTGAAATAAATTGTTCGATAATAAAAATCACATTTTTATCTATATATAAAAACTATTGAAAACATTCATGTGTTGAATTGATATTCATTCGTTGATTAGAAATTCATGTGTTGAATGGTATTCATATTTTGAAATAAATTGTTTGATAATAAAAATCACCTTTTATCGACTATATGAACTATATAGAAAAATAGTGTTTTGAAATTAATCGTTTTACAATAAAAATCACATTTTTTATTGTATGCATAAATCGTTGAAATGTGAAGTGTTAAAAATAGCCACTTGTTCAAAATAAACATATATGAGTTGAAATATTCATTAATTAGCTAATGAAATGATTTGCACCTATTTACGTAACATTAGAATGAATGGAGTTTTAAACCAAATAGAAATCGAATATGAAGTCGAATAGAAATTGATAAATGATAAGAACTGTATATATATGTACATGCAATATTCATTGAACAGGTTATAGCAAAGGGGCTAGAGAAGAGGAATAAAATTTTGTGCCCGACAAATAGGTACACATTTACTGATTTGTTTGGGTGATGATTTTGAGCCTGTTGGCTAGCCGCTTGGCTTTTACTTTTTCTTTTTGAGATTAGAAGGACCGGGAACGCTATTTGCGATTTCCCGATGCTCCCGGTGCAGGGGAGGTTATGGCGAAATTTTTCCAAAATTTAAGGTGTTAGAAAAATATTTGAAGTGAAAACGATATTGAAATCATTGAATGAACTATATTTATATAAATATATAAATATAAATAAAATTAAAACGAAACGAAGCCGTGCAGTTCGTATTTTGAAACCGTGATTTCAAACGACTAGTGCGGGAAATCCGACCATTGGATTTTCCCGAAACCTCAACCGTCGGGTTCGCCTTGGAAATATCTTCCCAACGGCACCAACTTTGTAGAAATCCAACGGTTGGATTGTCTGGAATGTTTAATTCAAATCTGAAGAAAAACAGCGCCAGAAACGATTATATTTATTTATATATATAAATATAATTATATTTAATCGAATAACGACGCTGCAGTTCGTATTTTGAAATCGAAATTTCAAACGAGTGTACCGGGAGATCCGACCGTCGGATTTTCCCGAAACTGGAACCGTTGGATTCGTTTTGAAAAGACCTTTCTAATGATGTAAAATTTGTGAAGATCCAACGGTTAGATTTTCAGATATGTGTAAATCAAATCTGAAGAAAAACAGCGCCACGGCCGCGTTATGGCCCGAAGCGTCGTTTTGAATAAATGGGCTATTTTAAAATAAATAAAAATAGCGATAAATCGTTATAAAATATTGGAAACAATATGGAATGGAAATAAACTGAATTTGCTTGATTTATGTGATATTTGATGGTTGAATGTGTTTGGTGTGAAAATTACATTAAAGAACAAACGTGATGTTGTCAAATAATTTAACCATTGAAATAAATCGATTTGAAATTCTAAATATACGCGAATTATTTGGAAAGGCCGAGTTAATTCTCATTTCGAATAATCGACCGACGATTGAAAGTCGAAGATGAAGACGGCGGTCGAAGACCGGAGATCTTCACCTCGTTTGGATGGTAACCGAGGTCATGATTGGGAGGCATCCCGAAATATGGATAATGAGTGGTGATCGTCCAAACGTACGTGGTGATCGAAGGGTTTGCGAGGTATTTAGTGCCTCCGGTTTCGTTCAGACCCAGAACGGACTTGTAAATGGACTGTGTGTCTGACATTGGAGTTTATTCTGTGTTGATTGATTTCTGTTAAATATACATCTGTTTGGCGGCGGAGAATTTATTCTTTTGCTTAACGCCCTTCTCTGAGACGTACGAGCTCAGAGGTTGTATATCGATGGACATCAGTCGCATGGCATGAATTGCCTGTGTGGCATGCTAAGATGCAGTGATTAGGGCTTCTGTTGAAAAGCAAAGTCTTGTGGTGATGATCAAAGCACCTCCTGTGTGGCGTAGCTTTGTGTATAACGTGAATTCGCGAGCCTCACACCCCGGTATGAACCTAAAACGGGAGAGGACATCAGGGAGGGCCTGCGTTTCTTTCTAGCTAGGGTGGTGTCAGTGACCTACCAGCCCTGACATTTATATACTTTTCACCTATGTGGTTGTTGCTGTTGCGAGGCGCCTCGGTTTGATCGGACGATCCGGGTCCGATGGAGTCATTCGTTGGCTCGTCTACACCCCAAAGGGTGGGGAAACGCAGGTTCAGGAATTTTAATCCACATCGGTGGACCGGCCCTGACGATCCAAGGGCCCACCTGAGTCTGGGTCCTGAGGGGCGGGCTAGAGCGTCTCGAATTCGGTAAGGACTATCTTTTGCCTTGGTTCATGACGGAAATCCAATTTCCAAATACGACATCGTGCGGTTTTGATTGTATACCTATATATGGCGACATAATGGTATGGGGCATTAATGCCGTCTATGATTGATAGTTATGATTTGAAATTGTTTTCAAAACATATAAACACTAGCAATAATATCAAATGCCTTTGTTTTATTCGTATCAAGCATATCTTGGCCGTTATAAGGAAAAACTCTATCCTCCGGTTTGCGTTGCATTGTGTGATGGGAACTGAGTCTTATAACGGCTTCATTTTTTATAAAAAGCATAGCGATGTTTAAAAGAAAGATTTGTTTTAAAGCACTGGCAATCCAATGGAGTAAACCCGTTCCACGAAAGTGGCGTGGTCCTGTGATTAGCCAAATATATATGTGTTGAGTAGATTTCTCATACCAGTCCCATGACTGACTCGTAGTTTGTTTCACTCTCAAACTCGGGTGCCCCTTTTTCCACACGGGCAGCCTTGTATTCAGGTTTAGCTGGTTCTTTCTGGATAGCTGGAGCTGAAGATGGATTCTATCATTTATTTCTTTTTATGCTGTTCAGCTCCTATTGTACATATTTTGTTTATTTCCGCTGTAGACATTTATGTATAGCTGAACTGTATTTGTACTAAGTAAGATCCTGTATACTGTGTAACTCTGATGATTACTTTTATCCAGTATATTTTGTTGTTCATTATCTGGTGTATTTATTTAATTCTGTTCTGCTATTATATGTTTCTGTGTTATATTCCAAAGATAACCTTGTTTCCGTGAGAACGGGAATTCGGGTCGTCTCATCGTGGTATCAGAGCTTTGGTTAAGCTTAGTTCTGGAATATAACATTTGAACGAACTCGTCAGAAATAGAACCAGTAGTGTTCTAGGACGGGTAACTCTATACAGATAGGATCAGTAATATCCTAGTATGAGTAAAGCAGAATGATTACACCTCGATAGACACATTTACATTGAAGTATGTGTTTCTATATTTTAAAATACCTTTTCTGTGACCTGACACTTGATCTGCTATTTGCAGAAGTACTAGAAAAATGAGTGCCAGAAACAGAAGGAGTACAGAACCCGATCTAGAGGCTCTATTCAAGAGATATCGAAATCTGGGTGGAGAAAAATTCTCGGGCAATGAATCTATTATTCAAACTCAAGCTTGGATGAGTTCTGTCGAAAAAATCTTTGAGCATATCCAGCTGAGAGATGACCAGAAACGGTTAGTAGCATCTTGGGCGCTCAAAGAGGAAGCTTTAATCTGGTGGGAAACAATCATCAAAGATAATCCAGAAGGTGATATCACCTGGGACAGATTTAAAGTGATTTTACTAGAAAGGTTTACTCCTCCCGAAGCAACCGAGAGATTGTGTGAAGAATTTTCTTATCTAATACAAGGTGACATGACCATTCCGGAATACCATAAGAAATTCAACGAACTTGCTCACTTTGCTCCTCATCTAATTCAAAATCCGAAGAGGAAAAATATGAGATTTATTCACGGGCTTCAAAGGAAATACCAGAATAAGGTATTGGGGCATGTGAAGCTTCCTTTTTCTGAAATGATTTACATGGCTTATCAGTATGAAGATCTCTATAAGAAAGGAATGTTGCGCGACGAAGAAGAAGTCTGTTCTAGTGACATAGCAAAGTCAGAAGCTGATATTCCTGAAGCCAGTACAAGGTCTGAGGTCAATAAGAAGCTCAATGCCAAGAGAAAAAGGGCTGAATCTGGGAACGAACAAATAACAACCGCCACGTGCTCAAGCTGCAATAGAAAAGGACATTTGGCGATAAGTTGCAAATTTTGGAACAAACGAAGAAAGAGAGGATTAGAACCCAGTAAGAAGGTTCCTGAAGGCAGAGGATGCCATAAGTGCCATCAGGCTGGGCATATCGCGAAAAACTGCCCGCTATCTCAGAAATCTGGAGCAGTACAAGTGAATGAAGTGGCAGAAGTGCCTACATCTCCGTCTGCTCAGGAAAGGTCTGATGTTTTAGAAGGCACGCTCAATGTCAAAAACATTCCAGTTAAAGTACTGTTTGACACAGGTGCTTCACGAAGCTTTATTGCAAAGAGTGCAGTCAAGAAGTTGGATTTGAATTTAAAGAAACTCAAAGAGCCAATGACTGTCCGAAATCCAGTTGGAGGTTCCATCAATCTCAGTTGGGTTTGTGCAGTACCCGTCTCCTTTTCTTGCTATAAATTCCCTATTATCTCTGTCGTCATGAATTTTGATGAATTCGATCTTATTTTGGGATTAGATTGGTTAACCAAATATGAAGCAGAGGTTAGATGCGCCGAGAGAGTTGTTAGAGCTAAGATTAAATCCGGGAGTTACATAACCATACCGTGTGAAGGTCAGAATGCTAACAGAAAAGACTTCTGGGCAGCTCTAAATGTTTCTCCGGACCAAATAGAAAATGTCCCTGAAGTCATAGAGAATATTCCTGACCTCATTAAAGATTTTCCTGTCGTCAAGAATTATGCGGATGTGTTTGAGGAAGTTGTTCGCTTACCTCCGCAGAGAGAAATAGATTTCAAAATTGCTTTAATTCCAAATGCAAGGCCGGTAGTTCACGATATTCGAAGAATGTCCTTGAAAGAGAAGGAGGAATTAGACAATCAAACATGACAGCTAGTATGGAATGGTCTGATAAGGCCTAGTTTCTCTGATTGGGGTGCAGCAGTGGTATTT
The DNA here is from genome assembly GCA_030737875.1 of Allium sativum. Lineage (NCBI taxonomy): Eukaryota > Viridiplantae > Streptophyta > Magnoliopsida > Asparagales > Amaryllidaceae > Allium > Allium sativum. The sequence goes on along the minus strand of CM060926.1, from coordinate 603,754,338 downwards.
GTCCCAAAATCTGATGGTACTCTACGGCTATGCGTGGATTATCGAGATCTGAACAAGCAGACAATAAAGAATAAATATCCGTTGCCGCGAATTGATGATTTATTGGATCGATTAAATGGAGCACAGGTATTTTCAAGAATGGACCTAGCTACAGGTTTCCATCAACTCCGAATTGCCGAAGAATGTGTTCCAATGACCGCGTTCAGAGGCCCCGACTTATTCTACGAGTGGTTAGTAATGCCGTTCGGCTTATGTAACGCTCCAACTTATTTCGTTGATCTGATGAACAGAGTATTCAGAGGAGTATTGAATAAATTTGTTCTGGTTTTCATTGACGATATTCTAATCTTCTCTAAATCAAAGGCCGAACATGAAAAGCATCTGCAACAGGTTCTAGAAATCCTCAGAAGGAATGTATTGAAAGCCAAGTTTTCCAAATGTATATTCTGGCAAGATGAAGTGAAATTTCTGGGCCATGTTGTATCGAAAGAAGGAATTGCTGTGGATCCAAGTAAAATCACAGCTATCCAGAATTGGAAACAGCCCAGTACTCCCACTGAAGTCCGCAGTTTTCTCGGATTGGCTAGCTATTACCGGAAGTTCGTTAAAGACTTTTCTAAGATATCTGGCCACTTAACGAAGCTTACAAAGAAGCATTCTAAATTCAAATGGACTCAAGAGAGTGAGGAGGCTTTCGAAGAGCTAAAGTTGAGATTAACTACAGCTCCAGTGTTAACCATCATCGATGGCAACCAAGATTTAAAAGTCTGGGCTGATGCTTCTAGAGAAGGCCTTGGCGCAGTGTTAATGCAAAGAGGTCAAGTGATTGCTTACGCTAGCCGTCAACTTAAGCCACACGAGAAGAACTATGTAACTCATGATCTTGAGTTATTGGCTATCATATTCTCTCTGAAAATCTGGAGACATTATCTTCTGGGCGAGAGGTTTGAACTGTTTACAGATCATCAGTCATTAAAGTATCTGTTCACTCAGAAGGACTTGAATCTAAGGCAGCAACGTTGGCTAGAGTTTCTTGCAGCATATGACTTCGAAATTATATATACTCCAGGGAAAGCCAATGTCGTGGCCGATGCGTTAAGCAGAAAGAATGTAATGATCGCCAGCTTTATTATCACAACATCCTTGATTGACAGAATATCTATTCTTCAGAAAGAGGATAACTTTATTAAGGATATGATCAAAAGGATCCAGAAAGGCGAACCCTCGTGTTTTCAATAGATAACGACGAGACCTTGAGGTTAAAAGGAAGGATTTGTGTTCCTGACATTCCTGAGCTGAAAAGGGAAGTGTTAGACGAGTGTCACAAGTCCAAGCTGAGTATCCATCCTGGCGTGGCCAAAATGTATAACGATCTCAAAAGAACATTCTGGTGGAAGGCTATGAAGAGAGACGTTTCTATATACGTTAGCCGATGCCCTACTTGCCAGCTAGTTAAAAGCGACCAACAGAAATTGGCTGGATTATTACAACCGCTAGAAGTTCCTGGCTGGAAGTGGGAACATATTTCTATGGATTTCATTGATGGTCTGCCCAAGACCAGAAAAGGAAATGACAGTATTTGGGTGATCGTAGATCGTTTCACGAAGACCGCCCATTTTATACCTGTCAAATCAAATAGAACCGCTCAGAGTCTGGCGCAGATATACTTCAGGGAAATAGTTAGACTACATGGAGTGCCACTCAGTATAGTCAGTGATAGGGATACAATATTCACTAGCAAATTCTGGGAAGCATTTCAAGTCGAGCTGGGAACGAAGTTAAACCTAAGCACCGCTTATCATCCTCAGACAGACGGTCAGACTGAGAGGGTGAATCGCATTCTAGAAGATCTATTGCGGGCTTGTGTTATAGATTTCGGTGGATCATGGGAAGACAATCTACATTTGGCTGAGTTCTCTTATAACAACAGCTACCAGGCGAGTCTGACAATGTCGCCATTCGAAGCATTGTATGGTAGACCGTGCCGATCTCCTGCTTGTTGGGTCGAGCCTGGGAATAGACTTGTGTTGGGTCCCGATATGATTCGAGAAGCGGCCGACAAAGTCGATTTTATTAAGAAGCGATTACTCGCCGCTCAAAGCCGACAAAAGAGCTATGCCGATAGAAGAAGAAGAGATATATCCTTTGAGGTTGGCGACTATGTATATTTGAAAGTATCGCCGATGAGAGGAGTTATCCGGTTCGGTAAAACTGGAAAGTTAGCACCCAAATTCATTGGTCCGTTTCCTATTCTGGAACGGATTGGAACTCTCGCTTATAGGGTCAAACTGCCTGACTGGTTGCCTGGGGTGCATGATGTATTTCATATATCTCAACTTCGAAAGCACGTTCATGATCCAGACTTGATCGTGGAAGAAGCAGCTCAGCAGGATATTGAAATTACTCCAGAATTAGCTGTGAGGCGAGAGCCGCTAAAGATCATCGGCAAAGAAACCAAAGAGCTGAGAAACAAGAAGGTTCACTTAGTCAAAGTGCAATGGAGTGGAGATCCGCGAGATTGTACTTGGGAAACTGAGGAGAGCATTCAGAAATCTTACCCCAGATGCCGAGTGGATATCTCTGATTGACTCCGGTGCAAGGTACATTTACCATACTTTACCTCACCATTTAATTCTCTATTCTATTATAATTGTTTGAATGATTTTAGAAGAAAAATAGGAATTAATTTGTATGGCTTTGAAAGGTTAAAAACAATTGGATTGGTTGTTGTGTTGTGTGATCGTAGATTTATCAAACCACTTTCGACTTTATTCCTTTTCGGGGATGAAAAGTTTTAAGTGGGGGAGATTGTAACGACCCAGAAAATCTGAACCAATTTAAAATTTTTAAATTGGCTAAGATAATGGATTTTAAATATTTAAAATAAATATTTTAAATAATGGCGATGAAAACTGAGTTGAAATCGACATTTGAAAACCAATATAATTAATTATAATTATATATAGAATTGAAAATGGCGCGGTAGTTCGATAATTCGATTTCAAACTTCAATTGAATATACCGGGTGCAAAACAATCTGGATTTTAGTGAGACCAAAAACATTAGTATCTAATTGATGATATCTTTCTAACGAATCCGACCAATCGAAATTTGATAGCGGGAATCAAAAGATATGTCCAGTTGAAAATTCTGAATAGTCGCTATGGAATTCAGGCCCTTAAAAATGGATATTTTTCAAATGACCTCGGATTTCGACGAAACCACTTTTGTTGGATCCGCAGGGTCAAGTTATTGTTAGGTTTCAAATTTCATAATTTTTCGAATCAATATGTGAGCGTGGCAAAGGAAAACGCGTTTGACCAGTTTCTGTTGATTTTAATCGACTAGAAATTGGCCATTTTTCAAACGGTCTCAGAATTTGACGAAACTGGTTTTGTTAGGACCGTATCGTCAATACGAAGCTAGAAAATATTTTTCTGGAATTTTTCTAGTTAGTATGTGACCCCGGTAATTTGAAATGTGCGTTTAAAATTCAATATAAGGATTTAAAATGAAAATTCAAAAGGAAACTGATTGTAACGATCAAATCAGCTTACGATACATACCCCATTGTGTTCGGAATGGGGGTAAAACGCTATGGACGACAGGCGGTGGACCTCGTTTCGGGGTCGTATGTAAAAGTCAACCTTTTTACAAATTAAATAATTAATTAATAAAAAAAATATATTATTTTAATTTCCTTTTCCCCCCTTTTTCTTCTTCATTGGCCCCCCCGATTCATTGTTCATTTACCAGATAAAAAAAAAAAAAAAAAGAAGAACCCTAATTTCGTCGAGCCGCCGCCTGAAGCCTGCCACCGACGAACCCCTCGACGCCGCCCCCACCTAGAAGCCGCCTTCACCTCGAAACCCCTCGAACACCCCTCCCAGTCGCGACGCAATCGAGGCCTCCACCTCGAACACCACAGCGACGCCGCCTGAAGCTCGCCACCGACGAACACCATCGAGCCCTCCCTCTTCGCAGCCTGAGGTGAACGTTTAGATTATTTTGTTTTGTTTTTATTTTTGTTTTACAGTAAATTGAAAACTGTTTTCTTATAAATTGTAAACTGTTTTTTTTTATAATAATTTAAAAACTGTTTTTTTAAAGAAATGAAAACTGTTTCTTTTATAATAATTTAAAAACTGTTTTTTTTAAAGAAATGAAAACTGTTTTGTTTTTAAAGAGTTAAAACTGATTTTTTTTAAAAGAAAAATAAAACTGATATAAAAAGAAAATAAAAACTGAATTTTTATAAAGTATGAAACTGTTTTTTTTAAAGTATAAAACTGATTTCAAAAGAATTTTTAAACTGATTTTTAAAAGGTTTTGAAAACTGATTTTTAAAGTTATAAAAACTGAATTTTTAAAAGGTATAAAACTGAAATTTTTAAAAGTATTAAAACTGAAATTTTTAAAAAGAGTAAAAACTGATTTTGATTTTTAAAAGGTATTGAAAACTGATTTCTTTAAAAAGTAAAAATCAGATTTTTATATATTGAAAGTCGAAATAAAAATCATATTTTTATATATTGAATAGCATCGTAAAAATTCGATTTTTACATATGTAGAGAATACGGGCGAAAGCGACAAAAGGCGAAGCTTTCTATAAAGGAAGTGTCGTGCAGTTGGATAGCTATTGGTGAGATTTCTGATTTAAAATTTATATATATATGTGTGTGAAGTAAAAGTGAATTGCTATATATATATATATATACACGCCCCTCATCCACAAACCATGGACGATATTTATTGATTGAAATTGTTGTGATAATTGGTTGGTAGCGAATGATTGTTTGGGATTGTTTGTGATTGATATTGGTTGATTGTGGTTGAAAAATACCCATTGGTGGTTGTGAAATATTTGGTTGAAACCACATAGGATTAGTTTGTGGAAATGAAATAAATATATACATGCCGCCTGCGTGCGAACTAGATGCATGAACCCCATTGTCAAAAACCGCGAGGTTTTAAGGTAGAGCGAGGAGCCGTACTAGGGACGGTGCCGGTGTAACTACCCTGCCGTTATGCTGCCGAAATTTTGAATAATATTTGTGTGTTTGAATTATTTTCATATGCTTAAACTATATTTATTCATTGTATAGAAAACATTCATGTGTTGAATTGATATTCATTCGTTGATTAGAAATTCATGTGTTGAATGGTATTCATATTTTGAAATAAATTGTTCGATAATAAAAAATCACATTTTTATCTATATATAAAAACTATTGAAAATATTCATGTGTTGAATTGATATTCATTCGTTGTTTAGAAATTCATGTGTTGAATGGTATTCATATTTTGAAATAAATTGTTCGATAATAAAAATCACATTTTTACCTATATATAAAAACTATTGAAAACATTCATGTGTTGAATTGATATTCATTCGTTGATTAGAAATTCATGTGTTGAATGGTATTCATATTTTGAAATAAATTGTTCGATAATAAAAATCACATTTTTATCTATATATAAAAACTATTGAAAACATTCATGTGTTGAATTGATATTCATTCGTTGATTAGAAATTCATGTGTTGAATGGTATTCATATTTTGAAATAAATTGTTCGATAATAAAAATCACATTTTTATCTATATATAAAAACCATAGAAAACATTCATGTGTTGAATTGATATTCATTCGTTGTTTAGAAATTCATGTGTTGAATGGTATTCATATTTTGAAATAAATTGTTCGATAATAAAAATCACATTTTTATCTATATATAAAAACCATAGAAAACATTCATGTGTTGAATTGATATTCATTCGTTGTTTAGAAATTCATGTGTTGAATGGTATTCATATTTTGAAATAAATTGTTCGATAATAAAAATCACATTTTTATCTATATATAAAAACTATTGAAAACATTCATGTGTTGAATTGATATTCATTCATTGATTAGAAATTCATGTTTTGAATGGTATTCATATTTTGAAATAAATTGTTTGATAATAAAAATCAGCTTTTATCGACTATATGAACTATATAGAAAAATAGTGTTTTGAAATTAATCGTTTTACAATAAAAATCACATTTTTTATTGTATGCATAAATCGTTGAAATGTGAAGTGTTAAAAATAGCCACTTGTTCAAAATAAACATATATGAGTTGAAATATTCATTAATTAGCTAATGAAATGATTTGCACCTATTTATGTAACATTAGAATGAATGGAGTTTTAAACCAAATAGAAATCGAATATGAAGTCGAATAGAAATTGATAAATGATAAGAACTGTATATATATGTACATGCAATATTCATTGAACAGGTTATAGCAAAGGGGCTAGAGAAGAGGAATAAAATTTTGTGCCCGACAAATAGGTACACATTTACTGATTTGTTTGGGTGATGATTTTGAGCCTGTTGGCTAGCCGCTTGGCTTTTTCTTTTTCTTTTTGAGATTAGAAGGACCGGGAACGCTATTTGCGATTTCCCGATGCTCCCGGTGCAGGGGAGGTTATGGCGAATTTTTTCCAAAATTTAAGGTGTTAGAAAAATATTTGAAGTGAAAACGATATTGAAATCATTGAATGAACTATATTTATATAAATATATAAATATAAATAAAATTAAAACGAAACGAAGCCGTGCAGTTCGTATTTTGAAACCGTGATTTCAAACGACTAGTGCGGGAAATCCGACCATTGGATTTTCCTGAAACCTCAACCGTCGGGTTCGCCTTGGAAATATCTTCCCAAAGGCACCAACTTTGTAGAAATCCAACGGTTGGATTGTCTGGAATGTTTAATTCAAATCTGAAGAAAAACAGCGCCAGAAACGATTATATTTATTTATATATATAAATATAATTATATTTAATCGAATAACGACGCTGCAGTTCGTATTTTGAAATCGAAATTTCAAACGAGTGTACCGGGAGATCCGACCGTCGGATTTTCCCGAAACTGGAACCGTTGGATTCGTTTTGAAAAGACCTTTCTAATGATGTAAAATTTGTGAAGATCCAACGGTTAGATTTTCAGATATGTGTAAATCAAATCTGAAGAAAAACAGCGCCACGGCCGCGTTATGGCCCGAAGCGTCGTTTTGAATAAATGGGCTATTTTAAAATAAATAAAAATAGCGATAAATCGTTATAAAATATTGGAAACAATATGGAATGGAAATAAACTGAATTTGCTTGATTTATGTGATATTTGATGGTTGAATGTGTTTGGTGTGAAAATTACATTAAAGAACAAACGTGATGTTGTCAAATAATTTAACCATTGAAATAAATCGATTTGAAATTCTAAATATACGCGAATTATTTGGAAAGGCCGAGTTAATTCTCATTTCGAATAATCGACCGACGATTGAAAGTCGAAGATGAAGACGGCGGTCGAAGACCGGAGATCTTCACCTCGTTTGGATGGTAACCGAGGTCCTGATTGGGAGGCATCCCGAAATATGGATAATGAGTGGTGATCGTCCAGACGTACGTGGTGATCGAAGGGTTTGCGAGGTATTTAGTGCCTCCGGTTTCGTTCAGACCCAGAACGGACTTGTAAATGGACTGTGTGTCTGACATTGGAGTTTATTCTGTGTTGATTGATTTCTGTTAAATATACATCTATTTGGCGGCGGAGAATTTATTCTTTTGCTTAACGCCCTTCTCTGAGACGTACGAGCTCAGAGGTTGTATATCGATGGACATCAGTCGCATGGCATGAATTGCCTGTGTGGCATGCTAAGATGCAGTGATCAGGGCTTCTGTTGAAAAGCAAAGTCTTGTGGTGATGATCAAAGCACCGCCTGTGTGGCGTAGCTTTGTGTATAACGTGAATTTGCGAGCCTCACACCCCGGTATGAACTTAAAACGGGAGAGGACATCAGGGAGGGCCTGCGTTTCTTTCTAGCTAGGGTGGTGTCAGTGACCTACCAGCCCTGACATTTATATACTTTTCACCTATGTGGTTGTTGCTATTGCGAGGCGCCTCGGTTTGATCAGACGATCCGGGTCCGATGGAGTCATTCGTTGGCTCGTCTACACCCCGAAGAGTGGGGAAACGCAGGTTCAGGAATTTTAATCCACATCGGTGGACCGGCCCTGACGATCCAAGGGCCCACCTGAGTCTGGGTCCTGAGGGGCGGGCTAGAGCGTCTCGAATTCGGTAAGGACTATCTTTTGCCTTGGTTCATGACGGAAATCCAATTTCCAAATACGACATCGTGCGGTTTTGATTGTATACCTATATATGGCGACATAATGATATGGGGCATTAATGCCGTCTATGATTGATAGTTATGATTTGAAATTGTTTTCAAAACATATAAACACTAGCAATAATATCAAATGCCTTTGTTTTATTCGTATCAAGCATATCTTGGCCGTTATAAGGAAAAACTCTATCCTCCGGTTTGCGTTGCATTGTGTGATGGGAACTGAGTCTTATAACGGCTTCATTTTTTATAAAAAGCATAGCGATGTTTAAAAGAAAGATTTGTTTTAAAGCACTGGCAATCCAATGGAGTAAACCCGTTCCACGAAAGTGGCGTGGTCCTGTGATTAGCCAAATATATATGTGTTGAGTAGATTTCTCATACCAGTCCCATGACTGACTCGTAGTTTGTTTCACTCTCAAACTCGGGTGCCCCTTTTTCCACACGGGCAGCCTTGTATTCAGGTTTAGCTGGTTCTTTCTGGATAGCTGGAGCTGAAGATGGATTCTATCATTTATTTCTTTTTATGCTGTTCAGCTCCTATTGTACATATTTTGTTTATTTCCGCTGTAGACATTTATGTATAGCTGAACTGTATTTGTACTAAGTAAGATCCTGTATACTGTGTAACTCTGATGATTACTTTTATCCAGTATATTTTGTTGTTCATTATCTGGTGTATTTATTTAATTCTGTTCTGCTATTATATGTTTCTGTGTTATATTCCAAAGATAACCTTGTTTCCGTGAGAACGGGAATTCGGGTCGTCTCAGAACGGCTTCCCACCAAGACTAGTGTAGTCTTTACAGAGCTTGGTAAAATCGGTCCTAGGCGCCTGCATCGCTGCACCACCACTATTTGCAGCATTAGGAGCTGCCCTCTGAACATCCCTAAGCATCTCTCTCATGAAGTCAGTGAACATCGTCCTCATATCAAGAGCATTCCTATTATTGGCTCCTGAACCATTATTCCTCGTGTATCGGCTCATCGTCTTATCTGTAAAAAGAAAACGATTAACCATCTATTCCGTGGTGCCAGTGCAGTGCGACTCCATCCTTTGATATACTAATATTGTGTATATATATATATAACATTTGAAAACCCAAAATATAACAGATACGCGCTCTCATATATGTACTATCTCTCCCTGGTGTCTTTCCCTAGGTTAACTACGCAACCTAAAGCTCTAATACCGAGTGTGACGGCCCACCCCGCACCAGCCGACATTTCCAATGAAAGTGCACTACGCCAATGCCCGACTAGCACGAGATGGTCGCCAAAGAAAGGAAGAGAAAGAAATTTGAACTAACAAGGATCCTGTAGAATGTCTCACATCGCATGGAATAATAATAACATACTTGATATAAAACAGGCGAGACAATGCATAAGCTGAAAACTAAACCATAATCATCATAGCAGCAGAAATTCAAAATACAGCTTATTACAACTCCAACATATTGTCTTTAAAGCAAAGAAAAAGGTGCACTGCTAATGCCCGAAGTAGTGACCAGCAACAACACAGAGAGAATATCTATATATATCATATGTGGAAGCCTCATGTCATTTCCAGTACAGCTACTTGTGCATATCACCTAACATATCTCTAGTCTGCTCATTTAAGAGCACCCAGAGTAATAAGAAGAGACATAAAACTCTGGGTCAGACAAAAGTCTGGTATGAGCAATAAGCAGCAAAACAGAACAATAACAAGTATACATAATCATACCTGAACCTGGACCTGCAACCAAAGAGTTAGCACAACAGGATGTACAATACTCTAAGGTGACATTTACACATGGTGTGAAAATAATGGGGAGGGTATGTGCATGTCATGATGTTAACAAAAATCAAACATAGCAATCATCCTCACATCTCTCACTCAGTGCATAAAGCATACGATATCTACCACTTTGATCACCCAATTATTTGTTACGATCGTTCTACCCACGGAGTCATAACGGCTCCACTGTACTGATCCGTAACCACTAATACTTCGCTATGTCCACTCTTCCCCATGGAGTCATAACAACCCCACTGCACTGGCTCATGGCCCTGCTACGATCACTTTGCCCCATGGGGTCATAACAACCCCGCTGCACTGATCCATATTCATGAAGTTAACTCGTTGGTTCCCATCTGGATCCTGAGTTCTACTTCCTATTTGGACTAAATTTGCATCTCGGGTTTTGGTCATAATTCCAGTTTGTGACTCTTCAGTTTAGTTCGTGATCCTCCATGTTGACTCGTAGTGAATGAAAGTGTCGGTATACGACTTAGGCAGGATCAGTAATATGGATAAGCGGAAAGTATGTGATATACTAACTTGTATATTTACAATAGTTATGCAGGTAAATATTTAGTATAAAATGATCTCACAGAAGCAATATCACAGATAAGTAAGTGCAGTAATAGAAAAAACACACCAGGGATTTTTATACTGGTTCGGAGCACCGTCCTACGTCCAGTCCCAGATCTCCTATCTGGAATTTCACTAAAAAACTACCTCACTTCACCCGGAGGAATAGGTTCACAACACCCGAGCAGCCGAATGGGATTTCACACCTCTATCAACATGAGGACTTCACAACTTGCCTCTTACAACACCGAGGACTTCAGACAAGATAATTAAACTTGTAATTTGATAATGTATGTTCTCATTAACACGAATTTGTCAATTCTTGTACACCCTTCCTATAATCTTATCCTCAAATATGATCTTGTGATTATGAAGATTTGGAAGATGATATCATTGTTTGAATCTAAAGAATAATATATAGATTCGTTCAAATAACGATATGTGAGAATTATGAGCTTTTGAATGCTTTTAGAGAGCAAGAATGAAATCAGCAATTAGATAACAAGAATAGAAAGAATTGTTGTTTTTAAAATGGTGATTTCATGTTGCTTTTATAGAGGATGGAGAGTTGTAATCATTGGTGAAGAGAAGCAACGAATAGAGATGATTTTTAGCGAAGAGAAAAGGAAACAACCCTTGATAAATAAGAGTGTCTATTCGAAAAGTTGTTTCAGTTCGTAGACCAGTCGACTGGTTAAAAATGACCAGTAGACTGGTATTTGAATATATGTATGTCATATACATGTGTGCATGTTCATTGTGCATTTCTGCCCAGAAACGGTCGACCGCCCAGAATGAAACCAGTCGACCGGTTTCTGATAGTATGCACAATGAATGTGCATACGTATATATACATATATATATATATATATATTCAAACCATTGAGGTATATGATTATTTGAGGATAGATTTTGACATTTATAACCCAACTAAAAACTCTAAATAATCATCCTCTAATATTAAATACCATTGAATCTCTTCTTTTTGTCGATCTTGAACTTCTCCCTGTCATTTAATCAAAACGCCGTGAATTCCTTGATTCAACAGTGAACCCCTGTCCGGTTCGTGACCCACCTGGTCGGGTCGTGGGTGGCGCTCCAATCCGGTTCATGGCTCGTCCTCAACTCCGCCTCGTGTCCTCTGGTCGTGGTCATTGGTCATGACTCCATACTCCAGCTCTTGGTGGTGCTTCCTGGCGGTTCGTGGTGCACTACTCGAGTCCGGTTCGCGATGAACGGCTCGTGGTTCAGGTGCTTCATCCACTTGGTTCGTGTCTTGCTCGAGGAGAGTTGGCTCGTAGGAGATAGTGTCATGGTGGAGTCCGGTCATGCTACCTTGGTGCGAGCGGGTCAGGTCGCTGGGGTGTCTCATGAACGGGATACGACCAATTTCCTGCAACTTTTCCAACAAGCAATTTACGCCATTCGACGGCGTTTTCAACCATTCTAACTTCACTAGAAAATCACAAGTCCTTCCAAACAAGCATACCAACATGTAGAAACGACCATAAATGCCAAAACAACCATATAACATGTTTATAAGGTCAAACATACCCAAAATCCATATTTTTCCCTTAATCCCCTTAATCATGGTTTAACCATACGATTAGCAAAACATGTCAAAACTAACCCAAATTTTTATCAGAGCCCTAAAATAATATTTTAGAATTTTATAAATTTTTCCAGATTTTTCTGAGCCATAATTTCGCTAATTATCACTAATCACTCCTAATTAACCGTAATTAGTGAAAACAATGCAGATCACTCACCTTAGCCACAAATAAAATATTAGATCTGAAACTCTACTGTTTTGGGTCGAAATCCAATGTATAATAGCAGCCCCAACTCTGATTTGATGCTAATCTGACTTGATTTGGTGTAATTTTGCTTAATTAGTGATTAGGAGGTGATTTGAGATGATTTTAGAAGGTAGAGGCCGTTGTTAGGGTTGAAGAGAGGTAAGTGGCGACTGGAAAATGACAAAGAAAATGTTTTTCTAACCCTAATCAGCCCTTATATAGCTCTAATCCCGAAATCCCCCAATGGGCCTAGCTGCTAATCACTCAGTTTTGCCCAATTAAGCTGTTTTTCACTTTCCAACCTTATTTCAGCTATATCTCCCAAAGGTAAGTCCGTTTGATCAATATGATCACTCTACGGAAAGGTAAACCATCATCTGAATTTAATGGTAGTGGGTTCAGGTCAAAACTCCTTACCAATCAAAAGTTATAGGCGAAACAAGATTCGTCGGGGGCAAAACGATCATTTAAAAATCGACAAAAATCGTGAACATGGAAAATGACCCCAATAGTCGTTTCCCAAAGTTACACGACTATACGACCTCATTTGATAATGAAATAAATATTCTACGATCCCCCGATGCATAGAATGCGGGTCGTTACGCATTTTTTATGGGAGCGGTGAGTCCTTCCTCAAAACAAGAAGAAAAGGCTTGCTCCAACATTAAATCCCTAAATTCTTTTTCCCAAAATGACCGATGTTTGCAACCAATTGAATCCGTCTTCCAGTCGTCGCTCCATCGCATAGGTCGCCACCACTGGTGCCACTCGCCGTTCGTCCTTAACCCGCACCCATAACCACTTAAACTTGCTCCATCTCGCTTCACAACCTATCTCCATAATTCTATCTTGTTCCGCCCTCCTTTGTCCGACGTTCAAAGATCATCGGAGCTACCCCATCACCTTCTAACGACCCAAGTTGACCTGCAATGGCGCACCACTCATTCGAGGTTGGCATAGCCACCTCTTCAGTTAAAAGTCTTCATTGTCGTGTCGATTATTACCGCTGTCACGCTGATCACCGTCGCTGTCCCGTGCAGGTGAGTTACTTGCTCACGGTTACTTATTTCATGTTTTCACTAAGTCTTGCATTAAGACTAATTAATTGGAGGCTGTTGTATTCCTATGGTATTTGGTACAATGGCCACTATCATTGTTCCATTATAATTTTTGTCTGGAGGCTTCGGTTGTATTTTTAATGTTTAGCATCTCCTGGCCATGCATACGCTTGCCTTACCCTCATTTGTTGGTGTTCTACCGTTGTTGTTTTGTTTCTGCTATGAACTGTTATTGTTATTATGGTGTGTTTGCTATATGTGAATGATTGGGATGTCAGAAATTAGCTAATTTGTCTCCGTATTATTATTATTATTATTATTATTATTATTATTATTATTATTATTATTATTCCTACGATTTGAGGCTATTGGGGATTTAATATTTTTGTTTGCTAGAGTTTCTTAGCAGTGCTTTATCGTATCGAGCCTTTTAGATGTCATTAAATGCTTTACATTCTACAATTAGGATTTTTCTTCGTGGATGTATGTACAATGAATGAAACCTTGTAGAATTTCCAGTCATTCATATGTGTAACTTGCTAATGCAGGTTTCTCAGACCTGAACATGACTTGAGGCAAGTGGTTAGAAGAGTTGGAAACCTTTGTTTTGTGTAGTTAAAATAGAAACCACTGTGTGAACAAAAGTGTTTGCAAGTCAGTCCTTTAGGGATATAATCTTAGATTGAGGTAGGGAGCCAGTACTAGGGTAAATTAAATAAAAATAAAATAAATAAATAAAAGAAAGAAGAAGAAGAAGTTGTATATCCTTCTTAAAATGCATCATTCAAAAATAATATTTGTCATGCAACATTGTTTTTTTTCAAGGTACGAGCACGTCTGCAAGAGAAGTTAAAACATGTTGTGCAAAGTAATTCCTTCTTATGCATATGATTTTAGAGGTTTGTTCATAAATTATTTCATCCTTTGTCGACAGTAAAGTCAATTTCATGTGCGTCCTACGCTTTTCATGTTCGTAGCGTACGTTGCATGTATTCGGTTGAAATACTAATATAATTGTTTCGTGAAATCCGTTTTTGAAAAAATTTTATTTGTCAACTTTATTAAGGGTAAGCATGTGTATATATGTTTGTATGTATGCTAGAAGAGCTACAAGGCACCTTTAATTGATAGTATCTTATTTGCAGTTTATTCTAAGTCATAATTTTTGTATTTAATTAAGCTAATGGGAATATTTCGGCCACTGGTACATGACAAATTTTCGTGCATACCTACTGTCTTTTGGGTGTCTTTAGTTCCTTTGTTTTGACAAGGAGTACCTACTATATTATTCGTTGAATGCTACCATTTTTCTCATATAAGGACCGCATTCACGCTAAAATCTTGAATTGCCATCACTCTTTGCTGAAACCATCCAATGGTTAATATATGCATTTCATCTCGTTTTGGGTTAGTTTCGGTAGTTCACTGATTATTATGCTCACATTATTTAATGTATGTATTAACCATTATATTTATGTGTTAATTACAAAGTGATTGACCTAAAATAAGTTTAATCCTGACCCGAGTGTTTTGTGTTTTTGCATTAAACACTCGAGTCAGGCGCAAGTGTACAGATGCAAAGGTTTTAGCTCTTAAAGAGGAGAGGCGTGAGAAAATGCATGTGCGCGCAACGCTGGACTAAAAGTGTAAAACTTTTATTTCACTTTAAATCTATGTATACATTATTTATCCACTGTGTAAATTAGTGACTCTGATAATTTTTGAAATACAATTTTTCGTTTGTGAGATACACTGTTGTTATATGTTGTGATTCTATGTTAAATTCTGTTTAAACCCTGTAAGGCAATAACAACCCATTATTTTGAACGCTTCAAGTTGGTTCAATTACCGACTTGGGGCGGTCAAAATGGTGGGCCTTTACAAACCTAATGCAACTATATGAATGCAAATTACCTATTTACACCTTTTCTAAAATTATATAATGACGGTTAGATTGATTTCAACAAAAGATTTCTCAGCCAGTTAACGAATAAGAGTTATCAGTGCCCCAGGAATCATTCTAGCAATGCAACTGAAGGTATAAGTACCTTAGGTGGAACAGCTGGTACAATATTTACAAATCACCGTAATATTTATAAACGGTTATTTCTCTGTCATAGTCTAGACACCGAAAAGTAATTCATTAGAAATAAACCAATTTGACAAAATATAATAATGTCCTAAAAAAATAAAAATAAAATGAGATAAATGCAAAATAAAAATTAATATGAATTACCAATGCAACTACAAATGATTTTTTTTTAATGCAAATGCAAATGCAAGCAACCAACAATGCAATTAAAATAAAAGAAGTTAAAACACAATATCTGAGCATGTAGTAATTTACTAGCAATTTTTACTGCTAATTTTTATTTTATTTTAAGAAAATAAGAAAGCAAGGCAAGTAAAGGAAATCTAAGCAATCAAGCAAACAATTTCTCTCTCTTTGATTTCTGTAACCTGAAATAGAGTTGAAGACAATGTTCGCTTTTATATATCTAACCCCTTTTTTTCCTTTTAAGGATGATAAACGAAAAGAAAGAACAACCAAAACAAAACTTCACAAACACAATTTAACCCAAAAATTAACAAAAGGCAGGAGCTCCTTTGTTTTTTTGAACCAGGTAAAAAAAACAAAACTAATTTATAGCACACTAGCCCACATACGCAATATAAAAAGAAAAGAGCCAGTCCACACACACAAATAAGCCCAGCTCTTATATAAAATGAAATGCACTTCAATGAAACTGACCTTATCACCAAATTGCACCCCTCATTCTCCCCTTCTCCCTTTTTTATCTTTCAGAAGATCAAAATGCAAGATTTTTTTTAAAAGAAATTCGAACTCCAAATTATGGCTCATGGAAAAAAAGTGAGAAATAAAAAGGTCGCGCTGTGTTTTGGGGTATTGGTTTCACAAGTCTGTCTGGAGCTTCAGGCTATATGTAACAACCCGGAATTTCAGAACCAATTTGAAATTTTTATTTTAGTTATTTTAATGGATTTTGAATATTTAAAATGATTTATTTTAAATAATAATGACGAAAAATTTATTTAAATCAAAGTTAGAACATATAAATTTATTTTAATTATATATAGAGTTTGAAATGGCGTGGCAGTTTGAAAATTCGATTTTAAATTTCAATTGAATGAACATGATTCAAAATAAATTGTATTTCAGTAAAATGGAAAACATTTGAATCTATTTAATTAAATCTTTTTAACGAATGTGAAAAATGTAGATTTCATAATATAAATTGAAAGTTATGTCCAGTTTAAAATTCAAAATAGTTGCTATGGAATTTATATATATATATATTAATATAATATATAGCCCTTAAAAATAGCCATTTTGCAAATGATCTCCGTTTTCGATGAAACCACTTTTGTTGGATCCGGAATGGCAAATTATTATTAGGTTTCAAATTTCATAATTTTTGGAATTAATATGTGAGCATTGTATAATTTTCGATGAAACGACCTCCAAACGACGAAATTAGTTTTGTTAGTAGCGTATCGTCAAAACATAGCTCGATTTATTTTTCTGTAGTTTTTAGAGTCAGTATGCGGCCTTGGTAAATTAAAAAGTACGTTTAAATTCAATATAAATTGGTTTATATTTTAATTTTTATAAAAACTAATCAAAATAGTCGAATTGGCAAATGAAACATATCCCATTGTGCCCGGAATGAGGGTATTTAGTTAGGAACGACAGTTGTTGGGTTCGATTATGAGTTCGGTGTTAAATTTTTTAGTTAGGAACAACAGTCGTTGGGTTCGATTAGGAGTTTGGTGTTAAATTTTCATAATTAAGCGAATAATGAAATTAAAAATAAATATTAAAAAGGTATAAATAAACCCTTTCCTCCAATCAAACCCTTATTCTCTTCTACCCTGGTTAAAGCTTCATTCGTCAAAAAAATTCCCCTTTTCACAAACAAATTGTGAGCTTAAAAAAGAAAAATCAAAACCAAACTCAATCCTCATTTAAAAATCAAGAGAAAAATATATGTGAGATCGTGACGAGATTCCCTTCGAGATGGCGAGCATTTCAAAGAGTGCGACGCCATTCCAGAAATCCACGGTTTCAGCAGTGCGACTAGGGTTGAAGATTGACAAAGTTTGAAGCCTCGATTCTTGTTTTGGTTATCATTTTTGATCTCAGCGGGTGGTTTAGAGATTGTACACAAATTTTGATGAATGTCTAGAAATAAAAATGTCGATGTCGACATTGTAGGGTTGTGACGGCCCGCCCCGCATCAGCGACATTTCCAATGAATGTGTGCTATGCAGATGCCCGACTAGCACGGGACGGTCGCCAAAGAAAGGAATTTGAACTAGCAAGGAGCCTGTAGTATATCTCACAACGCATGGAACAAAATATAATAATAACATAACTTTGACATAAAGCAGGTAAGACAGTGCATAAGCTGAATTCTAAACCATCATACAAGCGGAAAATCCAAGATACAGCTTATGTTCCACATCATCATTATTACAACTTTTAAAACTGTCTCTAAATCAAAATAAGAAAGGTACACTACTAATGCCCAAAGTAGTGACTAGCAGCGACACAGGGAGAATACATATATATATATATATATATCATACGTGGGAGCCACCTGCTCGTCTCTGGATTAGCTACTCGTGCATAACCAGCTGACCTGTCTCTAGTCTGCCCGTTTAAGAGAACCCAGAGTAATAAGAAGAGACATAAAACTCTGGGTCAGACAAAAGTATGGTATGAGCAATAAGCAGCAAAACAGAACAATAACAGGTATACTAAACCATACTTGAACCTGGACCTACAACCAAAGAATTGGCACAATAGGATGTACAATACTCTAAGGTAACACTAGCATATGGTGTAAGGATATGGGGGTGAGGGTGTGCATGTCATAGTGATGGCAAACAATCAAGCATAGCAACCATCCTCACATCTCTCACTCAGTGCGTAAAGCATACAGTATCCACTGCTTTGACCACCCAAATCCTTTGCTATGATCACTCTGCCCCCATGGAGTCATGATGGCTCCACTGCACTGACCCATAGCCACTAATCCTTTTCTATATCCACTTTGCCCCCATGATCTTGACGACTCCATTGCACTGGCTTATAGCCATGCTACGATCACTCTGCCCCATGGAGTAATAACTACCCCAGTGCAATGATCCATAGCCGAACATCCGTCTTGGTGGTGAGTCAAAGCTATGGACGTCAGTAACCCCTTTGCACACGTCCCGCAACAAAGCCCAACTCATGAAGTTAACTCATTGGTTCCAACTAGATCCTGAGTTCTACTTCCTATTTGAATTACCTTTGCATCTCGGGTTTTGGTCTCCTCCGGATTGGTCTTCATTTGGTTCGTAGCTCATGCCTCGCGTCCAAGCTCCTTCGTTCGGTTCGCAGTCTCCCTTCTGGTTCAGGTCGGACTGTCCATACGGGTCGGATCATGAGATCCTCCCAGGTCGGTTCGGTTCGTGTTCCACCAAAGAGTCTCCCACCAGGTCGGGTCGTGATGCTCTAAGCTGGGTCGTGGTGTCACACTGGTTCTTCGGAGTAACAGGCACTCCGGGTCGGGACCTCCATTGGCTTATGGGTCAAGCCTTCATCGCTTCCTTGATTCGTGATAGTCCACTTGTGGTGCATCGGTTCGGTCGCGCGCAGTGGGTGCTTCACGAATGGTTCGGGTCGGGCTTCCAACATCAGTTCGTGATACGTGCTTCGCGAGTGGGGAAGGGCGATCCGATCCGATCTGATCCCTGCACTGTTTCCCGCAACTTTTTCAACGACTGTTTTATGCCACACGACGGCGTTTTCGACCATTCTAACTTTTCTAATCAATCACAAAATATACCACACAGACATAGCAATATGCATAATCATCCACAAACACCAAAACATCAATATAACATGTCAAAGTGGATCAAACATACCCAAAAACCCATGTTTTTCCCTTAATCCCCCTTAATCATGTTTAAGCATACAATTAGCAAAATTTATCCAAATTAGCCCAAATTTCTATCAGATCCCTAAAATTATATTTTTGAATTTTACAAATTTTTCTAGATTTTTCTGAGCTATAATTTCGCTAATTAACACAAATCACCCCTAATTAGCCATAATTAATGAAAAACAATGCAAATCACTCACCTTAGCCACAAATTACTTATAGATCTGAAAGTATCTCTGATATAGGTCGAATCTCTGTGTGTTCCAACAGCTCTATCCCAAACCTGATGATAATTTGCCTTGATTTGATGTAGATCTTCTTAGTTAATGATTAGAAGGTGATTTGGAATGATTTTAGAAGGTGAAGGCCATGGCTAGGGTTAGAGAAATGTTTTAGGCAGCTGAGAAAATGAAAACAGATCGTTTCCTAACTGATCTCAGCCTCCCTATAACCCTAATCCCCAAGTGGGTTATGGGTCTAGCTGCTAATCACCCTAATTAGGCCCGGTTAAGCTGTTTTTCACCTTCTAAACCTTATTTCAGCCATATCTCCCAAACGGTGAGTCCATTTGGCTAATGTGACCACTCTATGAAAAGGTTAACCATCATCCGAATCTAATGGAAGTGGTTTCAAGTCAAAACTCCGTACCAATCAAAAGTTATGGCCGAAACAAGATCAGCTAGGGCAAAACGATCATATAAAAATCGGCAAAAATCGTGAATATGGGAAATGACCCAATTGTCATTACCCAAAGTTACATGACTATATGACCCCATATTAAAAAGAAACAAATATTCTACGATCCTTTGATACGTAGAATGCTGGTCGTTACACTCTCCCGCCCTTAAGAAATTTCGCCCCCAAAATTCCTCAACTAAGAAACAACCAACGGGTCCCGCATGCCTACCAGCCATATCTCGCAATCAAACATACAAAACAAACAAAAAAACCTATCCTAACATGCAGAAAGACTAAATCGAAATGAAAACCTTACCGAGCAAAAAGTTCTGGATACGTCTCCTTAATGCTTTCCTATGTCTCCCAAGTACAGACATTCTCATCCCCGCCCCATTGAACCTTGACTAAGTTCACCGCTTTCCTTCAAAGTTTCTTCGTATCATGCTCGACAATATGAATCGGCTTGTGGTTCCCAACCGCCTCGGGTTCTACTTCGATATCACCCAACTAATCAGGTGAAATAGCCACATCGGGGTTGTGCACGAATTTCTGTAACTGGGAAACATGAAATACATTATGAACTCCTGCCATCTTGTTCGGCAAACTTAGCTTTATATGCTAAATTCCCAACTTGTTCGAGAACTTGTAATGGACCAACAAATCTTGGTGTTAACTTGCCTTTCCTACCAAATCGAATCACGCTCTTTTATGGAGAAATCTTGACAAACACTAAGTCGCCCAAGAAGAATTTTAAATCTCTTCGCCTTTTATCAGCATAACTTTTCTGCCTATCTTGGGCAGCCTTCATTCGTTGTTGGATAACCTTGATCTTGTCTGAGGTTTCTCTTATCACATCTGGCCCAAGCACAAATTGCTCACTGATTTCTAACCAACATGACGGCGAGTTGCACGGTCTTCCGTACAAAGCTTCAAATGGAGCCATACCAATACTGGACCGATAACTATTATTATATGCGAATTCAACCAGATGGAAATGGTCATCCCATGATCCGCCAAAATCTAATATGCAAGCACTCAAGAGATCTTCTAATACTCGATTCACACTCTTTGTCTGACCGTCGGTTTGAGGATGATATGCGGTACTGAGATGTAATTCTGATCCTAGCGCCTCTTGTAATCTCTTCCAAAATCCACTAGTGAACAACGGATCTCGGTCACTTACAATACGTTTGGGTACTCCATGAAATCTCACTACCCATTTCATATACATCTCTAGATCTGCTAACTTACTGTTGTTCTATTCGAATTGACAGGTATATACCTTACACTCTTGGTCAATCGGTCCACAATCACCCAAATGCTATCATGGCCCGATCTAGTCCTTGGTAACCCATCAATGAAATTCATTGAGACTTGTTCCCACTTCCATTTTGGGACTTCTAATGGCTGCAACAAACCACTAGGTTTCTTTTGCTCAGCTTCAACTAACTGGCAGTTCATGCATTTGGATATAAACTTCCCAACGTCCCTTTCATTCCTTCCCAGTAGTAGGTATGCTTTATGTCTTGATACATTTTATTACCACTGGGGTATATAGTCAGTTTTGAGTGATGACATTCTCTAAGCACTTCATCTCTCAATCCACTGACATTGGGTACAACTAGTCTACCATTCTTTCTAAGCCAACCATCTCGATCAAGTCCATACTTGCTCATCTCTTCGTCGATTCCCATCTCTAACCTGGAGATGATTTCCAATAGGTTAGGATCGTCCCTCTGACTGGAACCAATCCGCTCAATCAAAGTGGGTCTGAACGTTAAACTTGCTAACATTTCTGGATCCAATTCGCACTTTGGTCTGAAATCATACCCAGCAATGCACTCCAGTTGCTTCTATTCAAGAAACATAGCCCCTAAACTGGCATGTCTTCTACTCAATTCATCGGCTATTGCATTGCCTTTTCCTGGTGTATATGCGATATCGAAATCATAGGAATCTAAAAATTCTAACCATGTTTGCTGTCGGAGATTTAGATCCTTCTGAGAGAAAAGATACTTTAACGATTTATGATCAGTAAACAACTCAAATCTTTCTCCCAACCACGTCTTCAATGCGAACATGATCGCTGCTAATTCCAAATCATGGGTAGGGTATCTTTTCTCATGCGGCTTTAGTTCCCGACTTGCATAAGCTGCAACCCTACCTCCTTGCATCAATACAGCACCCAGTCCAGTACCACATGCATTTGTATATACTATCATCTCTTCATTCCCCTTAGGAATGACTATCACCGGTGCCCATGCCAACTTTTCCTTTAGACTCTTGAATGAATTCTCGCACTTTTCGTCCCAGATGAAAGCTTGATTCTTCTTGGTCAACTAAGTCAATGGTGCTACTATCTTGGAGAAGTCTTGGATAAACTTACGATAATATCCGGCTGATCCCAAGAAACTTCTTATGTCTGTTGCATTCTTGGGCGTAGACCAATCTTGCACCGTAGCCACCTTCGCAGGATCCACGGCAATATCATTCTCTGAAACAACATGGCCCAAGAATCTCACTTCCCTCCTCAGAAGTGACAATTAGAAAACTTTGCTTTCAATTGGTGTTTTCTCAACACCTCCATCACTATCCTCAAATGTTCCTTGTGTTCTTCCTCTGCCCTTGAATAAACCAAGATATCATCTACGAACACAAGAACAAACTTATTCAATTGATCTCGGAATACTCTATTCATAAGATCCACAAAATATGTTGGTGCATTGGTCAATCCGAATGGCATGACCAACCACTTATAGAATCCAGACGACGTCCGTAAGGCCGTTTTAGCTATAGTCTCAGCTTCCACCCTAAGCTAATGAAAACCTGTCGCGAGATCCAATTAGGAGAACACTTCGCGCCACTCAACTGATCAAACAAATCATCTATCCGCGGTAGAGGATACTTATTCTTCCTCTTCACCTTATTCTATTCGCGGTGGTCCACGCACAATCGAAGGGAACCATCTGCCTTAGTAGCAAACAAAACTGGTGCTCCCCACTCAGAAACACTTCTTCTGATAAATCCCTTCTTCAAAATATCGCTCACTTGCACCTTGAGCTCTCGCTTCCCCCTTGGTGCCATACGA
Organism: Allium sativum; assembly: GCA_030737875.1. Lineage (NCBI taxonomy): Eukaryota > Viridiplantae > Streptophyta > Magnoliopsida > Asparagales > Amaryllidaceae > Allium > Allium sativum. The sequence goes on along the minus strand of CM060926.1, from coordinate 603,731,226 downwards.
CGAAGTGGCATCACTATAGATCTGGCATCTTTCACTAAATCAATATGGAACTCAATCTCTCAGTGTGATGGAAGTCCGGTCACTTCCTCGAAGTCGTCCAGATACTGGCCAGCCACAGGCACATCTGACAACTCATCATGCGGGATGTCGAGGGAATTTAGAAAACTAGCCATTACCCCATCACTAGGTAGACCACCAAACACTACCCTCCGCCCATCATCCGCTCTAATTGTCGCCAAAAAGCCTTCACAGTCTACCACCACCCCTTACCTTAGGAGCCAATCGACTCCCATAATAATGCCAAACCCAGTAAAGCCTAAAATAAAGCAATCACAAACAAACATACATCCATGACTCGATAAGACCACATTACGACAAATCATACTAAGGCTAGTTGAACCGCCAATCGGGTTCGTCACCGCTAAAGGACTATCGGCTATCTCGGGTTCCAATCCCAACCTAGCTACCAGGTCACTAGATATGAAGGAACGGGAAGCCCCGATATCAAACAGTACTCGAATAGGAACATCATAAACATAAAGCATACCTTGAATGACGACATTCTTTCCTTTCTCCGCCACAGTTGGGGTATTCGATGAAGAAGGAACAGCATTAAGAGCATATGCTTTCACAATCTGCTTCTCTTTAGGGGGTTGCGGGCATTTATCGTTGTGATGTCCCACTTGGCCGCAGTTGAAGCACTTCCTGTCCGCTGGCTTTGCTCGACATTCTTTAGCATAATAGCCCTTCTTGCCACAGCTAAAGCACTCAACATCTTTCTTACCCTTCTTTTGACCATCCTTGGTCTGATTCTGTTTCATTTTGTTCTGAGAATTATTCTTGCTTCCACTGCTTGCCTGCGGCTTTGGCCCTTTTGCAGGTGTAACAACGACTTCAGCCTTGGGCTTAGGATAAAGGCTCTATGATCTCAATGCTTTTCCAACAATCGATTCAAAAGTCTCATTAATATGGTTTACAAGCCTTTCTCCCATGTACTTATCTAAACCAGTTATGAACTTCTCATTCTTCTTCTCGGGAGTGTCAATAAGGGATAATCCATACTTCGGTAAAGTATCGAACTCAGCAATATACTCCGAGACTGCCTTATCATTCTGTTTAAGCTCTAAGAACTTCCTAAACAACTCTGATTTATGAGCAACTGGGGTAAACTTATCACTGAATTGGGTCTTGAACTGATCCCAAGGAACTTGATCCTCAGGGGTAGCTGCTTTAATAGCATTCCACAAATTCATAGCCCATCCGTGCAGCTGACGGGATGCTAGCTTCCTCTTTATCGCATCCTCGATACCCAAGTCTTCGAAGATACGCTCACAGCTATCCAACCAAACCTGAACTTCTATAGCCGATTCCGTTCCGTGGAACGGCTTCCCACCAAGACTAGTGTAGTCCTTATAGAGCTTGGAAAAATCGGTCCTAGGCTCCTGCACCGCTACACCACCACCATTTGCTGCATTAGGAGCTGCCCTCTGAACATCCCTAAGCATATCTCTCATGAAGTCAGTGAACATAGCATTCCCACTTTTAGATCCACTACCAGTATTCCTCGTGTATCGGCTCATCATTTAATCTGTAAGGAGAAAACGATTAACCATCTCTTCAGTGGTGCCAATGCAGTGCGACTCCATTCTTAAATATACTAATAGTAGTATATATGTACATATATTTTGAAAACCAAAATATCACAAATACACGCTCTCATATACACACTATCTCTCCCTGGTGTCTTTCCCTAGGTTAACTATGCAACCTAGAGCTCTGATACCAAGTGTGACGGCCCGCCCCGCATTAGCCGACATTTCCAATGAAAGTGCGCTGTGCCGATGCCCAACTAGCATGGGACGGACACCAATGAAAGGAAAAGAAAGGAATTTGAACTAGCAAGGAAACTGTAGTATATCTCACAACCCATGGAACAAAATATAATAATAACATAACTTTGACATAAAGCAGGTGAGACAGTGCAGATGCTGAAAACTAAACCATCATAGCAGCGGAAAATCCAAAATACAGCTTATTTTCCACATCATCATTATTACAACTTTTAAAATTGTCTCCAAAGCAAAATAAGAAAGGTACACTACTAATGCCCAAAGTAGTGACCAGCAGCGACACAGGGAGAATACATATATATATATATATATATATATATATATATATATATATATCATACGTGGGAGCCTCCTACATTGATTCGTAGCCGAACATCTGTCTTGGTGGTAAGTCAAAGCTACGGATGTCGATAACCCCTTTGCACACGTCCCGCAGCAAAGCCCATCTCATGAAGTTAACTCGTTGGCTCCTTACTGGATCCTGAGTTCTACTTCCTATTTGGACTACCTTTGCATTCGGGTTTTGGTCTCCTTCGGATCGGTCTTCATTTAGTCCGTAGCTCATGCCTCGCGTCCAAGCTCCTTGGCTCGGTTCGCAGTCTCCCTTTTGGTTCGGGTCAGACTGCCCATACGGGTCGGGTCGTGAGATCCTCCCAGGTCGGGTCGGTTCGTGGTCCACCAAACAGTCTCCCACCGGGTCGGGTCGTGATGATCCAAGTTGGGTCGTGGTGTCACACTGGTTCTTCAGAGTAATGGGCACTCCGTGTCGGGTCCTCCATTGGCTCGTGGGTCAAGCCTTCATCGCTTCCTCGGTTCGTGACAGTCCACTTGTGGTGCATCGGTTCGGTGGTGCGCAGGGGTTGCTTCACAAGTGGTTCGGGTCGGGCTTCCATCATCAGTTCGTGATACGTGCTTCGCGATTGGGGAAGGGCAATCCGATCCCTACACTATTTCCTGCAAATTTCCCAGTGACTGTTTTACGCCACACGACGGCGTTTTCGACCATTCTAACTTTTCTAATCAATCACAAAACATACCATACAGTCATAGCAATATGTATAATCAGCCACAAACACCAAAACAACAATATAACATGTCAAAGTAGATCAAACATACCCAAAAACCCATGTTTTTCCTTTAACCCCCCTTAATCATGTTTAATCAACAATTAGCAGAACTTATCCAAATTAGCCCAAATTTCTATCAGATCCCTAAAATACTATTTTTGAATTTTACAAATTTTTCCAGATTTTTCTGAGTTATAATTTCACTAATTAACACTAATCACCCCTAATTAAACATAATTAGTGAAAAACAATGCAAATCGCTCACCTTAGCCATAAATTACTTATAGATCTGAAAGTATCTCTGATATAGGTCGAATCTCTGTGTGTTCCAACAGCTCTATCCTAAACTTGATGCTAATTTGCCTTGACTTGATGTAGATCTTCTCAATTAGTGATTAGAAGGTGATTTGGGATGATTTTAGAAGGTGGAGGCCATGTATAGGGTTAGAGAAATGTTTTAGGCGACTGAGAAAATGAAAATAAATTGTTTCCTAACTGATCTCAGCCTCCCCATAACCCTAATCCCAAAATGGGTTACGGGCCTAGCTGCTAATCACCCCAATTTGGCCCGGTTAAGCTGTTTTTCACCTTCTAAACCTTATTTCAATCATATCTCCCGAACGTTCAATCCGTTTGGCTAATGTGACCACTCTACGGAAAGGTAAAAACCATCATCCGGATCTAATGGAAGTGGTTTCAGGTCAAAAATCCTTACCAATCAAAAGTTATGGATGAAACACGATCTACTAGGGGAAAAACGGTCATATAAAAATCGGCAAAAATCGTGAACATGAGAAATGACCCCAATAATCGTTCCCCAAAGTTACACGACTATACTACCCCATATGAAAAAGAAATAAATATTCTATGTTCCTTTGATACGTAGAATGCAGGTCGTTACAAGGGTGCATAGGTGATTGTAAGTCGCTGGATGGAGGGAGGATGCGAGCCAGACAAGATGATGATGGGTTGGTAGTGTTTAGAGAAGTGAGTTTAATGGTGAGCTTAGTTTGTGATTTTATGGATTGAAGAAGGAGCAAGAGGGGTGCAAAGTTTTCGTTCATGGCTGTATATGGTGCGTGTTGGAGGAGCAGACAACATGTGTTTTGAACGTGGAAGAAGGGATTAAAAAGAAGGTTATGTTAATTAATTTTTAATTGTAATGGTTAATCACTTAATAATTGTTAAACGTTTAAATAGCCATAACTTTTCCAAACGGTGACAGAATCCAACGAAATGACCTGCATTGAAACCGTGACGACGAGCACTACATTCTAGAATTGATTTGGATTGATCACAACAATTTATAGAGAAATTTGATGATTGATCAAATATGTCAAAATTTGAACTACCGGTATTGATTTGGAGCACACAACAATTTATAGTGAAATTTGATGATTAATCAAATATGTCGAACAATAATCTTCAAATAAAGAATGACAGAGTGTAAACCAATGTGAGAATTTTCTCACTATAATTTTTCTACAGTTATTTTTTTTATAACTGCATATATGAACTACTAGTATTTATTTTTATCAGTTTTTAATTATTACAAATGTTGTACGGTGCTTGTTAGCTCACCTCCCTCGTCCACAGACCATGGATGATTTAATGGATTGTATTGTGTTTTGATTGTGACTTTGAAATATTAAAAAAATTAATTTTATTCTGTGGTAGCTGAAATTAAATTATAAATATTTATTTATAATTTAAACAGTGAAAATTGGCTAATTAGAAAATTAATTCAAATTGAATTAGAACTAGTTAAATTTATTAACCAGTGATTATTTTGAACCGACTGTCGTTGTTTGGAAACCCCACACGGGTCTGAGGACGATAATTTATTAACATCTCCCTTGAATTTAATTATATGTCAATCGCTTGATCGACAGATTGCGATAAGTGTTATTTAATTATTTAATGCTTTTACAGTGTAAAATACACTCTGGATGATGGTTGATTGTTTAATGACTATTTGTCATTATTGTGGAATACATACGATGTATGAAATCCATATAAATAAAATTATATGGTAATTGATTGGGTCTCATCCAATTTGGAAATAATGTATATTTCAAAAAAATATTCAGCAAAGGATTAAAATGTGAATTTGATGTCCGATTTTGGATGGACATGAAAATATTGAAATATGTGAATTCGTATTGATTAGATATGCTCCACTTTAAGACGAACTATTTTGATATCGATTTTATTCATTTTTATAATGTATATCAGAAAGGAAATGGGTTCAAAATCTGATATTTTGAAAATATTATCATTTAAATATTATAATGATAAGGAGTATTCAATTTTTATTTCAAATTGAAATGAAAGTGGGAATCATTTTTAAAACGAATTTATATAATACGTTTTGGATGGAAATAGTATATATATATATATATATATATATATTGGTTTGAATAGAACACGTCGCGCCGTGACCGTTCGTGAATTTCGACCATTGACTTCGAATTGACATTAGGGTGATCCGCCCATTAGATTCTCCTAAAACTGGAACCGTTGAGTTCATATCGAAAAGAGCTTTCCAATGAATATAAAAGATTTGAAATATAATGGTTGGATTTTAAAATATACCCAAATCAATTTTGGAAAAGGTCGTTGTAAATGTAGTTTGATGACCGTTTATGGAAATCGACTGAAAGTGCCTTAACAAAATTATTAAAAATATCGAAAAATTGTGTAAAATCATAATAAATGATTTGGAAAGATTTTGGGTGAAAAGTTCCATATTTGAAAAGATAAAAATATGTTTTTATCTAAATGAACTAGTTATTAGTTAGATTAGAAATCCAATAATTTTTAAATAAATAAATTGGATTTATAAAGGGTTTTAATATAACCAGAAATTTCCAACGAATGAATTGGATGGATTTGAGTGGAAATAATCCTCAGAATATTTCGATATTGGATTCCATGATTATATGGATATTTTTAAGGAATTTGGAAGATATAAATATCGTTATTCCCAATACAATATTTGTTTGTTTCAGAATTTGATATTGAATATAAGCCAATAAAATTTCTATTCAGAGCCTTGTATTTAATATCAAATTGGATTTTGGGTTTGTCGTGAATGGTGTCTTAAATAACACTATTCTTAAACCCAATTGAGAAAATAATAATTCTTTTAATTAAGATGTAGAGAAGTTTATCAATTAATTAATATTTAATTGGAATTAAAATGGAAATGGATTTTGGGTTTATCGTTAACAATGTTTTAAATAACATTAGCTCTTTAACGCCATTTAACAGCAAAGATATGATTTGGAATTTAGAAATCATTTTATTAAGATTTAATGGGGATTTTTCCAAGGTAAGGTTTTCCAATTTATAATATTAAATTGGAGTTGAATGGAATTCGATTTATTAATAATCGAGATGAGCTTCTGTGAAGGAAGACCATTACTATATATGGAATTTAAAAGGTTTTGACATTATTCCATTTATATTATTAGTCTGATACAGAAATTTATATTGATTATATATTGATCTGATTTCTGTGAAGATTCCATATTTAATGGAGGATGATTTTGGGTTTGTCGTGAACTATGTTTTAAATGACATTGGTTCTTTAATCCAGTAAAAAGCATGATTAATTTCCTAAAATTTGAATAATCATTGAGTATTGATTTTTGAGATTAAAACTGAATTAGAGTTTTAATGAATCTTTAATTAGATTGGAATGTGAATAAGATAATTGAATTTATCGAATTCATGAAATGATCGAGGATGGAGTACCACCAGTTTTACTCCAGACAATAGTTAAGTCTTTAATTATATTTGAATGGGAAATGGCAATTAATTTTACCGATAACACAGTGATGTTAAATATAGAGTACTACCAGTTTTTCTCCATGGGATGAATAGGCTGAGATTGGGATAAATAAATGATTACTTCGGTATAGCTCGATATTCCCGACTAGTTGATAAACCTTAATTTGGTTTAAAATTGTTAAAGGATAAAATCAAATCTTTTGAATTAATATCAAAAGGAAGATTAAAGAATAAATTTAAAGGATTTTATCATTGATAAATTAATGGGAACCTTTCCCTAAGGATGTGAATATTGGAATAAAAGAATATATTGAATTGGAATGAGGCGTATGATGTGTTTTTATATCATTCGATTATTGGTTATAAAATACGCGAGTTACTCGGAAAGACCAGGTTTAGCCCATTCTGAATAACTGTTATGACCGCTAAAAGTCGACGATGAAGACAGTGGTTGAAGACCGGAGTTCTTCACATCGTTTGGACGATTACTGATGTCATGATTGGGTCGTACACCCAAGACAAGGTAATAAGTGGTGATCGTCCAGACGTACATGGGGATTGATCGGATAGCGAGGACCTCTCTCCTGTATTGGACATATGGGACAAGGAATAAGGTGCCTCTAGTTTCGTTCAGACCCAGAACGGACTTGTAAATGGATGTGTGTCTGATATTGGATTTTATTATGTGTCGATTGATTTCTGTTAAATGTATATCTGTTTGGTGGCGGAGAATTTATTCTCTTGCCTAACACCCTTCTCTGAGACATACGAGCTTAGATGTTATATATTGATAGACATCAGTTGCATGGTGTGAATTGTCAATGTGGCATGCTAAGATGCAAATGATCAAGGCTTTTGTTGAAAAGCAGAGTCTTGTGGTTGATGATTAAAGAACGACTTTAAATATCATAGCTTTGTGTATAACGCTAATTCGCAAGCCTCACACCTCGGTATGAGTTAAAAATGGGATAAGGGAACGCAGGGAGTGCACGACGTTTCTTTCTAGCTAGAAGTGGTGTCATGGTATGGAGCCCAGACATTTTTTCTTATGTGGTTAATGGAATGAGGCGCCTCGGATTTGGACCCTTAGTGGCTTTCGATATGGTCGACTTACTGACCATTTTAGAAGTCTGATGGGAGTGGGAACATGTGTTCAGGAATTACCAATCCACTAAAGTTTGTGTGGTTCGGCCCTGCAGTATCCAAGGGTTTCCCCGCGGTGTGTAATCCTTGGTCATCTTGCTAGAGGTGAACCGAATCGGTAAGGAGTATGACCCTTTCCTTGATTCATGATGGAAATCCAATTTCCAATACGACATTCTTCAGTTTTAGTTGTAGAACTAGTATGGCGACATAGTATATGGTAGCTATGCCGTCTATCATTGATACATTCATATTTGAAGTTGATTTCGACACTATGCACTTATAGTAATATCAAAAACGATTTGTTTTAAACCTACAAAGCATGTTGGGCAATTATAAGCGAAAACTCTATCCTCCTTCTTGCGTTGCATTGTGTGAGGGGACCTGAGTTTTATAATAGCTTTATTTTCCAAAAAGCATTATGTTGTTTATAAACCGATTTATTTCATAGTATTCATGGGAGTAAACCCGTTCTGTGTTATACAGCGTGGTCCCATGATTTACCCTATTTTAAAATAAAAGTTAATAACTGTTTTAGTTTTCACACCAGTCCCATGACTGACTCGGAGTTTATTGTTTCCACCTAAACTCTGGGTGCCCATATTTTCTACATGGGCAGCTAATATTTTTGGTTTTTTTGCAGATATTTTTTTACACAGGATCCTGGATTTACAGCTGGAGCTGTATTCGGAAAGCTTTGTATCTGTGTATTTCTTTCAGTTGTGATAATTGATGTATTTTCCGTTGCACATTATATTCATGTATATATTTTGCACTGTACTATGTATTTTAACCTCTAATATTCTTGTACTCTGATGCAATGTTGTTGTAATAGCAATGAAATGTTCTATTTTTTGTGTTCTAATTGTCGTGCTCTCAAATCAATCCGGGCTTTCCCTTAAGGGGAAGTTTGGGTTGTTTCACTATAGGAGGATGGTTATCGATTTGCAAAAGGTGGGGGCTAATCTGGTTTGATTGGGGTGGAAATCGATTGCGGGAAAAGAGGCAGATCAAATTGGGAACTAGGGTAATTTGTGTGGTTTCTAGTTGTTGAAGGTGAGTGGTTTTCAGGTTGTACGAATTTGCGGTTTCTGGTGGGGGTTTTGTGGGGAAAGAGTGGAGATGGTGAATCGCAGAGGATGTCGAAGTTGGCTCAGAGGATGGATGGCATAGGAAGAGTTAAGCTTAGTGGATATGTGTAGTATTTTATTTGGAGGAGTTAGGCTTGGCAATAAGTGAAGGGGGTTTGAGTAGTAGTTGAGTGTTCTATGTGAGTGAAGAGAGATTTGGTTTGTGGAGATGTCTGTAATGAAATATGGCAGTATATGGGATCTATTAGTGAGTGATGAATTCAGGACTGGTTTGTATTAATGAATGGTGTTGTTTTGTGGATGATGTGGAGGAAAGTTATGGATAGAAGTGTGTTGATGGGTTGCTGGCTTGATGTGTGTACAAAGGGGAGGTTGTTTGGTGCTGCTGTATTAAGAGATGCTTGTGGGGGTGTATTGAGTGCACTGAAGAGAGTATGGTGTATATATGCAGCTGTGGGGATGTATGGATATTGATCTAGGATGATCGCTTGATGGAAAGGTGCTATGAATTTAGAATGTAATGTAACAGAGTAATGTAAGAGAGGAAGGAGGGAAGTTTGTAAGTTTAGAAATAAAATGTAACAGAGTAGACAACGTAAGCTAAATGAAAATGAGATTCTTGAGAAATGAAATTGAATGCACTGTGAACTGTTTTTTTAAGAGAAATGGCACACAAAAACACCAACAAATAAAATGAACAATATCAAAATAGAAGTAAAATCACAATTGAACACAAACACAAAATGCAATAACAACAAAAACAAAGATGCACTATATTTCCAGCAGCTACACAAAAACAGAGAGCAGGAAGGAAATGTGCAAACTATTGCACAAAATAGGAAACAGAGATGCATAGGAATAGAAGATGATGAAGACTTTGAAATGTTTTAAAACAAACATAACAAAAGCTAACAATTCTATGAAGAGAATCTGTCAAAGCATAAAAACTACAAGCAAAAACTACAAACACAAACAGTGAGCATAAGTTAGAAAAAAAACAACACAAAACGAAAATGAACACACAAATAAACAAACAAACAAAAACAACACACAATGGAAATGAACACACAAAGATAAAAAACTACAAAATAAACAACATTTTTTTAATGAACAACAAACAAGAAAATTAATTCGAAGAATAAAATTAAAATCAAATTTCTTTCCCCGGCAATGGTGCCAAAAACTTGTTCGTTGATGAACTTTCTGTCGATTAGAAATCCGTCATGAAGTGTAATAAACCGCAAGTGGACGTCGTACACTTGTAGTACATTAGAGAATACGAGTCGATCCACGGAGAAAGAAATAATTTTAGGTTCTACTCAATCAAATTAAAACAATACTGAGAGAGATTCTAGCTACAACTACAACTAAACTATATTAACAAACTAAGTAAAATAAAAATATGAGAGTTAAATAACAATTTAGAAGCAAATCCACATTCTAGATCATATAGTTCAACAAGTTATGAAATTATGATCTCTCTATTTGGGTCATAAGTGTGATTAGTTAATGTGTTTATCCTAAGCATGACATATTTGTGCTATTAATTAGCCCAACATAAGCCATCAAACTTTAACACAACTTCCAACCCATTGTTTAACTCTCATGAAAATGACAAAAAGAGGGAAATCAAATCTATTTTAAGCTTGGCCTATTAACTATTGTTTAGAAATATGGGCCATCAAATTTCAATTTAAACATTCACTTCTTTGCCATAATCATATTTCCATTAAGCACAAAAAGAGAGCATAAAAATCAAATTATGTGGCATCTACATAATCAAGAGGCTTCATTACCCCTAAGTTGAAGGAGTTTAGTTGCTCATGTCTATTATCATACCAATAAAACTAGATTTCACCATAAAAACAATGGAAAAAGAGAACAAAATAAAGGAAAATCTATTCTATTTGCATAAAATGAAAGAGATCTACACTACAATAATAAGTAAAAGCATGTAAATAAAAGATAGCTAATTAACCAACATTGCATAAAAGAGAATGAAATTACATGAAAAATAGCTAAGTAGCCATGAAAATAAAAGAGTGCTTTCATCCTCCAAACTATACCAACTAAAAGAGAGGAAAAAAGAGGATCCATTTACGTGTAACCTGAGGGTATATATACATGATCTAAAACCCTAAAACTATAATCACTCATCATGCGAAATCCACAAAATGCCCACTTCATATAGCTTCTGATTTTGTCTTTAGTCATTAATCCATCATGTAGAATGCATGAAGCCTTTTTTGTCTCATCCAAATAGTGCACTAGTCACTAATATGAAGCCCTAAGAGCAAATGGGTTAGTTGAGAGGTGGACTCCTCCACTTTCCATATAATGAATTAATTCTTTCCCTCCTATTTTGTATATGCATGCGTTTCTTCATGTCTTCATGTGCATCCATCATTTTTTCTCCTAAATTCCAACAAAAGACAACTACAAGGAACAAGTAAATGACACCACAAATTAAAACAAGAATAATTTACGCTTTTACACCTTAAATGAGTGATGATTTGGGAAACATTTAAATAATGGCTTGATCATATAAAATACCCAAAAATGTTCATTTATTCAACTAAACAAGATTAAATATGTGAATATAAATGTGCGTTTTTTACTTGCACATCAACAAGTTATACTCCCTCAGATACATGTAGGTTTTGAAAGGAGAAAGGTCATTGGGCAAATGAGTGTCCTTCTTTAAAAAAACGACCAAGACAATTTCCCCCGGAGTTTCATCTTTTAATCAAGTTGAAACACCCCACCTCCGTTAAGGTCACTCACAAAGGGAATGCCTTAACTTTGGCGGAGGTTAATAAGTAAAAGCCACAGATAAACACAAGACAGATATAAATACACATATTTTAAACAGCGGAAACCAAACAGACTTTTATTTCATCAATACGTGTTCAAACAAAACATTTCCATCTTTGTCTCTAAATACTTCCATCATTACAACCTCATTACTGTCTTGATTACTAAAGAAGCATAAAACATAAATAAAAGTAACTAAAATCCCCATAGTGATATCCAAAGCCATGATCCAAGCAAAAGAGTTCCAAACCATACGTCTACGGTCTTGTAGCTTGCAAAGGGTCCGACTGAGCTGAGTTGTTTCCTCCCTGTGGACCTGGGGGGGACGAAAGAAAAGAAGACGAAAAAAATAGAGTCAGACATAAAGCCTGAGTAAATCTAGTAACTCTTCAGTATGTGAACAAGAAAAAAGGCATGATAGATATAAACTGAAAACATGAAAGTGTCACAAGCTAAGTGCCGTTTAGAATCGAATGTGCTATCGCACCCACGCTATATCTCTGCACCTACTTGAGCTTATTTCAACTGGCACCTCATGCTGAGGGTGAAGTGATCCCCATTTTCTAAAGATCGGCTCCTACTCGCGTAAACATGTGTCAAACGGCCCCCAAGAATTGTAGATACCTATGCTGGTCCCACCATGGGGTGTATCAAGACCCATGGTGGCGGCCCCGACACAATTCTAGAAGGCATAGGTTATACTACTGGTGCCCCCAGTGCCCTGTTTGTCTACTCCGGAGTGTGTGCACGCCCGCACCCCGTTAGAACCAACATTGTTGCACCCACCTTCGTCGCTTTAACCGCTTACAATCAGTCCAGTAATCGTGCCCCACACTGCCTAGTTTCAGGGTACCATGATACCTAACTTGGGTTACTGCTGAAACGGGTCCCTCATTACTAGGGTTTTTCTAGTCAAACATGTTAAGTGGTTAAGTGTCTGTATTTACCTAACTCCACCCATCAATTCTTGTTAACATGATGAATTTGGTTAAGTGTTTATAGTTGACTTAACCCTACCATCTGTCCTTAGCCTCTTAGAGCACCTGACCACTCACATTAGACAAGTATTGCTACGGTTACTGGATGTGCCGGTCGGCTCCGGGCAGGTTTACACCATAGCTCATTCTAAACTCGGGTCCTTATTGGGCTCAATGCTTAACCACCCACATTGGATAGGTATTGTTGTGACTACTGGACAGTCGGGCGGGTCCGGGCAGGTTTACATCACAACTCAATCCAACCTCGGGTTAAGCATATCGTGTTTTCTAAATTTACATATTTTATTACTTCTCAATTATATATGTAAATTTCATGTTCTTTATTCTTGGGTATAACAATTCATACCGCTAGAATGTCATTGCCGTTGGTATGTGCCAACCATGCCAACTTATATTTTTTAATGTTTTACACCCAATGTTATTACCCCTGTTTGTACGTTCGCAACATTATAACAAGTGTTGGGCTTGACACAATTCAGCCCAACTTTATAAATGTGAGAAAAAGGGGAAACCAAGAACATGTAATATTTCACATAAAGGTGTGTGGTGCATGAACTTGCAATTTAGCGATTCAACATAAATTATGGGTCATGTGAACTTGCATTCAAATAAAAGTATAACTAAGTATGTGACTTATGAAATGGCATAGTTTAGGCTTATACAAACTTGTGTTTAAACATGTTTAACTTGGCATAATGTCAACCACAAAACTAGCATGTTGTATATTCACAAAAATGTCCAATTTTAACATCTAATCATATAGCCTATTTCAACATGAACTTGCATAGTTTATGCGACCCAAATGATACTTAACATAGATCCAATTATACTTGCAAATAAACATAAGAATGTGTTCATAGGTTTTGGGTCATGTAGGCATAAAAGGTCTCAAATCTATAACATGTTTACATAAATTCTAACTTAGACTAAGGGAATGTAAATAGTCTATGCCATCGACATAAACATAAATGGATCAATTTCTAGTTTTTGCCACAACTTGCTATTGCTATTACTTTCATATACAAATGTCCAATAGGCTTGTATCAATCAATTTATGCCACAAATATCAATACACAAGTCATGACAGAATTATTACAATACACAGAATTCATACAATAGCACAATTCTATTTTCATTTACATCGAATCACGTCACAGTTTTTATTCATATTCTGAAAGGTCACTATACTTACAACGAATGCAGAATCTTGAATTTTGGATTCTGAATTCTGAAATTGAGATGCGCTCCTTTGGGTAGATTAACGTTGCGTTGATTAATTTGATTAAGCTTTAGTTTTCTTCTTCTTAATTTGATTCGTCTCTAAGCTTCTCTCTCTTGACAGCTATGCTCAATTTCTTCCTGGCAGCATGACGACTCCCATCTTATTTTTTTGTGTGAATTTTTAGTTGAGACTTAGTGTGTATTTATAGATTTTTAAATTGTTTTGAGCCGTCAGATGAAGACAGGAGGAATCTAGACCATACAAAGTTCAAAGAGCCAATCAAGAGGTGACATGTCAGCCCAAGTGACACACCGAGCCACAGAAATTTGAGCTAGAGCCAGACCCAGCCAGCCAGGTTGACCAGATAGGTCGACTGGTAGGCCGACACTATGGTCGACCTGGGGTGGCCAGGTCGACCCTATGGTCGACCTGGTCTCTGGGCGGGAATTTTCCCGCCCAGTCCGTTTTAAACTTGTTTTTCAAATTTCGAATTTAAAACTAAGTTGTTTGAATTTTAAATTTTATTCTGAAACTTTCGAAGGTCATAACTCCTTCATACGGAGTTCGATTCGCGCAAACTCGGACTCTATCTCAAGCAGAATTCCGAGACGAACGCAATGGAATAACCTATTTCCCTTAATTCTTTCATTTAGAATTAATTACACTTTAATTTGTGAAGCTTAATGTTATAGAATTCACGGGGTGTTACACAAGTGTAATCTAATATTGAAGCAATATCAACATCAGATCCCAATAATTTGGTTGAGCAATTTCTGATGTTTCTCGCCTTACAGTCTTAAGCCATGTTTGTCACTTCCTCTACAGGTCAGTTGCCTCAAAAAATTTCAGGTATGTCATCTACTTTAAAGTTCTTAGATTCTGGTGCTTCACATCACATGACACCAGATTCTTCATCTTTTGTTTCTGTGATCCCTTCATCTTCTATTAATATTATGACCGCTAATGGCACTCCTATGCCTTCAAAAGGTGTTGGATCTGTAATAAATTCTAAATGGTCACTTTCAAACATTTTTCATGTTCCAAATCTCACATTAAATCTTACATCTGTTGTTCAATTATGTGATTCCGGTAATATAGTCGCTTTCACATCTTCTTCATATTCTATGCAAGATTTGCAGTCACAAAAGATGAATGCGATAGGCCATAGAAAAAGGGGGCTTTATGTTTTGAATGAGTTGAAAGCATCAGCTACTACCACCGCTACTAGTGTTGATTTATCTTCTTTTAGTTAGGTCCTTCTTCTTCTAGTTTTCATTTATGGCATTCACATCTTGGTCATGTTTGTTCGTCTTGTTTGAGATTTTTAGCGTTCACAGAGGCATTAGGAAATTTGAAAGTTCATGATATTTCTGATAGTGGATGCAAACTTGCTAAGTTTTCTTCATTACCTTTTTGTAAAAATACTTCTATTTCTTATGCTCCTTTTGATTTGGTTCATTATGATGTATGGGGTCCATCCCCTATTTCCACAAAAGGAGGATCTCGTTATTATGTTTCTTATATTGATGATCACAGACATTATTGTTGGATATATTTAATGAAACATCATTCAAAAAATTTTGAAATCTATTCTGCTTTTCGAGCTCTTGTTAAAACTCAACACTCAACTATCATTAAATGTTTTAAATGTGATTTAGGTGGGGAATACGTATCTAAGAAATTTCGAGAATTACTTACCTTAGATGGAACTATTTACCAAACTTCATGTATAGACACTCCTCAACAAAATGGTGTTGTAGAAAGAAAACATAGACACATTCTTGAAACTGCTAGATCCATGTTATTGTCCTCCTCTGTTCCTAATGACTTTGGAGAGAGACTATTCTTACAGCCATGACTGTAATTAATACAATTCTATCTTCTCATATTTTGGGTATTTCTCCTTTTGAAAAACTGCATAGTTTTGCTCTTGATTATTCATTTTTTAAAGTTTTTGTATGTACTTTCTTTATTCTTCATCCTCATAATGAACAGAGTAAATTATCATCTCGTTCAACTATGTGCATCTTTTTAGGATATGGTGCTGGACAAAAATGATATAGATGTTTTGATCCAATTACTAACAAACTCTGTGTCTCTCGTCATGTTGTGTTTCTTGAACACATCCCTTTCTTCTTTGTTCCAACTAAGACTCATGACATAACTAGATCTGATCTTTTTCACATCAATCCTTTTTCGAATGATATTGATGTTAGTAGTATTGCAAATAATGACATGCTTTAAGAAAATGATAACGATGAAGCTCCCTCTTCTCCTAAGCCTCCTCAAGCAACTTTCGAGACTATAGATCTTCCTTTACCACCACCACCACCACCTTTACGTCATTCCACACGCAATCATAAGTCCACAAAATTACAATATTTTGCATATTTTTGTTATTCTTCATCTTTTACCTCTTTTTGTCCTCGATCCCTAGTTATTCTGAACCTTCTTCATATAAAGAGGAAATTCTTGATCCTCACTAGAAAGAGGCATTGGATGAGGAACTTGCAAATATTTGGGATTTGGTTCCTCTATCTTCTGGTAAGAGGGATGGTTGTTGTCGTTGGGTCATTACAAAAAAACCATAAATAGCTGTAGATTTTTAGCAGCGGGAAATTCCATCGCAAATTAGCGACGGATTTGCGAGTGATTTACAAGGGATAATTTTAAGATTTTTCTATTATAATTTTTCATATATTATCACCGACCTTTTTTATTTCCGTCACTAAACCATTGCAAATTGCATCAATTCACTGATGGAAAAATTTTGACACTAAATTTTGTCGCAAATTCAGGCAAATTACCGATGGAAGATAGTTCGTAGCTATTTTGCGATAGATTTCCCAAAGAATTTGCAAGGGATGCTTATTTATAAATTAGAATTTTGGAAGGCTTATCCAATTTAGCGATGGTGAGTTTTTTAATATACATATTACTAATCAATAACTAACGATTAATAAGTAACAATTAGAAAATTATCTTTTAATAATTATTTTCCAACTAACCGGCAATATTACTAAATAATTGATAACCCAATAATAAATTTTAAATAATTACCACTAATGATAATTAATTAATAATAATAATTAAATAATTACTATAAATAATAATAATAAACAAATAATATTTAATAATGTATTTACCAATTAATAATTACAACTATAATTAAAACTAACTTTATTGTTTATTATATTTTACTATTAATAATTAATACATAGTCTTTAATGATTGAGAAATGATATTTGTTATTTAGCATGTATATTTAATAATTATAATTAAAATCATATATAATATGAACTAATTAAAAATATTTAAAATTTTGGAAATCTATAAAACATATTTAAAATTATTCGTAAAATTTAAATATAATATTTGTAAGTTTTCATAAGATTAGATTTTTTTATAAAAATCTATTTTTTTGAAATATTCAATTTTCATAGGATTCCAAAATGTTAAAGAGTTTCAAATTTTGAAAAATTACAAATATTACCTTGCAAATTATTAAATGCATATTTACAAGTTTTCAAATGTAATTATCTTCTTTGGAGTGTTCGATTGAACCTGCATAATTAATAATCCTTTATAGGTTTTCAAAAAGTAGTATTTAATCATTAGTTTCTACCGACTAAATAATTATTTCTACATAATTAATAGTTAGTACTAAATAATTACCATTCATAATAATTACTCAATATCAAAATCATCGAATAGTTCCACAACACTTGTAGATCTAAATAGTCGATGGTCATGAGTCGATTTTAACTATCTATTAATTAAATTACTCTTATAATAAAAAATTATTATTTAATTCATGGCGCGATTCGATCACACCTTGAATCTCTTCCAATTTGCTTGTCTCTATCTCTGTACACTTCGAAACCACTGCTTCTTTTCCACTTCCCCAACTCCTCTATCACTAGCATCACTCGTTAACCCAAATTTGTCTGCTTCTTCCATACGTTGCGGAACACCTATGCAAACAATATTTAGTAATTAATACATAATATTTATTATCAGTTTTTTAATCAATCTGTTATTCAATATGAATTATCTAATATTTGATAATTTAATTTGTAGTTTTCAAAATTGATTCTATAAACAAGTTCATCAAATATAAAAATAAAAACCTAAATTTTAAGTTAAAATTTAGGAAATTTAATAGTTTAGAAAATTTTGAAATAAAAAATAATAGTTGTTATTATTTATACCTAATGTCTGATAATTTATGATTAACTATCAATAATTAATATGATGACTAATGTTAGTTAAATAATAATTAATATGATGACTAATTTTAGTTAAATAATAACTAATAATATATACAATAGTCAACGTTTAATAATTGATATACTATTATAGTGAAGGCGTAACCCGTAATAATGATATGTACTTAGTATTTGAATGTGATATTCTATTGGATCAAATCCAAATATAGATTCTAAATTGTTTTTTAACAGATAATTATAATATGTTGAAAATTATTTGATAAACGTAAACCATTCAGTCTACAATCTACAACCTGTTGAACCTTCAACTTACGCTACAAACGGAAAGAAAGGCGTCATCGTATTTTATATCACGGCATCCTCCACTTTATTTTCCTATCTAACCTTAAAATTCAAAATCCATCCCCTAAATCACAAATTTTTGGGCGGAGAAAGCAAAATTAACATCAGCAGACGAAATTTTTGGGCGATTGGAAAAAAATACAAGCGATCTGTTCGCTTTTCCCTAAAAACAAAACGTGCATTCAATTCCGGATCTATAATGGGATCTTTAAAACCACCGTCATTCGAACGTCTTGATGAATCAGAGGGGTATGGAGCTAGCACGTGGAAATGGAAGGTTCGTATCACTTCATCGCTGACCTCCTGTCCAGTATTACCTGGAATCGTGACTGATTAATCAGCTGGCGAGTTCGGGTCAGTTCTTGTTGTGCTTTATCTTGATCTTACCGCTCATTGTTTTTTGTGTGTTTCATATATTTTAGTTTGCGTCTTCCTTTCGAATTGGTTGGATTTGTTGCTTTCGATATTTTTGAATCTGTTGGGTTTTTCTGTTGGTTTCTAGTGTTTTTTAGTGTCTTGATCTTACCGTCTAGTTTTTTTATGTTTTTCCTATGTTTATGCTGCTCTACACAAGTGCACATGATCAATAACCTTAGGAAAAATACAAGGATAGTTGAACGAAATCAGGTTGGTGGTGCTAAGATCACTAGCTTCCTAAATTAATAATGTTGATGATCAACATAGTCACATGGTGTCAAGCTGCCAAAAAGTATCTACAAACATATGCTTGATAAAGCTTTCGCCATTCACGCAAAAAAATAATATCAAAAGATATGTGCATGTACTCATGTGTCATATTGTATGAACATTCGGTATCCTTGATCTTTTATGTTATATGTTGGCATTTATACCATGTTCGGTTATATCATCAATCATTGCATAGACGGCGACGGTAAAAGCTTAAAATAGTCACATATGACAGTTTGTTTTCCCCTTTCATGAGACTTTCGGCTCTTGTACATATATCCTGATTGTCTAAAACACCCCACCTCCGTTAAGGTCACTCACAGAGGGAATGCCTTAACTTCGGTGGAGCATTATAGGTAAAAGATGCAAATAAATTACAAGACAGACAAATAAAGCAGCGGAAAATAAAGTCATTTTATTAACAATGTGGTTCAGTCAAGCTTTTACAACAATTTCCTCAATCATACTTAAATGTAATACATAGAACTTCTGTCTTGATTTAAAAACTTCCAAGAATAAAAGAAGCATAAAAACAATTATATTCCCTGATAAAGCATGAACCAGCCATAGCAGTGGAAGAGAGAGAGTCCAAATCGATACACTAACTAATCTTCAAGCTTGGAAAGACAAGAGTTCCAAGTTAGGCTGAGCTATTCCCTCCCTGACTACCTGGGGGGAAACAAAAGAAAAAGGCGAAAAACAAACTAGGTCAGACATAAGTCTGGTAAATCCAGTGATCTTTTAGCATGCAAACAAGATAAAGGATCATGACATGAATACACCGAAAATAGGATAATACCATAAAAACAAGGTAACTAAAGGCAAGATAAGTGCAAGGTGAACTGAATGCGCTTCTACTTTTTCTCTGCTTTGCAACTACTCTGTTAATGTGATTTCTATATTTATCTCTGCACCACCTAACTAGTGTCCCAACTAGTAATCTGTATAAAATGATAATCGTTATCCCAACCCCCGTAATTGTGGTAGCCTTCAAGTATACGTCTATCGTGAGGATTCCACCTCAATCAGCCTAATTTCCATGAACATGTTAGATGTACCCTTACTACCCTATCGATCGGCTCCCTACTTGTATTCATGTTCCATGTGTCTGTGTCAATCGGCCCTCTCTTGCATGTAGATACCCTGTGCTGATCCCACCATAAGGTGTATCAATCCTTATGATAGCGACCGACACGATTCAAGATGCACAGTGTATAACTACTGGTACCCAGTGCCTATTTTTTTCCACTCCGGAGTACATGCATGCCCGTAAACCGTCGGATCCTACACTGATGTACCCCCTGCCGCTGCTTTGACCGCTTATAATCAGCCCAGTAATCATGCCCCGCCCTGCCTAGTTCAGGGTACCGTGATACATCCATGTGGGTTACTGCTGAAATGGGTCCCCGTTACTAGGGTTTCCTATTGTTTAAGTTTGTCGGCCTATATTTACTAATATTACCCACCAACCCGATATGTACTTAATCCTCCCATCGATTCAAGCATTTTTAATAAACGGTTAAGTTTTGTGGGCCTATATGTACTAATATTACCCACCTACACGAGATGTACTTAACCCTCCCATCGATTCAAGCATGTTTATTTAATAGTTAAGTTTTGTGGGCCTATATTTACTAATATTACCTACCAACCCGATATGTACTTAACCCTTCCACTGATTCAAGCATGTTTATTTAATAGTTAAGTTTTGTGGGCCTATATTTACTAATATTACCCACCAACCCGATATGTACTTAACCCTCCCGCACATTACGCCATATTAGTTAAGTGTTGTCCGCTCATGTTAACTTAACCCACTCATTCATCATATCATGTTGGTTAAGCATTTCTTATTAACTTGGCCCTCCTTACTTATCATATTGGATCAGTTAAGTGTTTCCTATTAACTTAACCCCGTTCGTTCATCAAGTTATATTGGTCAAGTGTTTCTTGTTAACTTAACCCCATGTATTCATCTTGTTGTATTGGTTAAGTGTCATCAATCAATTCAAGTTAACTTAACCCACCTATGTGTCATGTTACTTTGGTTAAGTGTTGCCTTCTTGTGTTAACTTAACCCTACTACAAGTCAAGTTATATTGGTTAAGTGTTGCCCTCTTATTTTAACTTAACCTTTCCATAAATCAAGTTATATTGGTTAAGTGTTTCTAAATTTACTTAACCTCACCCACTTGTCTAATTAACATGTTATAACGGTTAAGTGTTCTAAATTTACTTAACCTCACCCACTTGTCTAATTAACATGTTATAACGGTTAAGTGTTCTAAATTTACTTAACCTCACCCACTTGTCTAATTAACATGTTATAACGGTTAAGTGTTCTAAATTTACTTAATTTCACCCACTTGTCTAATTAACATATTATAACGGTTAAGTGTTCTAAATTTACTTAACCTCACCCATCAGTTTAGTTAACATGTTGAATTGGTTAAGTATTTCCTTAATTGACTTAACCCTACCAATCTTGACTTAGCTTTATTAAAGCACCAATCACTCACATTAGACAGGTATTGTTGTGGTCACTGGATGTGTCGGTCGGTTCCGGGCAGTTTTACACCACAACCCAGACTAACCTCGGGTCCTTTTTGGGCTCAATGCACTAACCACCCACATTAGACAGGTATTGTTGTGGTCACTGGATGTGTCGGTCGGTTCCGGGCAGTTTTACACCACAACTCAGTTTAATCTCGGGTTAGGCATATTCGTCTTTCCTAAATTTACATATTTCTTATTTATGACAAATTCCATATGTAAATTATTCCCAGTTTAATTATGCCGTAATTATCCTTTTAATTATGCTCACAATTAATGGTATACTAAATATACCATTTCATGAACCAATCTATGTCATGTAATTTTTCATGTTTATCCTACATATTTATATGTAAATTATAAATCAATTATTGTCATGGCCCACTTTCCTTGTAAATCACGTTCAAAATTTTAGGTATATAGATTATACCATTTTCATGCCACTTATCATTCTTATGTGTTAAACATGTCAATTACATGTAATTTCATATTTTCCCCAACGTTACCTCCGTTGTACGTTTGCAAAATTACATAGAATGTTAGGCTCGATATTTTAGCCTAACTTATAAAACAAAAAGGGAAAAAGAGGAACTTTGCAACATTCCAACATCATGCAAAAGTATGGATCTAACTACACCTATGTCACATGGATTTGGCATAGAACAATATGCTTTTAACTATGAACTTGCAAATTTGATCTATGCAACATGAACCACAAGCATATGAATTTACATAAAATTATACAAGTTAAACTTGGCATGTAGTGGTGAACTTGCAAATTAGATCTATCATAAAAGCATATGGATCTAACATATAAAGTTGTAGATCTAAACATATAAGGTCGTAGATCTAAACATGTATGCATAATGGCTCTAAACAATTAGGCATAAACGACATGACTTAGCATAAAACTTGTATGTATCATAATATCACCAAACTTACATATGATAATTTCATTCCCAAATTCCTATACAACATCATACGTTTACTCACCAATTTCCACATAACATGATAGGTTCGATAGACCACAGTAGTTCATAGGAATATATGATAGAATAAACATGAATCAACATCACATACAACTTGATACAATTCTATTTTACAAATCATGTCTTTAATTTATTCACATCTGAAAGATAACTACACTTACAATCAAAAGGAAAACCTTGATTTCAGGGATCTGTATTCTGAAACTGAATTGCTCGCCTTTGATGTAGATCGTTGAATTCTCTTAGTTGAATTAGATTAGTTTTGATTTGATTTAGGTTTTAGTGGCGTCTAGGTTTAGATGAGAGTGAATAATAGAATTAGGTTTTAGGTTTAGGGTCCTTATATAGTTGTAGAGAGTGTTTTAGGACCACTAGATTAACGCTGAACCATCAGAACCAATCAGATGCCACATCTGCCTTAGAGCGAATCGGCCCACGTGTTGACAACCAAACACCCTGAATCAACCCCTAGTCGACCCAGCGAGGCTCGGGTCGACCTCAAAAATGGGTTGGTTCGGTTATTCCCCCTCCCGATTCGCTGTTTTGAACTTTTTTTGCATATTTATTTATTTAATTTATATATATATATATATTTCTCATATACATACAAACTTCAAGGCTTAATAACTTCTTCGTAATGTATCCGTTTTATGCAAACCAAATGTCTATCTTGACCAAAATTTTGAGACGAACGTAATAGCGCAACAAATTTCACTAAATTCTTCTTCTAAAAATTAAGTGTTCTTGAATTTGTTAATTTTAATATTCTCAGAAAATTTGGGGTGTTACATTGTCCAAACTTTATTTCTGATCATCAAAATTAATATGTCGAAAAGGAGAAAGATAAAGTAGTTGTCTTGTTCGGCATGTGTGCTTCGCTGATGCGAGTTTACCATTGCTTATTTCATCTGTAGTAGTTGTAAATATATGTATATATATATAATAGAGGGAGTTAAAGAAACATAGATTCAGTTCATGTACACAAAGCCAGCTAAAAGTATATCATACTTCATTGCTCCCTAAGTTTTTGATAGATGAAACAGGGGATTGCTATGGTAATGTTCCATATTGCTCTAATTTTCAGCCATTAAAACCTTGCAGTTTGTCTGGTGCCTAACTCAAATGTCACTAGCTGCTATTGTTTTATAAAGCTCCTCACATTTTAAGGGTTAAAGCTACAGAAGACAATATATGGATTAAGTGGTACCTACATGCTTTGGTATGGGAAGAGCATCATCTTTGTTGCTGAACAATGGCGTTTATGCACAGTTTCAGCACCCTCTTTTAAAACCCTTTTGACTACTTTCAGGAAGCACAAGTAATGGAACATATAATGGTATAATAATAAATATAAAACCATGAGATGGATGAAGGAACAGTATCACAACTTAGGTAGCATAAAAACAAAATTAGCATCATAACATTAAAATGTGAAACTAAGTTAAAAAATAATGGTGCTCCATGTTACATTTTTCAAAACTGTTAATCTAACACTATGAAATAGAAAATGATTAGGCTATAGTGACTTGAATATCAGGGATTTTTGAGTGATGGAAGACAAAAAACAAACTTAGTTATGGTGCATCTTGCTCGTATTTCAAAACCATGCATGTCAAACTCTGAGATGCACAACAGAACCATCCCATAACTAGATAAAGCGATATTCTTTTCATGTTTATTTACATGTTACGGAACAGTTAGTTAAATAATCTTATTATCTTCTTTAGGTTAACTGCTATGACATTCACATTTCTTGTAGAGATCCTTCTTTAGTTAAACCATCAAGGCATGGATCCAAAGGCAAAAGTTTGATGAAGTTTTTGATACCCTTAATATAGATCCTGGATAGTGGATGTCATGCTTGTTACACTTTCAGTTTTTTTTTTCCTTTTTTTGTTATTGGTTAGGCTTAAATAATGAAACTGTTGCTGCAACGAGACAAGGGGAAGAAAGGGAAACTTTTGCCAAAAGGTGTTTAATCATATATTAGCCGAGGCTCATAATGTTTGGTAAGTTGAAAAGATGTCTGTATATTCAAGTTTCTCGTATGCTGTTTGTTGTGGGTCGTGTTGAGAGAAAGAAAGAGATGTACTTTGTGGCACATAGCTTTTACATTTGTCAAGAGACTTTATAAATGATGTGAATATATAATTTATTTTGGTTTTTAACAGTTGAGAGTACAATTGTATATGCATTGCATTGATTGTAAATGACGTGTATTATATTGTACTATGTTGTTTTAAATAGTAATAAATTTGTGTATTGTATTTATAATTGCATTCTTTTTTTTTGTTGGGTTATGCTATTTATTTTATTATTATTGATAGTTGAATGATAGTATTTGGTTAAGTTATAAGCAAGAAACATGAAAGAATGTTTATTGGCAGAATCGAAAGGGAATAGCGATGGATTACCTATAAAAAACGTTTGATTAAAAAAATATTTTATCACTAATCACTTGCTAATTAGCAAGGATTTACCGATGTTTTTGTATAAATAATAAATTATTATAAATTATTTACGCGTTGGTAAATACTCGGTAAATAAATAAAAAATAAATTAATAAATAAAATTATTTTTTTATTATAAAAATAGTAAAATGGCAGAAAACTGTCGAAAAATTCATGCTATATTCCTTTGCTAAAATCAGACACAATTACCGTCATGGTTTTTACCGACCACCATGTTATACAGTAAATTCGTCGCTAAGGCCAATTTAGCGATGGATTAGAAACGGATACTGCCGTTGCTATATGCTGTTATTCTTGTAGTGGTGTATAAGGATAAAACTAATTCCGATGGATTTATTAAGAGATAGAAAGCTAGATTGGTTGCAAAAGGTTATTCTCAAAAGTATGACATGGATTATGAGGAAACTTTTGCTCCTGTTGCTAAGATGACAACTGTTCGCACTTTAGTTGTTGTAGCTTCAGTTCATCAATGGTTTATCTCTCAACTAGATGTTAAGAATGCTTTCTTGAATGAAGATCTTCAAGAAGAAGTTTATATGGAACCTCCTCCTGGTGTTCTACATGATACTAGATATGTTTGTAGACTAAAGAAAGCATTGTATAGTCTAAAACAAGCTCCTCGAGCTTGGTTTGAGAAATTTCCGGTTGTCATATTTTCTCTTGGTTTAATCTCTAGTCGTCATGATCTTGCTCTCTTTGTTAAATGCACTAATGCTGAACGTATAATCTTATCATTATATGTTGACGATATGATCATTACTGGTGATGATGTACATGGAATTTGTGTATTAAAGATAGAGTTAGCTAGATGATTTAAAATGAAAGATTTGGTTCATTAAGATATTTCTTAGGTACTAAGGTAGCACGTTCACCAAAATGATATCTTCTTTCTCAGTCAAAATATATCACATATATTCTTGATCGAGCTAGACTCACTTATAATAAGACAACGGATACTCCCATTGAGATTAACGCGAAGTTTTCTCCTTCTGGTGGAAGTCCTTTGTCAGATCCTACTTTGTATCATACTATTGTTGGAAGCTTGGTGTATCTTACTGTCACGCGTCCAGATATTTCGTATGTTGTTCATATTGTTAGTCAGTTTGTAGCTTGTCCTACTACAGTTCATTGGGCCGTTGTTGTTCGCATATTGAGATATCTTAGAGGTACTATTTTCCACAATCTGATACTTTATTCTACTTCCTTCTTGGAGTTGTGTGCATATTCTGGTGCTGATTATGGTAGTAATTCAACTGATTGTAAATCAGTTACTGATTATTGTATATTTTTAGGAGATTCTCTTATATCTTGGAAGAGTAAGAAACAATCTATTGTTTCTCATTCTTCAATTGAAGCAGAATACCGTGCTATGACATCTACTACTAAAGTGATTGTTTGGTTAATTTGGTTACTTGAGGATATGGAAGTATCTTTTTCTCAGTCAGCTCCTATGTATTGTGATAATAAAATTGCAATTCAAATAACTTGCAATTTAGTATTTCATGAATGAACCAAACATATTGAGATTGATTGTCACCTTACTCGACATCGTCTTGAGAAGCGCACCATCACCTTACCTTTTGTGCCATTTTCTTTGCAGATTGCATATTCCTTTACCAAGTCACATTTAATTTTTTGTTGTCTAGTTAGCAAACTCTCGATGCTCATAGCAGTTGCATCGTGAGTTTGATGGGGAGTGTTAGAGAATATGCTACAGAATAAAGAATATGCTAGAGAATAAGGAATATTCTAGAGAATAAATAACCCTATAAATATAGGGTTTAGCATTGTATTCTTCAATCAATCAATAAAAAGCAATCTCCGTTATTATTTTCTTCTTTTTATCTTTTATTCACTACAACAAAAAACACTTTTCGCAACAGGCAATATCTGTTGCAGTAGACCAATTGCATCAGGCTCACGCCTGTTGGTATAGCCGAAGTTGCAAAAAGTTCGCAACATTTTCCGCCTGTTGCGATTAGACATTGCTGTATACTCTTTTGCAATAGGCTTTTGTTGTTGCAACAGATCATTTTGCAACAACAAATGACAGTTGTAACCCTATCATAGACATTTGATAAATAAGATACTACAACTATTTCTGACAGTTGCAGTAAATCAAAATACAACTGTCTTTGTTACAGCATTATTAACAGCTATAGACAATTGCAAAATTAACAAATAATCAACCTAAACCGTTATGAAATGTCCTTGTTAGAACATTATATTATATCGTAACATACAATAGACAAGTAAAAATTTTACTTTAACAAATTTTATTTCGACAAAATAATAATAGTATACATAATTACAACAAAAATTTCAACTATTTCTATACATTATTCATATACAATGATTTCTACTCTTTCATACAACACTTATAGGAAATACAATTTCTAATCACATTTTTAACATCATACAATCTGAATCGAGCTCTACCACAATGTGCAGTTCACTCCAATCATGAAACCTCCTCGCAAACATGCATTACATTGCTCCTCAATAATTTGAACTGCACTTCAATAATAATATAAATAATAATTATTATAATAAGTACAGTACTATTTTTTATGGATTTGATGCATTAATACAATTCAGATGTTAATTTTGTTTACATTCACTTATCTTATTACAATAGAAATAGTTAGACTTATACGTGCTAAGCATAAATTACTTTCAATCATACAAAAATGGTAGATATTACTATAAAAACATCAAAACACAAAAAATACTTGTACCTGGTAAGCATAGCAAACCCTTCAACGCACATATATATAATGGAACTCTTCTTTTTACTGTAATAGATCTAGCCCCTTGTTTCAACTGCAAGAATCCACTGGTGGCTGCACCAGCAATAATAGAATTCCATGGATCCTCCTCCTGTCTCACATAAATCCAGACTTTCATACAAAAATATTAACGATAGCTCATAAAATTCAACAATTCGACCATCATAAATTAGTATCTAAATCATTTGAACTCGTTTCAACAAACACAAATTATCTAATCATATTATTGTTGTAAAATGAAGGGCGTTTGGCAACCTTGTCTCACTAACTATAGAAATAATTTTGTACTTCAAAACAATGTAATTAACTATTTTTTTAAAAGAACAATAGCCAAACTTGCTCAGAAGTTGGTGTAACCTTCCATTTTTTCTTTTCACGCTCAGAAGTTGGTGTAACCTTCCACTCATATACAAGTAATAGGATATAGTAGGTACCTCTTCTCGATCATACACAGTTAAGAAGAAGGAGTCCAACAGAAGGTATAGCAATTTCTCCATGTATTTGCCAAGTCTATCCACTTCCAAATTAACCTTTTCCCCAACATTTTTCATTGGGAATACAATATTCATCTGCGTGTATGCCACAAGCATGAAATCAAAACAACAATCCTCTTCATAAACATTAACCACCGTCAAACTTTCTCCATCCACAGTAATGTACCCTTTCTGCACTATGTACTCCATCACCTCCTTGTCTTGCCCCTTCACTTTAATCCAAATTGAATCCTTTTCTGTCGTAATTGACACGATCTCACCCGTGCAATCCACATGTCCTTGCACAAAATGGCCACCCATGTGGGTAGTGGGCTCCAATGCCCTCTCTAAATTGACAGGGGACCTACTCTTCGGTTCAACAAGGGACGCCTTTCTTAGAGCGATAAAGAAGTACGTCAAAAATTGATAAAACTTTCATTTTCTGTTTGAACTGCGCTTTTGCTCTTTAATTAGAATGTTCCCTAATATATGAATAACTACGACTTCAGATTAGGGTGATAAAGAAGGAAGGAAAAAATTGAAAAATAGCGTTGGAGGAAGATGGATCTGTCGGAAGAAGACGCCAAAACAGTTTCCAAAAACAGAAAGTTTTACAAGAAATTATTTACCTCAGATTCATCATCAGCCACCTTAGAAAAATAACGTTGGAGGAAGATGGGTCCATCCGTACCTCTCTGCCATCCCCTTAACCATCCCCACCACCTCCTCAAATAGCAAAGCTTCCACCAACACCACCGAGTTCATTCGAACGCCATTGACTCAGCCTGCCAGTCTCTCACTGTTTGACGAGTTGTATATCCCTTTTATAAAACGGAAAGAAGATCCGCCAACCGCACCCATTCCGAACGCACCACCAACGTCATCTAAGATTCGATTCGGATATTAGTTGGCGAGATGTTTCTAGAGTCCCATGGGATCTTTCTGTTTTACTTTAATTTGGGGGAAATGGTCAAATGGTCTGATATGGCAAGTAATAATTAATCAAATCTGAGGAGATTTTCACGTGATTTTGAAAATACTGAATCCCAGTAAAGCAATTCTCGAAACATGTGAAAATTTTGGCTCAAAATTTGAATTTGGAGCCTAATTTTCGAACATAGGAGCCAATAATTTAACTAGTTGGAGCCAAACAAATTTTATAGATATGTATGTGGCGAATTGCAAAAGAAGATATTTGTAGTTGTGATTCAAGAAAGTTGCCAAAGAAATCTAATAATAAATATTAAACTTTAGTTATTAAACATTAACATTGATTAATCATTAGTTATTTCATGTTAATTATTAATTTCTTGTTATTAATCATCAACCTTAGTTATTAATAACTGATTATCTTTTATTTAATAATATTCTATTACTTATAAAATATTCCTTCCTAGTTATCAATTATCTATTATTATTTATTACTTCCTATTTAAGTTATTAATTTATTTTAAAACAAAATAATTTTTATAAACATTTTTTTTATCAATTCTATCTTTTAAATACCAAATACTAAATTATTAATATTACTTCTTGATTATTGTATATTACTTACTTTTTAATTATTAGTGACCAAATATTAGACTTAATTATGGATTACTTAATGGAAATGATTTAAATTTAATCATAATAATTAGAAACTACTACTTATTTGTTAATTGTTAATTAATAATTATTCCTTATTAATTCTTAATTATAACCGAATATTAATTACTAAAATGGTCAAAGTTAATTATTTTTTATGAATTAATTAATTATTTATTATTTATTTGATACCTAAACATATTCGTATTTCAATTTAATTATTAATTATTATCCATTAATTTATTATTATTAATTTATTATTATTTGATAATTATTTATTTTATTAGTTTTCAAATGTTAATTATAATTATTATTATTATTAATATTTAATTATCAGTTATAAATATCACTTTATAATACTTAAAATTTTATTATTAATTAATAATCATTAAATGTTAATCTTAATTATTATATAATTACTGGTAGTTAATCATTTAATAATAAATATTTAAAATTAACTATTGAAAGTTAATTATTAAAAGCTAATATTTATTTTTAATAGTAAGTTTTTCGCAACTGGCTTTACCAGTTGTAAAAAGATACATTTATTGCAAGTGGCGAAAACAGTTGCTAAAGATATTTATTCGCAACTGGCTTGGAAGCGCAGTTGCGAATAATATGTTTGTTACAACTGTTATGGAAGCATAGTTGCTTAAAGTATGTTTTCGCAACAGGAAGGGATGCACAGTTGCTAAAAATATGCTTTTCGCAACAGAAAAAAACAGCCTGTTGCTAAATCTTATCTATTGCAACTGCTATAATAGGCCTGTTGCTAAATATCATTTACTGCAACTGTCCTGTGTCGCCTGTTGCAAACAGCTAGTTGCAATAGGGTATTTTTCTTGTAGTGATTTTCTATTCTACTTCATGTGATGAATAAAGATATCAAACCACACATTGGTTTCTTTTTATATAACACAATATATATCATTATCTCTATTACTTATTAATTAGACATGTGTGCTATGAATTATCGGGCAGGCTCACATATGTAGTGTGAGCATTCGGTCGGTTCAGTCGGATTTAAGGAAAATAAATTGAAACCGGATTGAACCTAAAACTAAAGCGAAATAATTTCGAATTATTTGATCGGTAACCAATTTTACCAAACTTGAAAGATATGTTATTATTTGAATGATTATTTACTTAAACTAAAATGCAAATTTATGCTTTGACAAATTTTATTGATTGAATTTTATGTTGACAATAAAATTTGAGTTATTTTTAACAAATGCCTTTGTATTTTATTATCATACCGAATATCTGAGGTACTATAATACCGTAAAGTTAGGTAATACAACATAAATTTGGTTAATAAAGTTAAACCGATAACCAAAAAAATTATTTTACAAGCCAAATTCAAACCGATTTAGTTTTAAAACCGAAACGAATCGACCCGAAATAAACCGGTTCTTGCCGAACATCGCTCACCCCTACAAGCAGGTGTGCATGGTGAATAGGTGGTGGCGCATAAGGCTGTAAACGGATGTGGTCAGATACAGATAATGCTAATCCGTATCCGAAAATGATAATCCATGTCTGAACCCGTATCCGATATCTGCGGATACCAGTTAAAAATATCTGTATCCGTATCCGCGAGTATTTTCGAATATCCTATCCGCCTTAGCGAATACGGATATCCAAAAATATTCGTATCCAAAACTTAAAACTGTACATTGGATATGGTTATCCGAAAATAAAACAATAAAAGTTTACAAATACATCACTCACATGCAAATTTGGCTCATAAAATATTTTTTCTGAAAATGTGAATACATCTAATTAAAAATTACAAGTAGGACATCAATCAAATAAATTTCTTACAACAAGTATTTTAAGAGATAAAGTGTTCAAAATATGAAATACACAACCCTAGGGCTAAAATTAAACAAAACATAAATCCTAAAAGCACATACACAATTATGTTTTAATTATAAGTGTAACACCCCACACCCGCTATGGTCACTCTCTAAGGGAATGCCATAACATCGGTGGAGTATTTTAAGTGAATATAGAACAGAAAAATTACAACAAGACAGATATAAGTAATACTTGAGAAATTTCAAAACATCATTTCATTGCAGCGGAAAGTAAAACATGTTTGGTTACATCACAAAACCATAATAAGAGTCAAGTACAAAATATCCATCCTGATAAATAAAAGTACATAATCCCAATACATGAACTGATAGCCATAAAAGAAAGGGTAAGCTGAGCTCTACACCTATGGTCCAAGCTCCAAAAGAGAATAAAGCAGCCTGATCAAAGCCCACTCGTACTGGGCCCACTCTGATAACCTGAGGGTTGGGAAAAAGATAAAAACAACGGGGTCAGACATAAGTCTGAGTGAGTCCTATAACTTTAACAATACAATCGTTAAAGTAACCAGAGAAGACATAAGCTTGATATACGGTAACGTTTGGGGATGAATGGCTACACTAAGCAGCTAGGTATACTTAGGATAAACTAAGATAACCGTAAAGACGCATCCACCCACCCAAGGATAATTACTACACTGCACCACACCAGTTATTCCTACTTAAAGGTTGATCCCACTAAGTGTACTTAGTAATTTAGTAGTTTCGTGTACCCCTATCTGACTACATAGGTGTACCCACTACTCCCCAAGCGATCGGCTCCCCTACGTAGATACCCGTGCTGGTCCCACGATGGGGTGTATCATTCCCCAACGTGGCCACCAGATAATATCAACGGTGCACGGCTTTATATCTACACGATGCAACAACGACTTACCAACCAGCCCGGGTCCACACACGCATATGAAACCCGTTGGTCCCGCGTTGCCACCGCTAACCCGGTTTGGCCTCTTATAGTCAAGCCCAATATGCGTGTCCCGTCACTCGACTAGAGTCGAGCCCACAAAGATACGTTTGGGATATTGGTTGAAATGGGCCCCCACAAGCTACCACCTAAGCTTGTTATTTCTAGTGAATCCCACTTAACCCTTTAACCATGTCCCCTTACATGTTATAAATTTTGGTTAAGTCCTTTAATCATATTCTAATTGTCATACAAGGTACCCACTAGATCTTCACATGCCACCCATGGCACTTACTTAACCCTTTAATCATGTTTAATTACATGTTCCACTTTGGTTAAGTATTCTAATCGTATTTTCACATGCCACCCATGGCACTTACTTAACCCTTTAATCATGTTTAATTACGTGTTTCACCTTGGTTAAGTATTCTAATCGTATTTTTCTATTGCCACCCAAGGCAACCCACTAGTTTCCTCATGCCACCCAAGACACCCACTTAACCCCTCATGTCCCACTACATGCTAATATGGTTAAGTGTTTCTTAATTCATTAATTAAGATCATGACCTCATAAAGACCTCTCACATTAGACCGTCTTTTATGACTGCTGGATATGCCGGTTGGTTCCGGGCAGACTTCTGTCATCAAAAGGGTCTAACCTTGTGTCTTTACTTTAATCATGTATTTAATTTATGACTAAGACCTCTCACATTGGGCCAATCATTTGTAGCCGCTGGATGGCCGGTCGGTTCCGGGCAGACTTCCGCTACAAAAGGGTCCAACCTCGTGTCTTAGTTGATTAATTACACCTAATTAATCACCCCCATATTAATTATCCCTAATTAATATCAAGTTTTTCATAACATGGGTAGACCTAACTCAGTAGGTAAATTCCCATGGGGTAGACCTAACTCAATAGGTAAATTCCCACTTATGCTTATTCATTTTATGGTATGCTTAATCATAACCATTTCACACCATTTCATTAACATGTCTATTAACCCCATCGTTTCCCCACGTACTTATGCTAACACGACATATTTCCAAGAGAAGATTCTTTCACAATTAACATGGGTTTCACTTAGCATACATTAGCATTAACATGGGTTAAAAGGTGTCCACTTACATCATAATATTAACCCAACTAGCATTGCTAAATAACCCAACTTGCATGAACATACATATGTCATACATAAAGGCAACTTGCATAAGTGTTCATAGGTTATACAAAGGTGAACTTGCATGTGTCTTAAAGGTGTTAACTTGCACAACATGTTACATGTTAACTTGCATAACATCATACACATAACTTGCATAATATTATAAACATAACTTGCATATCAACATACACATAACTTGCATAACATCATGCACATAACTTGCATCACATCATACACATAACTTGCATATGAACTTGCATAACAACATGCACATAACTTACATAACATCATACACATAACTTGCATATGAACTTGCATAACAACATGCACATAACTTACATAACATCATACACATAACTTGCATATGAACTTGCATAACAACATGCACATAACTTACATAACATCATACACATAACTTGCATAACATGTTGAAATTGCATATAAGCATACACATAACTTACATAACATGTTGAACTTGCATGTATGACTTGCATCTTAAAGGAGGGTAAACATGCATATATATATTCATAGCATATAAAGGTATCATCTTGCATATGCATGCATCACATTTTAAAAGGGTAAACTTGCATGTCATGATTTATGCATAATACCAAACACGTAGCATGCATAAAATCACCTACTTAGCATGCATAAAATCAATTGCTTATTATGCATAAACCCACCACTTAACTTGCATAAACCCACATATCCAACTTGCATAAACTCACATATTCAACATGCATAAACTCACATATTCAACATGCATAAACATAGGATTAATATTAAACATAGATTAGCATATTCACATCATATCATATGACTTGAAAACCCATTAATCCTCATGCAAAACCATAGATCTCATCATATCTCATCTACTTAATTTAGCAATTGATCATCAAAGTGATAGAAACTCACCAAAACCTAGATTAGCAAACTTATGAAGTGGAATTAGTTGAAGAAGATGTTGATTAGAGGTTGATTAGCTTGCGACTCTCTTCATTGATTTGTGGAGGCCATGATCAAGTTTCATTTTGCCATAGTTTAGTTACAAGATCTAATTATGAATGAATTAGGGTAGGGTTGGGGTCTTATTTATAGGATTAGGTAGTGTTTTAGGCCCTTAGATTAACCCTAGGTTAGATTAGGTCCGTTAGATTTAGGAAATCTCTAGAACCCAGCCCTCCAAGCCAGCCTAAAACCCAACCTAGTGCACCCAGGTTCTCTGGACGCCGCGCCCAGGTCGACAGGCAAGTCGATAGGCAAGTCGACTCCCCAGTCGACAGGCCTGTCGACAGCCCTGTCGACATGGGTAGGGCGGGAAATTTCCCGCCTGGCCCCCTACTGGCTCCAATTTCGAAATCTAGTTTTGCATTTCTAAATCTGTTTTTTTTAACTTGATTTTTCTGCCAACTTCATTGGGCCATAACTGGGCCATACGGACTCCAATTTACAAAATTTCGGACTCTATTCTGCGTATTTTTCCGAGACGAACGCAATGACGCAGCCCGTTTCCCCCAATTCTCACATTTGAGATTATTTATCCTGTAATTAGTGAATTTTAGTATTAACTAAAATTCGGGGTGTTACATTCTCCCCTCCTTAAAGGATTTCGTCCCCGAAATCTCTAAGCTAAGGAGAATGCATATCCTACCATCCAAACAACCATCTACTCAATCCATCAAACACGGGCATCCATTGTCCTTAAAACAATTTCTAATGATGTATGAGCATATGCAAAAAGTGTGTGTATGTGTTCCCTATCTAATGTGTGAACATATGCAAACCATGATAGTGCCATGCATCCATTATGTATGCGAGAGAACCCTATCGACACGTACAATATCTACATGAGTGCACAATCATTCACCAAAATGCATCATCCATATGCTAACACAATCATTATACATCCATAAATATAGCTTCCTACATACAATTTTATGCAATATGCAATATGAAGTGATTGAGCCGATCTAGTGCCTAAAGTGTGTGTATATGCATCCACGAGCAACCACTAGCAAACACTTGCATCCACTTGCATCCATCAACCATAACATGTCTCAAACACATGTTTCAACCATAGGTTTACCCTATCTAAAGGTCAAAGGTACAAATGAGAGGACATACTAAGGATAAGATAAGCACTAGACAACCGATAAAGGAGACGTCTAAAGCACATACCCTCAAAAAGGGATGGGCATAACGAACGCATCTTCGCTTCTGTCTCCCAAGTAGCATTGCTCTCACTTTCTCTCCTTTTTCATTTTGACTAGTCGAACCTCTCTGTTTCTCAACTCCCTAATCTCTGACCCAAGGATGCGGGTAGGAGCTCGTCGAATAATCACATCACGCTCTACCTTACTTCTTTAAGCAAGCTTGGCTCTATCGCCTCTACGATCTTATGTAGGCCCTTCCTCATATGGAATACATCATGTACACCACTAAGTCTGTCGGGCAACCCCACCAATGGAAGATGCTCTTCCCATGTACCTCCTAAATCCAAGATACATAGCCTCAAAAGGTCTTCTAAAATACGATTCACCCTCTCGGTCTGGCCGTCTATCTGAGGATGATATGCGGTACTCAAATACAGCTGAGTCCCTACCGCCTCTTGCAAACTTTTCCAAAACTCTTTAGTGAAGATAGGATCTCGATCGCTCACTATACTGGAAGGTACATCATGCAATCTAATAATCTCTCGGATGTAAACTGAAGCTAGACATGGAATAGTCCTCTTGCTCTTCACGGGTATGAAATGGGCACACTTAGTAAGTCTATCTACCAAAACCCAAATCCCCGTATTACCCTTCCTTGATTTCGGTAATCCTTTGAGACACTATCCCATTTCCTTAGCGGAACTTTCAATGGGTGAAGCAACCCACTTGGTTTCTTTTGCTCCGCTTTCACCAAGCATCTAGCGACATACTCGGCCATGTCTTTCTTCATACCGGCCAAAAAGAAAACTCGCTTCATGTCTTGGTACATCTCGTCCCATGAGAAAACCAGATTCTTCTTCGTCAAGCGGGTTAATGGGGCTGATATCTTCTTTGATGAACTTCCTATAATATCCTGCCAACCCCAAGAAACTTCTTACTTCGGTAGCATTCCTAGGAACTTTCCAATCCTGGATAGATACTATCTTTGCGGGATCCACAGCTATCCCTTCCTTAGAGACCACATGCCCTAAGAATCGCACTTTTCTTCTCCAAAAATGACATTTAGAGAATTTAGCTTTAAGACTATGTGCTCGAAGAGTCTTCAACACTTCTCTGAGATGTAAGGCATGCTTTTCTCCACTTCTAGAGAAAATCAGGATATTCTCCCATGCAAAATCGTCACAACTATCCATCTCTCACGCAGACCACCTTAGTCGAACTCGACATCCCCCAAATGCAAGCCCCAAAGGCCTAAACCAATATCAGACAACCACCCAAGGGATACCTCCTTCGAATTCAGATGACCTACGTGAGATGATACTAGTAAAAACGGCTAAATAATTAAGCCCTTGTCCAACTCTGGATGTCCTCGCCAGTCTTGCTCCAAAACCACCGTTTATCCCATAACTGGCTTTGCTCATCCTATTGAGCACATACGAAAACTTATTTCGCTCCTAGAAAAGACCAAGATGTCATTTACAAAGACCATTAAGAACTTATTTAGGTACTCCCTGAACACCCTTCTCATCACATGCGGGGGCGTTCGTCAAACCAAATGGCATCTCCAGCCACTCATAAAAACCATCTGGAGTCCTAAAGGCAGTCTTCTCTATACTATCCTTAGTCACTCTCAACTGACGAAAACTCGTGGCTAAGTCCAACTGCGAAAATACTGAGGCGCCCACTAACTGATCAAAGAGATCATCAATCCTCGACAATGGGTGTCTATTCTTCTTTGTGAGTTTATTTAGCTCTCTTTAGCCTACACAAAGTCTGAGGGACCCATCCGCTTTCGTGGCAAAAACTACCGGAGCACCCCACTCCGATATATTTCGTCTTCTAAGCCCCTTCTCAAGCAAATTGCCTACTTGCTTATGGAGTTCCCTCCTCTCACGAGGAGCCACGTGGCACACTGGCCAAGACACTGGTTTAGCATTATCCACCAGATATATTCGGAAGTCAATCTCCCGCTTCGGAGGTAAGCCCTTCACCTCCTCACACACATCCGAGTATTCCCGGACCGCTCTAACAGATCGCAAACTCTAGACCGACGTGTCAAGCGATTCTAGATAACTTAGCATAACAGATTCTATGGGATTACAAGAGATCTCGAGAGTGTTACCCAAGCGGGTCATAAGCCTAACAACTCTCCCTTCAAAATCAAGAACGGCACCCCTACTGGATAACCAGTCCATGCCCAAAACTAACCCCTAGCCCGTGAAGCCCAACAAGCATCACACCTAAACTCAACGCTAAGTATAGAAACTTTCAAACCCAAACACATCATGGAGCCCAATTGGGTTTGAAACAACTAAGGGATCATCTACCAACTAGTGTCTTAGTGCAGTGACTCAACTAACAATGATGAGATAAACGAACTCAATGCGTCAAAATCAAATAAAGTACGGACAGGATGATCAAACAGGAAAACTAAACTTTCCACGGAAATAGTTCTACCTCTTTCTCGAACCGGTGGAGCTGCGAGAGCCTGAACTTGCCCCCTTGCCTGAATTGGTGCCACAAGAACTTGCACCTGTCCTCCTGAGGGAGACCCCGTCCTTTGCCCTTTCTTAGGACAGTCTTTCACTAGATGTCCTGCTTCGTCACAGTGGAAGCAGCCAATCTTCTTCTTCTTGCGACAATCCTTGCTTAGGTGGCCTAGTGTCCCACAGTTGAAGCACTTCTTCTTTCCCTTGCCACCGTTACCTTTCCCACCCTTGTTTTGCTGTTGAGGTTTCTTCTGATCTTCATTCTTCTCGGGTGCTTTATTAGCATTGGGACCCTTCTCTTCCTCATGCATAAGTGCCATGTCCACTAGCTTCTCGAAAGTGGCCCCCATAGGGATGTGAGACATAGCCAATCCGTGCATCGGTTCGTTTAAGCCTTTAACGAACCTCAGAGCTTTCTCTTCCGGTGTGTTTACCAAGTCTATGCTGAATCTCGCTAACTGCTTAAACTTGTTAACATATTCTTTCACCGACAAGTTCCCTTGCTTTAAGTTCAAGAGCCTTTCCACGTGCATATTTTCTTCCGCTTTTGAGAGAAACTTTGCCTCAAACCTTTGCCTGAAATCCATCAAAGAATCAACAGGGCGTTCTCCATTAGTGACCTCCCACCAGAACGAGGCCTCTCCTTCCATTAACCAAGCGGCTAACCTGACTTTCTTTCCCTCTTCCACTTCCAAGATTTCCATCAATTCTTCCGTCTCATTAAGCCAATCCCTAGCTCCCACAAAAGGTTTTCCTCCCATAGCCTTAAACTTCCTACAAGTCATAGCAAAAGTATCCGCGCGAGGAGGAACGAGTGCAACGGGTGGAGGAGGAACATTTGCTGGACCTGCAGCGGCGGCCCTAGCTTCTAACAACCTCCTATACCATACTGGTACCGCTACACCGTCCGGAAGATAAAGATCTTCAGCCATGCTGAGACGAAAAAAAGGAAAGATTCAAAACGGAGAATTCGAAAGATAAAGATATGGCTATCGGGGATTATGCTTTTCTTTCAAAAACTTTTCTCTTTAAAGACATGTTTTTGAAAATATTTCTTCCAAAAATGTTTTTAGAAAAATAGTTTTCTAAAAATTTTATCTGTTCTGGTAACCTTTGCTCTGATACCACGTGTAACACCCCACACCCGCTATGGTCACTCTCTAAGGAAATTCCATAACATCGGTGGAGTATTTTAAGTGAATATAGAACAGAAAAATTACAACAAGACAGATATAAGTAATACTTGAGAAATTTCAAAACATCATTTCATTGCAGCGGAAAGTAAAACATGTTTGGTTACATCACAAAACCATAATAAGAGTCAAGTACAAAATATCCATCCTGATAAATAAAAGTACATAATCCCAATACATGAACTGATAGCCATAAAAGAAAGGGTAAGCTGAGCTCTACACCTATGGTCCAAGCTCCAAAAGAGAATAAATCAGCCTGATCAAAGCCCACTCGTACTGGGCCCACTCTGATAACCTGAGGGTTGGGAAAAAAGATAAAAACAACGGGGTCAGACATAAGTCTGAGTGAGTCCTATAACTTTAACAATACAATCGTTAAAGTAACCAGAGAAGACATAAGCTTGATATACGGTAACGTTTGGGGATGAATGACTACACTAAGCAGCTAGGTATACTTAGGATAAACTAAGATAACCGTAAAGACGCATCCACCCACCCAAGGATAATTACTACACTGCACCACACCAGTTATTCCTACTTAAAGGTTGATCCCACTAAGTGTACTTAGTAATTTAGTAGTTTCGTGTACCCCTATCTGACTACATAGGTGTACCCACTACTCCCCAAGCGATCGGCTCCCCTACGTAGATACCCGTGTTGGTCCCACGATGGGGTGTATCATTCCCCAACGTGGCCACCAGATAATATCAACGGTGCACGGCTTTATATCTACACGATGCAACAACGACTTACCAACCAGCCCGGGTCCACACACGCATATGAAACCCGTTGGTCCCGCGTTGCCACCGCTAACCCGGTTTGGCCTCTTATAGTCAAGCCCAATATGCGTGTCCCGTCACTCGACTAGAGTCGAGCCCACAAAGATACGTTTGGGATATTGGTTGAAATGGGCCCCCACAAGCTACCACCTAAGCTTGTTATTTCTAGTGAATCCCACTTAACCCTTTAACCATGTCCCCTTACATGTTATAAATTTTGGTTAAGTCCTTTAATCATATTCTAATTGTCATACAAGGTACCCACTAGATCTTCACATGCCACCCATGGCACTTACTTAACCCTTTAATCATGTTTAATTACATGTTCCACTTTGGTTAAGTATTCTAATCGTATTTTCACATGCCACCCATGGCACTTACTTAACCCTTTAATCATGTTTAATTACGTGTTTCACCTTGGTTAAGTATTCTAATCGTATTTTTCTATTGCCACCCAAGGCAACCCACTAGTTTCCTCATGCCACCCAAGACACCCACTTAACCCCTCATGTCCCACTACATGCTAATATGGTTAAGTGTTTCTTAATTCATTAATTAAGATCATGACCTCATAAAGACCTCTCACATTAGACCGTCTTTTATGACTGCTGGATATGCCGGTTGGTTCCGGGCAGACTTCTGTCATCAAAAGGGTCTAACCTTGTGTCTTTACTTTAATCATGTATTTAATTTATGACTAAGACCTCTCACATTGGGCCAATCATTTGTAGCCGCTGGATGGCCGGTCGGTTCCGGGCAGACTTCCGCTACAAAAGGGTCCAACCTCGTGTCTTAGTTGATTAATTACACCTAATTAATCACCCCCATATTAATTATCCCTAATTAATATCAAGTTTTTCATAACATGGGTAGACCTAACTCAGTAGGTAAATTCCCATGGGGTAGACCTAACTCAATAGGTAAATTCCCACTTATGCTTATTCATTTTATGGTATGCTTAATCATAACCATTTCACACCATTTCATTAACATGTCTATTAACCCCATCGTTTCCCCACGTACTTATGCTAACACGACATATTTCCAAGAGAAGATTCTTTCACAATTAACATGGGTTTCACTTAGCATACATTAGCATTAACATGGGTTAAAAGGTGTCCACTTACATCATAATATTAACCCAACTAGCATTGCTAAATAACCCAACTTGCATGAACATACATATGTCATACATAAAGGCAACTTGCATAAGTGTTCATAGGTTATACAAAGGTGAACTTGCATGTGTCTTAAAGGTGTTAACTTGCACAACATGTTACATGTTAACTTGCATAACATCATACACATAACTTGCATAATATTATAAACATAACTTGCATATCAACATACACATAACTTGCATAACATCATGCACATAACTTGCATCACATCATACACATAACTTGCATATGAACTTGCATAACAACATGCACATAACTTACATAACATCATACACATAACTTGCATATGAACTTGCATAACAACATGCACATAACTTACATAACATCATACACATAACTTGCATATGAACTTGCATAACAACATGCACATAACTTACATAACATCATACACATAA
This sequence comes from Allium sativum, assembly GCA_030737875.1. Lineage (NCBI taxonomy): Eukaryota > Viridiplantae > Streptophyta > Magnoliopsida > Asparagales > Amaryllidaceae > Allium > Allium sativum. The sequence goes on along the minus strand of CM060926.1, from coordinate 603,688,998 downwards.
CTTGCATAACATGTTGAAATTGCATATAAGCATACACATAACTTACATAACATGTTGAACTTGCATGTATGACTTGCATCTTAAAGGAGGGTAAACATGCATATATATATTCATAGCATATAAAGGTATCATCTTGCATATGCATGCATCACATTTTAAAAGGGTAAACTTGCATGTCATGATTTATGCATAATACCAAACACTTAGCATGCATAAAACCACCTACTTAGCATGCATAAAATCAATTACTTATTATGCATAAACCCACCACTTAACTTGCATAAACCCACATATCCAACTTGCATAAACTCACATATTCAACATGCATAAACTCACATATTCAACATGCATAAACATAGGATTAATATTAAACATAGATTAGCATATTCACATCATATCATATGACTTGAAAACCCATTAATCCTCATGCAAAACCATAGATCTCATCATATCTCATCTACTTAATTTAGCAATTGATCATCAAATTGATAGAAACTCACCAAAACCTAGATTAGCAAACTTATGAAGTGGAATTAGTTGAAGAAGATGTTGATTAGAGGTTGATTAGCTTGCAACTCTCTTCATTGATTTGTGGAGGCCATGATCAAGTTTCATTTTGCCATAGTTTAGTTACAAGATCTAATTATGAATGAATTAGGGTAGGGTTGGTGTCTTATTTATAGGATTAGGTAGTGTTTTAGGCCCTTAGATTAAGCCTAGGTTAGATTAGGTCCGTTAGATTTAGGAAATCTCTAGAACCCAGCCCTCCAAGCCAGCCTAAAACCCAACCTGGTGCACCCAGGTTCTCTGGACGCCGCGCCCAGGTCGACAGGCAAGTCGACTCCCCAGTCGACAGGCATGTCGACAGCCCTGTCGACATGGGTAGGGCGGGAAATTTCCCGCCTGGCCCCCTACTGGCTCCAATTTCGAAATCTAGTTTTGCATTTCTAAATCTGTTTTTTTTTTAACTTGTTTTTTCTGCCAACTTCATTGGGCCATAACTGGGCCATACGGACTCCGATTTACAAAATTTCGGACTCTATTCTGCGTATTTTTCCGAGACGAACGCAATGACGCAGCCCGTTTCCCCCAATTCTCACATTTGAGATTATTTATCCTGTAATTAGTGAATTTTAGTATTAACTAAAATTCGGAGTGTTACAATAAATGTACCACAAAATAAAATGAGTACGTTATTTAAAATGTTGCATAATACCAAATACAACATTCCTTTATAATTCAATAGTTGAGTTTATTTTAGCTATTTTAAGGAAATTTGTATATTAATTTAATCTTAAATGTAAATTAAAAATTATATAATATATACATACACACATATATGCACATACATACACGTATCAGAAAATCAAATGGATATTTTTCGGATACGGATACCACTATAACCATATCCGTGTCCGGAATGATTTTCGAATATCGGATATCTGTATCCGCATCTCGGATAACATATATATTTTGTATTTTCGGATACGAATGCAGACGAATATTGGATTTTTCGGTTACTCGTTGACAGCCCTAGTGGCTCACATGTCACTGTAGTTTATAAATAAATCTAAAAAGTTGTCCATTTATTACTACGACTGCTCAAATATCTAAATTTTCAATTTAAAACTGCAATTTCTACCCGCTACTGGTATTTTCTTAGTGAAAAGAATATGTAGAAAAAGAATTCAATTCATCTTCTTAAACAAATCGGAAGTCTTGAACGATTGTCTTTTTGTACTATTTTATTTTTCAACCTTGAATATATAAGTTTGAAATTCATTGTTTAACTTTGTGAAGTTAACGATGATGACGCTTTAGCCGTGTCGGAATTTCCTTCCAAAACATTGGCATGTTCATGAGACACCTTCTTTTTTCAGCCTTTAAGTATAGCCAACTACACCATATTGACACATCAACTATGTGGAAAAAACTATGCTTGAGGTTCGTGCTTGTGTCGTGTTCCTTGTTCTCACACTCAAGAATTGGTGTGATAACTAAGCTTCAAGGATGACTGTAAAATTAGCGAGATAACAACACAAAAAAACTTTTTTATTTTACTCTTTACCAATTACTTAAATATTTTTATTTTTATTTATTCTCTGCATCAAAACCTTTTTCGATTAAAATTGCATGATATTGAAACTAACAGAGAGGAGGCATCCTCCATCGATGATTGCAAATCAGTATCTTCCTATAACGTCAATTTTCATTCATGTAAATAGATAATTAAAAGAAAAATCTACCGTTTTAATTTAAGAATTACGATGCTACTTAAATATTCCCCTTTTTTTCTTTTACTTGAATATTCCCCTTTTTTTCTTTTACTTCTTACTATTGTTGTTAGGTTTGAAAACCCAAGGTTTTGAAAATGTAAAGAAAGGAGAAAGTAACAAAATAAAAGAAAATTAAAAGGATTGTAAGAATACCAAACATAAGTATCTAGAGAAGGTAAGAGCAAAAGTGGGATAAAAAAAGGATAGGTAAAACAAAGAAAGTAAAGAAGAGTTGCACCAGTTCAAAATAAACAGTATTCCAAAGGACATTCATATCTTTACAGCGAAATCACAAAAGATAATCTCAACCCTTCCTTCCAAAGAAGATCAAAACAAAACAACATATTATTAGTTTAAGGAATCAAAAATCAAGCATCAGCCAATTCCTCCTCCTTGTGAGTCTCGATAGTAACATCACTTTTGGGGTACGCATAGCAAGTAAGCACCCAGCCCGCATCCATCTGCTCGTCGTCCAAGAAGCTGACGTCGGACTGATCGACCGCCCCTTCGACCACTTTCCCAGCGCACGAGCTGCAGGAGCCGGCACGGCACGAGTACGGAAGATCGATCCCGGCCTCCTCCGCCGCGTCGAGGATGTAGACGTCGTCGTCGCACTGGACCTCGACCGGTCCGTCCGGGGTGATGAGCTTCACGTTGTAGGTCGCCATGGCCGTCACCTTCCCTCTGCCGAGGTTGAAGTTGAAGGTAGTGGCAAGGGAGCGGGAGAGGGTGGCGGAGCGCTGGATGAAGGGGGTTCTTAGGGTCGAGGGAGCGGATAGCGACGCCATTTTCGTGGGATTTGTTTGCTTCTGCGTGTGAAGGAAGCTTCGATTTTTGGTTGAGTGATGAGGAGAGAAGCGTTTGTTTTATAGATGGGTGGAAATGATGATGTGGTTACACGTGGCGGTACGTTTGTGGATGGCTTATCCCCGTTGTGGATTGCATGGGGATGAAGGGTTTTTGAGTGGTGATGGGCGTGTGCTGCCCTGACGCCTGGGCTTCTGGTTCAACTTGGAAGATTATACGTTGAGCACGGGACACGTTGCTTGCACTTCAACCATGCCTCTGATTTATTTATGTAAAAAAGGAAGGAAGAAAAAATGCCATTAAGGGTGATGCAAGTAATTCAAAAAAACTTTATGGCGATTATTTATGATAAGTTTGTCTTTCTTCTTATTTTCCGCTTTTTTATGATAAGTTTGTCCTTCTCTCTGTTTAACAAAAAGTCCTTTTTTTAATGCAAAGGTGGATTTCAGGGAGTCCCACTGCATTATCCATTTTACACTAAAAATTAGTCTTTTGGCCAAATTCCAAACTTAACGTACTTTTGATAAAAAAAATATGCTAAGTTTGTCCTTCTCTCTATTTTCCACTTCTTTTCTCTTTTATAAGAGGTGTGATAGAGTTTCACTCATAAATTCATCAAAAGATCATCGAAAATGGAAAAAGCGAATAGCGGTGGACATATATCGAAATTTATTTTCAAATGTGTCCCCTCATATTGAAGTATCAATAACAATGCTAAAAGAAGACTTTTCATTTTCATCATTTTGTGCTCAAATAGTCAAATGAAACTCAAAGTTTTATAAGTGTCTGTCTTAAATAGGGAATTTTCATTAGTTTTCACCAAGCAACATGTAGATTTTTCGAAAGTGAAATCAAAACTAATCCCTTGTTTTCTCTTAGTGTCAATTATAAATTAGGAATTTGAATCGGTCATGGTAGCAATTTTGTCTATTATTGGAATGAATAATAAAAGACACCATAACATTAAAATTTGTGGGTACAACAATTAAAATTCGAAGAACAAAATGTGAAACTAAGAGAAAACAATTTATGATGAGCAACAAAGTGAATCAGATCTTGTTATCCTATGAATATGCTTGTTAAATATTGAGTCTACTGCTTGAATACAAGACCATTCTGTTTCAATGATTGGTTATTTTGCGTTAATCATCCAAACCAACCAATGCTCAAGCTCGCACTTCGTCGGCGTTGCCCAAGTCAATCCTACCTATGTTGTCAAGCCAACATGATGTTGCTAACCCAATCTCTTATTGTTGAGCCAGCTCCTATCTCTCTCTTTTAACATCCCATTTTCTCTTATTATCACCTTTTTATATATATTTATTTTGAAAGAAAAAATGTGTGATCTTCTAAAAAGAAGAGAGCACACATATTAAATAGATAAAAAAGGAGTCTACAAATACAAGTCAACCAATACAGTCTACAGCTCAAAAAAGAAAACAAAAAATCATCACAAGAAATGACTATAAGAATGTATATGATAGTAGGTAGATGAGCTTCGAATAAACCACCGTCCATCATACTATATGTAACACCTCGTAATTTTAAATATTAAAATTAACAATTTTAAGAATACTTAATTGTTAAAGTGAGAATTAAGGGAAACGGGTTATGCCATTGCATTCGTCTCGAAATTCTGCTTGGAATAGAGTCCAAATTTTCGTAAATCGGACTTCGTATGAGGAAGTTATGGCCCTCAGAAGTTTCAGTAATTTAAATAAATTAATAACAGTTCAGAATTAAAATTCAAAATTCAAAATTCAAACGAGGAAGCAGGCTGGGCGGGATTTTTCCCACCGCAGGCTAGGTCGACCAGGGGGTCGACCTCCCCTACACAGCTCGACCTGGGGGTCGACCTACTCCCCAGGGCAGATCTGAACTATGACGATTTTAACTTGTTGCTGAGTCTTTCCTGACCTGTTGATGAGTCACTAGGGCATAGGTGGCAATTCTGGGTAACTCTATCTAGTCTGGACGGTTGTGATTGCTCCTGTGACAATCTGACGGCTTCTATTGATTTAAACTTCTATAAAAGCACGCATAGACTCAATCTCTAAACCTAAACTAAATTAATCTCTTGGCCTCCATGCTCCTGCTAGAGTAGTTCTTCTTCTTCTTAAAGCTTAGGAATTGCATGTCAGAAATCTAATACAAACGACGAATGAATTATTCTATTCTCTAATTCGTCTTTGTGAGTACAATTTCTTTCACAAAATAATTAATAAATTAAGTATAATGAGTTATAATTGGGATTATGAGAACATGTCTGTTGAATCATGTGATGTTACTTAACTTTGTTATCGTCTGTTGGTGAACATATGATAGTTTTGTTAACTTATGTTGGTAGGTCTATTTCATATGTCAAATCACATACGTCTAACTTGATTCATTTTATGACATCAGTATATATGCAAGTTTGGGATGTAAATTATATGCTAGTTTGTATGTGAATCTTATGCAAGTCTGTTTTTACATATGCTAGTTTGTATGTGAATCTTATGCAAGTCTGTTTTTATATATGCTAGTTTGTATGTGAATCTTATGCAAGTCTATATGCGAATTATACACAAGTTTATATGTGAATCAAGTATATACATATGCTAGTTTATATGCAAAACATGTGATATTAGTTTACATGTTTAAATTCATATGCAAGTTTGTAGGAAAACTATATTCACATATGCAAGTTTAGGTGAAAACTATATCCCATATATGCAAGTTTAGGTGAAACCCATATTCATATATGCAAGTTCACAATTTCATGTTTAGATCTATATTTAGATCCATGGTAGTTTCTGAAAATTTATGTTCTATATTTCCATTTCCTATGCAAGTTATTGGCTATGCTAACTTATGTTATAAGTCTTATTTGCAAGTTAGATCTATTTTATGTGTTATGCAAGTTGTGATGTTTCTTTTCTTTTTTATGAGTTAGACTATTAACGTACGAATAGCGTGAGGACAAATGGGAAAATATTAATTATGCAAATTGTGAATTGGCATAAAATGGCTTTAAAGACATGTAATTAATTTGGGACACTAATTGGTATAATTTATATACCTGAAAAGTATGAACATAATTTAGGTAACAATTAGGGACATAGATTAATTTGGAAATTATTGACAATTTGAATAAGGATAATTAATTCATATTGGGGTGAAATAATTATGTGTAATAATAAACGCCTAAGACACGAGGTTAGACTCGTTTGTGGTATAAGACTGCCCGGACCCGCCCGGCAAATCCAGCAACAACAAACGGTAGTCTAATGTGAGAGGTCGAAGGTATAAATTAAATGCGTAACAATTGTAAAGACACGAGGTTAGACTCGTTTGCGGTATAAGACTGCCCGGACCCGCCCGGCAAATCCAGCAACCGCAAACGGTAGTCTAATGTGGGAGGTCTTACAAGGTTACGGTTATAATGAATTAAGTAACACTTAACCAAGATAAACATGTGGTGTCAATTATAAATTAGGAATTTGAATCGGTCATGGTAGCAATTTTTTCTATTATTGGAATGAATAATAAATGACACCATAACATTAAAATTTGTGGGTACAACAATTAAAATTCGAAGAACAAAATGTGAAACTAAGAGAAAACGATTTCAAATGAGCAACAAAGTGAATTAGATCTTGACTATCCTATGAACATGCTTGTTAAATATTGAGTCAACTGCTTGAATACAAGACCATTATGTTTCAATGATCAGTTATTTTGCGTTAATCATCCAAACCAACCAATGCTCAAGCTTGCACTTCGTCGGCGTTGCCAAAGTCAATCCTACCTGTGTTGTCAAGCCAACATGATGTTGCTAACCCAATCTCTTATTGTTGAACCAGCTCCTATCTCTCTCTTTTTACATCCCGTTTTCTCCTATTATCACCTTTATGTGTGTGTGTGTGTGTGTGTGTGTGTGTACACACACACACACACACATATATATATATATATACATACATATACATACATACATAAATACATACACACATACATATGATAAATCAACTAAACCTAAAATTAACATCCATTAAAAGAGACACTATGATGTTCTTACTAATAGTGAGTGAAAAATGATTAGGAATAACGATTTCTTTAATTTTCAATAAGTCACTATAATAACACCCCGTAAAATGAAGATGAAGGGTTTATGAGTGGTGATAGGTGTGTGCTATCGTGACGCCTAGGCCTCTGATTTATTTACGTGAAAAAGAAAGAAATTTCTCTGTGTAAATAGTGTAATTCAGGAGAATTTGAGAAATTCAAAAGGTAATATAATAATTTAATATGTGGTCTCCCTTCAAATCATATCTTTAGTATATTATTTTGTTTTTTTAGGGGATTGTTAAAGGGACTCCATGTTTGGTTAAGGGGGGGATAATTTTAAGGGGACTCCAGCTTAATTTATTTTTGTTAAGGGGAGGTCTGGTTTATTTTTTAAAAAAAGGAAAAGAGACATAACTATCCCTGACTCGTCGCTTATGTCAAATCCTAACTTACTAAATTCAGCGCAAGTAACAAACGTGCGAATTACTAAACATCTCAATTTCACAAATTTGAAATAGCATATTAGATCAAATTTTTTTTCTACATTTATTTTAAATTAATCATACCAATTCAAAATTGTAAAATTACAATTAATTACTTAATCCGATGCATTCTAATCACTCATGAAACTTTCTTGTGTCTTATTACATTAACTATATCGATATTTTATTTTTATGTGCAGCATTAAAATGTTAGCATTAATTAAGGTTTAAGTTTTATATTAATGAAAATTATAGGGTTTAATATCGGAATTTTAATTTATATGTTTAAGGGGAGGCTAATTTATTTTGTCCTCCCCATAACAATTATACAATAAATTAAAATTTGTTCTCCCCTTAACCAAAAGTGGAGTCCCTTTAATAATCCCCTTTTTTTATTTCTTTTTGTCACAGTAGCATTTTTGCAAATGAAACACTCAAAGTTTTATAAGCATCAACTTGAAGTTTTTTTTCTTTCTAAAGTAGCTAAAATATGGATTATGTTAAAATAAACGAGGAAATTTCATTAATTTTCATCAAGCAACATATAGATTTTACGATAGTGAAATCAAGTTCTAATCCCTTACTTTCTTGCAATATTGGTTGTAAATCAGGAATTTGAACCGATCATGATAACAATTTGGTCAAAGTTCTATAATTGAAAATAATATTAAAAGACACCATGAACATTAAAATTTGTGAGTACAACAATTAAAATTGAAAAGTCGAATGTGAAACTAAGAGAAAACAATTTCAAATGAGCAACAAAGTGAATCGGATCATGAGTATTCTATGAATATGCTTGTTAATATTGAGTCAACTACCTGAATACAAGACCACTCTATTTCAATGATAGATTGTTTTACATCAATCATCCAAACCAATCAATGCTCAAGCTCAGACTTCATCTGCATTGCACAAGCCAATCCTACTTACTTTGTGAAGCCAACATGATGTAGCTAACCCATCTCTATTTGATGACCCAACTACTATCTCTCTCTTTTCATCTTTTCACATCCCGTTTTCTTCTATTTTCACACACACACGCATGCACACACAAATATATATATATATATATATATATATATATATATATATATATATATGATAGATCAACCAAACTTAAATGAACATGCATTAAAAGAGACATTATGATATTCTTACTAATAGCGAGTGAAAAATGATTTATGTATTTTCAATAAGTCATAGTCAAGAACCTCTAACTCAAGTGGTTAACGGTGTGATGCTTAAGACAAAGTTACTAAAAATCGAGTGTTTGATCTCCTAAGACATAAAAAGGTGCTCTACTCAAAAGAAAGTGTCGCTTGTATTGTAGAAAATATAAGCCATATAAAATATTAATTTAGTATTTGACAAATTCTATCCATAAGTCGTAGATTACTTCACTTACACCATAAAATTCTAAATAAATCTTTAGAACAACTGCCTATATTGAAGAGGTAGAAACAATACTAAAGAATGAAAATGGTATACAATTGCTCTTTGTTTGTATGACGTATAATCAACTCCAACAATTTTTAAACTTTAAGTAAATATAAAAGTTAAATTTCAGAACTACCTATTAAAACTAATATTATTAGGAGTACTAAATTCTTCCATCTTTTATTTAAATCAAATATTATTTGCACTAGAAATGGTACATTAAGAGTGAACTCATAGAGAAGGGAAAATATGAATGAAAGTAAAATTAAACAAAGTAGTATCGTAAAGGACAGTAAAAAAAGTCTCGTAAATGTTTATAGTAGTTCGACATTTGATTGCTTACATCGGCTTTGAATATTCGATCACTTTATTATTGATTTTATATGATTACATATACCGGTCGGTATGAATCCGATGAGTACAAGAATACTTTAAAGAAAACAAGTGCTTAACGGCCCTTTATATTAACTGTACATTAGATATTTATAGGTAAAGAAGACAAGGATCTTCTAGAAGTTTCGATTGGAGAAACTAGGACTGGAGAGGAAGTCACCATAGAAACTTGGGGCTTCTAATTCGATAAGTTAAGGGATCGATATTGATCCCTTTGTGTAAGGGATTAGTACCGATCCCACAACATTGTGATTAGAGTTGCTCAATCCTTATGGAGTTCTTATAGATGTTGACACTTTGATTTTGAAGTCTACTTGCATAATCGCATATGTGAGATATTGAGGAATCTTCTTGAATTGAACTAGTTGGACTTGGTCAAGGGATGTATAAAGATCCCTTATGTGACATTTGTGTGACTCGAACCCCCGACCTCCCGTAAAGCAACGCCATGCACTAATCATTGTATTAAAAGATCTTTGTATCAGCTTTTCGAGAGGGGTGTTACTAACCATTGTGCTAAAAGATCTTCGTTGGCTCGTATCACTCGCCACTCAAGCGTTGTGCATGTAATCTGCATCAATACCACACCGACCAACATCCATAACATTGCACGTATAATTCTGGTTGGTATTGCCTCCGATACCAAATGCGACAACCTTCCAGATCGAACCCTCGACTTCCCGTAAAGCAACACGATGCACTAACCACTGTGGTAAAAGATATTTGTGTTAGCTTTTCGAGAGGGGCGTTACACCTTACCTAGGGAGGATGTTAATCCATACGTAAAGCATATCAGGATGTTACTCTATTGTGCTCACTTGACTGTTGCCCTATGGCCTTGTTTGTGCTTGATATTTGGATCTTTGGATCGTCAGTTAGATTGTCTGTGTCGATAATTGTTGTGTCACACTTGTTCAGTCAATCAGATATATTCAGGCCAAAGGATGGGTTACACTTGTCCCTAAAGTGTGCTTGCATGCTTTGAATTAATATAAGTTAAGATCATCAAAAATGACTCCACTTTGTTTGTTGAAGTCATTATCCTTCAGATGTGTTTCTTTTGTGAAGAGTCTACCTCAAGTGGTTAACTGTGATGTTTGGTTGATATTGGATAGTTTATGTATGAGACTATAGTCCTTCGATAGTCATCTCTCCTTAGTTCTGTTGAGCTTATTAGATGAGATAAAAGGCTATGTTGTGTTAAATGGACCCATGTCTGGAGTTCATGGGTAACAATCCAACTTTTGGCCAGTATGAAATTGGATGTCCAGTGTATACACCCGCTCATACGTTCACATATACACTTTGATCATTGGTTCTTAAGTAAGTCTAGTTTAAACAAACCATTTCCATGTTTAGTCATATGCACACATGCGCATGTTTCATATGTTTTTTTTAATATATGAGGGTTTAATACAGATCCCTTAGGTTTACAATTTGGTACCTACCTATTTTTCATAGTAAGACTTGTACTTTAGGCCAAGATAGTGAAGCCGACAATAAGTAAAAGTAATTAATACTTGTTTCTCCCCTTTCTCACTTTTTACTTTATGTTATCCAAACCGATTCCTTCACCTTCAAGCCATTATTACCAATTTCTCAAAGCTTAAAAAACGAAAATTTTCCATCAAATCCAATGCAATTATGCTCGTAGTCGCCTCCACGTCTTATGTTACCTCCTTCCCTAAAGACCCAGATTCATATTTGTAGATTTCAAACCAAATCGAGCTCGCCCTAACCCGGTGAACACATTCATGGGTTTTGATTTTGAGTATATATGATGATGACTTGGCGATGATGTCAGAGTTGCTCACATTTGAGGGGCGACGATGGAGTAACGGTGAGATAGAAAAGATGAGGTAGTTATAGAGCTTGAATTGTAGGCAGGATCGACTTATTGGATGATGTAAGATGTAACACCCATAAAACAAACCTAATATAGTCATAAAGTAATTTAATAATAATCTATAATAAGTTGATGGGATGAAAATGGTATATTTAGTCATTGGGAATTGGGTCACGAAAGTATCATAATTGCGCTCGTGGCAAGATTCTGATACGTTTTCATATTTTATTTACTAAAAACGGAGTCCGTGTGTAAAAGATATTAATAAAACAAATTGTGCGTAAATATTAACACACAAGGTTTGAAATTTAAAATAGAATATATATATATATATCTGCAATATATTGATTATGGAGTAGCATGAAAAATATATTCCAATTAAATTTGAAATTGTGTGTATACATTTATATACAATGTGGGGGGTCAAAGTTAATCAAACAAAGGAAAGAAATCAACCAAACAAAAATCAACATTTCAAATGACAAGAAATAAATTCCCTGGGCAAAATCGACCTAAGGTGTCGATCCATGCACTTGAAGGGGGTCGACTGCCCTTCTAGGAGGGAGGTCGCCGCCTTGGGTGAAGAATGGTAGAGAAGGCTTGTTTTTTTTTTTTTTTTTTTTTTTTTTTTTTTTTTTTGAGGATTTTTATATAAATTGCATACACGAACTATATGGATTTAATCTAATAGATCCTATGGTCTTTATTAACACTTGCAACTATATATACCACCCTCCTAGCCTCTCCCTAACCCTATTCTTCACTTCATTCTTACGCCTCCATTATATCCTTATGCCATTTTTAATTCCATATCCGAGGTTAGATTTCTCTTCTAATTCTCTAATCTCAATTTTGTCTTCTCTATTCTAAGATTTATATTGGTTCGTGAATTCTGGAATTTAGTTTATATATAAGATTCTGATTTATTTGATATATATATATATATATATATATATATATATATATATATATATAAAGAAGGATTGGAGCTCGTTTGCGAAGGATAAATCCAAATCTATTTCTAATCATATTATGTTGTCCTTCATTTCCAAAGCGCTATGAGTGGAAACCATCTAAGTTTTATCTTTTGAAGTTAGATTTGGAATACCAAGCCTATATGGGATTTGGGCTAAATGATAATATAATGCTAAAACTCCCCAAATCTGATATTTTATTTATTGTTGGAATAATCAATTAAAGCATTGTATTTTTTGGGTTCATATCGATAGGATAAATGAGGATTAGGCTTTGGATGTGTGAAATCCTTAGTTTTTGGGTTCTAATTCGCTTAATTCTTATTTTGTGTTCATATATGTTGGTGTATCAAAAACATATAATTTTATATTGTAAAATTAATAGATTTAAGCATCTATTCTAAATAGATTCATTTTGAACGTATTGTTTGCAATATATCATCTTAAGTTTTGTATATAATATAAATATAAAAGTGAAGCAGTGTCAAAAGCAAATGTTTTCATATGAAGTTGTATATATTGCATGTTGCCTATATTTCTATTATCCAAAAAACTATTCAAGCCTAGGTTGCAAGTTTATTCATATAAGTTGTGATTTCCCTTATTGTCATAAATTGTGAATATACATGTTGAACCATGTAAATTAGGGAATTTGACTTGTACATCTTAATTGATATCGATGGGATTGATATTTCAAACGTGGTTAGGATGTTATTCTCATTCGCATAATTTACGTCTATTTATATATTGTAATAGCGTAATTAAAAATAATATTAATGCATGTTAAGTGCGTGATAAATACTTTTAAACTAAATGTCCCCATAGAAATTCATGTGTATGTGTGTGAATTAATGGCCTTAAGTATAATTTATTACACATAGACAAGAGGTTAACCATTACTTGTAGTAGAAGTCTGCCCGAAACCAACCGACATATCCAACATCTACAAATAAGATGGGTTAATGTAAGAGGTCTAGGAGCCATGGGCCATTATAATTATTACACGGTGAGATGAGGTTAGGCCCAACTTATAGTAGAAGCTTTCTCGGAAAAGCCCGATAAATCGAGCATCTACAGGTGGTCGACTGAATGTCAGATGTTGAGTGTGTGTGTGTGTGTATATATATATGTGTGTGTGGTTGTGTGTGTGTGTGTGTGTGTTTGTGTGTGAAGTAGGCCTGCTTTGGAAAAGGCATTAAGTGACTGACCTACCGTGTTTGGGTATTAAGCAGTTAGGACTAGGTCCATTCCTAAGGTTTGCTCCTTGGTTAGGATCCAAGTCATGGGAATCGCCTTTGCAAAGGTCTTAAATGGTCATTATGTCTGCCTTTCTCTTATAGGATATTAAATGGTCCTAATAGACAATAGTGTATGAGGGGTGGTTCTCCAAGCAATATCCGCTTCTTATATAGGGGTCTATTAAGGCTAACCTAGGGACGGTTTATATAAATAGCCTATCTGCTTCTTATATAGAAGTTTAGTAAGGATAACCTAAGGACGGTTTATATAAATAGCCTAAAGGAACCACTATCTAAGGGAAGTAATAAGTGATTAGGAGTTCACCCGTAGGGACAGCTAGATAGTAACAAGATAGTCCTCCATGAGGGTCTCAAATGAAAGCTTTGTTCCTACCTAAACCTGGTATTAAGTGGCTGTTACTATTTCTCAACCTATAAGGAAATTTTAAATATATGACAATTGCGTTAGGGACAAGGCCTTAAGCAACTAGGGGTCCACCATAGGTTCTAAGTGACTGTAGGGATGTCCACCCTTAATAAATTAGGAAGTGGTCTTAAGTAACTAGGTATAACCCGCCTCATGGGGGTATTGAGTGATTGTATGGACCATCGACTTTAGATTACTTTGTGGGTATTAAGTGATTGTAAGTCTCTGCTATTAGATTTACATATAGGCCTTAAATGACTGTTAGGATGTCCGCCTCATATTTTTAATTGTGCATGTTTGTTTGTGTAAACATAACATGAAGTATTTACCATGCCATAAACAGGAAATAGTCGTTTTTAAACTTATATGTTTTTCATTCATCGGAACTTAATGTTATAACCTCCCTCCTCTTAACATAAACAGGTTGTATGTGAGGACCCTGCATCAGCGATGATTAGTGATATCTTGGAGGGGAAGCCTTCCGATGGAGATTTAGTTATTATTGGTGATAAAATTATTGTTGCTATCATGTATTTTGGGATAATTATTGATGTACCTATTATCCGTTGAGACTTATTGTATTTGACATTATAGTTTTATTTATGGTACATCTGCTTTTATGATATTATATTTTATCCCTTCCACTGTGTGCGATTATGATTTTCTTTTAGATTGCTCTGTGATACTTGTTATAGAATTTCCTTATAGGAACCAACGATCTGTTTAGAATGACTCAAAGTTCCGATGGGCCTTTTCTGGATCATAATTTAGGCCCATTTCGGGTGGTTTGTTACATTTGGTATCAGAGCATACTATACCCGATTACGGGGAAATATATGTAAGAGTGACGTATTTTTTATTTGAATAGACTTTCAAAACTATATATATATATATATATATATATATATATATATGTACTATACCCTACATCATATGTAATTATACTAGGCAACCTTATCTTTCTTCCTTTTTAGGCCTTGGTATTGTCTCATGAAGTCTACTGAAGGGTTTTTCTTTTTCATATTGCAGAAATGGCTGATAACCAGCGCAAGCTTAGGAACCCGACAAGGCCTTGGTACTTATCTGAACGGTTCTAATAGTACCTTAGGACTGTGGAACATGTCCTTACTGCGAATCCTGCCGCAACGGAACTAGTAGCTCAACCTGCGGACGGTGCCCGCAACTTTCCTTGTCTTTGCAAAGATTTCGTGAGTTTAGGAGGAATTCCATTTTTGGGAATTAAGTGCTTCCTTGAAGCCAAAGCATGGATAATCGAGGGTAAAAGGATCTTTGAGGCTACTAGATGGGATGATCAGCTTAAGCGTAGGGTAGCAGCTTGGCATTGAAGGGAGAGGCCCTTGAATGGTGGAAGATGATTTCATAAGAGAATGTGGGTGGAGTGTTTACTTTGGAAGAGTTTGAGACCCGCTTTAAGAATGAGCTCTTACCTAATGCTGAAATGAGTCTAGAACTAGAAAAGTTCATTCAGTTGAAGCATGAAAGTTGGACCTGAAATAGTATGTGGCGAAATTTACAGAATTGTCAAATTTGTTAGAGGGTTGGTAGACACCCCCATGGATAAAGCCTTTAGGTTTGCTAAAGGATTATATTCTCCATTGAGGGAAATGCTTCTGGCCTGAGTGACGTTCGGAGCTACGTTTGAAACCCTTGTTAAAGCGGCTATTTCGCATTCAGTTAAGGAAGTTAAGGCTGATAAAGGAGAAGGAACTTCTACTGTTGGAAGGAACAAGAAGAAAATTTTTTGGCTTAAGAAGAAAACAGGAGAAAAATTCAAGAAGGCAAAGACATGCTTAAGGTACCACAAGAACGGGCATGAGGCGAAGGACTACAAAGTGTACTTAGCAAAGTCAAAATTCAAAGGGAAATGTTTTAACTATCATGAGGATGGGCATTTGTCAAGGAACTGCTCTAGGTCTAGAGTAGTGCAAAGTGGTCAAAACTATGCCTGCAACGCCGATTAGAAGTCAGCCTCTTAGAGATCAAGGACAACATACGTTGGAAGGTATAATCTCTATCATAGGAATTTCTTTGAATACCCTATTTGATTCGGGAGTCACCCACTCCTTTATTGCTAGGAAGATTATTGATTCTCTAAAACTTTCCTTATCCTTTTATAGTTATCCGATAGAGGTGTCTAACCCTATCGGAGGGACTATGCAACTTTCGTCTATGTGTAAAGACCTAGTGTTGGACATTGGCAGTGTCGACTTATTTTGTAATGCATATGTACTTGAGTTCGAGGTGTATCGTTTCATTTTAGGAATGGACTTGCTATTATTTTATGGGGTCATCCTTAGCTGCAATAAGAGAATAGTTTTCTTGAGAAACCATGGAGGTCGCGGCTTAGAGATTCCTTGTAGGGAAGGTAATAAGGATTCGTCCTTATTCTCTTTATCTTCTGATTTGGAAGGACTATCTTCGATAACGACTATATGTGAGTTTCCTGATGTTCTTAAGGAGGCCGTAGGACTCCCACCCCACCGAGAAATATCGTTTAGGATAGACCTTGAGAAGGATGAAGGCATATAACATTTCCTTTAAGCCACATGGCTCCTAAGGAAAGGAAAGGAGAGAGCTTGATAGACAAATCTCGAAATTATTGCAGAAAGGATTTATTAGTAGGAGTACGTCTAAGTCAGGTGCACCTGAAGTGTTTGCCGAAAAGTCTGATGGATCTTTCAGGTTATGTGTGGATTATAGGAAACTTAACAAATTTATTAAGAAGAATAGTTACCCTTTACCGAGGATTGATGATTCATTTTACCATTTGGGAGGAGCCCAAATATTTTTCTCAAATGGATTTGGCCATCAGTTTTCACCAATTGATGATTTCGGATGATTGTAAGCCCAAGATAGGTTTAGGACGCCAGATGGATTGTTTAAGTGGGAGGTTATGCCTTTTGGTTTGACTAATGCTCCAGCTTTTTTGGTAGACCTTATGAGTTGGGTATTTAGGAGCATACTCAATAAGATTGTGGTAGTATTTGTGTATGACATCCTTATCTTTTCAAATGACTTTAAGGAACATGAGGATCATTTGTGAAAGGTCGTAGGAATTCTGAGGGAGAACCAACTTAAGATCAAATTCTCAAAATGTCACTTTTGGAAGAGAGAAACCAAGTTTCTAGGACATATTGTTTCAGGGAAAGAATTAGCGATATATCCCGCTAAGGTAGAAATTGTCTAAGAGTGGAGGATACCCCATCGTGCGACAAAAGTTATGTGTTTCCTCGAGTTAGCAGGATACTATCAAAAATTTATTAAGGACTTCACAAGGATTACAACCCCTGTAACCTATTTGACGAAAAAGGATCATTAGCTTGTGTGGAGTGAGAAATGTGGAATTGCCTTTGAGGATGAAGGAATCTCTCACAACTGCAACTATTTTATTATCTCGAATGACGTCATGGTCCACACTTTAAGCCGAAAGC
This sequence comes from Allium sativum, assembly GCA_030737875.1. Lineage (NCBI taxonomy): Eukaryota > Viridiplantae > Streptophyta > Magnoliopsida > Asparagales > Amaryllidaceae > Allium > Allium sativum. The sequence goes on along the minus strand of CM060926.1, from coordinate 603,671,613 downwards.
ATGCCACCCTTAGTGCGATCACCGAGTGAAGACAGTTAAAGTTTCTCTCTAGTTTCAATTTGCAATTTTCAATTTTCAATTGAGGCATCTCAAGGATTTCTTGGAGCTATGGAGGTAAGGCCAGTTTTAATGGAAAGGATCAGGAGTGAGCAAGACCATGATGATGAGTAAAAGGCATGAAGGAAACTTTTTTTAGGGGAGAATCTTTCCCTCATTCTATTAAATATTTTGTGGATGGTACCGTTAGTTTGAGGATAGATAGCCAGCTTTGTGTCTCTAGGAGTGCGAACCTTAGGAAGAAGGTTCTCGAGGACACTACCTTTTTACAACTTCTAAAAACAATTGTAATATACCTATTATAACTGACACGTAACAGTCGTCATATCCGTCGTTGTAATAAAGGAAACTTTTAAAAACTGTTTTTGACAGTTGTAAAAATATATTTTAAAACTGCTGCTGATGGTTGTAAAAGTCTATTTTACATCTGCTTTCAATTTTTAAGAATTGTTAAATCCTCTTTTACAACTATTTTGATAGTTATAAAAGATTATTTTACAATTGTTTTTACATTTGACAGTAGTAAAACGTCGTTTTACAACTGCTTTTAGAAGTTGTAAAAAACTTTTTTACAACATCTATAAGCAGCTGTGATATAAAGAATGCAAAAAAAAAAAACATTTTTGCTACTAATGCAACAAATAAATAAAAATAATAGCCAAACCAAACCATATATATCTAAACCTACCAAATAACCAAACCAAAACAATAAATTTTTATTTAATTCTTTCATAAATGGTGATCTTTTTAACACCAATGACCAGGTTACATTTACACGTACAAAATAATATATCTTGATACAACAAGAAATGTACAACCTAGTTAATTTTAAACTGTAATATCCTAACAAATGCACTCGTTGATTACCCAAATAATGAATATCAACATTGTTGGAAGTCGTTTGCTTTAATCGGGTCCAGATCTCTTAGATCAAGTAACTTCAAAATAACTCACATATAAAAACTTGGAAATGAAATGCAAAATGAAAATTCAATCAATAAAAAAAAATCTGCTATATGTGGGACGATAGCACCATGCGTATAATATTTGCTAAACTTTTCACCTAACACTATTTCATATCTATATTATTAATCACATAAAAGTTGCATAGTTAACCAATCATCCTTTTAAACAAAACTAAATCAGACGAAAGAAAGTATCAAATTACAGTAAGGGATAATGATTCATATATTTCATTTATAGGTTTACTATGGACTTAAATATCATTTCATTAGCCAACATGATCGCTACAAGCTATGTGTTAAAAAAATAACAACAATAGAAACAACAATAAGACACTTACCTGCTCACATAACATCAAAAATACCTATCAGTAAAAGGAATATGAAAGCAACGACTAGTGTCTTCAAGAGACAAATTGCTTCCTAGAAGCGGCACCACCAAGGAGGCTACAGGGATAGCTTGGACAAGAACATGTGCACTCCTCTGTTGGTGATGCTCTTACTGGTCTGATGTCCCCTTATAATTTAGTTTAAAAATGCATAAAATGTTAAAGATGGATTAAAAATATGTCACTTCTTCATTGTTTCTAAATCTGTCCATTTTACAAAGTACTATTAATATAACTCGATTACAAACAGAGGACAACAAAGCATGCATGTATTTACAACAGGACTAAAAGTCATACAATACAATATTTTATGTGAAAAGAAATTAAAAAACAGAAAGTAAAGCAATCCCATTAGCTTATAATGGTTGATAATGTTAAGTTAGAAAGGTAGATTTATCAAATTTAGTTTATATATCTTTTTAATAATAAAATTTTGGTTGCGCTTAGAGCCTTGCTAAGCAAACTTCCATCAACAACCTATTTGGAAACAATAAATTCTCTGGATAGTTGAAATTTGAGTTGGTTTCTAAACATATGGTGATACTAATATAACTGGCGGGTATGTTCGGAGTTAAAACCACTATTTATTCAGATGTAAAATTTTTACGGTACCAAATGTGCATCGTTACAAATGTACAATTTATGTACTTGATGGATTCATCAAAGACAAGGAAAACCTAAAACTTACTGCAACATTTATCTATCAAATTGATTAATTCTCATGCTATAAATTTTCATTAATCCATAAAATTGGATATGTATGTTTCTCAAGAAAGTCTGTCCAACTGTCAGATTTTCTTATCTCGATAAAAATTCTAATAAAGCTTCCAAACTTTAATGTTTGTATAAAAATCTTGCTACCATGGTATATCCAACTATACATAGATACATAATTTAGAAGACAATAAAGTTACTAGCGAATCTAAATCCAGCATGAGAAAAATATGAGGAGAGCAAGGCCTTAAAATTTCCAACAGAAGAATTTTCATTTTGCAACAAAACATTCACTTATGGACATGGGTGTCACATTTTCAATATTGACATTATCTGCAGATATAAAATTACATCTGATTTTCTACTAAATCCTTTTACGGCGTTGCAGCAAGCATTATTTGTTGCTTCATTTACTTAGGATCTACTGTCCTAACTTTGATAGCTTGCCTTTTGTTTTGCAGCTGCTGCATCTTTACTTGATTTCTGGTGGCTAAAATATGATTTGTTGTTTCTTCGCTCAAACAAATAAAGTCGGTCATAAATGCCATACAAATATATGAATTAACAGCTAGATTTGCATGCAGTTAAGCATATAATATGAATTGTATACTGTTCAATATTACATCAGTATTTATGGGTATACTTTTACAAGGATAATTATACACTTGTTTATTGTGAGCTTGTTCTTAATTATTTGATGGTCCTATGATCTAGTTTGTTACAAAAAGTGTAACAAAAATAATAAAATATAAAAATAAATGCTATTAAAAATATTAGTAGAACGAGGACCATTTTTGTAGGCAATTATGGGCATATTATGAGAAGGATAACAGAAATATTAATATTATGTTCATAGATTATTGTAATGAATGAGGCACGTATACTCGTAAAATAGTAAATAACAATGAAGCTTTGTTTTATCCTCAACTGATAAACATAGTCGATAATGATATGGCAGCTGCATCCGTAGCAGCCTATTGTGATTAAAGTTAAGCTAGCTATGCACATGCTAGTTGAAATCAGTGTAACGTTGTTGCATGATTTTTGATCCACCGTGAAGGGAAAGAACAAGATGAAACGTGGATCTTCTTTTTCAAAACGTTTGGAACTGCAAATGCCACATATGCATATATCACTACACCATAATAGCCAATTTAGCACACAACGCTGCGGAGATAAAATACGGGCTATAGCCGTATCATATTTGATAGTGCTTAGAGCCGTATCAAACTACATTTTGCGACCCGCACCATCCTAAATCTGACCGTCCATCAAGGAAGCTCCGGATCAGTTAATTTGACATGGCCTTTGGCCAAATCAAATGCATATCATATTATGTACCCCTTTAGGCACTTCGAACACAAATTTTGGCCGCTCCCTTTTCCTTTTGTTTTACTTTAATGGTGACCGATCGAAAACCCAAATTAGGGTTTTCGGTTACCAAATCGTACCTTCACCTTTCTCTGAAATCTACTCCTCAGGCAAAGATGAACAACCCTCTCAAGCTTTGCGCTAGTTAGATCATTGGCATCATTCCAATGTGCTAATCAATCTTCATCAAAGTCTCATGTATAATTATAAGTAGCCATGCTTTACCTAATTCAGCTATAAAGTGGAATTTGATTTGCCACTGTAAATGTAAAAGATTTGACAAATTTGGGTAATCTGAAGATTGTAGTAATGATTGTTACATTCAGGTAATTATACTAGCACAAAGTTATCGTTACATTCAGGTAATTCTACTAGCACAAAGTAGTGATTGTAGTAAATTCAGGGGCGAATCCATTTTGGTAATTTTTGTTTTTACTAAAATTAGTACAATGTTAACCATAATTTTTTTTACTAAAAGCTAAGTTAAAGCTGACCCCTCTCAGTTTTTGTTCCCTCAAGAGTATAGGTCTAGATTTGCCCCTGGTAGTAATGATTGTTAAATTCGGGTAATTATTGCCAAATTTGGGTAATCTACTAGCACAAAGCTATCGTTACATTCAGATAATTCTTTTTACTTGTTCATATTCTCGTAATGTCACTCTAGCTTTTGATTTTTTCACTTGTTCATATCTCAACATACTTACAGAGGTTTCTAGTTCGATGCTTAATGAGATACTGCCATTCGTGTAGTAATGATGCTAGGATATATGCATGCTTATTAGAACAATCTTATTATTTATGCTTTCTATGTCTTTTTGTTGAACCTGTGGGGTGATGAGCTGAAAGTGCAATGCCATATGGGAAGGAGTCGAAGGAGGAATTGGCAAAATTAGTGGAAGGAAAGAGGCTCAAGGTTAATATTTAGGGTGCTGCTATTCACAACACGGTTTACACTTTCGGCCACCTTTTTAAATAGAATACAAATGATTATTTTTTATATTCTTCTGGCAACCATATATTATTCTTTCACTCAATTATTCACCACCATAATTCTTCTAAGAAAAACACGTACTTCTCTACAATTTCAAACCCAAAACCCTAACAAAAGCAGATATTCTTTTGTGCCTAATAGAGATGAAAGATGAAGATAAAAAAGACGTTATAATTTCTTGATTTTTATTGTTTTATATTATGTTATAAAGAATGTTATTATATTTTTTTAAAGGTTAGGATTTTCCGTTGCATTTTAGGATATTTTTCCCACTCCGTTGGAAATTTCAAGTTTAGAAGACATTAAACTTGATGATGGTGTAATAGAGAATGACAATGTAAGTTTTTACTTGTAGGGTTTTTATTCGTATCATTTACATATCTTTGTTTTACAAATTGATACATTAACTTTTTTGTCCTTTGATATATGAATTATTTGAATGATGATAATTAGATGATAAACATGATGGTTGTGATAATATGATGCAAGATGTTCGATCAAATAACTCAAAAGACATAAATGCATGATGCAAGTGAGGTAGGAAGAATTCTTTGTAGAGGAAGGTGCTGATGGCCTCTCCATTTTTAGGTTATTAATTTAGACAGTGGCCAGTAGAGGAAATTTGAAATATTTGGGGTGCTTTTAGTTTTGGTGGCCGGAAGTATAAACTGGGGTGTGAATAGTAGCACCCAATATTTATGGTAGAGATGAATATGGTCATTTTGTTGGCGATGTTTATTTCAATAACATTTTTATTCAGGTAATTCTGTCATGGAACAACCCTTAACGAGAAGTTGTTAGTGTTTTGAACCATATAGATTATAACTATGCAGTAAAACCATAATTGTGCAGGGTCTGCTGGATTGGAATTTCTGTCATGGTACTTAGCAGAAAAAATCAGAGCATTTTTATATAAACTTCAGGTAATATCTCACTTTTTTCCATCCCCTCATCTCGGATACACTACATTAGATAAGGGTGATAGAATAGAAAGGGCAAGGCTATAGCAATGTTATATCTACGTTGGAACTAAGTGACAAGGAGAATTATAATAAGTTTGTGGTTTAATACTTTTAGAGCGAATTAGTGAGTCCTTACGTGAAATCATGTTTGCAAAGATTTTGGAGAATGAAAAATAAACTGGTTCAAAGCAACGGAATTGTTTTGGAGAATGAAATCATGTCAGTAGCATTACATAAACATGTTATACATATAATTGACAAATATGCACACACGAATACAAAGACACGATATGCCCTTCACTGTTATCAGTACGAACACAAAGACACGATATTTTGTGTGCAATCAGGCATAAAATTACTATTTTGTCCTGTAGATTTTGGTGCTTTTGTGCTGCTGGAACTCAGGTGCTGGCTATCACGATTCAGTTTTATTACCAATCATCAGGTTGGCCTTTTAAGCTTTTGTTTTTAACTGTGTACATATATAAATATTTATGCTGTTATATATAAAACTTTATGATCAGCATCATGAGCTGACTTATTCTCATAGTACTGCTTTGATTTACAACAAACACATGGATTTCACCAGCATGATCAGCACATACGCTAAATCTTCCCGGCCTCGACCGGAGTTATATATATCAGGATGATCATCATATGTTTTTACATTTTTTGTTAGTTCGTACTGTTATGAAAATCTTTGACAGTTTCCTTTGTATATATTTGTATGTTATACATTGTGTTCGTGTTATAAAAAATCTTGTAATGCTTTGAGTATGTATATATGTATATGTATATACATACATACATATATATATATATATATATATATATATATATATGTGTGTGTGTGTGTGTGTGTGTGTGTGTGTGTGCGCGCACACACATATATAATTAGATACGGTCAAAGGCCGTGTCTAAATATGGTTTAGATACGGCTATAAGCCGTATGTTATTACTAGTGAGATACGGTTTATAGCCGTATCTAAAAATTTAACAACCGTTTTTTATACGGCTTTTGGCCATGTTTAACAGCTTTAGATACGACTAAAAACACAGCTTAATTAGCATATATGGTGTAGTGTATGTTACTATATTTGATGTTTGATTAATTAATAAAAGAGTACCGAATTCATAACTGATGAACTTAGTGACTGATGCATAACCCAAAAAATTCGATATTAATTTATTTGAAATAACTAACAAATACTCAAGCAGATTTCCTTCTTTTTTGTATTGACCAAGTTGTTAGTAATAACTCTAAATAACAAATTTTCAGTACTAAGAGAAAATACAAATACTTGTTTTCTTCATATATAGCAGAAACAGAAATGCAACACATCTATACATGAACACAAGCCTGCTTCATCACCAAATTGACTTGAATTATTTTAACCAAATGCAAATTATCAAACTATTTATACAATGATACAGTAACACTACTGAGCTCAAAAACAGAATCTCTTCTAGAAAATGCAGAACTTTCGTTGAAATCAAACACATACATTCAAAAAATCAAACTTTTAGTTCAAAATCAAATGAATATCCTCAATTGGCTGAGCAAAAATGTGTAAATCCAACACATGAGGCGACAACAGACTAAATATCATTCTTTATATAAGTTGACATGAAAAACTGTAATATACAATTATACCTTATGCTTCCCTTTTAGCTTGTTGGACGGAAAAGTTGATAGAGGTAGGTTATCGGGTGTGAAAGTCATGGATCCAGTAACGAACGGGACAACGTACTAGTCAGATGGAGTGATTTAGATCAGGATCCAAGTACTAAGCATTAGATCTGAAAACAAGGGTGAAGATTGGTTTGATGGTGGAGGTAGGAATAATTTCGGATCCATCCACGCAATCTGTATTATCGATGGAACTTGGTTGGCGATTTTGCAAGCGTCAGGACACAGACTTGTGGTTAGGGCACAAAATTGGAATAGAGGAGGTCAGTGGTGGTTAGGTCAGGTTGGCAGTAAGCAACAACTTAGAGGAGGAACAACAAGAGGTGTTGGAAATGGTTCGATAGTCATGGAATTGCGATGGTTGGGTCGGTCGGCAGAGGAAGAATTAGTTACATCTCGAGGCCAATTTGATGAATTGGGGATTTTTAACAGAATGGCAGGAACATTGAGAGAGAAGTTAATACAAATTAATAGCAGGAAGGGGGTAAAAAATCGCTGATGGAGCCAAAAATTTAGATTAGCGGGATGTTTCTAAAAATAAAAACAAAGTCCATTGTTTAAAAATAGGAAAAACGCATGCTAATATTGTTTAAAATACATTTAGAACTAATCTTTTTTGCAAATTAATGTTATGCTTTTCGAATATTGAACTATTTTAGTACATATAATTTTATGAAATTTTGAATACTTCATAAAAAATTATCTTTTTATTTCTTAATGTTATGGAAATTTTAATTTTTTGTTCTTAATTTTATGAATATTTTTAAGTTTACTTCACACAATTTCCAATTTTAAATTATTTAAAATAATAAATATTAATTTTTCTAAAAGTTTATTAGAAAATTAGTTGAATTAGAATTCTAATTTTTTGAATTTTGAATTTTACAAATATTTATAATTCTAGTTTAGGAAATAAACAAATAATAATTATCAAATATTAAATATAATAATGAAATAATTGAATATTAAGTATAATTATTGAATATTAAATGTAATTAATGCATATTATTAATTTACTAGTTATAACAATTAATTATAATAATTTTGTTAAATTCAATTTTTTTATTGATTATAGATAATACTTAATTATAATGAATTATTTATTAATAGTGATTAGTTATAAATTATAAATAGGTACCTATCTAAGTTTTCGTTTTTAAATTAACAGTTCAAAACTATCATATTAAATTATTAAATATTAGTTATGACTAATTTGTTTTAGAAATTTTGATTTTTTTCTAGAATACCGAATATTAAATAAATTTATCAATTTTAAATTTAAAGTATTAGATAATAATTTTTACGTAACCAGTATAAATTACCAGCAAAGCGGTTATTAAAAACAGTCATCTTTTACTCACAAAAAGTGTTGTAATAAAAATCTATTACAACTGGTCAGAAAGAACAGTTGTGATTGGCATCTATTACAAAATGCAAAATAAAAGAGTTGTTGAAAACAAATCTATTACAACTGTAAAAAAACAGTTGTAAAAAACATCTATTACAATTGGCGTTTCGCTACTGTTGAAAAATTACAGTTGTAGTAGAGTGTTTTTGTTGTAACGGGAGTGTCATAGGTCAAGGATGACCCTACACCCCAAGGTGACAAAATGTTTAAAGATATAAAGAGAAACTGTTATTGGGAAGGAATTAAAGGAGATGTTGCAGAATTAGTTTTTAGATGCTTAACTTGTCAAAAAGTAAAAGCGGAGCAAGGGAAGCCTGGAGGGTTTTTGCTACCATTAGAGATTCCCACTTGGAAATAGGAACACATTTCTATGGATTTTATTGATGGGCTTCCAAGGAGTAAAAAGGGAAACGAAGTTATTTTGGTTGTAGCGGATCCATTAACGAAAGCGCCCATTTTATTCCAATCAAGAGGATCCGACTGCCGCTTTATTAGCTCAGTTATATGTTAGAGAGATTGTTAGATTGCATGGGGTTTTGACTACCATAGTTAGTGACGAAGATCTGTTGTTTACCAATGAATTTTGGAGTAGCCTTCAAGAAGCTTTGGGAACTACGCTGAGTTTGAGTACAACTTATTATCCGCAAAACCGACGGTCAGATCGAGAGAGTGAACTGAGTTCTAGAGGATCTTTTTAGAGCCTGCATCGTCGGCTTCGGAGGAGCATGGGAGAACCACCTTCCTTTGGTAGAGTTTTACTACAACAATTAGTTGCAAGTGACGATTAGTATGACCACTTATGAAGCATTTTATGGGCGGCCATGCAAATCACATACTTATTGGTGGGAAACTACCAATAAGGTTTTATTCGGACCAGACCTTATTTGCGAGTCGACAGAGATTACTGCTTTGATTTGATAGAGAATGAAGGCTGCTCAGGACTGGCATAAGTCATACGCGGATAGAAGGAAGAAGGACTAGAATTTGATGTTGGTGATTTGGCATTTGTTAAAGTTTCCCCTCTTAAGAAGACAGTCCGGTTTAGGAAGACTGGGAAGTTGGCTCCCTGGTGTATTGGGCCTTTTAGGATTATGGATAGAATTGGGAAGATGGCTTATTGTGTGGATCTTCCCGAGAATTTATCGTAGGTTCATAACATTTTCCATGTTTCTCATCTTTGCAAATGCATTCATGATTTAGCCAACGGACTTGAGCATAATGATATTGGGGACTTAGGGAGCTTCAAGTTAGAGTCCATGTTGCCCCCATGCCATCGCAAAGATCGTGGAGCATGGAATCAAATGACTCCGCAACAAATCTATTCGCCTAGTCCGAGTTCAGTGGGAGGGGGTAACCCAGTGGAAAGCACCTGGGTGAGGCGATGATTAGGCTAATTCATCCAGAGCTTTTCTCGGGTAAATATTTCCTTGCAAATTTCTGTTATTGGTTGCATTATGGTTGCTAGATTGGATGGTAAGATACGGTTGCAACACAAACGCACCGTACACTCATATAGGACTATATGCATATTAGGATGTTTTGCATACATCTTGCATCACTGTAACACCCCGTGTATTCTCTAACTGTGAAATTAACAAATTAAAGTATAATTAATTTGAAATCAAAGAACTAAGGGAAACGGGATACGCCATTGCGTTCGTCTCGGAAAAATACGCGAAATAGAGTCCGAGTTTTCGAAAAACGGAGTCCGTATGAAGAAGATATGGCCTTCGGAAGTTTCTGAATTAAGTTTAAAATTCGAACAGAATAAAACAGCTCAGAAAAACAAGTTTTAAATTAAAAATCGGGCCCAATTGGCCAGGGCGGTAAAATTCCCGCCTAATGCACCCAGGTCGACTGGGCTGTCGACCTGGTCTAGCCAGGTCGACAGGGCTGTCGACAGGGCTGTCGACCTGGTCCAGAGCCAGGTCGAACCCAGCCCAACCTGGCTGGCCTATTCTATGTTGGTCGATTTTCAGGGGTCTGCTTTGTCATTAGGGCTAGGTGGCAGGCTCTAATTGGTCTCTCTTTCGAATGAATGGCTACGATCAATCCAAGCAACATCGATGGTCCTAATCAGTTCATAAACCCTATAAAAATGACCCTAGACTCAACCTAATCTATTCATTCAAAAATAAGAACAAGGCCACCATGTTGCTGAGGAACGACTAGGAGAGAGAGGATTAGGAGGCAAATTCTAAAGCATAAAGCAACTTAATCAAATCAAATCGCATCTCCAAATTCCTAAATTGGAGAATTCGCCACACAATTGTAAGTAGAGTATTATTTTGGTATGAACAAATAATTGTGTTGGTTTGTATACATGATTTGTGGCGATAAAGTAATTCATATTTGTGCGTTACTATGATTCTTATCGATTTGGAATATTGTATACGTTTGGATATTCTTGAATTATGTTATTCATTATAAAAAACTACATGTTTGCGGTAGTTTTATGCAAGTATACGTTTGGAATATTCGCAAATTATGTAATCCATGTTGAAGCTACATGTATGTAGTTGATTAATTGAAATTCATGCAAGTTTGGGGTTTTGCTACTATGCCATCATAATGTATATTTTTGTACAAAAATCATTTTGTACGTAATTGGAACAAATTTGGGTTATTATAGTTCATACGAAACTATGTTGAAATTTTGGCACCATGATCTATGTATTAAGCCATGCTTTTGTACTAGAAAACCTATTTGCAAACTTGTGAATATGGCTAGGCTATGATTGATATTTTGCATAATTGAAATCCATGTTAGGTCTATTTTGTTAACAAGAATTATATGATGACATATGTGGTACATAGCTAGGTTAGATTCAAAATCCCCTTTGCAAGTTTGCATGATTAAAGTAAAAATCATGATTTCATGTTAGAAATATTTATGCCATGGTTATGTGAATAGATTTAAAATCATGATTAAGTTGAACTATAGTTTTGTGTTAGTAACAAAAGTAAGCACCTTTGTAAACATGTAGTAATCTTATGAACATGATTTGCTTATGTTTGACATTATGCCTGAATAAAAATATAGGTTTATGTTGTAGTTAAGCCTATGTGTCAATAGTGATATTCTTAACTTAACTACAAGTTTACATGGTTTGATTCATGTCACTTATGCTTCATGACCAAAGTATATGTTACCACTATGCAAGTACACCAGTTTCTATTTTGTAGTTCCAACGTCACGTTGCAAGTTCATGCGTTCACATTCCCCTTTTTGTGTATGTAAACACGCTTTAAGCCTCCCCTTTTTCTCATGGCTAAGTTGGGCTTAAAAAGGCTAAGCCCAACATATATATAATAAACGGACGTGTTAAACGGGGGAAAATAACGTTGGGTTAAATTTATTAATAAATGAAAATATAAAGTAGAAGGGCCCAAATTCAAGTATGGGTTGGGCCCATGATTGGTGTAACCTTTACACCATTAACTTAATAATGGGCCGCAAATATTTACATATAAGAAAATAAAGAAGAAAGACAAAATATGTAAATGTAGAACATACGATGTGTTTAACCCGAGGTTGGATTGAGTTGTGATGTAAACCTGCCCGGAACCGCCCGGCTGTCCAGTGGTCAAAACAATACCTATCCAATGTGGGAGGTTAAACATGGAGCCCAATAAGGACCCGAGGTTAGACTGAGTTGTGGCGTAAGACTGCCCGGAACCAACCGGCAACAGGCAGCCACAACAATACCTGTCTAATGTGAGAGGTCAAGGCTTTAATAAGACAATTAAGGCTGAGTCAGGATTGTTAGGATTAAGTGAACTAAAGACTTAATCAAAATGGAACATACTAAACTAAACGGACTGGTGGGGGTTAGGTTAGAAAACACTTAACCAACTTAGCATGTTGGCTAGAGATAGAAAACCTAGTAATGGGGGACCCTTTTCAGCAGTAACCCTAGAAGGTGTATCAGGATACCCTGAAACTAGGCAGGGTGGGGCACGATTATTGGGCTGATTGTAAGAGGTCAAATCGACGGCGGTGGTGTAGCAATGTAGGTTCTAACGGGGTGCGGGCGTGCATACACTCTGGCGTAGAAAAATAAGGCACTGGACACCAGTAGCATACCTGTGCATTCTAGGATTGTGTCGGGCCGCCACCATGGGACTTGATACACCCCACGGTGGGACCAGCATAGGTAACTACAACATCGGGGGCCGTGAGACACATGTAACTATGCGAGTAGGAGCCGATCATCATAGAATGGATCACATCACCCTGATTATGGGGTGCCAGTTGGGAACTAGTTTATATGGGTTCGGAGATTAACATGGGGTACGATTGTATATTCGACCCTAGACAACTTAACCAAGTTACAGTGCTTTCCCACTTCTTGTTTATACTTATCATACCCAGTTCTTTATTCATAGACAGAATAGTACTAGACTTACTCAGGCTTTATGTCTGACTCTACTTTTCTTTCGTCTTCTTTTCTTCCGTCCCCCCCCAAGGTCCACAGGGAGGGAACACAGCATCTTGACTAGCCTTAACATCCAGCTTGAAGAGGAGAAATGTATTGCTTGGACCTTTTCGTTTTGAACTATGGCTTTGGACAACCACCATGGGGCTTTTGCAGTTTATCTATGTTTTATTTATGCTTCTTTAAATAATGTAATCAAGACAGATTATGAAAGTGTTATGCTATGTTTTTGGAAAGGATGTAAGACAATCATGGTGATGTTGTTGTAACACGTATTTGCTTTTATGAAATAAAAGTTGTTGTTTTTCCGCTGTTTACAAATATGTGTTCTTATATATGTCTTGTATATCTGTGACTTATACTTATAAACCTCCACCAAAATTAGGGTATTCCCTTTGAGAGTGACCCTAACGGAGGTGGGGTGTTTCACTTGGTATTAGAGCATAGGTTTACCCGATAAGATAAAAAGTTCTAAAAATTTATTTTCAAAAAGGAAATTTAAAGAAGCATTTTTAAAAGAAAAATATTATTTTATTTAAAAAAAAAAAGCAACGCCCACTCCCCAAAGCCATAGGTACTATCTCTTATCCTTCGTTTTGAATCTATCCTTTTTGTTTCAGCATGTCCGAAGAACTTAACTTGCCAGAAGGGGTGCCAATACCTGGTTGGTTTAGACGGTTCTTAGAAGCAAGAGCCACTCAGCCAGGTCCTACCGTTCCTCCTCCCCCAGCTGCAGGAAATCATCCAGCTGCAGCGGCACCTCCTCCATGGGGAAACACATTTGCTAAGATATGTAAAGATTTTAAAGCTATGGGAGGAAAGGATTTCCATGGAACTGAGTCCTTCGTGGCAGCTAGGAATTGGCTGAAAGAAACTGAGGACCTATTCATCATCTTTGAGGTAGAGGATAGACAAAAAGTACAATTGGCAGTGTGGCTATTGAAGGGCGAGGCTTCCTACTGGTGGGAAGTCACTAATGCTGAAAGACCAGTGGAGACATGGGAGGACTTTAGGGCAAGGTTTGAGACTAAATTTCTCTCAAATGCGGAAAGAAGTTTGCAGTTGGAAAAATTCTTATTTCTTAAGCAAGGGGACAAGACAGTCAGAGAGTATGTGAATCAGTTCGATGAGCTGGCTAGGTTTGGGCTTGACCTAGTCAACACCCCGCACAAGAAGGCTCTCCGTTTCGTCAAAGGGTTGAATGAGCCATTACACAGTTAGGCCATGACCCATATACCCATGGGAGCCACGTATGAAAGATTGGTGCAAATGGCATTGCTGAATGAAGAGGATAAGGGCAAGAAGGAGACAAAGGCAGAAAGCTCTCAAGGGAAGAAAGAGGGTTTGCAGCCTAAGAAGACAGACTTTAAGAAGGGCGGGAAAGGCAACAAAGAGAAGAGGAAGTGCAATTTCTGTGGCAAAGTAGGGCACTTAGTAAAGGACTGCCGGAAAAAGAAGGCCAAGGAGAATGGTGGGTGCTTTTCTTGCGGTGAGACAGGCCACAGGGCTAAGGACTGCCCAAAGAAACGAGGACAGGGGCAGAGGGCTGGATCCACCCCAGGGGCACAGGTTCATGTGCTGGAAGCGCCACCTCTGCAACAGCGAGGTATAAATACTTCTGTAGAAAGTGTAGTTTATCTTTATGATCGCCCCGTTCGCACTTTATTTGATTCTGGCGCATCACACTCCTTTATCTCGTCTGCTTTAGTAGAATCTATGCACCTAAAAACTAGTATGGTAGAGGACCCCTTAATTGTTTCAAACCCAATTGGGGGCCCAGCTCATTTGTCTATGATCTGTTTGGGATTGAAAATTTCTATTCTAAGTGTAGAATTTCAATGTAGTGCCTTTGTTTTGGGCTTTTCGGGTTATGGTTTGATTTTGGGTATGGATTGGCTATCCAGTAATGGGGCCATCCTTGATTGTGAGAAAAGGGTTGTTAGGCTCCTAACCCAGCTCGGTAATACTTTGGAAATTTCTTGTAATCCCTCGTATGCGGTTATGCTTAGTTATCTTGAATCGCTAGATGCCTCTGTTGAAAGTTTGCAATCAGTTAGAGTGGTCCGGGAATATCCGGATGTCTTCGAAGAGGTGAAGGGCTTGCCTCCGAAGCGGGAAATAGACTTCCGCATATATCTTGTAGATAATGCAAAGCCCGTTGCGTTACCCGTTAGACACATGGCTCCACGGGAAAGGAAAGAGCTCAGTAAACAGATTAAAGAGCTTCTAGAAAAGGGGTTCATTAGGAGGAGCATTTCAGAATGGGGCGCTCCAGTGGTGTTCGCTACAAAGGCGGATGGTTCACTCCGTCTATGTGTTGACTATAGGGAGCTCAACAAGCTAACGAAAAAGAATAGGCACCCGCTCCCTAGAATTGACGATTTGTTTGACCAGCTTGTAGGAGCGTCTGTTTTCTCCCAGCTCGATTTAGCAACCGGTTTTCATCAGCTAAGGGTGGCTGAAGATAGCATCGATAAAATGGCGTTCAGAACCCCAGACGGCTTCTTTGAATGGCTTGTCATGCCTTTCGGCTTTACAAATGCACCTGCTTACTTCGTGGACCTGATGAGTAGGGTATTCAGAGATTTTCTCAACAAGTTCGTAGTGGTCTTCGTAGATGATATCCTTATCTTCTCAAAAAGTGAAGAGGAACATGCTCAGCACTTAAGGGCAATCATGGAAACTTTGCGAGTCCATCAACTAAAAGCCAAATTCTCCAAATGCCACTTTTGGAGAGAAGAGGTGAGGTTCCTTGGGCACATAGTATCCAAGCAAGGGTTAGCAGTGGACCCTGCTAAGGTAGTGGCGGTACAGGACTGGAAGACACCAAGGAATGCAACTGAGGTCCGAAGCTTTCTAGGACTAGCAGGTTTCTATCGAAAGTTTATAAGGGATTTTGCGAAAATCTCAGCTCCACTCACGAAATTGACTAAGAAGAATCTAGTGTTCAATTGGGATTTGGATTGCGAATTTTCTTTCCAACGACTGAAAAGGGCTCTTACAACAGCCCCAGTTTTGACGCTGCCAGATGGGAGCAAGATGTTCACTGTTTATACGGATGCATGTGGGACAGGGCTAGGCGCCGTCTTAATGCAAGAAGGAAGGGTAGTAGCTTATGGCGGGAGGCAGTTGAAAGTGCATGAAAAGAACTACCCAACCCACGATCTTGAGTTAGCCGCCATCGTCTTTGCACTCAAGTCTTGGCGACACTATCTCCTAGGTGAGAAGTTCGAACTTTACACTGACCATAAATCGTTGAAATATCTTTTCTCGCAGAAGGATCTTAACTTGAGGCAACAAAGATGGATGGAGTTTCTTGCCTCGTACGATTTCGAAATCTCCTACACTCCGGGCAAAGGCAACGTAGTGGCAGACGCGTTGAGCCGAAAGAAATTGACCCTAAGCCCGTTGTTTGTTGAAAGACAAAGCCTAGAGTTTATAGCCAGCTTCGACTTTAGGCCTTCCTCCGATTTCGTACCAGGCTTGCTAGCATCTCTCGAAGTGCGCCCAACTTTAGTGGATTCAGTAGGGACAGCACAACGCGAAGACCCTCAGCTTGTGGAAACAATTGATAGGCTAATTAGGGGTGAGACTTCAAGTCACCTCAACAGATACTCCATCGACGATAAGGGTTTGCTAAGGCGAGACGGAAGACTATGCGTCCCACAGACAAAAGATTTAATAAAGAAGGTTCTCGAGGAAGCACATCACTCCAAGATGACGATACACCCAGGCAGAGATAAAATGTACAAAGATATAAAAAGGACTTTCTTCTGGAACGGCATGAAAAAGGACGTGGCAGAATTCGTTTCTAAGTGCAGGGTGTGCCAACAGGTTAAGGCAGAACAGAAAAAGCCTGGCGGACTGCTACATCCTCTGGAGGTCCCGCAGTGGAAGTGGGATAGCATCTCAATGGACTTCATCGATGGGCTGCCTAGGTATAGGAGAGGCAACACTAGCATTTGGGTAATAGTGGATAGGCTTACTAAAAGCGCCCACTTTTTACCTGTCAAAAGTAAGAGAACTGCCTCATCCCTGGCATCACTTTACCTCAAAGAAATCGTTCGACTCCATGGAATACCATCTAGCATTGTTAGTGACCGAGACCCCATCTTCACCAGTGAGTTTTGGCGGAGTCTGCAAGAAGCAGTAGGAACGCAGTTATGCTTGAGCACAGCCTATCATCCCCAAATCGACGGCCAAACAGAGAGAGTGAACAGAGTTTTGGAAGACCTTTTAAGGCTATGCGTCCTTGACTTCGGAGGGACATGGGAAGACCACCTTCCTTTGGTGGAATTTGCCTACAACAACAGCTATCAAGCAACCATCGGAATGGCGCCCTTCGAAGCTTTATATGGAAGACCGTGCCGATCGCCCACTTGTTGGTGGGAGTCTACTGATAAGCTCATACTTGGACCAGATATGATCCGAGAGACTTCAGAGAAAGTAGACTTAATACGAAGAAGTATGAAGACGGCCCAAGACAGAAAAAAGTCCTATGCCGACAAGAGAAGGACCGACCTTGAATTTGAGGTTGGAGACAGAGTTTTTCTCAAGGTATCTCCGCTAAGAAACGTTGTTCGTTTTGGAACCACAGGAAAACTGGCACCAAGGTTCGTAGGGCCATTCCCTATCATCGAGAAAATTGGGAAAATGGCCTATAGATTAGAGCTACCCGAGAAGTTGGCTGGAGTCCACAACGTTTTTCACGTTTCACATCTCCGAAAATGTCTACATGGGTCTGCTGAAGTGGTAGAGCCAAATATCCTCGAAGAGGCCAAAGTGGAACGCGAAGCAACCATAAGAAAAGTTCCAACCCGCATATTAGGAACGGAAGTGAAGAAGCTACGCAACCGCGAAGTCAAGCTCGTCAAAGTTCAGTGGAGCGACGCCGAGGGAGACGCGACTTGGGAAACTGAAGCTAGAATACGCGCTGCCTACCCTTTTCTGTTCGAGGGTACATCCTTGATCTTTCCTTTTCCTTAAGTTGCGCTTTTATCTATCTTATCTTTTAGGTAGAAACCCTTTGGATGAAAACATATAATTGAAACATGTTATGGATGATGGTTGCAAGTGGTTGCAAGTGATTGCTAGTGGTTGCTCGTGGTTTCATATACACACACAATCTAGGTTTTAGATCGGCTCAGTCACTTCATATTGCATATGCATATATGTTTGCATTCGTATATGGTTGAACTCTAATGTGTTGTCATGTGGATGTTGCATTTGTATTGAATGATTGTGCACTCATATAGAATCAAGAATAGGAAAATTTGCATACATAATGGATTCATGGCACTTACATAATTCGCATTAAGGAGGTCAACTGAATCAGTAGACCGCCTGATTTTGCATTAGATAAGTACATGTACACACACACTTCGCATATGATCATGAAGCATTAGAAGTCTTTTAAGGACAATGGATGCTCGTGTTTGATGGATGAGTAGATGGATGATTGGATGTTAGGATATACATTTTCCTAAACTTGAAGATTTCGGGGACGAAATCCTTTTAAGTGGGGGAGAATGTAACACCCCGTGTATTCTCTAACTGTGAAATTAACAAATTAAAGTATAATTAATTTTAAATCAAAGAACTAAGGGAAACGGGATACGCCATTGCGTTCGTCTCGGAAAAATACGCAAAATAGAGTCCGAGTTTTCGAAAAACGGAGTCCGTATGAAGAAGATATGGCCTTCGGAAGTTTCTGAATTAAGTTTAAAATTCGAACAGAATAAAACAGCTCAGAAAAACAAGTTTTAAATTAAAAATCGGGCCCAATTGGCCAGGGCGGGAAAATTCCCGCCTAATGCACCCAGGTCGACTGGGCTGTCGACCTGGTCTAGCCAGGTCGACAGGGCTGTCGACAGGGCTGTCGACCTGGTCCAGAGCCAGGTCGAACCCAGCCCAACCTGGCTGGCCTATTCTATGTTGGTCGATTTTCAGGGGTCTGCTTTGTCATTAGGGCTAGGTGGCAGGCTCTAATTGGTCTCTCTTTCGAATGAATGGCTACGATCAATCCAAGCAACATCGATGGTCCTAATCAGTTCATAAACCCTATAAAAATGACCCTAGACTCAACCTAATCTATTCATTCAAAAATAAGAACAAGGCCACCATGTTGCTGAGGAACGACTAGGAGAGAGAGGATTAGGAGGCAAATTCTAAAGCATAAAGCAACTTAATCAAATAAAATCGCATCTCCAAATTCCTAAATTGGAGAATTCGCCACACAATTGTAAGTAGAGTATTATTTTGGTATGAACAAATAATTGTGTTGGTTTGTATACATGATTTGTGGCGATAAAGTAATTCATATTTGTGCGTTACTATGATTCTTATCGATTTGGAATATTGTATACGTTTGGATATTCTTGAATTATGTTATTCATTATAAAAAACTACATGTTTGCGGTAGTTTTATGCAAGTATACGTTTGGAATATTCGCAAATTATGTAATCCATGTTGAAGCTACATGTATGTAGTTGATTAATTGAAATTCATGCAAGTTTGGGGTTTTGCTACTATGCCATCATAATGTATATTTTTGTACAAAAATCATTTTGTACGTAATTGGAACAAATTTGGGTTATTATAGTTCATACGAAACTATGTTGAAATTTTGGCACCATGATCTATGTATTAAGCCATGCTTTTGTACTAGAAAACCTATTTGCAAACTTGTGAATATGTCTAGGCTATGATTGATATTTTGCATAATTGAAATCCATGTTAGGTCTATATTGTTAACAAGAATTATATGATGACATATGTGGTACATAGCTAGGTTAGATTCAAAATCCCCTTTGCAAGTTTGCATGACTAAAGTAAAAATCATGATATCATGTTAGAAATATTTATGCCATGGTTATGTGAATAGATTTAAAATCATGATTAAGTTGAACTATAGTTTTGTGTTAGTAACAAAAGTAAGCACCTTTGTAAACATGTAGTAATCTTATGAACATGATTTGCTTATGTTTGACATTATGCCTGAATAAAAATATAGGTTTATGTTGTAGTTAAGCCTATGTGTCAATAGTGATATTCTTAACTTAACTACAAGTTTACATGGTTTGATTCATGTCACTTATGCTTTATGACCAAAGTATATGTTACCACTATGCAAGTACACCAGTTTCTATTTTGTAGTTCCAACGTCACGTTGCAAGTTCATGCGTTCACATTCCCCTTTTTGTGTATGTAAACACACTTTAAGCCTCCCCTTTTTCTCATGGCTAAGTTGGGCTTAAAAAGGCTAAGCCCAACATATATATAATAAACGGACGTGTTAAACGGGGGAAAATAACGTTGGGTTAAATTTATTAATAAATGAAAATATAAAGTAGAAGGGCCCAAATTCAAGTATGGGTTGGGCCCATGATTGGTGTAACCTTTACACCATTAACTTAATAATGGGCCGCAAATATTTACATATAAGAAAATAAAGAAGAAAGACAAAATATGTAAATGTAGAACATACGATGTGTTTAACCCGAGGTTGGATTGAGTTGTGATGTAAACCTGCCCGGAACTGCCCGGCTGTCCAGTGGTCACAACAATACCTATCCAATGTGGGAGGTTAAACATGGAGCCCAATAAGGACCCGAGGTTAGACTGAGTTGTGGCGTAAGACTGCCCGGAACCAACCGGCAACAGGCAGCCACAACAATACCTGTCTAATGTGAGAGGTCAAGGCTTTAATAAGACAATTAAGGCTGAGTCAGGATTGTTAGGATTAAGTGAACTAAAGACTTAATCAAAATGGAACATGCTAAACTAAACGGACTGGTGGGGGTTAGGTTAGAAAACACTTAACCAACTTAGCATGTTGGCTAGAGATAGAAAACCTAGTAATGGGGGACCCTTTTCAGCAGTAACCCTAGAAGGTGTATCAGGATACCCTGAAACTAGGCAGGGTGGGGCACGATTACTGGGCTGATTGTAAGAGGTCAAATCGACGGCGGTGGTGTAGCAGTGTAGGTTCTAACGGGGTGCGGGCGTGCATACACTCCGGCACAGAAAAATAAGGCACTGGACACCAGTAGCATACCTGTGCATTCTAGGATTGTGTCGGGCCGCCACCATGGGACTTGATACACCCCACGGTGGGACCAGCATAGGTAACTACAACATCGGGGGCCGTAAGACACATGTAACTATGCGAGTAGGAGCCGATCATCATAGAATGGATCACATCACCCTGATTATGGGGTGCCAGTTGGGAACTAGTTTATATGGGTTCGGAGATTAACATGGGGTACGATAGTATATTCGACCCTAGACAACTTAACCAAGTTACAGTGCTTTCCCACTTCTTGTTTATACTTATCATACCCAGTTCTTTATTCATAGACAGAATAGTACTAGACTTACTCAGGCTTTATGTCTGACTCTACTTTTCTTTCGTCTTCTTTTCTTCCGTCCCCCCCCCCCCCCAGGTCCACAGGGAGGGAACACAGCAGCTTGACTAGCCTTAACATCCAGCTTGAAGAGGAGAAATGTATTGCTTGGACCTTTTCGTTTTGAACTATGGCTTTGGACAACCACCATGGGGCTTTTGCAGTTTATCTATGTTTTATTTATGCTTCTTTAAATAATGTAATCAAGACAGATTATGAAAGTGTTATGCTATGTTTTTGGAAAGGATGTAAGACAATCATGGTGATGTTGTTGTAACACGTATTTGCTTTTATGAAATAAAAGTTGTTGTTTTCCGTTGTTTACAAATATGTGTTCTTATATCTGTCTTGTATATCTGTGACTTATACTTATAAACCTCCACCAAAATTAGGGTATTCCCTTTGAGAGTGACCCTAACGGAGGTGGGGTGTTTCAATCACTTATTACATATACACATTAGGACTGAACTCATTATTAGTAAGTCTGTAGTTCATAATTACTATGAGTTATGGATATTTATGGATGCTTATAAAATAATACAGGTGTAAATTATGGTGTTTAGTGCGAGTTGTGTTCTTCGCCCCTTCAAAAGATTTCTAACAAAATCTCTTATAAGATGGAGGAGAATGTAACATCTCATAAAATTAACTTAAAATAGAAATAAAGTAATTTAGTAATAATAAGTTGATGGACTGAAAATGGAATTCTAAGTAATTGGAATTTAGGCCACGAAAGTATCGTAGTTGCGTTCATGGCAAGACTCTGATCCATTTTTATATTTTCTTTACTGAAAACGAAGTCCGTATGTAAAAGATATTAATAAAACAAGTTGTGCATAAATATTAACACATAAGGTTTGAAATTTAAAATAGAATATATATATATACACATACTTGGAATGTATTAAGTATGGATTAGCATGAAAAGAATATTCTAGTTGAATTTGAAATTGTATGTATATATTTATATACAATGGGGGGACAAAGACAATCAAACAAAGGAAAGAAATCAATTAATTAAATCAACATTTAAAATAGCAAGGAAATAAATTCCCTGGACAAAACCGACCCAAGGGATTGACCCCTGCCCTTGAGGGGGGTCGACTGCCCTTCCACAGGATGGTCGACGACCCTGGGTGAAGAATGGTGGAGAAGGCTTGTTTTTTTGGGTTTTTATATAAATTGCGTACACGGATTGCTAGGATTTAATCTAATAGATCTTACGGTCTTTATTAACACTTTCAACTATATATACCACTCTCCTAGCCTCTCCCTAACCCTATTCTTCATTTCATTCTTACGCCTCCATTATATCCTTCTGCCATTTCTAGTTCTAGATCTATGGTTAGATTTCTCTTCTAATTCTCTAACCTCAATTCTATCCTCTCTATTTTTATATTTAAATAGGTTCGAGAATTCTGTAATTTAATTTATAAATAAGATTCTGATTTATTTGATTGTTGTATATATTAATTAAAGGATTGGAGCTCGTTTGTGAAGGCAATATCTAATATATTTCTACTCATACTTTATCGTTCTTCATTTCCAAAGCACTGTGAGTGGAAACCATCAAAGTTCTATATCTTATCTTTTGTAGTTAGATTTGGAATATTATGCCTATACAGGATTTGGTTTGAACTATAATATCATGCTAAAATTCCCAAAATCCTATATTTTATTTGTCGTTGGAATGGTAAATCAAAGTATTGTATTTTTGGGTTTGTGTTGCTTGGATAATGAAGAATTAGGCTTAGGATGTGTGAAATCCTCGGTTTTTGGGTTCTGAGTCACTTAGTTCATATTTTGTGTTCATATATGTTTATGTGTCAGAAACATCGGATTTGTATATTGTAAAATTAATAAATTTAAGTGTCTGTTCTAAATAGATCCATTTCAATGTATTGTTTGAGATATATTACCTTAAGTTTTGTACACAATATAAATATAAAAGTGAAGCAGTGTCAATAGCAAAGGCTTTCATATGAAGTTGGATATATTTCATCTTGCCCATATTTCTTTTATCTGACTAACTATTCAAGCCTAGGTTGCAAGTTATTCATATATGTTATTATTTCCCTTTTTGTCATAAACTGTGAATGTATATGTTGGACCATGTTATTAGGGAAGTTGACTTTTACACCTTAATTGTGATTGATAGGATTGACATTTCAAACGTGGTTAGGATATTATTCTCGTTCGCATAATTTATCTATTTATATATATTTATAGCATAATTAAATGTAATAATAATGCGTATTAAGTGTGTGATAAATACGTTTAAAGTAGGAATTTGAATGTCCCCATAGGAATTTGTATGTATGTATGTGAGTTAATAACCTTAAGTATAATTAATGACACTCGGACACGAGATTAACCATTACTTGTAGTCGAAGCCTGCCCGGAACCTACTGGCGTATCCACCATCTACAAGTAAGATGATTAATATGAGAGATCTAGGTTCCATATGAGATTAAAATCATTACATTATCATACGAGGTTAGGCTCAACTTGCTGTAGAAGCCTGCCCAGAACCACCCGACAAATTCAGCATCTACAAGTGGTCGGCTTAACGTGAGATGTCAAGTTTATATATATATATATATGTATGTATGTATGTATGTATGTATTTGTGT
This sequence comes from Allium sativum, assembly GCA_030737875.1. Lineage (NCBI taxonomy): Eukaryota > Viridiplantae > Streptophyta > Magnoliopsida > Asparagales > Amaryllidaceae > Allium > Allium sativum. The sequence continues at coordinate 603,647,591 of CM060926.1, read as the reverse complement.
GTGTGTATGTTGTTGAAGTAGGCCTACCTTGGAAAATGTATTAAATGGCTGACCTACCGAGTTTCAGTATTAAGTAGTTAGGACTAGGTCCATTCCTAAGGTTCACTCCTTGGTTAGGACCAAAATTATGAGACTCGCTCTTGCAAAGGTCGTAAATGGTCATTTGGTCTGCCTTTCTCTTATAAGGTATTAAATGGTCATGGTATTCGATAGCATATGAGTTAGATAGTTCTCTAAGTAATTCCCACTTCTTATCTAGGAGCTTAGAGAGTGCTGACTTAGGGACAGTTTAATTTAAATGGCCTAAAGGAACCACCATCTAAGGAAATTATTAAGTGACCAAGAGTTCACCCGTAAGGACAATTAGATAGTAACAATGTTGTTAGACCAAAAAATGGCACTAACACCCAATTGTCTAGGATTGTAGATAACATCTAGGAATAATAATCTAAAAACAGAGAAAAAATAATCAACACATGAGATTTATAGTGGTTCAGCATTAACGAGCCTACATCCACTTTACAGTTCTTCATTCAATAGATAATTACAATTACAATGAATAACATCATTCCAACACTTGATTATAATGAATTTATCTCTTCAAATTCATTGATTTTTATTTAGGAAGAAGTTGATTTCTTATATTGAGGAGGTGCGACAATGGAAGATGTCAGGATCCGAAATGCCAAAATACCCCTTCAATTGTGTGCAAAATCATGTTTTATAGGTATAGAGTTGGTTAGGGAGGAGTGGCCAGGTGGCAGCTTCAGGGAGGAATTCGAAAGTAATGGAGATAGTGGAGAAATGGGCTTCATTTCATGAGAAACAAGTAGCATCTGGTCCCCTTTTTTAGGCATGAAATTCAACCCTTATTTGAATGGGCATAACCACTTCAGGGCATCTAGATCAGGCTGCTAATTGTGAACTGGGAGGCTCTTGTGTGGTGCGAGCCAAAGAGATCCAATGATCGGTTTCGAAACACTAACAGATCGGGTCCTCCTTGTGCGAATCGAGCCAGAGCTTGTCGACGTCCAAGTCTGTGTGTGCAGCATCAACTTGAGGCTGGTCGGAGTTCCGCTTCATCCGACCCGAGCCAATGGTATCTGCTAAGACCATTCAATGTGTGCAGCTGGCATGGGATCGGGTTCATCTAGGGCGATCTGATCCAGAGAAAGTCACATGTCACTAGTTCAGAAGCAAAGTTGTTCCAGTGCGCAGAATAGGATAGGGTCGGGTACTGCCTATCCGACCTGTTCCCCTCGATCTGAAACGTACGGGGGAATAAGGCAAACTTGCCTTCATTTGAATCAATCCAAGGGCTGCGATTCAGCCCGAGGGAATAGACCCGATCCAGGGTTTGATCAACATAATAATCCAAGTTTCCAACATCTCGTCATTTCATCCAAGCTTTGGTGGCCTGTCACAAAGCAGGCTAACATTTAGCCCCTAAAAGTATGTCTTATGGCAGATGAGATGTGCTTTGAATAAGTTTAACTAAATCTTTCTGGAATGTCATCCATTCTTGTGAAGGCATTATCAGCTTGTCGTGTCCTCTTGGAGGTTTCTGATATTTCAACTCTTCGTTGTATAGACGGCTTGTCATATATCGCACTGCTTCCATGGGTGTTCATCGGGTCATATTCTATAGCCAGAGTAGACAAAATGATCAAGTAATTGATTAGACTTTGTCGAACCAATGGGGTACAACTCTTTCACCATAGGTCGTGCTAGATCATTGGGTCCCGAATGTGATTTCACACATACAGGTCATTTCCAAGTGTCGTCGTCTTCGTACACAATTTAAGTGCATGGTCTAGTCTGATTTTCTTTTATGTACGAGTCAATATATGAAGTAGTCATCCAAGTCCTAGGGTAGTATCAAAATCTTCAGGCCTTGAGCTAGCCTCTAGCTTATTGTGATACAATTTTTCAGAATTGGCATATGGATCTGTCATTTGTGCTTGGATTTGGACTATCACGATATTAGTATATTAATCTAGGACTCCCTGATTACATTGAATTATAACAATAAGGCATCCGAAAGCCATGACACTCCAGATCGTTTTGTAATCCCATGATCACATACGAGTCCGCACGAGATGTTGAAAATATGAAAGTCAGTAGTTGGTAGGATCATTACAATCATAAGGCAGTAGAGGAGTTTATCACACTCTCCATTCGATGCAGTTGCGGATCAAGCCTCTGGATTCATGATTGATCTGTTAGTTGGCTTTCTTGAACGGTCAGGATGAATCATACCATATTACAGAGATATAGTTTATATGTTCTGAATTATGCACAAAGTCAGGGTCATATTCAAATTCTATCTGCGAGTTAAAGCTCGTGCTCCTAATGTCAGTGGAGGACAAATGAAGTCAATGTTTATACCCCTGGCATCGATGGGGGTTGGACCAGGTCAACCAGACATCTAGTCTTCTAGCCATTTTACTTTTTATTATTGCATCGGGCTAGAGCTGTAGGTTCGGCAATCGTAGTCGACCCAAGTCGTTCTATACTCTTTCTCAAGTCAGCAAGACTTGAAGTTGTATGCGTGAATGGTCAAATCATGTTCTCTTTGGTGTCATCTCGTCTCTTTAGTCGGAAAGTGAGGACTGCCTTATCGAGTGTCCGCGAATTCAGATGCTCTCCTCGCATCAGCCATAGAGTTGAGTATGCTCGTCAATCATGCAAGCGAGGAACGTTGTTAGGGAGATATTCGAGCTCCTTTGTTTCATGATTTGGCGTAATCCGAAATAGCCATCGTAGTCGTTGAGTCTATCTCTCATGCTTGGTTCCATTGAGCTTGGCAATCAAGATCGCGGGCTTCATCAACGAAATTAGTCCTTTTTGGAATTTTACATTCCTATCGGTCTTTTCCAGGGCTTTCCTTTTGTCATTATCATTTCAGGAGTAAGATGATGCTCTATTCTTTGTCATGAAAACATTGAGACCATCCATCTCAAAATTAGTATCCTCTTGCTGCAGAAATCTGTCTCATGATATAATTCACCAACTTCTCTAGGAAGATCTCATGGTATAAAGATATTGAGGCTTGTTCCAGAGGTGAGTCCGCCAAGGCCTTTTGGTGTGTCTCGACGCAGAGCGGCTTTGAAGTCTGAGTTATCTAGATTATCAGATATTGCTGCTATCAATACCATAGATGATCCAGGTTGATCTACAGGTGCCACTGTGGCATTGAATCATTTAAGGAATGCATGCGGGGTCTCGCCGGATCTGTGTTGAAGCATCAATTGAGGTTGGCAATCTGGTCTTTGTCTTTGAGAAGTTGTCGACAATTATCCAATTTAGCACTGGTGCCCCCAGCATGAAGTCTTGAAGTGGGTAAAAGCTGGTCTCTGGCTTCATGGTTCCGCATATGTAATAGCCATCAATCAGGTTTTTGTCCTTTAATTCTGGATGGTGATCCGCTGCATGGATGTATGCAGGTTGGTCTTGAGGAGTCATTCTTTTGGTTAAAGTCTAGGATCTTACGGAAATCCAATGATAGTAAATGTGCATGAAGTCGACGGATAATCGAATTACGTTGCTCAAGGCTCATATCTCGTGTCCTCCATCCACGAGGGTCTTGTTAAGTGGTGAGCATCAAATCCAGATCTTCTCCGAATTCATAATAAGAGTACTCCCTCATCAAATCGTGAGTTAGAGTTTCATACAAAATGTTATGTATGTGTCCGACTCATGTTAGTCTTTGGTCACCCATCTAAGCTCTGAGGCTCGGAGTCGGGTGGCGATACAGATAATAGTTGCCTCAAATGCTCTCGTTTTCCCTCTTCATGGGGAGCTTCATGTTGAAGTTGAGCTGGATTTGAAGCATTCATCTGAACTGGAGCAGAGGTTGGTCGGACTTTGTTTGATTTCCAATGGGTCTTGCATTGACATCGTTTTCATCCAAAACATTACGGTCGGAAGTTGCATGCTGCATACGTCTAGGAGGAGGTTGATTTCCCCTTGTTTCATTCAAGACGACGTTGTCAACTTGTCCTAGGGTCTTGTATGATCTGAACCGCGGAGTAGGGAGTGTTTGAGCCAAGTTCGTTATCGCTTGAATTCCCACGGTGCTTGCTCCATCAAGTAAGTCGTAGTTGCTCGACCTTCCATCCATCCGAGTAAAGAAGTTATCCATCATTTTATGTCGCTTACAGAGAATTTCGTCTTGTCGATCCATCTAGGTTCTCAATTTAGCAAGGGAACCATCAATTTAATATCTAGTTTGATGTGCTAAGGTTCACCGCGAGAGGAAATCTCCTGACGTCCTTTGTTCCTAGCGCCTTCTGAGTCAACATCCTCAACGTGAAGAAGGTTCTATCTTTCTTCCTCTTAACCCTTGAGTCGCACTATCAAGCAATCCGCTTGCGAGCTAGAAGTCGAAGTAATGGCGTTCCCCCTTTGTCCGGGACCTTTCAGTCGGATAGTCGGTTGGAACTAGCAAATGGACGTTCACTCTGCATCCTCCTTGTGGCCCTTATGCGGCCTATCAGGATCAAAGCAAAAGTTAAAGATGGATAGATAAGTTATGCCATATTTAAATACTTTCAATAGCTATGCCCCCAGTCCAGGGATAGTAGCGAGAGACAGGTAGTCGTATCACATTGTAACACCCCATATTTTCTGTGAACGTAAAAGTAACAAATCAGAGGATAATAAATTTTTAAAATAAACAAGGGAAACGGGTTGCGCCATTGCGTTCGACTCGGAATTCTGCTTGGAAACGAGTCCGAGTTTGCAAGAATCGGAGTCCGTATGAGGGAGATATGACCCTCCGAAGTTTCAGGAATTTTCAGAATCGAAAACAGCTCGAAATTCGAATTCAAAATTCGAATTCAAACCCAGAAGCGGGCTGGGCGGGAAATTTCCCGCCCAGGACCCAGGTCGACTGGGGATTCGACTATTTAGTCGACCCCCCTCCCCCGACCAGGTTGACTGGGTAGTCGACCCCCCCTGACCAGGTTGACTGGGTAGTCGACATGGGGGTCGACCTGCTCCCGAAATCCAGTTTTTGAACCTGGTTCATTCTGATGTATTTGGTCACGTTTTCTGCCTAGGTTCATCCGCCTAACCCTATATAAACAGCCCTCTAGCCTCATTCTCTCTACACCATTTCATTCTGCCTATACTCTTCCTCTGTTCTAATAAAATAAAATAATGGCGTCGCTACTCTGCTGAAATCTGAACTGGAACTAGGACTAAAGCATCTTCTTCCAAACTGAATAGAATTAAAAGAGAACAACTACAACTCTTCTTCTTCTTTAAACCAATCAAGGCAAGTGCAGTTATTTTTCGATATAAACTTTAATCATAACTATGACATGATTGTAAATCTGAATTTGAGATTGTGTATGTTCTGTTCTGATCTATTTTATTCTGCATCTCTTCTTCTTTCTATTCTATAGCCAGGCTACTACGAGCCTGCGCTAATCTCCTAAGAGATTAACGCACGAACGCTAAAATGTTTGGGAGAAATAATGAATGTGGCATAATTGGACATGGCTAATCGGTAACTAAAAGGACACATGTTGTAAACTGGACTTAGATCTATGCATATTCTGTGAATTGGAAGAAGAGGAACCATTGTATGTTAACATGTGACTTGAGACTTTGGACATAACGCATATTTCAAAATTAAAGATCTGTGATAATTTAAAGTTCTAGATTGTTGGGCATATTGTTTATATAACAATTCATGATTTGGGATAAAAATAGAATATGACTTAGGTGTGAAGGTCTATATTAAGATTTGATAACTATTAAATGTGAATAACACCTAAGTGGGAATTTTTTGAATATATGACATGCATTGAAATCGATGGCTATATTTGGTATAATTTGTATGCGAATCTTTTGTATTAGGCAAGTTTAACTAGATTTTGGGACATGTGTTATATGGTAAATAATGACCATAATCCGTGCCATGTAAATTCAATGCAAACGTGGGGTATATGACCATATTGTGAATCATGACAACTATTTAGGCAGCATATGTTTATGAAACTTTAAGGAATGATTCAATCTGTTATATTGCCTAATCTGTTAGTTCGGTTATATTGCCTACTCTGCTAGTTCTGTTATATTGCCTAATCTGCTAGATCTGTTCATCTGCCAAATTTGTCATCTGCTAAGTCTGCTAAAAATGCCTAATCTGTTATATGCTAAATCTGCTAAATTGCTTAATCTGTTGAATCCGTCAAGTCGCCTAATCTGCGAAATCTGTTATTTGCTATATCTGTTGAGTTGATATATTTAGTCTGTTATTGACATAATCTGAATTGGCTATAGTTATGAATAATTGACATTAGGCGTGGGCATAAATGGTAAATTATTAATTAATTGGCCGCAAAGATAAACATGGCTGACTCGAGGTTAGAATGAGTTTGCGGCGTAATTCTGCCCGGAACCACCCGGCACATCCAGTGGCCGCAAGCAATAAGTTCTAATGTGAGAAGTTAATCATAACGTGCTTGAAACCCGAAGTTAGACTCAGTTTGCGGTAGAAATCTACCTGGAACCAACCGGCCTAACCAGTAGCCGCAAACTGTCAGTCTAATGTGAGAGGTCTGGGCATTAATATTTAATTAATGAAAATCTGAGATAAATATGATGTCTAAAACGTGTTGGGCGGATAGGATTAAACCCACTAGACTAATGAATTTAATTAATCTGTTCCGTGAATCTGTAGGCCCAATTGCAAAGTTAGACAAATCTGTAAATCTGTTAAATCCGTATATCTGATCCGTTAGTCTGAAAACTTATCTGATCTGTGAACTAGTTGATCTGAATTCTGTATGTCTGAAACTTGTAAACAAGTTAATCTGAAATGTTAGTCTGGGGACACAAGGTTAGGAGGGGAATTACTTGTGTCATATGTTGTTTGGGACCCATATTAGTCAGTAACCCTTTCTGGTATCAAAACTTTGACCCAACAGTAGGTAGGATCCGGGCACGCTTAGTGAACTAATTATAAGCGGTTCATTCTGATAATGGCGAGAGGTGTTGATGGTGCGTTCCAACCGGGTCATGTGCGTGCATGGATCCCAGTCTGCCTCTGAGGATGTAAGACGCCGTGACATCTGTAAATAGGTCTGTGTCAATTAAAGGTTGCCACTTTGGGAAGTGATACACCCTTTTGTGGGGCTGGCACAGGGTATTTATGTATTAGGGAGCCGATCGCTTGGGGTAGGGTTTTAGAGTACACTTAGTTCTGTCTATTTCTGTTGGTACCGTCTGTTTCGGTTGGGTGGTAACACCTGTCTATTTCTGAGTGGTACCGTCTGTTCGGGTGGTAAAGGCCCATTACTAGTGTACAGCTAATTCTACATTCTGTTTCCGTAGGGATTAATCTGTTTCTGTCCGTTTCTGCTGAGGTGGTAAAGGCCCATCATTAGCATTCTGTTTCTGTCCGTTTCTGTTGGGGTGGTAAAGGCCCATTACTAGCATTCTCTTCTGTGGAAATTATTCTGTACCCGTTTCTGTTTCAGTTTAGACATTAGGGTGACACCTAATTCTGTTATACTAGTATTAGTGCAGAGAAGTGTAAAGCAATAGCTTATATCATTCTGTTCTTCTGTTATATCTGTTACACCTGTTACAGTTATCTCTCATCCAGTTTTATTATCATGTCATGTTATTATTATCTGTTCGTAACTGAAAATCACTGGACATGCCAGACTTTTTGTCTGACCCTTGTTGTTTCGCCTCCTTTCTTCCGTTCCCCCCCCCCCAGTTTTTGTAGAAGGGAATACTCTAGCTTGATCCAGATTTCTTCTGCTTGAAGTGCTTATAGTATGGCTTGTCTTTTTCTGTGGGGATTATGATTTTAAACTATGCATTCTGAAGGCTTTTGTACATGACTGATATTTTGTACTTGAATTCTGATATTGTGATCTGAAAGGATGTAACCAAGCTTATTTCGGTTTCTGTTGTAATAAAGTTATAAAATTTTCAAGTACTGTTTTATCTGTCTTGTAAGTTTCTGTTTTATTTATTAAAATGCTCCACCAAAGTTAAGGCATTCCCTTTGTGAGTGACCTTGACGGAGGTGGGGTGTTACACTTGGTATCAGAGCCGAAGGTTACCAGATTGGGTAAAGTTTTTGAGAACTATTTTCAAAAAGGTTTTGAAAGGAAGTATTTTCAAAAATAAAGCTTATTTTGAAAAACATGATCCCCAAGAGCCATATATCTTTCCTTCAGTCCTTTTTGTATTGAATCTTTCCTTTTTCGTTTCAGCATGTCTGAAGCATCTGAGATACTAGAGGGTGTTCATGTACCCGGTTGGTTTCGTCAATATCTTGAGGCTAGGACCGTCGCTGTAGGTCCAGCAAATGATCCCCCTCCTCCACCCCCTCCTCGTGCAATTGCTTTCTCAAAGATCTGTAGAGATTTTAGGGCCATGGGTGGAAAGGATTTTAAGGGAACTGAATCATTCATAGAGGCGAGGAACTGGCTCAAAGAAACTGAGGATCTATTCGTTATCTTCGAGGTGGATGATGGGCAGAAGGTACAGTTGGCAGTATGGTTGCTCAAAGACGAAGCTTCCTATTGGTGGGAAGTCACTAACGCCGAGAGGCCAGTTGAAACATGGATGGATTTCAGAACAAGGTTTGAGACAAAATTCCTCTCGCAAGCTGAACGAAGTTTACAACTGGAAAAGTTCTTATCTCTTAAGCAAGGAAGTATGACAGTCAAGGAATACGTCAACCAGTTCAACCAATTGGCTAGTTTCGGATTGGATTTAGTTAACACTCAGCATAAAAAGGCTCTCCGCTTTGTTAAAGGATTGAACGAGCCACTGCACAGCCTAGCCATGACCCATGTACCCATGGGAGCGACTTACGAGAAATTGGTGGACATGACACTACTGCACGAGGAAGACAAGGGCCCGAAAGAGACAAAGAAGGAAGAACCACAAAATAAGAAAGCATGTCCCAAAAAGGAAACACAAAAGAAGGATGAGAAGTCTGAAGATAAGAAGGGGAAAAAGTGCTTTACTTGTGGAAGCTCGACTCATCTGAACAAGGATTGTAGAAAAAGGAAGGGCACTTGCTTCAACTGTGGTGAGATGGGATACTTCACTAGGGACTGCCCGAAGAAACGAGGGCAAGGGCAGAGGGCAGAACCCACTTCTGGAGGACAGGCGAATGCTCAAGGGACTGGTAGATAGGGTAGAAATAAGAAAATTTAAGTAGAAGGTTTAATTTTCTTATCTGATTGTTGAGTTAAAACTCTTTCTGATTCTGGCATTTTGATTCTGTAATCGATACTCTGCACTTTAATACTAGTATTGTTTCTGATTCCGCTATAGACCCAAATCCATAAGGGTTATTACTCATCTGTTTGTGATTGGGGTTTGAGAGATATTTGTGTTAGGCGTCAAGTAGGACACATACATTCTGGGATTTATCATGCTTAGTTTCCTAAGAATCATTCGGTAATCTGATCTATACCAGTAATCTGTAAATATCTGAATATTTCTGATAAGGTTAAGATTTCCAGTTTTGACATTATCTAAAGAGGGTAATCCTCTGGGTGTCAATCTGATGTTGGTTTCGGTCTTCGGGGCCGATACTTAGGACCCATGTCTAATGGGAACCAAGTTTTTGTTTTATCTGTACTCGCTTCCATCATTCGACTGTATCCTATCGATCGAATCTTCGAACATTAGGTAGAAACTAATGGGTGTAAACATGTGTTTGAGACATGTTATGTTTGATGGTTGCAAGTGGTTGCTAGTGGTTGCTCGTGGATGCATATACACACACTAGGCACTAGATCGGCTCGAAAACACTCTCATACTGCATATGGATGTGTGAGCATTTCAATTTTGGTGGATGCAAAATGATTGACTCAGCACATGGATGTTGCATATGACTGAATGGTTGTGCACTCGTATAGAAATGATATGTATCGAGTAAGAAAATTGCATACATGTTGGACTCATGGCACGGGCATAATTCGCATTAAGGAGGTCAACTGAATCAGTGGACCGCCTGATCTTTGCATTAGATAAGGAACATATACACACACTTTTGCATATGTTCATACAACATTAGAAGTTTCTAAGGACAATGGACGCCAGTGATTGATGATTGAGTAGATGGATGTTGGATGGTAGGACACATTCTTCTTAACTTGAAGATTTCGGGGACGAAATCCTTTAAGGAGGGGAGAATGTAACACCCCGTATTTTCTGTAAACGTATAAGTAACAAATCACAGGATAATTAATTTTTAAAGTAAGAATCAAGGGAAACGGGTTGCACCATTGCGTTCGTCTCGGAATTCTGCTTGGAAACGAGTCCGAGTTTGCAAGAATCGGAGTACGTATGAGGGAGATATGACCCTCCGAAGTTTCAGGAATTTTCAGAATAAAAAACAGCTCGAAATTCGAATTTAAAATTCAAATTCAAACCCAGAAGCGGGCTGGGTGGGAAATTTCCCGCCCAGGACCCAGGTCAACTGGTTAGTCGACCCCCCCACCCCCCGACCAGGTCGACTGGGTAGTCGACCTGGGGGTCGACCTGCTCCCGAAATCCAGTTTTTGAACCTGGTTCGTTCTGATGTATTTGGTCACGTTTTCTGCCTAGGTTCGTCCGCCTAACCCTATATAAATAGCCCTCTAGCCTCATTCTCTCTTCACCATTTCATTCTGCCTATACTCTACCTCTGTTCTAATTAAATAAAATAATGGCGTCGCTACTCTGCTGAAATCTGAACTGGAACTAGGACTAAAGCATCTTCTTCCAAACTGAATAGAATTAAAAGAGAACAACTGCAACTCTTATTCTTCTTTAAACCAATCAAGGCAAGTGCAGTTATTTTCCGATATAAACTTTAATTATAATTGTGACATGATTGTAAATCTGAATTTGAGATTATGTATGTTCTGTTCTGATCTATTTTATTCTGTATCTCTTTTTCTTTTTGTTCTATAGCCAGGATACTACGAGCCTGCGCCAATCTCCTAAGAGATTAACGCACGAATGCTAAAATATTTGGGACAAATAATGAATGTGGCATAATTGGACATGGCTAATCGGTAACTAAAAGGACACATGTTGTAAACTGGACTTAGATCTATGCATATTCTGTGAATTGTAAGAAGAGGAACCATTGTATGTTAACATGTGACTTGAGACTTTGGACATAACGCATATTTCAAAATTAAAGATCTGTTATAATTTAAAGTTCTAGATTGTTGGGCATATTGTTTATATAACAATTCATGATTTGGGATAAAAAGAGAATATGACTTAGGTGTGAAGGTCTATATTAAGATTTGATAACTATTAAATGTGAATAACACCTAAGTGGGAAATTTTTGAATATGACATGCATTGAAATCGATGGCTATATTTGGTATAATTTGTATGTGAATCTTTTGTACTAGGCAAGTTTAACTAGATTTTGGGACATGTGTTATATGGTAAATAATGACCATAATCCGTGCCATGTAAATTCAATGCAAACGTGGGGTATATGACCATATTGTGAATCATGACAACTATTTAGGCAGCATATGTTTATGAAACTTTAAGGAATGATTCAATCTGTTATATTGCCTAATCTGTTAGTTCGGTTATATTGCCTACTCTGCTAGTTCTGTTATATTGCCTAATCTGCTAGATCTGTTCATCTGCCAAATTTGTCATCTGCTAAGTCTGCTAAAAATGCCTAATCTGTTATATGCTAAATCTGCTAAATTGCTTAATCTGTTGAATCCGTCAAGTCGCCTAATCTGGGAAATCTGTTATTTGCTATATCTGTTGAGTTGATATATTTAGTCTGTTATTGACATAATCTGAATTGGCTATAGTTATGAATAATTGACATTAGGCGTGGGCATAAATGGTAAATTATTAATTAATTGGCCGCAAAGATAAACATGGCTGACTCGAGGTTAGAATGAGTTTGCGGCGTAATTCTGCCCGGAACCACCCGGCACATCCAGTGGCCGCAAGCAATAAGTTCTAATGTGAGAAGTTAATCATAACGTGCTTGAAACCCGAAGTTAGACTCAGTTTGCGGTAGAAATCTACCTGGAACCAACCGGCCTAACCAGTAGCCGCAAACTGTCAGTCTAATGTGAGAGGTCTGGGCATTAATATTTAATTAATAAAAATCTGAGATAAATATGATGTCTAAAACGTGTTGGGCGGATAGGATTAAACCCACTAGACTGATGAATTTAATTAATCTGTTCCGTGAATCTGTAGGCCCAATTGCAAAGTTAGACAAATCTGTAAATATGTTAAATCCGTATACCTGATCCGTTAGTCTGAAAACTTACCTGATCTATGAACTAGTTGATCTGAATTCTGTATGTCTAAAACTTGTAAACAAGTTAATCTGAAATCTGTTAGTCTGGGGACACAAGGTTAGGAGGGGAATTACTTGTGTCATCTGTTGTTTGTGACCCATATTAGTCAGTAACCCTTTCTGGTATCAAAACTTTGACCCAACAGTAGGTAGGGTCCGGGCACGCTTATTGAACTAATTATAAGCGGTTCATTCTGATAATGGCGAGGGGTGTTGATGGTGCGTTCCAACCGGGTCATGTGCGTGCATGGATCCCGGTCTGCCTCTGAGGATGTAAGACGCCGTGACATCTGTAAATAGGTCTGTGTCATTTAAAGGTTGCCACTTTGGGAAGTGATACACCCTTTTGTGGGGCTGGCACAGGGTATTTATGTATTAGGGAGCCGATCGCTTGGGGTAGGGTTTTAGGGTACACTTAGTTCTGTCAGTTTCTGTTGGTACCGTCTGTTTCTGTTGGGTGGTAACACCTGTCTATTTCTGAGTGGTACCGTCTGTTCGGGTGGTAAAGTCCCATTACTAGTGTACACCTAATTCTACATTATGTTTCCGTAGGGATTAATCTGTTTCTGTCCGTTTCTGCTGGGGCGGTAAAGGCCCATCATTAGCATTCTGTTTCTGTCCGTTTCTGTTGGGGTGGTAAAGGCCCATTACTAGCATTCTCTTCTGTGGAAATTATTCTGTACCCGTTTCTGTTCCAGTTTAGACATTAGGGTGACACCTAATTCTGTTATACTAGTATTAGTGCAGAGAAGTGTAATGCAATAGCTTATATCATTCTGTTCTTCTGTTATATCTGTTACACCTGTTACAGTTATCTCTCATCCAGTTTTATTTTCATGTCATGTTATTATTATCTATTCATAACTGAAAATCACTAGACTTGCCAGACTTTTTGTCTGACCCTTGTTGTTTCGCCTCCTTTCTTCCGTTTCCCCCCAGGTTTTGTAGAAGGGAATACTCTAGCTTGATCCAGATTTCTTCTGCTTGAAGTGCATAAAGTATGGCTTGTCTTCTTCTGTGGGGATTATGATTTTAATCTATGCATTCTGAAGGCTTTTGTACAAGACTGATATTTTGTACTTGAATTCTGATATTGTGATTTGAAAGGATGTAACCAAGCTTATTTCGGTTTCTGTTGTAATAAAGTTATAAAATTTTCAAGTACTGTTTTATCTGTCTTGTAAGTTTCTGTTCTGTTTACTAAAATGCTCCACCAAAGTTAAGGCATTCCCTTTGTGAGTGACCTTGACGGAGGTGGGGTGTTACACACATCCCTTTTAAATTTAGACATGGATGTACGGAAAAGACATTTCTTTGAAAGCTTAAGTGATTGATTTATCCAAGAGCTCGAGTCATTGAATTTTCCACTTGATGTACTTGCAAGGTGGCACTCGTCATTGTACTTGAGATGTCACTCCCAAGGCCTCCTTTCGGTCGTCGCCTCAAGTTGCATGATACATTATTGAACATCTCTCTCCTAAGGCTTCCTTTCGGTTGATGTCTAAAGTCATGCAGAAAGTTTAGCTTCAGGCATCGGCGTCAACCCTTCAAACGCGGCCCTTTATTGGTGTTGTCAGTGCGGCTCTCGTGTCTTTGTCCTGTTACCTTGCACACACCAGATAAGAGTTTCAATTCGGTATCCCTGCAAATCATAATCCCTACAAAAAAGTAGCATATCATATCACTGCCATTGTAGGGTTGTGATGTGTGTGTATGGCGCGATCAATAGTAAACGAAGTGTCTGGCCAGGGCTTGTTTCGGATTGATTAGGATCGACAATGCATCACCCACCATGTACGAAAATGAGGGGTTCGGGCTCAACTTTCATTCTTGCCCCCGATCCTGCAGCAGGGTAGGAGCCCTTGCGTGGCATTTGATCGCAATGCCTTTATACTCTCCTGTCGTATGCCCAGGATAGAGTTCGAACTCAGTTTTCATTCTACCCCCAATCCTTCGGTGGGGTAAGAGTTCATTTGCAGTGCTCAGCCCCTGGCAGCTTTATACTCTCCCGTCAAATGCCTAGGGTAGAGTGGAATCAAGGCGGTCTTTTAATCATGGTGCACCAACACGCCTTGGGGACGTCGTCTTCACATCCTTTATACTCTCTCTTGAACCATGAGAGTTAGAGTTAATCAAGCGAATGGTCATGTCATTTGCCCCAGCTTTCCTTCTACACTCTAATTCCAAGAGCGGGATTCTACTGGCTCAAGTGTCGTTCTCGAACTCGATTTTAATCCATACTTCCCACTTTGCTCGGGCGGATGTACATTATCGGGCAAGTGGTCGGGACACACTTGCCGAATCTTTGCATTCCTCCGTTCAATATATGAGAGGATTAATTGGCACCAAACTTCAGGTACCTGCATCAATTGTGCCGCACGAGTTAGTCATGTCAATAATTCAGGAAGCATGTAAAAGTAGATCACATAATTGAAAAGTAAGCATATCAAGGAGCAGTGTTTCCTTCTTTATTCGGATTCATGTAATCTGGTGGCGTTGTGCATAGGATCGAGCCATGTAGCTAGTCGGGCTGCATCTATCTGGAGTTAAATTCTGACCTTGCAATTCAAAGATCAATGCACAATTATCTTGAGGCATGCCATGTATGAGCCAAGGAGTGGATGGTCATCTCGAATGCACTTTGAGCTATACAACTCTCTTTAGATGGAGTGCGTGGCTTTGTATACGAGCAGTTCAGTCGAGCCCATTATGGGTTTATTCCATAACTCCATATGCGGGTGCTAGAAGTTCGATCGATGTCAAAACCGGGGTACCCATACCATCCACATATTAATTCATCTGCGTCAATTACATCAATAACTTATAAAGCATGAAAATATAAGAGTCATGGTAAAAGAGTAATCCTCTTAAAGGAATGAATATCATTCGGAGCGAAAATGGCACTATAGTTTCTTTGTAGGTCCATTTTGCCTCGCTTAATCTCTGCCAGGGGATGGCTTGATTGGGGTCTTGGAGCAACAAAGGCAGCTAGGTAAATACTTTTAGCGAATGATGAGGTTGCATCTCCTTCGAATCGCCATCTTGCCCCCATGCCAAGGGCAAGGATTGAGTGTCAGGGAGTCACGTCTGTACCGCTAATAGTAGCACATCATCATATTGGTGCTAGGACGGTAGTTGGCAAGAGGACAATAGATCTATGGTTAGAGAAACTTTGTAGTCTCCATGCTATGAGGTAGGACATGGCTGAAAATGGGTCCATGCTTAAAGGATCTTAGCCCCTTTCATGTCAGGAAGTTGGTTCGGGAGCTATAAGGGTAAACATGCCTCATTCGTCTTCAAACATGCCTTCAATCCTGCACAGAGGATGAAAGCTTATACACAAAAAATCAATCAACATCCAGGTTTAAGTGTTCCAAACTATTAACTCTCCACTCTTCCGCAAAGACTGAGGAAATCAGTCATGCAGGCTTATAATGTATCAGCATTGAATTAGATGATGTAACCACGAGCATCCCACGCTTGATTCTCCTATCGCCCCCAACATCTGGGGCATGAGTTACTTGGCAGATAATCGATCAATGGAGTGGAATTGTGAATCTTCATTTTATAACTTCAAGACGTCTTTCGTCAGAAGCTTCATTCATGTACATCTCCCATCTAGTGGGGAGTTGATGAGTGCTTTTGTCTAATCATTCAGGGTGGTGTATTCAGCAATAGGACTTGTTGCTATCAATCTTAGGACAACCTTCCAAGGGAAATAAGCAATGTCGCCTTGCTTGTCATATCTTGAGGCATAACGTACGATCCCATGCCTTTCACTTCTCCTTGATGGATGCAGTCCATGCTACAGGAAATTCTTTATGGGGGTTGACCATGAATCTCTTTCGGGTTCGGTCTCCAACACTGGATCAACTTCCATCTGATCAATGGTCGGAGTTTGTAGTGTCTTGATTGGGATTACCTTCATAATCTATTACATCCTCTTCGGGAATGGTAAACTCAATGATGAAGTCGGTTAATACTTTCCCCCGTATGGAATTCTATAGGAGGGAATTGAGATCAAACTGGTTCAGCTTGATGTTTTGTTCAAGCAATTATCCAAATGCCTCGAGTCGTTGGGGGACCAGTCGTATTAGCCAAGCAGTGTGTATCACTAGATGATCTTGGAAATAGTGGCAGAGTTTTCTTGAAGCCATCATTAAACTGTAAGCGAGCTTTTCAATCTTTGGGTAGTTTCTTCGTTAGATGTCGCCCTGCTGCATCCCGAATCTTCATCTTCTTTGATATCTATGTATTTGGGCTGATCACCGGGCAACTCTTTATGTGATGTTTCCTTTGTTTGCTAAGCCAATGTCTCCTTCGCACTCCATCTCATCAGGAGGGGAAGCGTATTTGGGTTCCATCTCTGATGTGTAGCATATTCTATTTAGGAAAATAGCAGGATCTTCTAGTAACTTAGTCACCACGGACCATTCCCACTCCAGTTTTGGTTAGGAATTTTAGCAATAGACATTAGGCTACAATGTTAGTTCTGAATTCTGTTGGAGCTGGTCAGTCTAGACCTTGATCAGATAAGCTTGAATAAGAAAACATAGTTTGCGAGACTTTAAGTAATATTCATGTGTTATGTCATAACGGAAATAAGAAGTAGGGGCTAATGGTTGATTCATATTTGCTCTAATCTCAGGATCTCATCACTTGACCACGGTCGTATGGTGGCTGGTGAGTAGTCAAGTTGTTATAATCTGGGAGAGGATCCATAGGTCCAATCATGGCATGTGCTGGTTCAATTAGTACCTAACTTTGGGCACCAATTATGTTGACCTAACCCTTATTCGATGGAAATCAGTCTTCCTCGATGCGGTTGACAGAAAATAGCCATTGCATAGGTTAGCCGAGTTTTTGTGGAGGTAAACCGCAGGACATATTTCATTCATCACATCATACAATTGAAGTGTAGCTTTGGGATGTTGGGATCCTTGGCTGCTTTCCGGTATCCCATTATTAACAATCATGGTCACGAAGATCTAATGAATCATCTTCGGAGTAGTGCTCGATTTGTTCCATATAACCGTCATTCAATGCTCCGCCGATTGGACAGATTTAAGTTACATAAATAAGTTCGTCACTGCTCGCTAGGGAACAACATCAGTTGCATCGATTAAATCTACCCACCATCGGAGCTATGGAAGAGGAAGCTGTTATGAGACAATCATTGTCTCTTATACAGTCGATGATAACAAGCTGAATCTGATCGATAGCTCCTCACACTGGCTTATTGATGTAAGTAGGTGTCATGGCTCTGGGAAAAATCCCAGTTGTTGCCATTTTGCTGTGATATTCTCAGACTATTCGTCTAATCTTCATTGACAAGCTTTGATGACTGCTGTTAGCCAAAATATATGTCGAGCCGAAGGCGAGCCGTGCTCCGAGCCGAAGGTGAGGCCGTCAGTGGGTCTGGGCGCAGCGTCGATGGGGGTCCTGGGCCTCACAGTCCCGGCGGTGATCAACCTAATCGGTTAGGTCAAAAACGTGGGCACTACGCGATTTTTTCGATTTTGGAAGATGGAGCCTTTTCTGAAATAATCTGAAAAACGCATTTTTCCCAAAAATAGTTGTTTCGCATTGGATCATCCCTTCAAATTACGGCTCGGGAGTGCCTTCAAGTTGGGTCGGATCGGACTCGTTCCTCTGAGTCGGATCAGAGTATCATCAGCTAGTCGGTTCAGATTTTCCCCTGTGGTCGGGTCGGGGTCACTCTTCCGGGTCAGATCGTGACGTCATTGGGGGCTGCGGGTCGGAAGTTGCTTGTTCGATCCGATGCACTTCAGGCAGATCTGATCCCTGGTCATCCGACCCGAACCGGTGTTGCCATTCCAAGATCTAGCGTTCCAGTGTGTATGACTTCGTGGGGTCGGGTCGGACCCGAACCGGTCCAAATGTGATGATCCGAACCGGAGCTGTGCTTTCTATATCATCTCGATCTGAGCCCCTGTTCACCTGCATTCGATCTAGAGACTTCTTCGAAGTGGGAACACGCTGTTGCTACAAGATAGCTTGGGGTGGCTTCACATCTGGTGATCTCCATGCTTGTAAAACCAATATAAAATGTAGAATTCGTAGGATTTACTCATCGAATTTGGTGATCCAATAGTAGAATAGAGAATCCTCATATGCTGAGAATCATCAATTCTCAGTTAAAGCACCAAAATGTTAGACCAAAAAATGGCACTATCACCCAGTTGTCTAGGATTTGTAGATAACATCTAAGAATAATAATCTAAAATCAGATAAAAAGCAATCAACACACGAGATTTATAGTGGTTCGGCATTAACGAGCCTATATCCACTTTACAGTTCTTCACTCAATATATTATTACAATTACAATGAATAACATCATTCCAACACTCGATTACAATGAATTTATCTCTTCGAATTCATTGATTTTCATTTAAGAAGAAGGTGATTTCTTATATTAAGGAGGTGCGACCATGGAAGATGTGGAACCGAAATGCCAAAAGAACCCTTCAATTGTGTGCGAAATCATGTTTTATAGGCATAGAGTTGGTTAGGGAGGAGTGGCCACGTGGCAGCATCAGAGAGGACTTGAAAGCAATGGAGATAGTAGAGAAATGGGCTTCATTTTGTGAGAAACATGTGGCATCTGGTCCCTTTTTTTAGGCATGAAATTCGACCCTTCATCCAAGCTTTGGGTGGCCTGGTCACAAAGCAGGCTAACAAAGGTGGTTTGCCATGAGGGTCTTAAATAAAAGTTGTGTTCCTACCTAAACGTGGTATTAAGTGGCTGTTAATATTTCTCAACCTACAAGAATTTATATATATGGCGATGGCATTAGGGACGAGGTCTTAAGCGGCTAGGGGTCCGCCGTAGTGTCTTAAGTGACTGTAGGGATGTCCACCCTTAATAAATTAGGAATTGGTCTTAAGCGACCGGGAATAGCCCACCTCATGGGATATTAAGTGATTTAAGGATGTCCGCCCTTAGAATACTTTGTGGGTATTAAGTGACTATAAGTATGTCCGCCCTTAGATTTATATACATGCCTTAGTTGACTGCTATGATGTCCATCTCACATGTTTAATTGTGCATATTTGTTTGCGCAAACATAACATGAAGAATTTACACTACCAAATATAGAAAATAGTCACTCCGAAATTTATATGTTTTTCACTCAATAGAACTTTATGTTCTGACCTCCCTGCTCTTAACATAAACATGTTAGTAGGCGAGGTCCCTACATCAACGATGACTAGTGATATCTTAGAGGAGGATCCTTTCAATGGAGATTTAGCTATTATTGGCAGTAGTATTATTGTTGTTATCATGCATTTTGGGATAATTATTGATGTACCTAATATCTATTGAGACTTATTATATTTGACATTATGGTTTAATTTATGGTACATCTGTTTTTATGATATTATATTTTATCCCTTACACTGTGTGAGATTCTGATTTTCATTTAGACTGCTGTGTGATACCTGTTTTAGTATTTTCTTATAGGAACCAATGATCCATTTAGAATGACTCTAAGTTTCGATGGGCCTTTTCTAGGTCGGAATTTAGGCCCATTCGAAGTGGGTTAGTACATAAGATGAACCGAAATAGTGGAAGATGGGACTGATCATGGGTGTTGAAATTAGAATATGGATTTGTGTGGTTTTAATAACAAAGGGATCAAATTAGCAAAAATGTTCTCGAGTGCATGCGGCTACATCACGTAGGTAAGGGATTGGTTATGATCACTTTCCTATGGGGTGACTTAGTCAATTTTTTTGTTTGAGCACTAAAAAACATTGGCAGATGTGAACAGTTGAGGACATGGGGAAAAGCATGAACTTGAACATGATCTTTGACTTAGCTTTTAATAATATGTATTTAAATTAGAACTTGCATATGGCTATGAACCAAGTGCCTGAACATTCACGATTGTATACATGAACTTTAAAGTAATCATTGAACTTTGGCATGCTGATAGTTAATCCAAAAGCTTACTAGAGACTCACAACCATCAAGAGGATGTTGATGAGATGAGCAATGATGAGGGCTACTCGGTTTAAACTTCGAAGTTGTCATCACTATCATTATAGTTTTAAATTACATATTCTACACCGCACACAGTCCCTGTTTCAGATCTCAAAAATATTGCCCGAGATATTCTCTAAGATCTCATTTTGGGCTCCTTTCGAAATGAACAACAAATATCACTATAGATCTCATTCTGAATATATCGTCCGAGATATTATAGTATCGAATGATATATCAACCGATACAGATACTAAAATATCATCTGAGATCTCGGCTTTTTAGGTTAAATTTAAATTCGTGTCTAAACCAAAATAAAAAACCTTAAATCTAGCTATGACAATCTCCTGCTATTTTATATTTTGCATGTTAAACGACCATATCGTATATTCATACATGTTTTACAATGCTTATGATTTTCATATTCATTATCTTTTTAACTAGTATGTTACCTATTAAATCATGCTTTTTATGTTCTACTTATGTTGCATTGCTTAGTATTTTGGTACTTTTTTATGTTCTTCATCTAACAATAATTTGTGTTCATGTATCATAAGCTGTAAGCATTAATCTATTTGTATTGTGTTATTTTTTTATTTTAAGCATGTTGTGATTTATGAATATGGATGTTCTTTCATAAATTAAGAACAATGAAATGATTTTGCAATTCAAGTTTAAACTTTTATTTTATAATAGCATCCATGAAAATTATAGCAAAAGAATATCAATTTTTGACATATTATATATCTCAAGATTGTTTCGATATGAGCTTTCAGAGCCGAGATGGAAATTCAAGACGAACCTACGAGTTAGACTCATCTCTTCCGAGATCGCCCCGATACGAGATCAAGTCCCTAAAATTGTCAAGACGAAACACGACCGATATCCAAAATTTAAAACAATGCACACACTGCACTAGTTTACTTAGTACGTAGATACAAGTTAATATATTTATTTGCATTTATCTATTGAGTTTGATAGCTCATGACACTTAATGAAATGATCTCATCATAGCAATGGTCGATGTGAAGGCTGAGATACACGACAAATCTGACGTTGAATTAAGCTCTGGAAAAATTTCTGCTAGTTAAACTCTAAGACAACAAACTGATTAACTCGAGAGCTCGCACCAAGTATATAAAGCTCCATAGAATGCCGAAGATGAAATGGAATAAGTTATCTCATCAACACCTAATATCCAAGAAGGCATAGCAATTATAACAACCCAGGTTTATGGTGGTTACTTGATGTAACTAATATCAACTTATGAAATGAATATTAAAATGATAATTAACTTAAATTTATCAATTAAATTAATGAATTAGCTTAATTATCCACATTGATGGTTTAAATATGTGTTTTTAGGTTTTGATGGTGGAAAAAAATGAGTATTTAATCATTTTAGTGATTAAATGCAAGGCCTG
Organism: Allium sativum; assembly: GCA_030737875.1. NCBI lineage: Eukaryota > Viridiplantae > Streptophyta > Magnoliopsida > Asparagales > Amaryllidaceae > Allium > Allium sativum. The sequence continues at coordinate 603,625,827 of CM060926.1, read as the reverse complement.
GAAATAAATAAACAGTGGAAAACGTGGTTTTAATGATAACTGGGGAAATTTGAATAGTTAGGTTGATAATAAATCAATTTAGTGGAATTCAAAGTTATTTCTAATATTATGTTAGGAATAAATTTTAATTTCACAAATTGGTTTAATAAGTATTTGTAAATTGAAAATAAAGGCATAAAATATATTTTAAATAAATCCTTATTTAAAATACACGTGTTTGTGGTTTTTGTTCAAATTAAATATGGTTCGTGGCCCTTATAAAGTAAATCTTGTATTTATTAGCGTAATGTGGAATTTTGAATAAATTATGTAGAAATAAAGGATAATGTGTAAATTTTGTTGTATAATGTCAGTAAGTAATAATGATAATTTATATAGTTGAAAATGGAGGTTCGAATTGTAATGTTATATAAAATCTTGTTTAAAATATATGTTTTGTAGTTTATGTTCGAATAAGTATAGTTTGTGACTTTCAATAATAAGCATTGCAATTGTTGGCACAAAACATAAATTGAGGAATTTATATAATAATAAGATATAAAAATGTAAATTAAGTTGCAAAATATTATTAAAGTATTGAAAATATAAATTTTGTGTCAAATGGGTGATTTATGTATTAAATAAAAATATTTGAGATATTTAATTCTCATGTTATGAAAAAATTGACACAAGTTTATTTCAAGATGTTCATATTTTTTATAAAATAAAAAATTCGATGTAAAAAATAAATTTTAGTGTTAATTAAAATAGTCTAAAATGTTTTAAAAGTGTTTTTTATATTTTTTATAATGTTGTTTGATGCTAAAATTTGGTTATTGTGAGAATAAATTATAGTTTAACAATGTAATATATGTTGGAAATAAACTTGGTTTTGTAAGGTGTTGTATATAACGGTGTTGTATACACAATTATATGATTCTTGTTTGATGATAACAACCAAATAAATATTATTTTAATGTGTTTGATATTGTACTGTTATTATACATCACAAACTGGAATATAATATTTATATTTAAATAAAATACGACTGTATATAAATTCAAATATTAACACTGTATTTTATTTAAATAGAATATTTTATTTCAATATTCAAACAGTACAAATTTTACAACTCCAACTATTTGTACACTTCACTGATAATTTTCATTTCGATACATTTCAGTACATATCAAGTTCTCACTCAACTCTAACACAGTCTCGCAGTCATTCATTCACATTTCATATATACATTTACACACTGTTTTTTGTTTTCTGCCTTCTGTCTTCAGTCTTCTATCTTCATAGCATCCTCACAGTCAGTCCAGTCTTCATACCTGTCACATGAAACACACACACACACAGTACACTGCAATAGAAATGAAACAGAATAAATGCAAATATAAATTTTGGTTTTAAAAATTTATTTGCCTCAGATTTCTGGTGTGTTTCTCATCATTTTTCATGACTTGATATGATTTATAAAACCATCAATCTGTGTCTAGACAGCTTGTGATATTCACAGTGATACACTGTAAATACCACAAGGCAGACAACATATATATCTCAATGCAGGGACAGGAACAACTTGACTGATGGCTGCATATACACACGTGTACAAATATACATGTGTGCACTGCCTCGCCAATCAGCGCGCAACTGAGGAGTAGCCACTTGGACCTACTCGACTCAGTGCATTCATGAAAAACAACTCAATGCAAAAATCAAACAGCAAACTCAAAATGGTCGAGTCCAAGTCAGCATGAGTAAAACACAGCAAGTCATGTATATGGAGCATCATGATCAAAGTTGATACAGCAAAAACAGTGAGCATGAGACGAGTCAAGAAGCCAAGCAAGTGATCAAGTGTAAATGACTAAATATGGTGCAGATGCTAGCATGTTGATGCATGGTGATGCAAGTTAAAAGCAACAGCAAAATACAGGTTCAACTAACTAAAACAAATGCAGTCGAGCACAAGTTCAAAATGGAATTTGGTGTACACAGCAATCATGGTCAAGCATATACAGTGGCAAGTATGGACCAGCATAGTTCAGGTCTATTTCAAGCAAAGTCAACAAGCATGGTGGTTCACATGGTTCAACAAAGTTGAGCAAGGCAGCATACACATCAGGGAAGTCATAGTATATCAAGCAACAATGAAGACAGCAAAGCATTAGGATGTAAAAGTGCAACCTGATTTAAGCAAGTATATACAAGACTAAAGTATGAGACTAAATTCAAAATATCAAAGTAGTCGAACCAGTTTACAAGAATGTTCACAGTTCAGGCACAATCATGGTGAAAGAAGAGATCAAACCAATATGGCAAATACACAAGCCAATGCAAGCAGCATTGAAAGGAAGTGGTTCAAGCTTATATCATGTCAAATAGTTCAAGTGTGAACGTGTAATAAATTGAAGTGATGCAGAGCTATTTACAAGCAAGTATATATGCATAACACAGCATGTACAAGTGTATAAGGCAAACTCAATTCAGGATTCACATGCAGACTAAAGCCAGAGAAACATGACAATGGTCAGTGAACAAGAAATGTGTTCAGCACATGTAACCCAGTGAACGAGACATAAGCATGAAAGCAGTTTTTTTTGGAGTAGCTAAAAATGCACAAATTCCTTTCAGATCACATGTCAAGCCAACATGTACAAGGGTCAACCAGAAGAAATAAATTAGCACAAATCACAGTGAATAGTTTTTGGCAAAAGCTTAATGGATAAACTCGAGCAAAGTTTTTTTAAGGCAACAGAAATCAATCAGAGATTATTTCATAAGGGGTCGAAATCAATTCTTTCCTGTTTTGATAATTATGCTTTCAGAAATTTGTTCAAGACAGTTTTTTTTTTAATTCAAGTAAGGTAACTTTTGGCAAGACAAGCAATTTTGTTTGGGACAATTTATTTCCAGAAAAATCGAACCAAATCTTTCCAGTTTTGGAATCAATCAAGTGTTTTTAAATCAACAAAGGATTTTCCAAGGCAACAATTCATCAATATCGCAAAGAAAATTTCAAAGGTGCCACAAAGCATTTCAGGAAAGCTTTTTAAAGCCAGGGAATCATTTTCATTCGAATTTCCAGTTTTGATTCAATCAGGAATCATTCAAGATTTTTTAATCAAGGCAATACAAAGAGAAATAAACGCAAGGGAAACTACAAAATCAGCCACGCAATCAGACGAGCCATTCAGTGAAATCAGAGCTCAATTAAAGGATTTCTAAATCCTATAAACACAACCATTCATCACTGGCAAGCATCTATCGAAACCAACAAACAACCCACAAGTTTTTCAAAGCAATAAAATTCAAAATTACTCACACAGTTTCGATCGAGGGAGAGAGTGAGCAAGGCCAAATCGGAGCATCAACAATCGACAATAGAACACATCAGACTCGAGCTTCAGAAATCATTCAATCCTTCAAGCAATCGATTTGGTTTTGGGAATATATCAGAAACCCTAGTTTATATCGACGCCGCCATATATTTTCTCCAGAGTAAAAGCAAAGGAACGGGCCAGATAAAATGAAGAGGGTGCACCAAAATGAATAATGGTCGGCCTACTTGTTTAAAGGGAGAAGGGCTTTCTTTTTAATTCATTCTATCTCCTTTTAACTCTAGGGTTTTAGATTTAATTTTTGTTGTTGTTTTTTATTTCGAGTTATAAAACCGATCTGAACAGTTTTCTAGTTCTGTAAAATACTAGGGGGATCAGTCAGGGTGTTGACTGACAGTTCACAGAGTCTGTAAAATTCTGGATTACTGGTTACAGGGTCGTAAACAGGGAAATCTGATCGAGGGGATATCGATCAGTCTACGGTTTTGAGCGTAGAGTTAGAATAGGAGCGAGAGTCGCGAGTGTACAAGGTCTTGTATGCGGGATCTGTTCTATCACCTAGTAGAAACCTTAGAAATGCAGCAGTAGGCAGGTTTTTGCCGAAGCTGGGTATATCTGTGTGTGATTTATTTTCTGCTTTTCTGTTTCTGCTATATTCTGTGATCTGTTTATTATTTTAATATCCTGTCAGTTTTTCAATTCAGTTTAAAAACTGTGAAAAACCCTATTCACCCCCCCTCTAGGGTTATTCTAGATCCAACAGTGGTATCAGAGCCAGGTATTCTGTTAACTCTAGAGTAATGGTGATTCCTAGTTGTCAGTCGATAGAGAGTCAGTTCAGCTCATCTCCAACTATTTTCAATGGAACAGATTTTTTAAACTGGAAATCCAAAATGGAATTTTATTTAAAATCTGTTAATATTAAATGTTGGGATGTCATTATCAATGGGTTTGATAGTGTAGATATTAATTTCAATGCTCGTGCTATGAAAATTATATTTGACTATCTTAGCACTGAACAGTTTAATCTTATCTGTCATTGTTTATCTGCACAGGAAGTTTGGAGAACTCTCAACAAGTTGTTCAACTGCTCAAAACCCCATAATGTCAACTTTGATTCAGATCTATGCTTAACAAGTCATGTAGATGAAACTTCAGATGAATCAGATGATGGAGAATCAACAAATGCTGAAACAGAAAATCTCTCATATGAAGATTTGGTTTACATGTGTCTTGATTTAACAAAATCTGTTGATAAACTCCAATCTAAAAACAAATCTTTGAAAACTGAAAATCATGAGTTGACCAGCAAAATTCATTGTTTGGAATTAAAACTTGAAAATGTTGTGAAATTTGAAAATTCCAATTGTGAAAATTGTTTGAAATTAAAAACAGATCTCGTTCATCTCAACAATAACATTCAAAGGCTTGAAGAAGAAATTCTAGTTTTAAAAGGTAACGAGATTGAGTTGAAAAATACAAACAATTTTTTTCAAAAGGAATTTAACAATTTTAAGACTATCGAAAATTCCAAACTTGAAATTGCTGAAAGTGATAGTTTGTTGAAAACAGATCTGATTTTGAGTGAGCTTGAAAAAGAGATTGAAAATCTCAAGAAACTTGGATCTGAAAAACAAATTAAATTTGAATCAGAGATCTTTGAATCCAAGACCAAAGTTAAAATGCTTGAAAACGAAAATTTGATTTTGAAACAGAATGATACTGAAAAGAGAAAGATCAGCATTAATCGTTGTTCGAATCTAATGAAAGAGAATTCTGATCTTAAATCCAAAATCAACAATCTTGAATTGAGTTTGAAACGCTTTTCAATTGGTGAAAAATCTTTGAATATGTTGTTGAAAAATCAATTTTCTTATGGTCATAAAAATGGTCTTGGTTTTGGGAAAAGAAATGATTTTGAAAGTTTGAACTCTTGTGATTTCAAAAACTCTTTAAACTGTTTCAAGAAGAGTCATTCTAAAAATTTGAATTTTAAAAATTCCAAAAGTTTTTTTAATCACAATCGAGATAAGAATTGGTTTGATAACAATTCATTTTGGATCCCGAAAAGAAATAAAATGATTTTTGGAAAATCTAAACAAATTTGGGTTACAAAGGGAACTCTAGTTGATTCTAACGGATTGTTATATAAGCAGGTTTGGGTACCTAAAGCTATGAATACAATTGTGAGTGGTTTTACAAACTTTGTTAGACCACTCGATTCTATAAACTGTTAGGTATCGAAGGTGGCTGAGGAACTGCTGTGCTGAAAAGAAATTTGAAATCAAGATTGTCTATAACTCTGTGTCATTTACAGTTCCTTAGGCCAAGATCTGTTGAGTTAGAGATTCTGATTTACATTGGATTCTGGTATGATCTCTAAACTCATCTTTGTAAATATTTTTTATTTTTGTTTATTTCTCCTTCTACCCCCTCTGTGTATTTACTTTATCTCTTCTGTTTTAATTTTTCACTGTCACATCACTGTAACTTCTTCTGGGCTTCATTAACTTCCAATTGTAGAATTCATATTTTCTGGAAATTTGCCTTAGTTGAATATAATTCTGATATTTTAATCTTTTCCAGATCTTGTATTTAAACTTGTAAATATCTGTAATTGTTTTGAAGTTTATTTTCCTAATTCTGAATTCATAACGGTGTTGTTGTATTCATGTCATATCTTGAACACTGTTAATTAATTTGAATTCTAAATTTTTGAAGATCTGAAAATTGATGGAATTTCACACATCGTTGCTGTTTTGAGATTCTTCTTATTCATTTTAGAAAAGCTTGAAATATTACACTCATTACAGCACTCTATTATTTATCAGTGGTGATATTTTTATTATTTTTCAGATTGGCTTGGAAATTTTTAATTGTCTAGAATCTCAGTGATACATCTTGAAAATCATTATAATTCATGATCATCATGGTTAGAATTTGTTTGTTTGAAATCATCTGAAATTATTAATATTTTGAATAATCACACACCTCCTAAATTTGAAATTATCAACCTTGTGTGACTGATTCATTATATTTCAAAACTTGACATTGATTCAAGTGATTTCAAATAAATTATTTTGGATCATGAATATCTATCAAACCTGATGTAAATGATCTGATTTTTTTTCTTTTCTATGGGTTTGTCAGAAATACTTGTGAAAATTTCTTTGAAAATATGGTCTTAAAATTCTCTATTATTTCATGGTTATTTGATTTTAATATATGTTTGTTTAAAATCATTTGAAATTATTGATTTATTGAATCACACACATTTCTTGAATCTGAAATATAATATTGTGTGGTTGATTCATTAAATCCTGATATATTCACATTACTTCAAATGATTTAAAATAAACTAAACTTTATAATCATGGATCATGAAATATATTGCTTTTATGACCTTCAGAAACATCATCTTGACAAGTATGGTTTGAAACTATGTTCTGTGTTGATCTGATACCGTTTTGAAGAATGTCTGTTCTGGAATCACATGCTTGCTGCTCTGATACATGTGCATAATCTATTATCTCATCTTGTTCAGTATCATGTTAAAATTCCTCGTAAATAGAGACACCAAGTGGTATCAGAAGCACTTATTTTTGTCTCACCCATCTGTACTTAGATTCAAATCTTCACCATGTATAAATCCACACTTTTTTTTGTCTTGTACACATTTTTCCCTCTTGTCGTGTATAAATCAACATATTTCTCTAGTAATTGTTTTTCAATTTTAAAATTATTTATTTTTTTTCCATTCAGAAATTGAAATCAATATCCAATTTGTGCTGTATTTGTAATTCATCAAAATTATTATTAGATTTTGAAATTGTGATGAATTGTGACTGCAGTATGTTTCACAACAAGAGGAGAATATATTTGGATTTTCATGATGGTTGAATATTTATTATAATATCTTTGAACTGGCAATTATTTCACGACCATCTCCTTTATCTATCACTCGTCTGCCATCCATCATGATTTTATATTAATGTGGAGAGTTTTTTTTTAAAAAAAAAGGAAAAATCATCTTGTTTTTAAAACAGTGAAAATTATTTGTGTTAGAAATGGGACTATATTATTTTTTTGTGATAATTGAAATTTTCAATAATCCCGGTACAGTCGAGCTTATCTCATAATATAATTAATTTAGAAATTTATTTTCACAGTCCATCTCTGTACCTACCCCATTCTCTATCATTCATATATTGGTTTTACATACTGAGGAGTTTTTTCCTTTAAATGCTGAAAATAATAAATATAATTAATATATAAGTGTGTCTCTAACCTCATTTAAAAATCCAAGCTCTGGTCATGCATGGTTAAGAGACAACTTATAATTTAAGCTGCGACTGACCTCATTTAAAAATCCAAGCTCTGGTTATGCGTGGTCAGTGTGCTCTTAAATAAAAATAAAAGAAAAAGGAATAATGTGCTATAAATTGAAATAAACTTGAAATTCTCCTTTGTGTATAAAAGCCAGCCTACCAATCCATTTTCTAATCTGTGAAATGTGTTAATATTTTATGACGTATTATGATTTGCTGATTGATGGGTATTGGGATTTGAGGTTATTCGATCTTGTCACTCAAATTGAATCATTAGTTATAGTCCAAATTCCATCTCTGTTTTTGAACCTCATTTTTTTTGGAAAATAATTGGAATACATTTTTTTTACTCTCCCCATTTTATATAAAATTCATCGTAAATCCGTCATTCTCTACAATGTGAGATATGCCACCAGTTCTAAGTTTATTATGATTTTTGTTTGACTGACTGAGATTTATGATGACTGTTCTTCCTCTTAAGCTGATATATTATTTGTTATTCATTTTTTCATCTATATTTTAAATTCTATATCCTTTTGATGATAACAAAAGGGGGAGAATGGATAGAGATTTTGATTTATGAGTGAATATTTTATAAATATTTTTAATTTTGAAAATTTATTATTATTCATACATTTCACTCATGCACAGTTATAGGGGGAGTTGTCTGTCGTAGGGGGAGCTAAAAATTGGGGGAGTTCAATATTCACTGTCAAACACATCTGTTGCATACAAAATCTTTTATTTGTTTGTCATCGTCAAAAGGGGGAGATTGTTGTATATAACGGTGTTGTATACACAATTATATGATTCTTGTTTGATGATAACAACCAAATAAATATTATTTTAATGTGTTTGATATTGTACTGTTATTATACATCACAGACTGGAATATAATATTTATATTTAAATAAAATACGACTGTATATAAATTCAAATATTAACACTGTATTTTATTTAAATAGAATATTTTATTTCAATATTCAAACAGTACAAATTTTACAACTCCAACTATTTGTACACTTCACTGATAATTTTCATTTCGATACATTTCAGTACATATCAAGTTCTCACTCAACTCTAACACAGTCTCGCAGTCATTCATTCACATTTCATATATACATTTACACACTGTTTTTTGTTTTCTGCCTTCTGTCTTCAGTCTTCTATCTTCATAGCATCCTCACAGTCAGTCCAGTCTTCATACCTGTCACATGAAACACACACACACAGTACACTGCAATAGAAATGAAACATAATAAATGCAAATATAAATTTTGGTTTTAAAAATTTATTTGCCTCAGATTTCTGGTGTGTTTCTCATCATTTTTCATGACTTGATCTGATTTATAAAACCATCAATCTGTGTCTAGACAGCTTGTGATATTCACAGTGATACACTGTAAATACCACAAGGCAGACAACATATATATCTCAATGCAGGGACAGGAACAACTTGACTGATGGCTGCATATACACACGTGTACAAATATACATGTGTGCACTGCCTCGCCAATCAGCGCGCAACTGAGGAGTAGCCACTTGGACCTACTCGACTCAGTGCATTCATGAAAAACAACTCAATGCAAAAATCAAACAGCAAACTCAAAATGGTCGAGTCCAAGTCAACATGAGTAAAACACAGCAAGTCATGTATATGGAGCATCATGATCAAAGTTGATACAGCAAAAACAGTGAGCATGAGACGAGTCAAGAAGCCAAGCAAGTGATCAAGTGTAAATGACTCAATATGGTGCAGATGCTAGCATGTTGATGCATGGTGATGCAAGTTAAAAGCAACAGCAAAATACAGGTTCAACTAACTAAAACAAATGCAGTCGAGCACAAGTTCAAAATGGAATTTGGTGTACACAGCAATCATGGTCAAGCATATACAGTGGCAAGTATGGACCAGCATAGTTCAGGTCTATTTCAAGCAAAGTCAACAAGCATGGTGGTTCACATGGTTCAACAAAGTTGAGCAAGGCAGCATACACATCAGGGAAGTCATAGTATATCAAGCAACAATGAAGACAGCAAAGCATTAGGATGTAAAAGTGCAACCTGATTTAAGCAAGTATATACAAGACTAAAGTATGAGACTAAATTCAAAATCTCAAAGTATTCGAACCAGTTTACAAGAATGTTCACAGTTCAGGCACAATCATGGTGAAAGAAGAGATCAAACCAATATGGAAAATACACAAGCCAATGCAAGCAGCATTGAAAGGAAGTGGTCCAAGCTTATATCATGTCAAATAGTTCAAGTGTGAACGTGCAATAAATTGAAGTGATGCAGAGCTATTTACAAGCAAGTATATATGCATAACACAGCATGTACAAGTGTATAAGGCAAACTCAATTCAGGATTCACATGCAGACTAAAGCCAGAGAAACATGACAATGGTCAGTGAACAAGAAATGTGTTCAGCACATGTAACCCGGTGAACGAGACATAAGCATGAAAGCAGTTTTTTTTGGAGTAGCTAAAAATGCACAAATTCCTTTCAGATCACATGTCAAGCCAACATGTACAAGGGTCAACCAGAAGAAATAAATTAGCACAAATCACAGTGAATAGTTTTTGGCAAAAGCTTAATGGATAAACTCGAGCAATGTTTTTTTAAGGCAACAGAAATCAATCAGAGATTATTTCATAAGGGGTCGAAATCAATTCTTTCCTGTTTTGATAATTATGCTTTCAGAAATTTGTTCAAGACAGTTTTTTTTTTAATTCAAGTAAGGTAACTTTTGGCAAGACAAGCAATTTAGTTTGGGACAATTTATTTCCAGAAAAATCGAACCAAATCTTTCTAGTTTTGGAATCAATCAAGTGTTTTTAAATCAACAAAGGATTTTCCAAGGCAACAATTCATCAATATCGCAAAGAAAATTTCAAATGTGCCACAAAGCATTTCAGGAAAGCTTTTTAAAGCCAGGGAATCATTTTCATTCGAATTTCCAGTTTTGATTCAATCAGGAATCATTCAAGATTTTTTAATCAAGGCAATACAAAGAGAAATAAACGCAAGGGAAACTACAAAATCAGCCACGCAATCAGACGAGCCATTCAGTGAAATCAGAGCTCAATTAAAGGATTTCTAAATCCTATAAACACAACCATTCATCACTGGCAAGCATCTATCGAAACCAACAAACAACCCACAAGTTTTTCAAAGCAATAAAATTCAAAATTACTCACACAGTTTCGATCGAGGGAGAGAGTGAGCAAGGCCAAATCGGAGCATCAACAATCGACAATAGAACACATCAGACTCGAGCTTCAGAAATCATTCAATCCTTCAAGCAATCGATTTAGTTTTGGGAATATATCAGAAACCCTAGTTTATATCGACGCCGCCATATATTTTCTCCAGAGTAAAAGCAAAGGAACGGGCCAGATAAAATGAAGAGGGTGCACCAAAATGAATAATGGCCGGCCTAATTGTTTAAAGGGAGAAGGGCTTTCTTTTTAATTCATTCTATCTCCTTTTAACTCTAGGGTTTTAGATTTAATTTTTGTTGTTGTTTTTTATTTCGAGTTATAAAACCGATCTGAACAGTTTTCTAGTTCTGTAAAATACTAGGGGGATCAGTCAGGGTGTTGACTGACAGTTCACAGAGTCTGTAAAATTCTGGATTACTGGTTACAGGGTCGTAAACAGGGAAATCTGATCGAGGGGATATCGATCAGTCTACGGTTTTGAGCGTAGAGTTAGAATAGGAGCGAGAGTCGCGAGTGTACAAGGTCTAGTATGCGGGATCTGTTCTATCACCTAGTAGAAACCTTAGAAATGCAGCAGTAGGCAGGTTTTTGCCGAAGCTGGGTATATCTGTGTGTGATTTATTTTCTGCTTTTCTGTTTCTGCTATATTCTGTGATCTGTTTATTATTTTAATATCCTGTCAGTTTTTCAATTCAGTTTAAAAACTGTGAAAAACCCTATTCACCCCCCCTCTAGGGTTATTCTAGATCCAACATAAGGAAATACTAATTATGCAACAAATTTAATGTTTGTATTTAGGAAAGTCAAAATTAAGTAGTAACAAATTCTAGGCCTTCAAATTAAAAAATTCTAGAGAATGTTTTGTAAAGGGAAATATTGAAAATTAGGGAATGCAAGAAAAATCTAGAAAAGAAAAGTCTAGAAGCTGGCTATGTTATAAAGGGGCTGTCTCATTTGTTGTATGAAGAAAAGTGAAGAAATAAAATGTAGCCATTCAATTTATTCTACCTTTAGTCTCTCTTCTCCTCTCTATACCAAATTACAACATGGTATCAGAGCTAGGTTAGAGATGAGAGGGAGAAAAGAGTCTCAATGAGTTTTTTATTTTGTTGCTTTGTTTCATAAAAAAAACAAAGCCAATGAAAATTGCTAATGCATCTGCAAATTTCGAGATCTGGATGTGGATGCTTTGAGATCTGAAGAAAACAACGAGCAGGGTGACAATGCATGAAGGAGATGCAGAAGGTGGAAAATGGTCATCGAATGGTTCAGCATAAAATGAAGAGCAAGAGAACATGACACAAGTAACTATGGAAGAGAATTTATTTTAGAGTTGTGGATGAGAAGTGCACCATACAGAGAAGTGCTCCAATATTCAAAGAGGGAGTTGAAGAGACATGCTTCAACAATTGAAGGTGATGAGAAGTGCATCACAAATAAATAAATAAAGGAAAAGAAAAAAGGTAGTTGAAGAGACGTGCTTCAACAATTGAAGGTGATGAGAAGTGCGAGAAGAAGAGAATCAACGAATCTGCTTGGAGTAATAAAACCAATTCTAAGGGGGAATGTTGGAAATAAACTTGGTTTTGTAAAGAAATACTAATTATGCAATAAATTTAATGTTTGTATTTAGGAAAGTCAAAACTAAGTAGTAACAAAATTTAGGCCTTCAAATTAGAAAATTCTAGAGAATGTTTCGGAAAGGGAAATATTGAAAATTAGGGAATGCAAGAAAAATCTAGAAAAGAAAAGTCTAGAAGCTAGCTATGTTATAAAAGGTATGTACTATCTCATTTGTTGTATGAAGAAAAGTGAAGAAATAAAATGTAGTCATTCAATTTATTATACCTTTAATCTCTCTTCTCCTCTCTATGCCAAATTCCAACAATATAGGCACAAAATTAGATAAGTGTTAATTAGTTAAATTAAATCACCTTATGCTTAATTATCTCATTTTGGGCTTTAATGACATGATTAAGGAAGGAAATCTCAAGTTATTAGTTATTGTACATAACTTTCAAGAGAAAAACTCTTTCATCCTCCTTAGCATTATTCTCTAGCCTAGAAAATACATAGAAAACTCACTGCAAATTCAACCAAGCCTTCAAATCACATAGAAATTGTCAATTTCAGTTGTTTAAAACCATAAACATCAGGTAATCTCCCTAAAAATTAAATTTAATCAATCATTTCCTCAGGTTTGCTAAGTTTTTACTGTAAGTTAAATTGTTTCTCCTCGCATACTACTATAATGGGTTTTACAGGTGAAAGCAAGTATCTTTCAAGCATTAGAGCTTCCATTCACCACCAATCTCTTCTAAAGTTGCTGCAAATTGCAAAAAAGGTGAGTGCAACTCACAAGTTTCTAACCATAGCGAGTTTTGTTGAAATCTGTATAAAATATGATCAAAAACCTGTAGCTTTTATCTGTGTGTTTTTCAGTTGTGTAATCACAACAAGGGATCGACTTTGAGCTACCATATCTCTTTCTATTCTTGCTGCTTTTGGGAAATTCTTATTAAATCCTATTACAGAGTCTTTGTTGTATGAATTTATAAATTTTCATGTCAATCCAATCAGGTTTGGTCAAGCAAATTGATCATCAAAGTAGTGATCGTCGCATTTTTGCAATCTGCTGAAAAGTCTGTAAAGTAGGTCGACCAACCCCTTTATGGTCGACCCATGAGTCGACACACTTGAGTAGTGGCTCGACCCACCCAATGTTATTTGCGCAGGGAAGTTCCTGTCTTCTATGTGTTTACCTGTAGCTTTGCCTATGCCTAAACTTGTTATTTTTAGTGTATTTATGAAGTTAATCTACTCGGTGCAACCACTTTTTACTTGGCAACCCAAAATTCAAATCATGGAAAATATGAATCCCGGATTTGTAAATATTTTTGTTTTGTTGGTGCTTCACACATACACAATTTTAAACTAGTTTTCGTATTTATGTATGTAAATTATTTTATTTATAGCTTGGAGGCCAAAATTGTTTTATTATTTTGGATTTTAAATACTAATGGCCTCAAAGCAATATTACAAAAAAATGATCTATAAAAAGGGTTTTTGAAAATAAAATTATTTTACAAACCCATTTTTTAAACTAAGTATTTTTTGTATAAAAATCAACACATTTCTACTCCATTCGATAGGGTGTAATGGCGATTAAATGGTATCGCAAACCCCGTGGTATGGGACACGACGGAATACGATATCGTTTAATACCCGATACATCTAATTGAATCTGATGTTTTGATGTTCTGCCGGGTGATGTTTCTGATGTTTTCTGGTGTGGAATTGATGAGCGAATAGTAAACTAATAGTGAAAACGTGTAGTATGGGACACATAGTTACCACTGCTCGGTTATTATCAGTAACTCCATAACACATTCCGTTGTTAATGCCAGTACCAGGGGTTAGTTGGTCCCGTATGTTTTTAAAAATACGTACAAAGTTGTTTGGTATTTGCTGTATGCTGGTAGGCCAAAATAAGGAATAGCTTTCACTTATTCAGTTATCGAACTACTGGGTTCGACAGAAATCTTTGGGATCCCTAAATTTTATGATATAATCGGGATTGATGAGTTACAACAAGTGGCTGATGAGTCTCAATTTATGGTATTTGGCAAAGCTCAAGGAGAGCTATATGCACATGCAGTATTACGATGTTTCGAATCTGAATTTGTTTCCTGTTGAACTTTGTTGTTTTGGATGTAGAGTTGTTGCTTTGATGACTTTGATTTTATTATCACACTTAACCTTGTTGCTTTTGACCCAAATATTGATGATTTTTGACCTTAGTGTCACACATTGATTACGTGGTTATACTGCACACACACACACATACACACACACACACACACACACACACATATATATATATATATATATATATATATATGGGGATGGAAATTTAGTCACAACACTAGAAACAAATTGAAAGACATACAATCTTGACCATTGGATCATTTTGTCTTTATAGTAAGTAGTGGAATTCATGGGGTGATTCAATGGTGTAGATTTATTGTGTCACTAAATGTGTTATTTTTTTTATTCAAATAGACTTTCCCTATATATATATATATTAATGATTTTGGAGCTTTGTTGTAGATGAGCACACGATGTTATTTAAGCTCTTTTGAGTTTACCTACGTTGCTTTTGATGTATATGGTGCTTTGAATTGTAAAGTTTTTTGATGATGAGGTATGTACTAAGCTGATAGCTTGGTACCTAACCTTGTTGGGAGTTTCCCTTGATGTCACTTATTGTGTATGTCTTATTTACCTTAGTTGTCACCTTACTAACTCTTCTTGATGAAGAGTTAACCTTATTGCCTTATGCTATCATTATGTATATGATTACTCACTGTTAAATAGACTGACCCGTGTGTGTTAATGCTCAGGTCATACTAAGCTTTTCAGGTATCCTTTATAGCCTCTACCCTTGTATTCACTTCATCTGTGGACCTTTTATGTAACACCCCGAATTTCAATTAACACTAATGGTTAGTAATTAAAGTATAGATTATCTCAGATGTGAGAATCAGGGGAAACGGGCTGCGTCATTGCGTTCGTCTCGGAAAAATACGCGAAATAGAGTCCGAGTTTGCGTAAAACGGGTATCGTATGAAAGAGATATGGACGAACGAAGTTAGGCAGAAAAACCCGAAACAGGCCAGAAATGCACTGGCGCACTTGTGAAGTGCGCCAGTACAAAAATACACTGGCGCACTTGGGAAGTGCGCCAGTGTCAGGACAGGAAACCTGCACAGTTTCTAGAGAGTTCTGTGGTTGGGTGCACCAGTTTGGGGTTTGGGCTTGGTCTTAGGGCTGGTTTCTGGAAGGTTCCGAAATCTAAGGGTCCTAATCTAATTTAGGGTTAATCTAAGGGCCTAAAACACTCACCTAATCTATAAATACACCCTAAACCTACCCTAATCCATACTAAAAATAGAATTGAGGGCTACATGCCGCCAAATTAAATCTTAGAAGGAGCCTCCACTAATTTATGAAGAGGGTTGCAAGCTAATCACTCTCTAATCAACCTCTAATCCATTCTAAGCATCTTAATCTTCTTCATCTGGAGTGCAAATTGGCTAGTTGTGAGTTTCTATCACTCTAATGATCAATTGCTAAACTAAGTAGATGAGATATGATGAGATCATATGGTTTTGTTTGGGGATTAATGGGTTTTAAGTCATATGACATGATGTTAGTTTGCTAATGTATGTGGGTTATGCAAGTTTTGTGCTTTGTGATCATATGTTAATATGCAAGTTACATGTATGATAATATGCAAGTTACATGTATGATAATTATGCAAGTTGTATGTTTCTTCATATGCAAGTTTATGAGTTCATATGCAAGTATGTAACATGTTATGTAAGTTCATATGCAAGTTTATGAGTTCATATGCAAGTTATGTAACATGTTATGCAAGTTCATATGCAAGTTATGTGACATATTATGCAAGTTCATATGCAAGTCATGTATTCGTTAATATGTAAGTTTATGTAACATGTTATGCAAGTTAATATGCAAGTTATGTGACATGTTATACAAGATTATATGCAAGTTATGTGACATGTTATACAAGATTATATGCAAGTTATGTGACATGTTATGCAAGTTCATATGCAAGTTATGTGTTTGTTAATATGCAAGATGGCACCTTTGAAACATGTTCATACATATGCAAGTTGACACCTTTTATATGTGTTATGTCATGAGAACGAAATTACGTGGGAACGATGGGGTTAATTAAATGCATATGTTAATAAGATTGTGTGAAATTAATATAATTATGCATAACATAAAATAAATGAACATAGTATGGGAATTTGCCTATTAAGTTAGGTGTACCCATACTATGTGTTTGGAATTTGCCTATTAAGTTAGGTGTACCCACACTTTGGAGTTGGGAATTTGCCTATTAAGTTAGGTGTACCCATATTCCTAAAATAAACATGATAGTTAACACAAATTATGGGGGTGATTAATTAGGAGTAATTAATCGATTAAGACACGAGGTTGGACCCGTTTGTAGTATAAGACTGCCCGGTGTTTACCGGCTTAACCAGGCATCTACAAATGACGGTCCAATGTGAGGGGTCTTAATCATAAATTAAATACGTAACAAGGGTAAATGACACGAGGTTGGACCCGTTTGTAGTGTAAGACTGCCCGGAACCTACCGGCTTAACCAGGCATCTACAAATAACGGTCCAATGTGAGGGGTCCTTTACACGGTTACGGTGTTAATCAATTAAGAAACACTTAACCAGATAGGCATGTAGTGGGGCATGGGGGTTAAGTGGGTACCTTGGGTGGTATGTGGAAATTGCTAGTGGTTGCCAATAGAAAATATGATAAAATACTTAACCAAGATGAAACATGTAATTAAACATGATTAAAGGGTTAAGTGGGAAACACTAGTGTGTGGGCCAAGCTTAGGGGGATGGCTTGTGCTGGGGGCCCATTTCAACCAGTAACCCATACGTATCTTAGTGGGCTCGACCCATGTCGAGGACGGGACACGCATACTGGGCTTGACTATAAGAGGCCAAAATGGGTTAGCGGTGGCAACGCATGACCAACGGGTTTCATATGCGTGTGTGGACCCGGGCTGGTAAATAAGACGTTGTTGCATCGTGTAGATATAAGCCGTGCACCGTTAGTTTTATCAGGTTGCCACGTTGGGGAATGGTACACCCCACGGTGGGGCCAGCACGGGTATCTACGTTAGGGAGCCGATCGAATGGGGAGTAGTGTGTACACCTAGTGGATTGTAGGGCCCCGTGGCGTCTACTTAGTCACCTAGGGGTACGCGAGAACTATTAAGTTAATTTTATAAGTCCATGGGTGAGATCAACCTTTAAGTTAGGAATGACTGGTGTGGTGCAGTTTAGTAATTTACCTTTGGAAGGGTAGATGCGTCTTTATCTTTTATCTTAGTTTAGTTGACTGCTTAGTGTAGCCATTCATCCCCATTAGTTACCATATATCAGTTTATGTCTTCTCTGGTTACTTTAACGATTGTATTGTTAAAGTTATAGGACTCGCTCAGACTTATGTCTGACCCCGTTGTTTTTATCTTTTTCCCAACCCTCAGGTCCTACGGTGGATCCTAGCAGTAGTGGAGCTTGATCGGATTGCTGTTCCAGTCTTTAGGAGCTTGGATAGATGTAAAGCTCCAGTTACCCAGTTATCTTTTCTTTTGTCATGGCTATTGTATGAGAGTGGGATTATGTACTTCTTTATTTTGATGGATATTGTACTTGACTTTTATTGTGGTTTTATGATGTAACCAGACATGTTTTACTTCCGCTGTTATGAGATGATGTTTTAAATTTCAAGTACTATTTATATCTGTCTTGTTGTAATTTTTCTGTTCTATATTCACTAAAATACTCCACCGATGCTATGGCATTCCTTTAGTGAGTGATCATAGCGGGAGTGGGGTGTTACACGTGGTATCAGAGCTGAAGGTTACCGGAACAGATAAATTTTTGAGAAAAATACTGTTTTTAGAAAATAGTAAAGGTATTATTTTTGGAAAAAGTATTTTCAAAAACATGTCTTTTAAGAGAAAAGTTTTTGAAAAAGAAAAGCATAATCCCCAATAGCCATATCTTTATCTTTCGGAATCTCCTTTTTGAATCTTTCCTCTTTCGTTTCAGCATGGCTGAAGATCTTAACATCCTGGAGGGCTTAGTTATACCACTATGGTATAGGAGGTTACAAGAGGCTAGGGCCGCGGCTGCGGGTCCAGCCAATGCTACTACACCAGAGGCAACCGCTCCTCCTCCTCAGCCTAGAGTGGATAATTTTGCTAAGATTTGCAAGGAGTTCAAGGCTATAGGAGGAAAACCTTTTCTAGGTTCAGAGACTTTCGTAGAGGCTAGAGATTGGCTTAAGGAAGTGGAAGAATTGCTAGATATCTTTGAAGTGGAAGAGGGAAAGAAAGTCAAGTTGGCGGCTTGGTTAATGAAGGGAGAGGCCTCATTCTGGTGGGAGGTCACTAATGGAGAACGCCCTGTTGACTCTTGGGAAGATTTCAAGCAAAGGTTTGGGGCTAAGTTTCTCTCAAGGGCGGAAGAGAATCTGTTTATGGAGAAGTTCTTGAATTTGAAGCAAGGGAATCTCACGGTGAAAGAATATGTCAACAAATTCAATCAATTAGCAAGGTTTGGCATAGAGTTGGTGAATACACCGGAGAAGAAGGCTTTGAGGTTCGTTAGAGGCTTGAACGAACCATTGCAAGGAATAGCTATGACTCACATTCCTATGGGGGCCACCTTTGAGAAGCTTGTCTACATGGCACTTATGCATGAGGATGGTAAGAGTTCTAAGGCACCAGAGAAGAAGGGGGATCAGAAGAAACCGCAACAACAACAACAAGGCAAGGGTGGAAAAGGCAATGGTGATAAGGGGAAGAAGAAGAAGAAGAAGTGCTTCAATTGTGGGACCCCAGGCCACCTCAGCAAGGATTGTCGCAAAAAGAAGAAGACCGGTTGCTTTCATTGTGGTGAAGCAGGACATCTTGTGAAGGACTGCCCAAAGAAGGGGCAGAAGACGGGGTCTACCTCAGGAGGTCAGGTGCAAGCTCTTATGGCACCAGCTCAGGCAGGGGGGCAAGTTCAGGCTCTCTCAGTTCCACCGATTCAGCAGAGAGGTAGAACTATTTCCGTTGAAAGTCTGGTTTTTCTGTTTGATCATCCAGTTCGCACTTTGTTTGACTCTGGCGCATCGCATTCTTTTATCTCATCATCGTTAGTTGAGTCACTGCACTTAGACACCAGTCTAGTTGATGATCCCTTGGTTGTTTCAAACCCAATTGGGGGCTCCATATATCTGTCTATGATATGTTTGGGTTTGAAGATTTCTATACTTAGCGTTGAGTTTGGATGTGATGCTTTTGTATTGGGCTTCACGGGCTATGGGTTGATTTTGGGCATAGACTGGTTATCCAGTAATGGTGCCGTTCTTGATTGTGAAAGGAGAGTTGTCAGGCTTATGACCCGCTTGGGTAATACTCTCGAGATCTCTTGTAATCCCATGGAATCTGTTTTGCTAAGTTATCTTGAATCGCTCGATGCTTCGGTCGAGAGTTTGCGTTCTGTCAGAGTGGTCCGGGAATATCCGGATGTGTTTGAAGAGGTGAAGGGTTTGCCTCCGAAGCGGGAGATAGATTTCCGAATTTATTTGGTGGATAATGCCAAACCAGTGTCTTTGCCAGTGCGCCATATGGCTCCTCGTGAGAGAAGAGAACTTCATAAGCAAGTAGGGGAGTTGCTTGAGAAGGGGTTCATAAGGCGAAGTATATCGGAGTGGGGAGCTCCAGTAGTGTTTGCCACGAAGGCGGATGGGTCCCTCAGACTTTGTGTGGATTATAGAGAACTTAATAAGCTCACGAAGAAGAATAGACACCCATTACCGAGGATAGATGATCTCTTTGATCAGTTGGTTGGCGCCTCAGTGTTTTCGCAGATGGACTTAGCTACAGGGTTTCATCAGTTGAGAGTGGCGGAGGACAGTATAGAGAAGACTGCTTTCCGGACTCCGGATGGTTTTTATGAGTGGCTTGTGATGCCATTTGGGTTGACAAACGCCCCGGCATACTTTGTTGATCTGATGAGTAGAGTGTTCAGAGAGTATCTGAATAAGTTTGTAGTGGTCTTTGTGGATGACATCTTGGTCTTTTCCAAGAGGGAAGAAGAGCGTGCCTTACATCTCAGAGAAGTATTGGAGACTCTTCGAACACATAGTCTTAAAGCTAAATTCTCTAAATGTCATTTTTGGAGAAGAGAAGTGCGATTCTTAGGGCATGTGGTCTCTAAGGAAGGGATAGCTGTGGATCCCGCAAAGATAGTATCTATCCAGGATTGGAAAGTTCCTAGAAATGCTACCGAAGTAAGAAGTTTCTTGGGGTTGGCAGGATATTATAGGAAGTTCATCAAAGACTTCGCAAGGATATCAGCCCCATTAACCCGCTTGACGAAGAAGAATCTGGTTTTCTCATGGGACGTAGATTGTGATGATGCTTTCCGACGATTAAAGAGAGCTTTGACCACCGCTCCAGTTTTAGTGCTTCCGGATGGGAGTAAGCCGTTTGTTGTTTATACCGATGCTTGTGGGATAGGATTAGGCGCAGTCTTGATGCAGGAGGGAAGGGTAATAGCCTATGGAGGGAGGCAATTGAGAGTGCATGAGAAGAATTACCCTACCCATGATCTAGAGTTGGCCGCGATTGTTTTCGCACTTAAGTCTTGGCGCCATTATCTTCTTGGTGAGAGATTCGAGTTGTTCACTGACCATAAATCATTGAAGTACTTATTCTCTCAGAAGGATTTAAACTTAAGACAGCAAAGGTGGATGGAGTTCTTAGCATCCTATGATTTTGAGATAGCGTATACCCCTGGCAAGGGTAACGTGGTGGCGGACGCCTTGAGTAGAAAAAGGCTATCTTTGAGTCCATTGTTCGTGGAACGGCGAAGCTTGGAGTTTCTTTCTTTGTTCGACTTCAGACCTTCTGTTGACTTTGTACCTGGTTTGTTAACATCCTTGGAGGTTAGACCTACTCTTTTGGGACAGATTGGCGAGGCTCAGCGAGACGACCCACAGTTGGTTGAGTTGGTAGAGAAGCTTATAAGGGGGGAGTCGTCCAGCCATTTGGGTAGATACACCATAGATGATAGGGGATGGTTGCATAGAGACGGTAGACTTTGTGTACCGCAAGATGAGGGTTTGAAGAAGGCTATTTTGGATGATGCACATCGTTCAAGGATGACTATTCATCCCGGTGGAGACAAAATGTACCAAGACATGAAGAGAGTTTTCTTCTGGGCCGGTATGAAGAAAGATGTGGCCGAGTATGTGGCCGGTATGAAGAGAGTTTTCTTCGACATTGCTCCAAACATGCCTTATTCTGTCCATTTATAGATGACAATGCTTGCAATGCTCTATACTAATGTGGGTCTTGGGGGTGGGTGTCACAATATACTAGATGACTCTGTGGATTCTGTGCGTTCGAGAATCAACTAGTTGACTCTTAGAAAGGTGTACACTAAGCACGGGATTCCATTTGAAAAAGTCATGTCCCTGGTCATAATGACAGAGCTCATTTGCCTCCTAAAGGATTCATTGAATTAATAAGTACATATGACTGATTGGATTGGTCCCACCATTCATCTATCATATTCTACGCTACATGAGACTGGTTACCACATGACAAAACATCCAAACAGGCAACAACTATGTTTTTTTGATAGGAACATACATGGTTCTTTTTGTTGAATTCATAAACCATGAGCCAAGTGTATATGGTGTCGTTCGCAGTCAAAAGGTGACGCGCTTGCGATGCATGGCACATTTTTACCATTCAAATGAACTATTTCTGGAATGTTTGAAAAAGAACCGTTACGTCTGAAGCGTCAGATGCAACGGTTATTTTTCCTATGATCCGTTCCAGCGTGCATAAATTTCCCTCCCCTTCTCTTCTCCCTCATTCCAGCCAGCATACCTTCCTCCCTCTTCCCATTTTCAATTTTTTTGGTGACTAACAAAGCTACAAAACACATTTTTTGTATACCATTGTGTTTAATTTTCTTAATTATCTAATATATAATTTTTTGATTTTTTTTCTGATTTTTTGTTTTGTTTTTTTAGTATGTCTTCAGATTCTGGCTTTGCTATCTCCCAGCCTTTTGACAATTGGGCAGAGGAACGGGAGGCTGCTTTCATTGATGCATGCATTGAGTTTTTGGAAGAGCGAACATGTGGTGCTAGCAGTTTTTATGGGACGGTCGCGACAGCTTTGAGTGACCTTTTTAATATGGGTTACACAGAAACCCTGATTAAAACAAGTAGGATAATCCAAATTCAAGTGCAGTCACATGACATGGTAGATCACATGGAAGAAAATATACAATGCAATTATATGAATATACACATATAACCATGTGTATATATGTATATATATATAATCCAACATATGTAGACATGTCAAGACAGGTGGGGTTTATGTGCCAATACAAGCAACAAACATTCAAATAGTTAAAAAAGAGGGAAATTCTTTTTCCAAATTTGTTTGTTCTCTGAAAGAATGAATTTAAATCTGCATGAACATGATGGGAACATCTTTTCTCTTTTAATTCTCTGAAATGGTAACAAATTAATTTTGTATTCATGGGACAAAATATTTGACAAGATAATATTACATAATATTTTCTCAAAACAGGGCAGCATGCAAAACGAAATCTATGTTCAAATAAAGAATCTACATGGACTAGTTTATATATGGAATGAAAAAAAATCCTAAATGTTGGCATATAAATTTTCGACGAGAACTTTTTTGGTCAAACAATATCTATCATGCATGTATCAGTAATGGCTATGAATCAATGCAATTGTTATTGCCAGATCATATTTCCAGAATGAATAGGCACGCAAATCAACAAAGCAAGGAAAACATGCACAAGGCCAAAAGTACAAACCAGTGAATGTTGCATGTAGAAATATCAAAACAAATCAGGTGATAAATCTCTCGAACAACATGAAAGAGTAAGGAGCAGAATTAGTTTTTAAATTCATGCAAGTTCAATAACAAGAAATATATCTATTTTCCTTATTAGAAAATGCAAATACAACATGCATGAACTTGGGCATGAAATGAATTTCAAAGTTTTCCAGAAACGAATTTCATTTCTGGAAATGTCATGCAAAAACTATCTTGGGGCAAGTGCTAGTTCTTGATTTCAATACCTTTCCAGAAAAGTGCAAAAAGGCATTTTTTAGGACAAGGAAATTTCAATGTGTTTGTGTGTGTGTGTGTATATATATATACACATGTATATATATACCTAGCGGATATGCTGAAATAATCACGACAAGTCAGATATGCCAAAGCAAATGGTCGAAAAATTTCAGTAAGAAGGAAAGGAATTTTTTATTCTCTGATTCGAATAAATGGAATAAATTCAGCATGCAAGAATCTTCAGGAAAAAATCAATTTGTAGTGGTGGCATGGATATCGTGGCAAGTTGTTTTTTTTTTTCAAATTTACAGTGGGGAAAGATCATGGTAGCAAACAGTGAATGACATGGCATAAACATTCTCAAATAATGGCTTTTGTTAAAATCAAGCATGCAAGAAATATGAAAGAGATTTTTAATATGCATTTCCTAGAAGATCAATATTTAGCAAAAATATTGCATGAATCCAGAAATCTATTCAAAGAAAAGTGGGAGAGAAATAAATTTAAAAACTTTCCAGAAACAATCAATTTTTATTTCTGGAGATGACATGCAGGAATTGTTGAAGGGTTCAAAATTGATATGTAGCAAGAAATAAATTTAAGTTTTTAATTCATTCTAGAAATTCAAATGAATTCATTTTTGGGCAAGCTTTTTTAGAAATCAACAAATTTTTCGCGGCAATCGATTGAGGAATCGCAACAAGTAAATCATGCAAAATGCAACAATCAAACCAAATCAATTCAGCGAAATCAGAGTTTGAAAAGGGTTTCTAAACCCTATATATTCACACCTATTTCATCACTAACATCTATCGAAACAATAAGCAAACAAGAGAGAAACAAATTTCAGAATACTCACAATTCTTCAGAGTTTCGATCGTACACAAGTCAGATCCTTCGATCAAGAGCATCGAAAGATCAAAGCATGAGAGAATAATTTCCAGAGAATCAATTTAAAGTCGTGATTTGATTTGGGGACAAAAGATCTAACTTTATTTCGACCAACATTGTTTTGAAGCGAACAATATTTCAAGAGAAAAGGGGAGGCTGACTATTTAATTTAACAAGTATTTCTTTCGTTGTTGATTTTATTTTAATGTTTTTTTTCATAATATTCTTTTGGTTTACTAGTTTACTTTAAACTAGGGGTTATAAGTTACGCGTTTGTAATTGGGGGAAAAAATCTAATCTTAGAGATAAAGATCAGTGCAGGGTTTTGAGTGTAGGATTAAAACAGTTGGGAGCGGGTATCGCAAGTTTATAGGAAATTTGTAAGCATAGAGATTGTTTTAATACCTAGTAAAAATCTTGGATAATACAACAGTAGGTAGGGTTTGTCGAAGCTAGGTAAAATATATATCATTTACTTTCTACATTTATTTTCCTTGTTGCAATCTGTGATGTGATATATTTTATCTTGTAAAAATCCAATAAACCATATTCACCCCTGCTTTAGGGTTAATCCAGATCCAACAAGTGGTATCAGAGCCTGGTATTTTCATTAACTTTAGAGTCGTGGTTTCTAGTTGTCAATCCAGTGAAAGTCAGTCCATTCGTATTCCAAATATTTTTAATAGTACAAATTTTTATATTGGAAACCAGAAGTGGAATCCTATTTAAAATATTTTAATATTAAATTTTGGGATATTGCTATTAATGGGTATGATATGGTAGATAGGAACGACATTGGATTTAATTCTCGTGCTACACATATTTTGTATTCTTATATTGATGATGACCAATATTGATTTATCTCCCATTGTTTAACTTCATAGCAAATCTGAGAAACTCTCAATTCTTTGTATGAAAGAATTGACTACTACTCAAAACCTTCAATGGCCAACTAAGCTCAGATGTGTGTTTAACATGAGTTACAGATGAAGACTTAGCAAATGATGATTCAAACAATGGGGACTTGTCATATGAAGATCTAATTCATCTTTGCAATGGTTTAGCTAATTCTGTTGAGGATCTCAAATTGAAAAGTAAAAACTTAAAATCTGAGAATCTTGAGTTGAATGAAAAAATAGACGTTTTAGAATCAAAACTTGAACACTCTAAGAATTCTTCAAATTCTGATTGCAAAAGTTGTTTCAGTTTGAAAAATGATTTAGTTCATCAAAATAAAAATCGTTAAAAGCTTGAAAAAGAAATTGAATTTAAAAGAAAAGAGGATGATTGCAAGAGGAATTGGAGAATCATGAGATTGTCAAAAATTCCAAACAAGAGATGCTTGAGAAAGAAAATTTGTGTAAAATCGAATTGAAATTAATTGATCTTAGAAATGAAATTGATAATTTCAAGAAATTTGAAAAACTTGAGTTTGAAAAGCAAAATCAGTTTGAATATGAGATTTCTGAATCCAAAGCTAAAATCAAACTTCTTGAAAATGAAAATTCGAGCATGAAACAAAATGATTCTGAGATGAGTGAAATTGTGATCGACCGTTGCTCTATGCTGATAAATGAGAATAATATTTTGAAAACTAAAATTAACGGTCTTGAACAGAGTTTGAAAAGATTTTCAAATGGAGAGAAATCGTTGAATATACTATTGAAAAATCAATTGACTACTCAGAATAAACATGGACTTGGTTTTAGTGATTTTAAAAATTCTTCAAAAACCTTTGGAAAAGATCGACTTGAAATTCTGAACTCTAAAAATTTCAAAGAAATTTTTCGAGATAAGATATTGTTTTGTAATTTTCTCTTAGGCATGATGCAAATATTTTGAAAATTGCATTTGACAATCTTGTTCTGAAATTGATATACAGCTGCTTTGATAAAAAGGAATTAAGTTGTAAATGTTTTTAGATGACTGCTAGACTTGATATCAAATGTTTACTGCTGCTCGAGTTCTGTGTTGTAAATTCAGTGCTTTATTTTCATATGCCACTATAGATAATTAGGAGCTCCAAGTGGTATCAGTTCTAGAAGTGTTGTCACATTCATTTGATTTGTTTATTTTTCTCATCTTGTGAGACGACCCCAAATCCCGTACTGGCGGTGACAAGGGTAATCTTTGGAATATAACAAATAAACTGATAATAACAGAACAGAAATAAATAAATAAATACACCAGATTTAGCCCTTTTTCTCTTAGCATTGGGCTTCTTACTGATCTCAGACATCGTACTGGCCTCAGGACGATCAGTTTCTGATTCAACTTTATTACTAGAACTGACCTCCTCTTCGTAGCGTAACATACCTTTCTTGTCTAGATCTTCGTACTGATAAGCCATATAAATCATGTCTGAAAAAGGAAGCTTCACATTCCTCATTACACTGTTCTGATATTTTCTTTGAAGCCCGTTGATAAATCTCAAATTCTTCCTCTTTGGATTTTTAATTAGACGAGGGGCGAAGTAAGAAAGTTCATTGAATTTCTTATGATATTCTGGAATGGTCATATCTCCTTGTATCAAATAAGAAAATTCATCACATAGTCGCTCAATTGCTTCTGGAGGAGTAAATCTTTCCAGGAAAATCCCTTTGAATCTATCCCAGGTGATATCTCCTTCTGGATTATCCTTGATAACTGAATCCCACCAGAACAAAGCTTCGTCTTTGAGTGCCTAGGAGGCTAGTAATCTTTTCTGGTCATCCCTCAGCTTTAAGCCATCAAAGATCTTTTCAGCAGAACGAATCCAAGCCTGTGTCTTCATAATAGATTCTTCACTAGAAAACGATATTCCACCCATATTTTGATACTTGATTAATAGGGCCTCAATATCTGGTTCTGCATTCCTTCTGTTTCTGACACTCATTTTTTTTGTACTTCTGCAAAGAAGAGATCAAGTGTCAGGTCAACAGAAAAGATATTTCAAAATATAGAGACAAATACTTCAAATGTAAATGTGTCTATCGAGATGTAATTTTATTCTGCTTTACTCATACTAGGATATTACTGATCCTATCTGTATAGAGTTACCCGTCCTAGAACACTACTGGTTCTATTTCTGACGAGTTCGTTCATATGTTATATTCCAGAACTAAGCTTAACCAGAGCTCTGATACCAAATGAGACGACCCCAAATCCCGTACTGACGGTGACAAGGGTAATCTTTGGAATATAACACATAAACTGATAGTAACAGAATAGAAATAAATAAATACACCAAATAATGAACAATAGAATATACTGGATAAACGTAATCATCAGAGTTACACAATATACAGGATCATACTTAGTACAAATACAGTTCAGCTATACATAAATGTCTACAGCGGAAACAAACAAAATATGTACAATAGGAGCTGAACAACATAAAAAGAGATAAAAAATAGAATCCATCTTCAGCTCCAGCTATCCAGAAAGAGCCAGCTAAACCTGAATACAAGGCTTCCCGTGTAGAAAAAGGGGCACCCGAGTTTGAAAGTGAAACAAACTACGAGTCAGTCATGGGACTGGTATGAGAAATCTACTCAACACATTTATAATATGGCTAATCACAGGACCACGCCACTTTCGTTGAACGGGTTTACTCTATTGGATTGCCAGTGCTTTAAAAACAAATCTTTCTTTTAAACATCGCAATGCTTTTTATAAAAATGAAGCCATTATAAGACTCAGTTCCCATCGCACAATGCAACGCAAACCGGAGGATAGAGTTTTTACCTTATAATGGCCAAGATATGTTTGATACGAATAAAACAAAAGCATTTGATATTACTACTAGTGTTTATATGTTTCAAAAATAATTTCAAATCATAACTATCAATCATAGACGACATGACCGTCCCATGCCACTATGTCGCCAAATATATATACAATCGAAACCGCACAGTCACGTATTTGGAAATTGGATTTCCGTCATGAACCAAGGCAAAAGATAGTCCTTACCGAATTCGAGACGCTCTAGCCCATGTCTCAGGAACAGCCGCAACTGCCCCTCGGATCGTTAGGGCCGGTCCACCGAAGTGGATTATTATACCTGAACACTACGTTTCCCCGCCCTTTGGGGCGTCAACGAGCCAACGAATGACTCCATCGGACCCGGATCGTCCGATCTAACCGAGGCGCCTTGCAAAAGCAACAACCACATAAGTCAAACTCGTCAGGGCGTGTAAAACCACTGACGCCACTTCTAACTAGAAGGAAACGCATGCCCTCCTTGATGTCCCGTTTTAGGTTTATACCGGGGTGTGAGGTTCGCGATTTCACGTTATACACAAAGCTACGCCACGCAGGCGGTGCTTTGATCATCACCACAAGACTTTGCTTTTCAACAGAAGCCCTGATCACTGCATCTTAGCATGCCACACAGGCAATTCACACCGTGCAACTAATGGCTATCAATCACACATAATAAATTCCAATGTCAGACACACTGTCCATTTGCAAGTCCGTTCTAGGTCTGAACGAAACCGGAGACAATAAATAGCTCGCAAACCCATCGATCACCACGTATGTCTGGACGATCACCACTCGTTATCCATATTTCCGGATGCCTCCCAATCAGGACCTCGGTTACCATCCAAACGAGGTGAAGATCTCCGGTCTTCGACCACCGTCTTCATCTTCAATTTCTTATCGTCGATTCAGTTATTCAGAATGGGATAAACCCGGTCTTTCTGAGAAACTCGCATATATAATAAACAAGTGCAACACTAACATACACACGCATCATTTCAATTCATTAGTCACTAACCATGAATCAGTAAGAGAACGATTTCCCAAATATTAACCCCGAAGGCTGAAACCAACATCAGATCAACACCCAGTAAACCAATCGACTTAGCCAACCTTTAGTTAATTTCTAAATTTCACATCCGTATCGTTTATAATATTTTATAACGATTTATCGCTATTTTTATTTATTTTAAAATAGCCAATTTATTCAAAACGACGCTTCGGGCCATAACGCGGCCGTGGCGCTGTTTTTCTTCAGATTTTATTTACACATATCTGAAAATCTAACCGTTGGATCTTCACAAAATTTACATCATTAGAAAGATCTTTTCAAAATGAATCCAACAGTTCCAGTTTCGGGAAAATCCGACGGTCGGATCTCCCTGTATAATCGTTTGAAGTTTCGATTTCAAAATACGAACTGCGGCGTCGTTATTCGATTAAATATAATTATGTTTATATATATATATATAAATATAATCGATTCTGGCGCTGTTTTTCTTCGGATTTGAATTAAACATTCCAGACAATCCAACCGTTGGATTTTTACAAAGTTGGTGCCGTTGGAAAGATATTTCCAAAGCGAACCCAACGGTTGCGATTTCAGGAAAATCCGATGGTCGGATCTCCCGTACTAATCGTTTGAAATCACGGTTTCAAAATACGAACTGCAGCGTCGTTATTCGATATATTTCAATTCTATTTATATATATATCGATTCTTCGATTTCAAAACTATATTCTTTTCATACATTTGATAAAAATCATATTTTTATCTAACTGTCTTCTATTTCAACACTTCACTATTTTTAACGATTCGTGCATATAATAAAAATGTGATTTTTATTGTAAAACAATTCATTTCAAAACACTATTATTTTATATAGTTAATATAGGTGATAAAAATAGGATTTTTATTATAAAACAATTTATTTCAAAACAAGATTATTTTATACATTTCATATTGATGTTAAAAATGGGATTTTTATTATAAAACAATTTCTTTCAAAATATGAATACCATTCAACACATGAATTTCAATTCAACGAATGAATTTCGATTCAACACATAAAGGTTTTCTATAGTTTATATAAATCGATAAAAAGGTGATTTTTATATTTAAAACACGAATACCATTCAACACATGAATTTCAATTTAACGAATGAATATCGATTCAACACATGAAGGTTTTCTATAGTTTATATATATAGATAAAAATGTGATTTTTATATTTAAAACACGAATACCATTCAACACATGAATTTCAATTCAACGAATGAATATCGATTCAACACATGAAGGTTTTCTATAGTTTCTATATATAGGTAAAAATGTGATTTTTATATTTAAAACACGAATACCATTCAACACATGAATTTCAATTCAACTAATGAATATCGACTAAACACATGAAGGGTTTCTATTCAACGAATAAATATAGTTTCGACAAATGAAAATAATTCAAATACATGAATATTATTCAAAATTTCGGCAGCATAACGGCAGGGTAGTTAAAACCGGGACCGTCCCTAGTACGGCTCCTCGCTCTACCTTAAAACCTCGCGGTTTTTGACAATGGAGAATCATGCATCTAGTTCGCACGCAGGCTACATGTACATATTTATTTCATTTCCACAAACTAATCCTATGTTGTTTCAACCAAATATTTCTCAACCACAAATTGGTATTTTTCAACCACAATCAATCAATATCAACCACAAACAATTCCAATCAACCAATCGCTATCAATCAATTTTCACACCAATCACAACCAATAAATATCGTCCATGGTTTGTGGACGAGGGGCGTACGTATATATATATATATATATATATAGCAATTCACTTCTATTTCAATACATATATAATTGTTACAACGCATATATAACTTATACATCGAACGTACAACTTATACAACGCTTATACATGAGGTGTACAACGCTTATATAACCCATACATCGACTATATAATTTATACATCGTCGTTTTCCATATCGTTTATAAATTAGAAATCTCACATTGGGTTCCACTCCACCAAAAATAGCAGAAGGCTCAGAAAAATATGCGGTCTCTTCTAGAATGTAGAAGATGTCCATACGGTCACGATGTTTCCTGTTTCATCGAATTTCGTCAAGAAACGAAAAGGATATGATTTTTCAAAGTTTGCAACGGTTTAAAGGTGTTAAAAATGTTGAAAATATATATAGCCGTACCTCTATGAAAATCTTCAAAACTAGGTCGCGTTTTATCTTCCAATCCGTGCAACTATTCGTCGATCGGCATTCGCAGTGTCGAAGAGGGAGGAGAGGCGCCTGTTCGCCTGGAGGTGGGGCCAGTTCGACGGCCTCAGGCGTGCGTGGCGGCGGTTCGAAGTGCTGAACTTCGTGACGTCGGTTCTCCCAAACCACACAATGAAAAAATCCAAACTATATATGGATTTGAAGATCTTCTCGTGCTCTTCAAAATCTTCAGCTGGAGCTTTTGATATTAGTGAGTGGATAAGGAGAAATCGAAGAGAGAAGGTCTCAAGCCCTTTCCGCCGTGCGTTGCGATATACGAGGAGAGAGAAAAGTAGAATTTTCTTTTTCTTTTTTTATAAAAATTATGATTGGCCGGTGGGTTTTAAAGGGGTTTTCTGACACGACCACCAATCTAAACCCAACGACTGTCGTCCCTAGTGTTTTACCCCCATTTCGAACACAATGAGATATGTTTCGTAGGCCCATTCAACTGTTTCAGTCAGTTTTCCTTCAAATTAAAATATAAAATATTCAGTATTTGATTTGAACGTGCATTTCAATTTGCCAGGGCCACAAACTGATTCGAAAATTCCAGAAAAATAAATCTAGCTATGTTTTGACGATACGGTCCCAACAAAACTAGTTTCGTCGAATTCTGAGACCGTTTGCAAAAAGGCCCATTTCTGGCCGATCCAATTTAACTATAATTGACCAAAACACGTTTTCCTTTGCCACGCTCACATACTAGCTTCAAAAATTATGAAATTTGAAACCTAGCAATTACTTCACATTCCGGATCCAACAAAAGTGGTTTCATCGAATTCCGAGGTCATTTGCAAAATGGCCAATTTCACGGGCTATATAAACTCCATAACGACCTTTCTGAAAATTCATTTGGCCATAACTTTTGCTTTCCGCTATGAAACTTCAATTTTTTAGATTTGTTAGAAAGGTATTCACTAACAGATTTAAATATTTTTGGTTTCACTCAAATCCGTTTTGTTTTGCACCCGGTACAGTCCGACAAAGTTTGAATTCAATTTTTGAAACTGCAGCGCCTTTTCAGGCCTTGTTTATAATTAGAATTAATTATATTCGTTTCCAATTGTCGATTCAAACTCAGTTTTCATTGCTATTATTTAAAATATTTATTTCAAATATTTAAAATCCATTATTTTAGCCAATTAAATTTTTTAAAATTGGTTCAGGTTTTCCGGGTCGTTACATCTTGTATAGATCTTTTAAAATCCCTCTTGTACTTGATTTTTCCAATTTTAAAATCAATTTTTGATTCTTTTTTCATAAATTTAAATCATTAAATAAATTGAACTATATTTGGAACTCATCAAAATTATTATCAGATTTATGAAATTGGGATGAGTTGTGACTATAGTATATTGTACAGCACGAGGAAATTTTATTTAAATTTTCATGATGATCGAACAGTTTTTTATATTATCTTTGAATTAGCGCTTATTTCAAGAACATCGTCTTTTTTCCTATCATCTTTCTTTCATTCATCATGATTTTATATTAATGTGAAGTGTTTAATTTTTTTTTAAATCATTAACAAATATATAGTTTCAAAATTTGTGATGGAAATGTGATTATATTATTTTTCAGAAAAAGTGATAATTGATTTTTTTTCAAAAATCCTGGTACAATTGGGAATATTTCATAATATGGTTAACTTAGAAATTTATTTCACAAACCATCCCTATATCTACCACATTTCTATCATCTATTTTGGTTTTATATACCGAGATTTTGTGTAATAAATGTTTCTCTAACCTCATTTAAAAATCCAAGATATTATCATGCATGGTTAAGAGATTACTTATAATTTAAGATGCAACTGACCTCATTTAAAAATCCAAGATATGGTTATGCGTGGTTAGTGTGCTCTCAAAATAAAAAAAATAAAAGAAAAGAAATAATTTTTTATATATATGAAATCCTCCTTATGACGTAAAAACTAGCCTACCAATCCATTTTCTAATTTGTGAAATGTGTTAATATTTTATGATGTATTATGATTTTTTGATTGATAGTCATTAGGGTTTGAGATTATTTGTTTTTGTCACTTAATTCGAATTTATAATCATAGTCAAAATCCATTACTGTTTTGTGCTCATTTTTAATTTTTTTTTTGATTTTTTTGGAAATCATATGTTTTAAAACTCTCTCCATTTTATAAAATTCATCGTAAATCCATCACTCTAAAATGTGAAATTTGGCACTAGTTTGAAGAATATTATGATTTTTGTTTGATTGAATGAGATTTATGATGAACATTCTCTCTTTTGATCTAATTTTATATTTCTAGTCAATTTTTCATCACTATTTTAATTTCTATATCCTTTTGATGATAACAAAAGGGGGAGAATGGTTAAGATTTTGATTGATGAGTGAATATGTCATAAATATTTTATACTGAAAATTCAATTCAATTATTCTTTTCACTCATATGCACATATATAGGGGGGGTTTTGTTGTAGGGGGAGCATACATATACGAGGAGTTCTACACTTAATTGTCAAACACAATTATTGTATTCAAAATCTTATTATATGTTTGTCGTCATCAATAGGTGGAGATTGTTGCATATAATAATAGGATTTTTGTTTGATAATAACAAACATATGTATATTATTATAAATGTGTTTGTAATTGTATTATTCTACCACATCACATACGGAATATATATATATATATATATATACATATACATATATAGACACACATATATATGTATGTATTTGAATAAAATACTACTGCACAAGAATTTAAATATTCAAACAGTAGATTATTTGAATACAATATTTTATTTCAACATTTAAATAGTACATATTTTCTAACTCCACGATTGTACATTCCACTGACATAATACAATTCAATTTCATACATAATTTCATTCTTATACATTGTTCCTCACGACAAACACTTTGTCACTCAGTTTTACACACACACATATAATTGTATATATACACACACATGTACGGTTAGTTCAACCATTTTTTTTAAAGGGTCAAGGAAAAATATACATGATGCAAAGCATACAAATGTACATGGCAGTATGCTAATGTGTCAAAGTCAAATCAAGGACAAAGCCATGGATAGACAAAGCACAAGACAAAAGGTGCAAATGCAATGTGTGCACAAACCATCTCATATGCATAATATCATGCATGAACTCTCAGAAAGAATTCGAGTGCAGTCACATGACATGGCAGATTACATGGAAGAAAAATATACACTGCAATTGTATGCATATATACACAAAACCATGTGTATATATATATAATCCAATATATGTAGACATGTCAAGACAGGTAGGGTTTATGTGTCAAGACAAGCAACAGACATTCAAATGGTTTAAAAAAAGAAGGAAATTCTTTTTCAAAATTGTTTGGTATCTGAAAGAATGAATTTAATTCTACATGAACATGATGGGAAATTCTTTCCTCTTTTAATTCTCTGAAATGGTAACAAATTAATTTTGCATTCATGGGACATAATATTTGGCAAAATAATATTGCATATTATGTTCTCAAAACAGAGCAGCATGCAAAAAGAAATCAATATGCAAATAAAGAATCTGCATGGCTTGGTTCATATATGGAATGAATAAAAATTCCTAAATGTTGGCAAACAAATTTTCGGTAAGAACCTTTTTGGGCAAACCATATCTTTCATGCATGTTTTACTTGCTAGGAATCAATGCAATTTTTTATTTTCAAATTTTATTTCCAAAATGAGCAGACATGCAAATCAATAAAGCAAGGACAACACGCACAAGGCCAGAAGTACAAACAAGTGCACGTTGCATGCAGAAAATATCAAAACAAATCAGGTGATAAAACTCTTGAACAACATGCAAGAATATGGAGGAGAATTGGTTTTTAAATTCATGCAAGTTCAAAAACAGGAAAGTAATTTATTTGCATTAATGGCAAATGAAAAAACAACATGCATGAATTTGGGCATGAAATGAATTTCAAGCTTTTCCAGAAACAAATTTCATTTTTAGAAATGTCATGCAAAAATTATCTTAGGGCAAGTATTAATTCTCGATTTCAATACATTTCCAGAAAAGTGCAAAAAGGCATTTTTTTAGGACATGGAAATTTCAATGTATATATACATATACATGTTTATCAAGGGGATATGCTGAAATGATCATAACAAGTCAGATATGCCAAAGCAAATGGTCGAGTAATTTCAGTAAGAAGGAAAGGATTTTTTATTAATTTTCTTATTCAAATAAATGGAATAAATCTAGCATATAAGAATGTACAGGAAAAAAAATCAATTTACAGTGGTGGCATCGATTTCTTGGCAAGTTATTTTTTTTTTCAAATTTATTGTGGGGCAAGATCATGGCAATAAATAGCGAATGATATGGTACAAACATTCACAATAAATAACTTTTGTTAAAATCAAGCATGTAAGAAATATGGAAGAGATTTTTTAATGTTCATTTCCTAGCAGATCAATATTTGGCAAAAATATTGCATGTATTCAGAAATCTATTCAAAGAAAATTGGGGAAGAAATAAATTTCAAAGCTTTCCAGAAACAATCAATTTTTATTTTTAGAGATGACATGCAGATGTTGAAGGGTTCAAAATTGATATATGGCAAGCAATGAATTCATGTTTTAAATCCATTTCAGAAATTTGAATGAATTTATTTTTAGGCTAGTTTTTTTAGAAATCAAAAAATCATTCACGTCAATCACTTGAGGAATTACAATACGTAAATCACGCAAGATGCAACAATCAGACCAAATCAATTCAACGAAATCAGAGTTTGGAAAGGGTTTCTAAACCATGTATATTCACACTTATTTCATCACTGGCATCTATCGAAACAACAAGCAAACAAGAGAGAAACAAATTTCAAAATTCTCACAATTCATCAGAGTTTCGATCGCACGCAAGTCAAATCGTTCGACCGAGAGCATTGAAAGATCAGAGTATCATAGAATAATTTCCATAGAATCAATTTGAAGTCGCGATTTGATTTGGGGACAAAAGCTCTAACTTTATTTCGGCCACCATTATTTTGAAGCAAACAATATTTCAAGAAAAAAGGGGAGGCTAACTATTTAGTTTAACAAGAGTTTTTGTTTTTGTTGTTGTTTTATTTTAATGTTTTTTTTAAAACATAGTATAAGTTTACTAGTTTACTTTAAACTAGGGGTTACGAGTTACAGGTTTGTAATTCGGGGAAAATCCGATCTTGAGGATAAAGATCAGTGCAGGGTTTTGAGTGTAGGATTAGAACAGTTGGAAGCGGGTATCGGAAGTTTACAGGGGATTTCTAAGTGTAGAGATTGTTTTAATACCTAGTAGAAAACTCGGGGAATGCAGCAGTAGGCAGGGTTTACCGAAGCTGCGTAAAATTTGTGTCATTTTTTCTGCATTTATTTTCCTTATTGCAATTTGTTCTATGATATATTTTATCTTGTAAAAGTCCAATAAACCCTATTCACCCTCCCTCTAGGGTTAATCCAGATCCAACAGTTTAGATACACTTGCTTGTCTATATCTTATCCCTGCTACTGCACCTATACCTGCA
This sequence comes from Allium sativum, assembly GCA_030737875.1. Lineage (NCBI taxonomy): Eukaryota > Viridiplantae > Streptophyta > Magnoliopsida > Asparagales > Amaryllidaceae > Allium > Allium sativum. The sequence continues at coordinate 603,588,742 of CM060926.1, read as the reverse complement.
CCAGCTCCTTCTTTCATCGCTGCAGACGTCGGTTACTATTCCGATTGAATGGCTACTGGTACCCCGCCTTCTGGTCTACCCTCTAGTTGTAGATAAACCAAGCGTAGCAGTTTGAGTTGCTCTTTTGTGACCCCCTACCTCCAGCAGGTTGTTTCCCATTGCTACAATATCGTTCTAGCAGTGTCAAATGTCGAGTGAAGGGAAATTATGATGATTTTCCGTAGTGATCCGCGGAATGTGGAGATTATCGATGATCTTCACGACGATGATGTATGGGGTTTATTTTAGCGGAGTTGAGTAGATTGGATCATTGTCGTAATTTTTAGTTTTTAATGTATTTTTTCAGTGTAGTAGTCGTGTTTTCGTTCGTTTGATGAAATGTATTGTTTTATTTTGTGCATTTAATATTTAATTAATTCAAAAGAAATAAATTAACAATTAAATACCCCCATTCAAATATCACGCTCAAATACCCTGTTCGTAAAAAAAACGCATTCCCCGTTTACAACGGTGCCACCCTCAAATGTCATGCTCAAATATGCCGTTACCATTCGTCAAAATCGCACCCTTAGATATTTGGTTCACCTACAAGTTTAAACAGTCAAAAGGAGGTCCGTCATCTACTTATCTCGATGCATTCCGTAATTTATTAATCATGATCGGGATATGGAATAACCTTGGAAATCCCAAGCATGGTCATTTCTAAATTCGATGTCCTCTTGGGCTTTCAAGATGCAAGTTAAAAGGATGTGATTATCTCTGTCAACTTTGTTAGATATCTTCACATTAACAAAATCGCAAGTCTCAATTTATGTAATCTTACAAATCGTGCAGGCAACCGTTCATTAAAAGGAGGTCCATCGCCAACTTTGTTAGAAAGATATGGTATTTATGGGACTACTATAGTAGGGCTGTTACGGTTACGACAACCGTCAATTTTACCTCCAATTGTAACCGCAACCGTAGTTGACGGTTAGCAAATTTTATAACCGTTATCACAACCGTCTAACCGTTACTGCAACCATTACTTTAAATTTACATAGTTATCCATAAATAATTCAAGTTCTAACATTTTTCTTAAGAATTAATTATGAAACAAACCATCTATGTGTATTTTGTCTTTAAATAAAAATGCAAATAATTTATATATATGTTATTCCTCTAGCTTAAGTTATTAAAAAACATACATTTTTTATGAAATGCTGAAAAAAGATCATGCGCGGTTGGTATGGTTTACCGCGGTTATCAAAATCCACAATTGTTACTGTTACCATTACCGTAGTAAATGGTAACCATGTAAATGGTTGGTATGGTTTGATGGTTGAACGGTTCAACTATGAGAGCCCTATGTTATATGACTCTTAGAGGAGTCAATGAAGGATTAAGAGATGTCCAACTTCAAATCACAGATTAGCTCCTTCATCCACCGACCCATTGGATGATAATTGAAATATCAGTCGAGAGAGGATTGAAGTAGTAAATGGCACTCATGTAGAGTAAGAAATTGGTTTTAATTCCCCCATGCCCCAAGTTATAGGTCAAGGACTTAAGGAAAATCACAGTAGTTCTAAAGGAGGAGACGTAGTAGGTCGCCATGGCTGCCACCTTCACTTTGCCCATTTCGAAGTTGAAGGAAGTAGCCTGGGAGCAAGAAAGGGTTGTAGAGCGCTGACCAAATGGGGTGCTTAGAGTTGATGTAAAAGGCAGTGAACCCATTTTTATGGAATTTGTTTGCTTTTGTTTGAAGTTTGTTTCGATTTTTGCTTGAGCAGCGATGAAGAGAGAAGCATGATTTTGTATAATGCTAGAATTGATGATGTGGTTACATGCGGCAGTAGGTTTTTGGATGGCTTATCTCCATTGTGGATTGAATGTATATGAAGGGTTTATTGGTATTGGGATGGTTTATGAGTGGTGGCAGCGTGTGCTGGTCTTACGCTTGAGATTCTATTAACTGCTAGTACTCTAGTACATTTAACTTGGATGATTATCCGTTGAACATGGGACATGTTATTTGCACTTCAACCATTGGATGCCTCTGATTTATTTATGTTAAAAAAGACTCATTTTCATCATTCTACATGCACATAGTCAAACAAAATACTCATAAATTTTATAAGTACCTGCTTGCACTTTTGTTCTCCCTTTTTTAAGTGGCTAAAATATGGAGTAAGCTAGAACAACCAGGGAAATCCCGTTAATTTTCATTAAACTGCAGGCAGATTTTTTAAATGTTGAAATCAAAATGTTAAACCCTTGTTGTTTTCTTTCAAATATCCGGTGAATATACTCAGTTAAATATTGAGTCAACTAACTCAATGCTAGACCAATCTATTTGGAAGATCGGTTATTTTACGCATCCAACATAATAAATACTCAGACTCGCAGCTTGTTAGCTTTGCGCATGCCAATCTTAATTATGTTGTCAAGCCAACTATGACGGTCTGCCCCGCACCAGCCGACATTTCCCTGAAAATGCGCAGTGCTAATGTCCAACAAGCACAAGACTGTCGTCAAAAGAAAGGGATTTGAAACTATGAATCACCAAGAACCTATAGTATACCTCATAGCGCATGAAATAAAATATAATAATCACATATCTTGACATAAAATAGGCGAGACAACGCATAAGCTGAAAACTAAACCATCACAGCAGCGGAATCCAAAATACAGCATATGATCCAAACCATTATTACAACTTCAAAATATTGTCTCTAAAGAAAAATAGAAAAGGTACACTACTAATGCCCAATGTAGTGACCAGCAACAACATAGGGAGAATATATGTAAATAGTACGTGGAAGCCTCCTGCTCGTCTCCGGACAACTACTCGTGCATAACAACCTAACCTACCTCTAGTTTGCTCGTTTGGGAGCACACAGAGTAATAAAAAGAGACATAAAACTCTGGGTCAGAGAAAAGTCTGGTATGAGCGATAACAACAAAATAAAGCAATAACAGGTATAAATAATTATACCTGAACCTGGACCTGCAACCAAAGAGTTAGCACAACAAGGTGTACAATACTCTAAGGTAACACTAACATAAAGTGTAAAATGGGAGTGTGCATGTCATGGTGATAGCAAACATCAAACATAGAAATCATCCTTACATCTCTCACTCAGTGTGTAAAGCATACGATATCCGCCACTTTGATCACCAGAACTATTGGGGCCATGACGGAGTCCTACCCCGTCCAACTATCACTACGACCACTTTGCCCTTGGGGCCCTGATGGAGTTCGACTCCATACAACCTTTGACCCCACCACACTGGTCCATAGTCATTGCCCCCTCTTAATAGTGAACCAAAGTTATAGATATAGATAACCCCTTTGCACACGTCCCGCAGCAAAGCCCAACTTTAGAAGTTAACCCGTCGATCCCCATTTGGATCCTGAGCTATTACTTCTCATCTGGACTTCCATTGCATCTCGGGTTTAGTCGGATTGGAATTGATCTTCAAAAGAGTTCATAGTCATCGTCGGTCGTTCATCCTCCATGGGTCGGTCGAACATCATCGTTGGGTTGGTCGAGCATGCATATGTATAAAGGGTCGGTCGAACATGCAATCCCTGGTCGGTCGAACATGCACCACTAGGTCGGTCGAACATGCACCACTAGGTCGGTTGAACATGCACCACTGGGCCGATCGAACGTGTGTGTGTGTGTCTATATATATAAGGTCGATCGAACACATATCATCGGGTCGGTCGACCATCGTTATACCATCATTGGGTCAGTCGGACACCATGGGTCAGTCGAACAACGCATATAGGGCCGGTCGCTCGACCCATAGCCTGCACCAATTTTCCAGCAAACCATTTTCGCCTCTCGATGGCGTTTTCAACCATTCTAACTTCACTAATCAATCATAGACCATACCAAACAGCAGTAACAACATATAGGTTCAATCTAAAAGTTCAAAACATCAATCACATAGGTAATTCCAGATCAAACATTCCCAAAATCCATGATTTTCCCCTTAATCCCCTTAACCATGTTTAACTATAGGTTTAGCAAACTTAATCCAAATTAACCAAATTTTTTACTAGTGACATAAAATAGTATTTTAGATTTATTTTTTCATATTTTTACATATTTTTCTGAGTCACAATTTCGCTAATTATCACTAATCACCCCTAGTTAGCGGTAATTTGTGAAAATGCATGCAAATCACTCGCCTTAGCCACAAATAAATTTCAGATCTGAAACTCTATCTAATTTGGTACGAATCACAATGTATTCCAGTAGCTCTATCTCGAGATCTATGCTAATCTGCCTTAATTTGATGTAGATTTGGCTAATATGTGACTACAAAGGTGATTATGGAGTGATTTAGAAGATGGAGGCCATTGCTAGGGTTAGAGTAATGCTTGTGGAGGCTAGAGAAATGAAAAGAAATCATTCTCTAACTCCTTTTAGCCTTCCCATAACCTTAATCTCGAAATGGGTTATATTCCTAACTGTTAATCACCCGACTAAGCCCAATTAGGTTGTATTTCCATCTTCAAATCTTATTTCAGTCATATCTCCCAAACAGTAAGTCCGTTTGATTCATGTGGCCACTCAACGGAAAGGTAAACCATTATCTGAATCCATTGGAAGGGGTTTCAGGTCAAAACTCCTTACCAATCAAAAGTTATAGGCGAAACAAGATTCGCTAGGGGCAAAACGGTCATTTAAAAATCGGTAAAAATCGTGAATGTGGGAAATGGCACCAATAGCCATTTCCCAAAGTTACACAACCATATGACTTCGTATGAAAATAAAATAAATATTCTACGATCCTCCGATATGTAGAATACGGGTCGTTACCTCTCCCTCCCCCCACCCCCCTCAAGAAATTCGCCCCCGAAATTCCTTAACTAAGAAACAACAATGGGTCCCGCATGCCTATTAACCATTTACGAATAAACAAGCAATCATACATAATAATACAACAAGTCTATCCTGTCATGCGGTTTACTAACAAGGAAATAACTATCTCACGATAAAATCTTACAAAGCAAAGAGCTCTGGATACGACTTCCTTATGCTCTCCTCTGTTTCCCAGGTATAGTCATTCTCATTATTGCCCCACTGGACTTTGACTAGCTCCACCGTCTTCCTTCGAAGTTGTTTCGTATCGTGTCCGACAATAAGAATTGTCCTGCGGCTCCCATCTGCCTCAGATTCTACCTCGATATCATCCAACTGATATGGTGAAATAGTCATATCAGAATCATGCACGAACTTCCTTAACTGAAAAACATGAAATACGTCGTGAATTCTCACCATCTTGTCAGGAAATCCAACTTTATACGCTAATTCCCAACTTGCTAGAGAACTGGGAATGGGCCAACAAACCTTGGTGCTAACTTACCTCTCCTACCAAATCGAATTACATGCTTCAAAAGAGAAATTTTGATGAAACCAAGTCACCAATGAGAATTTCAAATCTCTTCGTCTTTCATCAGCGTAACTCTTCTGCCTATCTTGGGCAACCTTCATTCGTTGTTGAATAATCTTGATCTTACCTAAAGTTTCTCTTACTCCATCCGGCCCAAGCACAAATTCCTCACCGGTTTCCAACCAACATGATGGTGAGTTGCACGGTCTTCCGTACAAGGCTTCAAATGGAGCCATACCAATATTGGACTGATAACTATTATTATATGCAAACTCATCCATATGCAAATTGTCATCCTATGAACCCCCAAAATCCAATATACAAGCTCTCAAGAGATCCTCTAATACACGATTTGACCTCCCTGTTTGATCATCGGTTTGAAGATGGTACGCTGTACTGAGATGTAATTCTGATCCTAAAGCCTCTTGTAAGCTCTTCCGAAACCCACTAGTAAATAATGGATCTCGGTCACTCACAATACCTTTAGGTAATCCATGAAATCTCACTATCCATTTCATATACAGTTCTGCTAACTTAGATGTCGTTCTATTTAAGTTGACTGGTATAAAGCTTGCAATCTTGGTCAATCGACCCACAATCACCCAAATACTATCATGAATTGATCTAGTCCTAGCTATACCATGAATGAAATCCATTGAGACTTGTTCCCATTTCCATTTAGGAATTTCCAATGGTTGCAAAAAACTGTTAGGCTTCTTTTGCTCGGCTTTAACTAGCTGGCAGTTCATGCACTTGGATATAAACTTCCCAACATCTACCTTCATCCCTTCCCAGTAGTAGGTTCGCTTCATGTATCGATAAATTTTGTTACCATCGGGATGTATAGTCAGTTTCGAGTGATGAAATTCTCTAAGCACTTCATCTCTCAATCCATTTACGTTGGGTACAACTAGTCTTCCACTCTTTTGAAGCCATCCTTCTCGATCAAGTTCGTACTTGTTCATTCTCTCGTCGTCGATACCCATCTCTACCTTGGAGATGATTTCCAATAGATTAGGATCGTCCCTCTGACTGAAACCAATACGCTCAATCAAAGTCGGTCTGATCTTCAAACTTGCTAACATCTCTAGATCCAATTCACACTTAGGTCTGAAATCATATCCTACGATATACTCTAGTTGCTTCCATTCCATAAACATAGCCCCTAAATTGGCATGTCTCCTACTCAATGCATCAGCTATCGCATTGCCCTTCCTGGGTGCGTATGTGATATTGAAATCATATGAAGCCAAGAACTCTAACCATCTCTCCTGATGAAGATTTAAATCCTTTTGAGAGAAAAGATACTTTTAAGACTTATGATCAATAAAAAATTCAAATCTTTCTTCCAAGAGATAATGTCTCAACATCTTTAACGCAAACACAATCACAGCCAATTCCAAATCATAGGTAGGATATCTTTTCACATGTGGTTTCAGTTGCCGACTAGCATAAGATACAACCCTACCTACTTGCATCAGTACAACACCTAGTCCGACACCACAAGCATCCGTGTATACCATCATCTCTTTGTTCCCCTTAGGAATAACTAACACGGGTGCACACGTTAACTTCTCCTTTAGGCTCTTAAATGCAATCTCACACCTTCCATCCCAAGCAAAGGCTTGATTCTTCTTCGTCAACTAAGTTAACGGTGCCGCTATCTAAGAGAAGTCTTGGATAAACTTACGATAATATCCAGCTAACCCCAAGAAACTTCTCACGTCTGTTGCATTCTTGGGCATAGACCAATCTTGTACTGTAGCCACCTTCGTAAGGTCCACGACAATACAATTCTCTGAAACAACATGGCCCAAGAACCTCACTTACCTCCTCCAGAAGTGACATCTAGAAAGTTTCTCTTTCAATTGGTGTTTCCTCAACACCTCCATCACTATTCTCAAATGTTTCTTGTGTTCTTCCTTCATCCTTGAATAAACTAAGATATCGTCCACGAACAAAAGAACAAACTTATTCAATTGATCCCTGAATACCCTATTCATAAGATCCATAAAATATGTTGGTGCATTAGTCAACCCAGATGGCATGACCAACCACTCATAGAATCCAGATAGCGTCCGAAAAGCCGTTTTAGGTATACTCTCAACTGCTACTCGAAGCTGATGAAAACCTATCGCGAGATCTAACCGTGAGAACACTCTTTCTCCATTCAACTGATCAAACAAATAGTCTATCCACGGAAGAGGATACTTATTCTTCCTTGTCGCCTTATTCAACTCATGGTAGTCCACACACAATCGAAGGGAACCATCGGCCTTGGTAGCAAATTCAACTGGCGCTCCCCACTCAGAAACATTTCTTCTGATAAATCTCTTCTTCAAAAGATCGCCAACTTGCACTTCGAGCTCTCGCTCATACGACGAAGAGGCATCACTATAGGTCTGGCATCTTTCACTAAATCAATTTGAAACTCGATCTCTTGGTGTAGTGGACGTTTGGTCACTTCCCCGAAGATGTCCTAATACTCGCCAACAATAGGCACATCTGACAACTCAGCATACGGGATATCGAGAGAATATAGAAAACTAGCTGTCACCCTATCACTAGGTAGGCAACCAAACAATACCCTCCGCCATCATGCACCCTAATGGTCACCGAAGACCCTTCACAGTCTACACCACCCCATACTTTTGGAGCCAATATACTCCCAAAATAATGCCAAACCCAGTAAAGTCCAAAACAAAGCAATCACAAACAAACATGCGTCCATGACTCGATAGGACCAAATTACGACAAATCATACTAAGGCTAGTTGAACCGTCAATCGGGTTCGTCACAAATAAAGGCTTATCGACAATCTCGGGTTCCAGTTCCAACCTATCTACTAGGTCACTAGATACGAAGGATTGAGAAGCTCCGATATCAAACAATACTCAAACAGGAACATCCTAAATAGAAATCATACCTTGAGTAACGACGCCCTTTCCCTTCTGCGCTGTAGTTGAGGCATTTGACGAAGAAGGAACAACGTTGATAGCATATGCTTTCACCAGCGCCGACCCTAGGCCTGGGCTATCAGGGCGACGACCTAGGGCCCAATATAAAGAGGGGGACAGTTTTTGAAATTAATACTATATAGAAGTTAGAATTGTACTTCTAAATAAATGAGATGGTGGAGTAGTGGTAAGGCATAATAGGCTAGCGTAGAACACCAGGGTTCAAATCTTATAATGGTACGTTTTCAATTAGAGGCTAAACAACCTTGCCTTATCCTTTATCCATTTTTTCCAGTTTCATAGTAAGGCATGATTTCAATCTAATTTCTTGTCCAGGGCCCAATTTCATTTTGGATCGGGCCTGACTTTCACAATCTGCTTCTCTTTTCGGGGTTGTGGACATTTATCCTTGTGATGTCCCACTTGGCCGCAATTGAAGCACTTCTTGTCCGCTGGCTTTGCTCGACAATCTTTGGCATAGTGGCCCTTCTTGCCACAGCTAAAGCACTCGACATCTTTCTTATCATTCTTTTTTTGTCCATCCTTGGTTTGGTTCTGCTTCCTCTTGTTCTGGGAAATCTTCTTGCCTTCACCGCTTACCTGCGGTTTTGACTCTCCTGCAGATGCAATAGCAACCTCAGTCTTTGACTTAGGGTAAAGACTCTGATCTCAATGTTTTCCCCACAATAGATACGAATGTCTCATCGATGTGGTTTATAAGCCTATCCCCAATTACTCATCTAGGCAAGTTATAAACTTCTCATTCTTCTTCTCAGCAGTACCGATAAGAGATAATCCATACTTCGATAAAGTATCGAATTCAGCAATATATTCCGAGACTGCCTAAACATTTTTCTTAAACTCCAAGAATTTCCTAAACAATTCGGATTTCTGAGCAGCTGGGATAAATTTGTCACTGAAGCGAGTCTTAAACTGATTCCAAGTAACTTGATCCTCAAGGGTAGCTGCTTTAATAGCATTCCACCAATTCATAGCCCATCCTTGAAGTTGACGCGATGCTAACTTTCTTTTCATTGCATCATCGATTCCCAAATCCTCGAAGATGCGCTCACAACTATCAAGCCAATCTTGAACATCCGTAGCTTATTCCGTTCCATGGAACGGCTTTCCACCAAGATTAGTATAATCCTTGCTGAGCTTGGCGAAATCGGCTCTAAGCGCATGCACTACTGCACCAACACCATTAGCAGCATTAGGAATAGCTCCCTGAGCATCCCTAAGAATCTCTCGCATAAGGCAGTAAACATCGTCCTCATATCAGGGACATTCCCATTGTTGGCCCCTGAACCCGTACTCCTCATATATCGGCTCATCGTTCAATCTGTAAAGAGAAAACAAATAACCATCTCCATAGCGGTGCCAGTGCAATGCGACTTCATCCTTAGATATACTAACAGTGTGTGTGTCTATATATATATATATATATATATATATATATATATATATATTGGAGGGTTCCGCTACACCTCTTATATTGCATGTGAACTCTCCCTCTCAATCTCATCCACCCATTCCTCCGCTCATTCTCTCTTTCCATTTGAATATTCTTTCTTAGTGGGAAGAGAGAGAATGAGTGGGGGAATGAGTGAATGAGATTCAGGGGGAGGGTTCACGTGCAATATAAGAGGTGTAGCGGAACCCTCCTTATATATATAGAGGAGAGCTTTTGAAAACCAAAATATCACAAATACGCACTCTCATATACATATACTCTCTCTCCCTGATGTCTTCCCCTAGGTCAAACTACGCAACCTAGGCTCTAATACCAAGTGTAGCGGCCCGCCCCGCACCAGCTGACATTTCCCGGAAAATGCGTTGTGCCAATGTCCAACTAGCATGGGATGATCATCAATAGAAAGGGATTTGAAACTATGAATCACCAAGAACCTATAGTACATCTCATAGCGCATGGAAGAAAATACAATAATAACATAACTTGACATAAAATAGGCAACATAGTGTATGAGCTAAAAACTAAACCATCGTAGCAGAGGAATCCAAAATACAGCTTATGATCCAGACCGTTATTACAATTTCAAAATACTATCTCTAAAGAAAAATAGGAAAGGTACACTACTAATGCCCAAAGTAGTGACCGACAACAACAAAGGGAGAATATATGTAAATAATACGTGAAAGCCTCATGTTCGTCTCCGGACAACTACTCGTGTATAACCACCTAACATGTCTCTAGTCTGCTCATTTAGGAGCACCCAGAGTAATAATAAGAGACATAAAACTCTGGGTCAGACAAAAGTCTGGTATGAGCGATAACAGCAAAATAAAGCAATAACAGGTATAAATAGTCATACCTGAACCAGGACCTACAACCAAAGAGTTAGCACAACAAGGTGTACAGTATTCTAAGGTAACACTAACATAAAGTGTAAAATGGGAGTGTGCATGTCATGATGATAGCAAACATCAAACATAGCAATCATCCTTACATCTCTCACTCAGTGCGTAAAGCATACGATATCCACAACTTTGATCACCAGAACTATTGGGGCCATGACGGAGTCCTGCCCCGTCAAACTATCACTATGACCACTTTACCCTTGGGGCCCTGATGGAGTTCGACTCCATACAATCTCTGACCCCACCGCACTAATCCATAGTCAATGCCCCCCTCTTAATAGTGAACCAAAGTTATAGATATCAATAACCCCTTTGCACATGTCCCACAACAAAGCCCAACTTTAGAAGTTAACCCGTCGATCCCCATTTGGATCTTGAGCTATTATTTCTCATCTGGACTTCATTTGCATATCGGTTTAATCAGATTGGAATTGATCTTTAAAAAAGTTCATAGTCATCCCCGGTCATTCATCCTCCATGGGTCGGTCGAACATCATCGTTGGGTTGGTCGAGCATGCATATGTATAAAGGGTCGGTCGAACATGCAATCCCTGGTCAGTCGAACATGCACCACTGGGTCGGTCAAGCATGCGTGTATATATATATGTATATATATAGGGTCGGTCGAACAAGTATCATCGTGTCGGTCGAACATCGTTATACCATCATTGGGTCGGTCGTACACCATGGGTCGGTCGAACATCGCATAGAGGGTTGGTCGCTCGACCATAGCCTGCACCAATTTTCCGGCAAACCATTTTCGCCTCTCGACGACGTTTTCGACCATTCTAACTTCACTAATCAATCATAGATCATACCAAATAGTAGTAACTACATATTGGTTCAATCAAAAAGATCAAAACATCAATCACATAGGTTATTTTAGATCAAACATACCCAAAATCCATGATTTTCCCCTTAACCCCCTTAACCATGTTTAACTATAGGATTAGCAAACTAAATCCAAATATACCCAATTTTTTCCAGTGACATAAAATAATATTTTAGAATTTTTGCGTATTTTTCCCGATTTTTCTGAGTCATAATTTCGCTAACTATCACTAATCACCCCTAACTAGCCGTAATTAGTGAAAAAGCATGCAAATCACTCACTTTAGCCACAATTAAATTTCAGATCTAAAACTCTATATGATCTGGCATGGATCCCAATGTATTCTAGCAGCTCTATCTCGATTTCTATGATAATCCGCCTTAATTTGATGTAGATTTGGCTAATATGTGATTAGAAAGGTGATTAGAGAGTGATTTAGAAGATGGAGGCCATTGCTAGGATTAGAGGAATGTTTGTGGAGGCCAGAGAAATGAAAAGGAATCATTCTCTAACTCCTTTCTGCCCTCCCATAACCCTAATCCCGAAATGGGTTATAGGCCTCGCTGGTAATCACTCGATTAAGCCCAATTAGGCTATTTTTCCATCTTCAAATCTTATTTCAGCCATATCTCCCAAACGTTAAATCTGTTTGATTAATGTAACCACTCTATAGAAAGGTAAACCATCATCCGAATCCAATGGTAGTGGTTTCAGGTCAAAACTCCTTACCAATCAAAAGTTATAGGCGAAACATGATTCACCAGGGGCAAAACGGTCATTTAAAAATCGGCAAAATCGTGAATGTGGGAAATGACCCCCAATAGTCGTTTTCCAAAGTTACCCGACCATACGACTTCGTATGAAAATAAAATAATTATTCTACGATCCTCTAATACGTAGAATGCGAGTCGTTACACCAACATAATGTTTCCATCTTGATCTCTTATTGTCGACCCGACTGCTTTCTCTCTTTCCATCTTTTTGCACATCAGTTTCTCCTATTTTATCGCCTTTCTGATATATATAGACACACATGATGAAATGAAATCCACCAAACTAAAAATGAACATATATTATAAGAGACATTATGATGTTCTTACTAGTGTGGGAAAAAGTAATAACTGTTGGTCCTCTTTTTGGCAAGGCAGTCATACATAAGGTTTATGGTTAATGATGTACTTGAGAATCAAATACATCTGTCAAAGTTCGCAAAGCGGTTTGGTCGAAATTGCGAAACTCTCAAACTAGTCAAACAAAAATACATTGGATTTTGAAAAAACTACAAAAACTACAACTTGACATGGTACAATCAAGAAAAATTGCTTGTGCAACTCATCTTGGCACAAATCGGCCATCCAGCAAAGTAACAAGTTGAACACTTCAAAATTACGTGATCGACACATGAAAAACCTCAAAAAACACATGCACACACCAACCCCGGCTACTTTGTAAATTTGGCTTGGCTTTGGAAATATTTGTATTCCTCAAGGATACAAATACACAATTTTCGTATCCAATATGGGATACGTAGAACGTATTTTGTATCACTCCAGGGGGTACGTTGTACAAGATTTTGGCATGCTCGAATCAGCTGAGCACTTCGATCTGATCACTCTTTTTCCTTCGATCGACACACGACTTTACGATTTGGCACTTACCACTTCAGGGATGCGATGCGAAGTGGCAACCTAAGAGGGGATACAAAAATTTCCTGATCAACATAGAGCGGGATGTGATTTTCATGGGTGGGACTTAGTGATCCGGATGCAAAATCCGGATCTTGGCAAGGCAGATGTAAATTTGGCCAATGGATTTAGTACATTCAAAAACATGTGCGGATCCACTGTTTTTAGGTGGTCACCTTGTGATGATCACTGTTTTTGACACTTTTTCCAAGATACAAAATATTGGCTCGGGATATGACTTTTTGGCTATGTTTTCGTGATGCAAATTTCACACCCCCTTGGGAAATTAAATTCATGCTGATGCATGAAAACTTCACCTATAAATACTCCCTCTTTTGGCATTCGAAGGGGTTGACATTTTTGGACTTTGACTACACTTTTGGAATACGGGATTGGACCTTCAAGATACCATAAATGGCATCCATGGTGAATCTCTTAGCTTTGGACTTCATCTCGGACTTGTAAACTTCACATAGAACTTTACCTATAACGTTTTGGCTTTCACTTGGAATTTTTGACATCTCTTGGACATTCATGCATAATCATGAACATTGAAGCTTCTCTTTGGACATTATTGTTAACACCAACACAATTTGGCTTAACGAAGAAGAAAAACAAGTGCATTTTAGTCAAAATTATGAATTAACAAGCTATTTCACAACTTTTTACACTCAAATTGTCCGAACTTGAATAAACATTGTAACCGATAAATCTATGATGAATGATTACTATAATGGACGTAGGCGTTAGTGCCGAACCACTATAAAAAGTTGTGCGTCCCTTTATATTTTTTGTACTTTGGATTGAGGATTTACTATTAAACCTAAACTAGGTGGTTGGCGTGATAGAGTCATCACTTTTCTATGTCAACACTTTGACGTTCCAAGAAGGGGGTGCAACAACTTCGACTTCGGCTTCAGTCTCAGTTCTTTGCTTTGGTTCTCGTCCTTGTTTCTCGACTTTGGTCTTTGGATTTTGGATTTTGGATTTCAATTTTGACTTCATTCAGGAAACAGATTTAGCTCACACTTCCTCATGGTTAAAAGGATACAGATAAGCTTAGCTCGCTCGGAAGGAGTAGGAATTGAGGAAAGTTAGGAAATCTTCTCGGCCGGACATCCATCAAACTACGTTATTGGGATAGACATCGACGAAGTTGTCAAAGATTTAACTAAGGATCTCACTTCTCGCTTGGAACAACAACAAGAACATTTCCGTCAATAGGAAGCTACTATAAACACTTTTCTCGCCCAACTCAAAGGAACAATGATGCCATCAGGCCAAGGAAACATGGTTGGAACAAGCACTAGTGTTCCGCAAGGATTAGCTCGGGACTTAGGGACAATTCCCGAAGAACAACCCCACGTTGACGCCAATCTGCAGACAGCTACCAGATCAGCTTTTCTCGAGGGCACCACCTCTAATCGCGTACAAGGTTCAACTCAGGTTATGGTTAATCAGGTTTCAGGTTCATGAGTTGGTAATATCACTCAAGTGCCAGTACGCATAGCTTTGGAAGTAGAAACTCCCATAGTTCTGAATCTTGGATTCGTGCCAGTCGTGGCACCATAGGTTAGGATTGAGCCCAGTGTTCCGGTTAGGGATTAACAATTCGCTAACCTTGGACTTGTGTTGTGGGAACCATTGATTAGAGGTAGTTGTTCGGTACGGGAAGTGAAAGTCAAGTCGCTGATGCTATTCAACGCTTCACCCGGGGCAGGCCACCCCACACATGCTTGGATTGTGTTACTCACATCTCTTTCTCTTAAAACATCAGGAATTCTAAAAACCCACCGGACTTCAAGTTGCCAATATTAGAAGATTTCGATGGTAAGAAGGATCCTATAGTTCATCTGATGTGCATGCGCTACGTGCGCCATATGGAAGTTCTTTCGACTTTAGATAGCATTATGGTGATGTGCTTTTCGCTCTATCTCACAGACATTGCTGCTTGTGGTTCATGTAGTTGGAATCTGAATCTATCAATAGTTGGGTCGTATTGGTTGGAAAATTTGTCGAACAGTTCGGAGTTCATATCGCCCAACTTAAGAATGTTATGACTTTAACGATATTCAATCAAAGGACGTGCGAGACGTTATGCAAGTTCTTGGAAGATTCAATGCCGCAGTGGCCTCTGCCGATAGGCTGGATCCGTCCATGGTTCTAATGGTCGTCGTCTCCGACGTTCTTAAAATTGATTTCAAAATATTATTGCGACGGGACTCGCCAAGGTGTCACGCCGAATTTTACTTCGATGAAGAAATATTTCTGAGAGAGGAAGATTACCATGATTAAAAACATGTGCATTAAGTCAACTCTACAACGGGCGGAGGGCCATTTGTGCTCGAGAAAGGGAATGGTAAATCTTGGGATGATCGGAGCACACAGCCTCACATCAAGCCAAGGTTCCCGACATACACCGAACTCACTCATGGCTTGGAAAGGATCTATCTCGATGTTCATAACAGTGCTCCCTTTTAAAAGCCTTCCAAGAGGGACCCGACTGAAAGACAAGCAAGCTCAGACAAAACTGCTTGTTCCATGAGTTGCCTGGTCATGACACCGACAATTGCAGGAAGCTTCACGATCAGATCGAGGCACGCATCAGGCGTGGTGAGCTACCACAATATGTCAGGAATCTAATGACAAAACCACCACGTATTCAACTCTTACTGCATCTCAGGATAAAGGTATGCTAGAACGTGATCACCGTAGCATCATAATCAATGGATCCGTCCCTACGGATCCTTTTGGCTTTCTAGACTCTAGTCCATTATCTATGTTTGTTCTTATTGTCGGTGACTTCTCGCCTTTTTTGATTTTCCCTACTTGTAATCAAAGCAACTACGCCATCTCACATAGGTACGGAACCGACTTTTGGTCTCCAGTTGTGCTTTGAGTTGGACTATTGATGTTGTACCTCTGCAGTATTAATAAAAGAGTACTTTATTACTCCGGTCCACACTTGGTCCGCCAAGTATAAAATTAGGACTCGGATCCCTATTTGGTCTACCAAGTATAAAATTAGGACTTTGGTCCCCACTTGGACTGCCAAGTATAAAATTAGGACTCAGGTCCTCACTTGGTCCTCCAAGTTTAAAATTAGGACTCAGGTCCTCACTTGATCAGCCAAGTATTAAATTTGAACTCAGGCCCCCCCTTGATCAATCAAGTGTAAAATTTGGGCTATGGTCTCACACTTGATTATTCAAGTTCAAAATTTGAACTCCTGTCGCACACTTGATCAGACAAGTATTAAATTCGTACTTTGGTCCCACACTAGATCAATCAAGTATAAAATTCTGACTTCGGTCATATATTTGGTTAGCAAGCATAAAACTCAAACTTTGGTTCATAACTTTGGACTCAAGTACTTGGACTTAGGTTCACGAAGCTCTAGGATTCGGGTCCACTGACTCTGGTCCAAAACTTTTCAGAACTTAGGCTATCAGGTGTTAAGATTCTTCAATTGGGTTCACTAATCACACGAACTTCACGACCTAGTCCGCCAAGTATGGAAGTTCCTTATCTTAATCTTCCTAGTATGGGAATCATAACAACCTGGCCCGTCAAGTACACAATCTCACATAACTTAATCCGCCAAGTACGAAGCCCTTTTTACAAGTACATACTTGCTTCAATAGGACCCGATAAGCCCATGGATTCCATTTTTTGGATCCCATCCCGGACTCAACAGTCTGCAAAAGTATGATCTCAGCTATTGTCGGATTTCTATTCTCATACGATCTCAGTGATCGTTGGATTTATATTCTAGTACGATCTCGGTGATCGCTGGACTTCTCTCAAATATCAGCTCGTAGATTTATAGATTTTCAGACCACGCGCAAAACACATCTTCCTTCGGTCAAAAAAAATATATATTTTTAGGGGTAAAGTGTTAACCCTCTTTTTGGCAAGACAGTCACACATCAAGTTCATGGTTAACGACGTGCTTGGGAATCGAGTACATTCGCCGAAGTTCGCAGAGCGGCTTGGTCGAAGTTGTGAAGTGCTCAATCTTATATTTTGAATTTTGGCAGAACTAGTGTTGATCATTCAAAAAATGCTGATCGACATGGTACGATCAAGGAAAATTTATTGCGTAACTCATCTTGGCACGAATTGTCCATCTAGCAAAGTACCAAGTTCGACACTTCATAATTACGTGATCAACACAAGAAAACAATCAAAATCCAGATGCACACACCGGCTCCGGCTACTCTGCAAATTCAGCTGGGCTTTGGCAATATTACGTGATCGACACGTTGTACAAGGTTTTGGCATGCTCGAATCAACTGAGCACTTGGATCGACACATGGTTTTACAATTTAGCGCTTGGCACTTTAGCGATGCGATGTGGCAAGCCAAGAGGCGAAATCTGGAGCTTGGCACGACAGATGTGAATTTGATCAATGGATTTCACACGTTCAGAAATGCTTGTGAATCCACTGTTTTTAGCTGATCACCTTGTGTTGATCACTGTTTTTTGACACTTTTTCTAGGATATGAAATTTCGGATTAGGATAGGATTTTTTGGCTTAGTTTTCGTGATGCGAATTTCCATCCTCTTGGGATATAAAATTCGAGATGACGCATGCAAACTTCACCTATAAATACCCCCTCTCTTGGCATTCAAAGGATTACATTTTTGGACTTTGATTACACCTTGGCATAGGGGGTTGGAGCCCCAAGACTCCATTAATGGATTCCATGGTCATTCTCTTGGCTTTAGACTTCATCTCAGACTTATAGATTTCACATAGAAGTTTGCCTACAACTTATTGGCTTTCACTTGGATTTTTTGACGTCTCTTGGACATTTATGCATACTCTTGGACATTAAAGCTTCTTTTTGGACATTGTTGTTTATGCCAACACACTTTGGCTCAACGAAGAAGAAGGGCATTTTAGTCAAAATTATGAATTTACAAGCTATTATACATTCAATTTGTCCGAACTTGGATAAACATTGTAATCGCAAATCTACAATTAATGATTTCTATAAAGTGGATGTAGGCATTAGTACCGAACCACTATAAAAAGTTGTGCTTCCCTTTGTATCTCTCGTACTTTGGATATTTGGATTGCGGATTTACTATTAAACTTACACTTGGGGGTTGGCATGTGAGAGTTGCCACTTTTCCACGTCAGCAATAACAGTTTCTTCAATTACTAATAAGTCATAGTCAAGGACCTCTAACTCAAGTGGTTAACGGAGTAATACTTAAAAGTCATTCGTTCAATCCCCTAAGATTTAAAAAAACTACAATATTAGAATAATGTGTTGCGCATTTTGCAGAAAATATAAGCCAGGTAAAATATTAATTTGGTATTTGAAAAATTCTATTCATACATTATAGATTACTTTAATTACATTATAAAAGGTAGAATCAAATATAAAGAAAGAAATTGGTATATAACTGCTCTTTGTTTGTATTACGTATAATCAACTTTAACAATTTTTTTACTATAAATAAATATAAAATTTAAAATTTCATACTAAAATTAATATTTCTAGAGTACAAAGTTATTTAGTCTTTGACCTAAATCAGATATTATTTGCACTAGAAAGTGTAGAAACAGGGTACAATAAGGTTGTGGTGAATCAAAAAATGAAGACAAGAAAAGATAAAAAGGTCATGTCACATAAAACGGTAAGAAAAGTCCCAAAAAGTTTTTAAAATGTCATTCACCTCTTTGTTAATGGCGGCCTCTCAAGTAAATCATTCTTCTTCTTCTTCCACCTCCTTCGCCTTTGACACCGCCTTCCCTCCCCTATCCTCCCGTTCATCTCCGCCTATTCCCCCCGATCCACCACCTCCAATTGCAAACCCCTCTTCTGGTAAACCCTCTCATTTGAATTTCATAACTAATCCTTCAGATCTGCAACCTACCATTGTTTGATCTGCAAATCCTTCATCATCTGACACCTCTTTTCCGGCATTCACTAAGAAAGACTATGCATCCCTTTTTAATTCACTCCCTCGCAACGAAGGAGCCTATCAGCCCAATCACTTCGACATTCCTAGGGATGGCATTCCACAACAGATTCTAGAGTCAGTTAGATCTGAAGGTATGCAATACTGGACCAATTTTTTGGTGGGCTTTTTCCTAGATGGTAATTCTTCATACTCCATGGTAGTAAATTTCTTAAATCGTTTTTAGAAATTAGATGGGGAAGTTAGTATTAGATCAGATGGTATGCACTATTTTTTCAAATTCTCCAATGATCAAGATATGGATTTTTTTTTTTGAAATCTGATGCTATTTTCATTAAAGGGCGTATGTTCATCATAACTAGATGGGATCCAACAATAGGAAATTCACAGGCTCAGATTAAAAAAGTTACGGTTTGGGTTCATTTTTATTTTATTCCGACAATTCTTTGGACTTTATTGGTTATAAATTGGTTAGCTTGTCATGTCGAGAGATTGATATGCTTTGACAATAGCACAGAAAAGCTTCAAAGATTTAGGTATGCAAAAGCATTAATTGAGATTTCCTCTGATTTTGATCTTCTTGATAAAATAGTGGTAGGAGGTTTAGGTAAAGATTGCCCTTCAATTAAATTATCCTATGATTGGAGACCCAAAATATGCACTGTTTGTAGGGTATTTGGGCATACAACTAGCAGCTGTGAGTTTAATATCCATGCAAAGGATAAACGGGATAAGCATGTTGAGGATCTTATTGATCATCATCGGCAATTTAATAGGAAAGATACTACTAATGCTAATCAAGGTAATTGGAAATCTGCTAATACAAGAAACGATAAGTATTGGAGAAAGAAAGGGGTTCAGAATAGTAGTAGGCAATTGAAAAAGATGTGGAAAATGTTAATGAAAATCCCTTTAATGTTCTGGAATCAGAAGCAGAGGGTAACAATAGTCATGAAACTGCTGACGTGAATAATGTTAATAATGGTAATGATGCTGATCATATAGATGTTAATATGGATAATGCCCTTGAAGCTGCATTAGATTCTGATACACCAGAAAGAAATAATATTTATAAAGTGGTTCTTAATAATGTGATCAACAATGTTGCTCAGTTTGCTGAAGATGCGGCTCTGCAGGGTAACATAGTAGAAGGGCATAACAATGAAACTGTGCAAACACCAAAGTCTTTATCTGGTAATAGCACTTTTGGTTCTTCAGATTCCTTACCAGAGTTATCTAGGCCAAATACCTCCATTTCTCCTATCGATAAAGGTTTGAAGCTTACTCAGTCAGCTCATAATCCTTCATGGTCATCGGTTTCTCCTTATGCTAACTTGAAGCGTCCTCAAGATCTTACTTTACCTCCTCCAATGGTTACCGGTTGTGGTTTAACTTTTCCACAAGTTAATACCTCTTTAACTTCTCTATCTTCTGCAATTCCTACGAGTTCTCTTCCTTTTTTATCTAAACCCAAGAAGCTGAAAGGGAAATTTTGGGACTTCTCTGATTAGATGATGGTAATGACTTCTTGCCAGAGGATGTGATGCCTCTTACCAACAAGATGAAACGACATACCAGGAAGAATCCTGGCCCCATGTTTGATCCTGTCTTAAATTGAGTCACGAGTCACTGGACTCTTTGTCAGTGACAGCTTTACACAGTTATTGGTAAACTGTGACGAGAACCTTACTGTGCATGCGGTTTGGAATTGGTTTATGGGGACGATTCGGTGAAATATGTTGCCTGTTTCTTTCTTTGCAATATGGATATAGGAATTTTCTTCTTGGTGTTGCTGCTGTGATTCTCGTGTGACGTAGTATCTTCACCTTGATATGAATAATGCTGCAATAAGTATGCTTCATGTTTATTTTTGTAATCAGTTTTTGTAAGTTCAAGGCTAGACATTCAAGAGTCTATATTGCTTTTGCATTTTAAGTCGATGTAACTCTTGTTTTTGTGAATAATAAAATTTTCACTTTCCTTTCAAAAAGTACAAAAATGTTTATAGTGGATAAGTATTTTATATTTATGATTACGTAGATCAGATCGGTATGGATCTAGTGAGTACAAAAATATTTGAGGAAAACAAATGCCTATGGGTCCTTCACATCAGTCATACATAAGATATATTAGATAGAGATGACCACAAATCTTTCTGAAATTTCATTTGGAGAAACTCGAGTTAGAGAGGAAGCCACCACAGAAATTTAAGCCTCTAATTAGATAATATATCAGATCGGTACTGATCCTTATGTGTGAGGGATTGGTACCGATCTCATAACATTGTGATTAGTGATGCTCAATCCTTGTGGGAGTTCATATGGATGCTAACATCTATGTTCTACAGTTTATTAGCATAGTCACGTATGTGTTTTCTTGAGACATCGGAGAATCTTCGTTGAATTAAACGGCTGGTCTAGGTCAAGGGATGTATACTAATCCTTTACCGAGAAAGGATGCCCATCTATACTTAGAGCATTTCAAGATGTTATTCTGCTGCTTTCACTTGACCTTTTCCCTATGGTCTTGTTTGTACTTGATTTTTGGATCTTTAGGTTATTAACTTGGGTTACAGCCATCCAGTTGCACCTTTTCAATCAATCAGTTGTTTTCGACCCAGAAGGTTGGGTAACACTTTCCTTAAAGTATGTTGTTATTCTTTGAATCGTGACTAGGTAAGATCATTAGAAAAAACTCCACTCTATTTCTAGAATGTTCATTATTACTCCGATGAGTTTCTTTTGTGGAAAATTGTACCTATTGTGGTTCACAACGATGCTTGCTTGCTATTTGATAGTATATGTATGAAATTATGATTTACTGGCAGTTATCCATACTTAGTTCCGTTGAGTTGATTTAGGTAGTAGACCTTAGTTGTTTAAACTGGACTTTGGAGTTCATGGGTAGCAATCCAACTTTTGCTCAGTCATGAAATCGATTGTCGAGCATATTCAAGTGTTTATGCATTCACATATACATTTTGGTCATTAGCACTTATGTACAATCAAAGTAAATAGATCATTTCCAAGTTAAGTCATATTGTAACACCGGAAAATTTAATCTTAGCACGTTCTGATTGGTTGAGTGACGTAAATGACTTGGATTTAATCTAGAAATCTAACGGTCTAAGATTCCTAGGCTGCATTATAAATAGACCCCTAGGCCTAGCAATTCATTCACAATACATTCTTTCCCCTTTGGGTTCTCACTTTTTGAGACAGACCTAACCTAAATTTTTATAGGGAAAAGGTCTATAAAATAAAAGGTTTATGTAATCCTATCAGAGGCGGGTTGTGCAGTAGCCAAGGAAAAGAGCTTAGAACAACGAGTGTAACACCCCACATCCGTTAGTGTCACTCACAAAGGGAATGCACTAAGTTCTGTGGAGCATTTAAGGTAAAAGATGCAGATAAATTACAAGACGGATAAATAAAGCAGCGGAAAAGTGAATAAAACTTTATTTCATTTATGAACAGCTTGTACAAAGATTGTTTTCCAACAACAAAGTATCTATCTTGTTTAATAAAATAAAGAAGCATAAATATACAATGATATTCCCCAATAATCCATTAGCCAGCCATAGCGGTGGAAAAGAGAGTCCAAAGCAGCACATCAAAGAGTCTTCAAGCTTAGGAAGAGTAACAGGTCCATACAAATCTGAGCTATTCCCTCCCTGACTACCTTGGGGGGGGGGAACGGAAGAAAAGAAGACGAAAGAAAACATAGAGTCAGACATAAAGCCTAGTAAGTCTAGTGGTGCTTCAGTATATGAATAAGGAAAAGGATATGACAGGCATAAAAATGAAAATGGGAAAATACCATAAACTAAGGCAAAGCAGTTTAGAATCGAAATTTCTATCGCATCCCATACTAATCTCTGCACCACCTAACTAGTTTCCCAACTAGTAATCTGTATAAAATGATAACGTGATCCCAGTCCCTGTAACTGTGGTTGCCATCAGGCGCACATTTATTTATTACCTAGATTTAATCTAGGGTTTTCTATCTAGCGTTCCATAGATTCAACTAGGGTTTATGTGACTTGTCTACTACTTCTCGGATTCAGGATTTATGCCACCTAGGTCCACTAGGGATTATGCTACCTGTCGAACGATGCCCCTAGTCTAGGACACACTACCTAGAGTGGTATATGTTCCTAGACTTTCCCCACGTAAGTGTCGCGAATCGTTTATCGCTGTCTAGATGCACATGTCCTGAAATGTGCGACCCGAGTCCCATGGCAGGGCTATTTTAGAAACACGGAACTCGGTCGGGAGCTTTCAGATATCTGCCGATGCAGATGTTAAGGTCTGTTTTTCTACCAGTGGTTATGGTCCCACGTGACCCCTCCCTCAACTAATGAAAGGCAATCCAAGAAAATCAAGCACGGGAACTATACTCCTGCCACCTATGCCCCACTTTCCTATTGGCCAGCCTCACCCATAACTAGATAGCAAGTATATAGTTTGTTGGGAGTTCTCTGCCTTTCCGCATGCGTACTACGATTGACTTAAGATGGCAGGTAGACGACGAGTCGCTATCACAGGGCTGCTGGTCTCGTCGAATCACGCTGGTCCATCCCAGTCTTTAGGTTGCCTTAAATTTCAACCAAGGCATACCCTTGGTTCTTCTAACGCAGACCTTAACCTCTGTGAGCCCAGGCGGATCATCTACAACCTCACAGAGGGATACCAAGAGTACCCTCACGTCCCCCGAAGCTACGTGCTTCTAAACCCAGTCCGCTGGAGCCTTTTTCGAAATCGGATAAACGTTTCTCCTTCTCATGTACTTGTTAAGCGATGATCTACCATATCGGGTTATTCATCTATTATGGACCGGCTCAGTTTCCTTGACTAAGAATTATTACTTAGTTGTTCTCAACTAAGGTTTACCACTTAGTTTCTTTTCCCATAAATCTTGTTAACTAAGGTTTATCACTTAGTTTCTTTAACTGGGGATTTCAACTTAACTCCCGTTCTCGATTGTTTCTTAACTAGGGTTTATTACTTAGCCCTCTTTCTCGTCAAGTTGGATTGGTTAAGTGTCATTAGTCAATTCGGTTAGCTTAACCCATTCCTTTGGCATATTAAACTGGCTAAGTGTTATCAGTAGTTCATGTTGACTTAACTATATCACAAACCAAGTTATATTGGTTAAATATTTTCTTATTACTTAACCCAACCCATTCATCTTGTATTGGTTAAGTGTCCCCTAACCTAATCTTGCCCATCTGTTTTAACTAACATGTTATAACGTTTAAGTGTTCCCTTAGTTAACTTAACCCTAACATCTGTTTAGTTAACATGTTCTAATGGTTAGGTATCGTCCCATCATGTTTCAACTTAACCCTGTTCAATTTATCACACTATGATGGTTAAGTGTTCTAAGTTTACTTAACTCTACCCTCTAGTCCAGCTAACATATTAAATTGGCTAAGTGTATTTACTTATCCTTACCCACTTATCTAGCTAACGTGTTATAATGGTTAAGTATTCTAAATTTACTTAACCTCACCCACTTATCTAATTATCATGTTATATCAGTTAAGTGTCCAGAATTTACATAACCTCACCCTCTAGTCTAATTAATATGTTAAATTGGTTAAGTATATTAACTTTACTTAACCTCACCTTCTAGTCTAGTTAACATGTTAAATTGGCTAAGTGTTTTCTGAGTTACTTAACCCCTACAAGTATTGTCTTGTTAACATGTTAAGCTGGTTAAGTGTTTTAGTTAACTTAACCCTACCATCTGTCCTTAGCCTCTTAGAGCACCTGACCACTCACATTAGACAGATATTGCTATGATTACTGGATGTGCCGGTCGGTTCTGGGCAGGTTTACACCGTAGCTCAGTCTAACCTTGGGTCATTATTGGGCTCAATGCTTAACCACCTACATTGGATAGGTATTGTTGTGACTACTGGACAGCCGGGCGGGTCCGGCCAGGTTTACATCACAACTCAATCCAACCTCGGGTTAAGCATACTCGTATTTTCTAGATTTACACTTTTACTTATGTAAATATTTCATGTTACATGTTTGATTCCAAACTAATGGTACATAATTTATATCATTTTTGGCCTTAACCCATTTCATGGTTTTTAGTCCCGCCGACATATTAACATACTTTAATTTAATAGTTAGTCCAACGTTACCCTCGCTCGATTATTCATATTAATCGTATGAAGATATTGGGCCCGCTAATAGGCCCAATCCATGAACAAAGTAAAGAAGGGAGCATAGGTTCAATGAACCTATACTATGAAATTTGGCCTAAACGTAGTTATCGATTAGCGTGTGACATAAAGGCGTAACTAGATAAATAAGGTGATCTCGCATAACACGAATCATAATATTGCATAACATGTCACAAACTTGCATATGAATATTGGATCTAGTTAGATAGGTGTCATGTAAATCATAAATTCTGGACTATTATAAAGATATAACATGGTATAACATGGTATAGCATAATAGGTGTCACATGAAATGGCATACTTTTAGACTTTTTTAAACATGGTTTTATACACATATAACTAGGCATAATGTCAAACACCAAACTAGCATAAAAATGTCCCCTTTTTGACATAACCCAAAGGTGTAAACTAAGTTTACATCAAGTAGCTTATTCCAACATGAAACTAGTATATTTCGTGTAACCAAAAGGTACTTGCATAAACCCAATTATCACTTGCAGATAAACATAATAATGTATACAAAGGGTTTGAGTCGTGTAGGCATAAAGGGTTTCAACTTGGAACATGTTTAGATGAGTCTCAACTTAGGCCTAAAAAGAATATATGCTAACCATGTTAACGACATAACATAAAGATGTCAATTCTAGTTTTTACTACAAACTTGCTAGTGATATTTATTTTCATATACAAATGTCAATAGGTTCGCATCAACCAATTTATGCCACAAATACCCAATACAAAATATGACATAATCAACTCAATATACAGAATTTACATTAATATTGTACGATAGTAAAACCCTAATTTCATTTACATCGAATCACATCACAATTTCTATTCATATTCAGAAAAACCACTATACTTACAACGAATGCATAATCTTGAATTCTGGATTCTGAATTCTGAAACTGAGATGCGCTCCTTTGGGTAGACTAACGTTGCGTTGATTATTTTTGATTAAACTTTTGTCTACTTCTTAATTTGATTCATCTCTAAGCTTTAGTGTTGGCTAGTCTCTAGGCTTTCTAATTGACGGCCATTCCTAGTTCCTTTCCAGCCGCATGATGGCTTTAGTATTCTATTATTTGTGTGGGTTTAGGGTTAGACTTGAATTGTATTTATAGAATTTCAATCTAATTAGAGACGTCGATGAAGCTAGAGTGAATCCAGACCATCCATCTCAAGAGAAGCCAATTAGAAAGTGGCATGTAAGCCCTAGTGACTCAGCCAAGCCTCAGAATTCGACCAGACCCTGACCATGCCAACCAGGGCCTGACCAGTAGGTCTTTTAGACCTGGGCGCACTTGGCAGGTGCGCCAGGCTAAAATTGTACTGGCGCACTTCCCAAGTGCACCAGTTCAATTTTGTTCTGGCGCACTTCCCAAGTGCGCCAGTGCATTCTGACCCGTTTTCTGGTTTTTCTTCCCAACTTCGTTCGTCCATATCTTCTTCATACGATATCCGTTTTACGCAAACTTGGACTCTTTCTCAAGCAGAATTTCGAGACGAACGCAATGGCGTAACCCATTTTCCTAAATTCTTTTATTTAGAATTAATTATACTTTAATTTGTGAAGCTTAATGTTATAGAATTCACGGGGTGTTACATTCTCCCCCCCCTTAAAAGGATTTCGTCCCTGAAATCTTCAAGTCTAGGAGAACGTAAGTCCTAACATCTAATCGTCCATCTACTCAACCAACAAACACAGGTGTCTATTGTCCTTAAATGACTTCTAATGCTTTATGATTTATATGCACGGTGTGTGTATATGTCCTTAACTAATGCAAAATCAGGCGGTCTACTGATCCAGTTGACCTCCTTTATGCAAATCATGTAAGTGTCATGAATCCATCATGTATGAAAATTTTTCCTTACTCATAATTCTACATGAGTGCGCAACCATCAATACAATTGTGACATCCATATGACAACATATCAAGTTAAATCCGTTAAGCAAATACATATATACGGATGCAATATGAAAGTGACTAAGTCGTTCTTGCGCATATGGTGTGTATATGCATCCACGAGCAACCACTTGCAACCATCAATCATAACATGTTTCAAATACATGTTTCAAATACACATTTACATCCATTGGCTTTTACCTAAGCATCGATGATACGTCCTAGAGGATATACCTTAAAAGCTAGAAATAAGTAGGCATAAAATTCCTAGAGAAAGGATATTCCCTTTAGAAAAAGGGTATGATGCACGTATCTAGTCTTCAGTCTTCTAAGTCGCATCTTCTTGAGCTTCTCTGTACTGTACCTTATCTATTTAATCTTCACGATTGTGAAGCTTCTTGACCTCCCTTTCCAAAACTGTCGTTGATCGGATAGCTGGCTTTTCATTGTCAACTGGATATATGCGGAAGTTTAACCCGCATTTTAGGGGTAAACCCCTAACCTAATCAGAGCATCTGCGTACTCATGGACTATTCTGATGGATTGCAAATCGTCGATAAATGTATTAAGCGATTCTAGATAGCTAAGCCTAACTGATCCTTTTAGGATCACATAATCTCGAGGGTATTTCCAAGGCAAGTCAAAAAGTCTAACTTTCAGAATTACTAGCCAACTAACCCATGCCTAGGATCAACTCATAGCCTATGGACCCAAAACATTACGCTTAAACTCAACACTTAATGTGGCCGTTCTCAAATCCCTACAAACCAAAGGTAAACGGGCTGAACCACCAATTTGGATCTAAGACTAAATGGGATATTCTACTATACAAGAACCTAGGTGCAGAGACTGAACTATGAAAGAAGGTATAAACGAATGCGAAGCGCTAAGATCAAAAGAGTACTAATAGGTTGATCAAATGAAAAGTTAAACTTTTCCAATGGAGACTTTTACTATCTCTCTCCCAGGTATTCTGGTGGTGAAATCGTCCTCCTGAAAATCCTTTCCCTTGTCCTTGTCCTTGTCCTCGTCCTTAACTATATGTCCTATTATACCATAGAAAAGCTACTTCCTCTTGTCTTAGATTTTATAATTCCTTCCTCCTTCGTGAGCCAAGTCTATATCCATGAATTCCTCATCCTAGGGTTGTGCCCCTTAGCCAAACTCCTCATCCTCTACCTTGTGTAATCATGTTGACAAATATCTCGAAAGATGCCTCCATCGTATAGAAAAACCTACAAAGCTTGGAAGAAAACTAGCTGCAGGTGAAACTATTACGGCTATAGATGGAAGTCGGGTACTATTTCGCCCTTCGATGAGGTTACCTCCCAGAAAGCCAGGAGCCCCAGAGACTCAAGAAAGAAGGAAACAAGGGCTCAAACAGAGAATCAA
Source organism: Allium sativum (assembly GCA_030737875.1). Classification (NCBI taxonomy): domain Eukaryota; kingdom Viridiplantae; phylum Streptophyta; class Magnoliopsida; order Asparagales; family Amaryllidaceae; genus Allium; species Allium sativum. The sequence continues at coordinate 603,560,062 of CM060926.1, read as the reverse complement.
AAGATAGTGCATATGGCTTTGGGAAATATGCCTTTAAAACAAAACTTTTCTTTTGAAAATGCTTCTTTTAAACCCGTTTTGAAAATAATTTTTCAAATCTTTTATCTGATATGGTAACCTTCAGCTCTGATACCACGTGTAACACCCCACATCCGTTAGTGTCACTCACAAAGGGAATGCACTAAGTTTTGTGGAGCATTTAAGGTAAAAGATGCAGATAAATTACAAGACGGATAAATAAAGAAGCGGAAAAGTGAATAAAACTTTATTTCATTTATGAATAGCTTGTACAAAGATTGTTTTCCAACAACAAAGTATCTATCTTGTTTAACAAAATAAAGAAACATAAATATACAATGATATTCCCCAATAAAACATTAGCCAGCCATAGCGGTGGAAAAGAGAGTCCAAAGCAGCACATCAAAGAGTCTTCAAGCTTGGGAAGAGTAACAGGTCCATACAAATCTGAGCTGTTCCCTCCCTGACTACCTGGGGGGGACGCAAGAAAAGAAGACGAAAGAAAACATAGAGTCAGACATAAAGCCTGGTAAGTCTAGTGGTTCTTCAGTATATGAATAAGGAAAAGGACATGACAGGCATAAAAATAAAAATGGGAAAATACCATAAATTAAGGCAAAGCAGTTTAGAATCGAAATTTCTATCGCAACCCATACTAATCTCTGCACCACCTAACTAGTTTCCCAACTAGTAATCTGTATAAAATGATAACGTGATCCTAGTCCCTGTAACTGTGGTTGCCATCAGGCGCACATTTATTTATTACCTAGATTTAATCTAGGGTTTTCTATCGAGCGTTCCCTAGATTCAACTAGGGTTTATGCGACTTGTCTACTACTTCTCGGATTCAGGATTTATGCCACATAGGTCCACTAGGGATTATGCTACCTGTCAAACGATGCCCCTAGTCTAGGACACACTACCTAGAGTGGTATATGTTCCTAGACTTTCCCCACGTAAGTGTCGCGAATCGTTTATCGCTGTCTAGATGCACTTGTCCTGAAATGTGCGACCCAAGTCCCGTGGCAGGGCTATTCTAGAAACACGGAACTCGGTCGGGAGCTTTCAGATATCTGCCGATGCAGATGCTAAGGTCTGTTTTTCTACCAGTGGTTATGGTCCCACGTGACCCCTCCCTCAACTAATGAAAGGCAATCCAAGAAAATCAAGCACGAGAACTATACTCCTGCCACCTATGCCCCACTTTCCAATTGGCCAGCCTCACCCATAACTAGATAGCAAGTATATGGTCTGTTGGGAGTTCTCAGCCTTTCCGCATGCGTATTACGATTGACTCAAGATGGTAGGTAGACGACGAGTCACTATCACAGGGCTACTGGTCTCGTTGAATCACGTTGGTCCATCCCAGTCTTTAGGTTGCCTTAAATTGCAACCAAGGCATACCCATGGTTCTTCTGACGCAGACCTTAACCTCTGTGAGCCCAGGCAGATCATCTGCAACCTCACAGAGGGATACCAAGAGTACCCTCACGTCACCCGAAGCTACGTGCTTTTAAACCCAGTCCGCTGGAGCATTTTTCGAAATCGGATAAACGTTTGCTCCTTCTCATGTGCTTGTTAAGCGATAATCTACCATATCGGGTTATTCATCTATTATGGACCAGCTCAATTTCCTTGACTAAGAATTATTACTTAGTTGTTCTCAACTAAGGTTTACCACTTAGTTTCTTTTCCCATAAATCTTGTTAACTAAGGTTTATCACTTAGTTTCTTTAACTGGGGATTTCAACTTAGCTCCCGTTCTCGTTTATTTCTTATCTAGGGTTTATTACTTAGCCCTCTTTCTCGTCAAGTTGGATTGGTTAAGTGTCATTAGTCAATTCGGTTAGCTTAACCCATTCCTTTGTCATATTAAACTGGCTAAGTATTATCAGTAGTTCATGTTGACTTAACCCTATCACAAATCAAGTTATATTGGTTAAGTATTTTCTTATTACTTAACCCAACCCATTCATCTTGTATTGGTTAAGTGTCCCCTAACCTAATCTTGCCCATCTGTTTTAACTAACATGTTATAACGGTTAAGTGTTCCCTTAGTTAACTTAACCCTAACATCTGTTTAGTTAACATGTTCTAATGGTTAGGTATTGTCCCTTCATGTTTCAACTTAACCCTGTTCAATTTATCACACTATGATGTTTACGTGTTCTAAGTTTACTTAACCCTGCCCTCTAGTCCAGCTAAAATATTAAATTGGCTAAGTGTATTTACTTAACCTTACCCACTTATCTAGCTAATGTGTTATAATGGTTAAGTATTCTAAATTTACTTAACCTCACCCACTTTTCTAATTATCAGGTTATAACGGTTAAGTGTCCTGAATTTACTTAACCTCCCCCTCTAGTCTAATTAATATGTTAAATTGGTTAAGTATATTAACTTTACTTAACCTCACCTTCTGGTCTAGTTAACACGTTAAATTGGCTAAGTGTTTTCTGAGTTACTTAACCCCTACAAGTCTTGTCTTGTTAACATGTTAAGCTGGTTAAGTGTTTTAGTTAACTTAACCCTACCATCTGTCCTTAGCCTCTTAAAGCACCTAACCACTCACATTAGACAGATATAGCTACGGTTACTGGATGTGCCGGTCGGTTCCTGGCAGGTTTACACCATAGCTCAGTCTAACCTCGGGTCATTATTGGGCTCAATGCTTAACCACCCACATTGGATAGGTATTGTTGTGACTACTGGACAGCCCGGTGGGTCCGGCCAGGTTTACATCACAACTCAATCCAACCTCGGGTTAAGCATACTCGTATTTTCTAGATTTACACTTTTACTTATGTAAATATTTCATGTCACATGTTTGATTCCAAACTAATGGTACATAATTTATATCATTTATGGCCTTAACCCATTTCATGGTTTTTAGTCCTGCCGACATATTAACATACTTTAATTTAATAGTTAGTCCCAACGTTACCCTGGCTCGATTATTCATATTAATCGTATGAAGATATTGGGCCCGCTAATAGGCCCAATCCATAAACAAAGTAAAGAAGGGAGCATAGGTTCAATGAACCTATACTATGAAATTTGGCCTAAACATAGTTATCGATTAGCGTGTGACATAAAGGTGTAACTAGATAAATAAGGTGATCTCGCATAACATGAGTCATAATATTGCATAACATGTCACAAACTTGCACATGAATATTGGATCTAGTTAGATAGGTGTCATGTAAATCATAAATTCTGGACTATTATAAAGATTTAACATGGTATAACATGGTATAGCATAATAGGTGTCACATGAAATAGCATACTTTTAGATTTGTTTAAACATGGTTTTATACACATATAACTAGGCATAATGTCAAACACCAAACTAGCATAAAAATGTCCCCTTTTTGACATAACCCAAAGGTGTAAACTAACTTTACATCAAGTAGCCTATTCCAACATGAAACTAGTATAATTCGTGTAACCAAAAGGTACTTGCATAAACCCAATTATCACTTGCAAATAAACATAATAATGTGTACAAAGGGTTTGAGTCGTGTAGGCATAAAGGGTTTCAACTTGGAACATGTTTACATGAGTCTCAACTTAGGCCTAAAAAGAATATATGCTAACCATGTTAACGACATAACATAAAGATGTCAATTCTAGTTTTTACTACAAACTTGCAAGTGATATTTATTTTCATATACAAATGTCAATAGGTTCGCATCAACCAATTTATGCCACAAATACCCAATACAAAATATGACATAATCAACGCAATATACAGAATTTACATCAATATTGTACAATAGTAAAACCCCAATTTCATTTACATCGAATCACATCGCAATTTCTATTCATATTCAGAAAAACCACTATACTTACAACGAATGCAGAATCTTGAATTTTGGATTCTGAAACTAAGATGCGCTCCTTTGGGTAGACTAACATTGCATTGATTAATTTTGATTAAACTTTTATCTTCTTCTTAATTTGATTCGTCTCTAAGCTTTAGTGTTGGCTTGTCTCTAGGCTTTCTAATTGACGGCCATTCCTAGTTCCTTTCCAGCAGCATGACGGCTTTAGTATTCTATTATTTGTGTGAGTTTAGGGTTAGACTTGAGTTGTATTTATAGAATTTCAATCTAATTAGAGCTATCGATGAAGCTAGAGTGAATCCAGACCATCCATCTCAAGAGAAGCCAATCAGAAAGTGACATGTAAGCCCTAGTGACTCAGCCAAGCCTCAGAATTCGACCAGACCCTGACCAGGCCAGTCAGGGCCTGACCAGCAGGTCTTTCAGACCTGGGCGCATTTGGCAGGTGCGGCAGGCTAGAATTGTACTGGTGCACTTCCCAAGTGCGCCAGTTCAATTTTTTTCTGGCGCACTTCCTAAGTCGCCAGTGCATTCTGACCCGTTTTCTGGTTTTTCTGCCCAACTTCGTTCGTCCATATCTTCTGCATACGATATCCGTTTTACGCAAACTTGGACTCTATCTCAAGCAGAATTTCGAGACGAACGCAATGGCGTAACCCATTTCCCTTAATTCTTTCATTTAGAATTAATTATACTTTAATTTGTGAAGCTTAATGTTATAGAATTCACGGGGTGTTACAACGAGTGAGTAGATTTAATTTTTTTTTTGTAATAATGGTATATGCTATAGTTAATTCATGTTTAATAGTTTAATTTAGAATTATTTACAATAGTTTATTTCTTGTTACATTTAGGTATAGTTAAATTAGAGTTATTATAGTATTTAAATTTTACTATGATTAAATTTGACATAGCTTAGCAGGATTGTTTAAAGTAAATCAATATTTAAATTGTAAATTTGGAAAACTTATACTTATATGTAGAAGTTAATTGCTTAAAATTAAACTTGAATGAATATAAGTATTTTTGAGATAAAAGAGTTGCAGAAAAAGGGGCATAAGCCCAATTATGATATATTTAAATTAATTATGTCAAATTTGGGAAATAAATTGAGAATAGGAATCAATATATATCAATTAAATTTGAAGTTAGGATAAACCTAGATTAATTGGTAAAGGAAAAGGGATATATTTTCATAGTTGGGTTTGTAAGTAAAGCAGCTATCGTAATTGCTAGAATTAAATAAAAAGGAAATGGATTAGCATGTAGAGATTCAACCATATTTCGCCCTATTCAATAGCTCACAAGTAGTTAAAAGAAATATCTCGAAATTATATATTCTTGTTTATAGGGTTGTTTTAAACTAGATTATGGATACAAATTTTAGTACAGTTTCAGTAACCAACCAATTCGAAGCAAGAATAACTACTTAAAGAAACCTACAAAGACGGTAAGTAAAAAGTAGTATAACTGAAAGATGTTACGGAATCAAGTTAGACACTTGATAGCCACAAAAGAATGTGTCCTACTATATAAAAAAGTAGAACATGTGACAACCTAGATTTCAACTAACCGAATTTTTTTGCAAAATGCTAAAATCCAAGTCCATACAACACGAGTTGGTTTGTCAAGTATCCTGCAGAAAGACAAAGATAAAATATATCAGAGCTCACAATCAAAATATCTCACAGCAGAACAGATAAAATATAATAGTAAGTAAATACTTACCATAATAATGTCACTGTCTAACAAGTGTCTCCAGGCTGTGTAATCTTTTCAACCCGCCTAACCTACTGGTTTATTATGAGGAGGATGTCAAAACAAAAGTTTAGGTGAATAGACAAGTTATATTTTCTATTAAAAACATTACATATACCGTTCTACCATTGGGCTACTTTTTTAGATTTTTTTTTGGTTTATTACACATTACACTCCCGATTTCATGCATAAATTGTACTCATCTACTCCCAATTAGATTAACCTAATAAAGCATATATATGTAGCTATATTCCCCCTCATCTCAAGTTATTCTCCATAGAACCCTTCTTGAGTGATCACATTGTCGCACTGTGAAAATGTACTAAAGCACCATCATCATGCTACGAAAGCATACTAGACCGCGCTATGAAGGCATACAAAGTCTTCATCGCTACGCTACAAAAGTGTACAAGGCCACGCTAGAAAACGTACTAAGCTCCGTATCCATGCTATTAAAGCACCTTAATCCTCAGTTCCCCTACAAAACCTAGTCGGAGGTTTCTATATCAGTAAAGGACAGCTTCGTTAGGCCTATAATAAAGATATCCACGGATTGCTCTGTCTTTTTTTCCATAACTATGGCCCCATTCGTCCCACCCAACAAATGAAAGACCATTCAAAGAGCTAAGTTATGGTGCCCCTACCTAACAATCTAAGCATCCAATTGGCATTGTCCCCCACCTAATGTTTAAATAGTTAAAGATTGTTAACCTCTTGGTTTAGCTTCAGTCTTTCCCGTACTCGCACCGACTGATGATGACAGGTATTTGATAACTTACGATCCTTGTTGGGTCAGACCATGAAGCCTGCTCCCCCGATCCGATGCAGCCATTGAATCGTCAAAATCATCCCATAAGTCTTCTGGTTGTCCTCACCATAACTACAACCAAGGCATATTCTATGAATGGAATCGTACAAACCTGCCTCTAGGGGTGAAACTTCGATAGGCCTACCCAGAGGGCCATCTCAGAGCATCATCGTGTCTCGTAGAAGTATCTCACTTCCTTCCAGTCCCATCAAATAATAAGTTGGACATGCTCCTACCGTGTCTTCGGACACCTACGACGATTTTCCCCGTTGGGCTCTTCATCCCTTTATACTGGACCAAACACATATCGTTACTTTATTAGACCCTATGTCTAATTTACCACTATGCATTTCACTTACTTTTCTTATCGTTGATTTACAATATTCTTTAATCCAGTAATTTTGAATATTCATTATTTGTTAATCAACTTTTAGTTATCATATAACCATTTAATAACCATAGAGTTTTAGGCTTGTTCAGTATGTCCATATTAAAGCGTAACCCCTAATCACAAGGCCACCATAGAATTTTAAGTTTGTAACTTAACACATTTTAAGTCAATATGCTCACATTAAAGCCTAACTGTCCTTTCAACCATTCCCGGTCATATTCATACTTGTAAATAAACGATGTTAGTTTATTATGATTTCCCAACTATCATATTTATGAAAATATAGGTTATAGTTCATTTCTCTTACATAACATCTTTTAGTTGTGTTTTCCTTATTCCTTCTACCTTTGCAATTTTTTTTTAAAGCATTAGGCAATTTCATACTTGATTGGTTATTAAAACTGCATAAAATTTATTTTTATAGTCTAAGGTAATTTCTTCTACAGGAATCCATAATTGCAAGACATTTCTTTCTATTATATTTAGGCTACTGGATAGTGCGCAATATGAGTGAATCCTTATTTCACACTAATCCTATTTCACACTAATTAATGTCTTTATTTCTTCTAATGCTTGCAACTATGTTTCCCATTTCTCTTTTAGGCCAAAATAGGAAAATATATTCCCTTTTTCCTAACCAGTCAATTTAGACCATTTCTAACTTCATGATTAATTATTATACATAACCTCTTGTTCCTAATTTATATTTCTAATTTGACATGAATACAGTATATTTGGACACAGTTGGATTTATGCCCCTTTTATTTTAATTCCAACAATTTCTATGTTCATTCCTTCTAAATTAGAAATGTGATTTTTAATAGATAAATATGGAACTTCACAGATTTACCATTCAACTATAAATTTGTTATATGTAATGTTAATTATGTCATGTCAACCTATTTGACAAGCCTTATCAAGTTTGCTTGTTTTCAGCTCAAAATTCCCTTTTTATTATTGTTTTGGAATCACATGTTCATTTGGCCTCAAATTATCAAAATCCCTTTTATTCATAATTCCAATTGAATTATATTTTCCAACGCATGCTAACAAAAAGGATTATAATCAGTTACATAAAATTAGGCACACAATTTAGTCATATACATATACAAATATTGCAGATTTATACATATTTTGTGCTTAACAAAAATTCAACATAAAATAGTAAAATCCTAATGTAGAAAGGGGAAAAGAGGAAAGAGATAATATCCTATTAATTTAAAAGGAATTAAACGATATCGAATACCATTATATAAAAATAAAATTAAATCCACTTACATTGTAATTTGCGCTCCAAATTCTGAATCTGATTCGTATCTTGGCTTATTATTTGTTTTCTTTTCAGTTTGAATCTGCAAATCTGATTGGACAGGGAATGTGGATATCTAAATCTTGGATCCACTTCTTTTGCCTCTAAATCTCGAATAAAGTTCCCTAAATCTAATATATTTTATTTATGAAGAATTTGGAGGAAAAGAAAAAATGGCAGAGCACTTGCACCCTAGTAGAAAATATGAGTTCAAGAGCTAGGCTCTGTAGGTTTATTTATAGATGTCCAAACAAACCATGTCCATCAAAATTATATTAATATAAATCCCTTCATTCAAATCAAATTCGGTACAGAAATCGAGTATATAAAAAATCATTTCAGGTCAACATGGGTTGACCCATGACTTGGTCGATCCAACCCCATATAGGTCGACCCAGCTGATATCTGGGTCGACCCATGTGATTTAAATTAAATCGGTGGGTCCCCATTTTGTGCATGATTTATTTTGTTACTTGTTTTGTTTTCTTATGTATTCATTTCTTAATTGTTTCTATTTGTCCCTATATTTTACTATATTCTTTTCCGATTTCAACATACGTTCAAATTTGAATGTGTTAATAATATGCGTGTATACTTTGAAATTTTATTTATGTAAATTTTCAAAAGGTTTCAAACTTTTTTATTAATGTTATATTTATTACTAGTTTTATTACTTGTGCACTAATTTTCTTCCGTTTTTAATACATGTTTAATTTTGAATTCTAGCTTTAACGTTTTCCCGTTATTTTCCTATTAATGTCATTAATGACATTCATTAACTTTCAAATCCAAATGCACACTGCTTTTGAAATATATACATTTTTATATTCATATCGAATAAATATATTTTTACACACGCATACATACGTGTTACAACTAATTAGTTTTATATTTTTAAACTTTAACATTACATTCTATTTATAAGCTTATCACGTACTATTAATTAATTTACATTCATTCTTTTGTAACGCTTCTTTTTATTTAATTATATTTATAACATTGCAACATTATGTTTGCATAACGACAATATTTATTTATTTCTCATTTATTCTGCACTTTGGTTTTCTAAATTCAAACGCATACTATTTATGAAATCAATATACGCATATGTTTTCAAAATAAATATATTCATTTGCATTTACATAAAACTTTGAACATTAATAATTTTTTCGTAACGAGCTCCAGTCGAAACATATTATATATGTAAATTAGAAAGAAATTTTTTATGAACGCAATGGTATACGTTTCATATTCAAATTCTGACAATCCCAAAATGTTTGTTTTCCATTATTAATTATTATAATCACTTTTTTCATTAAAAATGCGGGGTACATTCTCCCATCCTTCATGAAATTTCAACCCAAAATTTGGTAAGGGTTATGTAATCCCTCGCATAATTTACAACCCTCATGTGCACATCCAATTTTGCACCCATTCATGTACTTGTGCAGAATAGAACACATCATAAAAATTCATGAATGCCTAAGTGGTTCCTCCTATATAAATGCACTTTTCATTCAAAAAATCTTTTGAAAACATGACGCACACAACCTAAGTATACTGGCAATTTCTACATGAATGCAATCGTTTAAAAATAAAAATATATTTTTGTCCAATTTTTCCCCACACCTTTACTTAATAAGGGCATAGCTCATCCAGTTTTTGCATCCAAACTCTACTAACCAATTCTAAATTTGCGAGTTTCAAAAAAATCTAATTTTCTGAACTTGATTTCTTATATTGGAAAAAAGTAGGAAGTGGGCAATTCTGTATTTTGCACCTCACTTTTACGCATCCTTTTCCCCATACTTGGAAAAGTTTATTGCTAATCTTAAAGAAATTCTTATTTTCAATTCCAAGGACAACTTGCATAAGAAGAATTTCTTTTTTTAGTTCCTCAAAATTACTTTGGAAAAATTTATTTTATCTTATTGTTCTCATTTATTGCAGTTATTGCCATGGTTGTTTTTATAAATTTTGTTTGTTCTTCTTTATTTTATTTTATTTACAATATCCTATATTTTTATTCTTTTCTAGCGATCATCACAAACACCTAGAAAGAGAATATCACGCCAAAACATTCTATTTTTTCTCAATAAAACAGAATACTACATAGGAGTGCAAATCTATACTAAAAGAAAACATGCTCTACTGCAATAACTACTAGGTAAAAACTAAATGTGGCTATCCACAAGGACAAGGATGCCTAGGAGCATGTCCCTTTGACATAAAAATGTCCTCATCGTGGAATCTAGACAACAGTGGTGCTCCTCCTTTCTATCTACCACTCTCTACAAACTTATGTCGCACACCGATAGTTCTTGTTTTGTCACATCTTTACCAACTGTTCATGCGCATTACTAGAACCATTCTCTCTAAATAATCTTCAATTCGATAAAATATTATATTCTCAAGGCCTTTCTCAAAGTTTAAAGGTAGGGAAGATAGGATATGTACTTTAACTTAGTTATAGCTCTCATTTATTTTAATACACATTTCTTTTCCAAGAAGAATCAATAAGATCAATTTACCATAAATCTTTTCTAAAGAGGACTTTTGTGTCTTGTAACAACCTGAAATTTTTGATAAAATAATTTTTTTAATTTAAATAGATTTAAGTGGATTTTTAGAAATATATGTGGTTTTGTTTTGATTAATTTCCCATTTAAAATTCAATTTAAATTAAATATTGGATTAGCAAGATATTCAGCTTTGAAAACATTTGTCGATATTAGAGTTTGTTGTAGTATTTAGCTAAGTATTTTACTTATTAATATTAGTGTTTAAAATTAATAATAAGCTAAAAGTAAGTTAAACTAAGCTAAAACCATTCCTAAAACAAACAAAACAAAACCCGTGTGCATACACCTTCTGAGGTGTCATTTTCTTCCTTCTCTTCTCTTCTTTTTAACACCTCATCTCTAATTTCCAAAGCTAAGGACTAAAGCCACGTGATATACCTTTTGAGATGTCACTTTCTTCCTTTCTTTCCCTTATTTTTTAACACCTCATTTCCTTAATTTAAAGGCAAAAGACCAAAGCTTGTGCTTTGCTTTTGAGTTGTCAAATTCAGGTGCATTTCTCTCCTTTCTAAAAACAACTTATTCTTCCTTTCCATTTCACTTTTCCTATTTTTGTTCTTTTTCTTTCAAGATCTTTAATGGCTTCCTACACTTTAAAAAAAAATTCAGCCTAAACATTCTCCCCTCCTCTCCACATAAAAAACTTCGAAATCACTTCATTTCCCCAAAAGCCATTAGCACCATCCTTTGTTTCCTTGCGTGAATCCCTTTTCCTTTCTTTTCTCCATCTGTAGCCGCAGTAGTTCCATCTGCGACTAATCTTGTTTCAAGCTTTGATGAGTTGTCATGCGATGGAGGTAGCTTTTAAGAAAATTGTCAACGAGCCTAAGGATGAGAAACTTGTTGATATGGCTTAATCCACAAAGGAGAAAAAGGTAAAAGCACAATGGAGTTAAGCTCAAGGAAATGTGACTTAGAAGATTGAAGACTAGATACGCGCATCATATCTCTTTTTAAGAGTATATCCTTGATCCCTCTTTTCCTGTAAAGCCTACTTGCATGTTATCTTTTAAGTATACCCTCTCAGTCCTATTCTCATTCCTGTTTCGATTGCAAACCTCATAGGGAGTTTGACTCATCTGTTAGTAATACATGTTGGGGCTTGAGGGTGTCCGTTGGGTTGACTAAACTTTTTGGGTTTTATAGGATATAGGTTGGTCATTAGGAAGAGAATCCATCGTGCTTAGTTTTCTAGAAACATATGTATTGGTTGGGTTAAGAAATTCTTTGGGTATCAGTCTGATGTTGATTTCGGTCTTCGGGGCATGTGCTTAGGGACTTCTTCTCTTAATTAGTATATATGTGATGTAGATTTCTAGTTTTGGCATTGTTTAATGGGCACAAAGTTTTTACTCTCTTCTATCGTTCGACTATATCTTTAGGTAGGAACAATTGGGTGTAAACATGTGTTTGAGACATGTTATGATTGATGGTTGCAAGCGGTTGCTAGTGGTTGCTCGTGGATGCATATACACGCACATTAGACACTAGATCGGCTCCGTCACCTTTCATATTGCATATGCATGAGTGTTTATACTTGTTTATGGATGAATTTGAATATGTTATCATGTGGATGTTGCATATGGATGGATGTTTGTGCACACATATAGTGTTAGTGTGACTAGGACTATTTGCATACATGTTGGACTCATGGCACTAAACATATTTTGCATTAAGAAGATCAATCAGGCCTGATCATTTGCATTAGATAAGGAACATATACACACACTTTCTGCATATGTTCATATAGCATTATAAATCTCTTAAGGACAATATATGCATGTGATTGATGATTGAGTAGATGGATGATTGGATGGTAGGACACATTCTTCTTAACTTGAAGATTTCGGGGACGAAATCCTTTAAGGAGGGGAGAATGTAACAACCCGAAATTTAATAACATGTTGAAACTAGAAATCAGGGTATAATTAAATTTTAAAATAAGAATCAAGGGAAACGGGATACGCCATTGTGTTCGTCTCGAAATTCTTCTTGAAATAGAGTCCGAGTTTGCGTAAAACGGATATCGTACGAAGAAGATATGGACGAACGAAGTTAGGCAGAAAAACCTGAAACCGATCAGAATGCATTGGCGCACTTGGGAAGTGCGCCAGAAAAAAATTGCACTGGCGCACTTGGGAAGTGCGCCCATGCAATTTTGCATTGGCGCACTTGGCAGGTGCGCCCAGGACGAGCAGAAAACCTGCTGGTCAGGCCCTGGCTGGCCTGGTCGGGTTCTGGTAGAATTTCTGAGCTCTGCTGTGTCACTAGGGCTAACTTGTCACTTTTTGATTGGCTTCTCTTGAGATGGATGACCTTGATTAACTCTAGCTTCACCGATGGCTATAATTAAATTGAAATTCTATATAAACAACCCCCTAGCCTCATTCTCTTTAAACCATTCTTCTCTAACCTTATGGTGCTCAAAATCTTGATGATCATGGCTTCTTCTCCTTTCTCTAAATTAAATTAAATTAAAAATAAAATGCAAAGATAATTTCTTGAATACTACGGCTAGGAATTACGGATTTGCTTCTACAATCAAAGCAAGATTCAATGATTCAACAATTCAATGACAAATTTCTAGACTTGACTTCTACATCTAAATTCCTTAGACCACGATCTGTAAGTTCAAGTTACTTTTAGATAAAAGATGTAAACTTAATATCCATGTTGTAAATTGGAATTGGATCTACGTATGGTAACTGATTCATATCTATTCTTGTTCATCTTGGATCTTGACTTTCGTGAATATTTCTTTGGGCCTATTCATGTTGTAAATCAAACTCTCTCATGACTCTAACCTTAACATGCCTATGACGTTGAAACTATTGTTAATGGCCAAGGACTATGACTGTGAACATAAGACTATGCCTATGTCTATGACTGAGAACATAAGACTATGCCTATGATTGTGAACATAAGACTATGCCTATGTCTATGACGGTGGACATAAGACTATTGCCTATGACTATGACAAGGACAATGGTGGCTAATCAGCTATGACTCTTGACTGTGAGAATTATTACCTATGATTATGAACATATGGCTATTATCTATGACCATGACTTTGAAACTATTACTGTTAATTGCCTATAACTATTTGCCTAGAACTATTTTGGATAATTATCAATGACTATTGTGATTAATCGCTTATGGTTCATAATTGTGAGATTTTTGCCTATGACCATGACTATGACTACTGGGGTTAATTGCCTAAGACTATTATAGTTGATTGTTCATGCCCATAGTTGAATCCCATGTTTACACCAAATTTGCAGTTGTTGGATCTCATACCTAGGGTGTGACTTGCTTAGTTTATTCGCTATTATGTACACCCAAGCCATTGGATCCATTATCCTTGTATTTTGCTTGTCTTGCATGCCTATTCTTTTATGTCAACTTTTATCATGACTATCGCCTTATCTTGCTAGATTTGAAATCCTATATGCTAGTGATGTTGTAACCAATTACCTCAAGTTATATCATGCTAGTCTTGTAATCCCTTTTTATCGCTATGCTCGTCCCTTTTTGCCTAACATAATTTTGATGTTATTCCCTTTATTTCGGGATTTGGATTTATTTATAGTATAGATCGATTCACGTTTACGTGCGATGGGAATAAGATTTGGGTAGATTAGATAAAACATGAATTGGTTATGAACATGAATTATGAACTTGATTATAGGCAAAACTTGAAACATGAAAATTGTTATAACTTGAATCTGGATGTAGGCATGAAACTTGTCCTTGAAACTTGACACGAACTTGACATGAATCTTGAACATGGACATGACACTAGAATGAACTTGAAAATGGCCAACTCGAGGTTGGGTTGAGTTTGCAGTGTAATTCTTCTCGGAACCGCCCGGCAAATCCAGTTACTGCAAACAATAGGATCCAATGTGGGTAGTTGGTCATGTCGCACTTTAAAACCCGAGGTCAGACTGAGTTGTGGTGTAATTCTTCCCGGAACCGCCCGACATATCCAGTGAACACAATAACAGGTTTAATGTGAGAGGTTGGGGTGCATTAATGAATTAATGCCACATGATAGGATTAAGTCATGAACATGTAAGACAACACTTAACCAACTTGATACATGATTCGTAGGTGGGTTAAGTCACGAACTTGAATGACAACACTTAACAAACTTGAGATGATAGACTGATAGGGGTTAAGTCACGAATTTAAATGACAACACTTAACCTATTGGATGGAAACCCTAGTTACGCGGTCCGTTTCAGTAGTAACCCACTAGATGTATCATGGTACCTTGGGACTAGGCAGGGTAGGGCCCGATTACGGGGCTGATTGTAAGCGACCAAAACGACGGCTGTGTTGGTGCGCCAGTGTAGGTTCAGGAGGGCTATGGTCGTGCACGTGGTCCGGAGTTAAAAAAGAAGGCATTGGGCATCAGTAGGTTTATCTGTGCATTCTTGATTCGTGTCGGTGGTTGGCACCATAGGGCTTGATACACCCTTTGGTGGACCTAGCACAGGTGACTACATTCGTGATAGGGCCGTATGACACAGAGACACATGACGAGCTAGAACTTGTAGGGAGCTGATCGATAAGTGGATCGTTCCGTTGGACCCAGTAATGGGTCATTCGTGATATTGGGCCAAGGGATCATTTCATGATTAATATAAGACATGGGTTTGGGTCCGAGTATAGTTGATGCGGCGAACCTTGAATACGTGATGCTATACTTGATTTATACTTGATTTGTCATGTTATCTTAGTCTATCTTGCCCATCTTGTCATCATCTGCATGTTTACTTTCAGTTTATACATGTCATGTTACCTTTATCTGTTTTTATGCTGAAAGTCACTTGGGCTTACCAGTCTTTATGACTGACTCGTTTTCTTTCGCCTCTTTTTCTTCCGTTCCCCCCCCCCCAGGTTCTCAGGGAGGAAACTCTAGCACTTAGCTTGGATTTTGCTTGCTTTTGATTCAGCTCATGTACGGTTTGATCTTGGGCTAAGCTATGGCTGCATTTATGCTACCTTTGGGGAATTAAGCTCCTTTTGTTGTTTCAAGTTTATGCTTCTTTATTTATGCAAGACAGAATTTATTGTAATGGAAAATAATGACCTTGGCTATTTGATGTAAAAGGTTTTGACTCTTTTTGAAAGTAATGAAATTTATCTTTTGATTCTTCGGCTGTTTTATCTATGTTCTGTCTTGTAATATTTCTGTGTTTGTTTACCTCGATAACGCTCCTCCAAAACTAGTGCATTCCCTTTGTGAGTGACCCTAGCGGAGGTGGGGTGTTACACTTGCACATCCAGTCGATCTCAAAGTACGTCTGGATGACCACCACTTATTACCTTGTCTTGGGATGCCTCCCAATCAAGACATCAGCAATCATCCAAACGATGTGAAGACCTCCGGTCTTCAACCACCGTCTTCATCGTCGATCTCTAATCGGCGACCAATTATTTGAAATTATATTTAACTCATCCTTTTCAAATAATTCACGTATATTTAGAATTCAAATCAATTCAGTTCCTTAATATAACTTTCACGTCAAACACATTCAACCATCAAATATCCCATAAACCAGGTAAATTTGGTTTATTTCTGTAGTGACCCGAAAATCCGGTCCAATTTGAGCTGACTAAATAACACAAGTCCAACCACAAATTGCACTGGAAATTCAAGAAACTAATAGAAAGAAGATAGAGGGTGAGGAAAGATAAGGTAGAACTATTAGAATAGAAGAAGAAGAACATCATCATCAGAGTAAACACGAATCTCACAGCGGAACGAATAAAATATAACATAACTTTTGAAATACAAACAGTTATATATACAACAGCACTTATCAGAGTACAGCACTTACAACAACAACAGGAATTAATAATAGCTATTGAATCCTGAAGCCTCCTGCTCTAAGCTCTCCAAGTGTATCTGTAAAATCCCAACTACTTGACTGCCCATACAAATTTAGGCACCCAAGAGTTTAGGGAAACAAAACACAATAAACTCCGGGTCAGTCATGGGACTGGTATGAGTAAAACAATTTAAAACAGTTTGAACAAGTAAACGATGTCTCATAAGACCACGCCGCAGAACGGAACGGGTTTTTCCCTTATGAGAATCCAAAATATCTTTATATCAAAAACCTTCTGATATTATAATAATGTCTATGTACAAATAGATATCAACTAGCAGAAACGCTTTCATCTCACGTTCTACATATATAGTATACAATCAAAATCGCAAGCACGTATTGGGTAATGGATTTCCAACTATGACAAGGTATGGAACCACCTTCCGATCAGTGTACTCTAGGAACGATACACTGGAGTTCAACAAGAACATCTTGCAACTCAGCCACACATGACCGACCACTCATTTCGCTTGAGTGTATCGAATGTACATCACCAACGGTTGGGATCAGCAACCATTTCCCGTATATATATGGGACAACATTGATAGATTAAAAGAAGCAAATGAATATTCTCTAGATAGGTGATAATACACCCTACTTCGGTGCGACCGACTTAGCCATGCTGCCTGCCCGATTTCTGTCATTTACCGGATGTGATGCTAGAAGCTACGCTTACTTTCCATTTATTTATAACACGATCACTTTGAATGCCACATTATCAGATCCGTAAATCATTTGTTGGTTTATACAAATATCCTGGATGTTATGCTAAGGGATAAATCCGTTGCAACCATATAAATTTATACAGACTAACCATTCGATCATTGGAAATACTTTGTCAGACATTCGTCCATTTACGTTCGTTCTGGGACTGAACGAAACCGAAGGCACTATTCAATACATCCATCTTAGTCCATTGTTATCTAAGATTTATACAACAGCCCTTGCACTTTACTCGGTCTTCAATATATTCAGCATATATGATTCGCAACCTTATGCCAATACAGAGTGGTTCTTTGGATAATAATCCAACCGGTCTCTCCATATTAACAACGTTAAAATGGTAAAAACATTGATAGTCTGTGATTTAACTATCAAAGAAAAACTCGTGTGCAAACAACGATATTATTTCCAGATGGAAATTATATCAACCAATCATCATTTAACATTTATCTCTTTAGTTCATAAATTTACTTATCTCCTATTTCCCTATATTCTAAATTTCTTATTTTCTAAATTTGGGAAATATACTTTATTAACAATGGAAAACATTTCCATTTCCTGTTTCCTATATTAGAAAACATTTCTGATTTCTTATTTGGAAAACATTTCCAAGGTTCCTTTATTTGGTTTAAACTGATGTTTAAATAAACATCGCTATGCCAACTCAAACCATTTACTGAATTCACTTAACCATCATTCACTATCAAACCTTACCATTTCTTAGTTAAGAAGGAAGTCAATCAAGTTGGGGTATAATTACCTCTCAGACCTTAACTGAACAACGTTATAACTTCGAAATAGTAACAGTTTATCTTTTAAACCTTTAACCACTTCTTTACGTAACTCTCGGATTCAATTTACAAATCCACTTCTTTATTGAACACATTGATTATAACGATAACGTTATAATCCCTACTTTCGAAATATCTAACTTCAATTATAACCTTTATTCTTTAATTCGAATAATTAATCTAACCCTAATTTATTAGTGTATACTCTTGATTTAAAAACCGGAAAGTAAATATTACTTTCCCGAATTCGATATAATTGAATTCAACGTATAATTCTCTTTCGAGTAATCTCTATTTGATTAACTCTTCTTCGAATATCCTATATTAGATTATCTCTCTTCGAATAACTTATATTCGAAATCTCTTTCTTTCGAATAAACTATATTCGATCTCTTTCTTTCGAATACTATATATTCGATAATTTCCTTTCGACTTAAACTATAATCGATAACTCCCTTCGATTAAACTATAATCGAGAACTCCTTCCGATTAAACTATAATCGATAACTCCTTTCGATTAAACTATAATCGAGAACTCCTTCCGATTAAACTATAATCGATAACTCCTTTCGATTAAACTATAATCGATAACTCCTTTTGATTAAACTATAATCGATAATTCCTTTCTTTTAGCTCTATTCGAATAAACTAAATTCGACTAACTCTATTTAACTCCGTTTAACTCTATTCGAATAACTAATATTCGATAACTCTATTTAACTCTATTTGAATAACCAATATTTGATAACTCTATTTAACTCCGTTCGACTCTATTTAACTCTATTCAACTCTATTCGAATAACTAATATTCGACTAGCTCCTTTGGATTAACTCATCTTGACTAACTTAACTTAATTAACTCAACTCGATAACTTAACTCGATTATCTTAACTCCATTATCTTAACTCGATAACTTAACTCGATTATCTTAACTCCATTATCTTAACTCGATAACTTAACTCCTATCGAATAACTAATATTCGATTAACTCCATTCGCTTGACTCTATATCGCAGCGATCACAATGGTTACGCCTGATTTCCTCAGGAAACATCTGACCGCCTTAGGCTATCTGCAGCCCTGCGAATTACGCTAGCAGTCGTGCTAAATGGCATATTATTTGGATTAACTCTAACTGATTAACTCTATTGGTTTAACTCTAACTGATTTATTCTAATTGGTTAACTCTAACTGATTACTCTAACCGATTAATTCTAACTGATTACTCTAACCGATTAATTCTAACTGACTAACTCTAACCGATTAATTCTAAATAATAACTCTAACCGATTAATTCTAACTGATCAACTCTAACTAGTTAACTCAAATCGATTAACTCTATTTGACTAACTCGACTCGACTAACCCCTTCCGAATAACATATTCGATTAACTAACTTTGAATACCATATTTGATTTACTAACTTCAAATACCATATTTGATTTACTAATCTTCGACTAACTAATAGTCGATTAACTCTTATTTGCCTACATAACATTCGACTAACTAATAGTCGATTAACTTACTTTGACTAATTCGATTAACTTTTATTTGATTATCTTTAATCGTTTAATTTTATTCGATTATCTCTAATTGAATAACTAATATTCAATTAACTCTTTTCAAATAACTAAATTTGATTAGCTCCTTCGAATACTAAATTCGATTTAACTCTATTCGATTATCTCTTTTATATCTCGTCAATTTCCTTTTTATAACGTTTATTTTCCGTTACAACTATCCTTTTTTTTTATAACTTCTAATTACCGTTACAAATATTTCCTATTTATAACTTCTATTTACCGTTACAAATATTTCCTATTTATAACTTTTATTTACTGTTACAAATATTTCCTATTTATAACTTTTATTTACTGTTACAAATATTTCCTATTTATAACTTCTATTTACTGTTACAAATATTTCCTATTTATAACTTCTATTTACTGTTACAAATATTTCCTATTTATAACTTTTATTTATCTTCTAAATAAATATTCCTTTATTCTATTTATTTTCTAAATAAATATTCTCCTTTTCAATTCTATTTATTTTCTAAATAAATATCCCTTTTATAAAACTCTATTTGTTTTATAAATACTTCTTTTTATAAAACCGTGTTCGTTTTATAAATAATTTCCTTTTATAAAACCGTGTTCATTTTATAAATAATTTCCTTTATTTCAATATATATTGAAATATTCCTTTTTACAACTCAGGGTTTCTTATGATATGTAAAATATCGAATAACAATGATTAATATCATTCTAGCACACATAATCCAGAACAGATTATATAACACATCATATAACACAATATATGAAAACAGTAATATAATTGTTAAGGAATCCAGTCGGATTCCTCCAACCTGTCTCCCTGCATCCACAGATGTTACACAGTATAATATATATCATATTTCATTTTGAAATGAAATATCCTGCTGTACAGAACCATATTTGAATAACAATACATAGATTAACTATAACTACGTTTTCAATCAAATCTATTTAACAGTCCAGTTTAACAATCAATATACAACAGTCAATAAATAAAGTACAATTTATATTAAAATATAAATTGAGGAGAGTTAGTGAGTTTTACTCACTTTGGCAGTTCATTGTTAAAAACAATAAACTGTTGTTTGATTTGAATCAAACAATTTATCTTGCCATAAATTCAAACTAGCTCAAACCCACTCCCTATCATTTCCATGGCGTAGCCACCGTCCATACGGTCCCAACGGATCCGACCGTTCGTGATTTCGATTTCGTATGAACTAGATACGATATAAACAAGTTAATACATTTTAAATAAAATAAAATAAAAACTTAGGATTTAAAAAAAACGGGCTTTACCCCTTTTCTCCGGCCCAACACTCCATTGAATAGCCCAGACCCTTTTGCTTTCCTCCTTCGTCCTAAATTTAATACCGCAACCTCCAGGAAACGTGTACAACC
The DNA here is from genome assembly GCA_030737875.1 of Allium sativum. NCBI lineage: Eukaryota > Viridiplantae > Streptophyta > Magnoliopsida > Asparagales > Amaryllidaceae > Allium > Allium sativum. The sequence continues at coordinate 603,538,982 of CM060926.1, read as the reverse complement.
CATATCCACTATTTCGATCTCCCTCATCCTTTGTTTTCTCCTTCGTTCATCAACCCAACACCATTATCAGCTCCTCCATCCAACTCCCGACACCTCGTGCCATTCACACACAACTCGCACACCTCTCCACTTCGCGACTTCAGAACTCGTCGTCCTTCAGTAGCAAGTTTCGACACAATTATCCAACGCATACTCCCAAGTTCCGTGTACTAACTCGTAATCACCTCCTGAATACACTTATCATCATGGTTTCGCGGATTAAAGCCTAAATCACGTCGAATTTGTGAACCCTAAGTTCACGGGTTACTTTCCAGCAAGATAAATACTGCATCACTCAATACAAAAGAAGTATAGAATTTAAGTGAAAAACTCAGAGGAGTTTAATGATATGGGTTTTGGTATTTTAGGAATTTTATACCATTTGTTTTGATTTTTTCTTGAATTGAAACTCGTTTGGTTTTCCTTCAGCAAAGTGGCGGCTGAGAAATTCTGTGAAGAACGATAGTCTAGGTCATAAGGGAGAGATGTTATTATATAGGAGAGTTTTTATATTATTATATTTATATATAACTTACCAATGAGTTTTTGGTAAAATTAACACCTCAAATGACATCTGTTTTTGACAAACAAAGTTATTCCTAAAATAGAAAAATATTCCGGATCCAATGGGACAGGTTTCGTCGAATTCCGACACCGTTTGTGAAAATCCCTTAGAAAATATCGATGAAAAACACTGAGCATTAATTCATTAAAATTACAGAAAAAATCCTAAAAATATGAGGCCTTGACGTTTCACTAGACCTCTTCCTAAGGTTTCGTATGGAACTTGTTTCGTTGAATTCTGAGTTCGTTTGACCAGTTAACCATTCAGTTTAGTTTGTTTTAAGTTAAAAACATAGCGTACCCCACTATGAAATATTTTGTTCACGTAGGGACTGTTATGGACAGAAACAAAAATACCATTTAAATGAGTGATGTGCTCTGGTCCCAAAAATGTAATAATACCGGTAGATGGACTCATATTGTGAAACCCCGAAATGTCGATACAGGGTGCCAAATACTCCAAATAAAAAGTTGCTTATTAAATTAATTAAAAATTACCATAAAATTCTAAAAATTAAATTATCACTATTTCCCAAAAGAACCTTTTCTAAATTCAAATCCGATCTCTAGTTATATCGAATAAACCGATACGGTCGATAAATGATTCTATAGCGACTATTCCAAAATTTGATTTGGACATATCTCAAAATCTACACGACGAAATCCAGATTTTTCTCTTCCCCTAGAAAGATATACTCCACCAGCTCTACGCGTTTCTTGTTTCACGGAAATCCGGCTTAAAACGAACCCGGTATATTCAGTTGAAGTTTAAATCGTCAAATAGCGAACTGCAGCGTCATTTCGAGCTCGATTATAATTATATTATAAACTATACGTTCAACTGTCGTCGATTTAATATATTCGTTATTATATTTCGAATCGAAACTCAACCACATCTCGTATACTATTCAATTCACGCTTTATTGTGAATTCTACTATTTCTGACTATTTCGATATTTATAATTTATTATTCATTATAAATATTAATTAAATATTCAATATTATTTAATTCAGGTCATCGATATCGTCAAAACGATATTTTAATAATTAAATTAGTTAATTATTCTCCTGCCAAATTACGGGTCATTACAATTTCCATTCCATATTGTTTATAATATTTTATAACGATTAATCGCTATTTTTATTTATTTAAAAATAGCCAATTTATTCAAACAATGCTTCAGGCCAGAACGCGGCCACAGCGCTGTTTTTCTTCAGATTTGATTTACATATATATGAAAATATAACCATTGGATCTTTACAAATTTTATATCATTAGAAAGATATTTTTAAAGCGGACCCAACAGTTCCAATTTTGGAAAAATCCGATGGTAGGATCTCCCGGTACAATCGTTTGAAGTTACGATTTCAAAATACGAACCGTAGCGTCGTTATTCGATTTATTTTAATTATAATTATATATATATAAATATAATCCATTCTGGCATTGTTTTTATTCAGATTTGAATAAGATATTTCAAATAATCTAACCGTTGGATCTCTACAAATTTGGTGTCATTGGAAAGATATTTCCAAAACAGACCCAACGGATTCGGTTTCGGGAAAATCCGATGGTCGGATTTCCCACAATAATCGTTTAAAATCATGGTTTCAAAATACGAACTGCAGCTTCACTATTCGATTTATTTTAATTATATACATATACATATATATATATATATATAATTCGTTCTTCAATTTTCACACCATTTCATTTCATATATGTGATAAAAATAATATTTTTACCCAACAATATCTATTTCAAACATGAATATTTTTAGCGACTCATATATATTATAAAATTGTGATTTTTATTGTTAGAACAAGTTATTTCAAACAAGAATATTTTCAGCGATTCATATATATTATAAAAATGTGATTTTTTATTGTTAGAACAATTTATTTCAAACAAGAATATTTTTAGCGATTCATATATATTATAAAAATGTGATTTTTATTGTTAGAACAATTTATTTCAAACACGAATATTTTTAGCGATTCATATATATTATAAAAATGTGATTTTTATTATTAGAACAATTTATTTCAAACATGGATATTTTTACTGAATCATATATATTATAAAAATGTGATTTTTATTATTAAAACAATTTATTTCAAACATGAATATTTTCCATCACATGAATATATTTCAATACATGAATATAAATCAAACACATAAATATTTCAGAAAATTTCGGCAGCATAACGGCAGGGGGTTAAAAACCGGCACCGTCCCGAGTACGGCTCCTAGCACTACCTTACGCCTCGCAGCGTTCCCTAAGGGGCTTATCCTTATAATCTAAATATTTCGATCATTTTCATACCACAATGGATATTTCCACAAACAATTCCAATTTTGTTTCAACCGCAAACAATCATTATCAACCATTCGCATTTATCAACCAAATTTCACGTCAACCAAAATCCAAACAATCACAATCAATATATATCGTCCATGGTCTGTGGACAAGGGGAGTATATATATACATATACACGTATATAAATATATTTTGATTTCATTTCAATATCATTTCAATTCCATTCAACTCACATAAGATTTTTACAATGCATATATAACTTATGCATCGCACATATAATCTATACAACGCTTATACATGAGGCGTACAACGCTTATATAACTTATACATCGGTTATATAATTTATACATCGCCATTCCATATCATTTATAATTTAGAAATCTCACATTGCTTTTCTCTTTGCCAAAAATTGTAGGAAGCTCCAAAAAATTTCCGGTCTCTTCTAGAATGTAGAAGATATCCTCACGGTCCAGATGTCTCTGGTTTCACAGGATTTCGATAACGTATGTTAAAGATATGATTTTTATACCAAAATCAACATTCGCAACGCTTTTAACTGTTATAAACAGTTAAATATAATCACAACCTTTACCTTACTGATTTGCTCAAATCTAGGTTTCAACTTTGCGACCAATCCATATAGCGGTTGGACAATCGGGTGGTGCAGCATCGAAGAGGGAGGAGGGGGCTTCTCGGCACCGGTGGTGGGGCCAGGAGCGATGTAGGATCGAAGGCGTCATGAAGCTCGAAAGGTCCAGTGTTTGGGAGGTCAGAACTCGACAGATACTCGACGATCGGTGGCGAAACTGGAATGGACTTGGAGCTTATGAAGAGTACTTTAAAATTCCCAAGAGGATGGAACGATTTTATTAAGCGATTTGGGAGAGATCAAAGGGGAAAGAATTTGCTGTTTCCGTCATTTGATTTAGAGGAGGCGGTGCGGGTTTTTGTGGATGAGGGTTTTAGAAAGAAATTTGATTGGCCAACCACTTTTGTATTTAATTATTTATTTTGTTTATTTCGAAAAATAGAGTTTTCTTATGCGGACCCCAAATCAAACCCTACGACTGTCGCCCCTAGATAAATACCCCCATTCCAGACACAATGGAATATGTTTTGTAGGCCCATTCGTCTGTTTTATTCAGTTATTCTATAAATTAAAATATAAAATATTCAAATATGGATTTGAACATACATTTCTATTTGTCGGGGCCACATACCGATCCCAAAAATTCCAGAAAAAGTATTACTAGCTTCGCATTGATAATACGGTCCTAACAAATCTAGTTTCGTTAAATTTGGAGACCGTTTGAAAAATGGACATTTTATGGTCTATCCAAATTGACTGAAATTAACCAAACACATTTTCCTTTACTACGCTCACATATTAACTCCAAAAATTATGGAATTTGGAATTTGGCAATAATTCGACATCTCGGATCCAACAAAATTGGTTTCTTCGAAAATGAAGGTCGTTTGCAAAATGTCTATTTTCAAGGGCTATGTAACTCCATTGCGACCTTTCTGAAAATTCATTTGGCCATAACTTTTGATTCCCGCTATGAAATTTTGATTTTTTAGATTCATTAGAAAGATATTCATAAACAGATTTAAATATTTTTGGTTTCACTAAAATCTGTTTTATTTTGCATCTTGTATAGTCAGTCAAAGTTCGAATTCAAATTTTCAAAATACCACGCCATTTTAGGCCTTATTTTATAATTAAAATAAATATATTCGCTATAACTTCGATCCAAATAAATTTTTAGTCGTTATTATTTAAAATAATTTATTTTAAATATTCAAAATTCATTAAAATAGCCAAATTAAATTTTTTTAAATTGGTTCTGATTTTCCTGGTTGTTACATTGTACGGATTGCAAGGGCCTCTCTCCTTAATTGGACGAGGAATAAGGTGCCTCCGGTTTCATTCAAACCCATAACGGACTTGTAAATGGATGTGTGTCTGACATTGTAATTTACGACATAACGGTTGGTTTCTATTGATGTTATATCAGTTAGTGGCAGAGAATTTATTCACTTGGCTAAACACCCTTCTTTGAGACTCATGTACTCGGAGGGTTATATATTAATAGATATCGATTATATGTTATGAATTGACAATCTGGCATACTAAGTGATGAGCTATTGATGATCAAAGCATGGCTTCGTTAAGAGGAGATTTGTGTAATGAGACTTTGGCCTCACATCCCTGAAATAACTAAAACCGAAAAGGATGTGGCAAGGTTATGGGGGTCGCACCCCTTAGGGGATGACCATTTCCTTCTTGATTTTTGAAGCAACACTATTGTATGGAGCCCAGGTGTGTGCCATGTGGCTTTGATATGGTAGTGCTATGGTATGGTTCCCAGGAATTTTACTATTGTGGTTTTGTTGGAAAATTCAGGATCCTATGGAAAAGGTCGGTAACGACCGGAAATGACATACTCGTGTAGCATGGCTTGGATAGCACCGACGACCATGTGTTGGTAGAGAAGGGTTTACATCTTTGGACGACCTTATAGAGGTATGCCCGTTAGAAAAGGAAGTTCCTTAGCCTTGGTTATTTGTTAGAAAACCCCACTTTGCAAAACGATTTAATTTGGTTTGCAATTTTGAACCCGGATCATCTGCAAATCCCCATACGGTTTCTATTGTAGGTCCTACATAAAATGCGCAGGAGGTAAGTTCAATATTATGGTACCCTTACTGGCTAAAATTAATACATATTTTCGAAAGTGATATTCACGCTATGCACTAATGATAATATAAGAGTATTTTCACGTATTAAGCATATTTTGGTTATTATAAGGGAAACCTTGCCCAAGTATGTGTTTGCATTGTGTGTGTGGCACGAGATCTTATGGTAGCTACATTTTCCAAAAAGCATTGCAAATTTGTTTGGAATGGTACATATGAAAGGAAACCCATTTTGTGTTATACGACATGCTCTTATGAATCACCTTACTTTAAAATGATTTAAAAAATATTTTATTTCTCACACCAGTCTCATGACCTACTCGAAGTTTATTGTTCTTTCCCTAAACTCTAGGTGCCCATATTTTCCACATGGACAACCACTAGATAAGGTTTTGCAGTTATTATTAGAGCATTGTATGTTTTGGTGCTTATATAGAGTCCATGGCATTTCAGTTTCTTTCACTGAGTATTTTAGTTTTCCGCTGTGTATTATTTATTTGTACTGATATATTTGTTGTACTCTGATGTAAAATATTTGTAATAATAATGAAAAGTTCTTTTGTTTGTTCCAATGTGTAAGTACTCCTAACAATCCATCTTTGAGAATGGTTTAAGTCGGTTTAGTTATCCGGTCACACCGGACCTAGAAGTGGGATGTTACATGTCCTGCATAAAGTTACGGGAAACTTCATTTTTTTATTAAAACAGATAGCACAAAATATGGTTTTTCGCCTTTGTTTTGCACACCTCTTTTACTACACATTTCCTTGTTACTTCAACAAAACACATTTACTTATAAATTTATTAATTCATAAAAACTTATCTTATGATCCTTTTTGTTCCAATAAGTTAAAGTTTCACAATCCTTTCTTTATGAAAAAAATCTTATATGTTTATTTTTCACTTAAGATCACCTAATAACCAAATATGTCTAATTCATTTATATTCGCGCTTTCTCTTAACCACTCTTATCGCTTAACCCTACAACTTGCTTATGCACTTTATTCTTTTGAAAATAAATTTGCATAATTTTCTCAAAAATAATTTTAATGCAACTCTAATAATACATACTAATAGTTTTTTCAAACTGTAAACTTTTTAACTTGAAACATAAAAATTTCTATAGAAATATTTCTCTCTCTCTCTCTCTCTCTCTCTCTCTATATATATATATATATATATATATATATATATCAAGTTATTTTTCAAAAGTTTAATTGTGTGGTTAAGTACAAAGTGGGGTTTCTTAATTTCCATTCTCAAATCCTTTGCGCGAAATTACTTTTGTTTGCCCAAATTCTCTTTCACGTTAATTCCTACAAATCTATCTTTGAACCGGAATATGTGCCAAATATAAGTTTTGCACCAAATACACACACACACACAAACACACACACACACTCCTATTCCATTTTCCTTCTCATTCTTTCTCAATTTACAAGGCTCTACGGCCTAATCCACTAATTTGAAGTACCAAAGTTTCGGATATTAACACATTGAATCTTTTCTTTTTTCAAACATAATTTTCACTTTTCACTCTTGCCACTTATGGGTCTACTGTTCCCAAATTTCCATAACCATTTTCGTCGTGTACAAAACTAATATCCCAACTTTCTTCATGTGTTGCTTCACTTAATTAGCGGATTCCTCAATGGATCAAGTGTATATATATAATATTTATATTTAATAAAAATACAATCACTCATTATCTACATAGGGATCCTAAACCTATACTCTAATGTTAGATGTGATAACCCAAATTTCAGAATGCTCGATTTTTTTGCAAAATGCTAAAATCCAAGTCCACTGAAACCCAAGTTGGTTTGTCTAGTATCCTGCAAAAAGGAAAAGATAAAATATATTTGAGCTCATAATATAATATGTCACATCGAAATAAACAAAATATAGTAGTAAGTAAATACTTACAATAATAATGACACTGTCAAAAAAGTGACTCTGGGCTATGTAATCTCTTCCACCTGTTAACCTATGGCTTTGTTATCAAGAGGGGGTCAAAACAAAAGTTCTGGTAAATGGACAAATTATACTTTATATAAATAACACTACATATAACATTTTATCACTGGGTTACTTTTATTATGTTACTTGGGTTTATTGCACAATACAATTCTGATTTCATGCATAAATCGTACCCATCTACTTCTAAATAGATTAACAGAATAAATAATATATATAGCTATATGCCCCTCCTCTGAAGATACTCCCCATATTACCTTTATCAAGTTTCCCCCATTGTCGCACTGCGAAAACGTGCTAAATCTCCATAGCCACGCTATGAAAGCATACTAGACCATGCTATGAAGACATACTAAGCCTCCATCGTTATGCTACGAAAGTGTACTAGGCCATGATATAAAAGCGTACTAAGCCTCCATATCTATGCTATGAAAGCGCCATAATCCCAAGTTCCTCTAAAGAACTGAATCAGAGGATTTCTATATCTGTAAAGGATAGCTTTGTTAGGCTTATAATATAGATATCCATTGATTGGTCTGTCTCTTTTTTCCATGGCTATGGCCCCACTCGCTCACCCAACTAATGAAAGACCATTCAAAGAGCTAAGTGATGGTTCCCCTACCAAACAGTCTAATCATCCAATAGGTGTTGTCCCTTATGTCTTAATACTGAAAGATCATTAACCTCTTGTTTTAGCTCTAGTCTTTCCTGTAGTTGCACAGACTAATGATGACAGATATCCGACGACTTACTATCCTTATTGAGTCATGACAACAAAGCCTATTCTCCCAAGCCGAGGAAACCGCCGAATCTTAAGAATCATCCCGTCAGTCTTCTGGTTGCCCTCATCATAAATGTTGCAAAGGCGTACTCTATGGATAGAATCGTACAAACCTATCTTTGGGGGTACAACTTCACTAAGCCTACTCAGAGGGACATCTCAGAGTATCCACACATTCCGTAGAAGTCTCGCACCTTCTTCTAGTCCCATCGAATAATAAGTTGGACGTGCTCCCACCGTGTCTCCAGACACTTAGATGATTTTTCCTGTTGGGCTCTTCATCCCTTAGGACTAGACTAAACGCATATCGCTATTTCATTAGACCTTATGTCAAATTTACCATTATGCGCTGCACTTACTTTTCTTATCGTTGATTTATAATATTATTTAATTCATTAAATCTAAATATTCATTATTTTTTAATTAACTTTATTAGTTACCATAGAACCATTTAATAACCATCGACTTTTAGGCTCGTAACTTAATAACTTGTAAGTCAATATGTTCACATTAAAGTCTAACGCCTAACCACAAGCCCGCAATATAACTTTAAGATTGTAACTTAACATCTTTTAACTCAGTATGTTCACATTAAAGCCTAACTATCCATTCAACCATTCCCGGTTATATTCATATTTGCAAATAAACCAGTGCTTGCAACTATGTTTCCCATTTCTCTTTCAGACCAAACTATGAAAACATATTCCCTTTTTCTTAAACAATCAATTAAGGCCATTCTTAACTTTATGATTTAATCGCTATACATAAATTCTTGTTCTCAATTTATATTTCCAATTTGACATGACTATATTATATTTGGAGATAGTTTAGTTTGTACTCCTTTTATTTTAATTCAAACAATTTCTATGTTCATTCCTTCTAAATCTAAAAGGTGATTTTTAACTAATAAATTTGAGAATTCGCAGCTTTACCTTTCAACTATAAATTTATTGCATGTAATATTAATTATGGCATGTCGACCTGTGTCACAATTATTTGGCAAGTCCTATCAAGTTTCTTGTTTTCAGCCCAAATTTCCTTTTTATTACAGTTTTGGAATCACATGTTCATTTGGCCTCAAATAGAAAATTCTCTTTTATTTGTAATTCCGATTGAATTATAATTTCCAGTGCACATTGTTAGCCCACTTTGTGAACTGGGCAACACAAAGTCGAGATGTGAAACATTGAAGAGCTTAAAGAGCATATAGCGGGTCGGATCGGAGCGATGTAGCGGGTCGGATCGGATAAGTTTTGCTGTTCGGATCGGTGAGCTATTACTATTGGAATCAGGGAGGCACAGCTGTTCGGATCGGAGAGCAACCTACTGCCAGTTGGAGCGGAGGGCTACCTGCTACAAAGATAGATCGGAACAGAGTGAAAGAGAACGAAGACTTAGCCTTGGGACAAAACCGGATCGGATAGGATACCCCGATCCGAACCCCTCCTGTACACTCTTCCGATCCGAACCCATCTTCCACGTCACTCTCCTCCATGATCGCCTGGTTATTCGGAGCGGCTATGACCAGTTCCTACCCACAATGTCCACTGCTCTGATGCGTTGTCAACACAGAAATCCATCCGAACCCGAGGCTGATGGGATGGATGAAACGTGGCTCCGATCCGGATCGGGTTCTGAGCGAATTTTCACCTATAAATACCCTGTCTGGAGACAATGAAGAGATCTTCTTTTTGGCACTTTGAGAGTTCAACCACTTTCATAACTCGAATTCCATCACTCCCGGATAATCCAAATCGTCTTTTAACATTTGTTTTTAGACAATTGAGTGAATGTACGTGAGTTGTGAGAGAAATTGAGTGAATATCTCATTGTAACTGCAACAATATCATTGAGAATAGTGATTGACAAGTGGACGTAGGCTTTTCTTTGCCGAACCACTATAAATTCTTTGTCTCTATTTTACTTTTGATCTTATTTCATTCTTCTTTTAGTCAATTTGGGTGTTAGAACCACTTTTTGGTCGAACATTTTGGTGCTTTCACTGAGAATCATCCGAATTCTCTGTTTTTCGGGATTATCGTTCTACTTTTTGGACCGTTGAGTTAAAAGAAGTTAATCCTCAAGTTTAGACGCTCTTGGATGTTTGTTGAATTGATTGTTGAAGAACCATGGCCAAAGGAAAAGGCAAAGAAGTTCAATCTAGTCGAGGAAATGGAGTTGGCGAAGATCAGCAAAATGCGGTCGTGACAAGGTCTCGTGGGCAGACCTCAGCAGTAGGACGGACCGATACAGGAAACCCGAACCGCCTTCAGGGGGAGAGCTCCGATCCGATCCGGGTAGGAGAATCTGAAGCCGTGCATTCCCCCAACCTGAACCGACCCGAGCAACTTGCCCTACACCGACCCGACCTGGCGTCCCAGCTCCGACCCGACCTGACGTCCCAGCTCCGACCCGAATAGGCTTCCCAGCTCCGAACCGACCCGATTTCCCATCTCCGAACCGATCCGACATTTGGTGATGTTGGAACCTCTACTCGAGCCCCTACAAATGCTCCAATTCCAGCCACCAGGGTCAATGATCAGGTCAATCCATCCGCGCCCATTACTCAAGGAGATTTCTCGCGCCTACTTGACAAGCTTGAGAGAACTAGGGAGGCTATGAGAATCCACGAACGCACCAATCTCATGATGCAAGAAAACATGAGACTCATGAGCAAGGAAATTAGCGAGCTCCGTACGCAGAGAACCCCATCCCCGGTTCGTCACACACCGATGGATCAATCTTCTTCTTCCGAGGAAGAGCGGCCCCGTGAAAGAATGTAACACCCCGTGTATTCTATAACTGTGGAATTAACAAATTAAAGTATAATTAATTTGAAATCAAAGAACTAAGGGAAACGGGTTACGCCATTGCGTTCGTCTCGGAAAAATACGCGAAATAGAGTCCGAGTTTTCGAAAAACGGAGTCCGTATGAAGAAGATATAGCCTCCGGAAGTTTCTGAATCAAGTCTAAAATTAAAAATCGGGCCCAATTGGCCAGGGCGGGAAAAGTCCCGCCTAAGACACCCAGGTCTTCTGGGCTGTCGACCTGGTCTAGCCAGGTCGACAGGGCTGTTGACAGGGCTGTCGACAGGGCTGTCGACCTGGTCCAGACCCAGGTCGAACCCAGTCCACCCTGGCTGGCCTAGTCTATATTGGTCGATTTCCAGAAGCATGCTTTGTCATTAGGGCTAGGTGGCAGGCTCTAATTGGTCTCTCTTTTGAATGAATGGCTACGATCAATCCAAGCAACATCGATGGTCCTAATCAGTTCATAAACTCTATAAAAATGACCCTAGACTCTACCTAGGTTTCTTACACAATTCTCTAGCCTCCATTGCTCTCTTCTTCTAATAAAAAAAATAAAAATGGCGTCGCTGCTCTGCTGGAATTAAAACTAGAAGATAATCAACATCAGCCTAAGCAACTCAATTCAAACTAGAGATTAAAGTTTCTGCAAAGATTCTACAACAAGTTAAAGTTCTTTCTTTAATCCAATCAAGGCAAGTACAGTTATTTTCCGCTATAAACGTTAATTATAATTTTGATATGTTTTAATTCTGAATCTGAGATTGTATATATATTCTCTTCTGTCAGATTTGTTTTTCTGTGACTGTTATGTATCCCTTTTCTTCTTTTCTGTTTTTATAGCCAGGCTACCACGAGCCTGTGCCTAATCTCATAAGAGATGAACGTATGAACGCAAATTTTGGGATAAATAATGAATGATGCGAAATTTGACAAGACTAAATTGAATGTATGACTTTAGGTCTGAGGCATAAAATATATTGGACATATGCATAAATTTGACTACGAACATATAATTTATGCATGTTGTATGCATAGTTATGTTGTAATTTAGAACTGTAATTAATGAGCATATGTTGTAAACTAGATTTGGATCTATGCATATTCTATGATAGAAGAAAAGAGGAACCATTGTAAGATTACATATGATTTGAGACTTTGGACAAAATGCATATAAAAGTCAAGATCTGATTTTTAGAAGATATGATTTAAAGATTTATATTGTTGGGTATAGTTTGCATAATGATTCATGACTCAAAAAGAAGAAGATATGGAAACTTAGGTGTAAAGATTTACATTAATTAGGATATCTATTATTGTGATTACACCTAAATAGGGATTTTTGGATATATGGCATGCATTGAAATTAATGGTTATATTTGGTATAATTTATATATGAATCTGCTGTAAGATGCTAGTTTAACAAAAATTGGAACATATGTTATATGGCAAATTATGTCCATATTCTGCGCTTATGCAAACATGGAGTATATGTTGTGAATCATGACAATTATGTAGGCATATGAATTTAGGCCAATTTATGATTGGGCAAGGCATGCAAATAGAACTTTTAGAAATATTAAATTTGCTAAATCTGCTAATTTGTCAAGTTGCCTAAACTACTAGTTTTGTTATATTGCCTAGACTGCTAATTAGGTTGAAATGCCTAATCTGTTAAATTTGTCGGTTGAAATGCCTAACCTGTTATATGCCAAAATCTGCTAAGTTGCTAAATCTGTTAAATCCGTTAAGTCATATAAAATCTGTTATCTGCTATGTTGATATAATCATCCTATTATTGATATAATCTGAATTGGCATATATATTGGGCGTGCGCATAAACGGTAAATTATTAATTAATTGGCCGCAAAGATAAACATGGCTAACTCGAGGTTAGAATGAGTTTGCGACGTAAATCTACCCGGAACCGCCCGGCACATCCAGTGGCCGCAAACAATAGGTTCTAATGTGAGAAGTTAGTCATAACATGCGTAAGACACGAGGTTAGGTCTGGCTTGTGGCAGAAGTCTGCCCGGAACCGCCCGGCATATCCAGCGGCCACAAGCTACCGACCTAATGTGAGAGGTCTGTGCATTAATAATTAATTAATGCAAAATCTAAGATAAGAATGACGTCTAAAACGTATTGGGGAAAATAGGGTTAAACCAAAGGGATTAATAGATGTAGTAAAACCCGTCCATGAATCTGTAGGCCCAATACAAAGTTAGACAAATCTGAAAAATCTGTACATCTGACCTGTTAGTCTAAAAACTTGTTAACTTAATTTGTGAATTAGTATGTCTGAACTTGTAAACAAGTTAATCTGAAATCTGTTAGTCTGGGGACACAAGGTTAGGAGGGGAGTTACTTGTGTCATCTGTTGTTTGGGACCCATATTAGTCAGTAACCCTTTCTGGTATCAAAACTTTGACCCAACAGTAGGTAGGGTCCGGGCACGCTTACTGAACTAATTATAAGTGGTTCATTCTGATAATGGCGAGGGGTGTTGATGGTGCGTTCCAACCGGGTCATGTGCGTGCATGGATCCCGGTCCGCCTCTGAGGATGTAAGACGCCGTGACATCTGTAAATAGGTCTGTGCCAATTGGTTGTCACTTTAGGGAGTGATACACCCTACTGTGGGGCCGACACAGGATATTTATGTATTAGGGAGCCGATCGCTTGGGGTAGGGTTTTAGGGTACGCTTAGTTCTGTCTGTTTCTGTTGGTACCGTCTGTTTCTGTTGGGTGGTAACACCTGTCTGTTTCTGTGTGGTACCGTCTGTTCGGGTGGTAAAGGCCCATTACTAGTGTACACCTAATTCCACATTCTGTCTCCATAGGGATAAATCTGTTTCTTCTTCTGTCTGTTTCTGATCGGGTAGTAAAGGCCCATTATTAGCATTCTGTTTCTGTTAAAGTATTCTGTACCCGTTCCTGCTTCAATTTAGACATTAGGGTGACACCTAATTCTGCTATACTAGTATTAGTGCAGAGAAGTGTAAAACAATAGTTTATATCATTCTGTTTTTCTGTTATATCTGCTACACCTGTTATAGTTATCTCACATCCAGTTTTATGTTCATATCATATTATTATTATCTGTTCATATGCTGAAAGTCACTGGACTTGCCAGACTTTTTGTCTGACCCTTGTTGTTTCGCCTCCTTTCTTCCGTTTTCCCCCCAGGTTATCCAAGGAGGGAAATACTTTAGCTTGATCCGGATTTCTCTTTGCTTGAAGTGCTTAAAGTATGGCTTGGCTCTGTATAGCTTCCGTTCCATGGGGATTATGATTTTAAACTATGCATTTTGAAGGCTTTTGTACAAGACTGGTATTTTGTACTTGAATTCTGAAATTGAAAGGATGTAACCATATTAATTTCTGTTTCCGCTGTAATAAAGTTAAAATTTTTCAAGTACTGTTTTATCTGTCTTGTAAGTTTCTGTTCTGTTTACTAAAATGCTCCACCAAAGTTAAGGCATTCCCTTTGTGAGTGACCTTAACAGAGGTGGGGTGTTACACTTGGTATCAGAGCTGAAGGTTACCAGATTGGGTAAAGTTTTTGAAAATTGTTTTCAAAAAGGTTTTGAAAGGAAGTATTTTCAAAAATAAAGCTTATTTTGAAAAACATGATCCCCAAGAGCCATATATCTTTCTTTCAGTCCTTTTTGTATTGAACCTTTCCTTTTTCGTTCCAGCATGTCTGAAGCATCTGAGATACCAGAGGGTGTTCATGTACCCGGTTGGTTTCGTCAATATCTTGAGGCTAGGACCGCCGCTGCAGGTCCAGCAAATGATCCCCCTCCTCCACCCCCTCCTCGTGCAATTGCTTTCTCAAAGATCTGTAGAGATTTTAGGGCCATGGGTGGGAAGGATTTCAAAGGAACTGAATCATTCGTAGAAGCAAGGAATTGGCTCAAAGAAACTGAGGATCTATTCGTTATCTTCGAGGTGGACGATAGGCAGAAGGTACAGTTGGCAGTATGGCTGCTCAAAGACGAAGCTTCCTACTGGTGGGAAGTCACTAACGCCGAGAGGCCGGTTGAGAAATGGATGGATTTCAGAACAAGGTTTGAGACAAAATTCCTCTCGCAAGCTGAACGAAGTTTACAATTGGAAAAGTTCTTGTCTCTTAAGCAAGGAAGTATGACGGTCAAGGAATACGTCAACCAGTTCAACCAACTAGCAAGATTCGGATCGGATTTAGTCAACACTCAGCATAAAAAGGCTCTCCGCTTTGTTAAAGGATTGAATGAGCCACTGCACAGCCTAGCCATGACCCATGTACCCATGGGAGCAACTTACGAGAAATTGGTGGATATGGCACTACTGCACGAGGAAGACAAGGGCCCGAAAGAGACAAAGAAGGAAGAACCACAGAATAAGAAAGCAGGGCCCAAAAAGGAAACACAAAAGAAGGATGAGAAGCCTGAAGATAAGAAGGGGAAAAAGTGCTTTACTTGTGGGAGCTCAACTCATCTGAACAAGGATTGCAGAAAAAGGAAGGGCGCTTGCTTCAACTGTGGGGAGATGGGACACTTCACTAGGGACTGCCCGAGGAGACGAGGACAAGGGGGGCAGGCGAACACTCTTGAGGCTAGTGGCTAGGATAGAAATAGGAAAATTTCTATAGTAGGTTTAATTTCTTTATCTGATTGTGACTTTTTCTGATTTTGGTATTTTGATTTTGTTATCGATACTCTGCACTTTAATGCTAGTATTATTTCTGAATTTCCGCTATAGACTCAGACCCATAAGGGTTATGGATCATCTGTTTGAGACTAGGGTTTGAGGGATATCTGTGTTAGGCGTCAAGTATGACGCATACATTCTGAGTTTTCGTGGGGTATCAATTGGATGTTGGTTTCGGTCTTTGGGGCCGATACTTAGGACCCATGCCTAATGGGAACCAAATTTTCGTTCTATCTGTACTCGCTTCCATCATTCGACTGTATCCTATCGATCGAATATTTGAACTTTAGGTAGAAACTAATGGGTGTAAACATGTGTTTGAGACATGTTATGTTTGATGGTTGCAAGTGGATGCAAGTGGTTGCTAGTGGTTGCCCGTGGATGCATATACACACACTAGGCACTAGATCGGCTCGAAAACACTCTCATACTGCATATGGATGGGTGAGCATTTTTCAATTCTTGTGGATGCAAATTGGTTGATTCAGCACATGGATGTTGCATTTGAGTGAATGGTTGTGCACTAATATAGAAATAATATATATCATCAGAATTCTATTGCATACATGTTGGACTCATGGCACTGACATAATTCGCATTAAGGAGGTCAACTGAATCAGTAGACCGCCTGATCTTTGCATTAGATAAGGAACATATACACACACTTTTGCATATGTTCATACAACATTAGAAGTTTTCTAAGGACAATGGATGCTTGTGGATGATGGTTGAGTAGGACACATTCTTCTTAACTTGAAGATTTCGGGGACGAAATCCTTTTAAGTGGGGGAGAATGTAACACCCCGTGTATTCTATAACTGTGGAATTAACAAATTAAAGTATAATTAATTTGAAATCAAAGAACTAAGGGAAACGGGATACGCCATTGCATTCGTCTCGGAAAAATACGCGAAATAGAGTCCGAGTTTTCGAAAAACGGAGTCCGTATGAAGAAGATATAGCCTCCGGAAGTTTCTGAATCAAGTCTAAAATTAAAAATCGGGCCCAATTGGCCAGGGCGGGAAAAGTCCCGCCTAACACACCCAGGTCGACTGGGCTGTCGACCTGGTCTAGCCAGGTCGACAGGGCTGTCGACAGGGTTGTCGACCTGGTCCAGACCCAGGTCGAACCCAGTCCACCCTGGCTGGCCTAGTCTATATTGGTCGATTTCCAGAAGCATGCTTTGTCATTAGGGCTAGGTGGCAGGCTCTAATTGGTCTCTCTTTCGAATGAATGGCTACGATCAATCCAAGCAACATCGATGGTCCTAATCAGTTCATAAACTCTATAAAAATGACCCTAGACTCTACCTAGGTTTCTTACACAATTCTCTAGCCTCCATTGCTCTCTTCTTCTAATAAAAAAAATAAAAATGGCGTCGCTGCTCTGCTGGAATTAAAACTAGAAGATAATCAACATCAGCCTAAGCAACTCAATTCAAACTAGAGATTAAAGTTTCTGCAAAGATTCTACAACAAGTTAAAGTTCTTTCTTTAATCCAATCAAGGCAAGTACAGTTATTTTCCGCTATAAACGTTAATTATAATTTTGATATGTTTTAATTCTGAATCTGAGATTGTATATATATTCTCTTCTGTCAGATTTGTTTTTCTGTGACTGTTCTGTATCCCTTTTCTTCTTTTCTGTTTTTATAGCCAGGCTACCACGAGCCTGTGCCTAATCTCATAAGAGATGAACGTATGAACGCAAATTTTGGGATAAATAATGAATGATGCGAAATTTGACAAGACTAAATTGAATGTATGACTTTAGGTCTGAGGCATAATATATATTGGACATATGCATAAATTTGACTATGAACATATAATTTATGCATGTTGTATGCATAGTTATGTTGTAATTTAGAACTGTAATTAATGAGCATATGTTGTAAACTAGATTTGGATCTATGCATATTCTATGATAGAAGAAAAGAGGAACCATTGTAAGATTACATATGATTTGAGACTTTGGACAAAATGCATATAAAAGTCAAGATCTGATTTTTAGAAGATATGATTTAAAGATTTATATTGTTGGGTATAGTTTGCATAATGATTCATGACTCAAAAAGAAGAAGATATGGAAACTTAGGTGTAAAGATTTACATTAATTAGGATATCTATTATTGTGATTACACCTAAATAGGGATTTTTGGATATATGGCATGCATTGAAATTAATGGTTATATTTGGTATAATTTATATATGAATCTGCTGTAAGATGCTAGTTTAACAAAAATTGGAACATATGTTATATGGCAAATTATGTCCATATTCTGCGCTAATGCAAACATGGAGTATATGTTGTGAATCATGACAATTATGTAGGCATATGAATTTAGGCCAATTTATGATTGGGCAAGGCATGCAAATAGAACTTTTAGAAATATTAAATTTGCTGAATTTGCTAATTTGTCAAGTTGCCTAAACTACTAGTTTTGTTATATTGCCTAGACTGCTAATTAGGTTGAAATGCCTAATCTGTTAAATTTGTCGGTTGAAATGCCTAACCTGTTATATGCCAAAATCTGCTAAGTTGCTAAATCTGTTAAATCCGTTAAGTCATATAAAATCTGTTATCTGCTATGTTGATATAATCATCCTATTATTGATATAATCTGAATTGGCATATATATTGGGCGTGCGCATAAACGGTAAATTATTAATTAATTGGCCGCAAAGATAAACATGGCTAACTCGAGGTTAGAATGAGTTTGCGGCGTAAATCTGCCCGGAACCGCCCGGCACATCCAGTGGCCGCAAACAATAGGTTCTAATGTGAGAAGTTAGTCATAACATGCGTAAGACACGAGGTTAGGTCTGGCTTGTGGCAGAAGTCTGCCCGGAACCGCCCGGCATATCCAGCGGCCACAAGCTACCGACCTAATGTGAGAGGTCTGTGCATTAATAATTAATTAATGCAAAATCTAAGATAAGAATGACGTCTAAAACGTATTGGGGAAAATAGGGTTAAACCAAAGGGATTAATAGATGTAGTAAAACCCGTCCGTGAATCTGTAGGCCCAATACAAAGTTAGACAAATCTGAAAAATCTGTACATCTGACCTGTTAGTCTGAAAACTTGTTAACTTAATTTGTGAATTAGTATGTCTGAACTTGTAAACAAGTTAATCTGAAATCTGTTAGTCTGGGGACACAAGGTTAGGAGGGGAGTTACTTGTGTCATCTGTTGTTTGGGACCCATATTAGTCAGTAACCCTTTCTGGTATCAAAACTTTGACCCAATAGTAGGTAGGGTCCGGGCACGCTTACTGAACTAATTATAAGTGGTTCATTCTGATAATGGCGAGGGGTGTTGATGGTGCGTTCCAACCGGGTCATGTGCGTGCATGGATCCCGGTCTGCCTCTGAGGATGTAAGACGCCGTGACACTGTAAATAGGTCTGTGCCAATTGGTTGTCACTTTAGGGAGTGATACACCCTACTGTGGGGCCGACACAGGATATTTATGTATTAGGGAGCCGATCGCTTGGGGTAGGGTTTTAGGGTACGCTTAGTTCTGTCTGTTTCTGTTGGTACCGTCTGTTTCTGTTGGGTGGTAACACCTGTCTGTTTCTGTGTGGTACCGTCTGTTCGGGTGGTAAAGGCCCATTACTAGTGTATACCTAATTCCACATTCTGTCTCCATAGGGATAAATCTGTTTCTTCTTCTGTCTGTTTCTGATCGGGTAGTAAAGGCCCATTATTAGCATTCTGTTTCTGTTAAAGTATTCTGTACCCGTTCCTGCTTCAATTTAGACATTAGGGTGACACCTAATTCTGCTATACTAGTATTAGTGCAGAGAAGTGTAAAACAATAGTTTATATCATTCTGTTTTTCTGTTATATCTGCTACACCTGTTATAGTTATCTCACATCCAGTTTTATGTTCATATCATATTATTATTATCTGTTCATATGCTGAAAGTCACTGGACTTGCCAGACTTTTTGTCTGACCCTTGTTGTTTCGCCTCCTTTCTTCCGTTTCCCCCCCCCCCCCAGGTTATCCAAGGAGGGAAATACTTTAGCTTGATCCGGATTTCTCTTTGCTTGAAGTGCTTGAAGTGCTTAAAGTATGGCTTGGCTCTGTATAGCTTCCGTTCCATGGGGATTATGATTTTAAACTATGCATTTTGAAGGCTTTTGTACAAGACTGATATTTTGTACTTGAATTCTGAAATTGAAAGGATGTAACCATATTAATTTCTGTTTCCGCTGTAATAAAGTTGAAAATTTTCAAGTACTGTTTTATCTGTCTTGTAAGTTTCTGTTCTGTTTACTAAAATGCTCCACCAAAGTTAAGGCATTCCCTTTGTGAGTGACCTTAACGGAGGTGGGGTGTTACAAAGAAGGCCGCTCGAACGACCTCAGAATTTGAAGCAGCTAACGTTCGGATCTTTGGGGTCCCGCGAGGATATTGCACGAGCACTAGGAAACAATGATCCCACTCAGGGGCAAAGGCTCCAGCCCTCTCCTCCCGAGATCGACCGGGAGCGTAGGGAGCGAGGTAGAGCAGAAGCAGCTCAAAGAAGAAGGGCATCTCCCGAACAAGAGCCCAGAAGGAACCCGGATACCAGGGCCAGGGAACCTGAACGGCCCCTCACTAATGCTGATGTACAGGCGATGGTACGCCATATTATGTCCGAAAGTCGGAACTATACCAATGAAGATTATGGCATTGAGCGAAGCCATACTCCTTTCACTGACGACATCCTTGACTTTCAGTTTCCCCGGCGTTTTAACCTGCCGCAGATGGACAAGTACAATGGGAGAACTGATCCGGGACAGCATTTGATGCGATACTCATGGCTCATGAATGCTGCTGCTGCCCCTGATGCAGTGAAGTGTAAAGCATTCCCGATCTATTTAGAAGATGTGGCGCTGTTATGGTTTACCCGACTTCCCCCTCGTTCGGTATCGAATTATAGGGAATTGAGCGAACGTTTTATGAATCAGTTCCGACTCCATACCCGAAAGTCCAAAAGTGTTATTGAATTATCAAGAATTAAGCAGGCACTAGGAGAGTCTTCGAGGTCATATCTTGACCGTTTTAACTTAGCTGTGACTGAAGTTAGTGACCCGCATGAGCCCACCATCTTGATGGCATTAAAGGAAGGAGTCGATCCTGAATCCGAGTTTGGAGATTACCTTTCTGGGAAGACACCCTCCACGAGAGAGATATTCTATGAAAAGGCCGATATTTATTTGAGACGAGAGGAGGCCAGGGCAAACCGAAAGAGAAAGTCTGATGCGGCTTCAAAAGAAAATGTTCAAAGCAACGTCGCCGTGAAGCAGTCTGGGGAAAGTTCCGGAAAAGTTGAAGTAAATGTGGGAAACAAGGGTGGAAACAACAATCCTGGAAACGGGGGCAACAACAATAACCGTAATGCGAACGGTAACAGAAGAAATAGAAATAGGGGAAGTGATCCTAACAAAAGACCCCGATTCTAGACTTATGAGAATTATACACCGTTGAACGACACTCTGGAGAACATTTACCTGGATACATACAATGTTTTGCAATATAAAAGACCGCCACCTCGCGACTCGACGAAGAAAGCAATGGCAACTGGGAAGTTTTGTTTGTTTCATGGAACTCATGGGCATTCAACCAATGAATGTCGGCATTTGAGAGATGTGATTGAGAAGCTGCTGCGCGAAGGGAAACTGGATGAATATAAGGTTGCCCCGAGGGACAGGGGGCAAGGAGAGCAGGCTCCAAAACAGATTCAATCTGCTCCCAAGCCTACAGCGCAGCAGAAAGGCAAGGGAATTGTTATCAACTCCATAGTGGGTGGACCCCACCCGACAATCCGTAGTTTTAGAGCAATGGATCAATATGTAAATGCTGCCAAGCATGTAGATGTGAATGAAGGTGATGATTTGGAAGATATCGCCCCCATAAAACAACAGAAGACAATGTTTGACAACGTGGTATTCCGTAGCAGAGATAATACCGGGATCCAGTCACCCAACGATGATCCATTGGTCATTACTACCACCATTGGGCCGGCCTTGGTTCATAAGGTGTTAGTTGACAATGGAAGCTCTGTTAATATTTTATTTAAAAGTCATTCGATCAGATGAAGCTTGAATCTGAAAATTTGAAGCCATGTGAAGGTTGGATCCGAGGCTTCAACGGGGCGTCAACAGCTCCCATGGGGTACATAGAATTGCCCGTAATCTTGGGGCAAGGAGAACGCCGAAGAGTACGGATGCTTCGATTCGTAGTGTTGGACGTAGATTCGCCTTATAATGCATTTTTGGGAAGGCCTGCCCTTGCTGAATTCAGGGCTTGCATCGCCCCTTGGTGTTTATTGCTTAAGTTCCCAACTGAAGCCGGAACTAGGGTAATGAGAGGGGATCAAGTCTCCGGACGGGCCTACTATGTTGCCGAATTGAAGATGTTGATGAAAGGACTTAACATCGAAAGTAAAGATGCTTCGCCTCCTCCAAAGGAGGGCTCGGCGTAGCAATTAGATGGACCGGCCCCGAAGGAGTTGCCCAAAGGAACGCCTGAAGACCTGGATCCCAGAAAAGACGAGGAACCAGAGACTAGAAATGCAACTCCTAATGAAGCGACAGTGGACATTCCCATTGATGAAGCTGATCCAACAAGAGTTTTGAAGATCGGATCACAGTTGGACCCACGTCGGGCCGAAGAACTAACAGACTTCTTGAAGGCGAACTTGGACGTGTTTGCCTGGACCCACGCTGACATGTGTGGGATATCGCCATCCATCATAAGTCACTCCCTAAATGTAAGCCCGAAACATCCGCCTGTGAAGCAAAAGAGACGTATGCTGGGCCCAGAGAGGTCGGCTGCTCTCAAAGAAGAAGTGGAGAAGCTGAAACAGAACGGATTTATTCGAGATTCGACATATCCCGACTGGATATCGAATCCCGTCTTAGTAAAGAAGCCGAATGGAAAGTGGTGGACTTGCATTGATTTTTCAGATTTGAACAAAGCTTGCCCAAAAGATAGTTTCCCACTTCCCAGGATTGACCAGCTTGTAGATTCGACAGCGGGTCATGAACTTCTCTCTTTCATGGATGCATATTCCGGATATAACCAAATTCCTATGCACGTGCCAGATCAAGAGCATACGAGCTTCATTACAAATTTGGGGTTATATTGTTATGTTGTAATGCCATTCGGATTGAAAAATGCCGGAGCCACTTATCAGCGCTTAGTGAACAGAATGTTTTATAATCAAATAGGGAAAACTATGGAAGTTTATGTAGATGATATGCTTGTCAAATCGAAACAGTCCTCCCGCCATACGCAAGACTTGGTAGAAATGTTTGGTATCCTGCGAAAGTATCGGATGAAGTTGAATCCTTTGAAATGCTCATTTGGAGTGGCATCGGGAAAGTTTCTAGGCTTCATTGTGAGCTCCCGAGGAATTGAAATCAATCCCAGCCAAATAGCAGCGATTAGAAGCATTGAAGAGCCGAGGAGAATTAAAGACGTCCAAATTCTTGCGGGGAAAGTAGCTGCGTTGAGTAGGTTTATCTCCAAAGCCACGGACAAATGCGTCCCGTTTTTTGATTTGATTAAAAGGGGAAAGAAGAACTTCGAGTGGACTCCTGACTGTGTTGAGGCCTTTCGAAATTTATTGGAATTGCTAGAAAAACCACCGATTTTGTCAAAACCAGTGGATCATGAAGAGTTATTTGTTTACTTGGCAGTTTCGGCTCACGCTGTTAGCACAGCCTTGGTTCGAGAAGAAGACAAAGTGCGAAGGACAGTATATTATGTAAGCAAGAAATTGGCAGCGGCAGAACGCAACTACCCAAAGATTGAGAAGCTCGCTTACAGCCTCCTAATCGCATCCCGAAAACTTCGTCACTATTTCCAAGCTCATCCAATAACCATATACACTGACCAGCCCCTGAGGCAGGTGTTGCAGAGACCCGAAGCATCGGGAAGATTGATCAAATGGAATAAAGAATTAAGTCAGTTTGATTTAAATTTTCAACCACGAAGGTCGATCAGGGGGCAAGCTCTGGCAGACTTTATAGCAGAGTTCACTATCCCAGAGGAGGAAGTGATCAACGACAAAGTGGTCAAATCCGAAGATGAGTTAAAGATAGATTCATGGAAGTTATACACAGATGGAGCCAAGAACGACCGAAGGTACGGAGCTGGAATCGTCTTAGTCACTCCTAAAGGACGGTCGTTATATTACGCTCTACGGTTAGAATTTTCGGCGACTAACAATGACTCTGAATACGAAGCCCTGATTGCCGGGCTGAAGCTTGCTAAAGACCTTGGAATAAAAATGTTGGGCATATTCTGTGACTCCAAGATCGTTGTTTGCCAAGTGCGAGAGGAATTTGTGGCTCGGGGACCTCGACTTTTTTCCTACCTCGGGAAAGTGAGAAAGCTATTGAGCAACCTGGAGCGGTACAGTATAACACATATCCCAAGAGCCGAAAACCAGAAGGCAGACAGGCTGGCAAAGCTAGCTAGTTCCGACAATCCAGAAGAAACTGAAATAATTCCAATTGAAACGTTGGAATCGCCAAGCTTTGAGTCAATGGAAATTGAGTTCGCTTTCGAAGCAGAACCGGAGAAGGAGTCGTGGATGACCCCAATTAAGAACTTCCTTAAGAATGGGACACTCCCATCAAAGAAGAGTGAGAAAAGGGCTATAGTTCGCAAGGCTACCAGATATGTCATGCAAGATGATACTCTTTATAGGCAAGGATTTTCTATGCCCCTGTTACGATGTATAGCACACGACGACATCAAACGTGTACTAAGAGAAGTGCACGAAGGCGAGTGTGGAGATCATACAGGAGGTCAGACTTTAGCGAAAAAGATATTGCGATATGGATACTTCTGGCCCACAATTAATAAAGACGCAGCTGATTATTCACGACGCTGCGATAAGTGCCAGAGATTCGCCAAAATCCCCAGAGCCCCGTCGACCCAACTCAAATCAATGGTGAGTCCTTGGCCATTTGCCACGTGGGGAATTGATATCATTGAAGTTCTACCGATTGCTAAAGGAGGAGTGAAATATGCAATAGTCGCTGTGGACTATTTTACGAAGTGGGTGGAAGCTGAGCCCCTAACCAAAATCATGGCGAGAAAGGTTATAAGTTTCGTGGTTAGAAATATTATATGCCGATTCGGGATCCCAAGGACCATTATAACTGACAACGGAACCCAGTTTGATGGTACTGAATTCAGAAATTTCTGCCAGAAGTATAAGATCGACAAACGATACACTGCGGTTGCTTATCCGCAGTCGAACGGGCAAGTTGAAGCAATAAACAAAGTAATAAAATCCATCCTCAAGAAACGGTTAGAGTGCGCAAAGGCAAAATGGGTTGACGAATTGCCTTTAGCTTTGTGGGCATATCGAACAACATTTAAGACGGCTACCGGTCATACCCCTTTCTCTCTCTCTTTTGGTTCAGAAGCAGTAATTCCAGTAGAGCTTGAAGTTCCTTCCCACCGGGTGACGTATTATGACCCGATGACGAATCGGGCACTCTTACTCGAGTCTCTTGATGAAATCAAAGAAAAAAGGGATGAAGCGGATTTGCGTGCGGCAAGACATCGACGTCAGATGGCACGCTATTACGACAAAAAAGTTCGCCTTAGGACTTTTGAACCAGGAGATTTGGTGCTAAAGAGAGTCTTTCCTTCCATTCCTCACCTCGGTCCAAAGTGGGAAGGACCCTTTGTCATCCAACGGAAACTTGAAAAAGGAACCTTCAAGTTAACGACCGTAGATGGCAAAGAAGTCCCTAGGGCATGGAATGCCCAACACTTGATGAGATATTTGGATTAGAAATGTTGTACTCTTTGTTATTTTTCTTATGAACTCTGTAATAAGGCACGACTTGCCTTAGGAAAATCTGATGATATGAATAAAGGACTATAAAGTGGATGTAGGCTACGACTTAGCCGAACCACTATAAAAATATCGTGTGTCATTTACTTTCATGCATTATATATGTACATTCATCGACTATTCTGTTGTGATTACGGAATATAAGATGATTCAAAACCTGAAAGGTTGAAAACAGTTTAAACGTAAGAAAAAGCACAACGACTATTTGTGCGACAAGACATAAAAGAATGAGAAAACGACATTCTTAACTCTAACTCTCCAGAGAGAGAATGAGTATAAAAGCGTCTCCGATTGAGCGCTGAGAAAGAGATCCTTCCCCGCTGAAGGATCGGGGAGTGAATAAATTGCTGAGCTCGAACTCTAACTCTCCAGAGAGAGAGAGAGTATAAAAGGACGGGAAGACGACGTCCTCTGAGGCGTGAAGGTGCACCCAGACAAGAGACCGCCTCAGTAAGAACTCTAACCTGAGTATAAGACAGGAGAGTATAAAAGAAATGCCAGAAAAAACGACAGGCATTGATGACACAGAAAATGCCATCCCGTCAGAAAATCGGGAGCATTCAGATTACTTGATTAAGCCTTGAATAGTTTTTTTGAGATTGACTGGGGGCATATATGTATACACATATTTCCTCCCTCCGTAACTTCATTACACAACTATAGTGAAACACACATTCTTACATAAGTGCAGAACTAGTGACTAACAAACATTGCGGAAAATGAATTATTTTTTATTTACGAATGAATGAATTTGTACAGGAAAACAGCCAAAAAGAAGGTGCAAGAGCCACCCTAACAGCAGCAATTATTGATCTACCAAATACTAAAACAACGCAAGACAACCCACTATTTAGATTTCGAGTGAGGCTTGGACTTCTTGGCGGCTTTCTCCGCATCCTTTGCCTCTTTCTCGGCCTCCGTCAAGATGTGCTTTGATTTTTTCTTTCCCGAAGATGCGGCGCTGGAATCGGTTGACTTCTTCCCGGAGGGTGGAGCGCTGGAATCAAGAGATGGTTTTTTAGCGAGTTCCTCTGTAATAGATCTAGTTGAGAGCTTAACAACTAACCTTGATCCCGCATCCACAACTGCGAGAGGCTTGAGGACTTCAGGGTCTAAGTCTTCGGCTTTTAACTGCAAGCGTTTATCTTGATCAGCTTTCATTGCAGCCAAAGTAACATCATCTGCACTTTTCGACTCCCCGACTATTGCCACCTCTGGATCTTCCTCATGTCCTCCGTCACTGCCATCATCCTTTAAGGCTGCTATCATTTCTTCATCATGGGGAGTGTCAGCCTTAGACGGCTCGCTTCCTTCTCCTAAGTCTATAGGAGCAGCCTTGTCCTTCCCTCCTTTTTCCTTTTCCGTGGGCTCTGCCCCAGAGGCGGCTCCCTGAGTCACATCTGTCTTTCCGGATGGCTCAATACCTACAGAGTGAGAAGCAACAGTTATCAACTCAGGAGAAAATAATGGGTTTTTCATCGATTGCTCAATCATGTGGTGAAAGGTAGAAATAGCCTTGACGAATTGAGGAGAAAAGGTAGGGATACCTTCCGAAGACTTCTAGGCAGGGGTAACTACTGTCTCTGATGCCGTTTCAGGAATAGGGGATAGCAGAGTTGTTCGAGGGATTCCCGGGTTTTCAGGATCATATCCCTGTACTTCAGAAGTTGCAGGGGCAGTAGAAGAGGAACCAGCCTCGGGAACGTTCTTCTGTTTAGTCCTCCGCCTTTCTTCTTCCATAGCATCAGCAATGAGGCGGTGCCCTTCAGCTAGGCGTTCTGGCTCATCATCCCTTAAGTATTTCTCCATCAGCTTGTCTTCATCGATGGAATCAACCTTGAGCTCCTCTTTTTCCCACTCAACGATCTGACTCCATACTTGGACTAGAGTAGATGGATAATCCTCATTCCAAGAAATGTTCCGACGACGGATGATATGTGCAAAGAATTCAATCATTAATTCGCCGAAACCCTGAATCTCTGCCTCCGCCTCTAACAATTGTTTGCGGGCCTCCTCCGCAGATTTGATAGCACACTCAACGTTACCCTCCGCCAGGGCAGCTCTATTCTCCGCCTCCAGTAGCTTTGAAGCCAAGTCAGCATTTTTCTTTTCCAGCTCAGCATTCCTCCTTGCCAACTCGGCATTTTTCCGTTCAAGGTCAGTGTAAGCAAGACGCGTTTTAGCGGCATCTGACTTAGCATCTTCAGCTTGCTTTTTTAACTCAGAACGCTCTTGAGTGTGAGATTCAAGCAAATCATGATAACGTTTTTGCATATCTTCAAATTGTTGTTTGAAATTAGAAGCGTCCCTTTGAGCAACAGCGAGCTGGGCCTGTGTGTCCTCTAAATCTTTTCCTAGATTCTTTTAGGCCTTTGCATCTTCTTCCGCGGTTTTTTGCATTGAATCAGCATTCGTGATTAGAGTACGGATAATTCTGGAAAGGTTGCGTGAATATTTGAACATTTCAGAATACTGTTTTTCAACCGCATCTATCTTTGCTTTGGCCTCGTCTGCCCACCTGGAAGAAATAGGTTCGAGGGCAGGTAAAAAAGTCAAAGTCTCAAAGTAATGTTCGGGAAATTGTTCCTCCAAATACACCCGCTTGATTGTAGTTTCCGCATCTAGTGGTGGAGGAGCGGCGATCGTCAATTCAGTGTCCCTGTGTGTGGAGGATTCAATAGTTTCTTTATCTGTCCTAGGCCGTTTAGTAGTAGGGACCTTGCGTTTACTTCACGACTCAGTATCTTTTGGCGGACTCCTCTCCATGCTGCGCTTCTCTTGAGAAGAGGTGGAGTCTTTTGGTTGCAGCTTGTCCTCTTCCCTACGGCCTTGATAACCTTTATATCTCTCTGGGTCCGACCGAACGGGAGAGCGAGAACGCGAGGTTCGAGAGCGGTAGGGTTCATAAGGCCTTCTCTTCTCCCCACTGCGATCATCGCGACGATCATATTCAATATCCTGAGGTGGGTTAGACATGCTGCGGCGGAGCTTCCTGATATCGTAGTAGGATCGGGACATCGTGCCTGCACAATAGGACAAATGAAATTCAGAATCAATAGTTCCACAGAAAGAGAGGTGCAATGAATGCTAATGCTATTGTGTAAAGTGTGTCCTAAGTGGTGTGTTCCCCCCCAACCAACCTGAGTCTGAAGCTAGACTAGTACTGGCAGGCTCTTTGGCCTTAGCAGGAGTGGTCTCTTTAGAAGAGGTGAAAACTAAAGGATCTTTCCTAAAATCCTCTGAAGTGTATATAGTTTCAGGTAAGGGGAGATCCCCCAAACCCTGAAATAATGGGTCATCAGTGCTAGGGACATCTCCCTCGGAAGCGTCAGTTGGTGACTCTTTAGAAGACGTTGACCTTTCTGGAGAAATGGAATCCTCAGGAGCAGTATACCCTTCGCGATGCTTTTCGGCCAAGTTAGCCAATTCGTCGTCTTGAATAGAAGATGGAGAAGGTGAAGTTTGAAGAGGCATTATAGGAGCTCCCGAACCTTCTCCTGTCTCTGGGACTACATCCACTGGAGGAATATATACGTATGGAGCTGTCCCATGACCGATACTACAAAAAACAGATAGTAGTCCATGAAAATGAAGATATTCGTCCATAAGGACTTCATCAATAGTCAGGAACTTCTGATCGCCATTAAGGAGCTGGTGCATCCGGTCAAAGAACACCTGATCTGATATTTGTTTTGGGTTGTCGACTGCAAACACAAAGAAAAACAAGTTAAGGCGATGACTTGAATGTATAGAGCCAAGATTTAGAAAATCAGTGCTTTACTTGATTTCGTCCATCTCCTGGCACACCCAGGTTGTCGCTTCACGTAAAACCATTCCAGTCTGGAATCTCCAGCTTTACTACTGAATGGCGTTGAAATTATCTTCCTCTTAGGAACAGACTCAAAATAGCAAAAAGAAGGAGTTTCTCGAGTCCGATGCTTGAAGTTGTAGAAGAAATGAACGTCATCGAAAGTGAGCTCTATGCCTAAGATCTCACGGTATGCTATATATAAAGTGTGTAAGTAGGCATAAGAATTGGGATGCAGCTGCATGGGGGCAATCCGCATTTGTCTTAGAAATTCTACGATGAAGGGAGAAAATGGAGGGATAGCACCGACCATGCACATCAACCGAGTGATTGCCATGTATCCTTCTGGAGGGTTGTGGGTACGGTCAGATCTCGAAGGCACTAGAGTGTCCTTTTTCATTATCCCGTATTTTAAACAAATTCGGATAAGCCGGTCGTTGTCGATTGTTGAATCAACAGAATCTTGGGGTGATTCCAATATGACAGCCGATTCAAACTCATCAGGAGCCCGGTCGTCACCTATCCCTCCTTCCTCTTCAAAACCTAGAGAAACTTCATTCTCCGAAGACACCTCATCACTTTCACGATGTCCAACCTCGTAGTCTGAACCCTCATTATTCCATTCTGGATCCGACGGAGAAGATATGTCCTCGAGAGTAATTTTGTTGGAGGTTTCCGGAACCTCTTTCTTCTCGGCTAGTCTGGAAGAGCGTCTGGGTCTCATTGTCATAAAACTATTGAAGAAGCAATAGCACAAATTAGAGTAAATTAGCCCGTATCCCCCTGTGCATGTGTGCAAACTAAAGTGTAAACAATGTATGCGGAAAGTGCAAATTAAATGTTTAAAGGTGCGACGCAAAAGTTTGGCAAAATATAAAGAATTGAAGTAGTCCTTGATGTCCAGTTACGTTCGCAAGGCACTATCCTAACTGTCCATTAAGTTGAAGATTATGCCAAAAGTTGATTGGGCCAGTTAAACAAGTTTTTATGCATTAAGGTGGACTGCTCTTCGGTTCGGTTCGGGCGCGTTCATTGGGATCGGATCGGGGATGCGGCCTCGACTTGGGCTCGGATAAACTGTGGAACTCAGAAATTAAAATCGGATCGGCTCGGAGGTAGAGTCTCCTGACGGTTCGGATCGGATCACGTAGTCATACTTCTCCTCCTTTTATCTTACAATCCGACCCGATCAGGTTAGGAAAGCTCCCTTCCCCCCTTTTTTTAACTACTTGCTCCGACCCGATCCGATCTTCTGAACTTCTTTTCTTTTCTTTTTCCCTTTCTTTACTTGCCCCGACCCGATCCGACTTCCTGAACCTCTTTTCTTTTCCCTCTCATCCATCTTCGATACTCCAGCCCGAACCGATCCCCTCAATCCTCTTCTTCTTCTCCTCCATCCTCTTTCCTCCCTAGCCAACACCAAAGCCAGTCTCGTGCCAACCACCCAAATCAAAGCCAAGCATTTATGCGCTGGCACATTCAACAACTGATTCTAACCCCCCCTCCGTTACAACCTCGAGATGGCGACGAGGCCACTAACGACGATGACGAGGGGGGGTCACGGTGTCAAGGTCATCCAAGTTTCATGCTCAAATCGTCCTAATCATCTATGAATTCGAATCGAGATCAATTAAAAAAGGAATTATCTAAAGTTTTGTAACCTACCTATGTAACTACTTCGCGAATTAAGATGAATTTCGATGCTTCAGGAAATAGGGTTTTTCGTTTTGCAAAACTTGAGGAGCGGTAAAACAATAAAAGGAAATGAGAGAAGGAAGAAGACCCAGTTTATATAGAGAAGTAGAGTGACTATTCGTCTCCCCATTCGGATCGGACCGACAGTCCAATAGCAGAGCCCCCGTTCGGATCGGATCGACAGTCCAGTAGCAGAGCTTGGCCCAATAGTCCAATGAAAAATAGAAAGAAGAATGGGTCTGTTCGGATCGGAATCCGAACCGAACCGAATTCTGTAGCTCAACAGCGAATTAAATTGAAGTGTGAAGAAGAAGATGAAAACACAAGGAAAATCAAAAGAAAAATTACCTCGAAGAACGATGTGCAATGATAGTCAAAGCATGCTCTGTCTCCAAAAGAAGCATCCTTTGAGGGGGCAAAATGTTAGCCCACTTTGTGAACTGGGCAACACAAAGTCGAGATGTGAAACATTGAAGAGCTTAAAGAGCATTATAGCGGGTCGGATCGGAGCGATGTAGTGGGTCGGATCGGATAAGTTTTGCTGTTCGGATCGGTAAGCTATTACTATTGGAATCAGGGAGGCACAGCTGTTCGGATCGGAGAGCAACCTACTGCCAGTTGGAGCGGAGAGCTACCTACTACAAAGACAGATCGGAACGGAGTGAAAGAGAACGAAGACTTAGCCTTGGGACAAAACCGGATCGGATCGGATACCCCGATCCGAACCCCTCCTGTACACTCTTCCGATCCAAACCCATCTTCCACGTCACTCTCCTCCATGATCGCCTGGTTATTCGGAGCGGCTATGACCAGTTCCTACCCACAACGTCCACTGCTCTGATGCATTGTCAACACAGAAATCCATCCGAACCTGAGGCTGATGGGATGGATGACACGTGGCTCCGATCCGGATCGGGTTCTGAGCGAATTTTCACCTATAAATACCCTGTCTGGAGACAATGAAGAGATCTTCTTTTTGGCACTTTGAGAGTTCAACCACTTTCATAACTCGAATTCCAGCACTCCCGGATAATCCAAATCGTCTTTTAACATTTGCTTTTAGACAATTGAGTGAATGTACGTGAGTTGTGAGAGAAATTGAGTGAATATCTCATTGTAACTGCAACAATATCATTGAGAATAGTGATTGACAAGTGGACGTAGGCTTTTCTTTGCTGAACCACTATAAATTCTGTGTCTCTGTTTTACTTTTGATCTTATTTCATTCTGCTTTTAGTCAATTTGGGTGTTAGAACCACTTTTTGTTCTAACACACATAAACAAAAAGGGTTATAATCAGTCGCATAAAATTAGACACATAGTTCAATCGTTTACATATACCAATATTGTATATTTATGCATATTCTGTGTGTAATCAAAATTCAACATAAAATTGTAAAATGCTAATGTAGAAGGAGGAAAAGAGGACTGAGAGAACATCTTATTAATTAACCAGAAACAAACGATATCATATACCATTACATAAAAATATAATTTAAATCCACTTACATTGTAATTTGCACTCCAAATTCCAAATTTGATTCGTATCTAGGCTTATTATCTGTTTTCTTTTCAGTTGAAACTGCAAATCCGTTTGGAAAGGGAATTTGGACATCTAAATCTTAGTCACACTGTTTTTCCTCAAAATCTCGAATAAAATATCCTAGATCTAATATATTTTATTTTTGAAGAATTTGGAGAAGGAAAGGAATGGCAAAGCTCTAGCGTCTTCTCAGAAAATATGAGTCCAAGAGCTAGGCCTTATAGGTTTATTTATGGATATCTAGACAAACCACATCCACCATATTTGTATTAATATAAATCCCCCTCATTCAAATCAAGCCTGGTCCAGAAATCAAATATATAAAAACGTTTTAGGCCAACATGGATCGATCTATGCCCATGCCTGGGTCGACACATGTGTTGACCCAACCCCACATGGGTTAACCCAATTGGTATATGGGCTGACCCATGCAATCTAAATTAAATTGCCGGGTCCTTGTTTTGTGCATGATTTATTTTATTACCCATTTTGTTTTTTATGTATTCATTTCTGGACCGTTTGTTTATCTATATACTTTACTATACTTTTTTTGATTTTTAAATACATTCAAAATTCAAATTCAGATGCATAATTTATATGTGTGTATATATTGAAATTTGTGTGTATATTTAAACAAGGTTTCAAATTTTATTTTTAACATTATATTTATTTCCAATTTATTAACTGTGCATTAATTTTATTTCATTTTCAATACGTATTTAATTTTGAATTCAAGCTTTAACGTTGTTCCCATTACGTTCCTATTAATGTCATTATGACGCAAATTAGCTTTCAAATCCAAATGTACGTTTCTTTTGAAATTTATACATTTATATATTTATATCAAATAAATATATTTTTACATATGCTTACTATTAATTAGTTTTCAGTTTCTAAACTTTAACGTAACATTATATTTGTTAGTTTATAACGTGCTAGTAGTTAACTTCCATTTATTCTTCTGCAATGTTTCTTTTTATTTAATCCTATTTATATTATTGCAGTGTTATGTTCGAATAATGAGAACTATTTATATATTTCTCATTTATTCTAACACTTTTGTTTTTCAAATTCAAATGCATACTATTTACGAAATTAATGCATGCATATGTTTTCAAAATAAATATATGCATGCTCATTTACAAAAAACATTGAACCTTAATAACTCTTCCATACGAGCTACTTTCAGAACATATTATATATGTTAATTAATTAGAAAATTGCTACATACGCAATGTTATACGTTTCATAGACAAATTATGACAATCCATAAATGTTCATTTTCTATTATTAATTATTTATATAATTATTAAATCACTTGTATTATTAAAAATGCAGGATGTTATAGAATATCATAGGCTTAGGCTAGGAACTAAGTCAATAGGTTGCGCTTAGATCTACGATTAGGCTAAAAAGATAGAGAGGGATTAGGCAAATCTGAGTGTTTGCGAGTTAAATTATAACACGTGCGTTGTAATTAAAAATAAGTAAAGAGAAATAAAGTTAGAAAGGCGTATTATAAATAAAACTTAGATCTAGGATTAAATTTAACAAGCATTTGACAGTAGTAGTCCGTTCTAACATCAAATGTTGATTAGGGAAAGTAAGTGAGTAATAAAGATAATAAGCAAGTAAATAAGGCTCAGAATAATGGGAATTGGAAAGGTATCACTAAATGGTATTATAATAAAATGAAGAAAAGTAAGCTAAACACATAATGAAAGATTTAACATAGGTCTAATAAAATAGCGAGGTATGTTTGGAGCAGTTTGAAGGGAGTCTGGATGAAGGGTATAACAAAGCAAATCATCAACACGTTCTAAATACAGGTGGAACATGTTTAAAGAGTTGCCAAGTTAGGTTGCGAGGAATTGGGAGACTTCTACAAGATGTCAGGATACTTTGGGATAGCCCTTTGGGGTAGGCCTAACGAAGAGGTTTGTAGTGTTCCATCAAGGGAACATCCCTTGACTGCATTCATATCGAGAGAAATCAGAAGACTTATTGGTGATTTCAGGGTTCGACATTGCCTCGAATAAGGGAGCAGGCTTTTTGGTCAAGATAGTAATCATTCAAATACTTGTCATCGTCAGTCAGAGCCAGAACGAGAAAGATTGGGGCTAAACCAGTAGTCCGACGATCTTTCACTACCAGCACATTGGACGAGTAACAATGCTAGTTGAATATTTATATTGGTTTTTGTATGGAACATTCACTTATCTCTTGATGGGACTTTTAACTAGTTGAGGGGGGCTACATGGAGCTACAACCACGAAGAAAGAGACAGACCAAATAAAATATCTATATTGTAGGCATAATGACGTTGTCCATCAACGATATGGAAATCCACGATCGAGTTTTATATAAGGTTTGGCCTTGTTAGTGGAGCTCAAGAAGTAGATAGCGTGACTACGTGTAAGTCCTCGATGGATGAACTAGGTGGTAGATCGTGGATTTCGGAGCATCGGAGCAAGTTTATGCAGATGCAATTTCATGTTTTCTTAATGGACGATGGACTGTATATATTGTAGGCTTCATAGAGTTGTCCTTTATAGATGTAGAGTACTCTTTCATTGTGTGAAGATGGAGACCTATCAAGGAGGGTACTATGGGTAATACTTAAATATATTGAACATACAACTACATATATATTATCAGGTTAGGTCTACTGGAGGGTAGATGGGTACGACTTGCCCATGGAGGTGAGAGTATTATAAATCCTAGTAACTTAATAAAAAGGAAAACTAAAGATAAAATGATATATGCAGTGTTATTCAATAGAAGTATAAATTTTCCATTCATGAGAAATTTAGCTCTGACCCCCTCCTCATAACAAACCCCCATGTTAAACATATGACATAGATTTTTCATCTTAGAGACTCTTTTTTAGTAAGTGTCATTGTTATGGTAAGTATTTACTTATTATCATATTCTATTTAGTTTCACTATAAGATATTTATTTGAGCTCTGATATGTTTATCTTTTCTTTTTTTGTGGGATATCAGACAATCAACTCGGGTTTCAGTGGGCTTGAATTTTAGCATTTTGCGCCTGCTTGTCTAGTTGTCACATTTGATACCAAAGCTAGGTTTAGGATTCCTATGTAAATAGAAAGTGAATGTACTTCTATTTATATAAATATAAATATTATATATATATATAACTAGATCCATTGAGAAACCAACTTGGAAATAGAAATGACATATGGAAAAGTTTAAATATCAGTTTGTACATTAAAATAATAGGTATAATAATTTAAGAACTTTTGTCCTAAGAGTGACTAGAGTATAAAGTGTACAACAAGTTTTGAAATAAGAAGGAGAATTGCATGTGTTAATACCTGAAAATTATTGTATTTCAAATTAGTCGGGTGGGCAGTAAAGCCTTATAACATAAGAAAGAGTAAGAAGAAAAATGAATTAAGAATATATAAATATTTAATGAAAAGACAGTGTTAGATTCAGATTGTACTTCATGCATAGTTATTGAGGGATTAATGTAGAGGATAATTTAGACAAAGAAACATAATTTTGCCCAAAGAATTTAAGAATGGAAATAAATAAACCGCATTTTACTTAGCCCCACGATTAAGCTTTTAAAAGAACTTAAAAAAAATAGATATAGAGAAAAAGTTTTCTAGAAGAGTTTCCAAGTTTGAAATTTAAAAGTTTACAGTTTTAAGAAATTTACTAACTAGAAATATTTAGACTAGCATTAAAATATTTTTTGAGAAATGCGTACAGATTTTTTTTCAAAAATAGAATGTATAAACACCTTGTGGGGTTAAGTGATACAAGTGGTTAAGGAAAATAACGAATATAAATGAATTAGACATATAGTTGTTATGCACAGATGTGCAAAAGGAAGGTTTTGGTATATAAATAAACTATCTTGAGTAAAATAACTATTCTAAAATGGAAGGTGATAACCCGTTGTGAGTTTATCCCCATAGTTAAAACTTTTAGGAACTTCAAAAGAACAAATATGGAGAGTGTTTTCAAGCTTTAAATTTAAAAGTTTACAAATTTTCATAAAACTAAGGTAGCATTTGGCTTAACATTTATAGTTTTTGATTTTTCTCACATAAAAATGTGAACAACGCATGTACATTATGAAAAACAATCATTTTTGAAAACAAGTTAACACATAAAATAGAAAATGTAACGACCCAGAAAATCTGAACCAATTTAAAATTTTTAAATTAGCTAAAATAATGGATTTTAAATACTTAAAATAAATATTTTAAGTAATAGCGATGAAACGTGAGTTTGAATCGACAATTGAAAACGAAGATAATTAATTCTAATTATAAACAAGGCCTGCAATGGCGCTGTAGTTTCAAAAATTGAATTCAAACTTTGTCGGACTGTACCGGGTGCAAAACAAAACGGATTTGAGTGAAATCAAAAATATTTAAATCTGTTAGTGAATACCTTTCTAACGAATCTGAAAAATTGAATTTTCATAGTGGAAAGCAAAAGTTATGGCCAAATGAATTTTCAGAAAGGTCGCTATGGAATTTATATAGCCCGTGAAATTGGCCATTTTGCATACGACCTCGGAATCCGACCAAACCACTTTTGTTGGATCCGGGATGTTAAGCTATTGCTAGGTTTCAAATTTCATAATTTTTGAAGCTAGTATGTGAGCGCGGCAAAGGAAAACGTGTTTTGGTCAATTTTAGTTAAATTGGATCGACCAGAAATGGGCCTTTTTGCAATCGGTCTCAGAATTCGACGAAACTAGTTTTGTTGGGACCGTATCGTCAAAACATAGCCAGATTTATTTTTCTGGAATTTTTCGAATGAGTTTGTGGCCCTGGAAAATTGAAATGCACGTTCAAATCGAATATTGAATGTTTTATATTTTAATTTGAAGGAAAACTGACTGAAACAGTCGAATGGGCCTACGAAACATATCCCATTGTGTTCGAAATGGGGGTAAAATGCTAGTGATGACAATCGTTGGGTTTAGATTGGTGGTCGTGTCAGAAAATCCCTTTAAAACCCACCGGCCAATCAGAATTTAATAAAAAAAAGAAAACCAATTTTCTCTCTCCCCGTAACAGCCGATCGACGGCGAAAAGCAATTCAAACCTTCTCTCCTCCTTTTCTTTTGATCCTCTCAATGAAATCCAACACCACAGGTATGGTTTTTGTAGTGCTTCGCAAGATCTTCAAATCCATATAGGGGTTGATTTTTTTCGTGCAGTATTTGGGGAGATATCGTGCTCGAAAGTCGAGCGTTTCAAATCGCCGCCGCCGCCTCCGACCACCTGAGTTTGCCGCTCCACCGCGCGCAAGCACGCCCCACTTCCTCCTTCGACGCTGTACCCTCCGATCCTCGCATCGCTTCACGGATTTCGCGAAAAATCCAAACCTAGTTTTGAACGAAACAGCTGAGGTATGGCCTTGTTTATTTTCAACTGTTTTAACACCTTTAAACCATTGCAAACTTTGAAAAATCATATCTTTTTCATTTCTTGACGAAATTCGATGAAACAGGAAACATCGTGACCGTGTGGACGTCTTCTACATTCTAGAAGGGACCACATATTTTTCTGAGCCTTCTGCTATTTTTAGCGGAGTGGAACCCAATGTGAGATTTCTAATTTATAAACGATATGGAAAACGACGATGTATAAATTATACAGTCGATGTATGAGTTATATAAGCGTTGTACACCTCATGTATAAGCGTTGTATAAGTTGTACGTTCGATTTATAAGTTATATATGCGTTGTAAAAATTATATGTGTTGAAATAGAAGTGAATTGCTATATATAAATATATATATATATATATATATATATACGCCCCTCGTCCACAAACCATGGACGATATTTACTGGTTGTGATAGGTGTGAAAATTGATTGATAGCGAATGGTTGATTGGAATTGTTTGTGGTTTATATTGATTGATTGTGGTTGGAAAATACCCATTTGTGGTTGAGAAATATTTGGTTGAAACCACATAGGATTAGTTTGTGGAAATGAAATAAATATATACATGCCGCCTGTGTGCGAACTAGATGCATGATCCCCATTGTCAAAAACCGCGAGGTTTTAAGGTAGAGCGAGGACCCGTACTAGGGACGGTCCCGGTTTTAATTACCATACCGTTATGCTGCCGAAATTTTGAATAATATTCATGTGTTTGAATTATTTTCATTTGCCAAAACTATATTTATTCGTTGAATTGAAAACCTTCATGTGTTGAATCAATATTCATTTGTTGATTAGAAATTCATGTGTTGAATGGTGTTCGTGTTTTAAATATAAAAATCACATTTTTATCTATATATATAAACTATAGAAAACCTTCATGTGTTGAATCGATATTCATTCGTTGATTA
This sequence comes from Allium sativum, assembly GCA_030737875.1. Lineage (NCBI taxonomy): Eukaryota > Viridiplantae > Streptophyta > Magnoliopsida > Asparagales > Amaryllidaceae > Allium > Allium sativum. The sequence goes on along the minus strand of CM060926.1, from coordinate 603,499,824 downwards.
GAAATTCATGTGTTGAATGGTGTTCGTGTTTTAAATATAAAAATCACATTTTTATCTATATATATAAACTATAGAAAACCTTCATGTGTTGAATCGATATTCATTCGTTGAATAGAAATTCATGTGTTGAATTGTATTCATATTTTGAAATAAATTGTTTTATAATAAAAAACACCTTTTTATCATCTATATGAACTATGTAAAATGACCTTGTTTTATAATGAAAATACTATTTTTATTACCTATATAAACTATATAAAATAATAGTGTTTTGAAAAGAATTGTTTTACAATAAAAATCACATTTTTGTTATATACATGAATTGCTAAATGTAGTGAAGTGTTGAAATAGAAGACAGTTAGATAAAAATATCATTTTTATCAAATGTATGAAAAGAATATAGCTTTGAAATCGAAGAATCAATATATATATATATAAATAGAATTAAAATATATTGAATAACGACGCTGTAGTTCGTATTTTGAAACCGTGATTTCAAACGATTATACCGGGAGATCCGACCATCGGATTTTCCTGTTATCGCAACCGTTGGATTCGCTTTGGAAATATCTTTCCAACGACACCAACTTTGTAAAAATCCAACGGTTGGATTGTCTGGAATGTTTAATTTAAATCTGAAGAAAAACAACGCCAGAAACGATTATATTTATATATATATAAATATAATTATATTTAATCGAATAACGACGCTGCAGTTCGTATTTTGAAATCGAAACTTCAAACGATTATACTGGGAGATCCGACCGTCGAATTTTCCCGAAACTGGAACCGTTGGATTCGTTTTGAAAAGATCTTTCTAATGAAGTAAATTTTGTGAAGATCCATCGGTTAGATTTTCAGATATGTGTAAATCAAATCTGAAGAAAAACAGCGCCACGGTCGCGTTATGTCCCGAAGCGTCGTTTTGAATAAATTAGCTATTTTAAAATAAATAAAAATAGCGATAAATCGTTATAAAATATTATAAACGATATGGATGTGAAATATAGAAAATAACTGAAGGTTGGCTAAGTCGAATGGTTTCTCGGGTGTTGATCTAATGTTGGTTTCGACCATCAGGGTTAATATTTGGGAAATCGTTCTCCTACTGATTGATGGTTAGTGACTAATGAATTGAAATGATGTGTGTGTATGTTAGTGTTGCACTTGTTTATTATTTACGCGAGTTGCTCAGAAAGACCGGGTTTATCCCATTCTGAATAACTGAATCGACGACGAGAAATCGAAGATGAAGACGGTGGTCGAAGACCGGAGATGTTCACCTCGTTTGGATGGTAACCGAGGTCCTGATTGGGAGGCATCCCGAAATATGGATAATGAGTGGTGATCGTCCAGACGTACGTGGTGATCGATGGGTTTGCGAGGTATTTAGTGCCTCCGGCTTCGTTCAGACCCAGAACGGACTTGTAAATGGACTGTGTGTCTGACATTGGATTTTATTCTGTGTTGATTGATCTCTGTTAATATACATCTGTTTGGCGGCGTAGAATTTATTCTTTCGCTTAACGCCCTTCTCTGAAACGCACGAGCTCAGAGGTTGTATATCGATGGACATCAGTCGCATGGCATGAATTGCTAGTGTGGCATGGCTAATTGGCAAATGATCAGGGTATCTGTTGAAAAGCAAAGTCTTGTGGAGATGATCAAAGCACCGCCTGTGTGGCGTAGCTTTGTGTATAACGTGAATTCGCGAGCCTCACACCCCGGTATGAACCAGAAACGGGAGCAGGACCTTAGGGGGGATGTGCGTTTTCTTTCTAGCTAAAAGTGGCGTTAGTGGTTTTACATGCCCTGACGAGTTTGACTTATGTGGTTGTTGCTGTTGCGAGGCGCCTCGGTTTGATCGGACGATCCGGTTCCGATGGAGTCATTCGTTGGCTCATTTACGCCCCAAAGGGCGGAGAAACGCATTGTTCGGGCATTATAATCCACTTCGTGTGGACCGGCCCTGACGATCCAAGGTACGGTTGTGGCTGTGCCTAAGACTCGGGCTAGACAGTCTCGAATTCGGTAAGGACTATCTTTTGCCACGGTTCATGACGGAAATCCAATTTCCAAATACGTGTCTATGCGGTTTTGATTGTATACCTATATATGACGACATAGTGGTATGGGGCATTAATGTCGTCTATGATTGATAGTTATGATTTGAAATTGTTTTTAAAACATATAAACACTAGCAATAATATCAAATGCTTTTGCTTTATTCGTATCAAGCATATTTTGGCCGTTATAAGGTAAAAACTCTATCCTCCGGTTTGTGTTGCATTGTGTGATGGGAACTGAGTCTTATAATGGCTTCATTTTTAGAAAAAGCATTGCGATGTTTAAAAGAATGATTTGTTTTAAAGCACTGCCAATCCAATGGAGTAGACCCGTTCCACGAAAGTGGCGTGGTCCTGTGATTAGCCATATTTGAAATGTGTTGAGTAGATTTCTCATACCAGTCCCATGACTGACTCGTAGTTTGTTTCACTTTCAAACTCGGGTGCCCCTTTTTCTACACGGGCAGCCTTGTATTCAGGTTTAGCAGGCTTTATCTCGATAGCTGGAGCTGGAGATGGATTCTATCATTTATCTCTTTTTATGCTGTTCAGCTCCTATTATACATATTTTGTTTGTTTTCCGCTGTGGGCATTTATGTATAGCTGAACTGTAATTGTACTAAGTAAGATCCTGTATACTGTGTAACTCTGATGATTACTTTTATCCAGTATACTCTATTGTTCATTATCTGGTGTATTTATTTAATTCTGTTCTGCTATTATTTGTTTCTATGTTATATTCCAAGGATTACCCTTGTCTCCGTCTGTACGGGAAATGGGGTCATCACATCGTGGTATCAGAGCTTTGGTTAAGCTTAGTTCTGGAATATAACATTTGAACGAACTCGTCAGAAATAGAACCAGTAGTGTTCTAGGATGGGTAACTCTATACAGATAGGATCAGCAATATCCTAGTATGAGTAAAGCAACATGGAATTACACCTCGATAGACACATTTACATTTGAAGTATATGTTTCTATGTTTTAAAATACCCTTTCTGTGACCTGACACTTGATCTGCTGTTTGCAGAAGTACTAGAAAAATGAGTGCCAGAAACAGAAGGAATACAGAACCAGATCTAGAGGCTCTATTTAAGAGATATCGAAATCTGGGTGGAGCACAATTCTCGGGCAATGAATCTATTATTCAAACTCAAGCTTGGGTGAGCTCTGTAGAAAGAATATTTGAGCGTTTCCAGCTGAGAGATAACCAAAAAAGATTAGTAGCATCTTGGGCGCTCAATGGAGAAGCTTTAATCTGGTGGGAAACAATCATCAAAGATAATCCAGAAGGTGATATCACCTGGGATAGATTCAAAGAGATTTTCCTAGGAAGATTAACTCCTCCTGAAGTGACTGAGCGATTATGTGATGAGTTCTCTTATCTGATACAAGGAGATATGACCATCCCAGAATATCATAAGAAATTCAACGAACTTTCTCACTTTGCACCTCATCTGATTCAAGATCCAAAGAGAAAGAATCTGAGATTTATTCATGGCCTGCAAAGAAAATATCCGAATAGAGTGATGAGGAATGTGAAGCTCCCTTTTGCTGAAATGATTTATATGGCTTATCAGTATGAAGATCTCCATAAGAAAGGTATGTCGCGCGACGAAGAGGAGGTCAGTTTTAGTAACAAAGAAGAGTCGGAAACTGAGATTCCTGAAGCCAGTACGAGATCTGAGGTCAGTAAGAAGCCCAGTGCCAAGAGAAAAAGGGCTAAATTTAAGAAGGAACCAGTAACAACTGCCACATGCTCTAACTGCAATAAATAGGGGCATCTGACCAGGAAGTGTAAATCCTCGAAGAAACGAAAGGAGGATGGGTCTAAATCCGGCAAGAAGCTCCAGGAAAGTAAAAGATGCAATCAATGCCATCGGTTTGGTTATGTAAAGCAAGATTGCCGGCTGTTAAAAACGACCAAAGAAGCTCAGGTAAATGAAGTAGCAGAAACTTCTAAGCCCTCAGCTAGTCAAGAATGGGCCGATGTTTTAGAAGGCACGCTTAATGTCAAAAACATTCCTGTTAAAGTACTGTTTGACACCGGCGCGTCGCGAAGCTTCATTGCAAAGGATGCAGCTAAGAAACTGGATTTGAATTTGAAAAAGCTCAAGGAACCAATGACTGTCCAGAATCCGGTTGGGGGTTCCATTGATCTCAGTTGTGTTTGTGGAGTGTCGGTTTCTTTCTCTCGTTATCGGTTTCCTACCATCGCAGTCGTCATGAATTTTAAAGAGTTTGATCTTATCTTGGGGTTAGGCTGGTTGACCAAATATGAAGCGGAAGTTAAATGCGCCGACAGAGTCGTAAAGGCGAAGATTAAATCAGGTGATTATATAACCATTCTGTGGGAAGGTCAGAATGCTAATAGAAAAGACTTCTGGGTAGCTCTTGATGTTTCTCCTTCTCAAATGGAAAATGTCCCTGAAGTCACAGAGAATATTCCTGACCACATCAAAGATATTCCTGTCGTCAAGAACTATGCGGATGTGTTCGAGGAAGTTGTTCGCTTACCTCCGCAGAGAGAAATAGATTTCAAAATTGCCTTAATTCTGAATGCAAGGCCAGTAGTTCACGTTATTCGAAGAATGTCCTTGAAAGAGAAGGAGGACTTAGACAATCAAACACGATAGCTAGTATGGAAGGGTCTGATCAGGCCTAGTTTCTCTGATTGGGGTGCAGTAGTGGTCTTTGTCCCGAAATCTGACCGTACTCTACGTTTATGTGTGGATTATCGTGATTTGAACAAGCAGACGATAAAGAACAAATATCCATTGCCACGGATCGATGATTTATTGGATCGTCTGAATGGAGCACAAGTATTCTCAAGGATGGACCTAGCTACAGGCTTCCATCAACTTCGAATTGCCAAAGAGTGTGTTCCAATGACAGCATTCAGAGGTCCAGATTTATTCTACGAGTGGTTAGTAATGTCGTTCGGCTTATGTAACGCTCCTGCTTACTTCGTCGATCTGATGAATAGGGTGTTCAGAGGGGTTTTGAATAAATTTTTTCTGGTTTTTTTTGACGATATTCTAATCTTCTCTATGTCAAAGGCCGAACATGAAAAGCATTTGGAACAGGTTTTAGAAATTCTGAGAAGGAATGTATTGAAAATAAAGTTTTCCAAATGTATATTCTGGCAAGATGAAGTAAAATTTCTAGGCCACGTCGTATCGAAAGAAAGAATTGCTGTGGATCCAAGCAAAATCACAGCTATTCAAAACTGGAAGTAGCCTAGCACCCCCACCGAAGTCCGCAGTTTTCTCGGATTGGCTAGCTATTACCGGAGGTTCGTTAAAAACTTTTCGAAGATATCTGGTCATTTAACGAAGCTTACAAAGAAGTACTCTAAATTCAAATGGACTCCAGAAAGTGAGGAGGCTTTTGAAGAGCTAAAGTTAAGACCAACGACTGCTCCAGTGTTAACAATCATCAATGGCAATCAGGATTTGAAAGTCTGGACGGACGCTTCTAGAGAAGGCCTTGGCGCAGTGTTAATGCAAAGGGGTCAAGTGATTGCTTATGCTAGCCGTCAGCTGAAGCCGTACGAGAAGAACTACGTAACTCATGATCTTGAGTTATTGGCTATAGTATTCGCCTTGAAAATCTGGAGACACAATCTTCTAGGAGAGAGATTTGAACTGTTTACAGATCACCAGTCGTTAAAGTATCTGTTCACCCAGAAAGACCTGAATCTGAGGCAGCAACATTGGTTGGAGTTTCTTGCAGCATATGACTTTGAAATTATATATACTCTAGGGAAAGCCAATGTTGTGGCAGATGCGTTAAGCCGAAAGAATGAAATGATCGCCAGTTTTATTATCACGACTTCCTTGATTGACAAAATATCTATTCTTCAGAAGGAGGATAATTTTATAAAGGATATGATCAAAAGGATTCAGAAAGGCGAACCCTCGTGTTTTCAAATAGATAACGACGAGACCCTGAGGTTGAAAGGAAGGATTTGTGTTCCTGGCACCCCCGAGCTCAAAAGGGAAGTGTTAGACGAGTATCACAAGTCCAAGCTGAGTATCCATCCTAGTGTAGGCAAAATGTATAACGATCTCAAGCGAACATTCTGGTGGAAGGCTATGAAAAGAGATGTTTCAATATATGTTAGTCGATGCCCTACTTGCCGGCTAGTCAAGAGCGACCAACAGAAGTTGGCTGGATTGTTACAACCGCTAGAAGTTCCTGGTTGGAAGTGGGAACCTATTTCAATGGACTTCATTGATGGTCTGCCCAGAACCAGAAAAGGAAATGACAGTATTTGGGTGATCGTAGATCACTTCACGAAGACCACCCATTTCATACCTGTCAGATCAAACAGAACTGCTCAGAGTCTGGCGCAGATTTACTTCAAGGTAATAGTTAGACTACATGGAGTGCCGCTCAGTATAGTCAGTGATAGAGATACAATATTTACTAGCAAATTCTGGGAGGCATTTCAAGTCGAACTGGGAACGAAGTTGAACTTGAGCACCGCCGATCATCCTCAGACAGATGGTCAAACTGAGAGGGTGAATCGTATTTTAGAAGATCTATTGCGGGCTTGTGTTCTAGATTTTGGTGGATCATGGGAAGACCATCTACATTTGGCTGAATTCTCATATAATAACAGCTACCAGGGGAGCCTGACAATGTCTCCATTCGAAGCATTATATGGTAGACCGTGCCGATCTCCTGCTTGTTGGGTCGAACCCGGTAATGGACTTGTGTTGGGGCCCGATATGATTCGAGAAGCTGCCGACAAAGTCGATTTTATCAAGAAACGATTACTCGCTGCTCAAAGTCGACAAAAGAGCCATGCCGTTAGGAGAAGAAGAGATATATCATTTGCTATTGGCGACTATGTATATTTGAAAGTATCGCCTATGAGAGGGGTGATCCGGTTTGGTAAAACTGGCAAGTTGGCGCCCAAATTCATTGGTCCGTTTCCTATTCTGGAACGGATAGGAACTCTCGCTTATAGGGTTAAATTGCCTGATTGGTTGCCTGAAGTTCATGATGTATTTCACATATCTCAACTTCGAAAGCACGTTTATGATCCAAACTTGATCGTGGAAGAAGCAGCTCAGCAGGATATTGAAATTACTCCTGAATTAGCTGTGAGAAGAGAGCCGCTAAAGATCATCGGCAAAGAAACCAAAGAGCTGAGGAAAAAGAAGGTTCACTTAGTCAAAGTGCAATTTAGTGGAGATCCGCGAGATTGTACTTGGGAAACTGAGGAGAGCATTCAGAAAGCTTATCCTAGATGCCGAGTGGATATCTCTGATTGACTCCAGTGCAAGGTACATTTACCATACTTTGCATTACCAATTAGTTCTCTACACACTTGTTATTTTCTTTCCATGGATGTACACTTTTTATTCTATAGTCTGAATGATTTTAAAAGAATATAGAAATTGATCTATATGATTTTGAAAAGTTAAAAACAATTTGATTGTTGTTTGTGTTGTGTGATAGTAGATTTGATTAGTTAAATTATTAAAATGATAGTTAATTTAATTAATAAGAGGATGAATGGTAGAATTTATTCGACTATATCACACATTGAACTGAGTAGAAAATAGATAGAAATATATACATGTGCATTATATATGTTTGAACAGGTAAATGGATTAGCTGTTGAGTAAAGAATTTATTTGCGTGCCCGACAAATAGGTAAACCTTAATGAGTTGGATGCGAAATATTATTATATCAACTCCTGTGAATGCCATTGGATGCGGAGTGCTGGTTTTTCTGTGTGAAATAATAAACATCGCCATAGGATAGTAACAATTAATTTTGAACTACATTACATGGCATACTTCTGAAGATAGGCATACTTCATCATATACCACATAAGCATTTGGAGCTTGTGTGACGAGGTGGAAGATTTACGATACGAGCGAGAGGCTTGTATGGCGATGACTATATTTTACAGGTTGAACTGATGACTGATATGGACTATTTGAATTGTAACGATTAAATTGCCAGATTAATAAAAACTCCACACGGGTCTGGAGTTGACAATAATCACGTCTCTCTAGTTATTATATACGACACATGGACTATTTATTTCCCACACTGGACGAGGTGACGAGGATTTATCCTCTGGAGCATTTAAAATACACACTCCCTCAGGCTTTGACAGGGTGACGAGAATTTATTCTCTGGAGTTATTATCAATACACGCTCCCCTGTAAACACCAGAATATATCACTATAAATATGTGTATGCTTATTAGGATTTATTGGGTACCTAATATGGCCCAATAAATTTCCAAACCCCTCCCCGGACAAAGGAGGTTATGGCGAAAATTTTCGAAAATTCCGGGTGTTAGCCAAATTTTTGAAGAATTTGAAAATTCTCAGAAACTGAAAAGTTGGAGAATGGAAGCCAGATCGATCGTAGAGTTGAATAATCAAACCACTTTCGACTTTGTTCCTTTTCGGGGACGAAAAGTTTTAAGTGGGGGAGATTGTAACGACCCAGAAAATCTGAACCAATTTAAAAATTTTAAATTGGCTAAAATAATGGGTTTTAAATACTTAAAATAAATATTTTAAGTAATAGCGATGAAAAGTGAGTTTGAATCGACAATTGAAAACGAAGATAATCAATTCTAATTATAAACAAGGCCTGAAATTGCGCTATAGTTTCAAAAATTGAATTCAAACTTTGTCGGACTGTACCGGGTGCAAAACAATATGGATTTGAGTGAAACCAAAAATATTTAAATCTGTTTGTGAATACCTTTCTAACGAATCTGAAAAATCGAATTTTCATAGCGGAAAGCAAAAGTTATGGCCAAATGAATTTTCCGAAAGGTCGCTATGGAATTTATATAGCCCGTGAAATTGGCCATTTTGCATACGACCTCGGAATCCGACGAAACCACTTTTGTTGGATCCGAGATGTGAAGTTATTGCTAGGTTTCAAATTTCATAATTTTTGAAGCTAGTTTGTGAGCGTGGCAAAGGAAAACGTGTTTTGGTCAATTTTAGTTAAATTGGATCAACCAGAAATGGGTCTTTTTGCAAACGATCTCAGAATTCGACGAAACTAGTTTTGTTGGGACCGTATCATCAAAACATAGCCAAATTTATTTTTCTGGAATTTTTCGAATCAGTTTGTGGCCCTGGAAAATTGAAATGCACGTTCAAATCGAATATTGAATGTTTTATATTTTAATTTGAAGGAAAACTGACTGAACCAGTCGAATGGGCCTACAAAACATATCCCATTGTGTTCAGAATGGGGGTAAAACGCTAGGGACGACAGTCGTTGGGTTTAGATTGGTGGTCGTGTCAGAAAACACCTTTAAAACCCACCGGCCAATTAGAATTTAATAAAAAAACCAATTTTCTCTCTCCCCGTAACAGCCGATCGACGGCGAAAAGCAATTCAAACCTTCTCTCCTCCTTTTCTTTTGATCCACTCAATGAAATTCGACACCACAGTTACGGTTTTTGTAGTGCTTCGCGAGATCTTCAAATCCATATAGGGGTTGATTTTGTTCTTGCGGTATTTGGGGAGATATCGTGCTCGAATGTCGAGCGTTTCAAATCGCCGCCGCCTCCGACCACCGGAGTTCGCCGCTCCACCGCACGCAGGCGCGCCCCACTTCCCCCTTCGACGATGTACCCTCCGATCCTCGCATCGCTTCACGGATTTCGCGAAAAATCCAAACCTAGTTTTGAACGAAACAGCTGAGGTACGACCTTGTTTATTTTCAGCTGTTTTAACACCTTTAAACCGTTGCAAACTTTGAAAAATCATATCTTTTTCGTTTCTTGAGGAAATTCGATGAAACAGGAAACATCGTGACCGTGTGGACGTCTTCTACATTCTAGAATAGATCGCATATTTTTCTGAGCCTTCTGCTATTTATGGCGGAGTGGAACCCAATGTGAGATTTCTAATTTATAAACGATATGGAAAACGACGATGTATAAATTATATAGTCGATGTATGAGTTATATAAGCGTTGTACACCTCATGTATAAGCGTTGTATAAGTTGTACGTTCGATGTATAAGTGATATATGCATTGTAAAAATTATATGTGTTGAAATAGAGGTGAATTGCTATATATATATATATATATATATATATATATATACGCCCCTCGTCCATAAACCATGGACGATATTTATTGGTTGTGATAGGTGTGAAAATTGATTGATAGCGAATGGTTGATTGGAATTGTTTGTGGTTGATATTGATTGATTGTGGTTGGGAAATACCCATTTGTGGTTGAGAAATATTTGGTTGAAACCACATAGGATTAGTTTGTGGAAATGAAATGAATATATACATGCCGCCTGCGTGCGAACTAGATGCATGATCCCCATTGTCAAAAACCGCGAGGTTTTAAGGTAGAGCGAGGAGCCGTACTAGGGACGGTCCCGGTTTTAACTACCCTGCCGTTATGTTGCCGAAATTTTGAATAATATTCATGTGTTTGAATTATTTTCATTTGCCAAAACTATATTTATTCGTTGAATAGAAAACCATCATGTGTTGAATCGATATTCATTCGTTGATTAGAAATTCATGTGTTGAATGGTGTTCGTGTTTTAAATATAAAAATCACATTTTTATCTATATATATAAACTATAGAAAACCTTCATGTGTTGAATCGATATTCATTCGTTGATTAGAAATTCATGTGTTGAATGGTGTTCGTGTTTTAAATATAAAAATCACATTTTTATCTATATATATAAACTATAGAAAACCTTCATGTGTTGAATCGATATTCATTCATTGAATAGAAATTCATGTGTTGAATGGTATTCATATTTTGAAATAAATTGTTTTATAATAAAAATCACCTTTTTATCATCTATATGAACTATGTAAAATGACCTTGTTTTATAATGAAAATCCTATTTTTGTTACCTATATAAACTATATAAAATAATAGTGTTTTGAAAAGAATTGTTTTACAATAAAAATCACATTTTTATTATATACATGAATTGCTAAATATAGTGAAGTGTTGAAATAGAAGACAGTTAGATAAAAATATCATTTTTATCAAATGTATGAAAAAAATACAGCTTTGAAATCGAAGAATCAATATATATATATATATATATATAAGTAGAATTAAAATATATCGAATAACGACGCTGCAGTTCGTATTTTGAAAACGTGATTTCAAACGATTATACCGGGAGATCCGACCATCGGATTTTCCTGAAATCGCAACCGTTGGGTTTGCTTTGGAAATATCTTTCCAACGGCACCAACTTTGTAAAAATCCAACGGTTGGATTGTCTGGAATGTTTAATTCAAATCTAAAGAAAAACAGCGCCAGAAACGATTATATTTATATATATGTATAAATATAATTATATTTAATCGAATAATGACGCTGCAGTTCGTATTTTGAAATCGAAACTTCAAACGATTATACCGGGAGATCCGACCGTCGAATTTTCCCGAAACTGGAACCGTTGGATTCGTTTTGAAAAGATCTTTCTAATGATGTAAATTTTGTGAAGATCCAACGGTTAGATTTTCAGATATGTATAAATCAAATCTGAAGAAAAACAGCGCCACGGTCGCGTTATGGCCCGAAGCGTCGTTTTGAATAAATTAGCTATTTTAAAATAAATAAAAATAGTGACAAATCGTTATAAAATATTATAAACGAAATGGATGTGAAATATAGAAAATAACTGAAGGTTGGCTAAGTCGAATGGTTTCTTGGGTGTTGATCTGATGTTGGTTTCGGCCTTCGGGGTTAATATTTGGGAAATCGTTCTCTTACTGATTGACGGTTAGTGACTAATGAATTGAAATGATGCGTGTGTATGTTAGTGTTGCACTTGTTTATTATTTACGCGAGTTGCTCAGAAAGACCGGGTTTATCCCATTCTGAATAACTAAATCGACGATGAGAAATCGAAGATGAAGAAGGTGGTCAAAGACCGGAGATCTTCACCTCATTTGGATGGTAACCGAGGTCCTGATTGGGAGGCATCCCGAAATATGGATAATGAGTGGTGATCGTCCAGACGTACGTGGTGATCGATGGGTTTGCGAGGTATTTAGTGCCTCCGGCTTCGTTCAGACCCAGAACGGACTTGTAAATGGACTGTGTGTCTGACATTGGATTTTATTCTGTGTTGATTGATCTCTGTTAAATATACATCTGTTTGGCGGCGGAGAATTTATTCTTTTGCTTAACGCCCTTCTCTGAAACGCACGAGCTCAGAGGTTGTATATCAATGGACATCAGTCGCATGGCATGAATTGCTAGTGTGGCATGCCTAAGTGGCAAATGATCAGGGCTTCTGTTGAAAAGCAAAGTCTTGTGGAGATGATCAAAGCACCGCCTGTGTGGCATAGCTTTGTGTATAACGTGAATTCGCGACCCTCACACCCCGGTATGAACCAGAAACGGGAGCAGGACCTCAGTGGGGACGTGCGTTTTCTTTCTAGCTAAAAGTGGCATCAGTGGTTTTACACGCCCTGACGAGTTTGACTTATGTGGTTGTTGCTGTTGCGAGGCGCCTCGGTTTGATCGGACAATCCGGGTCCGATGGAGTCATTCGTTGGCTCATTTACGCCCCAAAGGGCGGAGAAACGCATTGTTCAAGCATTATTATCCACTTCGTGTGGACCGGCCCTGACGATCCAAGGTATGGTTGCAGCTGTGTCTGAACTCGGGCTAGACAGTCTCGAATTCGGTAAGGACTATCTTTTGCATTGGTTCATGACGGAAATCCAATTTCCAAATATGTGACTGTGCGGTTTTGATTGTATACCTATATATGACGACATAGTGGTATGGGGCATTAATCCCGTCTATGATTGATAGTTATGATTTGAAATTGTTCTTAAAACATATAAACACTAGCAATAATATCAAATGCTTTTGCTTTATTCGTATCAAGCATATTTTGGCTGTTATAAGGTAAAAACTCTATCCCCCGGTTTGCGTTGCATTGTGTGATGGGAACTGATTCTTATAATGGCTTTATTTTTAGAAAAAGCATTGCGATGTTTAAAAGAATGATTTGTTTAAAACACTGCCAATCCAATGGAGTAAACCCGTTCCACGAAAGTGGCGTGGTCCTGTGATTAGCCATATTTGAAATGTGTTGAGTAGATTTCTCATACCAGTCCCATGACTGACTCGTAGTTTGTTTCACTTTCAAACTCGAGTGCCCCTTTTTCTACATGGGAAGCCTTGTATTCAGGTTTAGCAGGCTTTATCTGGATAGCTGGAGCTGGAGATGGATTCTATCATTTATCTCTTTTTATGCTGTTCAGCTCCTATTTTACATATTTTGTTTGTTTTCCGCTGTAGACATTTATGTATAGCTGAACTGTAATTGTACTTAGTAAGATCCTGTATACTATGTAACTCTGATGATTATTTTTATCCAGTATATTCTATTGTTCATTATCTGGTGTATTTATTTAATTCTATTCTGCTATTATCTGTTTCTGTGTTATATTCCAAAGATTACCCTTGTCTCCGTCTGTATGGGAAATAGGGTCGTGACATCGTGGTATCAGAGCTTTGGTTAAGCTTAGTTCTGGAATATAACATTTGAACGAACTCGTCAGAAATAGAACCAGTAGTGTTCTAGGACGGGTAACTCTATACAGATAGGATCAGCAATATCCTAGTATGAGTAAAGCAGCATGGAATTACACCTCGATAGACACATTTACATTTGAAGTATATGTTTCTATGTTTTAAAATACCCTTTCTATGACCTGACACTTGATCTGCTGTTTGCAGAAGTACTAGAAAAATGAGTGCTAGAAACAGAAGGAATACAGAACCAGATCTAGAGGCTCTATTTAAGAGATATCGAAATCTGGGTGGAGCACAATTCTCGGGCAATGAATCTATTATTCAAACTCAAGCTTGGGTGAGCTCTGCAGAAAGAATATTTGAGCGTTTCCAGCTGAGAGATGACCAAAAAAGAATAGTAGCATCTTGGGCTCTCAATGGAGAAGCTTTAATCTGGTGGGAAACAATCATCAAAGATAATCCAGAAGGTGATATCACCTGGGATAGATTCAAAGAGATTTTCCTAGGAAGATTTACTCCTCCTGAAGTGACTAAGCGATTATGTGATGAATTCTCTTATCTGATACAAGGAGATATGACCATCCCAGAATATCATAAGAAATTCAACGAACTTTCTCACTTTGCTCCACATCTGATTCAAGATCCAAAGAGGAAGAATCTGAGATTTATTCATGGCCTGCAAAGAAAATATCCGAATAGAGTGATGAGGAATGTGAAGCTCCCTTTTGCTGAAATGATTTATATGGCTTATCAGTATGAAGATCTCCATAAGAAAGGTATGTCGCGCGACGAAGAGGAGGTCAGTTTTAGTAACAAAGAAGAGTCGGAAACTGAGATTCCTGAAGCCAGTACGAGATCTGAGGTTAGTAAGAAGCCCAGTGCCAAGAGAAAAAGGGCTAAATCTAAGAAGGAACCAGTAACAACTGCCACATGCTCTAACTGCAATAAATAGGGGCATCTGACCAGGAAGTGTAAATCCTCGAAGAAATGAAAGGAGGATGAGTCTAAATCCGGCAAGAAGCTCCAGGAAAGTAAAAGATGCAATCAATGCCATCGGTTTGGTCATGTAAAGCAAGATTGTCGGCTGTTAAAAACGACCAAAGAAGCTCAGGTAAATGAAGTAGCAGAAACTTCTGAGCCCTCAGCTAGTCAAGAAAGGGCCGATGTTTTAGAAGGCACGCTTACTGTCAAAGACATTCCTGTTAAAGTATTGTTTGACATCGGCGCGTCGCGAATCTTCATTGCAAAGGATGCAGCTAAGAAACTGGATTTGAATTTGAAAAAGCTCAAGGAACCAATGACTGTCCAGAATCCGGTTGGGGGTTCCATTGATCTCAGTTGTGTTTGTGGAGTGCCGGTTTCTTTCTCTCGTTATCGATTTCCTACCATCGCAGTCGTCATGAGTTTTAAAGTGTTTGATCTTATCTTGGGGTTAGACTGGTTGACCAAATATGAAGCTAAAGTTAAATGCGCCGACAGAGTCGTAAAGGCGAAGGTTAAATCAGGTGATTATATAACCATTCCCTGTGAAGATCAGAATGCTAATAGAAAAGACTTCTGGGAAGCTCTTGATGTTTCTCCTGCTCAAATGGAAAATGTCCCTGAAGTCACAGAGAATATTCCTGACCTCATCAAAGATATTCCTATCGTCAAGAACTATGCGGATGTGTTCGAGGAAGTTGTTCGCTTACCTCCGCAGAGAGAAATAGATTTCAAAATTGCTTTAATTCTGAATGCAAGGCCAGTATTTCACGCTATTCGAAGAATGTCCTTGAAAGAGAAGGAGGAATTAGACAATCAAACACGACAGCTAGTATGGAAGGGTCTGATCAGGCCTAGTTTCTCTGATTGGGGTGCAGCAGTGGTCTTTGTCCCGAAATCTGATGGTACTCTACATCTATGTGTGGATTATCGTGATTTGAACAAGCAGACGATAAAGAACATATATCCATTGCCGCGGATCGATGATTTATTGGATCGTCTGAATGGAGCACAAGTATTCTCAAGGATGGACCTAGCTACAGGCTTCCATCTACTTCGAATTGCCGAAGAGTGTGTTCCAATGACAGCATTCAGAGGTCCAGATTTATTCTACGAGTGGTTAGTAATGCCGTTCGGCTTATGTAACACTCCTGTTTACTTCGTCGATCTGATGAATAGGGTGTTCAAAGGGGTTTTGAATAAATTTGTTCTGGTTTTTATTGACGATATTCTAATCTTCTCTAAGTCAAAGGCCGAACATGAAAAGCATTCGGAACAGGTTCTAGAAATTCTGAGAAGGAATGTATTGAAAGCAAAGTTTTCCAAATGTATATTCTGGCAAGATGAAGTAAAATTTCTAGCCCACGCCGTATCGAAAGAAGGAATTGTTGTGGATCCAAGCAAAATCACAGCTATTCAAAACTGGAAGCAGCCTAGCACCCCCACTGAAGTCCGTAGTTTTCTCCGATTGGGTAGCTATTACCGGAAGTTCGTTAAAAACTTTTCGAAGATATCTGGTCATTTAACGAAGCTTACAAAGAAGCACTTTAAATTCAAATGGACTCCAGAAAGTGAGGAGGTTTTTGAAGAGCTAAAGTTAAGACTAACGACCACTCCAGTGTTAACCATCATCGATGGCAATCCGGATTTGAAAGTCTGGACTGACGCTTCTAGAGAAGGCCTTGGCGCAATGTTAATGCAAAGGGGTCAAGTGATTGCTTATGCTAGCCATCAGCTGAAACCGCACGAGAAGAACTAAGTAACTCATGATCTTGAGTTATTGGCTATAGTATTCGCCTTGAAAATCTGGAGACACTGTCTTCTGGGTGAGATATTTGAACTGTTTACAGATCACCAGTCGTTAAAGTATCTGTTCACCCAGAAAGACCTGAATCTGAGGCAGCAACGTTGGCTGGAGTTTCTTGCAGCATATGACATTGAAATTATATATACTCCCGGGAAAGCCAATGTCGTGGCAGATGCGTTAAGCCGAAAGAATGAAATGATCGTCAGTTTTATTATCACGACTTCCTTGATTGACAAAATATCTATTCTTCAGAAGGAGGATAATTTTATTAAGGATATGATCAAAAGGATTCAGAAAGGCGAACCCTCATGTTTTCAAATAGATAACGACGAGACCCTAAGGTTGAAAGGAAGGATTTGTGTTCCTGACACCCCCGAGCTCAAAAGGGAAGTGTTAGACGAGTGTCACAAGTCCAAGCTGAGTATCCATCCTGGTGTAGCCAAAATGTATAACGATCTCAAGCGAACATTCTGGTGGAAGGCTATGAAAAGATACGTTTCAATATATGTTAGCCGATGCCCTACTTGCCAGCTAGTCAAGAGCGACCAACAGAAGCTGGCTGGATTGTTACAACCGCTAGAAGTTCCTGGTTGGAAGTGGGAACATATTTCAATGGACTTCATTGATGGTCTACCTAGAACCAGAAAAGGAAATGACAGTATTTGGGTGATCGTATATCCCTTCACGATGACCTCCCATTTCATACCTGTCAGATCAAACAGAACTGCTCAGAGTCTGGCGCAGATTTACTTCAAGGAAATAGTTAGACTACATGGAGTATCACTCAGTATAGTCAGTGATAGAGATACAATATTTACTAGCAAATTCTGGGAGGCATTTCAAGTCGAACTGGGAACGAAGTTGAACTTGAGCACCGCCGATCATCCTCAGACAGATGGTCAAACTGAGAGGGTGAATCGTATTTTAGAAGATCTATTGTGGGCTTGTGTTCTAGATTTTGGTGGATCATGGGAAGACCATCTACATTTGGCTGAATTCTCATATAATAACAGCTACCAGGCGAGCCTGACAATGTCTCCATTCGAAGCATTATATGGTACATCATGCCGATCTCCTGCTTGTTAGGTCGAACCCGGTAATAGACTTGTGTTGGGGCCCGATATGATTCGAGAAGCTGCCAACAAAGTCGATTTTATCAAGAAACGATTACTCGCTGCTCAAAGTTGACAAAAGAGCTATGCCGATAGGAGAAGAAGAGATATATCATTTGTTGTTGGCGACTATGTATATTTGAAAGTATCTCCGATGAGAAGGGTGATCCGGTTCGGTAAAACTGGCAAGTTGGCGCCCAAATTCATTGGTCCGTTTCCTATTCTGGAACGGATAGGAACTCTTGCTTATAGGGTTAAATTGCCTGATTGGTTGCCTGGAGTTCATGATGTATTTCACATATCTCAACTTCGAAAGCACGTTTATGATCCAAACTTGATCATGGAAGAAGCAGCTCAGCAGGATATTGAAATTACTCCTGAATTAGCTGTGATAAGAGAGCCACTAAAGATCATCGGCAAAGAAACCAAAGAGATGAGGAACAAGAAGGTTCACTTAGTCAAAGTGCAATGGAGTGGAGATCCGCGAGATTGTAATTGGGAAACTGAGGAGAGCATTCAGAAAGCTTATCCTAGATGCCGAGTGGATATCTCTGATTGACTCCGGTGCAAGGTACATTTACCATACTTTGCATTACCAATTAGTTCTTTACTCAGTTGTTGTTTTCTTTCCATGGATGTGCACTTTTAATTCTATAGTCTGAATGATTTTAAAAGAATATAAAAATTGATCTGTATGATTTTGAAAAGTTAAAAACAATTTGATTGTTGTTTGTGTTGTGTGATAGTAGATTTGATTAATTAAATTATTAAAACGATAGTTAATTTAATTAATAAGAGGATGAATGGTAGAATTTATTCGACTATATCACACATTGAACTGAGTAGAAAATAGATAGAAATATATACATGTGCATTATATATGTTTGAACAGGTAAATGGATTAGCTGTTGAGTAAAGAATTTATTTGCGTGCCCGACAAATAGGTAAACCTTAATGAGTTGGATGCAAAATATTATTATATCAACTCCTGTGAATGCCATTGGAAGTGGAGTGCTGGTTTTTCTGTGTGAAATAATAAACATCGCCATAGGATAGTAACAAATAATTTTGAACTACATTACATGGCATACTTCTGAAGATAGGCATACTTCATCATATACCACATAAGCATTTGGAGCTTGTGTGACGAGGTGGAAGATTTACCATACGAGCGAGAGGCTTGTATGGCGATGACTATATTTTACAGGTTAAACTGATGACTGATATGGACTATTTAAATTGTAACGATTAAATTGCCAGATTAATAAAAACCCCACACTGGTCTGGAGTTGACAATAATCACGTTTCTCTAGTTATTAGATACGGCTCATGGACTATTTATTTCCCACACGGGACGAGGTGACGAGGATTTATCCTCTGGAGCATTTAAAATACACACTCCCTCAGGCTTTGACAGGGTGACGAGAATTTATTCTTTGGAGTTATTGTCAATACACGCTCCCCTGTAAACACCAGAATATATCACTATAAATATGTGTATGCTTATTAGGATTTATTGGGTACCTAATACAGCTCAATAAATTTCCAAACCCTTCCCCGTACAAAGGAGGTTATGGCGAAAATTCCGGGTGTTAGCCAAATTTTTGAAGAATTTGAAAATTCTCAGAAACTGAAAAGTTGGAGAATGGAAGCCAAATCAAACGTAGAGTTGAATAATCAAACCACTTTCGACTTTGTTCCTTTTCGGGGACGAAAAGTTTTAAATGGGGGAGATTGTAACAACCCAGAAAATCTAAACCAATTTAAATTTTTTTAAATTGGCTAAAATAATGGATTTTAAATACTTAAAATAAATATTTTAAGTAATAGCGATGAAAAGTGAGTTTGAATCGACAATTGAAAACAAAGATAATTAATTATAATTATAAACAAGGCCTGAAATGGCGCTGCAGTTTCAAAATTTGAATTCAAACTTTGTCGGACTGTACCTGGTGCAAAACAAAACGGATTTGAGTGAAACCAAAAATATTTAAATCTGTTAGTGAATACCTTTCTAATGAATCTGAAAAATCGAATTTTCATAGTGGAAAGCAAAAGTTATGGCCAAATGAATTTTCATAAAGGTCGTTATGGAATTTATATAACCCGTGAAATTGGCCATTTTGCATATGACCTCAGAATCCGACAAAACCACTTTTGTTGGATCCGGGATGTGAAGTTATTGCTAGGTTTCAAATTTCATAATTTTTGAAGCTTGTATGTGAGCGTGGCAAAGGAAAACGTGTTTTGGTCAATTTCAGTTAAATTGGATCGACCAGAAATGGGCCTTTTTGCAATCTGTCTCAGAATTCGACGAAACTAGTTTTGTTGGGACCGTATCGTCAAAACATAGCCAGATTTATTTTTCTGGAATTTTTCGAATCAGTTTGTGGCCCTGGCAAATTGAAATGCACGTTCAAATTGAATATTGAATGTTTTATATTTTAATTTGAAGGAAAACTGACTGAAACAGTCGAATGGGCCTACGAAACATATCCCATTGTGTTCGGAATGGGGGTAGAACACTAGGGACGATTGTCGTTGCGTTTAGATTGGTGGTCGTGTCAGAAAACCCCTTTAAAACCCACCGGCCAATCAGAATTTAATAAAAAAAACAATTTTCTCTCTCCCCGTAATAGCCGATCGACGGCGAAAAGCAATTCAAACCTTCTCTCCTCCTTTTCTTTTGATCCTCTCAATGAAATCTAACACCACAGTTATGGTTTTTTTAGTGCTTCGCGAGATCTTCAAATCCATATAGGGGTTGATTTTTTCGTGCAATATTTGGGGAGATATCGTGCTCGAAAGTCGAGCGTTTCAAATCGCCGCCGCCGCCTCTGACCACCGGAGTTCACCGCTCCACCGCGCGCAGGCGCACCCCACTTCCCCCTTCGACGCTGTACCCTCCGATCCTCGCATCGCTTCACGGATTTCGCGAAAAATCCAAACCTAGTTTTGAACGAAACAGCTGAGGTACGACCTTGTTTATTTTCAACTGTTTTAACACCTTTAAACCGTTGCAAACTTTGAAAAATAATATCTTTTTCGTTTCTTGACGAAATTCGATGAAACAGGAAACGTCGTGACCGAGTGGACGTCTTCTACATTCTAGAAGAGACCGCATATTTTTCTGAGCCATCTGCTATTTTTGGCGGAGTGGAACCCAATGTGAGATTTCTAATTTATAAACGATTTGGAAAACGACGATGTATAAATTATATAGTCGATGTATGAGGTATATAAGCGTTGTACACCTCATGTATAAGCGTTGTATAAGTTGTACGTTCGATATATAAGTTATATATGCGTTGTAAAAATTATATGTGTTGAAATAGAAGTGAATTGCTATATATATATATATATATATATATATATACGCCCCTCGTCCACAAACCATGGACGATATTTATTGGTTGTGATAGGTGAGAAAATTGATTGATAGCGAATGGTTGATTGGAATTGTTTGTGGCTGATATTGATTGATTGTGGTTGGAAATTACCCATTTGTGGTTGAGAAATATTTGGTTGAAACCACATAGGATTAGTTTGTGGAAATGAAATAAATATATACATGCCGCCTGCGTGCGAACTAGATGCATGATCCCCATTGTCAAAAACCGCGAGGTTTTAAGGTAGAGCGAGGAGCTGTACTAGGGACGGTCCCGGTTTTAACTACCCTGCCATTATGCTGCCGAAATTTTGAATAATATTCATGTGTTTGAATTATTTTCATTTGCCGAAACTATATTTATTCGTTGAATAGAAAACCTTCATGTGTTGAATCGATATTCATTCGTTGATTAGAAATTCATGTGTTGAATGGTGTTCGTGTTTTAAATATAAAAATCACATTTTTATCTATATATATAAACTATAGAAAACCTTCATGTGTTGAATCGATATTCATTCGTTGATTAGAAATTCATGTGTTGAATGGTGTTCGAGTTTTAAATATAAAAATCACATTTTTATCTATATATATAAACTATAGAAAACCTTCATGTGTTGAATCGATATTCATTCGTTGAATAGAAATTCATGTGTTGAATGGTATTCATATTTTGAAATAAATTGTTTTATAATAAAAATCACCTTTTTATCATCTATATGAACTATGTAAAATGACCTTGTTTTAAAAGAAATTTTTTTATAACGAAAATCCTATTTTTATTACCTATATAAACTATATAAAATAATAGTGTTTTGAAAAGAATTGTTTTACAATAAAAATCACATTTTTATTATATACGTGAATGGCTAAATATAGTGAAGTGTTGAAATAGAAGACAGTTAGATAAAAATATCATTTTTATCAAATATATGAAAAGAATATAGCTTTGAAATCGAAGAATCGATATATATATATAAATAGAATTAAAATATATCGAATAACGACGCTGTAGTTCGTATTTTGAAACCGTGATTTCAAACGATTATACCGGGAGATCCGACCATCGGATTTTCCTGAAATCACAACCGTTGGGTTCGCTTTGGAAATATCTTTCCAACGGCACCAACTTTGTAAAAATCCAACGGTTGGATTGTCTGGAATGTTTAATTCAAATCTGAAGAAAAACAGTGCCAGAAATGATTATATTTATATATATAAATATAATTATATTTAATCGAATAACGACGCTGCAGTTCGTATTTTGAAATCGAAACTTCAAACGATTATACCGGGAGATCAGACCGTCGAATTTTCCCGAAACTGGAACCGTTGGATTTGTTTTGAAAAGATCTTTCTAATGATGTAAATTTTGTGAAGATTCAACAGTTAGATTTTCAGATATGTGTAAATCAAATCTGAAGAAAAACAGCGCCACGGTCGCGTTATGGCCCGAAGCGTCGTTCTGAATAAATTAGCTATTTTAAATTAAATAAAAATAGCGATAAATCGTTATAAAGTATTATAAACGATATGGATGTGAAATATAGAAAATAACTGAAGGTTGGCTAAGTCGAATGGTTTCTCGGGTATTGATCTGATGTTGGTTTCGGCCTTCAGGGTTAATATTGGGGAAATCGTTCTCGTACTGATTGACGGTTAGTGACTAATGAATTGAAATGATGCGTGTGTATGTTAGTGTTGCACTTGTTTATTATATACGCGAGTTCTCAGAAAGACCGGGTTTATCCCATTCTGAATAACTGAATCGACGATGAGAAATCGAAGATGAAGATGGTGGTCGAAGGCCGGAGATCTTCACCTCGTTTGGATGGTAACCGAGGTCCTGATTGGGAGGCATCCCGAAATATGGATAATGAGTGGTGATCGTCCAGACGTACGTGGTGATCAATGGGTTTGCGAGGTATTTAGTGCCTCCGGCTTCGTTTAGACCCAGAACGGACTTGTAAATGGACTGTGTGTCTGACATTGGATTTTATTCTGTGTTGGTTGATCTCTGTTAAATATACATCTGTTTGGCGGCGGAGAATTTATTCTTTTGCTTAACGCCCTTCTCTGAAACGCACGAGCTCAGAGGTTGTATATTGAAGGGCATCAGTCGCATGGCATGAATTGCTAGTGTGGCATGACTAAGTGGCAAATGATCAGGGCTTTTGTTGAAAAGCAAAGTCTTGTGGAGATGATCAAAGCACCGCCTGTGTGGCGTAGCTTTATGTATAATGTGAATTCGCGAGCCTCACACCCCGGTAAGAACCAGAAACGGGAGCAGGACCTTAGGGGGGACGTGCGTTTTCTTTCTAGCTAATAGTGGCGTCAGTGGTTTTACACGCCCTGACAAGTTTGACTTATGTGGTTGTTGCTGTTGCGAGGCGCCTCGGTTTGATCGGACGATCCGGGTCCGATGGAGTCATTGGTTGGCTCATTTACGCCCCAAAGGGCGGAGAAACGCATTGTTCAGGCATTATAATCCACTTCGTGTGGACCGGCCCTGACGATCCAAGGTACGGTTGCGGCTGTGCCTGAGACTCGGGCTAGACAGTCTTGAATTCGGTAAGGACTATCTTTTGCCTTGGTTCATGACGAAAATCCAATTTTCAAATACGTGACTGTGCGGTTTTGATTGTATACCTATATATGACGACATAGTGGTATGGGGCATTAATGTCGTCTATGATTGATAGTTATGATTTGAAATTGTTTTTAAAACATATAAACACTAGCAATAATATCAAATGCTTTTGTTTTATTCGTATCAAGCATATTTTGGCCGTTATAAGGTAAAAACTCTATCCTCCGGTTTGCGTTGCATTGTGTGACGGGAACTGAGTCTTATAATGGCTTCATTTTTAGAAAAAGCATTGCGATGTTTAAAAGAATGATTTGTTTTAAAGCACTGGCAATCCAATGGAGTAAACCCGTTCCACGAAAGTGGCATGGTCCTGTGATTAGCCATATTTGAAATGTGTTGAGTAGATTTCTCATACCTGTCCCATGACTGACTCGTAGTTTGTTTCACTTTCAAACTCGGGTGCCCCTTTTTCTACACGGGCAGCCTTGTATTCAGGTTTAGCAGGCTTTATCTGGATAGCTGGAGCTGGAGATGGATTCTATCATTTATCTCTTTTTATGTTGTTCAGCTCCTATTGTACATATTTTGTTTGTTTTCCGCTGTAGACATTTATGTATAGCTGAACTGTAATTGTACTAACTAAGATCCTATATACTGTGTAACTCTGATGATTACTTTTATCCAGTATATTCTATTGTTCATTATCTGGTGTATTTATTTAATTTTGTTCTGCTATTATCTGTTTCTGTGTTATATTCCAAAGATTACCCTTTTTCCGTCTGTACGGGAAATGGGGTCGTCACAGAAAACAACTTTTACTTATTTTCTATGTTTGGAAAGTAATAGAGGAATGAAATACAACTCATTCGTTCATCGTTGCTCCATTTCCTCCATCGTCCCCTCTGTCATTCTTCCATTTCCCCCGTCATCCATCAACTCTTTTTAAATTTTGTAGCTAATTTTAAAAAAAATCAAAATGGAAAACACAAGATAAATCAAACACCGCCTAATGTTTTAAATCTAAAGAGTGCCACTAAAAATATTTTTTGAAAAAAATATATATACATAGATATTTGGCATGAGGACAGACAAAATAAGTAGAAAAGGATGTTAAATATTTTGGAAGTTATTCTAGAAGAACACTATTCTGGTAAATTTGGAAAGGAGTTGGAACAGAGTAAGTACTCTATAGAAGAAAAATCGAAGTAGTGTAATTAAAGCTTTAAAATGTCTATATGGATTTAGTATGAAAGAAAATATAGAAGTTTTCATAAAGAATGTGTTTGACACACTTTAACTCATTAGAACAAGAAGAATTGTAAGATAAGATTTTTGAACCTATAAGTTTGTAAGAAAAAGTGTTTTGTTAAAGTAACAAAGAAATATGCAGTGAAAAGAGTTGTACAAATAAAGCACCATATTTTATGTTAACATTTCAATAAAAAATGAAAAAATATTAGAAAAATATCTTGTTCTTTTACACATAACACAAAAAGTCTTCGTCAGGATAGATTCACATAAACTTGATCTAAATAGGAAAAAGAATGTGTAGTAAAAAAGATAGGAAGCTCCAACTAAGTTAAAGTCCATATGTAACAACCCGCAAAATCTGAACCAATTTAAATTTTTTGTTTTGGTTATTTGAGTGAATTTTGAATAGTTAAAATAATTTATTTTAAATAATAATGATTAAAATTTTATTTTAATCGAAGCTAGAACGAATATAATTATATTAATTTCAAAAGGAATTAGAAATAACAAGGTAGTTTGAAAAGTCAAACCTGAACTTTGACCGAATGTACTGGATTCAAAATTTAACGAATTTTAGTGAAACCAAAAATATCTAAATATGTTTGAAATTATCTTTCCAACGAATCCGAAAAATCGAAATTTCATAGCGGGAATTAAAAGTTATGGTCAGTTGAATATTCAGAATGGTCGCTATAGTATAATTTATAGCCCGTATAGAAGGCCATTTTTCAAATAACTCCGTTTTTGACGAACCCAGTTTTGTTGGATCCGGAATGTCAAATTATTGCTAAGTTTAATTTTCTAGAATTTTTGGAATTAATATATGAGCGTGGCAAAAGAAAATGTGTTTTGTCAATTTCAGTCAAATTTAATCGACTTGAAAATGACCATTTTTCAAACGGTCTCCAAATTCGACGAAATTAATTTTGTTAGGACCGTATCATCAAAAGCAAGCAAGAAATAATTTTTCTGGAATTTCCTGAGTCCGTATGTGGCCCAGGTGAATTTAAATATATGATCGAATTAATTTAATAAAGGATTTAAATTTTGAATTAAAGAATTCAGGCCACAAACAGTCATTTAGGCTGACTATACCTAGGCCATTGGATCCGGAACAGGGGCTATTGGGTGGTATCAACACCTATAGGGACGAAATTGGAATTTTTTAGGATTTATGGATTTATTTGTAAAATTAACATTAAAATATTATAAAAAAACTTTGCCATCTTCCTCAAACCCTAAATACCCTATTGTATCCGCCGCCACTACACAAAATCCATGGCCAGAAATGATCTCCACTTCCTCCACTAATTCCTTTCAATCCTTACATTAAATCCTCCTACTCCTTCAGACTTTTTTGTAGAGATTTTAGTAAGCTTTAAATCCATAAGGAGTTTGGATTTTCTAGTGGAGTATCGGACGATTTCTACCCCCCCCCCCCAAACCCTCGACCTTGCCGCCGCCGCATACCCCCATAACCGCCGCCGAGTTGGCCATCTCCCCCCTAGGCCGACGCGCCTCCCCGATCCCCTCAAACCCTAAATAATGCGATCGACCTCTGGTGCTTCTGATTTTGTGAAAACACGGATCAAGGGATTGAACAATTCTGGAAAACCACGGGTTTTTATCTGTTTGAGAAGAAAGGGTATATTTTTTAAATAATTATTTGATTAATTGATTTAAGATTATTATCTATCTTATTTAAATCATAACTAATTCATACTACTTCGAAATTGAGCGATTTCAGATCTAGTATGATCGTGAAACCAAGATCTACGCTGCTGTTTTGACTAGAAGCAATTCTAAGCTGATAAAATTTTGCCCAAAGTTACGGATCCGAACAATTCAGATCCACACGACTGTGAGATTTCTGATTTAAATAATTAATCAATTTAATTATTTTTCTCGCGATTTAAATAGTTCTATGTATGTTAATGATTTAGGTTTGTGATGTTATAAAATTTAGAATGGTTGATCTGTTGATTTGTAATGTATTGATATAGATCTGTTAGTTAAATTATAGATTTGTATGTGATGGGTAAATTAGAATAAATCATTTTGTTTAATATTTTGGTTGAATCATTTTGTTAATATTTTGTTGAATCATATAGATGAAACAAATATGAAGCATTATGTTTGTTTATTGAATTGAATAGAATCTTGAATTCAATAAAAATTTCTCCTTTATTTATTGACTTGAATTAGAATTTTCAGTTCAATAATAAAAATTTTAACTTTGTTTATTTTGTTGAATTGAATAAGAATTTTCAATTCAATAAAAATTTCAACTTTGTTTATTTATTGGATTGAATTAGAAATTTCAATGCAATGAAAATTTCAACCTTTTTTATTTTGTTGAATTGAATTAGAACTTTCAATTAAACAGAAAAATATCACTTTGTTTATTTTGTTGAATTGAATTGGATTTTGCAATTCAATAAAAATATCACCTTTTGTTAATGTTGGATTTAATTAGAATTTACAATCCAATAAAAATATTGTTTTTGTTGTTATAATTAAACTTGCAGCAAAAATGGACATTTGGGTAAATAGAAAAATTAGTTAAACAAAAATCCTTATTTTGTTTATGGAACTTATGACACCCAAAAATGAAAATTTGTGTAAACAGAGAAAGTTTTCATGTTTTTAATCAAAACATGAATTCATTTAAAACATCCAATTTTAATGTTAAGAATGTAAATAGAAATTTTTTCATGTTTTTAACCAAAACATGAATTCATTAAAATATACAATTTTAATGCTAAGAAAAAGAGTAGATTAAAAAGTTACATTTTTATTTGCATTTTAGATGTAAATAAAATCATAGAATAAAAAGTTAGATTTTTTTTTGCATTATAGATGTAAATAAAAGAATAGATTGAAAAGTTACATTTTTATTTGCATTTTAGATGTAAATAAAAGAATAGATTGAAAAGTTACATTTTTATTTGCATTTTAGATGTAAATAAAAACGTAGAATAAAAAGTTGCATTTTTATTTGCATTTTAGATGTAAATAACAGAATATATTGAAAAGTTACATTTTTATTTGCATTTTAGATGTAAATAAAAATATAGAATAAAAAATTACACTTTTATTTGCATTTTAGATGTAAATAAAAACATAGATTAAAAAGTTATATTTTTATTTACATTCTAGATGTAAATAAAAGAATTGATTAAAGAGTTACATTTTTATTTACATTTTAGATGTGAATAAAAGATAGTATTTAAAAGTTACGTTTTTATACATTCTAGTTGTAGTAAAAATGCTAGAATTTAAGGTTGTATTTTTATTGTCATTTTAGACACAATAAAAAGAATAGAATTTAAAAGTTACATCTTTACTTACATTTTAGATGTAATAAAAAGGATGGAATTAAAAGTGAAATTTTTATAGTCAAATTAGAGACAATAAAAAGCATAGAATTAAAAGTGACATTTTGATTGACAATTTACTTGTGATAAAAAGTATTGTTTTAAAAGTTGTATTTTTATTGTCATTTTAGGGACAATAAAAAGTATAGTTTAAAATTTTGTATTTTTAATTTTATTTTAGAGACAATAAAAAGAATAGTTTTAATAGTTGCATTAGTAATATCATTTTAGAGACAATAAAAAGAATTGTTTTAATAGTTGCATTTGTAATGTCATTTTAGAGACAATAAAAAGAATAGTTTTAATAGTTGCATTTGTAATGTCATTTTAGAGACAATAAAGGAATAGTTTTAATAATTGCATTTGTAATGTCATTTTAGAGAAAATAGAAAGAGTAGAATTAAATGCCGCATTTTTAATGTCGTTTAGCTGAAATAAAAAGAATAGAATTAAAAGTTACATTTTTATTGACATTTTATATACAATAAAAAGAATAGATTTAAATGTCACATTTTTATCGACATTTTCGATGAACTAAAAATAGTAGAATTAAAAATCATGCTTTTATTGTCATTTGGCTTCAACAAAAAGAGTGAACATTAGAAAAATATATTTTCAATGTAATTTAATTGAAAAGATCTAAACATTAAAATATGATTTGTCTCAAATCGCCACTTTTATCATGTTAGTTAGGATTAAGAAAATCATATGTAAAATCTCTAACATGAATATAGACGGTACTTGGCTTGCATGTGATTGATTGAAAGTAGTTTAAATCGCCAAACGGTTTATATATAAATAAATATAAATTAAAATTAAATGAATCGCGCATGGTAGTTCGCGTTTCGGCAATCGTAACTTTAAACAATTATACCAAGGGATCCAACTGTCGGATTTTCCCAAAACTGGAACCGCTAGGACCGCTTTGGGAAGATATTTCCAATGATATAAATTTTGTTAAAATCCAACGGTCATATTTTGAGATAAGTGTAAACCAAATTTTGATAAAACAGCGTCAGGGCCGCCCATCGACCCGAAGCATCGTTAAATAAATTTGGCTATTTTCATATAAATAAAAATAGTGATTAATCGTTATTAAATACTATTAACGATATGAAATGATTTTAAACTATATATGCGAGGATCATTTGAAAAGACCTAGTTAAATATCATTTCAAATGGTTATACGATGATCTAAATTGAAGATCTTAAAGATGGAGATTGAAGACCGGCGATCTTCACATCGAAAGGATAACTACTGATGCCCGACATTGGCTAGCTACCAATAAAGGGTTAAAGTGTTAGTTATCCAAACGTACTTGTTGATTGTCCGGATATGTGAGCACCTCTCTTCCGTATTGGACATACGGGACGAGGAATAAGGTGTCCCCAGTTTCGTTCAGACCCAGAACGGACTTGTAAATGGATGTGTGTCCGACATTGAATTTCATTCTGTGTAATTAAATTGATATCTATTAATATATATCTGTGGTTGCGGAGAATTTATTCTCTTGCTTAACACCTTTCTTTGAGACGTATGAGCTCAACGGTTATATATTGGTAGTTATCGATCGCATGGCGTGAATTGTCAATGTGACATGCCAAGATGCAATTGATCTAGGCTTTTTGTTGAAAAGCAGAGCCTTGTGGATGCTGATCAAAGCATAGCCTATTTCGGCATAGCTTTGTGTATTACGTTACCTCGTGAGCCTCACACCCCGGTAGAGTCAAAAAACGCGACAAGGGAACGCAGGGAGTGCACACATTTATTTCTAGCTAGAAGTGGTGTTTGGTTTTTTACAAGGCCTGACATTTTTACTTATGTAGTTGATGGGATGAGGCGTGTAACGACCCGGGAAAAAAAAAGATCGACAATCGGGTCTTTGACAACAATACATAAACCCATATCGCTTGCCAAAAACCCAAGTATCGAACCCCCAGATTGTCAATAGAAAGAAATTAGAGGGTGAGAATAGAAAGAAAGAAATATTAGAATAGAAGAAAGAAGAAGAACACATCAGAATCTCACAGCGGAACGAATAAAATATAATATAACAAATCTTTTATACAAAACTGTATATACATACCAATCATCAGAGTTCAACAGATATCAATCACAGCGGAAAACAAACTTTGTATAACTAGCGGTGAAGTCACCTGCTTCCAGCTCCTGAAACTCCAAGCGAACCTAACCTGTAAATATGCTTGGTCTGACCCGAGCACATTTGATTTAAAACAAAATACACCGGGTCAGTCTGGAATACTATCAGTGATAAATTCACATAACACACACTTGTTTAACTTTGGAAAGTCCTTTCTGAAATCAAAGGATAATAGTAAAACCAGTCCACACATAAACACGGACGGTTTTTACCTTACTATAACCCAAAACCTTTTTGAAATCATATATTGATCTGATATTATCATAATGTCTAAATACAAGTAAATATCAATCTAGAGGAACGCTTGCATCTCACGCTCCCCATATATAGTATACAATCCAAAACCGCGGGCGCTTATTGGGTATTGGATTCCAACTTGACAAGGTATGGGTTCACCTTCCGATCGTGTATCTCTAGAGGCGAATACACTGGGTTCAACAAGAACGTCTTGCAACCCGGCCCTCACATGACCGACCACTCATTTCGCTTGAGTGTATCGAATGTATATCACCGACGGTTGGGATCAGCAACCGTCTGCCCGAAAAGGGACAGCATCGAAACATATATTAAAGAAGCAAAAGGAATTTCTCTAGATAGGTGATCATACACCCTAATGGGAGCGACCCACATAGCCATGCTGCCTGCCCGATTTTTGTCATTTCCCGATTGATGAGGCTTGAGGCTAGAATCTCTTTTCTTCGAACATCTGGCCATCATTCACTTTGAATGCCACATCGTCAGATCCGACAGATATCACTAATTGACATCCACAAAAATACTCTAGTTATTTGGCTAGAGAAAACCATTTCTCCGCCACCAACTATCGTACGTTTGAAGAAATCAACGTACGCGATCCCTTTGGAAATACTCTGTCAGACATCCGTCCATACAAGTCATCCAGGAACAGGATGAACCGAAGGTACTCTCCTACTGCATCCAATATAGGAATCACCCCATGGATCAGTAGCGAGAAGTCCTTGCAAACCGTGGATTCCAACCACGACAGAACCACAGTTTATCTCTGGCCGCTAAACCAGAGATTCTTAGCAGTTCCTCCGCTTATGAAGATCCACGGTCTTCAATGCTCCATCTCGACCGTCTTCAAATCTCTTCACGTATTTGTTGGTCGGAATGGTTTTCGAATGTAAATTCGATCCCGGTCTTTCCATACCAACAATCGTATTGGTCTGGTTTGATAGTCGGTGTTTTAACTATCAAAGAACAAATGTGTCAATAAAATGGTTTCACTGGTTCAGTAATTGGCATGACTTGGCCTTTTAAAATATATTTGACAAAATGGTTAATTAACTCTAATTTTTGACTTAACTCTATTCGCTTGACTCTAGATCGCAGCGATCACAATGGTTACGCCTGATTCCCTCCGGAAACATCCGTCCGTCGTTGGCTGTCTGCAGCCCTGCGAATTACGCTAGCAGTCGTACACAATGGTAGCTTTTCCTGAATAACTATGTTTGGCTAACTCTACCTCAATTACTATACTTTATCAACTCTAACTTGAATAACAATTTTTTTATATATTTTGAAATTAATATTCTTATTCCCTTAAACCAATATTGTAATATTGCTTAATTTCCCAAAAACCTCGCATCAGAGTTTGATATTCCTCATATAGGATAAAACCAATCTCAACGCTTCACTCGTTCCCGACTAATACTATTCCTTGATAATAGGGATGCCAACCAAGTTGGGGTATTTTGGTTACCTCTCAGACCTTAGTCGACAACCTTCTCACCTCAGAATAATATTAGTTTAACCACTAATGACACAATCACATTTCCCCTTTGATTCCCTTTTTGGATTTCAACCTGGTTTTTAAAACCCATCTTTTATTTGAAATCCTAGTTAAGGTCTTTACTTAATTTTTTGATTTAAGTAAATATCCCCCAAAACACCACTTAATCTTCAAGTATTCTTTCCCTTTATAACACTTGGATTATAATATAAATCCCTCGACCAATGATTTGGTTCCATCTATTTGGACATTCTATAATAGACCCTTATTGTCTCTTTTGGGCTAAACTTTGTCATCAGTTGGTCACTTATTAAATTAATTCCCATTTATCACATCTTGTTTGAAACTTGGACTTTACAAATCCTTTTATTTAAATCCTTACTTGGCATCAACTTGAATTCACCACTTTGAATCACTTTAAATTAAAGAATAATTTTCTTTAACATCTACTATATTAAAATATAGTTAATTTTAACCTTATCCCAAAAATAGCATTTTTATCATGGTTACACGCTTACTAAAAAAACAATTTAGGTTATTAGCAATAACCAGTTCCATATTCTCTTTAGATTTTTAGTTAATCAAAGATTAACTATGCTTTAACTCTATTCGTTACACTTTAACGAATATTTAAACCAATACCTAGCCCTTTGTCTATTTTACTCGAATACGGTGGATTAACCAACCGTACACATCAGTTATCTATTAACTGAGTCCATTTTGTCATTTTCCCTTTTCTTAAATTTATCGAATACCTAATTGATTACAAATCAACCTTTAATTGTTTGAAAACAATTTGTCTAATTTAGCCAACCTGTAGGTAAGCTTTTGGGTTTCCTCTGCTGCCAAAACTGCTATAAACTCTTTTCATAATCCCTTTGGAAACTCGTTTAAAACATCTTTAATAAATTCCCTTTTTAATTAAATTAATCAACTAACTTAATTAATTTAAAACACTATTTAATTGTTAAATAAACAAAAATTCTCTTTACCAATCCGTTGGTAAACCCTTGACTTTTCCCTTTTAAACTGGTTAAACCATTTAACTAATTTTCTTTATAACTCGATCCAATATATTTATTTTAGATTTCCAATTTAATCACTTATATAAAATAATGGAAAACCTCAATTTGGTTATAAATAAATTTATAACCTTAAACCCACGTCAACTCATTGAGTGTCCACTGACGTCAGAAATAACATATTGATGCCATTCACTGCCAATTACCAAATCAACGCCGTCGATTGATTTTAAACACAACACAGGTGGATATAATTTCAACCATCACACTCAGACAGGTTTTGGTGTTAATCAGGGTAAACAGTTCATATATATGCACAACAATCAAAAATACAGTTTATTTGAGGAATCCGGTCGGATCCCTCCAACCTGTTCTTCTCTGTATCACAGACGTCAATTGATAACAATATATGAGTTAAACAAATAATAAATTGCAATCAATCAGAAGATAACAACCAATTGCATCCATCGCATCCAAACAGCCAATTTAAACTGTAAACTGCAAAATATATTTAACTGTGAATGTACCACATCACAGTATTCCAGAAGGTGTGAGAATTAACTCACCAGAGTTTGTTTTGGTCGACGGTTGACGCGTTTGTTGCTTTTAATTTTGACCGACCGTCCAAAATTAGCTGAATTTTCAACAGTGTCGGATTGACTCTTAGTCAGTGCCATCGTCTAGATCTCGTCCCTGCGATCCCAACGCAACTGACGGCGTGTAAATCCGATAACATTCGAGTGAGATATCGTAAAATGAATTTTATAAACAAATTAATTTTAAAACTTGAAATTTCTTTGAATTAAAAACTTTGGGCCTTACCTTAAATCATCGGCCCATAAAGGATCCGACCCGGTTTGCCACTTAAAACCCTCATCCACCCGTTTACTTCTCATTACACTCCAGCCGCCTCAAATCAATACTCCAGACCGAACCCTAATCCCTAAATTAAAACCCTAAGCCCTCATTCAATCTTCAGCAACCGAGATTCAGGGCGTCGCAGCCTATTTTCGCCGTCGATCTATCACCATGGCGTCGCGATTAAGCCCCTCCCATCTTCATCACGTGGTAACGAGCGATCGGTTTCAACAGATGAAAGCTAAGTTTTTCTCTTTCGGTTTGTTTTGATTTTCGTATGGATTTTTGAACGGAATTTCTTTTCTGAGTTACTGTGTTCGAATGAGTGGATGAACACTTGCCTGAATACATATTTATAGTTGCGGTTTTACTGAGATTTTGAATCATAGATTTCCTAGACTTAGTTGTCCCTAGATTTTAGGCGTTTACCTTTCACCTCAGTTGTATTATCATCTGTTTGTAATAGCACAGAGAATGGTGTAGTTTTTGTGATGGATTTGTGTACTTTTTTTGCTCAATAACCGAGTGTCCCTATGTGGATTAGGTTCAGCTAAGAGTTGTCCATTCGACATGGTAATATGCTGTTCGTATTGTCTTGTCCCTATGGTCTGAAAATCTTATGGACTGAATGAAATATAGTGGGTTTTGCGTTGGGTTTTCAGCAATTTGCTCTGTCCAAAATAATTGTTCAGCTTTATAGATTTTTAGACTGAAACAGCTATATATACTTAGCTGTTGAATTCATTTATTTTTCCCTATATTGATTTGGTATACATAGCCTGTTCGAGTTGTATTGTCTATAGGGTCTATTGAATTGTTTATTGAATTGCAGATTTTATTTTCTCCTTTTCGATATGGTTGTAAAGATTTTGTGGTACTTTCCCTCCTGTTCACTTATCTGTGCATTTTACATTCTTAGCTGTAAAAGTACATAGCTGTTTCTAGCTATGCCCTTACTGTTCAGGATTGATGTATATGTTTGTCCACAGATTTTAGATATTCGATTTTTCTCTTTGAGCTATTTTCTTATATCACTTTTTTTCTTTTCTTTTCTTTGATTTGAAATCTTTCCACTGTTTACATACCTATACTTTCCTAGCGCTTTCCTAGCTATTAATAGCTGTATTTTTTCTCTCTTCTTCTCAGGTTTGATGGCAGTGAAGATTTGTTGGATTTCCAGAATTTGTCGGTCTGTTCAAAAGGATATTCCAGGAGTTGTTCATTCAACATTTGGATTGAAATGTTGAAATTTCTTTTTCAGTTTTAAATGACAATGATCGTACATGTACATATATTGATTTGATAAATCAAAAATGTAAATTTTCTTCTTCTTTACTATTCTGGATTCGCATTATACTGTTTTATATATGGTGCATAAATGTGTACATTCTACTCATCTTGCACTGTTTCATGATCTGTTTGGATTTGATTTTTTTTTCCACATTGTTTTGTATATTCACTTGAAGAATATGGATTGTATTTGCCATGTACATTAGCTATTTCAAATCTTTATTTTCTGTTCTGTGGTTTTGTTTGTTCTTAGTAATGGGTGTAAATAACACATAGTGTCATATTTGAAAATCTGTTATGTAATAATTGTTATTTAAAAGAGTTGAACAAATTTGTAATCCTGATGTGTAATGTTAAACCAAATCATTCCATTGTATATTGACGACGTACAATGTCTCAATCATAACTCAATTCTATTCAAACCAACACTTAATCCGCATACATAAAAATGCTGATGCTACACAATCCAATGTCAAACTATACAAACTTCATCATTTCAAATGTCATCTCCTTCAACTTCCCTTTCCTCCTCCTATGACACTACAGTATTCTCATCGTCCAGTACTTCTACCTCTCGTGTTTGCTTTCACTACAGTCATTTACCTTGTAGTTTGTTTATAATAAAATTATATATATTAACCGTTCCGACGTCGTTTTAATAACAAATATATTTATAAAATTAAATATAAACAATATTTAAACCATTTTAACTCGCTCGTTCACATTATACAGCAAATTCGACATTTTCTCAATATCCCGAAAGTAAAATATTATTATATTATTAATATAAATTAAATATTCAATTTAAAATGGCCAAATGCCCTTATTTAAATTCAAATAAATACTTTAAATGAATAAAATATTCAAATAAATGGTCAGAAAAATACGGGACATTACATTCTTCCCCCCTTAAAAAAATTTCGTCCTCGAAATTGCTAAGGTAAGAAAAATGTCGCAAATTCCATTTACTTTAAAAATATATTTTATTCTTAAGCAAAAACCAATTAATTATTGTAAAACAAAATTTTCAAAAATTATCAAAAATATTTTAACACATTAAACTCTCGGAAAAATTTAGCCGACTCTTCCCTACATGGAGGGACTTCTGCGATATTGCCGAAACACGTAATATCGACCTATACGGTCGGAAAACAAAAACCAAAACCCAAAATTTATATTTTCGCGTAAGCGTACCTTTTGGCGGCATTATACGCGATAAGCGATATATTTTATTCTCGAGCTTGCTTAGTTATAACGCAGCCCTATTCCAACTGGATTCAATTACTCCAGAATTTCTCTCTTGAACTGATTTAAAGCTGAACTGATTCGTCAGCACCTGTTCTCAATTTCAACCAACTCATTAGTTATCAACCAATGTCAAATGGGTTCAAAACATCCATACCGTTCATATCAATCCGTTTCTACACACAGTTCAACCCACACGAGATCATAATTATTTATAATCACTTCACTTTATTTCTTCAATTATCCATTCAAATTTATTCATCTGGATTGATTATCTAACTTATTTATTCCACATTGGTTTTAACCAAATCGATTCATGTTCAGATTTATATTCAAGCAATCACAACACAAATCCAAACATATCATTCAACCTAATATCAACAAACCCAACTAATTTGCCCATATTACAATAAACATTACTTTTATTTTATATATAAAATAAATTGGGCAAAAATAAATTTCAAAAATAATTTTATATCAAAATACAAATACGCGCTCTCATATATCTATACGAACTCAATCTAGGGTACTGCTGACCCCATCTCTATTGAGTCACACCATAGAGCCAAGGTTATCTCTAAACCTAGCTCTGATACCACTGTAACGACCCGGGAAAAAAAAAGATCGACAATCGGGTCTTTGACAACAATACATAAACCCATATCGCTTGCCAAAAACCCAAGTATCGAACCCCCAGATTGTCAATAGAAAGAAATTAGAGGGTGAGAATAGAAAGAAAGAAATATTAGAATAGAAGAAAGAAGAAAAACACATCAGAATCTCACAGCGGAACGAATAAAATATAATATAACAAATCTTTTATACAAAACTGTATATACATACCAATCATCAGAGTTCAACAGATATCAATCACAGCGGAAAACAAACTTTGTATAACTAGCGGTGAAGTCACCTGCTTCCAGCTCCTGAAACTCCAAGCGAACCTAACCTGTAAATATGCTTGGTCTGACCCGAGCACATTTGAATTAAAACAAAATACACCGGGTTAGTATGGAATACTATCAGTGATAAATTCACATAACACACACTTGTTTAACTTTGGAAAGTCCTTTCTGAAATCAAAGGATAATAGTAAGACCAGTCCACACATAAACACGGACGGTTTTTACCTTACTATAACCCAAAACCTTTTTGAAATCATATATTGATCTGATATTATCATAATGTCTAAATACAAGTAAATATCAATCTAGAGGAACGCTTGCATCTCACGCTCCCCATATATAGTATACAATCCAAAACCGCGGGCGCTTATTGGGTATTGGATTCCAACTTGACAAGGTATGGGTCCACCTTCCGATCGTGTATCTCTAGAGGCGAATACACTGGGTTCAACAAGAACGTCTTGCAACCCAGCCCTCACATGACCGACCGCTCATTTCGCTTGAGTGTATCGAATGTATATCACCGACAGTTGGGATCAGCAACCGTCTGCCCGAAAAGGGACAGCATCGAAACATAGATTAAAGAAGCAAAAGGAATTTCTCTAGATAGGTGACAATACACCCTAATGGGAGCGACCCACATAGCCATGCTGCCTGCCCGATTTTTGTCATTTCCCGGTTGATGAGGCTTGAGGCTAGAATCTCTTTTCTTCGAACATCTGGCCATCATTCACTTTGAATGCCACATCGTCAGATCCGCCAGATATCACTAATTGACGTCCACAAAAATACTCTAGTTATTTGGCTAGAGAAAACCATTTCTCCGCCACCAACTATCGTACGTTTGAAGAAATCAACGTACGCGATCCCTTTGGAAATACTCTGTCAGACATCCGTCCATATAAGTCATCCAGGAACAGGATGAACCGAAGGTACTCTCCTACTGCATCCAATATAGGAATCACCCCATGGATCAGTAGCGAGAAGTCCTTGCAAACCGTGGATTCCAACCACGACAGAACCACAGTTTATCTCTGGCCGCTAAACCAGAGATTCTTAGTAGTTCCTCCGCTTATGAAGATCCACGGTCTTCAATGCTCCATCTCGACCGTCTTCAAATCTCTTCACGTATTTGTTGGTCGGAATGGTTTCCGAATGTAAATTCGATCTCGGTCTTTCCATACCAACAATCGTATTGGTCTGGTTTGATAGTCGGTGTTTTAACTATCAAAGAACAAATGTGTCAATAAAATGGTTTCACTGGTTCAGTAATTGGCATGACTTGGCCTTTTAAAATATATTTGACAAAATGGTTAATTAACTCTAATTTTTGACTTAACTCTATTCGCTTGACTCTAGATCGCAGCGATCACAATGGTTACGCCTGATTCCCTCCGGAAACATCCGTCCGCCGTAGGCTGTCTGCAGCCCTGCGAATTACGCTAGCAGTCGTACACAATGGTAGCTTTTCCTGAATAACTATGTTTGGCTAACTCTACCTCAATTACTATACTTTATCAACTCTAACTTGAATAACAATTTTTTTATATATTTTGAAATTAATATTCTTATTCCCTTAAACCAATATTGTAATATTGCTTAATTTCCCAAAAACCTCGCATCAGAGTTTGATATTCCTCATATAGGATAAAACCAATCTCAACGCTTCACTCGTTCCCGACTAATACTATTCCTTGATAATAGGGATGCCAACCAAGTTGGGGTATTTTGGTTACCTCTCAGACCTTAGTCGACAACCTTCTCACCTCAGAATAATATTAGTTTAACCACTAATGACACAATCACATTTCCCCTTTGATTCCCTTTTTGGATTTCAACCTGGTTTTTAAAACCCATCTTTTATTTGAAATCCTAGTTAAGGTCTTTACTTAATTTTTTGATTTAAGTAAATATCCCCCAAAACACCACTTAATCTTCAAGTATTCTTTCCCTTTATAACACTTGGATTATAATATAAATCCCTCGACCAATGATTTGGTTCCATCTATTTGGACATTCTATAATAGACCCTTATTGTCTCTTTTGGGCTAAACCTTGTCATCAGTTGGTCACTTATTAAATTAATTCCCATTTATCACATCTTGTTTGAAACTTGGACTTTACAAATCCTTTTATTTAAATCCTTACTGGGCATCAACTTGAATTCACCACTTTGAATCACTTTAAATTAAAGAATAATTTTCTTTAACATCTACTATATTAAAATATAGTTAATTTTAACCTTATCCCAAAAATAGCATTTTTATCATGGTTACACGCTTACTAAAAAAAACAATTTAGGTTATTAGCAATAACCAGTTCCATATTCTCTTTAGATTTTTAGTTAATCAAAGATTAACTATGCTTTAACTCTATTCGTTACACTTTAACGAATATTTAAACCAATACCTAGCCCTTTGTCTATTTTACTCGAATACGGTGGATTAACCAACCGTACACATCAGTTATCTATTAACTGAGTCCATTTTGTCATTTTCCCTTTTCTTAAATTTATCGAATACCTAATTGATTACAAATCAACCTTTAATTGTTTGAAAACAATTTGTCTAATTTAGCCAACCTGTAGATAAGCTTTTGGGTTTCCTCTGCTGCCAAAACTGCTATAAACTCTTTTCATAATCCCTTTGGAAACTCGTTTAAAACATCTTTAATAAATTCCCTTTTTAATTAAATTAATCAACTAACTTAATTAATTTAAAACACTATTTAATTGTTAAATAAACAAAAATTCTCTTTACCAATCCGTTGGTAAACCCTTGACTTTTCCCTTTTAAACTGGTTAAACCATTTAACTAATTTTCTTTATAACTCGATCCAATATATTTATTTTAGATTTCCAATTTAATCACTTATATAAAATAATGGAAAACCTCAATTTGGTTATAAATAAATTTATAACCTTAAACCCACGTCAACTCACTGAGTGTCCACTTACGTCAGAAATAACATATTGATGCCATTCACTGCCAATTACCAAATCAACGCTGTCGATTGATTTTAAACACAACACAGGTGGATATAATTTCAACCATCACACTCAGACAGGTTCTGGTGTTAATCAGGGTAAACAGTTCATATATATGCACAACAATCAAAAATACAGTTTATTTGAGGAATCCGGTCGGATCCCTCCAACCTGTTCTTCTCTGTATCACAGACGTCAGTTGATAACAATATATGAGTTAAACAAATAGTCAATTGCAATCAATCAGAAGATAACAACCAATTGCATCCATCGCATCCAAACAGCCAATTTAAACTGTAAACTGCAAAATATATTTAACTGTGAATGTACCACATCACAGTATTCCAGAAGGTGTGAGAATTAACTCACCAGAGTTTGTTTTGGTCGACGGTTGACGCGTTTGTTGCTTTTAATTTTGACCGACCGTCCAAAATTAGCTGAATTTTCAATAGTGTCGGATTGACTCTTAGTCAGTGCCATCGTCTAGATCTCGTCCCTGCGATCCCAACGCAACTGACGGCGTGTAAATCCGATAACATTCGAGTGAGATATCGTAAAATGAATTTTATAAACAAATTAATTTTAAAACTTGAAATTTCTTTGAATTAAAAACTTTGGGCCTTACCTTAAATCATCGGCCCATAAAGGATCCGACCCGGTTTGCCACTTAAAACCCTCATCCACCCGTTTACTTCTCATTACACTCCAGCCGCCTCAAATCAATATTCCAGACCGAACCCTAATCCCTAAATTAAAACCCTAAGCCCTCAATCAATCTTCAGCAACCGAGATTCAGGGCGTCGCAGCCTATTTTCGCCGTCGATCTATCACCATGGCGTCGCGATTAAGCCCCTCCCATCTTCATCACGTGGTAACGAGCGATCGGTTTCAACAGATGAAAGCTAAGTTTTTCTCTTTCGGTTTGTTTTGATTTTCGTATGGATTTTTGAACGGAATTTCTTTTCTGAGTTACTGCGTTCGAATGAGTGGATGAACACTTGCCTGAATACATATTTATAGTTGCGGTTTTACTGAGATTTTGAATCATAGATTTCCTAGACTTAGTTGTCCCTAGATTTTAGGCGTTTACCTTTCACCTCAGTTGTATTATCATCTGTTTGTAATAGCACAGAGAATGGTGTAGTTTTTGTGATGGATTTGTGTACTTTTTTTGCTCAATAACCGAGTGTCCCTATGTGGATTAGGTTCAGCTAAGAGTTGTCCATTCGACATGGTAATATGCTGTTCGTATTGTCTTGTCCCTATGGTCTGAAAATCTTATGGACTGAATGAAATATAGTGGGTTTTGCGTTGGGTTTTCAGCAATTTGCTCTGTCCAAAATAATTGTTCAGCTTTATAGATTTTTAGACTGAAACAGCTATATATACTTAGCTGTTGAATTCATTTATTTTTCCCTATATTGATTTGGTATACATAGCCTGTTCGAGTTGTATTGTCTATAGGGTCTATTGAATTGTTTATTGAATTGCAGATTTTATTTTCTCCTTTTCGATATGGTTGTAAAGATTTTGTGGTACTTTCCCTCCTGTTCACTTATCTGTGCATTTTACATTCTTAGCTGTAAAAGTACATAGCTGTTTCTAGCTATGCCCTTACTGTTCAGGATTGATGTATATGTTTGTCCACAGATTTTAGATATTCGATTTTTCTCTTTGAGCTATTTTCTTATATCACTTTTTTTCTTTTCTTTTCTTTGATTTGAAATCTTTCCACTGTTTACATACCTATACTTTCCTAGCGCTTTCCTAGCTATTAATAGCTGTATTTTTTCTCTCTTCTTCTCAGGTTTGATGGCAGTGAAGATTTGTTGGATTTCCAGAATTTGTCGGTCTGTTCAAAAGGATATTCCAGGAGTTGTTCATTCAACATTTGGATTGAAATGTTGAAATTTCTTTTTCAGTTTTAAATGACAATGATCGTACATGTACATATATTGATTTGATAAATCAAAAATGTAAATTTTCTTCTTCTTTACTATTCTGGATTCGCATTATACTGTTTTATATATGGTGCATAAATGTGTACATTCTACTCATCTTGCACTGTTTCATGATCTGTTTGGATTTGATTTTTTTTTCCACATTGTTTTGTATATTCACTTGAAGAATATGGATTGTATTTGCCATGTACATTAGCTATTTCAAATCTTTATTTTCTGTTCTGTGGTTTTGTTTGTTCTTAGTAATGGGTGTAAATAACACATAGTGTCATATTTGAAAATCTGTTATGTAATAATTGTTATTTAAAAGAGTTGAACAAATTTGTAATCCTGATGTGTAATGTTAAACCAAATCATTCCATTGTATATTGACGACGTACAATGTCTCAATCATAACTCAATTCTATTCAAACCAACACTTAATCCGCATACATAAAAATGCTGATGCTACACAATCCAATGTCAAACTATACAAACTTCATCATTTCAAATGTCATCTCCTTCAACTTCCCCTTCCTCCTCCTATGACACTACAGTATTCTCATCGTCCAGTACTTCTACCTCTCGTGTTTGCTTTCACTACAGTCATTTACCTTGTAGTTTGTTTATAATAAAATTATATATATTAACCGTTCCGACGTCGTTTTAATAACAAATATATTTATAAAATTAAATATAAACAATATTTAAACCATTTTAACTCACTCGTTCACATTATACAGCAAATTCGACATTTTCTCAATATCCCGAAAGTAAAATATTATTATATTATTAATATAAATTAAATATTCAATTTAAAATGGCCAAATGCCCTTATTTAAATTCAAATAAATACTTTAAATGAATAAAATATTCAAATAAATGGTCAGAAAAATACGGGACATTACATTCTTCCCCCCTTAAAATAATTTCGTCCTCGAAATTGCTAAGGTAAGAAAAATGTCGCAAATTCCATTTACTTTAAAAATATATTTTATTCTTAAGCAAAAACCAATTAATTATTGTAAAACAAAATTTTCAAAAATTATCAAAAATATTTTAACACATTAAACTCTCGGAAAAATTTAGCCGACTCTTCCCTACATGGAGGGACTTCTGCGATATTGCCGAAACACGTAATATCGACCTATACGGTCGGAAAACAAAAACCAAAACCCAAAATTTATATTTTCGCGTAAGCGTACCTTTTGGCGGCATTATACGCGATAAGCGATATATTTTATTCTCGAGCTTGCTTAGTTATAACGCAGCCCTATTCCAACTGGATTCAATTACTCCAGAATTTCTCTCTTGAACTGATTTAAAGCTGAACTGATTCGTCAGCACCTGTTCTCAATTTCAACCAACTCATTAGTTATCAACCAATGTCAAATGGGTTCAAAACATCCATACCGTTCATATCAATCCGTTTCTACACACAGTTTAACCCACACGAGATCATAATTATTTATAATCACTTCACTTTATTTCTTCAATTATCCATTCAAATTTATTCATCTGGATTGATTATCTAACTTATTTATTCCACATTGGTTTTAACCAAATCGATTCATGTTCAGATTTATATTCAAGCAATCACAACACAAATCCAAACATATCATTCAACCTAATATCAACAAACCCAAC
The DNA here is from genome assembly GCA_030737875.1 of Allium sativum. Classification (NCBI taxonomy): domain Eukaryota; kingdom Viridiplantae; phylum Streptophyta; class Magnoliopsida; order Asparagales; family Amaryllidaceae; genus Allium; species Allium sativum. The sequence continues at coordinate 603,455,889 of CM060926.1, read as the reverse complement.
TAATTTGCCCATATTACAATAAACATTACTTTTATTTTATATATAAAATAAATTGGGCAAAAATAAATTTCAAAAATAATTTTATATCAAAATACAAATACGTGCTCTCATATATCTATACGAACTCAATCTAGGGTACTGCTGACCCCATCTCTATTGAGTCACACCACAGAGCCAAGGTTATCTCTAAACCTAGCTCTGATACCACTGTAACGACCCGGGAAAAAAAAAGATCGACAATCGGGTCTTTGACAACAATACATAAACCCATATCGCTTGCCAAAAACCCAAGTATCGAACCCCCAGATTGTCAATAGAAAGAAATTAGAGGGTGAGAATAGAAAGAAAGAAATATTAGAATAGAAGAAAGAAGAAAAACACATCAGAATCTCACAGCGGAACGAATAAAATATAATATAACAAATCTTTTATACAAAACTGTATATACATACCAATCATCAGAGTTCAACAGATATCAATCACAGCGGAAAACAAACTTTGTATAACTAGCGGTGAAGTCACATGCTTCCAGCTCCTGAAACTCCAAGCGAACCTAACCTGTAAATATGCTTGGTCTGACCCGAGCACATTTGAATTAAAACAAAATACACCGGGTCAGTCTGGAATACTATCAGTGATAAATTCACATAACACACACTTGTTTAACTTTGGAAAGTCCTTTCTGAAATCAAAGGATAATAGTAAGACCAGTCCACACATAAACACGGACGGTTTTTACCTTACTATAACCCAAAACCTTTTTGAAATCATATATTGATCTGATATTATCATAATGTCTAAATACAAGTAAATATCAATCTAGAGGAACGCTTGCATCTCACGCTCCCCATATATAGTATACAATCCAAATCCGCGGGCGCTTATTGGGTATTGGATTCCAACTTGACAAGGTATGGGTCCACCTTCCGATCGTGTATCTCTAGAGGCGAATACACTGGGTTCAACAAGAACGTCTTGCAACCCAGCCCTCACATGACCGACCACTCATTTCGCTTGAGTGTATCGAATGTATATCACCGACAGTTGGGATCAGCAACCGTCTGCCCGAAAAGGGACAGCATCGAAACATAGATTAAAGAAGCAAAAGGAATTTCTCTAGATAGGTGACAATACACCCTAATGGGAGCGACCCACATAGCCATGCTGCCTGCCCGATTTTTGTCATTTCCCGGTTGATGAGGCTTGAGGCTAGAATCTCTTTTCTTCGAACATCTGGCCATCATTCACTTTGAATGCCACATCGTCAGATCCGCCAGATATCACTAATTGACATCCACAAAAATACTCTAGTTATTTGGCTAGAGAAAACCATTTCTCCGCCACCAACTATCGTACGTTTGAAGAAATCAACGTACGCGATCCCTTTGGAAATACTCTGTCAGACATCCGTCCATACAAGTCATCCAGGAACAGGATGAACCGAAGGTACTCTCCTACTGCATCCAATATAGGAATCACCCCATGGATCAGTAGCGAGAAGTCCTTGCAAACCGTGGATTCCAACCACGACAGAACCACAGTTTATCTCTGGCCGCTAAACCAGAGATTCTTAGCAGTTCCTCCGCTTATGAAGATCCACGGTCTTCAATGCTCCATCTCGACCGTCTTCAAATCTCTTCACATATTTGTTGGTCGGAATGGTTTTCGAATGTAAATTCGATCCCGGTCTTTCCATACCAACAATCGTATTGGTCTGGTTTGATAGTCGGTGTTTTAACTATCAAAGAACAAATGTGCTAATAAAATGGTTTCACTGGTTCAGTAATTGGCATGACTTGGCCTTTTAAAATATATTTGACAAAATTGTTAATTAACTCTAATTTTTGACTTAACTCTATTCGCTTGACTCTAGATCGCAGCGATCACAATGGTTACGCCTGATTCCCTCCGGAAAATCCGTCCGCCGTAGGCTGTCTGCAGCCTTGCGAATTACGCTAGCAGTCGTACACAATGGTAGCTTTTCCTGAATAACTATGTTTGGCTAACTCTACCTCAATTACTATACTTTATCAACTCTAACTTGAATAACAATTTTTTTATATATTTTGAAATTAATATTCTTATTCCCTTAAACCAATATTGTAATATTGCTTAATTTCCCAAAAACCTCGCATCAGAGTTTGATATTCCTCATATAGGATAAAACCAATCTCAACGCTTCACTCGTTCCCGACTAATACTATTCCTTGATAATAGGGATGCCAACCAAGTTGGGGTATTTTGGTTACCTCTCAGACCTTAGTCGACAACCTTCTCACCTCAGAATAATATTAGTTTAACCACTAATGACACAATCACATTTCCCCTTTGATTCCATTTTTGGATTTCAACCTGGTTTTTAAAACCCATCTTTTATTTGAAATCCTAGTTAAGGTCTTTACTTAATTTTTTGATTTAAGTAAATATCCCCCAAAACACCACTTAATCTTCAAGTATTCTTTCCCTTTATAACACTTGGATTATAATATAAATCCCTCGACCAATGATTTGGTTCCATCTATTTGGACATTCTATAATAGACCCTTATTGTCTCTTTTGGGCTAAACCTTGTCATCAGTTGGTCACTTATTAAATTAATTCCCATTTATCACATCTTGTTTGAAACTTGGACTTTACAAATCCTTTTATTTAAATCCTTACTTGGCATCAACTTGAATTCACCACTTTGAATCACTTTAAATTAAAGAATAATTTTCTTTAACATCTACTATATTAAAATATAGTTAATTTTAACCTTATCCCAAAAATAGCATTTTTATCATGGTTACACGCTTACTAAAAAAACAATTTAAGTTATTAGCAATAACCAGTTCCATATTCTCTTTAGATTTTTAGTTAATCAAAGATTAACTATGCTTTAACTCTATTCGTTACACTTTAACGAATATTTAAACCAATACCTAGCCCTTTGTCTATTTTACTCGAATACGGTGGATTAACCAACCGTACACATCAGTTATCTATTAACTGAGTCCATTTTGTCATTTTCCCTTTTCTTAAATTTATCGAATACCTAATTGATTACAAATCAACCTTTAATTGTTTGAAAACAATTTGTCTAATTTAGCCAACCTGTAGATAAGCTTTTGGGTTTCCTCTGCTGCCAAAACTGCTATAAACTCTTTTCATAATCCCTTTGGAAACTCGTTTAAAACATCTTTAATAAATTCCCTTTTTAATTAAATTAATCAACTAACTTAATTAATTTAAAACACTATTTAATTGTTAAATAAACAAAAATTCTCTTTACCAATCCGTTGGTAAACCCTTGACTTTTCCCTTTTAAACTGGTTAAACCATTTAACTAATTTTCTTTATAACTCGATCCAATATATTTATTTTAGATTTCCAATTTAATCACTTATATAAAATAATGGAAAACCTCAATTTGGTTATAAATAAATTTATAACCTTAAACCCACGTCAACTCACTGAGTGTCCACTGACATCAGAAATAACATATTGATGCCATTCACTGCCAATTACCAAATCAACGCCGTCGATTGATTTTAAACACAACACAGGTGGATATAATTTCAACCATCACACTCAGACAGATTTTGGTGTTAATCAGGGTAAACAGTTCATATATATGCACAACAATCAAAAATACAGTTTATTTGAGGAATCCGGTCGGATCCCTCCAACCTGTTCTTCTCTGTATCACAGACGTCAGTTGATAACAATATATGAGTTAAACAAATAATCAATTGCAATCAATCAGAAGATAACAACCAATTGCATCCATCGCATCCAAACAGCCAATTTAAACTGTAAACTGCAAAATATATTTAACTGTGAATGTACCACATCACAGTATTCCAGAAGGATCCGACCCGGTTTTCCACTTAAAACCCTCATCCACCCGTTTACTTCTCATTACACTCCAGCCGCCTCAAATCAATACTCCAGACCGAACCCTAATCCCTAAATTAAAACCCTAAGCCCTCATTCAATCTTCAGCAACCGAGATTCAGGGCGTCGCAGCCTATTTTCGCCGTCGATCTATCACCATGGCGTCGCGATTAAGCCCCTCCCATCTTCATCACGTGGTAACGAGCGATCGGTTTCAACAGATGAAAGCTAAGTTTTTCTCTTTCATTTTGTTTTGATTTTCGTATGGATTTTTGAACGAAATTTCTTTTCTGAGTTACTGCGTTCGAATGAGTGGATGAACACTTGCCTGAATACATATTTATAGTTGCGGTTTTACTGAGATTTTGAATCATATATTTCCTAGACTTAGTTGTCCCTAGATTTTAGGCGTTTACCTTTCACCTCAGTTGTATTATCATCTGTTTGTAATAGCACAGAGAATGGTGTAGTTTTTGTGATGGATTTGTGTACTGTTTTTGCTCAATAACCGAGTGTCCCTATGTGGATTAGGTTCAGCTAAGAGTTGTCCATTCGACATGGTAATATGTTGTTCGTATTGTCTTGTCCCTATGGTCTGAAAATCTTATGGATTGAATGAAATATAGTGGGTTTTGCGTTGGGTTTTCAGCAATTTGCTCTGTCCAAAATAATTGTTCAGCTTTATAGATTTTTAGACTGAAACAGCTATATATACTTAGCTGTTGAATTCATTTATTTTTCCCTATATTGATTTGGTATACATAGCCTGTTCGAGTTGTATTGTCTATAGGGTCTATTGAATTGTTTATCGAATTGCAGATTTTATTTTCTCCTTTTCGATATGGTTGTAAAGATTTTGTGGTACTTTCCCTCCTGTTCACTTATCTGTGCATTTTACATTCTTAGCTGTAAAAGTACATAGCTGTTTCTAGCTATGCCCTTACTGTTCAGGATTGATGTATATGTTTGTCCACAGATTTTAGATATTCGATTTTTCTCTTTGAGCTATTTTCTTATATCACTTTTTTTCTTTTCTTTTCTTTGATTTGAAATCTTTCCACTGTTTACATACCTATACTGTAACACCCCACACCCGCTAAGGTCACTCACAAAGGGAATGCCTTAGTTTTGGTGGAGTATTTTTAGTGAGTATAGAACAGAAAAATTACAACAGGACAGATATAAGTAATACTTGGAAATTTTAAAGCATCATTTCATTAACAAAACATGTTTGGTTACATCACAAAACCATAACAAGAGTCAAGTACATAATATCCATCCTGATAAAATAGAAGTACATAATCCCATTACATAGACAATAGCCAAAAGATAAACCGAGCTCTACTTCTACGGTCCAAGCCCCAAAAGATAGATATAGCGGTCTGGTCCAAGCCCACTAGTGCTAGGCCCACTCTGATAACCTGAGGGTTGGAAAAAAAAAAAGATAAACAACAACGGGGTCAGACATAAGTCTGAGTGAGTCCTATAACCCTAACAATACAATCATTAAAGTAATTAGGGTATGATATACACAAGATACGGTACCTCTGGGGATAATGACTACAATAAGTAGCCCACAAAATACCGGATGTACTACGATAATCGAGACGACGTATTTATCCACCCAAGGATAATTACTAGCTTACACCACCCCAGACCTACCCACCCAAGGGTAATTCCTACACTGCACCACACCAGTTCTACCCACCTAGAGTAATTCCTACTTAAAGGTTGATCCCACTTAAAGACTTAGAAAATATAACTAGTAGTTTCCGGTACTTCTAGCTGACCACGTAGGTGCCGTCTGCCCCTACCTCCACTAGGTGTACCTAGTTATCTTACCCAGTAGTTTCGTGTACCCCTACATAGGTGCCGTCTGCCCCTATCTTTACTAGGTGTACCCACTACTCCCAAGCGATCGGCTCCCTAACGTAGATACCCGTGCTGGTCCCACAGTGGGGTGTATCACTCCCTAACGTAGATACCCGTGTGGATCCGTGAGGTAGAGATCTAGTTAAATGTTAAGGTTTCAAATTTATTGGATTTTTTCTGTAATTATAGGAATTTCAAACGCTGATTTCTCATAGATATTTATGAAGGATTTTTCGCAAATAACGTCGAATTTCGACGAAACCTGTCCCATTGGGTCCAGAATATATTTTTATGCTAGGATTAACTTGTTTTGTCGAAAACGGAGGTTGTATATGGTTGTGTTAACCTATTACTTCGTGGATAAGTTTCATTATAATATTTAATTAATTTTTCCATCCCACTACCCTATATATATATATAACCATACAACTCAGTCAAAACCCTTACAAGTTGTCTTGCGTGGTCAAAGCAAGTTCCGCCTCCACCATATTTTGAACGGCCAATATTTCACCATCTTTCACCTTGTTTTTCTTGAAATCCACTATGTAATATCGGAATTACCCAACTACTGATATCTCAACCTCCTTGAGACCTTTATGTCCATCGGTTACGATTTATTCTGAAGTTCAAAGTTGACCAAAAACCATTTCGAAGTCACGGGTTCTTGAATGCAAACTGGTAGCGATTAAGGACATCGTCCAGGCCGAGGTTTATGGCAAATCGTAGAGAAGGATCTGGCATATAGATTAGCACCACTGGATCAGACTCTGGTGGCGGCAAGTGAGCTCGGTGGTCTCAGATTACCCTTCGGTAGTGTAGGGGAGGAACCGACGTTACTTTCGGTGGTCCTTGGCTAGTCTGCGGTGGCCTCGAGATTGGCCGGTGGTGAGCAAAACATGATTAGCAGTAGGTAATGAAGGATTGGAGTACTGGGAAGTCATGAGGATGGGTATTTTTCTCTTCGAATATGTGGACATGAGGGAAGGGGCACTAGGGATAAACGAAGCAAAGTGAAGAAGGCTAGTTAGCAACTTAAACGGCCTGGAACCAATGTCGAAGCAGAAATACATAATTAGGTAATCAACCTAGCTGTAAACCAAACGAAATCAAATTAAGTGATATTTAAATAAAAGTTAATTAGTTATCTCAAGTTTGAACGATGTAGGGAGCGACGAAACGAGGACTGGAAGGAAATAGTTACGCCAGAGAGGAAGAAACCAATTCAATCAGTCAAATTTGTTTATAACGTAATTACTCTAGTTAAACAGGATTAAGGCCTTTTAATATTGATTATAATATGATTCAATTGGTGTAAACTGAAAACTATAAATCATGTGTTGTAGGAGCGTGTCGGCCTCTCAATAGTAAAGAGCGTTGGCTTAGTTACCTCACTAACCAACATAATTGGATAATAAAATTAACAATAATTAAAGGTTTATCATTTTAATTAAACCATGTTTTTGAACAGTGTTTGTTTCACAATGCAGGAATGGGAACGAGAAGGAAATATAGTGACCAGTAAATCGTAATACAAAGTAATTAATGTTTAGAGTTTAAACTATTCAATAATTAAAGATTTACTAATTTAATTGTGTTAATTAGAGCATAAATAGCTTGCAGGTTTAGTGCAGGGTTCAGATCTGTGAACTGTTGTGAACGAAGTAAGGAACAAAAACAAATCGGCCTGCTGATGTAAATTAAAGTAATTTGATTTATTAATTTAGTTTAAGAAGATTTTCATTTTTAATTACAATGGTATAATTTTAAATTTTGTATAATTTGTGTTTGTGATATCAGAAGGAAATGAAACAAACTACATTGGAACGGTGCCGAAGAACCCTACATTCTAGAACTATTTGGATGACGTTAGAAGCTATTGGAATTTCTAGTTAAATTAAACTTCTATTTAATTTGACTAGAACTAAACCGCTTAAAGCGACAAATGGAAATCCGGTGAATTAAACTCACTCAGTTCTTCGCATTTATATTTTATATAAATTGGGTTTTTATTTTGTGTGGTCTGATTGCTGATGGTTGACTGTTATATATTTATTTATTGATTAAATCGATGAAATTAAACCATCGTTTAATTTCAGTAAAATACCAAATCTTTATTTTAACGATTTGATCCAATAGAGGTAATTTACCTTGATTGGTCACGTTAAATAAACGTGTTTAAATTGTTTGGGTTGTTTGAGTTACTTGTGAATTGATTGATGTTAATTGGTCGTTGTTTATTGTTATCTGTTAAATGGAATTGAATAATCTGATTTGAGATAAATAGTTTGATACAGGGAAGAACAGGTTGGAGGGATCCAACGGGATTCCTCAAACATGTTATTTATTTTCATATTATAATATATGAACTGATCTGATGGGCTGGTTTATTTGATTGTTGATTTTTGACTGAAAATTCAACAATTGTTTTATTTAAACCAATGGCCAGTATTGGTTGAGTATTGGGCAACATATGGCCGATAAAATCAATTGTTTTGTTTATATTGATTTACTGTCTAGTGGATCAATAGAACTGAAGTTATAAAATTTTATTTTATAATTGGAGATAGATTTTTTAATATATATTATTTTGAATAAAAAGTGTTAAATGGGAAATAAATATTTATTATTTAATTTAGAATTAAATTATTAATTGATTTTATAAAGAAATTCTGACGTTAATCAGAATGATATACAAACGAACAGAAATTAACCTGATGATTTAAATTGAATAATGGTTTTGGTAAGGAACAATTAAAGAAAATTTATTTAAATTAATTATATTATTAATTAATTTAAAGGGAAACTATTTAGAATTTGTTAATGGGATAACCGTGTTTTGAGGTGACTTAATGGACCATTTTTAACTGGAATTAATTATTAAATTAGTTTGTTTGGATTAATCTAATAGAATAATTAAAAGAATATTTGTTTAATTTTAATAAGGTTTTAAAAAGGGGATTACTATTTATTTTAGTTAATAAAGAAATTAACCACTGAAGTAGTTAATGATCGAAGTAAATTATTATTTTGAATAATAATTTAAGAGATTAATTCATGTTATTGAAATTCATTTAAAAAGGGAAATCGGAATTTAAAATGAAATCAAATTGATTGATGAAAGGAGTTACGTACGGGTTTTATATTTAAAACCCGAATTTTATTATAAAGTTATAAAGAGAATTTTAAGCAAGTAGGATGGCTTAAATTAAATGATACTTGAATTAAGTAAAAGGAGAAAAAGATGAAAAGGGTTTATTATAAACTAGTGTTATATAAAAAGGGTTTGAGGTGTTATACGGTTAATTTTACGTTAACTGGATTGAGTAAAATTGGGAAATTTAAATAAGAATTTCAAACGGGAAATGATTGAATGGGTTAGTTAAGGAATTAGTAAAAGGGAATTTCGTGAAAGAAGTGGATCGTAGGATTTTGTAAACAAAATCTGAATTATAAAATGAATTTGTCTAAAGAGGTAGAGATTAAAGGATGATATTTTTAAGTAATTATTTAATTATTAAATTTAGAAGTAATGATATATTAGAGAAAGAGATTTTCAAAGAGTAACAAGGTCATAGGAACATTGTTGATCAAGGTCTGAGAGGTAATTAAAATACCCAAACTCGAACAACATCAGGATTATCTGAAGATGATATTAGTTGGTAATGGTAAAAGAGGTTAGTGATAATTTATTTCCATTAGTGAAATAATAATGCAACGTCTGGTGAGAATTTGGGAGAATATATAACGAGAGTTCTGAAGTAAAGGTAATTAGCAAGAAGGAGAATATATAATGAGGATTAAAAAGAAAAAGGGAAATAAAAGGGATTACGAGAAATTATAATGATATTTTCGAGTTAGAAATAAAGTGTAAGGTTGAGTTTTATTCAATGAGAGTAAACACTGAGGGGCTGAAAAGTAAGGCACGAAGATGTTTCGTAACATTGTTGTATAAGTGATAAGTTGAATTAATTTCCTAATATTAGGTAATAACATGGCTAATGTTTTGAAAGTGAAAATAGGAATTTGATATGCTAAGGATTTTCCTAAGTATTAAAATGAATTTGTTTAAAAAAGAATCTTATGTTAAATAAGAAGCGGTAAACTATATTTTTAATATCGCAATATTTAAGAGTTTTAAATCTACATTTGTTTTAATTAAAAGGCTAATTGATGCTGAATACTGAATCAGTGGACTCATTGGATATTCATGATTGAATCACTGTTAATTTTGGTAGTTAAATCACCGACTATCAAATATGTCCAATACGATTGTTGGTATGGAAAGACCGAGATCGAATTTATATTCGAAAATCATTCTGACCAACAAATACGTGAAGATATTAGAAGATGTTCGAGGTGGAGCATCGAAGACCGTAGATCTTCATAAACAGAAGAATTACTAATAAATCTCTAATGTTACAACAAGAGAAAAAATGTGATTCTGTCATAGTTGGAATCTACGGATTACAAGGACTACTTGCTACTGATCTATGGGGTGATTCCGTGGATGCAGTAGGAGAGTGCCTTCGGTTCATTGTAACAGCCCGCATTTTATGTATCGGAAGATCATAAAATAATTTTATTTTATTCCCTGAGGGTTGTATCATTCTCATCTTTTAGTATGTTGCTTATGGAGATGTGAGACATGTCCATAAATTTTACCGATTTTGTTTGTGACCATTTTGCCCCAGTCAGTCTTGTACAGGGCATAACTTTTGACTCAGGTCGAATCAGAGGGTGAGACCTGTGCCATTGGAAAGGAATTGATGATTCTCTTTCGGTAGAGTGGTTACACTAAGGATTTGGTTCAGCAGTTTGGGAGAAATCGCTGTTTTAAGGTTTTTCAGTTGGCTGTTCAGGTTTTGGAAGGCTAATGGGCTGATTTGGAGAAGGCCCATTAGAGGGTGGGTGGAGACTATAAATAGTGGGTAAGGGGTATGGAGAAAGGTTGGCATTTTCCATTCTCTTATGGGGAGGCTTTGATCTCCTTCTTCCTCTAACATCTTTCCACCATTAAAATTCCAAAATCCAAGGAGGGAAATCGAAGATCTACACCATAAGAGGCTAGATCTACATCGTCTCAAGGGCGAATTCATCGGATTGAAGAGTTTGATTTGAAGTGTTCGCTGTCCGGATTGCGTTTTCATTGCTTTTGCTTAGATTTGGATAATTGGTGAGTGATTTACATCTCTCATTTGGATTCATGCAAGTACATGGGTTTTAGGATGTTAATTTTATCATTTCCATGTTATTTTCCTTAGATCCACACCATGCTAAGTCCATTTTATATATGAATCACCTTAGGATCTGATCTAGATAATTTAAATGGTTAATTTTATTGTTTTTTTCTCAAGATTATGCAAGTTAGATTCGTTTTTATGTTCATATGATTCACTTATCATGTTTTGGGAAATTTATGTGTTTTGATGGAAATTGTTAGATTGATGATATTGTTGGTTGCATAACATGTTTGTGATTGCGTTTGGATGAATCGGATAAGCTGGTTTCGTCGGATTCGTCGTTTGGCGAAGTTTTTGTCAAAATCGGAGTCGAAGTGGAGATGTGCAGGTTTCTGGTCGTCCTGGAGTTGGTCGGGTCGGTCTGGAATGAGGTGGTCGGTCACAGTATGGCTTGGGAAGCAAGTCAGGGAGCTGGTCGGTTTAAGCTGGTCGGTCCAGAAGGAGCAGAAGTGTTTCTGGTCGGTTTCAGATGGTGGCATTCTGGTCGGTTTCAGATGGTGGCATTCTGGTTGGTTTTTACTGGAAGCAAATCCTGGTCGCTCTGAAGGAGCTGGTCGGTCAGGTGGAGCAAAATCTGGTCGGTCTTGATGGGGTTGATCCAAAGCTGGTCGGTCCCAAGGAGGTCGAGTCGATCCAAAGCTGCAAGGAGGTCGAGTCGATCCAAAGCTGCATGGAGGCGGGTCGTTCTGGAGCAAGGCTGGTCGGTTTTTGGCGGGTCGTTCTGGAGCAAGGCTGGTCGGTTTTTGGCTGGTCATTCTGGAGCAAGGTTCTGGTCGGTTTTGGTAGGGTCGTTTTCTGAAAAAGTACGTTTTCGGGTACGACTCGGGTACAAACCAAAAAGGTCTGAAAAAAATATTTTTTGGGGGCAACCCCCGAACCCTAGCCGCAGCGCAGTGATGTGTTTTGGTTCGGTGATGGCGTGACTTCGAGGTGATTCAAGTAGGAAGACTCGAAGTGATGAATGTGTTTATTGATCAAGGTGGAACAACGAATGCGGGGACAACTCAAAGGTCGTGAGTTGGTGGATAATGGCTGCTCGAGAAGGTTGCTTGAGCTATGAAACATCGTAAAGGTTGGACGATTAGAGATGCGTAGGCCGAGAAGTCATCGTTGTCGTAATTTCTAGCAGGCTCAAAGCAGGGGTACGATGGGTATCGTTGAAAGGCCCAAAAGACCGGTTGTTGGTCGAGTACCCTGGGTCTTTCTGGTTGGGGAAAGGCCTAGTGTCAAGGTTGGACATTGCCAAGGTTGGGCATATGGAGTTCATGCTAGAACTGGGGTTATCATTAGCCCTTGACATATGGCAAGCTTGGCCGTCATACGATAATGATGGTTTCGAAGCAGGATTGGCGGTGATAGCCAGAGTCAGTTATGGATGATTGTTTGTTCTGTTTGTACTATCTCACACAGATTATCCAAAGTCGAGGGAGATGTTCTTTGAGTGCTTAAGTGATATTGGTTTAGGCCTCTGGCGAGGGTACTTGAGGAATGTTAAACTCGATTAGGGTTGTCTGTGTGAGACTTATATAATCTGGATGTTATGTGTGTTCTCTATGATTGAATGGGTGTTCTGGTTTCTATCGATGAATGGTTGAAATGCTTGGTGTAAAGGCTATCACTGTCCGATGTGGGGAAGATAAGGTTGAGTTCTTCTCTGGTGATGTGGGTAGATAAGTTGTTCATTTACCCATTCTCAAATGCTTTCTTGTTGAAGTTTGTTAGCTGTATTATCGCTCACTAAGACTATTGTCTGACTCAAGGTTTTATGTCTCCTCTTATTACCTTGGGCTGTTCATCCGGTTGTGGATGGGCAGACTAAGTAGCAGGTTACAGGTAATGGAGCTTAGTGATACGAGGAAGCTGAGCGATGACGAGCAGGAGGCTGGCGTACCAGTTTTATTCTATCTAGTATTTCTGTTTCCGCTGTTTGAGTTGCTTGAGAGTTGTAGTGAGGCCTTATGTACAAACTTGGATATCAGTTGGATAATCTTTCTGGATGTTGAAAGAGTTTCAAAAAGTTTGCTATATGACACCTCATTACTATCACCTGTTGTATATGTTCTATTATATTTTATCCTTGCGCTGTGAGTTCTACGACAGGTTTCGATGTGTTCACTTACTATGATGATCGTCCATAGCAGCCTGGCACGCCTTTCAGCGCATTATTCCTCTTGTTTAGTGCGGGGGTTATGGGCGGTCGTCACATTTGGTATCAGAGCTCTGGTCAACGATTTTGGCCAAAGTTCAAAGACGTAATTGCGTATAAGGGACGTATTTGTAGATTTCAGTTGGATGTTACTATATATATTAGCATATATAGTAGTAGCGGTTGTATTCTTTTAGCAGTTTTCTTGGAAGTGGCTAACTATTCTAAATTTCAGATTTAGAATGAGTAGACGACCATCAAGGCACCCTGCTAGGAGAGCTAATACTGGAGGGGGAAATGGTGGTGAGCCAGATTACCCGGCCATGTTTGAAGCTATGGCAGAAGCAATTATGCGAAGGGTACCCGCTCCAGTGGCGGCCACGGTAGATGTAGGGGTGCGAGTTCCTAGAATAGATTTTGCAAAGATGTGCAAGGACTTTATATCTCTAGGAGGGAAACCATTCAAGGGAACTGAACCAGCTGAAGAGGTTCAGAGGTGGATGGATTCATGTGTTCGAATCTTTGGAGACTTGGGTATTGAAGATGCAATGAAGAGAAAGCTTGCATCAAGGCAGCTTCAGAGCAGGGCCATGGAATGGTGGAATTCTGTCATACTCGAGACTCCGGAAGAGGAGATTTCATGGGAGAAATTCCAAGCTAAGTTTGAAGCAAAATTTATCTCCACTGCTCAGAAGTCCGTTCTCTTCAAGAAGTTCGTAGAGTTGATGCAGAATGGCAGATCAGTGCTTGACTACATTTCTGATTTTGAAGCTTTATCTAGATATGCTCGTTCATACATTGATACACCCTATCAGAAGAATGAGAAATTTGTCTTGGGTTTGGATGCTCATATTGGAAAACCACTTGTGGACCATCTTGATGATTCATTTGAAAAGATCGTGGAAAAAGTTATTCGCCATGAGAGCTTGTTTCCCAAGGAAGTAAATGTTGTTGCTGCAACCAAGGAAGCTCAGAAACCACAGCAGGGTGGTAATAATAAAAAGAGGAAGCAGCAACAACAGAAAGGAAAGGATGGCCAAAAGAAACCCAAGAGTGAGGTGGTTTGCTTTAACTGCCAACAGAAGGGTCATTATTCAAATGAGTGCAAGAATCCCAAAGCTGAGAAGAAGTGCTTCAAGTGTGGAAAGCCTGGGCATGAGAGGAAAGATTGTCCAAAATCAGCTAAGGGCAAGCAGATTCTGAAGGCATATGCTTTGGACGCTGTGCCATCTTCTTCAAGAGCTCCTACTGCGGAAGAGAAGGGAAAGGGTGTCATGGTGCAAGGTACTTTTTCCGTTAATGGTGTTTCAGTTCGAGTTTTGTTTGATGCTGGAGCATCACATTCATTCATCTGCAATGAGCTTGTTTGTCGCTTGGGTTTGGAACCTGTAACACCCCGTGTATTCGATAACTGTCGAATTAACAAATTAAAGTATAATTAATTTGAAATCAAAGAACTAAGGGAAACGGGATACGCCATTGCGTTCGTATCAGAAAAATACGCGAAATAGAGTCCGAGTTTTCGAAAAACGGAGTCCGTATGAAGAAGATATAGCCTCCGGAAGTTTCTGAATTAAGTTTAAAATTAAAAATCGGGCCCAATTGGCCAGGGCGGGAAAATTCCCGCCTAAGACACCCAGGTCGACTGGGCTATCGACCTGGTCTAGCCAGGTCGACAGGGCTGTCGACAGGGCTGTCGACCTGGTCCAGACCCAGGTCGAACCCAGTCCACTCTGGCTGGCCTAGTCTATGTTGGTCGATTTTCAGAAGCATGCTTTGTCATTAGGGCTAGGTGGCAGGCTCTAATTGGTCTCTCTTTCGAATGAATGGCTACGATCAATCCAAGCAACATCGATGGTCCTAATCAGTTCATAAACTCTATAAAAACGGCCCTAGACTCTACCTAACCTAAGTCTCTAACACAATTCTCTAGCCTCCATTGCTCTCTTCTTCTAATTAAAAATAAAAATGGCGTCGCTACTCTGCTAGAATCAAAACTAGAAGCCAATCAACATCATCCTAAATTCAAATTTGAGATAAAAGCTTCTGCAACAAATCTGTAACAACTAAAGTTCTTTCTTTAATCCAATCAAGGCAAGTACAGTTATTTTCCGCTATAAACGTTAATTATAATTTTGATATGTTTTTAATTCTGAATCTGAGATTGTATATATATTCTCTTCTGTCAGATCTGTTTTTCTGTGACTGTTCTGTATCCCTTTTCTTCTTTTCTGTTTCTATAGCCAGGCTACCACGAGCCTGTGCCTAATCTCATAAGAGATGAACGTATGAACGCAAATTTTGGGATAAATAATGAATGATGTGAAATTTGACAAGACTGAATTGAATGTATGACTTTAGGTCTGAGGCATAAAATATATTGGACATGTGACTTGGGATTGGATGCATAAATTTGACTATGAACATATAATTTATATATGTTGTATGCATAGTGTATGTTGTTATTTAGATATGTAATTAATTAGAAAAGAAGATGAGCATATGTTGTAAACTAGATTTAGATCTATGCATATTCTGTAATAAAAGTCAAGATCTGATTTTTAGAAGATATAATTTAAAGATTTAGATTATTGGGTATATTTTGCATTATGATTTATGACTTGAAAAGAAGAAGGATATGGAAAGTTAGGTGTAAAGATTTACATTAATTAGGATATCTATTATTGTGATTACACATAAATAGGAATTTTTGGATATATGGCATGCATTGTAATTAATGATTATATTTGTATAATTTACATGTAAAATGCTAGTTTAACAAAAATTGGCACATATGTTATAGGGTAAATTATGTCCATATTCTGTGCTATGTAAAGGTA
This sequence comes from Allium sativum, assembly GCA_030737875.1. Taxonomy (NCBI): domain Eukaryota; kingdom Viridiplantae; phylum Streptophyta; class Magnoliopsida; order Asparagales; family Amaryllidaceae; genus Allium; species Allium sativum. Next base: position 603,439,915 of record CM060926.1, on the reverse strand, counting down.
TGCAAACATGGAAGTATATGATCTTATTGTGAATCACGACAATTGTTTAGGCATATGAATTTAGGCCAATTTATGATTAGGCAAGGCATGTAAATAGAACCTTTAGAAATATTAAATTTGCTAAATATGCTAATTTGCCAAGTTGCCTAAACTGCTAGTTTTGTTATATTGCCTAGACTGCTAATTAGATTGAAATGCCTAATTTGTTAAATTTGTCGGTTGAAATGCCTAACCTGTTATATGCCAAAATCTGCTAAGTTGCTAAATCTGTTAAATCCGTTAAGTCATATAAAATCTGTTATCTGCTAAAGTCCGTTATCTGCTATGTTGATATAATCATCCTGTTATTAATATAATCTGAATTGGCATATATATTGGGCGTGCGCATAAACGGTAAATTATTAATTGGCCACAAAGATAAACAAGGCTAACTCGAGGTTAGAATGAGTTTGCGGCGTAATTCTGCCCGGAACCGCCCGGCACATCCAGTGGCCGCAAACAATAGGTTCTAATGTGAGAAGTTAGTCATAACCTGCTTAAGACACGAGGTTAGGTCTGGCTTGTGGCAGAAGTCTGCCCGGAACCGCCCGGCCCATCCAGCGGCCACAAGCTAGCGACCTAATGTGAGAGGTCTGGGCATTAATAATTAATTAATGCAAATCTAAGATAAGAATGACGTCTAAAACGTATTAGGGGGAAAATAGGGTTAAACCAACTGGATTAATAGGTGTAGTAAACCCGTCCATGAATCTGTAGGCCCAATACAAAGTTAGACAAATCTGAAAAATCTGTACATCTGATCTGTTAGTCTGAAAACTTGTTAACTTAATTTTTGAACTAGTAAATCTGAATTCTGTATGTCTGAACTTGTAAACAAGTTAATCTGAAATCTGATAGTCTGGGGACACAAGGTTAGGAGGGGAATTACTTGTGTCATCTGTTGTTTGGGACCCATATTAGTCAGTAACCCTTTCTGGTATCAAAACTTTGACCCAACAGTAGGTAGGGTCCGGGCACGCTTACTGAACTAATTATAAGTGGTTCATTCTGATAATGGCGAGGGGTGTTGATGGTGCGTTCCAACCGGGTCATGTGCGTGCATGGATCCCGGTCTTCCTCTGAGGATGTAAGACGCCGTGACATCTGTAAATAGGTCTGTGCCAATTGGTTGTCACTTTAGGGAGTGATACACCCTACTGTGGGGCCGACACAGGATATTTATGTATTAGGGAGTCGATCGCTTGGGGTAGGATTTTAGGGTACACTTAGTTCTGTCTGTTTCTGTTGGTACCGTCTGTTTCTGTTGGGTGGTAACACCTGTCTGTTTCTGTGTGGTACCGTCTGTTCGGGTGGTAAAGGCCCATTACTAGTGTACACCTAACTCCACATTCTGTTTCCGTAGAGATAAATCTGTTTCTGCTTCTGTCTGTTTCTGATCGGGTAGTAAAGGCCCATTATTAGCATTCTGTTTCTGTTAAAGTATTCTGTACCTGTTCCTGCTTCAATTTAGACATTAGGGAGACACCTAATTCTGCTATACTAGTATTAGTGCAGAGAAGTGTAAAACAATAGTTTATATCATCCTGTTTTTCTGTTATATCTGCTACACCTGTTATAGTTATCTCTCATCCAGTTTTATGTTCATATCATGTTATTATTATCTGTTCATATGCTGAAAGTCACTGGACTTGCCAGACTTTTTGTCTGACCCTTGTTGTTTCGCCCCCTTTCTTCCGTTTCCCCCCAGGTTATCCAAGGAGGGAAATACTTTAGCTTGATCCGGATTTCTCTTTGCTTGAAGTGCTTAAAGTGTGGCTTGGCTCTGTATAGCTTCCGTTCCATGGGGGATTAAGATTTTAAACTATGCGTTTTGAAGGCTTTTGTACAAGACTGATATTTTGTACTTGAATTCTGAAATTGAAAGGATGTAAACATATTAATTTCTGTTTCCGCTGTAATAAAGTTAAAATTTTTCAAGTACTGTTTTATCTGTCTTGTAAGTTTCTGTTCTGTTTACTAAAATGCTCCACCAAAGTTAAGGCATTCCCTTTGTGAGTGACCTTAACGGAGGTGGGGTGTTACACTTGGTATCAGAGCTAAAGGTTACCAGATTAGATAAAAGTTTTTGAAAACTATTTTCAAAAAGGTTTTAAAATGAGGTATTTTCAAAATTAAAGCTTATTTTGAAAAACATGATCCCCAAGAGCCATATATCTTTCTTTCAGTCCTTCTTGTATTGAACCTTTCCTTTTTCGTTTCAGCATGTCTGAAGCATCTGAGATACCAGAGGGTGTCCATGTACCCGGTTGGTTTCGTCAATATCTTGAGGCTAGGACCGCCGCTGCAGGTCCAGCAAATGATCCCCCTCCCCCACCCCCTCCTCGTGTAATTGCTTTCTCAAAGATCTGTAGAGATTTTAGGGCCATGGGTGGAAAGGATTTCAAAGGAACTGAATCATTCGTAGAAGCGAGGAATTGGCTCAAAGAAACTGAGGATCTATTCGTTTTCTTCGAGGTAGACGATAGGCAGAAGGTACAGTTGGCGGTATGGTTGCTCAAAGACGAAGCTTCCTACTGGTGGGAAGTCACTAACGCCGAGAGGCCAGTCGAGACATGGATGGATTTCAGAACAAGGTTTGAGACAAAATTCCTCTCGCAAGCTGAACGAAGTTTACAACTGGAAAAGTTCTTATCTCTTAAGCAAGGAAGTATGACGGTCAAGGAATACGTCAACCAGTTCAACCAACTAGCTAGGTTCGGATTGGATTTAGTCAACACTCAGCATAAAAAGGCTCTCCGCTTTGTTAAAGGATTGAATGAGCCACTGCACAGCTTAGCCATGACCCACGTACCTATGGGAGCGACTTACGAGAAATTGGTGGACATGGCACTACTGCACGAGGAAGACAAGGGCCCGAAAGAGACAAAGAAGGAAGAACCACAGAATAAGAAAGCGGGGCCCAAAAAGGAAACACAAAAGAAGGATGAGAAGTATGAAGATAAGAAGGGGAAAAAGTGCTTTACTTGTGGGAGCTCAACTCATCTGAACAAGGATTGCAGAAAAAGGAAGGGCACTTGCTTCAACTGTGGGGAGATGGGACACTTCACTAGGGACTGCCCGAAGAGACGAGGACAAGGAGGGCAGGCGAACACTCTTGAGGCTAGTGGCTAGGATAGAAATAGGAAAATTTCTATAGTAGGTTTAATTTCTTTATCTGATTGTGACTTTTTCTGATTTTGGTATTTTGATTTTGTAATCGATACTCTGCACTTTAATGCTAGTATTATTTCTGAATTCCGCTATAGACTCAGACCCATAATGGTTATGGATCATCTGTTTGAGACTGGGGTTTGAGGGATATCTGTGTTAGGCGTCAAGTATGACGCATACATTCTGAGTTTTCGTAGGGTATCAATTTGATGTTGGTTTCGGTCTTTGGGGCCGATACTTAGGACCCATGTCTAATGGGAACCAAATTTTCGTTCTATCTGTACTCGCTTCCATCATTCGACTGTATCCTATCGATCGAATATTTGAACATTAGGTAGAAACTAATGGGTGTAAACATGTGTTTGAGACATGTTATGTTTAATGGTTGCAAGTGGATGCAAGTGGTTGCTAGTGGTTGCCCGTGGATGCATATACACACACTAGGCACTAGATCGGCTCGAAAACACTCTCATACTGCATATGGATGGGTGAGCATTTTTCAATTCTTGTGGATGCAAAATGGTTGATTCAGCACATGGATGTTGCATTTGAGTGAATGGTTGTGCACTCATATAGAAATAATATATATCATCAGAATTCTATTGCATACATGTTGGACTCATGGCACTGACATAATTCGCATTAAGGAGGTCAACTGAATCAGTAGACCGCCTGATCTTTGCATTAAATAAGGAACATATACACACACTTTTGCATATGTTCATACAACATTAGAAGTTTTCTAAGGAAAATGGATGCTTGTGGATGATGGTTGAGTAGATGGGTGATTGGATGGTAGGACACATTCTTCTTAACTTGAAGATTTCGGGGACGAAATCCTTTTAAGTGGGGGAGAATGTAACACCACGTGTATTCGATAACTGTGGAATTAACAAATTAAAGTATAATTAATTTGAAATCAAAGAACTAAGGGAAACGGGATACGCCATTGCGTTCGTCTCGGAAAAATACGCGAAATAGAGTCCGAGTTTTCGAAAAACGGAGTCCGTATGAAGAAGATATAGCCTCCGGAAGTTTCTGAATTAAGTTTAAAATTAAAAATCGGGCCCAATTGGCCAGGGCGGGAAAATTCCCGCCTAAGACACCCAGGTCGACTGGGCTGTCGACCTGGTCTAGCCAGGTCGACAGGGTTGTCGACAGGGCTGTCGACCTGGTCCAGACCCAGGTCGAACCCAGTCCACCCTGGCTGGCCTAGTCTATGTTGGTCGATTTTCAGAAGCATGCTTTGTCATTAGGGCTAGGCGGCAGGCTCTAATTGGTCTCTCTTTCGAATGAATGGCTACGATCAATCCAAGCAACATCGATGGTCCTAATCAGTTCATAAACTCTATAAAAACGGCCCTAGACTCTACCTAACCTAAGTCTCTAACACAATTCTCTAGCCTCCATTGCTCTCTTCTTCTAATTAAAAATAAAAATGGCGTCGCTACTCTGCTAGAATCAAAACTAGAAGTCAATCAACATCATCCTAAATTCAAATTTGAGATAAAAGCTTCTGCAACAAATCCTTAACAACTAAAGTTCTTTCTTTAATCCAATCAAGGCAAGTACAGTTATTTTCCGCTATAAACGTTAATTATAATTTTGATATGTTTTTAATTCTGAATCTGAGATTGTATATATATTCTCTTCTATCAGATCTGTTTTTCTGTGACTGTTCTGTATCCCTTTTCTTCTTTTCTGTTTCTATAGCCAGGCTACCACGAGCCTGTGCCTAATCTCATAAGAGATGAACGTATGAACGCAAATTTTGGGATAAATAATGAATGATGTGAAATTTGACAAGACTGAATTGAATGTATGACTTTAGGTCTGAGGCATAAAATATATTGGACATGTGACTTGGGATTGGATGCATAAATTTGACTATGAACATATACTTTATATATGTTGTATGCATAGTGTATGTTGTAATTTAAATCTGTAATTAATTAGAAAAGAAGATGAGCATATGTTGTAAACTAGATTTAGATCTATGCATATTCTGTAATAAAAGTCAAGATCTGATTTTTAGAAGATATAATTTAAAGATTTAGATTATTGGGTATATTTTGCATTATGATTTATGACTTGAAAAGAAGAAGGATATGGAAAGTTAGGTGTAAAGATTTACATTAATTAGGATATCTATTATTGTGATTACACATAAATAGGAATTTTTGGATATATGGCATGCATTGTAATTAATGATTATATTTGGTATAATTTACATGTAAAATGCTAGTTTAACAAAAATTGGAACATATGTTATAGGGTAAATTATGTCCATATTCTGCGCTATGTAAAGGTATGCAAACATGGAAGTATATGATCTTATTGTGAATCACGACAATTGTTTAGGCATATGAATTTAGGCCAATTTATGATTAGGCAAGGCATGCAAATAGAACCTTTAGAAATATTAAATTTGCTAAATATGCTAATTTGCCAAGTTGCCTAAACTGCTAGTTTTGTTATATTGCCTAGACTGCTAATTAGATTGAAATGCCTAATTTGTTAAATTTGTCGGTTGAAATGCCTAACCTGTTATATGCCAAAATCTGCTAAGTTGCTAAATCTGTTAAATCCGTTAAGTCATATAAAATCTGTTATCTGCTAAAGTCAGTTATCTGCTATGTTGATATAATCATCCTGTTATTAATATAATCTGAATTGGCATATATATTGGGCGTGCGCATAAACGGTAAATTATTAATTGGCCGCAAAGATAAACATGGCTAACTCGAGGTTAGAATGAGTTTGCGGCGTAATTCTGCCCGGAACCGCCCGGCACATCCAGTGGCCGCAAACAATAGGTTCAAATGTGAGAAGTTAGTCATAACCTGCTTAAGACACGAGGTTAGGTCTGGCTTGTGGCAGAAGTCTGCCCGGAACCGCCCGGCCCATCCAGCGGCCACAAGCTAGCGACCTAATGTGAGAGGTCTGGGCATTAATAATTAATTAATGCAAATCTAAGATAAGAATGACGTCTAAAACGTATTGGGGGGAAAATAGGGTTAAACCAACTGGATTAATAGGTGTAGTAAACCCGTCCATGAATCTGTAGGCCCAATACAAAGTTAGACAAATTTGAAAAATCTGTACATCTGATCTGTTAGTCTGAAAACTTGTTAACTTAATTTTTGAACTAGTAAATCTGAATTCTGTATGTCTGAACTTGTAAACAAGTTAATCTGAAATCTGATAGTCTGGGGACACAAGGTTAGGAGGGGAATTACTTGTGTCATCTGTTGTTTGGGACCCATATTAGTCAGTAACCCTTTCTGGTATCAAAACTTTGACCCAACAGTAGGTAGGGTCCGGGCACGCTTACTGAACTAATTATAAGTGGTTCATTCTGATAATGGCGAGGGGTGTTGATGGTGCGTTCCAACCGGGTCATGTGCGTGCATGGATCCCGGTCTTCCTCTGAGGATGTAAGACGCCGTGACATCTGTAAATAGGTCTGTGCCAATTGGTTGTCACTTTAGGGAGTGATACACCCTACTGTGGGGCCGACACAGGATATTTATGTATTAGGGAGCCGATCGCTTGGGGTAGGATTTTAGGGTACGCTTAGTTCTGTCTGTTTCTGTTGGGTGGTAACACCTGTCTGTTTCTGTATGGTACCGTCTGTTCGGGTGGTAAAGGCCCATTACTAGTGTACACCTGATTCCACATTCTGTTTCCGTAGAGATAAATCTGTTTCTGCTTCTGTCTGTTTCTGATCGGGTAGTAAAGGCCCATTATTAGCATTCTGTTTCTGTTAAAGTATTCTGTACCTGTTCCTGCTTCAATTTAGACATTAGGGAGACACCTAATTCTGCTATACTAGTATTAGTGCAGAGAAGTGTAAAACAATAGTTTATATCATCCTGTTTTTCTGTTATATCTGCTACACCTATTATAGTTATCTCTCATCTAGTTTTATGTTCATATCATGTTATTATTATCTGTTCATATGCTGAAAGTCACTGGACTTGCCAGACTTTTTGTCTGACCCTTGTTGTTTCGCCCCCTTTCTTCCGTTTCCCCCCAGGTTATCCAAGGAGGGAAATACTTTAGCTTGATCCGGATTTCTCTTTGCTTGAAGTGCTTAAAGTATGGCTTGGCTCTGTATAGCTTCCGTTCCATGGGGATTAAGTTTTTAAACTATGCGTTTTGAAGGCTTTTGTACAAGACTGATATTTTGTACTTGAATTCTGAAATTGAAAGGATGTAAACATATTAATTTATGTTTCCGCTGTAATAAAGTTAAAATTTTTCAAGTACTGTTTTATCTGTCTTGTAAGTTTCTGTTCTGTTTACTAAAATGCTCCACCAAAGTTAAGGCATTCCCTTTGTGAGTGACCTTAACGGAGGTGGGGTGTTACAGAACCCGAGATTTGTGATAGGCCCTTGATCGTGACAAATCCAGTTGGGGGTTCATCCAGTTTGTGCATGATTTGCCGTGGTCTAGTATTGTCGAGTCATGGTTGCTCTTTTATGTGTGATTGCTTTGTTCTTAACTTCGCTGGGTATGGGATCATCTTTGGCATGGATTGGCTCAAGAGATATGCGACAAGGGTGAATTGCGAGAAGCTAGAGGTGAGGGTCGGGGATGTGGAAGGGCGAAAGGTGTTGATTAGATGTAAGCGCGAAGACGGGGTCTTCGTGAGTTATCTATATTCGCTTGGGATTCTGTAACAACCCGTATTTCAATAACATGTTAAAACGAGAATCAAGGCAGAATTTCATTTTAAATTCTGAATCAAGTAAAACGGGCTATGCCATTGCGTTCGTCTCGGAAAAATACGCGAAATAGAGTCCGAGTTTTCGAAAATCGGAGTCTGTATGACCCGGTTAAGGCCCAAAGAAGTTTTAGGGAAATTTGAATTTCGAAACATGCAGAAATGGAGCCAGGCGGGAAAATTCCCGCCCAGACATGTCGACAGGCATGTCGACAGGCATGTCGACATGCATGTCGACAGGCATGTCGACAAGCATGTCGACAGGCATGTCGACAGGGCTGTCGACTTGCCCTGTCGGCTGATTCTGGTCTGGTGCACCTATTTTCTATCTTGGCTAGGTTTTTGGGCCTGGTTTGAAATCTGACGGTTCAGGTTGGTCCTAGGGTTAATCTAAGGGCCTAAAACTATCCTAATCTCTATAAAAAGACCCTAAACCTACCCCTAAACCCTCATTATTCACTCATGTAACTAAACTATGGCCAAATTTCTACTCTCATGGCCTCCATCTCAAATCCCTAGAGCCTATGCACTCAAATCAAGTTCAAATCAAAAGGTGCAAGCTTGCTACACCAAATCAAGGCCAAATCAACATTGCTATGCGAGTTCCATGACGATTCTTCTACAAAGGAGGCACCTTTCTTAGCCAAAATGATTCATGCTCCTTTCCTTAGGCCTAACTATGTAAGTTCTAGCTACTTTTGGATCAAAACGGTATTTTTAATGTTGACATGGGATAAAATGAGGCTAAACATGATTATGTGAATCTATATGAACCTTACCATGCCACTTGTGTTCATATTTATGATCTTATGCCATGTGAGTGACTTAATCATGCCTCTCATGCTATGCATAACCTAGTTTAACTTGCAAGTTTGGATCTTTATGCATGAAATGCTAGCATGAACCTTTAGGAACCACTTTACTTATGAAACATTGGCTAAGGCAAGATTTTGGGGCTTATGCATGTTTATGAACCCAAACACCTCATGCTAACATGCAAGTTTGTGGCCAAATCCTTTATGAGATTATGCATGCTCGCGGCCAATCCCCTCTTTTTAAGTTGTGCATGTTTATGGCCAAATCCCTTTTTGATAATATGCATGTTTGTGGCCAAATTACCTTATGACACTATGCATGTCTATGGCCAATCCCTTTATGATGTTATGCATATGGAAGCCAAGCCCTTTTTTTGGCATCATGCATGTTTTGAGACCAATATGTGACATAGTATCCTTACTATGTTGACTCGCTTTGCTTGCGTTGGGAAAACACGATTTTGGGTAGTTAGATAAACATGAACATGTCGCAAAATCTTAACTTGAATATGACATGTAAGGATGCATAAAAACATGAGCTTGGGAATTTACCTATTAAGTTAGGTCTACCCTTTGGGAATTTACCTATTAAGTTAGGCCTACCCAAATGCTCGGAAACTTGTAACATGTTTTGGAAACATGATGAACTTAGATAATATGAGTATGGCCAACTCGAGGTTGGGTTGAGTTTGCAACGTAAAACTACCCGGAACCGACCGGCCTAACTAGTAGTTGCAAACAATAGGACCCAATGTGAGAAGTTGGTCATGTCGCGCTTAAGACCCGAGGTTAGACTAAGTTGTGGTGTAAATCTACCCGGACCCGCCCGGCTTAACTAGTAACCACAACAAGGTCTAATGTGAGAGGTTGAGGGTGCATTAATTAAATTAATGCCACATAATAGGGTTAAGTTAATTTGATTAATGAGGCTTAACCAAATATGATATGGACAAATGGGTTAAGTAATTTGATTAGGCTAATGATACTTAACAAAACATGATAAGCTTGGGTAGGTTAAGTAACTTGATTTGCCTAATGACACTTGACCATTTTTATACGACTAGTGGACGGGATTAAGTTAACCAACACTTAATCAATCCAACACGATAACGTGATAAGGTTAAGTAAATTTTTTTAATGACACTTAACCGTATAATACAGTTGATGGATGGGGTTAAGATTAGGCTTAACTAATCTAAACATGGAAATCGGATAGGGTTAAGTTAGCCTAGACTTAATTAATCCAACTTGGTAATTTAATGGGGTTAAGTTAAACACTTAACTAATTTAACACGATGATTTGATGAGGTTAAGTGACCTATACTTAACCAATCTAACTCGTTAATTTGATGAGGTTAAGTTAATCTATACTTAACCAATCTAACGTGAAAACATGATAAGGCTAAGTCACGAATCACTTGAATACGCTTGACCGATTTGATGACAAGGTCAAGTTAATTTATATAATTAACCAATCTAAAATGATAATTAGACGAGGTTAAGTCATGGATTCCTTGATATACTTACGTGGTTTGTAGGGGTAAGTCTTGGACTTGTATACTTAGCCAATTTTGACATGGTTTGTAGACGGGCTAAGTTATGAACTTAAGTGACACTTATAACCTATTAGATAAGCCCTAATTCAGAGGATTAGGTAAATAACCATAGTTAACAAGGATTATGGGAATAAGGCTAAGTGGTAAACCTTAGTTAAGGGAAACTAAGTAATAATTCTTAGTCAAGGAAATTCGGACCATTTCTTAGATAAGATTAGTAACCCGATACGTTAGGTCAACGTATAAGTATGCGTGAAGGAGCAGGCTATCTGATTTAGATAAAGGCTCCAACGAATTGGGTAACGAAGCAGCAGCTTCGGGGAACGTGAGGATATTCTTGGGATCCCTCTGTGAGCTGCCAGGTCATTATACTAGGCTCACGAGAGGTTGAGGTCTGCGGTAGAAGAACCAAGAATATGCCTTGGTTGCTATGCGAGCGACCTAAAGACTGGGGTGGATAGCAGTGAGTCGACGAATACATAAGGTGCCCGAGATAGCAAGTTCGTCGATCATCTACCATCTTGAGTCAAGCGTGTACGTACAGAAAGGCAGGGAACACCCAACAGACCATAATTGCTATCTAATTATGGGTGAGGTAGGCCGTAGGATGTGGGCTGGCCGGAGTGTAGTTCTCATGCAAGATTTTCTCTTGTGTTGCCTTTCACTAGTTGAGGGAGGGGTCTCGTGGGACCATAGCCACGTGTAGAAAAGCAGACCTTAGTATCTGCATCGGCAGATAAATCTAAAGCTCCCGACCGAGTCCTGTATTTCTTGGTTTGCCCTGTGACAGGACTCGGGTGGCACGATGTGATACATGTACATGCAGTAATAGAAAAACGATTCACGATGAATGCGTGGGAAAAGGGCGCGGTTGAGGGTTAGCGTTATCCCTAGTGGCCTAGGTGGTTTAACCCAAACCGAAATACGAAAGCGTGCAATAGGTAAGCGTAATCCCTAGTGGTGCTAGGTGGCGTAAGTCCTAGTAGTTCAAACGATGATTCATATGGAAGAGCCTAGCTAGAACAAGGGTGACAGTCCAAACGATTTCAAGGATAATACGACATGCGGAAGCCCGTACGAGGTACGGCAAAGGACTGAACTTATATATACATGGGAAGAAACATATGATTTGAGTAACCTATATATGCGATATATTAGGTCGACATGGACCATTACACGACTTTGAGCAAGGGACATTCATGGTTAACACATGACGCGGGTAGGGATACTAGTACGAGAGGTGCAGAGCAAATATACATGTTAGAACTAGGAAGAATATACATAATAGATACCGTGGGATGTTAGACGGGGTAGGTACCTTGGGATAAGGTACTCGATAAAAATCTGACGATGTGATACCTTGACTTACCATAACACCGTAGTTTATCATGATACCTTAGTTTACCTTGCCGCAGTAGTTCAGCCGGCTACCCTGGTTTATCTATCTTGTAGTTATCCTTATGTTTACTTTCAGTTTATGCATGTCATGTTACCTTTACCTGTTTTTATACTGGAAGTAGATAGGACTTACTCAGTCTTTTTGACTGACCCGTTTTGTTTCGCCTCTTTTCTTCCGTTTCCCCCCCCCCCCCAGGTTTCAGGGAGGAAACAATGCTGTTTAGCTCGGACTTCTTCTGCTTGTAGGTCATCATGGATGGCTTGGGCTTCTCTTAGCTATGGCTACTTTGCGGTTTTACTTGGGGAATAATTTATTAAAAAGTCTTTATGCTTTTTTACTATTGCAAGACAGGTTTTGATGTACTCTGATGTAAAAGGCTTTAGACCTTATGTATTCATGTTTATGAAAGTTTGATTTTACTTCCGCTATTTATTTATATATGTTTTGTCTTGTGATATTTCTGTGCATGTTTACCAATAATGCCTCTCTAAAGCTAGTGCATTCCTTTGCGAGTGACCCTAGCGGAGGCGGGGTGTTACATTTGGTATCAGAGCAGAAGGTTACCAGACTGGGCAAAAGTTTTTAAAGACCTTCTGAAAACTATTTGAAAATCGTTTATAAAGAAGCATTTTTCAAGAAAGTTTTCTTTTAAAAGAAAAAGGCTATTCCCCAAAGGCCATTAGCACTATCCTTGTTTCCTAAATTGAATCTCTTTTCCTTTCTTTCCTCCATCTGTAGTCACAGTGGTTTTAACTGCGACTAATCTTTTCTATCTACGAAAGTGCTTTCCATGCGATGGAGGTGGTTCTCGAGAGACCAGTGGCCGCGTTATAAGAAAGGATAGTGAGGAAGAGGATAAAGGATACGAGCTTAAGGATGAGCAACTTGTTGGTATGGCTTAGTCCTCAAAGGAGGGAGAAAGATGAACAATGAAACCCATGACGAGAGAGTACCTTTGGTAGGGTGAAACGGGATGGATAGTTAAGTACCATGGAACAGGGACAAGATCATTCGGAGGGCAATAGTATGCTCTCATTGCTAGGGTACCTCGGAAGGAGGGTAACGATCTTGTTAAAGGTTTAGTTTTTCTTCTCTATCATCCCGTCGGGACTTTGTTTTGATCACCGCATCTTTTAAGTCCGCTTCGATAGTTGAGTCTCTGCACCTTAGTACTAGCGCAGTAGAGAATCCCGCTTTTGTCTCAAGTCCTATTGGAAGATCGGTCCATTTATTCATAGCTTGTTTGGATTTGAGAATGTCTATATCAAGTGTTGAGCTTGGAAATAATGCTTATGTTTATAAGTTGTGGATGGATTCTAGGGATGAAGTGGTTATCCAGTAAGGGGTGCCACTCTCGGTTTTAAAAAGAGGGTAGTTAGACTCTTGGCTTGCTGTGGTAATACCCTCGAAGTCTCGTGTAACCTTTTGGGTTCTGTTATGGCTAGTTACCTAGAATCCCAGGATGCAGTTGTTGGTAATCCGTTTGAATAGAATTCGCCGCTAAGGCGGATGGTTCGTTTCGATTATGTATGAGTTATGGGAATCACCCTAGTAAGGACTCTTGGCAATTTGGATTGGCATCGGAAAACGAGATCCAGAATTCACTAGTGAATTTTGGAGAGCTGGCTTGAGTACGTAGATAGGGTTGAGTCAAGTATACTAGGGAAAGAATAAGTGCAAGTGGAACGAGAGGCCACGAGGAAATGAGTTCCAACTCATGATATGGAAACAGGAAATAAGAAGCTGCGAAATCGTGAAGTTAAAGGACGGTCAAGGCACGATGGAACTAAGCTCAAGAAAATGCGACTCAGAAGGATGAAGACTAGATGCGCACATGATATCTCTCTTTGGGAGTATATCCTTGATCCCTGTTTTCTGTAGAGCTTACTTGTAGGCTATCTTTTGTGGACATCCTCTCGGTCCTATTTTCTGTTACAAACCCCATAAGGAGTTTGTCTTGTTTATCTTCTCAACCCTGTTTCAAGGAATCTTAGGTAGAACCCTATGGATGTAAACATGTATTTGAAACATGTTATGGTTGATATGGTTGCAAATGGTTGCAAGTGGTTGCTCGTGGATGCGCGAATTTACATTAGATATTAGCTCGACTCGGTCACATTTCATATTGCATATGCACGAGTATTTATACTTGTTTATGGATGAAATTGAATGTGTTATCATACGGATGTTGCATATGGTTGAATGTTTGTGCACGCATATAGTGTATATGACTAGGACTATTTGCATACATGATGGATTCATAGAACTAAACATATTTTTGCATTCAAAAGATTTTTCAGGCCTGATCATTAGCATTAGCTAAGGAACATGTACACACACGTTTTGCATACATTCATAAAGCATTAGGAGTCGTCTAAGGACAATGGTTGCTTGTGGATGATGGTTTGAGTAGATGGATGATGGATGGTAGGATATGTTCTTCCTAACTTAGAGATTTCGGAGACGAAATCCTAAAAGGTGGGGAGAATGTAACAACCCGTATTTCAATAACATGTTAAAACGAGAATCAAGGCAGAATTTCATTTTAAATTCTGAATCAAGTAAAACGGGCTATGCCATTGCGTTCGTCTCGGAAAAATACGCGAAATAGAGTCCGAGTTTTCGAAAATCGGAGTCCGTATGACCCGGTTAAGGCCCAAAGAAGTTTTAGGGAAATTTGAATTTCGAAACATGCAGAAATGGGGCCAGGCGGGAAAATTCCCGCCCAAACATGTCGACAGGCATGTCGACATGCATGTCGACAGGCATGTCGACAGGCATGTCGACAGGGCTGTCGACTTGCCCTGTCGGCTGATTCTGGTCTGGTGCACCTATTTTCTATCTTGGCTAGGTTTTTGGGCCTGGTTTGAAATCTGACGGTTCAGGTTGGTCCTAGGGTTAATCTAAGGGCCTAAAACTATCCTAATCTCTATAAAAAGACCCTAAACCTACCCCTAAACCCTCATTATTCACTCATGTAACTAAACTATGGCCAAATTTCTACTCTCATGGCCTCCATCTCAAATCCCTAGAGCCTATGCACTCAAATCAAGTTCAAATCAAAAGGTGCAAGCTTGCTACACCAAATCAAGGCCAAATCAACATTGCTATGCGAGTTCCATGACGATTCTTCTACAAAGGAGGCACCTTTCTTAGCCAAAATGATTCATGCTCCTTTCCTTAGGCCTAACTATGTAAGTTCTAGCTACTTTTGGATCAAAACGGTATTTTTAATGTTGACATGGGATAAAATGAGGCTAAACATGATTATGCGAATCTATATGAACCTTACCATGCCTCTTGTGTTCAAATTTATGATCTTATGCCATGTGAGTGACTTAATCATGCCTCTCATGCTATGCATAACCTAGTTTAACTTGCAAGTTTGGATCTTTATGCATGAAATGCTAGCATGAACCTTTAGGAACCACTTTACTTATGAAACATTGGCTAAGGCAAGATTTTGGGGCTTATGCATGTTTATGAACCCAAACCCCTCATGCTAACATGCAAGTTTGTGGCCAAATCCTTTATGAGATTATGCATGCTCGCGGCCAATCCCCTCTTTTTAAGTTGTGCATGTTTATAGCCAAATCCCTTTTTGATAATATGCATGTTTGTGGCCAAATTACCTTATGACACTATGCATGTCTATGGCCAATCCCTTTATGATGTTATGCATATGGAAGCCAAGCCCTTTTTTTGGCATCATGCATGTTTTGAGACCAATATGTGACATAGTATCCTTACTATGTTGACTCGCTTTGCTTGCGTTGGGAAAACACGATTTTGCGTAGTTAGATAAACATGAACATGTCGCAAAATCTTAACTTGAATATGACATGTAAGGATGCATAAAAACATGAGCTTGGGAATTTACCTATTAAGTTAGGTCTACCCTTTGGGAATTTACCTATTAAGTTAGGCCTACCCAAATGCTCGGAAACTTGTAACATGTTTTGGAAACATGATGAACTTAGATAATATGAGTATGGCCAACTCGAGGTTGGGTTGAGTTTGCAACGTAAAACTACCCGGAACCGACCGGCCTAACTAGTAGTTGCAAACAATAGGACCCAATGTGAGAAGTTGGTCATGTCGCGCTTAAGACCCGAGGTTAGACTAAGTTGTGGTGTAAATCTACCCGGACCCGCCCGGCTTAACTAGTAACCACAACAAGGTCTAATGTGAGAGGTTGAGGGTGCATTAATTAAATTAATGCCACATAATAGGGTTAAGTTAATTTGATTAATGAGGCTTAACCAAATATGATATGGACAAATGGGTTAAGTAATTTGATTAGGCTAATGATACTTAACAAAACATGATAAGCTTGGGTAGGTTAAGTAACTTGATTTGCCTAATGACACTTGACCATTTTTATACGACTAGTGGACGGGATTAAGTTAACCAACACTTAATCAATCCAACACGATAACGTGATAAGGTTAAGTAAATTTTCTTAATGACACTTAACCGTATAATACAGTTGATGGATGGGGTTAAGATTAGGCTTAACT
This sequence comes from Allium sativum, assembly GCA_030737875.1. Taxonomy (NCBI): domain Eukaryota; kingdom Viridiplantae; phylum Streptophyta; class Magnoliopsida; order Asparagales; family Amaryllidaceae; genus Allium; species Allium sativum. Next base: position 603,423,685 of record CM060926.1, on the reverse strand, counting down.
AATCTAAACATGGAAATCGGATAGGGTTAAGTTAGCCTAGACTTAATTAATCCAACTTGGTAATTTAATGGGGTTAAGTTAAACACTTAACTAATTTAACACGATGATTTGATGAGGTTAAGTGACCTATACTTAACCAATCTAACTCGTTAATTTGATGAGGTTAAGTTAATCTATACTTAACCAATCTAACGTGAAAACATGATAAGGCTAAGTCACGAATCACTTGAATACGCTTGACCGATTTGATGACAAGGTCAAGTTAATTTATATAATTAACCAATCTAAAATGATAATTAGACGAGGTTAAGTCATGGATTCCTTGATATACTTACATGGTTTGTAGGGGTAAGTCTTGGACTTGTATACTTAGCCAATTTTGACATGGTTTGTAGACGGGCTAAGTTATGAACTTAAGTGACACTTATAACCCATTAGATAAGCCCTAATTCGGAGGATTAGGTAAATAACCATAGTTAACAAGGATTATGGGAATAAGGCTAAGTGGTAAACCTTAGTTAAGGGAAACTAAGTAATAATTCTTAGTCAAGGAAATTCGGACCATTTCTTAGATAAGATTAGTAACCCGATACGTTAGGTCAACGTTTAAGTATGCGTGAAGGAGCAGGCTATCTGATTTAGATAAAGGCTCCAACGAATTGGGTAATGAAGCAGCGGCTTCGGGGAACGTGAGGATATTCTTGGGATCCCTCTGTGAGCTGCCAGGTCATTATACTAGGCTCACGAGAGGTTGAGGTCTGCGGTAGAAGAACCAAGAATATGCCTTGGTTGCTATGCGAGCGACCTAAAGACTGGGGTGGATAGCAGTGAGTCGACGAATACATAAGGTGCCCGAGATAGCAAGTTCGTCGATCAACTACCATCTTGAGTCAAGCGTGTACGTACGGAAAGGCAGGGAACACCCAACAGACCATAATTGCTATCTAATTATGGGTGAGGTAAGCCGTAGGATGTGGGCTGGCCGGAGTGTAGTTCTCATGCAAGATTTTCTCTTGTGTTGCCTTTCACTAGTTGAGGGAGGGGTCTCGTGGGACCATAGCCACGTGTAGAAAAGCAGACCTTAGTATCTGTATCGGCAGATAAATCTAAAGCTCCCGACCGAGTCCTGTATTTCTTGGTTTGCCCTGTGACAGGACTCGGGTGGCACGATGTGATACATGTGCATGCAGTAATAGAAAAACGATTCACGATGAATGCGTGGGAAAAGGGCGCGGTTGAGGGTTAGCGTTATCCCTAGTGGCCTAGGTGGTTTAACCCAAACCGAAATACGAAAGCGTGCAATAGGTAAGCGTAATCCCTAGTGGTGCTAGGTGGCGTAAGTCCTAGTAGTTCAAACGATGATTCATATGGAAGAGCCTAGCTAGAACAAGGGTGACAGTCCAAACGATTTCAAGGATAATACGACATGCGGAAGACCGTACGAGGTATGGCAAAGGACTGAACTTATATATACATGGGAAGAAACATATGATTTGAGTAACCTATATATGCGATATATTAGGTCGACATGGACCATTACACGACTTTGAGCAAGGGACATTCATGGTTAACACATGACGCGGGTAGGGATACTAGTACGAGAGGTGCAGAGCAAATATACATGTTAGAACTAGGAAGAATATACATAATAGATACCGTGGGATGTTAGACGGGGTAGGTACCTTGGGATAAGGTACTCGATAAAAATCTGACGATGTGATACCTTGACTTACCATAACACCGTAGTTTATCATGATACCTTAGTTTACCTTGCCGCAGTAGTTCAGCCGGCTACCCTGGTTTATCTATCTTGTAGTTATCCTTATGTTTACTTTCAGTTTATGCATGTCATGTTACCTTTACCTGTTTTTATACTGGAAGTAGATAGGACTTACTCAGTCTTTTTGAATGACCCGTTTTGTTTCGCCTCTTTTCTTCCGTTTCCCCCCCCCCCAGGTTTCAGGGAGGAAACAATGCTGTTTAGCTCGGACTTCTTCTGCTTGAAGGTCATCATGGATGGCTTGGGCTTCTCTTGGCTATGGCTACTTTGCGGTTTTACTTGGGGAATAATTTTTTAAAAAGTCTTTATGCTTCTTTACTATTGCAAGACAGGTTTTGATGTACTCTGATGTAAAAGGCTTTAGACCTTATGTATTCATGTTTATGAAAGTTTGATTTTACTTCCGCTATTTATTTATATATGTTCTGTCTTGTGATATTTCTGTACATGTTTACCAATAATGCCCCTCTAAAGCTAGTGCATTCCTTTGCGAGTGACCCTAGCGGAGGCGGGGTGTTACAGATTCCACAGGAAGACCTATCATCAGTGCTGATCGCTAATGAGTATGTGGATGTCTTTGACGAGGTCAAAGGGTTGTCGTCGCATCGTGAGATCGAGTTTAGGATCGATTTGGTCGAAGGTGCTAGACCAATTGTTATGCCCCTTAGGCGGATGGCACCTAGGGAATAGCGAGAGTTAGAGGTGCAAGTTCGTGACCTTTTGGGTAAAGGATTCATTCGGAGGAGTGTTTCCGAGTGGGGTGCACCAGTCGTGTTTGCAACTAAGGCAGATGGCTCGTTAAGGTTGTGTGTGGACTATCGTGAGCTGAACAAGGTGACTAAGAAGAACAAGTATTCGTTGCCAAGGATTGATGACTTGTTCGATCAGCTTCACGAAGCCAAAGTGTTTTCTTAGATGGATTTGGCAACGGGATTTCACCAGTTGAGAGTAGCTAAGGATAGTGTGCCAAAGACTGCTTTTAGGACACTGTCCGGATTTTTCGAGTGGTTGGTGATGCCATTCGGGTTGACTAACGCGCCAGCGTATTTTGTGGATCTTATGAATAGAGTGTTCAGAGATCAGTTGAATAAGTTCGTGCTTGTGTTCGTGGATGATATACTGGTTTACTCCAGAAATGTGGAAGAACATAAGACGCATTTGAGAGTTGTGTTAGAGATCTTGCGAAAGCATCATCTTAAGGCTAAGTTCTCAAAGTGTCACTTTTGGTAAGATGAAGTAAGGTTCTTGGGTCATGTTGTTTCTGGGAAAGGTATAGCGGTTGACCCCGCTAAAGTGGCAGCAATCCAGGACTGGGATAGACCTAAGAATGCGACGGATGTTCGGAGTTTCCTTGGGTTGGTTGGTTATTACCGAAGGTTTATCAAGGATTTCTCCAAGATAGCTGCACCATTAACAGGATTGACGAAGAAGAACCAAGTGTTCACATGGGATGCAAAGTGTGAACAAGCGTTCGAAATCTTGAAGGAGAGATTGACGAGTGCACCTGTGTTGACCATTCCAGGTGGGAATGAAGAGATGGTGGTGTATACTGATGCATGTGGTACTGGACTTGGAGCAGTGCTCATGCAGAAGGATAAAGTTGTGGCCTACGCGAGTCGAAAACTAAAGCCGCATGAGAAGAACTATCCAACTCATGATTTGGAGTTGGCAGCGATTGTGTTTGCTCTGAAGATGTGGAGACATTACCTGTTAGGAGTACGATTCGAGTTGTTTACGGATCACAAGTCGTTGAAGTATCTTTTCTCCCAAAAGGATTTGAATCTTCGGCAGCAACAATGGTTAGAGTTTCTGGCATCGTATGATTTTGGTATAGCCTATACTCCTGGCAAAGGCAATGCAGTTGCAGATGCATTGAGTCGAAGACACGCAAGTTTGGGAGCGATGTTTTCGGAATGGAAGGGCCTCGAGTACTTGGCAAGGTTCGATTTCAGGCCAAGGTGTGAGTTGGAACCTGAAATGTTGGCAAGCTTGTCGATAATACCTACTCTTATCGAAAGGATTGGCGAGAGCCAAAGGAAAGATGCGAAGCTTGTCGAATTCATTCAGAAACTAGAACCGGAGGATAAAGAGTTCGAGGTCGATCGAGAAGGTTGGCTTCGAAAGCAAGGACGGTTAGTTGTTCCTGATATCGACGGATTGAGGGATGAGGTTCTGAGAGAATGTCATCACTCGAAGCTAACGATTTATCCTGGTGGTAATAAAATGTATCAGGACATGAAGCGAGCCTACTACTGGGAAGGGATGAAAAGAGATATTGGAAAATTCATTTCCAAGTGTATGAACTGTCAGTTGGTGAATGCTGAACAGAAGAAGCCGAGTGGTTTACATCAGCCATTAGAAGTTCCTACATGGAAGTGGGAGCAGATATCGATGGATTTTATCGATGGACTACCTAGAACTAGGGCAGGAAATGAAGGGATTTGGGTCATTGTGGATCGTTTGACCAAAAGTGCGAGATTTATTCCTGTCAAGTCGACTAGGACAGCATCAAAATTGGCTGAGCTTTATGTGAAATGGATAGTTCGATTCCACGGTGTCCCAAAGAGTATAGTAAGTGACCGGGATCCATTGTTCACGAGTGGATTTTGGAAAAGTTTGCAAGAAGCTTTGGGAACCGAGTTGTGCTTAAGTACGGCATACCATCCCCAAATTGATGGTCAGACCGAGAGAGTCAACCGAGTTTTAGAAGATCTCCTGAGGGCTTGTGTGTTAGACTTCGGAGGATCATGGGAGGACCATCTACATTTAGTCGAATTTGCATATAATAATAGCTACCAGTCGAGTATTGGGATGGCACCATATGAGGCGTTGTATGGAAGGCCATGCAATTCTCCAGCTTGTTGGTTGGAAACTGGAGATAAGTTGATACTTGGGCCTGAGATGATAAGAGAAACCTCGGATTGTATCGAGATAATTCGGCAACGAATGAAGGCGGCCCAAGATCGTCAGAAAAGTTACGCCGATAAGCGTCGTAAGGATTTGTAGTTCGACGTAGGTGATATGGTTTTCATAAAGATTTCACCGTTGAAGCAAGTGGTTCGATTCGGAAGTAAAGGAAAGTTGGCTCCTAGGTTTGTTGGACCATTTCCGATAGTCGAGCGAATAGGAAAGCTCGCATATAGGTTGGAGTTACCCGAGAAGATGTCGAGTGTGCATAATGTTTTCCATGTGTCATTTCTACGGAAGTTTGTGCACGACTCGAATGTGGTGGTATCTCCAGAACAATATGAAGACTTGGAAGTAGAGACCGTAGTTGCGAAACCTTGTAGGCCACTTCGTGTTGTGGGAAATGATACGAAACAGCTTAGGAGGAAGACGGTTAAGCTAGTCAAGGTACAATGGAGTGAAGATGGCGACGATTGTACATGGGAGACGGAAGAGAGCATGAGGGCGACTCATCCAGAACTCTTCGTCGGTAGGACCCTTCGATATCGTATCTTCGTTGTATCGTTGTATCTTGTTGTTGTTTAATAGAATTCCGCGTGCCAGGATAAGGCTATGGATGCATGGTTTGATGGTTGCTAGTTTGGATGATAGAATTGGCTTCTCATGGATGTTAGGCATGCGGAATTGCTGTGGTTGCTTGTGTTTGCTTGGAATTTCGGGGGCGAAATTCTTAAGGGGGGGAGAATGTAACAGCCCGCATTTTATGTATCGGAAGATCATAAAATAATTTTATTTTATTCCCTGAGGGTTGGATCATTCTCATCTTTTAGTATGTTGCTTATGGAGATGTGAGACATGTCCATAAATTTTACCGATTTTGTTTGTGACCATTTTGCCCCTGTCAGTCTTGTACAGGGCATAACTTTTGACTCAGGTCGAATCAGAGGGTGAGACCTGTGCCATTGGAAAGGAATTGATGATTCTCTTTCCGTAGAGTGGTTACATTAAGGATTTGGTTCAGCGGTTTGGGAGAAATCGTTGTTTTAAGGTTTTTCAGTTGGCTGTTCAGGTTTTGGAAGGCTAATGGGCTGATTTGGAGAAGGCCCATTAGAGGGTGGGTGGAGACTATAAATAGGGGGTAAGGGGTATGGAGAAAGGTTGGCATTTTCCATTCTCTTATGGGGAGGTTTTGATCTCCTTCTTCCTCTAACATCTTTCCACCATTAAAATTCCAAAATCCAAGGAGGGAAATCGAAGATCTACACCATAAGAGGCTAGATCTACATCGTCTCAAGGGCGAATTCATCGGATTGAAGAGTTTGATTCGAAGTGTTCGCTGTTCGGATTGCGTTTTCATTGCTTTTGCTTAGATTTGGATAATTGGTGAGTGATTTACATCTCACATTCGGATTCATGCAAGTACATGGGTTTTAGGATGTTAATTTCATCATTTCCATGTTATTTTCCTTAGATCCACACCATGCTAAGTCCATTTTATATATGAATCACCTTAGGATCTGATCTAGACAATTTAAATGGTTAATTTTATTGTTTTTTTCTCAAGATTATGCAAGTTAGATCCGTTTTTATGTTCATATGATTCACTTATCATGTTTTGGGAAATTTATGTGTTTTGATGGAAATTGTTAGATTGATGATATTGTTGGTTGCATAACATGTTTGTGATTGCGTTTGGATGAATCGGATAAGCTGGTTTCGTCGGATTCGTCGTTTGGCGAAGTTTTTGTCAAAATCGGAGTCGAAGTGGAGATGTGCAGGTTTCTGGTCGTCCTGGAGTTGGTCGGGTCAGTCTGGAATGAGGTGGTCGGTCATAGTATGGCTTGGGAAGCAAGTCAGGGAGCAGGTCGGTTTAAGCTGGTCGGTCCAGAAGGAGCAGAAGTGTTTTTGGTCGGTTTCAGATGGTGGCATTCTGGTTGGTTTTTACTGGAAGCAAATCCTGGTCGCTCTGAAGGAGCTGGTCGGTCAGGTGGAGCAAAATCTGGTCGGTCTTGACGGGGTCGATCCAAAGCTGGTCGGTCCCAAGGAGGTCGAGTCGATCCAAAGCTGCAAGGAGGTCGAGTCGATCTTAAGCTGCAAGGAGGTCGAGTCGATCCAAAGCTGCATGGAGGCGGGTCGTTCTGGAGCAAGGCTTGTCGGTTTTTGGCGGGTCGTTCTGGAGCAAGGCTGGTCGGTTTTTGGCTGGTCATTCTGGAGCAAGGTTCTGGTCGGTTTTGGCAGGGTCGTTTTTTGAAAAAGTACGTTTTCGGGTACGACTCGGGTACAAACCAAAAAGGTCTGAAAAAAATATTTTTTGGGGGCAACCCCCGAACCCTAGCCGCAGCGCAGTGATGTGTTTTGGTTCGGTGATGGCGTGACTTCGAGGTGATTCAAGTAGGAAGACTCGAAGTGATGAATGTGTTAGTTGATCAAGGTGGAACAGCGAATGCAGGGACAACTCAAAGGTCGTGAGTTAGTGGATAATGGCTGCTCGAGAAGGTTGCTTGAGCTATGAAACATCGTCAAGGTTGGACGATTAGAGATGCGAAGGCCGAGAAGTCATCGTTGTCGTAAGTTCTAGCAGGCTCAAAGCAGGGGTACGATGGGTATCGTTGAAAGGCCCAAAAGACCGGTTGTTGGTCGAGTACCCTGGGTCTTTCTGGTTGGGGAAAGGCCTAGTGTCAAGGTTGGACATTGCCAAGGTTGGGCATATGGAGTTCATGCTAGAACTGGGGTTATCATTAGCCCTTGACATATGGCAAGGTTGGCCGTCATACGATAATGATGGTTTCGAAGCAGGTTTGGCGGTGATAGCCAGAGTCGGTTATGGATGATTGTTTGTTCTGTTTGTACTATCTCACACAGATTATCCAAAGTCGAGGGAGATGTTCTTTGAGTGCTTAAGTGATATTGGTTTAGGCCTCTGGCGAGGGTACTTGAGGAATGTTAAACTCGATTAGGGTTGTCTGTGTGAGACTTATATAATCTGGATGTTATGTGTGTTCTCTATGATTGAATGGGTGTTCTGGTTTCTATCGATGAATGGTTGAAATGCTTGGTGTAAAGGCTATCACTGTCCGATGTGGGGAAGATAAGGTTGAGTTCTTCTCTGGTGATGTGGGTAGATAAGTTGTTCATTTATCCATTCTCATATGCTTTCTTGTTGAAGTTTGTTAGCTGTATTATCGCTCACTAAGACTATTGTCTGACTCAAGGTTTTATGTCTCCTCTTATTACCTTGGGCTGTTCATCCGGTTGTGGATGGGCAGACTAAGTAGCAGGTTACAGGTAATGGAGCTTAGTGATATGAGGAAGCTGAGCGATGACGAGCAGGAGGCTGGCGTACCAGTTTTATTCTATCTAGTATTTCTGTTTCCGCTGTTTGAGTTGCTTGAGAGTTGTAGTGAGGCCTTATGTACAAACTTGGATAACAGTTGGATAATCTTTCTGGATGTTGAAAGAGTTTCAAAAAGTTTGCTATATGATACCTCATTACTATTACCTGTTGTATATGTTCTATTATATTTTATCCTTGCGCTGTGAGTTCTACGACAGGTTTCGATGTGTTCACTTATGTAACAACCCGAAAATCTGGGCCAGTTTAAAAATTTTATTTTAGCAATTTTAGCGAATTTTGATTATTTAAAATGAATTATTTTAAATAATATCGACGAGAAATTTATTTTCAATAGCATTCGAACGTATATATTTATACGCGTCGTCGTTAGAATATAAATATTTATATATAATTATAAATAGAATTGAAAATGGCGCGGTAGTTCGATAATTCGATTTCAAACTTCAATTGAATGTACCGGGTGCAAAACAATCCGGATTTTAGTGAAACCAAAAACATTAGGATCTAATTAGTAATATCTTTCCAACAAATCCGAAAAATCAAAGTTTCATAGCGGGAATCAAAAGATATGCCCAGTTGAAAATTCTGAATAGTCGCTATGGAATTCAGGCCCTTAAAAATGGGAATTTTGCAAATGACCTCGGATTTCGACGAAACCACTTTTGTTGGGTCCGTGATGTAAAGTTATTGCTAGATTCCAAATTTCATAATTTTTTGAATTAATATGTGAGCGTGGCGAAGGAAAACGCGTTTGACCAGTTTCAGTTGATTTTAATCGACTGGAAATTGGCCATTTTTCCAACGGTCTCAGAATTCGACGAAACTAGTTTTGTTAGGACCGTATCGTCAATACGAAGCTAGAAAATATTTTTCTTGAATTTTTCTAATTAGTATGTGACCCCGGTAATTTGAAATGTACGTTTAAAATTAAAATTAAATGTTTTATATTTTAAATTGAAGAATAACTGACTGTAACAGTCGAATTGGCCAACGATACATATCCCATTGTGTTCGGAATGGGGGTAAAATGCTATGGGCGACAGGCGGTGGGCCTCGTTTAGAGGTCGTATGTAAAAGTCAACTTTTAGAATTAAATTAAAAAATATATATACATAATAATCCTTCTCTCCTCCCCTTATCTCCTCTGCCCCCCCCCCCCTTCATTTCGAATCAGAGAAAGAAAAAAAAGAACAGACGGAGGAGCGCAGCAGCCCACCGCCACGTCCACCGCCGAAGACCTCGTCGCCCCGTCCACCTCAGATCGGCCACGGCCACCCCTGTCTCCTCTCTCTTCAATCAAAGCCCACCCCAAAACCGGTCTGAAGCCACCGCTCCACCTTGCTCCGGCCGCCAGGGCCTTCACGACCACCAGTCAGGCGGTCGCCCACTGCTCCGGGCCCCTTCTTCCTCCTCCTCCAGTCTCCATCCACTATTGAAAACCCTACCGCCCCTTGAACCCAAAACCACCGCACCCGAGACCACTGGAAGGCACCGCCGCTTCGTGCCCTACCCCCCCTCCTGCCTCCAGCGCCCTGAGACGCCCCTGTTACCACGAGCGACACTCCAGATCGATGAGTGGTGAGTTTTAATTTTTAAAAATCAATTTTATTTAATTTAGTTCTTAATATAAATCAGTTTTATTTTATAGTAAGCATGGATTTAAAATTCTGATTTACATATGTAAAGCGAAGGAAAGTTTCTACTTTTAAATATAGAAAAGATTTGATTTTTGAACAATTAAAAATATAATCTTTATTATGTAGAAAGTGGAAAAATATGATTTTTATATATTGAACATCGAAGTAAAAATATGATTTTTATATATTGAATAGCAAAGTAAAAATTTGATTTTTATATATTGAATAGAAAAGTAAAAATATGATTTTTACATATATAGTGGCTACGGGCGACTAAAGTGAAAAGAGGCAGAACGACGAAGATTTCTATAAAAGAAGAGTCAAGATGATTGGATAGCTATCTGTGAGAATTTCTCACTCTTCAATTTCTATTTCTAGTTATATATATACTAGGATGCAGACGGTGCTTAGTCGCACCCGACACAATCGTCCACAGACCATGGACTTGTTTGTTTGATTGCAAAAATTAGTTAGATTATTTGATTGAAATTGAATTGTTTGGTGAAATGAATGGATTTGATTGATGTGTGAATGGCGTGGGCCTTCACTAGACCGGGGATAAGGCTAGGCCTTGTCCCGTTTCTAGTATCGTGCCGTTATGCCGCCGAAATTTTCTAAAATAAGTTAGATAAATAAAAATATCATTTTATTTAAAGAATGAACTGAATAGAAATTCATATGTTGGAATAAAATGTTTTATCGTTAAAAATATAATTTTTAACGTGAATGTGAATAAATAAATATTCATTTACAAACCAGACGGTTTGTTTATGTACACCAATTTGAAGGACATTGATTGGGTCGATAAATTTTACACATCGCCCAACTGCACAAATAAAATCTATGTTTGATTGTTTGAAACCCCACACGGGTGTTGGGATGAAATTTGAAGTTCACTCATCTTGATTGATTAAATATGTCGATCGATTGATTGACCGGCTGTTATAAGCGTTAGATATCTATATTTGATGCTTATACAGTGTAGTGCACTTTGGTTGATGGTTGATTATTTTGCAATGCTATTATATGTGTGTAATGTATGAAAATCCATATAATTAACATTATATGGTGATTGATTGGGCCTCACTCCAATTTAGAAAATAAAGAATAATATAAAATAAAGGTTCATGTGTTGACAGTACTCATCCCTTGAGATTGGTCATGTGTTGAACGAAATATTTTAGTAATAAAATTTTCATCTTTATCAATATAAAATAAAGGTTCATGTGTTGACAGTACTCATCCCTTGAGATTGGTCATGTGTTGAACGAAATATTTTAGTAATAAAATTTACATCTTTATCAATATAAAATAAAGGTTCATGTGTTGACAGTACTCATCCATTGAGATTGGTCATGTGTTGAACGAAATATTTTGATAATAACAACTATTTTGAAAAAGAAATATTTGAAATAGAATATTTGAAAATAGAAATTTATGAAGCCGTGTTGATTAGATTGACGCCATTTTGACGTGAACGATATTTATATCGATTTTATTCATTTTGAAATGAACTGAATTGAAAACGATTTCGAAATGAATTGAATTGAAAACGATTTCGAAAGGAATTGAATTGAAAACGATTTCGAAATGAATTGAATTGAAAACGAATTCAAATTGAATTGAAAGCGAATTGAAATGAATTCAAATTGAATTGAAATTTGAATTGAATAGAAAGGAATTTTAAAATGAATTTATAAAGAAGAATTCAATTTTGATTTGAATTGAAAAGGAAGTTGGAATTGCTTTTGAAACGAATTTAAAACTATTTATATAATTCGTTTTAAAAAGAAATCGACGAAATATATATTATATATATATTATATATATAATATAATGGCCTGAATAGAACGCGCCGCGCCGCGGCAGTTCGCAAATTTCGACCATTGACTTCTAACGGATATTACGGGAGATCCGACCGTCGGATTCTCCTAAAACCGGAACCGTTGGGTTCGTATCGAAAAGAGCTTTCTAACGAATATTAGAAATTAGAAATCTAACGGTTGGATTTGGAATTATGTCCAAATCAAATTTGAATAAGGTCGCTGTAAGTGCAGTTCGATGGCCGTTGATGGAAATCGACTGTACGGGCCTTGATAAAATTATTAAAAATAGTAATAATTTGTGTAAAATCATAAGAAATGATTTAGAAAGAATTGGGATGAAAAACTCCATATTTGAAAAGATAAAAATAGATTTTTATCGAAGTAAACTAGTTTTGAACTAGAATTATAATTCTATTTATTTTTAAATAAATAAATTGAATTTGAAAAGGGTTTTAAAAATAACCAGAATTTCCAATGATTGCATTGGAGTGGATTTGAATCGAAATTGTCTTCGGAATATTTCGATGTTGGAATTCGTGATTATACAGATGTTGTCATGGAAATTTGAAAGATATATATTTATATCGTTATTTCCAATATGACATTTGTTAATTGTAGAATTTGATATTCAACATAAGCCGATATATTTTCTATTCAGAGCCTTATATTGAATATCAAATGTGATTTGGGTTTGTCGTGAATGGTGTCTTCACTAACACTATTCTTGAACCCAGTTGAGAAAAGATTAAATCTTTTTATTTAGATTTAATGAAGTGTACCAATTAAATGATATTTAATTGGAATTGAATTGGTATTGATTTTTGGGTTTATCGTGAGAAGTGTTTTAAATAACACTTGTTCTTTAACCCGATAATTAATGGAATGATTTTTGGGTTTATCGTGAACAGTGTTTTAAATAACACTTGTTCTTTAACCCGATAATTAATGGAATGATTTTTGGGTTTATCGTGAACAGTGTTTTAAATAACACTTGTTCTTTAACCCGATAATTAATGGAATGATTTTTGGGTTTATCGTGAACAGTGTTTTAAATAACACTTGTTCTTTAACCCGATAATTAATGGAATGTGATTTTGGGTTTATCGTGAACCGTGTTTTAAATGACACTGATTCTTTAACCCAGTTAACGATTAAAACTAAGTGGAGTTTTAATGAATCTTTAATTAGATTGAAATGATCGAGAATGGAGGATCACCAGTTTTGCTCCAGGCGATAGTTAAATCTTTAATTAGATTTGAACGTGAAATGGTAATTGAATTTACCGATAACACCGTGGTGTTAGATATGAAGTACTACCAGTTTTACTTCATGGGATGAATAGGTTGGGATTGGGAAATTAAAACAAATGATTACTTCGGTAAGTTTCACTAATCCCGACTAGTTTTGAATTGATATTCAAAAATAGATTAAAGAATAAATTCAAGAAATTTATCTTGGATAAAATTAATGGGAACCTTTCCCTATGAATGTGAAATCAGAAACTAACTGTCGGTTAGCTAAGCAGAATGGTTTTCTGGATACTGATCTGATGTTGGTTTCGGCCTTCGGGGTTAATATTTGGGGAATTATTCTCTTGATTAATTTACGTTTAGTGACTGATGAATTGGAATGAGGCGTATGTTGTGTTTGTGTAACACTTATTTAAAATATACGCGAGTTATTCGGAAAGACCTGGTTTATCCCATTCTGAATAACTGATACGACGATAAGTCGAAGATGAAGACGATGGTCGAAGACCGGAAGTCTTCACGTCGTTTGGGTGATTACTGGTGATCTTGATTGGGCTGTACACCCAAGAAGATGGAAACAGTTGGTGATCGTCCAGACGTACTTGGAGATCGATGGATATGCGGGGTACTAGGTGCCTCCGGTTTCGTTCAGCCCCAGAACGGACTTGTAAATGGACTGTGTGTCTGACATTGGATTTTAGTCCATGTGATTGATCTCTATTAAATATATATCTGCTTAGCGGCGGAGAATTTATTCTCTTGCTTAACGCCCTTCTCTGAGACGTACGAGCTCAGGGGTTATATATTGATGGATATCAATCACATGGAGTGAATTGCCTGTGTGGCATGCTTAAGTGGCAAATGATCAAGGCTTCTGTTGAAAAGCAAAGTCTTGTGGTTGATGATCGAAGCACGGCCTTTGTGGCGTAGCTTTGTGTAACGTTGATTCGTGAGTATCACACCCGGTATGAACCAAAAACGGAAGACGGACCTCAGGGAGGACATACGTTTCTTTCTAGTTAGGAGTGGCGTCAGTGCTTGAACTGGCTGACGAGTTTGACTCATGTGGATGTTACTTATTATTACTTGCTGAAAAGCGAGGCGCCTCGTGATATCGGTTTCGGCCGATGCTTCTGGTCGGCTGATGGGCCAGGCTTACGCCCCAAAGGGCGGGGAAACGCAGTGTTCAGGCATAATAATCCACATCGGTGGGCCGACCCTGACGATCTAAAGGGTCGATGCGCTCTGACCCTGTGGCTCGGGCTAGAGAGTCACAAATCGGTAGAGGATCTTTCCCCTAGCCTCGGTTCATACCATAAATGATAACCCAACTTCCAATACGACGTCTTGCGATTTTGATTGTAAACTTATATATGGCGACATAGTGTTATGGGGCATTCATGTCGCCTATGATTGATACTTATGATTTGAAGTTGTTTTATACACTATACACTTATAATAGTATCAAATGATTTGTTTTAAACGTACTAAGCATGTTTGGCTATTATAAGGGAAAACCCTATCCTCGGCTGCGTTGCATTGTGTGATGGGACCTTGGTCTTATAATAGCTTCATTTTTAGAAAAGCATTGCGTTGTTTACTTATATGCACTGGTGTTCTTGGGAGGAAACCCGTTCCGTGTTATACGGCGTGGTCCCTTGATTTACCTATCTTTAAAATAAAGATTAATAACTGTTTTAGTTCTCACACCAGTCACATGACTGACCTGGAGTTTATTGTTTTAACCTAAACTCTAGGTGCCCTTATTTTCGACACGGGCAGCTAGTAGTTTTGGTTTTGCAGATTTATATTCACAGGATCCTGGTTTACAGCTGGAATAATATCCGGAAAGCTTTGTATCCGTATATCTCTTCTAGTTGTGTATTGTATTATTTTCCGCTGCGATGTATTTAAATGTAATTTAAATCTCTGATATTTATTTCTGTGTAATATTTATTCGTTTATACTCCGTATATTCTTGTAATCTGATGCATTGTTGTAATATACAGTGAAATGTTCTTTTATATGCGTTCTGTTGTGGCTTGTTCTCGAACTATCCGACGCTTTCCTTTACGGGGAAGTTACGGGTTTTTACAATTGGTATCAGATCTTTGGTTTACAAAGCTCAGAGAACAAGACACATTAGAACCATACGAAAGAATTCATCAGATATTGGATTAGTAATATCCAATGGGAATGACTCGTTAGAGATGGGATCAGTAGTATCCTAGAACGAGTGTGAAGAGTATATTTGAAAAATGAAAACCAATTTTGTTTTGAAAATTTAAAATCAATTATTCGTATTTGATTATTTAGTTTATATTGATTTGGACAGTCCAGTATATAAAGATTTTGCATATACGCCTTGCAAACGTGTATTTGAAATTTTAATATACTGGATAGATATAGAATCACATTCTAGACACCCGGAGATGGTTCTGATGATTGATCGATCATTATCAGAATTTATGTTCGTGTTTTGAAGATGTAATATCTATATATCTCCTATTGACTGGTGTGAGAACCAAAATTAGATAGGACCTATTGTTGTGATTTGGCATCAAAAATCTGATTTTTGACTATGTATCAAAATTATGAATTTGAAACATTAATCCACTAATTGATTGATGTTTGTGTTGTTTGATAATTTTGAACCATTATGCCTAACTGAATCACGTATTGAATTATATTGGAATTTGGTCGCATTTGCTTGCATATACTTGTACTTACATTGAACAGGTCATAGCAAGGAGGCTAGAGCAGAGAATAAAATTTGTTTGCCCGACAAATAGGAACATGTTTACTACATAATTTACTGTTTTGTTTGGGTGATAATGATTTTATGAGCCTATTGGCTAGCCGCTTGGCTTTTTCATTTTCTTTTTGAGATCTGAAGGACCGGGGAAGCTATTTGAAATTCCCCGATGCTCCCGGAACGACCCAGAAAATCTGAACCAATTTAAAATTTTTAAATTGGCTAAAATAATGGATTTTAAATATTTAAAATAAATATTTTAAATAATGGCGATGAAAAACTAAGTTTGAATCGACAATTGAAAACGAATATAATTAATTATAATTATAAACAAGGCCTGAAATGGCGTGGCAGTTTCAAAAATTGAATTCAAACTTTGTCGGACTGTACCGGGTGCAAAACAATCCGGATTTTAGTGAAACCAAAAAACATTAGGATCTAATTGATGATATCTTTCCAACGAATCTAACAAATCGAAATTTGATAGCGGGAATCAAAAGATATGTCCAGTTGAAAATTCTGAATAGTCGCTATGGAATTCAGGCCCTTAAAAATGGACATTTTGCAAATGACCTCGGATTTCGACGAAACCACTTCTGTTGGATCCGCAGGGTCAATTTATTGTTAGGTTTCAAATTTCATAATTTTTCGAATCAATATGTGAGCGTGGCAAAGGAAAACGCGTTTGACCAGTTTCAGTTGATTTTAATCGACTGGAAATTGGCCATTTTTCAAACGGTCTCAGAATTCGACGAAACTAGTTTTGTTAGGACCGTATCGTCAATACGAAGCTAGAAAATATTTTTCTGGAATTTTTCAAGTTCGTATGTGGCCCCACTAAATTGAAATGTGCGTTTAAATTGAATATATAAAGAAGTACACTTTAAATTCAACGGAAACTGATTGTAACGATCAAATCAGCTTGCGACACATATCCCATTGTGTTCGGAATGGGGGTAAAACGCTATGGGCGACAGGCGGTGGGCCTCGTTTCGAGGTCATATGTAAAAGTCAACTTTTTGCTAAATTAAATAATTAAATTTAAAAAAAAAATCTATTTTTCCCTCCTATACCCTGCCCCCCCCCCCCCCCCCGTTCATTTCAGTTTCAAAACGAGAAAATAAAAAAAAAAAAAAAACCCTAGCGCTATCGCCAGCCCCCCCCCCCCCCTCGAGTGAACGCCGCCGACGAAGATCAACGACCCCAACCCTCTCCGTCCAGCCTCCTCCTCCCAGTGCGCAACCCCCGAAGGCCCCCTCCCCTCGTACGTCGAACCCCAGCGACGCATCCACCCCCCCCTCCCCCGTCGAATCAAATCGAGCCCCCCCTGAAGCCTCGACGCCACCACCACCGAAGAGCCTGCCGCCGACGTCTTCTTCCTTCCCCCCCCCCCTTTTCTTCGCAGGTAAATTGTTTTTATTTTATTTTATTTTCATCTTTGAATTTCGATTTTAAAAGGATTTATAAACTGAATTTTTAAAAGAATTTTAAACTGAATTTTAAAAGAATTTTAAACTGATTTTTAAAGAATTAAAAACCTGATTTTTTTTAAAAGGAAATAAAAACCTGATTTTTAAAAGGAAATAAAAACTGAATTTTAAAAGGAAATAAAAACCTGATTTTTAAAAGGAAATAAAAACTGAATTTTAAAAGGAAATAAAAACTGATTTTCAAAAGCATATAAAAACTGATTTTTTTGAAAAAGGTTTGAACTTTAAATAGAAAAGGTTTAAACTTTAAAAAGAAAAAGGTTTTAACTTCAAAGAGGAAAAGGTTTGAGCTTTAGAATGGAAAAAGATTTGAACTTTAAAAAGAAAAATCAGATTTTTATATATGTTGAAAGTCGAAGTAAAAATCATATTTTTATATATTGAAAGTCGAATTAAAAATCATATTTTTATATATTGAAAGTCGAAGTAAAAATCATATTTTTATATATTGAAAGTCGAAGTAAAAATCATATTTTTATATATTGAATAGCGTAGTAAAAATTCGATTTTTATATATTGAATAGCATCGTAAAAATTCGATTTTTACATATGTAGAGAATACGGGCGAAAGCGACAAAAAGGCGAGGTTGGCGAAGATTTCTATAAGTGAAGTGTCGTGAAGTTGGATAGCTATTGGTGAGATTTCTGATTTAAAAATATTATATATGTGTGAAATGAAAGTGAATAGCTATATATAAATTGCTACATATAAATATATATATATATATATATATATATACGCCCCTCGTCCACAAACCATGGACGATATTTATTGGTTGAAATTGTTGTGAAAATTGGTTGATAGCGAATGATTGTTTGGGATTGTTTGTGATTGATATTGGTTGATTGTGGTTGAAAAATACCCGTTTGTGATTGTGAAATATTTGGTTGAAACCACATAGGATTAGTTTGTGGAAATGAAATAAATATATACATGCCGCCTGCGTGCGAACTAGATGCATGAACCCCATTGTCAAAAACCGCGAGGTTTTAAGGTAGAGCGAGGAGCCGTACTAGGGACGGTCCCGGTTTAACTACCCTGCCGTTATGCTGCCGAAATTTTGAATAATATTCGTGTGTTTGAATTATTTTCATATGCTTAAACTATATTTATTCATTGATTAGAAAACATTCATGTGTTGAATTGATATTCATTCGTTGATTAGAAATTCATGTGTTGAATGGTATTCATATTTTGAAATAAATTGTTTGATAATAAAAATCACCTTTTATCGACTATATGAACTGTGTAAAATAATCTCGTTTTAAAAGAAATTGTTTTAGGATAAAAATCTTATTTTTATCACCTATAGGAACTATATAGAAAAATAGTGTTTTGAAATGAATTGTTTTTACAATAAAAATCACATTTTTATTGTATGCATAAATCGTTGAAATGTGAAGTGTTAAAAATAGCCACTTGTTCAAAATAAACATATATGAGTTGAAATATTCATTAATTAGCTAATGAAATGATTTGCACCTATTTATGTAACATTAGAATGAATGGTGTTTTTTAAACCAAATAGAAATCAAATATGAAGTCGAATAGAAAATGATAAATGATATGAACTGTGTATATGTGTACATACATATTCATTGAACAGGTTATAGCAAAGGGGCTAGAGAAGAGGAATAAAATTTTGTGCCCGACAAATAGGTACACATTTACTGCTTTGTTTGGGTGATGATTTTATGAGCCTGTTGGCTAGCCGCTTGGCTTTTTCTTTTTCTTTTTGAGATTAGAAGGACCGGGAACGCTATTTGCGATTTCCCGATGCTCCCGGTGCAGGGGAGGTTATGGCGAAATTTTCCAAAAATTTAAGGTGTTAGAAAAATATTTGAAGTGAAAACGATAGGGAAATCATTGAATGAACTATATTTATATAAATATATAAATATAAATAAAATTAAAACGAAACGAGGCCGTGCAGTTCGTATTTCGAAACCGTGATTTCAAACGACTAGTGCGGGGAATCCGACCATTGGATTTTCCCGAAACCTCAACCGTCGGGTTCGCCTTGGAATAATCTTTCCAACGGCACCAACCTTGTAAAAATCCAACGGTTGGATTGTCTGGAATGTTTAATTCAAATCTGAAGAAAAACAGCGCCAGAAGCGATTATATTTATATATATATAAATATAATTATATATTAAATCGAATAACGACGCTGCAGTTCGTATTTTGAAATCGAAACTTCAAACGATTGTGCCGGGAGATCCGACCGTCGGATTTTCCCGAAACTGGAACCGTTGGATTCGTTTTGAAAAGACCTTTCTAATGATGTAAATTTTGTGAAGATCCAACGGTTAGATTTTCAGATATGTGTAAATCAAATCTGAAGAAAAACAGCGCCACGGCCACGTTATGGCCTGAAACGTCGTTTTGAATATATTAGCTATTTTAAAATAAATAAAAATAGCGATAAATAGTTATAAAATATCATAGGCGATATGGAATGGAAATAAACTGAAATTTGCTTGATTTGTGTGGCTTTTGATGGTTGAATGTGTTTGGTGTGAAAATTACATTAAAGAACAATATGGGTGTTGTCGAATAATTTAACCATTGAAATAAATTGATTTGAAATTCTAAATATACGTGAATTATTTGAGAAGGCCGAGTTAATTCTCATTTCAAATAATTGACCGACGATTGAAAGTCAAAGATGAAGACGATGGTCGAAGACCGGAGATCTTCACCTCGTTTGGATGGTAACCGAGGTCCTGATTGGGAGGCATCCCGAAATATGGATAATGAGTGGTGATCGTCCAGGCGTACGTGGTGATCGAAGGGCTTGCGAGGTATTTAGTGCCTCCGGTTTCGTTCAGACCCAGAACGGACTTGTAAATGGACTGTGTGTCCGACATTGGATTTTATTCTGTGTTGATTGATCTCTGTTAAATATACATCTGTTTGGCGGCGGAGAATTTATTCTTTTGCTTAACGCCCTTCTCTGAGACGTACGAGCTCAGAGGTTGTATATCGATGGACATCAATCGCATGGCGTGAATTGCCTGTGTGGCATGCTAAGATGCAGTGATCAGGGCTTCTGTTGAAAATCAAAGTCTTGTGGTGATGATCAAAGCACCGCCTGTGTGGCGTAGCTTTGTGTATAACGTGAATTCGCGAGCCTCACACCCCGGTATGAACCTAAAACGGGAGAAGGACCTCAGGGAGGGCATGCGTTTCTTCCTAGCTAGGGTGGTGTCAGTGACCTACCAGCCCTGACATTTATATACTTTTCACCTATGTGGTTGTTGCTGTTGCGAGGCGCCTCGGTTTGATCGGACGATCCGGGTCCGATGGAGTCATTCGTTGGCTCGTTTACGCCCCAAAGGGCGGGGAAACGTATTGTTCAGGTATAATAATCCACATCGGTGGACCGGCCCTGTCGCTCCAAGGGGCAGTTGCGGCTGTTCCTGAGGCTCGGGCTAGGCAGTCTCGAATTCGGTAAGGACTATCTTTTGCCTTGGTTCAGGACGGAAATCCAATTTCCAAATACGACATCGTGCGGTTTTGATTGTATATATATATGGCGACATGATATATGGTACCCATGCCGTCTATGATTGATAGTTATGATTTAAAATTGTTTTCAAAACATATAGACACTAGCAATAATATCAAATGCCTTTGTTTTATTCGTATCAAGCATATTTTGGCCGTTATAAGGTAAAACTCTATCCTCCGGTTTGCGTTGCATTGTGTGATGGGAACTGAGTCTTATAACGGTTTCATTTTTATAAAAAGCATAGCGATGTTTAAAAGAAGGATTTGTTTTAAAGCACTGGCAATCCAAGGGAGTAAACCCGTTCCACGAAAGTGGCGTGGTCCTGTGATTAGCCTATTATATATGTGTTGAGTGGATTTCTCATACCAGTCCCATGACTGACTCGTAGTTTGTTTCACTTTCAAACTCGGGTGCCCCTTTTTCTACACGGGCAGCCTTGTATTCAGGTTTAGCTGGTTCTTTTTCTGGATAGCTGGAGCTGAAGATGGATTCTATCATTTATTCTTTTTATGCTGTTCAGCTCCTATTGTACATATTTTGTTTATTTCCGCTGTAGACATTTATGTATAGCTGAACTGTATTTGTACTAAGTAAGATCCTGTATACTGTGTAACTCTGATGATACTTTTATCCAGTATATTTTATTGTTCATTATCTGGTGTATTTATTTAATTCTGTTCTGCTATTATCTGTTTCTGTGTTATATTCCAAAGATAACCTTGTTTCCGTGAGAACGGGAAATCGGGTCGTCTCAGGTGCAGGGGAGGTTATGGCGAAATTTTTCGAAAATTTAGGGTGTTAGCCAAATTTTTGAAATTTTTGAAAATCCTCAGAAACTGAAAAGTTGGAGAATGGAAGCCAGATCGAACGTAGTGTTGATTAATCAAACCACTTTCGACTTTTTTCCTTTTCAGGGACGAAAAGTTTTAAGTGGGGGAGATTGTAACAACCCGAAAATCTGGGCCAGTTTAAAAATTTTATTTTAGCAATTTTAGCGAATTTTGATTATTTAAAATGAATTATTTTAAATAATATCGACGAGAAATTTAATTTCAATAGCATTTGAACGTATATATTTATACGCGTCGTCGTTAGAATATAAATATTTATATATAATTATAAATAGAATTGAAAATGGTGCGGTAGTTCGATAATTCGATTTCAAACTTCAATTGAATGTACCGGGTGCAAAACAATCCGGATTTTAGTGAAACCAAAAACATTAGGATCTAATTGATAATATCTTTCCAATGAATCCGAAAAATCAAAGTTTCATAGCGGGAATCAAAAGATATGCCCAGTTGAAAATTCTGAATAGTCGCTATGGAATTCAGGCCCTTAAAAATGGGAATTTTGCAAACGACCTCGGATTTCGACGAAACCACTTTTGTTGGGTCCGTGATGTAAAGTTATTGCTAGATTCCAAATTTCATAATTTTTTGAATCAATATGTGAGCGTGGCGAAGGAAAACGCGTTTGACCAGTTTGAGTTGATTTTAATCGACTGGAAATTGGCCATTTTTCCAACGGTCTCAGAATTTGACGAAACTAGTTTTGTAAGGACCGTATCGTCAATACGAAGCTAGAAAATATTTTTCTGGAATTTTTCTAGTTAGTATGTGACCCCGGTAATTTGAAATTTACGTTTAAAATTAAAATTAAATGTTTTATATTTTAAATTGAAGAATAACTGACTGTAACAGTCGAATTGGCCAACGATACATATCCCATTGTGTTCGGAATGGGGGTAAAACGCTATGGGCGACAGGCGGTGGGCCTCGTTTAGAGGTCGTATGTAAAAGTCAACTTTTAGAATTAAATAAAAAAAATTATAATAATCCTTCTCTCCTCCCCTTATCTCCTCTGCCCCCCCTTCATTTCGAATCAGAGAAAGAATAAAAAAAGAAGAACAGACGGAGGAGCGCAGCAGCCCACCGCCACGTCCACCGCCGAAGACCTCGTCGCCCCGTCCACCTCAGATCGGCCACGGCCACCCCTGTCTCCTCTCTCTTCAATCAAAGCCCACCCCAAAACCGGTCTGAAGCCACCGCTCCACCTTGCTCCGGCCGCCAGGGCCTTCACGACCACTAGTCAGACGGCCGCCCGCTGCTTCGGGCCCCTTCTTCCTCCTCCTCCAGTCTCCATCCACTATTGAAAACCCTACCGCCCCTTGAACCCAAAACCACCGCACCCGAGACCACTGGAAGGCACCACCGCTTCGTGCCCTACCACCCTCCGGCCTCCAGCGCCCTGAGACGCCCCTGCTACCACGAGCGACACTCCAGATCGATGAGTGGTGAGTTTTAATTTTTTAAAATCAATTTTATTTAATTTAGTTCTTAATATAAATCAGTTTTATTTTATAGTAAGCATGGATTTAAAATTCTGATTTACATATGTAAAGCGAAGGAAAGTTTCTACTTTTAAATATAGAAAAGATTTGATTTTTGAACAATTAAAAATATAATCTTTATTATGTAGAAAGTGGAAAATATGATTTTTATATATTGAACATCGAAGTAAAAATATGATTTTTATATATTGAATAGCAAAGTAAAAATTTGATTTTTATATATTGAATAGCAAAGTAAAAATATGATTTTTACATATGAAGTGGCTACGGGCGACTAAAGTGAAAAGAGGCAGAACGACGAAGATTTCTATAAAAGAAGAGTCAAGATGATTGGATAGCTATCTGTGAGAATTTCTCACTCTTCAGTTTCTATTTCTAGTTATATATATACTAGGATGCAGACGGTGCTTAGTAGCACCCGACACAATCGTCCACAGACCATGGACTTGTTTGTTTGATTGCAAAAATTAGTTAGATTATTTGATTGAAATTGAATTGTTTGGTGAAATGAATGGATTTGATTGATGTGTGAATGGCGTGGGCCTTCACTAGACCGGGGATAAGGCTAGGCCTTGTCCCGTTTCTAGTATTGTGTCGTTATGCCACCGAAATTTTCTAAAATAAGTTAGATAAATAAAAATATCATTTTATTTAAAGAATAAACTGAATAGAAATTCATATGTTGGAATAAAATGTTTTATCGTTAAAAATATAATTTTTAACGTGAATGTGAATAAATAAATATTCATTTACAAACCAGACGGTTTGTTTATGTACACCTATTTGAAGGACATTGATTGGGTCGATAAATTTTACACATCGCCCAACTGCACAAATAAAATCTGTGTTTGATTGTTTGAAACCCCACACGGGTGTTGGGATGAAATTTGAAGTTCACTCATCCTGATTGATTAAATATGTCGATCGATTGATTGACAGGCTGTTATAAGCGTTAGATATCTATATTTGATGCTTATACAGTGTAGTGCACTTTGGTTGATGGTTGATTATTTTGCAATGCTATTATATGTGTGTAATGTATGAAAATCCATATAATTAACATTATATGGTGATTGATTGGGCCTCATTCCAATTTAGAAAATAAAGAATAATATAAAATAAAGGTTCATGTGTTGACAGTACTCATCCCTTGAGATTGGTCATGTGTTGAACGAAATATTTTAGTAATAAAATTTACATCTTTATCAATATAAAATAAAGGTTCATGTGTTGACAGTACTCATCCCTTGAGATTGGTCATGTGTTGAACGAAATATTTTAGTAATAAAATTTACATCTTTATCAATATAAAATAAAGGTTCATGTGTTGACAGTACTCATCCATTGAGATTGGTCATGTGTTGAACGAAATATTTTGATAATAACAACTATTTTGAAAAAGAAATATTTGAAATAGAATATTTGAAAATAGAAATTTATGAAGCCGTGTTGATTAGATTGACGCCATTTTGACGTGAACGATATTTATATCGATTTTATTCATTTTGAAATGAATTGAATTGAAAACGATTTCGAAATGAATTGAATTGAAAACGATTTCGAAAGGAATTGAATTGAAAACGATTTCGAAATGAATTGAATTGAAAACGAATTCAAATTGAATTGAAAGCGAATTGAAATGAATTCAAATTGAATTGAAATTTGAATTGAATAGAAAGGAATTTTAAAATGAATTTATAAAGAAGAATTCAATTTTGATTTGAATTGAAAAGGAAGTTGAAATTGCTTTTGAAACGAATTTAAAACTATTTATATAATTCGTTTTAAAAAGAAATCGATGAAATATATATTTTATATATAATATAATGGCCTGAATAGAACGCGCCGCGCCGCGGCAGTTCGCGAATTTCGACCATTGACTTCGAACGGATATTACGGGAGATCCGACCGTCGGATTCTCCTAAAACTGGAACCGTTGGGTTCGTATCGAAAAGAGCTTTCTAACGAATATTATAAATTAGAAATCTAACAGTTGGATTTGGAATTATGTCCAAATCAAATTTGAAAAAGGTCGATGTAAGTGCAGTTCGATGGCCGTTGATGGAAATCGACTGTACGGGCCTTGATAAAATTATTAAAAATAGTAATAATTTGTGTAAAATCATAAGAAATGATTTAGAAAGAATTGGGATGAAAAACTCCATATTTGAAAAGATAAAAATAGATTTTTATCGAAGTAAACTAGTTTTGAACTAGAATTATAATTCTATTTATTTTTAAATAAATAAATTGATTTTGAAAAGGGTTTTAAAAATAACCAGAATTTCCAATGATTGCATTGGAGTGGATTTGAATCGAAATTGTCTTCGGAATATTTCGATGTTGGAATTCGTGATTATACAGATGTTGTCATGGAAATTTGAAAGATATATATTTATATCGTTATTTCCAATATGACATTTGTTAATCGTAGAATTTGATATTCAACATAAGCCGATATATTTTCTATTCAGAGCCTTATATTGAATATCAAATGTGATTTGGGTTTGTCGTGAATGGTGTCTTCACTAACACTGTTCTTGAACCCAGTTGAGAAAAGATTAAATCTTTTTATTTAGATTTAATGAAGTGTACCAATTAAATGATATTTAATTGGAATTGAATTGGTATTGATTTTTGGGTTTATCGTGAGCAGTGTTTTAAATAACACTTGTTCTTTAACCCGATAATTAATGGAATGATTTTTGGGTTTATCGTGAACAGTGTTTTAAATAACACTTGTTCTTTAACCCGATAATTAATGGAATGATTTTTGGGTTTATCGTGAACAATGTTTTAAATAACACTTGTTCTTTAACCCGATAATTAATGGAATGATTTTTGGGTTTATCGTGAATAGTGTTTTAAATAACACTTGTTCTTTAACCCGATAATTAATGGAATGTGATTTTGGGTTTATCGTGAACCGTGTTTTAAATGACACTGATTCTTTAACCCAGTTAACGATTAAAACTAAGTGGAGTTTTAATGAATCTTTAATTAGATTGAAATGATCGAGAATGGAGGATCACCAGTTTTGCTCCAGGCGATAGTTAAATCTTTAATTAGATTTGAACGTGAAATGGTAATTGAATTTACCGATAACACCGTGGTGTTAGATATGAAGTACTACCAGTTTTACTTCATGGGATGAATAGGTTGGGATTGGGAAATTAAAACAAATGATTACTTCGGTAAGGTTCGCTAATCCCGACTAGTTTTGAATTGATATTCAAAAATAGATTAAAGAATAAATTCAAGAAATTTAGCTTGGATAAAATTAATGGGAACCTTTCCCTATGAATATGAAATCAGAAACTAACTATCGGTTAGCTAAGCAGAATGGTTTTCTGGATACTGATCTGATGTTGGTTTCGGCCTTCGGGGTTAATATTTGGGGAATTATTCTCTTGATTAATTTACGGTTAGTGACTGATGAATTGGAATGAGGCATATGTTGTGTTTGTGTAACACTTATTTAAAATATACGCGAGTTATTCGGAAAGACCGGGTTTATCCCATTCTGAATAACTGATACGACGATAAGTCGAAGATGCAGACGATGGTCGAAGACCGGAAGTCTTCACGTCGTTTGGGTGATTACTGGTGATCTTGATTGGGCTGTACACCCAAGAAGATGGAAACAGTTGGTGATCGTCCAGACGTACTTGGAGATCGATGGATATGCGGGGTACTAGGTGCCTCCGGTTTCGTTCAGCCCCAGAACGGACTTGTAAATGGACTGTGTGTCTAACATTGGATTTTAGTCCGTGTGATTGATCTCTATTAAATATATATCTGCTTGGCGGCGGAGAATTTATTCTCTTGCTTAACGCCCTTCTCTGAGACGTACGAGCTCAGGGGTTATATATTGATGGATATCAATCACATGGAGTGAATTGCCTGTGTGGCATGCTTAAGTGGCAAATGATCAAGGCTTCTGTTGAAAAGCAAAGTCTTGTGGTTGATGATCGAAGCACGGCCTTTGTGGCGTAGCTTTGTGTAACGTTGATTCGCGAGTATCACACCCGGTATGAACCAAAAACGGAAGACGGACCTCAGGGAGGACATGCGTTTCTTTCTAGTTAGGAGTGGCGTCAGTGCTTGAACTGGCTGACGAGTTTGACTCATGTGGATGTTACTCATTATTACTTGCTGAAAAGCGAGGCGCCTCGTGATATCGGTTTCGGCCGATGCTTCTGGTCGGCTGACGGGCCAGGCTTACGCCCCAAAGGGCGGGGAAACGCAGTGTTCAGGCATAATAATCCACATCGGTGGACCGGCCCTGATGATCTAAAGGGTCGATGCGCTCTGACCCTATGGCTCGGGCTAGAGAGTCACAAATCGGTAGAGGATCTTGCCCCTAGCCTCGGTTCATACCATAAATGATAACCCAACTTCCAATACGACGTCTTGCGGTTTTGATTGTAAACTTATATATGGCGACATAGTGTTATGGGGCATTCATGCCGCCTATGATTGATACTTATGATTTGAAGTTGTTTTATACACTATACACTTATAATAGTATCAAATGATTTGTTTTAAACGTACTAAGCATGTTTGGCTATTATAAGGGAAAACCCTATCCTCGGCTGCGTTGCATTGTGTGATGGGACCTGGGTCTTATAATAGCTTCATTTTTAGAAAAGCATTGCGCTGTTTACTTATATGCACTGGTGTTCTTGGGAGGAAACCCGTTCCGTGTTATACGGCGTGGTCCCTTGATTTACCTATCTTTAAAATAAAGATTAATAACTGTTTTAGTTCTCACACCAGTCACATGACTGACCTGGAGTTTATTGTTTTAACCTAAACTCTGGGTGCCCTTATTTTCGACACGGGCACCTAGTAGTTTTGGTTTTGCAGATTTATATTCATAGGATCCTGGTTTACAGCTGGAATGATATCCGGAAAGCTTTGTATCCGTATATCTCTTCTAGTTGTGTATTGTATTATTTTCCGCTGCGATGTATTTAAATGTAATTTAAATCTCTGATATTTATTTCTGTGTAATATTTATTCGTTTATACTCTGTATATTCTTGTAATCTGATGCATTGTTGTAATATACAGTGAAATGTTCTTTTATATGCGTTCTGTTGTGGCTTGTTCTCGAACTATCCGACGCTTTCCTTTACGGGGAAGTTACGGGTTTTTACAACTTACTATGATGATCGTCCATAGCAGCCTGGCACGCCTTTCAGCGCATTATTCCTCTTGTTTAGTGCGGGGGTTATGGGCGGTTGTCTCATTCATCCTGTTCCTGGATACCTTGTATGGACGGATGTCTGACAAAGTATTTCCAAAGGAATTACGTACGTTGATGTCTTCAAACATACTGTGGTTGACGGCGGAGAAATGGTTTTTCTCTAGCCAAATAACTAGAGTATTTTTATGAATGTCAATTAGTGATATCTGGCGGATCTGACGATATGGCATTTAAAGTGAATGGTGACTAGATGTTCCAAAAGTAAATTCTGACCTCAAGCATCATCAACTAGGAAATGACAAAATTCAGGCAGACAGAATGGCTATGTGGGTCGCTCCCATTAGGGTGTATAATCACCTATCTAGAGAAATTCCTTTTGCTTCTTTAATCTATTTCGATGTTGTCCCTTTTTGGGGAATGGTGGTTTGAGCCCAACTGTTGGTGATATACATTCGATACACTCAAGAGAAATGAGTGGTCGATCATGTGTGGGCCGGGTTGCAAGACATTCTTGTTGAACCCAGTTTATTCCCCTCTAGAGATACACTATCGGCAGGTGGTCCCATACCTTGTCATAGTCAGAATCCAATCTCCAATAAGCGCCCGAGTTTTGATTGTGTGCTATATATGTGGAGCGTGTGATGCAAGCATTCCGCTAGATTGATATCTACTTGTATTTAGACACTATTATAATATCAGAAAGGATATTGATTTCAAAAAAGTTTTGGGTTATCGTAAGGTAAAAACCGCCCGTATTTATATATGGATTTGGTCTTACGATTATCCTTTTCTTTCGAAAAGATTTTTGAAATTTAAAATCAAGTTGGATGATCCCCCTTAAACCTTTTTCCGAGTTTTTCTCACTCTGGTTCACCAGACCGACCCAGTGTTTTGTAAATGCTCGGGATAGACCGGGTTGTACAGGCCCAGGTTATCGGACGCTGCGAAGTCCATAGACAAGCTGGAGGTGTTCAGACGTATGATATTATATAGCTACTATTCCGCTATGTGTTGTATATGAGGATAGATTGTTATAACTGTCCAAAGGTGTTGATGTACTCCGATATTGTAAGTATTTTTCAAAGCTCTCAGTAAAGATTTATTTCTGTATTATATTTTGTTCCGCTGCGATGTGAGACTCTGTGTTGTGTTGTTTCTTCTTCTTCTTCTTCTATTGTGATATTTCTTTCTTTCTTATCTCACCCTTTAATTTCTTTTTAATAACTATCCAGTATTTTCAGCATTTGGAAGATTGGCAAGGGATGCAGAATTGTATTTATGTCGATTTTCGGGGTCAAAAACCCTTGGGTCGTTACAACGGTTTTGATTGTAAACCTATATATGGCGACATAGTATATGGTAGTTATGTCGTCTAGGATTGATACATTTACTTTGAAGTATTTTTGAAACTTATTAGGCACTAATAATAATATTAAAAATATTATTTTCTACGCATCATGCATTTTTGATCATTATAAGCTAAATCTCTAGCCTCCGGTCTGCGTTGCATTGTGTGATGGGACATGAGTCTTATAATGATTTCATTTTCTAAAAAAGCATTGCGTTGTTTTTGACTTAAAATTTATAAAACTTATGCACTGGCAATCCAATGGAGTAAACCCGTTCCGCGTTAGCGGCGTGGTCCAGTGAGTAGTCATATTGTTAGTTTTGTAAGATTTCTCATACCACTCCCATGACTGACTCGTATTTTGTTTCACTTTGCAAACTCGGGTGCCCTCTTTCCACACGGGCAGACAAATGACAAGTTTCAGGTAGGGATATTTTCTGGGCTGGAGCTTGCTGATGAAGAGGATGAAGAATCTTTTCTTTTTATCTTCTTATTTACTTCTTGAGACACTATTGAGTACTGATGTATTTTGGGAGATTGAGACTTTATTTCTTTCTTTGTTTTAGACATCTATTTTGCTAAGTGTATCCTGTACTGCTTTCTCTGATATGTGCGATGTTATGTTGTGATGACATTTCCACTGCAATGATTTATATGTTATGTTATTATCTAAGGTCTGTTATTATTTTAACTATGTTATGCTCCTATGATTATTCTTACTTTCGTACCATGGAAGATGGGTCGTCACATTTTGTAACACCCCACGTCCATTAATGTCAATCTCAAAGGGAATGCATTAACTTCCACGGAGCATTATTAGTCTATAGAATATAACAAGATAGATACATATATTGGTACTTGAAAATTTTAAACAACTTTTATTACAGCAGAGAAATAGTTTGATTACAACAAATTCATAAACCAACAGTAAAACCAAGTACACTTAATATCCATCTTGACAAATTGTTTTCTGAGTACATAAAGTAAAACAGCATAACCCCAATGTAAACAGCCATAAAAGAGATGAGCTGAACTTTACTTTCAGCAATCCAAGCACTTCCAAAAGAGAGAGAAAGAGATTCGAGATCAAGCTCCACTAGTACTAGTCCCACCCTGTGAACCGGGGGGGGGGGGGGAGGAAGAAAAGAAGCGAAAACAAGGGGGTCAGGCTAAAGTCTGGCGAGTATAATAACTTTAACAATATAATTATTAAAGTAACTAGGATAAGGCATAAACTGGTAAAACAAGGTATGACTGTGAAACAAGTGGGCATGACAAAGCAAACAAGAGGAATATTATGACGTTAATCTCGTTCCTAATCACTATAGGACAATTACTGTACTGCACCGCTACTAATCACCTTAAAAGTTGATCCCGCCTACAGGACATAATAATGATAATGGTAGTTTCGTGTACCCCTAGCTGCCTTCATAGGTGTCGTCTGCCCTTATCTCCACTTGTTGTACCGACTACCCCCATGCGATCGGCTCCCAAACTCGTAGATACCCGTGCTGGTCCCACAATGGGGTGTATCACTCCCCATAGTGGCAACCAGATACCACCAAAGATGCACAGCTTATATCTACACGATGCACCAATGTCTTACCTACCAGCCCGGGCCCACGCACGCACATGACCCCGTTGGACTTGCGTTGCCACCGCTAACCCGTTTTGACCTCTTACAATCAAACCAAGTAAGCGTGTCCCGTCCTCGACTTGGGTCGAGCTCACAAAGATACTTAATGGGTTACTGGTTTGAAAAGGGTCCCCATGCCTGACACAAGCTTTCCACCTACCCTTGGTCCCTACTAAGTTTTCCCACTTAACCCCATTCTTATTCATGTCTTCTTACATGTTTCAACTTGGTTAAGTGTTTCTAATCATATTTCACAAGCCACCCAAGGCCACCCACTTAACCCCCTTGTCCCACAACATGTTTATCTGGTTAAGTGTTACTTAATTCATTAGAACCGTAACCTTGTAAAGACCTCCCACATTAGACAACCATTTGCGGTTGCTAGATTTGCCGGGCAAGTCCAGGCAATCTTATACCGCAAATGAGCCTAAGCTCGTGTCTTTACAACTGTTACACATTTAATTTGTGCCTTTGACCTCTCACATTAGACTACCGTTTGTGGTTGCTGGATTTGTCGGGCTGGTTCGGGCAGTCTTACACCACAAACGAGTCTAACCTCGTGTCTTAGGCGGTTAATTATTGCACATAATTATTTAACCCCAAATTGGATTAATATCCCTATTCAAATTTGTCAATAAATTCCAAATTTATTTGTGTCCATAATTGTCACCTAAATTATGTCCATAATTTCAGGTATATAATTTATACCAATTAATGTCTCAAATTAATTGTATGCCTTTTAAGGCCATTTTATGCCAATTCACAATTACGTATATTCAATATTTTCCCATTGTCCCCACGCTATTCGTACGTTTAGATATGACATATGTTAGACTCGTAATAGTCTAACTTATAAAAAGAAAAGCAACATCACAATTTGCATAATACATAAAATAGATCTAAAATCATGACATAAGCTTACATAGCCAATAACTTGCATAGGCAATACACAAATTTGCATAACTATCATAGATCTAAATATAGATCTAAACATAAAGATGTGAACTTGCATATATGGATATGGTTTTCCTATAACTGGCATACGAATTTCATTCAAACTAGCATATGATTCACATACAAAACTAGCATAGGTAATGGGCATATAGAACATAAATTTGCATAACTATGTACTGCCATGGATCTAAATATAGATCTAAACATAAAGATGTGAACTTGCATATGGATCTAAACAAAAAGATGTGAAATTGCATATGGATCTAAACATAAAGATGTGAACTTGCATATGGATCTAAACATGTAAATTAATGTTACATGTTTGCATACAAACTAGCAAATGTATCTACATGATTCACATATGCTTTAACATCCCAAACTTTCATAAGATTCACATATGTCTTAATATCCCAAACTTGCATAAGATTCATATATGTTTTAACATCCCAAACTTGCATAAGATTAATATAAGAACATATAGTCAAACATCACAAACTTGCATATAATTTGTATAAGAACATGTAATCCAACATCACAAACTTGCAAATAATTCAACATCACATGAATCAAAATCATATTCTCATAATCCAAATTATAATTTATCATAATTAGATTAATTAATTATTTTGTGAAAGATATTATGCTCACAAAAAAAAAGAATAGTCTTGTCTTTCTGGGATCTGTATTCTAAAACTGAATTGCTCGCCTTTGATGAAAACTAATTGTTGTTTAGATTAGATATTGATTCTTGCTTCTATCTTGTTTTTGAGTTGAAAGAGATGGCGGCTATTCTAGGTTCTCCATTGACGGCATGACGGCTCTTGGTATGAATTAGTATGATTTAGGGTTGAGAGTTAGGTTGCTTATATAGAATTTTAATTAATTAAGAGCCGTCAGATTAACCTAGAATCAATCAAGACCATCCAGTCAAGATAGAATAACACCGCAGCCCTAATGACTCAGGAACGAGTCAAAACAGTGTCATATTCCAGATCTTCCCGGAGGGGGGGGGGGGAGGGCAAGTCAACCCCCTGGTCGACCTGTATGGGTAGGTCGACCCCCTGGTCGACCTGGCCTTTAGGCGGGAATTTTCCCGCCCAGCCTGCTTCCCTGTTTTGAATTTTGAACTCAAATTTTCTGATTCGAGCTGTTTTTAATTTATTTAAATTCTGAAACTTCTGAAGGCCATAACTTCTTCATACAAAGTCCAATTCACACAAACTCGGACTCTATTTCAAGCAGAATTCCGAGATGAACGCAATTGCGTAATCCGTTTCCCTTAATTCTCACATTTGAAATTAAATATTCTTTAATTCGTTAACTTTAATATTTAAAATCACGGGGTGTTACATTCTCCCCTCCTTATCTTCAAGTTAAGGAGAATGCATATCCTAACATCCAATCATCCATCCACTCAACCATCAAACACAAGCATCCATTATCCTTGATTTCTAATGTTGTATGAACATATGCAAAAAGTGTGTGTATATGTTCCTTATCTAATGCAAAATCAGGCGGTCTACTAATTCAGTTGATCTCCTTAATGCAAATCATGATAGTGCCATGCGTCCATTATGTATGCGAAAGAATCCTATCGATACATATTATTTCTACATGTGTGCACAACCATTCATCAAAATGCAGCATCCATATGATAACACAACCATTATACATCCTTTAATTTAGATATGCACACACATTTATTTGCAGTATCAAGGTGATTGAGCCGATCTAGTGCCTAATGTGTGTGTACATGCATCCACAAGCAACCACTAGAAATCACTTGCATCCATTTGCATCTACCAAACATAACATGTCTTAAACACATGTTTGCAACCATAGGGTTCTTCCTAACTAAAGATCAAAGATGTCATCGCAAAGATAATACTAAAAGATAGGATAGGTATCAACAAAGCGGTAGAAAAAGGAGAAAAATAAAACATACCCTCAAAAAGGAAAGGGTACAGCGTACGCATCTTGTCTTCCGTCTCCCAAGTCGCGTCTCTTTGATCATCTCCCCATTGCACTTTGACCAACTTGACCTCTTTGTTGCGTAGCTTTTTGACCTCCGATCCAAGAATGCGTGTAGGAACTCGTCTAACAGTGGCATTGCTCTCTACTTTCACTTCTTCGAGCGTGCTCGGCTCCACCACTTCCGCCGTATCGTGTAAACACTTACGCAAATGC
Organism: Allium sativum; assembly: GCA_030737875.1. Lineage (NCBI taxonomy): Eukaryota > Viridiplantae > Streptophyta > Magnoliopsida > Asparagales > Amaryllidaceae > Allium > Allium sativum. The sequence continues at coordinate 603,389,479 of CM060926.1, read as the reverse complement.
GAAACGTGAAACACGTCATGAACACCACTGAGCTTCTTTGGTAACTTTACTCTATACGCCATCTGCCCAATCCTCTCTGTAATTGGAAGCGGTCCTACGAACCTCGGTGCCAACTTACCTACTGATCCAAAATGGATTACGTTTCTCAACGGTGACACCTTAATGAAAACCATGTCCTCAACGTTGAACTCAAGATCGGTTCATCTCTTATCAGCATATGACTTCTATCGGTCTTGTGCCGTCTTCATTCCACGTCGAATCAAGTCTATCTTCTATGAAATCTCCCTAATCATGTCGGGTCCAAGCAAAACCTTATCTGTGGATTCCCACCAACAAGTAGGTGATCGGCACGGTCGTCCATAAAGAGCCTCAAAAGGTGCCATGCCAATGCTAGCCTGAAAACTAATATTATAGACCAACTCCACTAATGGAAGATGTTCTTCCCATGTTCCTCCAAAGTTTAGGATGCACAGCCTCAGAAGGACTTCTAGAATCTAATTTATTCTCTCAGTCTGGCCGTCCGTTTGAGGGTGATAAGCGGTACTTAAGCATAATTGTGTTCCAGCCGCCTTTTGTAAGCTTTTCCAAAATTCACTTGTGAAAATGGGATCTCTATCGCTCACAATACTAGAGGGTATGCCATGCAGACGAACTATCTCTCGAAGGTAAACGGATGCTAACCATGCAGCGGTCCTTCTACTTTAACAGGAATAAAATGGGGACTTTTGGTAAGTCTGTCTACAATTACCCAAATCCCCATATTACCCTTCCTTGATCTTGGTAACCCATCTACAAAATCAATGGAAATACTTACCCATTTCTAAAGCGGAATCTCTAAGGGGGTGGAGCGAACCTCCGGGCTTCTTTTGCTCCGCCTTAACTTGCTGGCACACTAAGCATCTAGAAACGAACTCAGCCACGTCCTTCTTCATTCCGGCCCAAAAGAAAACTCGCTTCATATCCCTATACATATTGTTACCACCGGGATGTATGGTCATCTTAGAGCAATGTGAGTCTTCAAGAATTGCCTTCTTCAAACTCTCGTCTTGTGGTACATAAAGCCTCCCATCTCTACACAGCCAGCTTCTCTCATCTATAGCATATCTATTAAGATGACTCGAAGACTCCCCTCCTATAAGCTTGCCTACTATCTCAACCTACAGTGGGTCATTTCGCTGTGCCTCTCCAACTTGACCCAAAAGTGTAGGTTGCACCTCTAATGATGCCAACAATTGGGTACATAATCGATAGAGGGTCTGAAGTCAAAGGTAGATATATACTCCAAACTCTGTCGCTCTATGAACAAAGGACATAAAGTCAACTTCTTTCTACTTAAGGCGTCAGCTACAACGTTACCATTGCCAGGGGTATATGCGATCTCAAAATCGTAGGATGCCAAAAAATCCGTCCACCTCTGTTGCCTCAAGTTTAGGTCTTTCTGAGAGAATAAGTACTTTAGTGACTTATGGTCTGTATACAACTCAAACCTTTCGTCAAGCAAATAATGACGCCATGACTTAAGTGCAAAAACTATGGCAGCCAACTCTAAGTCGTGGGTAGGGTAATTTTTCTCGTGGGCTTTCAACTGTCTTCCACCATAGCATATCACCTTTCCCTCTTGCATTAAAACTGTGCCAAGCCCCATCCCGCATCTTCGGTGTATACCGTGAATGGCTTACTCTCGTCTAGCAATACTAAAATTGGTGCTGTCGTCAAAGCCCTCTTCAGATGTTGGAAAGCATCATCACAGTCAACATCCCAAGAAAAAGTCAAATTCTTCTTCGTTAATCGAGTAAGTGGGGCTGATATCTTCGTGAAGTCCTTAATGAACTTCCTATAATACCCAGCCAACCCTAAAAACCTTCTTACTTCTGTTGCGTTCTTAGGAATTTTCCAATCTTGGATTGTCACTACCTTAGCGGGATCCACAGCTATCCCTTCCTTAGAGACCACGTGTCCTAAGAACCTCACTTCTTTTCTCCAAAAATGGCACTTGGAGAACTTAGCTTTAAGTTGATGCGCTCATAGGGTCTCTAAGACTTCCCTAAGATGTAGGGCATGCTCTTCTTCACTTTTAGAGAAAATCAGGATATCGTCCACAAAGACTATCACAAAATTGTTTAGAAACTCCCTAAACACCCTACTCATTAAGTCAACAAAGTATGCGGGTGCATTCGTCAAACCAAAAGGCATGATGAGCCACTCGAAGAAACCGTCAAGAGTTTTAAATGCAGTCTTATCGATGCTATCTTCAGCCACCCTTAGCTAATGAAACCCTGTAGCCAAGTCTAATTGCGAGAAAACCGAAGCACCCACCAACTGATCGAATAAATCATCTATCCTCGGCAATGTGTGTCTGTTCTTATTTTTGAGCTTATTTAGCTCTCTATAGTCCACGCACAATCTAAGAAAACTATCAACTTTCGTAGCAAACACTAGTACAAAATGTTTCTGTTGCATCGCCTCATTTGCTTCGATTGCGCTCATAACCGAAGCAAATAGTATCATTTGCTTCGGTTCTGTTAACAACCAAAGCAAATACACCGAAACAAATAGTGTTATTGCTTCAGTTGTCCTTACAACTGAAGTAAGTAGTGTTATTTGCTCCGGTTGTGTTAACAACCGAAGCAAATGCAGGAAGCAAATATTGTTATTTGCTTCAGTTGCTCTTACAACCGAAGCAAATAATGTTATTTACATCAGTTTCTTAGGAACTGAAGCAAATGCACCGATGCAAATAGTACTATTTGCATTAGTATTTTCGGAACCGATGCAACTGCAAATTATTTTAGTTGGAGCAAATCCATGTGTTAATAATCATAAATAATGACATACAATTTTCATTTTTTATAATTTATCATAATTATGATTATCCACAAATAATTTGTAATTATTAATTATTATAAACAATCAAAAATTAATTTTATATTTAATAGTTTATATTAGTAAGTTATTAATAATTAGTAAATTGTAATCAGTATTTAGTAACTACATTTAATAATTAATTAATATTAAATAATTAGCAATTAGTAGTTATTAATCCGTATTTGCAATTAATGTTTAACATCTAATTAATAAGTAATATCCAAAAATAAAGAAGTGATATTTAGTTTTTAATAACTAATATTAATCATTATTACTTAATATTTACTCTCAAATAATTAATTATTAATAATTAGATTATAATTGGGAGTAATATTCAAAAGTCAATATCCATATTTAATATTTATGTAGTGATATTTAATACTAAATAAGCATTTTAAAACAATTAGTAGTTAATAATTACTATTAACAAATTCATAATTAATAAATGATCATTAATTAAGAAAAATGTGTAATAATTCGTTAATTAATCACCACCTGTAAGTGACAATATTACGATTGGGTATTTGCAACGTTCAAAAAACGAAAGTTGTAATATAAGATTTCTAACAACTAACTTTTCCTGACAGTTGCAATAAAGGGTTTTAATAATTGGCTTTTTCCTAACAATTATGATATATGTATTTCTTAAAATTAGTTTTCTTGACAATTGCAATAAACACATTTCTGACAAATGTTTGCTCAAGTTAGCCATATAAAAGATTTATAACATACTATTAGTTTTCATCATTGTGTATATTGATATTTTCTCAAAGTTTACAAAATGATTAAAAATTTGATATACAAAGTTATCAGGTTAAGATTTTTTCTTAAAAACAATATATTCAATAATCGATATTTAATAATAAATAATCAATCATAAAAAACAACTTATATAGGTCACTATTTACATTTTATTACATTTAATTGTTAACCGTAAATAATTTATGGTTACTAGTTATTTTAAATAATCAATACTTATTTTTTGTATTTAACGATTTATCACAATTAATTATTATTAATAATTAGTAACCTATAGTTAATATTTTAATTATATTTAATAATCAATAAATATAATTAATAATTAAAATTGGATAATTAATAACTAATATTTGATAATTAATGCCTGAAATTTAATATTCAATTTTATTTAGTATTGAATATTTAATTATTATAACTGATAATTATATTTAATATTTAATATTCACAAAACTTAAGATTTTGGAATTTTCTAAGCTAAACCTAAAGATAATCATAAAATTTAAAAGTAAAATTATGAAATTTCCATAGAATGAAAAGTATAGAAAATTAAATTAAATTAAATTTAAACTGTCATAACATGTATATATAAAAATCTGTACAAATCGCTTAATGCTCAGACTAAGTAGCAAAGCCGCACTAAGTAATTCAAACAACCCGACCCGACATCGGAACGAAAGAAGGTAACCTACTTCGTTCAATTCACACTCCGCCATCCCTCTTCCAATTATTCCTTTCATTTTAATGTCGTCCGAAACCTTATAGGGCTTCATGAGAAAATTCTCCACAATGAATCGCTTTAATTTCTCACGATCTAGCACCTTTGTTATGCTTTCAAGCATTTACGCAATAGAGGTGCTTCTCTATGACAACTAGATCCGATTAGAACTAATTGGTTTGATGTTCTCTTGCATGTTGCTGAGTATGTTGGATTCGTAAGTTTGGAGATCCTTAAAGCTCTCTGTGAGTTCTTCACTGAATCAAGAAACATGAATTAAACTCTCATTGGAAAGGTAAATGTTGGTACATTTCCACTTCTCCACTGTCTTTCATTCTTTCTTATTTTGTTCTTTTTTTCCTACCTATTTTCTGTTTTACTTTTTTGTTGCATGTTCTGTGAAAGGTTAGATTATTAGCACTTTCGCCATGTTCAAATAGCCCAGGGTTATGGATTTTGGATCTTGTGTCTGTTTAATTCTCGAAAAATGAAAATCAGTGTTTAGCACAACTCAACAAAACTTTTCTTAAATTCATATATGCTAACAAAGTACATCTCTAGTTATATTCTCATTGCATTATCTAAAAAAGAGTTGAGAAAATTGATGCTTTTTTTACTTTCATAGTACTGTTTATTTTCCCTCTAAAAAAGGGGGGAAATTATATGTATAGTTTGAACAAATATGTTTACTGTTAACTTAGGTAACAGTTTATGGATGGTGTTTTCCTTTCTAACTGTTCAGCATACATCGGAACTAGTTTTGAATATTTGGGTTAACTGTTTAGAATGTTGATAGCTAATTTATGGATGGTGTTTTCCTTTCTAACTTTTATCTTGCTCAGCAAAGGCACATGGTAATCATGTTGCTTGCTCAAAAAGAAAATAACAAATAAATGAGTTAATTACAAAAGGGGCGAAGTCACATGTTAGTGAGTTAATATATCATGTTGCAAATGATGAATACAATTAATTTACTGAATAGATGTTCACTTTTATTTCTTTTGCAAAACATGTATCCCACTACCTACAAAAACATATTCTACAGGAATGGGTAATGTCTTAGGCAAAAAAGATTTTTACTTATTGTATGATTGAAGCCAGTGGATATATTCAAATGTGGAGATACTATATGTTACAAAATTCCGATGGAATGCAAGAGACCGAATAGTAGGGAAATTTTAAAGGAAAGTGACGAATGTTTTATATACTTTTGGCTTGTAAAAGTTTAATGTTTAATATACTTTTATCTTGTAATCTGAACATGTAGCTGCTATGTGCTTCCATGGTATGGTGTCTATGAGACACAAAAATAATTTCAGATGAATACCCAGATGTTTAAGGGAGTTGACGTATCCATTATGGGTCGAATGAAGGCATATCGACAGAATCAAGATTGTTGCTGTTTCTGGCTAAAACAACTAGATGGTGGGGGTGATATTCCATAACTGATTTTGTTTGCACATGAACTCAACTGAAGTTGGTTGCATGATATTGCTTCTTTTCTAACTTGGGGTGAATGACTTAGGAGGAGGAGAGCTTACACTTGTCTAATAAGGTAATCAATGTTGATGTGCCTCTCATGTTATAGTTTAATTTCTTGTTTGTGTAGGTTGGTTTTGAGAGTTTTACGAGGAACCAGTGTGTTAGAACTGATAACAGAAATAGTTGGAAGAGTTTTTTTCCTCTTTTTATTTGAAACGAAAGTTTAATATAATAATAATAATAATTGTTTGATTTTTGTTGGTGCGTTAGCGAAAACCGTGCGAAGCTATTAATAACTACATGTGTGCATCTATATACATAATTATGTTCCATATATAAGGTAAGTTGTCGTGTTAAGATTTGTGTTCCATGCGTTTCACTAAACACAAAATATGTACTTGCTTTTGTTCAATGTTTCTAGATTTGGTTCTTAAAGCAGAATAAAGTAAAATGAAAATTGTTACTGTGTAATTTATCAGTGTTTTTTGAGCCACATAAATTATTTTTAACATGCACCTTATTATGTTTGGCCACATAACTTATTTTCATGACAATTGTAGGCAGCCAATGAAGATGAGAAAAGGGAAGAAGCAAAATTGAAATAAGAAGGTTTGTTTTTCTTCCAACAAATTTTTCTTTGCATAAGCTATAAGGCTTATCCTCAAATTTATTTCTTTAACGTTAAACAAGTTGAGTTTGAGTTGAACTTCTTATTTACATATCAAATAGTTGATCATATCAGGCCTTCTAACGTATATATGCTTTTTGAAGTCAAAATGTATTTGAATGTTTTGTTCTATTGAGAAAGGATTGGATTTGCATATGTGGACGTCTTTGGTTACACTGCATTGTTTATTAATATAGGTGTTGAATTATATTACATACCTAACTGTAAACAATTCAGGTTAACATGGTTATGGAATATACCGTTTGATAGTCTAGACATGGCATCAAAAACATTAATCAATATCATAGCACAGTGAAACTTTTTGTAATAACCCGAAAATCTGGGCCAGTTTAAAATTTTTATTTTGGCAATTTTAGCGAATTTTGAATATTTAAAATGAATTATTTTAAATAATATCGACGAGAAATTTATTTTGAATATAATTAGAACGTATATATTATATACGTCGTCGTTAGAATATAAATATTTATATATAATTATAAATATAATTGAAAATGGCGCGGTAGTTCGATAATTCGATTTCAAACTTCAATTGAACGTACCGGGTGCAAAACAATCCGGATTTTAGTGAAACCAAAAACATTAGGATCTAATTGATGATATCTTTCCAACGAATCCGAAAAATCAAAATCTCATAGCGGGAATCAAAAGATATGTCCAGCTGAAAATTCTGAATAGTCGCTATGGAATTCGGGCCCTTAAAAATAGACATTTTGCAAACGACCTCGGATTTCGACGAAACAACTTTTGTTGGATCCGTGATGTCAAATTATTGCTAGGTTTCAAATTTCATAATTTTTCGAATCAATATGTGAGCGTGGCAAAGGAAAACGCGTTTGACCAGTTTTAGTTGATTTTAATCGACTGGAAATTGGCCATTTTTCAAACGGTCTCAGAATTCGATGAAACTAGTTTTGTTAGGACCGCATCGTCAATACGAAGCTAGAAAATATTTTTATGGAATTTTTAGAGTATGTGACCCCGGTAAATTGAAATACGTGTTCAAATTCAATATATATAGTTATATGTTGATTTCAACGAAAACTGATCGAAACGATCGAATCAGCTTACGATACATATCCCATTGTATTCGGAATGGGGGTAAAACATTATGGACGACAGGCGGGGGGCCTCATTTTGAGGTCGTATGTAAAAGTCAACTTTTTGCAATTAAAATAATAATAAAAATAAATATCTCTCTCCTTCCTTTAATCTCTGCCCCCCCCCCCCGTTCGAATTTCATTTTATAGAAAGAAATAAAAAAAATCTCTAAATCGCGTCGATGCCCCCCCCCCCCCCGATGGACCGCGCCGCCGCGCGAGAGCCCCCCCTCCTCCTACCGCCGACCTCGCTCCACCCTCGACCTCGCCCAAGCCCCATCTCCAGTCACGACGCCGCCAGGTGGGGCCCCCAACCACCGCCGCCCTCCATCTTCTTCTTCCCCGACCTCCTCCTCTCCTCCTTCAGTCGCCCTGCCCTCCTATAGGAGCTCCGACGCGCAGCTACCCCCCCCCCCCCCCTCTGTAAGTTTCCCTGATTTTTATTGATTTTAAAAACTGATTTTTATTGATTTTAAAAACTGATTTTATTGTGTTTAAAAACTGAAAGAAATTAGATTTTTAATTTAGGAAAAGCTTAGATTTTGAAATAAAAAAAGGTTAGATTTTTAAAATAGAAAAGACGAGATTTTTAAAATAGAAAAGGCGAGATTTTTAAAATAGAAAAGAATAGATTTTTAAAATAGAAAAGATTAGATTTTTAAAATAGAAAGGTTAGAATTTTTAAAATGGAAAAGATTTGATTTTTCTATATGAAAAGACCATATTTTTATAAGTGAAAGGCGAGGTTTTTGTTATAGAAAAGAACAGATTTTTATAAGTAGAAAGATCGAATTTTTACAGTTTGAAATGAATATAAAAATATAATCTTTATATTTGAAAAGGCGAAATCTTTATATAGAGAATATCGATGTAAAAATATAATTTTTATCTATATAGTAGCAAAGTAAAAATAGAATTTTTATCTATATGATAACGATGTAAAAAGAGAATTTTTATCTATATAGTAGCGGTGTGAAAATAGGAGTTTTATCCATAAAGCGTGATTATAAAAATGGGATTTTTATATATATGGCAACGAAGTAAAAATTCGATTTTTATATATTGAATAGGGAAGTAAAAATTCGATTTTTATATATTGAATAGGGAAGTAAAAATTCGATTTTTATATATTGAATAGCGAAGTAAAAATTCGATTTTTATATATTGAATAGGGAAGTAAAAATTCGATTTTTATATATTGAATAGCGAAGTAAAAATTCGATTTTTATATATTGAATAGCGAAGTAAAAATTCGATTTTTACATATGTAGAGAATACGGGCAACGAAAGTGACAAAAGGCGAGCACGGTGAAGATGTTCTACATAGGAAGTGTCGTGGAGTTAGGATAGCTATTTGTGAGAACTTCTCACTCTTCAATTTCTTTTTCTAGTTATATATATATACTAGGATGCAGACGGTGTTTAGTAGCACCCGACACCCGTCATCCACAGACCATGGATGGCTTGTTTTTTTAATTGTTTGGTTGTGTAGTTGGTTAGATTATTAGAGTTGAACTGAATTGTTTGGTGAAATGAAATTGATTTGATTGATGTGTGAATGGTGTGGGCCTTCACTAGACCGGGGATAAGGCTAGGCCTTGTCCCGTTTCTAGTATCGTGCCGTTATGCCGCCGAAATTTTCTAAAATAAGTTAGAAAAATAAAAATATCATTTTTATTTTGTAAATGAACTGAATAAAAATCCATGTGTTAAAATAAAATATTTGATCGTTAAAAATATAATTTTTAACGTGAATGTGAATAAATAAATATTCATTTACAAACCGGACGGTTTGTTTATGTACACCAATTTGAAGGACATTGATTGGGACGATAAATTTTACACATCGCCCAACTGCACAAATAAAATCTGTGTTTGATTGTTTGAAACCCCACACGGGTATTGGGATAATATATGATATACACTAATCCCAATAATTAGTTGTATGTCGATCGACTGATTGACAGGCTGTTATAAGCATTAGATATCTATATTTGATGCTTATACAGTGTGGTGCACTTTGGATGAAGGTTGATTATTTATCGTTGCTATTATATACATGTGTTGTATGGAATCCACATAGTTAACGCTATATGGTAATTGATTGGGCCTCATTCCAATTTAGAAAATAAAGTATATTATAAAATAAAGGTTCATGTGTTGACTGTACTCATCCGTTGAGATTAGTCATGTGTTGAATGAAATATTTTAATAATAAAATTAACATCTTTAACTTTATAAAATAAAGGTTCATGTGTTGACTGTACTCATCCGTTGAGATTAGTCATGTGTTGAACGAAATATTTTAATAATAAAATTTACATCTTTATCTTTATAAAATAAAGGTTCATGTGTTGACTGTACTCATCCGTTGAGATTAGTCATGTGTTGAACGAAATATTTTAATAATAAAATTTACATCTTTATCTTTATAAAATAAAGGTTCATGTGTTGACTATACTCATCCGTTGAGATTAGTCGTGTGTTGACAAAGATATAGAGTCGTGTATTGAAAGAAATATAGATCCATTTGTTGAATATAAAGCCGTGTTGATTAGAGATGCGCTATTTTGACGCGAACGATATTTATATCGATTACATTCGAATTGAATTTGATTGAATAGAAAATGAATTTGATTTGAATTGAATAGAAAACGAATTGAATTTGATTTAATTAGAAAACGAATTTGATTTGAATTAAATAGAAAAAGAATTGAATTTGATTTAATTAGAAAACGAATTTGATTTGAATTGAATAGAAAACGAATTGAATTTGATTTGAATAGAAAACGAATTGAATTTGATTTAATTAGAAAACGAATTTGATTTGAATTGAATAGAAAACGAATTGAATTTGATTTAATTAGAAAACGAATTTGATTTGAATTGAATAGAAAACGAATTGAATTTGATTTGAATAGAAAACGAATTTGATTTGAATTGAATAGAAAACGAATTGAATTTGATTTAATTAGAAAACGAATTTGATTTGAATTGAATAGAAAACGAATTGAATTTGATTTAATTAGAAAACGAATTTGATTTGAATTGAATAGAAAACGAATTTGATTTGAATTGAATAGAAAACGAATTTGATTTGAATTGAATAGAAAACGAATTGAATTTGATTTGAATTGAATAGAAAACGAATTTGATTTGAATTGAATAGAAAACGAATTGAATTTGATTTAATTAGAAAACGAATTTGATTTGAATTGAATAGAAAACGAATTGAATTTGATTTGAATAGAAAACGAATTGAATTTGATTTAATTAGAAAACGAATTTGATTTAAATTTAATAGAAAACGAATTGAATTTGATTTAATTAGAAAACGAATTTGATTTGAATTGAATAGAAAACGAATTGAATTTGATTTGAATAGAAAACGAATTTGATGTGAATTGAATAGAAAACGAATTGAATTTGATTTGAATAGAAAACGAATTTGATTTGAATTGAATAGAAAACGAATTGAATTTGATTTAATTAGAAAACGAATTTGATTTGAATTGAATAGAAAACGAATTGAATTTGATTTGAATAGAAAACGAATTTGATTTGAATTGAATAGAAAACGAATTTGATTTAATTAGAAAACGAATTTGATTTAATTAGAAAACGAATTGAATTTGATTTGAATAGAAAACGAATTTGATTTGAATTGAATAGAATTGAATATAAAACCAATTCGAATTGAATTGAAAACCAATTCGAATTGAATTGAAAACGAATTCGAATGGAATTGAAAACGAATTGAAATGAATTCAAATTGATTTGAAATTTGAATTGAATAGAAATGAATTTTAAAACGAATTTATAAGGAAGAATTCAATTTTGATTTGAATTGAAATGGAAGTTGAAATTGTTTTTGAAACGAATTTAAAACGATTTATAAAATTCGTTTTAAATAGAAATCGACGAAATATATATTATATATATTATATATATAATATAATGCCCTGAATAGAACGCGCCGCGGCAGTTCGCGAATTTTGACCATTGATTTCGCACGGACATTTCGGGAGATCCGACCGTCGGATTCTCCTAAAACCGGAACCGTTGGGTTCGTATTGAAAAGAGCTTTCTAACGAATATTAGAAATTTAAAATCTAATGGTTGGATTTGGAGATACGTCCAAATCAAATTTGAAAAAGGTCGCTGTAAGTGCAGTTCGATGGCCGTTGATGGAAATCGACTGTATGTGTCTTGATAAAATTATTAAAAATATTAATAATTTGTGTAAAACCACAAGAAATGATTTGGGAAAAATTGGGATGAAAAACTCCATATTTGAAAAGATAAAAATAGATTTTTATCGAAATGAACTAGTTTTGAACTGAAATTAAAACCCATTTATTTTTAAATAAATAAATTGGATTTGAAATGAGTTTAAATAGAATTGATTCATGGGTTTATCGTGAACTGTGTTTTAAATAACACTAGTTCTTTAACCCGATAATAAATAGAATGTGATTTGGGTTTGTCGTGAACTGTGTTTTAAATGACATTAGTTCTTTAACCCAGAAAAAGGAGTTTTAAAGAATCTACAATTAGATTGAAATGAGAATTGATAATATAAATTATCAAATATTGAAAATGAGCGAGAATGGAGTATCACCAGTTTTGCTCCAAAGCGGTAGTTAAATCTTTAATTAGATTTGAACGTGAAATGGTAATTAATTTTACCGATAACACCACGGTGTTAGATATGGAGTATTACCAGTTTTGCTTCATGGGATGAATAGGTTGGGATTGGGAAATAGAATAAATAATTACTTCGGTGTGGTTCGCTAATCTCGACTAGTTTAGAAAACCATAATTTGGTTTGAAATGACATCCAAAGGAAGATCAAAGAATAAATTTAAAGAGTTTATCTTGGATAAAATTAATGGGAACCTTTCCCTGAGAATATGAATTGGAATGAGGCGTATGTTGTGTTTGTCTAACATTTGTTTTTAATATACGCGGGTTGTTCAGAAAGTCCGGGTTTACACCCATTCTGAATAACCGATTCGACGATAAGTCGAAGATGAAGACGGTGGTTGAAGACCGGAAGTCTTCACATCGTTTGGGTGATTACTGATGATCTTGATTGGGCTGTACACCCAAGATGAGGGAATCAGTTGGTGGTCGTCCAGACATACTTGGAGATCGATGGATATACGAGGAAAGTGCCTCCGGTTTCGTTCAGACCCAGAACGAACTTGTAAATGGATTGTGTGTCTGACATTGGATTTTATTCTGTGTTGATTGATTTCTGTTAAATATATATCTGTTTGGCGGCGGAGAATTTATTCTCTTGCTTAACGCCCTTCTCTGAGACGTACGAGCCTATAGGTTATATATCGATAGATATCAATCGCATGGCATGAATTGCCTGTGTGGCATGCTGAGTTGCATGGATCAAGGCTTCTGTTGAAAAGAAAAGTCTTGTGGTTGATGATCAAAGCACGGCCTTTGTGGCGTAGCTTTGTGTATACCGTGAATTCGCGAGCCTCACACCTTGGTATGAGTTAAAAACGGGATACGGACCGCTGGGAGAACACGACGTTTCTTTCTAGATTTGGTGGTGTCAGTGACTTACCAGCCCTGACATTTATATACTTTTCACCTTTGTGGTTGTTGGAATGAGGTGCCTCGATTATAGGTCTATAAGGACCGGGAAACGTGTGTTCAGGAATTGCCAATCCTCAAACGTAAGAGAGGACCGGCCCAGCCGCATCCGGGGTTGCCTAGAGTGTGTAGTCCCGAGGCATTTGCTAGAGTGTCTCGAAGCGGAGAGGATCTTGCCCCTTGCCTCGACTCATGACGGAAATCCAATTTCCATTACGTGTATTGCGGTTTTAATTGTAGAACTAGTATGGCGACATAGTAGATGGTAGCTATGCCGCCTATGATTGATATTTATGATTGAAATTGTTTTGACACTATACACTTATTATAGTATCAAATGATTTGTTTTAAACGTACCAAGCATGTTTGGCTATTATAAGGGAAAACCCTATCCTCCGGCTTGCGTTGCATTGTGTGATGGGACCTGGGTCTTATAATAGCTTCATTTTTTGAAAAAGCATTGCGCTGTTTATTCTATGCACTGGTATTCTTGGGAGGAAACCCGTTCCGTGTTATACGGCGTGGTCCCTTGAATTACTCTCTTTTAAAGTAAAGTTTTAAATAACTGTTTTAGTTCTCACACCAGTCACATGACTGACCTGGAGTTTATTGTTTTAACCTAAACTCTGGGTGCCCCTATTTTCCGCACGGGCAACTAGTAGTTTTGGTTTTGCAGATTTATATTCACATGATCCTGGTTTACAGCTGGAATGATATCCGGAAAGCTCTGTATCCGTGTATCACCTTCAGTTGTGCTTTGTATTATTTTTCCGCTGCTATGTAATTTATTGTAATCTCTGATATTCATCGAATGTAATTTATTCATTTATACTCTGTATATTCTTGTATCTGATGGAATTGTTGTAATAACAATGAAATGTTCTTCTGTCTGCGTTCTATTTTGTCTTGTCCTCAATTCTATCCGTGCTTTCCTTCACGGGGAAGTTCGGGTCGTCTCAGTTTGGTATCAGAGCTTTGGTTTACAGAGCTCGAGAACAAGACACGTTAGAAGCATACGAAAGAATTCATCAGATATTGGATTAGTAATATCCAATTAGAATGACTCGTTAGAGATAGGATCAGTAGTATCCTAGAACGGGTGTGAAGAGTATATTTTTCAAATGAAATCAATTTTGTTTTGAATTTTGAATCGCTTTATACGTATTTGATTATTTATTTATTTTGAATATGGACAATCCAATATATAAAGGTTTTGTATATACGCGTCATGAACGTATATTCAAAGTTTTAATATGCTGGATAGATATAGGATTACACTCTAGTCGTTCGGAGATGATTTTGATGGTGGAGCTCCATCACCAAAATTTATGTTCGTGTTTCGAAGGTGTGATATCTATATATTTTTCCAATTAGACTGGTGTGAGAACCAAAACTTATATAGTTAGAACACATTGTTGTGAATTGGCATCAAAAACAAGATTTTCAGTATATATATCAAAATTATGAATTTGAAACGTTAATCCACTAATTGATTGATATTTGTGTTGTTTGTTTATTTGGTTGATAATTTTGAACCATTTAGCCTAATTGAATCAAATATTGAATTATATTGAAATTGGTCGCATTTGCTTGCATATACATATACTTACATTGAACAGGTCATAGCAAGGAGGCTAGAGCAGAGAATAAAATTTGTTTGCCTGACAAATAGGTACATTTTTACTATATAATTTACTGTTTTGTTTGGGTGATGATGATTTTATGAGCCTATTGGCTAGCCGCTTGGCTTTTTCTTTTTCTTTTTGAGATTAGAAGGTCTATATGGCAATTTTGGGATTTTCCCGTGGCTCCCGGTGTAGGGGAGGTTATGGCGAAATTTTTCGAAAATTTAGGGTGTTAGCCAAATTTTTGAAAATTTGAAAATTCTCAAAAACTGAAAAGTTAGAGAATGGAAGCTAGATCGAACGTAGAGTTGATTAATCAAACCACTTTCAACTTTGTTCCTTTTCGGGGACGAAAAGTTTTAAGTGGGGGAGATTGTAATAACCCGAAAATCTGGGCCAGTTTAAAAATTTTATTTTGGCAATTTTAGCGAATTTTGAATATTTAAAATGAATTATTTTAAATAATATCGACGAGAAATTTATTTTGAATATAATTAGAATGTATATATTATATACGTTTTCGTTAGAATATAAATATTTATATATAATTATAAATAGAATTGAAAATGGCGCGGTAGTTCGATAATTCGATTTCAAACTTCAACTGAACGTACCGGGTGCAAAACAATCCGGATTTTAGTGAAACCAAAAACATTAGGATCTAATTGATGATATCTTTCCAACGAATCCGAAAAATCAAAATCTCATAGCGGGAATTAAAAGATATGTCCAGTTGAAAATTCTGAATAGTCGCTGTGGAATTCAGGCCCTTAAAAATAGACATTTTGCAAACGACCTCGGATTTCGACGAAACCACTTTTGTTGGATCCGTGATGTCAAATTATTGCTAGGTTTCAAATTTCATAATTTTTCGAATCAATATGTGAGCGTGGCAAAGGAAAACGTGTTTGACCAGTTTTAGTTGATTTTAATCGACTGGAAATTGGTCATTTTTCAAACGGTCTCAGAATTCGACGAAACTTGTTTTGTTAGGACCGCATCGTCAATACGAAGCTAGAAAATATTTTTATGGAATTTTTAGAGTTCGTATGTGACCCCGGTAAATTGAAATACGCGTTCAAATTCAATATATAGAGTTATATGTTGATTTCAACGAAAACTGATCGAAACGATCGAATCAGCTTACGATACATATCCCATTGTGTTCGGAATGGGGGTGAAACGTTATGGACGACAGGCGGTGGGCCTTGTTTTGAGGTCGTATGTAAAAGTCAATTTTTTGCAATTAAAATAATAATAAAAATAAATATCTCTCTCCTTCCTTTAATCTCTGCCCCCCCCCCCCCGTTCGAATTTCATTTTACAGAAAGAAATAAAAAAATCTCTAAATCGCGTTGATGCCCCCCCCAGATGGACTGCGCCGCCGCGCGAGAGCCCCTCCCCCCTCCTCCTACCGCCGACCTCGCTCCACCCTCGACCTCGCCCGAGCCCCATCTCCAGTCGCGACGCCGCCAGGTGGGGCCCCAACCACCGCCGTCCTCCATCTTCTTCTTCCCCAACCTCCTCCTCTCCTCCTTCAGTCACCCTGCCCTCCTACAGGAGCTCCGACGCGCAGCTACCCCCCCTCTATAAGTTTCCCTGATTTTTATTGATTTTAAAAACTGATTTTTATTGATTTTAAAAACTGATTTTTATTGTGTTTAAAAACTGATAGAAATTAGATTTTTAATTTAGGAAAAGCTTAGATTTTGAAATACAAAAAGGTTAGATTTTTAAAATAGAAAAGACGAGATTTTTGAAATAAAAAAGACGAGATTTTTAAAATAGAAAAGATGAGATTTTTAAAATAGAAAAGATTAGATTTTTAAAATAGAAAAGATTAGATTTTTAAAATAGAAAGGTTAGAATTTTTAAAATGGAAAAGATTTGATTTTTCTATATGAAAAGACCATATTTTTATAAGTGAAAGGCGAGGTTTTTGTTATAGAAAAGAAAGGATTTTTGTAAGTAGAAAATCGAATTTTTACAGTTTGAAATGAATATAAAAATATAATATTTATATTTGAAAATGCGAAATCTTAATATAGAGAATATCGATGTAAAAATATAATTTTTATCTATATAGTAGCAAAGTAAAAATAGAATTTTTATCTATATGATAACGATGTAAAAATAGAATTTTTATCTATATAGTAGCGGTGTGAAAATAGGAGTTTTATCCATAAAGCGTGATTATAAAAATGGGATTTTTATATATATGGCAACGAAGTAAAAATTCGATTTTTATATATTGAATAAGGAAGTAAAAATTCGATTTTTATATATTGAATAGCGAAGTAAAAATTCGATTTTTATATATTGAATAGCGAAGTAAAAATTCGATTTTTATATATTGAATAGCGAAGTAAAAATTCGATTTTTATATATTGAATAGCGAAGTAAAAATTCGATTTTTACATATGCAGAGAATACGGGCAACGAAAGTGACAAAAGGCGGGCACGGTGAAGATGTTCTACATAGGAAGTGCCGTGGAGTTAGGATAGCTATTTGTGAGAACTTCTCACTCTTCAATTTCTTTTTCTAGTTATATATATATACTAGGATGCAGACGGTGTTTAGTAGCACCAGACACCCGTCATCCACAGACCATGGATGGCTTGTTTTTTTAATTGTTTGGTTGTGTAGTTGGTTAGATTATTAGAGTTGAACTGAATTGTTTGGTGAAATGAAATTGATTTGATTGATGTGTGAATGGCGTGGGACTTCACTTGACCGGGGATAAGGCTAGGCCTTGTCCCGTTTCTAGTATCGTGCCGTTATGCCGCCGAAATTTTCTAAAATAAGTTAGAAAAATAAAAATATCATTTTTATTTTGTAAATGAACTGAATAAAAATCCATGTGTTAAAATAAAATATTTGATCGTTAAAAATATAATTTTTAACGTGAATGTGAATAAATAAATATTCATTTACAAACCGGACGGTTTGTTTATGTACACCAATTTGAAGGACATTGATTGGGACGATAAATTTTACACATCGCCCAACTGCACAAATAAAATCTGTGTTTGATTGTTTGAAACCCCACACGGGTATTGGGATAATATATGATATACACTAATCCCAATAATTAGTTGTATGTCGATCGATTGATTGACAGGCTGTTATAAGCATTAGATATCTATATTTGATGCTTATACAGTGTGGGGCACTTTGGATGATGGTTGATTATTTATCGTTGTTATTATATACATGTGTTGTATGGAATCCATATAGTTAACGCTATATGGTAATTGATTGGGTCTCATTCCAATTTAGAAAATAAAGTATATTATAAAATAAAGGTTCATGTGTTGACTGTACTCATCCATTGAGATTAGTCATGTGTTGAATGAAATATTTTAATAATAAAATTTACATCTTTATCTTTATAAAATAATGGTTCATGTGTTGACTGTACTCATCCGTTGAGATTAGTCATGTGTTGAACGAAATATTTTAATAATAAAATTTACATCTTTATCTTTATAAAATAAAGGTTCATGTGTTGACTGTACTCATCCGTTGAGATTAGTCATGTGTTGAACGAAATATTTTAATAATAAAATTTACATCTTTATCTTTATAAAATAAAGGTTCATGTGTTGACTATACTCATCCGTTGAGATTAGTCGTGTGTTGACAAAGATATAGAGTCGTGTATTGAAAGAAATATAGATCCATTTGTTGAATATAAAGCCGTGTTGATTAGAGATGCGCTATTTTGACGCGAACGATATTTATATCGATTACATTCGAATTGAATTTGATTGAATAGAAAATGAATTTGATTTGAATTGAATAGAAAACGAATTGAATTTGATTTAATTAGAAAACGAATTTGATTTGAATTGAATAGAAAAAGAATTGAATTTGATTTAATTAGAAAACGAATTTGGTTTGAGTTGAATAGAAAACGAATTGAATTTGATTTGAATAGAAAACGAATTGAATTTGATTTAATTAGAAAACGAATTTGATTTGAATTGAATAGAAAACGAATTGAATTTGATTTGAATAGAAAACGAATTTGATTTGAATTGAATAGAAAACGAATTGAATTTGATTTGAATAGAAAACGAATTTGATTTGAATTGAATAGAAAACGAATTGAATTTGATTTAATTAGAAAACGAATTTGATTTGAATTGAATAGAAAATGAATTTGATTTGAATTGAATAGAAAACGAATTTGATTTGAATTGAATAGAAAACGAATTGAATTTGATTTGAATCGAATAGAAAACGAATTTGATTTGAATTGAATAGAAAACGAATTGAATTTGATTTAATTAGAAAACGAATTTGATTTGAATTGAATAGAAAACGAATTGAATTTATTTGAATAGAAAACGAATTGAATTTGATTTGAATCGAATAGAAAACGAATTTGATTTGAATTGAATAGAAAACGAATTGAATTTGATTTAATTAGAAAACGAATTTGATTTGAATTGAATAGAAAACGAATTGAATTTAATTTGAATAGAAAACGAATTTGATTTGAATTGAATAGAAAACGAATTGAATTTGATTTGAATAGAAAACAAAACGAATTTGATTTGAATTGAATAGAAAACGAATTGAATTTGATTTAATTAGAAAACGAATTTAATTTGAATTGTATAGAAAACGAATTGAATTTGATTTGAATAGAAAACGAATTTGATTTGAATTGAATAGCAAACGAATTTGATTTAATTAGAAAACGAATTTGATTTGAATTGAATAGAAAACGAATTTGATTTAATTAGAAAACGAATTGAATTTGATTTGAATAGAAAACGAATTTGATTTGAATTAAATAGAATTGAATATAAAACCAATTCGAATTGAATTGAAAACCAATTCGAATTGAATTGAAAACGAATTCGAATGGAATTGAAAACGAATTGAAATGAATTCAAATTGATTTGAAATTTGAATTGAATAGAAATGAATTTTAAAACGAATTTATAAGGATGAATTCAATTTTGATTTGAATTGAAATGGAAGTTGAAATTGTTTTTGAAACGAATTTAAAACAATTTATAAAATTCGTTTTAAATAGAAATCGACGAAATATATATTATATATATAATATAATGGCCTGAATAGAACGCGCCGCGCCGCGGCAGTTCGCGAATTTTGACCATTGATTTCGAATGGACATTACGGGAGATCCGACTGTCGGATTCTCCTAAAACCAGAACCGTTGGGTTCGTATTGAAAAGAGCTTTCTAACGAATATTAGAAATTTAAAATCTAACGGTTGGATTTGGAGATACGTCCAAATCAAATTTGTAAAAGGTCGTTGTAAGTGCAGTTCGATGCCCGTTGATGGAAATCGACCGTACGTGTCTTGATAAAATTATTAAAAATATTAATAATTTGTGTAAAACCACAAGAAATGATTTGGGAAAAATTGGGATGAAAAACTCCATATTTGAAAAGATAAAAATAGATTTTTATCGAAATGAACTAGTTTTGAACTGAAATTAAAACCCATTTATTTTTAAATAAATAAATTGGATTTGAAATGAGTTTAAATAGAATTGATTCATGGGTTTATCGTGAACTGTGTTTTAAATAACACTAGTTCTTTAACCCGATAATAAATAGAATGTGATTTGGGTTTGTCGTGAACTGTGTTTTAAATGACATTAGTTCTTTAACCCAGAAAAAGGAGTTTTAAAGAATCTACAATTAGATTGAAATGAGAATTGATAATCTAAATTATCAAATATTGAAAATGAGCGAGAATGGAGTATCACCAGTTTTGCTCCAAAGCGGTAGTTAATCTTTAATTAGATTTGAACGTGAAATGGTAATTAATTTTACCGATAACACCACGGTGTTAGATATGGAGTATTACCAGTTTTGCTTCATGTGATGAATAGGTTGGGATTGGGAAATAAAATAAATAATTACTTCGGTGTGGTTCGCTAATCTCGACTAGTTTAGAAAACCATAATTTGGTTTGAAATGACATCCAAAGGAAGATCAAAGAATAAATTTAAAGAATTTATCTTGGATAAAATTAATGGGAACCTTTCCCTGAGAATATGAATTGGAATGAGGCGTATGTTGTGTTTGTCTAACATTTGTTTTTAATATACGCGGGTTGTTCGGAAAGTCCGGGTTTACACCCATTCTGAATAACCGATTCGACGATAAGTCGAAGATGAAGACGGTGGTTGAAGACCGGAAGTCTTCACATCGTTTGGGTGATTACTGATGATCTTGATTGGGCTGTACACCCAAGATGAGGGAATCAGTTGGTGGTCATCCAGACGTACTTGGAGATCGATGGATATACGAGGAAAGTGCCTCCGGTTTCGTTCAGACCCAGAACGAACTTGTAAATGGATTGTGTGTCTGACATTGGATTTTATTCTGTGTTGATTGATTTCTGTTAAATATATATCTGTTTGGCGGCGGAGAATTTATTCTCTTGCTTAACGCCCTTCTCTGAGACGTACGAGCCTATAGGTTATATATTGATAGATATCAATCGCATGGCATGAATTGCCTGTGTGGCATGCTGAGTTGCATGGATCAAGGCTTCTGTTGAAAAGCAAAGTCTTGTGGTTGATGATCAAAGCACGGCCTTTGTGGCGTAGCTTTGTGTATACCGTGAATTCGCGAGCCTCACACCTCGGTATGAGTTAAAAACGGGATACGGACCGCTGGGAGAACACGACGTTTCTTTCTAGCTTTGGTGGTGTCAGTGAATTACCAGCCCTGACATTTATATACTTTTCACCTTTGTGGTTGTTGGAATGAGGCGCCTCGATTATAGGTCTGTAAGGACCGGGAAACGTGTGTTCAGGAATTGCCAATCCTCAAACGTAAGAGAGGACCGGCCCAACCGCATCCGGGGTTGCCCGAGTGTGTAGTCCCGAGGCATTTGCTTGAGTGTCTCGAAGCGAAGAGGATCTTGCCCCTTGCCTCGACTCATGACGGAAATCCAATTTCCATTACGTGTATTGCGGTTTTAATTGTAGAACTAGTATGGCGACATAGTAGATGGTAGCTATGCCGCCTATGATTGTTATTTATGATTGAAATTGTTTTTACACTATACACTTATTATAGTATCAAATGATTTGTTTTAAACGTACCAAGCATGTTTGGCTATTATAAGGGAAAACCCTATCCTCCGGCTTGCGTTGCATTGTGTGATGGGACCTGGGTCTTATAATAGCTTCATTTTTTGAAAAAGCATTGCGCTGTTTATTCTATGCACTGGTATTCTTGGGAGGAAACCCATTCCGTGTTATACGGCGTGGTCCCTTGAATTACTCTCTTTTAAAGTAAAGTTTTAAATAACTGTTTTAGTTCTCACACCAGTCACATGACTGACTTGCAGTTTATTGTTTTAACCTAAACTCTGGGTGCCCCTATTTTCCGCACGGGCAGCTAGTAGTTTTGGTTTTGCAGATTTATATTCACAGGATCCTGGTTTACAGCTGGAATGATATCCGGAAAGCTCTGTATCCGTGTATCACCTTCAGTTGTGCTTTGTATTATTTTTCCGCTGCTATGTAATTTATTGTAATCTCTGATATTCATCGAATGTAATTTATTTATTTATACTCTGTATATTCTTGTATCTAATGGAATTGTTGTAATAATAATGAAATGTTCTTCTGTCTGCATTCTATTTTGTCTTGTCCTCAATTCTATCCGTGCTTTCCTTCACGGGGAAGTTCGGATCGTCTCAGTTTTGATAAGCAAGACACTTGTGAGAAAACAAATTATCATTAGGTATATTGAACTCATTTAATTAAATGTTATAGAGATGATTAATTGAATTTTCAAGAATGATGTTAAACCTGGGTTTTCCAGTATTCATATCCTAAAATTTCATGTCTTTATTAAACTTTAACTAAAGTTTCAAATTTTATATATGTTGAGTACTTAATATTGTATATGCAGCTTCTTTATTTGCTAATATACTCATCTGTATTTGCACAGGATAATTATAAAATGAACTACTGAAGGTAGTGCATGGCACTGGCGTTTGTGCAGGTCAGCAAGGTTGCCAGTTAGGGTAGTTATAACAATTATTTATCCCATGAATATCTATTTTCTTAAACATGTACCGCATCAAGTGATTTTTGCTGCCATATAAATCCATTGTATTACAAATGGTCTTTGTTGTAATTCGTTGTACTAAGACTGGGTTGTGCTTTTTATACATGTTAAAACATTTCATTGCATTGTTAGTGTGAATATTATTTCAGTTTCTCTTATATGTGGATTATTACACTACTATTGATTTATATTTATTTTGTTATTACATTGTTCAATTTGTTGATATCTAGCTTGATTATAAAATTGTGAAGGGTGTGTGTATGTGTGTATATATATTATATTGCAGTAATATAGTGTGCAAGGAATGATTCTTTTTGCCTATTGGGGTTTTCGCTTCAGTTGTAACCACAATAGAAACAAGAAGTTGAAACTTTCTGCTTTAAAAAGTACCATCATTTTGCTTCGGTTAGGGTTACAACGGAAGCAAAATATTATTTTTTGCTTCTGTTGGACAACCGAAGCAATAGTTGTTTATCTGTTGCGTCTACTGCATTTGCTTCGGTTCTTGAACCGAAGCAACAGGGGGTAAACAACTGAAGCAAATGATCTGTTTTGTAATAGTGAAAAAGCCAGGAGCATCCCACTCCGAAATACTTCTTCTTATGAACCCCTTTTCAAGCAACTGTTTCACTTGCTTACTGAGTTCTCTTCTCTCTCTCGAAGCCATGTGGCGCACTGGTACTGCAACTGGCTTTGCATTATCTACTAGGCATATTCGAAAGTTTATCTCCTGCCTTAGGGGTAAACCTCGAACTTCATCGAAGACGTCACTATATTCACGGACCGCACGGATAGATTCCAAATCATCATTGGATGCGTCAAGGGATTCTAGGTAGCTAAGCATTACCGGACCTCTAGGGTCACAAGAAATATCGAGGGCCTTTCCACAACGAGTCAACCATCTAACTACCCTTCTTTCACAATCTAGGACGGCACCGTATCTAGCTAGCCAATCCATGCCTAGAATCAAGTCGTAGCCCATGAAGCCAAGAACGAATGCGTTGCATTCAAACCCAACGCCCAAGATAGACACTCTCTGTAACACCCCACTCCCGCTATGGTCACTCACTAAGGGAATGCCATAGCATCGGTGGAGTATTTTAGTGAATATAGAACAGAAAAATTACAACAAGACAGATATAAATAGTACTTGAAATTTAAAACATCATCTCATAACAGCGGAAGTAAAACATGTCTGGTTACATCATAAAACCACAATAAAAGTCAAGTACAATATCCATCAAAATAAAGAAGTACATAATCCCACTCTCATACAATAGCCATGACAAAAGAAAAGATAACTGGGTAACTGGAGCTTTACATCTATCCAAGCTCCTAAAGACTGGAACAGCAATCCGATCAAGCTCCACTACTGCTAGGATCCACCGTAGGACCTGAGGGTTGGGAAAAAGATAAAAACAACGGGGTCAGACATAAGTCTGAGCGAGTCCTATAACTTTAACAATACAATCGTTAAAGTAACCAGAGAAGACACAAACTGATATACGGTAACTAATGGGGATGAATGGGTCAACTAAACTAAGATAAAAGATAAAGACGCATCTACCTTTCCAAAGGTAAATTACTAAACTGCACCACACCAGTCATTCCTAACTTAAAGGTTGATCCCACCCATGGACTTATAAAATTAACTTAATAGTTCTCGCGTACCCCTAGGTGACTAAGTAGACGCCACGGGGCCCTACAATCCACTAGGTGTACACACTACTCCCCATTCGATCGGCTCCCTAACGTAGATACCCGTGCTGGCCCCACCGTGGGGTGTACCATTCCCCAACGTGGCAACCTGATAAAACTAACGGTGCACGGCTTATATCTACACGATGCAACAACGTCTTATTTACCAGGCCGGGTCCACACACGCATATGAAACCCGTTGGTCATGCGTTGCCACCGCTAACCCATTTTGGCCTCTTATAGTCAAGCCCAGTATGCGTGTCCCATCCTCGACATGGGTCGAGCCCACTAAGATACGTATGGGTTACTGGTTGAAATGGGCCCCCAGCACAAGCCATCCCCCTAAGCTTGGCCCACACACTAGTGTTTCCCACTTAACCCTTTAATCATGTTAAATTACATGTTTCATCTTGGTTAAGTAATTTATCATATTTTCTATTGGGAACCACTAGCAATTTCCACATACCACCCAAGGTACCCACTTAACCCCCATGCCCCACTACATGCTTATCTGGTTAAGTGTTTCTTAATTGATTAACACCGTAACCGTGTAAAGGACCCCTCACATTGGACCGTCATTTGTAGATGCATGGTTAAGCCGGTAAACTCCGGGCAGTCTTACACTACAAACGGGTCCAACCTCGTGTCATTTACCCTTGTTACATATTTAATTTATGATTAAGACCCCTCACATTGGACCGTCATTTGTAGATGCCTGGTTAAGCCGGTAAACTCCGGGCAGTCTTATACTACAAACGGGTCCAACCTCGTGTCTTAATCGATTAATTACTCCTAATTAATCACCCCCATAATTTGTGTTAATTATCCTGTTTATTTTAGGAATATGGGTGCACCTAACTTAATAGGCAAATTCCCAACTCCAAAGTGTGGGTACACCTAACTTAATAGGCAAATTCCCAACACATAGTATGGGTACACCTAACTTAATAGGCAAATTCCCATACTATGTTCATTTATTTTATGTTATGCATAATTATATTAATTTCACACAATCTTATTAACATATGCATTTAATTAACCCCATCGTTCCCACGTAATTTCGTTCTCATGACATAACACATATAAAAGGTGTCAACTTGCATATGTATGAACATGTTTCAAAGGTGCCATCTTGCATATTATCAAACACATAACTTGCATATGAACTTGCATAACATGTCACATAACTTGCATATAATCTTGTATAACATGTCACATAACTTGCATATTAACTTGTATAACATGTCACATAACTTGCATATTAACTTGCATAACATGTTACATAAACTTACATATTAACAAATACATGACTTGCATATGAACTTGCATAATATGTCACATAACTTGCATATAATCTTGTATAATATGTCACATAACTTGCATATTAACTTGTATAACATGTCACATAACTTGCATATTAACTTGCATAACATGTTACATAAACTTACATATTAACAAATACATAACTTGCATATAAACTTGCATAATATGTCACATAACTTGCATATGAACTTGCATAACATGTTACATAACTTGCATATGAACTCATAAACTTGCATATGAAGAAACATACAACTTGCATAATTATCATACATGTAACTTGCATATTATCATACATGTAACTTGCATATTAACATATGATCACAAAGCACAAAACTTGCATAACCCACAAACATTAGCAAACTAACATCATGTCATATGACTTAAAACCCATTAATCCACAAATAAAACCATATGATCTCATCATATCTCATCTACTTAGTTTAGCAATTGATCATTAGAGTGATAGAAACTCACAACTAGCAAATTTGCACTCCAAATGAAGAAGATTAAGATGCTTAGAATGGATTAGAGGTTGATTAGAGAGTGATTAGCTTGCAACCCTCTTCATAAATTTGTGGAGGCTCCTTCTAAGATTTAATTTGGCGGCATGTAGCCCTCAATTCTATTTTTAGTATGGATTAGGGTAGGTTTAGGGTGTATTTATAGATTAGGTGAGTGTTTTAGGCCCTTAGATTAACCCTAAATTAGATTAGGACCCTTAGATTTCGGAACTTTCCAGAAACCAGCCCTAAGACCAAGCCCAAACCCCAAACTGGTGCACCCAACCACAGAACTCTCTAGAAACTGTGCAGGTTTTCTGTCCCGACATGGGCGCACTTCCCAAGTGCGCCAGTGTATTTTTGTACTGGCGCACTTCACAAGTGCGCCAGTGCATTTCTGGCCTGTTTCGGGTTTTTCTGCCTAACTTCGTTCGTCCATTTCTCTTTCATACGGTACCCGTTTTACGCAAACTCGGACTCTATTCCGCGTATTTTTCCGAGACGAACGCAATGACGCAGCCCGTTTCCCCTGATTCTCATATCTGAGATTAATTATACTTTAATTACTAACCATTAGTGTTAATTGAAATTCGGGGTGTTACATTCTCCCCTACTTAAAGAATTTCGTCCTCGAAATCTCTAAGTCAAGAAGAACGTATCCTACCAACCAAACAACCATCTACTAAACCATCAACCACAAGCAACCATTATCCTTAGAAACTTCTAATGATGTATGAACATATGCAGAAAGTGTGTGTATATGTTCGTATACTAATGCAAAATCAGGCGGTCTACTGATTCAGTCGACCTCCTTAATGCAAACCATGATAGTGCCATGCATCCAATATGTATGCGAAACCCTATTGACACATACAATTTCTATATGCGTGCACAACCATACACAAAAATGCATCATCCACATGATAACACAGCCATGATACATCCATCAATCTAACTACCACATCCATTTATGCGATATGCAACATGAAGTGACTGAGCCGATCTAGTGCCTAATGTGTGTGTATATGCATCCACGAGCAACTACTAGCAAACAATTGCATCCACATGCATCCATCAACCATAACATGTTTCAAACACATGTTTCAACCATAGGCTTTACCCTATCTAAAGGTCATAGGTACTAGCGAGAGGATATACTAAAGATAAGATAAGTACTAGACAAGCGATAAAGGAGAAGTTAAAAGACATACTCTCAAAAAGAAATGGGTACAAAGAACGCATCTTCGCTTCCGTCTCCCAAGTAGCATTGCTTTCGTCATCTCCCCATTGCACTTTAACTAGCTGAACTTCTCTGTTCCTCAACTTCCTAGTTTCTGACCCAAGGATGCGAGTAGGAGCTCGTCGAATCGTCGCATCACGCTCTACCTCTACATCTCTAAGCAATCTCGGCTCTACCACCTCTGCGGTCTCATGTAAGCACTTCCTCAAATGTGATACATGGAATACATCATGAACACCACTAAGTCTGTCGGGCAACTCCACCCTATATGCCATCCGTTCAATCCTTTCCTTAATAGGAAACGGCCCAACAAACCTCGGTGCTAACTTCCCAACGGACCCAAAGCGAACAACATTTCTCAACGGAGATACTTTGACAAAAACCATGTCCCCAACCTCAAACTCAAGATCCGTCCTTCTCCGATCCGCATAAGATTTCTGTCTATCTTGCGCTGCCTTCATCCTTCTTCGAATCAAATCAATCTTCTCTAAAGTCTCTCTAACCATATCTGGCCCAAGCAAGATCTTATCCGTAGATTCCCACTAACATGTAGGAGATCGACAAGGCCTTCCATAAAGAGCTTCGAAAGGTGCCATGCCAATACTAGACTGAAAGCTGTTATTGTATGCGAACTCCACCAAAGGAAGATGTTCTTCCCATGTACCTCCAAAATCCAAGATACAAAGCCTCAAGAGATCTTCTAAGATACGGTTCACCCTCTCGGTCTGACCGTCCGTCTGAGGATGATATGCGGTGCTCAAACACAACTGAGTCCCTACCGCCTCTTGCAAACTTCTCCAAAACTCACTAGTGAAGATAGGATCTCGATCACTCACAATGCTGGATGGTACGCCATGCAATCTAACAATCTCTCTAACATAGACTGAAGCAAGCCATGGAGCGGTCCTCTTACTCTTCACGGGTATAAAATGGGCACTCTTGGTAAGTCTGTCTACCACAACCCAAATTCCCGTATTGCCCTTCCTCGATCTCGGTAACCCATAGATGAAATCCATCGAGACACTATCCCACTTCCATTGCGGAACTTCCAATGGGTGTAGCAACCCACCGGGTTTCCTTTGCTCCGCTTTAACTTGTTGGCACACTAAGCATCTAGCCACATACTCGGCCACATCTTTCTTCATACCGGCCCAGAAGAAAACTCTCTTCATGTCTTGGTACATTTTGTCTCCACCGGGATGAATAGTCATCCTTGAACGATGTGCATCATCCAAAATAGCCTTCTTCAAACCCTCATCTTGCGGTACACAAAGTCTACCGTCTCTATGCAACCATCCCCTATCATCTATGGTGTATCTACCCAAATGGCTGGACGACTCCCCCCTTATAAGCTTCTCTACCAACTCAACCAACTGTGGGTCGTCTCGCCGAGCCTCGCCAATCCGTCCCAAAAGAGTAGGTCTAACCTCCAAGAATGCTAACAAACTAGGTACAAAGTCAACAGAAGGTCTGAAGTCGAACAAAGAAAGAAACTCCAAGCTTCGCCATTCCACGAACAATGGACTCAAAGATAGCCTTTTTCCACTCAAGGCGTCCGCCACCACGTTACCCTTGCCAGGGGTATACGCTATCTCGAAATCATAGGATGCTAAGAACTCCATCCACCTTTGCTGTCTTAAGTTTAAATCCTTCTGAGAGAATAAGTACTTCAATGATTTATGGTCAGTGAACAACTCGAATCTCTCACCAAGAAGATAATGGCGCCAAGACTTAAGTGCGAAAACAATCGCGGCTAACTCTAGATCATGGGTAGGGTAATTCTTCTCATGCACTCTCAATTGCCTCCCTCCATAGGCTATTACCCTTCCCTCCTGCATCAAGACTGCGCCTAATCCTGTCCCACAAGCATCGGTATAAACAACAAACGACTTACTCCCATCTGGAAGCACTAAAACTGGAGCGGTGGTCAAAGCTCTCTTTAACCGTCGGAAAGCATCATCACAATCTACGTCCCATGAGAAAACCAGATTCTTCTTCGTCAAGCGGGTTAATGGGGCTGATATCTTCGCGAAGTCTTTGATGAACTTCCTATAATATCCTGCCAACCCCAAGAAACTTCTTACTTCGGTAGCATTTCTAGGAACTTTCCAATCCTGGATAGATACTATCTTTGCGGGATCCACAACTATCCCTTCCTTAGAGACCACATGCCCTAAGAATCGCACTTCTCTTCTCCAAAAATGACATTTAGAGAATTTAGCTTTAAGACTATGTGCTCGAAGAGTCTCCAACACTTCTCTGAGATGTAAGGCATGCTCTTCTTCACTCTTGGAGAAGACCAAGATGTCATCCACAAAGACCACTACAAACTTATTCAGATACTCTCTGAACACTCTACTCATCAGATCAACAAAGTATGCAGGGGCGTTTGTCAACCCAAATGGCATCACAAGCCACTTATAAAAACCATCCGGAGTCCGGAAAGCAGTCTTCTCTATACTGTCCTCTGCCACTCTCAACTGATGAAACCCTGTAGCTAAGTCCATCTGCGAAAACACTGAGGCGCCAACCAACTGATCAAAGAGATCATCTATCCTCGGTAATGGGTGTCTATTCTTCTTCGTGAACTTATTAAGTTCTCTATAATCCACACAAAGTCTGAGGGACCCATCCGCCTTCGTGGCAAACACTACTGGAGCTCCCCACTCCGATATACTTCGCCTTATGAACCCCTTCTCAAGCAACTCCCCTACTTGCTTATGAAGTTCTCTTCTCTCACGAGGAGCCATGTGGCGCACTGGCAAAGACACTGGTTTGGCATTATCCACCAAATAAATTCGGAAATCTATCTCCCGCTTCGGAGGCAAACCCTTCACCTCTTCAAACACATCCGGATATTCCCGGACCACTCTGACAGAACGCAAACTCTCGACCGAAGCATCGAGCGATTCAAGATAACTTAGCAAAACAGATTCCATGGGATTATAAGAGATCTCGAGAGTATTACCCAAGCGGGTCATAAGCCTGACAACTCTCCTTTCACAATCAAGAACGGCACCATTACTGGATAACCAGTCCATGCCCAAAATCAACCCATAGCCCGTGAAGCCCAATACAAAAGCATCACATCCAAACTCAACGCTAAGTATAGAAATCTTCAAACCCAAACATATCATAGACAGATATATGGAGCCCCCAATTGGGTTTGAAACAACCAAGGGATCATCAACTAGACTGGTGTCTAAGTGCAGTGACTCAACTAACGATGATGAGATAAAAGAATGCGATGCGCCAGAGTCAAACAAAGTACGAACTGGATGATCAAACAGAAAAACCAGACTTTCAACGGAAATAGTTCTACCTCTCTGCTGAATCGGTGGAACTGAGAGAGCCTGAACTTGCCCCCCTGCCTGAGCTGGTGCCTTAAGAGCTTGCACCTGACCTCCTGAGGTAGACCCCGTCTTCTGCCCCTTCTTTGGGCAGTCCTTCACAAGATGTCCTGCTTCACCACAATGAAAGCAACCGGTCTTCTTCTTTTTGCGACAATCCTTGCTGAGGTGGCCTGGGGTCCCACAATTGAAGCACTTCTTCTTCTTCTTCTTCCCCTTGTCACCATTGCCTTTTCCACCCTTGCCTTGTTGTTGTTGTTGCGGTTTCTTCTGATCCCCCTTCTTCTCTGGTGCCTTAGAACTCTTATCATCCTCATGCATAAGTGCCATGTAGACAAGCTTCTCAAAGGTGGCCCCTATAGGAATGTGAGTCATAGTTATTCCTTGCAATGGTTCGTTCAAGCCTCTAACGAACCTCAAAGCCTTCTTCTCCGGTGTATTCACCAACTCTATGCCAAACCTTGCTAATTGATTGAATTTGTTGACATATTCTTTCACCGTGAGATTCCCTTGCTTCAAATTCAAGAACTTCTCCATAAGCAGATTCTCTTCCGCCCTTGAGAGAAACTTAGCCCCAAACCTTTGCTTGAAATCTGCCCAAGAGTCAACAGGGCGTTCTCCATTAGTGACCTCCCACCAGAATGAGGCCTCTCCCTTCATTAACCAAGCCGCCAACTTGACTTTCTTTCCCTCTTCCACTTCAAAGATATCTAGCAACTCTTCCACTTCCTTAAGCCAATCTCTAGCCTCTACGAAAGTCTCTGAACCTAGAAAAGGTTTTCCTCCTATAGCCTTGAACTCCTTGCAAATCTTAGCAAAATTATCCACTCTAGGCTGAGGAGGAGGAGCGGTTGCCTCTGGTGTAGTAGCATTGGCTGGACCCGCAGCCGCGGCCCTAGCCTCTTGTAACCTCCTATACCATAGTGGTATAACTAAGCCCTCCGGGATGTTAAGATCTTCAGCCATGGTGAAACGAAAGAGGAAAGATTCAAAAAGGAGATTCCGAAAGATAAAGATATGGCTATTGGGGATTATGCTTTTCTTTTTCAAAAACTTTTCTCTTAAAAGACATGTTTTTGAAAATACTTTTTGCAAAAATAATACCTTTACTATTTTAAAAAAAAAAGTATTTTTCTCGAAAATTTATCTGTTCCGGTAACCTTCAGTTCTGATACCACGTGTAACACCCCACTCCCGCTATGGTCACTCACTAAGGGAATGCCATAGCGTCGGTGGAGTATTTTAGTGAATATAGAACAGAAAAATTACAACAAGACAGATATAAATAGTACTTGAAATTTAAAACATCATCTCATAACAGCGGAAGTAAAACATGTCAAGTTACATCATAAAACCACAATAAAAGTCAAGTACAATATCCATCAAAATAAAGAAGTACATAATCCCACTCTCATACAATAGCCATGACAAAAGAAAAGATAACTGGGTAACTGGAGCTTTACATCTATCCAAGCTCCTAAAGACTGGAACAGCAATCCAATCAAGCTCCACTACTGCTAGGATCCACCGTAGGACCTGAGGGTTGGGAAAAAGATAAAAACAACGGGGTCAGACATAAGTCTGAGCGAGTCCTATAACTTTAACAATACAATCGTTAAAGTAACCAAAGAAGACACAAACTGATATACGGTAACTAATGGGGATGAATGGGTCAACTAAACTAAGATAAAAGATAAAGACGCATCTACCCTTCCAAAGGTAAATTACTAAACTGCACCACACCAGTCATTCCTAACTTAAAGGTTGATCCCACCCATGGACTTATAAAATTAACTTAATAGTTCTCGCGTACCCCTAGGTGACTAAGTAGATGCCACGGGGCCCTACAATCCACTAGGTGTACACACTACTCCCCATTCGATCGGCTCCCTAACGTAGATACCCGTGCTGGCCCCACCGTGGGGCCATTCCCCAACGTGGCAACCTGATAAAACTAACGGTGCACGGCTTATATCTACACGATGCAACAACGTCTTATTTACCAGCCCGGGTCCACACACGCATATGAAACCCGTTGGTCATGCGTTGCCACCGCTAACCCATTTTGGCCTCTTATAGTCAAGCCCAGTATGCGTGTCCCGTCCTCGACATGGGTCGAGCCCACTAAGATACGTATGGGTTACTGGTTGAAATGGGCCCCCAGCACAAGCCATCCCCCTAAGCTTGGCCCACACACTAGTGTTTCCCACTTAACCCTTTAATCATGTTTAATTACATGTTTCATCTTGGTTAAGTAATTTATCATATTTTCTATTGGGAACCACTAGCAATTTCCACATACCACCCAAGGTACCCACTTAACCCCCATGCCCCACTACATGCTTATCTGGTTAAGTGTTTCTTAATTGATTAACACCATAACCGTGTAAAGGACCCCTCACATTGGACCGTCATTTGTTGATGCATGGTTAAGCCGGTAAACTCCGGGCAGTCTTACACTACAAACGGGTCCAATCTCGTGTCATTTACCCTTGTTACGTATTTAATTTATGATTAAGACCCCTCACATTGGACCGTCATTTGTAGATGCCTGGTTAAGCCGGTAAACTCCGGGCAGTCTTATACTACAAACGGGTCCAACCTCGTGTCTTAATCAATTAATTACTCCTAATTAATCACCCCCATAATTTGTGTTAATTATCCTGTTTATTTTAGGAATATGGCTGCACCTAACTTAATAGGCAAATTCCCAACTCCAAAGTGTGGGTACACCTAACTTAATAGGCAAATTCCCAACACATAGTATGGGTACACCTAACTTAATAGGCAAATTCCCATACTATGTTCATTTATTTTATGTTATGCATAATTATATTAATTTCACACAATCTTATTAACATATGCATTTAATTAACCCCATCGTTCCCACGTAATTTCGTTCTCATGACATAACACATATAAAAGGTGTCAACTTGCATATGTATGAACATGTTTCAAAGGTGCCATCTTGCATATTATCAAACACATAACTTGCATATGAACTTGCATAACATGTCACATAACTTGCATATAGTCTTGTATAACATGTCACATAACTTGCATATTAACTTGTATAACATGTCACATAACTTGCATATTAACTTGCATAACATGTTACATCAACTTACATATTAACAAATACATGACTTGCATATGAACTTGCATAATATGTCACATAACTTGCATATAATCTTGTATAACATGTCACATAACTTGCATATTAACTTGCATAACGTGTCACATAACTTGCATATTAACTTGCATAACATGTTACATAAACTTACATATTAACAAATACATAACTTGCATATGAACTCGCATAATATGTCACATAACTTGCATATGAACTTGCATAACATGTTACATAACTTGCATATGAACTCATAAACTTGCATATGAAGAAACATACAACTTGCATAATTATCATACATGTAACTTGCATATTATCATACATGTAACTTGCATATTAACATATGATCACAAAGCACAAAACTTGCATAACCCACAAACATTAGCAAACTAACATCATTTCATATGACTTAAAACCCATTAATCCACAAATAAAACCATATGATCTCATCATATCTCATCTACTTAGTTTAGCAGTTGATCACTAGAGTGATAGAAACTCACAACTAGCAAATTTGCACTCCAAATGAAGAAGATTAAGATGCTTAGAATGGATTAGAGGTTGATTAGAGAGTGATTAGCTTGCAACCCTCTTCATAAATTAGTGGAGGCTCCTTCTAAGATTTAATTTGGTGGCATGTAGCCCTCAATTCTATTTTTAGTATGGATTAGGGTAGGTTTAGGGTGTATTTATAGATTAGGTGAGTGTTTTAGGCCCTTAGATTAACCCTAAATTAGATTAGGACCCTTAGATTTCGGAACTTTCCAGAAACCAGCCCTAAGACCAAGCCCAAACCCCAAACTGGTGCACCCAACCACAGAACTCTCTAGAAACTGTGCAGGTTTCCTGTCCCGACATGGGCGCACTTCCCAAGTGCGCCAGTGTATTTTTGTACTGGCGCACTTCACAAGTGCGCCAGTGCATTTCTGGCCTGTTTCGGGTTTTTCTGCCTAACTTCGTTCGTCCATATCTCTTTCATACGGTACCCGTTTTACGCAAACTCGGACTCTATTTCGCGTATTTTTCCGAGATGAACGCAATGACGCAGCCCGTTTCCCCTGATTCTCATATCTGAGATTAATTATACTTTAATTACTAACCATTAGTGTTAATTGAAATTCGGGCTGTTACACTCTCAAATCCCGACAAATCATTGAAAGATGAGCCGAACCACCAATAGGATTTGAGACTACTATGGGATCCGTAACTAGACTAGTATTTAGGTGCAATGTTTCAACTAACGAAGCAGATACAAATGAGTGTGAAGCGCCAGAGTCAAACAAAGTACGAACAAGATGATCAAACAGAAAAACTAAACTTTCAACGGAAATGTTTCTACCTCTCTCCTGTCCTGGTGCCATGAGAGCCTGAATCTACCCTCTTGCCTTCCCTGGTGCGAAGATAGCCTGAAGCTGCCCTCCAGAAGTGGACCCTGCTCTTTGCCCTTGCCCATGTTTCCTTGGGCAGTCTTTAACTAGATTTCCTACCTCTCCACAACGGAAATAGCCAGTCTTCTTCTTCTTCCTACAGTCCTCGCTCAAATGGCCTGGTGTTCCACAATTAAAGCACTTTTTCTTTCCCTTGCTATTATTGTTCTTCCCACC
Organism: Allium sativum; assembly: GCA_030737875.1. NCBI lineage: Eukaryota > Viridiplantae > Streptophyta > Magnoliopsida > Asparagales > Amaryllidaceae > Allium > Allium sativum. The sequence continues at coordinate 603,353,704 of CM060926.1, read as the reverse complement.
TTTCTTGTTTCGCTGTTGTGGTTTCTTTTGGTCCCTTTTCTTCTCCGGTGCCTTATTAGCTTTCGCACCTTACTCATCTTCATGCATAAGCGCCATGTCAACCAATTTCTCAATGGTAGCCCCCATCGGAATGTGGGTCATAGCCAACTCATGTAGCGGCTAATTCAAACCTTTAACAAACCTTAGGGCCTTCTTCTCCGGTGTGTTTACCAGTTCCAAGCCAAATCTCGCCAACTGATTGAACTTGTTGACGTACTCCTTTACTGATAAATCCCCTTGCTTCAATGCTAAGAATCTCTCCATATATAAATTTTCTTCTGCTCGTGAGAGAAATTTTATCTCGAACCTATGCCTGAAATCCATCCATGTCTCCACTGGACGCTCTCCATTCGTGACCTCCCACCAAAACGAGGCTTCGTCCTTCATTAACCAAGCAGCCAATTGGACCTTCCTTCCATCTTCCACCTCGAAAATACCCAATAGATCTTCCACCTCCTTAAGCCAATTTCGAGCTTCAACAAATGTCTCTGATCCGTGAAAAGATTTCCCACCCATTACCCGAAAATCTTTGCATATCTTCGAAAAAGTATCAACACAAGGCGGGGGAGGAGGAGGAGCGACTGTAGCTAGGGGAGGAGTAACATTTGCTGGGCCAGCGACATTGGCCCAAGCCTCCAGATACCTTCTGAACCAGCCTGGTATCGGTATGCCCTCGGGTATCTCAGGTTCCCCAGACATGCTGAAAAAAAGAAAAAGGAAGAGATTCAAAATGGAGAATTGAAGGAAAGATATATGGCTTTTGGGGGTTATGTTTCTAAAACAAACTTTTCTCTTGAAAATACTTTCCTTAAAACATATTTTTGAAATTATTTCTATATAAAATGCTTTTGAAAAACAGTTTTTTCAAAATTCATATCTGTTTTGGTAACCTTCAGCTCTGATACCACGTGTAACACCCCACGTTCAATAATGTCACTCACAAAGGGAATGCATTACTTCCAAGGAGCATTATTAGTGTATAGAATAGAATATAACAAGACAGATACATATATTGGTACTTGTAAATTTTAAAACAACTTTGATTGCAGCAGAGAAATAGTTTGATTACGACAACTTCATAAACCAACTAGTAAAACCAAGTACACTTAATATCCATCTTGACAAATTGTCTTCTGAGTACATAAAGTAAAAAAGCATAACCCCAACGTAAATAGTCATAAAAGAGATGAGCTGAACTTTACTTTCAGCAATCCAAGCACTTCCAAAAGAGAGAGAAAGAGATCCAAGATCAAGCTCCACTAGTACTAGTCCTACCCTGAGAACCCCGGGGGGGGGGGGGAAGAAAAGAAGTGAAAACAAGGGGGTCAGACTAAAATCTGGCGAGTATAATAACTTTAACAATATAATTATTAAAGTAACTAGGATAAGGCATAAACTGGTAAAACAAGGTATGACTGTGAAACAAGTGGGCATGACAAAGCAAACAAGAGGAATATTCTGGCGTTAATCTCATTTCTAATCACCATAGGACAATTACTATAATGCACCGCTACTAGTCACCTTAAAAGTTCATCCCGCCTACAGAACATAATAATGATAATGGTAGTTTCGTGTACCCCTAGCTGCCTTCATAGGTGCCATCTGCCCTTATCTCCACTTGTCGTACCCACTACCCCCATGCGATCGGCTCCCTAACTGATAGATACCCGTGTTGGTCCCACAGTGGGGTGTATCACTTCCCATAGTGGCAACCCGATACCACCAAAGTTGCACGGCTTATATCTACACGATGCAACAATGCCTTACCTACCAGCCCAGGCCCATGCACGCACATGACCAATTTGGACTTGCGTTGCCACCGCTAACCCATTTTGACCTCTTACAATCAAACCCAGTAAGCGTGTCCCATCCTCGACTTGGGTCGAGCTCATAAAGATACTTAATGGGTTACTGGTTTGAAAAGGGTCCCCATGCCTGACACAAGCTTTCCACCTATGCTTGGTCCCTACTAAGGTTTCCCACTTAACCCCATTCTTATTCATGTCTTCTTACATATTTCAACTTGGTTAAGTGTTTCTAATCATATTTCACAAGCCACCCAAGGCTATCCACTTAATCCCCATGTCCCACCACTTGTTTATCTGGTTAAGTGTTACTTAATTCATTAGAACCGTAACCTTGTAAAGACCTCCCACATTAGACTACCTTTTGCGGTTGCTGGATTTGCCGGGTGGGTCTGGGCAGGTCTGGGCAGTCTTATACTGCAAACGAGTCTATCCTCGTGTTTTACAATTGTTACGCATTTAATTTGTGCCTTTAACCTCTCACATTAGACTACCGTTTGTGGTTGCTGGATTTGTCAGGCGGGTCCGGGCAGTCTTACACTATAAAAGAGTCTAACCTCGTGTCTTAGGTATTTGATTATTACACATAATTATTTAAACCCAAATTGGATTAATATCCCTATTCAAATTTGTCAATAAATTCCAAATTTATTTATGTCCATAATGATCACCTAAATTATGTCCATAATTTCAGATATATAATTTATACCAATTAATGTCTCAAATTAATTATATGCCTTTTAAGGCCATTTTATGCCAATTCACAATTATGTATATTCAATATTTTCCCATTTTCCCCATGCTATTCGTACGTTTAGATATGACATATGTTAGACTCGTAATAGTCTAAATTATAAAAAGAAAAGCAACATCACAGTTTGCATAACACATAAAATAGATCTAAGAATCATGACATAAGCTTACATAGCCAATAACTTGCATAGGCAATAAACAAATTTGCATAACTAGCATAGGTCTTATTATAGATCTAAACATAAAGATGTGAACTTGCATATATGGATATGGTTTTCCTATAACTTGCATATGAATTTCATTCAAACTGGCATATGATTCACATACAAAACTAGCATAGGCAATGGGCATATAGAACATAAATTTGCATAACTATGTACTGCCATGGATCTAAATATAGATCTAAACATAAGGATGTGAACTTGCATATGGATCTAAACATGTAAATTAATGTTACATGTTTGCATACAAACTAGCATATGTATCTACATGATTAACATATGTTTTAACATCCCAAACTTGCATAAGATTCACATATGTCTTAATATACCAAAATTGCATAAGATTCATTTATGTTTTAACATCCCAAACTTGCATAAGATTCATATAAGAACATATAGTCCAACATCACAAACTTGTATATACATGTAATCCAACATCACAAACTTGCATATAATTCAACATCACATGAATCAAAATCATATTCTTATAATGCCAAATATAACTTATCATAATTAAATTAATTAATTAATTTGTGAAAGATATTATACTCGCAAACAAAATAATAGTCTTGTCTTTCTGGGAACTGTATTCTGAAACTAAATTGCTCGCCTTTGATGAAGACTAATTGTTGTTTAGAATAGATTAGATTAGATTTTGATTCTTGCTTCTATCTTGTATTTGAGTTGAAAGAGACGGCGGCTACTCTAGGTTCTCCATTGACGGCATGGCGGCTCTTGCTATGAATTAGTATGATTTAGGGTTGAGAGTTAGGTTGCTTATATAGAATTTTAATTAATTAAGAACTGTCAGATTAACCTAGAATCAATCAAGACCATCCAGTCAAGATAGAATAACACCTCATCCCTAATGACTCAACAACGAGTCAAAATAGCGTCATCTGCCAGATCTGGCCGGGCGGTGGGGGGGAGGGTAGGGGCAGGTCGACCCCCTGGTTGATCTATATGGGTAGGTCGACCCCCTGGTCGACCTGGCCTTTGGGCGGGAATTTTCCCGCCCAGCCCGCTTCCCTGTTTTGAATTTTGAATTCAAATTTTCTGATTCGAGCTGCTTTTAATTTATTTAAGTTTTGAAACTTCGGAAGGCCATAACTTCTTCATACGAAGTCCAATTCACACAAACTCAGACTCTATTTCAAGCAGAATTCCGAGACGAATGCAATGGCCTAATCCATTTCCCTTAATTCTTACATTTGAAATTAAATATTCTTTAATTACTTAAATTTAATATTTAAAATCACGGGGTACATTTGGTAAGAGCTAAAGGTTAACCTTAGCTTCGATGTATAACATTTTTAGAACAATTCGTCTAGATAGAATATATAGTATTCTAAGACGAGTAGCTCATTAGAGATAGGATTAGAAATGTCCTAGAATGAACATAGCAGGATAGCACATATTAATCAATCATTACTTCTTTATCATCTTATCATATGTCTCTATTTTTAATCTTTCCTTTGAAAAATTAGCATTTATGTTAGTCTGACTCTTTCCTTGATGGTACAGAACTAATTAAAGAATGAGTACCATAGCACGTACGAGAGCCCGTGGTAGAGGTAGGGCAAGAAGACCCGCCAGAGATGAGACTCCTATGGCCTAGGAACCGGAACAGGCCACTCCAGAGGTTGAGACACCACCACCACCTCCACGTGCTTTTGATCTAGACAAGGTGGTAAAGAAAATAAAGAATCTGGGAGGTGTGCATTTCACGGGCCAGGAGACAGTGACATAGGCACAAGCGTGGCTTAAGACAATTGAGAAAATCTTGGGAGGATTAGAACTCGAAGATCATAGGAAGCGATTTATGGTGACATGGTTCCTGAAGGACCAGGCTCAGATTTGGTGGGAAACGGATATGGTTGGTGCCGTGGTAATGAAGCTGATGTAACTTAGGAGAAGTTTAAAGAGCTATTCAATGAGAAGTTTATTCCGCCTCACGAAGTTGAACGCCTTCATGATGAGTTTGCCCACCTCCAACGGGGAAGTATGACTATTGCTGAGTATGTAAAGTAATTCGACAAGCTTTCCAGATATGGCCCTGAGTTAGTTCAAGACCTGCTTCAGAAGAATAAGAGGTTTATTAATGGTCTTGCAAGGATGTATCATAATAGAGTGACGGAAGACATCGAGCGCCCATTTGCTAAAGTGATCGAGATGGCCAGCAGATATGAGGAAATTGACCAGAAAGGTTCTCAGCAAGATTGAGAAAAGAATCAAGCCAATAATAAGAGAAAAGAGTCTGACAAGAAACCTGAGGTGGGCAGCTCTTCTACCGCCAAGCACCAAGAGAAGAAGAAGAGGGACAGATCTAAGGTCAAGTGTTTCAATTTCCAGAAGATGGGGCATTTCGACTATGAATGCCGAGCCCCGAAGAGACCAAGAAGGAACGAGTCTGGACCGAGTCAGAGTAGTGGACTAAATCCCTGTGGCCCAAAGAAATGCTTTAATTGCCATAAGACTGGACACTTTATCAGAAATTGCCCTCTGCTCAAGAAATCTGAAGTTGCACATGTCTATGACGGAGCGGCTACAGCGGCTTCTTTTGAAGGAGCAGGTAAACCTGATGTTTTAGGAGGTACTCTTAACATTAAGAACATTCCTATTACAGTTTTATTTGATACTGGTGCATCAAGAAGTTTTGTTTCCAGTGACACGATTAAAAAAGCTTAAATTGAAACCAAGAAAACTTAAAGCACCGATTAAAGCCTATAGCCTGATAGGAACTTATTCTCGATCGGCACTGTAGAGTGCCTATTTCTTACTCTTACTTCCAATTCCCATTTGACTTGATCGTTATGAGTTTTTCTGGATACGATATCATACTTGGGCTGGACTGGCTAACAAAGTATGAGGCTGAGTTACTATGCGCTGAAAGAGTAGTCAGAATCAAAACCAAATTTGGAGATATTATTGCTATTCCATGCCACGACTCAACCACAGATAGGAAATAATTTTGGTCTTCTCTAGAAGTCACTCCTACTTCTATTGAGGATATTCCTATCGTCAGAGTCTATGCGGATGTGTTTGAAGAAGTAGACAGCTTACCTCCGCGCAGAGAAATCGATTTCAGAATTGACTTAGTTCTGAATGCAAGATCCGTTGTACACCCTATTCGGAGAATGTCACTGAAAGAAAACGAGGAACTGAGCAATCAAACTAAGCAACTTTTGTGGAAGGGTCTGATCAGGCCTAGTTTCTCGAGCTGGGGTGCAGCAGCGGTTTTCGTCCCAAAGTCAGACGGTACCCTCAGGCTATGTATGGACTACCGTGATCTAAATAAGCAGATTCTAGAAAATAAATACCCACTGCCCCGCATTGATGATCTGCTAGACCGCTTGAATGGAGCACGAGTATTCTCTAGATGGACCTAGCTACAGGTTTCCACCAATTACGCATCGCCGAGGAATGTGTGCCTTTGACAAGTTTTAGAGGACCAGACTTATTTTATGAATGGCTAGTGATTCCCTTCAGCTTTTGCAATGCTCCAACATACTTCGTTGATCTGATGAATAGAGTCTTCCGCGATGTTTTAAATAAATTCGTGCTGGTGTTCATCGATGATATCCTAATCTTTTCTAAATCCAATGCTGAACACGAAGAGCTTTTGAAAGAAGTCTTGGAGATTTTATGTAGAAATGTGCTAAAAGCCAAATTCTCCAAGTACATATTCTGGCAAGAAGAGGTGAAATTGCTCGACCATGTGGTATCTAAGGAAGGCATCTCAGTAGATCCAGGAAAGATCTCAGCCATCCAAGACTTGAGGCGGCCTAGCACGCCCACTGAAGTTAGAAGTTTCTTAGGACTGGCTGGCTATTATCGGAAATTCATTAAGGATTTCTCGAAATTATCTTGTCCATTAACAAGCTGACTAAGAAGAATACAAAGTTCATTTCGACACCCGAATGTGAAGCAGCTTTCCAAGAGTTGAAACAGAGGTTGATCACTGCTCCTGTGTTGACCATTATTGATGGCAATCAGGATATGAAAGTCTGGACAGACGCTTCTAGAGAAGGTTATCTTTTTCATCTAAATAACCATGTTATAAATGACATTTTTCTAATGCCAAATCTTATTTTAACATGTTATCCTTTTATCCGTTTAAGGTATTGGTGCGGTGCTAATGCAAAGGGACAAAGTGGTCGCATATGTTAGCCGTCAGTTAAAACCACATGAGAAGAATTACACCACTCATGATTTTGAGCTAATGGCCATCGTATTTGCTATAAAGACATGGAGGCACTATCTCTTGGGCAAGAAATTAGAGCTATATACTGACCACAAATCCTTAAAGTATCTATTCACCCAAAGAGATTTGAACTTGAGGCAGCAGCGTTGGGTTGAATTCCTTGCACCCCATGACCTGGACATCCTATATACTCCAGGGAAAGCCAATGTAGTGGCATATGCTCTCAGCAGGAAGAATACGGCTAGCACCAATCTTATCCTTGCCAATCTCATTATTACCCATACCTTGATCGATAAGATCTCTGCTCTTTAGAAGAATGATGAATTTATTGAGAGAATCAGCAAAAGAGACGGGGAAGGCGAACCCACGAGTTTCCAGATTGACGACAAAGGGGTTCTGAGGCTATTGGGCCGAATTTGTGTTCCGAATCTTCCTGAGCTCAGAAAGGAAGTAATGGAGGAATGTCAGAAGTCTAAGCTCAACATTCATCCGAGAGTGAGCAAGATGTATCATGACCTCAAGCACACATTTTGGTGGAGATCTATGAAGAGAGACATTTCTATATATGTTGCTAGATGTCCCACCTGTCAGCAAGTCAAAAGCGATCAGCAAAAGCTAGCCGGTCTGCTGCAACCGCTAGGGGTTCCAAGTTGGAATTGGGACGAAATTTCTATGGACTTTATTGATGGCTTGCCCCGGACTAGGAAAGGCAATGATAGCATATGGGTGATTGCAGATCGCTTCACAAAGACTGCCCGTTTCATCCCTGTCAAATCCAATAGAACAGCTCGAAGTTTGGCACAACTTTATTTTAGAGAGATTGTCAGACTACATGGAGTTACCAGTAGCATTGTCAGTGACCGTGATCCAATTTTTGCTAGCAAATTATGGGAAGATTTCCAAGAAGAGCTAGGGATCAAGTTGAACATGAGCACCACTTATCATCCTCAGACAGATGGTCAGACTGAGAGGGTGAACCGCATATTAGAAGATTTTTTGCGAGCATGCATCCTAGATTTTGGTGGGTTATAGGAAGATCATTTGCACTTGGTTGAATTCTCTTATAATAACAGCTACCAAGCAAGCTTGCAGATGTCGCCATTTGAAGCATTATATGGCAAGCCATGCAGATCTACCGCATGTTGGGTGGAACCCGGCAATCGATTAGTATTGGGTCCCGACATGATTCGCAAAGCATCGGACAAAGTTGATTTTATTAAGAAGCGATTACTGGTTGCCCAAAGAAGACAGAAGAGCTATGCAGACGCTCGAAGAAGGGATTTAGAATTATCTGTCAGTGATCTTGTATACTTGAAGGTTTCTCCACTAAGAGGTGTAATTCGATTTGGGAAAACTGGGAAGTTGGCACCGAGATTCATTGGTCCATTCCCTATTCTTGAAAGGATTGGAACTCTCACTTATAGAGTGCAGTTGTCCAACTGGTTGCGAGGGGTCCACATTGTATTTCATGTATCCCAACTTCGGTAGCATGTTCATGATCCAGATTTAGTTGTGGAGGAAGCAGCACAACGAGATTTGGAGATTACCCCGGCCCTAGTAGTAAGGAGGGAACCAGTGAAAATAGTTCGCAAAGAGACCCGAGTTCTGAGGAACAAGAGGATCCACCTAGTCAAGGTGTAGTGGAGCGGGGATCCTGGAGACTGTACGTGGAAGACTGAGGATAACATCAAACAGGCCTATCCCAAGTGCAGAGTGGACATCTCCGAGTGACTCTTGTGTAGAGGTACATTTACAATAACTTACATTTTCCATTTTGTTTCCTTCTTTACTGTTGTTTCCTTTTCGGGGACGAAAATCTTTTAAGTGGGGGAGATTGTAACAATCCGGAAAATTTGAACCAATTTAAAATTGTTGTTTTGGCTATTTCGGTGAATTTTGAATAGTTAAAACAATTTATTTTAAATAATAACAATTAAAAATTTATTTTAATCGAAGCTAGAATGAATATAATAGTTTTAATTTCAAAAGGAATTAGAAATAGCAAGGTAGTTTGAAAAGTCAAACCTAAACTTTGACTTAATGTACCGGATTCAAAATTTAACGGATTTTAGTGAAACCAAAAATATCTAAATATATTTGAAATTATCTTTCCAACGAATCTGAAAAATAAAAATTTCATAGCAGAAATCAAAAGCAATGGTCAGTTGAATATTCAGAATGGTCGCTATAGTATAATTTATAGCCCGTATAGAGGGCAATTTTTCAAACGACCTCCGTTTTCAAAGAAACCACTTTTTTCGGATCTTGAATGTCAAATTATTACTAAGTTTAATTTTCCCGAATTTTTGGAATTAATATGTGAGCGTGGCAAAAGAAAATGTGTTTTGTCAATTTTAATCAAATTTAATCGACTAGAAAATGACCATTTTTCAAATGGTCTCCAAATTCGACAAAATTAATTTTGTTAGGACCGCATCGTCAAAAGAAAGCCAGAAATAATTTTTATGGAATTTTATGAGTCCGTATGTGGCCTCGGTGAATTTAAATATACGATTGAATTAATTTAATAAAGGATTTAAATATTAAATTAAAGAATTCAGGCCACAGACAGTCATTTAGGTTGACGAGACCTAGCCCATTGGATCCGGAATGAGGGCTATTGGGTGGGATCAACTCCTGTTGGACCGGAATTGGAATTGTTTAGGATTTATGGGTTTATTTGTAAAATTAGCATTAAAATATTATAAAAAAGCTTTGTCATCTACCTCAAACTCTAAATACCCTACTGTAGCCGCTGCCACTACACAAAATCCATGGCCATAAATGATTTCCGCTTCCTCCACTAATTCCTTTCAATCCTTACATTAAATCTTCTGCTCCTTTAGACTTTTTTGTAGAGATTTTAGTAAGCTTTAAATCCATATGGAGTTTGGATTTTCTAGTGGAGTATTGGACGATTTCCACCACCCCCCCCCCCAAACCCTCGACCTCGCCGCCGCCGCACACCCCCATAACCGCCGCCGAGTTGGCCATCTCCCCCCTAGGCCGACGTGCCTCCCCGAGCCCCTCAACCCCAAATAATCTGATCGACCTCTGATGCTTCTGATTTTGTGAAAACTCGGATCAAGGGATTGAACAATTCTGAAAAACCATGGCTTGTTATCTGTTTGAGAAGAAAGGGTATATTTTCTAAATGATTATTTAATTAATTGATTTAAGATTATTATCTATCTTATTTAAATCATAACTAATTCATACGATTTCGAAATTGAGCGATTTCAGATCCTGTACGGTCGTGAAACCAAGATCTACGCTGCTATTCTGACTAGAAGCAATTCTGAGCTGATAAAATTTTGGCCAAAGATGCGGATCCGAACAATTCAAATCCACAAAACTATGAGACTTTTGATTTAAATAATTAATAAATTTAATTATTTTTCTTGCGATTTAAATAGTTGTATGTATGTTAATGATTTAGATATGCGATGTTGTAAAATTTAAAATGGTTGATATGTTGATTTGTGATGTATTAATATAGATCTGTTAGTTAAATCATAGATCTGTATGTGATGGGTAAATTAGAATAAATCATTTTGTTTAATATTTTGGTTGAATCATTTTTGTTAATATTTTATTGAATCATATATATATAAAACAAATATGAAGTATTATGTTTGTTTATTGAATTGAATTAGAATCTTCAATTCAATAAAAATTACTCCTTTATTTACTAAATTTAATTAGAATTTTCAATTCAATAATAAAAATTCAACTTTGCTTATTTTGTTGAATTGAATTAGAACTTTTAATTCAATAAAAAATTCAACTTTGTTTATTTATTGGATTGAATTATAAATTTCAGTGCAATGAAAATTTGAACCTTGTTTATTTTGTAGAATTGAATTAGAACTTTCAATTCAACAGAAAAATATCACTTTGTTTATTTTTTTGAATTGAATTGGATTTTGCAATTCAATAAAAATATCACCTTTTGTTAATGTTGGATTTAATTAGAATTTACAATCCAATAAAAATATGGTTTTTGTTGTTATAATTAAACTTGCTGCAAAAATGAACATTTGGGTAAATAGAAAAATTAGTTAAACAAAAATCCTTATTTTGTTTATGGAACTTGTGACACCCAAAAATGAAAATTTGTGTAAACAGAGAAATTGTTCATGTTTTTAATCAAAACATGAATTCATTTAAAATATCCAATTTTAATGTTAAGAATGTAAACAGAAAAATTGTACATGTTTTTAATCAAAACATGAATTCATTAAAATATACAATTTTAATGATAAGAAAAAGAGTAGATTAAAAAAGTTACATTTTTATTTGCATTTTAGATGTAAATAAAAACATAGAATAAAAAGTTACATTTTTATTTGCATTTTAGATGTAAAAAAAGAATAGATTGAAAAGTTACATTTTTATTTGTATTTTAGATGTAAATAAAAACATAGAATAAAAAGTTACATTTTTATTTGCATTTTAGATGTAAATAAAAAAAAAGTTACATTTTTAATTTGCATTTTAGATGTAAATAAAAACATAGAATAAAAAGTTACATTTTTAATTGCATTTTAGATGTAAATAAAAGAATAGATTGAAAAGTTACATTTTTATTTGCATTTTAGATGTAAATAAAAACATAGAATAAAAATTTATATTTTTATTTGCATTTTAGATGTAAATAAAAACATAGATTAAAAAGTTATATTTTTATTTACATTCTAGATGTAAATCAAAGAATAGATTAAAGAGTTACATTTTTATATATCTTTTAGATGTGAATAAAAGATAGTATTTAAAAGTTACATTTTTATACATTTTAGTTGTAGGAAAAAGGCTAGAATTTAAGGTTGTATTTTTATTGTCATTTTTGAGACAGTAAAAAGAATAGAATTTAAAATTTACATCTTTACTTACATTTTAGATGTAATAAAAAGGATGGAACTAAAAGTGATATTTTTATAGTCAAATTAGAGACAATAAAAAGCATAGAATTAAAAGTGACATTTCGATTGACATTTTAGTTGTGATAAAAAGTATTGTTTTAAAAGTTGTATTTTTATTGTCATTTTAGAGACAATAAAAAGTATAGTTTTAAAAGTTGTATTTTTAATGTCATTTAGAGACAATAAAAAGAATAGTTTTAATAGTTGCATTTGTAATGTCGTTTTAGAGATAATAAAAAGAATAGTTTTAATACTTGCATTTGTAATGCCATTTTAGAGACAATAAAAAGAATATTTTTAATAGTTGCATTTGTAATGTCATTTTAGAGACAATAAAAAGAATATTTTTAATAATTGCATTTGTAATGTCATTTTAGAGAAAATAGAGACAATAAAAAGAATAGTTTTAATAGTTGCATTTGTAATGTCATTTTAGAGACAATAAAAAGAATATTTTTAATAATTGCATTTGTAATGTCATTTTAGAGAAAATAAAAAGAGTAGAATTAAATGTCGCATTTTTAATGTCATTTAGTTGAAATAAAAAGAATAGAATTAAAGGTTACATTTTTATTGACATTTTATGTACAACAAAAAGAATAGATTTAAATGTCACATTTTTATCGACATTTTAGATGAAATAAAAATAGTAGAATTAAAAATCATGCTTTTATTGTCATTTGGCTTCAACAAAAAGAGTGAACATTAGAAAAATATATTTTCAATGTAATTTAATTGAAAAGAATTGAACAATAGATAAATATAAATTAAAATTAAACGAATCACGCGCGGTAGTTCACGTTTCGGTAGTCGTAACTTTAAATGATTATACCGAGGGATCCAACCGTCAGATTTTCCCAAAACTGGAACCGCTAGGACCGCTTTGGGAAGATCTTTCCAATGATTTTTTTTTTAAATCCAACGGTTAGATTTCGAGATAAGTGTAAATCAAATTTTGATAAAACAGCGCCAGGGCCGCCTATCGACCCGAAGCGTCGTTAAATAAATTTGGCTATTTTTATATAAATAAAAATAGCGATTAATCGTTATTAAATATTATTAACGATATGAAATGATTTTAAACTATATATATGCGAGGATTATTTGAAAATACCAAGTTAAATCTCATTTCAAATTGTTATACGACGATCTAAATTGAAGATCTTAAAGATGGAGATTGAAGACCAGCTATCTTCACATCGAAAGGATAACTACTGATGCCCGACATTGGCTAGCTACCAATAAAGGGTTAAAGCGGTAGTTATCCGGACGTACTTGTTGATTGTCCAGATACGCGAGCACCTCTCTTCCGTATTGGACATACGGGACGAAGAGTAAGTGACTCCGGTTTCGCTCAGACCCAGAACGAACTTGTAAATGGACGTATGTTCGACATTGAATTTCATTCTGTGTAATTAAATTGATATTTATTAATATATATCTTTGGTGGTGGAGAATTTATTCTCTTGCTTTACACCCTTCTTTGAGACATATGAGCTCAAAGGTTATATATTGGTAGTTATCGATCGCATGGCGTGAATTGTCAATCTGACATGCCAAGATGCAATTGATCAAGGATTTTTGCTGAAAAGCAGAGCCTTGTGGATGATGATCAAAGCATATCTTATTTCGGCATAACTTTGTGTATTACGTTACCTCGCGAGATTCACACCCCGGTAGAGACAAAAACGGGACAGGGAACGTAGGGAGTGCACACATTTCTTTCTAGCTAGAAGGGGTGTTTGGGTTTTTACAAGGCCCGACATTTTTACTTATGTGGTTGATAGGATGATGCGCCTCGGATTTATTGATCTCCAATGGCCAATTTATAGGTCCACTAGGATCGGGAAGCGTGTGTTCAGGAATTGCCAATCCACTAACGTTATTTATGGATTGACCCTGCAGGATCCAAGGGTTGCCCGTAGGTGTGATCCTGAGAAATTGCTAGAGTGTCTCGAATCAGTAAGGCGATCGTTCCTAGCCTTGACTCTTGATGGAAACCCAATTTCCAATACGACATTACGGTTTTGATTGTAAACCTATATATGGAGACATAGTATATGGTAGCTATGCCATCTAGGATTGATACATTTACTTTAAAGTATTTTTGAAACTTATTAGACACTAATAATAATATTAAAGATATTATTTTCTACGTATCAAACATTTTTTATCATTATAAGGTAAAACTCTATCCTCCGGTCTGCGTTGCATTGTTTGATGGGACAAGAGTCTTATAATGATTTCATTTCCTAAAAAAGCATCGCGTTCTTGACTTAAAATTTATAAAACTTATGCACTGGCAATCCAATGGAGTAAACCCGTTCCGCGTTAGCGGCGTGGTCTAGTGATTATCCATATTGTTAGTTTAGTAAGATTTCTCATACCAGTCCCATGACTGACTCGTAGTTTGTTTCACTTTGCAAACTCGGGTGCCCTCTTTCCACATGGGCAACCAAATGACAGGTTTCAGGTAGGGATATTTTCTGGGCTGGAGCTTGCTGATGAAGAGGATGAAGAATCTTTTCTTTTTATCTTTTTATTTACTTCTTGAGACAGTATTGAGTATTGATGTATTTTGGGAGATTGAGACTTTATTTCTTTCCTTGTTTTAGACATCTATTTTGCTAAGTGTATCATGTACTGTGTACTCAGATATATGCGATATTATGTTGTGATGAAATTTCCATTTCCGCTGCAATGATTTATATGTTATGCTATTATATAAGGTCTGTTATTGTTTTAACTATGTTATGCTCCTATGATTATCCTTACTTTCGTACCACGGAAGTTGGGGTCGTCACATCATAACCCCTTGGAAATAAGAAACCAAAGCGAATGAACAGAACTAAAGAATCTTCTACAGGTTTTAACTTTTGGTAAAGGTTTTGTGAAAATGTTTTTTAGAGAATTAAAGATTGGTATTAGCATGGTGGTAAAGCTAATGGTAGAAGTAGTATGCTTACAACACTAGGAAAGACCTAGAGGAATTATATTATTATGTGAATAAACCATAAGCTTGAGTGGAAATTGTAGAAAGTCTTAAGAGAGGAATTAAAAAGAAAAGTGAGAAATGGTCAGCACTCAAAAGTTTTCGAATAGAATACAAGGATTAAGAAAAAGTAATTTTGGGAAGGATGTCTTCCACGTGGTTACTGTTTAATGGAGAATTGTTAGTGGTAATTTTCAAACTAGTATAATTTATGGAATGGGTAGAGGGTGTAATTCTACACAAATACAAATTTAATAGACGGTTCAAGTTAAGTGAAAAGGATTGGTTAATTCCCATGAGAATTGAGCTCCCTTGTAAATCAGTAATATAATAGTAAAGGATTGAATTTTCAAGGAAAGACCTAAAACCTATATAATTGAATGAAGAGTAAATGGACTATAAGATCAAGTTCGAGATTTTTGTAAGTAAAATTATGTCATGGTTTATAATTAACGGAAATCCTTTTCCAGAACTTCTTGAGAAAATAAAAAGTTCAACACATTGTCTTACTTTATGGTAGAGTAAGAACTACGCCTAAGAATACGGTGTTACTTCATAGTGAAGTAAGGATTGTTGGATTTAGATCTATCAAAATATTGGGAATGGTTAATCTTTAAGTATTAGGATACTATCCGTGAACAGTTGTAGATGGCCCCTTTATAACAGCATATAGCTTAAGAACTAGCGGGTGTGCAGCATAAGCTTGCAAAGTGTGGTAGATGAAAGGGAGGAGGTTTGTTTAGATTCAATGATTATTACCTTTTTAATGTCAAGAGAGACATGGTCCTAGGCCTCTAGTCCTACTGAATAGCCACATTTAGCCATTGTATCTTTTACCTAGTTGTTGGACCAAAAAATGGCACTAACACCCAATGTGGTGTGAAATCCTCACAATCACATATCACAGATTGCAAAATGCAGAAAATAGTAAAATAAGAGGAGACACCCTAACTTCTTATAGTGGTTCGGCTGTAGATGTAGCTTATGCCCACTTTATAATCATATTGTTATACTGACAAGTAGACACACAATCTGTTTATTCAATGAAATTACAAGAGTTTATACATGTAATTCACGTGTTAATTTGGTTTGAATGATGCACAATGCCTTTGTGTTGTAGCAATGGAGGATAAGAGTTATAATGGCTAAAAGATCCTTCCATTTGCCTTCAAGTGGTGTATTTATAGCCGTAGAGGGGCTCCGGGTCGGATGCCATGTGGCACGCATACCAATAATGCCGAATGAAGTGGAGAACGCGGAGAAAACCTCTCCAAGTCGTGCTATGCCATGTAGAAGTTGATCCATGCAAGTAGGAGGCGGTTGCTCCATTAGAATTAGTCAAAGTAGTTATGCAAAAGCAGGTCCAGGTGGATCGGATCGGTGCCGATCTGAATCGAGCCATTGTCTCTGAACCGAGGACGAGCGACACTTAGATGCAGAAGAAGCCATGCGGGTTGGATCGTCCTACCGCGATCTGATCCGAAGGATGCCAAGTTTCCGGTATCATGCCATTGAATCAGGTTCTCCTCCACCGAACCGCAATGACCGATCCGAACCAAAGGATCTCGCCAATTCCAACCTTTCTGATACTTCATCCAAGTGTTCGTCAATTATTCCAGTTATGTGGGTGCTCATAGAAACGGGCGTAACTTCCAAGCTGTAAGTCTGTTGCCCAAATGAAAGTTGTACTTGAAGCTAATTCAGAGCGCTACAAGAAGTACGGGGAAAATCCCCGCATTTGTTGTTTTCGGGTCCAAAAGAGGTCATCTGTTAGGACTTTCTGGCCATTCTATGTTTGTGATGGTTTTGACCAAAAAGCATGTCAACATGTTTTCCCCTTAGAACATATCTTGCTTTTTGAAGAAAGATGTGTTCTGAATAATCTGAGGAATTTAGAAGTCTGTATTTGCAAGGAGATAAGACAAACAATGTAAAAATGGCTTCAAGGCTATGAGGTTCCGAGATGGCCTTACCGGGGTAAGACGACCAAGGAAATGCTGATGAGGTTCTAAGGCGGTCTTACCGGAGTAAGACGACCAAGGAAATGCTACTGAGGTTTGTTTATACTGGATGGATCTAGTTCGGAGCTAGACCTCAATGCGTATTACTAATTCATGAAAGTGCAATGGTCGTTAGCCAGATACGACTGGAGACCAGAAGTCGGTTCCGTGCGTGTGGGCTAATGTGGCAGCTTTTATTACATGCAGAGAAAACAAAGAGGGGCGAGGAGTCGCTTAAAAGCCTAAAAAAATGAACTATGGAACAGAGTCCGACGAACTGAAAGAATCCACTCAGTGGGATCAATTGATGAAAATCCCATGGTTGTTCGATCCAGGACCATTCCCTCTCCGAGTAGGTGGTGGCTGTGCCGGGGCAGATGCTAGCGCTGTTGGTTGTGTGACGTACTCAGGCGGCTCTCCTCTTCTGACTCGATCCTCAATCAAATCTCGCAAATGCCTACAGTAATTTGTGTTATGACCGTCTATGTCACGAAATATGCAATGCCTTCCAGAGTTGCTCTGTGCTAGCGTTGGATCCCTCTTGGGAGGCCTTGGATAAGAGGTGGCACCCCCTGTATCCATGTAGATGCCATCCAGCGTTGAATTCAGTTCAGTGTACTTTTCATTTTTGGGCCCTCTTCGGGGTTGAGCGTTGCGATCATTCTTTGCAGCGGCTGTTCCTTTGCCCTTGTCAGAATTAGAGGTGCTCTGCCTTTAAGCATACCGACATCGAGAATAACCTTTTCGCATTTTGCATATTCCTCACATTGTAATCAATCTGCTTCAAAGTAGAATTCGTCGTGATCTCGCGGTGGGTCCTGTACAAAGAGATTTTGAACTCCGATGAATCCAGAACCCCAGATACTGCCTCCATTAATACCATAGATGGTTCAGGTCTATCAACAGATGCTACTGTCGCATTGAATCTCTCAAGTAATGAGTGCAGAGTTTTGCCGGACCTCTTCTTCATTTAGGTAAGGGACATGACATTCTTTGGTCGAGATATGTAGACCCGAAACTGTTCAATAAAGCGAGCAACCAACATATTATAGTTGTTGATTGATTCTGGTGTCAACTGCTGAATCCACATAGCAGCTATCTCAATCAAGAAAAGCAGGGAGCATTTAGCCATGATGTTTTCGGATGTCGATTGAACTTCCATATGTCATTTGTATCGCATCAGGTTCATGGTAGGATCTGTCCTGGCATTGTAAGGCTCCAGAACGGGAAGTTTGAAATCTGGGAGACTGCGAGAATTCCTGATTTCTTGTGTAAATGGAGTGTGATTGACGTCATCCACGTCACTCCGATAAGTGTGGCCTTTGGAGATGCGTTCAATCAAATTAGCGAGTCGATCGCCTTCGAAAAGTTATTGCAAATTTCCAAGATCAGAGCTAGTGCCCCCAGCGTTGATTCCAAGAGAGTGAGGGGGCTCGAGATGTGCTTGAATAGGATAATTGGATGCATAGTGAGTTGCTTGAAGCGGGTCGAGTGGACTGCGGGTCGCGGTTCGGATGAACCGATCCAACCCGGTTCGTAGTGCCCGACCCGAGCGGGCCCATGATCTACGATTTGAATGCCTTGGCTGTTGGGAAATGCTGGGCCATAAATTCCGATGTCGGATCAGATCGGAGCAGAATAGGGCCGCCATGCCTGAGCGTGTAGTGAACCTCACATTCTCATCCAGAATGTTAGTGGTGGTATGCCCGGGAGGAGGCCGTTTGCCCCTCACTCCATCAATGGTTCAGACCGGGTCTGACCCGACCCGATCGGATGTTCCTGCTGGCGGTAAGCTTGGTGCTGCTCCTATCCATGCAACGTTGTTTCCAGTGAGTTGAACGTTGTCGCTCGGCCTTCCACCCATCCGAGCAAAGAATTCATCCATCATGTTATGTTGTTTCTGAAGAAGTTCGTCCTGTCTTTCCATCTGGGTTTTCAATTCAGCGAGAACGCCATCCATTTCATCTCTGGTCAGGTATGCTGCCGATCTCCATGAGAAGAAGCCTCCTGGCTTGCCTCATTTCGTATGCCTTCATCCTCAACATGGGAAATCTTTCGTTTGACCATCGATCCAATAGCCAAATAATATGTTTCTTTTCAAGTAGAAGAAGAAGTTATATCGTGTGACCCCTACCTGGTGTGCCAAAATGTTAGACCAAAAATGGCACTAACACGCAATGTGGTGTGAAATTCTCACAATCATAGATTGCAGAATGCAGAAAATAGTAAATTAATAGGAGACACACGAAGTTTTTATAGTGGTTCGGCTGTAGATGTAGCTTACGTTCACTTTATAATCCTATTGTTATACTGATAGATTACAAGAATCAGTTGAAAGTAGACACACAATCTGTGTATTCAATGAAATTACAAGAGTTTATACACGTAATCCACGTGTTAATTCGGTTTGAATGATGCACAATGCCTTTGTGTTGTAGCAATGGAGCCCAAGAGTTAGAATGGACAAAAGATCCTTTCATTTGCCTTCAAGTGGTGTATTTATAGCCGTAGAGAGGCTTCGGGTCGGATGCCACGTGACACACATCCCAAGAATCCCGAAATGAAGTGGAGAACATGGAGATAACCTCTCCAAGTCGTGTTATGCCATGTGGAAGCTAATCCATGCAAGTAGGAGGTTGCTCCTTTAGAATCGGTCAAAGCAGTTGTGCAGAAGCAGGTCCAAGTGAATCAGATCGGTGCCGATGTAAAGACCCGGAAATTCCCGCTCTTTGAATCGACCATAAACCACACAGGTCTGACCCAAAGGTTGGAAATCTTCGGATACTTTAACTTTGGGAATACAATACATCAGAACAATAACAGCAGACTTTTATTACATTATAATAATGTTACATCAGAGTACAAAATATATCAGAGTACATTGAAATAAAATTACAGCGGAAGATAAAATTACAATACTTTTAATACATTAAATAGCGGAAGACTACAAAGCTCTGGACACAGCTTTAGGCTTCAATCCAAGGTCCTGCTAAAGAGAAAGATATCTGCAAAAAGCTACTCGACTGCCCGTGTGGAAAAGAGGGCACCCGAGTTTGCCAGTGAACAAACTACAGGTCAGTCATGGGACTGGTGTGAGAATTCTAAACTAATATAACTAATAAGACAAATCCAAGGACCACGCCACTTTCGCGGAATGGGTTTACTCCTATGGATTGCCAGTGCATAAACCAAAGTAAATCGAGAAATAACGCAATGTCTTTTTGGAAAAATGAAACCATTATAAGACCCAAGTCCCATCACACAATGCAACGCACACCAGAGGATAGGGTTTTACCTTATAATGGTCAAAAGATGCTTGATACGTAAAAACGATATTATTATTAGTGTGTATATGTTTTAAATAAAAACATTTCAATCATAAGTATCAATCCTAGACGGCATGGTTACCATATAGCATGTCGCCAATACTAGTTCTACAATCAAAACCGCAAGGGCGTATTGGAAATTTGGATTCCATCATGAGTCGAGGCTAGGGGCAAGATCCTCTCCGATTCGAGACACTCTAGCAAATGCCTCAGGATTCCCCGCAGTGAACCCTTGGAAGCGGTAGGGCCGGTCCCCGCCAATGGGCAGTGGATTAGTTATGCCTGAACACACGTTCCCCGGTCCCTTTGGACCTATAGTATGACCACCAACGGCCTATAAAAATAACGAGGCGCCTCAAAATCCATCATCCACATAAGTAAAATGTCAGGGCTGGTAGGTCACTGACACCACTCTAGCTAGAAAGAAACGTGTGCACTCCCTACGGTCCATATCCCGTTTCTGACTCATACCGGGGTGTGAGGCTCGCGAAGTCACGATATACACAAAGCTATACCTAAATAGACTATGCTTTGATCATCAACCACAAGGCCCTGCTTTTCAACAAAAGCCTTGATCAATGCATCTTAGTATGCCACATTGTCAGTCCATACTATACCATTGATTTCTACCAATATATAACCTCTAAGCTCATATGTCTCAGAGAAGGGTGTTAACCACCAAACAGATATATATTAAGAGAGATCAGCGAATGTAGTATAAGGGACTACAACGTCAGACATACATTCCATTTATAAACTTATGCCCTGGGTCTGGACGAAAGTCAAATCCGTACAAATCAACACTACGTCCGGATAACTACCATCTTAGCCCCGTCTTGGGAGCAAATCAATCAAGGACCTTAACGCTAGTTACCCATTCGATGTGAAGATCGTCGGTCTTCAATCGCCGTCTTCAACTCTTAGTTTTAAAACGTCGTATAATCATTTGAAATGAGATTGGACTCGGTCTTCTCAAATGATTCTCGCATATATATATATATATATATAAATAAATATAATTTGAAAACATTTCATATCGTTATTAATATTTGATAACAACATATCGCTGTTTTTATTTATATAAAAATAGCTTAAATTAATTTAACGACGCTTCGGGTAAATGGGCGACCCTGGCGTTGTTTTCAACCAAATTTGACTTATGCATATCTAACCGTTGGATTTTGATGAAATTTATATCATTGAAAAGATTTTCCCAAAGCGGTCCTAACGGTTCCTGTTTTGGGAAAATCCGATGGTCGGATCTCTCTGTATAACCGTTTAAAGTTACGATTGCCGATACGTGAACTGCCGTGCGCGTTTCGTTTAATTTACAATTTATATTTATATATATAAATATAAATCGTTTGACTATTCCAATTTCAAAAGTCTATTCTTTTTATCGCATTTAAAATGACGATAAAAATATCACTTTTATTTTACTCTGTTTTTATTTACACTAAATGTAAATAAATTATACTTTTTCCTATATTTTGTTTTATTTACCTAAATGTAAATAAATTATATTCTTTCTATGTTTTAATTTATTTACCTTAAATGTAAATAAATTACATTCTTTTTCTTACCCTATTTATTACCTAAATGTAAATAAATATATTCTTATCTTTTTCTTACTTATTTACCTAAATGTAAATAAATGTTTTACTTTTACTTTTGTTATATTTATTTACATTAAATGTAAATAAATGTATCTAATTTCTTATTCATATTTATTCACACTATTTGTAAATAAATGGTTTCAATTTCCTTTGCAAATCCTATTTACATAGTAAATGTAAATAATTGTATTTCTTTACTTCCTTTCTAATATTCCCTTTTAACCTAAAAAGAATATCTTATGTTAATTCTTTTCTAACCTTTCTTTTTATTATTTACATAAGAAAATGTAAATAATTACCATTTACAAATTGATTCTTTTTATTTACATAAGAAAAATGTAAATAAATACTTATTCACATAATTATTATTTTTTATTCTTTTTATATACATAAGAAAATGTAAATAAATTCTTATTCACATATTTGTTCTTTATTTTCTATTTATTCTTAATTACATAAAATGTAATTTTATTTCTTATAATCATAATTACATAAAATGTAATTTTCTTTACAGTGTAAAATATATTCTTTTAATTACATAAAAAAAATGTAATTTATTTAATCTCTTATTTACCTAATGTAAATATATATGTTTTCCTTTGTCTACATTTTATTTATTTATCATAAATATTTTGAAGTAATTTACATATATAAAATGTAAATTTAGAAAATTAATATATATGCTTTAACCTCTCACATTGGATAGGTATTGTTGTGACTACTGGACAGCCGGGCGGGTCCGGGCAGATTTACATCACAACTCAATCCAACCTCGGGTTACGCATTATAATTTCTTATTTATTTACCTATTTGTAAATAAATATTTTTTTAACCTTTTATCCTAACAAAATGTCTATTTTGTTTTAACCACCTTTTATCTTAACAAAATGCTTATTTTGTTTTAACATACTTTTAATATACAAAAATGTGTATTTTGTCTAATTCACTTTACATAGAAAATGTAAGCGTTTCTTTTATTTTCTTTTGCATTGAAAATGTACATATTACCTTTCATTTACATTAAAAATGTACATATTACTTTTCATTTACATCTTCATAACATAAATGTACATATATCTTAATTACATTTTAAATTTGTAGACAAGACAAAGATAAAAATTGTCCTTTTAGTTATGTTGACAAAATAACATAAAAATTTGTCTCTTTATTATGTTAACAAAATAACATAAAAGCTTGTTCTTTTTATTATGTTAAAAAGGAATGACATAAACACTTGCTCTTTTTCTATGTTAACAAAATGAGATGATTTTGTACAATTCTTTTAAATGACAAAATGTGAATCTTGGTCTATGTTTTGTTTGCATCCAAAAATGCAACTAAAAATATATAGTTCTTTTCACTTTAGCATTTTATATGTAAAATTGTTATTTTACTTTACTCTAACATTTTATGATTTGAAATGTTATTTCTCTTTACTCTAAAATGTCAATTTATTTCTCTGATATAAATGTCACTTTATTTCCCTAATATAAATGTCACTTATTTCTCTAACATAAATGTCACTTTATTCCTCTAATATAAATGTCACTTGTTCCTATAATATAAATGTCACTTATTCCTATGATATAAATGTCACTTATTCCTATGTTTGTATTTGTAGTGTATAATATAAATAAATAAATAAATAAAAATGAACTTTGTTCCTACGTCATAATTGTATTAAGAACACAAATAAAACGATAATTTATGGTCTATGCTATATTTGTGTTAGAGAGCACATATAAAAGGGCAATTTATTCTCTAAGTTATATTTGTGTTGAAAGACACAAATAAAAAAAATACTTCATTTCAATGTTGATATTTGTGTTGAATACACAAATAAAGGTGATTCCAATTCTACGTTATATCTGTGGTGAATACACAAGTGAAGGGATGCAATTCAATTTCAATGTAAATATTTGTGTTAAGTACACACATAGAAGAATGGTTCATTTTCTAATCAAAATGTTCTAATGTTAACATTTTTAACATTTCTGATCTAATGTTAACATTTTAACTAAAACGATGCTTTTATTTTAATGTTACCTTTTTGACAGAATGGTGTTTGGTAATCTAAATGAACAAGTATAACAAAATATGATTTTGTATTCTAAATGAACATTTTAACTAAATGTTCCCTTTAATCCTTATTGACTTTTCTTTTAATGTATCAAAATATACCTTTCCTATTCATTTCTTTTTGATGTAACAAAAATATGCATTTGGTTTGTAAACTTCTAATACAAACAAAAATGTGAATTTGTTTGTAATCTTCTAATGCGAACAAAATGGTGATTTTGTTTATAAACTTCAAATGCGAACAAAAATGTTAATTTTTGTTAATAAAACTTCAATGCAAACAAAAGTGTTAATTTTGTTAATAATTTTTAATGTAAACAAAATGATAAATTTGTTTGTATCTTCAATTCAAACACAAATGATACTTTCGGTTATATCTATCAATGCAAAACAAAAATGACAATTTTGTCTATATCTTTCGATGCAAAACAAAAATGATACTTTTGTTTGCTACATTTTCTAATCTAGCTTAGTAAATAAAAATGAAAATTTTATTTCCAACTTGATATACTTATTTTATCTATTTTATAACAAACGTGATATATTTGTTTCCATCTATTCTCTAACAAACATGAATATATTGATTTTGCAAATAAAAAAGAAAGGTCTAATCTTTAACTGTTTTATGGATCCACATACACATCCCAAAACAACGCAATACATAACTATAATTCATACATCATTAATAATCAACCATGAATATTCCATAAACAACTCAATCCATACAACAATCCAATCCAAACATAAATCATCTCAGATCTAAATTTATTTACAAACAACAATTTAACGGTGATAAAATAATTAATTAAATTAATTAAAAATAGAAATTCTCACCTTGGTTGGTTTTCAGAAGTCGTTCGCATTCAAAATTTGACTGAAAATTCAACTATCTCAGTTTCAACTGCGGTTGGTACCGTCGCGAAGATCTTTCTGATACGATCCCAACGCAACTGAAATCATTTGATTTCGTCGCTGTATGAAGAAGTTACGCGCGTTTAAAGATTGGATAATCAAATTATAAAAATAAAAATCAAACTATTCCCACCAATACTTGGATGCCACGTCACCCTTCCTTGCGCCCCTTTTCTTCTTCACTACTGTTGAAACCCGTATACCATAAATGGGTATCGATCCCTAGGGCTCCTCCTTGCACGCGCCAGACCCCACCGGACTTCGATCAGAGGGCCCCACATCGTCGCCCGTCAGCTCGCCTACCCACGCCCCTCTCGCCGTCCAACTCGCAGCCCCCTAGGGCCCACAATCCACGTCCAAACGCCGCCACTTTGTGGTGAGATTCCGACCACCATGCGCCCCCAGGAACGATCATCGCCTTCTCAAAAGTTGATCACCACCGTTCAATTGATCGAGCTCGATCCTCTCTTTAAATTTCCCTTTTTGAGGTGTTGGAATTTATTGAATAAATTAGAAGAACAAGGAGGAAGAAGGTTTGAGCATCGGCGGCCATTGAAATAGAAGGTGGCTGCTGTATACTTTTTTAGGGGATTAGGTTTTGTTATTCTAATATTTATAATAATCTTATATTATTAATTGAGCCTTTAGGTCCCGCTTCTCCTATTCAAATTTCAAAATAGAATAAGAAAAGGGGAAAAAAAGAAGGTATTCAATTGGATAAACAGGAATAAAAAGAATAAAAATATACACGTGGGTCCATTACAATTTATATTTATAACCTGCCCATTATGATTTATATTAATAACTTCATTCTTATATAAATTGCTTATTTTTGTCTTAGCCGATTTGTGTGAATTCTAATATCATATAAAATAACATTTTATATGTAAACATTCTTGTGAATTCAAATATCATATAAAATAATGTTTTATATGTAAAACATTTTCTATGAATGCAAATATCCTATAAAATATAAAATAACATTTTATATGTAAACATTTCTTATCAAAAATGTTTATTTTTACTTCAACTATTATGACACATTTATTTCCTTACATTCTCTTTTATTACATGCTACAATTACACATTTTTTTTTATTATTTGAATTTCAAAAGTATATAACAATGAAAAGGAGAGAGAGAGAGGATAGAATGGAAAGAATTAATGCTATTTGTTTATGAACATGTAGTCTACGTTTGGAATTTCTAAAAGTTAACTTTGAATTGACAGGGGAAATATTTAAGGGGACAGCCAAAGATATATACATATATACATATATATATATATATATATATATATATATATATAAATGTATTGTCAAAATTTATCTCATTTATAACCTACACTTTATTTTCAATAAATGTCATTAAGGTTCCTACGTTACGTGACATTAAAAAGAATAAAGTTTTAATGTAAAACATTTCATGACATTAAAAGATTAACTTTTTTTTTTTTTTTGATGTTAACCAAATACATGTTCTTACATGACATTGAAAAGTTAGACTTTTAGCACTAATCAAAATATGTTTATTCACATTAAAAGAATAATTTATTTAATGTAAATCATTTTTATATTCTTACATTTAAATAAAGACTAACTTTTATTTTAAAACATTTTTTCTTTTAGTAAATTCTGATGCATTTTCTAACAAAGTTTCCTTAAAATAAAATTTTAAATTGGTTCCAAAATTCAGGGTTGTTACAATCTCCCCCACTTAAAAATCTTTTCGTCCTCGAAAAGGCACTAAGGTAAAAGTTGTTTAATTTACTAACTAAATTTTAATTTTCTTTTATTAATTTTATTTGTTAGCTAACTTATCAAATACATATATACCTTATATATATAAAAATCATATTTCCAAAAATAGATTATATAATCAAAAATACGCTTATTATAAACTTGCTACTCTTAACTCATTCTAGGGTATTGCTAACCCCATCTCTAACGAGTTTTCTCATTCTAGGACACTGCTGGTCCTATCTCTAATGAGTATTCTTATTGGATTTTACTAATCCAATCTCTGATGAGTCTTTGTTCAGTTCTAACGAGTTGTACCCCAAAGATTTGAGCTAACCAGAGCTCTGATACCACCTGTAAAGACCCGGAAATTCCCGCTCTTTGAATCGACCATAAACCACACAGGTCTGACCCAAAGGTTGGAAATCTTCGGATACTTTAACTTTGGGAATACAATACATCAGAACAATAACAGCAGACTTTTATTACATTATAATAATGTTACATCAGAGTACAGAATATATCAGAGTACATTGAAATAAAATTACAGCGGAAGATAAAATTACAATACTTTTAATACATTAAACAGCGGAAGACTACAAAGCTCTGGACACAGCTTTAGGCTTCAATCCAAGGTCCTGCTAAAGAGAAAGATATCTGCAAAAAGCTACTCGACTGCCCGTGTGGAAAAGAGGGCACCCGAGTTTGCCAGTGAACAAACTACAGGTCAGTCATGGGACTGGTGTGAGAATTCTAAACTAATATAACTAATAAGACAAATCCAAGGACCACGCCACTTTCGCGGAACGGGTTTACTCCTATGGATTGCCAGTGCATAAACCAAAGTAAATCGAGAAATAACGCAATGTCTTTTTGGAAAAATGAAACCATTATAAGACCCAAGTCCCATCACACAATGCAACGCACACCAGAGGATAGGGTTTTACCTTATAATGGTCAAAAGATGCTTGATACGTAAAAACGATATTATTATTAGTGTGTATATGTTTTAAATAAAAACATTTCAATCATAAGTATCAATCCTAGACGGCATGGTTACCATATAGCATGTCGCCAATACTAGTTCTACAATCAAAACCGCAAGGGCGTATTGGAAATTTGGATTCCATCATGAGTCGAGGCTAGGGGCAAGATCCTCTCCGATTCGAGACACTCTAGCAAATGCCTCAGGATTCCCCGCAGTGAACCCTTGGAAGCGGTAGGGCCGGTCCCCGCCAATGGGCAGTGGATTAGTTATGCCTGAACACACGTTCCCCGGTCCCTTTGGACCTATAGTATGACCACCAACGGCCTATAAAAATAACGAGGCGCCTCAAAATCCATCATCCACATAAGTAAAATGTCAGGGCTGGTAGGTCACTGACACCACTCTAGCTAGAAAGAAACGTGTGCACTCCCTACGGTCCATATCCCGTTTCTGACTCATACCGGGGTGTGAGGCTCGCGAAGTCACGATATACACAAAGCTATGCCTAAATAGACTATGCTTTGATCATCAAC
This sequence comes from Allium sativum, assembly GCA_030737875.1. Lineage (NCBI taxonomy): Eukaryota > Viridiplantae > Streptophyta > Magnoliopsida > Asparagales > Amaryllidaceae > Allium > Allium sativum. Next base: position 603,325,576 of record CM060926.1, on the reverse strand, counting down.
CACAAGGCCCTGCTTTTCAACAAAAGCCTTGATCAATGCATCTTAGTATGCCACATTGTCAGTCCATACTACACCATTGATTTCTACCAATATATAACCTCTAAGCTCATATGTCTCAGAGAAGGGTGTTAACCACCAAACAGATATATATTAAGAGAGATCAGCGAATGTAGTATAAGGGACTACAACGTCAGACATACATTCCATTTATAAACTTATGCCCTGGGTCTGGACGAAAGTCAAATCCGTACAAATCAACACTACGTCCGGATAACTACCATCTTAGCCCCGTCTTGGGAGCAAATCAATCAAGGACCTTAACGCTAGTTACCCATTTGATGTGAAGATCGTCGGTCTTCAATCGCCGTCTTCAACTCTTAGTTTTAAAACGTCGTATAATCATTTGAAATGAGATTGGACTCGGTCTTCTCAAATGATTCTCGCATATATATATATATATATATATATATATATATATATATATATATATAAATATAATTTGAAAACATTTCATATCGTTATTAATATTTGATAACAACATATCGCTGTTTTTATTTATATAAAAATAGCTTAAATTAATTTAACGACGCTTCGGGTAAATGGGCGACCCTGGCGTTGTTTTCAACCAAATTTGACTTATGCATATCTAACCGTTGGATTTTGATGAAATTTATATCATTGAAAAGATTTTCCCAAAGCGGTCCTAACGGTTCCTGTTTTGGGAAAATCCGATGGTCGGATCTCTCTGTATAACCGTTTAAAGTTACGATTGCCGATACGTGAACTGCCGTGCGCGTTTCGTTTAATTTACAATTTATATTTATATATATAAATATAAATCGTTTGACTATTCCAATTTCAAAAGTCTATTCTTTTTATCGCATTTAAAATGACGATAAAAATATCACTTTTATTTTACTCTGTTTTTATTTACACTAAATGTAAATAAATTATACTTTTTCCTATATTTTGTTTTATTTACCTAAATGTAAATAAATTATATTCTTTCTATGTTTTAATTTATTTACCTTAAATGTAAATAAATTACATTCTTTTTCTTACCCTATTTATTACCTAAATGTAAATAAATATATTCTTATCTTTTTCTTACTTATTTACCTAAATGTAAATAAATGTTTTACTTTTACTTTTGTTATATTTATTTACATTAAATGTAAATAAATGTATCTAATTTCTTATTCATATTTATTCACACTATTTGTAAATAAATGGTTTCAATTTCCTTTGCAAATCCTATTTACATAGTAAATGTAAATAATTGTATTTCTTTACTTCCTTTCTAATATTCCCTTTTAACCTAAAAAGAATATCTTATGTTAATTCTTTTCTAACCTTTCTTTTTATTATTTACATAAGAAAATGTAAATAATTACCATTTACAAATTGATTCTTTTTATTTACATAAGAAAAATGTAAATAAATACTTATTCACATAATTATTATTTTTTATTCTTTTTATATACATAAGAAAATGTAAATAAATTCTTATTCACATATTTGTTCTTTATTTTCTATTTATTCTTAATTACATAAAATGTAATTTTATTTCTTATAATCATAATTACATAAAATGTAATTTTCTTTACAGTGTAAAATATATTCTTTTAATTACATAAAAAAAATGTAATTTATTTAATCTCTTATTTACCTAATGTAAATATATATGTTTTCCTTTGTCTACATTTTATTTATTTATCATAAATATTTTGAAGTAATTTACATATATAAAATGTAAATTTAGAAAATTAATATATATGCTTTAACCTCTCACATTGGATAGGTATTGTTGTGACTACTGGACAGCCGGGCGGGTCCGGGCAGATTTACATCACAACTCAATCCAACCTCGGGTTACGCATTATAATTTCTTATTTATTTACCTATTTGTAAATAAATATTTTTTTAACCTTTTATCCTAACAAAATGTCTATTTTGTTTTAACCACCTTTTATCTTAACAAAATGCTTATTTTGTTTTAACATACTTTTAATATACAAAAATGTGTATTTTGTCTAATTCACTTTACATAGAAAATGTAAGCGTTTCTTTTATTTTCTTTTGCATTGAAAATGTACATATTACCTTTCATTTACATTAAAAATGTACATATTACTTTTCATTTACATCTTCATAACATAAATGTACATATATCTTAATTACATTTTAAATTTGTAGACAAGACAAAGATAAAAATTGTCCTTTTAGTTATGTTGACAAAATAACATAAAAATTTGTCTCTTTATTATGTTAACAAAATAACATAAAAGCTTGTTCTTTTTATTATGTTAAAAAGGAATGACATAAACACTTGCTCTTTTTCTATGTTAACAAAATGAGATGATTTTGTACAATTCTTTTAAATGACAAAATGTGAATCTTGGTCTATGTTTTGTTTGCATCCAAAAATGCAACTAAAAATATATAGTTCTTTTCACTTTAGCATTTTATATGTAAAATTGTTATTTTACTTTACTCTAACATTTTATGATTTGAAATGTTATTTCTCTTTACTCTAAAATGTCAATTTATTTCTCTGATATAAATGTCACTTTATTTCCCTAATATAAATGTCACTTATTTCTCTAACATAAATGTCACTTTATTCCTCTAATATAAATGTCACTTGTTCCTATAATATAAATGTCACTTATTCCTATGATATAAATGTCACTTATTCCTATGTTTGTATTTGTAGTGTATAATATAAATAAATAAATAAATAAAAATGAACTTTGTTCCTACGTCATAATTGTATTAAGAACACAAATAAAACGATAATTTATGGTCTATGCTATATTTGTGTTAGAGAGCACATATAAAAGGGCAATTTATTCTCTAAGTTATATTTGTGTTGAAAGACACAAATAAAAAAAATACTTCATTTCAATGTTGATATTTGTGTTGAATACACAAATAAAGGTGATTCCAATTCTACGTTATATCTGTGGTGAATACACAAGTGAAGGGATGCAATTCAATTTCAATGTAAATATTTGTGTTAAGTACACACATAGAAGAATGGTTCATTTTCTAATCAAAATGTTCTAATGTTAACATTTTTAACATTTCTGATCTAATGTTAACATTTTAACTAAAACGATGCTTTTATTTTAATGTTACCTTTTTGACAGAATGGTGTTTGGTAATCTAAATGAACAAGTATAACAAAATATGATTTTGTATTCTAAATGAACATTTTAACTAAATGTTCCCTTTAATCCTTATTGACTTTTCTTTTAATGTATCAAAATATACCTTTCCTATTCATTTCTTTTTGATGTAACAAAAATATGCATTTGGTTTGTAAACTTCTAATACAAACAAAAATGTGAATTTGTTTGTAATCTTCTAATGCGAACAAAATGGTGATTTTGTTTATAAACTTCAAATGCGAACAAAAATGTTAATTTTTGTTAATAAAACTTCAATGCAAACAAAAGTGTTAATTTTGTTAATAATTTTTAATGTAAACAAAATGATAAATTTGTTTGTATCTTCAATTCAAACACAAATGATACTTTCGGTTATATCTATCAATGCAAAACAAAAATGACAATTTTGTCTATATCTTTCGATGCAAAACAAAAATGATACTTTTGTTTGCTACATTTTCTAATCTAGCTTAGTAAATAAAAATGAAAATTTTATTTCCAACTTGATATACTTATTTTATCTATTTTATAACAAACGTGATATATTTGTTTCCATCTATTCTCTAACAAACATGAATATATTGATTTTGCAAATAAAAAAGAAAGGTCTAATCTTTAACTGTTTTATGGATCCACATACACATCCCAAAACAACGCAATACATAACTATAATTCATACATCATTAATAATCAACCATGAATATTCCATAAACAACTCAATCCATACAACAATCCAATCCAAACATAAATCATCTCAGATCTAAATTTATTTACAAACAACAATTTAACGGTGATAAAATAATTAATTAAATTAATTAAAAATAGAAATTCTCACCTTGGTTGGTTTTCAGAAGTCGTTCGCATTCAAAATTTGACTGAAAATTCAACTATCTCAGTTTCAACTGCGGTTGGTACCGTCGCGAAGATCTTTCTGATACGATCCCAACGCAACTGAAATCATTTGATTTCGTCGCTGTATGAAGAAGTTACGCGCGTTTAAAGATTGGATAATCAAATTATAAAAATAAAAATCAAACTATTCCCACCAATACTTGGATGCCACGTCACCCTTCCTTGCGCCCCTTTTCTTCTTCACTACTGTTGAAACCCGTATACCATAAATGGGTATCGATCCCTAGGGCTCCTCCTTGCACGCGCCAGACCCCACCGGACTTCGATCAGAGGGCCCCACATCGTCGCCCGTCAGCTCGCCTACCCACGCCCCTCTCGCCGTCCAACTCGCAGCCCCCTAGGGCCCACAATCCACGTCCAAACGCCGCCACTTTGTGGTGAGATTCCGACCACCATGCGCCCCCAGGAACGATCATCGCCTTCTCAAAAGTTGATCACCACCGTTCAATTGATCGAGCTCGATCCTCTCTTTAAATTTCCCTTTTTGAGGTGTTGGAATTTATTGAATAAATTAGAAGAACAAGGAGGAAGAAGGTTTGAGCATCGGCGGCCATTGAAATAGAAGGTGGCTGCTGTATACTTTTTTAGGGGATTAGGTTTTGTTATTCTAATATTTATAATAATCTTATATTATTAATTGAGCCTTTAGGTCCCGCTTCTCCTATTCAAATTTCAAAATAGAATAAGAAAAGGGAAAAAAAAGAAGGTATTCAATTGGATAAACAGGAATAAAAAGAATAAAAATATACACGTGGGTCCATTACAATTTATATTTATAACCTGCCCATTATGATTTATATTAATAACTTCATTCTTATATAAATTGCTTATTTTTGTCTTAGCCGATTTGTGTGAATTCTAATATCATATAAAATAACATTTTATATGTAAACATTCTTGTGAATTCAAATATCATATAAAATAATGTTTTATATGTAAAACATTTTCTATGAATGCAAATATCCTATAAAATATAAAATAACATTTTATATGTAAACATTTCTTATCAAAAATGTTTATTTTTACTTCAACTATTATGACACATTTATTTCCTTACATTCTCTTTTATTACATGCTACAATTACACATTTTTTTTTTATTATTTGAATTTCAAAAGTATATAACAATGAAAAGGAGAGAGAGAGAGGATAGAATGGAAAGAATTAATGCTATTTGTTTATGAACATGTAGTCTACGTTTGGAATTTCTAAAAGTTAACTTTGAATTGACAGGGGAAATATTTAAGGGGACAGCCAAAGATATATACATATATACATATATATATATATAAATGTATTGTCAAAATTTATCTCATTTATAACCTACACTTTATTTTCAATAAATGTCATTAAGGTTCATACGTTACGTGACATTAAAAAGAATAAAGTTTTAATGTAAAACATTTCATGACATTAAAAGATTAACTTTTTTTTTTTTTGATGTTAACCAAATACATGTTCTTACATGACATTGAAAAGTTAGACTTTTAGCACTAATCAAAATATGTTTATTCACATTAAAAGAATAATTTATTTAATGTAAATCATTTTTATATTCTTACATTTAAATAAAGACTAACTTTTATTTTAAAACATTTTTTCTTTTAGTAAATTCTGATGCATTTTCTAACAAAGTTTCCTTAAAATAAAATTTTAAATTGGTTCCAAAATTCAGGGTTGTTACAGCCGATCCGAATCGATCCATTATCTTCGAACCTAGGACGAGCGGTACTTTGATGCAGAAGAAGCTAGGCAGGTCGGGTCGTCCTACCCCGATCCGATTCGAAGGATGCCAACTTTCCAATATCATGCCATTGAGTCGGGTTCTCCTGCACCGAACCGAAGTGACTGATCCGAACCGAATGATCGCTCCAATTCCAACCTTTCGGACTCTTCATCCAAGTGTTTACAGGATATTCCAGTTATGTGGGTGCTCATAGAAGCGGTCGTAACTTCCAAACCGTAAGTCCGTTTTTGCCCAAACGAAAGTTTTACTTAAAGCTAATTCAGAGGGCTACGAGAGTTACGGGGCAAAGCCTCATAATGGATGTTTCCGGATCCAAAAGATGTCATATGTTAGGAATTTCTGGCCATTCTATGTTTGTGATGGCTTTGACAAAAAAGCATGTCAACACTAGTATTGATTATAGTAGAGCTTGTTTTCATTTAGTATGGATTTACAATCCTATGTAATATTTTGTTTTATTGTTGAAAAATGTAAATTTATAGTGTGACATTATCTTTATAGGTGTTTGTGATGATCACTAAAAATAAACAAGGACATAGATATAGCTAATAAAATAAAAATGAACGTAAAAAGATGATTAAATAAAAGAAAAACAAGTAATATTTATAGAAAGCAACAAAAATGATAATGAAATATATGAGAGCAGCAAGGGAAAGGTAAATCTTCCAAAATAAGCTTGGGGATTTTGAAAAGAAAATTCTTCTCAAGTAAACAGTGCTTAGAAAAGAAAATACGATTTTTTGAAGAGTAGCAACAAAAAGTTCCAAGTAGGGGTGAAAAGTGCATAAGATGAAGTGGAACATACAAAAAAAGATCCATTTTTTTACTTTTCTCTAATAAAAGAAATCAAGTTCGAAAAATTAATTTTTTTCTGAAATTCAATAATTTAAAGTCGTCTGGTAGGATCTGGATGCAAATATTGGATGAATGCGCCCTTATATAGAAAGAGTGTGGGAAAATTTGGATGAAAATATATTTTGATTTTTAAAATAATGCAATCATGTAGAAATTACAAGTATATTTAGGATGTGTGCATCATATTATTAAAGGATTTTAAAAGAAAGAGCATTCGTATAGGAGAAACCGCTTAGAAATTCATTGAATTGATAAATTTTTGTGATGTATTGCAATTTGCACAAGTACATGGATGATTGAAAAATTAGGTGTGCACATGTTGGATGTGAATTATGCAAGGTATTACATAGTTTTACTTTTGTCGAATTTCGGGGATGCAATTTCCTAAAGTGTGGGAGAATGTGGGACCTCTTATTTTTAATAGTTCAATAAGTTTGTAAAATTATCGAAGTTTGGCTACGGGAATTATACCATTGCGGCCATGGTAATATTTTGATCAATTTACATACATAGTTTTTAGAAATTGGAGTTAAAACGACGAAGTTGTCACATAAAGAAGATTCAGGAAATAATAAGAAAAAAATCGTGTACGGTCGGGTCGATCCCCATATCAACCCATGGATCGACCCCTAAATCAACCCATATGGCGACTTTGGCATTGATTGGGTTAACCTTCCTTAGAACCTAGATGCAAATTTTCCCGAGTACGAAATAGTGACGAGAATTAATCATTTTTGCCAACGTGGCTTATTTCTATTGGTTGTTTTAGCAATTTGAGCTAATGTGGCATGTTTTGATTGGTTGATTGATGTGGTTGGCTTGGATTTAATCTAGATGTCAATCCAATGGTCTTAGATCCCTAGGCTGCACTATAAGTAGACCCCTAGGCCTAGCACTTCATTCAAAATATAAACTTTTCTCATTTGGGCTATATCTTTTTGAGACAGACCTAACCTAAATTTTTATGGAAAAAAGTTTATAAAATTAAATATTAATTAGAGGTGGGATCTACAGTAGCCAACGAAAAGAGCTCAGGATGATGGGTGTATGGATTTAAATTATATATTTTTTTAATTATGATATATTTTATCGTTTAATTCCTTTTATAACACTTTAGTTTAGAATTACTTACAGTAGTTTATTTCCCGTTATATTTAGGTATAGTTTAATTAGATTTATTTATACTAGTTTAATTCCTACGATGATTGAATTTCACATAGTTTAGTTAGGATTATTTACAATAAATATGTATTAAACTGTAAATTTAGGAAACTTATATTTACCTGTAGAAGTCAATTGTTTAGAATTAAACTTGAACGAATATAAGTATTGCTACGATAAAAGAGTAGCAAAAACGGGGAATAAGCCCAATTATGGAAAATTTACAATAATTATGTCAAATTTGGGAAACAAGATAAGAACGAATTGAAATATACTAATTGAATTGGAAATTGGGAATAACCAAGATTGGTTGGTTCAGAATAAGGGATACATTTCCGTAGTTTTGCTTGTAAGTAAAGAAGCAAAGGAAATTGCAAGAATAAAAGAAAAAGAAATGGATTAGTGTGAAATATGGATACATCCGTATGTCAAAACTATCTAGTAGCTCAAAAATAATTAAAAGAGATGTATTGCATTTACAAATTCTTGTTTATAAGGTTGTTTTATATTAAAATATGGAAATAAATTTTAGTGCATTTCTAGCAACCAACCAATTTGGAATAAGTATTGCTTTCTAAAGATAGGACTTACAAAGACGATAAGTAAAAGAGTAATATAACTAAAAGATATTATGAAAAGAAAAGGAGTAAGAAATCAAGTTAGACACTTAATAGCTATAAAAGAATGTAACCTAATGTGCAAAAATTAGAATATCGTAGGCTCAGGCGAGGAACTGAGTCAATAAGTTGAGTTTAGATCTAGGATTAAACTAAAAAGAAAGAAAGAGGGATTAGGCACACCTGAATGTTTACTAGTAAAAGATAACACAAGGGTTGTAATTAAAGGGAAGAAAAGGAAAAAAATTAAGAATAAATAAAACTTAAATCTGGGATTAAGTTTAATAAGCATATAACAATAGTGGTCCATTCCGAAAACAATTGCTGATTGAGGAAAGTAAGTGACTACTAAAGTTAATAAACAACTAAATAAGGGTTAGATTAGAGGGAAATGGACAGGCAACGCTAATCTATGTTATAACAAAAGAAAGAAAAGTAAGCTAAACGCATAATGAAAGATAGGACATAAGGTCTAATAAAATAACGAGGAGCACTGGGAGTAGTGCGAAGTGAATTTGGATAAAGGGCATAATGAAGCAAATCATCGCAGATATTTTAAATATAGTGAGAGCACGCCCAACGCATTTTTTAGCGAGGCTGGAAGGGAGTGCGAGACTTTTACAGGACATGAGGATACTCTAGGATGGCCTTTTGGGGGTAGGACTAACAAAGCAGCACCCTCTGAGGCATGCCTATAGTGGTTCCTACAAAAGAGTATGCCTTGACTGCATTCATATCGAGGGCTATTAGAAAAATGATGGGTGACTTTAGGATCTAGTGGTTACCTTCTCTCATAGGACAAGCTTCTTAATCAGGACCCAACAAGTATAGTAATCGTTCAGATATCTTTCATCATCAGTCAAAGCGAGAGCGAGAAAGACTGGAGCTAAACTAATAAGCCAATGATCTTTCACTATCCGGATATTGGATAAGGGACAACACCAATTGGATGTTTAGATTGTTTGCGGTAGGGAACAATCACTTAGCTTTTGATGGGTCTTTCAACTAGTTAAGGGGGAAACATGGAGCCATAGCTATGGAGAAAAGGGTAGACCAAATAGAATATCTATATTATAGGCTTAATGAAGCTGCCCTTTATAGATATCGAAATCCCCAACTGAGTTCCGTACAAAGGTAGGCCTTATTAGCGGAGTTCAAGTATTAGATAGTCTGATTACATATAAGTTCTTGATGTATGCATCGGGTGCTACATAGTGGATGTTTGAGCATTAGAGCAAGCTGATGCGTATGTGATTTCACGTTTCCTTATCAAAGATGGAACACTTGTATCGTAAACCTTACGAAGCTGTCCTTTACAGATGTAGTTGGTGTACTCTTTCATAACATGATGGTGGAGACCTATCGAGGAGGGTACAAAGGTAGTACCTAACTATATTGGGCATATAACTACATATATATTATTAGGTTTGGTCTACCTGGAGTAGATGAGTATGACTTACGCCAGGAGGCGAGCGTATTATAAATCCTAATAACCTAATAAAAACCAAATTAAAAATAGAACGATATATGTAGTCTTATTCTTAAAAAGCATAATTTTTCCATTCACTGGAACTTTAGATCTGACTCCCATCTCATAACAAACCCGCAGTTTAGACATATAGTAGAGATTTTTCAGTTTAGAGACACTTACTTAGTCAGAATCATTATTATGGTAAGTATTTAATTATGATCATATTTTATTCAGTTCCTTTTTGAGATATTTATTTGCGCTCTGATATATTTATCTTTGCTTTTCTGCAGGATACCAAACAATCAACCTGGATTTCAGTGGCCTTGGATTTTATAATTTTACGAAAAATTCAGGCCCATTGGTATTTGGGTTGTTACAAGGGTATCCCCCCACAACATTCAGATCGACCCTAGGGTCTACCTATAGAAATGTCGGGTGGAAATAATGAGGGGCACGGGTCGACATGGACATATTATAAATGACGTGTTTCATGGCTTTGAATGTTGGGATTCTAATCATGTTTAATCAGATGGATGACGTAGTTCTAGACATCTATAAGTAAACTTGCAGGGCTAGCCTCCAAACCCATATTTTTCTAAGTGTGCGCAGATGTTTTACCACTTTATTTTCTCCTTCAATTCTCTAATAAAAAAATATTTTAGATATATGCTTTCTGATTAGGAATCTAGTGGTCGAAACTATAGATCTAAGAAGAGACATTTGAGTTATACTGTCTGCATGTGGTAAGTTTTACATATCTGATTTTCAAATTATTTTATTTTTATTTCTTTAAATCCAAATTTATAAGCCATGCAAATTCTAGTTTGTGGATGCAAATAGGATTACAAAAGGAAAGGCTACGGGTAATTGAATCGGGTTAAAAATCAGATCCATAAGTCGGAGTGATTTTTCCAAGTGAGCGGTTTTAAATTATATATCTTTTTTATCAAGGATATACAGTGTTGTTAGATTTCAAATAAATTGTTGGGTTTTACAAAAGTTATGTTTAAGATAATTGTACTAATGGGTTTTGCATTCGTTTCATGTTTAAACTATAGATGATTAAAATTATACTTATATGCAAATTTTATTATTGTGGAAGGGAATCTAAATAAATGAATATAAGTAATGTTGGGATTGATAATTATGGAAAAAGTATAAGTTTAAAGTAAGAGATTTACAGTAAAATGTTAAAACTTGGAAATTGAGATAAAAAGGGAATTCTAATGAAGGTTTGATACTTAGTATTAGATTAGTTGTTTGATTGAGAAAAGGGGACATATTCCTATAATTTAATATTGCAAGAAAGGTGGTAGATATAAAGGTAAGAAAAAAATAAGGATATTACCGCACTATCCGACAATTAAGAAAAAAATAAAGGAAATATTTTGCAATTATGTGTTACTATGTATGATACTAATATTACAATAAAGAAATAGATTTTGCTGCAGTTTCTATAACCAACTAAGTGGGGGTGAGAATACTTCCTAGATTTAAACTTAAGTTACTATAAATAATTATTTCTATAATTAAAAGAAGAAAATGAATGTAACAGACGAGGATTGACAATTCAGTTATTCTATAATTAATAACATACATTCTTTAAAATGGCTAGATATGTAAATGGTAGTTAAAAGACGCAGATAAATTCCTCTTTCTACGCGTGAAAAATAGAATATAAAGTGATACTTTGAAAACACAAATTAAATAAAAGAGAACTAAATTTATAGTAAACCTAGTACAAATTGTATATCTGTAATTAAAAAGGATGTAAACTAAATTAGGCAAATCTGTATATATGCATGTAAAATTATAACACGAACGTTGTAATTAGAAAGAAGAACGAGAAATAAAAGAGGCCTATTATATTAAAACTCAGATCTTGGATTAAGTTAATAAGGAAATAAATAAGTCCTAGATTAGGTGGAATTGGAAAGGAAACTCAAATCATTAGTGTAATAAAAGAAAAGTAAAGTAAGCTAAATGCATAATGAAAGGTTAAACATAGGATCTAATAGAATAATGAGGTACATTTGGAGTAGTCGAAAAGGAGTCTGGATGAGAAGCCTAATGAAGCGGAACATTGCAACGCCAAAGAACAGTGGGAGAGCATCCAACACGATTTTTCAGCTGGTCTGGAAGGAAATGGGAGACTTCCACGTGATGCGAGGATACTCTAGGATGACCCTTTGAGGTGGGCTAATGAAACTGCATCCCCGGAGGCAGTCTATAGAGGTTCCATTAATAGAGTTTGCCTTGAGTGCATTAGTATTGTAGGCCATGAAAATGTTCTGTACAAGAAGTCAAAAGATAGACGATGGAGGATGGTATTCATCGGACACCTCGACTTTGTGACCGGGATTTGGTGGGTGAATCCCACAAGGATAGTCATATACAAATATCTGCCATCATCAGTCAAAGCGAGAACGAGAAAGATTGGAGCTAAAAAAGCCTGGATGAAGAACAACACCAATTGGGTGTTTAAATTGTTTTCAGTAAGGCAAGACCACTTAGCTATTGAGGGGGCCTTTTAACATGTAGACGAAGGAGGGGCCGCACGGATCCATAACCACGAAGAAAAGAGATAGACCAAATAATATATATGTATTGTAACTCTAACCAAGCTTTCCTTAACAGATATAGAAATCTCCAACTGATTTTCGTACAAGTATGGTCTTATTAGCGAAGCTCAGGCAGTAGACAGTATGATTACATATAAGTTATCAATGTATGCACTGAGTGATACATCATGTATGGATGAGCATTGAAGCAGCTTATACAAACATGGTTTCGCATTTTCTTATAAAACGATGGAATATCTCCATTGTAAGCCTCATAAAGCTGTCATTTATAGATGTAGCTCAGCTAGACGACAGAGTCCTATTGAGGAGGATACCGAGGGTTTTATGGGTGGTATTATAGGTAGTACAAAGGACCAATACGGTTTATTGGGCATATATCTACATATATATTGACTGTTAGCCGGGGGGTTGATGCACGATTTACGCATGGAGGCAAGAGTATTGTAAAACCAAATAACTTAATATATTTAAAATGGAAATAGAATGGTATATGTATTGTTTGTAATTGTATGATATGTTTATTCATGGGGACTTTAATCCTGACTCCTCCTCATAACAATCCAAAGGTTAGATGGCGGACATAGATTATTCAGCTTATAAACACTTGTTTAGAAAATATCAAAATTTTAGTAAGTATTTACTTATTATTATATTTTAATCATTTCCATTGTGATTTTCTTAATTGCGCCTTGATGTATTTATCTTTTCCATTCCATGGATACCAGACACATAACTCGTGCTTCAGTGGACTTAGATTTTAGCATTTTCCAGCCCGTTAGGTTTAAGCTATTACATTTGGTATTAGAGCCTGGGTTTATTTAGTCCTATTTAGTGAGAAAATATATTTGTATTTTAAAATATAAATATAATATACATATATACTTAGGTCCATAGAGAAAACCAATTTTTGAGAGAGATGTCATATGAAAAGGTTGTGGTAACAATTTTGTACATTGAATTTTGAATTATGGGAAATCCAAGATAAATTAGATTAGGTTAAACCATACAAATTTATTTCATCTATAATATAGAGGAGAAAGGCGTATGTGCGTATATGTTTTGATAATGGAAGGAAGACTACTTTGTATGAGAAAATGAAATTAAGTGAAGATCAAATCTGAGGAGGATGTGAATATCTAGGAATTGGAGAAGAATGGAGGAAAGGAGATATGCATATAATAAAAGGAAAAAGATGAAAAGCGCGGCTTCGCCATAGCAGAGGATTTGTTTTGCAGTCGTTCCGAAGAAATGTCTAGAAGCTACTGCACGGAAGGGTAAAAGACAAAATGAAAACATGACTCTTCAATTAAAAAACTTGGAGAAGGCTTATATGCTCTTAGTGTTGAACTAAATAATAATATAGTATAAATATGAGGGGTCAATATCGGCCCCTCAGATACACGGATTGGTACAGATCTATTTCTCAGAGGAAGACCTATGCTGTAGGCCAAAATAATGAAGCAGGACATGTATATATAAGTTGTACATGTTTCTCCCTTTCACCACTTCATTCCTTTGTTGTCCATTCGAATTCCTCCACCTTCAAGCCGCTAATATCAATTTATTAAGACTTAAGAAAACAAAAAGTTCCTATCAAATCCACTGCAATTTTTCTTGAGATCACCTCCAGGCCTTACTTTAATCCTTTCCTCCATATTCTGACTAATATCTATAGATTTCAAACCAAATGTATCCCACCTTAACCTGATTGACACATATGTGGGTTTTGATTTTGAATGTATATGATGGTGACTTAGCGATGATGTTGGAGTAACTCACCTTTGAAGGAGTGACAGAATAGTGGTAAGTTGGAGAATATGTGATGGTTGTAGAGCTTGAATTTTAGGAAGGTGGGATCGGCTCATTGGATGGGATAAGATGAAGCCAAGTGGTGGAAGATGGATTTGATCATGTGTGCTAAAATTGGAAGATAAGGTTATGTAGTTTCAATGACAAAGGTATCTATTTGGCATATTTGTTCTTGAGTGCCTATGCCTACATCACATGGGTAATGGATTAGTTATGATCCCTTCTATGGGAAGACTTAATTGATATTTTAATTTGAGCACCATGAAACATCATCACATTTGAACTTTAAAATTTGGGAAAGAGCTTGAACTCAAACATGATCTTTGACTTGGATCTTAAGAATATTAACTTGAGTTAGAACTTGCATATTACCATGGACTGAATGCCTAAACATAGCTAATTGTATATACAAACTTGAAAGTAACTGCTGAACTTCAGCATTTCGATAATTGATCAAAACGCTTACTCGAGACGAACAACCGTATATGTTGATGTCAGTGAGACTGTCAAAAATATAGGCAACTCTGATCGAATTTCAAATCTTGTCATCACTATTATTATAGTTATGGATTGAACACTTCTATGTTTCACCGTGCACATTACGCTAGTTTACACTTAGTACGGGGTATAGGTTAATCCATCTATATGCAATTATTTGTTGAGTTTGATTGCTAATAGCACTTAATTCTCTTATTACATTGTAGCAATGGCTGCTATGAAGACTATGATGAGTGATGAATTGACGTTGAGTCAGGATTTGCAACAATTGTTGCTAGACACACTACAAGGAAGCAAATTGATCAACCTGAGAGCTTCCACAAAAAATGCAGAGGCACTAGGGATTCTTTCCATTGGTCAAGTCTTGAGAGAAGAGAAAAAGAGTATCGTGGTTATGAGTCAACCTTAAAAAGTCATTCTAGACCCCGATCTCCTCTCCATAAAGAGTCGGGTTTGTTTTTTGGTTAGATTGGTGAATTCTTTACTAACTATAAGTCCTTGTGCTTCCTCTAACTTGTTAGCCACATGTACAGTCTAGTCTTCCCCATCCTAGCCGCATTTCAGATCCAAAAAGGAAAGCAATTCGAACCTATTATTCCTCAACTGAGGTTTGCAAAGGACTTGAAAAGACTAGCTACTGCTAAAGTATGCTCTATTCTTATCGAGATATTCGCTTAATGAAAGGTTTAATTTCGAAAGTTCTATATATTTAGATTTAAGTTTGTCTCGAACATACATGTTATGCCGCACGAGGCTAAGTTGATAGTGAGGAAGCTTACGAGCGGTATGAGGTGTTGGTTAAGGTGGTAGAAATAATGTTAGAAGCTTCTACCAAAAGAGAGCAAGAGACTGATCACCTCCATCTAATGGATGGAAAGTAAAAATAAATGATTAAGTAATTTGATAAATAAGTCAGAGACTTAAAGGGGAAATTAGTGATGGTAGAAAAAAGCTGGGACTCTAACAAGAAACTTGAAGATGTCAATTATTTATTTCAAGAAGAGTTGGACAGGGCAACCATTATGGCCTCCGCTCATAAAAAGGATTATGAGTTAGTTTCTAAGGAGGATGAGGAATTTTCCAAGGAAAACACTAAGCTGAACTATACTTAGAAAAGAGAAGAAGGTCACGTCAGCAAACCAGAAGAAGTCTTAGACTAATTGTGAGATGGTATTTCAGACTAGGGATGAGAAGGAAAAGGAGATAGATATGATTACGAAAAGTTTGAAGAGGTTGTGGTTTGCACTAGAGAGGAGCTCATTTCTATAATCCTCTACTTCTGTGCTTATATGCTTTATCACTGAAGCTTGAAATGGATTCAGGACTACCCTCAAACTTTAGTCGTAACCTGGGGCTTTGTAATTAAGGATAAAAATAAGATGACTTGATGTGCAAATATGAATGAAGGTGAATAAATTAAAGCATTTTAATCGACAATCTGACAGAAAATTTGAGAAAGGGACAACACTCTAAAAAAAGAAGATGATGAAAGGGTGAGAGAGTTGGAGGAGGAAAAGGAGTTGGAAAGAGTAAAATCGGAGAAAGCTCAACTATAGTCCTTTAAGGCAATAATATGAGCCAATCATTGGGTCAAGATGTTCCCGATAGAGACATGTTTACTCATATATCACCGATCCCTTTGTTGCTTATGCATCCACCTCTATTTTAAAATACAAACTAAAGCATCCTCACTTCTTATAATCTAAATTGCTGTCGCCAATCCTTAAATACAATACTCCCACATGCACCAAAGAGCCAACTAAAGAAGGTAACTCATTACTTTCTTTGGCATTTGAGAAAGTTTTGATTGCATTCCAGAGAGATGGAAAATCCATGTTGAATTATAAGCTACGAACAAAGCTAATTCTAATAGGTCTCCCTATTGCAGGTACCCATCTTGGATAATGTGTTGTAGTCGCTGAAGGTGCTGTGATGTCCGAGTTCAAACACTTCCAGATCTTTCTTCAGGCAAAACACTAGTCTTAGATGAGGAAATATAAGGATATGCTTAGGAAGAAGAGTGGATGTCCTTATACTGAAGTAAAAGAGAGAGAGAGAGAGAGAGAAGTCTTGTTCACTGGAGAGATTGGGTGCACAAGTTATTGCTATATGAAAGATACTGTTGATAAGAAGGCATAAGTAATAGCTGGAATTAAGAATGAGGAGGCCTCAAAGTTATACTCAAGCCAATCAAGATGCTAGCTTCAGGCGACCTTGATTACATCAAAGTTGAGACCCAACCTTTGAGAGAATATGAAGTTGAGCTCTACTCTCCTGTAAATAACTCTCCTATGAAAGGTCCTCATGGTAAAATTAATAAGAAGCATAAGAAACATGGAGGTTTTGGTAGCAGACTTGTAATTCCACTGATAATTCAACCAACCCTATCGGTTTGTTAGGATGTCCGTGGATGCCACAATGTGAGAAATGCATGGCTTCAATTACTTTCCCTCTAACATCATTCAATCATATGCTTTCTTGAATAAAATGTTAAGGAAACTCATGCGGACAACTAGGATCTTCCATATCAAATATAGGTCAACCGTGATTGAAATTACCAATGTATCAATAAATGAGCCCTCTACCCTATTTGCATCTTTATTTCTTAAGATGGTATCTTCTGTCATCGTTATTCTTTTCTTAGCCGACACCAGTTTCTTTGTAGCATTGCACTCCTCACACTCCACTTTTTTTTACTGTGTTAATGTATTATTCCACTATCTTCCATCTTTTCCTAACTATGTAAGGTTAAATAACAATGGTGTTTATCACTATGCCTTTACCTTTAGATGGGTGGCAACTTTAGATGCTACCTGAACTTGTTATTTTACTAGAACTCTTCCCCACTATCCCTCGGTGAAACCTTATACGTACCCAACTTACCTTCCCAAATAAGTTACTCAGAAAATTTCTCAATCATGCAGAAGTGGGTCCCATGAAATAAAGATATTTTCCCTTATTGTTTTTGTAACAACCCGGATTTCGACAGACCAATTTTGTTTTTTTCAAAATTCAATCCATCGAGACCGAGTTGGTTTCCCTGGTATCCTGCAGAAAAGACAGAGAAAAGAGATATGTCAGAGTACGGAAAAACACCTCACAGCGGAAGGAATAAAATATAATATATTTTAAAACATAGCTTTACCTTCATCACAAAACTGCTAAATCAGTATTCGCAAAGCTATAAGTCTCTGTCTAACCTGCGAATGTTATGAGGAGGGGGTCAAAACATAAGCTCTGTGTGAATGAATTTAAACTACACTTCTTGAATAACCCTACATATACCATTCAATTACATTTTGTTATTTTTTAGGTTATACGTGTTATTAGCATTCAAAGCTTACACACACGTCACACCTATCTACTGCATAGTAGATTAACCTAATATAATGTATATGTAGCTACCCCCAAACTGAGGTACACCCCATGGTACCCCACTCACACGGTCCCCTCCGTATCGCCACAATAATATGCGCAGTCCCTCATCCTATGCCATAATAACGTACGATGCTACATCCGCATAGAATCGCTGTGCTACGTAAGCGTACCGACTGCCACCCTCGTACTGTTTGATCGAGTTGGTTCCATCATCGAATAATGCCCTCTAGTCTACGGTACACCACCAGAGCAGACATGGTTGTATCTAGACTTTCCCACGTATGTATCATCAGTCGTACTCGATGTTTCTACTGCACATAACCTCTACTTGTGCACCCAAGTTCCGTGGTAGGGCAATACCAGAAAACACGGAACTCAGTCGGGAGCTTTTCTATATCTGTACGGGCCCACCTCTAAGAGTGTCCAATGTACAGATATCCCTCGGGTCTGGTTTTTCTATGGTGGCTATGGCCCCACCTCAGCCCCTCCCTCAACTAGTAAAGACCACACGAGCTAGGCGACCACCCCTAACAAGCAAACAATCTAAACATCCATGTGGGGTCTCCCCGCACCTGTCCCTTGATAGAAAAGGTTAACGATCTCTAGGGGTTAGCTCTTGTCTTTTCGCATTCCTTAGGCTGCTGGTGACAGGCGTTCGACGATCTTGCTATCGTTTGGTATTGACCCTCCACCTCTGCCTGAGGCAACCGCCGAACCACCCTTAATGCCACTGCGTACAGCATTCTGACTGCCACCTATTTGTGCAGTCAAGGCCCACCCACTTGGTAGTTCCGCGCAGACCCAACCTCTGTAATCCTAACCCAAAGCTAAACCACCACAGAGGACTACCAGGAGCACCTTTAACGTCTCAGGAAGCCGCCTGCCTCCCCTTCTACTCCGTTGGAGCCGCCAAATAATAAATGTGCGTTCCACTAGTGTCTTATGACACCGTGATGATCTACCTCGTTGGGCTATTCATCCTATAACGTACGACTGCTTCAAGCGCCTTAGTTTTATCTATCTTTAGACCCTACGCCTAATCGTTAATTACGTGCTTGCGCCACCTGGTCAGTTTTCTCATTTAACTTGGTTATTCATATTTTCTTCCTTTTCAAGTTTACCAAGTTATCCTTGCTTATTAATTCCATTTTTAACTTAACCCATTTAAGTTCATTTATAAGCATACGACATGTTATTCTCATAATCTAATGATTATCTCTCTTATGGTTATAATAACATGTTCTACTTAATTTATAATTAAGTACATCTTAATTCACATTTACATTGATTAAGAGAATAACACCCTAAGTATCAACCTCGAAGACCGAAATCAACATCATATTGACACTCAGAGAATTACTCAACTCAACCAATCTTATGTTATGTCATTCATATAACTTATGTTATCTTTATTTGAAGATTTATTGTTGCCTTTACAGATTACTAAATCTTCAATTAAGTGCAACTATCCTTATTACATAAGTTATTTCATCTTCCCTTATCATTCCTTGCAACTTACCTCATTCCATAAGTTTTAATCCCCACTTGTCTCTAGGACAAGCCTACCTATTATCGTTCCCATTTCTTAAGTTCATTCACAATAGGTTATTATCATCATTCCCCATTTCTTGTCATAAAGTTTAGATTAACCTATTACATAGTATAAGTCGTCCCACCCTTCAAGTCTTGTATTACATCTTAAGTCATAACCTTCCCTTGTCCCTAGGACAAGTTTACCTATTATTTAATTTTTACATTACCGCAACTTTGGTTTATAATAGGTAGTTATCATTCCCCCATTATTGTGCCATTAATTTTAGATTTGATTTAACCCTTCCTTTTACTTAACCCATTACTTAAACTTAACCCAATTCAATTAATTTATGATACCGTTACGGGTCCCATTTGTTTAAGCATATCTAAATTCTGTTTCACATGTCACACGTGTCCCCCTTTTATTATAGTTTCCATGTCTTACACATGTCTTACTACGGTTAAGTCTACCTTAGTCATGTTTTACATCACATGTCTCACAATGGTTAAGTCCACATTAGTTATGCTTTACATGTCATTTATATCACCCACTTAACCTACTAACCACACCCATGTCACCCACATGTCTTATTATGGTTAGTATTTCTTAATTTATTTGTTACGCCGTAACGATGTATAACCTCTCACATTAGACGTCCGTTCGTGGCTGCCGGATTTGCCGGGCGGTTCCGGGCAGACTTATACCACAACGCGCCTAACCTCGTGTCATAAACCGTTACGCCTCTAGTTCTTGCCGTTGACCTCTCACATTAGACGTCCTCTTGTGGTTGCTGGGTTTGCCGGGCGGTTCCGGGCAGTCCTACACCACAAACGCGCCTGACCTCGTCTCATAGGCATTCATTAACAATCATCTTTCACCCAAACCCCAGGTTCATGTCATGTGTTCCAAATTCAACTTAATTATATTTCATTTTTATGCCTATTTCCAATTTGCCATTCACTACACCAATTACATAATAGTTAGCCAATTTTCATATTACCCAAATTATCCAATTATAGCCAAATTCACTAATTCCATGTTATTCATACCCAAACATGCCAATTTCCAATATCCAATTGTACCCAATTTCATATAATCAATATTTTTCCAATATATATACCCCAACATTCCCACGTTCATACATATAACCTAATTCACCCTCTAGGCTTACTTTTCAAGCCACGAATAAATTTCACCAATCCATGTTATCCAATTACATGTTGTTAATATTGAATTATACCGATTCCATATCCAATGACAATTATGTCAAACTTACATAAATTCAACATTAAAGATTATATTCCTCGACTGCATAAAACATATTATGCCCAATATATGCAATAACAATTGTTATGCCACAAACCCCAAAATTACCTATTATATTCCAATATCCCCGTATTCCAATCGTGCGTATTGTATAATAAGATTTCGTCTAGGTTCGAGATAACCTAGATCAAAAATAAAAAGGGGAAAGGATAAAAAGGAGAGAACTCAAACGTAGGCATAAATAAAATAATAGATCTTATTAAATTAACATCATATTCATTATGGGGAATGGTAAACGATAGAAGCAACATTATACAACAAATATAGTTTAAATCCACTCACATTGACTGGTTTAGAGAAATAAGCGATTTGTTGTTGATGTAGAACGCTGATTTAATCTTCTTATATGATTGTTGTGAAGAGCATGAATTGTTGATGAAGAATTTTGCTACTTAATTTGATTAAACTCCAAAGTTGATGAAGAACTTGCAATTTAGTTTAGAGTTTTGAGGCGATGGCCATGTTTGGTTGAAGTTTGACAGCATGGAGGCGTCAGAAGGAATTATTTATGAATTAGGTTAGGTCTAGGCACTATTTTATAGGTGTAGAGAGCGTTTTGGGGCCCTAGGATTGACCTAGAAGCCATCCGGTACGTACATCACGTCAAACCACGTCACAAGAACAAAAACTGCCCAGATCTGGGATAGGTCGACCCCCTAGGTCGACCTCCTAGGGGGTAGGTCGTCCCCTAGGTTGACCCCCTGGTCGATCTAACCCCCAGGTCGACCTGCCCTGTTCTGGGTGGGAAATTTCCCGCCTAGCTGCCTGGGTCGAATTTCGAACGGTTTTGAATCTTCCGAAGGCCATAACTCTTTCATACGAAGTCCGATTTTCGAAAACTTGGACTCTATTTCATGTAGATATCCGAGATGAACGCAATGGTGATGTCCATTTTACTTTATTCCTGATATTTAAATTAAGTACCCTTATTTTATTATCTTCTTCGTTACGTACACTATCATTGAATTAATCTTTCCTTTGTCTTTCATGAATTAATTAATTTCCGTTATACATCACCATATTTACCTATCTATGCATATATATATATATATATTTACATTTTTAATTATATTAAAAATGCGGGGTGTTACAGTTTTCCCCTCTCTTCGACTCTTTAAGAATGGCTTATTATGTTGAATTGTATTACATATTTCCAGGTACACATTTTCCTACAAGTCATTGAGCAAAGTAAAACATTGTAAATTGGAAATCTCCAAAGTTTCCTTGAATTCCACTTCTCAGATTCTGTCTCCACTGGTGCCTCGACATTGATTGACGACGTTTGTATCCATCCTAACTTTCCTAAACAATGTCTCAACATACCAAACATACTTAAACAACATTTATATCAATCAAACAAAATTAAACACCCAAAAGAAGCGTATATTCCCCTAACCCTTTAAATTCTGGGTTTCATGACTCATGTCCAAATCCATCAAAACTTATATATGTATCATCATTTGATTAATAATGAATTATAGCATTTTTCCATATTTTTATGAGATGTTTATATGCTAATCTACCGTAATTAGTGATTAAGAATACTATTTACTTATCTTAATCACCCAAGATGGCTTAGATTCAAGTTGGAGATGATTTGGCGTGGATTCCAATGTATTGTAGCAGCTTTTGCCTTGTTTTGGTGTTGATTTAAATTGATCTTCACTTGGTTTTTGGCTAATTAATGTATGAAGTAATGGTTGTTTTGGAGGGTGGAGGCCATTAATAAGGTTTAGATCTACTTTAGGAGTTGGGAAAATGAATAGGTGATGATTCTTCTGTCCCTTCAACCAACACAAGTCACCAAGACAAAATGGGTTGTGGGCACCACATGTTAATGACTTAACCAGCCCAATTAAGCTGCCTAATCCTCTTTAAACCTTGTTTCAATCATTGCTCCCAAACAAAATCTGTTTTCTAAATATGACTACTTTACAGAATGGGAATCCATCATTTGATTCTAAAGGAAGTGATTTCAGGTCTAAATTCTTTTCCAACCAAAAGTTATGGGCGAAACAAGTTTCATTAAGGGTAAAATGATCACATTAAAATTTGACAAAAATAATGAAGCTAAGAAATGACCCTAATAGTCACTCCCCAAAGTTATACAGTCATACAATCTCAAAATGAAATAATATAAATATACTATGATCCCCAGGTACGTAAAATATGGGTCATTGCATAATCCTTCTTAAAATTTGCGTCGCCTCATTATAAAACTGGTCCAACATGGAAGGAGGCATTCCGGCTATCCAATCACCAAACTCAGAGACAGGGCAAAACCCCTAATCAAGGCTAAGGTTTTAAATCTTGTATATCGTCCACGTCTCATCTTGGGAATTTTAGATACTTGATCTCGTATTGGGAGGGATCTCGGATGAGATGAGTCTGACTCGGGGGTTTGTCTCGGATTTCCATCTCGGGTCTGAAAGTTCATATTGGAACAATCTCGAGGTACATGGTATGTTAAAAAATGATAATATTACACAATGATTTTTATGAATGCTATTATAAACGTAGTAACTTAAGCTTGAATTGCAATATCGCTTCATTATTCTTATTTTATGAAAGATCATTTATACTCCGAAACATAATATGCTTATAATAGATATATAACACAATGCAAATAGATTAGTGCTTACAACATATGATCCCTGGAAAAAAATTGTTAGACATAAAACATAGAAAAGATCCAAATCATTAAAAAAATCAGCATAAGTAAAACATAAAATACATAATTTCATGAGTAACGTGTATGTAGGAAAAAGATGAATATGAAATCATAAGCATTGTAGAATATATTTGAACATACGATATGGTTATTTAACATGAAAATATTAAATAGTAGGAGATTATTTTAGCTAGATTTGAGTTTTTTAATTACTGTTCTAGTTTAGGTACGGACCAGAAAAACCAAGATCTCGGATGATATTCTAGTATCTTGTCTCGACCAAAATATCTTTTGATATTGCAATATCTTGGGCGATATATTCGAAAGGAGATTTACAACGAGATTTTCTGTTTCATTTTGGAAGGAGCACAAAACAAGATCTTGGATGAGTTCTCAAGCGATACTTTCGAGATATGAAATAATGATCAAGGCCATCGAAATAGTTTCATCATTTAGTTCATTAACTTCGATTACTGCTACATTGACTCTCTTCGGATAATCCATCAATGGCTTTTCCAAAGCTTATTGTATGCTGGAGAGCATCATTACATGCTTTAGTCTTACTACATGAATGCGAAACTTGCTGGGGAACCTCCTTGCTAGATCTTTAAATAATGATACATGCTTAAGCGTCATCATTGCAAATCATATCATAGCACTCCTCCGATAAACTAGAAAAGATTTGTATTTTATCACATTCATAGCTTGGGACGAATCCACGTACTATTAATATCTAGTCAAATGTTTCATGGTTTAGTTTTACCCGCATAATGTGACCTCGCGAGAAAATTAAACCTACGTTAGTATCAAATATCAACATCCAAAATATTGGAAGTGAATATAGTATGGCTCTTTTCTACTCCTCTGTCCTCACTGGAGTAGCCTTGACTATCTCTCGTTATTTGCAAAACCATGATTGTCAAATCTAAAGTCTATATTATTGCAGGTTAATAAACTGGCTCTTCACCATGTGTATGTATTCTTAGTTTTTATGTTTTGGGTCAAACCCCCTGAGAAATACTCTTGGTAGCATTTCCTTAATGTTTGACATCATGGTTAATCACCTAAAGTGTTGTGGTAGCACGTAAATGGTTTGGAGCATCGCGGTTCGGCCTTGGAGCTCTGAAGTTGAGTTCGGCAGGGGCTAGCAAACTAGGTTCGGTTCATGCTCCAAGATTCAGATCAGTTCTTGTCAATTGCATCGGGTTGCCGCGTACAGTGTATCCCAAATTGGTATGCTCGGTTCAATATGATCTAGATTAATACTGATTTGGATGCTTCTAGAAATACTCCCAAGTTCATCTCCTTCTGCTCCTCAACATTGGCTCATGCCACTCCTTTATGACTATGAAGATTACTCCAAATTATAGTATTATAGGGATGGAGACAGCCTTGTCATTTCATTCCGCTTTGCATTCATCCTATTGACCTGATTCATTGAATAAATATTTTTTCTAATCTGCTGGTTCAACGCCTCATGAGTTTTCTCTAGCTTCCTCATCATATTTATGAAATTACCGTGAGTATTAGGTTAGTAGGCATTGGAGCAACAAAGATAGTAGTTGGTGGAGTGTTGGTGATATCAACAACAACATTTTATCTTCCCTGTTGAGGGCTTTCCTCTTCCTGAGCCTTGGTGTTCGCACAAGGCATAAAGATATTTTTGTTGGTTGTTATTCCTATTCCTTTTAGACTTTAGCAAATCTGAGTAATTAAAAACAAATCTTTAGATCTTTCCTCATTGGAACTATTATCAACCAGTAAATGAGAAAATCTATCAACTGTGAATCATATTTCTCAGTGACAACACCAAATTGTTAACATTAAAGTGGCACTAGCCCCAGAAATGGATCTGAAAGACATTAATGAGAAAAACTAAATTAAAGTGAGTATAAGAATGGTAAAATTACACATAGTCATTTATAGTGGTTCGACGGTAAAAAGACTACGTCTGCTTTACATATTTCCACGGTCTTATTGAATTTTTTGAGATTACAACGAATCAAGATCCGTAGTACAAAAAGTAGTTGAGAATTCTAAAAATCCCTAAAATTCCTAAATTATTTCAAGGCAAATATAGTTGAGAATGAGCTTGGATATGTTGGAAGATTAGTGGAGAAGTTGGAATTTGTGGAGTTAGTGGGGTGGTCACGTTTGAAGAGTTCAGTTTGGATCACATACGGATGAATTGTGGATCGATATTTATCCGGAGTGATTCGGTTCGGTGTCGACCCAGAATAACTCAACCTTGAGTGATCTGGAACGGCTCAAATCCGAGAGATATTTTAGCGCCCAGACTTGAAGCCCTATTGTGCTCATTCCCTTGTGCGATCCAGGTTAATATGAATTGAACTTGTGCAAGGGCATGAGAATGCCGATACATAGAGAGGTGGCAACCTTGAATTCGAATAAAAGTTAAGATAGGTCAGTACGGATTAGTAGAACTGGCTATGCTGATCGGGACATACAAAGCGAAATCAAGGGATTTCAAACTTGCTTTTCAAAATCCATCATAATGTTCTTCTGAGTTCTTCTGACATTTATCCCAAGGCTTTGTATAGGCTTAATATATGAGACTCTAGGTCATCACTCTAGGTTATCCGCTTGATAATTGTCAAGTTATACTTGTCTGAATAGTCCAAAGTCACCAAGGTTGGGTAAAATTGAGTACTTTAACCTATTGTCTAGCTCAAAGCATGCTTAGAGACTGATCAAGGTCCTAGACACGAGTAGATGACCCAATTGTAATGTTGCATCATTGATTGAAAATGAAGGTAAAGTATGATAACCATACTCGATTCCCTATTAACCCATGACTATTCTCGACCTTGATCTAAGGTTGATTCCTTCATTACAGATGATAGCAGCTTATGTTCCATCACTATAACATAATTTCTCACATATGGATACAATTGGTAGTGAAACCCATTCATCAATAAGATCACATAGGTTTCTCCAATCATTTATTTGATGTCCATTTAGTTAATGAAGTAAGAAATACTTTGGATCTTCTCTCAAGATTGATAGGTTCTATCGTTACTAGCTTTTCATAGAGAACCAGCCTTAGTATCAAGATAAATCCTCTTTAGGGTTTTGTTTCACTCAGTGTAAGAAGAGAAATTTTATTCCTTCCTCTGCTTCTTTGGTTCCCCGAATCCATTATCATCTTTTCGCATACCTCAGTTTTTGTAAGATTTTGACCCATATGGTTCTCCACCATCCATAGTGGTGACTTTCATCCTTTCAGTTTAAGCATCCTTTTGATTCAAGTATCTTTAACCTCGTGGTGAAATTCCATAAGATCCATTAATGGATCTCGTTCCAAAGCAACCTTAAAGTTCGTCTTGCTAGTTACAACTGCCACCATAAACTCATTAATGGATAGGCATACTGTAACAACCCGAGTTTCGATAGACCAATTTTTTCTCAAAAATCCCAATCTATCCAAGCTCGAGTATTGGCTTGTCTGGTATCTTGCAGAAAAGAAAGAGATAATAAATGTATCAAAGCTCGATAACACATCTCACAGTAGAATGGATAAAATATAATAATCAAATATAGCCTTACTGAAATAATGACATTGCCTAACAAGTGTCCAAAAGCTACCAAATCTCTGCCATAAATCTAACCTGCGGGTATGCTATGAGGAGGGAGTGAGAACACAAGTTCTAGTGAGAGGAAAAATTATACTTTCTGAAATAACCCTGCATATACCATTCAGTTACATTTCTTATGTGACGGCACGCCCCGTACCAGCCGACATTTCCAATGAAAGTGCGTTGTGCCAATGCCCGACTAGCACAGAACGGTCGCCAAAGAAAGGAAAAGAAAGGAATTTGAACTAACAAGTAACCTGTAGAATGTCTCATAGCGCATGGAAAAAATATAATAATAATATAACTTTGACATAAAACAGGCGAGACAGTGCATAAGCTGAAAACTAAACTATCATAGCAGCGGAAATCCAAAATACAGCTTATCATCCACACCAACATTATTACAACTTTGAAATACTGTCTGTAAAGCAAAAGAAAGAGGTACACTACTAATGCCCAAAGTAGTGACCAGTAATGACACAAAGAGATTATATATACACACACACATATATATCTCATACGTGGAAGCCTCCTGCTCGTCTCCGGTACAGCTACTCGTGCATAATCACCTGACCCATCTCTAGTCTGCTCGTTTAAGAGCACCCAGAGTAATAAGAAGAGACATAAAACTCTGGGTCAGACAAAAGTCTAGTATGAGCGATAAGCAGCAAAACAGAACAATAACAAGTATACATAACCATACCTGAACCTAGACTTGCAACCAAAGAGTTAGCACAACAGGATGTACAATACTCTAAGGTGACACTAACATATGGTGTGAAAATAACGGGGAAGGGGTATGCATATCATAGTGGTAGCAAAGCATCAAACATAGCAACCATCCTCACATCTCTCACTCAGTGCGTAAAGCATACGATATCTACCACTTTGATCACCCAATGCTTTGCTATGATCATTCTGCCCCATAGAGTCAAAGTGACTCCACTGCACTGATCCATAGCCACTAATCCTTTGTTATGTCCACTCTGCCCCCATGGAGTCATGAAAACCCCACTGCACTGGCTCATAGCCTTGCTATGATCACTCTACCCCATGAAGTCATGACCACTTCACTGCGCTAATCCATAGCCAATATCCGTCTCTCGGTGATGAGTCAAAGCTATAGACGTCGAATACCCCTTTTGTACACGTCCCGTAGCAAAGTCTAACTCATGAAGTTATCTCGTTTATCCCTATTTGGATCTTGAGTAATAACCTCCCATTTGGACTTCCTTTGCATCTCGGGTTTTGGTCGAATTGGAGTTGGTCTTCAGAAGAGTCGTCGCGTAGTAGTAATAAAAGTCTAAATCCGGTTCGGTTCAGTATATGGTGTCCAAGTCCCTTCATATAGTCCGGTTCAGTCCTGCATATCACCTCGGTTCGGCTCAATCACATCAAACCTCCAGCTTCCGGTTCGGTTCGGTTACACCGATCCGTCCCATTAGTCACTCCAGCTGCCCATGTCGATCTGGTCCCGTATCCTAATCCTAGCCTGGTCTAATGCTTCATTTCGATTCGCTTCCCTTTGCTCCAGTTTTGATCTGATTCGGTCCTCATGCTAAGCTCCGATCCGATCCCCGACCCAACTCCAACTCTATGCAAGTGGTCTTCCATCTTGCCAAGTTCTTATGCCAAATTCCGATCTGAATCCAATTCCCTTTCCCGGTTCTCCTATCCGATCTGAGCCCTATATCCGATCCGATCTGAAACCCTGCACATTCCTGCAACTTTTCCAGCGAATGTTTTACGCTATACTACGGCGTTTTCGACCACTCTAACTTTTCTAATCAATCACAAAGCATACCATACAGTCATAGCAACATAGTGAATCAACCATAAACATCACAACAACAACTTAACATGTTTATATGGAACGAACATACCCAAAAACCCATGTTTTTCCCTTAATCCCCCTTAATCATGTTTAAGCATACAATTAGCAAAACTTATCCAAATTAGCCCAAATTTTTATCAAAGCCCTAAAATAATATTTTAGAATTTTACAAATTTTTCCAGAATTTTAACATGCATAGATCCGCTAATTAACACTAATCACCCCTAATTAGCCGTAATTAGTGAAAAACAATGCAAATCACTAGCCTTTGCCACAAATTAAGATATAAGATCTGAAACTCTACTATTTGGGTCGAATTCCTAAGCAACACAACAGCTCCAACTCTGATTTGGTGTTGATTTGCCTTGATTTGATGTAGATTAAGCTAATACGCGATTAAACGGTGATTTGGGATGAATTTAGAAAGTGAAGGCCATTGTTAGGGTTGAAGAGAGCTAAGTGGAAACTGGAAATTGACAAGAAAAAGGTTTCTCTAACCCTAATCAGCCCTCATATGGCTCTAATCCCGAAATCCTCCAATGGGCTTAGCTGCTAATCACCAGGTTAAGCCCAATTAAGATGTTTTTCACCTTCTAAACCTTAATTCAGCTATTTCTCCCAAACGGTAAGTCCGTTTGATTAATAGACCACTCTACGGAAAGGTAAACCATCATCCAGATCTAATGGAAGTGGTTTCAAGTCAAAACTTCTTACCAATCAAAAGTTATGGGTAAAACAAGGTTCGCTAGGGGAAAAATGTTCATTAAAAAAATCGGCAAAAATCGTGAACATTGGAAATGACCCCAATAGCCGTTTCCCAAAGTTACACGACCATAAGGCTTCGTATGAAAATGAAATAAATATTCTATGACCCCCTGATACGTAGAATACGGGTCGTTACATCTTAGTTATTAGGTTATTCGGATTAATAACATTCTAGGTCCTGCACACACAGTCTCGGTCATCACACCATGGAAGTATGCAGAGCCTTCATCCTACGCCCAACCGCATACGAAAATTTATATTGTAATGTGACGTAATCGCACAGAACCACCATCGCTATGCCACATAAGCATGTAGATCCTCGTATCTGAACTCTTAGGTCAAATCAAGTCTCAGCACAGAGTAATGCCATATCGTCTACACCACCCATTGCATGTAACTGGACCCTCACCTAAAAGTACTTCCTACTATAACCCAAGTCCCTTAATAGGGATGCATCCAATGCATGGGACTCAGTCGGGAGCTTTCAATATTTGTAAAGGACAGCTTCATTAGGCCTACAATACAGATGTCTACATGCAGTCTATCTTCTTTCACGGTGATTATTTCCCATCCCTCAACTAGTGAAAGACTACATCAAAAGCTAATGACGTGCCCCTAACAACCAATCTAGCATCCAATTTGGCATATCCTTCAACCAACATCTCGATAGTGAAAGATCATTGGTCTGTTGGTTTAGCTCTTAGTCTTTCTGCATCCCACTGACTGCCGATGGTAGGTATTCGACGATTACTGTCCTTAATTTGGTCCTAACCACCTCCTTCCAGAGCAAGGCAAACCACTGAATCATTCAACGTCATCTGCCACAACATTCTGACTACCACACCATAATTGCAGTCAAGGTATGTTCTAGATGACACACCAGACCTGCCTCCGAGCGATGACGGTTATTCCTTAGAGGTCTTTCTTAGAGTACTTTACCACGTCTCGCAGTAGCCTCGTGCTTCCATCCAGTCCCATAGAATAGTCAATTGGATGTGCTCCTCTCGTGTCTTCAGACACCACGATGATCTACCACATTGGGTTCTTCATCTCCATACAGAAGGACTGGATAAAGCACATCATGCCATTGCGTTATGAAATCTTACGTCTGATATTTTAATCACGCATTTTCTTTAACTTATCACATTGCTAATTAACTTGATTATTTACATATTCATTTTCTATTCAAGTTATTGGTTTATTAGCTTACATTTGGACGCCTATTTTTTGCTAATCAGGCCCATGCTGCCGGAACGGACCCTATTTATGAGCTACTTATTATTACATTCATTAAACTTAATATTTTCCCATTCATAGGTTAACTAATAATAAGCCTCTTCTTTCTTTTTATTTTTCATGTTATTTATAGCTTTATGTTATACCATTACCACAACCGTTGTTGTGGGTTTACTTATTAACTTAGTTAGTAACTAAGGTTTATTAATAAGTTCTCATCTTACCTCTTGTTATAACCCACATTATATCGTTACCACAAACGTTGTTGTGGATTTACTTATTAACTTAGTTCCCTTAACTAAGGTTTATTAATAAGTTCTATTTTCATTATTAATTATAACCTATGTTATAATTTAACTTATCCCTAGGATAAGTCTACCTACTATATTTCATTCATATAATTAATTATAATAGGTTATATTCCCCGTTCATCACATTTTCCCTAGTTTCCTTTATATTTAACCAAACCTTTACAGTTGTAACCTTTCTTTGTTTACCATCTTGTACGTTTTTGTCATTACAGGGAATATTTCACAAAACTCATTAATCTGTTGGTGGAAATGCATAAAAATATATTTCCACAATATACATCAATTAAGATCTGTGGTTGCAAGCTATTTCTTTTTATTACATTGTGTGTGTGTGTATATATATGTATTTGATTTGTTTACAATACAGAAAAAAAAAACTATTTCATACTAATCCTTATTACATTTCTTTTTCTTGCAACAACATTCTTTGTAATTTACCGTGATGGTAATTATGGAAATGTATCCCTTTTCCACCCCCATTAACTCAGTCCACTACTAATTCCCTTTTTCTTTCTAAGTTATATTATTTTCTGTTTTCATACATAATTCCTAATTCCCATTTAATCATGGTAAGTTTCTGTACAAATTTAGGCTTGCTAATTCTTATTCGTTTTGCCCAAAATTTACTGTAATCTTTCTCAACCCAACAATTTCATAATATTCTAAACAATATAATTTGGGAATATACATAATTTGCCTTTGAATTACCGTCTTAAGAATATATGTGTCATCATTGTCAGATTCACAATTTTAATATTACAGTGATTCTCATACCCAAATAGGAAGTTAATGGAATAGATTCAAACTACAGTTACATTTTTAACGTAAGTTAGGGAATGGATTATATCACAATTACCGCAATTTCAATTATTTATTACGTTAAGAATTACGGGGTATTTAAATAATAAATATACCGTTACCAAATGGTATAATTTGAATCCACTCACCTGACTACTTTCCATTCTTGAATCTGATGTAGATCTGCTACGCCATGGTTTTCCTAATTGAATCTAATATTGAAATGACCGTGGATTTACAAAACTAATGCTAAAAGAAAAAAGAAATCCTAATAATTTAGATTCACAGAATTTACCTCACGTAGACAAGAAATCTGAACACCTATATCATAGGTCTGTATTCTTTGTCTTCAAATCTTGAATCAAAATTCCTTAAACTAATATTCTCATTTTTGAAAGATTTGGAGAAGAAAGAAAATGACAAAGCCTTGGTTTCATCTCAGAAATACGAGTTAAAGGCTAGGCCCTTCTAGTCTATTTATAGGTGCATAAAAGATTCCAGTTAATCGGACTAAATATAATCCAAGTCGTATAAAAAAATGTAACATCAGTTTGCTCAGAAATGGATCAACCTGGACCCCTGGTGGGTCGACCAATGGGTCGACCCCTGACATAGGCTTAAAAAAATGTAACATCAGTTTGCTCAGAAATGTAACGTTCCTTTTCTTGCTAAATATTGCTACGTAAATTATTTTCTTCCATTTATAAGGTATATTCAACATTTCAATTTCAAAATTATGCGCATATATACGTGTATAATTTCATAAACCTTTATCCGTTAATAGTTGCGCAATAAATGTCATTATTTAATGTTGTCTATTTATTGATTCCTTCCATTTTAATATATGTTCAAATTTTAAACACATTTATTCTCTTACATATTTTTCATTCATTCCACATTTATTACCTTCTACCCTTAAATTACAATCTAATTTCAATTTTTGAATTTATGCGTATATATTTACGCATTCATTTCTTTTCAAAATTCAAACGGCATTATACTGAAATTTATTTCTTACTTATTTTAATTGATTGCAGTTAACTTTTGGATTTCGTATTCATATATATATATATATATATATATATATATATAGTATATATATATGACATACATATACACATATATACACATATACATGTATATATATACACTCACCTATATATATAATTTTTCTTATATGTGTGTGTATATATTCCTCTTGGAACATGCATATCCTTAGCCATCCCTCCAAAATTAAAAACATGACATTGACGGAACTCGAACTCCTAACCTCCACCGTAGGAAGTAGATGCCTTACCAACTCACCTAGCTTAGCTTTTGTTCGCATGACCAAAAACATTGGTATCTATTGTTCTTATTTTTTTTGGCAAAGCCGGCGGGGATCAATGGCCCCTACCATATATTCATATCATAAGAAGGACTTACGATATAAATTGGATGATACAATACATAGATAAAGAAAGGGAAGAAGGTCATATCCATTTGCGTTTGACAAGAGGGTCAAAAGCATACGGAGACATAAGGATCTGACTGCTTATACTGCTACTATCCATGTGATATAATATTTTTCTACTTCTTTGCATTCCGTTGAAAACCCTATCATTTTGTTCTCTCCATGTCGCCATGAGAGAAACTTTGAGCATAATGAGGAGCTCATAAGTCGACGACTCTTTCCAGCGTGTAGCCTTGTAGACGCTCAACCATTCTTCATTATTGCTCATGTGAGGTGTAGCATAACCTCCTCTTCTCTTTATCTTCCTCCATATGTAATTGGCATATTGGAATTTGAAGAATAAATGTTGAATGTCTTGTTCACCTCGGTTGCACAGACTTCAAGTT
This sequence comes from Allium sativum, assembly GCA_030737875.1. Lineage (NCBI taxonomy): Eukaryota > Viridiplantae > Streptophyta > Magnoliopsida > Asparagales > Amaryllidaceae > Allium > Allium sativum. The sequence continues at coordinate 603,291,464 of CM060926.1, read as the reverse complement.
ACAGGAAAATTTATACCTCTGCTACACAATCTTTTCTTAGTATTCAAAGCATTAACATATATTTTCCACATCATGAAATTCAATCTTTCATTATTTTTCACATTCCATATTCATTGGTATCACTTACATTTTCGCATCAGATCCTCTCCCATCAAGGCTCCATATACTACAGCAGTATTGTAATTAGTCTTAGCATCCGTCCATTCAAGAACATCAATAGGAGATTGTGTATACTGCACACCATTATATTTCAGCCATACTGGAAGAAATCTAACATTTCTCGTAGAAGGAAGACTTATCCTACCGTTAATAATATATGTGCATGCCAACACATTATGTGGAATTCCACTCTGCTGTATTTCATGATACTGCATAACCTTATGTAAAACAACACCTTTATCAATCCAAGGAGAACTCCAGAACCGTGCTTTCCTATCAGCAGAAATTCTTATCTTTATGTGGTCTATAATCTTATCACGTACCTTTATCATCATTTTCCAGAACCAGCTATGTTGCGGCTTAATTTGCACTGTCCATATTTGTTCTCCTTTAAGGTTATGCTTCTCACACCAGCGTACCCAAGTAGTATCTTTTTGCATCACTATATTATCAAAATTTCTGGCTACAGCAGCAACATTCCAATGCTTAATATTTTCTATACCCAGTCCTCCTTTACACTTCGGTTTCTCCAACTTATGGTAAGCAATCAGAGACATTTTGTTAGAGTGTATACTACCAAACCGGAGAAACTTCCTCATAACTGCTCTAATCACATCAATAAGTTTCTGAGGCAGGAGAAAGGTTTTGCTCTAGTAAATAGTTATAGAAAAAATGACTGCATTGAGAATAACAGGTCTTCCAGGCTACGAGAGGAATCTATTTTCCCATCTAGAGAAAACCGTTGTTCTTTTTTCATAAAGTGGCATGCATTGAGCAGTAGTTATTGTAACGACCTGGGGAATTCGCGATCTTGAGTAATCGACATAAACTCAATGTCGACTATTCAAGCATCGGAAACACCGGATAGTCCATGAAAGAAATTAGAGGGTGAGGATAGATAAGATAGAAACTTAGAATAGAAGAAGAACATACAACATCAGAGTAAACATGAATCTCACAGCGGAACGAACAGTATATAACAGGTACATAACTTTGAAATAAAATCAGTATATGTACACAGTAACATTATCAGAGTACAACACTTACAATACAGCGGAAATAACAATAGCTATAATATCCTGAAGCCTCCTACTCCAAGCTCTCCAAGTATATCTGTAAAATCCTGACTACTTGACTGCCCATACAAAATTGGGCACCCAAGAGTTTAGGGAAAACAAAACAAAATAAACTCTGGGTTAGTCATGGGATTGGTGTGAGAGTTTAAGCAATTAAACAATATCTCATAAGACTGCGCCGTATAACAAGAAACGGGTTTTTCCCTTATGAATATCCAAAACATTTGATTCAACTCTCAAAATCCTTTTGGAAGAAACGATAATCTTTATATCAAAACTCTTTTGATATTATAATAATGTCTATCAACCACAACTAAATAATCATCTAGCAGAAGCGCTTTCATCTCACGTTCTACATATATAGTATACAATCAAAACCGCGAGCACTTATTCGATAATGGATTACCAACTATGACAAGGTATGGAACCACCTTCCGATAGTGTACATCTAGAGAGGAATACACTGGGTTCAACAAGAACATCTTGCAACCCGGCCACACATGACCGACCACTCATTTCGCTTGAGTGTATCGAATGTATATCACCAACGGTTGAGATTAGCAACCATTTCCCGAATGGGACAGCATCCAATAGATTAAAGAACAGAATGAATATCTTAGATTGGTGATAATACACCCTAATGGAAGCAACTCACATAGCTATGCTGCCTGCCCGATTTTTGTCATTTCCCGGTTGTGAGGCTAGAGGTCGCGCTTATCTCTGACAGATCACACATTTTTCACTTTGAATGTCACATCGTCATACCCGCCAAATCACAAATTGATTTCCCCAAAAATACCACGGGTATACAGCTAAGAGAAACGAATTCCTCTGCCACCAAACGTACATACGTTTGAAGAGATCAACTTACGCGATCTATTAAATATACTCTGTCAGACATTCTTCCACACAGGTCGTCCTGGGACTGGACAAACCGAAGGCACTATTCTGTAAACAGGATAGCCCTTGCATGACTCCGTCTTCAATTATCTTGATCATATTTGATTCGCAACGATAATTCCCATACAGAGTGGTTTTCAGATAATGAATCTGATCCCGGTCTCTCCGTATTGACAACAGAAAAATGGTCAAAAACTTTGATAGTCGGTGAGTTAACTATCAAAGAAAAACACGTATGCAAACAACGATATTATTTCCAGATGGAAACTATATCGTTCAATTATCATTGAACATTTATCTCTTTAGTTTATTCATTTTTCATTTCCTGTTTCCATATTTCAACATTTCTTATTTTCTAAATTTAGAAAATGTACGTTATTAACATTGGAAAACATTTCCATTTCCTATTTTCTATATTAGAAAACATTTCCAAAACTCCTACATTTGGATTTAAACAGATGTTTAAATAAAACATCGCTATGCCGACTCAAAACATTACACTCATTAACTAGATTCTCTTAACCAACCTTCACCATCGAACCTTAATCATTCCTTAGTTAAAAATGGAGTCAATCTAGTTGGGGTATAACTACCTCTCAGACCTTAACTGAACAACATTTCTAACTTCTAAATAGACAAGTTCACCTATTACATCTTTAACAAACTTCCTTACGTAACTCTTTTTGAATAATCTCTATTCGATAACTCCTTCCTTCGAATAAACTATGTGCAATAATCTCTCTTTCGAATAACTATATTCGATAACCTTTCTTCAAATAAACTATATTCGATTAACTCTATTCGATTAACTCTAATCGATTAACTCTTATCAATTAACTCTTTTTGATTAACTCTAATTGATTAACTCTAATCAATTAACTCTTTTTGATTAACTCTAATCGATTAACTCTATTTGATTAACTCTTTTTAGTTAACTCCTTTCGAATAAACTATATTCGATTTAACTACTTTCGAATAAACTATATTCGACTTAACTCCTTTCGAATAAACTATATTCGATTTAACTCCTTTCGAATAAACTATATTCGATAATCTCTTTTCGAATAAACTATATTCGATTTAACTCCTTTCGAATAAACTATATTCGATAATCTCTTTTAGAATAAACTATATTCGATTTAACTCCTTTCGAATAAACTATATTCGATAATCTCTTTTCGAATAAACTATATTCGATTTAACTCCTTTCGAATAAACTATATTCGATAATCTCTTTTGAATAAACTAGTATTCGATTAACTCCTTTAATTCTATTCGAATAAACTATATTCGATTAACTCCTTTTTCTCTATTCGAATAAACTATATTCGATTAACTCCTTTTTCTCTATTCGATTAACGCCTTTCTTTGAATAACCAATATTCGATTAACTCCCTTCGAATAACTAATATTCGATAACTCTTTTTCGAATAACCAATATTCGATTAACTCCTTTCTTCGAATAACTAATATTCGATTAACTCCCTTCGAATAACCAATATTCGATTAACTCCTTCTTCGAATAAACTATATTCGATTAAACTATGTTCGACTAACTCTATTTGATTACAAATACTTCCTTTTCTATTTGTTTATACAAATATTTCCTTTTCTATTTGTTTTACAAATATTCCCTTTTCTATTTGTTTATTTAACAAATAAATATTTCCTTTTCGATTCTATTTATTTAACAAATAAATATTTCCTTTTCAATTTTATTTGTAAATTTTTTACAAATATTTCCCTTTCTGTTTTATTTGTAAATGTTTACAAATATTTCTCTTTCTATTTTATTTGTAAATGTTTACAAATATTTCTCTTTCTATTTTATTTGTAAATGTTTACAAATATTTCTCTTTCTATTTAAACTTTAAAAAAATTCTCTTTTTACATTCCAGTATTTCTTATGGTAATTTAAATACCCTATAACAATGATCAACATCATCAAACACACATAATCAACAGCAGATTATATATCACAACATATATTTCAATATATGAAAAACTATAAAATAAATGTTGAGGAATCCAGTTGGATTCCTCCAACCTGTTTCCCCGCATCCATAGATGTTAAACAATACAATTAACATCCATTTCATTTCACTATGAAATATTCTGCTAAACAGAATCAATTTATATATATATATATATATATATTTATATATATATAACCAGATCTATAATTTCAACCAATTACTTAGCAGTTCAACCAAACAGTCAATACACAGCAATCAATCATCATTTATCAGTCCTAAATATACGTTATAAAAATATGAACCGGTAGAGTTAGTGAGTTTTACACACATTGGACAGTTATCGTTAAATAACGATTAACTATCTTTGATTCAGACAAAATTTATTTTATTGTAAATTGTCACGAGCTCCAATTCACTCTAGGCCTGTTCCAGTGTGTAGCTGTAACACCCCACCTCCACTAGGATCACTCCTTAGAATGTACTAGCTTTGGAGGGGCGTTATTGTGAAGGTAAACATGCACAGAGATATCGCAAGACAGAATATATAAAAATAAATATAAGTAAAGCAGCGGTAGCAGATAAAAACCCATCATCATCATCTCAGAAAACCAACATAGTCAAGTACATAATATCAAAATGTCATGATCCAAAATACAACATAAGTCTAGATATGTGATAACAAAATACATGGTAAAACATCAGTACTAATCCCCAGAAATAAAAGATAAGCCACAGCTAGCTCAGATCCATACATGAGCTATCCAACAAGCAAGCCAAAGATCCACTAAGCAGATGTAGCCCCTCCCTGAGAACCTGTGGGGTGGGGGGGAAACGGAAGAAAAGAAGCGAAAGAAAACAGGTCAGTCAAAAAGACTGGTAAGCCCTACTACGATCAATCTATAAACAAATAAAGTTAACAGCATGATGGAAACTGAGATGAACATACTGGCAATAGATAAAGGTGACATCACATAGATGAGATTAAACTTTGCACCACAGTGTACTAGCAAACCCACAAAACAGATCTTGATCCCTTAGCCCAAACTTTGGCCCAATAACTTGAAGTGACCTTAGTATAAGGTCCAGCCCAACGGTCTAGTCGATCGGCTCCCTATAAACCTAACACGTCAAGTGTTGGTGTCCATACGGCCCACATGGATGTAGTCAGACTGTGCTGGGTCCACCTTCGGGTGTATCAAGCCCTAAGGTGTCAACCCCAGACACCTAAGCAATAATGCACAGTCTAAGCCTACTGGTACCCGTGCCTCGAGTTTGTCCAACATCGGACTACGTGCACGTCCGTAGCCCGCCGGACCCGCACCGCTGTACCACTCAGCCGTCGCTTTGGTCACTTACATCAGTCCAGTAATCGTGCCCCTCCCTAGCCTAGCCTCTAGGGTTGTGAATGATACCAAACTGGGATTACTGCTGGAACAGACCACGTTGCTAGGGTTTCTAAGAGGGTTAAGTGTGGTTTTAACCCCTCACTAATCCTGGATTAAATTAGTTAAGTGTAACCACTTAATCCCCATCTAATCCTCGCATCCCCATTATTGGTTAAGTATTAGTGGGCCATGACTTAACCCTAATTATGAGGCATTAATTAATTAACGCACCCAACCTCTCACATTAGACATCCGTGGTTACCTGGGAAGATTTACACCACGTCTAGGTCTAACCTCGGGTCTTATGGTGCAACATGACCAACTACCCACATTAGACTCCACGTTGTGGTTACCTGGGAAGATTTACACCACAACTAGGTCTAACCTCGAGTTGGCCATATCATGTTATCTAATGTGATGTCCACTTTAAAACATATTTACAAGTTAACATATACTTGGGTAGACCTAACTTAATAGGTAAATTCCCAAGGGGTAGACCTAACTTAATAGGTAAATTCCCAATCTTTTAGTTTCATGTATTTTTAAGTTTACCCAAACCCTCCCAACGTCATTATCTCGCTTACATATTCGTCATAACGCATAAGGGTATAAAAGGTAACTTGGCATAACATACATGATGAACTTCACATATCATAATAAACATGCATACATGTTAAACTTGCAAATCATGTCATAGTGAACTCGCATAAACATGCATAGCTTATTAAATATGCATAACATGGTAAGGTGAACTTGCATAAGCATGCATAATCCATTAAACTTGCATAACATGGTAAGGTGAACTTGCATAAACATGCATAACCCATAAAACATGTAGAACATGGCATAATAAACTCGCATAAGCATGCATAACTTGTGAAACATGTAAAACATGGCATAGTAATCTTGCATAAGCATGCATAACTTGTGAAACATGTAAAACATGGCATAGTAATCTCGCATAAGCATGCATAACTTGTGAAACATGTAAAGCATGGCATAGTAATCTCGCATAAGCATGCATAACTTATGAAACATGTAAAACATGGCATAGTGAGTTCGCATAAGCATGCATAATCAAATAAACTCACATCAATCTCAACTTTCACCACATATTAACTTTAGAGTTTGTAAAGTGAAGGTAAGAGGGCTTACAAATATAAACAAGTCACAAATCCACCAAATAAGATGAAGAAGCCCTTTAAAAACCCAAAACAAAGCTTCAAATAAGAAAACCCTTTTGCAAAATCCCAAAAACACAAACTTAGCAAATCAAACTTGCAACTTAATGAAGTATGCTAGTTATTAAGCATTCATACAACATAGAAAAGGTTGTATGATCATCATATCTTCATAGGATTAAACTTTGAGGAAGGTGGAGGCTAGGATTTTTAGGTGGAGGCCATTTGAGGATTCAAATTGACATAGTTTAGTTGCTAGATTAATTAATGAGGCTTTAGGGTAGGATTAGGGGTATATTTATAGAGAATTAGAGTGTTTTAAGCCCTAGGATTAACCCTAGGTTAGTTTTGGCCCGTCAGATCTCGGAATTCTCTAGAACCAAGCCACAAGACCAAGCCCAAATCAAAGTGGCGCGCCAGGCAAAACTGCCTGCTTACCCCCTGTCGACAGGGCTGTCGACAGGGCAGTCGACACCCAAGGACCCCTGTCGACATGCCTGTCGACATGGGGGCCCTGGCGGGAATTTTCCCGCCTGACACAGATTAGCCTTAATCCTGGTTTTAATTAGAAATTTAAATCTGTTTTTAGCATAGAAATTTCTGAAAACTTCAATGGGCCTTAACCGGGTCATACTGACTCCGATTTTCGAAAACTCGAACTCTATTTCGCGTATTTTTCCGAGACGAACGCAATGGCATAGCCCGTTTCCCTTGGTTCAGATTGCCTCGATTTATGTTATAACAGTTTATTGAAAATACGGGTTGTTATATTCTCCCCTCCTTAAAGGATTTCGTCCCCGAAATCTTCAAGTTAGGAAGAACATATCCTACCATCCAACATCCATCTACTCAGAACATCATCCACGAGCAACCATTGTCCTTAAAAGATTCTAAATGTCGTATGAACATATGCAGAAGTGTGTGTATATGTACCTATCTAATGCAAAGATCAATGCAAAATATGTTAGTGAAATGTATCCATATGTATGCAAATCCCTAACATAATGTATAATATCTACATGCGTGCTCAATCATACATCCATATGCAACATCCATGTGACTGCATACAAATTTCATCCAAGAATAAGCATAAACACTCATGCACATGCAATATGAGGAGTGTGTGAGCCGATCTAGTGCCTACTGTGTATCATGCATCCACGAGTAACCACTTGCAAACACTTGCAACCACTTGCATCCATCAATCATAACATGTCTCAAACACATGTTTCATCCAAAGGATTCTACCTAAGGTTCTCATGATAAGATAGACACGATGAACTAGATAAACTAGATAGACATGGATAGCAAAAGAAAGATATACTAACAAAGGAAAGAGATTGAGAGTGTACCCTCAAAAAGGAATGGATAAAGCCCACGCATCTTCTCCTCGGTTTCCCAAGTTGCGTCTTCTTCGGCTTCACCCCATTGAACTTTCACCAACCTGACCTCACGATTCCTTAGCTTCTTGGTCTCTGTCCCCAAGATACGAATCGGAGCTTTCCTTAAAGTTGCTTCTTTCTCTACTTCCACGTCTTCAAGAATGCTAGGTTCAACCACCTCAGCGGACTCATGCAGGCACTTTCGGAGATGCGAGACATGGAAGACATTATGCACTCCGGACAACTTCTCGGGCAATTGCACTTTATAAGCCATCTTCCCAATTCTCTCTATGATGGGGAAGGGTCCAACGAATCTCGGTGCTAACTTCCCAATAGCTCCAAACCGGACCACATTCCGTAAAGGAGAAACCTTTACGAAAACCTTGTCCCCAACCTCAAACTCCAATTCGGACCTTCGCCTCTCAGCATAGGATTTCTGCCGGTCTTGGGCCGCTTTCATCCGTCTTCTAATCAACTCGACCTTCTCGGATGTATCTCTAATCATGTCGGGTCCAAGTATAAGCTTATCCGTAGTCTCCCACCAACATGTAGGTGATTTGCATGGCCTCCCATATAAAGCTTCAAATGGTGCCATTCCTATGCTCGCCTGATAACTGTTGTTATATGCAAACTCAACAAGAGGAAGATGGTCTTCCCAAGCACCACCAAAATTCAGAATGCAAAGCCTCAACAAGTCCTCAAGTACCCTATTCACCCTTTCTGTTTGGCCGTCTGTTTGTGGGTGATAGGCCGTACTCGGGTTCAACCTTGTGCCCATAGCCTCCTGCAAACTGTTCCAGAACTGACTAGTAAAGATGGGGTCTCGGTCACTGACTATGCTGAAAGGGACTCCATGTAGTCGTACTATCTCACGAAGATATACTGATGCTAGTCCAGATGCGGTCCTTTTGCTCCTTACTGGGATAAAATGAGCACTCTTCGTGAGCCTATCCACAATGACCCATATGCTCGTATTCCCCTTCCTGGACCTTGGAAGCCCATCAATAAAGTCCATAGAAATGCTCTCCCACTTCCATAGCGGGACCTCTAGCGGATGCAATAGCCCACCAGGCTTCTTCGACTCAGCTTTTACTCTCTGACAAATAACACATCTCGAGACAAACTCCGCCACATCCTTCTTCATTCCAGGCCAGAAGAAAACGCGCTTCATGTCCTTATACATCTTATCCCCACCTGGATGTATAGTCATCTTGGAGCGATGTGCTTCCTCAAGAACTTTCCTCACCAAGTCTTCTACCATCGGGACACAAAGCCTTCCGTCTCTCCTCAGCCAACCCTTATCGTCTATAGAATATCGAGCAAGGTGACTAGATGTCTCCCCTCGAATCAGCTTATCCATGATCTCAATTATCTGAGGGTCTTCCTTCTGCGAAGCACCAACTTGATCTAGAAGGGTAGGCCTGAGCTCTAGAAATGCCAAGGAACCGGTCACCGACTCCATTGCCAAAGAGAAATCAAAGGTCGCCAAGAACTCTAAATTCTTCATCTCAACAAATAGAGGACTTAGTGTCAACCTTTTCCTACTCAACGCATCCGCTACAACATTCCCCTTGCCAGGGGTATAGGCTATATCAAAATCATAGGAAGCCAAAAATTCCATCCATCTCTGCTGCCTCAAGTTCAGATCCTTCTGCGAAAAGAGATACTTCAAAGACTTATGATCAGTAAATAGCTCAAATCTCTCTCCCAGAAGATAATGACGCCAAGCCTTGAGTGCATATACAATCGCTGCCAGCTCTAGATCATGAGTGGGATAATTCCTCTCATGCACCTTAAGTTGCCTCCCACCAAAACATATAACTCTGCCCTCTTGCATCAGAACGGCGCCCAAACCCGTGCCACAGGCATCAGTGTACACGGTAAATATCTTACCACCATCGGGTAAAGCTAGAACGGGTGCGGAGGTAAGGGCTCTCTTGAGTCTCTGAAAAGCAAGCTCACAATCCATATCCCAAGCAAAAACTAAGTTCTTCTTCGTCAACTTAGTAAGAGGAGCGGATATCTTCGCGAAGTCCTTGATGAACTTCCGGTAGAAACCCGCAAGACCCAGAAAGCTTCTCACCTCGGTTGCATTCCTTGGCGTCTTCCAATCCTGAACTGCAACCACCTTAGCGGGATCCACCGCCAAGCCTTGCTTGGATACGATATGCCTAAGAAATCTGTCTTCCCTTCTCCAAAAGTGGCACTTGGAGAACTTGGCTTTTAACTGGTGTGCTCTAAGCGTGTCCATCACCTCTACTAGGTGCCTCGCATGCTCTTCCTCATCCTTGGAGAAGACCAGAATATCATCCACAAAGACCACGACAAACTTATTTAAGAACTCCCGAAACACCCTACTCATCAAATCCACAAAATACGCGGGTGCATTCGTCAAACCGAACGGCATAACAAGCCATTCAAAGAATCCGTCTGGAGTTCTGAATGCAGTCTTGTCTATACTATCTTCAGCCACTCTGAGCTGATGAAAACCCGTAGCAAGATCAAGCTGAGAGAAAACAGAAGCACCAACAAGCTGATCAAAGAGATCGTCGATCCTCGGTAACGGGTGTCTGTTCTTCTTAGTCAGCTTATTCAATTCTCTATAATCCACACAGAGCCGAAGAGAACCATCTGCCTTAGTTGCAAACACCACAGGCGCTCCCCATTCGGATATACTCCTTCTGATGAAGTTCTTCTCAAGCAATTCTTTCACTTGCTTGCTCAGCTCCCGTCTCTCACGCGGAGCCATATGCCGAACGGGTAAAGAAACGGGCTTAGCATTATCTACCAGATAGATGCGAAAGTCAATCTCTCGTTTAGGGGGCAACCCCTTAACTTCTTCAAAAACATCTGGATAATCTCGGACCACCCTTACAGACTGAAGGGCCTCCTCTGATGAGTCGAGAGATTCTAGATAGCACAACATGACGGGGTTCTTCGGATTGCATGAAATCTCTAAGGTGTTGCCCAGGCGAGTAACAAGCCTTACAACCCTATGCTCACAATCCAGAATGGCTCCATATCTGGACAGCCAATCCATGCCCAAGATCAATCCGTATCCCCTGAAACCAAGAACATATGCACTACACAAGAACTCTACGCTGAGTATAGAGATCCTCAGATCCTCACATATCATAGATAGATGAGCAGAACCCCCAATGGGATTCGAAACACAAACGGGATCATCCACTAAGCTAGTACTAAGGTGCAAGCTATCAACAAGATTAGATGAAATAAAGCTATGTGAAGCACCAGAATCAAACAAGGTACGCACTGGAAGATCAGAGATATAAACAAGGTTCTCAACAGAAACACTACCTCGATCGGGAACTGGAGCGGTATTGAGAGCATGAACTTGCCCTCCTGAAGGTCCAGCCTGTCCTTTCTTCTTTGGGCATTCTTTGCTAAAGTGCCCAGTCTCTCCACAAGAAAAGCATCCACCACTAAGCTTCCTTTTCTTCTTCCTGCAATCCTTAGCAAAGTGCCCAGCTATGCCACAGTAATTGCACTTTCCCTTGCCTTTGTTGTTGTTGTTGTTCCCCTTCTTGTTCTTGCCCTGATTCCCCTGGCTGCTTTGACCACCTTGATTGCCTTTGTCTTGAGAATCAGTCTTCTTTGCTTGAGTATCACTCGACTTGACTTCTTTATTTCCATCTCCCTGAAGCAGAGCCATATTGACCAAACTCTCAAAAGTAGCTCCATGCGGAATATGTGACATCGCCAAGCCCTGTAGCGGCTCATTCAACCCTCTAGCAAATCGAAGAGTCTTCTTCTCCGGGGTGTTTACCATGTCCAAACCAAAACGGGCCAGCTGATTAAACTTGTTCACATACTCCTTGACAGACATATCACCTTGCTTTAATGCGATGAACTTCTCCATTTGTAAATTCGCCTCAGCCGAAGATAGAAATTGGTCACAAATCTAGCCCTCAAATCGGCCCAAGTCTCAACGGGCCTCGTCCCATTGGTGACCTCCCACCAATAGGCCGCCTCATCCTTCAAAAGCCATACTGTCAATAAGATCTTCCTCTCATCATCAATCCCAAAGATAGCAAACAGGTCCTTCGTGTCTTTCAGCCAATTCCTAGCTTCAACAAAAGATTCCGTGCCTAGGAAATTCTTGCCTCCCATTGCCTTGAAGTCTTTACAAACCTTTGTAAACTCAATCTGAGGATGCTGAGGGGGAGGGGGAGGAAGAGGAGCCTCAGCAACAGGAGGGGGAGGAACATTAGCAACGGGTGGAGGAATATTAACTGCTGGAGGAGGGGGAGCAGGAACCACCGGAGGAGGGATATTAGGGAGAGGATTCTCAACTACAGGAGGAGGAGTGGGAGTAGGGTTGGCGGGACCAGCTGCCGCCCTAGCTTCTAGAAGTCTCCTATACCAGAGTGGTACGTTCACTCCATCTGGGATGACAAGATTCTCAGCCATACTGAAACGAAAGATAAGATAAGATCAGGTCAAGGGAAGGAAGGATAATGCTAATGGCTTTTGGGGATTAGCCTTAAAATAATCTAGACTTTATTTTGGAAAATACTTAGTAGGTTTTTGAAAATAGTTTTTCAAAAAGGGTTTTTTTTTCAAAAGTTTTGTTCAATCTTGTTAACCTTGTGCTCTGATACGAAATGTAACACCCCACCTCCACTAGGATCACTCCTTAGAATGTACTAGCTTTGGAGGGGCGTTATTGTGAAGGTAAACATGCACAGAGATATCGCAAGACAGAATATATAAAAATAAATATAAGTAAAGCAGCGGTAGCAGATAAAAACCCATCATCATCATCTCAGAAAACCAACATAGTCAAGTACATAATATCAAAATGTCATGATCCAAAATACAACATAAGTCTAGATATGTGATAACAAAATACATGGTAAAACATCAGTACTAATCCCCAGAAATAAAAGATAAGCCACAGCTAGCTCAGATCCATACATGAGCTATCCAACAAGCAAGCCAAAGATCCACTAAGCAGATGTAGCCCCTCCCTGAGAACCTGTGGGGTGGGGGGGGGGGGAAACGGAAGAAAAGAAGCGAAAGAAAACAGGTCAGTCAAAAAGACTGGTAAGCCCTACTACGATCAATCTATAAACTAATAAAGTTAACAACATGATGGAAACTGAGATGAACATACTGGCAATAGATAAAGGTGACATCACATAGATGAGATTAAACTTTGCACCACAGTGTACTAGCAAACCCACAAAACAGATCTTGATCCCTTAGCCCAAACTTTGGCCCAATAACTTGAAGTGACCTTAGTATAAGGTCCAGCCCAACGGTCTAGTCGATCGGCTCCCTATAAACCTAACACGTCAAGTGTTGGTGTCCATACGGCCCACATGGATGTAGTCAGACTGTGCTGGGTCCACCTTCGGGTGTATCAAGCCCTAAGGTGTCAACCCCAGACACCTAAGCAATAATGCACAGTTTAAGCCTACTGGTACCTGTGCCTCGAGTTTGTCCAACATCGGACTACGTGCACGTCCGTAGCCCGCCGGACCCGCACCGCTGTACCACTCAGCCGTCGCTTTGGTCGCTTACATCAGTCCAGTAATCGTGCCCCTCCCTAGCCTAGCCTCTAGGGTTGTGAATGATACCAAACTGGGATTACTGCTGGAACAGACCACGTTGCTAGGGTTTCTAAGAGGGTTAAGTGTGGTTTTAACCCCTCACTAATCCTGGATTAAATTAGTTAAGTGTAACCACTTAATCCCCATCTAATCCTCGCATCCCCATTATTGGTTAAGTATTAGTGGGCCATGACTTAACCCTAATTATGAGGCATTAATTAATTAACGCACCCAACCTCTCACATTAGACATCCGTGGTTACCTGGGAAGATTTACACCACGTCTAGGTCTAACCTCGGGTCTTATGGTGCAACATGACCAACTACCCACATTAGACTCCACGTTGTGGTTACCTGGGAAGATTTACACGACAACTAGGTCTAACCTCGAGTTGGCCATATCATGTTATCTAATGTCATGTCCACTTTAAAACATATTTACAAGTTAACATATACTTGGGTAGACCTAACTTAATAGGTAAATTCCCAAGGGGTAGACCTAACTTAATAGGTAAATTCCCAATCTTTTAGTTTCATGTATTTTTAAGTTTACCCAAACCCTCCCAACGTCATTATCTCGCTTACATATTCGTCATAACGCATAAGGGTATAAAAGGTAACTTGGCATAACATACATGATGAACTTCACATATCATAATAAACATGCATACATGTTAAACTTGCAAATCATGTCATAGTGAACTCGCATAAACATGCATAGCTTATTAAATATGCATAACATGGTAAGGTGAACTTGCATAAGCATGCATAATCCATTAAACTTGCATAACATGGTAAGGTGAACTTGCATAAACATGCATAACCCATAAAACATGTAGAACATGGCATAATAAACTCGCATAAGCATGCATAACTTGTGAAACATGTAAAACATGGCATAGTAATCTCGCATAAGCATGCATAACTTGTGAAACATGTAAAACATGGCATAGTAATCTCGCATAAGCATGCATAACTTGTGAAACATGTAAAACATGGCATAGTAATCTCGCATAAGCATGCATAACTTATGAAACATGTAAAACATGGCATAGTGAGTTCGCATAAGCATGCATAATCAAATAAACTCACATAAATCTCAACTTTCACCACATATTAACTTTAGAGTTTGTAAAGTGAAGGTAAGAGGGCTTACAAATATAAACAAGTCACAAATCCACCAAATAAGATGAAGAAGCCCTTTAAAAACCCAAAACAAAGCTTCAAATAAGAAAACCCTTTTGCAAAATCCCAAAAACACAAACTTAGCAAATCAAACTTGCAACTTAATGAAGTATGCAAGTTATTAAGCATTCACACAACATAGAAAAGGTTGTATGATCATCATATCTTCATAGGATTAAACTTTGAGGAAGGTGGAGGCTAGGATTTTTAGGTGGAGGCCATTTGAGGATTCAAATTGACATAGTTTAGTTGCTAGATTGATTAATGAGGCTTTAGGGTAGGATTAGGGGGTATATTTATAGGGTATTAGAGTGTTTTAAGCCCTAGGATTAACCCTAGGTTAGTTTTGGCCCGTCAGATCTCGGAATTCTCTAGAACCAAGCCACAAGACCAAGCCCAAATCAAAGTGGCGCGCCAGGCAAAACTGCCTGCTTACCCCCTGTCGACAGGGCTGTCGACATGGCAGTCGACACCCAAGGACCCCTGTCGACATGCCTGTCGACATGGGGGCCCTGGCGGGAATTTTCCCGCCTGACACAGATTAGCCTTAATCCTGGTTTTAATTAGAAATTTAAATCTGTTTTTAGCATAGAAATTTCTGAAAACTTCAATGGGCCTTAACCGGGTCATACTGACTCCGATTTTCGAAAACTCGGACTCTATTTCGCGTATTTTTCCGAGACGAACGCAATGGCATAGCCCGTTTCCCTTGGTTCAGATTGCCTCGATTTATGTTATAACAGTTTATTGAAAATACGGGTTGTTATAGTAGCCGCCGTCCATACGATCCCAACGGATCTTGTTTCATCAAATTCTGATACCGTATGATCAAGATATGATTTACACAAGTTATTAAACAATATTTAAATTAAAATAACTTAACTTAATTTCTAATTAGGCTTAACTTATATATGTCAGCCCAACTACCATCCAACCTGCACCCATATTTTAAGCTTCTTCCCCGATCCTATTTCGCACTCCAGGAACACAGCTCCCGTTCGCCATTTTCGAGATTCCAAGCCTCCACTTCACCACCATTTTTCAACATAACTCAAACAAATTACACCGATGTTTTCTCCTTCGAATCCTCTACACCTCTGCCCAAAATCATTGAACACGAACTGACTTATGGCCTCGCGACATTCCTGCTGCTCTGAAAGACCACCGAACTCAAAGTGCATCGAATCCTTCCAGACTTTGTATACCAGTGTCGTTTCTCCTCCTCAATCCAAATATCAAATTGAAATCACACATTGATGCTTACAAACTCTCAAATCAGCAACCCTAGAATGACGTGTCTACTTCTTGAGCTCGAGATCCTGCTGCGAGCTGCCTAAAACACACAGGAAATTGTAGCTAATGCCCTTGAGAATGCATATGTACATATATCATGATTTATAGATTTTATTTTGATTTTCTTTTGATTTTTGAAGTGGGTTTTCCACGTTTTGTTTTTGCTGTATGACGGCGGAAATGAAATCGGCTAGAAGAAAGAAAGAATTAGGTTTTAGAAATTTGGGGTGGTATTTATAGAAAGGTTTTAATATTTTTATATTGAATATTATATTTATTTTAAGCAACCGCTAAATGTATATGTGGTTAAAAATTCCTATGGTCACATATAATATCCAAAAATCATGAAAATGGACATGCAGCTTCAGTTCGACATTACGGACCCAACGAAACTGGTTTGCTCGAATTCCGACTCCGTTTTCTCACACATCGTATTTTTAACCATCAAAATATCAATTGTTTTTCACATTAAAAATCGGTACGACCACATACTGACTCCAAAAATCATGAAACTTGAAATCTAACAATAATTTGACATTACGGATCCAACAAAATTAGTTTCGTGGAAAACGGAGTTAGTTTGCAAAACTGGCTATTTTTACAACTCTAAATAAACCCTTTAAAATATTAAATATATTTAAAAATAATTAAATTAAATATAAATAAATTTATATTATCATATATATTCACAATAGAATATCATACAGCTGCAATTGGATTTATAACTTGATATTCAAATCCCGGTTGAGTCGATATTTAATTTATATTGAAAAATCCATTTATAATATAAATAAATCGTTATAAATTATAAAGGAATTCCATAGCGTTTTTCTGGAAATTTGATTTGGACATAACTTAAAATCTACACGATGAAATCCCGATTTCTCTCTTCCATTAGAAAAATATACTTCATCAGCTCTGAACGTTTCTTATTTCACAGAAATCCGAATTAAAACGGATTTTGTATATTCGTTTAAAGTTCGAATCGCCAAATTACAAACTACAATGCCATTTCGAGCACGATTATATTTATAATATAATTTATAAGCTCAACCATCGTTAATTAAATATATTCGTTATCGTAATTAAATTTTAAACTGAATTATATATTTTGAATTTCCCAATTCACACAATATTTCCATTTCAGCTAATTCTGATTATTTCAGAATTAAATATATTATTTAATTATTATATTAATTAAATATTGAAAGTTATTTAATTAAACCACCATTAAATCCTCTAAATAACTATATAAATAATTAAATAAATTAATTATTATAATGTAAATATACGGGACATTACAGTTATTCTTTTTGTAGCAAGTGGTATACCCAGGTAATAAAAATCAGACTCCACCAACGACTACCAATTAATGATAAGCATGTATTAGAGAGATGAGGGGATAGGCCAGCCAGAATTATTTTGGAATTATTGAGATTCATTCTAAGGCCAGAGGAATGGAAGGAGTGCAAGGTGTTCATTATGGTTTGGAGGGAAAGCAGCGATGGTTTGGTGAATATTAGAAGGTTATCAGCGAAAGCCAATGAAGTTATTTGTGGTGATTTGCATTTTGAATGAAGCTGAAAATTATTTTGTCGTACCTGATTATTGAAAGCAGTAAATAAAACTTCCATTACACGAATGAAAAGGTAGACTGAGATAGGGTTTCTCTGTCTTAAACCATTGCAACCTCTAAAGTAACCAACAGAGTGTGCATTGAACACAAGGGAATACCTTACCGTAGATATGCAAAGATGAATCCATTTGACAAAATTAGATGGAAAGAGAATCTTCTCCAATATGCTTATCAAGGAAGACCAGTTAACAGTATCAAATGCTTTCCTTATGTCGATTTTGAGCATTGCACGAGGAGATACGTTATTGTTTGAGTAGCCATTCAACAATTCATGTAACAATAATACATTATCTAAGATACTTCTATTTGGTAGAAATGTCGCCTGGTTTGGAGATATCAAAGAAGGAAGCACATATTTAAGCCTTTGAGCAAAAATTCTTGAAATAGCCTTCTATATAAAATTGCAGCAAGCGAACGGTCTGAACTGAGTAACATCAGTGGTTGTTGTTGTTTTAGGAACTAACGCCAGGTTAGTTGAGTTGATAGATTTTAATATTTTTCTTTTGGTAAAGAAACTGTGAACTGCTTTCAAAACAACATGGTTGATGATGTGCCAGCAGTGAATAAAGAATGACACAGTGAAACCATCAGGGCCAGGTGAAGCGGATTTCCTCATAGAAAAATAAGAGTCTTTGATGTCTTCATTAGTAACTTGTTTAACAAGTACACCAAACATCTCATTGGAAATAGTAGGGAGGGATAAGTTATCAAGGAATGTTAGGTCATCTTCAAATGGTTGAGAACCTAGTAAGTCAAGATAGTAGTTCAGAAAAGCAGAATCAATAACTTTAGTATCAGATTGGTTGATTCCATTAATTAGAGTCATTTATCTGATGTATGAATTCCTCTACTTGTTTTAACTTCAAGGATGCATGATAAAGTTTGGTGTTCCTATCATCCTAAGTAGACCATTTTTGCTAGTTCTTCTGATATGCCATGTTAGCTTCTGTCACAAGAGCCTCTTCAAGTTGCTTCACAATTTCGTTTTCTTGTTTGTACATCACAGAGGTTGCATCAAGCTGAAAAGTGAGACCCTGAATCTGCTTGAGTTGAACAGTGAGAGAAGCGGAGAGTTTGCTGCCATTACCATATAAATGTTGCGGCCATTTTTTCAATGCTTCTTTTGTATTCTATAGCTTCTTCTGCAAGTTTAACATTAGGTTCCCAAACGTATGCTTATTACAATCTTCATTGACAACTTGCAAAAAGGAAACATTTGTTGTCCAGTCATCAAAAAACTTGAAATTAACCATTTTATTAAAGTTTGCTGAGCCAAACATGAGGATTAAGGGGCAGTGATCAGAAAGAAGGGGCATAGGAATGTTTATATTTATGGTTGGCCATGTGGATAGAGTTTTTGGTTCATGAGGCCATGGTCTATTCTAGTTAAGGTTCTCGGAACATCTAAACTTTTACTCGACCATGTGTATTGATTTCCTGTGGATTGTATCTCAATCAAGAAGGTATCTTGCATAGCATTGTTTAATGGGAGCATGTCAACAATTAAAAGGGGAGTTCCACCATATTTGTGATTGGATTGGTAAGAGCAGTTGAAGTCTCCAATGACAATCCAAGGATGAGAGTCTTGAGATAATTAAGGAAAATAATCAAACATTTTTTCCTTGCTTCACGTGAGTTACTGCTATATACAAAGGTGATGTATAGGTTAGTTAAGGTAGGAATATGGTGGACTTTTGAGTAAATAAATTGATAATCAGAGAGGATAGGAGTAAGAATGTATTTTGTAGGATCATATAATATGGAGCCAAGTCATGGTTGGTAACAAATAACCATGAGGGGTTGATATAAGCGGCAGCTTTAGAAGATAGGGTAGAATTTAGTTTAATTTCATAAATGGAAAGAAAGGAGAGTTTGTGGTCATGTATAAGAGATTTTATTTGGTCAAGTTTGGATTTTTTGTGAGCTCCTCTAATATTCCATGCTCCCATTTTTTGCAGCATGATTATACTAGAGAGTTTTCTATTTGCTTCTAGTTCTTCTTGGAGAAGAGGGGGGAGATTTGTTAAAGAAACTTTGTTGGGAAGTGTCAGTTTCATAGCCTGAATCAAAGGGAGAGAGGGGAAAAAGTTCAGGGATGATTTTATTTCTTTTCTTTTTCCTATTCTTCTTTTTATCAAAAGGGATGGGAACTAATTCATTGGATGTATTTCCTTTCTTCGCTTTTTGCTTGAGACTGGAAAGTTTGGTTGAGGATTTATGAGGTGTGGACAAAGAGGTGGCAGATGAGTAAGGTAAATCAGGTGGCTTTGTTTTGGGATTATGAGGGAGATTGGATTTAATGGTTGAGGATGAAAGGATAGATGAAGAGAGAGGAGGAGGGAGGGACAGTAAAGGGTGTGGAAGTAACAAGGTTGGTAGTAGTTGATGATTTGGCTGAAGCATCAGCATTCAATGATGCACTGCAGATTACTTTTTCCTTCATATTCCCATGCATATGATCACTTTTGCATGCAATACTATATCTTTCATCGACTTTTTTCTTTTCCTCCTCTATTTGGTTTATTTCTCTATTCTTGATTTTTCTTTTCTTTTTTTCTTTTTTCCTTAATTTCTGTTTCATGAACATCCTCCATATTTCTCTCATCATTTACTTCTTTTTCTACACTCATTTGAACATTAATTTCTTCAACTGCACTTGCTTCATTAGCAGTTAAGAATTCATTTCCATCTTCTTTGTCTTCTGCTTCACTTTCTTTTACACTATCATCGTTAGTGCCAGTGGAGTAAAGAGCGTCAAATTTGTCGTGCACAATTGATTTGGTAATTTTAACTCTATCCTTAGGCTTGACAAACACACCTGTGTCATTGGAGCAATTTCAGTTGCTTGTCTTCCTTCTTTACTGTTGTTGTCTCACTGGATGTTTAAACATGTTGCTTCTCCTTTTATTTGCATTCACACTTATCCAAGTGTTCTTTGTCATTGCATCAACTATTTTGTCTTCCTTGTTTACTTCTTTTTTCTTATCTGTTTCTTGCGTCTTTTCTTTTCCCTTCTCCACGTTGGTTACATCAGTTTTTTTACTAATCTTGAAAGAATTATTCGTATGACCAAAAACTCGACAGAATGTACAAATATCAGATTGCCATAGGTATTCAACATTAATGATTTGTATGGATCCATCTGGGTTCAAAATTGGAATTTCAATCTTTAATTCATCATTAGGGGTTATTTCTACCAAGCATTTTACATCTTCAATTCTTTGCATAGTTTCAGTAGCACCACCAAGATATATAATCTTTCCCAAACAATTTGCAAGCCAATTTATTCCATTATTAGACCACAAATAAATGGGAATGTTTCTGTAACGACCCAGAAAATCTGAACCAATTTAAAATTTTTAAATTGGCTAAAATAATGGATTTTAAATACTTAAAATAAGTATTTTAAGTAATAGCGATGAAAAGTGTGTTTGAATCGACAATTGAAAACGAAGATAATTAATTCTAATTATAAACAAGGCCTGAAATGGCGCTGTAGTTTCAAAAATTGAATTCAAACTTTGTCGGACTATACCGGGTGCAAAACAAAACGGATTTGAGTGAAACTAAAAATATTAAAATCTGTTAGTGAATACCTTTCTAACGAATCTGAAAAATCGAAGTTTCATAGCAGAAAGCAAAATTTATGGCCAAATGAATCTTCAAAAAGGTCGTTATGGAATTTATATAGCCCGTGAAATTGGCCATTTTGCAAACGACCTCGGAATTTGACGAAACCACTTTTGTTGGATCCAGGATGTGAAGTTATTGCTAGGTTTCAAATTTCATAATTTTTGAAGCTAGTATGTGAGCGTGGCAAAGGAAAACGTGTTTTGGTCAATTATAGTTAAATTGGATCGACCAGAAAAGGGCCTTTTTGCAAACGGTCTCAGAATTCGACGAAACTAGTTTTGTTGGGACCGTATCGTCAAAACATAGCTAGATTTATTTTTCTGGAATTTTTCGAATTAGTTTGTGGCCCTGGAAAATTGAAATGTACGTTCAAATTAAATATTGGATGTTATATATTTTGAATTGAAAGAAAACTGACTGAAACAGTCGAATGGGCCTACGAAACATATCCCATTGTGTTCGAGATAGGGGTATTTAGCTAGGGGCGACAGTCGTTGGGTTTGAATTGGTGTTCGTTTGGAGAAACACTATTTTAAAAATTAAATAAAACATCGACCAATAGAAATTTTCCATTCATAAATTTAAAAATAAAAAATTCAGAAAACCCCCCGCATACCCCTCGCTCTCGACGGAAAGCATTCACTGTCGTTCCCAGGCCAATTCCGGCGAATCCCTCGTGAATTACCCTCTGCCCCTTCACAACTTTTTGTAGCTCTCCTCCTCCTCTTCAAATCAATACCCACTAGACCCCCTATCGTGTTGTGTGCAGGGAGAAACACCTCCCCGAAGTTCCGAACTTCATCGCGCCACGCCGCCTAACTCCGGCTACCGAGTTGCCTACGCCGCCACCCTTAGACGTGCCCCTCTTCCCTCTTTCATGTGGTGTACTCTGATCGGCTTCAGGTTGCACGGATTGGAAGATAAATTGCGACCTAGTTTTGAAGATTTTCAGAGAGGTACGACCTTTTATATTTAAAACTGATTTCAATAGTTTAAAGTGTTGCAAACTTTGAAACATCATATCTTTTTCATACAGTAACGAAATTCGATGAAACAGGAAACATTGGACCCATGAGGACGCCTTCTACATTTTAGAAGAGACCGCATATTTTTTTGAGCCTTCTGCTATTTTTGGCGGAGTGGAACCCAATGTGAGATTTCTAATTTATAAATGATATGGAAAACGACGATGTATAAATTATATACTCGATGTATGAGTTATATAAGCATTGTACACCTCTTGTATAAGCGTTGTATAAGTTGTCATTCGATGTATAAGTTATATATGCGTTGTAAAAATTATATATGTGTTGAAATAGAAGTGAATCTTCACGATAAAGAACAAATATCCATTGCCGCGGATTGATAATTTGTTGGATCGATTAAATGGCGCACAAGTATTTTCACGAATGGACCTAGCTACAGTCTTCCATCAACTTCGAATTACCAAAGAGTGTGTTCCAATGACAGCATTCAGAGGTCCCGACTTATTCTACGAGTGGTTAGTAATGCCATTTGGCTTATGTAACGCTCCAGCTTACTTCGTCGATCTGATGAATAGAGTGTTCAGAGGGGTTTTGAATAAATTTGTTCTGGTTTTTTTTGATGATATTCTAATCTTCTCTAAATCAAAGGCCGAACATGAAAAGCATTTGGAACAGGTTCTAGAAATCCTCAGAAGGAATGTATTAAAAGCCAAACTATCCAAATGTATATTCTGGCAAGATGAAGTGAAATTTCTGGGCCACGTCGTATCGAAAGAAGGAATTGCTGTGGATCCAAGTAAAATCACAGCTATTCAGATTTGGAAATAGCCCAGTACCCCTACAGAAGTCCGCAGTTTTCTCGGATTGGCTAGTTATTACCGGAAATTCATTAAAAACTTTTCAAAGATATCTGGTCACTTAACGAAGCTTACAAAGAAGCACTCTAAATTCAAATGGACTCCAGAAAGTGAAGAGGCTTTTGAAGAGCTAAAGTTAAGATTAATGACAGGTCCAGTGTTAACCATCATCGATGGCAATCAGGATTTAAAGGTCTGGACTGATGCATCTAGAGAAGGCCTTGGCGCAGTGTTAATGCAAACGGGCCAAGTGATTGCTTATGCCAGCCGTCAGCTGAAGCCGCACGAGAAAAACTACGTCACTCATGATCTTGAGTTATTGGCGATAGTATTCGCTTTGAAAATCTAGAGGCACTATCTTCTGGGTGAGAGATTTGAACTGTTTACAGATCACCAGTCGTTAAAGTATCTGTTCACCCAGAAGGACTTGAATCTGAGGCAGCAACGTTGGCTGGAGTTTCTTGCAGCATATGACTTTGAAATTATATACACTCCAGGGAAAGCCAATGTCGTGGCCGATGTGCTGAGTCGAAAGAATGTAATGATCGCCTGCTTTATTATTACGACTTCCTTGATTGACAAAATATCTATTCTTCAGAAGGAGGATAACTTTATTAAGAATATGATCAAAAGGATTCAAAAAGGCGAACCCTCGTGTTTTCAAATAGATAACGAAAGAATCTTGAAATTGAAAGGAAGGATTTGTGTTCCTGGCATCCCAGAGTTAAAAAGGGAGGTGTTAGACGAGTGTCACAAATCCAAGCTGAGTATCCATCCGGGCGTGGCCAAAATGTACAACGATCTCAAGCGAACACTCTGGTGGAAGGCTATGAAAAGAGACGTTTCGATATATGTTAGCCGATGCCCTACTTGCCAGCTAGTCAAAAGTGACCAACAGAAACTGGCTGGATTGTTACAACCACTAGACGTTCCTGGTTGGAAGTGGGAACATATTTCCATGGACTTCATTGATGGTTTGCCCAGAACCAGAAAAGGGAATGACAGTATTTGGGTGATCGTAGATCGCTTCACGAAGACCGCCCATTTCATACCTGTCAGATCAAACAGAACTGCTCAGAGTCTGGCGCAGATATACTTCAAGGAAATTGTTAGACTACATGGAGTGTCGCTCAGTATAGTCAGTGATAGAGATACAATATTTACTAGTAAATTCTGGGAGGCATTTCAGGTAGAGCTGAGAACAAAGCTGAAACTAAGCACCGCTTATCATCCTCAGACTGATGGTCAGACTGAGAGGGTGAATCATACTTTAGAATATCTATTACGGGCTTGTGTTCTAGATTTCGGTGGATCATGGGAAGACCATCTACATTTGGCGGAATTCTCGTATAATAACAGTTACCAGGCGAGCCTGACAATGTCGCCATTCGAAGCATTATATGGTAGACCATGCCGATCTCCTGCTTGTTGGGTCAAACCTGGTAATAGACTTGTGTTGGGGCCCGATATAATCCGAGAAGCTGCCGACAAAGTCGATTTTATTAAGAAACGAATACTGGCTGCTCAAAGCTAACAAAAGAGCTTTGCCGATAGAAGAAGAAGAGATATATCATTTGCTGTTGGCGACTATGTATATTTGAAAGTATTGCCGATGAGAGGAGTTATCCGGTTCGGTAAAACTGGAAAGTTGGCGCCCAAATTCATTGGTCCGTTTCCTATTCTTTTACGGATCGGAACCCTCGCTTATAAGGTTAAATTGCCTGAGTTGTTGCCTGGAGTTCATGATGTATTTCACATATCTCAACTTCGAAAGCACGTTCATGATCCATACTTGATCGTGGAAGAAGCAGCTCAGCAGGATATTGAAATTACTCCAGAATTAGCTATGAGAAGGGAGCCCCTCAAGATCATCTGCAAAGAGACCAAAGGACTGAGGAACAAGAAGGTTCACTTAGTCAAAGTGCAATGGAGTGGAGATCCGCGAGATTGTACTTGGGAAACTGAGGAGAGCATTCAGAAAGCCTATTCTAGATGCCGAGTGGATATCTCCGATTGACTCCGGTGCAAGGTACATTCACCATCCTTTGCATTACCAATTAATTCTCTACTCTGTTGTTATTTTCTTTCCATGGATGTGCACTTTTAATTCTATAGTCTGAATGATTTTAAAAGAGTATAGAAATTGATTTGTATGATTTTGAAAAGTTAAAAACAATTTGATTTTTGTTTGTGTTGTGTGATAGTAGATTTGATTAATTAAAATTATTAAAACGATAGTTAATTTAATCAATAATAGAATGAAGGGTAGAATTTATTCGATTATATCACACATTGAACTGATTAGAAAATAGATAGAAATATATACATGTGCATTATATATGTTTGAACAGGTAATTGGATAGCTATTGAGTAAAGATTTTATTTGCGTGCCCGACAAATAGGTAAAACTTAATGAGTTGGGTGCGAAATATTATTATATCTACTCCTGTGAATGCCATTGGATGCGGAGTGCTGGTTGTTCTGTGTGAAATAATAAATATCGCCATAGGATAGTAACAATAATTTTGAACTTCATTACCTGGCATACTTCTAGAGATAGGCATACTTCATCATATGCCACATAAGCATTTGGAGCTTGTGTGACGAGGTGGAAGATTTACCATATGAGCGAGAGGCTTGTATGGCGATGACTATATTTTACAGGTTGAACTGATGACAGATATGGACTATTTAAATTGTAACGATAAAATTGCCAGATTAATAAAAAAACCCACATGGGTCTGGAGTTGACAATAACCACATCTCTCTAGTTATTAGATATGGCACATGGAATATTTATTTCCCACACGGGACGAGGTGATGAGGATTTATCCTCTGGAGCATTTAAAATACACACTCCCTCAGGCTTTGACAGGGTGGCGAGAATTTATTCTCTGGAGTTATTATCAATACACGCTCCCCTGTAAACACCGGAATATATCACTATAAATATGTGTATGCTTATTAGGATTTATTGGGTACCTAATACGGCCCAATAAATTTCCAAACCTCTCCCCGTACAAAGGAGGTTATGGAGAAAATTTAACGACCCAGAAAATCTGAACCAATTTAAAAATTTTAAATTGGCTAAAATAATGGATTTTAAATACTTAAAATAAGTATTTTAAGTAATAGCGATGAAAAGTGTGTTTGAATCGACAATTGAAAACGAAGATAATTAATTCTAATTATAAACAAGGCCTGAAATGGCGCTGTAGTTTCAAAAATTGAATTCAAACTTTGTCGGACTATACCGGGTGCAAAACAAAACGGATTTGAGTGAAACTAAAAATATTAAAATCTGTTAGTGAATACCTTTCTAACGAATCTGAAAAATCGAAGTTTCATAGCGGAAAGCAAAAGTTATGGCCAAATGAATTTTCAGAAAGGTCGTTATGGAATTTATATAGCCCGTGAAATTGGCCATTTTGCAAACGACCTCGGAATTCAACGAAACCACTTTTGTTGGATCCGGGATGTGAAGTTATTGCTAGGTTTCAAATTTCATAATTTTTGAAGCTAGTATGTGAGCGTGGCAAAGGAAAACGTGTTTTGGTCAATTATAGTTAAATTGGATCGACCAGAAAAGGGCCTTTTTGCAAAATGGTCTCAGAATTCGACGAAACTAGTTTTGTTGGGACCGTATCATCAAAACATAGCTAGATTTATTTTTCTGGAATTTTTCGAATTAGTTTGTGGCCCTGGCAAATTGAAATGTACGTTCAAATTAAATATTGGATGTTATATATTTTGAATTGTAGGAAAACTGACTGAAACAGTCGAATGGGCCTATGAAACATATCCCATTGTGCTCGGGATAGGGGTATTTAGCTAGGGGCGACAGTCGTTGGGTTTGAATTGGTGTTCGTTTGGAGAAACACTATTTTAAAAATTAAATAAAACATCGACCAATAGAAATTTTCCATTCATAAATTTAAAAATAAAAAAATTCAGAAAACCCCCCGCATACCCCTCGCTCTTGACGGAAAGCATTCACCGTCGTTCCCAGGCCGATTCCGGCGAATCCCTCGTGAATTACCCTCTTCCCCTTCACAACTTTTTGTAGCTCTCGTCCTCCTCTTCAAATCAATACCCACTAGACCCCCTATCGTGTTGTGTGCAGGGAGAACCACCTCCCCGAAGTTCCGAACTTCATCGCCCCGCGCCACTTAACTCCGACTTCCGAATTGCCTGCGCCACCACCCATAGACGAGCCCCTCTTCCCTCTTTCATGTGGTGTACTCTGATCGGCTTCAGGTTGCACGGATTGGAAGATAAATCGCGACCTAGTTTTGAAGATTTTTAGAGAGGTACGGCCTTGTATATTTAAAATTGATTTCAACGGTTTAAAGTGTTGCAAACTTTGAAAAATCATTACTTTTTCATACGGTAACGAAATTCGATGAAACAGGAAACATTGGACCCGTGAGGACGCCTTCTTCATTTTAGAACAGACCGCATATTTTTCTGAGCCTTCTGCTATTTTTGGTGGAGTGGAACCCAATGTGAGATTTCTAATTTATAAACGATATGGAAAACGACGATGTATAAATTATAGTCGATGTATGAGTTATATAAGCGTTCTACACCTCTTGTATAAGCGTTGTATAAGTTGTACGTTCGATGTATAAGTTATATATGCGTTGTAAAAATTATATATGTGTTGAAATAGAAGTGAATTGCTATATATATATATATATATATATATATATATATATATATATATATATATAAGCCCCTCGTCCACAAACCATGGACGATATTTATTGGTTGTGATTGGTGTGAAAATTGATTGATAGCAAATGGTTGATTGGAATTGTTTGTGGTTGATATTGATTGATTGTGGTTGAAAAATACCCATTTGTGGTTGAGAAATATTTGGTTGAAACCACATAGGATTAGTTTGTGGAAATGAAAAATATATACATGCCGCCTGCGTGCGAACTAGATGCATGATTCCCCATTGTCAAAAACTGCGAGGTTTTAAGGTAGAGCGAGGAGCCGTACTAGGGACGGTCCCGGTTTTAACTACCCTGCCGTTATGCTACCGAAATTTTGAATAATATTCATGTGTTTGAATTATTTTCATTTGTTGAAACTATATTTATTCGTTGAATGGAAAACCTTCATGTGTTGAATCGATATTCATTCGTTGAATTGAAATTCATGTGCTGAATGGTATTCGTGTTTCAAATATAAAAATCACATTTTTATATATATATACAAACTATAGAAAACCTTCATGTGTTGAATCGAAATTCATTCGTTGAATTGAAATTCATGTGTTGAGTGGTATTCATATTTTGAAATAAATTGTTTTATAATAAAAATCATATTTTTATCCTCTATATGAACTATATAAAATAGTCGTGTTTTGAAATAAATTATTTTATTATAAATATCATATTTTGATCATCTATATGAACTATATAAAATAGTCGTGTTTTGAAATAATTGGTTTTATAATAAAAATCCTATTTTTATTACATATATGAACTATATAAAATAATAGTGTTTTGAAATGAATTGTTGTACAATAAAAATCACATTTTTATTATATACATGAATTGCTAAATATAGTGAAGTGTTCAAATAGAAGACAGTTAGATAAAAATATCATTTTTATCAAATGTATGAAAAGAATATAGCTTTGAAATCGAAGAATCGATATATTTATATAAATAGAATTAAAATATATCGAATAACGACGCTGCAGTTCGTATTTTGAAACCGTGATTTCAAACGATTATACCGGGAGATCCGACCATCGGATTTTCCTGAAACCGCAACCATTGGGTTCGCTTTGGAAATATCTTTCCAAGGGCACCAACTTTGTAAAAATCCAACGGTTGGATTGTCTGGAATATTTAATTCAAATCTGAAGAAAAACAGCGCCAGAATCGATTATATTTATACAAATATAATTATATTTAATCGAATAACGACACTGTAGTTCGTATTTTGAAATCGAAACTTCAAACGATTATACCGGGAGATCCGACCGTTGGAATTTCCCGAAACTGGAACCGTTGGATTCGTTTTGAAAAGATCTTTCTAATGATGTAAATTTTGTGAAGATCCAACGAATATTTTCAGATATGTGTAAATCAAATATGAAGAAAAATAGCGCCACGGTCGCGTTATGGCCCGAAGCGTCGTTTTAAATAAATTGGCTATTTTAAAATAAATAAAAATAGCGATAAATCGTTATAAAATATTGTAAACAAATATGGATGTGATTTAGAAATTAACTGAAGGTTAGCTAAGTCGAATGGTTTCCTGGGTGTTGATCTAATGTTGGTTTCGGCCTTCGGGGTTAATATTTGGGAAATCGTTCTCTTACTGATTGACGGTTAGTGACTAATGAATTGAAATGATGTGTGTGTATGTTAGTGTTGCACTTGTTTATTATATACGCGAGTTGCTCAGAAAGACCGGGTTCATCCCATTCTGAATAACTGAATTGACGATAAGAAATCGAAGATGAAGACGGTGATCGAAGACCGGAGATCTTCACCTCGTTTGGATGGTAACCGAGGTCCTGATTGGGAGGCATCCCGAAATATAGATAATGAGTGGTGATCGTCCAGACGTACGTGGTGGTCGATGGGTTTGCGAGGTATATAGTGCCTCCGGTTTCGTTCAGACCCAGAACGGACTTGTAAATGGACTGTGTGTCTGACATTGGATTTTATTCTGTGTTGATTGATCTCTATTAAATATACATCTATTTGGCGGTAGAGAATGTATTCTTTTGCTTAACGCCCTTCTCTGAAACGCACGAGCTCAGAGGTTGTATATCGATGGACATCAGTCGCATGGCATGAATTGCTAGTGTGGCATGCCTAAGTGGCAAATGATCAAGGCTTCTGTTGAAAAGCAAAGTCTTGTGGTGATGATCAAAGCCCCGCCTGTGTGGCGTAGCTTTGTGTATAATGTGAATTCGCGAGCCTCACACCCCGGTATGAACTAGAAACGGGAGAAAGGACCTCAGGGAGGGCCTGCGTTTCCTCCTAGCTAGAAGTGGCGTCAGTGGTTTTACACGCCTTGACAAGTTTAACTTATATGGTTGTTGCTGTTGCAAGGCGCCTCGGTTAGATCGGATGATCCGGGTCCGATGGAGTCATTTGTTGGCTCGCTTACGCCCCAAAGGGCAGCGAAACGCAGTGTTCAGGCATTTTAATCCACTCCGTGTGGACCAGCCCTGTCGCTCCGAGGGTCGATGCGTTCTGATCCTGAGGCTCGGGCTAGGAAGCCTCGAATTCGGTAAGGACTATCTTTTGCCTTGGTTCATGACGGAATTCCAATTTCCAAATACATGACTGTGCGGTTTTGATTGTATACCTATATATGGCGACATAGTGGTATGGGGCATTAATGCCGTCTATAATTGATACTTATGATTTGAAATTGTTTTTGAAACATATAAACACTAGTAATAATATTAAATGCTTTTGTTTTATTCGTATCAAGCATATCTTGGCCATTATAAGGTAAAAACTCTATCCTCCGGTTTGCGTTGCATTGTGTGATGGGAACTGAGTCTTATAATGGCTTCATTTTTATAAAAAGCATTGCAATGTTTAAAAGAGAGATTTGTTTTAAAGCACTGGCAATCCAATGGAGTAAACCCGTTCCACGAAAGTGGCATGGTCCTGTGATTATCCATATTATAAATGTGTTGAGTAGATTTCTCATACCAGTCCCATGACTGACTCGTAGTTTGTTTCACTTTCAAACTCGGGTGCCCCTTTTTCTACATGGGCAGCCTTGTATTCAGGTTTAGCTGGCTCTTTCTGGATAGCTGGAGCTGAAGATGGATTCTATTATTTATCTCCTTTTATGCTGTTCAGCTCCTATTGTACATATTTTGTTTGTTTCCGCTGTAGACATTTATGTATAGCTGAACTGTATTTGTACTAAGTATGATCCTGTATACTGTGTAACTCTGATGATTTCGTTTATCCAGTGTATTCTATTGTGTATTATCTGGTGTATTTATTTATTTATGTTCTGCTATTATCCGTTTATGTGTATATTCCATGGATTACCCTTGCCATCGTCAGTACGGGGTTTGGGCTCGTCTCAGTTTCATAGTCTTGCCCACCCAAGAACTGCTTAATTGATCCGCAAACATTACTAACATTTTGATCCCATGGTTTTAAGATGAAAAGCTTGTTCCTCATTATAATTGGATCTCCTCTAATTACCTTCTCTTTATCCATGTCATCTACAAAATAAAATAGGAATAGAGTTCCATCTGAATTGACATCAACGTTTCCTCTTAGTCTCCATACGGATTTCAGAGTTTCAATCACTAGCGTATAAGATAGCGATTTGTCGAGAAAAAACCCCACTACATAGTTTTTCCAGACTTTAGTTCCTACTTCAATGACGACTTCAGAGGGAACAACTTTATTTCCTCTGTAATTGATTTTATACTGGACATGCTTGTACTGACCTACATTACAAGGGAGGTGGTGGAATAGCAGAGGTTTAGTCCAAGATTGTTCAGTCGGTCGATTGTTAGGATTAGACAAGGGTATCGTTGGTAAAGAGGATGAAGAAGAGGGTTTGGATAGAATAGAAAGGGTAGGCAGAATAGGAGGGTTCAGTTGAGATTGGGTGGCTGAAGGAGGTAAATTAGGGTTTAGATCAAGAGGACGTTTAAGCGGCAGGATGATAGGGAAAATGACAGAGGAGGATGGGGTTGAGGAGAGAGAAAGGCGATGGATTTGATGGGATTGGGCGGGAAGAGGGATCGGCTCAGCTGCCATTAAAATTAAAAAGGAGGATTCAGAGTTATCTTCTTTTTCTGATCAATATTGTTCTTATTTGTGTTCCACTTATATCTTCCTTTTCTACATTTGTTCTAAAACTTCATTTAACAATATCTTCTTTGTTTTGAATTCATTTTCTGCAAACCATATGTCTAAATTGATCAGAAAATTGTCACAGACGCAATGACGCAAGTTACGTGACCAAAAAAAAAATATTTTATTATTTAATTAAAAATGTGGGGTGTTACATTCTCCCACCTCAGGAAACTTTGCCCATGAAATTTCCTAAGGGTAAAGTTAAGTAATTCCTCGCATAATTTAAAACCATCATGTGTACATCCAATTTTGCAATCATATATGCACTTTTGCAAAGTGTAACACAACATAATAACATGTAAATGCCTAAACGGTACCTCCTATATGAATGCAATTTTTTTTTGAAAATCCTTTTGAAAACCTGATGCACACATCTTAAATATAGTTGCAATTTCTATATGAATACAATATTTTGAAAGTCAAAACACTTTTTCATTCAATTTCTCCCACACTCTTACAGAATAAGAGCGTAGTTCATCCAATTTTTGCATCCAAACCCTACCAACCAACTTTAAATTTATGAATTATAGAAAAGTCTAATTTTCTAAATTCGATTTTTTATGTTAGAAAGAGGTAGAAAATGTAAAATTACATATTTTCCATCCACTTTTATGCATTTTCCCCCATACTTAGATAACCTAATTGCTAATTTTGCAAAAATTTCTTTTTTTCTATTCTAAACACGGTTTGCATAAGAAAAATTCTTTTTAGTTTTCCAAACTTACTTTAGAAGAATTCATTTTCTTTTATTATTCTTTAATTTTGCAGTTATCATCATTGCTTGTCTTTTATTAGTTGTTCATCTTTTATCTTTTTTCATTTTATTCAAAATATCCTATGTTTTCGTTCTTACCTAGCAATCAATACAAACACGTAGGAAGAAAATATCCAACTAAAACATTCTATTTATCTAAAATAGAACACTACATAGGAATGCAAGTTTATACTAAAAGAGAACTTTCCTATTTCCTCAAAGGGTGATAAAAAGGATTTCTATTAATTACTAACCTTATCATAAATTTACTTGTAAAAACTTCAACTTTCCTTTTCTACTAAACTGTAACCAATTGAAACATCTTTTCAAAATTTCCTCAAACCTTTAATAACTGTCTTTGCACACTAATGAGATCCTTTCTCACTAAATTATTTTTAACTAAATAAGGTTAAGTTTCTACGAACCATTTTTCACCTATATTTTGTACATCTCTTTCACCGCACATTTTCTTGCCATTTTAACAAAACATGTTCACTTACAAGTCTATTGATTCATGAAAACATATCTAATAGTTCTTCTTATCCCAACAAGTCAACATGTGTCGCAATCCATCCTATAAGAAAACTTCATGTTTTATTTCACTTGAGGTCACCTACACACTCCCATAAGACCAATTCATTTATTCACTCTTTCTCTTAATCACTTGTGTTGTGTAACCCCACAACTTTCTTACACATTTAATGTTTTGAAAACAAGTTTGCATGATTACCTCAAAAAAATCCTTTTAATGCAACTCTAACATTGAAAACCAATAAATTTCTAAAATTGTAAACTTTTAAATTTTTGAAACTTGAAAACTTTTTCCAGAAATCTTTTTCTATAGTTATAATTTTTTTCCATGTTCCTATTTTTTTAAAAGTTCTGACTATGGGACTAATTATGAAGTGGTTTCTAACATTTTCATTTTCCAAACTCTTTGCGTGAAATTACATGTCTTCATCCTAAATTTCTTCTTTCCATAAATTTCTTCTAAACTATGTCTGAACTGAAGAATAAGACTAGCGCCACCTTTGCGCCCAATATTTGTATATAAATTCTTAATCCATTTTTCTTTTTCTAAATTTGGTTCTCAATTTACAAGGCCCTACTGCCTAATCAACTAATCTGAAATACCAAAATTTCAGATATTAACGCATGGAATTTTTTATCAAAATATATTATACGCTTTTCTTCACAACCACTCATGGGCCTACTATTCTCAAACTTCCATAACCATTTGTTAAGTGTACAAAATAGACATCCAACTTCCTACACGTGTCATTCACTTAATTAGTGGATTCCTCTGTGGATATAGGTATATATACATAATATTTATATATAAAAATACAAATATCAGTCATATCTACATAGGAATCCTAAATTGGGATCTATTACTAAATGTAACAGCTTGAATTTCGATAGATTGAATTTTTCTCAAAAACCCCAATCTATTAAAGCTCGAGTTGATTTGTCCAGTATCCTGCAGTAAAGACAAAAATAATAAATAGTAAAAATAAGCGTCAGGTCCTTAAAATGTTTTAAAATATAAATGGCATCCCTCATATGTTTACATTTCAAACCCAGCCCTTATTTCTGGGGTATGTGTTTTCTTTAAAAAAATCGCTACTGAGTAAAAAAAAAAAAAATCTAAATTCTACAAATATTCCCAGAAGACCATGGAAACAAAAAAAAACTTGCATACATGTGTGCAAGCATTCACAATAGTTGCACACATGTATGCAAATATTCACGAAGCAGTTTACATATGAAAATCTTCAGGAATTTATGCATACATATGTGCAACTATTTTAATATATTTGCACACATATATGAAAATATTGCATGGAGGTTTCACGTTGAAAAATATGTCTGCGTATTAATGCACACATGTGTGCAAGTATTTTGAAATACCTGCATGCATCTATGCAAATAAATATGAACTGATTTGCATGCATGTGAATTTTTGCATACTTATATGCAAGATTTCTGTAATACTTGCATGCTTGTATGCAAGAAAACCAACGCAGTTGCATGACTGAAATACTTGCATGGATGTATGCATGAAATTCAGAATACATGCATACTAGTATGCAGTTAACTTCAATTTCGTTGTTCTCTATAATTTTGGTTTTTGATGTGTTTTTCGGGGTTTTTTGAACTGATTTTTTTACGTTTACGTGTTTTATTTAAATAATAATTTACGTGATTTTTTTTTATTTTTTTACCTATTTTCAAAAAATAGGGACCTAATTTATAGTAATTCTAGGATTGGATGTGAGCCTAATTTTGAAACTTAATAGGGATGTGTGCCAAACGGACCCTAATAAATATACCAAAGCTCGATAAAATATCTCACAGTGGAATGGACATAATACAATAATAAAATATAGCCTTGCCGAAATAATGACACTGCCTAACAAGTACTCAAAGGCTGCCAAATCTATGCCATAAATCTAACCTACGCGTATGTTATGAGGAAGGGGTCAGAACACAAGTTCTGGTGAGAGGACAAATTATACATTTTGAAATAACCCTAGAAATACCGTTCAGTTACATTTCTTAATTATTAGGTTATTCTAATTAATAACACTGTAGGCCCTGCACGCATGTCGCACCCATCTACTTCCCTGTAGATTAAACCTAATATAATATTTATGCAGCTATATATCATGGTACTCCCTATAGTACCCTCCTCGTACAGTCTTTGTTGTCACACCACGAAAGTATGCACAATCTTCATCCTTCGCCCAACCACGTACGAAAATTTATATTATTACACTACATGATCACACAGAACCACCATCGCTATGCCACGTAAGTATATGGATCTTCGTATCCAAACTCCTCGGTCGAATCACATCTCAACACGGAGTGATACCTTACTGTCTACAATCACCACCTAATGCGTGTATTTAGACCCTCACCCAAACGTACTGCCTACAATAACCTGAGTCCTGTAATTGGGCTACATCCAATGCACAGAACTCAGTCGGGAGCTTCCAATATCTACAAAGGACAACTTCGTTAGGCCTACAATACATATACCCACATATGGTTTGTCTCTTTTAATGGTGGTTATGGCCTTGCCCTGGCCCCTCCCTTGACTAGTAAAAGACAACATCAAGAGCTAATGAAATGAACCTAACAACCAATCTAGTATCAAATTTGGCATGACCCTCAACCAACGTATCAATAGTGAAAAATCGTTAGACTGTTTCTTTAGCTCTTCGTCTTTCCGCAACCCACTGACTACCGATGTAACAACCTAGAATTTTGACAATAAATAGATTAGCCATTTAACTAGATTCTCAAAAATAGGAATTTCGATAAACAATGAAATTTGACCATGAAACTTTAGTTGTTGCGTTCGTCGCATAATTATGGTAAACTTTTATGTTTGGAGTTTCGCGAACCTCATCTACTAACCTGTTGGATGTTAAGGAGAGGAGGTCAGAACATAAAGTTATATGTGACTGAAATGTAGTGTTACTTAATCTCCATTATTTTTTAGCAGGTTACATATGTCAAGGTATGTCTACGCAGAGCACAACAAATATCAAGTTTCTAACCAATGGGGTGGATATCCAAGTCAATCGCCCATTTGTGTTTTTAGGGTAAAGACCCAACGAGGTAGCATTCTTGGTCTCTTATGGCACTATTAAAGGTGGATTCTTACAATCTCTTATAACCTTGAGGCAGACCCCGAGCCCTATAAGACCCCGTCCTAGCACGTTAACATTCTTAAGTCTCTTCTCTCATTTGTAATATGAGAAGTAGTATTGCGAACGTTACTACTTAACTGATATTAACCGGTAGGATACCTATGTCGCTTAAGACTTCCCTTAGACGATTGGTGGGCATGCAATGGCCACATATCCTTTTAATTACCAACCTATCCCTAGTTAAGCCCTTACAAGCTTCTAGAGGAAGTGGACATCCCCGAGAACTACCCTACTCCGTTAGCCGTTTTATGCCTAACCACTTTTAAAGAAGGAGGACCCAAAAACCTACCTTAATACTAATAAGGGTAGGTCATATGACTTGGGTTCCTCTCCAATGAATAAACCTTCGGAGGGATCCTAATCCTAACCACTTAAGACCTAAACTAGATAAAAAAGTTAGTCAGCCACTTAAGTCCTTTTTAAAATATAGTTAACATATTTTTTTTCCCACATCAGACTTATATATATAGTTATACACTAGACCTCTCACATTAAATCATATACCCGTAGATGCTAGATATGTCGGTCGGTTCCGGGCAGGCTTCTACGACAAGTTGGTTTAACCTCGTGTCTAGTGTACTAAGTTTATGAATGGCCCATGGCACCTAGACGTCTCACATTAGTTGGGCCTACTTGTGGTTGCTGGATATGTCGGTCGGTTCCAGGCAGGCTTCTACCACAAATAGCAACTAACCTCATGACTATGTGTCACTTATTTATATATTAAGCCATTCTATATATATACGCACACACAAAAAAAACAAATATATATGTATATTTGTTAAGGGGACATTTCAAATTCAAACTCTAACCTAATCGCATTTATTATGCTAATATAATGTTAATTACGTTGATTACGCTAATATAAGTAATATAAAAATAGAGCCTAATTAACGTAACATTCGTAAAAATGATAAAACATTCTAACGAGGTGGCAATTGTTATCTTATCCAAATTAAGGCGTACAAGATATATTTTTCCATATTTTACTACTATAACGTAAACATGATGGCAAAATGAACATATAGAAAATTGCAGTGAATGGAAAACATATTTGTACATGACAGTTACAACTTGTATCCTAGGCATGTGGAAATTATTTTTATATTAAATTAAAAGTAGAGCATTCCATACATTCACACACGTATGTTTATAATCCATGTTTCACCCAATTCACCCTTTTTGTGGTGTTATACATACAAAAATATTTACATTTGACTCATTCCAATTTATGAATGCGTTTACACCCAAATTAGGATCCAAGCCCATTTCAACTATGAAACAATTCATATCCAAACCTTTTTAGGCTAAATCAAATGATAATAACGATGAATTTCATAAAATACAAATGATATCACAACACTCGTATTTACCTTTAATCCAATACAAAAACGACAATCCAACAAAATCAATTCAACATGACAATTTCCTATGTAATTACAAACTTGAATATTTGGGGGTTTTCACGTTATATTATCGCATAACCAAATCTTCATAGGCATATCAATTCATATAGCAAACTATTAAAAACAAGAATATGTCTTTACGAAAAACTAGATTCCACTCACAAATTAGGTGGAGATGTGGTAGAATTTCAAGACATACAACGATTCTCAACGTTCAAGCGAGCTATGATTGATCTCCTAACAATAAACATATAAGAAACATATAATTAGATTCTTATACATATTTGTATATGCTAAATTCCAAAAATCCTAAACTTAGATAGATTGGAATATAGAGATATAGAATGGAGGTAGAGAAGTAGAAGAAACCTACACCCTATTCCCTTTATTTTTTTATGGAATTTAGCAGCATGGAGGCAGAGGAATAGAAGATTAGGGTTTATAGTGTGTTGTTTGAGGGGTTATTTGTACTTTCTCCTATGAGCAGGAGCTGACGGAATAATTACAATTAATCCAAGTCATCCATATAAACATATCCTCTTAGAAAACCCTTATCCACGTAGACGGAATTGGGCCTCCCAACAGCCTAGCAGTCGACCGATGATCGACCCCTTCGGGGCTGGAACGCCCAATTTTGCTGCGTTGCTGAGCTGTTAATTTTATTAATTATGTTCTTAATTTGCTTCATTCTTTTACATATACCCAATGTACGTTGTCCCCTAGATTTATCTCCAAATGCAAACTTTGAATTTCCCTCTTTTATTTTAAATTATTATTTGGACAGTATATATAATATTCACATAATTATATATAATCTGTGTACACTATCCAAATTCTTTTGTTCATAACTTCTTCATACGTTGACCGTTTTCAATATATTATATATGGAAATGATTCAGAATTTCTCCATGAATCCAAATAAAAGAATTTTGTAGCCAAATTCATAAAGATGCAAAATCTCATTTTCCAGCCATATCATTAAATTGCTTATTTTT
Source organism: Allium sativum (assembly GCA_030737875.1). Lineage (NCBI taxonomy): Eukaryota > Viridiplantae > Streptophyta > Magnoliopsida > Asparagales > Amaryllidaceae > Allium > Allium sativum. The sequence goes on along the minus strand of CM060926.1, from coordinate 603,252,487 downwards.
ATTTATTTATTAATACTTATGAATTTTACGGGGTGTTACATTCTCCCTTTCTTAAAATAAATTTCTTCCTCAATCTGTTTAAGGGGCGAAAAATATAACATCCATGTTGCACACTCATGTTATTTATAATTCATCCATAAGCATCCATGAATCATAATGATTATGAACTGCAGACCAACTAAAGTGAGCTCTAACCTAGCACGTAGTGTATTAAGTGATGCAGCATGTATGCAATGGTGTTCGATGCGATGGTGTTGCATCTATTTCCTAACATCCAATCTAGCAATCATGATGTATCCATAAACGTTATTTTGAGGAAAAGTTACCCATGAAAAGCTCTGGGTGAGTCTGTCTCTTCTTATCCTCGGCCTCCCATGTCTTTCCGCAAGGTCATTTCCCCATTGTACTCGGACAAGGCGAATGGTTTTGTTGTGGAGCCTCTTGATTCTGTGCTCTACAATGCTTGCAATTGCATGGAGCTCCCTGGACTCTAACTCGAGTTCCTCTATGCCCCCAATTTCGTCAAGCTCGAGTCTGATAGCAAAATCATGAAGGCATTTCCTTAGATGAGATACATGAAAAACAATACGGATTCCCGATAGACACTCAGGGAGATCCACTCGATAAGCCAAAGATCCTATCTTCTCGATGATACAAAATAGCCAAATAAATCTGGGTGCCAACTTCCCAGTCTTTCCAAACCAAACAGTCTTCTTAAGAGGGGATACTTTTACGAACACCATGCCTCCAACATTAAAATCAAGTTTCCGCCTTCGCTTATCGGCATACTATTTCTGATTGTCTTGGGCTGCCTTCATTTTCTGCTTAATCAAAGATATCTTCTTGGTGGATTCACGGATGAAGTCTGGTTCGAGTATAACATTCTCAGTAGTTTCCCACCAACAAGTTGGCGATTTGCATGGCCTTCCGTAAAGAGCTTTGAAATGGGCCATACTAATCATCGCTTGAAAACTATTATTATACGTGAACTCCACAAGCGGTAAATGCTGCTCTCAAACTCCTCCAAAGTCGATAATAAAAGCTCTGAGCAAGCCTTCTAAGATGTTGTTTACTCTCTCTATCTGTCCGTCGGTCTGTAGACGATAAGTTGTGCTTAAGTTAAGGGTCATCCCCAAAGCTGCTTGTAGGCTTCTCCAAAATTCGCTTGTGAACAAGGGATCTCTATCACTCACGATACTTAATGGAATAACATGGAGTCTAACAATCTCTTTGACATATAATTGGGCTAACAAGGCTGCAGTCCTTGTCTTCTTGAGTGGTACGAAATGGGCGCTTTTGGTTAAACAGTCTACCATAACCCAAATGTCCTCATTCCCTTTTTGGCTTCTAGAAAGACCGTCTATAAAGTCCATGGAAATATGTTCCCACCTCCACGTAGGGTTTTCTAATGGTAACAACAATCCTCCGGGTTTCCCTTGCTCTGCCTTGACTTTTTAGCATGATATACATTTTGTCACGAACTCGGCTGAATCTCTCTTCATTCCTTCCCAATGGAGATTCCTCTTCATATCCTTGTACATTTTATCCCCACCGTGGTGTATGTTCAATTTTTACCTATAGCACTTCTCTAAAATTTCTTTTCATAACTCTTCATCCTTAGGGATGTAAAGTCGTCCATTCCAGAGTAGACTCCCATCATCTCTAATCGAATACCTAACCGGATAAGGAAAAGTCTCTCTTAAGCACTTTCTCCTTTATTCCTCTTAACTCTTCGTTAATGTCTTATGCACTTTTGATTCTTCCTCTTAGGGTAGGTCTAATTATCGTAGCCCCAAGAAAACTATTGGAAGTGGTCGGTGAGGGTTGCAAATTAAAATTTGCGAGGAACTCTAACTATTTCCATTCTATAATCACATTCAATATCGCATGTTTCCTACTTAAAGCATCTACCACAACATTCCCCTTGCCCGGGGTATACTGAATCGTAAAGTCAAATGAGGCAATATATTACATCCATTTTTGTTGTCTCAAGTTTAGGTCACTTAAGGGATTTATGGCCGATAAACAATTCAAACTTCTCCCCTAAGAGATAATGCCTCCACATCTTAAGGGGGAACACTACTGCGACAAACTTAAGGTAATGCACTGGATATCTTTTCTCTGGATCCTTGAGTTGTCTACTAGCATAGGCAACTACTCTTCCTTCTTGCATAAGGACTGCTCATAAACCGGTCCCACATGCGTCAGTGTAAACAACAAATGATTTTGAACCGTCAGGTATAATTAGGATCGGTGTGCTAGTTAATGCTTCATTTAATTTCTTAAAGGTTGTATCACCTTTATTTCTCCAAGTGAACACCTAATTCTTCCTTGTCAATTAGGTTAATGGAGTAGAAATCTTTGCGAAATCTGTAATGAATTTTCTACATTTCTCGGCCAATCCAAGGAAACATTTTACCTCTGTAGCATTTCGAGGAATTTTCCATTCCTTGATTGCCTCGATCGTCGCAGGGTCTACGTCCAAGCCTTTACTCGATACAATATGTCCTAAAAATCTTACTTCTTCCCTCTAGAAAGGGCACTTCAAGAATTTTGCTTTCAGCTGGTTCTTTCTTAATAGCTCTAACACTTGTCTCAAGTGTTTTTCATGCCCTTCGCGATCTTTTGAAAATATAAGGATATCATCTACGAATACTACCATAATTTCATTTAGAATGCCTCTAAACACTCTACTCATGTGGTCTAGAAAGAAGGCGGGTGCATTCGTTAATCCGAAGGGCATAACTTCCCATTGGAACAATCTGTCTGGTGTCCTAAATGAAATTTTGTCCTTACTATCCTCCGCAATTCTTAACTGGTGAAATCCAGTAGCAAAGTCTAGTTGGGAAAATACTCGGGCTCCTGTCAAGTGGTCAAAAAGGTCATCGATTCTTGGTAAAGGGTACATGTTCTTTTTGGTCAATTTATTAAATTCCCTATAGTCCATGCAAAGTCTCAAAGATCCATCTGCTTTGGTGGCAAATACAATAGATGCACCCCATTCTGAGGTACTTCGATGAATAAAACCTTTTTCTAGCAACTCTTAAATCTATTTATCTTACTCCCTTATTTCCTTGGGCACCATATGCCTCAAGGGCGGTCCTACGGGTCTAGCATCCTTCTCTAGGCCAATACGAAAGGAGATCTCTATGTGGGGAGGAAGTCCCGTGACTTCCTCGAAAACGTCCAAGAACTCACAAATTATATGGACCGAAGATTGCCCTTCAGAACTAGGAGACAAGGAATATAATAAGGATTTTCCTTGTTTCAACATTACAAGGAATATTTCGGTTGCGTCCTCCTCGGCTCCTTAGACGAACGAGTCTCTTACCACAATCTAGGACGGCACCATAAAACGATAGCCAGTCCATATGTAATGTCCCGTATTTTTATGGTATTATAATTATTATTTTTAATTATTTGAATAGTGGCTTAGAAATTTAAATAGTTGTTTAATTAAATAATATTGAATATTTAATTATTATAAATAATAGAATAATATATTTAAATTCTGAAATAGTTGGAAAAAGTGGAATTCACAATATTGTGTGAATTGGATCATATATAATATATAATTCAGTTTAGAGTTGAATTATATTAATGAATATATTATATAAACGACAGTTGAACATATAATTATATTATAATTAAAATCGAGCTCAAAATGGCGCTGTAGTTCGTAATTTGGCGATTCGAACTTCAACCGAATATACAGAATCCGTTTTAAGCCGGATTTCTATGAAACAAGAAACGTTCGGAGCTGGTGAAGTATATATTTCTAATGAAAGTGAAAAATCGAGATTTCATTGTGTAGATTTTGATTTATGTCCAAATCAAATTTTCAAATAGTTGCTATTGAATTCCTTTATAATTTATAACGATTTATTTATATTATAAATGGATTTTCAATATAAATTGAATATCATTTCAACCGAGATTTGAATATCGAGTTATAAATCCAGTTGGAGCTGTATGTTATTTTGTGTGAATATATATACGATAAGATTTATTTATAAATATTAAATTTAATTATTTTTAAATATATTAATATTTAAAAGGGTTTATTTAGAGCTTTAAAAATAGCCAGTTTTGCAAACGACCTCCGTTTTCAACGAAACTAATTTTGTTGGATTCGGAATATTAAATTATTGTTACATTTCAATTTCCATGATTTTTGGAGTCAGTATGTGGCCGTACGGGATTTTAATGTGAAAAACAGTCGATAATGTGACCTTTAAAAATACACTATGTGAGCAAACAGAGTTGGAATTAGACGAAACAAGTTTCGTTGGGTCCGTAATGTCAAACTCTAGTTGTATGCCCATTTTCGTGATTTTTGGCGTATGTGATCACAGGAATTTTTAAGGACGAATACAAGCAGCATGGTAATATAAATTAATATAATAATCAAAATAAAAACATTAAAACCTATCTTATAAATACACCCATACCCAACTAACCCTAATTCAATTTCACTCAGCGGTCAAACACATTTTTCCGCCGCTCCTTTCTAAATCGTAAAACGAGAGCTTCAAATCCAAAAAAATCCATTTAAATGGAAATCAAATACTATAAATTCCTAAACTAGTATAATCGGCTTCGTATCAGACTAAGCTTCGATCTGGTATCTGTTTGGTGGAGTTTGACGAAGGATTTTGTTCACGGGTTTATCACGCGAGAACTAGGGCTGTGGTTTATGGAGGATGTATGCATTGATTCGTGGTTTGAGCAACGAAGTCGAGTTTGTGGTGCGATTTGGAGTTTGTAATGAAGATTTTGAAGTATTCGGTGATGGAGGATGCCGGACCTGGGCGTTGCGTGATCGAAGTCGAAATCGAGAGGATGAGATCGAGTTGGGAAAAATGGTATTGAGGTGAAGGAGATTTGTAGGAGGAGTTGGTTGGTGGTGTTGGTTTGTTGAATGATGGTCCGGAGAAGGAGAATGTGAAGGATGAAGGTGCGGTAGGGGTGGTTTTAGCAGGAGCGTTATCTGTGTATGTTATTCGGGGAAGAAGGGGATTTATTCAATGCGGGTTGGGCTCTTATGAAATGAAAATGGGTTGGGTTTGAAAAGGTCAAGGCCCAATACAAGTTAATTTAATTTTTATTTAATTAATGAATGTATTCAAACTTGTATAACGTATAACTTTGTCATACGGTATCCGAATCTGACGAAACAAGATCCTTTGGGATCGTATGGACGGCGGCTACACACTGGAACTGACGGGGAGTGAACTGAAGTTCGTTACAATTTATAGCGAAATAAATTGTCGGTCTGAACCAACCAACAATTTAGCGTTATTTAACGATGATCGTCCAATGTGAGTAAATCTCACTAACTCTGATCAATTTATATTTTTATAAATATAATCTAGTAATGATAATTGATTGATATGTGTTGATTGGTTGAATTGCTGATATATTAGTTGAAATTATAGATAATGATATATATATAAATCTTTAATCAAATGTTGATTCTGTTTATCAGAATATTTCATATCGAAATGAAATCGATGTTATTATATTGTTTAACATCTGTGGATGCAGGGAAAATAGGTCGGAGGAATCCAACTGGATTCTTCAACATTTGTTTTACTGTTTTTCATATATTGTAATATATGATGTGATATATAATATGTGGTTGATTATGTGTGTTGAATGATATTGATCATTGTTATTTGGTATTTTAAATACCATATATAATACTGGAATTTAAAATGGGAATTTTCAATGTGTATGTTGAAAATAAAATATATTTATATAAAATCAAATGATTTTATAAAAAGGAATTTCAAAGTGGATATTGAATAGAAAAGGTAATATTTGAAAAAGAAATATTGGAAAATATAATAATGGAAAATTGGGAAATGAGTAGAATTATATAAAAGGTTTTATATAGAATGAGTAGAATTATATAAAAGTTTTTATATAGAATGAATAGAATTATATAAAAGGATTTATATAAAATAAATAGAATTTTATAAAAGGAAATATTTATAAATTAAATAGAATTATAAAAGGAATATTGATTTAGAAAGTAAATAGAATTATAAAAGGGAAATATTTGGAAATTGAATAGAGTTTTAGAAAAAGAGAATTTTACATTAGGAAGGTATAGACCCGTGCTTCGCACACGGGTGTAAGATGACATTGATTTAAATAAATATTTTGCAAATAAAATATTATAAAGGAATTTGGGGTTTGAATTAGGAATTTAAATGGAATTACTGAAATTAGAATTGACTGGAAATTAGTTGAATTGAATGACTTTCTGGGTATCGATTTGATGTTGGTTCCGGCCTTCGAGGTTAATACGTAGGGGTTGTTCTCTTACTAGTTTACAGTTAGAGACTGATAGAGGTGGGAAGATATTGATGTATGAATTAGAAATGGAACCGTTTTCCAAAGTTAATAACGTATATTTTCTAAAATTAGAAAATAAGGATTTGATGAATATATGGAAACAAGAAATGGGGAAATGAATAAATGTTGACTGATGATAGATCGATAGAATTTCCATCTAGAAATAATATCGTTGTTTGCACGCATGTTTTCCTTTGATAGTTAAATCACCGACTATCGAAGATTTCGACCATTTCCATTGTCAATACGGAGAGACCGAGATCAGATATATTATCTGAAAACCACTCCGTATGGCATTAGCGTTGTGAATCAAATATGATGAAGATAATTGAAGACAGAGTTATGCATGGGCTGTCCTGTTTACAGAATATTGCCTTCGGATTGTCCAATCCCAGGACAACTTGAATGGACGAACGTTTGACAGAGTATATCTGGTGGATCGCGTAAGTTGATCATTTCAAACGTATTTACGTTGGTGGCGGAGGAATTCATTTCACTTAGCTTATACCCATGGTATTTTTAGGGAAATCAATTTGTGATTTGACGAGTATGACAATGTGGCATTCAAAGTAAATGAAGGAGTGATCTGTTAAAAGATACGTTATGACCTCAAGCCTCATCAACTGGGAGATGACAGAAATCGGGCAGGCAGCATGGCTAAGTTGGTCGCACCCAAGTAGGGTATATTGTCACCATCTAGAGAATATTCATATATGTTACTTCTTTCAATTCTGTATCTCCCGGGAACAGTTATGTTGGTATACCAACCGTAAGGTGATAACATATTCGGAATATTCAAGCGAAATGAATGGTCGGTCATGTGTGGCCGAGTTACAAGATGTTCTTGTTGAACTCTAGTGTATCGCTTCTAGAGTACACTGATCGGAAGGTGGATCCATACCTTGTCATAGTTGGAATCCATTCCCCAATAAGAGCCCGCGGTTTTGATTGTATCTTATATATGTTGAACGTGAGATGAAAGCGTTTCTGCTAGATTTCTATTTACTTGATCTAGACAATATTATAATATCAGACAAGTATCGTTTTAGAAAAATATTTGGGTTATCGTAAGGTAAAATCCATCTGTGTTTTTGTGTGGATTGGTCTTGCAATTATCCTTTGGTTCGAAAAGGATTTTTGAAAGTTAAATCAATGATTTGAGTTTACTCAGACCAGTTACATGACTGACCCAGAGTTTATTTTGTTTTGTTTTCCCTAAACTCGTGGGTGCCCAAATTTTTACGGGCAGTCAAGTAGTCAGGTTTTTACAGATATACTAGAAGGAGCTTGGAGCAGGAGGCTTCAGGATTATATAGCTATAGTTATTTCCGCTGTGTTGTTAGTGTTGTACTCTGATAATGTTACTGTATACATATACTAGATTTATTTCAATGTTTTGTATCTATTATATATTGTTCGTTCCACTGTGAGATTCGTGTTGCTCTGGTGTTGTATGTTCTTCTTCTTCTTCTATTCTAAGCTTCTATCTTATCTATCCTAACCCTCTATTTTCTTTCTATTAGTTTTCTGGTTTCCAGTGCAATTTGGGTTGGACTTGTGTTATTTGGTCAAGTCAAATGGTACCGGAAATTCGGGACACTACAGTTGGTATCAGAGCTGAAGGTTAAGTGATTTACCTTGGCTCTGTGGCATGACTCAGTAGAGATGGGGTTAGAAATACCCTAGATTGAGTTGAGTGTATATACGAGTGAACGCATTTGTTATTTGATATAAAGTGGTTTTATACTGTGGAGATTTATTGGTTGAGTTGTTTATGAGTTTTGGTCGATCAGTTTGATCCACTGTATCGGTAGGGGTTTATAAACACTTGAATACGATGGACCGACACGATATGGTTTGAAAAGAGGGTAAATGAAATAATTTTATCCAAATTATATTTTTATATAAACAAAGTATAGATATTTGATATATTATAGTATATTGGATGTTTTGGTTGTTGTTATAGTTGATAAGATTATAATTGGAATGGTTATAGAAAAACGAATCAGAATTCATATAAGTGAAATACATGAAATCAGATGAATTAAATATGAATTTAAATCAGAATTGAAATTACAACCCTGAAAAGTTGGAGAAGTAGTTGTAAATCGACTTGGATTTAATATATGAGGATTTTAAAATCCTGGGAGATTTTAAATTGTTTACAAAGCATTGTGAATGGTATTTTGAAATGTTTTTTGAAAATGGAAGTGTTTAGAAATGGTTTTGAAAGTGATATAGTATTGAACTCACTTCAGTCACTGGAAAATAAATTCCGATGATGAAGTCGACCATCATCGGTGTTCATTTTCGAGTTTCTAAGTGATGGATTACTACCAAAGATTTTGTTTTTGAATTGTTTTGTGGAAAACAAGTTTTTTTGAATTCCAAAAAGGGATATTTGATTTTTGAAAAGCTAAGTGATTAAACTTCCCAAGGAAAAATTGTTTGAGTTAAAACCAAACTGAATTGAAATTTGGGAAAGCCAATTGGAATTAAAATAAAGTCAGTTAAGTGGTAACTGAAATTGAATTAGAATGATATCGAGACAAATTGGATTTGTGAGATTCGAATTTGAAGTGTAATTTGATAATCAAGTTAAGAGTTTGGAATTGAGAATGAAACTCGAGTTTGAAATGATATTTGGCTTGGATATAAGCGAATGGTTGTGTTGGAGATAAAAGTGATTGGAGTTTGATTGGGATGACATTGGTATATGCTGAATTGATAACAGATGGAAAGGATGTATTGATATGCCACACAAAAAGGTACCGGTTTATATTTATATTGGGCATGAGATTTTAATGAGCCGAATTGGCAAGCCGCTTAGCTGTTTGATTTTCTTTTGGGCTGGAGAAGGCCCAAAGAGGCGAGTTGTAGTTGTACTGATTGACCAGTACAAAGGAGGTGCCAGCGAAATTTTTCAGAAATTTCGGGTGTTAGAATATTTTCAGGATTTTTGAAAATTTTCATTAATTGAAATAAAGTAATATTTTAGTTGAAAATTTGTTGATTCAGTTGAAACTGAAGTAAATAAATAAACAAATAATTTTAACCCAGTCAATAGGGTTTGTTTTCTACCTTAGCAATTTCGAGGACGAAATTATTTTAAGGGGGGAAGAATGTAACGTCTCGTACTTTTACTGTATTGTAATTAATTTATTTAATAATTTGAATAGTAGTTTAGAAATTTAAATAGTTGTTTAATTAAATAATATTGAATATATAATTATTATAAATAATAGAATAATATATTTAAATTCTGAAATAGTCGGAAATAGTGGAATTCACAATATTGTGTGAATTGGATCATATATAATATATAATTCAATTTAGAGTTGAATTATATTAACGAATATATTATATAAACGACAGTTGAACGTATAATTATATTATAATTAAAATCAAGCTCGAAATGGCGCTGTAGTTCGTAACTTGGCTATTCGAACTTCAATCGAATATACGGAATCTGTTTTAAGCCGGATTTCTATGAAACAAGAAACGTTCGGAGCTGGTGAAGTATATATTTCTAATGAAGGAGAAAAATCGAGACTTCAACGTGTAGATTTTGATTTATGTCCAAATCAAATTTTCAAATATTTGCTATGGAATTCCTTTATAATTTATAATGATTTATTTATATTATAAATGGATTTTCAGTATAAATTGAATATCGATTCAACCGGGATTTGAATATCGAGTTATAAATCCAATTGGAGTTGTATGGTATTTTTTGTGAATATATATACGATAAGATTTATTTATAAATATTAAATTTAATTATTTTTAAATATATTAATATTTAAAAGGGTTTATTTAGAGCTTTAAAAATAGCCAGTTTCGAAAACGACCTCTGTTTTTTAGGAAACTAATTTTGTTGGATCCGGAATATTAAATTATTGTAACATTTCAATTTCTGTGATTTATGGAGTCAGTATGTGGCCGTACGGGATTTTAATGTGAAAAACAGTCGATAATGTGACGTTTAAAATACGCTATGTGAGCAAACGGAGTCAAATTAGACGAAACAAGTTTCGTTGGGTCCATAATGTTAAACTCTAGTTGTATGCCCATTTTCGTGATTTTTGGATATCATATGTGATCACAGGAATTTTTAAGGATGAATACAAGCAGCGTGGTAATATAAATTAATATAATAATCAAAATAAAAACATTAAAATGTATCCTATAAATACACTCATACCCTTCTAACCCTAATTCCATTTCACTCAACGGTCTAACACATTTTCCGCGCTCCTTTCTAAACAGTAAAACGAGAGCTTCAAATCCAAAAAAATCCATTTAAATGGAAATCAAATACTATAAATTCCTAAACTAGTATAATTGGCTTCGTATAAGACTAAGCTTCGATCTGGCATTTGTTTGGTGGAGTTCAACGAAGGATTTGTTTCAGGGGTTTATCACGCGAGAACTAGGGTTGCGGTTTATGGAGGATGTATGCATTGATTCATGGTTTGAGCATTGAAGTCGAGTTGGTGGTGCAATTTGGAGTTTGCAATGAAGATTTTGGAGTATTCGGTGATGGAGGATGTCGGATCTGGGCGTTGCGTGATCGAAGTCTAAATCGAGAGGATGAGATCGAGTTGGGAAAAATGGTATTGAGGTGAAGGAGATTTGCAGGAGGAGTTGGTTGGTGGTGTTGGATTGTTGAACGATGGTCCAGATAAGGAGAACGTGGTGGATGAAGGTGCGGTAGGGGTGGTTTTAGCAGGAGCGTTATCTGTGTATGTTATTCGGGGAAGAAGGGGATTTATTCAATGCGGGTTGGGTTCTTATGAAATGAGAATGGGCTGGGTTTGAAAAGGTTAAGGCCCAATACAAGTTAATTTAATTTTTATTTAATTAATGAATGTATTCAAACTTGTTTAATGTGTAACTTTGTCATACTGTATCAGAAACTGACGAAACAAGACCCTTTTGGATCGTATGGACGGAGGCTACACACTGGAACTGACTGGGAGTGAATTGAAGTTCGTTACAATTTATAGCGAAATAAATTGTCGGTCTGAACCAACCAACAGCTTAGCGTTATTTAACGATGATCGTCCAATGTGAGTAAATCTCACTAACTCTGATCAGTCTATATTTCTTTAAATATAATCTAGTAATGATAAATGATAATTGATTGATGTGTGTTGATTGGTTGGTTGAATTGCTGATGTATTGGTTGAAATTATAGATAACGATATATATATAAATTGTTAATCAAATGTTGATTTCTTTATCAGAATATTTCATACCGAAATGAAATCGATGTTATTATTTTGTTTAACATATGTGGATGCAGGGAAAACAGGTCGGAGGAATCCAACTGGATTCCTCAACATTTATTTTACTGTTTTCATATATTGTAATATATGATGTGATATATAATCTGTAGTTGAATATGTGTGTTGAATGATATCGATCATTATTATTTGGTATTTTAAATACCATATATAATACTGGAATTTAAAATGGGAAATTTAAATGTGTATGTTGAAAATAAAATATATTTATATAAAATCAAATGATTTTTTAAAAAGAAATTTCAAAGTGGATATTGAATAGAAAAGGTAATATTTGAAAAAGAAATATTGGAAAATATAATAATGGAAAATTGGGAAATGAATAGAATTATATAAAAGGTTTTATATAGAATGAATAGAATTATATAAAAGGTTTTATATAGAATGAATAGAATTCTATAAAAGGATTTATATAAAATAAATAGAATTTTATAAAAGGAAGTATTCATAAAATAAATAGAATTATAAAAGGAATATTGATTTAGAAAATAAATAGAATTATAAAAGGGAAATATTTGGAAAATGAATAGAGTTTTATAAAAAGGGAATTTTACATTAGGAATCTTTAGACCCGTGCTTCGCACATGGGTGTAACATGATATTGATTTAAAGTAAATATTTTTGCAAATAAAATATTAAAGGAATTTGGGGTTTGAATTAAGCATTTAAATGGAATTGCTGAAATTAGAACTAACTGGAAATTGTTGAATTAAATGAATTTCTGGGTATCGATCTGATGTTGGTTTCAGCCTTCGGGGTTAATACGTAGGGGCTTGTTCTCTTACTAGTTTACAGTTAAAGATTGATAGAAATGTAACCGTTTTCCAAAGTTAATAACGTATATTTTCTAAAATTAGAAAATAAGGATTTGATGAATATATGGAAACGAGAAATAGGGAAATGAATAAATGTCGATTGATGATTGGTCGATAGAATTTCCATCTGGAAATAATATCGTTGTTTGCACACATGTTTTCCTTTGATAGTTAAATCACCGACTATCGAAGATTTTGACCATTTCCGTTGTCAATACGGAGAGACCGGGATCAGATATATTATCTGAAAACCACTCCATATGGCATTAGCATTGTGAATCAAATATGATGAAGATAATTGAAGACAAAGTTATGCAAGGGTTGTCCCATTTACATAATAGTGCCTTCGGATTGTCCAATCCTAGGACAACTTGAATGGACGAACGTCTGACAGAGTATATCTAGTAGATCGCGTAAGTTGATCGTTTCAAACGCATTTACGTTTGTGGCGGAGGAATTCGTTTCTCTTAGCTTATACCCTTGGTATTTTTAGGGAAATCAATTTGTGATTTGATGGGTATGACGATGTGGCATTCAAAGTAAATGAAGGAGTGATCTGTTAATTGATACGTTATGACCTCAAGCCTCATCAACTGGGAAATGACAGAAATCGGGCAGGCAGCATGGCTAAGTGGGTCACACCCAAGTAGGGTATATTGTCACCATCTAGAGAATATTCATATATGTTACTTCTTTTAATTCTGTATCTCCCGAGAACGGTTATGTTGGTATACCAACCATAAGGTGATAATATATTCGGAACATTCAAGCGAAATGAATGGCCGGTCATGTGTGGCCGAGTTACAATATGTTCTTATTGAACTCCATTGTATCGCTTCTAGAGTACACCGATCGGAAGGTGGATCCATACCTTGTCATAGTTGGTATCCATTCCCTAATAAGAGGTCGCAGTTTTTATTGTATCTTATATATGTAGAACGTGAGATGAAAGCGTTTCTGCTAGATTTCTATTTATTTGATCTAGACATTATTATAATATCAGACAAGTATCGTTTTAGAAAAATATTTGGGTTATCGTAATGTAAAAACCATTCGTGTTTATGTGTGGATCGGTCTTACGATTATCCTTTGGTTCAAAAAGGATTTTTGAAAGTTAAATCAATGATTTGAGTTTACTCGCACCAGTCACATGACTGACCCATAGTTTATTTTGTTTTGTTTTCCCTAAACTCTTGGGTGCCTAATTTTGTATGGGCAGTCAAGTACTCAGGTTTTTACAGATATAGTAGAAGGAGCTTGGGGCAGGAGGCTTCAGGATTATATAGCTATAGTTATTTCTGTTGTGTTGTAAGTGTTGTACTCTGATAATGTTACTGTATACATATACTACTTTTATTTCAAAGTTATGTATCTATTATATAATGTTTGTTCTGCTGTGAGATTCTTGTTACTCTAATGTTGTATGTTCTTATTCTTCTATTCTAAGTTTCTATCTTATCTATCATCACCCTTTGTTTTCTTTCTATTAGTTTTCTAGTTTCCAGTGCAATTTGGGTTGGACTTGTGTTATTTGGTCAGCTCAAATGGTACCGGAATTTCGGGACACTACCCCATACCTAAGAAAGGTCATACCCATAAAATTCAACACATACGCTTTGCAATGGAACTTGGCATTGTCGACCTCGAATACTAGGTCTTTACATAATAACTCAAGATACTTAAATCCTCCGATAGGGTTGGCCACCACTATCAGACTATCTAAGAAAGATATGGAAGGGTTAAACATATTTACTAATCGCTTGGAGATAAAAGAATGGGTCGCTATAGAATCAAACAAGGTGTATGCTGAATTTCCTAAAATAGAGATTATACCTTCAAGTGCGGGCTGCCCTTAGTCTCTTGGGGGTCGGCTTTGAATCGGGGTTGCTTCAATTGCATAGTTCTGGAAACTTTTGGTAGCATTGGGCAGTCTTTGGACATGTGCCCTTCTTCGTGGTAGTTGTAACATTTTCCCTTAAATTCCTTTTTCGCCAACGAGGTCCTACAATCCTTGGCCTCATGGCCCTTGCGGTTCCATCTCATACAAGTATTTACGTCCTTTTTGAAGTTCTTCTTCTTGTTTTTCCACCACTCCTTCTTCTTATTTCTGTTGGAGCTTTCTCCTTTCTCACCCTGCTTATCCTCCTTGGAGCTTTCAGGCATGCAAAGGGTAGTTGTCTCAACTAGAGTCTCAAAAGTTTCCCCAAATGCTACTTGGGCTAATAAGGTTTCCTTCAATGGGGAGTTCAGTCCTTTCACAAATCTAAAGGCTTGGTTCATGGGGTTCTATGAATCCTCTACCAAAATTACATAACTCAGTCAATTTGGATACTTATTCTTGCAGACTCAAGCTTCCCTGCTTATGGTGGATGAATTTCTCTAGCTGAATAATCATTTCTGCCCTTAGCATAAATTTCGCTTCAAAACGGGTCTTGAATTCGGCCCATGTTAAGATCCGACCCTCGTTCTCCATTGATATTAAGTTCCACCACTCTAGGGCTTCATTGTTCAAATGTCAGGCCGTTATTCTTCTTTTTTACTTCATCGGACCAGGCAGTAGCCTCAAAGATTGTTTCACAATCCATAACCCAAGATTGGGCACTAATAAGCCTTCCTTTTAGAAAACGATTTCCCTCCAAAATTCATAAAGACCTTACACAAGAGAGAAAAATAAAAGGCCACATCATCAGCAGAAGTTGCGGGAGCCTCCGGGGAAGGATTAGCTATAGGGACCTGCTCAACAGTACAGAGGTACTGCTGGATCCATTTTGGCAAGTAGCGAGGTCTTTCTTGGTTGCCCTACTCATTAGGATTTTCAGGCATTCTACTATCTGAAAAGAAAAGGAAGGATCCCTTAGTGGATACTTCTGAGATAGTATTTAAGCTGAAAAAGGAAGAAACGATAATGGTGCCTAGTATAAATGTGTATGCTTATTGGGGTAAATATTATATACATATATATAGTTTGAAAAATATATTTCAAATCACAAGTACGCCTCTCATATGTATATTTCCCTTATAATCGGGTAAAATATGCTCTGATACAAAATGTAACAACCCTCCTGGAATGGGCCTAAATTTCGACCTAGAAAAGGCCCATCGAAACTTAGAGCCATTCTAAGCGGGCCGTTGTTTCCTGTAAGGATAACATTTGCACAAATAATAGTAACATATACTTTGAATGGGAATATCATACATCGGAAAGAGAATATAATATTCAAATTAGATGTACCATTATTTCAAAAATCTCAGAAATACATAGTCACAATTACATTTATTCAACATTTACATCAAATAGTTCAATCTCATAAGATTCCAAAACAAGCAAAGCAATAACTGCTAATAATATAATAATAACTTCGTCTTCTTCATCGGCTTCAATCATTACTTCATCCATGGCTTTTACTCGATCTAATGACCTGTTGGATGCTAAGGAGAGGAGGTCAGAACATAAAGTTATATGTGACTAAAATGTAATATTTCTAAATTTCCATACCCTATATTTCTAGCAGTTACATATGTCAAGGTATGTCTAAGCAGCACACAACAAATATCAAGTTTCTAAACAATGGGGTGGATATCCAAGTCAATCGCACATCAGTGTTTTAGGGTAAAGACCCAACGAGGTGGCATTCTCGGTCGCTGATGGCCCTATTAAAGATGTATTCTTACAACCTCCTATAATTCTAAGTTGGACCCCTAGCCTTTAAGACCCCGTCCTAATATGTCAACGTTCTTAAGTGCATTCTCTCATTTGTAATATGAGCAGTAGTATTGCGAAAGTTACTACTTAACTGATATTACCCGATATGACACCTATGTTGATTAAGACTTCCCTTAGACAATTGGTGAGCATGCAATGGCCACATATCCTTTCAATTACCAACCTATCCCTAGTCAAGCCCTTACAAGCTTCTAGAGGGAGTGGACATCCCCATGAACTACCCTACTTCTTAAAATGTTTTATGCCTAACCACTTTTAAAGGAGGACCCAAAACGTACCTTAATACTTATAAGGGTGGGTCCCATGA
Source organism: Allium sativum (assembly GCA_030737875.1). Lineage (NCBI taxonomy): Eukaryota > Viridiplantae > Streptophyta > Magnoliopsida > Asparagales > Amaryllidaceae > Allium > Allium sativum. The sequence goes on along the minus strand of CM060926.1, from coordinate 603,235,969 downwards.
CTAGGGTTCATCTCCAAGGAATAAACCTTTGGAGGGATCCCAATCCTAACCACTTAAGACCCAAACTAGATAAAAAGGTTAGTCAGCTACTTAAGACCTTTTTAAAATATAGTTAACATATTTGTTTTCCCACATCAGACTTATATATATAGTTACACACTAGAACTATCACATTAAACCATATACCTATAGATGCTGGATATGTCGGTCAGTTCCGGGAAGGCTTCTACGACAAGTCGGTTTAACCTCGTGTCTAGTGTACTAAGTTTATGAATGGCCCATGGCACCTAGACGTCTCAAATTAGTTGGGCCTACTTGTGGTTGTTGGATATGTCGGTCGGTTCCGAGAAGGCTTCTACCACAAATAGCAAATAACCTCATGTCTATGTTCCACTTATTTATATATTTAAGCCATTATATATATACGCACACATAAACAAACAAATATATATGTATATATGTTAAAGGGACATTTCAAATTCAAACTCTAACCTAATCACATTTATTATGCTAATATAACATTAATTACGTTGATTACGTTAATATAAGTAATATAATAATAGAGCCTAATTAACGTAACATTCGTACAAACGGGGAAACGTTCTAATGAGGTGGCAATTGTCATCTTATCCAAATTAAGGCATACAAGTTAGATTTTTTTTCATATTTTACCTCTACAACATAAACATGCTGGCATAGTGAACATATAGCAAATATCAGTGAATGGAAAACATATATGTACATGACAATTACAACTTGTATCCTGGGCATGTGGAAATGGTTTTTATATTAAATTAAAAGTAGAGTATTTCATACATTCACACATATATGTTTACAATCGATATTTCACCCAATTCACCATTTTTGTGGTGTTATACACCCAAAAATGTTTACATTTTACTCTTTCCAATTTATGAACGCGTTTACACCCAAATTAGGATCCAAACCCAATTCAATTATGAAAAAATTGAAACCCAAACCTCTTTAGGCTAAATCAAATGGTAATAATGGTGAATTGCATAAAATAGAAATAATAGTACAACACTCATATTTACCTTTAATGCAATACAAAAACCACAATCCCAAAAAACAAATTTTGTATGACAATTTCCTACGTAATTACAAAATAGAAGATTTGAAGATTTTCATGTTATATTATCGCATAACCAAATCTTCATAGGCGTATCAATTCATATAGCAAACTATTAAAAACAAGAGTATGCATTTAAGCAAAACTAGATTCCACTCACAAATTAGGTAGAGATGTGATAGAATTTCAAGGTCTGCAGCGGTTCTCAACGTTCAACCGAGCTCTGATTGATCTCCAAATAATATACATATAAGAAACATACAATTAGATTCTTATACATATTTGTATATGCTAAATTCCAAAAATCCTAAACTTAGATAGATTGAAATAGAGAGATGTTGAATGGAGGTAGAGAAGTAGAAGAAACCTTCACCCTATTTTCTTTATTTTTCTAAGGAATTCAACAGTATGGAAGCAGAGGTATAGAAGATTAGGGTTTCCAGTGTGTTGTTTGAGGGGTTGTTTATACTTACTCGTGCGAGCATGAGCCGTTAGATTACTTAAAATTAATCCAAGCTATCCATATAAACATATCCTCTTAGAAAACCCTTATCCATGTAGGCAGAATTGGGCCTCCCAACTGCCTAGTGGTCGACCGGCTGTCGACCTCTTTGGGGCTAGAACGCCCAATTTCGCTGCATTGTTGAGATGTTAATTTTATTAATTACGTTCTTAATTTTCTTTATTCTTCTTCGTATATCCAATATACGTTGTCCCCTAGATCTTATATCCAAATTCAAATTTTGAATTTTCCTCTTTTATTTTAAATAATTATTTGAACAATATATATAATATTCACATATATATATTCTGCATAAACTGACAAATTCATTTGTTCATAACTTCTTCATACACTAACCGTTTTCAGCATATTATATATGAAAACGATTCAAAATTTCGCCATGAATCCAAATATAAGAATTTCGTAGCCAAATTCCTAAAGCTGCAAAATCTCATTTTCCAGCCATATCATTTAATTGCTTGTTTTTAATTAATTAATTATTTATTTATTAAAACTTATGAATTTTACAGGGTGTTACGATGTCCATATGAAAAAGTTATGAACGAAATACGAAAAATGGATGGAAATAAATAAACATAATAAATATAATATATCTTACCATTTATTACCGGCCCTCACTGGGCAAATTAGCCAAAGGTTGGTCTACACCCTTGGGGAAGCAGTCGACCGCTACGAGTAATTACAGCCTAGTGACGGCTAGGTTAAGATGGTTTAGTTATATATATAATATTATTTAAACGGACGAATGTTTATTTAATCAAATCTAACAGTTCATGGCCAAATCCACTCCTATGAATAAAGGTGTAAGGCCTCATTCTTTTCCACACAAATCTGTAGGTAGCAGCGAAGTTCTGCCATTTCCCTTTCTGATCTTCCAATCAATTTCTGAATTAAAAATAGGTTCATATACTATTAGTCAAACACAAATCTTATAGATTTGAAAGGATTATCGGATTCAAATGGAAAAAGGGTATGAATTGACGTTTAAGCTATTCCTCATCAGATTCTCTCCTCTTTACTTATTTTCTTGCAAATCTACATATCTGAAAGTATCCCCTTTCCAGAATAACTATAGATCTACAAGAATTTGGGGATTGTAGGTCTAAAAGATTATTCAGATTTGGATGCTTTCAGGTAAGTGGGAAATTTATATACAAAGTTACAATAGCTTAATTATCTCATTTTTATTAGATCTTAAATATATTCCTAACATTAATTGATCTGCCTATAATATTGTTAAATCTAAAATGATGCCCATCAGATCGGCTTATGAATGTTGTCAGAAACCTGAAAGTATAGATTTGCGGTTTTGAATAATATTATTTGTAGGCTTACTTAATTTTTTAAATTATTGTCTGCAATTGTGTTTGAGAATATATTGTGGTTGTTGCAAAACACTGTAGATCTGGAAATCATTCCCATAAAACACTATTAAGATGTAGTTTTATTCCAGATCTATAGTTTTAGTGTTAAATGGAAAATTATGTGATTCTGATTAAAAAAAACATGTTTGTGTTCAATTTGGTTGGGGTTATAATTTAATTATTGTAAATATTCATTTTTCATCTTTTAAAATAAAATGACATTATTTGAAACCAATAAGAAATATGTCAAATGTTAAAAAGGGAAATAGTTGTGTAAATTCATGCATTAATGCATATATATATATATATATATATATATATATATTTGTACATAGTTTACATCAACTATTCCAAAACATACATAACATATATTTCTTGTGGTTTGAAATGTGTTTATTCCAATATTCAAGCATAGTTTACAATAACTGTAGTTGACGGTCTTTTTGTAACATTTTGAACCAATTTCAAGATTGAATACAAAAAGGAATGTTTGGTTATTCATTGAACCAAATTATTAAACTTAACGATAATAATAATAATAAAAGAAATGAACTACGTTAACTGCACGAAAATATAAATATAAATATATATACATTATCCGTCTGAATCTATATAAATAACGAAATATATATAATAATGGATGTTTGAATGAATTTCATTTTATGGAATTATACATGTAAATGTAGTCCATATTAAATGAGCATATTTGAGGTGATCGTTGTAGTAATTAGTGTAATTGATTGCTATAAATAGGGCCATAAGTAAATAAATAAATATCTATTGTAACCGACATTTATTAGCGAAAACATTTTTAATTAGGTAGTTAAGCCTAACGGTTACAAATTTCTAAATTGGTTGGTATTAATGTTGTAAACCCCAATTAAGGAATTAAATTATATCCTCATTAAGACACGAGGTTAAGCTCAACTTGTGATAAAAGTCTGCCCGGAACTACCTGGCAAATCCATTATCCATAAGTGGTCGGCTTAATGTGATGGTCTGATGCATATATATGTGTGTGTGTGTGTGTGTGTGTGTGTGTGTACACACACACACAACATGCAATGAATAAATAAATTAGCAATGTTTGTTGGGGTATAAAAAAATAGATATTTCGGGACTGATAATTAAAGATAATTAATGTCTTAGGGAATAGTGACCGTTAGGATCATAAGTGACATTAATTATTATCAATGGGAATAAAAGGTATTTATAGATTAATTGTTACCTTAGGAAAAATATCACCGTCATGGTCGCAAATGGCAATAAACCTATGAGACAGAAATAAATGAAATAAAAAGGAGATTAATGGGTATGGGTTGTCGTTTTTAATACTAAGTCCAATAAGGAAAATAATTAAATAAATATCCAAGGTTAAGAAGGATATAACCTTCCTTATTCATATCAATTAATCTAGAACTCATAATCAAAATTTGAGTTGGACTTAGTAGGTTAATGATACGAGGTATGTATCCTTATTCGATAAAAGCCTACACCTTCCAACAATCGAATATATGTCTAACCAATGCGAGATATCGTTAACCATAATAACCAGCGGCGATAATTAGTTTGTATATGATATTTTCATTGAGAGAAACTAAACAGGAATAACTCAATATTGTAGTCTGCTTTGGGCTTAAGGTCTTAAGTGGTTTGATCCACCTATAAAGATATTAAGCGATTGCGTAGCCCACCTCCCATATATAAAAGCGTTAAAGGCTAACTGGGTACGAGTTTGATATTCCTCGCTTGTAGTCCTCTTCCTTGGGTCTTAAATGTCTTTAGGTCGAGGAGTCCACCTAGGATTAGGTCCTCCAATTAGGGTTCTTAATTGGTGTGCAGAACCTACCGAAACCTGGAGATCAAATGTCCGGTATGGTCATTCCATAGGGCTACCTATCCTACGGGAAGCGTTAAGCGTCTAAGGAGTTATCTAGTAAGGTCAGCTAGATAGTACAACGAGATTCCACCAATAGGAAGGTCATAAATGGCGAGATATCGTCTGCCTAACCCTTTCGGTCCTAAGCGATGAGATATCATCTCTCACCTTATGTGGGGTAAGGTTTATATGCCTGAATGCCTAAAGCCTTAATTGGTAGGGCCCTGTATCTAGTGTCCTCTAGTTTATAATAACGTTGAGTAAATCATCGAGATGTATTGAATGACCAACAGGTCCGCCTAGAGTCTTAAGTGATCAATAGAATCCACCCTATTTATCATTGAGAGTGAGGCGTTAAATGGCTAAGTATACATATATTAGTAAATAAACTCTATAATTAGGAGTTTACTTCTTGGTTTAATAATTAGTTAAAGGCTTCATTAGCGTATACGTAAACGTTCTATCTCGGTATCGGTATTATTGGGAAAACTACCTTAGGATTGGTAGTTAGAGTCATGCATAAGTGTTTACATAGTTAGGTTAGAATTACTGGCCTTGGTAGGCATATATATTGGGTTGAGCGAAACAAGATACATCTGTGTATTATAATTTGTGTTGTATTTTTCTTTTTCACCAGAACTTGTTGTTCTAACCCTCCCCTTACTACAACCACCCAGGTTGTCTAGAGATGGTCAGGGTTTTCGGTTCTCATTCTCTTTCATGCTCGGTATTGATATGGTGATTTTTTTTTTAAAAAGGTAGTCACTTGAGTTAATTCTAGTCTATCCTATTTTGTTTCTGCTATGAGTTATTTTTTCGTACTCTGATTATGATCATGCTCATTTATTTTTTAGGTACCAGATTTACATGCTCCATGCTTGGATGTGTTCGAATTTTGATTTCTATCGAAATTTTTAGGCTCATAAAAGTGTGGGGTGTTACATTTGGTATTAGAACATAAGTTAAACAATCAGAGTAATTAGTTAAATTAGGACTCATGAGAGAACGTAATTTGATTTTCTTTTCTATTGTCTTTGTCTTTCTTACTCGACTTTTACTTATTTTGACGATGAATTAGTCGTGGGACTAATTATATAGAATTGGTTTTAAACGACTAAGACTTGAAACAAGTTGAGTTCGGGTTTCTAGCCAATTCTGTCTTACCCCGCAGTACGTTGGAGATTTTGTTGTGAAGAGCATGAGGACGGCATATGGTGGATTCCACTGATTCAAGTTTGGAAACAGGGAAAAAATCTAGCTACAACCAAGTTAGTCGCAACTTCTGGTTTTTGGTTCCGTTTGGTAGTTCCAGTCAAAGATCTTTTCTTGGTCTTAAAACGGGTAATCCATGTTGATATGTGGTATCTATTAAGAAATATTATTATGAGGTATATCCATTTGTTACTTCGTCAAATTTTCTGATATTCCTTTTTTGAGATATTCATTTGAGTTCTTTGCCTTGTATTCGAGGGAACATTTTTTAAAAAAAAACTACTTGGAAAAAATAAAATGGATTTTGAAAACTTTGAAATTTCAGTTTTGGAATATGGTTTTTTAAAAATAATATTTGTTCGTGCTTCAGAATTGTTGGGTTTTGTGTGATTTTAATAAATATAATCTGGTTGGTAGGAAGAAGGGAATTGGAGATGACAATGAATATGCCACTAAACTTGAAAATAATTAATACCCATTCCTTATGATTTTTAGAATCTCTCTTTTTATATATATTGGATGATTTATTGAAATTAAAACTTGAGATTTTAAAGTTCCAACATTTTTTTGAATGCGAAAAGATTTTTCAGTTTGTAATATAAACTGGAATATAAATAATAATGATAATAATAAATTGTGTTTATAAATATGAAACCATTATTTTATAATAAATTCCATTATTTAAAAAAATCCTTCAAAAAGGCTAAGGAAAATTTTTCATCTGGATTTTGGTGTATTTGATTTGTGAATCATTCGATTTGTTGTCGACTAGGTAGGGGGAAAATCCATTTTAACTTAATTACGGATTTCTAGCCGAACTATTTTGGAAATTCGTTCGCTCATTTTGGTGGTCGTAGCATCGTTATTGAGACTACTTCAAATCTTTGGAGTTGGTTCGAAGTTCTGACTGCGGTTTATGGTATCGCTATGATGAGGATAATTATTCTTCGGGTCGCATCAAATCTTAAAAGATGACGTGGGACAATTAATATTTTAATATGGCCTAATAAGGTCAAGGTTCAACCTTTTCCCAAAGCCTATTTGACCACTTAGCGTTTTACCTCAGTTGGTCAACTTGTTGGTGTGTTTTGGTACAACTTGAACCTAGGACCCAACCATAAAAGCTGCATCCAAATCATCCCTTAACTTCTTTCTTCCATCCTTCCTTCTTCATCTAACTAAACCATATTCTTATCCTTCTTCTCTATCTTTGTCTTCGGCTCGTCTCCTCTTTCCTCCGCGCTAGTTTGCGCATTAGTTCTTGCCCAACTAATACTTCATGATCTAAATCTGATTTCTTCTCTCCGACCATTTTTTAGTCCATAATACCTAAGTGCACTACCCAATCTTGCTTGTACCATTTATGCCTCGTCCTTAGTGAGGAATCATTTGGTTGGATCAGAATGAGCAAAAAGGTCTAACCACTTTAGGGCTAGAAAATTAATCATGGCAGTTGGACTTGCACCAGTCCTTATGTAATAACCCGAAAATCTGGGCCAGTTTAAAATTTTTATTTAGGCAATTTTAGCGAATTTTGAGTATTTAAAATGAATTATTTTAAATAATATCGACGAGAAATTTATTTTGAATAGAATTCGACGTATATATTTATATACGTCGTCGTTAGAATATAAATATTTATATATAATTATAAATAGAATTGAAAATGGCGTGGTAGTTCGATAATTCGATTTCAAACTTCAATTGAATGTACCGGGTGCAAAACAATCCGGATTTTAGTGAAACCAAAAATAATGGGATCTAATTAATAATATCTTTCCAACGAATCGGAATAATCAAATTTTCATAGCGGGGATCAAAAGATATGTCCAGTTGAAAATTCTGAATAGTCGCTATGGAATTCAGGCCCTTAAAAGTAGACATTTTGCAAACGACCTCGGATTTCGACGAAACAACTTTTGTTGGGTCCGTGATGTCAAGTTATTGCTAGGTTTCAAATTTCATAATTTTCTGAATCAATATGTGAGCGTGGCAAAGGAAAACGTGTTTGACCATTTCAGTTGATTTTAATCGACTGGAAATTGGCCATTTTTCTAACGGTCTCAGAATTCGACGAAACTAGTTTTGTTAGGACCGTATCGTCAATACGAAGCTAGAAAATATTTTTCGGGAATTTTTAGAGTTAGTATGTGACCCCGGTAATTTGAAATGTACGTTTAAAATTCAATATAGTGATTTAAATGTAAATTCAAAGGAAACTGATTCAAACGATCATATCGGCTTGCGATACATATCCCATTGGGTTCGGAATAGGGGTAAAACACTATGGGCGACAGGCGGTGGGCCTCGTTTTAAGGTCATATGTAAAAGTCAAGATTTTGCATTTAAATAATAAAAAAAAATATAAGAACTTTCTCTCTCCTGCCCTCTTGCTATACGTTCTGCCCCCCCCCCCCCCCTCATTCTCGATTCAGTTTTTAGAAAAACTAAAAGAAAAAAAAAAGACCCTCGAAGACGACGGAGACATCGTCGATCTCCCCCCCCCCCTTTCCACCACCGCCCTTCGTCGAGGGCGCCACTGGAGGTCGGCCTCCCAGCGCCGCCTCCTTCCCCTCGTCTCCTCCTTCAGACCGACGTGCGAAGCCCCCCTATCGCGAGACCCCCAGTCGCGAAGCCAATCCCCTCTGCCCCACCTGACCCAGTCGAGCCAACCCCCTCCGCCTCACCCACCTTTCCTCCTCGACCAGCCACCGTCGAGCGCCACAGCGAATGCCCAAACCCCCCTTGTAAGTCCTTTTTTCTTTTTATTTATTTTATTTTTGATTTATATAAACTGAAAAAAAAAGATTGAATACTGTTTTTATTTTAAAGTTTAAAACTAATTTCGATTTTAAATTTAAAACTGATTTTAAAAGTAATTTAAAACTGATTTTAAAGGTAATTTAAAAACTGATTTTTAAGGTAATTTAAAACTGATTTTAAAAGTAATTTAAAACTGATTTTAAAAGTAATTTAAACTGATTTTAAAGAGTAATTTAAAACTGATTTTAAAGAGTAATTTAAAACTGATTTTAAAAAGAATTTAAAATAGAAAAGGTTTGAATTTTAAATGGAAAAAGATTAGAACTTTAAAAGGTGCAAAGATTTGATTTTTATCTGGTAAAAGATACGATCTTTATATTTTTAAAGTAATAAAAATATAGTTTTTATATTTTTAAAGAATTAAAAATATAATCTTTTATATGGTAAGAAGTTAAAAATATAATCTTTACTATATAGAAATATTAAAAATATGATTTTTATATTTTTAAAGTATTAAAAATATAATCTTTACTATATAGAAATATTAAAAATATGATTTTTATATTTTTAAAGTATTAAAAATATAATCTTTACTATATAGAAATATTAAAAATATGATTTTTATATTTTTAAAGTATTAAAAATATAATCTTTAATATATGAAGTGATTATAAAAATATGATTTTTAAATTGAAAACGAACAAATAAAAATGTGATTTTTATTTTAAAGACAACAAAATATAAAAATGTGTGATTTTTATATATGTAGTGGCTACGGGCAAAGAAGATAGCGAAGATGCGATAGCAATGAAGATTTCTATCAGTGAAGAGCCATGGAGCTAGGATAGCTATCGGTGAGAACTTCTCACTCTAAACTTCTTTTTCTAGTTATATATATATATATACTAGGATGCAGACGGTGCTTAGTAGCACCCGACACAATCGTCCACAGACCATGGACTTGTTTGTTTGGTTGCATAGATTAGTTAGATGATTTGATTTGAAATTGAATTGTTTGGTGAGTTGAATGGATTTGATTGATGTGTGAATGGCGTGGGCCTTCACTAGACCGGGGATAAGGCTAGGCCTTGTCCTGTTTCTAGTATCGTGCCGTTATGCCGCCGAAATTTTCTAAAATGTGTTAGAAAAATAAGAATATCATTTTATTTAAAGAATGAACGGAATAGAAATTCATATGTTAAAATAAAATGTTTTGTCGTTAAAATATAATTTTTAACGGGAAGATGAATATAGTGAAAGTGAATAAAATAAAATATTCATTTACAACCCGGACGGTTTGTTTATGTACACCTATTTGAATGACATTGATTGGGACGATAAATTTCACACATCGCCCAACTGCACAACAAAAATCTATGTTTGATTGTTTGAAACCCCACACGGGTGTTGGGATGAAATTTGAAGTTCACTTATCCTGATTGATTAAATATGTCGATCGATTGATTGACAAGCTGTTATAAGCGTTAGATATCTATATTTGATGCTTATACAGTGTAGTGCACTTTGGTTGATGGTTGATTATTTTCAATACTATTATATACATGTGTTGTATGAAAATCCATATAATAAATTTTATATGGTAATTGATTGGGCCTCATTCCAATTTAGAAGATAAAGGATAATATAAAATAAAGGTTCATGTGTTGACTATACTCATCCGTTGGGATTAGTCATGTGTTGAACGAATTATTTTTATAATAAAATTTACATCTTTATCAATATAAAATAAAGGTTCATGTGTTGACTATACTCATCCGTTGGGATTAGTCATGTGTTGAACGAATTATTTTTATAATAAAAATTTACATCTTTATCAATATAAAATAAAGGTTCATGTGTTGACTATACTCATCCGTTGGGATTAGTCATGTGTTGAACGAATTATTTTTATAATAAAATTTACATCTTTATCAATATAAAATAAAGGTTCATGTGTTGACTATACTCATCCGTTGGGATTAGTCATGTGTTGAACGAATTATTTTTATAATAAAAATTTACATCTTTATCAATATAAAATAAAGGTTCATGTGTTGACTATACTCATCCATTGGGATTAGTCATGTGTTGAACGAATTATTTTTATAATAAAATTTACATCTTTATCAATATAAAATAAAGGTTCATGTGTTGACTGTACTCATCCGTTGAGATTAGTCATGTGTTGAACGAAATAATTTAACAAAAGTAGTCACACGTGGACGGTACTCACTCATTGAGATTAGTCGTGTGTTGACGAAAAGAAATATTTGAAAAGAAATATTTGAATAGAAATATTTTGAAATAGAATATTTGAAAATAGAAATATATGAAGTCGTGTTGATTAGATTGACGCCATTTTGACGTGAACGATATTTATATCGATATTGATCATTTTAAAATGATGTTGAAAAGTGATTTCGAAATCGAATATTTTGAAATGAAATTCGAAATGAATTGAATATATAACGATTTCGAAATGAATTGAATATATAACGATTTCGAAATGAATTGAATATATAACGATTTCGAAATTAATTGAATATATAATGATTTCGAAATAATTGAATATATAACGATTTCGAAATGAATTGAATATATAACGATTTCGAAATGAATTGAATATATAACGATTTCGAAATGAATTGAATATATAACGATTTCGAAATGAATTGAATATATAACGATTTCGAAATGAATTGAATATATAACGATTTCGAAATGAATTGAATATATAACGATTTCGAAATGAATTGAATATATAACGATTTCGAAATGAATTGAATATATAACGATTTCGAAATGAATCGAATATATAACGATTTCGATTTGAATTGAATATATAACGATTTCGAAATGAATTGAATATATAACGATTTCGAAATGAATTGAATATATAACGATTTCGAAATGAATTGAATATATAACGATTTCGAAATGAATTGAATATATAACGATTTCGAAATGAATTGAATATATAATGATTTCGAAATGAATTGAATATATAACGATTTCGATTTGAATTGAATATATAACGATTTCGAAATGAATTGAATATATAACGATTTCGAAATGAATTGAATATATAACGATTTCGAAATGAATTGAATATATAACGATTTCGAAATGAATTGAATATATAACGATTTCGAAATGAATTGAATATATAACGATTTCGAAATGAATTGAATATATAACGATTTCGAAATGAATTGAATATATAACGATTTCGATTTGAATTGAATATAAAACGATTTCGAATTGAATGAAATAGAAAACTAATTTGATTTCAATTGAATATATAATGAATTTGAATCGAATAGAAAACCAATTTGAATTTGAATCGAATAGAAAACCCATTTGAATTTGAATCGAATAGAAAACCAATTCGAATTTGAATCGAATAGAAAACGAATTCGAAATCGAATTTAATTGAAAACGAATTCAGATTGAATTGAAAGCGAATTGAAATGAATTCAAATTGAATTGAAATTTGAATTGAATAGAAATGAATTTTAAAACGAATTTATAAAGAAGAATTCAATTTTGATTTGAATTGAAATGGAAGTTGAAATTGCTTTTGAAACGAATTTAAAACTATTTATATAATTCGTTTTAAATGGAAATCGACGAAGTATATATTATATATATTATATATATAATATAATGGCCTGAATAGAACGCGCCGCGCCGCGGCAGTTCGTGAATTTCGACCATTAACTTCAAACGGACATTACGGGAGATCCGACCGTCGGATTCTCCTAAAACCGGAACCGTTGGGTTCGTATCGAAAAGAGCTTTCTAAAGAATATTAGAAATTCAAAATCTAACGGTTGGATTTGGAGATACGTCCAAATCAAATTCGAAAAAGGTCGCTATAAGTGCAGTTCGATGGCCATTGTTGGAAATCGACTGTACGGGCCTTGATAAAATTATTAAAAATATCAATAATTTGTGTAAAATCATAAGAAATGATTTGAGAAAATTTAGGGTGAAAAACTCCATATTTGAAAAGATTATAATAGATTTTTATCGAAATGAACTAGTTTTGAACTAAATTTAAAACCCAATTATTTTTAAATAAATAAATTAGATTTAAAAAGGGGTTTTAAATAATCGAATTTCTAATATATTTGATTAAATTTGAAATGGGTTTATCGTGAACAGTGTTTTAAATAACACTAGTTCTTTAACCCGATAATAAATAGAATGTGATTTGGGTTTGTCGTGAACTGTGTTTTAAATAACACCTAGTTCTTTAACCCAGTAAAAGGAGTTCGAACGAATCTGCAACTAGATGGAAATGTGAATCTATAATCTAAATTATCAAATTTAGAAATGAGCGAGAATGGAGTATTACCAGTTTTGCTCCAAAGCGATAGTTAAATCTTTAATTAGATTTGAACGTGAAATGGTAATTAATTTTACCGATAACACCACGGTGTTAGATATGGAGTATTACCAGTTTTGCTTCATGGGATGAATAGGTTGGGATTGGGAAATAAAATAAATAACTACTTCGTTACGGTTCGCTAATCTCGACTAGTTGGAAAAACCATAATTTGGTTTTAAATGACATCCAAAGGAAGATACAGGATAAATTTTAAAGAATTTATCTTGGATAAAATTAATGGGAACCTTTCCCTAAGAATGTGGAATTTAGAAACTAGCTGTAGGTTGGCTAAGATGAATGGTTTCCTGGATATTGATCTGATGTTGGTTTCGGCCTTCGGGGTTAATGTTTGGGAAATTGTTCTCTTGCTAATTTGCGGTTAGTGACTAATGAATTGGAATAAGGCGTATGTTGTGTTTGTGTAACATTTGTTTTCAATATACGCGGGTTGTTCGGAAAGACCGGGTTTACACCCATTCTGAATAACCGATTCGACGATATGTCGAAGATGAAGACGGTGGTTGAAGACCGGAAGTCTTCACATCGTTTGGATAATTACTGACGATCTTGATTGGGTTGTACACCCAAGAGGATGGAAATAGTTGGTGGTCGTCCAGACGTACTTGGAGATGGATGGATATGCGAGGAAAGTGCCTCCGGTTTCGTTCAGACCCAGAACGGACTTGTAAATGGATTGTGTGTCTGACATTGGATTTTATTCTGTGTTGATTGATTTCTATTAAATATACATCTGTTTGGCGGCGGAGAATTTATTCTTTTGCTTAACGCCCTTCTCTGAGACGTACGAGCTCATAGGTTGTATATCGATGGACATCAGTCGCATGGCATGAACTGCCTGTGTGGCACGCTAAGATGCAATGATCAAGGCTTCTGTTGAAAAGCAAAGTCTTGTGGTTGATGATCAAAGCACGCCTACGTGGCAGCTTTGTGTATAACGTGGATTCGCGAGCCTCACACCTCGGTATGAGTTAAAAACGGGATACGGGCCGTTGGGAGAACACGGCGTTTCTTTCTAGCTTTGGTGGTGTCAGTGACTTACCAGCCCTGACATTTATATACTTTTCACCTTTGTGGTTGTTGGAATGAGGCGCCTCGATTATAGGTCTGTAAGGACCGGGAAACGTGTGTTCAGGAATTGCCAATCCTCTAACGTAAGTGAGGACCGACCCAACTGATCCAAGGGTTACCCAGTGTGCGTAGTCCTGAGGCATTTGCTAGAGTGTCTCGAACGCGGAGAGGAGCTTGCCCCTTGCCTCGACTCATGACGGAAATCCAATTTCCAATACGTGTATCGCGGTTTTAATTGTAGAGCCTAGTATGGCGACATAGTAGCATGGGATGCTATGCCGTCTATGATTTATATTTATGATTGAAACTGTTTTGACACTATACACTTATTATAGTATCAAATGATTTGTTTTAAACGTACCAAGCATGTTTGGCTGTTATAAGGTAAAGCCCTATCCTCCGGCTTGCGTTGCATTGTGTGATGGGACCTGGGTCTTATAACAGCTTCATTTTCCGAAAAAGCATTGCGTTGTTTATTCTATGCACTGGTATTCTTGGGAGGAAACCCGTTCCGTGTTATACGGCGTGGTCCCTTGAATTACTCTCTTTTAAAGTAAAGTTTTAAATAACTGTTTTAGTTCTCACACCAGTCACATGACTGACCTGGAGTTTATTGTTTTAACCTAAACTCTGGGTGCCCCTATTTTCCGCACGGGTAGCTAGTAGTTTTGGTTTTGCAGATTTATATTCACAGGATCCTGGTTTACAGCTGGAATGATATCCGGAAAGCTCTGTATCCGTATATCACCTTCAGTTGTGCTTTATATTATTTTTCCGCTCCTATGTATTTAAATGTAATTTAAATCTCTGATATTCCTGTGTAATATTTATTCATTTATACTCTGTATATTCTTGTAATCTGATGCATTGTTGTAATATACAATGAAATGTTCTTCTGTTTGTGTTCTGATTTGTCATGTTCTCAACGTTCAGGGGTTTCGAACGGTCTAGATCGGTTTAACGACTGATTCGGATCGAGCGAAATTCCAGGCCGTCACATTTGGTATCAGAGCTTTGGTTTACAGAGCTCGAGAACAAGACACATTAGAACCATACGAAAGAATTCATCAGATATTGGATTAGTAATATCCAATTAGAATGACTCGTTAGAGATAGGATCAGTAGTATCCTAGAACGAGTGTGAAGAGTATATTTTTCAAAGTAAAACCATTTTGTTTTGAAATTTAAACCATTTTAAAACGTATTTGACTATTTATTTATTTTGAATATGGACAATCGAGTATATAAAGATTTCGCGTATACGCGTCATGAACGTATATTCGAAGTTTTAATATATTGGATAGATATAGAATCATACTCTAGTGGCCCGAAGATGATTCTGATGATTGACTAGTCGTCATTAGTATTCATGTTCGAGTAACGAAGGTGTGATATAGATATATTTCCATTAGACTGGTGTGAGAACCAAAACTTATATAGTTAGGACACATTGTTGTGAATTGGCATCAAAAACATGATTTTCTGTATATATATCAAAAATTATGAATTTGAAACTCTAATTCACTAATTGATTGATGTTTGTGTTGTATGTTTAATTGTTTGCTAATTTTTAACCATTTATGCCTAATATAATCAAATATTGAATTATATTGGAAATTGGTCGCATTTGCTTGCATATATATATACTTACATTGAACAGGTCATAGCGAGGAGGCTAGAGCCGAAGAATAAAATTTGTTTGCCCGACAAATAGGTACATGTTTATTACATAATTTCCTGTTTTGTTTGGGTGATGATGATTTTGTGAGCCTATTGGCTAGCTGCTTGGCTTTTTCTTTTTCTTTTTGAGATCTGAAGGACCGGGGAAGCTATTTGAAATTCCCCGATGCTCCCGGTGCAGGGGAGGTTATGGCGAAAATTTAGGGTGTTAGCCAAATTTTTGAAGAATTGGAAATTCTCAGAAACTGAAGAGTTGGAGAATGCAAGCCAGATCGAACGTAGAGCTGAATAATCAAACCACTTTCGACTTTATTCCTTTTCGGGGACGAAAAGTTTTAAGTGGGGGAGATTGTAATAACCCGAAAATCTGGGCCAGTTTAAAATTTTTATTTAGGCAATTTTAGCGAATTTTGAGTATTTAAAATGAATTATTTTAAATAATATCGACGAGAAATTTATTTTGAATAGAATTCGACGTATATATTTATATACGTCGTCGTTAGAATATAAATATTTATATGTAATTATAAATAGAATTGAAAATGGCGCGGTAGTTCGATAATTCGATTTCAAACTTCAATTGAATGTACCGGGTGCAAAACAATCCGGATTTTAGTGAAACCAAAAATAATGGGATCTAATTAATAATATCTTTCCAACGAATCGGAATAATCAAATTTTCATAGCGGGGATCAAAAGATATGTCCAGTTGAAAATTCTGAATAGTCGCTATGGAATTCAGGCCCTTAAAAGTAGACATTTTGCAAACGACCTCGGATTTCGACGAAACCACTTTTGTTGGGTCCGCGATGTCAAGTTATTGCTAGGTTTCAAATTTCATAATTTTCTGAATCAATATGTGAGCGTGGTAAAGGAAAACGTGTTTGACCATTTCAGTTGATTTTAAACGACTGGAAATTGGCCATTTTTCTAACGGTCTCAGAATTCGACGAAACTAGTTTTGTTAGGACCGTATCGTCAATACGAAGCTAGAAAATATTTTTCGGGAATTTTTAGAGTTAGTATGTGACCCCGGTAATTTGAAATGTACGTTTAAAATTCAATATAGTGATTTAAATGTAAATTCAAAGGAAACTGATTCAAACGATCATATCGGCTTGCGATACATATCCCATTGGGTTCGGAATAGGGGTAAAACACTATGGGCGACAGGCGGTGGGCCTCGTTTTGAGGTCATATGTAAAAGTCAAGATTTTGCATTTAAATAAAAAAAAAAAAATATATAAGAACTTTCTCTCTCCTGCCCTCTTGCTATACGTTCTGCCCCCCCCCCCCCCCCATTCTCGATTCAGTTTTTAGAAAAACAAAAAGAAAAAAAAAGACCCTCGAAGACGACGGAGACATCGTCGATCTCCCCCCCCCCCCCCCTTTCCACCACCGCCCTTCGTCGAGGGCGCCCCTGGAGGTCGGCCTCCCAGCGCCGCCTCCTTCCCCTCGTCTCCTCCTTCAGACCGACGTGCGAAGCCCCCCTATCGCGAGACCCCCAGTCGCGAAGCCAATCCCCTCTGCCCCACCTGACCCAGTCGAGCCAACCCCCTCCGCCTCACCCACCTTTCCTCCTCGACCAGCCACCGTCGAACGCCACAGCGAACGCCCAAACCCCCCCTGTAAGTCCTTTTTTCTTTTTATTTATTTTATTTTTGATTTATATAAACTGAAAAAAAAAAGATTGAATACTGTTTTTATTTTAAAGTTTAAAACTAATTTCGATTTTAAATTTAAAACTGATTTTAAAAGTAATTTAAAACTGATTTTAAAGGTAATTTAAAAACTGATTTTTAAGGTAATTTAAAAACTGATTTTAAAAGTAATTTAAAACTGATTTTAAAAGTAATTTAAACTGATTTTAAAGAGTAATTTAAAACTGATTTTAAAAAGAATTTAAAATAGAAAAGGTTTGAATTTTAAATGGAAAAAGATTAGAACTTTAAAAGGTGCAAAGATTTGATTTTTATTTGGTAAAAGATACGATCTTTATATTTTTAAAGTAATAAAAATATAGTTTTTATATTTTTAAAGAATTAAAAATATAATCTTTTATATGGTAAGAAGTTAAAAATATAATCTTTACTATATAGAAATATTAAAAATATGATTTTTATATTTTTAAAGTATTAAAAATATAATCTTTACTATATAGAAATATTAAAAATATGATTTTTATATTTTTAAAGTATTAAAAATATAATCTTTACTATATAGAAATATTAAAAATATGATTTTTATATTTTTAAAGTATTAAAAATATAATCTTTAATATATGAAGTGATTATAAAAATATGATTTTTAAATTGAAAACGAACAAATAAAAATGTGATTTTTATTTTAAAGACAACAAAATATAAAAATGTGTGATTTTTATATATGTAGTGGCTACGGGCAAAGAAGATAGCGAAGATGCGATAGCAATGAAGATTTCTATCAGTGAAGAGCCATGGAGCTAGGATAGCTATCGGTGAGAACTTCTCACTCTAAACTTCTTTTTCTAGTTATATATATACTAGGATGCAGACGGTGCTTAGTAGCACCCGACACAATCGTCCACAGACCATGGACTTGTTTGTTTGGTTGCATAGATTAGTTAGATGATTTGATTTGAAATTGAATTGTTTGGTGAGTTGAATGGATTTGATTGATGTGTGAATGGCGTGGGCCTTCACTAGACCGGGGATAAGGCTAGGCCTTGTCCTGTTTCTAGTATCGTGCCGTTATGCCGCCGAAATTTTCTAAAATGTGTTAGAAAAATAAGAATATCATTTTATTTAAAGAATGAATGGAATAGAAATTCATATGTTAAAATAAAATGTTTTGTCGTTAAAATATAATTTTTAACGGGAAGATGAATATAGTGAAAGTGAATAAAATAAAATATTCATTTACAACCCGGACGGTTTGTTTATGTACACCTATTTGAATGACATTGATTGGGACGATAAATTTCACACATCGCCCAACTGCACAACAAAAATCTATGTTTGATTGTTTGAAACCCCACACGGGTGTTGGGATGAAATTTGAAGTTCACTTATCCTGATTGATTAAATATGTCGATCGATTGATTGACAAGCTGTTATAAGCGTTAGATATCTATATTTGATGCTTATACAGTGTAGTGCACTTTGGTTGATGGTTGATTATTTTCAATACTATTATATACATGTGTTGTATGAAAATCCATATAATAAATTTTATATGGTAATTGATTGGGCCTCATTCCAATTTAGAAGATAAAGGATAATATAAAATAAAGGTTCATGTGTTGACTATACTCATCCGTTGGGATTAGTCATGTGTTGAACGAATTATTTTTATAATAAAATTTACATCTTTATCAATATAAAATAAAGGTTCATGTGTTGACTATACTCATCCGTTGGGATTAGTCATGTGTTGAACGAATTATTTTTATAATAAAAATTTACATCTTTATCAATATAAAATAAAGGTTCATGTGTTGACTATACTCATCCGTTGGGATTAGTCATGTGTTGAACGAATTATTTTTATAATAAAATTTACATCTTTATCAATATAAAATAAAGGTTCATGTGTTGACTATACTCATCCGTTGGGATTAGTCATGTGTTGAACGAATTATTTTTATAATAAAAATTTACATCTTTATCAATATAAAATAAAGGTTCATGTGTTGACTATACTCATCCGTTGGGATTAGTCATGTGTTGAACGAATTATTTTTATAATAAAATTTACATCTTTATCAATATAAAATAAAGGTTCATGTGTTGACTGTACTCATCCGTTGAGATTAGTCATGTGTTGAACGAAATAATTTAACAAAAGTAGTCACACGTGGACGGTACTCACTCATTGAGATTAGTCGTGTGTTGACGAAAAGAAATATTTGAAAAGAAATATTTGAATAGAAATATTTTGAAATAGAATATTTGAAAATAGAAATATATGAAGTCGTGTTGATTAGATTGACGCCATTTTGACGTGAACGATATTTATATCGATTTTGATCATTTTAAAATGATGTTGAAAAGTGATTTCGAAATCGAATATTTTGAAATGAAATTCGAAATGAATTGAATATATAACGATTTCGAAATGAATTGAATATATAACGATTTCGAAATGAATTGAATATATAACGATTTCGAAATGAATTGAATATATAACGAATTTGAATCGAATAGAAAACCAATTTGAATTTGAATCGAATAGAAAACCCATTTGAATTTGAATCGAATAGAAAACCAATTCGAATTTGAATCGAATAGAAAACGAATTCGAAATCGAATTTAATTGAAAACGAATTCAGATTGAATTGAAAGCGAATTGAAATGAATTCAAATTGAATTGAAATTTGAATTGAATAGAAATGAATTTTAAAACGAATTTATAAAGAAGAATTCAATTTTGATTTGAATTGAAATGGAAGTTGAAATTGTTTTTGAAAAGAATTTAAAACTATTTATATAATTCGTTTTAAATGGAAATCGACGAAGTATATATTATATATATTATATATATAATATAATGGCCTGAATAGAACGCGCCGCGCCGCGGCAGTTCGTGAATTTCGACCATTAACTTCAAACGGACATTACGGGAGATCCGACCGTCGGATTCTCCTAAAACCGGAACCGTTGGGTTCGTATCGAAAAGAGCTTTCTAAAGAATATTAGAAATTCAAAATCTAACGGTTGGATTTGGAGATACGTCCAAATCAAATTCGAAAAAGGTCGCTATAAGTGCAGTTCGATGGCCATTGTTGGAAATCGACTGTACGGGCCTTGATAAAATTATTAAAAATATCAATAATTTGTGTAAAATCATAAGAAATGATTTGAGAAAATTTAGGGTGAAAAACTCCATATTTGAAAAGATAAAAATAGATTTTTATCGAAATGAACTAGTTTTGAACTAAATTTAAAACCCAATTATTTTTAAATAAATAAATTAGATTTAAAAAGGGGTTTTAAATAATCGAATTTCTAATATATTTGATTAAATTTGAAATGGGTTTATCGTGAACAGTGTTTTAAATAACACTAGTTCTTTAACCCGATAATAAATAGAATGTGATTTGGGTTTGTCGTGAACTGTGTTTTAAATAACACCTAGTTCTTTAACCCAGTATAAGGAGTTCGAACGAATCTGCAACTAGATGGAAATGTGAATCTATAATCTAAATTATCAAATTTAGAAATGAGCGAGAATGGAGTATTACCAGTTTTGCTCCAAAGCGATAGTTAAATCTTTAATTAGATTTGAACGTGAAATGGTAATTAATTTTACCGATAACACCACGGTGTTAGATATGGAGTATTACCAGTTTTGCTTCATGGGATGAATAGGTTGGGATTGGGAAATAAAATAAATAACTACTTCGTTACGGTTCGCTAATCTCGACTAGTTGGAAAAACCATAATTTGGTTTTAAATGACATCCAAAGGAAGATACAGGATAAATTTTAAAGAATTTATCTTGGATAAAATTAATGGGAACCTTTCCCTAAGAATGTGGAATTTAGAAACTAGCTGTAGGTTGGCTAAGATGAATGGTTTCCTGGATATTGATCTGATGTTGGTTTCGGCCTTCGGGGTTAATGTTTGGGAAATTGTTCTCTTGCTAATTTGCGGTTAGTGACTAATGAATTGGAATAAGGCGTATGTTGTGTTTGTGTAACATTTGTTTTCAATATACGCGGGTTGTTCGGAAAGACCGGGTTTACACCCATTCTGAATAACCGATTCGACGATATGTCGAAGATGAAGACGGTGGTTGAAGACCGAAAGTCTTCACATCGTTTGGATAATTACTGACAATCCTGATTGGGCTGTACACCCAAGAGGATGGAAATAGTTGGTGGTCGTCCAGACGTACTTGGAGATGGATGGATATGCGAGGAAGTGCCTCCGGTTTCGTTCAGACCCAGAACGGACTTGTAAATGGATTGTGTGTCTGACATTGGATTTTATTCTGTGTTGATTGATTTCTATTAAATATACATCTGTTTGGCGGCGGAGAATTTATTCTTTTGCTTAACGCCCTTCTCTGAGACGTACGAGCTCAGAGGTTGTATATCGATGGACATCAGTCGCATGGCATGAACTGCCTGTGTGGCACGCTAAGATGCAATGATCAAGGCTTCTGTTGAAAAGCAAAGTCTTGTGGTTGATGATCAAAGCACGCCTACGTGGCAGCTTTGTGTATAACGTGGATTCGCGAGCCTCACACCTCGGTATGAGTTAAAAACGGGTTACGGGCCGTTGGGAGAACACGACGTTTCTTTCTAGCTTTGGTGGTGTCAGTGACTTACCAGCCCTGACATTTATATACTTTTCACCTTTGTGGTTGTTGGAATGAGGCGCCTCGATTATAGGTCTGTAAGGACCGGGAAACGTGTGTTCAGGAATTGCCAATCCTCTAACGTAAGTGAGGACCGACCCAACTGATCCAAGGGTTACCCAGTGTGCGTAGTCCTGAGGCATTTGCTAGAGTGTCTCGAACGCGGAGAGGAACTTGCCCCTTGCCTCGACTCATGACGGAAATCCAATTTCCAATACGTGTATCGCGGTTTTAATTGTAGAGCCTAGTATGGCGACATAGTAGCATGGGATGCTATGCCGTCTATGATTTATATTTATGATTGAAACTGTTTTGACACTATACACTTATTATAGTATCAAATGATTTATTTTAAACGTACCAAGCATGTTTGGCTGTTATAAGGTAAAACCCTATCCTCCGGCTTGCGTTGCATTGTGTGATGGGACCTGGGTCTTATAACAGCTTCATTTTCCGAAAAAGCATTGCGTTGTTTATTCTATGCACTGGTATTCTTGGGAGGAAACCCGTTCCGTGTTATACGGCGTGGTCCCTTGAATTACTCTCTTTTAAAGTAAAGTTTTAAATAACTGTTTTAGTTCTCACACCAGTCACATGACTGACCTGGAGTTTATTGTTTTAACCTAAACTCTGGGTGCCCCTATTTTCCGCACGGGCAGCTAGTAGTTTTGGTTTTGCAGATTTATATTCACAGGATCCTGGTTTACAGCTGGAATGATATCCGGAAAGCTCTGTATCCGTATATCACCTTCAGTTGTGCTTTATATTATTTTTCCGCTGCTGTGTATTTAAATGTAATTTAAATCTCTGATATTCTTGTGTAATATTTATTCATTTATACTCTGTATATTCTTGTAATCTGATGCATTGTTGTAATATACAATGAAATGTTCTTCTGTTTGTGTTCTGATTTGTCATGTTCTCAACGTTCAGGGGTTTCGAACGGTCTAGATCGGTTTAACGACTGATTCGGATCGAGCGAAATTCCAGGCCGCCACACCTTAGCTTCAAGATCTTAGAATAGGTTGTTGTTTATGCTAAATCCGCCTTTGTTTTACCTTATTGGAATAGTTTCTTTCGAAGACGATCGTCGTTTCGAAGATGAATAAGTCGTTTTTGGATGGTTTTTCTTAGGAGGATCTCGATGAGATTTTAGAGGAATCCGTGTTGTACGTGGACTTGAATAATCTTTTGTTTGACTGGCTTTGGAGATTTAGCAGCAGACTTCCTATTCCTTAATGTCCCTTTTTTAGTCCGGGAATCTATGTTCAAACTACCTACGTAGATATGTGACCCATCTAGCACATCGTTTTATAGATGGGAAGTTATAACTAGATTTGTCTTCATGATGCAGAAATTAATCTTTTGCTTGATCGATGGCGTAACCATCATTCTGTGCTGCATCAAATTTGATTTAGCTTGTTGTTCTTGTAATGACCCGGTTTTTAGCAACTTTGGTTATCGACATAAACTCAATGAGGACTAACCAAACATCGAAAATACCGGTAGTTAATGAAAGAAATCAGAGAACGAGAATAGACAAGATAGAAACTTAGAATAGAAAAAGAAGAAGAACCTACAACATCAGAGTAAACGCGAATCTCACAGCGGAACGAATAAAATATAACATAACTTTGAAATAAAAGATTGTACTTGAATATACATATCATTATCAAGTACAACACTTACAACACAGCGGAATAACAATAGCTATATAAAATCCTGAAGCCTCCTACTCCAGCTCTTCAAGTATATGTAAATCCCGACTACTTTACTGCCCATACAAAATTGGACACCCAAGATTTTAGGGAAAACAAAACAAAATAAACTCCGGGTCAATCATGGGACTGGTATGAGTAAAACAGTTTAAAGCAGTTTGAACAAGTAAACGATATCTCATAAGACCACGCTGTATAACGAAACGGGTTTTTCCCTTATGAGAATCCAAATCAGTTTATTCAACTTTCAAATCATTTTGAAAGTAACGATAAATCTTTATATCAAAAACCTTTTGATATTATAATAATGTCTATCAACCACAATATAATAATCATCTAGCAGAACGGTTTCATCTCACGTTCTACATATATAGTATACAATCAAAACCGCAAGCACGTATTGGGTAATGGATTTCCAACTATGACAAGGTATGGAACAACCTTTCGCTAGTGTACCTCTAGAGAGGAATACACTGGGTTTAAAAAGAACATCTTGCAACCCGGCCACACATGACTGACCACTCATTTCGCTTGAGTGTATCGAATGTATATCACCAACGGTAGGGATCAGCAACTGTTTCCCGAATGGGACAGCATCGACAATAGATTTTTATAAGTAAATGAAACTCTAGATCAAGTGATAATACACCCTAATAGGTGCGACCTACATAGCCATGCTGCCTCCCCGATTTTTGTCATTTCCCGGTTTCAAGGCTAGAAGCCACGCTTATCTCTGACAGATCATACAATTATTCACTTTGAATGTCACATCGTTATACCCGCCAAATCACAAATTGATTTCCTCAAAAAGACAACAGGTATACAACTAAGAGAAACGAAATCCTCCGCCACCAAACGTATATACGTTTGAAGAGATCAACTTACGTGGTCTATTACATATTCTTTGTCAGACATTCTTCCATACAGGTCGTCCTGGGACTGGACAAACCGAAGCCACTATTCAGTACAACCATCTAAGGCAATCTTTACCTAAGATTTATACAACAGCCCTTGCATTTTACTCCGTCTTCAATTATCTTTGGCATATATGCTTCGCAACGCTTATGCCAATAAGAAGTGGTTCTTCGGATAATAATCCAACCAGACTCTCCATATTAACAACGTTAAAATGGTCGAAAACTTCGATAATGGTGAGTTAACTATCAAAGAAAAGCACGTGTGCAAACAACGATATTATTTCCAAATGGAAATTATATTGATCAATCATCATTGAACATTATCTCCTTAGTTCATTAATTTACTTATCTCCTATTTCCATATATTCAACATTTCTTATTTTTTATTATCAGAAAACATTTCTGATTCTTATTTGGAAAACATTTCCAAAACTCCTTCACTATCAAACCTTACCATTCCTTAGTTAAGAAGGAAGTCAATCAAGTTGGGGTATAATTACCTCTCAGACCTTAACTGAACAGCGTTTTAACTTCGAAATAGACAAAGTTTATCTTTTAAACCTTTAACAAACTTCCTTATGAAACTCTCGGATTCTATTTACGAATCCACAACATTGGTTATAACGATAGCGTTATAATCCCTACTTTCGAAATATCTAACTTCAATTATAACTTTTATTCTTTAATGTGAATAAATAAACACCTAAGTTATAAATTAATAACTCTTGATTTAAACACCGGAAAGCATAAGTACTTTCCCGAATTCGATATAATCGAATTCGCCGATTAACTCTCTTCGAGTAATCTCTATTTGATTAACTCTTCTTCGAATAACCTATATTCGATTATCTCTCTTCCAATAACTTATATTCGATTAACTCACTCCTTCGAATAAACTATATTAGATCTCTTTCTTTCGAATACGCTATATTTGATTTAACTCCTTTCGAATATCTAAATTCGATTAACTCCCTTCGATTAACTCCCTTCGATTAACTAATAATTGATAACTTCTTTCGATTAACTAATAATCGATAACTCCCATCAATTAACTAACAATCGATAACCCCTTTCGATTAACTAATAATCGATAACTCCTTTCGATTAACTAATAATTGATAACTCCTTTCGATTAACTAGTAATCGATAACTCCCTTCGATTAACTAATAATCGATAACTTCTTTCGATTAACTAAAAATCGATAACTCGACTCGACTAACCATATTCGACTAACTCGACTAACTTGGTTCAACTAACTTGGTTCGACTAACTTGGTTTGACTAACCATACTCGATTAACTCAACTTGACTAACTTAACTTATTTAACTCAACTTGATTAACTCGACTCATTTAAATCAATAATCTTAACTTGACTTAACTCTATTATCATAACTCGAAAATCTTAACTTGATAACTTAACTCGATTATCTTAACTTGATAATCTAACTCGATTATCTTAACTCGAATCGATTAACTTAAATTTCATTAACTCTGATTGATTAACCCTAACTGGTTAACTCTAACTAATTAACTCTAAGTGGTTAACTCTAACCGAATAACTAATATTCGATTAACTCATTTCGATTAACTCTTTTGAATTAACTCCTTTCGAATAAACTATATCTGATAACTCCTTTAATTCTATTTGAATAAACTATATTCGATTAACTCCTTTCGAATAACCAATATTCGATTACTCCTTCTTTCGAATAAACGATATTCGATAATCTCTCTTTTCGAATAAACTATATTCGATAAATCTCTCTTCGAATAAACTATATTCGATTAAACTAACATCGATAACTCCTTTCCTTTAACTCTATTCGAATAAACTAATATTCGATAACTCTATTTAACTCTATTCGAATAACTATTATTCGATAACTCCTTTTAAATTTATTCGAATAACTAATATTCGATAACTCAAATTTGATTAACTCTAATTAATTAACCCTAACTGATCAACTCTAACTGGTTAACTCTAACTGAATAACTAATATTCGATTAACTCATTTCGATTTATTCCCTTGAATTATTCCTTTGGATTATCTCCTTTGAATTATTCCTTTTCGATTTGTTTACTTAACAAATAACTATTCCCTTTTCAATTATATTTATTTAACAAATAAATATTTCTTTTATCTTTTCTATTTATTTAACAAATAAACATCTCATTTATAACATTCTATTTATTTCCTATAAATAAGTATTTCCATTTAATCTATTTGTAAATGTTTTACAAATATTCCCCTTTAAAATTCTATTTGTAAATGTTTTACAAATATTCCTTTTTCTATTTTATTTGTGAATGTTTTTACAAATATTTCTCTTTCTATTTTATTTATTTTCTAAATAAATAACCCTTTTATACTTCTATTTATTTCCTCAATTAATTCCCCGTTTATCTTTATTTATTTTCTAAATAAATAATTTTCTTTTAGTTCTATTTGTAAATGTTTTACAAATATTTCCCCTTCTATTTTATTTGTAAATGTCTTTACAAATATTTCTCTTCCTATTCTATTTGTAAATGTTTTACAAATATTTCCCTGTCTTATATTGGTTTTACACATATTTTCCTTTTTATATTTATCTATTTATTTTCAATAATCACTTTGGGAATTTCCTTTTTAACATTCCAATATTCCTTATGGTATTTAACGTACCATATAACAATGATCGGTATTATTC
Organism: Allium sativum; assembly: GCA_030737875.1. NCBI lineage: Eukaryota > Viridiplantae > Streptophyta > Magnoliopsida > Asparagales > Amaryllidaceae > Allium > Allium sativum. Next base: position 603,208,307 of record CM060926.1, on the reverse strand, counting down.
AAACATATAAAATAATCAACAGGTTTCATAACACATCATATAACACAATATATAAAACAAACAGTATTTTATATATTGAGAAACCCAGTTAGGTCCCTCCAACCTTCTTCCCTACATCATAGATGTTAAACAATATAATTAACATCGATTTCATTTCAATGTGAAATATTCTGCTAAACAGAATCAATATTTGATTAACGATTTATATATATATATATATATATATATATATATATATATATCGTTATATATAATTTCAAACAATACATAAGCAATTCAACCAAATAGTTAACACACAGCAATCAACAGATCATTATCAGTTCTAAGAATATGTTATAAAAATATAACTGTTCAGAGTTGGTGAGTTTTACTCACATTGGACGATCATCGTTAATGTGACGATCCCAAAACCCGTACGACGGTGTTAAGGATAATCATTGGAATTTAACTCATTAATCATCATTAGCAGAATACAGATAATAGCATAAACAATAAATGGAATAATTTTGCATAGATATGACAGAGGAATCATAACATGTAACAACATCAGAGTAGCACAGTGTAGGATATAACTTAGTGCGTAAAAAGTGAATGATCGGTCAACATCGCCGTAAGCGGAATATATACATACAGTGAGACATAATAAAGATATTAGTCTACATCGCCTGAGGCGGTACATATACATAAGACAATACATGCTGGAAGTAAATCAGTCTACATCGAAATAGGAAGAATATATACATAAGATAAGGATAGCGGAAAGTCAATAGCCAAAATACAAGTACATCTAATCCTCGCCATCAAGCCAAAAGCGCACTCCGTACTGCAGTGCTAAGCCAAAATAACCTGTCATCTATCAACTAGGCTGCCCGTGTGAAAATAAGGGCACCCGAGTTTGCAAAGTGAAACAAACAACGAGTTAGTCGTGGGACTGGTATGAGAAATCTACTTAACTGGTTAAACAACAGTAATAAGGCAAATCATAGGACCACGCCACTTTCGCGGAACGGGTTTAATCCAGTGATTGCCAGTGCATTTAAAACAAGATAAATTCTTTAAAACAACTCAATGCTTTTTAAAAGAATGAAGCCGTTATAAGGCTCAAGTCCCATCACACAATGCAATGCAAACCGGAGGATAGAGTTTTACCTTATAATGGCCAAAATATGCTTAATACGTGCAAAGCAAAATCACTTGATATTATTACTAGTGCATATATGTTTCAAAAACAAATATCATCATAAATATCAATCATAGGCGGCATAGCTACCATATACTATGTTGCCATACTAGTTCTACAATCAAATCCGTTATCTCGTATTGGAAATTGGATTTCCGTCATGAGTCGAGGCAAGGGGCAAGCTCCTCTCCGCTTCGAGACACTCTAGCAAATGCCTCAGGACTACACAATCTAGGTAACCCTTTGATCTTCAGGGCCGGTCCTCTCTTACGTTTAAGGATTGGCAATTCCTGAACACACATTTCCCGGTCCTTTCAGACATAAAATCGAGGCGCCTCATTCCAACATCCACATAGGTAAAAATAATATAAATTTCAGCCAGTTTAAACACTGACACTACCATTAGCTAGAAAGAAACGTCGTACTCTCCCTGCAGTCCTGTCCTGTTTTTAATACCGAGGTATGAGGCTCGCAAATCCACGCTATACACAAAGCCAGGCCACATAGCCCGTTCTTTGATCATCGACCACAAGACTTTGCTTTGCAACATAAGCCTTGATCACTGCATCTTGGCATGCCACACAGGCAATCCACTCCATACGACTGATTTCTATCGATATATAACCTCTGAGCTCATACGTCTCAGAGAAGGGCGTTAAGCAAGAGAATAAATTCTCTGCCGCCAAACAGATATATATTTAATAGAGATCAATCAGTACAGAACAAAATCCAATGTCAGACACACAGTCCATTTACAAGTCCGTTCTGGGTCTGAACGAAACCGGAGGCACCATATTCCTCGCATATCCGTAAAATCAACACATACGTCCAGACGGCTACTACTTCCGTCCCTTCAAGGTAGCTACTCCAATCAGGAACCTCAGCAGCGCCCATCCATCCGATACGAAGATCGTCGGTCTTGAACCGTCTTCGTATTTTTGACCTCGAATCGTTCGATCAATTATTTGAAACGAGGATTAGCTTGGCCTTTTCAAATAATTCACGTATATTTAGAATTCAAATCAATTCTTTCCATGGTTAAATTATTCGACATTCACATTTCAGTTCTTTAGTATAATTTTCATGTCAAACACATTCAACCATCAAATATAAAGCAAACCAAGTAAAATTGGTTTATCTCCATCCCATGTCGCTTATAATATTTTATAACGATTTTTCACCATTTTTATTTATTTAAAAATGGCCATATTCAATTAAACGACGTTTCAGGTCGTGTCGTGGCACTTGCGCTGTTTTTCCCCAAATTTATTTTACACATATCGGGAAATCTAACCGTTGGATTTCTACAAAGTTTATATCACTGGGAAGATATCTCCAAAGCGAACCCAACGGTTCCAGTTTCGTGGAAATCCGACGGTCGGATCTTCCGCACTAGTCATTTGAAGTTACGGTTTCAAAATACGAACTGCAGCGTCTTTATTCGATTTAATTTAATTATATTTATATTTATATATATAATCGATTCTGGCGCTGTTTTTCTTTAGAATTGAATTAAACATTCCAGACAATCCAACCATTGGATCTTTAGCCGTTGGAAAGATATTTCCAAGGCGAACCCAACGGTTGCGGTTTCGGGAGAATCTGATGGTCGGATCCTCGTACTAATCGATTTAAGTTACGATTTCAAAACATGAACTGCACGGCCTCGATTCATTTCAATTTTTATTTATATTTCTATATATATAAATATAGTTCATTCCGCGGTTTCAATATTGTTTTCACTTCAAATATTTCACAAACGCCTTTATATTTCAAAAAAATTTGCCATAACCTCCTTTGTACGAGAAGGGGTTTGGAAATTTATTGGGCCGTATTAGATACCCAATAAATCCTAATAAGCACACACATATTTATAGTGATATATTCCGGTGTCCACAGGGGAGTGTGTATAGATCATAACTCCAGAGAATAAATTCTCGTCACCCTATAAATGGTTTTTGTGCCTTAATGACCAGAGAGAAGTGTTTATTGTCATCTCCAGACCCGTGTGGGGTTTTTATTTATCTGGCAATTTACCGTTACAATTTATATAGTTCAGATCAGTCATCAGTTCAACCTGTAATATATAGTCATCGCCATACAAGCCTCTCGCTCGTATGGTAAATCTTCAACCTCGTCACACAAGCTCCAAATGCTTATGTGGTATATGATGAAGTATGCCTATCGTCAAGAAGTATGCCATGTAGTGTAGTTCAAAATTAATTGTTACTATCCTATGGCGATGTTTATTATTACACACAGAATAACCAGCACTCCGCATCCAATGGCATTCACAAGAGTTGATATAAAAATAAAATTGCGCAGCCAACTCATTAAGGCTTACCTATTTGTCGGGCACGCAAATAATTTCTTTACTCAACAGCTAATCCATTTTCTTTGTTCAACACATGTATATATATATATGCAGAACAAGGCTAATAATAATATTTCTAGCGAACAAATATTTATTTCAATACACTGTTATTTTTAACACTTCATATTCACAATAAAAATGTAATTTTTATTGTTAAATCAATTTATTTAAAACATGAATACCATTCAACACATGAATTTCTATTCAACGAATGAATTTTTATTCAACACATGAATGTTCTCGATAGTTCGTATATATAATAAAAATGTGATTTTTATTGTTAAAGCTATTTATTTAAAACAAATACCATTCAACACATGAATTTCTATTCAACGAATGAATTTCTATTCAACACATGAATGTTCTCTATAGTTTGTATATATAATAAAAATGTGATTTTTATTGTTAAAGCTATTTATCTAAAACACGAATACCATCCAACACATGAATTCCTATTCAATGAATGAATTTCTATTCAACACATGAATGCGGTTTCAATATATGAAAATAATTTCAACAAACGAAAATTATTCTAGCACATGAATATTTCAGAAAATTTCGGCAGCATAATAGCAGGGTAGTTAAAACCGGGACTGTCCCTAGTACGGCTCCTCGCTCTACCTTAAAACCTCGCGGTTTTTGACAATGGGGATTTCATGCATCTAGTTCGCACGCATGCGGCATGTTATATTTTCATTTCCATAATCCTATTCTAATTTGTTTCAACCACAAGAGGGTATTTTTCAACCACAAAGGTATTTTTCAACCACAATCCAACAATATCAACCACAAACAATTATTTTCAATCATTCGTCATACCACATATTTTCATGCCAATCACAAGCAATAAATATCGTCCATGGTTTGTGGATGAGGGGAGTGTGTGTGTGTGTATATATATATATAATTTCTATATTTCACTTGCATTTCAACACAATTCAAAGCATATATGTTTCATACAACGCTTGTATAATTTATACATCGCTCATATAACTTATACAACACATGTACATGAGGTATACAATGCGTATATAATTTACACTTCGCTTATATAATTTATACAACATGATTTCATTCACACATTTCGATTTAGATTTCTCACCTTGGTTTTCGAGGTGCTAAAAATCGCAGATAGCCCAGAAAAATCCGCGGTTTCTTCTAGATGGTAGAGAGCCTCCTTGCGGTCACGATGTTCCCTGTTCCATCCAATTTCGTCAACACACGACAAAGATATGATTTTTCAAAATTTGCAACACTTAATAGTGTTATTTTTAATTCAATTAAACTAAAGCTGATACCTTTCAAAGATATTCAAAACTAGGTTTTGAAAATTCGTGAAATCCGAGGCTCGATATGACGATCGGAGGGTACAGCGTGGAAGAGGGAGGAGAGGGCTTCGCGGCGCCGGGGGTTTTGGCCAGATCGATGGCCTGAGGAAGCGGCGGCGGCGCTTCTAAGTCGCCGACTTCTTGGGCGTCGTTCTCGACGCTCGCAAGGAGATAGAGGGCGAGGGTTGGTCGGATTTGAAGGTGAGGAGCGGCGCTTCAAGGTTTGGGTGGTGGCAGGGGTCAACGTGGCGTGTGGCGACGGTGATTTGGTCGGGAAGTGCTTCGTCGTCGTCGAGATCGTTAACGGGGGGGAGGTTCCTGATGTTTTTAATTTTTTTTAAATTATCAAGGAGAAATGCGATTGGCCGATTATTTTATTAAATTTTAAAATAGTGTTTCTCCACACAGACACCAATTCAAACCCAATGACTGTCGCCCCTAGCTAAATACCCCCATCCCGGACACAATGGGATATGTTTCGTAGGCCAATTCGACTGTTACAGTCAGTTATTTTTCAAATTAAAGTATAAAACATTCAATATTCAATTTGAATGTACATTTCAATTTGCCAGGGCCACAAACTAATTCGAAAAATTCCATAAAAATAAACCAAGCCATGTTTTGATGCTACGGTCCCAACAAAACTAGTTTCGTCGAATTCTAAGATCATTTGAAAAATGGCCATTTTCTGGTCGATCCAATTTAACTGAAATTGACCAATCACGTTTTCTTTTTCCACGCTCACATACTAGCTTCAAAAATTATGAAATTTGAAACCTAGCAACAGTTTGACATCCCGGATCCAATAAAAGAGGTTTCGTCGAATTCCGAGGTCGTCTGCAAAATGTCTATTTTCAAGGGCTATGTATTCTATATAGCGACCTTTCTAAAAATTCATTTGGCAATAATTTTTTATTCCCGCTACGAAACTTTGATTTTTCAGATTCGTTAGAAAGGTATTCATAAACATATTTAAATATTTTTGGTTTCACTAAAATCCGTTATATTTTACACCCGGTACAGTCAGTCAAAGTTTAAATTCAAATTTTCAAACTATCTAACTGTTTCCAATTCAATATTTCATTGAAATATTCTATTTCAATTGTTTAAATTCTTTGAAAATAACCAATTTAAAAATTTTAAATTGGCTTGCATTTTCCGGGCTGTTACAGTTAATAATGATAATCGTTGCTTAATTCAGACGGATTGCAATAAATTGTAACGAGCTTCGATTCGCTCCCCGTTAGTTCCATTGTGTAGTGTCCGTCCGTACGGTCCTAATGGGTCTGACCGTTTGAAAATCGGATACAATATGATCGAGATATTGAATTTACAAGTTATACAATTATTAAATTAACTAAACATGAATATTAATTATATCGGGCCTCACCCGTTACTTCCTTGGCCCAATTCCATTTCAAATCGTTAATAACAGTGTACTCCTCTTCCCCAAACACCGATCACTCCTCGCGTATGCCTGCTCTTCCTTGTTTAAACAATTTTCACCATTTTCCCAAACTAAAACTTAACCCACCTTTTACAAATAAAAATTGGTTTAAAACAAACTTCATCATTTTTTTTAAAGTACCAGAACCGAAATGCATTCTTTCCCAAATACAGTTCGATCTCCTCCAAATGGAAAAACGTCACCTGCTCTTGTTGATAACACACAATAGAATGCCATTTCCATTTCCACAGCATATAAACCCATATCTCCTTCACAAATACTTCATGATTTTCAAAACAAAAGCTATCATGCTTCTACACCACACTATTCACCACCTGTTAGTTCATAACAGTACCCATCGACGCCACCCTCACCAGAGTTCATCGGACCACCTGCAATCACCAACCCGGACTGCCACGACCGAGACCATCCTCCACCTAAAACGCCTAACTACGGCAGCTCACCTTATTGCCAGAAACGATTCTCAAATTGAAACCCCCCTGTAAGATTACCGAACTCAATTGCCCCAGTATTCCACCAAAACCCCTTAAATCGATGCGATTTGGGCTCATAAACATCACGCTATCTCCATTTTTACTCCTCTTCTCCCCTGTTAGTTTTGACAGTCCACCCAAGGTTGGACATCGCGAGCCAGAAACTGAATTATGTTGCACGGAAGTTCGGCTTGTGTAAAATTTTTGGTGGCGGCTCAAGGAATGAAGTGTGGTGGACTGTTAATTAGGTTTTAAAAAAAAAAGTTGAAGCTCATTTATACAGTTAGATCTTTGAAGACGTGGGTTCTTTAGGACCTCAACGTGGTAGGTGTGGTTAAGGAATAGCCAACGTTTTGTTTAAATTGTTTAAGAAAATATCGGTATCCATTTCTTAAACTTCATTCATATACAAACTGCTATAGACTGAATTAGCTATATCGTTGTGACGACCAATGTGCCAGGATCCAGAAATATAATAATATCGGTAGATTAACCCATATTGTGAAACCCTAAAATATTGATATAGGGTGCAAAACACTCCAAATAAAAAGTCGTTTATATAATTAATTAAAAATTACAATAAAATTTTAAAAATTTACTTATCACTACGTCTCAAAAGAACCTTGTCTAAATTCGAAACCGGTATCTAGTTATATCAAATAAACCGTTATGGTCAAAAAACGATTCTATAGCGACTATTTTAAAATTTGATTTGGACACAAATCAAAATCTACACGACGAAATCCCGATTTTTCTCTTCCACTAGAAAAATATACTTCACCAGCTCCAAACGTTTCTTGTTTCATAGAAATCCAGCTTAAAACGAATCCTGTACCTTCAGTTGAAGTTCAAATCGTAAAATAATGAACTACTGCGCCATTTTAAGCTCGATTTTAATTATAATGTAATTATACGTTCAAACTTCGTTCAAATAATATATTCGTTATTATAATTCAACTCTAAACTAAATTATATACTTTGAATTGTCCAGTTCACACAATATTGTGAATTCCACTAATTCTGATTAATTCTGAATTAAATATATTATTTAATTATTATTTTAATTAAATATTCAAGTTATTTAATTCAACAACCATTTAATTTTCTAAATCAGTATTTAAATAATTAAATAAATTAATTATATATCGCAGAAAATACGGGTCGTTGCATTCTTCCCCACTTAAAATAATTTCGTCCTCGAAATTGCTAAGGTAGAAAACAAACCCTATCGACCGGTTAGAACTTATTTGTTCACTTCTTAACTCCTATTTTCCACTGAACCAATTTAAATTTAATTAAAATATTAATTAAGCCTTATTAACGAAATTTTTCTAATGCCTTAATTTTTTTGAAAATTTCGTCGGCGTCTCCTTTGTACTGGTGAATAGCTCAAACTCCAACTCGCCTCTCTGGGCCTTCTCCAACGCAAAAGAAAATCAAACAGCCAAGTGGCTTGCCAATCCGGCTCATAAATCTAATATCCAATAGAAATATAAACTTGTACCTTTTTTTGGCATATCATTTATATCCTTTCCACCTGTTATCAATTCAGCAGATACAAGGGTCATCCCAATCAAATTCCAATCTGTTTTTATCCACAAATCCAACCATTTGCTTATACCTAAGTCGAATTCAATTTCAAATCAATGTTCCATTTTCAATTTTTAAATTCTTAACTCATCAATCCAATAACATTTCAGATTCTATCTCATAATTCAAAATCTGATTCTACTTGATATATCGTATCCAATTCAATTTCCAGTTAATTGGTTTCAATTCAGTTCCAGCTTGGTTTCACAAATTTCTATTTAAATTTGTTTTTAATTCAAGCAGTCTCTTCCTGGGAGTTTTTAAACAGTCTACCTCTTTTCAAAAATCAAATTTTCCTTTTTGAAATTCAACACAACTTGTTTTTTCCAAAACAAATTCAAAACAGTATCTCTGGTAGTAATCCGTCACTTATAAACTCGAAAATGAACACTGATGATGTGGCCAGCATCATTAGGCCTATTTCCAAGCTACTGAAGTGAGTTCAATACTATATCACTTTTCAAAATCATTTATAAACACTTCTATTTTGAAATACATTTCAAAATATCATTCACAATGCTGTAAAACAATTTAAAACCTCCCAGGAACTTAAAATTTCCTTATTTTAAATTCCAAATTCTGATTTAAATTCAGATTCATTTTATCGGTTTTCATATGTTACACTTTTATGAATTCAAATTGGTTATCTATAACCATTTCACTTTTTATAATCTTAATTGATTATAATAACAACCAATATATCCAATATATTATAATTCCGATATATATATTCTCTATATCAAAATATATTTTGGGTAAAATTATTTCCATTTACCCTTTTTCCATAACATACCATGTTGATCAAAGTATTCAAGTGTTTACAAACCCCTACCAATACAGTGGATCAAACTGATCGACCAGAACCCATAAACACTCAACCAATAAATCTCCACAATATAAAATCATTTTATATTGAATAACAAATACGCGCTCATATATATACACTCAAACTCAATCTAGGGTACTACTAACCCTATCTCTACTAAGTCACGCCACAGAGCCAAGATAAATCACTTAACCTTATGCTCTGATACCAACTGTAACGACCCGGTTTTTAGCGACTTTGGTTATCGACATAAACTCAATGACGACTAACCAAACATCGAAAATACCGGTAGTTAATGAAAGAAATCAGAGGGTGAAAATAGATAAGATAGAAACTTAGAATAGAAGAAGAAGAAGAAGAAGAAGAAGAAGAACCTATAACATCCGAGTAAACACGAATCTCACAGCGGAACGAATAAAATATAACATAACTTTGAAATAAAAGATTGTACTTGAATATACATATCATTATCAAGTACAACACTTACAACACAGCGGAATAACAATAGCTATATAAAATCCTGAAGCCTCCCGCTCCAGCTCTTCAAGTATCTGTAAATCCCGACTACTTGATTGCCCGTACAAAATTGGGCACCCAAGAGTTTAGGGAAAACAAAACAAAATAAACTCCAGGTCAGTTATGGGACTGGTATGAGTAAAACAGTATAAAACAGTTTAAACAAGTAAATGATATCTCATAAGACCACGCCATATAACGGAACGGGTTTTTCCCTTATGAGAATCCAAATTAGTTTGATTCAACTTTCAAATCATTTTGAAAGTAACGATAAATCTTTATATCAAAAACTTTTGATATTATAATAATGTCTATCAACAACAATATAATAATCATCTAGCAGAACGCTTTCATCTCACGTTCTACATATATAGTATACAATCAAAACCGCAAGCACGTATTGGGCAATGGATTTCCAACTATGACAAGGTATGGAACCACCTTCGCTAGTGTACCTCTAGAGAGGAATACAATGGGTTCAACAAGAACATCTTGCAACCCGGCCACACATGACCGACCACTCATTTCGCTTGATTGTATCGAATGTATATCACCAACGGTTGGGATCAGCAACCGTTTCCCAAATGGGACAACATCAACAATAGATTTTTAGAAGTAAATGAAACTCTAGATGAGGTGATTATACACCCTAATAGGTGCGACCTACATAGCCATGCCGCCTACCCGATTTTTGTCATTTCCTGGTTGTGAGGCTAGAGGCCATGCTTATCTCTGACAGATCATACAATTATTAACTTTGAATGTCACATCGTTATACCCACTAAATCACAAATTGACTTCCTCAAAAATACAATGGGTATATAGCTAATAGAAACGAATTCCTCTGCCACCAAACGTATATACGTTGAAGAGATCAACTTATGCGATCTATTTCATATACTTTGTCAGAAATTCTTCCATACAGGTCCTCCTGGGACTGGACGAACCGAAGGCACTATTCAGAACAACCATCTTAGGCAATCTTTACCTAAGATTTATACAACAGCCCTTGCATTTTACTCTGTCTTCAATTATCTTTGGCATATATGCTTCGCAACGCTTATGCCAATACGGAGTGGTTCTTCGGATAATAATCCAACCGGTCTCTCCATATTAACAACGTTAAAATGGTCGAAAACTTCGATAGTCGGTGAGTTAACTATCAAAGAAAAACACGTGTGAAAACAACGATATTATTTCCAAATGGAAATTATATTGATCAATCATCATTGAACATTATCTCTTTAGTTCATTAATTTATTTATCTCCTATTTCCATATATTCAACATTTCTTATTTTATATTATCAGAAAACATTTTTGATTCTTATTTGGAAAACATTTCCAAAACTCCTTCACTATCAAACCTTACCATTCCTTAGTTAAGAAGGAAGTCAATCAAGTTGGGGTATAATTACCTCTTAGACCTTAACTGAACAACGTTTTAACTTCGAAAAGTCAAAGTTTATCTTTTAAACCTTTAACAAACTTCCTTGTGAAACTCTTGGATTCTATTTACGAATCCACTTCTTTATTGAAAACATTGGTTATAACGATAGTGTTATAATCCCTACTTTCGAAATATCTAACTTCAATTATAACTTTTATTCTTTAATGTGAAAAATAAACACCTAAATTATAAATTAATAATTCTTGATTTAAACACCGGAAAGCATAAGTACTTTACCGAATTCGATATAATCGAATTCGCCGATTAACTTTCTTCGAGTAATCTCTATTTGATTAACTCTTCTTCGAATAACCTATATTCGATTATCTCTCTTCGAATAACTTAAATTCGATTAACTCACTCCTTCAAATAAACTATATTCGATCTCTTTCTTTCGAATACGCTATATTCGATTTAACTCCATTCGAATAACTAAATTCGATTAACTCCCTTTGATTAACTATTAATCAATAACTCCTTTCGATTAACTAATAATCGATAACTCCCTTCGATTAACTAATAATCGATAACTCCTTTCGATTAACTAATAATCGATAACTCCTTTCGATTAACTAATAATCGATAACTCCTTTTGATTAACTAATAATCGATAACTCCCTTCGATTAACTAATAATCGATAACTTCTTTCGATTAACTAAAAATCGATAACTCGACTCGACTAACCATATTTGACTAACTCGACTAACTTGGTTCGACTATCCTTGTTCGACTAACTTGGTTTGACTAACCATACTCGATTAACGCAACTAGACTAACTTAACTTATTTAACTCAACTTGAATAACTCGACTCATTTAACTCAATATTCTTAACTTGATAACTTAACTCGATTATCTTAACTCGAAAATCTTAACTTGATAACTTAACTCGATTATCTTAACTTGATAATCTAACTCGATTATCTTAACTCGAATCGATTAACTTAAATTTGATTAACTATGATTAATTAACCCTAACTGGTTAACTCTAACTAATTAACTCTAACTGGTTAACTCTAACCGAATAACTAATATTCGATTAACTCATTTCGATGAACTCTTTTGAATTAACTCCTTTTGAATAAACTATATCCAATAACTCCTTTAATTCTATTCGAATAAACTATATTCGATTAACTCCTTTCGAATAACCAATATTCGATTATCTCGCTTCGAGTAACTTATATTCGATTACTCCTTCTTTCGAATAAACAATATTCGATAATCTCTTTTCGAATAAACTATATTCGATAAATCTCTCTTCGAATAAACTATATTCGATTACTCCTTTCGATTAAACTAACATCGATAACTCCTTTCCTTTAACTCTATTCGAATAAACTAATATTCGATAACTCTATTTAACTCTATTCGAATAACTAATATTCGATAACTCTTTTTAACTTTATTCGAATAACTAATATTCGATAACTCAAATTTGATTAACTCTAATTAATTAACCCTAACTGATCAACTCTAACTGGTTAACTCTAACTGGTTAACTCTAACCGAATAACTAATATTCGATTAACTCATTTCGATTTATTCCTTTGAATTATCTCCTTTGAATTATTCCTTTGGATTATCTCCTTTGAATTATTCCTTTTCTATTTGTTTACTTAACAAATAACTATTCCCTTTTCAATTCTATTTATTTAACAAATAAATATTTCTTTTATCTTTTCTATTTATTTAACAAATAAATATCTCATTTATAACATTCTATTTATTTCCTATAAATAAATATTTCCATTTAATATATTTGTAAATGTTTTACAAATATTCCCCTTTAAAATTCTATTTGTAAATGTTTTACAAATATTCCATTTTCTATTTTATTTGTGAATGTTTTTACAAATATTTCTCTTTCTATTTTATTTATTTTCTAAATAAATAACCCTTTTATACTTCTATTTATTTCCTCAATTAATTCCCCGTTTATCTTTATTTATTTTCTAAATAAATAATTCTCTTTCAATTCTATTTGTAAATGTTCTACAAATATTTCCCCTTCTATTTTATTTGTAAATGTCTTTACAAATATTTCTCTTCCTGTTATATTTGTAAATGTTTTACAAATATTTCCCTTTCTTATATTGGTTTTACACATATTTTCCTTTTTATATTTATCTATTTATTTTCAATAATCACTTTGGAAATTTCCTTTTTAACATTCCAGTATTCCTTATGGTATTTAATGTACCATATAACAATGATCGGTATCATTCAAACATATAAAATCATCAACAGGTTTCATATCACATCATATAACACAATATATAAAACAAACAGTATTTTATATATTGAGAAACCCAGTTGGGTCCCTCCAACATGCTTCCCTACATCACAGATGTTAAACAATATAATTAACATCGATTTCATTTCAATATGAAATATTCTGCTAAACAGAATCAATGTTTGATTAACGATTTATATATATATATATATATATATATATCGTTATATATTTTTTCAACCAATACATAAGCAATTCAACCAAACAGTTAACACACAGCAATCAACACATCATTATCAGTTCTAAGAATATGTTATAAAAATATAACTGTTCAGAGTTGGTGAGTTTTACTCACATTGGATGATCATCGTTAATAACGATAACCATCGCTTAATTCAGACGGACAATTTGTTTTGCAATAAATTGTAACGAGCTTCGATTCGCTCCCCGTCAGTTCCATTGTGTAGTGTCCATCCATACGGTCCTAACGGGTCTGACCGTTCGAAATTCTGATACAATATGATCGAGATATTGAATTTACAAGTTATACAATTATTAAATTAACTAAACTTGAATATTAATTATATCGGGCCTCACCCGTTACTTCCTTGGCCCAATTCCATTTCAAACCGTTAATAACAGTGTACTGCTCTTGCCTAAACACCGATCACTCCTCGTGTATGCCTGCTCTTCCTTGTTTACAACATTTTCACCATTTTCCCAAACTAAAACTTAACCCACCTTTTACAAATAAAAATTGGTTTAAAACAAACTTCATCATTTTTTTTAAAGTACCAGAACCGAAATGCATTCTTTCCCGAATACAGTTCGATCTCCTCCAAATGGAAAAACGTCACCTGCTTTTGTTGATAACACACAATAGAATGCCATTTCCATTTCCACAGCATATAAACCCATATCTCCTTCACAAATACTTCGTGATTTTCAAAACGAAAGCTATCACGCTTCTACACCACACCGTTCACCACCTGTTAGTTCGTAACAGTACCCATCGACGCCACCCTCACCAGAGTTCATCGGACCGCCTGCAATCACCAACCCGGACTGCCACGACCGAGACCATCCTCCACCTGAAACGCCTAACTATGGCAGCTCACCTTATTGCCAGAAACGATTCTCAAATTGAAACCCCCTGTAAGATTACCGAACTCAATTGCCCTAGTATTCCACCAAAACCCCTTAAATCGATGCGATTTGGGCTCATAAACATTAAGCTATCTCCATTTTTACTCCTCTTCTCCCCTGTTAGTTTCGACAGTCCACCCAAGGTTGGACATTGCGAGCCAGAAACTGAATTATGTTGCTCGAAAGTTCGGCTTTTGTAAAAAATTTGGTGGTGGCTCAAGGAATGAAGTGTGGTGGACTGTTAATTAGGTTTAGAAAAAAAGTTGAAGCTCATTTATACAGTTAGATCTTTGAAGACGTGGGTTCTTTAGAACCTCAACGTGGTAGGTGTGGTTAAGGAATAGCCAACGTTTTGTTTAAATTGTTTAAGAAAATATCGGTATCCATTTCTTAAACTTCATTCATATACAAACTGCTATAGACAGAATTAGCTATATCCAATGTGCCAGGATCCAAAAATATAATAATATCGGTAGATTAACTCATATTGTGAAACCCTAAAATATTGATATAGCGTGCAAAATACTCCAAATAAAAAGTCGTTTATTTAATTAATTAAAAATTACAATAAAATTCTAAAAATTTACTTATCACTACGTCTCAAAAGAACCTTGTCTAAATTTGAAACCGGTATCTAGTTATATCGAATAAATCGTTACGGTCGATAAACGATTCTATAGCGACTATTTTAAAATTTGATTTGGACACAAATCAAAATCTACACGACGAAATCCCGATTTTTCTCTTCCACTAGAAAAATATACTTCACCAACTCCGAACGTTTCTTGTTTCATAGAAATCCAGCTTAAAACGAATCTTGTACCTTCATTTGAAGTTCAAATCGCCAAATAACGAACTGCTGCGCCATTTCAAGCTCGGTTTTAATTATAATATAATTATACGTTCAAACTTTGTTCAAAAAATATATTCGTTATTATAATTCAACTCCAAACTGAATTACATACTTTTAATTGTCCAGTTCACACAATATTATGAATTCCACTAATTCTGACTATTTCTGAATTAAATATATTATTTAATGATTATTTTAATTAAATATTCAAGTTATTTAATTCAACGACCATTTAATTCTCTAAATCATTATTTAAATAATTAAATAAATAAATTATATATCGCAGAAAATACGGGTCGTTACAGTTCTTGTGTGTTGTCTCATGGAGTTACTTTATGTTATTTCACCTATCCATTTTTGTCTTTAGACAATATTAGGTGGATCTTCATGAGAAGTAGTTTTGTAGTAGGTTTCTTTTATCATTGCAAATTCTCTCTTAGAAGAGATGGTGATGTGGGAACCTCCAACAATGCCAGCAACGTTTGTAACATGAGATTGAGCATTGTTCTACCATGGTATGATTAGTTAAAGGCCATAAAAATGGTTTGAGCTCTAGTCGCAGAGCAAGACAACTCGTTGTTTATAGCCATTGCTTTGGGAGTTTCGGTGTTGACGTCTTTGTTATCTTCCCTTTCCAGCATTTTTATCTTTGTTGTTGTAGTTGGTTATAACTATTAGTGTCATTTTAAAATGCACGACTTATATTAATAAGATTTCTATGTTTGAAAATAATTGTGTCATTCGCACATATCCATTTGAATGAAACTCCATTTCCTAATCTAATTAAAAGTTGTTCTAGAGCTGAAAAGAATAAAATTCTATATTATATAAATTTTATCAAAGGACCGGTTTTGCGCTATTTTTCGTTATGGGTATAAATACTCACTGTTCCTTGTTAAGCTAAATTTATTGCGTTTTATTGTGTGTGATTTCAGTTTTTGCATTTTTGCGTGACTGATTTCCTTTTTCGCTAACATGTAACTTGAATTGTTTAACTTTCCACAAAATACATTTTTGAAACTTTTGGAAAACGTTGTTTGAAAAAAAATCGCTTTTAAATTTTTTTTTTTTGGATTTGCTTTCTTTTATTTTGGTTTGTGTGAAAACGTAGAGTTAGGATACGACAGTTTGCGTGTGTTTAAAACATTTGTTTTACATTAAAATAGATGATTTGGATAGCATAAAGTGCATGTTACCAAAATTTTAGTTTTCGTGCGAATCTCATATGGAAAGTTAAACGGTATTGAAAATAATGTTTCAAAATAAATATAAGAAGTTATAAAGCGGAAATTAATTTTTGTCACATGAACAGCATAAGAAAGATCTTTGGATGGTTTGTGTGAGTGTTTTAGCGGTGCAATAAGACTGACGATGCGATAAAAACGTTAATGATATCAAGAGAAAGGATATTTTAGCCTTCGAAACAATGTTTGCATGCCTTGTCAGCGATGTGTGCGAGTTACTAATTAACTCTTTTTTGTTTTAAGCCTTCTATACAGTCTGCAGATGGGAAATTTTGGATTATTTTAGGTAATTGAGGTAAAATTTCCACTGTATGTCAGGAAATGGAATATTTATAAGCGAAGGAAACGTTAAAATTCTTCTCTTTGATTTCCTTTTTCCTAGTTTAGGAGAAATTAAATAGGAAGCAATTAGATGCGTTGACGTTTTGGATGGTAGGTATGGATGCAAAATTGGTTGCTTCACAGATTTATTTGTAATCGTTTGAGGGTTATGGATGAAAAGTGATTTTCGAAATTTGCATTCAAATAAAACTGCTAGTATATTTGGGATGTTTTGCATCATGTTTTCAAAAATGTTTTAAAAATTTAATTCAAACACGTAGGAGGATCCAATTTAGAATCATTATGCATACATATTTTATGGTTGAAATGCATTATGTACACTGTGCACATATGCATATAGTTGTAAAGTGGATGTACACAAATGGGTTGTGTAGGATAGTATAAGTAGGCGTCAAATTTTCGGGACGAAAAAAGTTTTGAGGGGAAAAGAATGTAACAACCCGAAATTTTTACAATAAATAGATTAGCCATTTAATTAGATTCTCAAAAATAGGAAATCCTGCAAATAATGGAATTTGACCACAAAACTTTAATCGTTGCGTTCATCTCGGAATTCTGGTCAACTTTCATGTTTGGAGTTTCGCGAACTGAGTCCATATGAAAATGTTACGGATGAAATACGAAAAACAAACGGAAATAAACAGATATAATATATCTTACCATTTATAATCAGCCCTCATTGGGTGAATTAGCCGAAGGGCGGTTGACGCCCTTAGGGGAGCAATAGACCGCTTCGGGCAATTACAACCCAGTGATGGCTAGGTTAAGATGGCTTAGTTTTATATCTAATATTATATAAATGGATGGGTGTTTAATTAATCAAATCTAACGGTTCATGTCCAAATCCAATCCTATGAATAAAGGGGTAAGGCCTCATTCTTTTTTTTACAAAAATCAGTAGGCAGCAGCGAAGATCTGCCATTTCCCTTTCTCTTCCAATCAATTTCTGAATTAAAAATAGGTTCTGTAACAACTCTCCCTAAATGGACCTAGATTTCAACCCAGAAAAGGCCCATCGAAACTTAGGGCAATTCTAAACGGGTCGTCGGTTCCTGTAAGGATTTACATTTGTTTTTATTGAAATTGGGTTCTTCTATTTCACACATTATACATAAGTACATCAACGGAATTACATAAGGAATTACATTTGCATATAATATATATATACACACACACTTTGAATGGAATTCTCACACAACGGAAAGAGAAAATATAATACTGATATAAGATGTACAACTTTATAAAAATCACAGAAATCCAACACAACAGTCAAGATTGCATTTGTTCCATAGGTACATCAATAGATTCATTCTCAAAAGCTTTCATAAGAAGTACAGTAATAATAATTAATAAAAGCATAACATCTTCGTCTTCTGCTTCGATCCTTATTCCGTCTATGGATTCTACCCCAGATACCGACCTGTTGGATATGTTAAGTAGAGGGGTCAGAACATAAAGTTTCGTGTGACTAAAATACGGTATTTACTTAAAATCCATACCCTATATTTTTAGCAGGTTACATGCGTCAAGGTATATCTACGCAACACCAAATCAAGGACACAAATACCAAGTATCTAACCAATGAGGTGGACATCCAAGTCAATCGCTCATTGGTGTTTTTAGGGTAAAGACCCAATGAGGTGGGAATTCTTGGTCACTTATGGCTCTATTAAAGGTGGATTCTTGAGATCTCTTATAACCCTGAGGCGGACACTAGCCTCTTAAAACCCCATCCTAATACGTCAACGTTCTTAAGTCTATACCCTCGATTGTAATATGGGAAGTAGTATTGCAAACATTACTACTTAACTGATATTACGATAGAACACTATGTCGCTAAATACTTCCCTTAGACAGTTGGTGAGCATGCAATGGCCACATATCTTTTATATACCAATCATGTCCCTAGTTAATCCCATATAAGCTTCTAGAGGAAGTGAATATCCCCCATGAACTACCCTACTCTGTTACCGCTTATGCCTAACCACTTTAAGGGAAGGTGGACCCATGGATTTACTTCAAATCTAATAAGGTTGGGTCCTATGACTTGGTTCCTCTCTAAGGAATAAACCTTCGGAGGGGATCCAAGTCCCAACCACTTAAGACCCAAATTAGATAAGAAGAGAGTCACCCCCTTATGTCCTTCTCAAGGTGTAGTAAACCTTCCTATTTTCACACACAATAGACTATATAATTATATATACATATATATATACACACAAGACCTCTCACATTAAACCGTATACCTGTAGATGTTGGGTACGCCAGGCTGTTCCGGGCAGGCTTCCACAAAAAGTAGGTTTATCTCGTGTCATAGTGTACTAAGTTTGAATGGCCCATAGCACCCAGACCTCTCACATAGTCGGGCCTACTTGTGGTTGCTGGATCTGTCGGACGGCTCCGGGCAGGCATATACCCTAAACGGCAACTAACCTCGTGTCTGTGTGTCACTATTTATATGTGTAAAACCTTCTATACATACACAAGCAATCAATATATATGAGGACATTTCAAATTCGAATTCTATCATAATCGCATTTATTATGTTAATTACGTTGATTACGTTATATAATTATAAAAATTATAACGCATAAATAACGCTTAAAGTTCGTATGAACGGGAGAATGTTCTAATGAGAAAAAAATTGTCAACTTGTCCTATATTAAGGTATAACAGTTAATTTCGATATTTTGACTGCTACATTTTAGGCATGATGGCATAATAACACAATAACAGATATCATTGAATGGAAAATACACATACATACACATTTCATCGTGCATCCAAGGCTTATTGGAATGATTTTGATAATGGATAAAAAAAATAGAGTATAATATACACATATGTTCATAAACATATACATGTATATTTATAAGCTCCACTTTATCTTGTTCACCCCTTTTTGGTGTATTACACATAAAAATGTTTTTATTTGATATATTTCAAGTATGAATATGTTTGGATTCAAAATAGAACCCAAACCTAATCAAATCATGGAACAAACCAAATTTAAACCCTTTTAGGTTACAATCAAATATTTACATAATAGTGAATTACATAAAGTAGAAACACAACACCCCTTTTTATTCTCAATTCAATATTAAGATCCAAATCCACAAACCCAATAAATTGACAATTCTTACGCAAAACATAGAATAGAGGATTTGGGGGGGGGGGGTTATATTGATGTTATCGTTTGCCAAATCCTCTTAGGCATAGCTATCAACATGTTAATCTATTAAAAATAGAATATGACTAAGAAACACAATATTCCACTCACAGATCTAAAAGAAAGAACAATAGAGTTCTTGTTATAGATTCAGATCTGGATTCAGCATTCGTGGTAAACGTGCTCCAGTCCTTCTAACAGATGTATAAGAATCACCTTTAGAATCTTATGCATATAGAAAACTAAATTCTAGAATTCATACTGAAATCTATGTTTATTTAGATTAATGAAAAGATAAGAATGGAGGATAGAGGAATAGAAGAGAAATTCCTAACCTTTCTAGAATTCAGCAATGGCAGAAGGATGATATGGAGGTGGGGATAAAGAAAGTGACTAGGGTTTATTTGTGAGGTTTGAGGGACTATATATAGTCGCTTGTGTAAGCGTGGGCCATTAGATTATTTAGATGTAATCCTGACCATATATTTATATATATTTCCCTAGAAAACCCTTACCAAATAAAGATTCATTGGGCCTTTCAGTCGTTAAGCAGACGACCTGGGCCGATCGACACCCCTTCTAGGGGGCGGTCGAGCTCCTGGTCGTTGAAACGCCTAATGAACATATATGGCGCTGAGATGTTTAGTTAAATAATACATTACTTTATTTGTTTAATCCCTTTCCTCACTTGCAATATTCTCTATCCCCTCTATCTTATCCTTAGTTTGAAATTCAAATTGAACCTTATTTATTTTAATATATATTTTGGATATATATAAATATATTACTCAGTTGATTATATAATATATATTTTTGTGTTTTACTATCCAATTTCATTTGCTTATAACCTCTTCATACTTTCACCGTTTTCAGCTTATTATGTATGATAATGATTCATAATTTCGCCGCGAATCCAAATAAAAGATTTTATTTAGACAAATTCCTAAAGCTGCAAAATCTTATTTTCCATCCTTATTATTAAATCGTTTATTTTTATATATTGTCAAGTTTATGTCTTTTACGGGGTGTTACATTCTTCCCCCTTTAAAATAGATTTCGTCCTAAAATCTGTTTAAAAGGGAAAAAACACAACGCGCTCGAAACATTCATGTTGTACATCTATGTTATTTTTAATTCATCCATAAGCATTCATGACTCGCAGTGATTATGAACTGCAGACCCACAAAAGTGAGCTCTATCCTGGCGTGTAGGTGTTATAAGTAATTCAATATGTATGCCAAACAAACTAATTATACATCTATGTCTATATGAGTGCACTACGTGATGATGTTGCATTCATTTCCTAACATCCAATCTAGCAATCACAATGCATCCATAAACATTATTTTAAGGAAAAATTACCCGAGGGTGAGTCTGTCTCATCTTATCCTTGGTCTCCCACGTGCTTTCCATAGGATCATTTCCCCATTGTACTCGGACGAGGCGAACGGTTTTATTGTGAAGTCTCTTGATTCCGTGCTCTACAATCCTTGCAATGGCATGGGGCACCTTGGACTCCAACTCGAGTTTTTCTATGTCCCCAGTTTCATCAAGCTCGAGTCTGATGGCAGAATCATGAAGGCATTTCCTTAGACGAGATACATGAAAAACATTATGGATTCCCGATAGATGCTCTGGAGATCCACTCGATAAGCCAAAGATCCTATCTTCTCGATGATGCAAACAGGTCCAATAAATATAGGAGCCAACTTCCTAGACTTCCCAAACCGAACCGTCTTCTTGAGAGCAGATACTTTTACGAATACCAAGTCTCCAACATTAAACTCAAGTTCTCTCCTTCGTTTATCAGCATACGATTTCTGACAGTCTTGGGCTGCCTTCATTCTCTGAATGATCAAGGATATCTTCTCTATGGAATCACTGACGAAGTCTGGTTCGAGTAGAACATTGTCCTAGTTTCCCACCAACAAGTTGGCGATTTGCACGGCCTCCCCATAAGCGCTTCAAAAGGGGCCATACCAATCTTCGTTTGAAATCTATTGTTATATGTGAACTCTACGAGTGGTAGGTACTGCTCCCAAACTCCTCCAAAGTCGATGATGCAAGCTATGAGCAAGTCTTCCAATATCTGATTTACTCTTTCCGTCTGGCCATCAATCTGCGGATGATAGGCTTTGCTTAGGTTAACGGTTGTTCCCAATGCTGCTTGTAGGCTTCTCCAAAAAATCGCTTGTGAATAAGGGATCTCTATCACTCACAATACTCGATGGGTGTAACGACCCGGAAAATCTGAACCAAATTAAAAATTTTAAATTGGCTATTTTGGTGGATTTTAAATATTTAAAATAAATATTTTAATAATAACGATGAAATGTATGTTTGAATCAATGTTGAAAATGAAATAAATTAATTTGAATTATAAACAAGACCTAAAATAGCGCGGTAGTTTCAAAATTTGAATTCAAACTTTGACTGACTGTACCGGGGGCAAAACAAAACGGATTTTAGTGAAATCAAAAATATTTAAATCTGTTAGGGGATACCTTTCTAAGGAATCTGAAAAATCGAAGTTTCATAGCCGAAAGCAAAAGTTATGGCCAAATGAATTTTCTGAAAGGTCGCTATGGAAATTATATAGCCCGTGAAAATGGCCGTTTTGCAAACGACCTCGGAATTCGACGAAACCACTTTTGTTTGATCCGGGATGTGAAGTTATTACTAGGTTTCAAATTTCATAATTTTTGAAGCTAGTATGTGAGCGTGGCAAAGGAAAACGTGTTTTGGTCAATTACAGCTAAATTGGATCGACCAGAAATGGGCCATTTTTCAAACGGTCTCAGAATTCGACGAAACTAGTTTTGTTGGGACCGTATCGTCAAAACATAGCCAAATTTATTTTTCTGTAATTTTTCGAATCAGTTTGTGGCCCTGGCAAATTGAAATGTACGTTCAAATTAAATATTGAATGTTTTATATTTTAATTTGAAGGAAAACTGACTGAAACATTCGAGTGGGCCTTCGAAACATATCCCATTATGTTCAGAATGGGTGTAAAACGCTAGGGACGACAGTCGTTGGGTTTGGATTGGTGTTCGTGGGTGAAAGAGGGTATTTTCGAAATTTAAAAATATATAAATAAATAAAAAAATCTAATTTGTCCATCTCAGTACTCTCTCTCCCCTTCACCCACGACGAACGACGGAAAAGCTTCAAAAGCTTCCCATTCATTTTCTGATCAATCCACGCATCGAAATCAAACACTCCAGTTAAGGAATTTGTAGAGTTTCTCGAGATCTTCAAATCCATATAGGGTTTGAATTTTTTCGTTCAGAATTGGGGGAGAATTCGACTTCGAAAGTTCGGGGCCTCATCTCGCCGCCGCCGTCACCTCCGACCACCGGAGTCTACCGCACCACCGTCGTTCGTCGCGCCTCTCTCCCCTCTACAGCGTGGCAGTGGCTGATTGACGCAACACTTCACGGATCGAGCAAAAATTCAAAACCCTAGTTTTGAACATCAAAACGAGGTATACGGCTCTGTTTATTTTCAACTGTTTTAACACTTTTAAATCGTTGCAAACTTGTAAAAATCATATCTTTTTCGTTTCTTTACGAAATTCAGTGAAACAAGAGACAGTGGACTCGTGTGGACGTCTTCTGCATTCTAGAAGAGACCGCATATTTTTCTGAGCTATCTGCTATTTTTGGTGGAGTGGAACCCAATGTGAGATTTCTAAATTATAAACGATATGGAAAACGACGATGTATAAATTAAATAGTCGACGTATGAGTTATATAAGCATTGTACACCTCTTGTATAAGCGTTGTATAAGTTGTACGTTCGATGTATAAGTTATATATGCGTTGTAAAAATTATATATGTGTTGAAATAGAAGTGAAATACTATATATATAAATATATATATATATATACGCCCCTCGTCCACAAACCATGGACGATATTTATTGGTTGTGATTGGTGTGAAAATTGATTGATAGCGAATGGTTGATTGAAATTGTTTGTGGTTGAAATTGATTGATTGTGGTTGAAAAATACCCGTTTGTGGTTGAGAAATATTTGGTTGAAACCACATAGGATTAGTTTGTGGAAATGAAAAAAAAAATACATGCCGCTTGCGTGCGAACTAGATGCATGATTCCCCATTGTCAAAAGCTGCGAGGCTTTAAGGTAGAGCGAGGAGCCATACTAGGGACGGTCCCGGTTTTAACTACCCTGCCGTTATGCTGTCGAAATTTTGAATAATATTCATGTGTTAGAATTATTTTCATTTGTTGAAACTATATTTATTCGTTGAATAGAAAACCTTCATGTGTTGAATCGATATTCATTCGTTGAATAGAAATTCATGTGTTGAATGGTATTCGTGTTTTAAATATAAAAATCACCTTTTTATCTATATATATAAACTATAGAAAACCTTCATGTGTTGAATCCATATTCATTCGTTGAATAGAAATTCATGTGTTGAATGGTATTCGTGTTTTAAATATAAAAATCACCTTTTTATCTATATATATAAACTATAGAAAACCTTCATGTGTTGAATCGATATTCATTCGTTGAATAGAAATTCATGTGTTGAATGGTATTCATGTTTTAAATATAAAAATCACCTTTTTATCTATATATATAAACTATAGAAAACCTTCATGTGTTGAATCGATATTCATTCGTTGAATTGAAATTCATGTGTTGAATGGTATTCGTGTTTTAAATATAAAAATCACCTTTTTATCTATATATATAAACTATAGAAAACCTTCATGTGTTGAATCGAAATTCATTCGTTGAATTGAAATTCATTTGTTGAATGGTATTCGTCTTTTAAATATAAAAATCACCTTTTTATCTATATATATAAACTATAGAAAACCTTCATGTGTTGAATCGAAATTCATTCGTTGAATTGAAATTCATGTGTTGAATGGTATTCGTATTTTGAAAGAAATTGTTTTATAATAAAAATCATATTTTTATTACCTATATGAACTATATAAAATAATTGTGTTTTGAAACGAAATGTTTTACAATAAAAATCACATTTTTTATATACACATGAATTGTTAAAAATAGTGAAGTATTGAAATAGAAGACAGTTAGATAAAAATATCATTTTTATCAAAAGTATAAAAATCATATAGTTTTGAAATTGAAGAATCGATATATATATATATAAATAGAATTGAAATATATCGAATAATGAAGCTGCAGTTCGTATTTTGAAACCGTGATTTCAAACGATTAGTGCAGGAGATCCGACCATCGGATTTTCCCGAAATCGCAACCGTTGGGTTCGCTTTGGAAATATCTTTCCAATGACACCAACTTTGTAAAAATCCAACAGTTGGATTGTCTGGAATGTTTAATTCAAATCTGAAGAAAAACAGCGCCAGAATCGATTATATATATATATATATATATATATAATTATATTAAATCGAATAACGACGCTGCAGTTCGTATTTTGAAATCGAAACTTCAAACGATTGTACCGGGAGATCCGACCGTCGGATTTTCCCGAAACTGGAATCGTTGGATTCGTTTTGAAAAGATCTTTCTAATGATGTAAATTTTGTGAAGATCCAATAGTTAGATTTTCAGATATGTGTAAATCAAATCTGAAGAAAAACAGCGCCACGGCCGCGTTATGGCCCGAAGCGTCGTTTGAATAAATTGGCTATTTTAAAATAAATAAAAATAGCGATAAATCGTTATAAAATATTGTAAACGATATGGATGTGAAATTTAGAAACTAACTGAAGGTTGGCTAAGTCGAATGTTTTCTTGGGTATTGATCTGATGTTGGTTTCGGCCTTCGGGGTTAATATTTGGGAAATCGTTCTCTTACTGATTGACGGTTAGTGACTAATGAATTGAAATGATGCGTAGTATGTTTGTGTAGCACTTGTTTATTATATACGCGAGTTGCTTAGAAAGACCGGGTTTATCCCATTCTGAATAACTGAATCGACGATAAGAAATCGAAGATGAAGACGGTGGTCGAAGACCGGAGATCTTCACCTCGTTTGGATGGTAACCGATGTCCTGATTGGGAGGCATCCCGAAATATGGATAATGAGTGGTGATCGTCCAGATGTACGTGGAGGTCGATGGGTTTGCGAGGTCTGTAGTGCCTCCGGTTTCATTCAGACCCAGTACGGACTTGCAAATAGACAATGTGTCTGACATTGGAATTTATTATGTGTGATTGATAGCCATCAGTTGCATGGTGTGAATTGCCTATGTGGCATGCTAGGACGCAGTGATCAAGGCTTCTGTTGAAAAGCAAAGTCTTGTGGTGATGATCAAAGCACCGCCTGTGTGGCGTAACTTTGTGTATAACGTGAATTCGCGAGCCTCACACCCCAGTATGAACCAGAAACGGGAGAGGACCTCGGGGGGACATGCGTTTCTTTCTAGCTAGAAGTGGCGTTAGTGGTTTTACACGCCCTGACGAGTGTGACTTATGTGGTTGTTACTGTTGCGAGGTGCCTCGGTTTGATCGGACGATCCGGGTCCGATGGAGTCATTCGTTGGCTCACCTACGCCCCAAAGGGCGGGGAAACGCAGTGTTCAGGAATTTTAATCCACATCGGTGGACCGGCCCTGACGATCCAAGGGTCACTCGAGCTCTTATCCTGAGGGGCGGGCTAGAGCGTCTCGAAGTCGGTAAGGACTATCTTTTGCCTTGGTTCATGACAGAAATCCAATTTCCAAATATGTGACTGTGCGGTTTTGATTGTATACCTATATATGGCGACATAGTGGTATGGGGCATTAATGCCGTCTATGATTGATACTTATGATTTGAAATTGCTTTTGAAATATATAAACACTAGTAATAATATCAAATGCTTTTGTTTTATTCGTATCAAGCATATTTTGGCCACTATAAGGTAAAAACTCTATCCTCCGGTTTGCGTAGCATTGTGTGATTAGAACTGAGTCTTATAATGGCTTCATTTTTATAAAAAGCATTGCGATGTTTAAAAGAATTATTTGTTTTAAAGCACTGGCAATCCGATGGAGTAAACCCGTTCCACAAAAGTGGCGTGGTCATGTGATTAGCCATATTTGAAATATGTTAAGTAGATTTCTCATACCAGTCCCATGACTGACTCGTAGTTTGTTTCACTTGCAAACTCGGGTGCCCCTTTTTCTACATGGGCAGCCTTGTATTCAGGTTTTAGCTGGCTCTTTCTGGATAGCTGGAGCTGAAGATGGATTCTATTATTTATCTCTTTTTATGCTGTTCAGATCCTATTGTACATATTATGTTTGTTTTCCGCTATAGACATTTATGTATAGCCGAACTGTATTTGTACTAAGTATGATCTTGTATACTGTGTAACTCTGATGATTACGTTTATCCAGTATATTCTATTGTGCATTATCTGGTGTATTTATTAACTTCTATTCTACTATTATCTGCTTATGTGTTATATTCTAAGGATTGCCCTTGCCACCGTCAGTACGGGGTCGTCACAATGGGATACCATGTAATCTGACTATCCCTTCAACATATAGTTGGGCTAACGAGGCTGCAGACCTTGTCTTCTTGACTAATATAAAATGGTCGCTTTTGGTTAAACAATCTACCACAACCCAAATAACTTCATTACCCATTTAGCTTCTAGAAAGTCCATCTACAAAGTGAATGAAAATATGTTCCCACTTCCACATGGGAATCTCTAAACGTAGTAATAACCCTCCGGGTTTCCCTTGCTCTACTTTTATTTTTTGGCCTGTCAAGCATTTGGCTATGAACTCGTCTACATCTCTCTTCATTCCTTCCTAATGGAGATTCCTCTTTATATCTTTGTGTATTTTATCCCCACCAGGGTGTACGGTCATTTTTGACCTATGGCACTCCTTTATAATTTCTTTCCTCAACCCTTCATCCTTAGGGACTTAAAGTCGTCCATCCCAAAGTAAACTTCCATCATCACCAATCGAATATCAAGTCGAATGGAGAAATGTCTCCTTCTTTCCCACTTTCTCTCTTAGTCTTCTTAATTCTTTGTCAAGGTCTTGTGTACTTCGAATCCTATCTTTTAGAGTAGGTCAAATTATCATAACTCCAAGAAAACCAATAGAAGTGACTGATGAGGGTTGTAAATTAAAATTAGAGAGAAACTCTAATTGTTTCCATTCTGAGATCACATTCAAAGTTGCATGTTTCATACTTAATGTATCTGCCACAAAATTCCACTTTCCAGGGGTATACTGGATCATGAAATCAAAAGAGGCAATATATTCCATCCACTATTGTTGTCTCAAGGTCACGTTGAGAAAATAAATTCTTCATGGATTTATGGTCGGTAAAAAATTCAAATTTTTCCCCTAAAAGATAATGCCTCCACATTTTAAGGGTGAACATTACTGCGGATAACTCAAGGTCATGAACTGGGTATCTCTTCTCCAGATCCTTAAGTTTTCTAAGCATCTACTCTTCCTTCTTGCATAAGGACTGCTCCTAAACCGGTCCTGCATGCATCAGTGTAAACTGTAAACAATTTCGAACCATCATGTATAAGTAGGATTGGCGCGCTAGTTAGTACTTCCTTTAATTTCTTAAAGGCTATGTCACATTTATTACTCCAAGGAAATACCAAATTCTTCTTTGTTATTTGGGTTAAAGGAGTAGCAAACTTTACAAAGTCTTTAATGAATTTCGGATAATACCTAGCCAATCCAAGTAAGCTTCTCACTTCCATAGCATTCCGAGGTATCCTTCATTCCTTGATTGCCTCGATCTTTGCGGGGTCTACGGCCAAGCCTTCACTCGACACAATATGTCCTAATAATCTAACTTCTTCCCTCCAGAAATGGAACTTCGAGATTTTTTTTTCAATTGGTTCTTTCTTAATATCCCTAGAACTTGTCTCAAGTGATTTTCATGCTCTTTATGGTCTTTCAAAATTATAAGGATGTCATCTACGAAGACTAGGACGATCCTATAAAATGGTAGCCAGTCAATACCTATGATAAGGTCATACCCCGTAAAATCCAACGCATACACTTCACAAAGGAACTCGACATTGTTGACATCCAATACTAGGTCTTTGCAAAACAGTTCAAGATACTTAGATCCTCTGATAGGGTTGGCCACCTCTATCAGACTACCAGAAAAAGACATGGGAAGGTTCAACAGATTAACTAACCTCTTGGAGATAAAAGAATGAGTCGCTCCGGAATCGAACAAGGTGTGTACATAATTTCCTAAAATAGAAGTTATACCTTCAAGTGCGGGTTTTCCTTGGCCTTTTGGGGGTCGGCTTTGAATTGGTGTTGAATCTATTGCATAATTCTGGCCACTTCTGATAACTTTGGGATTTGGGAAGTCATTAGACATGAGTCCTTTTTCATGGCAATTGAACCACTTTCCTTTGAATTCCTTCTTCGCCAATGAGGCCCTACAATGCTTGGCCTCATGGCCCTTGCGGTTGCACCTCGTACAAGTCTTTACTTCCTTTTTTAATTTTCCCACTTTCTTATTCTTCTTCGACCATTCCTTTTTCTTATTCTTATTGGGACTTCCTTCCCCTTTCTCACCTTCTTTATCCTCCTTGGACCTTTCAGCCGTGCATAGGGTAGCTGTCTCTACTAGGGTTTCAAAACTTTCCCCAAATATTACTGGGGATAATAAAGTTTCCATGAGTAGGGAGTTCAACCCTTTAACAAACTCAAGGCTTTGTTCATGGGGTGTCTACCAAACCTCTTTCAAACTTACTTAATTCGATAAATTCTGCTACATACTCTTGCAAGCTCAAGCTTCCTTGTTTCGAAACTGGATATCCAGCTTTGGAAAAAACTTTGCTTCGAAACGGGTTTTGAACTCGGCCCATGTGAATATCCGGCCCTTGTTCTCTCCAGATACTAAATTCCATCATTCAAGGGACTCCTTTTTTAAGTGCCAGGCCGTAATTCTCCTTTTTACTTCATCGGGCTAGGAAGTAGCTTCGAAAATTCTTTTGCAGTCTGTTATACAAGATTGGGCATTAGTAAAACCTTCCTTTCGGTGAACGATTTCCCTCCAAGATTCGCGAAGTTATTACAGAAGCGAGAAAAGTCAAAGGCTACCTCAGCAGCAGGAGCTACAGGAGTCATTGGGGTTGTATTAGCAATAGGGACTTATTCCACGGTACAGAGATACTGTTGGAATCATTCTGGCAAGTATAGAGGCCTTGCTTGGTTTCCCTACTCAGTAGGATTATCAGCCATTCTACTATCTGAAAAGAAAAGGAAGGATCCTTTAGTAGATACTCCTGAGATAGTACATAAGCTGAAAAGGGAAGAAAATGATAACGCTGCCTACTATAGATGCGTATGCTTATTAAGGGAACTATGTATTATATATATAGTTTGAGAAACCTTTTTCAAATTACAAATATGCCTCTTATACGTATAATTCTCTTATAATAGGGTAACCTGGCTCTGATACCAAATATAACAACCCACCCGGAATGGGCCTAAATTTCGACCCAGAAAAGACCCATCGAAATTTAGAGCCATTCAAAATGGGTCGTTGGTTCCTGTAAGTAATTACATTTGCATAGGTAATATATAATATATACACTTCAAATGGAATTCTCACATATCGGAAAGAGAAAATATAATACTAATATAAGATGTACCACTTTATTAAAAATCACAGAATTCCAACATAACAGTCAATATTACATTTGTTACATAGGTACATCAATAGATTCATTCTCAAAA
Source organism: Allium sativum (assembly GCA_030737875.1). Lineage (NCBI taxonomy): Eukaryota > Viridiplantae > Streptophyta > Magnoliopsida > Asparagales > Amaryllidaceae > Allium > Allium sativum. The sequence goes on along the minus strand of CM060926.1, from coordinate 603,177,412 downwards.
GTTTCCATAATAAGTACAGTAATAATAATTAATGAAAGCATAACATATTCGTCTTTGTCTTTAGCTTCCATCCTTATTCCGTCTATGGATTCTACCCTACCTACTGACCTGTTGGATATGTTAAGGAGAGTTGTCAAAACATAAAGTTCCATGTGACTGAAATATGGTATTTACTTAAAGTCCATACCCAATATTTTTAGCAAGTTACATGTCTCAAGGTATGTCTACGCAACACCAAATCATGCACACAAATACCAAGTATCTAACCAATGAGGTGGGTATCCAAGTCAATCGCTCATTAGTGTTTTTAGGGTAAAGACCCAATGAGGTAGGCAATCTCTGTCACTTATATCCTTATTAAAGGTGGATTCTTATGATCTCTTATAACCCTAAGGCAGACCCTAGCTTCTTAAGACCCCGTCCTAATTTGTTAACATTCTTAAGCCTATACTCTCAATTGTAATATGAGAAGTAGTTTTGTGAACGTTAATATTTAACTGATATTACAGTAGAACACCTATGTCGCCTGAGACTTCCCTTAGACAATTGGTGAGTATGCAATGGCCACATATCTTTTATATATCAATCATGTCCCTAGTTGAGCCCCTATAAGCTTCTAAAGAAAGTTGACATCCCATGTGAACTATCCTACTCTGTTACCGTTTATGTCTAACCACTTTTAGGAAAGGAGGACCCATAGACTTACTTCGTGTGGGTCTCATGACTTGATTCCTCAACAAGGAATAAATCTTCTGAGGGGAACCTAGACCTAACCACTTAAGACCCAAATTAGATAAGAAGAGAGTCAGGCACTTAAGACCTTCTCAAGGTTTAGTAAACCAACCTATTTTCACACAAAATAGCCTTATATATATAGTTATATACACATACACTATACCTCTCACATTAAAACGATACCTGTAGATGCTGGATATCCCGGGCGATTCCAGGCAGGCTTCTACTACAAGTAGGTTTAACCTCGAGTCATCATGTACTAAGTTTGAATGATCCATGTCTCCTAGACCTCTCACATTAGTGGGGCCTACTTGTGGTTGCTGGATTTGCTGGTCGGCTCCGGGCAGTCTTATACCACAAATGGCAACTAATCTCATGTTCGTGTGTCACTATTTATATATGTAAAGTCATTCTATACACATTGTAACACCCCACACCCGCTAAGGTCACTCACTAAGGGAATGCCTTAGTTTTGGTGGAGTATTTTTAGTGAGTATAGAACAGAAAAATTACAACAGGACAGATATAAGTAATACTTGAAAATTTAAACCATCATTTCAATATCAAAACATGTTGGTTACATCACAAAACCATAACAAGAGTCAAGTACATAATATCCATCCTGATAAAATAGAAGTACATAATCCCATTACATAGATAATAGCCAAAATAGAAAAGATAAACCGAGCTTTACTTCTACGGTCCAAGCCCCAAAAGATAGATATAGCGGTCTGGTCCAAGCCCACTAGTGCTAGGCCCACTCTGATAACCTGAGGGTTGGGAAAAAGATAAACAACAACGGGGTCAGACATAAGTCTGAGTGAGTCCTATAACCCTAACAATACAATCATTAAAGTAATTAGGGTATGATATAAACAAGATACGGTACCTCTGGGGATAATGACTACAATAAGTAGCCCACAAAACACAGGATGTACTACGATAACCTAAACGACGTATTTATCCACCCCAGGATAATTACTAGCTTACACCACCCCAGATCTACTCACCCAAGGGTAATTCCTACACTGCACCACACCAGTTCTACCCACCAAGAGTAATTCCTACTTAAAGGTTGATCCCTCTCAAGGACTTAGAAAATTTCCCAAGTAGTTTCGTGTATTCCTAGCCCACTACATAGGTGTCGTCTGCCCCTATCTCCACTACGTGTACTTAGTAATCTTACCCAGTAGTTTCGTGTACCCCTACATAGGTGCCGTCTGCCCCTATCTTTATTAGGTGTACCCACTACTCCCCAACGATCGGCTCCCTACCGTAGATACCCGTGCTGGTCCCACGATTGGGGTGTATCATTCCCCTAAAGTGGCTACCAGATAATATCAACAGTGCACGGCTTTATATCTACACGATGCAACAACGACTTACCAACCAGCCCGGGTCCACACACGCATATGAAACCCGTTGGTCCTGCGTTGCCACCGCTAACCCGTTTTGGCCTCTTATAATCAAGCCCAATATGCGTGTCCCGTCACCCGACTAGAGTCGAGCCCACAAAGATACGTTTGGGATATTGGTTGAAATGGGCCCTCACAAGCTACCACCTAAGCTTGCTATTTCTAGTGAATCCCACTTAACCCTTTAACCATGTCCCCTTACATGTTATAAATTTTGGTTAAGTCCTTTAATCATATCCTAATTGTCATACAAGGTACTCACTAGATTTTCACATGCCACCCATGGCACTTACTTAACCCTTTAATCATGTTTAATTACATGTTCCACCTTGGTTAAGTATTCTAATCGTATTCTCACATGCCACCCATGGCACTTACTTAACCCTTTAATCATGTTTAATTACATGTTCTACTTTGGTTAAGTATTCTAATCGTATTTTTCTATTGCCACCCAAGGCAACCCACTAGTCTCATCATGCCACCCCAAGGCACCCACTTAACCCCTCATGTCCCACTACATGCTAATATGGTTAAGTGTTTCTTAATTCATTAATTAAGATCATGACCTCATAAAGACCTCTCACATTAGACCGTCTTTTATGACTGCTGGATATGCCGGTTGGTTCCGGGCAGACTTCTTTCATCAAAAGGGTCTAACCTCGTGTCTTTACTTTAATCATGTATTTACTTTATGACTAAGACCTCTCACATTGGGCCAATCATTTGTAGCCGTTGGATGGCCGGTCGGTTCCGGGCAGACTTCCGCAACAAAAGGGTCCAACCTCGTGTCTTAGTTGATTAATTACACCTAATTAATCTCCCCCATATTAATTATCCCTAATTAATATCTAGTTTTCCATAACATGGGTAAACCTAACTCAATAGGTAAATTCCCATGGGGTAGACCTAACTCAATAGGTAAATTCCCACTTATGGTAATTTATTTATTTTATGGTATGCTCAATCATACCCAATCATACTTTATTAACATATTTATTAACCCCATCGTTCCCCACGTAAATCGTTCTCATTTCATAACATAATAAAGGGGAAGATCCATCACAAATAGCATGGGCTTAGCATATAACTTTGTCATGGGTTAAGAGGATGTCAACTTGCACATATGAACACATATTAACCCAACTACATTTAACCCAAACTTGCATATTATCATACACACGATTTGCATAACATGTTGCATATGAGCTTGCATATTATCATACATATCTTGCATAACATGTTGAACTTGCATATAAGCATTCTCATAACTTGCATAACATGCTAAACATGCATTTAAGCATACACATAACTTGCATAAGCATTCATATACTTGCATATCACATTAAACTTGCATTTAAGCATATCCATAACTTGCATAACATCATGCACATAACTTGCATAATCTCATACACATAACTTGCATAACACCATGCACATAACTTGCATATGAACTTGCATATAAGCATGCACATAACTTGCTTAACATGTTGAACTTGCATATATGACTTGCATCTTAAAGGAGGGTAAACATGCATAGCATATAAGGGTGTCATCTTGCATATGTATGCATCACATTTAAAAGGGTAAACTTACATGTCATGATTTATGCATAATACCAAACACTTAGCATGCATAAAACCACATACTTAGCATGCATAGAATCAATTACTTATTATGCATAAACACACCACTTAACTTGCATAAACCCACACACTTAGCATGCATACAATCAAATACTTAACATGCATAAAATCAAATACTTAGCATGCATAACACCAAATATTTAGCATGCATAAAATCACATGCATAACTTGCATATCATGTTACATATAACTTGCATATACTCTCACATATAGTTTGCATAACATGTTACATATGCATAAATGTTCAACATAGTGTTTTGCATCATAAAACATGGCATTAACCTTGCATATAACATAAAACTTGCAAATCACATATCATACAAACTTGCATAAACACATTTATCCACAAACATAGCCATGTCTTATCACATCCTACCATAATCAATTTAACAATTGATTATTAAAGCCATAGGAACTCACCAAAACTAAGATTAGCAAACTTATGAAGTAAAACTAGTTGCCAAATATGAAGAAGAAGATGATTAGAGGTTGATTAGCTTGCAACTCTCTTCATTGATTTGTGGAGGCCATGATCAAGTTTCATTTTGCCATAGTTTAGTTACAAGATCTAATTATGAATGAATTAGGGTAGGGTTAGGGTCTTATTTATAGGATTAGGTAGTGTTTTAGGCCCTTAGATTAACCCTAGATTAGTTTAGGTCCGTTAGATTTAGGAAATCTCTAGAACCCAGCCCTCCAAGCCAGCCTAGAACCCAACCTGGTGCACCCAGGTTCTCTGGACGCCGCGCCCCTGTCGACAGGCAAGTCGACAGGCAAGTCGACACCCCTGTCGACAGGCCTGTCGATAGCCCTGTCGAGATGGGTAGGGCGGGAAGCTTCCCGCCTGACCCCGCTGGTTCTATTTTCAAATCCTAATTTAAATTTCTAAATCTGTTTTAAGCTTTAATTTTTCTGCAAACTTCATTGGGCCATAACCGGGCCATACGGACTCCGATTCTTGAAAACTCGGACTCTATTTCGCGTATTTTTCCGAGACGAACGCAATGACGCAGCCCATTTCCCCCAATTCTCACGTCTGAGATTATTTATTCTACGTTTAGTGAATTTTAGTATTAATTAAAATACGGGGTGTTACATTCTCCCCTCCTTAAAGGATTTCGTCCCCGAAATCTCTAAGCTAAGGAGAATGCATATCCTACCATCCAAACAACCATCTACTCAAACCATCAACCACGGGCATCCATTGTCCTTAAAACAATTTCTAATGATGTATGAGCATATGCAAAAAGTGTGTGTATATGTTCCCTATCTAATGTATGAACATATGCAAACCATGATAGTGCCATGCATCCATTATGTATGCGAGAGAACCCTATCGACACATACAACATCTACATGAGTGCACAATCATTCACCAAAAATGCATCATCCATATGATAACACAATCATTATACATCCATAAATATAGTTTCCTACACACAATTTTATGCAATATGCAATATGAAGTGACTGAGCCGATCTAGTGCCTAGAGTGTGTGTATATGCATCCACGAGCAACCACTAGCAAACACTTGCATCCACTTGCATCCATCATACATAACATGTCTCAAACACATGTTTCAGCCATAGAACTATCCTATCTGAAGGTCAAAGGTACTAACGAGAGGACATACTAAGGATAAGATAAGCACAAGATATGCGATGAAGGAGAAGCAAAAGGACATACCCTCCGAAAGAAAAGGGTACCTCGAATGCATCTTCGCTTCCGTCTCCCAGGTAGCATTGCTCTCTTCATCTCCCTTTTGTACTTTGACTAGTTGAACCTCTCTTGTTTCTCAACTTCCAAATCTCTGTCCCAAGGATGCAAGTAGGAGCTCGTCGAATCGTCGCATCACGCTCTACTTCTACTTCTCTAAGTAAACTCGGCTCTACCACCTCTGCGGTCTCATGTAGGCACTTCCTCCCATGGAATACATCATGTACACCACTAAGTCTGTCGGGAAACTCCACCAATGGAATATGCTCCTCCCATGTACCTCCAAAATCCAAGATACATAGTCTCAAAAGGTCTTCTAAAACATGATTCACCCTCTCGGTCTGGCCGTCCGTCTGAGGATGATATGCGGTACTCAAACACAACTGAGTCCCTACCGCCTCTTGCAAACTCTTCCAAAACTCTCTAGTGAAGATAGGATCTCGATCGCCCACCATACTGGAAGGTACATCATGCAATCTAATAATCTCTCGAATGTAAACTGAAGCTAGACATGGAATAGTCCTCCTGCTCTTCACGGGTATGAAATGGGTACACTTAGTAAGTCTATCTACCAAACCCAAATCCCCGTATTACCCTTCCTTGATTTCGGTAATCCTTTGAGACACTATCCCATTTCCTTAGCGGAACTTCCAATGGGTGAAGCAACCCACTTGGTTTCTTTTGCTCCGCTTTCACCAAGCATCTAGCGACATACTCGGCCATGTCTTTCTTCATACCGGCCAAAAAGAAAACTCGCTTCATGTCTTGGTACATCTTGTCCCCACTGGGATGAATGGTCATCCTAGAACGGTGTGCATCATCAAGAATAGCCTTCCTCAAACCCTCGTCTTGCGGTACACAAAGTCCACCGTCTCTACGCAAGCACCCCCTATCGTCTAGGGTGTACCTACTCAAATGGCTGGACGACTCTCCCCTTATGAGCTTCTCTACCAACTCAACCAACTGTGGGTCGTCCCTCTGTTCTTCTCCAAAGCCCCAAAAGAGTAGGCCTAACCTCCAATGAGGCTAGCAAACCGGGTACAAAGTCAACGGAAGGTCTAAAGTCAAACATAGAAATAAACTCTAAGCTCCGTCGTTCAACGAACCACAAACTCGAGGACAACCTTTTTCTACTTAAGGCGTCCGCTACCATGTTACCCTTACCGTGGGTGTATGCTATCTCAAACTCATAGGACGCTAAGAATCCTATTCACTTTTGCTGTCTTAAGACTATGCGCCTGGGGAGTCTCCAATACTTCCCTAAGATGTAGGGCAGGTTTTTCTCCACTCCTAGAGAAAATCAGGATATTCTCCCATGCAAAATCGTCACAACTATCCATCCCTCACGCAGACCACCCTGGTCGAACTCGACATCCCCCAAATGCAAGCCCCAAAGGCCTAAACCAATATCAGACAAACACCCAAGAGATGCCTCCTTCGAACCTAGACGTCCTACGTGAGATGATACTAGTAAAAACGGCTAAATAATTAAGCCCTTGTCCAGCTCTGGATGTCCTCGCCAGTCTCGCTCCAAAACCATCGTTTATCCCATACTGGCTTTGCTCAGCCTATTGAGCACATACGAAAACTTATTTCGCTCCTAGAGAAGACCAAGATGTCATCCACAAAGACCATCACAACTTATTTAGGTACTCCTTGGACACCCTTCTCATCAAACCAACAAAATATGCTGGGGCGTACGTCAAACCAAATGGCATCACCAGCCACTCATAAAAACCGTCCGGAGTCCTGAAGGTAGTCTTCTCTATACTATCCTCAGCCACTCTCAACTGATGAAACTCCGTGGCTGAGTCCACCACGACAACACTGAAGCGCCAACCAACTGATTAAAGAGATCATCAATCCTCGACAATGGGTGTCTATTCTTCTTTGTGAGTTTATTTAGCTCTCTTTAGCCTACACAAAGTCTGAGGGACCCATCCGCCTTCGTGGCAACAACTACTGGAGTGCCCCACTCCGATATACTTCGTCTTATGAACCCCTTCTCAAGCAAATCGCCTACTTACTTGTGGAGTTCCCTCCTCTCACGAGGAGCCACGTGGCACACTGGCCAACACACTGGTTTGGCTTTGTCTACCAGATATATTTGGAAGTCAATTTCCTGCTCCGGAGGTAAACCCTTCACCTCCCCAAACTCATCTGAGTATTCCCGGACCATTCTAACAGATCGCAAACTCTTGACTGACATGTCAAGCGATTCTAGATAACTTAGCATAACAGATTCTATGGGATTACAAGAGATCTCGAGAGTGTTACCCTAGCGGGCCATAAGCCTAACAACTCTCCCTTCAAAATCAAGAACGGCACCCCTACTGGATAACCAGTCCATGCCCAAAACTAACCCATAGCCCGTGAAGCCCAACAAGCATCACATCTAAACTCAACGCTAAGTATAGAAACTTTCAAACCCAAACATATCATGGAGCCCCAATTGGGTTTGAAACAACTAAGGGATCATCTACCAAACTGGTGTCTAAGTGCAGTGACTCAACTAACAATGGTGAGATAAACGAACTCGATATATCAGAATCAAATAAAGTTTGAATCGGATAATAAAGAAATCCAAATTCCAACCTAGACGGTCATATCCCCATCTGGTACCCTAGTCGTGAGGGAATACAACTACCCTCTAGAAGATTCCATACCTTGCCTTTGCTTCTTTGGACAATCCTAATAACGTGTCCTATTCCTCCCAAAAGGATAACTACCAGCCTTCTTCTTCCCTATTCTCCACTCATAACCTCCCACCAATGAGGTTTCATCTTTCATTAACCAAACAACTATTTGAGCCTTCCTCTCATCGTCTATCCTATAGGTACCTACCAGTCCTCCTCCTTCTTGAACCAACTTCTGGTCCGACTAATGTCCAAGTTCCTTGAAGTGGTTTTCCATCCTTATCTATCTTAGAAAGATCATCTATACGCGGAGGGGAAACTCAAAATGAGAGAGAGGAAGAGATTCAAAATGGAGAATTCGAAAGATATAGATATGGCTATTGGGGATTATGCTTTTCTTTCAAAAACTTTTCTCTTAAAAGACATGTTTTTGAAAATACTCCTTTCAAAAATATTCTTAGAAAATAGTTTTTCTAAAAATTTTATCTGTTCCGGTAACCTTAAGCTCTGATACCACGTGTAACACCCCACACCCGCTAAGGTCACTCACTAAGGGAATGCCTTAGTTTTGGTGGAGTATTTTTAGTGAGTATAGAACAGAAAAATTACAACAGGACAGATATAAGTAATACTTGAAAATTTAAACCATCATTTCAATATCAAAACATGTTGGTTACATCACAAAACCATAACAAGAGTCAAGTACATAATATCCATCCTGATAAAATAGAAGTACATAATCCCATTACATAGATAATAGCCAAAATAGAAAAGATAAACCGAGCTTTACTTCTACGGTCCAAGCCCCAAAAGATAGATATAGCGGTCTGGTCCAAGCCCACTAGTGCTAGGCCCACTCTTATAACCTGAGGGTTGGGAAAAAGATAAACAACAACGGGGTCAGACATAAGTCTGAGTGAGTCCTATAACCCTAACAATACAATCATTAAAGTAATTAGGGTATGATATAAACAAGATACGGTACCTCTGGGGATAATGACTACAATAAGTAGCCCACAAAACATAGGATGTACTACGATAACCTAAACGACGTATTTATCCACCCCAGGATAATTACTAGCTTACACCACCCCAGATCTACTCACCCAAGGGTAATTCCTACACTGCACCACACCAGTTCTACCCACCAAGAGTAATTCCTACTTAAAGGTTGATCCCTCTCAAGGACTTAGAAAATTTCCCAAGTAGTTTCGTGTATTCCTAGCCCACTACATATGTGTCGTCTGCCCCTATCTCCACTAGGTGTACTTAGTAATCTTTACCCAGTAGTTTCGTGTACCCCTACATAGGTGCCGTCTGCCCCTATCTTTATTAGGTGTACCCACTACTCCCCAACGATCGGCTCCCTACCGTAGATACCCGTGCTGGTCCCACGATTGGGGTGTATCATTCCCCTAAAGTGGCTACCAGATAATATCAACAGTGCACGGCTTTATATCTACACGATGCAACAACGACTTACCAACCAGCCCGGGTCCACACACGCATATGAAACCCGTTGGTCCCGCGTTGCCACCGCTAACCCGTTTTGGCCTCTTATAATCAAGCCCAATATGCGTGTCCCGTCACCCGACTAGAGTCGAGCCCACAAAAATACGTTTGGGATATTGGTTGAAATGAGCCCTCACAAGCTACCACCTAAGCTTGCTATTTCTAGTGAATCCCACTTAACCCTTTAACCATGTCCCCTTACATGTTATAAATTTTGGTTAAGTCCTTTAATCATATCCTAATTGTCATACAAGGTACTCACTAGATTTTCACATGCCACCCATGGCACTTACTTAACCCTTTAATCATGTTTAATTACATGTTCCACCTTGGTTAAGTATTCTAATCGTATTCTCACATGCCACCCATGGCACTTACTTAACCCTTTAATCATGTTTAATTACATGTTCTACTTTGGTTAAGTATTCTAATCGTATTTTTGTATTGCCACCCAAGGCAACCCACTAGTCTCATCATGCCACCCCAAGGCACCCACTTAACCCCTCATGTCCCACTACATGCTAATATGGTTAAGTGTTTCTTAATTCATTAATTAAGATCATGACCTCATAAAGACCTCTCACATTAGACCGTCTTTTATGACTGCTGGATATGCCGGTTGGTTCCGGGCAGACTTCTGTCATCAAAAGGGTCTAACCTCGTGTCTTTACTTTAATCATGTATTTACTTTATGACTAAGACCTCTCACATTGGGCCAATCATTTGTAGCCGCTGGATGGCCGGTCGGTTCCGGGCAGACTTCCGCTACAAAAGGGTCCAACCTCGTGTCTTAGTTGATTAATTACACCTAATTAATCTCCCCCATATTAATTATCCCTAATTAATATCTAGTTTTCCATAACATGGGTAGACCTAACTCAATAGGTAAATTCCCATGGGGTAGACCTAACTCAATAGGTAAATTCCCACTTATGGTAATTTATTTATTTTATGGTATGCTCAATCATACCCAATCATACTTTATTAACATATTTATTAACCCCATCATTCCCCACGTAAATCGTTCTCATTTCATAACATAATAAAGGGGAAGATCCATCACAAATAGCATGGGTTTAGCATATAACTTTGTCATGGGTTAAGAGGATGTCAACTTGCATATATGAGCACATATTAACCCAACTACATTTAACCCAAACTTGCATATTATCATACACACGATTTGCATAACATGTTGCATATGAGCTTGCATATTATCATACATATCTTGCATAACATGTTGAACTTGCATATAAGCATTCTCATAACTTGCATAACATGCTAAACATGCATTTAAGCATACACATAACTTGCATAAGCATTCATATACTTGCATATCACATTAAACTTGCATTTAAGCATATCCATAACTTGCATAACATCATGCACATAACTTGCATAATCTCATACACATAACTTGCATAACACCATGCACATAACTTGCATATGAACTTGCATATAAGCATACACATAACTTGCTTAACATGTTGAACTTGCATATATGACTTGCATCTTAAAGGAGGGTAAACATGCATAGCATATAAGGGTGTCATCTTGCATATGTATGCATCACATTTAAAAGGGTAAACTTACATGTCATGATTTATGCATAATACCAAACACTTAGCATGCATAAAACCACATACTTAGCATGCATAGAATCAATTACTTATTATGCATAAACACACCACTTAACTTGCATAAACCCACACACTTAGCATGCATACAATCAAATACTTAACATGCATAAAATCAAATACTTAGCATGCATAACACCAAATATTTAGCATGCATAAAATCACATGCATAACTTGCATATCATGTTACATATAACTTGCATATACTCTCACATATAGTTTGCATAACATGTTACATATGCATAAATGTTCAACATAGTGTTTTGCATCATAAAACATGGCATTAACCTTGCATATAACATAAAACTTGCAAATCACATATCATACAAACTTGCATAAACACATTTATCCACAAACATAGCCATGTCTTATCACATCCTACCATAATCAATTTAACAATTGATTATTAAAGCCATAGGAACTCACCAAAACTAAGATTAGCAAACTTATGAAGTAAAACTAGTTACCAAATATGAAGAAGAAGATGATTAGAGGTTGATTAGCTTGCAACTCTCTTCATTGATTTGTGGAGGCCATGATCAAGTTTCATTTTGCCATAGTTTAGTTACAAGATCTAATTATGAATGAATTAGGGTAGGGTTAGGGTCTTATTTATAGGATTAGGTAGTGTTTTAGGCCCTTAGATTAACCCTAGATTAGTTTAGGTCCGTTAGATTTAGGAAATCTCTAGAACCCAGCCCTCCAAGCCAGCCTAGAACCCAACCTGGTGCACCCAGGTTCTCTGGACGCCGCGCCCCTGTCGACGGGCAAGTCGACAGGCAAGTCGACACCCCTGTCGACAGGCCTGTCGACAGCCCTGTCGACATGGGTAGGGCGGGAAGCTTCCCGCCTGACCCCGCTGGTTCTATTTTCAAATCCTAATTTAAATTTCTAAATCTGTTTTAAGCTTTAATTTTTCTGCAAACTTCATTGGGCCATAACCGGGCCATACGGACTCCGATTCTTGAAAACTCAGACTCTATTTCACGTATTTTTCCGAGACGAACGCAATGACGCAGCCCATTTCCCCCAATTCTCACGTCTGAGATTATTTATTCTACGTTTATTGAATTTTAGTATTAATTAAAATACGGGGTGTTACACACATGAGCAATCAATATATATGGGGACATTTCAAATTCGAATTCTATCCTAATTACATTCAGTGGCGGATACAAAAAGTAATTCCAGTGGGGGCAAATTATTTTTTCATACAAAAACTAATAATAAAGATAATACATAAACTTGTTCACACAAGAATTAGTTCATACAAAAATTAGTTCATACATAAACTAGTTCATATATTTAAAGTTGTCCTCGACGAGACTTCATGTTCTGAAAACGTTGAAGAATTGGCTCATTTGAAATGCTATTGAATCTATCTTTTTCGACATACACAGTCAAACGGTCATTTAACCATTGATCACCAATCCTATTTCGCATATGATTCTTCACAATGTTCAAAGCAGAGAAAGCTCTTTCGACAGAAGCAGTGGCAACCGGCAATGTTAGCGCCAACTTGATTAGCAAATACACCAGTTGATACACCTCATGTTTTTTTGTCGCCACAAGTTTTTTTGCAAGATTCGAAATTCCTTTCAAGTCCGAGAACATGAGATTAGATCGCATATCACAAACATAAGTGTCAAGCTGACTTTCTAGCACCATCAATTCTATAGTAGAAAAATCGTATGGGTAAAGTTGGGCAAGACGAATCAGTTTTCCTTTGTCAAAAGCTTCAAATGAATTATTAGGAGACAAACATGCCAAGCAAAGTAGCAACTCTGTGTTAACCTCATTGAAACGGTTGTTCAACTCTTGTAGTTGCATATCAATTACCGTATTGAAAAAATCAAATCGATAATAATGCATATTTGTGATTTTTTGAACCTTGTGTCGTGATCTTCCTTGAGGGTGATACATATTATCCATACCCAAGACATCAATTTTTTGTTGATCACAAAAGTCAACAACCGTCTTCATTAAAGAGTCCCATCCATTATCCCTCATTTTTTGTAATTGTTCCTTGCATACTATACCTATGAAACGTTCAATGACATACCCATTTTTATCCACATAACGAAACATTACCACCATTTGTTCCTTTATGGATATGTCACGAGATTCATCAACTAAAATAGAAAAGAAAGCATCTCCCATATCTTTAATAATAACTTGAATTGTTTCAAGCGCAGCGGCATTAACAATATCTTTTTGAATCATCGGAGAGATCAATTTTAAATTATTTGGAGCATTTTCCAAAGCCGCTGCTCTAACTTCTTCATTATGATTGCATAGAAAAGCTAGAAGTTCAAGGAAATTACCTTGATTACTTGAATTTTCAGACTCATCATGACCACGAAATGCAAGGCCTTGTCGTAAAAGAAAACGAATGCAATCGATAGATGCAGTTAAACGAATACGATATCTAACTCGTTCTTCATCACAATGCTTATGCACTATGTTTTGAATATTTTGTTTTTCATTCATCAAAGCTAGACATTTTCTGTATGCATCATTGTGAGCACTAGTTTGATCGCCTACATGACATAAAAATCTTTCTTTTTTCTTCCATGTCTTAAATCCTTCCCCAATGAATGAATCTCCACCGGCTTGTTTTCTGGCAACCGGTTTGAAAAGATAACAACATAAACAAAATGCACGATCTTTTTCTTTGCTATATTCCAACCAATTAGGAAAATCATCAAACCATTCGGATACAAAACGACGTTTAGATTTTCCAAAATTACTAAATGGAAAATCGTGATCTCTTGGTTGACAAGGGCCTTGTTGTAAATAATGTCTTTGAACTTCATCTTGAATATTTGGATGATAGTCTAATATACGAGTTCGTAATCCAGGATCAGAAGGGAGGTCTTCCATATTAACATCAAGACAACTTCTTTTTGAATTATCAGGATCTATAGCTTTAGACTCTAGCATATTTGATGATGCTCTTTTGAAATATTTTTCCATGTTTTCCTATATTAAATTGACAATGATACACTCACACTGTCATACACATATTATTTATTTTCACATAGAAAACAAATTAAGTTTCATTACATGGTTATGTCATTTTCACAAACAAATTGCATGCATTGTTAATTGATAAAAACTGAAGATCATACCTTTTCACTAGCATAGTTAATTGTTAATTTCACTGCATTGTTAATTGATAACCAAGTATAAAGTAAAAGGAAACGTATTAAAGATGATACCTTTTGCAGTTTTCTTTTGGACTGTTGCCTGTTGGAATGGAGTTGGAGACCTGCTGTTGTCTTTTGATTTGGAGACAAACCTTTGTGCTGCCTATTGCTTTTTTGAAGAGAAAAGGAATACGCTGCTTTGCTGTGAATGGGACAAACATATATATAATATAAAGAAATTGTTTTTTTTTAATCTCAGTGGGGGCCACTGCCCCCACTGGACCCTATATAGATCCGCTAATGATTACATTTATTACGTTGATATTACGTTAATTACGTTGATTACGTTATATAAGTACAAAAATTATAATGCATAAATAACGCTTAATGTTCGTATGAACGGAGAATGTTCTAACGAGATAAAAATTGTCAACTTGTCCTAAATTAAGGTATACAAGTTAATTTCCATATTTTGACTGCTACATTTTAGGCATGATGGCATAATAACACAATAACAGATAGCAATGAATGGAAAATGCACATACATACACATTTCAACTTGCATCCTAGGCTTATTGGAATGATTTTAATAATGGATCAAGAATAGAGTATAATATACACATATATTCATAAATATATACATGTATATTTATAAACTCCACTATATCTAGTTCACCCCTTTTTTGTGTATTGCACATAAAAACGTTCATATTTGTTATATTTCAAGTATGAATACGTTTGGATTCAAAATAGAACCCAAACCTAATCAAATCATGGAACAAACCAAATTTAAACCCTTTTAGGTTACAATCAGATATTTACATAAGGGTGAATTACATAAAGTAGAAGCACAGCATCCCTTTTTATTCACAATTTAATATTAAGATCCAAATCCACAAACCCAATAAATTGACAATTCTTACGCAAAATATAAAATAAAGTATTTGGGGATTTTTATATTGATGTTATCGTTTGCCAAATCCTCTTAGGCATAGCTATTAACATGTTAATCTATTAAAAAATATAATATGCCTAAGAAACACAATATTCCATTCACGAATCTAAAACGAAGAACAATAGAATTCTTGTTGTAGATTCAGATCTGGATTCAGCCTTCGTGATAAACGTGCTCCAATCCTTCTAATATATATATATATATATATATATATATATATATAAGAATCACCTTTAGAATCTTATGCATATATAAAACTAAATTCCAAAATTCATACTAAATTTTATATGAATTTAGATTAGAGAAAAGATAAGAATGAAGGTTAGAAGAATAGAAGAGAAATTCCTAACCTTTCTGGAACTCAACAATGGTAGAAAGAATATGGTATGAAGGTGGGGGTAATGAGAGTGATAGGGTTTGTTTGTGAGGTTTGAGGGCCAATATATAGTCACTTGTGTAAGCGTGAGCCGTTAGATTATTTAGATGTAATCATGTCCATATATTTATATATTCCGCTAGAAAACCCTAACCAAACATCGATTCATTGGGACTTTAAACCGCCAAGTGGTCAACTGGTGGTCGACACCCTTTCTAGGGGGCGGTCGACCTCTTGGTCCCTGAAACGCCTAATGAACGTATATAGCGCTGAGGTGTTTAATTAAATAATATGTTACTTTATTTTTTTAATCGCTTTCCTTACTTACAATATTCTCTGTCCCCTTTATCTTATCCTCGGTTTGAAATTCAAATCCAACCTTATTTATTTTAATATATATTTTGGATATATATATATATATATTACTCATCTGATTATATATATTTTTGCGTTTTACTATCCAATTTCATTTGCTTGCAACATCTTCATACTTTCACCGTTTTCAGCTTATTATGTATGAAAACGATTCAGAATTTCGCCACGAATACAAATAAAATATTTTCGTAGCCAAATTCTTAAAGTTGCAAAATCTCATTTTTCATCCTTATTATTAAATTGTTTTTTATTTATTGTTAATATTTATGTCTTCTACGGGGTGTTACAGGCTCATATACAATCAATCAAACATAAATCTTATAGATTTGAAAGGGGTTATCAAATTCAAATGGAAAAAGGGTATGAATTGACATCTAAGCTATTCTTCATCAGATTTTCCCCTTTTTACCTATTTTCTTGCAAATTTACAAATCTGAAAGTATCCCCTTTTAAGAATAACTGCAGATCTGTAAGAATTTGGGGATTGTAGGTGTAAACAATTATTCAGATTTGGATGCTTTCAAGTGAGTGTGAAATTTATATACAAAGTTGCAATAGCTTAATTATCTCGTTTGTGTTAGATCTTAAATATATGCCTAACATTTATTAGATTTGTTTATAATATTGTTAAATTTGAAATAATTCCTTAGATCTGCTTATGAATGTTGTCAAAAAGCTAAAAGTATAAATTTGTGGTTTTGAATAATATTACTTTTTGGCTTATTTAATTGTTCAAATATTGTCTACAATTGTGTTTGAAAATATATTGTGGTTGTTGAAAAACATTGTAAATTTGGAAATCAGTCCCACAAAACACTATTAAGATGTAGTTTTATTTCGGATCTGTAGTTTCAGTTTTAAACGAAAAATTATGTGATTTTGATTAAAAAGATATAAACCGTTTTGTGTTTAATTTGGTTGGAGTTTTAACTTAGTTATTGTAAATATGTCTTTTTCCTCTTTTAAAATAAAAAGACATTATTTGAAACCAATAAGAAGTATGTCAAATATTGAAAAATGGAAAATTTGTGTAAATTCATGCATATATATATATGTGCATAATTTACATCAACCATCCAAAACATATATTTCTTGTGGTTTGAAATGTGTTTATTACAATATTCAGGCATAGTTTGCAATGACTATAGTTGACGGTCTTTTTGTAAGATTTAGAACGTTATTTCAAGATTGAATACAAAAAGGAATGTTTAATTATTAGTTGAACCAAATCATTAAACTTAACAATAATAATAATAAAAGAAATTAACTATGTTAGAGCAAAATCATTAAACTTAACGATAATATAAATGTTAGACCAAAATCTGGTCCTAACACCCAAATACGGTGTGAAGTCCTCACAATCACAGATCACAGATAATAAGCAGTAAAAAACAGGAGACACACGAGGTTTTTATAGCGGTTTGGCTCAAACTAAGCCTACATCCACTTTATACTTTCTTAAATCCTAAGAAATTACAATTACAATGTCGTCTCACAATCCGCGAGATTAAATTACATACAATATCCTCGTATTTTAATAAAGGAGAGGAGAAAAGAGAATGATTTTATACACGAAATCCTCGTGTTAAACTGAGTTGAATTGGCCTTCTTAAGCACACGAAGTCCTTGCATTGTTAATGGTGGAAGCCGTGAAGAAGAATGGCCAAAAGTCCTTTTATTTACCCTCAAATGGTGTATTTATAGCCATCTACAGCAGGCAATTTGTGAGCCATGTGGCACACATCCCAAAAATTTTGAAATGAGGTGGAAAACGCTGAGATATCTTCTCCAAGTCATGCCATGCCATGTGTAATGAGATCCGGGTTGATAGAAGTGAAATTAGCCGTGAGAATAGGTCAAGATCCACACATGCATGAGCAGGTCCAGGGGTCGGGTCACGGTCACATGGGGCAAGCCGAGCTGATATGGTGTTCACAAGCCAGGGTGAGGGATCGAGCGTTGAAGCTCTTCGGTGGACAGTGCCTAGCGGGTCGTGATGGTCAAGGTGCATCACGAGCCGGTTCGTAAGGTAGTGGTCCACGAGCCTTGGGGGGCGAGCCGGTGAGGACGAGCCGAGGGGGGCGACCCGACCAGGGATGTCACCATTTCCAAAATCCAAGTTCTGTATGCATTCACGGAAACGGGCGTAACTTCCAAACCGTAAGTCCGTTTTAGCCAAACGAAAGCTCTACCTGAAGCTAATTCAGAGAGCTACAAGAGTTATGGAGAAAAGCTTTGTAATTGATGTTTTTGGGTCCAAAAAAGTTCGTCTGTTTGGAGATTCGAGCCGCTCTTTGTTTGCGATGCGACTTCAATCAAATCGCTTCCTATCTTCTGACAATGTTCCCAATACTTGAGCGTATTGTTAACTAGAGATTTCATGTGTGACGGCTTTGACCAAAAAGCATGTCAACAATAAATATATATATATATATACATTATCCATCTGAATCTACGTAAACAATGAAATATATATAATAATGGGTGTTTGAATGAATTTCATTTTATGGAATTATACATGTAAATGTAGTTCATATTAAATGAATATATTTGTGGTGACCGTTGTAGCAATTAGTGTAATTGACCGTCATTGATTGGGGAAAACAAATTTAATTAGGTAGTTAAACCCAATGGTTACAAATTTCTAAATTGGTTAGGATTAGTGTTGTAAACCACAATTAGAGGATTAAATTATAACTGCACTAAGACACGAGGTTAAGCTCAGCTTGTTGTAGAAGTCTGCCCGCAACCTCCCAGCAAATCCAGCATCCACAAGTGGTTGGCTTTATATAAGGGGCCTGGAGCATACACACACACACACAACAACAACAACAACAGGTAATGAATAAATAAATAAATTAGTAATGTCTGTTGGGGTACAACAAATAGATATTTTGGTACTGATAATTAGGGATAACTAATGTCTTAAGTAATTATGACTGTTAGGTTCATAAGTGACATTAATTATAATCAATGAGAATAAAAAATACTTAAAGATTAATTGTTGCCTTAGGAAAATATGACCGTTATGGCCATTAATGGTAATAACCCTATAAGACAGAAATAAATGAAATAAAAAGGAGATTAATGAGTATGGATTGTCGTTTTTAATACTAAGTCCAATATGGAAAATAATTAAATAAATATCCTAGGTTAAAAAGGATGTAACCTTGCTTATTTATACCAATTAATCTAGAACTCTTAATCAAATTTTGAGTTGGACTTAGTAGGTTAATGGTACGAGGTCTGTTGCCTTATTCGACAGAAGCCTGCACCTTCCAGCAGTCAATATATGTCTAACTGATGCGAGATATCATTAACCATAAGAACATGTGGTGATAATTAGTTTGTATATGTATGGTATTTCCGTTGAGAGAAACTAAACGGGAATAACTCAATAACATAGCCTGCTTTAGGTTTAAGGTTTTAAGTGGTCAAATCCACCTATAAAAATGTATTAAGTAATCACATAGCCTACCTCCCATAAATAAAAGCATTAAAGGCTAATTGGGTACGAGTTTGATAATCTTCGTGAGTAGTCCACTTCCTTGGGTCTTAAGTGGCTTTGGGTCGATGAATCCACTTGGGATTAGGTCCTCCAGTTAGGGGTCTTAATTGGTGTTCAAACCCAACTTAAACATAGAGATTAAATGTATGGTATGGTCATTCCATAGGGCTACCTATTCTTCGGGAAGTATTAAGCGTCAAAGGAGATTATCCAATAAGGTCAGCTGGATGGTACAACAAGATTCCACCAGTAGGAAGGTCATAAATGATGAGATATTATCTACCTAACCATATCGGTTTTAAGCGATGAGATACCATCTCTCACCTTATGTGGGGTATGGGTTTGTATGCGTGAATATCTGATGCCTTAACTAGTAGGGCCCTGTAGCTAATGTCCTCTTGTTTATAATAACGTTGAGTAAATCATCGAGAGGTATTGAATGACCAACAGGTCCGCCTAGGGTCTTAAATGATCGAGAGAATCTACCTTATCTATCATTGATAGTAAGGCTTTAAATGGCTAAGTATACACATATGAGTAAATAAACTCTGCAATTAGGAGTCCACTTCTCGGTTTAATAATTAGTCAAAGGCTTCATAAGCGTATGCGTAAACTTTCTATCTCGGTATCGATATTATTAGGAAAACCACTTTGGGAATGGTAGTTAGAGTCATGCGTAAGTGTTTACAAGGTTAGGTTATAATTACTAGCCTTGGTAGGCATATGTCTTGGGTTGAACCTAACGAGATACACCTGTGTACTGTAATCTATGTTGTATTTTTCTTATTCACCAGAACTTGTTGTTCTAACCCTCCCCTCACGACAGCCTCCCAGTTTTTCTAGAGAAGGTCGGATTCTCATAGGTGTATAGGTTTGGCTTTCGATTTTCATTCTCTCTCATGCTCGGTATTGACATGGTGACTTAATTTTTAAAAAAGGTAGTTACTTGAGTTAATACTAGTCTATCCTATTTTGTTTCCAATGTGAGTTATTTTATCGTACTCTAATTATGTTAATGCTCATTTATTTGCAGATATCAGATTTACACACTCCATACTTGAATGTGTTTGAATTTCGATTTTTGACGAAATTTGGGCTACAAAAAGTGTGGGGTATTACAGCCGATGACAGGTATCCGACGATAACTATCCGTAATTTGGTCCTGGCCACCTCCTCTTAGAGCAAGGAAAACCGCGGAATCACCCAACGCCATCTGCCACAGCCTTCTGACTGCCACACCATAGTTGAAGTCAATGTATACTCTAAATGGTGCAACGGACCAGCCTCCGAGCGATGACTTCACCCGGTTATTCCTCAGAGGACCATCTTGGGTACCTTACCACATCCCGCAGAATCCCGATGCTTCCCTCTAGTCCCGTAGAATAATCATTTGGACGTGCTCCTCTCGTGTCTCCAGGCACCACGATGATCTACCCGTTGGGTTCTTCATCTCCATACGCATAGATTGGACCAAGCGCATCACCCCATCGCATTGTTAGATCCTACGTCTAATATTCTAATCACGCGTTTGCTTTAACTTATCACATTCCTAATTAAATTGATTATTTACATATTCATTTTCTATTCAAGTTATTGGTTTATTAGCTTACATTTAGCCACTTATTATCCCTAATCAGCCCCACGCTACCGGAACGGACCCTATCTATAGCCACTTATTATTACATTCATTAAACTTAATATTTTCCCATTCATAAGTTTACTAATAATAAGCCTCTTCTTTCTTTTTATTTTTCATGTTATTTATACATATCGTTATCACAACCGTTGTTGTGGGTTTACTTATTAACATAGTACCCCTAACTAAGGTTTATTAATAAGTTCTCATCTTACCTCTTATTATAACTTGTGTTATATCGTTACCACAACCGTTTCTGTGGATTTACTTATTTACTTAGTTCCCTTAACTAAGGTTTAATAATAAGTTCTCTTTTAATTATTAATTATAACCTATGTTATAATTCCACTTGTCGTTAGGACAAGCCTACATATTATATTTGCTTCTTATTCATACAATTAATTATAATAGGTTATATTACTCGTTCATCACATTTTCCCTAGATTTCTTGGTATTTAACCAAACCTTTAATGTTGTAACCTTTTTTATTTACCGTCGTGTACATTTTTATTATTATTAGGAATATCTCGAACACCTCATTAATTTGGTTGATGAAAATGCATGAATTTTTTTTTCCATAATATACATCAATTAAGATCCGTAGTTGCAAGCTATTTCTTTTTATTATATCATGTGTGTATGTGTATATATTTGATTAGTGTGCAATACGGAAAAAAAACTATTTCACACTAATCCTTATTACATTTCTTTTTCTTGCAACTACGCTCTTTGTAATTTACCATAATGGTAATTATGGACCCCTTTTCCACCCCTAATTAACTCAATCCACTACTAATTTCCTTTTTCTTTCTAAGTTATGTTATTTTCTGTTTTCATACATAATTCCTAGTTCCAATTTAATTACGGTGACTTTCTATACAAAACTAGGCATGCTAATTCTTATTCCATTTTACCCACAATTTACTGTAATCTTTCTCAACCCAACAATTTCATTATATTCTAAATAATATAATTTGAGAACATACATAATTTACCACTGAAATACCGTCTTAAGAATATATGCATAATCACTGTCAAATTAACAATTCTAATATTATAGTAATTCTCAAACCCAAATAGGAAGTTAATGGAATAGATTCATACAATAGTAACATTCCTAACGTACTTAGGGAATGGATTATATCACAATTACCACAATTTCAATTGTTTATTACATTAAGAATTATAGGGAATTTAAATGATAAATATACCATTACCAAAAGGTATAATTCAAATCCACTCACATGACCGCTTTCCAATTCTGGAATTTGATTCATATTTGCTACCCCGTGGTTTTCCTAATTGAATCTAATATTGAAATGACCACGGATTTACAAATCTGATGCTAAAAGAAAGAAATCTGAATAATTTAGATTCACAGAATTTACCACACATAGATAAGAAATCTGAACACCTATATCATAGATTTATATCCTTTGTCTTCGAATTTTGAATCAGAGTTCCTAAAAATAATATTCTTATTTCTCAAAGATTTCAAGAAGAAAGAAAATGGTAGAGCTTTAGCATCGTCTCAGAAAATATGAGTTAGAGGGTAGGTCCTACTAGTCTATTTATAGGTGCATGGAAGATTCTGGTTCGTCGGATTTAATATAATATAATCTGAGCCACATAAATTGAAAACATAATGCTAGTTTGCTCAGAAATGGTCGACCTAGACCCAGGGTGGGTCGACGGCTCTAGGGTGTGTCGACCCCTGGGTCGACCCGGCTCTAGGGTGTGTCGACCCCTAGGTCAACCCATGACCCGGGCCACTAACGTTAGTTTCCCGAAATTAATTTTTGTTTAATGTTGTTTGTAACGTTCCCTTTCTTGCTAAATATTGTTGTGTAAAATATTTTCTTCAATTTATAAGGTATATTCAACATTTCAATTTCAAACTTGTGCGCATATATATGCGTATAATTTCGCAAACCTTTATCCGTTAATAGCTACGCAGTAAATGTCATTATTTAACGTTATCTATTTATTGATTCCTTCCCTTTTAATATATGTTCAAATTTCAAATGCAACTATCCTCTTACCTATTTTTCATTTAACTCTACATTTATTACTTTCTGCCCTTAATTGCACTTTAATTTCAATTTTGAATTTATGCATATATATTTATACACAACTTCATTTCTTTTCAAAATTCAAACAGCGTTATGACGTTGACGGACTTCAAACTCCTAACCTCCACATTGGGAAGCGGATGTCTTACTAACTCGCATAACTTAGTTTTTGTTTATAAGACTATAAACATTAGTAGCTATTGTTCTTATTTGTGTTCCTCTTATATCATATTTTTCACGTTTGTTTTAAAACTTCATTTAAAGAATCTTCTTCGTTTTAAATTCATTTTCTGCAAATCATAGATCTAAATTGATCGAAGAATTGCCACAAACGCAATAATGCTAGTTCCTTGACCAAGTTCTGAAACTTTACAAATTTTTATTTTATAATTTAATTGTTATACGTACCAACCGCAACGCCTGTAGCATTAATTCCTATCAAATAACTCTTAAGAGTCTCTAAGGCCCTTTAATTCACGCTTAATAACATCATTAAATTATTGTATCATGAAAAATGTTAACCTGGAACTGTCTCAGAAATATATTTACCAATTCGGTCCATGTTATAATGAAATCATTTTCTAACTGTCCAAACATAGTGTCGCTAAGTCTATCGGATACAAAAGAAAACATGGTCTCATTACTTCTTCAAATGCGTCCCATACCTCTATATGCCGGATATGTTTCATCATATAAAACGTTTGGTCGGTCTTTCAGTCATACGCCCGTTTTATATGTGCCCAGTGTTTCCAGCCAATCATAGCCCTCTGATTTCCGTCTTTTGCAGTTAAATCCCTTAATTGTCCGTGGACTTAAATGCAAAAAAACCAAAATGGGGAGATTTGATTGGTGGGCACACCCGCTTCCAGCCAATCATAGCCCTCTGATTTCCGTCTTTTGCAGTTAAATCCCTTAATTGTCCATGGACTTAAATGCAAAAAAAACCAAAATGGGGAGATTTGATTGGTGGGCACACCCGGAACAGGGTGCTGGTTACATAAGAATTGCTCTCTAGTTTACCTGTCTTCACTCACTTAACTATCCCAGTAAGTCTTCCATTATGATCCAAATGAATTCTGTTATTTACACTTTTAGCTTTTCTCCTGTTCCTATGGAGAAAATCTAGCACGTACTTCTTCGATTGTACCTATCTGTTCTCAGCCGGGTCGGTCCTAGCTTATTTTGAACAAAACTCAATTTTAGGTCCTTTCATGTAATTGCAAGTAACTACAGTGACCATATATACAAAGAATATCAATGGTGGAAAAAGTCTCTTGATGAATTTTGCATTAACTGTACCTGTTATTTGGTCATATTCGACCAGAATTAAATTAGTGTGACGTTAAGGACACCCCCAATATGTTCTTTCTAATACCGCCACTAAGAAAAACCACAAAAATTAGTATTACACTCTTCTTAATACCACACACTTAAATAATAGAGGCTGTCACACTGTTTTACCCAATTTCTAATTCGTTCGATATTCGTTTGTCCTGATTTCTTAAACTGATCAACGAGCTAAACCCTATATCTATAACCGATCAACGAATACGACACCACAATACCGAGAAATATACAATGGTCGTGAATAAGGTTTGAATTAAGCAAGCTAAAAGAGAAAGTGAAAGATTAGGGTTTTCAGATCACCAAACAATTAAGAGATTACCATACGAATTTGAATTTTCCTACGAGAGATGCGAAGAAGACAACGATTACGAGAGATTAGAGTTTTTGGATTAGCTTAGTACATGATTGGTTCGGCAAATAATGATCGAGCGAGAGGTAAGAATGGAAAGATAATTTGGTATTAGAAAACATACAAAATTTAATGTGTTATATTTTTTAATTGCGGTATTAGGAAGAACATATTGCGCTATTAGGAAGAACAATTAAGAGAAAGTGAGTTATATTGCTTACAAGTTTTATTTTATGGATTGGTAATGATCCGTGAAATTGCACAGTTCTATGTATATCTGTGAATGGTTGAAAATTTTCCCATATTATGCCTCTCTGCCTCTATTGTAAATCGTAGGTCTCGCTCCACTGCGTTTACACCAGTGTTCGCCACATTTGGAAGAAGCTGCTTGGAGATCATGGCCACATAATCAGGTTTCAAGGATCAGTACTACCGATCCATGTGGTTGGCTAAAAAGCATTTTTTGACCTTTTCATGTTGTTCATATTCCTTGCATGTTGACCCTTACCATCAGGCATTGTTGATATAGGCTTGAATTTAAGTGAATACTACAGTTTAAATTTCGTTTATCGAGTCATTTGGATCATCCATCCCACTTGGCATGTACTACCCCTTAATGGAGTTTTCTTCAACTCCACCTGATATGAATTGTTGGCCAATTTGAGGCGATGCCAGAGATTGATACTGGTCCGACCAGTGTCGATCTATGCCTTTGACTGCATGTTGAATTCTGTTATTGGTGCTTACAATAGCATGATATATAGCTACTTAAGAAGATAGTTTATACAACAAATTATCTTATGGTATCATTTGACGTATGAGTTTGACAATTATCGCTTCAGATATGTGCTTAGTTATGTCTATGTTTCATCGACTTGATTCAATAGAACATAGTCCGGCCAAATGGCTCGATAACAGAAATATTATCTGGTAGTAGCATTCCGAGTTAAAACATGTTCTTCCTCAAATATAACTCCTGCAACTAGACATCTTAACCACTGCACTTTCTCTTCGTCTTTGCCATCCATTTTCACCCTTATCAAATCTATGCCTTCTTCACTAATCTTAACCATCTTCTCTTCCACCAAAAGTCGATCATCTTTTTCACCACTAACCATCTCCTCCACTGCCATCATCAATGACATCTATAATAATCGTCATCGTTGACTCTACCAAACCATACCATAGCATCGAACGATTGTTAGAGATGAAATCGGAAACCTCGATGTTTGACTTTAAAATGGGTTTTGTGTTGTCAATGACCACAAACTTTAGTGGTAAGATCTTCAGGCTATGGTCCTATAGGATCAAGATTCAATCTCTCTGAGGCATCAAAAATGGTTGTTATGCTTAAATTAAGTATCATTTAAAACACAAATTTGATGAAACACTACCTTCCAAAATGGTGTGGGTCTAGCTCTAAATGTTGGGACTTCTAGTTCAACACTAAAAGTTTGGCTTGAGACAGCTAAACTTAGTATCTTCTGAAGTCGCGAGTTGGTTTCTTTGTCTAGTTAATTATAACTTTGCAATTGAAAATATGTCAACTAATAAAAATTGTTCAAAAATAAAATAAAATGTCGACTAATAAAATTATTCAGTAAAAATCATCGCATTCAACCGTCAATTCACAACAAAAGGATCGCACGCTTTTCTCCAAAAAAAAAAGTATGTTGAATTCATTATCAACACATGTAAAGTTACTGCCCCAAAAATAACATTAAGTGCAATAACTAAGTTACAAAATAAAACTAATAAAAACAATTTACAATATATAACACTTCTAAACATTGAATATCAGTTAATTGATATGTAAATTAAACGTTACATGGCACCTGTTTGAAACTGCTAGAACTAAATGACTAAAACTGCCCAAATGACAAGCCTCCGAATATTATCCAAACTTGTTGCGTTGATAAAATTATCATAGAACAAAAGACTGGAGAATTGTGGTATTAGTGTGTCAAAAGAAGAACAAAATTCAAACAGTTTGAAAATAACATGGATTGCAAAGGAATAGTTTTTACTTCATTGCTGTTAACATTCATACAATCGCATAGAATAGGATGAAATATATACGATATTCTTTCCAGTGGCATTTAAGATTACTAAACAGGCGTATAAAGGAATTTAATTTCATAACAACGGAGATAAGACTGGCTAGACGGATTAAAATCCAAATCATGTTGCATAATGACATCTAAAAATGCTTCAGTTCAATGTGTAAAAAAACAATCAATGTAAACGTGCTACAAATGGATAGCAAAAATGAGAAAATTTAAATCCCAGTGCATATAAAATACCATATAATAAGTTTACATTAATTATACCATGAACTATATATATAACAAGAAGCAAAAAAGGGGTTGTAAGAGTATAAGATATGGTATTGTGGAGCATATACAGAACCAGCAACCCAACAATGTCAGTTTCCTTGAGTTGTAGTAGTCAACTCTTGTCGCCTATGTCTCTTCTCCAAATGCTAAAGCTTAACTGTCTCTATACTGTGGAATAACACTAAACCTTATCATCTAGTTTCTCACCATTGACAAGTGGCATCATCTCCATTCTACTTCTAGGTGTCTTAGGTGTGCGAGGAGTGCGTGGCGTTCCAGACACTTGCTGCGATAATCTATTCCTCACAATCCCATAAAACGTGCATCCAGTAAGCGTTACCGCACATCCTAACGCATTCATATAAGAGATTGGGTTTTTGAATATCAGCCATGATACCAGCACAGCAAATGCAACCTATAATTGAAACCAGTTAAACATGTTAAATACACATGCTAGAAAGGGGGAAAAATGATTGAATTGAGCGATTTACCTTCAAATTGCCTGCGACATTGAATGTGACTGCAGTGGTGGAATGGATCACGTAGAATATTGAGAAGTTGAGGCAGAAGGCCAATACTCCTGAACTAAAAATGATGATCATTGTTGACATAATATTATCGTGCGTATAAAACCAGTCACAAACCCCCGATCCTTCCAGTAGAGCTGCTGGCACAGCCAGTATCATTGTTGCAAAAGGCGCCATGTAGTACACCGTGTTTATACTGTAGGCCAAAACATGATAAATAAGTCAGTTCATTCTCCCTTTAAAAAGCAGAGATGAGCTATTTACCATGCACTATAACAATCTCGTACAGACTAACTATGAAAAGGACATTGAATAAAAACGTTAACCTGCAATTATATGCTAAGGCTATCAGTATAACTAAAAGACTTCAAACGAGTTAGAAAGAAAAATCTAAACTTCTTCAGGGCCCTTTTGGTTTGAAGTTATTAAACTGTTGTTCACTTAATTCAACAAACATAATCCAAAACCAGCGTATTACACAGGTCACGTTCTAACAAAATGAGTTATTCAGTAAACATGAGTTGAATGATATCACAAAATCAAGGCTGGTTTTTTCATTTTATACCTGGTATCTTTGAACAAGTTAATAAAAATTTGTTAAGCATACATTTACAGTGTTTGGTGGGTTCATGTTTTTATATTTTCAGTTTGTATCTCTCAACCGGACAACCACTCTAACATATATATGACTTGGTCACAAAGCTGCTTAGTAGACCCAATCCATCACCTTTCATGAATGCAGAAAGATGCCCCAGCCACCAGAACCATGACCCAACTAGGCCACCCCAATAGTATTTGGACTATTTCATAAAGAAGCTATGTTTGAATAACAAAAATAGAATAGTTTACTCTACAGTATATGACTTGTCTTTATAATTAGTTTCAATTAAAGCCTACTTGTGCCTGATTTTATAATCAACTGTATAATATTTTTGGAAGTAATGCTGTGATGTTATATGTTGTAATTGAGAAATGATTGCCACAGCAATGGAATCTTAGCTAGGACGTACAACGGTTCCACAATGGGATCCAAACAAAACGGTATTTTTATCAAACTAGTTTTAATTTGTCAAGAACAAGACAATAATGAATTAGCTTAAATAATGTGTTATACATTTCACCGGGTGCGGTATTTAAAATATAATTACCCACCCGCTCCTCTCTAAAATAGTAATTAGCTGGTACAGTTAAAAAGTGAATTATTAGCCTTAGTCCATAATCGAGCAAAGATAAAGCGTGAGAACGCCAAACTCGGCATGAAAATTTATAAAATTGATGTCAGTTGATGTGCAAGAATCTAACCACTTGATTTATAAAAACAACTACCATCGCAATGTTACACGTGAAATGACAAAAATGTGGAGAAGGGAACAGCCTTTTCTAAAATTGAGATTAGGCATCAAAACAATTTGATAATAAATATATAGAAAGGTGCAAACATGCAATGCAAGCACCGGATAGAATTACTAACTGCACATGACAAACAACATGCACATAAGTTACAAAAATGATTGGTACACTATAAAAATATGCATCAACCAATCATGGAATCTCTAAAGCTTTACTTCTAAAATTACGGTTTTGAATAATTAAAATTCAAAATATTCCCTCAAACATGGCAATACAAATAAATGTCCAGCCCTAGACCAAGAAAATCAAGTGAAATAATTGTCCTGTAAACATCAAGAGCATATGATGCAACAGAATGGTAACCTACACTGCCATCAAGGAGTCAGTAACTAAATGTCCAACTATCATAGTTACGCAAGCAATCAGCAAATAGAACATGAAAAAAGTAGCAAAAACAAAGAAAGAAAGAAGTAGAGGACACCCTATGTATCGAAATTCATGAATATCAAGAAATGATAAATTGTGATTCGTCTATACCTATCGAATTTATATCCATGAAGAAGGGACTCAGCCAAAATTGTCTTGGTAGATGTTGCCAGACAACCAAACAATGCAGCACAAAATCCAAATACATCAAAGCTAAGTTCAGTGACAGAAGTTAAGACAATTCCACCAACTATGGGTACCAATGAAGCCCATATGCGCCAATCAAAATGCTTTTGCCATACTAACCACTGAAGAATAACTGTTTAATGACAAGAACAAGTCAAAAAATTCATGTGATGGGGGAATGGACATGTTGACAAGCATACATTAGTTTTATTGTGTGTGTTTGTGCGTGTGTGCGCGCGCGCGTGCGCGTGTGTGATATTGTTATACAATGCTAACTACCCTCATGTCATATACCGTTATAGTTCGTTTTCATTCTAACATTTGTAAATTACACAAAAATAATGAAATTTTGGACCAGTTACCTGTGAAATTTGTTGCAGTCACCTTTCAATATTGCAGCTATTTTTTATATCATTCAAGATCATCTTCACGTGAAGATGGTTTGTTTGGTATATTTTGAAGAACTAAAAAGATCTTAGTTAATGTAGCCAAACCCTCCCATACATACGTATACATACATACATACACATATACATATATACACACTATATATATATATAATATATATATATATATATATATATATATATATATATATATATATGCAATAACATATAATCAGAATCAAGCTTTTTACACACAAACCAATCATATTTACGCTTGTATGCAAATTTTATACATGTAAGCATAAACTAAGCGTTCTATAGCAAAACTTAAATGTGTACTCACAGTATATTTCGTGAAGTTAAATGTTACATAGGATTGCATATAAACATATTAGAGTTCAGATGTTTATAATTCAGGTGCTGCATAAGGTCTGATGCACAACTGCATTTTACTTGCATAGTGCCAGCAATTACCTGTTGTAGCAGGAGTAAACGATTTTATTGTCTGCATAAAGGAAACCGGAATATACCGCAAGCTAACATTTCCAAGTACAATGTTTATGCAGAAAACAAATGACATAGGGAATATTCTGCGCCAACGGTCCTCTGGGTCCACTTCAATAAGTGGTTTGATCTTAAATATTTTGATTGCGATATAAGCGCCTACAGCAGAGCATATAAAGTGGATGCATGAGACTGTTAACGGAAACTTGAAGTCGAGGTTCTGCAATATAAAACTGTTAGTAGACATCAATAGCTGGAAGTATGATTGTACTGGCTATATGGATATATGGGAACTGAAATAAGAAAAGAAAGTAAGCAAGACTTAACAAATGGCACACAAGCACATACAAAAAGCATGAGCTCAAGTTCACACAGCTAAACTAGTTCTGTATAGTTTGGTGCATGATAGCACATATGCTTCAAAGTTGACAATTGAGACAAAGAGAAACTTTGTCTTGCATATCGTTACAAAACCTTTAGAATTTGAGGCAAAGAAATTACATAAGTTTTTGTTCAAGCAAAATTAAATGTGTATATCCAACCTGAAGGAAACATCTGTAGCAGGGTACACAATAAATGCAAGTTGCCCTCAAACTTTTGACAGTAAAAACCAATTAGCAAAATAATAATAATAATAATAATAATAATAATAATAATAATAATAATAATAATAATAAATTTTTGGATACAGTACATGTTTTGTTAAAAAAGATCAAGAAATATTACTGTTTTTTCTACTGAAAGTTCTTCCAATAAATCACCTATGATATAAACTCTGCCAGAGGCATCAAATAATTTCACTGAAGGAATCAAATCATACAGCTAAAATAACACTAATCAAATTCTCAAAACAAATTTCTATTTCCATTCTCGAATACAGCTTTGATCTATAAAAAATAAAAATTAAATGAAGATAATATAAACCGCCTATTTAAGTTCTTACCATTTATTACAGGCTCAACATGATCCAGAGCTTATATCGCTTAAACAAAACAATACTGTATAAATAACTTGAATGGTAAAAACTAAAAGGCCAAATACAGTATACATGATCGATCAAGCAAGAATCAGACGAAAAACAAAACTAACTAGTACCTGAAAGATCCATTTGTTCATAATAATGACAGTGACATTGAACCCCCACCACTGCAAAATCGCAAGTAACGATCTAAAGAATGCCCAATTCAACACTAAGCTCTCCATTTCTCCTGATTTCAGAACTGAACCCAAAATAAGATCACTAGGATACAACCAGATGCAACGCCCTTGGTGCAATTAATAAAAGCATAGAGAAAAGATAACCGAAACCCTAGAAATCAAAATCGGGGAGTGGGTATATTTACAGAACATAGGAAAAGAAGATGAAAAGATTAATTTATGTTAAAAAAGGGAAAATATAGAAAAATATGGAGCTAGACTAGATTAGCTACTTAATTTATTTATATAACCTGCGAAAAGTATAAATTATGTAACACAGTTTTATTTAATAAAGAATTAATATAGCGGTAAACAATTTGCACACCGTGTCATGTGGGACCAACTACTATGTTAGGTAAGATCACAGAGCTGTGGCTGTGATGAAATCTGACGATGGGTTTCTATGTTTCCAATTTTGTAGGAAACTTTGACACCTGCCGTTCATTTTCTAGCAAATTTCCTTAGCAAAATTCTTTTCTTTTATCATCGTCTACCCTAAGTGATATATATATATATATATATATATACATATATACACACACTCATATATATGGTTCTGTATCGATCCAAGCTCAAGGACCGGTATGAATCACACCATTTGGAAAATCGGGTGAGTCTCTTGACAAATTACATGGTATGGGCACTGTACACATACCTAACATTCATTTCACATTCTCACTTTCTGTTTTCTAAGGGGATTAAATTCGAGATTGTCATCAAAGGTTTTGCCCCCATTAGATCGTTCAATCTAGAAACTCCGCCTCGAATTGCCGCTGCAACCCTCTCCCCACCCAGTGTAGCCAACCGCGCATCCTCCGGTTTATATCATGTATCGTTCGTATTGGCTAGAGACTCAAATCCTCAACTTAATTTCTTTAAAATCATCGAATTTGAGCATTCTCGATTTCCTTAGGTTGATGGCGACGACACCGAGCATTGGAGCAAGTTGTCATTCGCATTGTTAGGATGCATAATGTAAGGAGGAAGAAGAAGGAAGATTTTCACATGTAGTGTTGTGAATCAACACGTACCTCACTCTTGTGAATTTCACTTAAGAAATTTGAACAAGTTAATATACTTTGAACGTGTGGTTAAAATTTTCAAGTGAAATTTCTTAAGCGTTGATGCTAAGGTACCAATACATGGTCGATGACATAACGTCCATTGGGATAGTCAGCAATGACAGTCACTTTGGAAATTGGTTTAGTCATCAAATAAACATTCCGCAAGCCTTACCAAATAACTAGTTTGAATTTGATGATGCACTACACTAATTCAAATGCATGCACTATACTATACTTACTTGCACATAATTGCCCTCGACAATGTGCCGGATTTGTCTAATCAGCACACCGTGACATCTGATGTAGGTCTAATACATTGACCTTATAAGGTTTTTTTTAGCATGGTGATCGTAGCATTTAACGTGTCTGATACCACTTACGCATCAATATATTGGCAAATTCTATATAAACACGGATAATTACTTAGTAGCCCCCTAAAAATTAAGTTATTTTATAGACGAAAATACCCTTACAAGTTAACCTACTGCAGATAAGACCACGCAGACAGAGTGCATAAAGACCTCGCAGCTTGTATACGAGGAGATTAGGACTACCACGCTTGCTCTCTTCGTGGTTCACAATTTAACCACGTATTGTCTACCCGTGGTAGCTCATTTCTACTGAAAAATAAACCAGCAAACGCTACAACAAATTACCACCATTAACCAACAACCGAGCCCAGATTTTTCAAGAGCAAGATGTTAAAACCACTAATTTCACCCAAATTTTATTCATGAATTGCCCAAATTGTTCAATACCACGCTGTTACAAAAAAAAATGGAGGAGAGGCCGAAGCTTCAACGTCGTCAAAATGGAGGAGAGGCCAAAGCTTGAACGACGGTGGAAGGTATCAAGAAGGGAACGCGATTTGAATTTTGGGAAAAATGCTGCGTGTTTTAATTTTAGGGTTAGAAATGTTAAAGTAAGTAGGCAAGGGTATTTTGGGTAAAAACGGGGGGCTACTCAGTAATTTTATGGGTATTTTAATTTTTTGTGAAAATGGGGGGCTACTAAATAATTATTTGTGTTCAAATAGAATTTGCCCAATATATTTTAGTTATGGATCTCAAACGCTCCTCGCATTACTCTGTATTGCCATGGGTCCTTTTAATTCTATGTATTTTGGGTTTGATATCGAGTCCGACTATATTACATTTCCTGCCAATGGCATAATCGACCCAATCCATGTCATATTCCACTGGTCATCAATTAGAACAACCTCTCCAAATGATTCCTTTTAGGCAAGCAGCCAAAGTGGAGGCTGCTTCAAATATTAATCATGTTGACGCCGTCATAATGGACAACCCCTTAGATACACCAGCCTTGAAAATTGATGAAGTGACTCCCGGGAGGATATGTCCAAGACATGGCATTCCGTTCAAAGTTGCATTAGTCCCTTTGCGCACAAATGAGCACATCTCGTGCGAATTAGGTAGACCGCCCGTAAACGATGCATGCAAGGTTTTAAATCTCGGATATCAATCCTGTTTCGTCTAGGCAATTTTATAGACATGATCTCGTATCGAGGAAGTTCTTGGATGAGATAAGTCTAACTCATGGGTTTGTCTTGGATTTCCATCTCGGCACTAAAAGATTGTATCAGAACAATCTCGGGATACTTGATATGCTAAAAGATGATATTTTTTCACCATAATTTCAAAGGAAGCTATTATAAAATTATAGTTTAGACTTGAATTGCAAAACCACTTCATTATTCTTAATTTTCGAAAGAACATTCATGTTCATAAATCACAATATGCTTACAATAAAAAGGTAACATAATACAAATAGATTAGTACTTACAAGTTATGATCCATGAACATGAATAATTGTTAGATAAAAAACATAAAAAAGATCGAAATATTAAACAGTGCAACTTAAGCAGAACATAAAATACATAATTTCATGGGTAACATAATAATTAAACAAATAATGAATACGAAAATCATAAGCACTATAGAACATATATGAATATATGATATGGACGTTTAACATGCAAAATATAAAATAGCAGGAGATTATCATTGCTAGATTTGAGTTTTTTAATTAATATTTTGGTTTAAGCACCAGTTTAAATTTTAATAAAAAAAACCAAGATCTCGGCTGATATTTCAGTATCTCTCTCGGTCAATCTATCATTTGATATTGCAATATATTAGATGACATATTCAAAACAAGATTCACAATGATATTTGTTGTTTCGTTTCGGAAGGAGCCCAAAATGAGATCTCGGTTGACATCTCAGACGATATTTTCGAGATTTGAAACAGTGGATGCATGTGTATGGTTGGGTGCATTCGAGCATTCAACGAATTTGTTAGTAAGTTTCTGTAGTTCGTGAAGGTTTCTCCGACCCAATTACAGCTAATAGATATGCTTTCTTAAATATTACGTTTATCATTTCACTCAATAATTAAATTTTAAGCCCAATAACCAGGAAATATGTTATCTGTATAGTTTCAAGCAAAGAAAAGCGTCCTCCTCACTTCTATACTTAGAACCCTCCCAGGGATGAAGGATCGTAACTGTAACACCCCATGTTTTTAAAATGAATTATTAAAATAAATGTAATAAATAAAATAAGAAAATAGACACTTTCATGAATGTTGGAATTTGACCATTGAACTTATACCATTGTGTTGATGGTGATTTTATGATCAATTTCCGTATATGATGTTTTTCGAATGGAACTCAAACAGAGAAGTTATGATTGTTTGAAGTTTTGGTGAAGAAACAATTACAGAAATTGATAACATAAATTAATTATAATTGATTGACTGCTGATGGATGCTAATATTCAAAATTTAAATGTAAGGATATGTATCTAGTTAAGAATGAGTTAGCAAAAGTGGAAAATAAAGTTATCAAGAATTTATTAAGAAGGGAAGCTTATCAAGAAGATACATAAAATTTGGAATTAGATTAAATTAATAACGTATGTGCCAATGCTCACACATAAACATTTGAATTTCAAACTCGAAAATAAAGTTTATTGGAAAGAAAAATACGCGATTAATATATAAAATACATATATAAGAAGAGGAATGGTAAAAGATTTAATAATAATCAATGTATGTTACAAGTTGAATTAGTATACATTACAACATAAAATAATTTACACTAATAAGTAATTATCGTATATTACAATTTACACACTTACGAAAGAAGAAAATTGAATATTTTTATAAAAATATATAATGTTTGATTAGTGGTATACATTTGAAGTTTGAATTTTCAAATGTGTATAAACAGTAAATTTTAAATGAAAGAATTAAGGAAAAAGAATGAAATGGGTAATAAATTAACATGGTAACAAATGAAAATTAATGGAGAGAATTGTTAAATTAGGTAAAAAAATCAATTAAGAAAATTAATTATGAACGATTGATTGGCTTATATATTGTTTGAAAATTGAATTTTTTTACAACGTATGAGAATAATAAGGAAAGATAAGGAGTTAATGAAAATAAATGAATGTTAAAACAATATAATAACGAACGCTAATGGAAATTAACATACTAAATTTATAAATGTGTGTGTGTGTATATATATATATATATATATATATATATATATATATATATTACACACACACACACACACACACACACACACATATATACACACACACACACACATATATACATGGGTTAAAAGAAGAAAGGAATGTAACAAAACTTAAATATATTAAATAAAAATATAAGTAAACATGTATACGAGCCATATTTAATAAAAAAAAATATTGTACGAACGAGCTGGTTTGGGTGTATATAAATAAATGTATAGGGCTACACTCTAAACTTATTCTCATTTCATATCAGCGCGGAAGCTCTGCCATTTTTCTTCCTCCTCCAAAACTTCTGAAATGATAGAAATAAGGCTTAGATTATCAGATTCAACATTGGAGGAGATGATTATAAGAAATTGGAATGGAGGTTCAAATCAGATTGTTGTTCCGATGAGCTAAGATTTCAGATCCGGTTTCCATTAAAATCCAAATCACTTTATTTTAATTAGATCTAATAGAATTATGCAAATGACATTTGTAAATCTTAACATTTCTAAATTTTAAATAAGATTTACAAATGGAAGGAATGCTGCTAATATGAATAGATCTGGATTAAACTTGAAGTTTTGGAAAGCGTAGAAGGTGAGTGGACAAATTATGTCTTTTTATATGATAATATAGGGCATTGTTATTGAGACTCCAAATATTGTTAAGAGGGGACCAATTTTTTTTTCTTTCAAAAATTGTTAAGGGGAGTACCAATGAAGAAAGTAGCCCCTTAATAAATAAAAGTAAGTTTACCTTATTATTCATTTATTCTCTTAACAAATAAAGGTAAATTTACCTTAACAAATATTGCAAGGGCCGTAAAATATATTTTTTCGATTAGCATATATCAATTTTTAAAACCCTAAAAGATAAGCGTTTTCAGAGGAATAAGATCGAGCAATTTTTTTTATCAACATAAATGTGCCGAATTTTATAATTACGGAGGCAATGCATCGAAATGATTATTAATTTTTGATATATCACTATCGAATACATATATAATTGAGTGGAAATTTGTGTTAAGGGCTTACCATTGTGGTCCAATTTTTATGGTGCAGTGGTGAAGAACTGCTTATTTTAATTCGGTTCCCCTTGTCGAATAAGTGTTTTTTAATCTAATTTGAAGGGGCAATTCAGGAATATTGAGTAGTATGTAATAATATGTTTGTGTAGCCCCTTAACAAATTTTCAAAGAGTGGAGTGTTTTTAAAAAATGCCCCCCCTTAACAATAGTTGGAATGTCAATAACAATGCCCATAATGTATAATATCATTGAATTCCCATTTCACTTTACTTATTCAAAAACTACAATGCTTTTATGCTAATTCTTGAAATAAAATTACAATACTTGAAGAATTTGCAAACACAAATAGGCTGCCTATAAGACAAAAAAGAGTGAAAAGAACATTCACGATGTTTATACGCTAAATTGTTTAATATTAAATTGAAAGGAAGAGAAAATTTCAATGTTAGCACAAAAATAATCAAGTTAGATCAGGAATTGAAATTAAGGCGAAGAAGTGTGAAAGGTTGCGACACCAAGAAAGAAGTGGTTATAGGCCTTCGGAATGTGAAAGGGAAAGGAAAGAAAAAAAGAAACCTCCTTCAAACCGAAAAGACCCTTTCGACTTTAAACGAAATGGCACTCGCATCATAAAAAAGCCCTTTTTGGTCTTAATCGAGAGGGCATTGGTTCCGGCGTCAGATAAGGAAGCTTCTTTCGGTCTTAACCGAGAGGGAAGTGGTTCTGGACTAGCTAATCTTATAAGAAAGAACGAAAGGAGCAAGCCAAAGGCGAAGCATCAGAAGGAACTGAGAAGGAAGCTAAGAATCGTAAGCCGATAGAGTTGCAGTAGACGAAGGCCTTCGGCCGAATCCCGGGAGGCTCAACCTCCGTGAACAAAAGACACTGGTGAAACAAACTAATCCCTCAACAATAAGAGAATACATCCTGAAGCAGATTCGGAAAATAAAAGGGAAGAGCTAGGAATGAACTCATCAGAGGAAGTGTATAACAGGGAAAGGGGACTCAAGCCCAACCTTGTTGGAGAAGATAACCACCGCCATAAAGAGAGTACACATATGCTTATGCCTCTCGCAACTATTCGAGCCAAAGCCGAAAGGGAACTACCTTGAAGGTATTAATGAAAGTGTAACACCCCACGTCCATTAATGTCACTCACAAAGGGAATGCATTAACTTTCATGGAGCATTTTAAGTGTGTATAGAACAGAAACTTAACAACAAGATAGATATAAATAGTACTAAAACTTTAAAATTTTATTTCATTGCAGCGGAAAATACATAAGTTTGATTACATCATCAAAACCAGAGTCAAAATACATAATATACATCTTGACCAACTCAAAGTACATAAATTGAAAGACATAACCCATGTACAAAATAGCCATAAATAAGAGAGGCTGAACTTTACTTCAGCGATCCAAGCAACTTCTAAAAGCAGAGATACAGCTATCCAAAATCAAGCTCCACTGATGCTAGTTCCAACCTGAGCACCTTTGGGGGGGGGAGGAGGAAGAAAAGAGGAGGAAACAAAGGGGGGTCAGACATAAAGTCTGGCGAGTGCGATAACTTTAACAATATAATTACCAAAATAGCTAGGCTAAGGCATAAGTTGGAAAATAAGGAAATGACTGTGAACAATTGAGTAAGACAGAGTAAACAAGGAAACAAGATGAACAAAGATAACGTTAAAGCGCACCTAAACCACTATAAGATAATTACTATACTGCACCACTACTACTATACTGCACCACCACTAGTTACCCTAAGGTTGATCCCGCCTACATAACTTAATAATGATAATGGTAGTTTCGTGCACCCCTAGTTGCCTTCATAGGTGCCGCCTGCCCCTATCTCCACTTGGTGTACCCACTACCCCCAAGTGATCGGCTCCCTAACTCGTAGATACCCGTGCTGGCCCCACAGTAGGGTGTATCACTCCCCAAAGGGGCAACCCAATACCACCAATAATGCACGGCTTATACCTACACGAAGCAACAACGTCTTACCTACCAGCCCGGATCCACACACGCATATGAACCCGTTGGACTTGCATTGCCACCGCTAACCCGTTTTGGCCTCTTAATGTCAAGCCCAGTATGCGTGTCCCGTCCTCGACTTGGGTCGAGCCCATAAATATACGTATGTATTACTGGTTGAAACGGACCTCCATTACTTGACACAAGCTATCCACCTAAGCTTGTTCCCCTCTAGTACATCCCACTTAACCCTCTTCTTATTCATGTTCACTTACATGTTTCAATTTTGGTTAAGTGTTTCTAATCGTATTTCAAATGCCACTCAAGGCACCCACTAAATTCCACATGCCACTCAAGGCACCCACATAACCCCCTCATGTCCCACTACATGTTTATCTGGTTAAGTGTTTCTTAATTCATTAAGACCGTAACCTCATAAAGACCTCTCGCATTAGACTGGCATTTGTGGCAGCTGGATTTGTTAGGCGGGTCCGGGCAGTCTTACACCACAAAAGAGCCTAACCTCGTGTCTTTACAACTGTTACGCATTTAATTTATGCCTAAGACCTCCCACATTAGATTGGCATTTGTGGCAGCTGGATTTGTCGGGCGGGTCCGGGCAGTCTTACACCACAAAAGAGCCTAACCTCGTGTTTTAGACGATTAATTACTCCTAATTAATCATTCCCCAATTTTGAATTAATTTTCCTATTAAAATTATCAATCAATTCCAAATTTAACGATGTCCATATTTGACTCAATTATGTCCATCTATTTATGGTATGAAAAATAATACCAATTTCATCATAAATTTATTTTATGCCATTTAAGGCATTTATGCCAATTCTTAATATTAAATCTTTTTAATATTATCCCATTACCCCACGTTGTACGTTCGTTCGTTTAACGTAAATTATACGTTAGACTCGAATAGTCTAACTCATAGAATAAAGGGAAAACATTACAACATACATATA
The DNA here is from genome assembly GCA_030737875.1 of Allium sativum. NCBI lineage: Eukaryota > Viridiplantae > Streptophyta > Magnoliopsida > Asparagales > Amaryllidaceae > Allium > Allium sativum. The sequence continues at coordinate 603,136,839 of CM060926.1, read as the reverse complement.
GATAAAACTAGATCTAAACATAGGGGTGAACTTGCATGTGTGAATGATGTTCTACATCTAAAACTTGCATAGGCCAAACTTACAACTTGCATAAAACTACATATGTCATAAATCCAAATCTAGATGTGTGAACTTGTTTAGGTAATACTCATAAACTTGCATAAATCATGTATGTCATAGATCTACATCTAGTAAACTTGCATAAGCAATAACCACAAACTTGCATAACATGATTCATATTCCAAACTCATATATTTATATAAACTTGCATATGTGATTTATGCAACATAACAATGGTGTAAAATTACATCTAAACATGTAAACTAGCATGTAGAATTTATCATAGAACTCACATATGTCATAGCCTAACTTTAGATCAAAATTTCACATAAACTAGATGTCATGAAACATGTAAGGTTACATATAATTTTCCCCAACTTGCATATGATTCATGTCTAAATCAAAATCTAAACTTGCATACATACATATGATTTATCATATGAATCAACATAACCAAACTAGCATATGAACAGCATGATGATTTGATTATACATAAGCCAATCATAGAATTACAACATAGATGGTAGCATCATAACTTAACAACATAGATGATAACATCACAACATAACATCATAGAATGATAACAACATAATTATAACATGCGGTCAATAATTCACATCATATCCATATAATCCACATCATAACTTAATCCAATTAAATTGCTAATTATTTTATTAAGGAAATCGAACTCACAACTCAAAGAAGGTCTTGAGTTCTGAAGTTGAATTAGCTTTCCTTTGAAGAAGATTCTTTGTTAGAGTTGAAAAGAATTGGATTTGATTAGCTTTCCTCCTCTCTAATTGGTGGCGGCTATTCTGAGTTGCAAGGTGACGGCATGGAGGCCATGAATCTAATTTTATTTTGATTTTAGGCTTTGAGTCTATAGGTGTTTTTATAGAGTTTAGGCCGTCCGATCAACCCAGAATTAATCCCAGCTAATCAGAGCAGATCAGAAACCCTAATGAGTCAGCACACAGTCATTAACCGGTCACTAATCAAATCTGCCCGGGAGGGGGGAGGGGGGTAGGTCGACCCTATGGTCGACCTGGTCAGGGTAGGTCAACCCCCAGGTTGACCTGGTCCTGGCGGGAATTTTCCCGCCTAGCCTGTTTAACTCTGAAATTTGAATTTTCTGAAATCTGTTTTGAATTTTCTGAAACTTCCGATGGCCATAACTTCTTCATATGAAGTCCAATTCATGCAAACTCAGACTTTGTCTCAACCAGAATTCCGAGACAAACACAATGGCGCAATACATTTCCCTTAATTCTCACATCTGAGATTAGTTATTCTTTAATTTGTTGCTTTAGTGTTAACAGAAATACGGGGTGTTACATTCTCCCCTCCTTAAAGGATTTCGCCCCCGAAATCTCCAAGTTAAGGAGAATGCATATCCTAACATCCAAACAACCATCTACTCAACCATCAAACACAGGCATACATTTTCCTTATAAAATTCCTAATGCAGTATGAACATATGCAAGAAGTGTGTATATGTTCCTTTTCTAATGCAAAATCAGGCGGTCTACTGATTCAGTTGGCCTCCTTAATGCAAACCATGATAGTGCAATGCATCCATTATGTATGCGAAAGAATCCTATCAATACATAATATTTCTACATGTGTGCACAACCATTCACCAAAATGCAACATCCATGTGATAGCATAACCATTATACATCCATTAACTTAAATATGTACACACATTTATATGCAATATGCAATATGAAGTGACTGAGCCGATCTAGTGCCTAAAGTGTGTGTGTATATGCATCCACGAGCAACCACTAGCAAACACTTGCATCCACATGCATCCATCATACATAACATGTCTCAAACACATGTTTCAACCATAGGAGTACCCTATCTAAAGGTCAAAGATACTAGCGAGAGGACATACTAAAGATAAGATAAGTACAAGCTAAGCGATAGAGGAGAAATTAAAAGACATACCCTCGAAAAGAAAAGGGTACAATGAATGCATCTTCTCTTCCGTCTCCCAAGTAGCGTTGGTCTCGTCATCTCCCCATTGCACTTTGACTAGCTTGACCTCTCGATTCCTCAACTTCTTAATCTCCGACCCAAGAATGCACGTAGGAGCTCGTCGAATCATCGCATCACGCTCTATCTCCACCTCTCTAAGCAAGCTCGGCTCTACCACTTCCGCGGTCTCGTGCAAGCACTTCCTCAAATGTGATACATGGAATACGTCGTGTACACCACTAAGTCTCTCGGGCAACTCCACTCTATATGCCATCTGTCCAATTCTCTCCTTAATAGCAAACGGCCCTATGAACCTTGGTGCTAACTTCCCAATGGACCCAAAGCAAACCACATTCTGTAATGGAGACAACTTGACAAAGACCATGTCCCCAATATCAAACTCAAGATCTATCCTCCTCTTATCAGCATAAGATTTCTGCTATCTTGCGCCGTCTTCATCCTCCTTCGAATCAAATCGATCTTTTCCGAAGTCTCTCTAATCATATCGGGCCCAAGCAAGATCTTATCTGTAGATTCCCACCAACATGTAGGCGAACGACATGGCCGTCCATAAAGAGCCTCGAACGGTGCCATGCCGATGCTAGACTGAAAGCTATTATTATATGCGAACTCCACCAATGGAAGATGTTCCTCCCATGTACCTCCGAAGTCTAAGACACACAACCTCAATAGGTCCTCTAGAATACGATTCACCCTCTCGGTCTGGTCGTCCATCTGAGGATGATATGCGGTGCTCAAACATAACTGAGTCCCTACCGCCTCTTGCAAGCTCTTCCTAAACTCGCTCGTAAAGATAGGATCGCAGTCGCTCACTATGCTAGAAGGAACACCGTATGAACGAACTATCTCTTGAATGTATACAGAGGCTAACCATAGAGCAGTCCTCTTACTCTTCACGGGAATGAAATGGGCGCTCTTAGTAAGTCTATCTACCACAACCCAAATCCCCATATTACCCTTCCTCGATCTCGGTAACCCATCAATAAATTCCATCGAGACACTTTCCCACTTCCATTGTGGTACCTCCAATGGGTGAAGCAACCCACCGAGCTTATTTTGCTCTGCTTTTACTTGTTGTCACACCAAGCATCTAGCGACAAACTCTGCCACATCCCTCTTCATGCCGGCCCAAAAGTAAACTCGTCTCATGTCCATGTATATCTTGTCCCCGCTAGGATGGATGGTCATCTTCGAACGATGTGCATCATCAAGAATGGTCTTCCTCAAATCCTCGTCCTGTAGTACACAAAGTCTACCGTCCCTACGTAACAAACCCTTATCATCTAGGGTATACCTACGGAGATGGCTCGATGACTCCCCCTTTTTGAGCTTCTCTACTAACTCAATCAACTGTGGGTCATCTCGCTGTGCCTCTCTAATTCGTCCCAAAAGCATAGGTCTGACCTCTAAGGATGCTAGCAAACCGGATACAAAGTCAATGGAAGGTCTAAAGTCAAACGTAGAAATGAACTCTAAGGTTCGCCGCTCAACAAACAACGGACTCAAGGACAACCTTTTCCTACTTAAGGCGTCTTCCACCATATTATCCTTGCCAGGGGTATATGTTATCTCGAAATCGTAGGACGCTAAGAATTCCATCCACCTTTGCTGCCTCAAATTCAAGTCCTTCTGAGAGAACAAGTATTTTAGTGATTTGTGGTCAGTGAACAATTCAAATTTCTCGCCAAGAAGATAATGGCGCCAAGACTTAAGCACGAAAACAATAGCGTCCAACTCTAGATCATGTGTAGGGTAATTTCTCTCATGCACTCTCAACTGCCTTCCACCATAGGCTATTACCCTTCCCTCTTGCATTAAGACTGCGCCTAGTTCTGTCCCACAAGCATCGGTATAAACGATAAATGGCTTACTCCCATCTGGCAACACTAAAACTGGGGCTGTAGTCAAAGCTCTCTTTAAACGTTGGAACGCATCATCACAATCTACGTCCCATGTGAAAACTAGGTTCTTCTTCGTCAAGCGTGTTAATGGAGCTGATATTTTTGTGAAGTCTTTGATAAACTTCCTATAGTAGCCAGCCAACCCAAAGAAACTCCTCACCTTGGTAGCATTTTTAGGGACTTTCCAATCTTGGATGACCACTACCTTCGCGGGATCCACAGCTATCCCTTCTTTGGAAGCCACATGCCCTAAGAATCGCACTTCCTTCCTTCAAAAGTGACACTTAGAAAATTTAGCTTTAAGGCTATGCGCTCGAAGAGTCTCCAACACTTCCCTAAGATGTAGGGCATGCTCTTCCTCGCTCTTAGAAAAGATCAATATGTCGTCCACAAAGACTACCATGAATTTATTAAGGTGCTCCCTAAACACCCTACTCATCAAGTCAACAAAGTATGCGGGGGCGTTTGTCAAACCGAAGGGCATCACAAGCCACTCGAAGAAACCGTCTGGAGTCTTAAAGGCAGTCTTGTCTATGCTATCCTCAGCCACTCTCAACTGATGGAAACCCATGGCTAATCCAACTGCGAAAACACTGAGGTGCCAACTAACTGATCGAAGAGATCGTCAATCCTCGGCAGTGGGTTCCTATTCTTCTTAGTAAGCTTATTAAGTTCTCTATAGTCCATACAAAGTCTAAGGGACCCATCTGCCTTCATGGCAAATACTACTAGAGCACCCCACTCCGATATACTACGTCTGATGAACCCCTTCTCAAGCAATTCTTTCACCTTCTTACTGAGTTCTCTTCTCTCTCTTGGAGCCATGTGGCGCACTGGCAATGCAACTGGCTTTGCATTATCTACTAGATATATTCGAAAGTCTATCTCACGTTTTGGGGGTAAACCCCTCACCTCATCGAAGACATCAACATATTCATGGACTATACGAACAGAATGTAAATCATCATCTGATGCATCAAGGGATTCTAGGTAGCTAAGCATTGCTGGACCTCTAGGGTCACAAGAAATATCAAGGGTCCTTCCACAATGAGTCAACAATCTAACTACCCTTCTTTCACAGTCTAGGATGGCCCCATATCTAGTTAGCCAATCCATACCTAGAATCAAGCCATAGCCCATGAAACCAAGAACAAAGGCATTGCATTCAAACTCAATGCCCAAGATAAACACTCTCAAATCCTGACAAATCACAGAAAGATGAGTCAAAACGAGACTAGTATTTAAGTGCAGTGTTTCAACTAATGATGTAGAGATAAACGAACGTGATGCGCCAGAATCGAATAAAGTACGGACAGGATGATCGAACAGAAAAACTAAACATTCAACGGAAATTGCCCTACCTCGTTCTTGTAGCGGTGGGACCACAAGAGCCTGAAATTGCCCCCTTGCCTTCCTTGGTGCCATAAGAGCCTGCACATGTCCTCCCGAGGTAGACCATGCCCTTTCTTTGGGCAGTCCTTAATCAGATGTCCCGCTTCGCCATAGTGGAAATAGCCAGTCTTCTTTTTCTTCCTACAATCTTTGCTTAGATGGCCAGGTGTCCCATAGTTAAAGCATCTTTTCTTCCCCTTACCATTGTTGCCTTTACTACCTTTCTTGTTCTGTTGTTGCTGTTGCGGCTTCTTTTGATCCCCTTTCTTCTCGGGTGCCTTATTAGCATTGGCGCCCTTCTCCTCTTCATGCATAAGCGCCATGTCAACTAGTCTCTCAAAGGTAGCCCCTATAGGGATGTGTGTCATAGCTAACCCATGAAGCGGCTCGTTCAAACCCTTAACAAACCTCAGGGCCTTCTTTTTTGGTGTATACCAAGTCCAAGCCAAATCTTGCCAACTGATTGAATTTGTTAACGTATTCTTTCACCGATAGATTCCCTTGCGTCAATGCTAGAAACCTTTCCATGTATAGATTCTCTTCAGCCCGTGAGAGAAACTTCACCTAAAACCTTCGCCTGAAGTCTGGCCATGTATCAACTGGACGCTTCTCATTGGTGACCTCCCACCAAAACGAGGCCTTATCCTTCATTACCCAGGCAGCTAACTGGACCTTTCTTCCATCATTCACTTCAAAGATTCCAAACAATTCTTCCACCTCCTTTAGCCAATTACGAGCTTCAACAAATGTCTCCGTCCCATGAAAAGGTTTTCCACCCATTGCCCTAAAGTCCTTACATATCTTTGCAAAAGTATCGACATGAGGAGGAGGAGGATTTGCTGGACCTGTAGTGGTGGCCCGAGTCTCCAAATACCTCCTAAACCATCCTGGTATCATTATCCCCTCGGGTATCTTGGGAATTCCAGACATGCTGAAACGAAAAAGGAAAGATTCAATACAAAAGAACCGAAGGAAAGATATATAGCTCTTGGGGTTATGCTTTCTAAAATAAGCTTTTCTCTTGAAAATACTTTCCTTAAAACATACTTTTGAAGGTATTTCTTTATAAAAATTGTTTTTCAACAAAAAACACTTTTCAAAATTCATATCTGTTCTGGTAACCTTCAGCTCTAATACCATGTGTAACACCCCACGTCCATTAATGTCACTCACAAAGGGAATGCATTAACTTTCATGGAGCATTTTAAGTGTGTATAGAACAGAAATTTAACAACAAGACAAATATAAATAGTACTAAAACTTTAAAACTTTATTTCATTGCAACGGAAAATACATAAGTTTGATTACATCATCAAAACCAGAGTCAAAGTACATAATATCCATCTTGACCAACTCAAAGTACATAAATTGAAAGACATAACCCCAGTACAAAATAGCCATAAATAAGAGAGGCTGAACTTTACTTCAGCGATCCAAGCAACTTCTAAAAGCAGAGATACAACTATCCAAAATCAAGCTCCACTGGTGCTAGTTCCAACCTGAGCACCTTTGGGGGGGGGGAGGGGAAGGAAGAAAAGAGGAGGAAACAAAGGGGGGTCAGACATAAAGTCTGGCGAGTGCGATAACTTTAACAATATAATTACCAAAATAGCTAGGCTAAGGCATAAGTTGGAAAATAAGGAAATGACTATGAACAATTGAGTAAGACAGAGTAAACAAGGAAACAAGATGAACAAAGATAACATTAAAGCGCACCTAAACCACTATAAGATAATTACTATACTGCACCACTACTACTATACTGCACCACCACTAGTTACCCTAAGGTTGATCCCGCCTACAGAACTTAATAATGATAATGGTAGCTTCGTGCACTCCTAGTTGCCTTCATAGGTGCCGCCTGCCCCTATCTCCACTAGGTGTACCCACTACCCCTAAGCGATTGGCTCCCTAACTCGTAGATACCCGTGCTAGCCCCACAGTGGGGTGTATCACTCCCCAAAGTGTTAACCTAATACCACCAATAATGCACGGCTTATACCTATACGATGCAACAACGTCTTACCTACCAGATCGGATCCACACACGCATATTGTAACACCCCGAATTTTCTATTAACTGTAACTTAACAAATTAAAGTATAATTAATTATAAATGATGAAATCAAGGGAAATGGGTTATGCCATTGCGTTCGTCTCGGAATTCTGCTTGAGATAGAGTCCAAGTTTGCATAAAACGGATACCGTATGAAGAAGATATGGACGAAAGAAGTTGGGCAGAAAAACCAGAAATGGGTCAGAATGCACTGGCACACATGGGAAGTGCGCCAGAACAAAATTGCACTGGCGCACTTGGGAAGTGCGCCAGTACAATTTTAGCACTGGTGCACCTGCCAAGTGCGCCCAAGCCTGAAACCCTGGTTGGTCAGGCCCTGGCTGGCCTGGTCGGGTTCTGGTCGATTTCTGAGGCTTAGTTGAGTCACTAGGGCTTACATGTCACTTTCTGGTTGGCTTCTCTTATGATGGATGGTGTGGATTCACTCTAGCTTCATCGACAGCTCTAATCAGATTAAAATTCTATAAATACAACTCAAGTCTAACCCTAAATTCACACAAATAATATAATACTAAAGCCGTCATGCTGTTGGAAAGAAACTAGGAGTGGCCATCAGTTAGAAAGCCTAGAGACAAGCCAATACTAAAGTAAAACACGAATCAAAACAACGTTAGTCTACCTAAAGGAAAGCATATCAAATTCAGAATTCAGAATCTAGAATCCAAGTTCGTCATTCGTTGTAAGTATAGTGATTTTTCCGATGAGAATAAAACTAAGACTTGATTTGATGTAAATTGGAAGTGGAATTATGCTATTATGTAACGCCGATGTTTATTCATATCTATGTATTGAAATGATTGTGTTGCGAATGAAATCGGGATGTTTGTGGTATAATTAAGATTGATGTTGATCCTATTGTACTTTTAGAATGACAACAACATCACAAGCAAGTTGTATAGTTCATGTTTATGTGATTATATAGGTCGTTTGTGATTAGAACCTCATGTATATACTTTATGCTAGAAGTCTTTATGCCTAAATGGTTATGTTCATATACATGCCCCTATGTTTATACAAAAGTTGCAAGTTCCTAATTGGATCCATGTCAAGATCCACTTTAGTACATGTTTCATGTTTTAATTAGATATGCGATTGGATCTAGTTCACACCCTTGTCAAAAAGTTATACATATTTATGAAAATGTCATACTCTTGTCATGTGCTAGTGATGTTCGATGTTATGCCTAGATCAAAAAACAAGTTTAGACTTATGTTGTCTAAATCATATGCTAATTCATGTGACACCTATTTGGTTAGACCCTTATTTCAATGCAAATTCACATGTATGTAAATTGATTTAGGCTATGTTGCAAATTCACATATATGTATATTGACTATTTTGCAAGTTCACATCTATGACATTCATGTTGGCTATTTTGCAAGTTCACACCTATGATGTTCATATTGACTATGCTAAAAATGCCAAGTTTACACCTATGTTATGTCTATGTTTATGAACTCCCTTATGCCTATTTGTGTGCGCTAAATTAGGCTAAGTTTTTAGCCTAATATTATATGTTAAGACTATGCGAATGAAAATTAGACTAAGATTGTTAGCCTAATGTTTAAACGGGGTAACGTTGGGAATATTAGTAAAACTTGACATAAAAATATATGAAATTGGCATGTTTGTCACATGACAAAATTGGTGGCATTTAAACGGTATAAATTCTTATAACAGAAATGTTGAACTTGGAATGTGGGCCATAACATTTAATAGTTGACAAATTTACATATATTCAGTACTAAAGAAAAATATGTAAATTTAGAAAATACAAATATGCTTAACACGAGGTTGGATTGAGTTGTGATGTAAATCTGCCCGGACCCGCCCGGCTGTCCAGTAGTCACAACAATACCTATCCAATGTGGGTGGTTAAGCATTGAGCCTAATAAGGACCCGAGGTTAGACTGAGTTACGGTGTAAATTTGCCCGGAACCGACCGGCACATCCAGTAACCGTAACAATATCTGTCTAATGTGAGTGGTCAGTGCTTTAAAAGGCTAAGGACAGACAAGTCAGGATGGTAGGGTTAAGTTAACTAAAACACTTAACCAATTCAACATGTTAATGAAATTGATGGGTGGGGTTAGGTAAATACAGACACTTAACCACTTAACATGTTTGACTAGAAAACCCTAGTAACGGGGACACATTTCAGCAGTAACCCAATTAGGTATCATGGTACCCTGAAACTAGGCAGGGTGGGGCACGATTACTGGGTTGATTGTAAGCGATCAAAGAGACGGCGGTGGGTGCAACAGTGTGGGTTCTAACGGAGTGCGGGCGTGCACACACTTCGGAGCAGACAAACAGGGCACTGGGGGCACCAGTAGTTTAACCTATGCATTCTAAGGTTTGTGTCGGGTCGCCACCATGGGATTTGATACACCCCATGGTGGGGCCAGCATAGGTATCTACAATATTTGGGGGCCATAAGACACATGTAATTATGCGAGTAGGAGCCGATCTTTAAAATAAGGGGATCACTTCACCCTCAGCATGGGGTGCCAGTTAAGATAATACAAGTAGGTGCAGAGATATAGTGTGGGGTGCGATAGTATATTCGTTTCAAAACTACTTTATCTTAGTTTATGATACTGTCTTGTTTCCAGTTTATACCTATCATGCCCTTATTCTTATTCTCATACTGAAGAGTCACTAGACTTACCAGGACTTATGTCTGACCCTATTTTCTTTCGTCTTCTTTTCTTCCGTTCCCCCAGGTCCACAGGGAGGAAATAACTCAGCTTAGTAAGATTCTTGAAAAGCTTCAAGATAGTTGATGTACGGTTTGGAGTCTCTTTCCTTGGCTATGGCTGTTGGTCACACTCTATGGGGATTTATGCAGTTTTAATCACGTTTTATGCTTCTTTATTGAAAAACCAAGACAGAAATGATGTTGTAATGTTTTGGAAGTTGTTATGAGACAATTATTGAAATGTGTTGTATGAACAAGTATTTTATGAAATTAAAGTCTGATGTTTTCCGCTACTTATATATATATATATGTTTATATCTGTCTTGTGTTTTATCTGTGACTTTTACTTACAAACCTCCACCAAAGTTAAGGCAGTCCCTTGTAAGTGACCTTAATGGAGGGTGGGGTGTTTCACTTGGTATTAGAGCATAGATTTACCAGACTAGATAAAAAAATTTGAAACTATTTTCAAAATGAAGTTTAAAGAAGCATCTTTTTTTTCAAGAAAAAGTGTTGTTTTTAAAAGGCATAATTCCCCAGAGCCATATGCACTATCCCTCTATCTCTTTATCTTGAATACTTTCCTTTTTGTTCCAGCATGTCTGGAGATCTTAACCGTCCAGAAGGAGTACCGATCCCTGGCTGGTTCCGAAGGTACCTAGAGGCGAGGGCCAATGGTACGGGCCAAACAGACATTCCTCCTCCTGCGGTGGCAGCAATTCCTCCTCCTCCCCCTCCTCCTCCTCGTGGAAATGCTTTCGCTAAGACATGTAGAGACTTCAAGGCTATGGGAGGAAAGGACTTTTATGGAACTGAATCCTTTGTAGTAGCAAGGAACTGGCTGAAAGAGACTGAAGATTTATTCGTTATCTTCGAAGTTGATGACAGGCAGAAGATACAGCTAGCAGTGTGGTTGCTCAAGGATGAAGCTTCCTATTGGTGGGAAGTTACGCATGCGGAGAGGCCAGTGGAAACATGGGAAGACTTCAGGACAAGGTTTGAGATGAAATTCCTCTCCCAAGCTGAAAGAAGCCTGCAAATGGAGAAGTTCCTAACTCTGAAACAGGGAAGTATGACAATCAGGGAGTACGTTGATCAGTTTAATCAGCTGGCTAGATTTGGGTTGGACTTAGTAAACACCCAACACAAGAAGGCGCTCTGCTTCGTCAAAGGTTTGAATGAGCCTCTACACAGCCTTACTATGACTCATGTATCCACGGGGGCGACTTATGAAAGCTTAGTGGACATGGAATTGCTACACGAGGAAGACAAGGGCAAGAAAGAGACTAAGGTGGAAGAAAAGAAGGACGGTTTACAGGCTAAGAAAACAAACTTCAAGAAAGGCGGGAAGAATCACAAATCCCATGAAAAGAGAAAGTGCAATTTCTGTGGCATTGTGGGACATATAGCAAAAGACTGCAGAAAGAAGAAGGCGAAGATGAATGGTTGTTGCTTCAGTTGTGGCGAGACTGGACACTTGGCTAATGACTGCCCAAAGAAGCAGGAGCAGGGACAGAGGACTGGATCTACCTCAGGCGGACAAGTCCACACGCTGGTGGCACCTCCATAGGAACGAGGTAGAAATATTTCTGTAGAAAGCTTAGTTTATCTGTATGATCATCCAGTTCACACTCTCTTTGATTCTGGTGCATCACACTCCTTTATTTCATTTGCTTTAGTAGAATCTCTGCACCTAGACACTAGTATGGTAAAAGATCCCTTGGTTGTTTCAAATCCAATTGGGGGCTCGGCTTATTTGTCGATGGTTTGCTTGGATTTGAAAATCTCTATTCTAAGTGTTGAATTTAGATGTAGTGCCTTTGTCTTGGGCTTCTCAGGGTATGGACTGATCTTAGGCATGGACTGGTTATCCAGTAATGGTGTCATTCTTGATTGTGAGAAAAGAGTGGTTAGGCTCTTGACTCAGCTCGGTAACACTCTAGAAATTTCTTGTAATCCCTTGAATGCTATTATGCTTTGTTATCTAGAGTCGCTTGACGCTTCTGTTGAGAATTTGCAGTCAGTTAGTGTAGTCCGGGAATATCCGGATGTCTTTGAAGAGGTGAAAGGCTTACCTCCGAAGCGGGAAATAGACTTCCACATATATCTTGTTGATAATGCAAAGCCCGTAGCTCTGCCTGTTAGACACATGGCTCCAAAGGAGAGAAAGGAGCTCAGTAAGCAAGTTAAGGAGCTTCTTAAGAAGGGGTTTATAAGAAGGAGTATCTCGGAATGGGGTGCTCCAGTGGTGTTCGCCACCAAAGCAGATGGTTCACTATGTCTTTGTGTGTACTATAGGGAGCTAAACAAGCTGACTAAGAAGAATAGACACCCGCTTCCCCGAATAGACGATTTGTTTGATCAGCTTGTAGGTGCGTCGGTCTTCTCCTAACTTGATCTGGCTACTGGGTTCCATCAGCTAAGGGTAGCTGAAGATAGCATTGATAAAACGGCATTCAGAACCCCAGACGGTTTCTTCGAGTGGCTTGTCATGCCTTTCGGTTTGACAAACGCACCCGCTTATTTCGTAGACCTAATGAGCAGGGTGTTCAGAGAATTCCTCAATAAGTTCGTGGTGGTCTTCGTAGACGATATTTTGATCTTCTCAAAGAATGAGGAAGAACATGCTCAGCATCTGGAAGAGATCATGGATACTCTCCGTGCACATCAGCTAAAAGCCAAATTCTCCAAGTTCCACTTTTGGAGAAAGGAAGTAAGATTTCTAGGGCATATAGTATCCAAAGAGGGGTTGGCTGTGGACCCCGCGAAAGTAGTGGCAGTGCAAGATTGGAAGACACCAAGAAATGCAACCGAAGTTCGAAGCTTTCTTGGGTTAGCCGGTTTTTACCGAAAGTTCATTAGGGATTTCGCGAAAATCTCAGCTCCACTCACAAGGCTAACAAAGTAGAATTTGGCATTCACTTGGGATTTGGATTGCAAGTTTGCTTTCCAACGATTAAAAAGGGCTCTCACAACAGCCCCAGTTCTAACTTTGCCGGACGGAAGAAAATGTTCACAGTATATACAGGGGCTAGGCGCTGTTCTGATGCAAGAAGGGAGGGTAGTAGCTTATGGTGGAAGACAATTGAAAGTGCATGAAAATAACTACCCAACCCACGATCTTGAGTTGGCCGCCATCGTCTTCGCGCTTAAGTCTTGGCGCCATTATCTCCTAGGTGAGAAGTTCGAATTATATACTGACCATAAATCGTTGAAGTATCTTTTCTCGCAGAAATATCTTAACTTGAGGCATCAAAGGTGGATGGAGTTCCTTGCCTCGTATGACTTTGAAATTTCCTATACTCCTGGCAAAGGCAATGTAGTAGTAGACGCGTTGAGCAGAAAGAAACTAACCCTAAGCCCTCTCTTTGTAGAAAGGAAAAGCTTGGAGTATATAGCCGGTTTTGACTTTAGGCCCTCCTCAGATTTTATACCTGGTTTATTGGCATCCCTAGAAGTACGACCCACTCTTTTAGACTCAATAGGGGCCGCACAACGTGAAGACCCTCAGCTTGTGGATATGATTGATAAACTAATTAGGGGTGAAACTTCCAGTCACCTCAATAGATATTCCATCGATGATAAGGGTTGGCTGGGGCAAGATGGAAGACTATGCGTCCCACAAGCTAGGGATTTAGTGAAGAAGGTTCTCGAGGAGACCCATCATTCCAAGATGACAATACAACCAGGTGGAGACAAGATGTACAAGGGCGTAAAGAGAGTTTTTTATTGGAGCGGCATGAAGAAGGACGTGGCAGATTTCGTTTCTAAGTGCGTGACATGCCAACATGTCAAGGCAGACCAAAAGAAACCTAGAGGACTGCTTCATCCTCTAGAAGTCCTGTAATGGAAGTGGGATAGCATTTCAATGGACTTCATTGACGGGTTGCCTAGGTCAAGAAGAGGCAATACTAGCATTTGGGTAATAGTGGATAGGCTTACTAAAAGCGCCCACTTTATACCTATCAAGAGTAGAAGGACTGCTTCGTCTCTAACTTCTCTTTATCTCAAGAAAATAGTTCGACTCCATGGAATACCCTCCAACATAGTGAGTGACAGAGACCCCATCTTCACGAGCGAATTTTGGAGGAGTCTGCAAGAAGCTGTCGGCACACAGTTATGCTTGAGCACGGCCTATCACCCCCAAACTGATGGTCAGACAAAAAGGGTGAATAGAGTACTAGAAGATCTTCTAAGATTGTGCGTTCTTGACTTCGGAGGGACTTGGGAGGATCACCTTCCTTTAGTGGAATTCGCCTACAACAACAGTTACCAAGCCACCATCTGTATGGCGCCCACGAAGCTTTGTATGGAAAACCTTGCTGATCACCAACTTGTTGGTGGGAGTCCACTGACAAGATTATACTTGGGCCAGACATGATTAGAGAGACTTCAGAAAAAATGGACTTGATACAAAGGAGAATGAAGAATGCCCAAGAGAGACAGAAATCCTACGTTGACAAAAGAAGGACCGACCTTGAGTTTGAGGTTGGGGACAAGGTTTTCCTTAAGGTATCCCCTTTAAGGAACGTCGTTCGCTTTGGATCCACAGGAAAGCTAGCAACAAGATTTATAGGACCATTCCTTATCATCGAGAAGATTGGGAAAATGGCTTATAGAGTAGACCTGCCTGAAAGATTGACTGGAATTCACAATGTCTTTCACGTTTCTCATCTCCAGAAATGTCTACATGAATCGGCGGAAGTGGTGGAGCCAAGCATTCTAGAAGAAGCCGAAGTGGAACGCGAAGCAACTGTGAGTAGAGTTCCAACTCGAATCGTAGGAACTGAAAGAAAAAAGCTACGCAACCGCAAAGTGAAGCTCGTTAAGGTTCAGTGGAGCGACGCCGAGGAAGACGCGACTTGGGAAACAGAGGATAGAATACGCGCGGCCTACCGTTTTCTTTTTGAGGGTACATCTTTTGACCTCTCTTTTTACTTAAGTTGTGCTTGTATCTATCTTTTAGGTATATCTCCTCGATATTGTCCTTTATCCTTTGGTAGAAACCCATTTGGATGTAAACATGTATTTGAAACATGTTATGGTTAGTGGCTGCAAGTAGTTGCAAGTGGTTGTTAGTGGTTGCTCGTGGATGCATATACACACACAACCTAGGTTTTAGATCGACTCAGTCACTTCATACTGCATATGCATATATGTATTTATATTTGTATGTGTTTGAAACTTGATATGTTGTCATATGGATGTCGCATTTGTATTGATGGTTGCGCACTCATGTAGAATTATGAGTAAGGACAAATTTGCATACATAATGGATTCATGACACTTACATGATTTGCATTAAGGAGGTCAACTGGATCAGTAGACCGCCTAATTTTGCATTAGTTAAGGACATATACACACACTGTGCATATAATCATAAAGCATTAGAAGTCTTTTAAGGACAATGGACGCCTGTGTTTGTTGGTTGAGTAGATGGACGATTGGATGTTAGGACTTACGTTCTCCTAGACTTGAAGATTTCGGGGACGAAATCCTTTAAGGAGAGGAGAATGTAACACCCCGAATTTTCTGTTAACTGTAACTTAACAAATTAAAGTATAATTAATTCTAAATGATGAAATCAAGGGAAATGAGTTATGCCATTGCATTCGTCTCGAAATTCTTCTTGAGATAGAGTCAAAGTTTGCGTAAAACGTATACCGTATGAAGAAGATTTGGACGAACGAAGTTGGGCAGAAAAACCAGAAACCGGTCAGAATGCACTGGCGCACTTTGGGAAGTGCACCAGAACAAATTTGCACTGGCGCAATTGGGAAGTGCGCCAGTACAATTTTAGCACTGGCGCACCTGCCAAGTGCGCCCAGGCCTGAAACCCTGGTTGGTCAGGCCCTGGCTGGCCTGGTCGGGTTCTAGTCGATTTCTGAGGCTTAGTTGAGTCACTAGGGCTTACATGTCACTTTCTGGTTGGCTTCTCTTGAGATGGATGGTCTGGATTCACTCTAGCTTCATCGACAGCTCTAATCAGATTAAAATTCTATAAATACAACTCAAGTCTAACCCTAAATTCACAAAAATAATATAATACTAAAGCCGTCATGCTGCTGGAAAGAAACTAGGAGTGGCCGTCAGTTAGAAAGCCTAGAGACAAGCCAATACTAAAGTAAAACACGAATCAAAACAACGTTAGTCTACCCAAAGGAAAGCATATCAAATTCAGAATTCAGAATCCAGAATCCAAGTTCGTCATTCATTGTAAGTATAGTGATTTTTCCGATGAGAATAAAACTAAGACTTGATTCGATGTAAATTGGAAGTGGAATTGTGCTATTATGTAACGACAATGTTAATTCATATCTATGTATTAAAATGATTGTGTTGCGAATGAAATTGGGAATTTTGTGGTATGATTAAGATTGGTGTTGATCCTATTGTACTTTTAGAATAACAACAATATCACAAGCAAGTTATATAGTTCATGTTTAAGTGATTATATAGGTCGTTTGTGATTAGAACCTCATGTATATACTTTATGCTAGAAATCTTTATGCCTAAATGGTTATGTTCATATACATGCCCATATGTTTATACAAAAGTTGCAAGTTCCTAATTGGATCCATGTCAAGATCCACTTTAGTACATGTTTCATGTTGTAATTAGATATGCGATTGGATCTAGTTCACAACCTTGTCATAAAGTTATACATATTTATGAAAATGTCACACTCTTGTCATGTGCTAGTGATGTTCGGTGTTATGCCTAGATCCAAAAACAATTTTAGACTTATGTTGTCTAAATCATATGCTAATTCATGTGACACCTATTTGTTTAGACCTTTATTTCAATGCAAATTCACATATATGTAAATTGATTTAGGCTATGTTGCAAATTCACATATATGTATATTGACTATTTTGCAAGTTCACATCTATGACATTCATGTTGGCTATTTTGCAAGTTCACACCTATGATGTTCATATTGACTATGCTAAAAATGCCAAGTTTACACCTATGTTATGTCTATGTTTATGAACTCCCTTATGCCTATTTGTGTGCGCTAAATTAGGCTAAGTTTTTAGCCTAATATTATATGTTAAGACTATGCGAACGAAAATTAGGCTAACATTGTTAGCCTAATGTTTAAATGGGGTAACGTTGGGAATATTAGTAAAACTTGACCTAAAAATATATGAAATTGGCATGTTTGTCACATGACAAAATTGGTGGCATTTAAACGGTATAAATTCTTATAACAGAAATGTTAAACTTGGAATGTGGGCCACAACATTTAATTGTTGACAAATTTACATATATTCAGTACTAAAGAAAAATATGTAAATTTAGAAAATACAAATATGCTTAACACGAGGTTGGATTGAGTTGTGATGTAAATCTGCCCGGACCCGCCTGGCTGTCCAGTAGTCACAACAATACCTATCCAATGTGGGTGGTTAAGCATTGAGCCTAATAAGGACCCGAGGTTAGACTGAGTTACGGTGTAAATTTTCCCGGAACCGACCGGCACATCCAGTAACCGTAACAGTATCTGTCTAATGTGAGTGGTCAGTGCTTTAAAAGGCTAAGGACAGACAAGTCAGGATGGTAGGGTTAAATTAACTAAAACACTTAACCAATTCAACATGTTAATGAAATTGATGGGTGGGGTTAGGTAAATACAGACACTTAACCACTTAACATGTTTGACTAGAAAACCCTAGTAACGGGGACACATTTCAGCAGTAACCCAACTAGGTATCATGGTACCCTGAAATTAGGCAGGGTGGGGCACGATTACTGGCCTGATTGTAAGTGGTCAAAGAGACGGCGGTGGGTGCAACAGTGTGGGTTCTAACGGAGTGCGGGCGTGCACACACTTCGGAGCAGACAAACAGGGCACTGGGGGCACCAGTAGTATAACCTATGCATTCTAAGGTTTGTGTCGGGTCGCCACCATGGGACTTGATACACCCCATGGTGGGGCCAGCATAGGTATCTACAATATTTGGGGGCCGTAAGACACATGTAATTATGCGAGTAGGAGCCGATCTTTAAAATAAGGGGATCACTTCACCCTCAGCATGGGGTGCCAGTTAAGATAATACAAGTAGGTGCAGAGATATAGTGTGGGGTGCGATAGTATATTCGTTTCAAAACTACTTTATCTTCTTGTTTCCAGTTTATACCTATCATGCCCTTATTCTTATTCTCATACTGAAGAGTCACTAGACTTACCAGGACTTATGTCTGACCTTATTTTCATTCGTCTTCTTTTCTTCCGTTCCCCCCAGGTCCACAGGGAGGAAATAACTCAGCTTAGTAAGATTCTTTAAAAGCTTCAAGATAGTTGATGTACGGTTTGGAGTCTCTTTCCTTGGCTATGGCTGTTGGTCACACTCTATGGGGATTTATGCAGTTTTAATCACGTTTTATGCTTCTTTATTTAAAAACCAAGACAGAAATGATGTTGTAATGTTTTGGAAGTTGTTATGAGACAATTATGGAAATGTGTTGTATGAACAAGTATTTTATGTAATAAAAGTCTGATGTTTTCCGCTGCATATATATATATATGTTTATATCTGTCTTGTGTTTTATCTGTGACTTTTACTTACAAACCTCCACCAAAGTTAAGGCAGTCCCTTGTGAGTGACCTTAATGGAGGGTGGGATGTTTCACATATGAACCCATTGGACTTGCGTTGCCACCGCTAACCCGTTTTGGCCTCTTACAGTCAAGCCCAGTATGCGTGTCCCGTCCTCGACTTGGGTCGAGCCCACAAAGATACGTATGGGTTACTGGTTGAAACGGGCCCCCATTACTTGACACAAGCTATCCACCTAAGCTTGGTCCCCTCTAGTACATCTCACTTAACCCTCTTCTTATTTATGTTCACTTACATGTTTCAATTTTGGTTAAGTGTTTCTAATCGTATTTCAAATGCCACCTGTAGTGACCCACAAATCCGTAACATCAGAGTTGACTATATACATCATACGTCCAACCCAAATATCACGAAAATACGGAACATTTTTTTTTAGAAGAAAGAGATAGAAGAACAGAAATAACAACACAGAATCTCACATCGCAGCGGAACAAAATATAATATATCATATCTTTGAAATACAAAATCTTAACTGTATAACATACACTTATCAGAGTACAACACTTACAACACAACGGAACCACTATAACTAGATAACGCTGAAGCCTCCTGCTCCAAGCTCCTCCAGTATATCTGTAAATTCCCGACTACTTGACTGCCCGTACAAATTTAGGCACCCAAGAGTTTAGGGAAAACAACAAAGTAAACTCCGGGTCAGTCATGGGACTGGTATGAGTAAAACAGTTTAAAAACAGTTCGAACAAGTAAACGATATCTCATAAGACCACGCCGCATAACTGAACGGGTTTTTCCCTTATGAGAATCCAAAATATCTTTATATCAAAACCTTTTGATACTATAATAATGTCTATCAACCACAGTATATATATATATAATCATCTAGCAGAAACGCATTCATCTCACGTTCTACATATATAGTATACAATCAAAACCGCAAGCACGTATTGGGTAATGGATTTCCAACTATGACAAGGTATGGAACCACCTTTCGCTAATGTACCTCTAGAGAGGAATACACTGGGTTCAACAAGAACATCTTGCAACCCGGCCACACATGACCGACCACTCATTTCGCTTGAGTGTATCGAATGTATATCACCAACAGTTGGGATCAGCAACCATTTCCCGAATGGGACAGCATCAACAATAGATTTTTAGAAGTAAATGAAACTCTAGATCAGGTGATTATACACCCTACTTCGGTGCGACCAACTTAGCCATGCTGCCTGCCCGATTTATGTCATTTACCGGATGATGAGGCTAGAAGCTACGCTTTATCCTCATACCAGATTCACTTTGAATGCCACATCGTCAAATCCATCAAATCACCGATTGACGTCTACAACAATACTTTATGTGTTAGCTAAAAGAAGTTTCCTTCTTCGCTTCCACTCTTGGTACGGTTGGAGAAATCAATATACGTGATCGTCTTGAAATACTCTGTCAGACATTCATCCATACAAGTCACCCAGGAACAGGATGAACTGAAGGCACTATTTCTATTAATAGAAAAAGTCCTTGCACTCTACTCCGTCTTCGATTATCTTTATATAATCTGATTCGCACGCTACTGCCGATATGGAGTGGTTCTTCGGATAATAATCCAACCGGTCTCTCCATATTGACAACGATGGTCAAAACTTCGATAGTCTGTGATTTAACTATCGAATAAAAACAAGTGTTTTGATAGTCGATGATTTAATTATCGAATAAAACAAGTGTTTATCCAAACATCCAACAAATCACTGAACCTTTAATTAGTATTCCATTAATTAAATCTCTTCTCTATTTCTTATCAATATTTGTTAACCAAATATTTTCAATAACCATATTGGCCTTATACGTTCTTTGGAAAACATTTCCATATATCGCCTTCCTTTATTTTCTATACTAGGAAATATTCATTATTCTATTTCCAAGCTTTGCACATATTTGGATTAAAACAGATGTTGTGTAAAACATCGTTACGACAACCCAAATACAGCATTTAACTAATTCTTATTCCACATTGATCTTCGAGCCTGAATCTTGCTACTTATCGGTATATCATGAAATCAACCAAGTTGGGGTATAATTACCTCTCAGACCTTGACTGAATAACATTTAACGTCAAAACAGACAAGACTACTTACTCGAATAATCAATACCATACAACTGATTATTCACCATTAAACACATATACATTTTCTCTTTCTATTCCTACGAGATTTTATTCTTATACTTCCCTTTTTAATTATACTATTCTATTTCTAAGTTTGTTTCCTTATCGACTTCTACATAATTTGATATGTTGATTTCTACTATCAAATTATCTTAAAAATATTCTATCTCCTTAAATTCCCGGAAAAATTCGCCATAACCTCCTTTGTACCGGGAGCATCGGGAAATTTCAAATAGCTTTCCCGGTCCTTCTCATCTCAAAAAGAAAAAGAAAAAGCCAAGCGGCTTGCCGATACGGCGCATAAAATCTCATATATGAATTTAAATACGTACCTTTTTTGTCAGGCATTCTATTTATTTCACTTCTATACTTTATTCCAAACCTGTCTCCTGTATGTCTATACCTGTCCAATCTATTTTAACTATACCAAATCGTTTTAACTCAATTTGTTAATTAAATCTGTTAATTAACTTCTTAGTCTAATCCACTTCTATTTATCCAAATCTATTTATTATAAATCCCATTTGAATTTCTATATTCAAATTCCATTTGAAATACTATATTCAAATTCTATAGTTAAACTCCATTTGAATTTCTATATTCAAATCTATAGTTTAAAGTCCATTTGAATTTCTATATTCAAATCTATAGTTTAAAGTCCATTTGAATTCTCTGCATTATTTATAAACAACGTTTATAACTTCAATTCAAATCCCACCTTTCCATTTATAAACAACGTTTATAAATTCAATTTCCATCCCATCTCCCATTTATAAACAAAGTTTATAAATTCGATTCAAATCCCATATTTTCATTTATAAACAAAGTTTATAAATTCGATTCAAATCCCATATTTTCATTTATAAACAAAGTTTATAAATTCGATTCAAATCCCATATTTTCATTTATAAACAAAGTTTATAAATTCGATTCAAATCCCATCTTCCATTTATAAACAAAGTTTATAAATTCGATTACTTGTTTTATATACCTTCAAACAAGTTAATATCTTCTATAGTTTTATTAAAAATTCAAATTCTATTTATAAAAATAGAATTTTCTTTTTTAATATCAAATACCCTTTCCGATATTTTTATGAATCAATATTCAAGCCCCATGGATATTTTAAACAATCAAATCAACCAATTTTCAATCATTTGATTTTTATCACATCATATATGAATATATATGATATCAAACAAACAAACAGATAATATATATTTTTGAGGAATCCAGTTGGATTCCTCCAACCTGTTTTTCCTGCATCCACAGACGTTAGCACATAAATAATACCCATTCTGCTTCGTGGCAGAATATCGCGGTATAAAGGTCATCCACTAATCATAGCATGGGGCGTATAGGGTAATCATCCGCTATGGTACCGCGGGCATCCGCTAATGAAACTGCGGGAATCCAACCAATCATCAACCCAATATATATATATATATATATATATACCCTAAATAACTAACATATATTTTAACAGCCACAGAAATATTTTAACGCAGCCAAACAATCACAGCCAATTATTTTTAACTGATAAAAATAAATTCTAAATAAGGTGAGTGAGATTTACTCACCGCAATATTTATCTGACGAAATGTATTGGAGATGTTTGATTTAACCAAAACTCCCAACTGTCTTGAAAACACTTCGATATAAATTCCGTTTCATAGCCTTCACCAATATGATTTTGATGCAACTTGAATTGCTAAATCCTATACTATATGACATAATTATGGGTTTATAAGTTTTGATTTAAACTAAAATAAATCAACTTTGTTAACATAGTTAACTAATTAAATAATTAAATTTAAATCTTCATTTCAATTTTACCTTGCTAAACAAAGCTGAAGTCTGCAAATACATGGTCGTGACCCCCTTAAATTACCCATCCTCGACCCATCATCACTACAGACCTTTTTTTTCTTCCGGTTCCTGCTACCTAGGAGAGCTCAACGCCATTTCTGAACACTTGTCCTTCACCTCTTAGCTACATCGAACAACTTGCTACCCTCAGGGATGTCACGACTTCGAACCTTCACTCGCAACTACAGGGAGTTGAACGCGACATCAGTATGAACGGAAATATCACAAACCCTCCAGGAAGATGCTGAACGACCCCAATCGCATCCTAGTCCTCACTGTCGCACCTGGATGGTATCGATGCTTTTGATTCAAACCATCGGCTTCTCCAGCATCCATCGCACACCCTCCAGCGACCATCGCAAATATCCCTAGCTTGCTGAGAATGTCCAACACCAGTAATTTGATCGCGCCTTACTTTGCGAGTGCCTCCACCAACGCTATTGAGCTTCCGACCTTCGCGAGTGCTGCGTCAAGTTCCCGAGATCCAGCAATATCAATCGCGGTCTCGAATTGAATTTGAAAGGGAGGCAGCGATTTCGAATAAGATGTTGGCTTCGATTTTTAATTGAAATGTCGGATTTGATTTTTCTGAGGAAAGGATGAGTGCGGCCTCCGATTTTGATTTGGAAAATTTAGAGGAGCAGAGCGATTTTATAACAGAGAGGTTTGGTTTTTAGAGTGAACAACGAGGCCAATAACATGTGGAGTTGAAGAGGAAGACATGTTCGGTTTTTCCCCCTTATGATTTCTTTGCCTTGTTGTTTTTGTTTAAGTCCATTAAAAGGAGGGGAATTATAATATTATATTTTAATTTAATTTGTTTAAAAACTGTATCCTTAAATTTAAAATACTCCATGGTCCTGAACTCCTTTCTGAACCCAACAACTGTCATTTTTAGGGTAATACCCCTATTCCGGACACACTGGGATAGGTCACGAAGTCCAATTCGAACGTCTGAAGGAGATATTAATTTTAAACCAATATAAATTAATTTCAGCCAATTTATTTCCCGATAATAAATTAATACTATTCTTCTAATTCAAACAGGAGTTTGAATTGATTTTTCTGAACTGTTTCTAATTCAGTTTCAACTTCTCAAACTGACGTATTACGATAATTTAATATATTCGATATAAAATCGAAATTGCTTATTAAATTGATTACTTAATATAAAATTTCCATTTATATTTATCCATCCAATATTTAAATCCATATTAAATATTTAAAATTAACCCATAAGAATCCGGGTCATTACACCACCCAAGGCACCCACTAAATTCCACATGCCACCCAAGGCACCCACTTAACCCCCTCATGTCCCCCTACATGTTTATTTGGTTAAGTGTTTCTTAATTCATTAAGACTGTAACCTCATAAAGACTTCTCACATTAGACTGGCATTTGTGGCAGTTGGATTTGCCGGGCGGGTCCTGGCAGTCTTACACCACAAAAGAGCCTAACCTCTTGTCTTTACAACTGTTACGCATTTAATTTATGCCTAAGACCTCCCACATTAGACTGGCATTTGTGGTAGCTGGATTTGCCGGGTGGGTCCGGGCAGTCTTACACCACAAAAGAGCCTAACCTCGTGTCTTAGACGATTAATTACTCCTATTTAATCATTCCCCAATTTTGAATTAATTTCTCTCTTCAAATTATCAATCAATTCCAAATTTAATGATGTCCATAATTGACTCAATTATGTCCATCTATTTATGGTACGAAAAATCATACCAATTTCATCACAAATTTATTTTATGCCATTTAAGGCATTTATGCCAATTCTTAATATTAAATCTTTTTAATATTATCCCATTACCCCGCGTTGTACGTTCGTTCGTTTAACGTAAAATATACGTTAGACTCGAATAGTCTAACTCATAGAATAAAGGGAGAACATCACAACATACATATAGATAAAACTAGATCTAAACATAGGTGTAACACCCCGTAATTCTGTTAATATTAATATTCACAAATTAAAGAATAACTAATCTCAGACGTGAGAATTGTGGGAAACGGGTTGCGCCATTGTGTTCATCTCGGAATTCTGGTTGAATTAGTGTCCGAGTTTGCGTGAATTGGACTTCGTATGAAGAAGTTATGGCCATCGGAAGTTTCAGAAAATTCAAAACAGATTTCAGAAATTTAAAATTCAAAATTCGAAGTAAAACAGGCTAGGCGGGAAAATTCATGCCCAGCACCCCAGGTCGACTGGGGTGTCGACTGGGCAGTCGACACCCACCCCCAGGTCGACTGGACAGTCGACTGGGCAGTCGACCTGGGTGTCGACCTGTCCAGGCGGCTAGGGTTTTGGCTGAGCCCAATCTTGAGCTCCTGATGTGTCTTTAGGGCCGAGTTGGCAAATTAAACGGTTCAGTTTAGTTCTGAGTTGATCTGACGATCTAAATAAATCCTAAACTCTATAAATACCTAGGTAGTCTCTCACTCTAACTCACATGAAAAATAGAATAGCCACCGTCATACCGCCGCCATGGAACTCAGTGTAGCCACCGCCAACTAAGAAGGAAGAAAGCCAATCAAACCCTAATTCTACTCAACTCTAAAGCAAATCAAGACTCTCTTTCTCTTCTAATTGTGAGTATGATGATCTTAACAAGATTATTATTAAACTATTTAGATTAAGTTATGAATGGATTATAAGTAAATGATGTGGAGTGTCATATATGTTGTTGTAAACCTTATGCTATCATGTATGTTGTAAATTTTATGTTATGTGATGATGATATCCTATATGTTGTAAATCATGCTATGATGATATTGTATAGGTTGTAATTTTTCTATGCTAAGTTGTGATAAATCATACATGCTTTAAAGTCATGATGTTATTATCTATGCTAATTAGTTCATGTTAATCAAATTATAATGTTTGGGCTATGTTGATCTATATGACAAATCATGTATGCAAGTTTAGATTGATTAGTAAAGATTATGAACATATGCCATGACATCTATTTGGATCTAGAATTATGCTATGACATATGTGAATTCTATGTATTAGATGCTAGTTCACACCATCATTATGTTGCATAAAACCCCATATGCAAGTCCATACATGAATTTGGATTATGATCATATTATGTGGATTGTGACATTTTACCAAACAAGTTGACACCTTAGATCCTTAACATGTGTAGTTCTATGCAATTTTCACCCCTATTATGATTAGATTTACTTTGTTTGTCTATATGTTATGATAATCTATCTTTATGCTATGAGTTAGACTATTCGAGTCTAACGTATATTCTGCGTTGAATAAGCGAACGTATAACGTGGGGTAGGGGTAATATTAAGGATTTAATATTAAGAAGTTGGGGTGCAATTGATATGATTTTGCATGCCACGAATGGATGGCCATAATTGAGTCAATTATGGACATCATTAAAATTGTATGTAATTAATGATTTGAATAGGGATATATTCAAAACTGGGGTAAAATATTATAAGTGATAATCAATGCTTAGGACACGAGGTTGGACTCGTTTGTGACGTAAACCTGCCCGGACCCGCCCGGCAAATCCAGTGGTCACAAATGTCAGCCCAATGTGAGAGGTCCTAGGCCCAAACTAAAGCATAACAGTTGTAAAGACACGAGGTTAGACTCTTTTATGGTGTAAGACTGCCCGGACCCGCCCGGCAAATCCACCTGCCATAAATGTCAGTCTAATGTGAGGGGTCTTTATGAGGTTATGGCCTGAATGAATTAAGAAATACTTAACTAGATAAACATGTAAGGTGGGACATGGGGGTTAAGTAGGTGCCTTGGGTGGCATGAGGAATCTAGTGGTTGCCTTTAATGGCATTTTAAATACGATTAGTAAGACTTTACCAAACACACATGTAAATGAACATGACTAAGAGGGTTAAGTGGGATGTACTAGTGGACAAGCTTAGGTGGGTAGCTTGTGGGGGCCCATTTCAACCAGTAACCCAAACGTATCTTTGTGGGCTCGACCCAAGTCGAGGATGGGACACGCATACTGGGTTTGACTATAAGAGGCCAAAACGGGGTAGCGGTGGCAACGCAAGTCCAACGGGTTTCATATGCGTGTGTGGACCCGGGCTGGTAGGTAAGACGTTGTTGCATCGTGTAGGTATAAGCCGTGCATTCTCAAGTTGTATCGGGTTACCACTTTAGGGGAGTGATACACCCCACTGTGGGGCCATCACGGGTATCTACGAGTAGGGAGCCGATCGAAAGTGGGTAGTGGGGTACACCTAGTGGAGATAGGGGAAGACGACACCTATGTAGTCAGCTAGGGGTACGCAAGGCTATTTATATAGTTTCTGTGTGAAGCAAGTGGGATCAACCTTTAGGGTGACTGGTGCGGTGCAGTGTAGTAATTATTCGTTAGTAATTAGGTGTGCCTTTAACGTTATCTTTATCTGCTCTTCCATACCCAATAGTTCATAGACATTTCCTTGTTTTCCAGCTTATGCCTTAGTCTAGTTATTTTGGTAATAATATTGTTACAATTATCATACTCGCCAGACTTTATGTATGACCCCCTCCATTTCTATCCTTTCCCCCTCCAGGTCCTCAGGTTGGGCCCAGCTCTAGTGGAGTTTGATTGGATTGCTTCATCTCACTTTGGAAAGCTTGGACCGTTGAAGTAAAGTCCAGCTTGTTATCTTCTTTAATGGCTATTTATGTAATGGGGTTATGTATTTTGTTTTATCAAGATGGATATTATACTTGACTCTAATTTATGGTTTTATGATGTAACAAACATGTTTAATTTCCGCTGCAATAAAATGAAGTTTTAGATTTCCAAGTACTACTTATTATCTGTCTTGTTGTAATTTTTCTGTTCTATATTCACTTATAACCTCCATGGAAGTTAATGCATTCCCTTTGAGAGTGACATTAATGGACGTGGGGTGTTACACGTGGTATCAGAGCTTAAGGTTACCAGAACAGATAATTTTTTTAGAAAAACTATTTTTCTAAAGTATTTTTGGAAGAAAGTGTTTTCAAAACATGTCTTGATGAGTAATTTAAAGAGGAAAGTTTTTAAGAAAAACATAATCCTCAATAGCCATATCTTTATCCTTCGAATTCTCCATTTTGAATCTTTCCTTTTTCGTTTCAGCATGGCTGAAGATCTTAACCTTCCGTATGGTGTAACGATAGGAGGATGGTATAAGAGGTTATTAGAGGTTAGGGCCGCTACAGGTCCAGCCAATGTTCCTCCACCACCAGTTGCACCCGCTCCTCCTCCTCCTCGCGTTGATACTTTTGCAAAGACGTGCAAGGAATTTAAGGCTATGGGTGGAAAACCTTTTCAAGGGTCAGAAACGTTTGTGGAAGCTAGAGATTGGCTTAGGGAGGTAGAAGAATTGCTAGAAATCTTTGAAGTAGAAGAAGGGAGGAAAGTCAAATTAGCAGCTTGGTTTATGAAGGGAGAGGCATCGTTTTGGTGGGAGGTCACTAATGGGGAGCGTCCTGTTGATTCTTGGGCGGATTTTAGGTGTAGGTTTGAGGCGAAGTTTCTCTCAAGGGCAGAAGAGAATCTATATACGGAAAGGTTCTTGACATTAAGGCAAGGAAGCTCATCAGTGAAAGAATATGTCAACAAATTTAATCAGTTAGCAAGGTTTGGCTTGGACTTAGTGAACACAAGGCTCTGAGGTTCGTTAATGGATTGAATGAACCGTTGCAAAGGTTGGCTATGACCCACATCCCTATGGGGGCCACCTTTGAGAAGCTTGTAGACATGGCACTCATGCACGAGGAGAAAGGCACTAAAGCTGATAAGGCACCCGAGAAGAAAGGGGATCAGAAGAAACCACAATAGCAAAACAAGAAGGGTGGTAAAGACAATAATGGCAAGGGAAAGAAGAAATGCTTTAACTGTGGGACACCAGGCCATCTCAGCAAGGATTGCAGAAACAAAAAGAAGACTGGCCGTTTTCACTGTGGCGATGCGGGACATCTAGTGAAGGACTTCCCAAAGAAGGGGCATAGGGCAGAGTCTACCTCGGGAGGACAGGTGCAGGCTCTTATGGCACCAGGGCAGGCAAGGGGACAAGTTCAGGCTCTAGCGGTCCCACCGCTGCAAGAACGAGGTAGAATCATTTATGTTGAAAGCTTAGTTTTTCTGTTTGATCATCTTGTCCGTACTTTATTCAATTCGGGCGTATCGGATTCGTTTATCTCTACGTCATTAGTTGAATCACTGCACTTAAACACCAGTTTAGTGGAGGATCCCTTAGTTGTTTCGAATCCAATTGGAGGCTCAGCTTATTTGTCCATGATGTGTTTGGATTTGAAAATTTCTATACTTAGCGTTGAGTTTAGATATGATGCTCATGTTTTGGGCATCACGGGCTATGGGCTAATTTTAGGAATGGATTGGTTATCCAGAAATGGGGCCGTTCTTGATTGTGAAAGGAGAGTAGTTAGGCTCGTGACTCGCCTTGGCAACACTCTCGAAATCTTTTGTAATCCCATAAATTCCGTTATGCTAAGTTATCTAGAATCGCTTGACGCGTCGGTGAAAAATCTACGATCTGTTAGAGTGGTCCGAGAATAATCGGATGTGTTTGAGAAGGTGAAGGGCTTACCTCCGAAGCGGGAGATAGATTTTCGAATATATCTTGTGGATAATGCAAAACCAGTATCTTTGCTAGTACGCCACATGGCTACACGTGAAAGGAGGGAACTCAATAAGCAAGTGAAGGAGTTGCTTGAGAAGGGGTTCATAAGACGTAGTATATCAGAATGGGGTGCTCCAGTAGTATTTGCCACGAAGGCGGATGAGTCCCTTAGACTTTGTGTGGACTATAGAGAACTTAATAAGCTCACTATGAAAAACAGACACCCACTGCCGAGGATTGACGATCTCTTCGATCAGTTAGTTGGCGCCTCAGTGTTTTCGCAGTTGGACCTAGCCACTGGATTCCATCAGTTGAGAGGGCTGAGGATAACATTGACAAGACTGCCTTTAGGACTCTGGACGGTTTCTATGAATGGCTAGTGATGCCCTTCGGTTTGACAAACGCCCCCGCATACTTTGTTGATTTGATGAGTAGGGTGTTTAGGGAGTACCTTAATAAATTCGTGGTAGTCTTTGTAGACGACATCCTGATCTTTTCTAAGGATGAAGAAGAGCATGCCCTATATCTTAGGGAAGTGTTGGAGACCCTACGAGCGCATAACCTTAAAGATAAATTTTCTAAGTGTCACTTCTGGAGGAAGGAAGTACGATTCTTAGGGCACGTGGTTTCCAAGGAAGGGATAGCTGTGGATCCCGCGAAGGTGGTGGCCATCCAAGATTGGAAGGTCCCTAAAAATGCTACCGAAGTGAGAAGTTTCTTGGGGTTGGCTGGCTACTATAGGAAGTTTATCAAAGACTTCACAAAAATATCAGCTCCATTGACACGCTTGACGAAGAAGAACCCAGTTTTCACATGGGACGTAGATTGTGATGATGCGTTCCAACGTTTAAAGAGAGCTTTGACCTCAGCTCCAGTCTTAGTGCTACCGGATGGGAGTAAGCCATTTACTGTTTATACCGATGCTTGTGGGACAGGACTAGGCGCAGTCTTAATGCAGGAGGGAAGGGTAATAGCCTATGGTGGAAGGCAGTTGAGGGCGCATGAGAAAAATTACCCTACACATGACCTAGAGTTGGCCGCTATTGTTTTCGCGCTTAAGTCTTGGCGTCATTATCTTCATGGCGAGAAATTCGAATTATTCACTGACCACAAATAGCTAAAATACTTGTTCTCTCAGAAGGACTTGAATTTGAGGCAGCAAAGGTGGATGGAATTCTTAGCGTCCTACGATTTCGAGATAGCATATACCCATGGCAAGGGTAACGTGGTGGAAGATGCCTTAAGTAGAAAAAGGTTGTCCTTAAGTCCGTTGTTTGTTGAGTGGCGAAGCTTAGAATTCATCTCTATGTTTGACTTTAGACCTTCCGTTGACTTTGTACCCGGTTTGCTAGCATCCTTGGAGGTCAGACCTACGCTTTTGGGACGGATTGGCGAGGCACAACGAGATGACCTACAGTTGGTTGAGTTAGTAGAAAAGCTCAAAAGAGGGGAGTCATCAAGCCATCTCCGTAGGTATACCCTAGATGATAAGGGTTGGTTACGTAGGGATAATAGACTTTGTGTACCTCGAGACGAAGGTTTGAGGAAGGCTATTCTTGGCGAAGCACATCGTTCGAAGATGACCATTCATCCCGGCGGGGACAAGATGTACAAAGACATGAGACGAGTTTACTTTTGGGCCGGCATGAATAAAGATGTGGCCGAGTATGTCGCTAGATGCTTGGTGTGCCAACAAGTAAAAGCGGAGCAAAAGAAACCCGGTGGGTTGCTTCACCCATTGGAGGTTCCACAATGGAAATAGGAAAGTGTCTCGATGGACTTTGTGGATGGATTACCAAGATCAAGGAAGGGTAATACGGGGATTTGGGTTATAGTAGATAGACTTACAAAGAGCGCCCATTTCATTCCCGTGAAGAGTAAGAGGACTGCTCCGTGGTTAGCTTCTGTATACGTCCGAGAAATAGTTCGTTTGCACGATGTTCCTTCTAGCATAGTGAGCGACCGCGATCCTATTTTCACTAGCGAATTTTGGAGAAGCTTGCAAGAAGCGGTAGGGACTCAGTTATGTTTGAGCACCGCATATCATCCTCAGATGGACGACCAGACCGAGAGGGTGAATCGCATTCTAGAGGATCTTTTGAGGCTATGTATCCTAGACTTTGGGGGTACATGGGAAGAGCATCTTCCATTGGTAGAGTTCGCGTATAATAATAGATTTCAGTCCAGCATTGGTATGGCACCTTTCGAAGCTCTTTATGGACGACCTTGTCGTTCACCTACATGTTGGTGGGAATCTACGGATAAGATCTTACTTGGGCCCAATATGATTAGGGAGACTTCGGAGAAGATCGACTTGATTCGAAGGAGGATGAAAGCAGCGCAAGATAGGCAGAAATCTTATGCGGATAAGAGGAGGACAGATCTTGAGTTTGAGGTTGGGGACATGTTCTTTATCAAAGTGTCTCCATTACAGAACGTTGTTCGCTTTGGGTCCGTTGGGAAATTAGCACCAAGGTTCGTAGGGCCGTTTCCTATTAAGGAGAAGATTGGACAGATGGCGTATAGAGTGGAGTTGCCTGAGAGACTTAGTGGTGTACACGACGTATTCCATGTGCCACATTTGAGGAAGTGCTTGCACGAGACCGCGGAAGTGGTAGAGCCGAGCTTGCTTAGAGAGGTGGAGATAGAGCGTGATGCGATGATTCGACGAGCTCCTACGCGCATTCTTGGGTCAGAGATTAAGAAGCTGAGAAATCGAGAGGTCAGACTAGTCAAAGTACAATGGGGAGATGATGAGAGCAACGCTACTTGGGAGACGGAAGAGAAGATGCGTTCGTTGTACCCTTTTCTTTTCGAGGGTATGTCTTTTAATTTCTCCTTTATCGCTTAGCTCGTACTTATCTTATCTTTAGTATGTCCTCTCGCTAGTATCTTTGACCTTTAGTTAGGATAATCCTATGGTTGAAACATGTGTTTGAGACATGTTATGTATGATGGATGCAAAGTGGATGCAAGTGTTTGCTAGTGGTTGCTTGTGGATGCATATACACACACTATTAGGCACTAGATCGGCTCAGTCACTTCATATTGCATATTGCATATATATGGATGTATTTAGTAAAGTGGATGTATGAGGATTTGTTATTATCATATGGATGCGGCATTCAGATGATGATTGTGCATGCATATAGAGATAATATGTAGCATTAAGGAGCTTTTGCATACATAATGGACGCATGGCACTATCATGATTTGCATTAAGGAGGTCAACTGAATCAGTGGACCGCCTGATTTTGCATTAGATATGGACATATACACACACTGCGCATTTAAACATGAAAGCATTAGAAGTCTATAAGGACAATGGATGTCTGTGTTTGATGGTTGAGTAGATGGACGATTGGATGTTAGGATATACATTCTTCTTGACTTGAAGATTTCGGGGTCGAAATCCTTTAAGGAGGGGAGAATGTAACACCCCGTAATTCTGTTAATATTAATATTCACAAATTAAAGAATAACTAATCTCAGACGTGAGAATTGTGGGAAACGGGTTGCGCCATTATGTTCGTCTCGGAATTCTGGTTGAAATAGATTCCGAGTTTGCGTGAATTGGACTTCGTATGAAGAAGTTATGGCCATCGGAAGTTTCATAAAATTCAAAACAGATTTCAGAAATTTAAAATTCAAAATTCGAAGTAAAACAGGCTAGGCGGGAAAATTCCCGCCCAGCACCCTAGGTCGACTGGGGAGTCGACTGGGCAGTCGAAACCCCCCCAGGTTGACTGGGCAGTCGACTGGGCAGTCGACCTGGGTGTCGACCTGTCCAGGCGGCTAGGATTTTGGCTGAGCCCAATCTTGAGCTGCTGATGTGTCTTTAGGGCTGAGTTGGCAAATTAAACAGTTCAGTTTAGTTCTAAGTTGATCTGACGGTCTAAATAAATCCTAAACTCTATAAATACCTAGGTAGTCTCTCACTCTAACTCACATGAAAAATAGAATAGCCACCGTCATACCGCCGCCATGGAACTCAGTGTAGCCGCCGCCAACTAAGAAGGAAGAAAGCTAATCAAACCCTAATTCTACTCAACTCTAAAGCAAATCAAGACTCTCTTTCTCTTCTAATTGTGAGTATTATGATCTTAACAAGATTATTATTAAACTATTTAGATTAAGTTATGAATGGATTATAAGTAAATGATGTGGATTGTCATATATGTTGTTGTAAACCTTATGCTATCATGTATGTTGTAAATTTTATGTTACGTGATGATGATATCCTATATGTTGTAAATCATGCTATGATGATATTGTATAGGTTGTAATTTTCTATGCTAAGTTGTGATAAATCATACATGCTTTAAAGTCATGATGTTATTATCTATGCTAATTAGTTCATGTTAATCAAATCATAATGTTTGGGCTATGTTGATCTATATGACAAATCATGTATGCAAGTTTAGATTGATTAGTAAAGATTATGAACATATGCCATGACATCTATTTGGATCTAGAATTATGACATCTAGAATTATGCTATGACATATGTGAATTCTATGTATTAGATGCTAGTTCACACCATCATTATGTTGCATAAAACCCCATATGCAAGTCCATACATGAATTTGGATTATGATCATATTATGTGGATTGTGACATTTTACCAAACAAGTTGACACCTTAGATCCTTAACTTGTGTAGTTCTATGCAATTTTCACCCCTATTATGATTAGATTTACTTTGTTTGTCTATATGTTGTGATAATCTATCTTTGTGCTATGAGTTAGACTATTCGAGTCTAACGTATATTCTGCGTTGAATAAGCGAACGTATAACGTGGGGTAGGGGTAATATTAAGGATTTAATATTAAGAAGTTGGGGTGCAATGGATATGATTTTGCATGCCATGAATGGATGGCCATAATTGAGTCAATTATGGACATCATTAAAATTGGAAGTAATTAGTGATTTGAATAGGGATAAAATCAAAACTGGGGTAAAAGATTATAAGTGATAATCAATGCTTAGGACACGAGGTTGGACTCGTTTGTGACGTAAACCTGCCCGGACCCGCCCGACAAATCCAGTGGTCACAAATGTCAGCCCAATGTGAGAGGTCCTAGGCCCAAACTAAAGCATAACAGTTGTAAAGACACGAGGTTAGACTCTTTTATGGTGTAAGACTGTCCGGACCCGCCCGGCAAATCCAGCTGCCATAAATGCCAGTCTAATGTGAGGGGCCTTTATGAGGTTATGGCCTGAATGAATTAAGAAATACTTAACCAGGTAAACATGTAAGGTTGGACATGGGGGTTAAGTAGGTGCCTTGGGTGGCATGAGGAATCTAGTGGTTGCCTTTAGTGGCATTTGAAATACGATTAGTAAGACTTAACCAAACACACATGTAAATGAACATGACTAAGAGGGTTAAGTGGGATGTACTAGTGGACAAGCTTAGGTGGGTAGCTTGTGGGGGCCCATTTCAACCAGTAACCCAAACGTATCTTTGTGGGATCGACCCAAGTCGAGGACGGGACACGCATACTGGTTTTGACTATAAGAGGCCAAAACGGGGTAGCGGTGGCAACGCAAGTCCAACGGGTTTCATATGCGTGTATGGACCCGGGCTGGTAGGTAAGACGTTGTTGCATCGTGTAGGTATAAGCCGTGTGAAACACCCCACCTCCGTTAGGGCCACTCTCAAAGGGAATGCCCTAATTTTGGTGGAGGTTTATAAGTCACAGATATACAAGGCAGATATAAGAACACATATTTTTGAACAGCGAAAAACAACAACATCTTTTATTTCATTAAAATACGTGTTCACAAAAACATGCCATACTTGTCTTACAATTCTTCCAAAAACATAACAACTTCATAACTGTCTTGATTACATTATTAAAGAAGCATAAAGAAAACATAAATAAACTGCAAAAGTCCCATAATTGCTGTCCAAAACCATAGTCCAAAACGGAAAAGATCCAAGCAATACATTCTTTCTCTTCAAGCTGGATGTGAAAACTGGTCAAGCTGCGGTATTCCCTCCCTGAGAACCTGGGGGGGAAACGAAAGAAAAAGAGGCGAAAGGAAAAGGGTCAGTCATAAAGACTGAGTAAGTCCTAGTGACTTTCAGTGTAAAAACGGTTTTAAAACAACATGTCAGGTATGAACTGGAACTAAACTTAAGAATGGGGTTAAGGTGGACAAGATAGACTAAGGTGATCATGATAAGTCAAGACAAGTCAAATAAAGCATCATATGTTCAAGATTCGCTGCATCGACTGTACTAGTATGCTAAGCCCAGGTCACAAGTTAATCACGAAATAAATCCCACGGCCCAATATCATGAAATGACCCTGAAACGGGGTCTGACCCAGGTACGAGGTCCTACGGAGCGCTTATCTAGTCGATCAGCTCCCTACAAGTTCTAGCTCGTCAAGTGTCCGTGTCATACGGCTAATCACGAATGTAGTCACCTGTGCTGGGTCCACCTTCGGGTGTATCAGCCCTAGGGCATCAACCCCTGACACGATTCAAGATGCACAGATAAATCTACTGATACCCAGTGTCTGCCCCGGAATACGTGCATGACCGTAGTCCACCGAACCTACACTGGCGTACCCCACTGCCGTCGTTCACCTCTTACAATCAGCCCAGTAATCGTGCCCCACCCGGCCTAGCCCCAGGGTACCTTGATACATCTAGAGGGTTACTGCTGAAAAGGGTCGTGTCTAGGGTTTCGCCTAACAGATTAGGTCATGTAATTCGTGACCTAACCTGCCTAACCGATTAAGTCATGTAATTCGTGACTTAATCCTTTTCCAGTCTAGTCATGTCAAGGTGGTTAAGTATGTCATTTAAGTTCGCGACTTAACCCGCCTACGTGTCATGTCAAGTTGGCTAAGTGTTATCGTTTCCAGTTCATGACTTAGCCCTACAAATCGTGTTCAAGTTGGTTAAGTTGTCTTTTCATGTTCATGACTTAACCCTAATTGGCATTAATTGATTCGTTAATGCACCAAACCACTCACATTGGATCCTGTTGTTCGTAGCCACTGGATTTGCCGAGCGGTTCCGGGCAGGTTTACGCTACGAACTCAACCCAACCTCGGGTTTCAAGCGCGATGTGACCAACTACCCACATTGGATCATATTGTTTGTAGCAACTGGATTTGCCGGGCGGTTCCGGGCAGGTTTACACTACAAACTCAACCCAACCTCGAGTTGGCCACTTTCTTGTTTTCTAAAGTCATGCCCATGTTCTTAGCAGATTCGTGCTATTTCCACATCATGTTCATATGTCAACTTCATGCCCAACTAAGGCATGTTTCAAGTCAAGTTATGGCATGTTCAAGTCAAGTTTTCGTGCCATATTTCATGTTCTACTTATGCCAAATTTCACAGTTTATGATTATAATTAATTCAAGTTTTGCCTATTCTACCCAATCGTATCCCCAACGTATATAAACGTACTTCGTTCTCAAGCATAAACAATTCAAGAGATAAAGGGGAATAACACCAAACATGTAATATGCATATGTGACAATTCCAACATCACTTGCATAATAAACAGGCTATAACATATCACATGGTTTCAATACTAGCATGATGATAACTTGGCATAGTAATGGTTCCAACTTAGTTTAACATGATGATTTCAACTTTACATCACAGGCATAATAATCATTGCGGGCATAATAATTATTTTATTACAAACATGAAACATTAAAGGCATGGTAATCCTAATAGGCATAGTGGATTCCAATTTAGCATTTTTAACATAATGATTCTCATCTAACATTATAGACATAATGATTCCAATTTAGCATTTTTAACATAATGATTCTCATCTAACATTATAGACATAATGATTCCAATTTAGCATTTTTAACATAATGATTCTCATCTAACATTATAGACATAATGATTCCAATTTAGCATTTTTAACATAATGATTCTCATCTAACATTATAAACATAATGATTCCAACTTTTCATCATAACCTAGCAATTCCCAATTTTTCATTAATCATGATAGGTATATTAACATCACAGGCATAGTTCCATCAACAGTCATAGACATGGTTTAATTAGCATCATAGGCATGGTTTAATCAACATAAAGATTTCAATAAACATAGTGATTCCATGGACATGTATTAGTCCAACTTGCCATACAATTAAACCCAAGTGATTCATAACAACATCAAAATCATGACAAGGTTAACTTGCAACGTTGCCATAGCAATATTCCCAAATTATAAGTCAAAATTAAACAATATAAACATGGATTAACAATAATTCCTAAATACGGTTTCAATTCATGGCATGTCCATATTGTTTTAGCGTTTTTGCCTAAAAAGTGACATAGAACTTACAATATGAAGCAATTAATCCAAATAAAAATCCCAAATCAAATAGCCCCAAATTCGTTGTCTACAGCGTCGTAGTTGTTGTAGCTTCTAGTTGTAGCCTTCAAGAATCGTCCTTAGTCTTCTATAATTTTGTTCTTTGTATATTTAATCTAGAGCTCTAGGTTTAATGGCGACGGCCTGAGGCTAAAATGAAATAGTATGATTTAGGCTAGGTCTTAGGTCCTTTTTATAGTGTTTGCAAGTTGATTTAGACCGTCGATGGAGCTTGATTCAATAATAG
The DNA here is from genome assembly GCA_030737875.1 of Allium sativum. Taxonomy (NCBI): domain Eukaryota; kingdom Viridiplantae; phylum Streptophyta; class Magnoliopsida; order Asparagales; family Amaryllidaceae; genus Allium; species Allium sativum. The sequence goes on along the minus strand of CM060926.1, from coordinate 603,098,857 downwards.
CCGTTCGTTTGAAGGAGAGACCAACCAGGAGCTGACACCTAGCCCTAGTGACAAGGCAAGGCTCAGAAATTCGACCAGGCCCTGGTCAGGCCAGCCAAGACCTGACCAGCAGGTCATTCTGACCTGGGCGCACTTGGCAGGTGCGCCAGGCTAAAAATGTATTGGCGCATTTCCCAAGTGCGCCAGTTCATTTTTGTTATGGCGCACTTCCCAAGTGCGCCAGTGCATTCTGACCCGTTTTCTGGTTTTTCGCCCAACTTCGTTCATCCATATCTTCTTCATACGATACCCGTTTTACGCAAACTCGGACTCTATCTCAAGCAGAATTCCGAAACGAACGCAATGGCGTATCCCGTTTCCCTTAATTCTTTGATTTGAAATTAGTTATACTTTAATTTGTGAATCTCACTGTTATAGAATACACAGGGTGTTACACCGTGCATTCTCAAGTTGTATCGGGTTGCCACTTTAGGGGAGTGATACACCCCACTGTGGGGCCAGCACGGGTATCTACGAGTAGGGAGCCGATCAAAAGTGGGTAGTGGGGTACACCTAGTGGAGATAGGGGCAGACGGCACCTATGTAGTCAGCTAAGGGTACGCAAGGCTATTTATATAGTTTCTGTGTGAAGCAAGTGGGATCAACCTTTAGGTTGACTGGTGCGGTGCAGTGTAGTAATTATTCGATAGTAATTAGGTGTGCCTTTAACGTTATCTTTATCTGCTCTTCCATACCCAATAGTTCATAGACATTTCCTTGTTTTCCAGCTTATGCCTTAGTCTAGTTATTTTGGTAATAGTATTGTTAGAATTATCATACTCGCCAGACTTTATGTCTGACCCCCTCCATTTCTATCCTTTTCCCCCTCCAGGTCCTCAGGTTGGGCCCAGCTCTAGTGGAGTTTGATTGGATTGCTTCATCTCTCTTTGGAAAGCTTAGACCGTTGAAGTAAAGTCCAGCTTGTTATCTTCTTTAATGGCTATTTATGTAATGGGGTTATGTATTTTGTTTTATCAAGATGGATATTGTACTTGACTCTGATTTATGGTTTTATGATGTAACAAACATGTTTAATTTCCGCTGCAATAAAATGAAGTTTTAGATTTCCAAGTACTACTTATTATCTGTCTTGTTGTAATTTTCTTTTCTATATTCACTTATAACCTCCATGGAAGTTAATGCATTCCCTTTGAGAGTGACATTAATGGACGTGGGGTGTTACAATAGGGGTGAACTTGCATGTGTGAATGATGTTCTACATCTAAAACTTGCATAGGCCAAACTTACAACTTGAATAAAACTACATATGTCATAAATCCAAATCTAGAGGTATGAACTTGTTTAGGTAATAGTCATAAACTTGCATAAATCATGTATGTCATAGATCTACATCTAAAGGTGTAAACTTGCACAAGCAATAACCACAAACTTGCATAACATGATTCATATTCCAAACTCATATATTTATATAAAGTTGCATGAGTGATTTATGCAACATAACAATGGTGTAAACTTACATCTAAACTTGTAAACTAGCATGTATAATTTATCATAGAACTCACACATGTCATAGCCTAACTTTAGATCAAATTTTCACATAAACTAGATGTCATGAAACATGTAAGGTTACATATAATTTTCCCAACTTGCATATGATTCATGTCTAAATCAAAATCTAAACTTGCATACATACATATGATTTATCATATGAATCAACATAACCAAACTAGCATATGAATAACATGATGATTTGATTAAACATAAGCTAATCATAGAATTACAACATAGATGGTAGCATCATAACTTTACAACATAGATGATAACATCACAAAATAACATCATAGAATGATAACATCACAATTTCACAACATAATTATAACATGCGGTCAATAATTCACATCATATCCATATAATCCACATCATAACTTAATCCAATTAAATTGCTAATTATTTTATTAAAGAAATCGAACTCACAACTCAAAGAAGGTCTTGAGTTCTGAATTCTGAGTTCTGAAGTTGAATTAGCTTTCCTTTGAAGAAGATTCGTTGTTAGAGTTGAAAAGAATTGGATTTGATTAGCTTTCCTCCTCTCTAATTGGTGGCGGATATTCTGAGTTGCAAGGTGATGGCATGGAGGCCATGAATCTAATTTTATTTTGATTTTAGGGTTTGAGTCTATAGGTGTTTTTATAGAGTTTAGGATTAGTTTAGGTCGTCCGATCTACCCAGAATTAATCCCAGCCAAACAGAGCAGATCAGAAAACCTAATGAGTCAGCACACGGTCATTGACATGTCACTAATCAAATCTGCCCGGGGGGGAGGGGGGAGGTTGACCCCCAGGTCGACCCTATGGTCGACCTGTTCAGGGTAGGTCAACCCCCAGGTCGACCTGGCCCTGGCGGAAATTTTCCCGCCTAGCCTGTTTGACTCTGAAATTTGAATTTTCTGAAACTTCCGATGGCCATAACTTCTTCATACGAAGTTCAATTCACGCAAACTCGGACTCTATCTCAACCAGAATTCCGAGACAAACACAATGGTGCAACCCATTTCTCTTAATTCTCACATCTGAGATTAGTTACTCTTTAATTTGTTACTTTAGTGTTAATAGAAATATGGGGTGTTACAGAAAGAGTGTGTAGTCGACAACAGAAGGGCCTTCAGTAATCTACGGAAGGATTCCAGAAGTAGCATTCAAATGAAGCTTGAAGATTGTCCAAATAAAGTAAGGCAAGAGGAGAAAAGAGGAAGATCTCCGATAGCAGCTAAAGGAGGGAATGGGATGGAAAATCGCAGCAGAACCTGCCGACAATATCATAAGGCACACATGCATCCATAAACTCGCTTTCCGAAGGGTAACCCGATACAGTTGTCGGGAGGGCCCTTTGAAAGAAATAAAGTGAGGATTCTGTTAAATGCCTCCAAAATCTATGAAAAATAATCCACACCCAGCAACACACAAAGGATGAGAAAGCCCAATTCATAACTTTAAAGCCCTAGGGACGAGCATGGGACGAGAGCATAAAAAGAGCAGAGAGTTCTTATGCAACCATTCCTTTCGTGTTCAATTAAAAGCTCCTTTCGTCAAATCCTTTGGAAACAGCTACCGGTACTTTACCTTGAAGAAAAGCAACCGAAGCACTTGTAAAGCCTTCGGATCGACCTCTATCAGGTGACCGACCGAAGCACTTAAGCCGAAGGAAGTGTCAATTCATACCTATAAATAGGACCCAAAAATTCAGCGCGTAGGACGACTTTTTTTTTTTTTGAATTAACTTTTCTACATTTGTAATCTCTTAATAAAGAGAAAAACCCTAATTTCTAAATCAATTAGGGAAAAAGGATTGTATTATTGATTATACTCAATAAAATGGAAACATATGGAAATTAAGGTAATTTCGTGTAATCCTATTCAATTATATCATGTTTAATAATATTTGTTATTATTATTATTTTCTAACATTACATGTGTAATATGCATATCATATACATAATTAAGATCTCTTTCGAACCCTGACCCGTGACTGACCCTAGGATATTTGATTATAGAATAAAAACCTTCATTACCATAATAATCATTGTAACGACTTATGTAACACCCCGTAAAATTCATAAGTATTAATAATAAATAAATAAAAATAAGCAATCAAATAATATGGCTGGAAAATGAGAATTTGCAGCCTTATGGATTTCGCTACGAAACTCTTTTATTTGGACTCGTGGCGAAATTCTGAATCGTTTTCATATATAATATGCTGAAAATGGTCAATGTATGAAGAAGTTATGAACAAATGAATTTGGAAAGTAAACGTAGAAAAAACATTTTTCTATATATATAATTAAATGGGTAGTATATATATATATATATATATGTCTAAGATAAATTCAAAATGAAGAGGGAGAATTTGATAATTGAATTGAAGATAACATCATGGGGACAAAGTATATTGCATATATGAAATAAGATTAAGAGATTAAGTAACGTATTAATTAAATTTAACACCTCAACAACACAGCCTTATTGGGTGTTCCAGCCTCCAAGGGGTCGACCGCCAAGGGGTGTCGACCGCTCAAGTCGACCGCCTAACGGCTAGACAACCCAATAAATCTAGCTGATTAGATTTTTTTAGAGGGATATATATGAATAAAAGGCTTGGATTAATTTTAAGTACTCAACGGTCTATGCAACTTTATATAGCCCCTCCTATCACACTATCAAACCCTAATATTCTCTATCCCTGCCTCCATGCTGCCCTCTCCGCCACTACTAAATTCTAGAGAAAAATAAAATAAAAAGGTTAAGGATTTCTTCTATTCCTCCAATCCTGTCTTTATTATCTCTCTATTCTAATTCATATAAGTTTGGTATTCTTGAATTTGGCATAAACACACACACACATACACACACACAGATATATATATATGAGATTCTAATACATGTCTCTTATATATATGATTAGGAGGATTATTGGAGCATATTTGATTGCAAAGATTAAAACACATATCTAGATCTACTACAGATTTCTCTCTATTATGCCTAGATCTGTGAGTGGAATATCGTTTTCTTAAGGCATATTCATATTTTTATTAGATTATCATGTTGATAGATATGCCTGGGAGGATTTGGAAATTCGATAACAAAAATCCCCAAATCCACTATTTTGTATTTTCGTATGAATTGTCATGATTATTTGGGTTTTGTGGACTTTTGATTTTAATATTGGGTTAAAGATGAAAATGGGTGTTGCTACTATTGTTTCTATTTTGTATAATTCATCTTTATTAAACATTTGATTGTAACCTAAAAGGGTTTAGATTTGGGTATTTCATGATTTGATTAGGTTTGGATTCTATTTTGAATCCAAACGTATTCATACTTGAAATATGTCAAATATAAATGTTTTTATGTGCATAATACCCAAAAGGGGGTGAGTAAGACAAAGTGGAAATTATAAACATACGTGTATAAATGTATGTAATACACTATTTTTAATCGAGTACTGAGAACATTCCAACAAGCTTAGGATGCAAGTTGAAAGTTTGTATGAATGTGTATTTTCCATCCACAGATATATGTTATCTTGTTATTATGCCATCTTGCCTAAGTTGTAGCGGTAAAAGAATGGAAAAACTAACTTATATGCCATGATTTGGACAATTTGACAATTGTCACCTAATTAGAATGTTTCTTCATTTATACGAATACTCAACGTTGCTACGCATTATTACTATATTATTAATATAGTGTAATCAACGTAGTTAACATAATATTAATGTAACAAGCGCAATTAGGATAAGATTTGAATTCGAATTGTCCCCATATATGAATATACTTATTTCTTGTGCGTATATAAAATGGCTTTAAATATATATCAATAGTGATATATAAACACGAGGTTGGTTGTCATTTGTGGTAGAAGTCTCCCCGGAACCAACCGACAAATCCAGCAACCACAAGTAGGCCCGACTAATGTGAGATGTCTAGGTGCCATGAGCCATTCAAAACTTAGTACACTAGACACGAGGTTAAACCAACTTGTAGTAGAAGTCTGCCCAGAACCAACCGGCATATCCAGCATCTACAGGTATATGGTTTTATGTTGTTGGAGAATGGAGTTTTGATGACAACAACCTTATTTCAATTATTAATTGATTATAAAATATATACTAACATCTTTATTTAGAATATACCAAGAACATATATGTAGGATTTGTTTACAGGAATTAATATTGGAGACTATACAGATTAAGAGTTTTAGAGATTCAAGAGATTCAGAATTCAGAGAAGATTCAAGACTCATGAGTAATCAAGAAATTAAGAGTTTAAGATAAATATAGAAATAGAGTCCAGTTTAGGTAAGACTCTGAATAACACTCCAGATTCAAATTCAAATTCAAATTCAAATTCTGATTTTCAAATTTCAAATTCTATTCAAACTTCAATTAAGTTTTTCTATTTTACTTTTGATTTTAAACTTGAGTTTAAGATTATAAGTTTATATATATTTATATAGATATATACTTTTATACTTATATATTTATATAATTTATATAGATTTATACTTTTACACTTATATATTTATATAGTTTTAAACTTTATAGTTTTATAAATATGTTCATATAATTTATATTTATGAGTTCATATGATTTTCTACTTTATAATACTTATTTATATCACTATGTTTTAATTCAAGAATTTCCAGAATTATATATATATATATATATATATATTAAAACACTTGAAAAATACTCAAATTTTAAATTTGAACTAACATATGTCGACATACATATGCGGCCATGTCGATATATAACCGTCATATTTTCAAATTTGAAAGGAAGTGTCTTTTCACCATTTGTAACGTGCAGAAGTGTTGCAACCTTTCGAACCTTATAAATAGGGGTTAATTTCGAATTTGATAAAGATTCTTCCTTTCCATCTTCATCCCTTTTCATTCCTCTATTATTATTTTATATTTTTATGATTTCTACAGTTATACTCTACGGATTTCAATTCTAAATTATATAAAACTCCTTCTCTTCTCACTTTCTACTCATTACTCTCTGAATTAAAGTGCTATTGAAGAGCTATAGGGCTGTTGTTATCATTTGGGGTTGTTTGGGAAACGGTATGTTCCTTGTAGCCGTGAAATCAAGGAAGGAAACAGTGGTAACCTTGTAGTCAGGGAAATTAAGGATGATGTGGAAACGGTGGTAACCTTTTAGCTGGGGAAATCAAGGGTGGTGTGGAAACGTGGCAACCTTATGGCCGTGAAATCAAGGGTGTTGTACTGGGATATTGATGTGGTAATAAAACTCTGTGCAATCCAGTGTTGCGTGTGACTGAGCGTAGGAGTAATCTGAACCGGTATAAAATTCGGTGTGTTCTTTCCTTTTTTGCATTTTATTTTCTGATTATTTCTGTGTTTGATTCTGTGTCTATGATTATATTTGTGGTGTGTGATTCATATAGTAGATCATATAAGTTTTATATTTTCTTAAATTCCTTGAAAATACTATTCACCCCCATTTAGTATTAGTTTTTTCTAAATGGTCTATTTCGTATTCCCTGACAAATGTGAGAGGTCTAGTGTGTGTGTTTGTGTATAACTATACACACACACACACACACACACATATATATATAAGTTTATTGTTTGTGAAAATAGGTAGTCTTACTACAACTTGAGAAGGTCTTAAGTGGTTGATTTTATTTTTATCTAATTTCGGTCTTAAGTTGTTAGGACTAGGATCCCTCCTAAGGTGTACTCCGTGGCGAGGAACCAAAGTCAAGGGATCCACCCTTATTAGACTTAAAGTAAGTCTTTTGTCCTCCTTCTCTAAAAGTGGTTAGGCGTAAATGATAACGGAGTAGGGTGGTTCACGAGGATGTCCACTTCCTCTAGAAGCTTATAAGGGCTCAACTAGGGACAGATTTGGTAAATAAAATATATGTAGCCATCGCACGCTAACCAACTGTCTAAGGGAAGTCTTAAGCGACATAGGTGTCCTAACGTAATATCAATTAAGTAGTAACGTTCATAATACAACTTTTCATATCACAATTGAGTGTATAGACTTAAGAGCGTTAATGTATTAGGACGGGGTCTTAAGGGGCTAGGGGTCCGCCTCAGGGTTATAGGAGATCATAAGAATCCACCTTTAATAGGGCCATAAGTGACCAAGAATGCCAATTTCGTTGGGTCTTTATCCTAAAAACACTAATGGGCGATTGACTTGGATATCCACTCTATTGGTTAGATATTTTGTGTTTGTGTGAATCTTGTGTGCTGCGCAGACATACCTTGACAGATGTAACCTACTAAAAAGATAGGGTATGGACATTAAGTAACACCATATTTCAATCACACAGAACTTTATGTTTTGATCCCTCTCCTCAATATATCCAATAGGTCAGTAGATGGGGTAAAATTCCATGGACGAAGTCATGATTGAAGTTGATGAAGAAGACAAAGCCATTATGCTATTATTAGTAGTTATTGTTTTACTTCTTTTGGAATCTTGTGAGAATGAACTACTTGATGTACCCGTTGAAAGATGCAATTGTGACTATTGTATTTCTGAGATTTTTAGTAAATGGTACATCTTATTTGAGTATTATATTTTCTCTTTCAGCTATGTAAGAATTCCATTCGAAGTATATGTTATATTATCTGTGCAAATGTAGTCCTTACAGGAACCAACTACCCATTTAGAATGGCTCAAATTTTCGATGGGCCTTTTCTAGGTCGAAATTTAGACCCCGATAACGGGCAGGTTGTTACATTTGGTATCGATGCATAGGTTACTCGATTATAAGGGAATTATACGTATGGGAGGCATATTTGTATATTGAAAAAGATTTTTCAAACTATATATATTTACCCCAATAAGCATATGCATTTATACTAGGGACCTTTATCGCTTTTTTTCCTTTCTCAACTTAAATACTATATCAGGAGTATCCACTAAAGGATTCTTCCTTTTCTTTTTAGATAGTAGAATGGTTGAAAATCCTAGTGAGTAGGGTAACCAGGCAAGACCCCGATACTTGCCAGAACGGTTCCAACAGTACCTCCGTACTATGGAACGGGTCCATGTTGCTAATCCTGCCCCAATAGCACCTACATCTCCTGCCACTGAGGTAGCCTTTGACTTTTCTCGCTACTGTAAGACATTTACAAATCTTGGAGGGAAATCATTTCTAGGAAAGAAAGTTTTACTAATGCCCAGTTTTGGATAATGGACTGCGAGAAATTTTCAAAGCTACTAGCTGGCCCGATGAGGTAAAGAGGAGAATTGCTACCTGACATTTGAAGGACGAGGCCCTTGAATGGTGGAATTTATTATCGATGGAGAATGAGGGTTGGATATTTACATGGGTCAAATTCAAAACCAATTTCGCAGCGAAGTTTTTGCCAAGATCAGAAATGACTATCCAACTAGAGAAATTCATCCACCTCAAGCAAGGAAGCTTGAGCCTACAAGAGTATGTATCCAAGTTTACTGAATTATGTAAGTTTGGAAGGGGATTGGTAGACACCCCTTGACCAAAGCCTTTAGATTTGTTATAGGAATGAACTCCCCATGAAGGAAACTCTATTAGCCCAAGTACGTTTGGGGAAACTTTTGAAACCCTAGTTGAGACAACTATCCTATGCACTGTTGAAGGCGCCAAGGAGGATAAAGAAAGAGAGAAAGGAGAAATCTCCAACAAAAATAAGAAGAAGTAATGGTCGAAAAACAAGAAGAATAACAAATTCCAAAAGGACGTAAAACTGGTCCAAGGTGCAACCGCAAAGGCCATGAGGCCAAGGATTGTAGGACCTCGTTTGTGAAAAAGGAGTTCAAAGGAAAATGTTATAACTGCCATGAAGAAGGACACATGTCCAAGGACTGCCCGAAGTTGTTAAGAGTGGCCAAAACTATGCAATAGAGGCAGCACCAATTCAAAGCCGACCCCGAGAGACCTAAGGCAGCCCGCACATGAAGGTATAACCACTGTTTTAGGAAATTCAGTATACACCTTGTTTTATTCCGAAGTGACCCATTCTTTTATCTCCAAGCAATTAGCAAATTTGTTGAATCTTTCCATATCTATCTCGAACTGTCCGATAGAGGTAATCGACCCTATCGGAGGATCTAAGTATCTTGAGCTTTTATGCAAAGACCTAGAATTGGAGGTCGACAATGTCGAGTTCCATTGTGAAGTGTATGCATTAAATTTTATGGGGTATGACCTTATCCTAGGTATGGACTGGTTATCATTCTATGAGGCTGTCCTAGATTGCGATAAGAGGATCGTTCGTCTTAGGAGCCTAGGAGGACATAGTTTGAATATTCCTTGTAATGTTAGGAACAAAGGTAAAGCCTTATTATATTCCTTATCTCCTGGTTCTAAAGGACCATCTTCAATCCCTATATTTTGTGAATTTTTGGATGTTTTCGAGGAAGTCACGGGACTTCTGCCCCATAGAGAATCTCTTTTGGTATTGACCTAGAGAAGGACACTAGACATGTAGCACTACCCTTGAGGCATATGGCACCCAAAGAAAGAACGGAGTTAGATAAGAAGATTTCAGAATTATTGCAAAAAGGTTTCATTTGATGAAGTATCTCAGAATGGGGTGCTCCTGTTGTATTTGCTACCAAAGCAGACAGTTCTTTGAGACTTTTTGTAGACTATAGGGAACTTGATAAATAGACCAAGAAGAATAGGTACCCTTTACCTAGAATTGATGACCTTTTTGACCACTTGGGAGGAGCCCGACTATTTTCCCAACTAGACCTTACTACTGGATTTGACTAGTTAAGAATTATGGAAGACAACAAGGACAAAACTGCGTTTAGGACGCCGGATGAATTGTTTCAATAGGAAGTTATGCCCTTTGGACTAACGAGGGCACCTGCTTTCTTTGTTGACCTCATGAGTAGAGTGTTTAGGGGCATTCTTAATAAAATTATTGTTGTCTTCGTAGATGATATCCTTATATTTTCAAAAGATCATAAAGACCATGAAAAACACTTGAGACAAGTGTTAGGGATACTAAGAAAGAACCAACTGAAAGAAAAACTCTCGAAGTGCCATTTATGGAGGGAAGAAGTAAGATTTTTAGGACATATTGTGTCAAATGAAGGCTTGGCCGTAGATCCCACAAAGATCAAGGCAATCAAGGAGTGGAGAATACCTCGTAATGCTATGGAGGTAAGAAGTTTCCTTGGATTGGCCGAGTATTATAGGAAATTAATTAAAGACTTCGCAAAGATTTCTACTTGTTTAACCTAATTAACAAAGAAGAATTTAGTGTTCTCTTGGAGTAATAAATGTGATATAGCCTTCAGGAATTAAAGGAAGTATTAACTAGCATACTTGTCCTAATTATGCTCGACGATTCAAAATTGTTAACCGTTTACACTGACACATACGGGATCAGTTTAGGAGCAGTCGTTATGCAAGAAGGAAGATTAGTTGCCTATGCTAGTAGTCGATTCAAGGATCCATAGAAAAGATATCCAGTTCATGACCTTGAGTTAGCCGCAACAGTGTTCGCCCTTAAGATGTTGAGGCATTACCTTTTAGGGGAGAAATTTGAGATCTTTACAGACAATAAATCCCTAAAGTATTTATTTTCTCAACGTGACTTAAACTTGAACAACAACGATGGATGGAATATGTTGCCTCATTTGACTTTACGATTCAATATATCCCGGGCAAGGGGAATGTTTTGGCGGATGCTTTAAGTAGGAAACATGTGACTTTGAATGTGGTAATAGAATGGAAATGACCCTTAACTTAAGCACAACTTATCATTCACAGACAGACGGACAGACAGAAAGAGTAAAAAGAATCTTAGAAGACTTGGCATTATCGACTTTGGAGGAGTTAGGGAGCAGCACATACCGATTGTGGAGTTCACATATAATAATAGTTTTCAAACGACGATTGGTACGGCCCCATTCGAAGCGCTTTATGAGAGGCCATGCAAATCGCCAACTTTTTGGTGGGAAACTACCGACAAGGTTGTACTCAGACCAGACTTCGTCCGTGATTCCATGAAGAAGATATCTTTGATTTGGCATAGGATGAAGGCAGCACAAGACCGTCAGAAATCATATGCCAATAAGCGAAGGAGGGAACTTGAGTATTGGAGATTTAATATTCGTAAAAGTATACCCTCTCAAGAAGACTGTTCGGTTTGGGAAGGCTGGGAAGTTGGCACCCAGACTTATTGGGCCTTTTAATATCATCAAGAAGATAAGATCTTTGCTAATCAAGTGGATCTCCGAGAGCGTCTATCGGGAATCCATAATGTTTTTCATGTATCTCATCTAAGTAAATGCCTTCATGATTCTACTATCAGACTCCAGCTTGATGAAATTGGGGACATATAGAAACTCGAGTTGGAGTCCAGGGTTCCTCGTGTTGCTACAAGGATTGTAGAGCACGGAATCAAGAGGCTCCGAAACAAAATCGTTCGCCTCGTCCGAGTACAATGGGGAAATGACCCTGTGGAAAGCACATGGGAGACCGAGGATAAGATGAAACAGACTGTAATGACCCGCATCTTCAGCGGTATAATAATTAATTTATTTAACTATTGAAATGGTGGTTTAGAGAATTTAATGGTCGTGGAACATAATAATGGTGAATATTTAATGAAAATAATAAATTTAAATACTGAAATAATCAGAATTGACAGAAATGGCGATATGGTGTGAACTGGATCATCTATGGTATTTAATTCAGTTTACAATTGAATTAGAATAACGAATATATTATTTGAATGACAGTTTGAACGTATAATTATATTATAATTAAAATCGAGCTCGAAATGGCGCTGTAGTTCGTAAATTGGCGATTCGAACTTCAACTGAATATACAGAAGCCGTTTTAAATCGGATTTCTGCGAAACAAGAAACGTTAGGAGCTGGTGGAGTATATCTTTCTAGTGGAAGAGAAAAATCGGGATTTTATCGTGTAGATTTTGATTTATGTCCAAATCAAATTTTAGAAAGTCACTGTGGAATTCCTTTATAATTTATAAAGGAATTATTTATATTTTAAAAAGGAATTTCAATATAAATCGAATATCGGGTTGGCCCAGAAGTGAGTATCGAGTTAGAAATTCATATAGGAATATTCTAGAGCTGTATGGTATTCCACTGTGAATATATACGATAATATAAATTAATTTATATTTAATTTAGTTATATTTAAATATATTTAAATGGGTCATTCAGAGCTGTAAAAATAAGCCACTTTTGCAAACGAAGTCGGAATTCAACGAAACTAATTTTGTTGGATCCGCAATATTAAATTATTGCTAGAGTTCAGTTTCCGTGAGTTTTGAAGTCAGTGTATGGCCATATGGATTTTTAGAGTGAAAAATAGTCAGTATTTTGACGGTTAAAAATACGCTGTGTGAGCATATGGAGTCGGAATTCGACGAAACCAGTTTCGTTGGGACCGTAACGTCGAGCTGTAGCTGCATGTCCAGTTTGGTGATTTTTGGGTATCGTGTGTGAGCGCAAGAATTTTTAGAAAGCAAAAATATATAAAAGAAATATCTAAAATAAAATAAGTGAACAAAAAGGAGCCACCTCCTTCAAATTTGCAGCCACACACACACATTTGATTCCCTATATATCGTTCTTTTGAGCCTCCATGTTCTTGGTTGTTCATAGAAAATCATCCATCTTTCTAAAATAAAAAACAAATGAAAGAAAAATCCTTAAATCCTATAATATACAAATTCGAGTTGCCATCGCTATTCTCTTCATTTCTATACCTATATTGATGAGTTCGATGTCCATTTTATTGGCGAAAATGAACAGTGAGGTTAGGGTTGGGTTTTTCGGGGAAATTAAGCATGGATTTGGGAATTCGAGTGTTGATGTGAGTTCGGTGTTGGATTTGGCTTCGTTTGTGGTTCCTTTGTGGGATTCGATGATTTTTTGTTTCGATGGTTTACTGGGTGTCGAGGTTCAGGGCTAGCGACGGAAAATACATGGGAGCGTTAAATGATGGGTTGAGGGGATAAGTTGGGAGAGGAGTCGAAGGACAAAATCACGGTGGTATTAGTTGTTAATTTAGTGAAGTAGAGATGGTACTTGGGGGTTGCAAAGTTCGGCCAGAGGGGGTGTAAATGAACGGGTACTTGGAGCTGAGTATCATTTGGGAGAGAAGGAGTTCATATGGATTGTTGGTATGGGCTTGGGCCGATAGTATTGAGGGTGAGGCCCGTTTAAAGTAAATGTTTGGTTTAAATTCAATTTAAATGTTATAAAACTTCGAAATTTGATAACTTTATCATACATTGTCAGAATTTCGAACAGTAAGTTGCGTTGGGGCTGTATGTACGAGAGCTACACAATGAAGCTGACCGAAAGTGGATTGGCGCTCGTTTGAATTTATGGTGAAATAAATTGTTTGATTCAAACCAAACAAACAGTTTATCGTTCTTTAACGATGAACTGCAAATGTGAGTAAATCTCACTAACTCTGAACAGTTTATATTTTCATGTTGTATTTTTAGAACTGTTAAATATTGGCTGATTGACTGTGTGTTGACCATTTGATTGAACTGCTAGTCAGTTAGTTGAATTTCTATAGTGATTCTGTTTAACAGAATATATCATATGGAACTGAAAGTGATGTTGATTTTATTGTGTAACATCCGTGGATGCAGGGAAACAGGTTGGAGGAATCCGACTGGATTCCTCAACAGTTATTTTATTGTTTTTCACATATTATGATATATGATGCGGTTTATAATCCGTGGTTGATTATACGTGTTTGGACGATATTGGTCATCGTGATTTGATGTGTTAAGCCCCATAAAATATCGGAATGGAAAAAGGAGATTTTCATAGTGATATTGAAAACAAAATACGTATAAATTAGAATATTTATAAATAAGAAATATTTATAAATTGGAATAATTATAAAGTGAATTATTTATTTAGGATAAATAAATAAAATATTAAATCGGGATTATTCACTTAGAAATAAATAGGAGATAATAAGTGAGATATTTATTTGTTAGATAAATAGGATAAGATAATGGATTTATTTATTTGTTAAATAAATAGAATAAGGAAAGGATATATTTATTTGTTAAATAAATAGGGTTATTAAAGGAAACATTTAGAATAAATATATATGGTATTAAATGGATTATTTATTTAGGAAACGAATAAGTTATGATAAAGGGATATTGACTTAGAAATTGAATAAGTTATAAAAGAGATGTTAAGCAAAATAAATGGAATAAAGGATTTTCTATTTAGAAAATAAAAAGAAGGGTTAATCGAATCAAGTAAATTGAACAGAGTAATCGAAATAGAGTTAAATCAGATTAGAAACTGACTAGAGATTAGTTAAGTTGAATAGTTTTCTGAGTATGATCTGATGTTGGTTTCGGCCTTCAGGGTTTATACTTAGAGAATTGTTCTCCTACTAGTTTACAGTCAGGGACTGATAGTTGTAAAATGATAGTGATATGTAAACAACAATGGAAATGTTTTCCAGTGTTAATAACGTATATTTTCTGAACATAGAAAATAAGGAGTATGAATATATATATATATATATATATATATATATATATATATATGATTGATGATTGATTGATAGAATTTCCATCTGGAAATAATATCGTTGTTTGCACAACTGTTTTCTTTGATGGTTAAATCACAGACTATCGAAGTTTTTTTGACCATTTTAACGTTGTTAATATGGAGAGACCGGTTGGATTATCATCCAAAGAGCCACTCTGTATTGGCATAAGCGTTGCGAATCATATATGCCAAAGAAAATTGAAGACGGAGTAAAGTGCAAGGGCTATTGTATAAGTCTTAGATAACAGTGCCTAAGATGGATATACTGAATAGTACCTTCGGTTCATCTTGTTCCCGGATGACTTGTATGGATGAATGTCTGACAGAGTATTTCCAGAAAGGTCACGTATATTGATTTCTTCAACCGTACCAAGAGTTGAAGCGGAGAAGGAAACTTCTTTAGCTAACACGTAATGTACTGTTGTAGACGTCAATTAGTGATTTTCGATGGATCTGACAATGTGGCATTCGAAGTGAATCTGATGCGATGATGAAGCGTAACCTCAAGCCTCATCAACCGATAAATGACAGAAATCGGGCCGGCAGCATAGCTAAGTCGGTCGCTCCGAAGTAGGGTGTATAATCACCTGATCTAGAGTTTCATTTACTTCAAAAAAATCTATTGTTGATGCTGTCTCATTCAGGAAACGGTTGATGATCCCAACCGTTGGTGGTATACATTCGATACACTCAAGCGAAATGAGTGGTCGGTCATGTGTGGCCGGGTTGCAAGATGTTCTTGTTGAACCCAGTGTATTCCTCTCTAGAGGTACACTAGCGAAGGGCGGTTCCATACCTTGTCATAGTTGGAAATCCATTACCCAATACGTGCTTGCGGTTTTGGTTGTATACTATATATGTAGAATGTGAGATGAAAGCGTTTCTGCTAGATGATTATTATATTGTGGTTGATAGACATTATTACAATATCAAAAGTTTTTTGATATAGAGATATTTTGGATTCTCATAAGGGGAAAACCCGTTCCATTATACGGCATGGTCTTATGAGATATCGATTACTTGTTCGAACTGTTTTAACTGTTTTACTCGTACCAATCCCATGACTGACCCGGAGTTTATTTTGTTTTGTTTTCCCTAAACTCTCGGGTGCCCAGTTTTGTACCGGCAGTCAAGTAGTCGGGATTTACAAATACTTGAAGAGCTGGAGCAGGAGGCTTCAGGATCATATAGCTATAGTTTATTTCTGCTGTGTTGTAAGTATTGTACTCTGATAATGTTATTGTATACATATACTGATTTTATTTCAAGGATATGTTATCTATTATATGTTATTCGTTCCGCTGTGAGGTTCGTGTTACTATGATGTTGTGTTCTTCTTCTTCTATTCTAAGTTTCTATCTTATCTTTCCTCACCCTCTAGTTTCTTTCATTAATAACCCGTTATTTTCGATCCTGGATGTTAGATATGTGTTGTATATCGAATAACCAAGATCGCCAAATTTCCGGGTCATTACAGTTGGTATCAGATCTTAAGTTAAGTGAATTACCTTGGCTCTGTGGCGTGACTCAGTAGAGATGGGTTAGTAATAACCTAGATTGAGTTGAGTGTACATATACGAGTGAACGTATTTGTTATTGATATAAAAATTTGTTTTATATTGTGGAGATTTATTGGTTGAGTCGTTTATGAGTTCTTGTCGATTAGTTTGATCCACTGTATCGGTAGGAGTTGGTAAACACTTGAATACGATGGACCGTCATGGTATGTTTTGAAAAGAGGGTAAATGAAATAATTTTACCCAAATTATATTTTGATATAAAGGATATATATTGGAATGATTATAATATATTGGATATATTGGTTGTGATTATAACCGAGTAAGATTAAAAATTAAATGGTTATGTAAATAACCAATCAGAATTTATATAAGTGAAATACGTGAAATCAGATGAGTTAAATCTGGAATTTAAACCAGAAATTGAATTAAAATTCTGGAAAATTGGATAAGTGTTTGTAAATGTATTTGGATTAAAAATAAGGAAAATTTAAGATCCTGGGAGAATTTAAATTGTTGTACAAGCAGTGTGAATTATATTTTGAAATGAATTTCAAAGTGGAAATGTTTAGAAATGGTTTTATAGTATTGAACTCACTTCGGTCGCTGGAAAATAGATTCTGATGATGACAGCTGCTATAACGACCCAGAAAATCTGAACCAATTTAAATTTTTTAAATTGGCTAAAATAATGGATTTTAAATATTTAAAATAAATATTTTAAATAATGGCGATGAAAACTGAGTTCGAATCGACAATGGAAAATGAATATAATTAATTATAATTATATATAGAATTGAAAATGGCGCGGTAGTTCGATAATTCGATTTCAAACTTCAATTGAATATACCGGGTGCAAAACAATCCGGATTTTAGTGAAACCAAAAATATTTAAATCTGTAAGTGAATATCTTTCTAACGAATCCGACCAATCGAAATTTGATAGCGGGAATCAAAAGATATGTCCAGTTGAAAATTCTGAATAGTCGCTATGGAATTCAGGCCCTTAAAAATGGACATTTTGCAAATGACCTCGGATTTCGACGAAACCACTTTTGTTAGATCCGCAGTGTCAAGTTATTGCTAGGTTTCAAATTTCATAATTTTTCGAATCAATATGTGAGCGTGGCAAAGGAAAACGCGTTTGACCAGTTTCTGTTGATTTTAATCGACTGGAAATTGGCAATTTTTCAAACGGTCTCAGAATTCGACGAAACTAGTTTTGTTAAGACCGTATCGTCAATACGAAGCTAGAAAATATTTTTCTGGAATTTTTAGTGTTAGTATGTGACCCCGGTAATTTGAAATGTACGTTTAAAATTCAATATAGTGATTTAAATGTAAATTCAAAAGGAAACTGATTGTAACGATCAAATCAGCTTGCGAGACATATCCCATTGTGTTCGGAATGGGGGATAAACGCTATGGACGACAGGCGGTGGGCCTCGTTTCGAGGTCGTATGTAAAAGTCACCTTTTTGCAAAAATTTAATAATTAAATAATAAAAAAAAAATATAATTTCCCTCCCCCCTTTATCTTCGTTCTGGCCCCCCCTTTTCAAAAATAAAATCGGCAGAGAAAGAAAAAAAAAAAAAACCCTAAGACTGGCGATCGACGCCCAGAAGCATCGCCGCCCCTCCGTCCGCTCTGCCTGTTCCCCTTCCATCAATCGAAGCCCCCCCAGATCGTACTAGCTCCGACGAAGCCCCCCCAGATCGTACTAGCTCCGACGAAGCCCCCCCCAGATCGTACTAGCTCCGACGAAGCCCCCCCCAGATCGTACAATCTCCGACGAAGCCTTTCCCCCCCCCCGCTCGCGACGCTGAAGCCGCCGACGTCTCCAAACCCCCCCCCCCCCTCTGTAAGTATTTTATTATTTTATTTTAATAATTTAAAAACTGTTTTTTTTCTAGAATTCAAAACTGATTTTATAATGATTTAAAAACTGTTTTTTTATATAGGATAATAAAAAAACTGATTTTGTTAAAAATATAAAACTGATTTTGTTAAAAAGATTAAACTGTTTTGTTTTAAAAGTTAAAAACTGATTTTGTTAAAAATATATAACTGTTTTGTTTTAAAAAGTTTAAAACTGAAATTTTTAAAAAGTTTAAAACTGAAATTTTTAAAAAAGTATAAAACTGAAAGTTTTAAAAGTATAAAACAGATTTTTATAAAAGAATTTTTAAAACTGGATTTTTTGTAAAGAAAGTAAAAACTGATTTCTTTTAAAAGAATTTTAAAACCTGATTTTTAAAAAAGGAAATAAAAACTGAACTTTAAAAGGTAAAAATCATATTTTTATATATTGAAAGTCGAAGTAAAAATCATATTTTTATATATTGAAAGTCGAAGTAAAAATCATATTTTTATATATTGAAAGTCGAAGTAAAAATCATATTTTTATATATTGAATAGCATCGTAAAAATTCGATTTTTACATATGTAGAGAATACGGGCGAAAGCGATAAAAGGCGAAGCTTTCTATAAAAGAAGTGTCGTGCAGTTGGATAGCTATTGGTGAGATTTCTGATTTAAAATTTATATATATATATATATATATATGTGTGTGTGAAGTAAAAGTGAATTGCTATATATATATATATATATATATATATATATATATATATACGCCCCTCGTCCACGAACCATGGACGATATTTATTGGTTGAAATTGTTGTGAAAATTGAATGATTGTTTGGGATTGTTTGTGATTGATATTGGTTGATTGTGGTTGAAAAATACCCATTTGTGGTTGTGAAATATTTGGTTGAAACCACTTAGGATTAGTTTGTGGAAATGAAATAAATATATACATGCCGCCTGCGTGCGAACTAGATGCATGATCCCCATTGTCAAAAACCGCGAGGTTTTAAGGTAGAGCGAGGAGCCGTACTAGGGACGGTGCCGGTGTAACTACCCTGCCGTTATGCTGCCGAAATTTTGAATAATATTTGTGTGTTTGAATTATTTTCATATGCTTAAACTATATTTATTCATTGTATAGAAAACATTCATGTGTTGAATTGATATTCATTCGTTGTGTAGAAATTCATGTGTTGAATGGTATTCATATTTTGAAATAAATTGTTCGATAATAAAAATCACATTTTTATCTATATATAGAAACTATAGAAAACATTCATGTGTTGAATTGATATTCATTCGTTGTTTAGAAATTCATGTGTTGAATGGTATTCATATTTTGAAATAAATTGTTCGATAATAAAAATCACATTTTTATCTATATATAAAAACTATAGAAAACATTCATGTGTTGAATTGATATTCATTCGTTGTTTAGAAATTCATGTGTTGAATGGTATTCATATTTTGAAATAAATTGTTCGATAATAAAAATCACATTTTTATCTATATATAGAAACTATAGAAAACATTCATGTGTTGAATTGATATTCATTCGTTGTTTAGAAATTCATGTGTTGAATGGTATTCATATTTTGAAATAAATTGTCCGATAATAAAAATCACCTTTTATCGACTATATGAACTATATAGAAAAATAATGTTTTGAAATGAATCGTTTTACAATAAAAATCACATTTTTATTGTATGCATAAATCGTTGAAATGTGAAGTGTTAAGAATAGCCACTTGTTTAAAATAAACATATATGAGTTGAAATATTCATTAATTAGCTAAGGAAATGATTTGCACTTATTTATGTAACATTAGAATGAATGGAGTTTTTAAACCAAATAGAAATCAAATATGAAGTCGAATAGAAATTGATAAATGATAAGAACTGTATATATATGTGCATGCAATATTCATTGAACAGGTTATAGCAAAGGGGCTAGAGAAGAGGAATAAAATTTTGTGCCCGACAAATAGGTACACATTTACTGATTTGTTTGGGTGATGATTTTGAGCCTGTTGGCTAGCCGCTTGGCTTTTTCTTTTTCTTTTTGAGATTAGAAGGACCGGGAACGCTATTTGCGATTTCCCGATGCTCCCGGTGCAGGGGAGGTTATGGCAAAATTTTTCCAAAATTTAAGGCGTTAGAAAAATATTTGAAGTGAAAACGATATTGAAATTGTTGAATGAACTATATTTATATAAATATATAAATATAAATAAAATTAAAACGAAACGAAGCCGTGCAGTTCGTGTTTTGAAACCGTGTTTTCAAACAACTAGTACGGGAAATCCGACTATTGGATTTTCCCGAAACCTCAACCATCGGGTTCGCCTTGGAATAATCTTTCCAACGACACCAACCTTGTAAAAATCCAACGGTTGGATTGTCTGGAATGTTTAAATCAAATTTGATGAAAAACAGCGCCAGAAGCGATTATATTTATATATATATAAATATAATTATATATTTAATCGAATAACGACGCCGTAGTTCGTATTTTGAAATCGAAATTTCAAACGATTGTACCGGGAGATCCGACCGTTGGAATTTCCCGAAACTGGAACCGTTGGATTCGTTTTGAAAAGACCTTTCTAATGATGTAAATTTTGCGAAGATCCAACGGTGAGATTTTCAGATATATGTAAATCAAATCTGAAGAAAAACAGCGCCACGGCCGCCTTATGGCCCGAAGCGTCGTTCTGAATAAAATGGCTATTTTAAAATAAATAAAAATAGCGATAAATAGTTATAAAATACCATAAACGATATGGAATGGAAATAAACTGAATTTGCTTGATTTGTGTGGCTTTTGATGGTTGAATGTGTTTGGTGTGAAAATTACATTAAAGAACACAATTGGTGTTGTCGAATAATTTAACCATTGAAATAAATCGATTTGAAATTCTAAATATACGTGAATTATTTGGAAAGGCCGAGTTAATTCTCATTTCGAATAATCGACCGACGATCGAAATTCGAAGATGAAGACGATGGTCGAAGACCGGAGATCTTCACCTCGTTTGGATGGTAACCGAGGTCCTGATTGGGAGGCATCCCGAAATATGGATAATGAGTGGTGATCGTCCAGACGTACGTGGTGATCGATGGGTTTGCGAGGTATTTAGTGCCTCCGGTTTCGTTCAGACCCAGAACGGACTTGTAAATGGACTGTGTGTCTGACATTGGAGTTTATTCTGTGTTGATTGATTTCTGTTAAATATACATCTGATTGGCGGCGGAGAATTTATTCTTTTGCTTAACGCCCTTCTCTGAGACGCACGGGCTCAGAGGTTGTATATCGATGGACATCAGTCGCATGGCATGAATTGCCTGTGTGGCATGCTAAGATGCAGTGATCAGGGCTTCTGTTGAAAAGCAAAGTCTTGTGGTGATGATCAAAGCACCGCCTGTGTGGCGTAGCTTTGTGTATAACGTGAATTCGCGAGCCTCACACCTCGGTATGAACCTAAAACGGGAGAGGACATCAGGGAGGGCATGCGTTTCCTCCTAGCTAAAAGTGGCGTCAGTGGTTTTACATGCCCTGACGAGTTTGACTTATGTGGTTGTTGCTGTCGCGAGGCGCCTCGGTTTGATCGGACGATCCGGGTCCGATGGAGTCATTCGTTGGCTCGTTTACGCCCCAAAGGGCGGGGAAACGTATGGTTCAGGCATTTTAATCCACATCGGTGGACCGGCCCTGACGATCCTAAGGCTTGACAGAGTACTTGCCTGAGGCTCGGGCTAGGCAGTCTCGAATTCGGTAAGGACTATCTTTTGCCTTGGTTCATGACGGAAATCCAATTTCCAGATACGACATCGTGCGGTTTTGATTGTATACCTATATAATGGCGACATAGTGGTATGGGGCATTAATGCCGCCTATGATTGATAGTTATGATTTGAAATTGTTTTCAAAACATATAAACACTAGCAATAATATCAAATGCCTTTGTTTTATTCGTATCAAGCATATCTTGGCCGTTATAAGGTAAAAACTCTATCCTCCGGTTTGCGTTGCATTGTGTGATGGGAACTGAGTCTTATAACGGCTTCATTTTTATAAAAAGCATAGCGATGTTTAAAAGAAAGATTTGTTTTAAAGCACTGGCAATCCAATGGAGTAAACCCGTTCCACGAAAGTGGCGTGGTCCTGTGATTAGCCAATTATATATATGTGTTGAGTGGATTTCTCATACCAGTCCCATGACTGACTCGTAGTTTGTTTCACTCTCAAACTCGGGTGCCCCTTTTTCTACACGGGCAGCCTTATATTCAGGTTTAGCTGGTTCTTTCTGGATAGCTGGAGCTGAAGATGGATTCTATCATCTATTTCTTTTTATGCTGTTCAGCTCCTATTGTACATATTTTGTTTATTTCCGCTGTAGACACTTATGTATAGCTGAACTGTATTTGTACTAAGTAAGATCCTGTATACTGTGTAACTCTGATGATTACTTTTATCCAGTATGTTTTGTTGTTCAATCTGGTGTATTTATTTAATTCTGTTCTGCTATTATATGTTTCTGTGTTATATTCCAAAGATAACCTTGTTTCCGTGAGAACGGGAAATCGGGTCGTCTCATCGTGGTATCAGAGCTTTGGTTAAGCTTAGTTCTGGAATATAACATTTGAATGAACTCGTCAGAAATAGAACCAGTAGTGTTCTAGGACAGGTAACTCAATACAGATAGGATCAGCAATATCCTAGTATGAGTAAAGCAGAATGAAATTTCACCTCGATAGACACATTTACATTGAAGTATGTGTTTCTATATTTTAAATTTTCTTTTCTGTGACCTGACACTTGATCTGCTAATTGCAGAAGTACTAGAAAAATGAGTGCCAGAAACAGAAGGAATACAGAACCCGATCTAGAGGCTCTATTAAAGAAATATCGAAATCTGAACGGAGCGCAATTCTCGGGCAATGAATCTATTATTCAAACTCAAGCTTGGTTGAGTTCTGTCGAAAGAATCTTTGAGCATATCCAGCTGAGAGATGACCAGAAACGGTTAGTAGCATCTTGGGCGCTCAAAGAAGAAGCTTTAATCTGGTGGGAATCAATCATCAGAAATAATCCAGAAGGTGATATCACCTGGGACAGATTCAAAGTGATTTTCCTACAAAGATTTACTCCTCCCGAAGCAACCGAGAGATTAAGTGATGAATTTTCTTATTTGATTCAAGGCGATATGACCATCCCAGAATATCACAAGAAATTCAATGAACTTTCTCACTTTGCCCCTCATCTAATTGAAAATCCGAAGAGGAAAAATCTGAGATTTATTCACGGGCTTCAAAGGAAATACCAGAATAAAGTATTGGGGCATGTGAAGCTTCCTTTTTCTGAAATGATATACATGGCTTATCAGTATGAAGACCTCCATAAGAAAGGAATGTTATGCGACGAAGAAGAAGTCTGTTCTAGTGACAAAACAGAGTCAGAAACTGATATTCCTGAAAACAGTACGAGGTCAGAGGTCAATAAGAAGCCCAAAGTAAGTCGGAAAAGGGCCAGACCTGAGAAAGAATCAGCAATGACCGCTATGTGCTTAAACTGCAATCAGAAAGGCCATTTATCCAGAAAATGTAAATCTTTAAAGAAGCAGAAGAAGAATGAATCTGAATCCACTAAGAAAAGGAACCCACATGGTGAAAGGACATGCCATGAGTGTCATCAAGCAGGTCATATTGCACGGGAGTGCCAACTCTCAAAGAAATCTGAAACCGTACATATAAATGAAATAGCAGAAACTTCAGAGCCCTCAGCTAGTCAAGAAAGGTCTGATGTTTTAGAAGGCACGCTCAATGTCAAAAACATTCCAGTTAAAGTACTGTTTGACACAGGTGCGTCAAGAAGCTTTATTGCAAAGGGTGCAGTCAAGAAGTTGGATTTGAATTTGAAGAAACTCAAAGAGCCAATGACTGTCCGAAATCCAGTTGGAGGTTCCATCAATCTCAGTTGGGTTTGTGCAGTACTGTAACAACCCGTAAAATCTGGGCCAGTTTAAAATTTTTATTTTGGCAATTTTAGCGAATTTTGATTATTTAAAATGAATTATTTTAAATAATATTGACGAGAAATTTATTTTGAATATAATCCGAACGTATATATTATATACGTCGTCGTTAGAATATAAATAATTATATATAATTATAAAAGGAATTGAAAATGGCGCGGTAGTTCGAAAATTCGATTTCAAACTTCAATTGAATGTACCGGGTGCAGAACAATCCGGATTTTTGTGAAACCAAAAACATTAGGATCTAATTGATGATATCTTTCCAACGAAGTTGAGAAACTGAGATTTCACTTTATAAATGATGAGATATGTCCAGTTGAAAATTCTGAATAGTCGCTATGGAATTCAGGCCCTTAAAAATGGACATTTTGCAAATGACCTCGGATTTCGACGAAACCACTTTTGTTGGGTCCGTGATGTCGAGTTATTGCTAGGTTTCAAATTTCATAATTTTTCGAATCAATATGTGAGCGTGGCAAAGGAAAACGTGTTTTGACCATTTCAGTTGATTTTAATCGACTGGAAATTGGCCATTTTTCTAACGGTCTCAGAATTCGACGAAACTAGTTTTGTTAGGACCGTATCGTCAATACGAAGCTAGAAAATATTTTTCGGGAATTTTTAGGGTTAGTATGTGACCCCGGTAACTTGAAATGTACGTTTAAAATTCAATATAGTGATTTAAATGTAATTTCAACGGAAACTGATTGTAACGATCAAACCAGCTTACGATACATATCCCATTGTGTTCGGAATGGGGGTAATTAGCTATGGACAACAGTCGGCGGGTTTCGTTTCGAGTCCGAACGAAAAAGTTGCTTTATGGATTTAATATAAAAATTAAATTATTAAATTAATAAATAAATAATAATAAAATTAAATAATTGGGCCCCCATTTCCCTCCCTATACCCGGTCAACGCCCTCCCTTTCCCCTTTCTCCCTTCAGATTCGATCGTAGAAAAGAAAAAAAAAAAAAAAAAAAAACATCGTTCTCGTTTTCGTCGACGACCAGTAGCCCGTCACCGTCGCGAGCCCCTCCCATCGCCGGAGCGCCGCACCCCAACGCCATCACCCTAGACAATCCGACCCTCCTCACGCCGCCCTCCTCCGACGAGAAGCTCTGACCCCCTCAGCCCCTCCTCTTCGCTCGCCTCCATTCTCTCCCCCTTCTGAAACTCGAGCCCAAACCCACCGAGACCGCCGCTGGCACCCCCAGGCCCCCTTCCGCGACACTGGACCACCCTCCAGCACCTCCTGCCGCCGGTGCAGGCCCCACCACAGCCATCTCCACCTCCCAAAACCCAGTAAGCTTCTTTTTATATATTTTATTTATTAGGAAGAATACTTTTTTTTAGGGTTTAAATATTGATTTTAAAAGGGGTTTAAAACTGATTTTAGAAATGACTTAAAAACTGATTTTTATGTATTTAAATTCTGTTTTTAAAAAGATTATAAAACTGATTATCGTGAAAAGGAAAACTGATTTTTTGTTTAAATAGAAAAAAACTGATTTTAAGAAAAGTAAAAGATTTGAATTTTGAAAAGTAGAAAAAAAAAGTATTGAACTTTGAAATAAAAATTCGATTTTTAAGTATTGAACTTTGAAATAAAAATTCGATTTTTATATATTGAACTTTGAACTAAAAATTCGATTTTTATATATTGAACTTTGAAATAAAAATTCGATTTTTATATATTGAACTTTGAACTAAAAATTCGATTTTTATATATTGAACTTTGAAATAAAAATTCGATTTTTATATATTGAACTTTGAACTAAAAATTCGATTTTTATATATTGAACTTTGAACTAAAAATTCGATTTTTATATATTGAACTTTGAAATAAAAATTCGATTTTTATATATTGAACTTTGAACTAAAAATTCGATTTTTATATATTGAACTTTGAACTAAAAATTCGATTTTTATATATTGAACTTTGAAATAAAAATTCGATTTTTATATATTGAATAGTGAACTAAAAATTCGATTTTTATATATTGAATAGTGAACTAAAAATTCGATTTTTATATATTGAATAGTGAACTAAAAATTCGATTTTTATATATTGAATAGCGAAATAAAAATTCGATTTTTATATATTGAATAGCGAACTAAAAATTCGATTTTTATATATTGAATAGCGAAGTAAAAATGTGATTTTTACGTATGTAGTGAAAGCAGCAACGAAGGTGACAAAAAGGCGAAACGACGAAGACTTCTGCAAATGAAGAGCCGTGGAGCTAGGATAGCTATAAGTGAGAATTTCTCACCTTTCTATTTTATTTCTAGTTATATATATATACTAGGATGCAGACGGTGCTTAGTAGCACCCGACACAATCGTCCACAGACCATGGACTTGTTTGTTTGACTGTTTGGTGATTGATTGCGATATTGGTTTGAATGTGGTTTGTGGTGTGAAAAAAAAAATCGAATCGATAAATTGGTTAGGATTAGACGTGCGCCGTTATAAGGCGAAGGAGTAAGGCTAGGTTAGACCCTTACTCCAAAGTTTGTGGTTTGCGTAACGAATTGATTTGATTGATGTGTGAATGGCGTGGGCCTTCACTAGACCGGGGATAAGGCTAGGCCTTGTCCCGTTTCTAGTATCGTGCCGTTATGCCGCCGAAATTTTCTAAAATATGTTAGAAAAATAAAAATATCATTTTATTTAAAGAATGAACTGAATAGAAATTCATATGTTGGAATAAAATGTTTTATCGTTAAAAATATAATTTTTAACGTGAAAGTGAATAAAATAGAATATTCATTTACAAACCAGACGGTTTGTTTATGTACACCTATTTGAAGGACATTGATTGGGTTGATAAATTTTACACATCGCCCAACGGCACAAATAAAATATGTGTTTGATTGTTTGAAACCCCACACGGGTGTTGGGATGAAATTTAAAGTTCACTCATCCCGATTGATTGAATATGTCGATCGTTTGATTGACAGGCTGTTTTAAGCGTTGGATATTTATATGTGATGCTTATACAGTGTAGTGCACTTTGGTTGATGGTTGATTATTTTTCAATGCTATTATATACATGTGTTGTATGAAAATCCATATAATTAATTTTATATGGTAATTGATTGGGCCTCATTCCAGTTTTGAAAAAGAAATATTTGAAAAAGAAATATTTGAAATAGAATATTTGAAAATAAAGGAATATATGAAGCCGTGTTGATTAGATTGACGCCATTTTGACGTGAACGATATTTATATCGATTTTATTCATTTTAAAATGAATATTGAAAAGTGATCTCGAAATCGAATATTTGAAATGAATTGAATTGAAAACGATTTCGAAATGAATTGAATTGAAAACGATTTCGAAATGAATTGAATTGAAAACGATTTCGAAACGAATTGAATTGAAAACGATTTCGAAATGAATTGAATTGGAAACGATTTCGAAATGAATTGAATTGAAAACGATTTCGAAACGAATTGAATTGAAAACGATTTCGAAATGAATTGAATTGGAAACGATTTCGAAATGAATTGAATTGAAAACGATTTCGAATTGAATTGAATTGAAACCGAATTCAAATTGAATTGAAATGAATTCAAATTAAATTGAAATTTGAATTGAATAGAAATGAATTTTAAAACGAATTTATAAAGAAGAATTCAATTTTGATTTGAATTGAAATAGAAGTTGAAAATGTTTTTGAAACGAATTCAAAACTATTTATATAATTCGTTTTAAATAGAAATCGACGATATATATAATATATATATTATATATATAATATAATGGCCTGAATAGAACGCGCCGCGCCGCGGCAGTTCGCGAATTTCGACCATTTATTTCGAACGGATATTACGGGAGATCCGACCGTCGGATTCTCCTAAAACCGGAACCGTTGGGTTCGTATCGAAAAAAGCTTTCTAATGAATGTTAGAAATTTGAAATCTAACGGTTGGATTTGGAGATACGTCCAAATCAAGTTCGAAAAAGGTCGCTGTAAGTGCGGTTCGATGGCCATTGATGGAAATCGACTGTACGGGCCTTGATAAAATTATTAAAAATAGCAATAATTTGTGTAAAATCATAAGAAATGATTTGTGAAGATTTGGGATGAAAAACTCCATATTTGAAAAGATAAAAATAGATTTTTATCGAAATGAACTAGTTTTGAACTAGAATTATAATTCTATTTATTTCTAAATAAATAAATTGAATTTGAAATGGTTTTGAAAATAACCAAAATTTCCAATGATTGCATTGGAGTGGATTTGAATCGAAATTGTCTTCGGAATATTTCGATGTTGGAATTCGTGATATTACGGGTGTTATGGAAATTTGAAAGATATATATTTGTATCGTTATTTCCAATACGACATTTGTTAGTCGTAGAATTCGATATTGAATATAAGCCGATATATTTTCTATTCAGAGCCTTGTATTGAATATCGAATGTGATTTGGGTTTGTCGTGAATGGTGTCTTCACTAACACTGTTCTTGAACCCAGTTGAGAAAAGATTAAATCTTTTTATTTAGATTTAATGAAGTGTACCAATTAAATGATATTTAATTGGAATTGAATTGGTATTGATTTTTGGGTTTATCGTGAACAGTGTTTTAAATAACACTTGTTCTTTAACCCGATAATTAATGGAATGTGATTTGGGTTTGTCGTGAATGGTGTCTTCACTAACACTGTTCTTGAATCCAGTTGAGAAAAGATTAAATCTTTTTATTTAGATTTAATGAAGTGTACCAATTAAATGATATTTAATTGGAATTGAATTGGTATTGATTTTTGGGTTTATCGTGAACAGTGTTTTAAATAACACTTGTTCTTTAACCCGATAATTAATGAAGGTGATTTTGGGTTTATCGTGAATCGTGTTTTAAATGACACTGATTCTTTAACCCAGATAATGATTAAAACTAAGTGGAGTTTTAATGAATCTTTAATTAGATTGAAAAGATCGAGAATGGAGTATCACCAGTTTTGCTCCAGGCGATAGTTAAATCTTTAATTAGATTTGAACGTGAAATTTAGAAACTAACTGTCGGTTAGCCAAGCAGAATGGTTTTCTGGATATTGATCTGATGTTGGTTTCGGCCTTCGGGGTTAATATTTGGGGAATTATTCTCTTGATTAATTTACGGTTAGTGACTAATGAATTGGAATGAGGCGTATGTTGTGTTTGTGTAACACTTTTATAATATATACGCGAGTTATTCGGAAAGACCGGGTTTATCCCATTCTGAATAACTGATACGACGATAAGTCGAAGATGAAGACGATGGTCGAAGACCGGAGGTCTTCACGTCGTTTGGGTGATAACTGATGATCTTGATTGGGCTGTACACCCAAGAAGATGGAAACAGTTGGTGATCGTCCAGACGTACTTGGAGATCGATGGATATGCGGGGTACTAGGTGCCTCCGGTTTCGTTCAGACCCAGAACGGACTTGTAAATGGACTGTGTGTCTGACATTGGATTTTAGTCCGTGTGATTGATTTCTATTAAATATATATCTGTTTGGCGGCGGAGAATTTATTCTCTTGCTTAACGCCCTTCTCTGAGACGTACGAGCTCAGGGGTTATATAGTGGTGGATATCAAACGCATGGAGTGAATTGCCTGTGTGGCATGCCTGAGTGGCAATTGATCGAGGCTTCTGTTGAAAAGCAAAGTCTTGTGGTGATGATCAAAGCACGGCCTTTGTGGCGTAGCTTTGTGTAACGTATACCTCGCGTGTTTCACACCCGGTATGAACCAAAAACGGGAGACGGACCTCAGGGAGGACTTGCGTTTCTTTCTAGCTAGAAGTGGCGTCAGTGGTTTTACACGCCCTGACGAGTTTGACTTATGTGGTTGTTGCTGTTGCGAGGCGCCTCGGATTGATCGGTCGTTCTCGAACCGATGGAGTCATTTGTTGGCTCGTTTACGCCCCATAGGGCGGAGAAACGTATTGTTCAGGCACTATAATCCACATCGGTGGACCGGCCCTGACGATCCAAGGGGCAGTTGCGGCTGCTCCGGAGACATGGGCTAGATTGTCTCGAATCGGTTGAGGACTATCTTTTGCCTCGGTTCATAGACGGAAATCCAATTTCCAAATACGTAACTTTGCGGTTTTATTTGTAAACCTATATATGGCGACATAGTGGCATGGGACGCTCATGCCGCCTATGATTGATACTTATGATTTGAAGTGTTTTATACACTATGCACTTACAATAGTATCAAATGATTTGTTTTAAACGTATCAAGCATTCTTTGGCTGTTATAAGGTAAAAACCCTATCCCCCGGCTTGCGTTGCATTGTGTGATAGGACCTGGGTCTTATAACAGCTTCATTTTTCTTTATTTAGCATTGCGCTGTTGTTTTATGCACTGGTATTCTTGGGAGGAAACCCGTTCCGTGTTATACGGCGTGGTCCCTTGATTTACCTAATGATTTAAAATAAAGATTAATAACTGTTTTAGTTCTCACACCAGTCCCATGACTGACCTGGAGTTTATTGTTTTAACCTAAACTCTGGGTGCCCCTATTTTGACACGGGCAGCTAGTAGTTTTGGTTTTGCAGATTTATATTCACAGGAACCTGGTTTACAGCTGGAACGATATCCGGAAAGCTTTGTATCCGTATATCTCCTTCTAGTTGTGTATTGTATTATTTTCCGCTGCTATGTATTTAAATGTAATTTAAATCTCTGATATTTCTGTGTAATATTCATTTATACTCTGTATATTCTTGTAATCTGATGCATTGTTGTAATATACAATGAAACGTTCTTTTATATGTTTTCTGTTGTGGTTTGTTCTCGAACTATCCGACGCTTTCCTTTACGGGGAAGTTGCGGGTCTTTACACGTGGTATCAGAGCTTTGGTTTACAAAGCTCAGAGAACAAGACACATTAGAAACATATGAAAGAATTCATCAGATATTGGATTAGTAATATCCAATGAGGATGACTCGTTAGAGATGGGATCAGTAGTGTCCTAGAACGAGTCGAAAGAGTGTTGTTTTTGAAAATAAAAGTGAAAACCCACTTTGTTTTGGAAATTCAAATCTTAAGTATTCGTATTTGAATAGTCTATTTAAATTGAATTTGGGCAATCGAGTATATAAAGATTTTGCATACACGCTTAGCGGCTTGTATTCGAAGTTTTAATATATTGGGTAGATATAGAATCACATTCTAGTTGCCCGGGGATGATTCTGATGATGAGGCATCGTCATCTGTGTTGTGTTCGACTGGCGAGAGTGGGTTATCTATATATTTCCATATAGGCTGGTGTGAGAACCAAAATTAGATAGGGCTTATTGTTGTGATTTAGCATCAAAAATCTGATTTTTGTCTATGTATCAAAATTATGAATTTGAAACTTTAAATTCACTAATTGATTGATGTTTGTGTTGTTTGGTTAATTGTTTGCTAATTTTGAACCATTATGCATAATTTAAATCGAATATTGAACTGTATCGAAAATTGGTCGCATTTGCTTGCATATATGTACTTACATTGAACAGGTCATAGCAAGGAGGCTAGAGCCGAGAATAAAATTTGTTTGCCCGACAAATAGGTACATGTTTACTACATAATTTCCTGCGTTGTTTGGGTGATGATGATTTTGTGAGCCTATTGGCTAGCCGCTTGGCTTTTTCTTTTTCTTTTTGAGATCTGAAGGACCGGGGAAGCTATTTGAAATTCCCCGATGCTCCCGGTGCAGGGGAGGTTATGGCGAAATTTTTCAAAAATTTAGGGTGTTAGCCAAAATTTTGAAGTTTTGAAAATTCTCAGAAACTAAAGAGTTGGAGAATGGAAGCCAGATCGAGCGTAGAGTTGATTAATCAAACCACTTTCGACTTTGTTCCTTTTCGGGGACGAAAAGTTTTAAGTGGGGGAGATTGTAACAACCCGTAAAATCTGGGCCAGTTTAAAATTTTTATTTTGGCAATTTTAGCGAATTTTGATTATTTAAAATGAATTATTTTAAATAATATTGACGAGAAATTTATTTTGAATATAATCCGAACGTATATATTATATACGTCGTCGTTAGAATATAAATAATTATATATAATTATAAAAGGAATTGAAAATGGCGCGGTAGTTCGAAAATTCGATTTCAAACTTCAATTGAATGTACCGGGTGCAGAACAATCCGGATTTTTGTGAAACCAAAAACATTAGGATCTAATTGATGATATCTTTCCAACGAAGTTGAGAAACTGAGATTTCACTTTATAAATGATGAGATATGTCCAGTTGAAAATTCTGAATAGTCGCTATGGAATTCAGGCCCTTAAAAATGGACATTTTGCAAATGACCTCGGATTTCGACGAAACCACTTTTGTTGGGTCCGTGATGTCGAGTTATTGCTAGGTTTCAAATTTCATAATTTTTCGAATCAATATGTGAGCGTGGCAAAGGAAAACGTGTTTTGACCATTTCAGTTGATTTTAATCGACTGGAAATTGGCCATTTTTCTAACGGTCTCAGAATTCGACGAAACTAGTTTTGTTAGGACCGTATCGTCAATACGAAGCTAGAAAATATTTTTCGGGAATTTTTAGGGTTAGTATGTGACCCCGGTAACTTGAAATGTACGTTTAAAATTCAATATAGTGATTTAAATGTAATTTCAACGGAAACTGATTGTAACGATCAAACCAGCTTACGATACATATCCCATTGTGTTCGGAATGGGGGTAATTAGCTATGGACAACAGTCGGCGGGTTTCGTTTCGAGTCCGAACGAAAAAGTTGCTTTATGGATTTAATATAAAAATTAAATTATTAAATTAATAAATAAATAATAATAAAATTAAATAATTGGGCCCCCATTTCCCTCCCTATACCCGGTCAACGCCCTCCCTTTCCCCTTTCTCCCTTCAGATTCGATCGTAGAAAAGAAAAAAAAAAAAAAAAAAAACATCGTTCTCGTTTTCGTCGACGACCAGTAGCCCGTCACCGTCGCGAGCCCCTCCCATCGCCGGAGCGCCGCACCCCAACGCCATCACCCTAGACAATCCGACCCTCCTCACGCCGCCCTCCTCCGACGAGAAGCTCTGACCCCCTCAGCCCCTCCTCTTCGCTCGCCTCCATTCTCTCCCCCTTCTGAAACTCGAGCCCAAACCCACCGAGACCGCCGCTGGCACCCCCAGGCCCCCTTCCGCGACACTGGACCACCCTCCAGCACCTCCTGCCGCCGGTGCAGGCCCCACCACAGCCATCTCCACCTCCCAAAACCCAGTAAGCTTCTTTTTATATATTTTATTTATTAGGAAGAATACTTTTTTTTAGGGTTTAAATATTGATTTTAAAAGGGGTTTAAAACTGATTTTAGAAATGACTTAAAAACTGATTTTTATGTATTTAAATTCTGTTTTTAAAAAGATTATAAAACTGATTATCGTGAAAAGGAAAACTGATTTTTTGTTTAAATAGAAAAAAACTGATTTTAAGAAAAGTAAAAGATTTGAATTTTGAAAAGTAGAAAAAAAAAGTATTGAACTTTGAAATAAAAATTCGATTTTTAAGTATTGAACTTTGAAATAAAAATTCGATTTTTATATATTGAACTTTGAACTAAAAATTCGATTTTTATATATTGAACTTTGAAATAAAAATTCGATTTTTATATATTGAACTTTGAACTAAAAATTCGATTTTTATATATTGAACTTTGAAATAAAAATTCGATTTTTATATATTGAACTTTGAACTAAAAATTCGATTTTTATATATTGAACTTTGAACTAAAAATTCGATTTTTATATATTGAACTTTGAAATAAAAATTCGATTTTTATATATTGAACTTTGAACTAAAAATTCGATTTTTATATATTGAACTTTGAACTAAAAATTCGATTTTTATATATTGAACTTTGAAATAAAAATTCGATTTTTATATATTGAATAGTGAACTAAAAATTCGATTTTTATATATTGAATAGTGAACTAAAAATTCGATTTTTATATATTGAATAGCGAAATAAAAATTCGATTTTTATATATTGAATAGCGAACTAAAAATTCGATTTTTATATATTGAATAGCGAAGTAAAAATGTGATTTTTACGTATGTAGTGAAAGCAGCAACGAAGGTGACAAAAAGGCGAAACGACGAAGACTTCTGCAAATGAAGAGCCGTGGAGCTAGGATAGCTATAAGTGAGAATTTCTCACCTTTCTATTTTATTTCTAGTTATATATATATACTAGGATGCAGACGGTGCTTAGTAGCACCCGACACAATCGTCCACAGACCATGGACTTGTTTGTTTGACTGTTTGGTGATTGATTGCGATATTGGTTTGAATGTGGTTTGTGGTGTGAAAAAAAAAATCGAATCGATAAATTGGTTAGGATTAGACGTGCGCCGTTATAAGGCGAAGGAGTAAGGCTAGGTTAGACCCTTACTCCAAAGTTTGTGGTTTGCGTAACGAATTGATTTGATTGATGTGTGAATGGCGTGGGCCTTCACTAGACCGGGGATAAGGCTAGGCCTTGTCCCGTTTCTAGTATCGTGCCGTTATGCCGCCGAAATTTTCTAAAATATGTTAGAAAAATAAAAATATCATTTTATTTAAAGAATGAACTGAATAGAAATTCATATGTTGGAATAAAATGTTTTATCGTTAAAAATATAATTTTTAACGTGAAAGTGAATAAAATAGAATATTCATTTACAAACCAGACGGTTTGTTTATGTACACCTATTTGAAGGACATTGATTGGGTTGATAAATTTTACACATCGCCCAACGGCACAAATAAAATATGTGTTTGATTGTTTGAAACCCCACACGGGTGTTGGGATGAAATTTAAAGTTCACTCATCCCGATTGATTGAATATGTCGATCGTTTGATTGACAGGCTGTTTTAAGCGTTGGATATTTATATGTGATGCTTATACAGTGTAGTGCACTTTGGTTGATGGTTGATTATTTTTCAATGCTATTATATACATGTGTTGTATGAAAATCCATATAATTAATTTTATATGGTAATTGATTGGGCCTCATTCCAGTTTTGAAAAAGAAATATTTGAAAAAGAAATATTTGAAATAGAATATTTGAAAATAAAGGAATATATGAAGCCGTGTTGATTAGATTGACGCCATTTTGACGTGAACGATATTTATATCGATTTTATTCATTTTAAAATGAATATTGAAAAGTGATCTCGAAATCGAATATTTGAAATGAATTGAATTGAAAACGATTTCGAAATGAATTGAATTGAAAACGATTTCGAAATGAATTGAATTGAAAACGATTTCGAAATGAATTGAATTGAAAACGATTTCGAAACGAATTGAATTGAAAACGATTTCGAAATGAATTGAATTGGAAACGATTTCGAAATGAATTGAATTGAAAACGATTTCGAAACGAATTGAATTGAAAACGATTTCGAAATGAATTGAATTGGAAACGATTTCGAAATGAATTGAATTGAAAACGATTTCGAATTGAATTGAATTGAAACCGAATTCAAATTGAATTGAAATGAATTCAAATTAAATTGAAATTTGAATTGAATAGAAATGAATTTTAAAACGAATTTATAAAGAAGAATTCAATTTTGATTTGAATTGAAATAGAAGTTGAAAATGTTTTTGAAACGAATTCAAAACTATTTATATAATTCGTTTTAAATAGAAATCGACGATATATATAATATATATATTATATATATAATATAATGGCCTGAATAGAACGCGCCGCGCCGCGGCAGTTCGCGAATTTCGACCATTTATTTCGAACGGATATTACGGGAGATCCGACCGTCGGATTCTCCTAAAACCGGAACCGTTGGGTTCGTATCGAAAAAAGCTTTCTAATGAATGTTAGAAATTTGAAATCTAACGGTTGGATTTGGAGATACGTCCAAATCAAGTTCGAAAAAGGTCGCTGTAAGTGCGGTTCGATGGCCATTGATGGAAATCGACTGTACGGGCCTTGATAAAATTATTAAAAATAGCAATAATTTGTGTAAAATCATAAGAAATGATTTGTGAAGATTTGGGATGAAAAACTCCATATTTGAAAAGATAAAAATAGATTTTTATCGAAATGAACTAGTTTTGAACTAGAATTATAATTCTATTTATTTCTAAATAAATAAATTGAATTTGAAATGGTTTTGAAAATAACCAAAATTTCCAATGATTGCATTGGAGTGGATTTGAATCGAAATTGTCTTCGGAATATTTCGATGTTGGAATTCGTGATATTACGGGTGTTATGGAAATTTGAAAGATATATATTTGTATCGTTATTTCCAATACGACATTTGTTAGTCGTAGAATTCGATATTGAATATAAGCCGATATATTTTCTATTCAGAGCCTTGTATTGAATATCGAATGTGATTTGGGTTTGTCGTGAATGGTGTCTTCACTAACACTGTTCTTGAACCCAGTTGAGAAAAGATTAAATCTTTTTATTTAGATTTAATGAAGTGTACCAATTAAATGATATTTAATTGGAATTGAATTGGTATTGATTTTTGGGTTTATCGTGAACAGTGTTTTAAATAACACTTGTTCTTTAACCCGATAATTAATGGAATGTGATTTGGGTTTGTCGTGAATGGTGTCTTCACTAACACTGTTCTTGAATCCAGTTGAGAAAAGATTAAATCTTTTTATTTAGATTTAATGAAGTGTACCAATTAAATGATATTTAATTGGAATTGAATTGGTATTGATTTTTGGGTTTATCGTGAACAGTGTTTTAAATAACACTTGTTCTTTAACCCGATAATTAATGAAGGTGATTTTGGGTTTATCGTGAATCGTGTTTTAAATGACACTGATTCTTTAACCCAGATAATGATTAAAACTAAGTGGAGTTTTAATGAATCTTTAATTAGATTGAAAAGATCGAGAATGGAGTATCACCAGTTTTGCTCCAGGCGATAGTTAAATCTTTAATTAGATTTGAACGTGAAATTTAGAAACTAACTGTCGGTTAGCCAAGCAGAATGGTTTTCTGGATATTGATCTGATGTTGGTTTCGGCCTTCGGGGTTAATATTTGGGGAATTATTCTCTTGATTAATTTACGGTTAGTGACTAATGAATTGGAATGAGGCGTATGTTGTGTTTGTGTAACACTTTTATAATATATACGCGAGTTATTCGGAAAGACCGGGTTTATCCCATTCTGAATAACTGATACGACGATAAGTCGAAGATGAAGACGATGGTCGAAGACCGGAGGTCTTCACGTCGTTTGGGTGATAACTGATGATCTTGATTGGGCTGTACACCCAAGAAGATGGAAACAGTTGGTGATCGTCCAGACGTACTTGGAGATCGATGGATATGCGGGGTACTAGGTGCCTCCGGTTTCGTTCAGACCCAGAACGGACTTGTAAATGGACTGTGTGTCTGACATTGGATTTTAGTCCGTGTGATTGATTTCTATTAAATATATATCTGTTTGGCGGCGGAGAATTTATTCTCTTGCTTAACGCCCTTCTCTGAGACGTACGAGCTCCGGGGTTATATAGTGGTGGATATCAAACGCATGGAGTGAATTGCCTGTGTGGCATGCCTGAGTGGCAATTGATCGAGGCTTCTGTTGAAAAGCAAAGTCTTGTGGTGATGATCAAAGCACGGCCTTTGTGGCGTAGCTTTGTGTAACGTATACCTCGCGTGTTTCACACCCGGTATGAACCAAAAACGGGAGACGGACCTCAGGGAGGACTTGCGTTTCTTTCTAGCTAGAAGTGGCGTCAGTGGTTTTACACGCCCTGACGAGTTTGACTTATGTGGTTGTTGCTGTTGCGAGGCGCCTCGGATTGATCGGTCGTTCTCGAACCGATGGAGTCATTTGTTGGCTCGTTTACGCCCCATAGGGCGGAGAAACGTATTGTTCAGGCACTATAATCCACATCGGTGGACCGGCCCTGACGATCCAAGGGGCAGTTGCGGCTGCTCCGGAGACATGGGCTAGATTGTCTCGAATCGGTTGAGGACTATCTTTTGCCTCGGTTCATAGACGGAAATCCAATTTCCAAATACGTAACTTTGCGGTTTTATTTGTAAACCTATATATGGCGACATAGTGGCATGGGACGCTCATGCCGCCTATGATTGATACTTATGATTTGAAGTGTTTTATACACTATGCACTTACAATAGTATCAAATGATTTGTTTTAAACGTATCAAGCATTCTTTGGCTGTTATAAGGTAAAAACCCTATCCCCCGGCTTGCGTTGCATTGTGTGATAGGACCTGGGTCTTATAACAGCTTCATTTTTCTTTATTTAGCATTGCGCTGTTGTTTTATGCACTGGTATTCTTGGGAGGAAACCCGTTCCGTGTTATACGGCGTGGTCCCTTGATTTACCTAATGATTTAAAATAAAGATTAATAACTGTTTTAGTTCTCACACCAGTCCCATGACTGACCTGGAGTTTATTGTTTTAACCTAAACTCTGGGTGCCCCTATTTTGACACGGGCAGCTAGTAGTTTTGGTTTTGCAGATTTATATTCACAGGAACCTGGTTTACAGCTGGAACGATATCCGGAAAGCTTTGTATCCGTATATCTCCTTCTAGTTGTGTATTGTATTATTTTCCGCTGCTATGTATTTAAATGTAATTTAAATCTCTGATATTTCTGTGTAATATTCATTTATACTCTGTATATTCTTGTAATCTGATGCATTGTTGTAATATACAATGAAACGTTCTTTTATATGTTTTCTGTTGTGGTTTGTTCTCGAACTATCCGACGCTTTCCTTTACGGGGAAGTTGCGGGTCTTTACAAGTACCCGTCTCCTTTTCTTGCTATAAATTCCCTATTATCTCTGTCGTCATGAATTTTGATGAATTCGATCTTATTTTGGGATTAGATTGGTTAACCAAATATGAAGCAGAGGTTAGATGCGCCGAGAGAGTGGTTAGAGCTAAGATTAAATCCGGGAGTTATATAACCATACCGTGTGAAGGGCCAACATCAAATAGAAAGGATTTCTGGTCAGCTCTCGATGTTTCTCCAGCCCAAATTGAAAATGTTCCTGAAGTCACGGAGAATATTCCTGACCTCATCAAAGATATTCCTGTTGTCAAGAACTATGCGGATGTGTTCGAAGAAGTTGTTCGCTTACCTCCGCAAAGAGAAATAGATTTCAAGATTGCTTTGATTCCCAATGCAAGGCCGGTAGTTCACGCTATTCGAAGAATGTCCTTGAAAGAGAAGGAGGAATTAGACAATCAAACAAGACAGCTAGTATGGAAGGGTCTGATCAGGCCTAGTTTCTCTGATTGGGGTGCAGCAGTGGTGTTTGTCCCAAAATCTGACGGTACTCTACGGTTATGTGTGGATTATCGTGATCTGAACAAACAGACAATAAAGAATAAATATCCATTGCCGCGGATTGATGATTTGTTGGATCGATTAAATGGAGAACAAGTATTCTCACGAATGGACCTAGCTACAGGCTTCCATCAACTTCGAATTGCCGAAGAGTGTGTTCCAATGACAGCGTTCAGAGGTCCCGACCTATTCTACGAGTGGTTAGTAATGCCGTTCGGCTTATGTAACGCTCCAGCTTACTTCGTCGATCTGATGAACAGAGTATTCAGAGGGGTTTTGAATAAATTTGTTCTGGTTTTTATTGACGATATTCTAATCTTCTCTAAATCAAAGGCCGAACATGAAAAGCATCTGGAACAGGTTCTAGAAATTCTGAGGCGGAATGTATTAAAAGCCAAGTTTTCCAAATGTATCTTCTGGCAAGATGAAGTGAAATTTCTGGGCCATGTCGTATCGAAAGATGGAATCGCTGTGGATCCAAGCAAAATCACAGCTATTCAGAATTGGAAACAGCCCAGTACCCCCACTGAAGTCCGCAGTTTTCTCGGATTGGCAAGCTATTACTGAAAGTTCGTTAAAGACTTTTCGAAGATATCTGGTCACTTAACGAAGCTTACAAAGAAGCATTCTAAATTTAAATGGACTCAAGAGAGTGAGGAAGCTTTCGAAGAGCTAAAGTTGAGATTAACGACTGCTCCAGTGTTAACCATCATTGATGGCAACCAGGATTTAAAAGTATGGACTGATGCTTCTAGAGAAGGCCTTGGCGCAATGTTAATGCAAAGAGGCCAAGTAATTGCTTATGCTAGCCGTCAACTGAAACCGCACGAGAAAAACTATGTAACTCATGATCTTGAGTTATTGGCTATCATATTCTCTTTGAAAATCTGGAGACACTATCTTCTGGGCGAGAGATTTGAACTGTTTACGGATCACCAGTCGTTAAAGTATCTGTTCACTCAGAAAGACCTGAACTTGAGGCAGCAACGTTGGCTGGAGTTTCTTGCAGCATATGACTTTGAAATTATATACACTCCAGGAAAAGCCAATGTCGTGGCTGATGCGTTAAGCAGAAAGAACGTAATGATCGCCAGCTTTATTATCACAACTTCCTTGATTGACAAAATATCTATTCTTCAGAAGGAGGATAACTTTATAAAAGATATGATCAAAAGGATTCAGAAAGGCGAACCCTCGTGTTTTCAAATAGATAACGACGAGACCTTGAGGTTGAAAGGAAGGATTTGTGTTCCTGACATCCTAGAGTTAAAAAGGGAAGTGTTAGACGAGTGTCACAAGTCCAAGCTGAGTATCCATCCTGGCGTGGCCAAAATGTATAACGATCTCAAAAGAACATTCTGGTGGAAGGCTATGAAGAGAGACGTTTCTATATACGTTAGCCGATGCCCTACTTGCCAGCTAGTCAAAAGTGATCAACAGAAATTGGCTGGATTATTACAACCGCTAGAAGTTCCTGGCTGGAAGTGGGAACATATTTCTATGGATTTCATTGATGGTTTGCCCAGAACCAGAAAGGGAAATGACAGTATTTGGGTGATCGTAGATCGCTTCACGAAGACCGCCCATTTTATACCTGTCAAATCAAATAGAACCGCTCAGAGTCTGGCGCAGATATACGTCAGGGAAATAGTTAGACTACATGGAGTGCCGCTCAGTATAGTCAGTGATAGAGATACAATATTTACTAGTAAATTCTGGGAGGCATTTCAAGTCGAGCTGGGAACGAAGTTAAACTTGAGCACCGCTTATCATCCTCAGACAGACGGGCAGACTGAGAGGGTGAATCGCATTTTAGAAGATCTATTGCGGGCTTGTGTTATAGATTTCGGTGGATCATGGGAAGACCATCTGCATTTGGCTGAATTCTCTTATAACAACAGCTATCGGGCGAGTTTGACAATGTCGCCATTCGAAGCATTATATGGTAGACCGTGCCGATCTCCTGCTTGTTGGGTCGAGCCTGGAAATAGACTTGTGTTGGGTCCGGATATGATTCGAGAAGCTGCCGACAAAGTCGATTTTATTAAGAAGCGATTACTCGCCGCTCAAAGCCGACAAAAGAGCTATGCCGATAAAAGAAGAAGAGATATATCCTTCGAAGTTGGTGACTATGTATATTTGAAAGTATCGCCGATGAGAGGAGTTATCCGGTTCGGTAAAACTGGAAAGTTAGCGCCTAAATTTATTGGTCCGTTTCCTATTCTGGAACGGATTGGAACTCTCGCATATAAAGTTAAATTGCCAGGTTGGTTGCCTGGAGTGCATGATGTATTTCATATATCTCAACTTCGAAAGCACGTTCATGATCCAGACTTGATCGTGGAAGAAGCAGCTCAGCAGGATATTGAAATTACTCCAGAATTAGCTGTGAGGCGAGAGCCGCTAAAGATCATCGGCAAAGAAACCAAAGAGCTGAGAAACAAGAAGGTTCACTTAGTCAAAGTGCAATGGAGTGGAGATCCGCGAGATTGTACTTGGGAAACTGAGGAGAGCATTCAGAAAGCTTATCCTAGATGCCGAGTAGATATCTCTGATTGACTCTGG
Source organism: Allium sativum (assembly GCA_030737875.1). NCBI lineage: Eukaryota > Viridiplantae > Streptophyta > Magnoliopsida > Asparagales > Amaryllidaceae > Allium > Allium sativum. The sequence goes on along the minus strand of CM060926.1, from coordinate 603,056,421 downwards.
TGCAAGGTACATTTACCCTACCTTGCATTACCATTTAATTCTCTATTCTGTTGCTATTTTCTTCCCATGGATGTGCATTGTTTATTCTATACTCTGAATATTAGAAACAAATTGGTTGTTGTATTGTGGGATCGTAGATTTATCAAACCACTTTCGACTTTATTCCTTTTCGGGGACGAAAAGTTTTAAGTGGGGGAGATTATAACGACCCAGAAAATCTGAACCAATTTAAAATTTTTAAATTGGATAAAATAATGGATTTTAAATATTTAAAATAAATATTTTAAATAATGGCGATGAAAACTGAGTTCGAATCGACAATGGAAAACGAATATAATTAATTATAATTATATATAGAATTGAAAATGGCGCGGTAGTTCGATAATTCGATTTCAAACTTCAATTGAATATACCGGGTGCAAAACAATCCGGATTTTAGTGAAACTAAAAATATTTAAATCTGTAAGTGAATATCTTTCTAACGAATCCGACCAATCGAAATTTGATAGCGGGAATCAAAAGATATGTCCAGTTGAAAATTCTGAATAGTCGCTATGGAATTCAGGCCCTTAAAAATGGACATTTTGCAAATGACCTCGGATTTCGACGAAACCACTTTTGTTAGATCCGCAGTGTCAAGTTATTGCTAGGTTTCAAATTTCATAATTTTTCGAATCAATATGTGAGCGTGGCAAAGGAAAACGCGTTTGACCAGTTTCTGTTGATTTTAATCGACTGGAAATTGGCAATTTTTCAAACGGTCTCAGAATTCGACGAAACTAGTTTTGTTAAGACCGTATCGTCAATACGAAGCTAGAAAATATTTTTTTGGAATTTTTAGTGTTAGTATGTGACCCCGGTAATTTGAAATGTACGTTTAAAATTCAAGATAGTGATTTAAATGTAAATTCAAAAGGAAACTGATTGTAACGATCAAATCAGCTTGCGCGACATATCCCATTGTGTTCGGAATGGGGGATAAACGCTATGGACGACAGGCGGTGGGCCTCGTTTCGAGGTCGTATGTAAAAGTCACCTTTTTGCAAAAATTTAATAATTAAATAATAAAAAAAAAATATAATTTCCCTCCCCCCTTTATCTTCGTTCTGGCCCCCCCTTTTCAAAAATAAAATCGGCAGAGAAAGAAAAAAAAAAAACCCTAAGACTGGCGATCGACGCCCAGAAGCATCGCCGCCCCTCCGTCCGCTCTGCCTGTTCCCCTTCCATCAATCGAAGCCCCCCCAGATCGTACTAGCTCCGACGAAGCCCCCCCAGATCGTACTAGCTCCGACGAAGCCCCCCCCAGATCGTACTAGCTCCGACGAAGCCCCCCCCAGATCGTACAATCTCCGACGAAGCCTTCCCCCCCACCCCCCCCCCCCCCCCCGCTCGCGACGCTGAAGCCGCCGACGTCTCCAAACCCCCCCCCTCTGTAAGTATTTTGTTATTTTATTTTAATAATTTAAAAACTGTTTTTTTTCTAGAATTCAAAACTGATTTTATAATGATTTAAAAACTGTTTTTTTATATAGGATAATAAAAAAACTGATTTTATTAAAAATATAAAACTGATTTTGTTAAAAATATTAAACTGTTTTGTTTTAAAAGTTAAAAACTGATTTTGTTAAAAATATATAACTGTTTTGTTTTAAAAAGTTTAAAACTGAAATTTTTAAAAAAGTATAAAACTGAAAGTTTTAAAAGTATAAAACAGATTTTTATAAAAGAATTTTTAAAACTGGATTTTTTGTAAAGAAAGTAAAAACTGATTTCTTTTAAAAGAATTTTAAAACCTGATTTTTAAAAAAGGAAATAAAAACTGAACTTTAAAAGGTAAAAATCATATTTTTATATATTGAAAGTCGAAGTAAAAATCATATTTTTATATATTGAAAGTCGAAGTAAAAATCATATTTTTATATATTGAAAGTTGAAGTAAAAATCATATTTTTATATATTGAATAGCATCGTAAAAATTCGATTTTTACGTATGTAGAGAATACGGGCGAAAGCGACAAAAGGCGAAGCTTTCTATAAAAGAAGTGTCGTGCAGTTGGATAGCTATTGGTGAGATTTCTGATTTAAAATTTATATATATATATATGTGTGTGAAGTAAAAGTGAATTGCTATATATAAATATATATATATATATATATATATATATATATATATACACGCCCCTCGTCCACGAACCATGGACGATATTTATTGGTTGAAATTGTTGTGAAAATTGAATGATTGTTTGGGATTGTTTGTGATTGATATTGGTTGATTGTGGTTGAAAAATACCCATTTGTGGTTGTGAAATATTTGGTTGAAACCACTTAGGATTAGTTTGTGGAAATGAAATAAATATATACATGCCGCCTGCGTGCGAACTAGATGCATGATCCCCATTGTCAAAAACCGCGAGGTTTTAAGGTAGAGCGAGGAGCCGTACTAGGGACGGTGCCGGTGTAACTACCCTGCCGTTATGCTGCCGAAATTTTGAATAATATTTGTGTGTTTGAATTATTTTCATATGCTTAAACTATATTTATTCATTGTATAGAAAACATTCATGTGTTGAATTGATATTCATTCGTTGTGTAGAAATTCATGTGTTGAATGGTATTCATATTTTGAAATAAATTGTTCGATAATAAAAATCACATTTTTATCTATATATAGAAACTATAGAAAACATTCATGTGTTGAATTGATATTCATTCGTTGTTTAGAAATTCATGTGTTGAATGGTATTCATATTTTGAAATAAATTGTTCGATAATAAAAATCACATTTTTATCTATATATAAAAACTATAGAAAACATTCATGTGTTGAATTGATATTCATTCGTTGTTTAGAAATTCATGTGTTGAATGGTATTCATATTTTGAAATAAATTGTTCGATAATAAAAATCACATTTTTATCTATATATAGAAACTATAGAAAACATTCATGTGTTGAATTGATATTCATTCGTTGTTTAGAAATTCATGTGTTCAATGGTATTCATATTTTGAAATAAATTGTCCGATAATAAAAATCACCTTTTATCGACTATATGAACTATATAGAAAAATAATGTTTTGAAATGAATCGTTTTACAATAAAAATCACATTTTTATTGTATGCATAAATCGTTGAAATGTGAAGTGTTAAGAATAGCCACTTGTTTAAAATAAACATATATGAGTTGAAATATTCATTAATTAGCTAAGGAAATGATTTGCACTTATTTATGTAACATTAGAATGAATGGAGTTTTTAAATCAAATAGAAATCAAATATGAAGTCGAATAGAAATTGATAAATGATAAGAACTGTATATATATGTGCGTGCAATATTCATTGAACAGGTTATAGCAAAGGGGCTAGAGAAGAGGAATAAAATTTTGTGCCCAACAAATAGGTACACATTTACTGATTTGTTTGGGTGATGATTTTGAGCCTGTTGGCTAGCCGCTTGGCTTTTTCTTTTTCTTTTTGAGATTAGAAGGACCGGGAACGCTATTTGCGATTTCCCGATGCTCCCGGTGCAGGGGAGGTTATGGCAAAATTTTTCCAAAATTTAAGGCGTTAGAAAAATATTTGAAGTGAAAACGATATTGAAATTGTTGAATGAACTATATTTATATAAATATATAAATATAAATAAAATTAAAACGAAACGAAGCCGTGCAGTTCGTGTTTTGAAACCGTGTTTTCAAACAACTAGTACGGGAAATCCGACTATTGGATTTTCCCGAAACCTCAACCATCGGGTTCGCTTTGGAATAATCTTTCCAACGACACCAACCTTGTAAAAATCCAACGGTTGGATTGTCTGGAATGTTTAAATCAAATTTGATGAAAAACAGCGCCAGAAGCGATTATATTTATATATATATAAATATAATTATATATTTAATCGAATAACGACGCCGTAGTTCGTATTTTGAAATCGAAATTTCAAACGATTGTACCGGGAGATCCGACCGTTGGAATTTCCCGAAACTGGAACCGTTGGATTCGTTTTGAAAAGACCTTTCTAATGATGTAAATTTTGCGAAGATCCAACGGTGAGATTTTCAGATATATGTAAATCAAATCTGAAGAAAAACAGCGCCACGGCCGCCTTATGGCCCGAAGCGTCGTTCTGAATAAAATGGCTATTTTAAAATAAATAAAAATAGCGATAAATAGTTATAAAATACCATAAACGATATGGAATGGAAATAAACTGAATTTGCTTGATTTGTGTGGCTTTTGATGGTTGAATGTGTTTGGTGTGAAAATTACATTAAAGAACACAATTGGTGTTGTCGAATAATTTAACCATTGAAATAAATCGATTTGAAATTCTAAATATACGTGAATTATTTGGAAAGGCCGAGTTAATTCTCATTTCGAATAATCGACCGACGATCGAAATTCGAAGATGAAGACGATGGTCGAAGACCGGAGATCTTCACCTCGTTTGGATGGTAACCGAGGTCCTGATTGGGAGGCATCCCGAAATATGGATAATGAGTGGTGATCGTCCAGACGTACGTGGTGATCGATGGGTTTGCGAGGTATTTAGTGCCTCCGGTTTCGTTCAGACCCAGAACGGACTTGTAAATGGACTGTGTGTCTGACATTGGAGTTTATTCTGTGTTGATTGATTTCTGTTAAATATACATCTGATTGGCGGCGGAGAATTTATTCTTTTGCTTAACGCCCTTCTCTGAGACGCACGGGCTCAGAGGTTGTATATCGATGGACATCAGTCGCATGGCATGAATTGCCTGTGTGGCATGCTAAGATGCAGTGATCAGGGCTTCTGTTGAAAAGCAAAGTCTTGTGGTGATGATCAAAGCACCGCCTGTGTGGCGTAGCTTTGTGTATAACGTGAATTCGCGAGCCTCACACCTCGGTATGAACCTAAAACGGGAGAGGACATCAGGGAGGGCATGCGTTTCCTCCTAGCTAAAAGTGGCGTCAGTGGTTTTACATGCCCTGACGAGTTTGACTTATGTGGTTGTTGCTGTCGCGAGGCGCCTCGGTTTGATCGGACGATCCGGGTCCGATGGAGTCATTCGTTGGCTCGTTTACGCCCCAAAGGGCGGGGAAACGTATGGTTCAGGCATTTTAATCCACATCGGTGGACCGGCCCTGACGATCCTAAGGCTTGACAGAGTACTTGCCTGAGGCTCGGGCTAGGCAGTCTCGAATTCGGTAAGGACTATCTTTTGCCTTGGTTCATGACGGAAATCCAATTTCCAGATACGACATCGTGCGGTTTTGATTGTATACCTATATAATGGCGACATAGTGGTATGGGGCATTAATGCCGCCTATGATTGATAGTTATGATTTGAAATTGTTTTCAAAACATATAAACACTAGCAATAATATCAAATGCCTTTGTTTTATTCGTATCAAGCATATCTTGGCCGTTATAAGGTAAAAACTCTATCCTCCGGTTTGCGTTGCATTGTGTGATGGGAACTGAGTCTTATAACGGCTTCATTTTTATAAAAAGCATAGCGATGTTTAAAAGAAAGATTTGTTTTAAAGCACTGGCAATCCAATGGAGTAAACCCGTTCCACGAAAGTGGCGTGGTCCTGTGATTAGCCAATTATATATATGTGTTGAGTGGATTTCTCATACCAGTCCCATGACTGACTCGTAGTTTGTTTCACTCTCAAACTCGGGTGCCCCTTTTTCTACACGGGCAGCCTTGTATTCAGGTTTAGCTGGTTCTTTCTGGATAGCTGGAGCTGAAGATGGATTCTATCATCTATTTCTTTTTATGCTGTTCAGCTCCTATTGTACATATTTTGTTTATTTCCGCTGTAGACACTTATGTATAGCTGAACTGTATTTGTACTAAGTAAGATCCTGTATACTGTGTAACTCTGATGATTACTTTTATCCAGTATGTTTTGTTGTTCAATCTGGTGTATTTATTTAATTCTGTTCTGCTATTATATGTTTCTGTGTTATATTCCAAAGATAACCTTGTTTCCGTGAGAACGGGAAATCGGGTCGTCTCATCGTGGTATCAGAGCTTTGGTTAAGCTTAGTTCTGGAATATAACATTTGAATGAACTCGTCAGAAATAGAACCAGTAGTGTTCTAGGACAGGTAACTCAATACAGATAGGATCAGCAATATCCTAGTATGAGTAAAGCAGAATGAAATTTCACCTCGATAGACACATTTACATTGAAGTATGTGTTTCTATATTTTAAATTTTCTTTTCTGTGACCTGACACTTGATCTGCTAATTGCAGAAGTACTAGAAAAATGAGTGCCAGAAACAGAAGGAATACAGAACCCGATCTAGAGGCTCTATTAAAGAAATATCGAAATCTGAACGGAGCGCAATTCTCGGGCAATGAATCTATTATTCAAACTCAAGCTTGGTTGAGTTCTGTCGAAAGAATCTTTGAGCATATCCAGCTGAGAGATGACCAGAAACGGTTAGTAGCATCTTGGGCGCTCAAAGAAGAAGCTTTAATCTGGTGGGAATCAATCATCAGAAATAATCCAGAAGGTGATATCACCTGGGACAGATTCAAAGTGATTTTCCTACAAAGATTTACTCCTCCCGAAGCAACCGAGAGATTAAGTGATGAATTTTCTTATTTGATTCAAGGCGATATGACCATCCCAGAATATCACAAGAAATTCAATGAACTTTCTCACTTTGCCCCTCATCTAATTGAAAATCCGAAGAGGAAAAATCTGAGATTTATTCACGGGCTTCAAAGGAAATACCAGAATAAAGTATTGGGGCATGTGAAGCTTCCTTTTTCTGAAATGATATACATGGCTTATCAGTATGAAGACCTCCATAAGAAAGGAATGTTATGCGACGAAGAAGAAGTCTGTTCTAGTGACAAAACAGAGTCAGAAACTGATATTCCTGAAAACAGTACGAGGTCAGAGGTCAATAAGAAGCCCAAAGTAAGTCGGAAAAGGGCCAGACCTGAGAAAGAATCAGCAATGACCGCTATGTGCTTAAACTGCAATCAGAAAGGCCATTTATCCAGAAAATGTAAATCTTTAAAGAAGCAGAAGAAGAATGAATCTGAATCCACTAAGAAAAGGAACCCACATGGTGAAAGGACATGCCATGAGTGTCATCAAGTAGGTCATATTGCACGGGAGTGCCAACTCTCAAAGAAATCTGAAACCGTACATATAAATGAAATAGCAGAAACTTCAGAGCCCTCAGCTAGTCAAGAAAGGTCTGATGTTTTAGAAGGCACGCTCAATGTCAAAAACATTCCAGTTAAAGTACTGTTTGACACAGGTGCGTCAAGAAGCTTTATTGCAAAGGGTGCAGTCAAGAAGTTGGATTTGAATTTGAAGAAACTCAAAGAGCCAATGACTGTCCGAAATCCAGTTGGAGGTTCCATCAATCTCAGTTGGGTTTGTGCAGTACCCGTCTCCTTTTCTTGCTATAAATTCCCTATTATCTCTGTCGTCATGAATTTTGATGAATTCGATCTTATTTTGGGATTAGATTGGTTAACCAAATATGAAGCAGAGGTTAGATGCGCCGAGAGAGTGGTTAGAGCTAAGATTAAATCCGGGAGTTATATAACCATACCGTGTGAAGGCCCAACATCAAATAGAAAGGATTTCTGGTCAGCTCTCGATGTTTCTCCAGCTCAAATTGAAAATGTTCCTGAAGTCACGGAGAATATTCCTGACCTCATCAAAGATATTCCTGTTGTCAAGAACTATGCGGATGTGTTCGAAGAAGTTGTTCGCTTACCTCCGCAAAGAGAAATAGATTTCAAGATTGCTTTGATTCCCAATGCAAGGCCGGTAGTTCACGCTATTCGAAGAATGTCCTTGAAAGAGAAGGAGGAATTAGACAATCAAACAAGACAGCTAGTATGGAAGGGTCTGATCAGGCCTAGTTTCTCTGATTGGGGTGCAGCAGTGGTGTTTGTCCCAAAATCTGACGGTACTCTACGGTTATGTGTGGATTATCGTGATCTGAACAAACAGACAATAAAGAATAAATATCCATTGCCGCGGATTGATGATTTGTTGGATCGATTAAATGGAGAACAAGTATTCTCACGAATGGACCTAGCTACAGGCTTCCATCAACTTCGAATTGCCGAAGAGTGTGTTCCAATGACAGCGTTCAGAGGTCCCGACCTATTCTACGAGTGGTTAGTAATGCCGTTCGGCTTATGTAACGCTCCAGCTTACTTCGTCGATCTGATGAACAGAGTATTCAGAGGGGTTTTGAATAAATTTGTTCTGGTTTTTATTGACGATATTCTAATCTTCTCTAAATCAAAGGCCGAACATGAAAAGCATCTGGAACAGGTTCTAGAAATTCTGAGGCGGAATGTATTAAAAGCCAAGTTTTCCAAATGTATCTTCTGGCAAGATGAAGTGAAATTTCTGGGCCATGTCGTATCGAAAGATGGAATCGTTGTGGATCCAAGCAAAATCACAGCTATTCAGAATTGGAAACAGCCCAGTACCCCCACTGAAGTCCGCAGTTTTCTCGGATTGGCAAGCTATTACCGAAAGTTCGTTAAAGACTTTTCGAAGATATCTGGTCACTTAACGAAGCTTACAAAGAAGCATTCTAAATTTAAATGGACTCAAGAGAGTGAGGAAGCTTTCGAAGAGCTAAAGTTGAGATTAACGACTGCTCCAGTGTTAACCATCATTGATGGCAACCAGGATTTAAAAGTATGGACTGATGCTTCTAGAGAAGGCCTTGGCGCAATGTTAATGCAAAGAGGCCAAGTAATTGCTTATGCTAGCCGTCAACTGAAACCGCACGAGAAAAACTATGTAACTCATGATCTTGAGTTATTGGCTATCATATTCTCTTTGAAAATCTGGAGACACTATCTTCTGGGCGAGAGATTTGAACTGTTTACGGATCACCAGTCGTTAAAGTATCTGTTCACTCAGAAAGACCTGAACTTGAGGCAGCAACGTTGGCTGGAGTTTCTTGCAGCATATGACTTTGAAATTATATACACTCCAGGAAAAGCCAATGTCGTGGCTGATGCGTTAAGCAGAAAGAACGTAATGATCGCCAGCTTTATTATCACAACTTCCTTGATTGACAAAATATCTATTCTTCAGAAGGAGGATAACTTTATAAAAGATATGATCAAAAGGATTCAGAAAGGCGAACCCTCGTGTTTTCAAATAGATAACGACGAGACCTTGAGGTTGAAAGGAAGGATTTGTGTTCCTGACATCCTAGAGTTAAAAAGGGAAGTGTTAGACGAGTGTCACAAGTCCAAGCTGAGTATCCATCCTGGCGTGGCCAAAATGTATAACGATCTCAAAAGAACATTCTGGTGGAAGGCTATGAAGAGAGACGTTTCTATATACGTTAGCCGATGCCCTACTTGCCAGCTAGTCAAAAGTGATCAACAGAAATTGGCTGGATTATTACAACCGCTAGAAGTTCCTGGCTGGAAGTGGGAACATATTTCTATGGATTTCATTGATGGTTTGCCCAGAACCAGAAAGGGAAATGACAGTATTTGGGTGATCGTAGATCGCTTCACGAAGACCGCCCATTTTATACCTGTCAAATCAAATAGAACCGCTCAGAGTCTGGCGCAGATATACGTCAGGGAAATAGTTAGACTACATGGAGTGCCGCTCAGTATAGTCAGTGATAGAGATACAATATTTACTAGTAAATTCTGGGAGGCATTTCAAGTCGAGCTGGGAACGAAGTTAAACTTGAGCACCGCTTATCATCCTCAGACAGACGGGCAGACTGAGAGGGTGAATCGCATTTTAGAAGATCTATTGCGGGCTTGTGTTATAGATTTCGGTGGATCATGGGAAGACCATCTGCATTTGGCTGAATTCTCTTATAACAACAGCTATCGGGCGAGTTTGACAATGTCGCCATTCGAAGCATTATATGGTAGACCGTGCCGATCTCCTGCTTGTTGGGTCGAGCCTGGAAATAGACTTGTGTTGGGTCCGGATATGATTCGAGAAGCTGCCGACAAAGTCGATTTTATTAAGAAGCGATTACTCGCCGCTCAAAGCCGACAAAAGAGCTATGCCGATAAAAGAAGAAGAGATATATCCTTCGAAGTTGGTGACTATGTATATTTGAAAGTATCGCCGATGAGAGGAGTTATCCGGTTCGGTAAAACTGGAAAGTTAGCGCCTAAATTTATTAATGGTGAATATTTAATGAAAATAATAAATTTAAATAATATATTTAATTCTAAAATAATCAGAATTGGCTGAAATGACGATATGGTGTGAACTGGATCATCTATGATATTTAATTCAGTTTAGAATTGAATTAGAATAACGAATATATTATTTGAACGACAGTTTGAATGTATAATTATATTATAATTAAAATCGAGCTCGAAATGGCGCTGTAGTTCGTAAATTGGCGATTCGAACTTCAACTGAGTATACCGAAGCCGTTTTAAATCGGATTTCTGTGAAACAAGAAAAGTTAGGAGCTGGTGGAGTATATCTTTCTAGTGGATGAGAAAAATCAGGATTTCGTCATGTAGATTTTGATTTATGTCCAAATCAAATTTTAGAAAAGTCGCTGTGGAATTCCTTTATAATTTATAAAGGAATTATTTATATTTTAAAAAGGAATTTCAATATAAATCGAATATCGGGTTGGCCCAGAAGTGAGTATCGAATTAGAAATTCATATAGGAATATTCTAGGGCTGTATGGTATTCCACTGTGAATATATACGATAATATAAATTAATTTATATTTAATTTAATTATATTTAAATATATTTAAATGGGTCATTCAGAGCTGTAAAAATAAGCCACTTTTGCAAACGAAGTCGGAATTCGACGAAACTAATTTTGTTGGATCCGCAATATTAAATTATTGCTAGAGTTCAGTTTCCGTGATTTTTGAAGGCAGTATGAGGCCGTATGGATTTTTAAAGTGAAAAATAGTCAGTATTTTAACGGTTAAAAATACGCTGTGTGAGCATACGGAGTTGGAATTCGACGAAATCAGTTTCATTGGGACCATAATGTCGAGCTGTAGCTGCATGTCCAGTTTGGTGATTTTTGGGTATCGTGTGTGAGCACAAGAATTTTCAGAAAGCAAAAATATATAAAAGAAATATCGAAAATAAAATATGTGAACAAAAAGGAGCCACCTCCTTCAAATTTGCACCCACACACACACATATGATTCCCTATATATTGTTCTTTTGAGCCGCCGTGTTCTTGGTTGTTCACAGAAAATCATCCATCTTTCTAAAATAAAAAACAAATGAAAGAAAAATCCTTAAATCCTATAATATACAAATTCGAGTTGCCATCGCTATTCTCTTCATTTCTATACCTATATTGATGAGTTCGACGTCCATTTTATCAGTGGAGAAAATGAACAGTGAGGTTGGGGTTGGGTTTTTCAGGGAAATTAAACATGGATTTGGGAATTCGAGTGTTGATGTGAGTTCGGTGTTGGATTTGGCTTCATTTGTGGTTTCTTTGTGGGATTCGGTGATTGTTTGTTTCGATGGTTTACTGGGTGTCGAGGTTCAGGGCTGGCGACGGAAAATACATGGGAGCGTTAAACGATGGGTTGAGGGAATAAGTTGGGAGAGGAGTCGAAGGACAAAATCACGGTGGTATTAGTTGTTGATTTAGTAAAGTAGAGATGGTACTTGGGGGTTGCAAAGTTCGGCCAGAGGGGGTGTAAATGAACGGGTACCTGGATCTGAGTACCGTTTTGGAGAGAAGGAGTTTATATGGGTTGTTAGGATGGGCTTGGGCCGATAGTATTGAGGGTGAGGCCCGTTTAAAGTAAATGTTTGGTTTAAATTCAATTTAAATGTTATAAAACTTCGAAATTTGATAACTTTATCATACATTCTCAGAATTTCGAACAGTAAGTTGCGTTGGGGCCGTATCGACGACAGCTACACAATGAAGCTGACTGGAAGTGGATTGGCACTCGTTTGAATTTATGGCAAAATAAATTGTTTGATTCAAACCAAACAAACAGTTTATCGTTCTTTAACGATGAATTGCAAATGTGAGTAAATCTCACTAACTTTGAGCAGTTTATATTTTCATGTTGTATTTTTAAAATTGTTAAATATTGGCTGATTGTCTGTGTGTTGACCATTTGATTGAACTGCTAGTCAGTTAGTTGAATTTCTATATTGATTCTGTTTAACAGAATATATCATATGGAACTGAAAGTGATGTTGATTTTATTGTGTAACATCTGTGGATGTAGGGAAACAGGTTGGAGGAACCCGAATGGATTCCTCAATAGTTATTTTATTGTTTTTCATATATTATGATATATGATGCGGTTTATAATCCGTGGTTGATTATATATGTTTGGACGATATTGGTCATCGTGATTTGATGTGTTAAGTACCATAAAATATTGGAATGGAAAAAGGAGATTTTCAACGTGATATTGAAAACATAATATGTATAAATTGGAATATTTATAAGTAAGAAATATTTATAAATTGGAATAATTATAAAGTGAATTATTTATTTTGGATAAATAAATAAAATATTAAATAGGGATTATTCACTTAGAAATAAATAGGAGATAATAAGTGAGATATTTATTTGTTAGATAAATAGGATAAGATAATGGATTTATTTATTTGTTAAATAAATAGAATAAGGAAATAACATATTTATTTGTTAAATAAATAGGGTTATTAAAGGAAACATTTAGAATAAATAAATAGGATATTAAACGGATTATTTATTTAGGAAATGAATAAGTTATGATAAAGGGATATTGACATAGAAATTGAATAAGTTATAAAAGAGATATTAAGCAAAATAAATGGAATAAAAGATTTTCTATTTAGAAAATAAATAGAAGAGTTAATCGAATCAAGTTAATTGAACAGAGTAATCGAAATAGAGTTAAACCAGATTAGAAACTGACTAGAGATTAGTTAAGTTGAATAGTTTTCTGAGTATCGATCTGATGTTGGTTTCGGCCTTCGGGGTTTATACTTAGAGAATTGTTCTCCTACTAGTTTACAGTCAAGGAATGATAGTTGTAAAATGATAGTGATATGTAAATAACAATGGAAATGTTTTCCAGTGTTAATAACGTATATTTTCTAAACATAGAAAATAAGGAATATGAATATATATATATATATATATATATATATATGATTGATGATTGATTGATAGAATTTCCATCTGGAAATAATATCGTTGTTTGCATACCTGTTTTCTTTGATGATTAAATCACAGACTATCGAAGTTTTTAAACCATTTTAACGTTGTTAATATGGAGAGACCGGTTCGATTATTATCCAAAGAACCACTCTGTATTGGCATAAGCGTTGCGAATCATATATGCCAAAGAAAATTGAAGAAGGAGTAAAGTGCAAGGGCTATTGTATAAGTCTTAGATAACAGTGCCTAAGATGGATATACTGAATAGTACCTTAGGTTCATCCTGTTCTGGATGACTTGTATGGATGAATGACTGACAGAGTATTTCCAGAAAGGTCACGTACAATGATTTCTTCAACCGTACCAAGAGTGGAAGCGGAGAAGGAAACTTCTTTAGCTAACACGTACTGTATTGTTGTAGACGTCAATTAGTGATTTTCGATGGATCTAACAATGTGGCATTCGAAGTGAATCTGATGCGATGATGAAGCGTAACCTCAAGCCTCATCAACCGGTAAATGACAGAAATCGGGCAGGCAGCATGGCTAAGTCGGTCGCTCCGAAGTAGGGTGTATAATCACCTGATCTAGAGTTTCATTTACTTCAAAAAATCTATTGTTGATGTTATCCCATTCGGGAAACGGTTGTTGATCCCAACCGTTGGTGATATACATTCGATACACTCAAGCGAAATGAGTGGTCGGTCATGTGTGGTCGGGTTGCAAGATGTTCTTGTTGAACCCAGTGTATTCCTCTCTAGAGGTACACTAGCGAAGGGAGGTTCCATACCTTGTCATAGTTGGAAATCCATTACCCAATACGTGCTTGCGGTTTTGATTGTATACTATATATGTAGAACGTGAGATGAAAGCGTTTCTGCTAGATGATTATTATATTTGGTTGATAGACATTATTACAATATCAAAAGGTTTTTGATATAAAGATAGTTTGGATTCTCATAAGAGAAAAACCCGTATACGGCGTGGTCTTATGAGATATCGATTACTTGTTCGAACTGTTTTGACTGTTTTACTCATACCAGTCCCATGACTGACCCAGAGTTTATTTTGTTTTGTTTTCCCTAAACTCTTGGGTGCCCAATTTTGAACGGGCAGTCAAGTAGTCGGGATTTACAGATACTTGAAGAGCTGGAGCAGGAGGCTTCAGGATCATATAGCTATAGTTTATTTCCGCTGTGTTGTAAGTGTTGTACTCTAATATTGTTATTGTATACATATATTGATTTTATTTCAAGGATATGTTATCTATTATATGTTATTCGTTCCGCTGTGAGGTTCATGTTACTCTGATGTTGTGTTCTTCTTCTTCTATTCTATGTTTCTATCTTATCTTTCCTCACCCTCTAATTTCTTTCATTAATAACCCGTTATTTTCGATCCTTGGATGTTCGATATGTGTTGTATATCGGATAACCAAGATCGCCAAATTTCCGGGTCATTACACAGACCCACCCAAGGCTTTTCACAGGTAATTTTTCCTCAAAATAACATTTAAGGGTGCATCGTGATTACTATTGGATGTTAGGAAATGGATGCAACACAAATGCATTGATCACTCATATAGAAACATATGCATATTTAGGTTGTTTGCATACATATTGCATCACTTATTACACTTACATGCTAGGGTAGAGCTCACCGTAGTGGGTCTGCAGTTCATAACCACTGCGAGTCATGGATGTTTATGGATGAATTACAAATAACATGGGTGTATAACATGGATCTTTTAAGCCAGTTGTATTTTTCTCCCCTTAAAACAAATTTCGGGATGAAATCTATTTTAAGGGCCGGGGGGGGGGGGGGGAGGGAGAATTGAACACCCCGTAAAATTCGTAATTATTAATAATAAATAAATAATTAAAAATAAGCAATTAAATAATATGGCTGAAAAATGAGATTTTGCAACCTTAAAAATTTGGCTATGAAACTCTTATATTTGGATTCATCGCGAAATTATGAATAGTTTTCATGTATAATATGCTGAAAACGGTCAATGTATGAAGAAGTTACGAACAAATGAATTTGGAGAGTAAATGAAAAAAATAATATAATTACATAGATAATATATATATATATATATGTGTGTGTGTGTGTGTTCGACATAAGTTCAAAATAAATAGGGAGAATTTGAATTTTGAATTGAAGATAAGATCATGGCGACAAAGTACGTTGTATATATGGAATAAAATTAAGAGATTAAGTAATGTATTAATTAAACTTAACACCTCAGCAACGTAGCCTTATTGGGCGTTCCATCCTCCAAGGGGTCGACCGCCCCCCGAGGGGTGTCGACCGTTCTGGTCGACTGCCTGACGGCTAGACATCCCAGTAAATCTAGATGATTGGGTTTGTTTAGAGGAATATATATGAATAAAAGGCTTGGATTAATTCTAAGTAATCCAACGATATATGCTTACACGAGAAACTATATATAGTCCCTCCTATCACACTATGAAACCCTAATCATTCTATCCCTGCCTCCATGCTACCTCTCTGCCATTTCTAAATTTCAGAGAAAATAAAAGAAAAAGGTTATGAATTTCTTCTATTCCTCCAATCCTATTCTTAGTCTCTCTATTCTAATTCATATAAGTTTAGCATTCAGGAATTTGGCATAAACATATATATATATATATATATATATATATATGTGTGTGTGTGTGTGTGTGTGTGTGTGTGTGCCCGCGTGTGTGTGTGTGTGTCTATATGAGATTCTAATACATGTCTCTTGTATATAATTAGGAGGATTATTGGAGCACGTTTGACCGCAAAGATTAAAACACATATCTAAATCTATTACAGATTTCTCTTTATTCTGCCTAGATCTATGAGTGGAATATCGTTTACTTAAGGCATATTCATATTTTTTTATTAGATTATCATGTTGATAGATATGCCTACGATGATTTGGAAATTCGATAAAAAAATACTAAAATCCCCAAATCCTCTATTTTATATTTGCGTATGAATTGTTGTGATTATTTGGGTTTTTTGGACTTTTGATTTTAATATTGGGTTAAAGATGAAAATGGGTGTTGCTATTATTGTTTCTATTTTGTATAATTCACCTTTATCAAACATTTGATTGTAATCTAAAAGGGTGTAGATTTGGGTATTTCATGATTTAATTTTTTTTGGATTCTATTTTGAATCCAAACGTATTCATACTTGAAATATGTAAAAAATAAACATTTTTATGCTCATAGTACCCAAAAAGGGGTGAATTAGATAAAGTGGAAATTATAAACATACATGTATAAATGTATGTAATACTTTATTTTTAATCTAGTATTGTGATCATTCCAACAAGCCTAGGGTGCAAGTTGAAAGTTTGTATGAATGTATATTTTCCATCCACTGATATATGTTAACTTGTTGTTATGCCATCATGCCTAAGTTGTAGTGGTAAAAGTATGAGAAAACTAACTTGTATGCCTTGATTTCGACAAATTGATAATTGCCATCAAATTAGAACGTTTCCTCATTTATATGAATATTCAACGTTGTTACGCATTATTACTATATTATTAATATAGCGAACCAGCATAGTTAACGTAATAAGTGCAATTAGGATAAGGTTTTAATTCAAAATGTCCCCATATATGAATATATTGATTGCTTGTGTTTGCGTATATAGAATGGCTTTAAATATATATTAATAGTGACACATAGACACGAGGTTAGTTGCCATTTGTGGTAGAAATCCGTCTGGAACCAACCAATAAGTCTAGCAACCACAAGTTGTCCCAACTAGTATGAGATGTCTAGGTGCCATGGGCCATTCAAAAACTTAGTCCACTAGACATGAGGTTAAACCAACTTGTAGTAGATGTCTTCACGGAACAGACCAGCATATCTAGCATCTATAGGTATGTGGTTTAATGTGAGAGGTCTAGTGTATGTATTCATAAATATATATATAAGTCTATTGTGTGTGAAAATAGGTAGGCTTACTACACCTTGAGAAGGTCTTAAGTGGCTGATTTTATTTTTATCTAATTTTGATCTTAAGTGGTTAGGACTAGGATCCCTCCGAAGGTTTACTCCTTGGAGGGGAACCAAAGTCAGGGGACTCACCTTTATTAGATTTAAAGTAAGTCTTTGGGTCCTCCTTCTCTAAAAGTGGTTAGGCATAAACGATAATGGAGTATGGTAGTTCACGGGGATGTCCACTTCCTCTAGAAGCTTGTAAGAGATCAACTAGGGACATATTTGGTAAATAAAATATATGTGGCCATCGCATGCTAACCAACTGTCTAAGGTAAGTCTTAAGCAACATAGGTGTCTGACCATAATATCAGTTATGTAGTAATGTTAGCAATGCTACTTCTCATATTACAATTGAGAGTATAGACTTAAGAACGTTAAGGTATTAGGATGGGGTCTTAAGGGGCTAAGGGTTCGCCTCAGGGTTATAAGAGATCATAAGAATCCTACTTTAATAGGGCCATAAGTGACCAGGAATGCCAACTTCGTTGGGTCTTTACCCTAAAACACTAACGGATGATTGACTTGGATGACCACCCCATTGATTAGATACTTGGTGTTTGTGTGAATCTTATGTGCTGCGTAGACATACCTTGACATATGTAACCTGCTAAAAATATAGGATATGAACATTAAGTAACACCATAATTCAAACACACAGAACTTTATATTCCGACCCCTCTCCTCAACATATCCAACAGGTCGGTAGACGGGGTAAATGCCATGTACGAAGTCATGATTGAAACTGATGAAGAAGACGATGTCGTTATGCTATTATCAGCAGTTATAACTTTACTTCTGTGCAAATGTAATCCTTACAGGAACCAACGACCAGTTTAGAATGGTTCTAAGTTTCGATGGGCCTTTTCTGGGTCAAAATTTAGGCCCATTCTGGGCGGATTGTTACAACTTAGGTTTGTGTTAAGACCAAATCTAGAATCAAGTTAAGATCTCCAAGTTCAACGACTTCTAGGCTTAAACGACTGAAGTTAGGGTAATGTTCATGATATCCACTAAATCCATAAGAATCTAAGGAAAACTTACATAAACATAACATTCAAATATCAATTTGGATGGAATAATTACCCAAGACCCCGATCCGTGATCATCGAGTATTCAGAGAAATTGTTTTACATCTTAAGGAAATACTAGGAAAGTATTAAGGGTAGAGAGACCTCCCATCTGAGAAATCCAAAATGAGATTCAAGTTTGGTTTTGTTCCTAATAGAGAGTTTACTATATGATTCTATGGCAGTATTTTAACACTATAACTTGGAAATATTAATAGATCTCTAGTTTGTGCTCTTTCCTACCACGGATTGAAAGTTCTGTGGTCTGATGTCACTTTGGGTTGTTAACCACAAATTTGGCCTAAATATTTGGTGTTAGAAGGAGGTCTTGAACCTCTAACCCTGTCCCTTTCTCCAAATACTGTTAAAAGTTCATCCTTAATAGATCAATGAGAAACAAGTATAAGGGGAACCTCAATGGATTATAGAGGATCGCAAAAACTCGAACAGAGCTTTGCATGAGCCAATAGACAAAGGTTATGGATAAAATGAGAATTCTAGCGAAGTGGAAAAACATCCGGGTTGGATAAAGTATCAATTCAATAGGAATAAACAGACACCTTCACGGTCTAGTAAAGGGAAAGAGTTTGCAAGTCTTTTTTATTGTCAACATAAGTATAACTGGGAAAAATTACGAGAAAAGCTAAGCCAACCTTTAGAAGAGGAAAAGATGATAAACCAAGTAAAATAGTCTCTCGCTACGGATATCCAGTCAACTAAATCGCAACAATAATCATTCGAGCCATTCCGTGCAGAAATATCTTATATGGATTTAAGGTTTCACAAGGAGAAAATGTTGTTAATGCAGGCCTTGAATGTGATCAACCAAAAGAGAAAAAAGGATTATGAATCTAGAAAAGTAGGGATGAGTCCATCCTGAGAAGACTTAACCTCATCTTTTAGTTGTCAAAGCAACATATTGTTCCACCTAATAAAGATGGCTATACGAACCGTTGCACGAGGGTCAATCTTTGAGGAAGAAATAATGAAAGATTATGAAATCATCACCAAAAATGGAAAGATTCCATGGCTACACCTCGAGTAAATCCGCAACAATATCACTCGAATAAACATAGAAGTGTTACTAGCAGAATCTCTTCTCAGCATCCTTCCATTCTAAAATCAAAGAGGAAGATATTTTGCGGAATTAAGGAATTACAACTAGGTAAATGGAATCCAGAATGTAATCCCATGGGAAAAAGAGAAAGACTCAATCCATTCATGGATTACGAATTAACTACTGTATCTTCTTCTTGACTACAGAGAAACTCAATTATTGACCAACAACAAAGAAAGGAATAAAGTGTAAATGGAATAAAGGAGGCAGTTATTGCCACCATAATCTAATGAGTTGTCATGAAACTAATCAGTGTAGAACACTTGAAAAGAGAATAGGTCACTTTTGTAGGAAAGGAAAGTTCTTGAGATATCTTATTAACTGAAAAAAAAATGAAATTTAATCTGCAAAAAGGACCCTCACTAGGAGTTAAAGATTATTTCAAACCAATGTAAAATAATAAGAATTTCTACATGATTGAGGCAGAAGTGCCCTCCTTGAAATGGATTTGATTAGAAATTTTTGGGTATATCCCGGTCCTTCCCTAAAAGGGAAGGGGTAAGCCTAGGAAACGTACACCTAGCCCCAAGCCTATGGTATATCCCTAGTGCCTCATAGAGGGACGAAGGTAAGCCGTCATCTGCGCTCAAGGGCCAAGATGATGCACTGGATCCCTTAACTGCGTCCAAGGACCAGGCTAAGGCGCCCATTAGTGGAGAGACGAGTAAGCCCGAGGACATGAGCCCAGCTCCGATGGGAGAACGCTCTGCCTCCGATTGTTACATGATCAGGTCCTGTGTCTACTTTCGGCATAAATACGCATGTCTTTGTTTATGTCCTATCCCGATGAAGGGATCAAAGCTCAAAAGGCGCACTAAAGCACGCTCAAGCCTCAGCCTTATAAAATGCCTTCAATGGCTAAAAATAAATTAAAACCTAAAGCACTTTTATAACTAAACTGGAAGAAGACATTCCAGATTCCCTTTAACATGCCAAAAATGGACCATCAAAACTGGAAGAGGACATTTCGAGTATTATTAAGCCGAAAAGGCTTCGTTCTTCTTTGTTGCTTGAACATGGGTCTATTAAGTCGAAAGAGGCTTCGCTCTCCTTTACTGCTCGAATCTGGCTC
Organism: Allium sativum; assembly: GCA_030737875.1. Taxonomy (NCBI): domain Eukaryota; kingdom Viridiplantae; phylum Streptophyta; class Magnoliopsida; order Asparagales; family Amaryllidaceae; genus Allium; species Allium sativum. The sequence goes on along the minus strand of CM060926.1, from coordinate 603,036,007 downwards.
TATTAAGCCGAAAGAGACTTCGCTGTCCTTTATTTCCCGAATCTGGGCCTATTAAGCCAAAAGAGGCTTTGTTCTTCCTTATTGCTCGAATCTAGGCCTATTTAGCTGAAAGAGGCTTCTCTCTTCCTTATTACCCGAATCTGGGCTTCTTAAGCCTAGTAAGGCTTCGTATTTCTAAATACTTAAATTTGGATTTCTTAAGCCAAGTAAGGCTTCGTATTCCCAAATACCAAAATCTAGGTTTCTTAAGCCAATAAAAGCTTCATATTTCTATTACCCGGGTCGAGGTTTCTTAAGATGAGTAAGGCTTCGTGTTTCCAATACTCGAATCTGGGCTCACCAAACCGAAGAAGGCTTTTACCTTTTTGTTATTACCCGAATACGCGTCTAATAAGCGGAAAGAGGTCCTTTCTTTCCAGAAAGTAAACTCCAATTTTCAATGTCTTACTACTTATGTTTGGGTTCTTTAAGCCAAGAACGACACAACTTTATTCCTAGAAAAAATGGTTTTAGATTTAGAATTATACAATATTTTGAATATTGAAGGGCTATCATAAATCCATCATCAACCTATGAGGTGAAGCCCCACATTTCCAACACTTCGAAGGAAGGTCCGTCTAAGAAACAATTCCCCCGATGGAGTACCAGTGCTAAAGAGGATTGTTTAAGCATAACCTAGAGAGACATTAATTTGTCTACTAGCACTGAAGGTCTTGTTTCGGGAATACCGATGAATATCAAGGCGTAGTGACAACCAATGAAGGTTTTCAATCTCATCATAATTTCAGGAAAAGTGATGTCGGGTATCATCACATAAACACTCAAGTAAGTAGAATCAACTCTCATAATTTATACAATGATTACGTGTATAATCCTAGGTTCTTTGATCTTTTTAAGTAATTATAATTTCAGTCTTACCATGTTATATAAGAGTATGTCATTACGAAAGTAGAATCCTATTATAAGCTATTTAAATTCTTGAAAAACACAACGGAAGAATTAGCAAATAGGAGAAAATTCTCCTATATTCTATTAATCCCTAAAGGAAGTTTGATGACCCCCTTTAACGTCTCATCTTGCACAAAGGAGAGCCTTTGTACTTAAATTTTATTAACAACCTATTTTAGACATGAATGAATAGCTGCCCTTTCGAAACGTCATAGAATAATTCACTGACTCAAACTTTATAATTCCAGTCCGTTCTTCAACAAAGACATTACTCAAATCTATCAAAAAGGAGTTACAGGTATCAAAATTCAACCGAAAGTCAGAATGAATTGGCAGAGGGCTGAGGAGCGAAACCTTAAACGGCGTCCTACTAAAATTAAAGAGATTTGTGTGAATATTTGCTATTTCTTGAAGTGTGCTTTAAGGTATCAACACTACCCACCGAATGATACATTCCTGCATTAGTTTTATAAACCTTACTTATCCTGAAACGTAGTTTGTTCTTTTAGTAGTTCAACCGAAAGTCAGAATCTTCTACATCAAGTGTTCTATAAGGAATACAAAAGCTATAAGATTACAACTAAATAAACTCTAAAAGACACTGTTTCCTCAAAAATTAATGATATCTTGTTTTAATGAAAACTATATATGATAGCACAAGGCCTCGACCACAAAAATGTCATTTTAAAGATAAAATGCTGCAGGAAGTCATGATAAAGCAAAAATGGCACTTTTACGCAAGAAATCATTAAGTAAATCAAAAGTTTTATTCCTTAAAGGGCCAGGATAAAATGATGGCCCATTTAGCCATCGTTAATATTGCTTTCATAAGATGAGTCTCGAAGGTGCAACCATAAACAACCTTCTTAACGGTTTCTTTCTCAATGAACATTGAATAAGCCCAAAACTGTACATTATCTTAAAATTAAGATATGCGCAATTAAATTACTAAAAGTTACTTTTCCAATTCACATCCAAAATATTACAAGAAGTTGTATAAGCCACAATATAAATGCACACAATCAAAGTTCCTTTTTCCTGTAAGATTCGAAGAGGTTCTCGGGTAGTAGCCAAGGAAGGATTAATTGTCATGTTTCACCATTGAATATGGATCATGAGAAAAACCTGGACTCTCTCCCCTAATAACAATTAGAGATGTAAATTATGGTATTGTTTAGAATTTTAAGTATAGATGGTTAAATTATTGTAAGTTTTAAAGATAAGTAGGTCAAAGGCATAAATCTAAATTTGATTAAGCAGCATAGATGAGTACTTGAATCACAGACTGAGAGAAATGAACGTTATGACCATAGGAGGCGTCAATCTCCCCAAGGTGTTAACCGATATAAAGGATTCCACGTCAGAAGCCGCAGAGAATGCTACCGCATATAAAGCCAATTTCTTGCCAATAATGACAAAGGACTACAACATTAAATGAAAAGAAAAATATGGAAACTCTCAAAGCATAAGGAAGATTCCTCACAAAGGCAAAAAATGATATTCCTAAAAAGGGCGTCATCATGTCCAACAATAAAATAATAAGGCCGAGAAAAAGCAGTAAAGCAGATAAGATGAAAAGTCAACTACTTGAAGAAAAATAAAGGATGTGGGAATAAGAAAGGAAAATGAAGCTATTTATAAGGAAAACGTCCCCAACGAAAGATCAACGGATAAGACTCGAGTAACCAAAAGGCAATTTTGAAAAATGGAAAATCAAGCAGAATTAAAACTCCAGTTGAGACAATTAATAATTATAGTCTAAAAAGACGCACGCAGATGAAAAAATAAAGAAAGAGAAGAATACGTCGTACACAGAAGAAGAGATAAAAGAAATGAATCGACTCATGTTGATCGAATCTCAACTACTAAGAGGAAGATACTGAAAAGTAGATATGGAGGAAGGACAATACATATCTCGGAGTTAGTCGACTTGATAAGTTAGGAAAATTCCTTCACTAGGGGGAAGGGGAATATTAGCACAGATTTAATCCAGTTAGATCAGGAATTGAAATCATGGTGAAGGAGTGTGAAAGACAACGATGAAAGAAGCAGCTATTAGGGTTATATATTGGACAGGACAGTCCGTTGTATGGCTCGGTCCGAAGCAATAAGGCATCCAGTATGTGTTCGTCCGATTCTCTTATAAGACAAAGCTTGGACACACCAGGGTCAAGTCCGATCCAAATTGTTCGATGTTTTTCTATTGTTCGAATGTTGTCTGTCGTATCCTTGTACGAATAGTGTTCGAACTTTATGTTTGTTCGATCTGTGTCCGTCCGAATTTCTTACAAGACAGAGCTTGGACACACTTCGTCCGGTCCGGTCCGACCCGTTTACACCCCTAGCGGCTATAGGACTTCAGAATGCAATAGGAAAAGGAAAAAGAAAAAGGGATCTCTGTTGAATCGAAAAGCCCCTTTTAAACATAAATGAATGGACAATTACATCAGATTAAAAAGCCTATTTCAGTCTTAACCAAGAGGAATTTATTTCTGGCGTCAGATAAGGAAGCACTTTTTGGTCTTAACCGAGTGGGCATTGGTTCTGGAATATTTGATCTCACAAGAAAGAATGTAAGGATCAAGCCACGGACGAAGCATCATAAGGAAAAAGATGCTAAGAATCGTAAGCCAATAGAGTTGCAGCAGACGTAGGCCTTCGGCCAAATCCTGGGAGGCTCAACCTCTATGACCAAACTGGTGTAAAAAATTAATCCCTCAAGAATGAGAGAAGATGTAACACCTCGCATTTTAATAATCACAGAAAACAATGAATATAATACAAACGTTTTTGGAATTGTCAAAATTGGGTTTCGGAACATGTACCATTGCGTTTGTTTTGTTTTCTAATAAATTTACATATATAATATGTTCTGAATGGAGTTTACAAGGGAAATTATGTATGTACGAAGTTTAGTGTCGGAAAATATTTATATGTAAATAACACGTGAATATAAATTAAAATCTTAATTATGTATGCACAATTTTTTTTTAGAAATGACGTTTTAAATTTTAAATTAGGGTAAGGCCACGAAAAAGGAAAGAAAATAAATAACAACGTTAAGGAAGAAATAAAGGCAATAAATAATCAAGTGTTAAACGTCCTTTACACGCTTATTAGAAACGTGTATTGGTCGACCCATATTGTAACACCCGCATTTTTAAATCAAGATAATAAAATAAGGATAACTTAATTAAATATTCAGAATTAAGTAAAAAGGACTGCGCCATTGCGTCCGTCTCGAAATTCTGGTCAAGATTTACACCTGGTTTGCATAAAATGGACACCGTATGAAGAAATTATGTGCATTAGAAGTTTGTATACGTATAAGGAGCTTATATGTATATATATTAAATAAATATATCAAAAAAATTCGAAAATCAATTCAAAAATTAAAATTCATGAGCAGGAAAAGCTGGAGGGAAATTAGACTGTTGGGCGTGGACGATTCAGATGTTTTTAAATTAAATCTGAGGGTCCTGGCTCCTCCGCTACACCTATAAATATGACCTTAGACCTAACCCTAAACCTCATAATTTGGAGGCTAAGCTGGAGCTTTGCCATTACTCTCTCTTCTCAAATCTATTTTGAAAATTAAAATATTAGCCTAGGAAAATTATGAATCCAGATTTGGAAAGAGAATTGACAGTAATAAAAAGATTATCCAGAATCATGAAAGCAAGGTAAAATTCTAGATCCAATCCATTCTTACTCTTCCTTTCCCTTCTCTCTTTTAATGAAAATAATAAATCAATGGTCGTTAGGTTGTGAATCTGATTAAAGGGGAAAAACCATGGATGTTAAAACTGGATCAGATCTAGAAATGGGGAAAGCTTAAAAGGTGAGTGGGTTAAAGCTATAGCCTTTAGATAATATCATGATTATTGTTTAACATTCCCCTTTTTTATAAATTGTGAAATTGGCAGATTTATTGTAAATTATTGTTATAACAAGTTGAGATGTTAATATGAATAGTTCATACGTTGAATCAGTCAAAGTATTGGAATGATTACATGTTGAGTAAACTTGTTAGAACATCGGAAATGATTACTGTAGCAATAATTATATAATTCACTTGAGGAATATTATTGATTGAACGACATGTTTAACTTTTTGGATTTAAATAATTACCCGATTGAATGTTTACATGTCAAAATAGAATTAAACATATGCTGAAAGGGACATGCGACAAAATATAGGCAAAAATTGGATGACACGTAAATTAAATTACTGTAAAATTGATTGCAGTAAAAAGGATAATATGTCTAAAATTTTCATGAAATGGGAATAATTGTTAAAGAACGAACATGCCTAGGTTCACAGTAATTTGACACTGTAATACTCTAAGACACGAGGTTAGATTGCACTTGTGATAGAAGTCTGTCCGGAACCGCCCAGCATATCCAACATTATCAAGTGGTAAATCTAATGTGAGGGGTCCAAGTGCAAAACTAAAAACATGTAATGGTGCTAAGACACGAGGTTAAGTCAATTTGTTTTAGAAGTATGCCCGGACCCGCCCGGCAAATCCAGCATCCACAAGTATAGGCTTAATGTGAGAGGTCTAATGCTTATATATATATATATATATATATATGTACACGCACATATGTATATAATAAGATATGAATAAATGCAATGATGGTAATTAAATTTCTAACTAAAAAGAATAAGAAAGGAAGGGATGTAATGAAATGAGTTAGTGTGATGAGAAGGAAAAGTGATGTATTTCCCTAAATGACCTATTTCTGAGAAAATTGTTGCAAGTAAGCCACAGTAAATAAAGAAAAGCAAAGAAATTACTTGCTACCACGGATTTAGATGGGGATACGTTATGAAAATAAATCATTGATTCCTTCTATCAAACTGATAAGATGCATAAAGTGTTTTCCTTAATATAGTAAGGAATGTATATTACGGTGAATGAAGAATAATGGTTTACATTAGTAAATGGTTTAAAAGGGGAATGATAATAACTTATTGTAAATAAATAACACTAATGAAAATGTTGTATAATAGGTAGACTTGTCCTAGTGAGAAGTGAATATTATAACTTAGGTTATAATAAAATAGTAAGGGAATGGGATAACTGGTGAATTGAGATAAGGGACACTTAATTGTAAATTAAGTAATCAGTAAAGGAGAAAACCTGAAACCAGTTAAGAGAAGGGGGAAAATATATTGTACTTAATTATAAATTAAGTAATCTGTAAACTTGGAGGTCTGAAACCCGCTGATAAGAATACAATGTTCAGAATTGTCCTAGGGACAAGGATAAATTATAACATAGGTTATAATAAATGGGTAGAGAAATTTATTAATGGGCCTTAGTTAATTGAAAGAAGTTAATAAGTAAACAACAATAAGTTGTATTCACGATGTGAAGTGGAATTATGATTAAATGAGAAAGGACGAGGAAAACTTATGAAATGAAATAAGTTAAATTTAATCATATATGGTAAGTGACATGTTAAGTGGAAAACCTGTGAACTGAGATATAATTAATTACATATTAAGTAAAACATGTTAGTGTAATGATGAAATCAAACAAAAATATAAAAGAGATTGTGGATTACAGACCTTGGGCCACAATCTGGAGAATAACATGTTGTGGGCTTATTAATAAACTTAAATGGATTAAGTTATAACTGAAATTAATAAGCAAGAGGAACTTGGTAAGTGATGAAGAATTCAATGTGATTGGGAATAACCAATTTAAAAGGAAACCTGGTAAGGAAAAGCAAGCGCGTAAAAGAATTTTTAGACATAGGGTCTAACAACATATTAAAGTGAGGAGCTTGGACCTGTCCGTACGTTTGAGGGTGAATAACCCAACGAGGTAAATCATCGAGGTGCTATAAGGCACGAGGGGAGCGCACATTTATCTGTTTGTTCTGACAGCTCCAAAGGAATAGAAGGGTAAGCACGCGACTTCCTGAGGTATATAAGGTGCTCCTACTAGTCCTCTGTATGGTGATAGATGTCCTAGGATATGCTCGCAGAGATTAGGTCTGCGCGTAACTAAGGTGGGTGGACCTTGACTGCAGAAGTAGCTATCCAGTTAGAATGCTGTGACCCGATGACACCAGGGTGCTTCGGCGGTTGCCTCAACGAGAAAGAAGAGGGTCACGACCAACAAGGTTAGTAGATCGTCGGATACCCGTCATCGACAGCCAGTGGGATGCGAAAAGACTAGAGCTAAACCCAAGATACCATTCACCCTTCACTATCGGGGTAAGGGGTTGAGGGGAGAAGCCAAGTGGATGTTTAGAATTTTTGTTATTAGGGGCATTTCTTTTAGCTCTTTTAGTCTATACTAGTTGAAGGAGGGGCCTAGGTGGGGCCACAGCCACCGTGAAAACAAACCCTAGGTGTAACAACCTAGATTCCGACAGACCGATTTTTTTTCAAAAATCCAATCCCCCGAAACCCGAGTTGGTTGCTTTGGTATACTGCAAAAAAAGACAGAGAAAAGAGATGTCAGAGTTCGGAATACACCTCACAGCGGAAGGAGTAAAATATAATATATATGTAAAACATAGCTTTACCTTAATCACAATACTGCTAAATCAGTATTCCCAAAGATATAAGTCTCTGTCTAACCTGCGAATGTCATGAGGAGTGGTCAGAACATAAGTTCTGTGTGAATGAATTTAAACTACACTTTTTGAATAATCCTACATATACCATTCAATTACACTTTCTTATTTATTTGGTTATACGTGTTATTAGCACTCAAAGCTTACACATATGTTGTACTCATCTACCCCCTAGTAGATTAACCAAATATAGTGTATATGTAGCTACCCCCAAACTGAGGTACACCCCGTGATACCCTACTCGCACGGTCTCCTCCGTATCTCCACAGTAATATGCGAAGTCCCTCATCCTATGCTATAGTAACGCACAACGCTACATCAACATAGAACCACTATCGCTGTGCTATGTAAGCGTACTGACTGCTATCCTCGAACTATTCGATCGAGTTTGGTTCCATCACCGAATAAGGACCTCTATCTACGATACACCACCCAGAGCAGACATGGTTGTACCTAGACTTTCCCACGTACGTATCATCAATCGTACTCGATGTTTCTACTGCACATAACCTCTACTTGTGTGTAACGACCCGGTTTTTTAGCGACTTTGGTTATCGACATAAACTCAATAACGACTAACCAAAAATCGAAAAATACCGGTAGTTAATGAAAGAAGCTAGAGGGTGAGAATAGTTAAGATAGAAACTTAGAATAGAAGAAGAAGAAGAAGATACAGCATCAGAGTAACACGAATCTCATAGCGGAACGAACAACATATAATAGATAATATATCCTCGAAATAAAATCAATATATGTATACAGTAACATTATCAGAGTAGAACACTTACAACACAACGGAAATAACTATAGTTATAAAATTATGAAGCCTCCTGCTCCAAGCTCTCCAAGTATATATGCAAAATCCTGACTACTTGACTGCCCATATAAAATTGGGCACCTAAGAGCTTAGGGAAAACAAAACAAAATAAACTCTGCTTCAGTGGTATGAGTAAAACAATTTAAAAATAGTTTGAATAAGTAAACGATATCTCATAAGACCACGCCGTATAACAGAACGGGTTTTCCCTTATGAGAATCCAAAACATCTTGTAACAACCCGAAAATCTGGGCCAGTTTAAAATTTTTAAATTGGCAATTTTAGCGAGTTTTGATTATTTAAAATGAATTATTTTAAATAATATCGACGAGAAAATTTATTTTGAATATAATTCGAACGTATATATTATACGCGTCGTCGTTAGAATATAAATATTTATATATAATTATAAATAGAATTGAAAATGGCGCGGTAGTTCGATAATTCGATTTCAAACTTCAATTGAATGTACCGGGTGCAAAACAATCCGGATTTTAGTGAAACCAAAAATAATGGAATCTAATTGATAATATCTTTCCAACGAATGCGAAAAATCAAGATTTCATATCGGGAATCAAAAGATATGTCCAGTTGAAAATTCTGAATAGTCGCTATGGAATTCAGGCCCTTAAAAATGGACATTTTGCAAACGACCTCGGATTTCGACGAAACCAGTTTGGTTGGGTCCGGGATGTGAAGTTATTGCTAGATTCCAAATTACATAATTTTTAGAATCAATATGTGAGCGTGGCAAAAGAAAACGCGTTTGACCAGTTTCAGTTGATTTTAATCGACTGGAAATTGGCCATTTTTCTAACGGTCTCAGAATTCGACGAAACTAGTTTTGTTAGGACCGTATCGTCAATACGAAGCTAGAAAATATTTTTATGGAATTTTTCTAGTTAGTATGTGACCGCGGTAATTTGAAATGTACGTTTAAAATTCAATATAGCAATTTAAATGTAAATTAAACGGAAACTGATTCAAACAGTCGAATCAGCTTGCGATACATATCCCATTGTGTTCGGAATGGGGGTGAAACGCTATGGACGACAGGCGGTGGACCTCGTTTAGAGGTCGTATGTAAAAGTCCCTTTTTAGAAATTAAATAATTAAATTAAATAAAAAAAAAAAAGTTTTTCTCTTCCCCTTCATTACCCTCTGGCCCCCCCCCCCGTTCTAATTTATTACAGAGAGAAAAAAAAAAAAAAAGAATCGAGGGCGCGCGCCCTAGCGCGATTGGAGCCCCACCGCCGCCAAGGCGGCGCACCCACCGTTCGAAGACCGCGCCCCCTCCATCTTCTCCTCCCGCTCCTTCTTCCCCGCCTGCCCCTCCCCTCCTCTGGCCAAAGACCGCACACCCCCCCTTCCTATCGCGATGAACGGAGAACCCCCCCCCCCCCCCGATGGCCACAGCGCCGCCTCAGCGCCCCCCCTGTGAGTTATTTTTAATTTATTTTTTATTATTTTTTTATTTTTATAAAACAGAAAATGTTTAAAAGAAAAAAATATAAAAACTGATTTTGGTTTTAGGAGTTAAAACTGATTTTTGTTTTAAAAAGGAAAATAAAACTGATTTTTATTTAAGTTCTTAAAACTGATTTTTATTTAAGTTCTTAAAACTGATTTTTATTTAAGTTTTTAAAACTGATTTCTAAAGGTTTTAACTTTAAATTGAAAAAGGTTTTAACTTTAAATTGAAAAAGGTTTTAACTTTAAATTGAAAAAGGTTTTAACTTTAAATTGAAAAAGGTTTTAACTTTAAAAAGAAAATGGTTTGAACTTTAAAAAGAAAATGGTTTGAACTTTAAAAAGAAAATGGTTTGAACTTTAAAAAGAAAATGGTTTGAACTTTAAAAAGAAAATGGTTTGAACTTTAAAAAGGAAATGGTTTGAACTTTAAAAAGAAAATGGTTTGAACTTTAAGATAGAAAAATAGAATTTTTATATATTGAACTTCGATAGAAAAATAGGATTTTTATATATTGAATAGCGAACTAAAAATTCGATTTTTATATATTGAATAGCGAACTAAAAATTCGATTTTTATATATTGAATAGCGAACTAAAAATTCGATTTTTATATATTGAATAGCGAAGTAAAAATGTGATTTTTACGTATGTAGTGAAAGCAGCAACGAAGGTGACAAAAAAAGGCGAAACGACGAAGACTTCTGCAAATGAAGAGCCGTGGAGCTAGGATAGCTATATGTGAGAATTTCTCACCTTTCAATTTTATTTCTAGTTATATATATATACTAGGATGCAGACGGTGCTTAGTAGCACCCGACACAATCGTCCACAGACCATGGACTTGTTTGTTTGGCTGTTTGGTTATTGATTGTGATATTGGTTTGAATGTGGTTTGTGGTGTGAAAAATCGAATCGATAAATTGGTTAGGATTAGACGTGCGCCGTTATAAGGCGAAGGAGTAAGGCTAGGTTAGACTCTTACTCCAAATTTTGTGGTTTGCAAAATGAAATGGATTTGATTGATGTGTGAATGGCGTGGGCCTTCACTAGACCGGGGATAAGGCTAGGCCTCGTCCCGTTTCTAGTATCGTGCCGTTATGCCGCCGAAATTTTCTAAAATGTGTTAGAAAAATAAAAATATCATTTTATTTAAAGAATGAACTGAATAGAAATTCATATGTTGGAATAAAATGTTTTATCGTTAAAAATATAATTTTTAACGTGAAGTGAATAAAATAGAATATTCATTTACAAACCAGACGGTTTGTTTATGTACACCTATTTGAATGACATTGATTGGGACGATAAATTTTACACATCGCCCAACTGCACGAATAAAATATTTGTTTGATTGTTTGAAACCCCACACAGGTGTTGGGATGAAATTTGCAGTTCACTCATCCTGATTGATTAAATATGTCGATCGATTGATTGACAGGCTGTTATAAGCGTTGAATATCTATATTTGATGCTTTTACAGTGTAGTGCACTTTAGTTGATGGTTGATTATTTTCAATGTTATTATATACATGTGTTGTATGAAAATCCATATAATTAACTTTATATGGTGATTGATTGGGCCTCATTCCAATTTGAAAAATAAAGAATATTATAAAATAAAAGTTCATGTGTTGACAGTACTCATTCATTGAGATTGGTCATGTGTTGAACGAAATATTTTGATAATAACAACTATTTTGAAAAAGAAATATTTGAAATAGAATATTTGAAAATAGAAATTTATGAAGCCGTGTTGATTAGATTGACGCCATTTTGACGTGAGCGATATTTATATCGATAATTGAAAACGATTTCGAAATGAATTGAATTGAAAACGATTTCGAAATGAATTGAATTGAAAACGATTTCGAAATGAATTGAATTGAAAACGATTTCGAAATGAAATGAATTGAAAACGATTTCGAAATGAATTGAATTGAAAACGATTTCAAAATGAATTGAATTGAAAACGATTTCGAAATGAATTGAATTGAAAACGATTTCGAAATGAATTGAATTGAAAACGATTTCGAAATGAATTGAATTGAAAACGATTTCGAAATGAATTGAATTGAAAATGATTTCGAAATGAATTGAATTGAAAACGAATTCAAATGGAATTGAAAGCGAATTGAAATGAATTCAAATTGAATTGAAATTTGAATTGAATAGAAATGAATTTTAAAACGAATTTATTAAGAAGAATTCAATTTTGATTTGAATTGAAAAGGAAGTTGAAATTGCTTTTGAAACGAATTTAAAACCATTTATATAATTCGTTTTAAATAGAAATCGACGAAATATATATTATATATATTATATATATAATATAATGGCCTGAATAGAACGCGCCACGCAGCGGCAGTTCGTGAATTTCGACCATTTATTTCAAACGGACACTACGGGAGATCCGACCGTCGGATTCTCCTGAAACCGGAACCGTTGGGTTCGTATCGAAAAGAGCTTTCTAACGAATATTAGAAATTTGAAATCTAACGGTTGGATTTGGAATTATGTCCAAATCAAATTCGAAAAAGGTTGCTGTAAGTGCAGTTCGATGGCCATTGATGGAAATCGACTGTACGGGCCTTGATAAAATTATTAAAAATAGTAATAATTTATGTAAAATCATAAGAATTGATTTGTGAAGATTTGGGATGAAAAACTCCATATTTGAAAAGATAAAAATAGATTTTTATCGAAATGAACTAGTTTTGAACTAGAATTATAATTCTATTTATTTTTAAATAAATAAATTGAATTTGAAATGGTTTTGAAAATAACCAAAATTTCCAATGATTGCATTGGAGTGGATTTGAATCGAAATTGTCTTCGGAATATTTCGATGTTGGAATTCGTGATATTACAGGTGTTGTTATGGAAATTTGAAAGATATATATTTGTATCGTTATTTCCAATACGACATTTGTTAGTCGTAGAATTCGATATTGAATATAAGCCGATATATTTTCTATTCAGAGCCTTGTATTGAATATCGAATGTGATTTGGGTTTGTCGTGAATGGTGTCTTCACTAACACTATTCTTGAACCCAGTTGAGAAAAGATTAAATCTTTTTATTTAGATTTAATGAAGTGTACCAATTAAATGATATTTAATTGGAATTGAATTGGTATTGATTTTTGGGTTTATCGTGAACAGTGTTTTAAATAACACTTGTTCTTTAACCCGATAATTAATGGAATGTGATTTGGGTTTGTCGTGAATGGTGTCTTCACTAACACTGTTCTTGAACCCAGTTGAGAAAAGATTAAATCTTTTTATTTAGATTTAATGAAGTGTACCAATTAAATGATATTTAATTGGAATTGAATTGGTATTGATTTTTGGGTTTATCGTGAACAGTGTTTTAAATAACACTTGTTCTTTAACCCGATAATTAATGGAATGTGATTTGGGTTTGTCGTGAATGGTGTCTTCACTAACACTGTTCTTGAACCCAGTTGAGAAAAGATTAAATCTTTTTATTTAGATTTAATGAAGTGTACCAATTAAATGATATTTAATTGGAATTGAATTGGTATTGATTTTTGGGTTTATCGTGAACAGTGTTTTAAATAACACTTGTTCTTTAACCCGATAATTAATGGAATGTGATTTTGGGTTTATCGTGAATCGTGTTTTAAATGACACTGATTCTTTAACACAGATAATGATTAAAACTAAGTGGAGTTTTAATGAATCTTTAATTAGATTGAAAAGATCGAGAATGGAGTATCACCAGTTTTGCTCCAGGCGATAGTTAAATCTTTAATTAGATTTGAACGTGAAATTTAGAAACTAACTGTCGGTTAGCCAAGCAGAATGGTTTTCTGGATATTGATCTGATGTTGGTTTCGGCCTTCGGGGTTAATATTTGGGGAATTATTCTCTTGATTAATTTACGGTTAGTGACTAATGAATTGGAATGAGGCGTATGTTGTGTTTGTGTAACACTTATTTAAAATATACGCGAGTTATTCGGAAAGACCGGGTTCATCCCATTCTGAATAACTGATACGACGATAAGTCGAAGATGAAGACGATGGTCGAAGACCGGAGGTCTTCACGTCGTTTGGGTGATAACTGATGATCTTGATTGGGCTGTACACCCAAGAAGATGGAAACAATTAGTGATCGTCCAGACGTACTTGGAGATCGATGGATATGCGGGGTACTAGGTGCCTCCGGTTTCGTTTAGACCCAGAACGGACTAGTAAATGGACTGTGTGTCTGACATCGGATTTCATTCTGTGTGACTGATATCGGTTGCATAGGATGGTTTTCCTGTGTGGCATGCTAAGATGCAAATGATCAAGGCTTCTGTTGAAAAGCAAAGTCTTGTGGTGATGATCAAAGCAAGGCCTTTGTGGCATAGCTTTGTGTAACGTTGATTCGCGAGTTTCACACCCGGTATGAACCAAAAACGGGAGAGGACGTCAGGGAGGGCATGCGTTTCTTCCTAGCTAGAAGTGGCGTCAGTGGTTTTACACGCCCTGACGAGTTTGACTTATGTGGTTGTTGCTGTTGCGAGGCGCCTCGGATCGATCGGTCGTTCTCGAACCGATGGAGTCATTTAGTTGGCTCGTTTACGCCCCATAGGGCGGAGAAACGCATGTTCAGGCATTTTAATCCACTCCGTGTGGACCGGCCCTGACGATCCAAGGGTCGATGCGCTCTGACCCTGTGGCTCGGGCTAGGCAGTCACGAAAACGGTTGAGGACTATCTTTTGCCTCGGTTCATAGACGGAAATCCAATTTCCAAATACGTGACATTTGCGGTTTTAATTTGTAAACCTATATATGGCGGCATAGTGGCATGGGACGCTCATGTCGCCTATGATTGATACTCATGATTTGAAGTTGTTTTATACACTATGCACTTATTATAGTATCAAATGATTTGTTTTAAACGTATCAAGCATTCTTTGGCTGTTATAAGGGAAAACCCTATCCTCGGCTGCGTTGCATTGTGTGATGGGACCTGGGTCTTATAACAGCTTCATTTTTCTTTATTTAGCATTGCGCTGTTTGTTTTATGCACTGGTATTCTTGGGAGGAAACCCGTTCCGTGTTATACGGCGTGGTCCCTTGATTTACCTAACTTTGAAAATAAAGATAATAACTGTTTTTAGTTCTCACACCAGTCACATGACTGACCTGGAGTTTATTGTTTTAACCTAAACTCTGGGTGCCCTTATTTTGACACGGGCAGCTAGTAGTTTTGGTTTTGCAGATTTATATTCACAGGATCCTGGTTTACAGCTGGAACGATATCCGGAAAGCTTTGTATCCGTATATCTTCTTCTAGTTGTGTATTGTATTATTTTCCGCTGCTATGTATTTAAATGTAATTTAAATCTCTGATATTTCTGTGTAATATTCATTTATACTCTGTATATTCTTGTAATCTGATGTACTGTTGTTATATATAATGAAATGTTCTTCTGTATGTGTTCTGTTTTGTCGTGTTCTCAAACGATAGGGCGTTTCGAACGGCCTGGATCGGTTTAGCGACTGGTTCGGACCGAGCGAAATCCCTTGACGTGACAGTTGGTATCAGAGCTTTGGTTTACAAAGCAGAGAACAAGGCACATTAGAACCATATGAAAGAATTCATCAGATATTGGATTAGTAATATCCAATGAGAATGACTCGTTAGAGATGGGATCAGTAGTATCCTAGAACGAGTGTGAAGAGTATATTTTTAAAATAAAACAAATTTTTGTTTTGAAAATTTAAATCAATTATTCGTATTTGATTATTTATGTGGACAATCCGGTATATATAGATTTTGCGTATACGTCTGATCCGCGTGTATTTGAAATTTTAATATACTGGATAGATATAGAATCACACTCTAGTCGCCCGGAGATAATTTTGGTAATGCGGCCGCATTATCAATATTTATATTCGTGTTTCGAAGGTGTGATATCTATATATTTCCATTAGACTGGTGTGAGAACCAAAACTAATATAGATAGATTTATTGTTGTGAATTGGCATCAAAAACATGATTTTTGTATATGTATCAAAATTATGAATTTGAAACTCTAATCCACAAATTGATTGATGTTTGTGTTGTTTGTTTAATTGTTTGATAATTTTGAACCATTATGCCTAATTGAACCGAATATTGAATTGTATTGAAAATTGGTCGCATTTGTTTGCATATACATATATATCATTGAACAGGTCATAGCAAGGAGGCTAGAGCCAGAGAATAAAATTTGTTTGCCCGACAAATAGGTACATGTTTACTACATAATTTCCTGTTTTGTTTGGGTGATGATGATTTTGTGAGCCTATTGGCTAGCCGCTTGGCTTTTTCTTTTTCTTTTTGAGATCTGAAGGACCGGGGAAGCTATTTGAAATTCCCCGATGCTCCCATTGCAGGGGAGGTTATGGCGAAATTTTTCAAAAATTTAGGGTGTTAGCCAAATTTTTGAAAATTTGAAAATTCTCAGAAACTAAAGAGTTGGAGAAGAGAAGCCAGATTGAGCGTGGAGCTGAATAATCAAACCACTTTCGACTTTGTTCCTTTTCGGGGACGAAAAGTTTTAAGTGGGGGAGATTGTAACAACCCGAAAATCTGGGCCAGTTTAAAATTTTTAAATTGGCAATTTTAGCGAGTTTTGATTATTTAAAATGAATTATTTTAAATAATATCGACGAGAAAATTTATTTTGAATATAATTCGAACGTATATATTATACGCGTCGTCGTTAGAATATAAATATTTATATATAATTATAAATAGAATTGAAAATGGCGCGGTAGTTCGATAATTCGATTTTAAACTTCAATTGAATGTACCGGGTGCAAAACAATCCGGATTTTAGTGAAACCAAAAATAATGGAATCTAATTGATAATATCTTTCCAACGAATGCGAAAAATCAAGATTTCATATCGGGAATCAAAAGATATGTCCAGTTGAAAATTCTGAATAGTCGCTATGGAATTCAGGCCCTTAAAAATGGACATTTTGCAAACGACCTCGGATTTCGACGAAACCAGTTTGGTTGGGTCCGGGATGTGAAGTTATTGCTAGATTCCAAATTACATAATTTTTAGAATCAATATGTGAGCGTGGCAAAAGAAAACGCGTTTGACCAGTTTCAGTTGATTTTAATCGACTGGAAATTGGCCATTTTTGTAACGGTCTCAGAATTCGACGAAACTAGTTTTGTTAGGACCGTATCGTCAATACGAAGCTAGAAAATATTTTTATGGAATTTTTCTAGTTAGTATGTGACCCCGGTAATTTGAAATGTACGTTTAAAATTCAATATAGCAATTTAAATGTAAATTAAACGGAAACTGATTCAAACAGTCGAATCAGCTTGCGATACATATCCCATTGTGTTCGGAATGGGGGTGAAACGCTATGGACGACAGGCGGTGGACCTCGTTTAGAGGTCGTATGTAAAAGTCCCTTTTTAGAAATTAAATAATTAAATTAAATTAAAAAAAATGTTTTTCTCTTCCCCTTCATTACCCTCTGCCCCCCCCCCCCCCCCCCGTTCTAATTTATTACAGAGAAAAAAAAAAAAAAAAAAGAATCGAGGGCGCGCGCCCTAGCGCGATTGGAGCCCCACCGCCGCCAAGGCGGCGCACCCACCGTTCGAAGACCGCGCCCCCTCCATCTTCTCCTCCCGCTCCTTCTTCCCCGCCTGCCCCTCCCCTCCTCTGGCCAAAGACCGCACACCCCCCCCTTCCTATCGCGATGAACGGAGAACCCCCCCCCCCCCCCCCCGATGGCCACAGCGCCCCCCCTGTGAGTTATTTTTTATTTTTTTTTTATTTTTTTTTATTTTTATAAAACAGAAAATGTTTAAAAGAAAAAAAATATAAAAACTGATTTTGGTTTTAGGAGTTAAAACTGATTTTTGTTTTAAAAAGGAAAATAAAACTGATTTTTATTTAAGTTCTTAAAACTGATTTTTATTTAAGTTCTTAAAACTGATTTTTATTTAAGTTTTTAAAACTGATTTCTAAAGGTTTTAACTTTAAATTGAAAAAGGTTTTAACTTTAAATTGAAAAAGGTTTTAACTTTAAATTGAAAAAGGTTTTAACTTTAAATTGAAAAAGGTTTTAACTTTAAAAAGAAAATGGTTTGAACTTTAAAAAGAAAATGGTTTGAACTTTAAAAAGAAAATGGTTTGAACTTTAAAAAGAAAATGGTTTGAACTTTAAAAAGAAAATGGTTTGAACTTTAAAAAGGAAATGGTTTGAACTTTAAAAAGAAAATGGTTTGAACTTTAAGATAGAAAAATAGAATTTTTATATATTGAACTTCGATAGAAAAATAGGATTTTTATATATTGAATAGCGAACTAAAAATTCGATTTTTATATATTGAATAGCGAACTAAAAATTCGATTTTTATATATTGAATAGCGAACTAAAAATTCGATTTTTATATATTGAATAGCGAAGTAAAAATGTGATTTTTACGTATGTAGTGAAAGCAGCAACGAAGGTGACAAAAAAAGGCGAAACGACGAAGACTTCTGCAAATGAAGAGCCGTGGAGCTAGGATAGCTATATGTGAGAATTTCTCACCTTTCAATTTTATTTCTAGTTATATATATACTAGGATGCAGACGGTGCTTAGTAGCACCCGACACAATCGTCCACAGACCATGGACTTGTTTGTTTGGCTGTTTGGTTATTGATTGTGATATTGGTTTGAATGTGGTTTGTGGTGTGAAAAATCGAATCGATAAATTGGTTAGGATTAGACGTGCGCCGTTATAAGGCGAAGGAGTAAGGCTAGGTTAGACTCTTACTCCAAATTTTGTGGTTTGCAAAATGAAATGGATTTGATTGATGTGTGAATGGCGTGGGCCTTCACTAGACCGGGGATAAGGCTAGGCCTCGTCCCGTTTCTAGTATCGTGCCGTTATGCCGCCGAAATTTTCTAAAATGTGTTAGAAAAATAAAAATATCATTTTATTTAAAGAATGAACTGAATAGAAATTCATATGTTGGAATAAAATGTTTTATCGTTAAAAATATAATTTTTAACGTGAAGTGAATAAAATAGAATATTCATTTACAAACCAGACGGTTTGTTTATGTACACCTATTTGAATGACATTGATTGGGACGATAAATTTTACACATCGCCCAACTGCACGAATAAAATATTTGTTTGATTGTTTGAAACCCCACACGGGTGTTGGGATGAAATTTGCAGTTCACTCATCCTGATTGATTAAATATGTCGATCGATTGATTGACAGGCTGTTATAAGCGTTGAATATCTATATTTGATGCTTTTACAGTGTAGTGCACTTTAGTTGATGGTTGATTATTTTCAATGTTATTATATACTTGTGTTGTATGAAAATCCATATAATTAACTTTATATGGTGATTGATTGGGCCTCATTCCAATTTGAAAAATAAAGAATATTATAAAATAAAAGTTCATGTGTTGACAGTACTCATTCATTGAGATTGGTCATGTGTTGAACGAAATATTTTGATAATAACAACTATTTTGAAAAAGAAATATTTGAAATAGAATATTTGAAAATAGAAATTTATGAAGCCGTGTTGATTAGATTGACGCCATTTTGACGTGAACGATATTTATATCGATAATTGAAAACGATTTCGAAATGAATTGAATTGAAAACGATTTCGAAATGAATTGAATTGAAAACGATTTCGAAATGAATTGAATTGAAAACGATTTCGAAATGAAATGAATTGAAAACGATTTCGAAATGAATTGAATTGAAAACGATTTCGAAATGAATTGAATTGAAAACGATTTCGAAATGAATTGAATTGAAAACGATTTCGAAATGAATTGAATTGAAAACGATTTCGAAATGAATTGAATTGAAAACGATTTCGAAATGAATTTAATTGAAAACGATTTCGAAATGAATTGAATTGAAAACGAATTCAAATGGAATTGAAAGCGAATTGAAATGAATTCAAATTGAATTGAAATTTGAATTGAATAGAAATGAATTTTAAAACGAATTTATTAAGAAGAATTCAATTTTGATTTGAATTGAAAAGGAAGTTGAAATTGCTTTTGAAACGAATTTAAAACCATTTATATAATTCGTTTTAAATAGAAATCGACGAAATATATATTATATATATTATATATATAATATAATGGCCTGAATAGAACGCGCCACGCAGCGGCAGTTCGTGAATTTCGACCATTTATTTCAAACGGACACTACGGGAGATCCGACCGTCGGATTCTCCTGAAACCGGAACCGTTGGGTTCGTATCGAAAAGAGCTTTCTAACGAATATTAGAAATTTGAAATCTAACGGTTGGATTTGGAATTATGTCCAAATCAAATTCGAAAAAGGTCGCTGTAAGTGCAGTTCGATGGCCATTGATGGAAATCGACTGTACGGGCCTTGATAAAATTATTAAAAATAGTAATAATTTATGTAAAATCATAAGAATTGATTTGTGAAGATTTGGGATGAAAAACTCCATATTTGAAAAGATAAAAATAGATTTTTATCGAAATGAACTAGTTTTGAACTAGAATTATAATTCTATTTATTTTTAAATAAATAAATTGAATTTGAAATGGTTTTGAAAATAACCAAAATTTCCAATGATTGCATTGGAGTGGATTTGAATCGAAATTGTCTTCGGAATATTTCGATGTTGGAATTCGTGATATTACAGGTGTTGTTATGGAAATTTGAAAGATATATATTTGTATCGTTATTTCCAATACGACATTTGTTAGTCGTAGAATTCGATATTGAATATAAGCCGATATATTTTCTATTCAGAGCCTTGTATTGAATATCGAATGTGATTTGGGTTTGTCGTGAATGGTGTCTTCACTAACACTGTTCTTGAACCCAGTTGAGAAAAGATTAAATCTTTTTATTTAGATTTAATGAAGTGTACCAATTAAATGATATTTAATTGGAATTGAATTGGTATTGATTTTTGGGTTTATCGTGAACAGTGTTTTAAATAACACTTGTTCTTTAACCCGATAATTAATGGAATGTGATTTGGGTTTGTCGTGAATGGTGTCTTCACTAACACTGTTCTTGAACCCAGTTGAGAAAAGATTAAATCTTTTTATTTAGATTTAATGAAGTGTACCAATTAAATGATATTTAATTGGAATTGAATTGGTATTGATTTTTGGGTTTATCGTGAACAGTGTTTTAAATAACACTTGTTCTTTAACCCGATAATTAATGGAATGTGATTTGGGTTTGTCGTGAATGGTGTCTTCACTAACACTGTTCTTGAACCCAGTTGAGAAAAGATTAAATCTTTTTATTTAGATTTAATGAAGTGTACCAATTAAATGATATTTAATTGGAATTGAATTGGTATTGATTTTTGGGTTTATCGTGAACAGTGTTTTAAATAACACTTGTTCTTTAACCCGATAATTAATGGAATGTGATTTTGGGTTTATCGTGAATCGTGTTTTAAATGACACTGATTCTTTAACACAGATAATGATTAAAACTAAGTGAAGTTTTAATGAATCTTTAATTAGATTGAAAAGATCGAGAATGGAGTATCACCAGTTTTGCTCCAGGCGATAGTTAAATCTTTAATTAGATTTGAACGTGAAATTTAGAAACTAACTGTCGGTTAGCCAAGCAGAATGGTTTTCTGGATATTGATCTGATGTTGGTTTCGGCCTTCGGGGTTAATATTTGGGGAATTATTCTCTTGATTAATTTACGGTTAGTGACTAATGAATTGGAATGAGGCGTATGTTGTGTTTGTGTAACACTTATTTAAAATATACGCGAGTTATTCGGAAAGACCGGGTTCATCCCATTCTGAATAACTGATACGACGATAAGTCGAAGATGAAGACGATGGTCGAAGACCGGAGGTCTTCACGTCGTTTGGGTGATAACTGATGATCTTGATTGGGCTGTACACCCAAGAAGATGGAAACAGTTAGTGATCGTCCAGACGTACTTGGAGATCGATGGATATGCGGGGTACTAGGTGCCTCCGGTTTCGTTCAGACCCAGAACGGACTAGTAAATGGACTGTGTGTCTGACATCGGATTTCATTCTGTGTGACTGATATCGGTTGCATAGGATGGTTTGCCTGTGTGGCATGCTAAGATGCAAATGATCAAGGCTTCTGTTGAAAAGCAAAGTCTTGTGGTGATGATCAAAGCAAGGCCTTTGTGGCATAGCTTTGTGTAACGTTGATTCGCGAGTTTCACACCCGGTATGAACCAAAAACGGGAGAGGACGTCAGGGAGGGCATGCGTTTCTTCCTAGCTAGAAGTGGCGTCAGTGGTTTTACACGCCCTGACGAGTTTGACTTATGTGGTTGTTGCTGTTGCGAGGCGCCTCGGATCGATCGGTCGTTCTCGAACCGATGGAGTCATTTAGTTGGCTCGTTTACGCCCCATAGGGCGGAGAAACGCATGTTCAGGCATTTTAATCCACTCCGTGTGGACCGGCCCTGACGATCCAAGGGTCGATGCGCTCTGACCCTGTGGCTCGGGCTAGGCAGTCACGAAAACGGTTGAGGACTATCTTTTGCCTCGGTTCATAGACGGAAATCCAATTTCCAAATACGTGACATTTGCGGTTTTAATTTGTAAACCTATATATGGCGGCATAGTGGCATGGGACGCTCATGTCGCCTATGATTGATACTTATGATTTGAAGTTGTTTTATACACTATGCACTTATTATAGTATCAAATGATTTGTTTTAAACGTATCAAGCATTCTTTGGCTGTTATAAGGGAAAACCCTATCCTCGGCTGCGTTGCATTGTGTGATGGGACCTGGGTCTTATAACAGCTTCATTTTTCTTTATTTAGCATTGCGCTGTTTGTTTTATGCACTGGTATTCTTGGGAGGAAACCCGTTCCGTGTTATACGGCGTGGTCCCTTGATTTACCTAACTTTGAAAATAAAGATAATAACTGTTTTTAGTTCTCACACCAGTCACATGACTGACCTGGAGTTTATTGTTTTAACCTAAACTCTGGGTGCCCTTATTTTGACACGGGCAGCTAGTAGTTTTGGTTTTGCAGATTTATATTCACAGGATCCTGGTTTACAGCTGGAACGATATCCGGAAAGCTTTGTATCCGTATATCTTCTTCTAGTTGTGTATTGTATTATTTTCCGCTGCTATGTATTTAAATGTAATTTAAATCTCTGATATTTCTGTGTAATATTCATTTATACTCTGTATATTCTTGTAATCTGATGTACTGTTGTTATATATAATGAAATGTTCTTCTGTATGTGTTCTGTTTTGTCGTGTTCTCAAACGATAGGGCGTTTCGAACGGCCTGGATCGGTTTAGCGACTGGTTCGGACCGAGCGAAATCCCTTGACGTGACACATCTTTATATCAAAAACCTTTCGATATTATAATATTGTCTATCAACCCCAATATAATAATCATCTAGTAGAATCGCTTTCATCTCACGTTCTACATATATAGTGTACAATCAAAACCGCAAGCACGTATTGGGTAATGGATTTCCAACTATGACAAGGTATGGAACCACCTTTCGCTAGTGTACCTCTAGAGAGGAATACACTGGGTTCAACAAGAACATCTTGCAACCCGGCCACACATGACCGACCACTCATTTCGCATGAGTGTATCGAATGTATATCACCAATGGTTGGGATCAGCAACCGTTTCCCGAATGAAACAGCATCGACGATAGATTTTTAGAAGTAAATGAAACTCTATATCAGGTGTTTATACACCCTAATAGGTGCGACCTACATAGCCATGCTACCTGCCCGATTTTTTTCATTTCCCGGTTGTGAGGCTAGAGGCCATGCTTATCTCTGATAGATCACACGTTTATCCACTTTGAATGTCACATCGTTATACCCGCCAAATCACAAATTGATTTTCCTAAAAATACCACGGGTATACAGCTAAGTGAAATGAATTCCTCCGCCACCAAACGTATATACATTTGAAGAGATCAACTTACGCGATCTATTACATATATTCTGTTAGACATTATTCCAAACAGGTCGTCCTGGGACTGGACAAACCGAAGGCACTATTCAGTACAACCATCTTAGGCAATCTTTACCTAAGATTTATACAACAGCCCTTGCACTTTTTACTCCTTCTTCAATTATCTTTGGCATATATGATTCGCAATGCTTATGCTAATACAGAGTGGTTCTTCGGATAATAATCAAACCGGTCTCTCCATGCTAACAACATTAAAATGGTCGAAAACTTCGATAGTAGGTGAGTTAACTATCAAAGAAAAACACGTGTGCAAACAACGATATTACTTCCAGATGGAAATTATGTCGATCAATCACCAATCAACTTTTATCCCTTTAAATTAATTTATCATTAATTTATTTCATTTGTCATTTCTTGTTTCCATATATTCAACATTTCTTATTTTCTCAATTTAGAAAATATATGTTATTAACACTGGAAAACATTTCCATTTCTTGTTTTCTATATTAGAAGACATTTCTGATTCTTATTTGGAAAACATTTCCAAAACTCTTACATTGGACTTAGACATATGTTTAAACAAACCATCGCTATGCCAACTCAAATCATTACACTTATTAACTAAATTTACTTAACCATCATTTACTATCAAACCTTAGCCATTTCCTTAGTTAAGAAGGAAGTCAATCAAGTTGGGGTATAATTACCTCTCAGACCTTAACTGAATAATGTTTTAACTTCGGAATAGACAAAGTTTATCTTTTAAACCTTTAACAAACTTCCTTACATAACTCTCTTTCGAAAAATCTCTATTCGATAACTCCTCCCTTCGAATAATTATATTTGATAATCTCTCTTACGAATAACTAGATTCGAAAACCTTTCTTCGAACAAACTATATTCGATTAACTTTATTCAATTAACTCTTACCAATTAACACTATTGGATTAACTCTTTTTGGTTAACTCTAATTGATTCACTCTATTTGATTAACTCTATCTGATTAACTCTTTTCACTTAAATCCTTTCGAATAAACTATATTCGATAACTCCTTTAATTCTATTCGAAAAAACAATATTTGATTAACTCCTTTAATTCTATTCGAATAAACTATATTCGATTTACTCCTTTCGAATAACCGGATTCGATAACTCCTTTCGAATAACTAGATTCGATAACTCCTTTCGAATAACTAGATTCGATAACTCCTTTCGAATAACTGGATCACTCCTTTCAAATAACTAGATTCGATAACTCCTTTCGAATAACTGGATTCGATAACTCCTTTCGAATAAGTAGATTCGATAACTCCTTTCGAATAACTGGATTCGATTAACTCATTTCGAATAAGCAATATTCGATTAACTCACTTCGAATAACCAATATTCGATAACTCCTCTTCGAATAAATTATATTCGATAACTCTTCTTCGAATAAATTATATTCGATAACTCTTCTCTCGAATAAATTATATTCGATAACACTTCTCTCGAATACACTACATTCGATAACTCTACTTCGAATAAGTGATATTCGATAACTCTACTCGATTTACTCCATTTGAATAACTCTAGTTGGTTAACTCTAATTGATTGATTTTAACTGATTAACTCTAACTGGTTCACTCTAATTCTAATCGATTAACTTTAACTGGTTAACTCTAACTGGTTAATTCTAACTCTAATCGATTTACTCTAACTGGTTAACTCTAACTGATTAATTTTAACTCTAATCGATTTACTCTAACTCGATTAACTTAAATCGGTTAACTTAAATCGATTAACTCTAATTCTAATCGATTTACTATAACTGGTTAACTCTAACTGATTAACTCTAACTCTAATCGCTTTACTCTAACTCGATTAACTTAAGTTGATTTTCTCTAATTCGATTAACTCTAATCGAATAATTAATATTCGATTAACTCATTTCGATTTACTCTTTTGAATTAACTCCTTTGATTTATTCCTTTGAATCATTCCTTTTGAATTATCTCCTTTGAATTATTCCTTTGAATTATCTCCTTTGAATTTTCTCCTTTGAATTATTCCTTTGAATTATCTCCTTTGAATCATTTCCTCTTCTATTTGTTTACTTAACAAATCACTATTTCCCTTTTCAATTCTATTTATTTAACAAATAAATATTTCTTGTATATTTCCAATTTATTTAACAAATACATATTTCTTTTATCTTTTCTATTTATTTAACAAATAAATATTTCTTTTATCTTTTCATTTCTATTTGTAAATGGTTTACAAATAAATCCTTTTCATTTCTATTTGTAAATGGTTTCCAAATATATCCTTTTCATTTCTATTTGTAAATGGTTTACAAATATACCCTTTTCATTTTGTTTTTGCTAATATCTTCCTTCGTATTTGTCTTACAAATATATTTCCTTTATATTTGTTTTACAAATAATTTCCTTTATATTAAATCCTTTTTCCTTTTATATATAAAATCCATTGATTTTATATAAATAATTTATTTTCAAAATATACTTTGAAAATCCCCATTTTACATCCCAGTATTTCTTACAGTATTTAAAATACCAAATAACATTGATCGATATCATTCAAGCACACATAATCAACAACAGATTATATATCACATCATATATCACAATATATGAAAAACAGTAAAATAAATGTTGAGGAATCCAGTTGGATTCCTCCAACCTGTTTCCCTGCATCACAGATGTTAAAAAATATCATTAACATCGATTTCATTTCTATATGAAATATTTTGTTAAACAGAATCAATATTTGATTACGATATATATATATCGCTATCTATGATTTCAACCAATACACAAGCAATTCCACCAAACAGTTAGCTCACAGCAATCAACAGATAATTATCAGTTCTAAGAATACGTTTTAAAAATATAACTGTTCAGAGTTGGTGAGTTTTACTTACATTGGACGATCATCGTTAATAACGATAACCATCACTTGATTCAGACAGACAATTTATTTCGCTATAAATTGTAACGGACTCCAATCCACCTCCCGTCAGTTCCATCGTGTAGTGTTCGTCCATACGATCCCAACGGATCAGACTGTTCGAAATACTGACAATGTACGGATTAGTTATGATATTACGAAGTTAATGTACAATTAAATTAAAAAAATAAACTTGAAATTTCCATTTCATTGGGCCTAACCCTTTTAATTTCTTGGCCCACCAACACTTTAAACCCGCTGGTCTGTCTTTCTTCCTTCCCTGAACTATCAAACTCGCTGAAATCACTTCCCCATTCAAGCAAGTTCCAGCTCCAAGAACTCACCCAATATTATATGAAACTCAAATCTATAACCTCCGACGAACTACTCTCACCGACGTCCTTCCTCCGACCACCATCCTTCCTCCGGCCACCCTGAATACGGGTTCGAACTCACCAAAACAATAGCGTCGTTCACCACTGCTACAGTGACAACGTCACTTTGTTTTCAATAAATGCCCAAAAATTCACAACTGATCCCATTCTTCTTACTGAATCCTAAAACAAGAGCCAAGACTCTAATCAATGCTTCCATCTCAAGGATTTTCCAACCCTAGTTCACACATGCCGTTCGCTGTACATTCCGCACCGTAGAAACTGACGTCGAACCAAGAAAAAGCAGCATAGAGCTGAAGAGATCCTCAATATGAATTTGAGTACACAAAGATTGGGATTTATAAGAATTGATTTGATTTTTCTTTTGATTTTCTATGAAGAAAGTGGCGGCTTATGAAATTGATTTAATAGGGGGTCATATTCTTGTGTGTGGCTGAAAAAGGGGATAGGTGGCCTTCATTTTGACCCAGTATATGAATTAGGATATTTTATTTATTTTATATCTGTTTATACACTCTAAAAATCCGTGTGATCACACATGATACCCAAAAATCACCAAACTGGACATACTGCTAGAGTTTGACATTACGGACCCAACAAAACTGGTTTCGTCGAATTCCGACTTCGTATGTTCACACAGCGTATTTTTAACTGTCAAAATACTGACTGTTTTTCACTCTAATATGACCACATGTTGACTTCAAAAATCACGAAACTTGACATCAAACAATAATTTAATATTGCGGATCCAACAAAATTAGTTTCATCGAATTCTGACCTCGTTTGCAAAAGTGGCTATTTTTAAAGGTCTAAATAACC
The DNA here is from genome assembly GCA_030737875.1 of Allium sativum. Classification (NCBI taxonomy): domain Eukaryota; kingdom Viridiplantae; phylum Streptophyta; class Magnoliopsida; order Asparagales; family Amaryllidaceae; genus Allium; species Allium sativum. The sequence continues at coordinate 603,008,040 of CM060926.1, read as the reverse complement.
TATTAAAATATATAAATATATTTAAATGTAATTGAATTAAATATTTAGAATTAAAATTATCATATATATTCACGGTGGAATACCATACAGCTCCAGAATAATCCTATATGAATTTCTAACTCGATATTTCAAATCCTGATTAAATCGATATTCGATTTATAATGAAATTCCTTTTATAAATATAAATAAAACGTTATAAATTATATAGGAATTCCACAGCGACTTTTCTATAATTTTATTTGGACATAAATCAAAATCTACACAACGAAATCCCGATTTTTCTCTTCCATTAGAAAAATATACTTCACCAGCTCCCAACTTTTTTGTTTCACAGAAATCCGATTTAAAACGGCTTTTGTACATTCAGTTGAAGTTCAAATCGCCAAATAGCAAACTGCCATGCCATTTGGGGCTCGATTTTAATTATAATATAAATTCATCGTTCAAATAATATATTCGTCATTCTAATTAAATTCTAAGTTGAATTACATACTTTGAATTGTCCAGTTCACATTATATTGTCAATTCACAATTTCTGATTATTTCAGAAATTAAATATATTATTCTATTATTTATATTAATTAAATATTCAATATAATTTAATTCTGGTTATCGATATTGCCAACTCGATATTAAATAATTACATTAATTAATTATTCGACAGCTAAAAATGCGGGTCATTACAATCTTTCCCCCTTAAAATAATTTCGTCCTTGAAATTGCTAAGGTAGGGGACGACCCTATCTACTGGGTAAAAATTTATCTGTTTAACACTTAACTTCAGTTTAAACTGAAGCAATTAATATCGACTAAAATATTAATTTATTCCGGCTAATTAAAGTTTTCAAAAGTCCTGAAAAAAATTTAACACCTTAAATTTTCGGAAAATTTCGCCATAACCTCCTTTGTACAGTCCTATCGGTAAAACCACAACTCGCCTCTCTAGGCCTTCTCCAACCCAAAAGAAAATCAAACAGCCAAGCGGCTTGCCAAATCGGCTCATAAATCTCATGCCAATATAAAATACAAACTGGTACCTTTTTGTCGGGCATATCGTTATATCCTTTACACCTGCTACCAATTTAGCATATACCAATGTCCTTCCGGTAAAACTCCAATCACTTTTATCTCAATACAACCATTCGCTTTTAACTATGCCAAATTCCATTTTCAATTCAATCGTTTGGTTTTATCCGAACCAAACTTCATTTCAAATTCAAGTATTATCCTTGATTCCAAATTCCTATCAATCCAACTTATTGATATCATTCTAATCCAATTCAGTTATCACTTAACTGGCTTTATTTTTAATTCCAATTTTCTTTCACAAATTTCTATATAATCTGGTTTTTAATTCGAACATTCTCTTCCTGGGAATTTTAAACAGCTTTGCTTTTCAAAATCAAATATCTCCTTTTTGAAATTCAAGACAACTTGTTTTCCTTAAAAATCAAACTTCCCTTTGCAGGATTCAAACACTTGCTTTTCTCAAATCAGTTTAAAAACAAAATCTTTGGTAGTAATCCGTCACTCACAAACTCGAAAATGAACACTGATGATGCTGCGCAGTCATCATCAGAATTATTTTCCAGCGACCGAAGTGAGTTCAATACTATATCACTTTCAAAATCATTCTTAAACACTTTTATTTCGAAATCAGTTCAAAATATCATTCACAAATACTTGGAATACAATTTAAAATCTCCCAGGATCTTAAAATTTACTTATATTTAATCCAAGTCTATTTACAAACTCCGTTCCAAATTTCCAGGGTTTTAATTTCAATTCTGATTCAAATTCAGGTTTAATTCATTTCGTAACACTTATACGAATTCTACTTGGTTATTTACATAACCATTAAATTTATAATCTTGCTCGATTATAATAACAACCATATATCCAATATATTATAATCATTCCAATATAAATCATTTATATCGAAATATAATTTGGGTAAAAATTATTTTCATTTACCCTATTTTCAAAACATATCATGTCGACCCATCGTATTCGAGTGTTTTAGAAACCCCTATCAATATTATGGTGCCCCACCATCGACCAGAATCCATAAACAAGTCAACCAATAAATCTACTCAATATAAAACCATTTATATTAAATAACAAATACGTTCACTCGTATATATACACTCAAACTCAATCGAGGTTATCACTAACCCCATCTTTACAGAGTCACGCCACAGAGCCAAGGTAATACTTAACCTTCAGCTCTGATATCAATTGTAACGACCCGGTTTTTCAGCGACTTTGGTTATCGACATAAACTCAATGACGACTAACGAAACATCGAAAAATACCGGTAGTTAATGAAAGAAGTTAGAGGGTGAGAATAGATAAGATAGAAACTCAGAATAGAAGAAGAAGATACAACATTAGAGTAACACGAATCTCACAGCGGAACGAACAACATATAATAGATAACATATCCTTGAAATAAAATCAGTATATGTATGCAGTAACATTATCAGAGTACAACACTTACAACACAGCGGAAATAACTATAGTTATAAAATCCTGAAGTCTCCTGCTCCAAGCTCTCCAAGTACATCTTTAAAATCCTGACTACTTAACTGCCCGTATAAAATTGGGCACCCAAGAGTTTAGGGAAAACAAACCAAAATAAACTTCGGGTCAGTCAGGGGACTGGTATGAGTAAAACAGTTTAAAAACAGTTTGAATAAGTAAACGATATCTCATATGGCCATGCCGTACAACGAAACGGGGTTTTCCCTTATGAGAATCCAAAACATCTTTATATCAAAAACCTTTTGATATTATAATAATGTCTATCAACCCCAATATAATAATCATCTAGCAGAAACGCTTTCATCTCACGTTCTACATATATAGTATATAATCAAAACCGCAAGCACGTATTGGGTAATGGATTTCCAACTATGACAAGGTATGGAACCACTTTTCGCTAGTGTACCTCTAGAGAGGAATACGCTGGGTTCAACAAGTACATCTTGCAACCCGACCACACATGACCAATCACTTATTTCGCTTGAGTGTATCGAATGTATATCACCAACGGTTGGGATCAGTAACCGTTTCCCGAATGGGACAGCATCGACAAAAGATTTTTAGAAGTAAATGAAACTCTAGATCAGGTGATTATACACCCTAATAGGTGCGACCTACATAGCTATGCTGCCTGCCCGATTTTTGTCATTTCCTGGTTGAGAGGCTAGAGGCCACGCTTATCTCTGACAGATCATACAATTATTCACTTTGAAAGTCGCATCGTCATACCCGCAAAAACCCAAATTGATTTCCTCAAAAATACAACGGGTATACAGCTAAGAGAAACGAATTCCTCCGCCACCAAACGTATATACGTTTGAAGAGATCCACTTACGCGATCTATTACATATACTTTGTCAGACATTCTTCCATATAGGTCGTCCTGGGACTGGACAAACCGAAGGCACTATTCAGTACAACCATCTTAGGCAATCTTTACCTAAGATTTATACAACAGCCCTTGCAATTTTTACTCCGTCTTCAATTATCTTTGGCATATATGATTCGCAACGCTTATGCCATTACGGAGTGGTTCTTCGGATAATAATTCAACCGGTCTCTCCATATTAACAACGTTAAAATGGTCGAAAACTTCGGTAGTCGGTAAGTTAACTATCAAAGAAAAACACATGTGCAAACAACGATATTATTTCCAGATGGAAATTACATCGATCAATCACTAATCAACTTTTATCAGTTTAAATTAATTTATCATTAATTAATTTCATTTGTCATTTCCTGTTTCCATATATTCAACATTTCTTATTTTCTCAATTTAGAAAATATATGTTATTAACACTGGAAAACATTTCCATTTCTTGTTTTCTATATTAGAAGACATTTCTGATTCTTATTTGGGAAACATTTCCAAAACTCTTACATTGGACTTAGACAGATGTTTAAACAAACCATCGCTATGCCAACTCAAACCATTACACTTATTAACTAAATTTACTTAACCATCCTTTACTATCAAACCTTAGCCCTTTCCTTAGTTAAGAAGGAAGTCAATCAAGTTGGCGTATAATTACCACTCAGACCTTAACTGAACAACGTTTTAACATCGGAATAGACATAGTTTATCTTTTAAACCTTTAACAAACTTCCTTACGTAACTCTCTTTCGAATAATCTCTATTCGATAACTCCTCCCTTCGAGTAACTATATTCCATAATCTCTCTTACGAATAACTAGTTTCGAAAACCTTTCTTCGAATAAACTATATTCGATTAACTCTATTCAATTAACTCTTATCAATTAAATCTATTGGATTAACTCTTTTTGGTTAACTCTATTGATTCACTCTATTTGATTAACTCTATCTGATTAACTCTTTTCATTAAATCCTTTCGAATAAACTATATTCGATAACTCCTTTAATTCTATTCGAATAAACTATATTCGATTAACTCCTTTAATTCTATTCGAACAAACTATATTCGATTTACTCCTATTTTATAACTGGATTCGATAACTCCTTTTGAATAACTGGATTCGATAACTCCTTTCGAATTACTAGATTCGATAACTCCTTTCGAATAACTAGATTCTTCGAATAAATTATATTCGATAACTCTTCTTCGAATAAATTATATTCGATGACTCTTCTCTCAAATAAATTATATTCGATAACTCTTCTCTCGAATACACTATATTCGATAACTCTACTTCGAATAAGTGATATTCGATAGCTCTACTCGATTTACTCCATTTGAATAATTCTAGCTCGTTAATTCTAACTGGTTAACTCTAACTGGTTAACCCTAACTGATTAATTTTAACTGATTAACTCTAACTGGTTTACTCTAACTCTAATCGATTAACTCTAACTGGTTAACTCTAACTCTAATCGATTAACTCTAACTGGTTAACTCTAACTAGTTAATTCTAACTCTAATCGATTTACTCTAACTGGTTAACTTTAACTGATTAATTTTAACTCTAATCGATTTACTCCAACTCGATTAACTTAAATCGATTAACTCTAATTCTAATCGATTTACTCTAACTGGTTAACTCTAACTGATTAACTCAAACTCTAATCGATTTACTCTAACTCGATTAACTTAAATCGATTAACTCTAATTCAATTAACTCTAACCGAATAATTTATATTCAATTAACTCATTTCGATTTACTCTTTTGAAATAACTCCTTTGATTTAGTCCTTTGAATCATTCCTTTTGAATTATCTCCTTTGAATTATTCCTTTGAATTATCTCCTTTGAATCATTTCCTTTTCTATTTGTTTACTTAACAAATAACTATTCCCCTTTTCAACTCTATTTATTTAACAAATAAATATTTCTTTTATCTTTCCTATTTATTTAAAAATAAATATTTCTTTTATCTTTTCTATTTATTTAACAAATAAATATTTCTTTTATCTCTTCTATTCTATTTGTAAATGTTTTACAAATATATCCTTTTCATTTCTATTTGTAAATGGTTTACAAATATATCCTTTTCATTTCTGTTTGTAAATGGTTTACAAATATATCCTTTTCATTTCTATTTGTAAATGGTTTACAAATATACCCTTTTCAGTTTGTTTTTCAAATATCCTCCTTTGTATTTGTCTTACAAATATATTTCCTTTATATTTGTTTTACAAATAATTTCCTTTATATTAAATCCTTTTTGCTTTTATATATAAAATCCATTGATTTTATATAAATAATTTATTTTCAAAATATACTTTGAAAATCCCCTTTTTACATCCCCGTATTTCTTACGGTATTTAAAATACCAAGTAACAATGATCGATATCATTCAAACACACATAATCAACAATAGATTATATATCACATCATATATCATAATATATGAAAAACAGTAAAATAAATGTTGAGGAATCCAGTTGGATTCCTCCAATCTATTTCCCTGCATCACAGATGTTAAACAATATCATTAACATCGATTTCATTTCAATATGAAATATTCTGTTAAACAGAATCAATATTTGATTACGATTTATATATATACCGTTTTCTATGATTTCAACCAATACACAAGCAATTCCACCAAACAGTTAGCACACAACAATCAACAGATAATTATCAGTTCTAAGAATACGTTATAAAAATATAACTGTTCAGAGTTGGTGAGTTTTACTCACACTGGATGATATCGTTAATAACGATAACCATCGCTTGATTCAGACGGACAATTTATTTTGCTATAAATTGTAACGGACTCCAATCCACCTCCATTTAGTTCCATCGTGTAGTGTCCGTCCATACGATCCCAACGGATCAGATCGTTCGAAATTCTGACAATGTACGAAATAGTTATGATATTACGAAGTTAATGACATTAAATTAAATAAATAAACTTGAAATTTCCATTTCATTGGGCCTAACGCTTATAATTTCTTGGCCCACCAACACTTTAAACCCGCTGGTCTGTCTTTCTTCCTCCCCTGAACTATTGAACTCGCAGAAATCACTTCCCCATTCACGCAAGTTCCAGCTCCAAGAACTCACCCAATACTATACGAAACTCAAATCTATAACCTCCGACGAACTCCTCTCAGTGACGTCCTTCCTCCATCCACCCTGAAACGGGTTCGAATTCACCAAAACAATAGCGTCGTTCACCATTGCTACAGTGACAACGTCACTTTCGTTTTCAGTAAACGTCCAAAAATTCACAACCGATCCCATTCTTCTTACTGAATCCTAAAACAAGAGCCAAGACTCCAATCGATGCTTCCATCTCAAGGATTTTCCAACCCTAGTTCACACATGCCGTTTGCTGTACATTCCGCACCATAGAAACTGACGTCGAACCAAGCAAAAGCAGCATAGAGCTGAAGAAATCCTCAATACGAATTCGAGTACACAAAGATTGGGATTTATAAGATTTGATTTGATTTCTCTTTTGATTTTCTATGAAGAAAGTGGCGGCTTATGAAATTGATTTTATAGGGGGTCATATTCTTGTGTGTGGCTGAAAAAAGGGATAGGTGGCCTTCATTTTGACCAAGTATATGAATTAGCATATTTTATTTTATTTATTTTATATCCGTTTCTGCACTCTAAAAATTCATATGATCACACACTATACCCAAAAATCACCAAACTGGACATACTGCTAGAGTTTGACATTACGGACCCAACGAAACTAGTTTCGTCGAATTCCGACTTTGTATGCTCACATAGCATATTTTTAACTGTCAAAATACTGACTGTTTTTCACTCTAAAAATCTATACGGCCACATACTGACTTCAAAAATCACGAAACTTGACATCAAATAATAATTTAATATTACGGATCCAACAAAATTAGTTTCGTCGAATTACGACCTCGTTTGCAAAAGTGGCTATTTTTAAAGCTCTAAATAACCTATTTAAATATATAAATATAATTGAATTAAATATTTAAAATTAAATATTATCATATATATTCACGGTGGAATACCATACAGCTCCAGAATAATCCTATATGAATTTCTAACTCGATATTTCAAATCCCGATTAAATCGATATTCGATTTATAATAAAATTCCTTTTATAAATATAAATAAAACGTTATAAATTATAAAGGAATTCCACAACGACTTTTCTAAAATTTTATTTGGACACAAATGAAAATCTACACAACAAAATCCCGATTTTTCTCTTCCATTAGAAAAATATACTTCACCAGCTCCCAACATTTCTTGTTTCACAGAAATCCGATTTAAAACAGCTTCTGTACATTCAGTTGAAGTTCAAATCGCCAAATAGCGAACTGCCGCGCCATTTGGGGCTCGATTTTAATTATAATATAAATTCTTCATTCAAACTGTCGTTCAAATAATATATTCGTCATTCTAATTAAATTCTAAGCTGAATTAAATACTTTGAATTGTCCAGTTCACATTATATTGTCAATTCACAATTTCTGATTATTTCAGAAATTAAATATATTATTCTATTATTTATATTAATTAAATATTCAATATAATTTAATTTTGGTTATCGATATCGCCAACTCGATATTAAATAATTACATTAATTAATCACAGCTAAAAATGCGGGTCATTACATTGTGAACCCAAGTTCCGTGGCAGGGTTACACCAGAAAACACGGAACTCGGTCGGAAGCTTTTTTATATCTGTACGGGCCATCCTCTAAGAGTGTCCAATGTATAGATATCCCTCGGGTCTGGTTTTTCTGTGGTGGCTATGGCCCCACCTCAGCCCCTCCCTCAACTAGTAAAGACCACACGAGCTAAGCGACCACCCCTAACAAGCAAACAATCTAAACATCCATGTTGGGTCTCCCCGCACCCGTCCCTTGATAGCATAGGTTAACGATCTCTAGGGGTTAACTCTTGTCTTTTCGCATTCCTTAGGCTGTTGGTGACAGGCGTCCGACGATCTTGCTATCGTTTGGTCTTGACCCTCCACCTCCGCCTGAGGCAATCGCCGAACCACCCTTAATGCCACCGCGTACAGCATTCTGATTGCCCCCTACTTGTGCAGTCAAGGCCTACCCACCTGTTAGTTCCGCGTAGACCCAACCTCTGTAATCCTAGCCCGAAGCTAAACCACTACAAAGAACTACTAGGAGCACCTTTAACGTCTCAGGAAGCTGCGTGCTTCCCCTTCTAATCCGTTGGAGCCGCCAAATAGCGAACGTGCGCTCTCCTCGTGCCTTATGACACCATCATGATCTACCTCGTTGGGTTATTCATCCTACAACGTACAGACTGCTTCAAGCGCCTTAGTTTTATATGTCATTAGACCCTAAGTCTAGCCATTTATTTCATGCTTGTGTCACCTCGTCAACTTTCTCATTTAACTTGGTTATTCATATTAGCTTTTTTTTCATATTCACCAAGTTACCCTTGCTTATTAATTCAATTTATACTTAACCCACTTAAGTCCATTAATAAGCCCGCAACATGTTATTTTCCAATTTCATAAATTAATCCGTTTTTGGGTTACAACAACATGTTATACTTAATTCATAGTTAAGTATGCCTTATCCCACATACAAATTGATTAGGAAAATAACCCTCTAAACACCAGCCCCGAAGACCGAAATCAACATCAGACTGGCACCTAGAGAATTACTCAACCCAACCAACATATATGATTTTAATTTACTTCTTTTCCACTCATATAACTTATATCATTTTTAATTTCACATTTCTCCTTTCCAAACCACTTAATTTAAGTATATCTTTACATATAAGTTATCTCGTCTTCCTTATCGTTTCCTATAACTTATCTTGTCCCATAAGTTATAATTTCCACCTATTATCCTTTCTTGCCTTATTCAAGTTTATTCATAATAGGTTATTTATCATTCCCCATTTCTTGTCATTAATTTTAGATTAATCTATTTCATAGTATAAGTCATCCCACCCTTCAAGTCTTGTATTACATCTTAAGTCATAACCTTCCCTTGTCCTTATGAAATTTTTTCCTATTATTAAATTTTACATCACCGCAACTCAAGTTTATAATAGCTAATTATCATTCCCCCAGTACTGTGTCATTAATTTTAGATTTGACTTAACCCTTCCTTTTACTCATCCCGCTACTTAAACTTTACCCAATTCAATTAATTTATGATATTGTTACGGGTCCCATTTGGTTAAGCATATCTAAATTCTATTTCACATGTCCCACTTAACCCTCTAACCATACCCATGTCACCCACATTTCTTATTATGGTTAGTATTTCTTAATTTATTTATAATGCCATAACGATGTATGACCTCTCACATTAGACGTCCGTTCGTGGCTGCTGGATTTGCCGGGCGGGTCCGGGCAGTCTTACACCACAAACGCGCCTAACCTCGTGTCATAAACCGTTACGCCTCTAGTTCTCTCCATTGACCCCTCACATTAGACGTCCGCTTGTGGTTGCTGGATTTGTGTGGTGGTTCTGAGCAGTCTTACACCAAAAACGCATCTAACCTCGTGTAATAGGCGTTCATTAACAATCTTCTTTCACCCAAACCCCAAACTCATGTCATATGTTCCAAATTCAACTTAATTACATTTCATTTTTATGCCTATTTCCAATTTGCCATTCACTACACCAATTACATAACAGTTAGCCAATTTTCATATTACCCAAATTATCCAATTATAGCCAAATTAACTAATTCCATGTTATTCATACCCAAACATGTCAATTTCCAATATCCAATTATACCCAATTTCATATAATCAATATTTTCCCAATATATATCCCAACATTCCCACGTTCATACATATAATCTAATTCACCCTCTAGGCGTACTTATCAAATCACAAATCAATTTCACCAATCCATGTTATCCAATTACATGTTGTTAATACTGAATTATACCAATTCATAGTTGCGCACTATTCAACATAGATTATATTCCTGGACTGCATAAAATAGATTATGACCAATATATGCAATAACAATTGTTATGCCACAAACCCCAAAATTTCAGATTATATTCCAGTATCCCCATATTCCAATCATGCGTATTGTATAATAAGATTTCGTCTAGGTTCGAGATAACTAGATCCAAAAATAAAAAGGGGAAAGGATAAAAGGAGAGAATCAAACGTAGGCATAAATAAAATAACATATCTTATTAAATTAACATCATATTCATTATGGGGAATGGTAAACGATAGAAGCAACATTATACAACAAATATAGTTCGAATCCACTCACATTGAATGGATTAGAGAAATAAGTGATTTGTCATTGATGTAGAACACAGATTTAATCTTCTTTTTTGATTATTGGTGAAGAGCATGAATTGTTGATGAAGTACTTTGCTACTTGATTTGATTAAACTCCAAAGTTGATGAAGAACTTGCAAATTAATTTAGGGGTTTGAGGCGACGGCCATGTTTGGTTGAAGTTTAGCAGCATGGAAGCGTCATAGAGAATTTTTATGAATTAGGTTAGGTCTAGGCACTATTTTATAGGTGTAGAGAGTGTTTTAGAGCCATTAGATCGCCCTAGAAGCCATCTGGTCCGTCCAGCACATCAAAAATCATCATTGCCCAGATCTGGAAAAATCAGGGGGGAGGTCGACACTAAGGTCGACCCCAGGTCGACCTCCCTGGTAGGTCGACCCCCAGGTCGACGTCCCTGGGTAGGCCAACCCCCAGGTCGACCAGCCTGGGTATTTTTCTGAATTTTTGTTGAATCTTCCGCAGGCCATAACTCTTTCATATGGAGTCCGATTTTCGAAAACTTAGACTCTATTCCAAGCAGGGGTCGACCTACCAGGGTAGGTCGACCCCCAGGTTGACCATCCTGGGCATTTTTCTGAATTTTTGTTGAATCTTCCGCAGGCCATAACTCTTTCATATGGAGTCCGATTTTCGAAAACTTGGACTCTATTCCAAGCAGAATTTCGAGACGAACGCAATGGTGATGTCCGTTTTACATAATTCCTGATATTTAAATTAAGTATCCTTACTTTATTCTCTTCTCTGTTACATACACTATTATCGAATTAATTTTTCCTCCTCTTCCATGTATTAATTAATTCTCATTGTACATCACCATTACTTACCTATCTATGCATATACATATATTTTTTTACATATTTTTAGTTATATCAAAAATGCAGGGTGTTACACTAGGAATATGTGTAGATGCTCTTAAAGACGGGCCTGCATATATATGGAAAAGCTCTCGACCGTGTTCCATGTTTCTTGTGTCGCCCTGCCATGGAACTCGGTGCACATTTGAGGACGTGCGATTGAGGCATCGAGCCATAATTGTAGATACGTATGGTGGATAGTGTAGATACATGTATGTCGGCTCTGGGTGGTGTATCAAAGACGAGGGCATTACTCTAGTATGAATTCTGATTTGAACAAAGGTGGCAGTCCATGCATTTGCGTAGCATAGTAATGACAGATATATGCAGAACGTAACATTGTTATATAGAGATTCGTACGTCACTATGGCGTAGGATAAGTGATTGTGTATATTTTGATAGTGTTACGGTGGAGACCGTGCAAGTGGGGTACCATGGGATGTACCTTAATATTGGTGGTAGATGCATATATACTATATTAGGTTAATCCACTGGGAAGTAAATGGCTACGACGTGTGTGTAAGCTTTGAGTGCTGATAACCCAAGTAACCTAATAAATAAGATAACATGATTGAACGGTATATGTAGGATTATCCAAAGTGTATAGTTTAAATCCAGTCATAGAACTTGTGTTCTGACCCCCTCCTCATAACATACCCGTAGGTTAGACTTGTGGCAGAGGCATGATAGCTTTGGATACTGGTTAGGCAGTATTAATAATACGGTAAAGCTATGTTTTGATTATACTATATTTTATCCATTCCGCTATGAGATATTTTCTGAGCTCTGGCGTATTTTATGTCTCTGTCTTTTCTGCAGAATACCAGAGCAGACCAATCCTAGTTTCGATGGATTGGAATTTTGGAAAAAATTCGATCCATCGGAATTTGGGTTGTCACATCTGGTATCAGAGCTTAGGTTTAGGATTCCTATATACATAGCGAGTGAACATATTTGTTTCTTTTATAAATATAAATATATATAATATATATACCTAGAACAATAGAGGAACCCACTAAATAGAAAGAGCGTGATATGATAAGAAGTGGGATATTGTTTTGTACACTAAATGAATGAATAAGGAAATCTGAGACCCTTCGGTAATTTGGGTGGAGAGTGTACAATATACTTTTTATGGAAGGAAAGTGAATCCCATATGATTAGTATTTTTGGCTAGTGGGTTTGGTAGTAAAACCTTATAGATTAGAAAAGGTTAGAAAGCGAAAAATGGATTAGGAAAATATATAGTTAAGAGAATTGACCTTGGGGGAGAGGGGAGGGAAGGGGGAGGGTGTTTAGGAAAGCCTAGAAAAAAATTGGAAACCCGCTTTGAGTCTAACCCCATTGTTAATTAACGTTTAAGAACTTGAAATTATAAATGTTTTGGGAAAATGATTTATGGTGTTTTCAAGTTTTAAGCTTAAAAATTATAGTTTTAAATATGTAAAGTATACATATTGATTTTTAAAGTAAAATGGGGGTATATTTTGTAAATAGTGATTTCTTGCAAACTTTATCTAAAGTAAAAATTTCTCAGCAAAAGGTGCATATTATAGAGCATGTATAGCTCGCTAGTTTTCTTGTTATATTTCATAACAAGAAGTTTTATAAAAGGAAGATTTGAAATCTCTATTCTTATCTTTTTGATAAGTTATTTTGACAAGAGGGTTTTTGTTGGGTGGACAAAATAAGTCGTAGAGATTAGGAGTAGAGTAGATATTTGCACCTTGTAGCAAGGGACTGAACTCACCTTATAGGTAAGAACCAGTCGTAAACCCGATTGAGGAATAATTGCCCTTATTTACTCCAGTTTTTGTGATTTGTAAAAAAAAATGAATGATTTGCATTTCTTTTAAGATGACATGTTTTTGTGGTTTGGAAAAAGTAAGTTTTCATGAGGAAAATGAAATTTTGACACTTTTGAATTTTTGGAAGAAAATTTAAATGATAAAGAAAAGCCAAATCGTGTCTAGAAAGTATGGAGTAGGTAAGGGTTAGTGCCTAGGAAAGATGGGAAAAGTTTTGAGGCTATAAAGTAAATAGCGAGAATTATCTTGAAATAATAGCAAGTTCCCTTAAATGCGTAAGCATTGAATAGACTAGGGTGTTTCTTGGAATAATTATTGGTACATGGCTAGGACTAGTAGCGACTACTAGATAGAAAAGGGCAAGTAAGTGTTTGGATCCCGTTGCTAATTTTCATGTTAGTGGTAAAACCAGTTATCGCATTTTTGTTGGGATCGTTCCATTATTTTTTTGGGTAGTTAGGGTAACACCTAAACCTGTTCTGGATCCCATGGTTTGGACTTTTCCGTCTGAGGGGGACATAGCCCCAAGATTCTTGGCCCTTAGTATTAGCTGTGTAGGGTGTCTATTCTCTTTTTTAGTTGGAATACTATAACCTTATTTAAATTTAATCTAAGATCAGATAATTAAATAAGCCAAGAGAAGAGAAAAGGTACAGCTGAAAAGGAAACAGAAAATTCAGCAAAGCAACAAAAATGGAAAATTATGAGAAAAGACGGATAAAGATAAACTTTCCAAGATAAGATGAAAAAGAAATCAGTAGCAAAAGATAATTTTCTTATGTAGGCTGTGCTTGGATAGGAAAATAGGAGAATCTTTATAATAGTTTCATAAAATCCAAGTACGGTGGGAAAAAGGTATGTAAAAGAAAAAATGGAAGATGTTAAATTTTTCCTTTTCCACAATTTTGTAACATAAGAAATCGAATTTAGAAACTTAGTTTTTTTTTTAAATTCAAAAAATAAAGTTGGTTGGTAGGATTATTGTAACGACCCGGATTTTTGAATAATTTATTTTAAATATTTAATATTGTTTTAAATATTGAGTTGATAGTATAAATGGATATTTACATTGAGTTATCGATTTAATAATCGATTACGGTTTAATTTCAAGAATATTGAGTTATCGTAATATGAAAATGATATATAATTAATTTCGAAATTTAAAACTGAATCAAAACAATTCAGATGATCAATATGTATTCTATTTGAATAAGACGACGATAATAATAATTTATTATGGAAGAATTTATTTGTTTTTGAATTTAAATTATATTGTATTAATTTATTTTGGTTATTCATATTTACATTCAAATTAAATATCAAAATATATTCAGTTAGTTCAGAATAGTGTTACATTGTTGAAACAATAGTGGTTATGTTAAAATAGCGGTTCGTGGTTTAAATTAATGGACCCCGAGATATTTGATTGCGGATAGGTTTGAAATCAAACCGATATCGTTTTAAAAAGAATAAAAATCTCTTTTAGTCAAATCAAATTAAATTATATTTTAAATCAAAATCAAATCTTTTTAAATATATTTGCTATGTACTTAACCCAACCACCGTTTAATACCGTGTACTTCCTGTTCCCTTCCTTCTCCTGTAAAATCGCGACCCCCCTTTTACATTCTCTTCTGATTTTCGTTCTCAAAACAAATGTAAATAAAACTCTAAAGCTTGCACCTTTGATTTCGCTCAGCCTTGTTCTTCACTTTTATATGCCGATCCTCCGTTCCTCAATTACCAAATCGAAATCGGGCAGAAACCCATAACCTCTCCCTCTCAAATTGATTTCAAAAGCCCAACATAAATCGATCAAAAATCCTAAATTACTCAAACCCATGTCGTTCGATCCGTATACATGCAAGCTTCACACTAGTTCGCCCAAAATTTATGTGCGATGCTCTTTCTGGCAAAAGCAAAAAGGAGCGTTGATTAGGTTTGCTGGCACTGGAATTGGGGGGGGGGATCGAAGATTGAGAGCATGGATGAATTCGCATATGGAAGGGACAACTAGCAACGAAGTTTTGAAGCTCTTTGCAGTTTGTGGTGATTTCCATCTCCTGTACGACGGTACGAGCTAGTCAAAGTCGCGATTGGTTCAGGACGTGCGACTTGGACTTCATCAAGACTGGGTGGTGTCGATATTGATAAGGAGCGAATTAGTGATGGTGGCGGGCTAAAAGGATGGTCGAGGTGATTGTGGGAAAGGGTCAAAGTTCGGAATTTTTTTTGTTAAGCTGTAGAGAGGATCTGAAGGTGAAGGATAATGGAGATCATTGGCGCTATATGTTGGCATTTTTATTTGTGGAAATGAAATGTGTTGAAAGTAATGGTGCATGTTTCTGCTTGATGGAGCAAGCAGTTTTATTTTTAGTTGAATGGTTAGAAGATGCTACAGTGGAGTTTGGTCTGGTTGTTGGTGAATAGTTAATGTTCATAGTAATATTGGGTTGAGATAAGGAAGGCAACAACAAACGGATGAAGGTATATTTATTTATTTATTGAGTATATACATAAAAATCGATTTACTGTTGTATAGAAATGTCATTAATTACTAATATAGGATTTGGAAACTGAAAAGAAATTTTTATTCAATAAATAATTATATAAATTGTAAGTAGATGAGTGAATTTGAAATCGTTAGCTATTCGAAATCAGGAAGTTTAGAAAACTTGAATTTAGTATTTTTTTTAGTTTAAAACCTTGTTAAGGAAGTTCATGAGTTAATTTATAAAATTCGGATTTTCTTAGGCGAGGATAAATCAAATAAAATCATTTATGTGGAATTCGAAGACACGAAAATCAATTTAAACTGGTACAAGTGCAGAAATAAAACCACGGTGAGTAAATCTCACTCATATTTTTATTTTGAATTCTTTCATCAGTTAAAAATAATTGTTTATTGATTTGTTTGGATGGTTTAAATATTATTTATTGCTGTTAAAATATATTAGTTATTTAGGCTTTGTGGTTGCTATTATATATATTGGTGGTTGGATTTCCCGCAGTACCATTAGCGGATGCCCATAGTTTCACTAGTGGATGACCCTATACGCACCACGCTATGATAGTGGATGACCTTCTATACCGCGATATCCTACCTCGAAGCAGGATGGGTATAATTTATGTGACTAACGTCGGTGGATAAAGGAAAACATGCTGGAGGAATCTAACTGGATTCCTCAAAAATGTTATCATTTGTTTGGTTTAACGTATGTTATCTTATATAATGTGTTAGAAAAACCCGTGACTTGATAATTTGGTATTTTGGATGTTTGAATATCACTGGGCTTAAATGGTAATTTATAAAAATACCGTGAAAAAGAATATTTGAAATTTAAAGGGAAAAATCTATTTATCTAAAAATATAAATCGAATTTCAATTGGGCTATAAATATATTAACTTGTTTTGAATATATATAAAACAAGTAGTGAATTTATAAACGTTGTGTATAAATTTATAATACGAGATTTGAAGTGAATTTATAAACGTTGTTTATAAATTAAATAATTTTGAGAATTGAGATGAATTTATAAATAGTGTTTATAAATAAAGTGGAAAAATGATCATTTGATAAATTCAAATATTTAAATTCAATTGTCAATTTAAAAATAGAAATGGAAAAATCGTTTTAAAGAAATAAACGATGGAATTTATTCTGATGTTCAGAATATAAATTGAACTAAAATAAATCCGTCAGGATTTATGATTTGAATTCGATTAATTCGAATTTATTTAAATAGAAGTTAGATAGGATATGAAAATAAATTGGGTGTTATATATATATATATAAGTTATCGTAAATAGAAATCTCCAAAATAAGATTTTGGTTTTAAATAGATTTCAAAATAGACTTTTTTAAATATAAACAAGGAAATTTATAAAATAGTGTTTATAATTATAATGAATTAATTATCAAGAGATAATTTGATTATTTAAATTCAAATGTGAATTAAAATAGAATTTTGAATATAGAAAATTCAAATGGAATTTGAATATAGAAAATTCAAATAGAAAGTTGAAATCATTTCGAAATGGGAACGACGAAATATATTTCAGAATGCGGATTTTTTTTAAAATAGAATAGAAATAAATCCAAAAGATTTATGATTTATTAAAGGAATTGGAATTAAATATAGAAAATTGAAGGATAAATAAATTTATTACCGAGTAAGGGAAAATCGAGAATTATAGATAATCGGAAATATTAAGTTGAATTTGGAAAATTGGTTTAAAATATATTAAAGTATATTAGAATGGAGTTAGAATTTATACATTGTAACACCCCGTAATTTTATAACATAAAAATTCACAAATTAAAGTATACTTAATTTTTAGAAAAGAATTAAGTGAAATGGGTTGCGCAGAGAAATATATATATATATATTGATATATATATAATTGAAAATTAAACAAATAAATATGCAAAAATGTTCAAAACAGCAAATTGGGAGTGGGGAATAACCGAACCAACCCATTTTTGAGGTCGACCCGAGCTCGCTGGGTCGACTAGGGGTTAATCTAGGGTGTTTGGCTGTCAACCCGTGAGCCGATTCGCTCAAATGCAGATTTTGCATTTGATTGGTTCTCATGGTTCATGGTTAATCTAATGGTCCTAAATAACTCCCTACACCTATATATACACCCTAAGACCTAACCCTAAATCAAATAAAAATTAGATCAATGGCCGTCATGCCGTCACTCCAAAACCTAGAAGTAGCTGCCGCCAATTAGAAGAAGAATAAAGCTAATCTATACAATTCAACAACAACTACAACAGCAAATTCAACTACAACAAAGGAATGCTAATAAATTTCAGAGCTTCATTGAATGGTGAGTTCGATCACTTTAACAAAATAATCGCTAAATTAATTATGATGTGATATACATTGGATTATAAGTTGTGGTTGTGAATCTAATTCATATGTTTAATCATGTAAATTAACTTGATTCATATTATATGATGTTATGCAAGCTTTATATATGATGTTATGCAAGATTAACATGTTATGCAAGTTAATATGATTGTGCAAGTTTCATGTATGATGTTATGCAAGATTAATATGTTATGCAAGTTAATATGATTATGCAAGTTTCATATATGATGTTATGCAAGTTAATATGATTATGCAAGTTTCATGTATGATGTTATGCAAGATTAATATGTTATGCAAGTTAATATGATTATGCAAGTTTCATATATGATGTTATGCAAGTTAATATGATTATGCAAGTTGTATGCGAATTATATGATGTTATGTAAGTTTGGATCTAAAATATATGCTAGTAGTTCATGATGTTAAATTGTGTCAATGAATCCCTTTTTATAATCCAATCACCTAGGTTTATAACATTAGTTTTTATGCGAATATGGATGTAGAACATATGCTAGTTCGTATAGGTATTATGTTCATATGCAAGTTTAAGTGATAATTGGATTCATACAAGTTTACACCTTTAAAGTTTGGATCCATATTCAAGTTGACATTTTTATGTTGAATTTATGACATGCCTAGTTATGCAAGTTTACACCTTTATGTGGATCCATAGTTTACTCAAGTTAACACCTTTATTGGATCCATAGTTATGCAAGATGACACCTTTTTGTTTAGGTTGACGACATACACAGTTTATGTAAGTTTGTGGTAATTACCTAGGCTAGTTGGGTGTAAAACTATGTTCATACATGCAATCTCACACCTTTTAGATCTATGATGTTTGGATCCTTGATAATAGAAAGACTATGCAAATATGTTGTAATTCTTAATTGCAAGTTAGATGCAAATTAGATCTATTATTGTGTGTATGTGACTTTGTGACGTTTATTCCTTTTTTTAAGTTTTAGATTATTTGCTAGTCTAATATGTATACATCATGTTAAGCGAACGAATGACGGGGGTACGATGGGGATAATAGTGGATACACACATATTGTAAATTTGGCATGTAATGGCCTAAAAAGGCATGTAATTAATTTTAAAGAATAAAATTAATTAGTAATGAAATTGGTATAATTTATATACCATAAATAGATGAGCATAAATGCCTTAAGAGGCATAAAATATAATTGTGGTGAAAATGGGTATGATTTTACATACCATAAATGGATGGACATAATTGAGTCAATTATGGACATCATTAAATTTGGAATTGATTGATAATTTGAATAGGGAAAGTAATTCAAATTGGGGAATGATTAATTAGGAGTAATTAATCGTCTAAGACACGAGGTTAGACTCTTTTGTGGTGTAAGACTGCCCGAACCCGCCCGGCAAATCCAGCTGCCACAAATGCCAGTCTAATGTGAGAGGTCTTAGGCATAAATTAAATACGTAAAAATTGTAAAGACACGAGGTTAGGCTCTTTTGTGGTGTAAGACTGCCCGGACCCGCCCGGCAAATCCAGCTGCCACAAATGTTAGTCTAATGTGAGAGGTCTTTATGAGATTACGTTCTTAATAAATTAAGAAACACTTAACCAGATAAACATGTAGTGGGACATGAGGGGGTTAAGTGGGTGCCTTGGGTGGCATGTGGAATCTAGTGGGTGCCTTGGGTGGCATGATGAAATACGATTAGTAACACTTAACCAAGGTAAAACATGTAAGTTGGACATAGGGGTTAAGTTGGTGCCTTGGGTGGCATGTGGAATTACTAATGGAAACCCTTAACCAAATTTAAAACATGTAAGTGGACATGAAAGGGGTTAAGTGGGATGTACTAGAGGGGACCAAGCTTAGGTGGATAGCTTGTGTAAAGTAATGGGGGCCCGTTTCAACTAGTAACCCATTCGTATATTTGTGGGCTCGACCCAAGTCGAGGACGGGACACACATACTGGGGTTGACTGTAAGAGGCCAAAACCGGGTTAGCGGTGGCAACGCAAGTCCAACGGGTTCATATGCGTGTGTGGACCCGGGCTGGTAGGTAAGACGTTGTTGCATCCTGTAGGTATAAGCCGTGCATTTTTGGTGGTATCGGGTTGCCACTTTGGGGAGTGATACACCCCACTGTGGGGCCAGCACGGGTATCTACGAGTTAGGGAGCCGATCGAATGGGGCAGGGTAGTGGGTACACCTAGTGGAGGTAGGAGCAGACGACACCTATGTAGTCAGCTAGGGGTACACGAAGCTACCACTATTATTATTAATTATTAAGGGGGTACACCTAGTGGAGATAGGAGCAGGCAGCACCTGTGATGTCAGCTAGGAGTACATGGAATTACCATTATTAATTATTGAAGGGGTACATCTAGTGGGGATAGGTACACGCTGGGTACCTATGATAGCAACTAGAGATATACGGTCAAACATGGAGGATAGTGGGTACATCTAGTAGTACATGAAGCTATCATCATTCTATTTAGCCAAGATGGATCAAATTTCTAGAGTGACTAGTAGGGGTGCAGTTAGAGCTAGTACACTATAGTATGGTGCAGTACAATAGAATATAGTAATTATCCTACATTGATTAGGAAGTGCAATTAATGTTATCTTTGTTTCTCTTGATTGCTTTGCCATACCCATGTGTTTCACACAGTCATTACCTTATTCTCCAGCTTATATCTTATCATATTTCTTTAATAATTATGTTGTTAGAGTTATCGGACTTGCCAGACTTTATGTCTGACCCCCTTTGTTTCCACTTCTTTTCTTCCTCCCCCCCCCCCCCCCAGGTTCTTAGGGTGGGAAGCTTGATTTGGATCTCTTTGGGAGCACTTGGATTTGGATTGCTGAAGTAAAGCTCAGCCTATCATTTTTTCTTTATGGCTATTGGTAGTAGTGGGATTATGTCTTTACTTTATGTACTCTGGTTTTATCAAGATAGATATTAAGTACTTGACTCTAGTTATGGTTTTGATGATGTACTCAAACATATTTACCTTCCGCTGCAATAAATGAAGTTTTTAATTCTCAAGTACTGCTTTATATCTGTCTTGTTGTGATTTTCTGTTCTATATTCACTTAAAATGCTCCATTGAAGTTAATGCATTCCCTTTGTGGGTGACATTAATGGACGTGGGGTGGTACACGTGGTATCAGAGCTGAAGGTTAACAGAACAGATAAGATATTTTGAGAAACTATTTTTCAAAAGCATTTTTATAAAGAATACTTTCAAAAATAAGTTTGTAGAAGAGTATTTTTGAAAGAAAGGTTTGTTTTAAAAAACATAATCCCCAATAGCCATATATCCTTCCTTCGACTCTCCGTTTTGAATCTCTTCCTCTTTCTCTTTTTTGGATTTCCCCTCCGCGTATAGATGCTTTTTCTAAGATAAATAGGGACTTCCATACGAAGGACGAAAAACCACTTCAAGGGACTTAGACGTTTGACGGGCTAGAAGTTAGTCCAAGGAAGTGGAGGGCTTGTTGGTACCTTTAAGATAGACGATGGGAGGAAGGTTCAAATGGCCGTTTGGTTAATAAAGGACGAAACCTCATCTTGGTGGGAGGACACGAATGGAGAATGTGAAGAAAAAGTCTAGTTGTTTTGGAGAAATAGGACACCTTAGTATTGTCTAAAGAGGCAAGGACAAAGTACAAGATCTTCTGGAGGGTAGTTGTATTCCCTCACGGCTGGTATACCTGATGGGGGTAGGACCATCTAGGTTGAAATTTGGTTTTCTTTATCATCCTGTTTGAACTTTGTTTGATTATGGCGCTTCATAGTATCTGCTTCGTTAGTTGAAACACTGCACCTAAATACTAGTCTAGTTAAGGATCCCATCCTAGTCTCAAATCCTGTTGGTGGTTCGGCTCATCCTTCAATGGTTTGTCGGGATTTGAGAGTGTCTATCTTGGGCGTTGGATTTGAATGGAACGCCTTCGTCCTTGGTTTCACGGGCTATAGTTTGATTCTAGGGGTGGATTGGCTAGCCAGGCGGGGTGCCATCCTAGATTGTGAAAGGAGGGTAGTTAGACTATTGATTTGTTATGGAAAGACCCTCATATTTCTTGTGACCCTAGGGGTTCAGTGATGCTTAGCTGCCTAGAATCTTCTGACGCATCCAACGACGATTGGGAGTCTGTTTGTGTGGTCTGTGAGTATGGAGACGTCGTTGATAAAGTGAGGGGTTTACCCAGAAGTGCGAAATAAGTTTTCGTATGTTCTTAATAGATTAAGCAAAGCCAATTATGTGATCAGCGGTGGTTTTGGAGCAGGACTGGCAAGGACAGCCAGAGTCGGTCAAGTGCTCAATTGGTTGGCCATCTTACTAGTATCATCTCACGTAGGTCGTCTGAATTTGAAGGAGGTATCCCTTGGGTGTTTGTCTGATATTGGTTTAGGCCTTTGGGGCTTGCACTTGGGGGATGTCGAGTTCGACTAGGATGTTCTGTGTGAGAGATGGATAGTTGTGACGATTTTGCATGGGATAATATCTTGGTTTTCTCTAGAAGCAGAGAAAAGCATGCCCTACATCTCAGGGAAAGCTTAGGGACCCTACAAGCGCACCAGCTTAAAGCTAAGTTCTCCAAAATACCATTTTGGAGGAAAGAAGTGAGGATTTTAGGGCATGTGCTCTCTAGGGAAGGGTGGTATGTTAGGGTGGATGGAGTTCTTGGCGTCCTACGATTTCAAGATAGCATATACCCCTAACAAGGGTAGCATTGGGCGGATGCCTTGAGTAGGAAAAAGTTGACATTGAGTCCTTTGTTTGTCGAGCGACGTAGCTTAGAGTTTATCTCTACCTTTGACTTTAGACCATCCATTGATTTTGTACCCAGTTTGCTAGCGCCCTTGAGGTCAGACCTACGCTTTTAATACGGATTGGTGAGGCACAGCAAGATGACCCACAGTTGATGGAGTTAGTAGAGAAGCTCATAAGAGGGGAGTCATCGAGCCATCTCCGTAGGTATACCCTAGATGATAAGGGTTGGTTGCGTAGGGACGGTAGGCTTTGTGTACCACGGAACGAGAATCTGAGGAAGACCATTCTTGATGATGCACATCGTTCGAAGATGACCATTCATCCCGGCAGGGACAAGATGTACATGGACATGAGACGAGTTTACTTTTGGGTCGGTATGAAGAAGGACATGGCCGAGTATGTCGCTAGATGCTTGGTGTGCCAACAAGGAAAAGCAGAGCAAAAGAAGCCCGGCGGATTGCTTCACCCATTGGAGGTCCCACAATGGAAGTGGGAAAGCGTCTCGATGGACTTTGTTGACGGATTACCAAGATCAAGGAAAGGATTGGGCAGATGGCGTACAGAGTGGAGTTGCCCGAGAGACTTAGTGGTGTACACGACGTATTCCATGTATCACATTTGAGGAAGTGCTTGCACGAGACCGCGGAAGTGGTAGAGCCGAGCTTGCTTAGAGAAGGGGAGATCGAGCGTGATGCGACGATTCGACGAGCTCCTACGTGCATTCTTGGGTTGGAGATTAAGAAGTTGAGGAATCGAGAGGTCAAACTAGTCAAATTTCAATGGGGAGATGACGAGAGCAACGCTACTTGGGGGACCGAAGAGAAGATGCTTTCATTGTACCCTTTTCTTTTCGACGGTATGTCTTTTAATTTCTCCTTTATCGCATA
This sequence comes from Allium sativum, assembly GCA_030737875.1. Lineage (NCBI taxonomy): Eukaryota > Viridiplantae > Streptophyta > Magnoliopsida > Asparagales > Amaryllidaceae > Allium > Allium sativum. The sequence continues at coordinate 602,984,107 of CM060926.1, read as the reverse complement.
CCTTGTACTTATCTTATCTTTAGTATGTCCTCTCGCTAGTATCTTTGACCTTTAGATAGGGTAATCCTATGGTTGAAACATGTGTTTGAGACATGTTATGGATGATGGATGCATGTGGATGCAAGTGTTTGCTAGCGGTTGCTCGTGGATGCATACACACACACTTTAGGCACTAGATCGGCTCAGTCACTTCATATCGCATATTGCATATAAATGTGTGCAAATATTTAAGTAATGGATGTATAATGGTTGTACCATCATATGGATGTTGCATTAAGTTGAATGGTTGTGCACGCATGTAGAATTAATATGTATCATTAGGGATCTTTTGCATACATATTGGATGCATGGCACTATCATGAATTGCATTGAGGAGGTCAACTGAATCAGTAGACCGCCTAATTTTGCATTAGATATGGACATATACACACACTATGCATATAAATATTAAAGCATTAGAAGTCTTTTAAGGACAATGGATGCTGGTGTTTGATGGTTGAGTAGATGCACGATTAGATGGTAGGATATACATTCTTCTTGACTTGGAGATTTCGGGGACGAAATCCTTTAAGGAGGGGAGAATGTAACACCCCGTAATTTTATAACATAAAAATTCACAAATTAAAGTATACTTAATTTTTAGAAAAGAATTAAGTGAAATGGGTTGCGCAGAGAAATATATATATATTGATATATATATAATTGAAAATTAAACAAATAAATATGCAAAAATGTTCAAAACAGCAAATTGGGAGTGGGGAATAACCGAACCAACCCATTTTTGAGGTCGACCCGAGCTCGCTGGGTCGACTAGGGGTTAATCCAGGGTGTTTGGCTGTCAACCCGTGAGCCGATTCGCTCAAATGCAGATTTTGCATTTGATTGGTTCTCATGGTTCAGGGTTAATCTAATGGTCCTAAATAACTCCCTACACCTATATATACACCCTAAGACCTAACCCTAAATCAAATAAAAATTAGATCAATGGCCATCATGTAGTCACTCCAAAACCTAGAAGTAGCCGCCGCCAATTAGAAGAAGAATAAAGCTAATCTATTCAATTCAACAACAACTACAACAGCAAATTCAACTACAACAAAGGAATGCTAATAAATTTCAGAGCTTCATTGAATGGTGAGTTCGATCACTTTAACAAAATAATCGCTAAATTAATTATGATGTGATATACATTGGATTATAAGTTGTGGTTGTGAATCTAATTCATATGTTTAATCATGTATATTAACTTGATTCATATTATATGATGTTATGCAAGCTTTATATATGATGTTATGCAAGATTAACATGTTATGCAAGTTAATATGATTATGCAAGTTTCACGTATGATGTTATGCAAGATTAATATGTTATGCAAGTTAATATGATTATGCAAGTTTCATATATGATGTTATGTAAGTTAATATGATTATGCAAGTTTCATGTATGATGTTATGCAAGATTAATATGTTATGCAAGTTAATATGATTATGCAAGTTTCATATATGATGTTATGCAAGTTAATATGATTATGCAAGTTGTATGCGAATTATATGATGTTATGTAAGTTTGGATCTAAAATATATGCTAGTAGTTCATGATGTTAAATTGTGTCAATGAATCCCTTTTTATAATCCAATCACCTAGGTTTATAACATTAGTTTTTATGCGAATATGGATGTAGAACATATGCTAGTTCGTATAGGTATTATGTTCATATGCAAGTTTAAGTGATAATTGGATTCATACAAGTTTACACCTTTAAAGTTTAGATCCATATTCAAGTTGACATTTTTATGTTGAATTTATGACATGCCTAGTTATGCAAGTTTACACCTTTATGTAGACCCATAGTTTACTCAAGTTAACACCTTTATTGGATCCATAGTTATGCAAGATGACACCTTTTTGTTTAGGTTGACGACATACACAGTTTATGTAAGTTTGTGGTAATTACCTAGGCTAGTTGGGTGTAAAACTATGTTCATACATGCAAGCTCACACCATTTAGATCTATGATGTTTGGATCCTTGATAATAGAAAGACTATGCAAATATGTTGTAATTCTTAATTGCAAGTTAGATGCAAATTAGATATATTATTGTGTGTATGTGACTTTGTGACGTTTACTCCTTTTTTTAAGTATTAGATTATTTGCTAGTCTAATATGTATACATCATGTTAAGCGAACGAATGACGGGGGTACGATGAGGAGAATAGTGGATACACACATATTGTAAATTTGGCATGTAATGGCCTAAAAAGGCATGTAATTAATTTTAAAGAATAAAATTGATTAGTAATGAAATTGGTATAATTTATATACCATAAATAGATGAGCATAAATGCCTTAAGAGGCATAAAATGTAATTGTGGTGAAAATGGGTATGATTTTACATACCATAAATGGATGGACATAATTGAGTCAATTATGGACATCATTAAATTTGGAATTGATTGATAATTTGAATAGGGAAAGTAATTCAAATTGGGGAATGATTAATTAGGAGTAATTAATCGTCTAAGACACGAGGTTAGACTCTTTTGTGGTGTAAGACTGCCCGGACCCGCCTGGAAAATCTAGCTGCCACAAATGCCAGTCTAATGTGAGAGGTCTTAGGCATAAATTAAATACGTAAAAATTGTAAAGACACGAGGTTAGGCTCTTTTGTGGTGTAAGACTGCCCGGACCCGCCCGGCAAATCCAGCTGCCACAAATGTCAGTCTACTGTGAGAGGTCTTTATGAGATTAAGTTCTTAATAAATTAAGAAACACTTAACCAGATAAACATGTAGTGGGACATGAGGGGGTTAAGAGGGTGCCTTGGGTGGCATGTGGAATCTAGTGGGTGCCTTGGGTGGCATGAGGAAATATGATTAGTAACACTTAACCAAGGTAAAACATGTAAGTGGGACATAGGGGTTAAGTGGGTGCCTTGGGTAGCATGTAGAATTACTAATGGAAACCCTTAACCAAATTTAAAACATGTAAGTGGACATGAAGGGGATTAAGTGGGATATACTAGATGGGACCAAGCTTAGGTGGATAGCTTGTGTCAAGTAATGGGGGCCCGTTTCAACCAGTAACCCATTCGTATCTTTGTGGGCTCGACCCAAGTCGAGGACGGGATACGCATACTGGGCTTGACTGTAAGAGGCCAAAACCGGGTTAGCGGTGGCAACGCAAGTCCAACGGATTCATATGCGTGTGTGGACCCAAGCTGGTAGGTAAGACGTTGTTGCATCGTGTAGGTATAAGCCGTGCATTTTTGGTGGTATCGGGTTGCCACTTTGGGGAGTGATACACCCCACTGTGGGGCCAGCACAGGTATCTACGAGTTAGGGAGCCGATCGAATGGGGTAGGATAGTGGGTACACCTAGTGGAGATAGGAGCAGACGGCACTTATGTAGTCAGCTAGGGGTACACGAATCTACCACTATTATTATTAATTATTAAGGGGGTACACCTAGTGGAGATTGGAGCAGGCGACACCTATGATGTCAGCTAGGAGTACATGGAATTACCATTATTAATTATTGAAGGGGTACATCTAGTGGGGATAGGTACACACTGGGTACCTATGATAGCAACTAGAGATATACGGTCAAACATGGAGGATAGTGGGTACATCTAGTAGTACATGAAGCTATCATCATTCTGTTTAGCCAAGATGGATCAAATTTCTAGAGTGACTAGTAGGGGTGCAGATAGAGCTAGTACACTATAGTACGGTGCAGTACAATAGAATATAGTAATTATCCTACATTGATTAGGAAGTGCAATTAATGTTATCTTTGTTTCTCTTGATTGCTTTGCCATACCCATGTGGTTCACACAGTCATTACCTTATTCTCCAGCTTATATCTTGTCATATTGCTTTAATAATTATGTTGTTAGAGTTATCGGACTTGCCAGACTTTATGTCTGACCCCCTTTGTTTCCACCTCTTTTCTTCCTCCCCCCCCCCCCAAGGTTCTTAGGGTGGGAAGCTTGATTTGGATCTCTTTGGGCGCACTTGGATTTGGATTGCTGAAGTAAAGCTCAGCCTATCATTTTTTCTTTATGGCTATTGGTAGTAGTGGGATTATGTCTTTACTTTATGTAATCTGATTTTATCAAGATAGATATTAAGTACTTGACTCTAGTTATGGTTTTGCTGAAGTACTCAAACATATTTACCTTCCGCTGCAATAAATGAAGTTTTTAATTCTCAAGTACTGCTTTATATCTGTCTTGTTGTGATTTTCTGTTCTATATTCACTTAAAATGCTCCATGGAAGTTAATGCATTCCCTTTGTGAGTGACATTAATGGATGTGGGGTGTTACATATATATACGAAGTTTAAATGTTTATATATTAAATATAATTAAAATGAACTCGCCGCAGCGTGGTAGTTCGTGAATTGGCATTTCGAACTTCATTTGAGTATATAGAACTCAATTTAAGTCGGAATTCTTTGAAACAAGAATCGTCGAGACCGGTTTGATAATAGTTTTCTAATGGAAGAGAAAATTCTGAATTTCGTCATATATATTTTGAGTTATGTCAAAATCAAATTTTCAGAAAAACAGAGCCATAACCATTTGAAAACCATAACGGTTTACTTAATTCTATAAAAGGATTTTAAGCAAATAAAATCCGAATTTTTAATTAGAAAATCCTAGATTTGAGTTGTGAAATATATCTAAACTCCAGTGGAGTAATAGATTGATTTTTGAAACTAACATCAGATTTTAATTATTGAATATAATTAACTAATTTGAATAATAATTAGTTAACAAGATTTTGAAGTGAAATTGGAATTTGAATAAGTAAATTCGATTTGGGAATTTATATTCGAATTCAAATATGAAACTTGAATTGGAAATGGAATTTGAATGGTAATAAGTAAGTTAAAATATATTTGAACGTGATATGTTCAAATAGAAAATGAAATGAGCAAATGAGCCGATTAAAGAATAAATTAGCGAATCGAGTTAAAATGGCCAGATTGAGTTGGAATAAATTAGGAAAGGAAGTATATGGGTTAGATAGGTATGGGATGAAGTGTATGAAGATTGTAATTGAAGTGCTTGACAAAAAGGTACACGTTTAAATTCCATATGAGGTTTTATGCACCGAATCGGCAAGCCACTTGGCTTTTTGATTTTCTTTTTGAAGTGAAAGGGCCTAGTTAGGCGAGTTGAGGTTTGAACTATTTGCTGGTACAAAGGAGGTTATGGCGAAAGTTTCCGAAAATTTAAGGAGTTAGAATATTTTGTAAATAATTTGATAATTATGAATTGATATATCCATATATATAGAATTCGATAGGGAAACGAAATTAAAATAGAATGTTATAAACAAAAGGGAAATCTATAATTAAATATGATAAAATTAGAAAGAGAAATGTATGCGGGTTTAAAAATGAATAATTAGTTTGTATGATGTTGATTATTCGAGGTAAGTGGTCTTGTCCGTTTTGAAGTTAAAGATGTTATTCAGTCAAGGTCTGAGAGGTAGTTATATCCCAACTTGATTGATTTCATTTTTAATTGATAAATAGCAAGATCCTGTCTCGAATGAAGTGTTTGAATAAGAGTTAGTTGAATAAAATATTTTGGGTTGTTGTAACGATGTTTTACACAGCATTCGTTTTAACCCAAGTGGTGGAATTTTGGAAATATAATAGTAAATATTTCCTAAGTCTAAAAATGAATGGTCGTGAAAGAAATAAGTAATTGGAATATTTTCCAATTATTAATAGAATATATTTTCTAAGTATGGAAAATAAATGAAGGCGATATATGGAAATGTTTTCCAAATAGCGTAATAGGCGAAGATGATTATCGAAAATATCATGTTAACAAATATGGATAAGGAAATGGAGAAGTGTTTTAATTAATGAAATATTAGTTATAAGGCTCAGTGATTTGTTTGATGCTTTGAATGAATGTTTGTTTTTTCTTCGATAGTTAAAAACCAACTATTGAAGTGTTGCCAATATCGTTGTCAATATGGAGAGACCAGTTGGATTATTATCCGTGAACCACTCCATATTGGCAGTAGCGTTGCGAATCAGATTATATGAAGATAATCGAAGACAGAGTAAAGGGCAAAGGCTCTTTCTATTAATAGAAATTGTGCCTTCGGTTTCGTTCAGTCCCAGAATGAACGTGTATGGACGAGTGTTTGACATAGTATTTCCATGATCGCATATGTTGGTCTGTATAGATATATATAGTGGCGGAGAATTTATTCTCTTAGCATAATATCCAAAACGTATTTGTGCAAATCAATTAGTGATTAACAGATCTGACAATGTGGCATTCAAAGTGATTGTGCTATCAATGAATGATAAGAAATCGTAGCCTCAGGTCTCAACAACCGGGAAATGACAAAAATCGGGCAGGCAGCATGACTATGTGGGTCTCTCCCATTAGGGTGTATAATCACCTATCTAGAGAAATTCCTTTTACTTCTTTAATCTATCAATGTTGTCCCTTTTCGGGAAACAGTTGCTGATCCCAACCGTTGGTGATATACATTCGATACGCTCGAGTGAAATGAGTGTTCGGTCATGTGTGGGATGGGTTGCAAGATGATCTTGTTGAACCCAGTGTATTCCTCTCTAGAGATACACTATCGGAAGGTGGTTCCATACCTTGTCATAGTTGGAATCCAATCTCCAATAAGTGCCCTACGGTTTTTGATTTTATACTATGTATGTGGAGCGTGATATGCAAGCATTCTTTTATTTGGTTATTTATTTGATTAGACATTATTATAATATCACTGGATTTTCATATCAAAGTGTTTTGGGTTATAGTAAGGTAAAAACGTCCATGTTTATGTGTGGGCTGGTCTTACTATTTTCTTTTCTTTCAAAAGGATTTTGAAAGTTAAACAAATGGTTAGAGTTCACTCACACCAGTCCTATGACTGGCCCAGAGTTTATTTTGTTTGTTTTCCCTAAACTCTTGGGTGCCCAAATTTGTACGGGCAGTCAAGTAGTCGGGATTTTACAAATTCACTTGGAGGAGTCGGAAGCAGGAGGCTCCACCAGTTAGCTATAGACTATCATATTTTCCGCTATATATTGTGTTTCTATTTGGAAACAGGTGTTTATAACTGTTCCAGAAATAGTTGTTGTTCTCTAAAAATGGTATGTGTATTCAAAACATATTTGTATTTCTAAAGCTATGCTATTTAATATATTTTATTCGTTCCGCTGTGAGTTTTTGATCTTCGTTTTCCTTCTGTTCTAATATTTCTTTCTTTCTATTTCTCATCCTCTAACTTCTTTCTAAAAATGATTCGTATTTCTGTGCAATTTGGGTTGGAAGTGTGGTGTTATTAGTCGACTCAGATAGTACGGATTCGCGGGCCGTTATAGTAGGTATCAGAGCTTGGGTTGAGCGAATACCTAGGCTTTGGGATTGTGCTCATTAGAGATAGGGTCAGTAGCACCCTAGAATGATTGAGTGTATATATACGAGAGAGAGTATTTGTTAATTGATATAAGAAAAAATGTTTTATATTGTGTTGGCTAGTCTGTTGAGTGATTTATGAATTCTGGTCGAATCGTCGGATACCATGACGTCGATAAGAGTTTGTAAATATTGAAAAGAAGATTGAACACGATATTTTTTTAAGTGGGTAAATGAAATATTTTTTCCTAAAATTCTATTTTTGATATTGAAGGAATAATTTTCTGAAATTATTATAAATGGATGTGTCCGTTTTTATTACTATAATCAAATTTGATTATAAAAAAATGGAATGGTTATATATAACCAAAATAGAATTTTTATATGAATTAAATATACAAATGAGATGAATTAAAATTGAATTCAAACCAGAATTTGAAATTTAAACCCTGGGAAGTTTGAAAATATTTTCTAAAGTATATTAGAACAATATAACTTTGTGTTTGAAGGATTCTAAATAGAAATCATTTTGATTGGATTTTAAAAGTGGTAAAGCACTGAAATCACTTCAGTGGCTGAGAAATAACTCTGATTATGACTGCAGCATCATCAGTGTTCATTTTTGAGTTCTAAATGATGAATTACTACCTTAGAAAAGTTTTGATGAAAACTGAGTTGAAAGAAAACAAGTTGGTTGAAAAATTCAAATGTTTTGAATTTTTGATGTAAATAAATATGTGTATATATTTATGGGATTTCAAAAGATTTGAAATGACAACCCGGGAATTTGAATTCTGAAATTTAGATTAACTTAAGCAAGTTAAATGAATTGAAGTGAATCAATTGATCAAATTCAATTTGAATGAATATGAATGGAATATGAATTAGATGTAAATGTATTGAATGTAGATCATTCGAATTAAATGAATGAAAACCAAAAGTTTTGGTTGAACAAAATTTGTTGAACGATGAAATGTTGAGTTTCAACATAAATGAGTTACGGAAAGTTAATGAGTTTGAAGCACTTTCCTACCTTAGTAATTTCGGGGACAAAATTCTTTTAAGGGGAGAAGAATGTAACGACCCGGATTTTTGAATAGTTTATTTTAAATATTTTATATTGTTTCAAATATTGAGTTGATAGTATAAATGGATATTTACATTGAGTTATTGATTTAATAATCGATTACGGTTTAATTTCAAGAATATTGAATTATCATAATATGAAAATGATATATAATTAATTTTGAGATTTAAAACTGAATCAAAACAATTCAGATGATCAATATATATTCTATTTGAATATAGACGACGATAGTAATAATTTATTATGGAAGAATTTATTTATTTTTGAATTTAAATTATATTGTATTAATTTATTTTGGTTATTTATATTTATGTTCAAATTAAATATCAAAATATATTCAGTTAGTTCAGAATAGTGTTACACTGTTGAAACAACAGTGGTTACGTTAAAATAGCAGTTCTTGGTTTAAATTAATGGACCCCGAGATATTTGATTGTGGATAGGTTCGAAATCAAATCAATATTGTTTTAAAAAGAATAAAAATCTCTTTAAGTCAAACCAAATTAAATTAAATTATATTTAAAATCAAAATCAAATCTTTTTAAATATATTTTCTATGTACTTAACCCAACCACCATTTAATACTGTGTACTTCCTGTTCCCTTCCTTCTCCTATAAAATCGCGACCTCCCTCATTCACTTCTGATTTTCGTTCTAAAAAAAATGTAAATAAAACTCTGAAACTCTAAAGCTTGCATCTTTGATTTCGCTCAGCCTTGTTCTTCACTTTTATATGCCGATCCTCCGTTCCTCTTGCCAAATCGAAATCGGGTAGAAACCCGTAACTTCTTCCTCTCAAATTGATTTCAGAAACCCAAATAAATCGAACAAAAATCCTAAATTACTCAAACCCATGTCATTCGATCCGTATACATGCAAGCTTCATATTAGTTCACCCAAAATTTATGTGCGATGCTCTCTCTGGCAAAAGCGAAAAGGAGCATTGATTAGGTTTGCTGGCACTGGATTTGGGGGGGGGGGGGGTGGGGAGGGATGGGGGATCGAAGATTGACCAAAGAGCATGGATGAATTCGCATATGGAAGGGACAACTAGCAATGAAGTTTCGAAGCTCTTAGCAGTCTGTGGTGATTTCCATCTCCTGTATGATGGTACGAGCTGGTCAAAGTCGCGATTGGTCCAGGACGTGCGACTTGGACTTCATCAAGATTGGGTGGTGTCGATATTGATAAGGAGCGAATTAGCGATGGTGGCGGGCTAAAAGGATGGCCGAGGTGATTGTGGAAAAGGGTCAAAGTTCGGCAAATTTTTGGTGAATAGTTGATGTTCACAGTAATATTGGGTTGAGATAAGGAAGGCAATAGTAAATGGATGAAGGTATATTTATTTATTTATTGAGTATATACATAAAAATCTATTTATTGTTATATAGAAATGTCGTTAATTACTAATATAGGATTTGGAAACTGAAAAGAAATTTTTATTCAATAAATAATTATATAAATTGTAAGTAGATGAGTGAATTTGAAATCGTTAGCTATTCGAAATCAGGAAGTTTAGAAAACTTATATTTAGTATTTTGTTTTTAGTTTAAAACCTTGTTAAGGAAGTTCAGCAATTAATTTATAAAAATCGGATTTTCTTAGGCGAGGATAAATCAAATAAAATCATTTGTGTGGAATTCGAAGGCACGGAAATCAATTGAAACTGGTACAGGTGAAGAAATAAAAATCACGGTGAGTAAATCTCACTCATATTTTTATTTTGAATTCTTTTATCAGTTAAAAATAATTGTTTGTTGATTTGTTTGGATGATTTAAATATTGTTTGTTGCTGTTAAAATATATTAGTTATTTAGGCTTGGTGGTTGCTATTATATATATATATATATATATATATATATATATATATATTGGTGGTTGGATTTCCCGCAGTACCATTAGCGGATGACCGCAATATCATTAGCGGATGACCCTATACGCCCCACGCTATGATAGTCGATGACCTTCTATACCGCAATATCCTGCCTCGAAGCAGGATGGGTATTATTTATCTGAGTAATGCCTGTGGATGCAGGAAAACAGGTTGGAGGAATCCAACTGGATTCCTCAAAAATATTATCATTTGTTTGGTTTAATGTATGTTATCTTATATAATGTGTTAGAAAAACCCGTGATTTGATAATTTGGTATTTTGGATGTTTGAATATCACTGGGCCTAAATGGTAATTTATAAAAATATTGTGAAAAAGGATATTTGAAATTTAATGGGAAAAATCTATTTATCTAAAAATAGAAATCGAATTCCAATTGGGCTATAAATATATTAACTTATTTTGAATATATATAAAACAAGTAGTGAATTTATAAACGTTGTTTATAAATTTATAATACAATATTTGAAGTGAATTTATAAACATTGTTTATAAATTAAATAATGTGGAGAATTGAGACGAATTAATAAACAATGTTTATAAATAAAGTGGAAAAATTATTGTTTGATAAATTCGAATATTTAAATTCAATTGTGAATTTAAATATAGAAATGGAAAAGTTGTTTTAAAGAAATAAACGATGGAATTTATTCTGATGTTCAGAATATAAATTGAACTAAAATAAATCCATAAGGATTTATGATTTGAATTCGATTAATTCGAATTTATTTGAATAGAAGTTAGATTGAATATGAAAATAAGTTGGGCGTTATATATATAAGTTATTATAAATAGAAATCTCCAAAATATGATTTTGGTTTTAAATAGATTTTTGAAATAGACTTGTTTAAATATAAACAAGGAAATTTATAAAATAGTGTTTATAAATATAATGAATTAATTATCAAGAGATAATTTGATTATTTAAATTCAAATGTGAATTAAAATAGAATTTTGAATATAGAAAATTCAAATGGAATTTGAATATAGAAAATTCAAATTGAAATTGAAAATAGAATGTGAAAATAGAAAGTTGAAATCATTTCGAAATGGGAACGATGAACTATATTTCAGAATGCAGATTGTTTTTTAAAACAGAATAGAAATAAATCCAAAGGATTTATGATTTGTCAAAGGAATTGGAATTAAATATAGAAGATTGAAGGATAAATAAACTTATTACCGAGTAAGGGAAAATCGACAATTATAGATAATCAGAAATATTAAGTTGAATTTGGAAAATTGGTTTAAAATATATTAAAGTACATTAGAATGGAGTTAGAATTTATATATATATAAAGTTTAAATGTTTATATATTAAATATAATTAAAATGAACTCGCCGCAGCGCGACAGTTCGTGAATTGGCATTTCGAACTTCATTTGAGTATATAGAACTCAATTTAAGTCGGAATTCTTTGAAACAAGAATCGTCGGGACCGGTTTGATAATAGTTTTCTAATGGAAGAGAAAATTCTGAATTTCGTCGTATATATTTTGAGTTATGTCAAAATCAAATTTTCAGAAAAACAGCGCCATAACCATTTAAAAACCATAATGGTTTACTTAATTCTATAAAAGGATTTTAAGCAAATAAAATCCGAATTTCTATTTGGAAAATCCCAGATTTGAGTTGTGAAATATATCTGAACTGCAGTGGAGTAATGTATTGATTTTTGAAACAAACATCATATTTTAATTATTGAATAGAATTAACTAATTTGAATAATAATTATTAACGAGATTTTGAAGTGACATTGGAATTTGAATAAGTAAGTTTGATTTGGGAATTTATATTCGAATTTAAATATGAAACTTGAATTGGAAATGGGATTCGAATGGTAATAAGTAAGTTAAAATATATTTGAACGTGACATGTTCAAATAGAAAATGAAATGAGCAAATGAGATGATTAAAGAATAAATTAGTGAATTGAGTTAAAACGGCTAGATTGAGTTGGAATAAATTAGGAATGGTAGTATATCGGTTAGACAGGTATGGAATGAAGTGTATGAAGATTATAATTGAAGTGCCCGACAAAAAGGTACATGTTAAAATCCATATGAGGTTTTATGCGCCAAATCGACAAGCCACTTGGCTTTTTGATTTTCTTTTTGAATGGAAAGGGCCTAGAGAGGCGAGTTGAGGTTTGAACTATTTGTCGGTACAAAGGAGGTTATGGCGAAATTTTCCGAAAATTTAAGGAGTTAGAATATTTTAAAGATAATTTGATAATTATGAATCGATATATCAATATATATAGATTTCGGTAATGAAACGAAATTAAAATAGAATGTAATAAACAAAAGGGAAATCTATAATTAAATCTGATAAAATTAGAAAGAGAAACGTATGCGGGTTTAAAAATGAATAATTAGTTTATATGATGTTGATTATTCGAGGTTAGTGGTTTTGTCCGTTTTGAAGTTAAAGATGTTATTCAGTCAAGGTCTGAGAGGTAGTTATACCCCAACTTGATTGATTTCATTTTTAATTGATAAATAGCAAGATCCGATCTCGAAAAGAGGTGTTTGAATAAAAGTTAGTTGAATAAAATATTTTGGGTTGTTGTAACGATGTTTTACACAGCATTCGTTTTAACCCAAGTGGTGGAATTTTGGAAATATAATAGTAAATATTTCCTAAGTCTAAAAATGAATGGTTGTGAAAGAAATAAGTAATTAGAATATTTTCCAATTATTAATAGAATATATTTTCTAAATACAGAAAATAAATGAAGGCGATATATGGAAATGTTTTCCAAATAGCGTAAGAGGTCAAGATGATTATCGAAAATATCGTGTTAACGAATATGGATAAGGAAATGGAGAAGTGTTTTAATTAATGAAATATTAATTATAAGGCCCAGTGATTTGTTTGATGCATTGAATGAATGTTTTTTCTTCTTCGATAGTTAAATAACCTACTATTGAAGTGTTGCCAATATCGTTGTTTATATGGAGAGACCGGTTGGATTATTATCCGTGAAACACTCCGTATTGGCAGTAGCGTTGTGAATCAGATTATATGAAGATAATCGAAGATGGAGTAAAGTGCAAGAGCTTTTTCTATTAATAGAAATTGTGCCTTCGGTTTTGTTCAGTTCTAGAGCGAACGTGTATGGGCGAGTGTCTGACATAGTATTTCCAATGATCGCATATGTTGGTCTGTATAGATATATATGGTGGCGGAGAATTTATTCTCTTAGCATAATATCCAGAATGTATTTGTACAAATCAATTAGTGATTAACGGATCTGACAATGTGACATTCAAAGTGATTGTGCTATCAATGAATGATAAGAAATCATAGCTTCATGCCTTAACAACCGGGAAATGACAAAAATCGGGCAGGAAGCATGATTATGTGGGTTGCTCCCATTAGGGTGTATAATCACCTATCTAGAGAAATTCCTTTTACTTCTTTAATCTATCGATGCTGTCCCTTTTCGGGAAACGGTTGCTGATCCCAACCGTTGGTTATATACATTCGATACACTCAAGTGAAATGAGTGGTCGGTCATGTGTGGGCCGGGTTGCAAGATGTTCTTGTTGAACCCAGTGTATTCCTCTCTAGAATACACTATCGGAAGGTGTTTCCATACCTTTTCATAGTCGGAATCCAATCTCCAATAAGCGCCCTGCGATTTCTGATTTTATACTATGTACGTGGAGCGTGAGATGCAAGCATTCTGCTATTTGGTTATTTATTTGATTAGACATTATTATAATATCATTGGATTTTCATATCAAAGTGTTTTGGGTTATAGTAAGGTAAAAACCGTCCATGTTTATGTGTGGGATGGTCTTACTATTTTCCTTTCTTTCGAAAGGATTTTGAAAGTTAAACAAATGGTTGGAGTTTACTCATGCCAGTCCCATGACTGACTCAGAGTTTATTTTGTTTGTTTTCCCTAAACTCTTGGGTGCCCAAATTTGTATGAGCAGTCAAGTAGTCGGGATTTTACAGATTCACTTGGAGGAGTTTGAAGCAGGAGGCTTCACCAGTTAGCTATAGACTATCATATATTCTGCTGTGTATTGTGTTTCTATCTGGAAACAGGTGTTTATAACATTTCCAGAAATAGCTGTTGTGCTCTGAAAATGGTATGTGTATTCAAAACATATTCGTATTTCAAAATTTATGTTATTTAATATATTTTATTCGTTCTGCTGTGAGTTTGTGATCTTCGTTTTTCTTCTATTCTAATATTTCTTTCTTTCTATTTCTCATCCTCTAACTTCTTCCAAAAAATGATTCGTATTTCTGTGCAATTTTGGTTGGACGTGTGGTGTTATTAGTCGACTCAGATAGTACGGATTTATGGGCCATTACAATTATGGATGCAACAATTAGATGAACTACACTCTTACTTAGTAAGAGTGTGGGAAAATTGGATGAAAAAGTATTTTGATTTTCAAAATAGTGCATGCATGTAGAACTGCCAGTATATTTAGGATGTGAGCATCATATTTTAAAAGGATTTTTGAAAAGTTTGCATACAAATAGAAGGTACCGATTAGGCATACATGCATTATTGTGTTGTACTTCACTTTGCATAAGTGCACAATGTTTGCAAAAATTGGATGCATACATGTTGAATGTATATTATGTAAGGGTTTAGTTGATTTTACCCTTATCAAATTTCGGGGACGAAATTTCCTAAGGGTAGGAGAATGTAACACCCCGCATTTTTAACTTAAGATAATAAAATAAGGATAACTTAATTAAATATTCATAATTAAGTAAAATGGACTGCGCCATTGCGTCTGTCTTGAAATTCTGGTCAAGATAGACATCTGCTATGCGTAAAACAGACACCGTATGAAGAAGTTATGAGCATTAGAAGTTTGTATACATATAAGGAGCTTATATGTATATATATTAAATAAATATATCCAGAAAATTCGAAAATCAGTTCAAAAATCAAAATTCACGAGTGGGAAAAACTGGAGGGAAATTATACCATTGGGGGTCGACCTAGGAATCGACCCACCAACAGGGGGTCGACCTTGGGGTCGAGCCACCCGCGGATCTAGAAAGTTCTTTTCTGACGTGGATGATTCTGATGTTTTTAAATTAAGTCTGAGGGTCCTGGTTCCTCTACTGCACCTATAAATAAGAACTTAGACCTAACCCTAAACCTCATTATTTGGCGGCTACGCTAGAGCTCAGTCATTACTCTCTCTCTCTCTCTCTTCTCAAATCTATTATGAAAATTAAAATATTAGCATGGGAAAATTAAGAATCCAGATCTGGAAGAGAGAATTGACTGTAATAAAAAGATTATCCAGAATCATGAAAGCAAGGTAAAATTCTAGATCCAATCCATTCAAATTCTTACTCTTCCTTTCCCTTCTCTCTTTTAATGAAAATAATATATCCATGGTCGTTAGGTTGTAAATCCGATTAAAGGGGAAAACCCATGGATGTTAAACCTGGATCAGATCCAAAATTGGGGAAAGCATAAAAGGTGAGTGGGTTTAAGCTATAGCCTTTAGATAATATTATGATTATCATTTAGCATTCCCTTTTTTATAAATTGTGAAATTGCCATATTTATTGTAAATTATTGTTATAACAAGTTGAGATGTTAATATGAAGTTCATATGTTGAATCAGTTAAAGTATTGGAATGATTACATGTTGAGTAAACTTGTTAGAATATGGGCAATGATTACTGTTGTCATAATTATATGATTCTCTTGGGGAATATTATTGATTGAACGACATGTTTAACTTGTTGGATTTAAATAATTACCCGACTGAATGTTTACATGTCAAAATAGAATTAAACATATGTTGAAAAGGACATGCGACAAAATATAGGCAAAAATTGGATGACATGTAAATTAGATTACTGTAAACTAGATTGCAATAAAAAGAATAATATGCCTACAATTTTCATGAAACGGGAATAATTGTTAAAGAACGAACATGCCTAGATTCACACTAATTTGACTTTAATACTCTTACACACGAGGTTAGATTGCACTTGTAACAGAAGTCTGCCCGGAACCGCTCGGCATATCCAGCATTCACAAGTGGTAAACCTAATGTGAGGGGTCTAAGTGCAAAATTATAAACATGTAATGGTGCTAAGACACGAGGTTAAGTCAACTTGTTTTAGAAGTATGCCCGGACTCACCCAGCAAATCCAGTGTCCACAAGTATAAGCTTAATGTGAGAGGTCTAATGCATTTTTTTTTTGAAAAT
The DNA here is from genome assembly GCA_030737875.1 of Allium sativum. NCBI lineage: Eukaryota > Viridiplantae > Streptophyta > Magnoliopsida > Asparagales > Amaryllidaceae > Allium > Allium sativum. The sequence continues at coordinate 602,967,505 of CM060926.1, read as the reverse complement.
TGGTTCACTTTATTGCATAAAACCAATAAAACCTCCTTTATAAGCCTAGTTAAAACCCCGCAATCCACCTACTGGGTACCTTACAGGGAAAAAGAGTACTTATAAATTTGGTATACATGAGCAAGTACGTATAACAAGCCAATCTCAAATGCAGAAATACAAATTAAAAAACCATAAAACAAGCAAGAATTTAAACTAAAAGAAATTCCATCTTCAAGGCCCATCAGAAAGCCTAAAGGTCTACTCCACTTCAATTCAATCTGCTCCAGATTTCATTACCCTGTATCATGTAATTTGATCCCCCATCTCTCTAAAAATTGCACATTTCTCCAGCTTCTAATTGATAATCTTCCATTATCACGAGATAAAAAACAATTTCCTTTTCAATTTTCAACAAAGCGATGTCTAGAGCTTATATATACATACATATATATATATATATGTATATATAATAAGCTATGAATAAATGGCAATGATGGCAATTAAATGTCTAACTCAGAAAATAAGAAAGGAAGGGATGTAATGAACTGAATTCGTGTGATGAGAAGGAAATGTGGTGTATTTCTCTAAATGACCTGTTTCTAAGAACGTTGTTGCAAGTAAGTTACAGTAAATAAAGAAAAGTAAACAAATTACTTGCTACCACGGATTTAGATGGGGATACGTTATGAAAATAAATTATTGATTCCTTCTATCAAACTGATAAGGTGCATGAAGTGTTTTCCTTAATATAATAAGGAATATATATTATGATGAATGAAGAATAATGGTTTACATCAGTAAATGGTTTAAAAGGAGAATAATAATAATCTATTATAAATAAATAACATTAATGAAAATGTTGTATAATAGGTAGACTTGTCCTAGGGACAAGTGAATATTATAACTTAGGCTATAATAAAATAGCAAGGGAATGGGATAACTGGTGAATTGAGTTAAGGGACACTTAATTGTAAATTAAGTAATCAATAAAGGGGAAAACCTGAAACCGGTTAAGAAAAGGGGGAAAATACATTGTACTTAATTATAAATTAAGTAGTCTGTAAATTTGGAGGTCTGAAACCCACTGATAAGAATAACATGTTCGGACTTGTCCTCGGGACAAGGGGAAATTATAACATAGGTTATAATAAATGGGTAGAGAAACTTATTAATGGGCCTTAGTTAATAGAACTAAGTTAATAAGTAAACAACGATAAGTTGTATTGACGATGTAAAGCGGAATTATGACTAAATCAGAAAGGATGAGGAAAATTTATGAAATGAAGTAATTTATATTTAATCATAAATGGTAAGTGACATGTTAATTGGAAAACATGTGAATTGAGATATACTTAATTACATGTTAAGTAAAACATGTTAGTTTAATGATGAAATCGAACAAGAATATAAAAGAGATTGTGGATTACAGACCTTGGGCCATAATCTGGAGAATAACATGTTGTGGGCTTATTAATAAACTTAAATGGGTTAAGTTATAACTGAAATTAATAAGCAAGAGGAACTTGGTAACTGATGAAGAATTCAATGTAAGAGGGAATAACCAAGTTAAAAGGAAACCTGGTAAGGAAAAGCAAGCGCGTAAAAGAATGTTTAGACATAGGGACTAACAACATATTAAAGTGAGGCGCTTGGACCAGTCCGTACATTTGAGGGTGAATAACCCATCTGGGTAGATTATCGAGGTGTTACAAGGCACGAGGGGAGCGCACATTCATCTGATTGTTTTGACTGCTCCAATGGACTGGATGGGGAAGCACGAGGCTTCCTGAGGTACGTAAGGTTCTCCTAGTAGTCCTTTGTATGGTGAGAGATGTCTTAGGCTGTGGTTGTAGAGGTTGGGTCTGCGCGTAACTACTAGGTGGGTGGGCATTAACTGCAGAAGTAGCTATGCAGTCAGAATGCTGTGATGCGGTGACACCAGGGTGATTCTGCGGTTGCCTCAACAGGGAGGTGAATGGTCACGAGCAACAAGGATAGTAGATCGTCAGATACCTGTCATCGACAACCAGTGCGATGTGAAAAGACAAGAGTTAAACCTAAGATACCATTCACCTTTCACTATCGGGGTAGGGGGTTGAGGGGAGACACCAAATGGATGTTTAGATTGTTTGTTATTAGGGGAATGTTTCTTAGCTCTTGTAGTCTTTACTAGTTGAGGGAAGGTCCTAGGTGGGGCCATAGCCACTGTGAAAACATACCTTAGGAATATCTGTAGAGGTTCTTAAAGACGGGCCTGTACAGATATGGAAAAGCTCCCGACTGAGTTCCATGTTTCTTGTATCGCCCTGCCATGGAACTTAGTGCACATTAGAGGACGTGCGATTAAGGCGTCGAGCTACAACTGAAGATACGTATGGTGGATAGTCTAGATACATGCATGTCGGCTCTGGGTGTGTATTGTAGATTTGAGGGTGTTACTCCGGTATGAATTCTGATTCGAACAAAGGTGGCAGTCTGTGCGTTTGCATAGCAAATTAATGATAGATATATATGCAGAACGTAACATTTTTATATAGAGATCCGTACGTCATTATGGCCTAGGATAAGGGACTGCATATATTTTGATAGTGTTACGGTGGAGACCGTGCGAGTGGGGTACCATGGGGTATACCTTAATATTGGGGGTAGCTGCATATATACTATATTAGGTTAATCCACTGGGAAGTAAATGGGTACGACGTGTGTAAGTTTTGAGTGCTGATAACCCAAGTAACCTAATAAATAGATAACACGGTTGAACAGTATATGTTGGATTATCCAAAGTGTATAATTTAAATCCAGTCACCAGAACTTGTGTTCTGACCCCTCCTCATAACATACTCCCAGGTTAGATTTGTGGAAGAGGCATGATAGCTTTGGATACTGGCTAGGCAGTATTAATAATACGTAAGGCTATGTTTTGATTATACTACATTTTATCCATTTCATTATAAGATATTTTCTGAGCTCTGACATATTTTATGTCTCTGTCTTTTCTGCAAGATACAAGAGAAAACCAATTCGCGTTTCGATGGATTGGAATTTTGAAAAAATATTCGGTCCATCGGAATTCGGGTTGTCACACATATGATGCTTGGGTCGATCTAGTGTCAACACAACGGGTGTCTAGGTAGACCCAAGGGGTGTCTGGGTCGATCCAGTGTCAACCCATATTATGCAGGTGGCGTGACCTATTTTAAGACAAGTGACTTGTTTTATGTTCAGTGACAATTCTGATTTTCTTTCCACGAATCTAACGAATCAGTTCTTTTGAGCGACTATAAATAAACGTCTAGGGCTTGCCGTCAAAGTCATTATTTCTGAGTAGACACTAAAGCCCTGTCATTTCATTTCTTCTCCAAACCTTTTTTGAATCAAATTAAATTAGTTTAGGCCTTCAACAACAAGAACTGGATAATGAAATTCATTTCTTAGGATTGTAGGCGCCCAAAATTCCTTTCGGTACATCCGTGGATCTGATTCCAATTCAATTCTATTGTTTTGTTTTGGATTCTGAATTGTAAATCTGTGGTTACTACAGTATTGAATCAAATTAGGGAGAATCCACGGTTAATGATTCTGAATCAAATTCTGGGATTATAAAGCTAATAGATAAGTGGATTTAAATTATTCCTTTTGGTAACGGTATATTTATCATTTAAATCCCTGTAATTCTTAACATAATGAATAATTGAAATTGTGGTAATTGTGATGTAATTCATTTCCTAAAAGCATTAAGAATATTACTGTCATGTAAATTCATTCCTATATCTTTCTGTTTGGGATTAAGAAATTACTATAATAATAAGATTGTAAATTTGACGATGATTATGTGTATATTCCAAATGTAAAGTGCTTAGAAGGTAATCAAATATTGGTGTGAAAAAAAAAATACAGTAAAATGTGGGAAAAAAGGGAATAGGAAATAATAAGCCTAATCATGTGCAGAAGTTTACCATAATTAAATTGGAATTGGGAAATGGGCAAGAAAACAGAAAGTAATATATAACTCAGAAAAAGGACATTAGTAGTGGAATTAGTTGGTTGGGGGTGGAAAAGGGACACATTTCCATAATTACCATTACAGTAAATTACAGAGGATGTAGTTGCAAGAAAAAGGAGGGTAATAGGGATTAGTGTGAAAAAGGGATTTTTTTTCTATATTGCACACTAATCAAATATATATACATGGTGTAACAAAGAGAAATAGCTTACAACTATGATCTTACTTGATATATATTATGGAGATTGTAACACCCTACGTCCGTTAATGTCACTCACAAAGGGAATGTATTAAGTATCGTGAAGCGTTACAATAAACAGAACGGAAATATTAAAAGACAGACATATATAATAACAGCAAAATAAAAAACTTTATTTATCATAAGATGTTGTGGTCCAAAAACATCACATGTCTGAAACACAAAAGCCCATTACAACATAAAAGCTACTGTCATGTACTTCAAAAATATCAGAGTACATTAAAAAATATAGCCATAGCAACAAGGATAGGATCTTGAGCCATATGTATCAGCAGCTCCAGCCAAAGTAAGCAAAATCACCGTTAAGCCTGTGTGTTTCCTCCTTGAGAACCTAGGGGTAGGGGGGAACGGAAGAAAGAAGGAGAAACAAAAAGGGTTAGACATAAAGTCTGGTGAGTCCAGTTACTTTTAGCAAGTAAATAAATAAAAGTAGCATGATAGTCATATAAAGTGGATAAGAGAGATTACTACATGAAAAACAGGTGTGACAAGGTAGACAGGATAAGGTGTATATGCTTCCCTAATGAATACTCTGGGTTATTACTAGTATATCCAGAATGAGATGATCCCTTCCACTATAAGGTGGTAGACTTAGGCATACGTCCAAATGTACCCTAACCACTACCCCAATCGATCGGATCCCTAATCCGCATAGATACTCTGTGCCGTCCCCACCGTAGGATGTATCACGTCCTAAAGTGGTAACCCCTCACTGATATGCACAACCCATATCTACAGATGTCACGGTCGTCTTATCCCCTACTGCCCGGCTCATACACGCACATGGCCCGGTCGGTTTGCGCCTTCCACACCGTCCTCCACGTTTGGATCTCTTACAATTAGTCCAGTAAGTGTGCCCCTTCTCCGACCTGGTACGGAGTACATGTTTTGACATCTACTCTGGGTTACTGGATGAAACGGGTCCCATACAATATGATACACGCTCTCCCCTTTGTCTTGTATCCCCCACTAGGTTTTCCATTTGATTATGTATATCATTAGGCGTCTTTAATTACATAACTTTATTATTTCCATCGGTTATGTATACCACTAGGTGTCTTTAATTACATAACCTTATCGAGTTAAGTTTGTAGGCCTATATGTAAATATTACCCACCCCCTCCAGATTTGCTTAACCTATCCACGGTCCAATCAATTTAACTTAACCCTAAATTTAGTTCATAATCACACAATCCCTGGATTAGATTATGTTAAGTAGTCCAATTTATTACCATGTCCATTTATGGTTTATAATGGGCTAGACCTCCCACATTAGGCCTACAACTTATGGATGCTTGATATGTCGGTCGGGTCTGGGAAGACTTCTTCCACAAGTTGGGCCTAACCTAGTGTCATAGCCCATCTTATATTTGCAAACTTAGACCTCTCATATTAGGTTCAGCATTAGTGGTTGCTGGATATGCCGGTCGGGTTCGGGAAGACTTCCACCACTAATGCAACCTAACCTCGTGTCATAAGTGCAATTACAATTTCTAATTTTAACTATTAGACATTTCATTCTTATCCAATTCATACCTATGTCTTTATAGGTGATTATGCCCCTTTTCCCCCATTTTGAATTATATGTCCACTTCATATAAACATTATTTAAATTATGTCGATTTTAACCTTTTTTCCCCATTCCCTAAATAATGCATTCTCATATATTTGGCGGCATTTAGGCTAGAAAGTAGCCTAATCATAAACAATAAAAGAGAAAGGTGATGGGAAAAATGACAATAGTGATCATTCTAATAGTGACATAAACATATATACTGGCATAGACAAATAATAGGCATAATAAGTTGGACACAAGTAAAAAGGGTAATGATAAAACTAGATCCAATATACTTAGGATGAATAGATCCAAATAAGAATTCATATGTCCAATAATGACAAATCTCAATTAATCACAATATGATGATCTAGATCTAACAAAGGTTCAACTGTCCATATAATGATAATCCCAAATTAACCACAAACTTGACAAAGGTTTAGATCCACAAAGGTGACATGATAAACTAATCACATGTGAATTAGATCTATAGATATAGATCTAGCATAATAAAGTTTGAGATCCAAGAACAATATAGATTCATGATTCAAGACAGATCCAAATCACAGTACTATCATGTTTTACTTTTAATCATTTAAATCTAAAAGTAACCTAGAACTCATAGTGTTCGGATTAAAAGAAAAGGTAGAAAATAGGTTAGGATGGATCAACACTCGAATCTCTAAGTTTGATTTGCAAAGTTGATCGTTGTTGAAGAAAGGATCCGTCTCAGTTTAAACATCGGCAGCATTTAGCCTCCATGATTTCCAATGAAGAAAACATTAGAAATGGACACATATTTATAGCTGCCAGCCCCTCTGAAACTGACTGCCACGTCAGCCCTAGGGGTGTCAACAGCCCTGTAGGGGGATCGACCCCAATGTCGACACCCCTAGGGAGGTCGACCCCTAGAGTGGGAAATTTGCCGCCTTCTGCCATTTTGATTTTTGAACGATTTTGGATAAGGTTCTAAATCATATCTGACTCATATGTATGTATGTATGTATGTATGTATATATATATATATATATATATAATTCTTCTGCGTGTATACAAACTTAAAATCCTCATAACTTCTTCATACGGTGACCATTTTACGCAAACCAAATGCCTATCTTGACTATAATTTTGAGTCGGACGCAATGGCGTAGTCCGTTTCACTTAATTCCCAATATCAAACTAATTATTATTTAACTTATCCTCTTTTAGTGTTGTTGAAAATACAGGGTGTTACATTCCCCCCACTTAAGGGATTTTGTCCCCGGAATCTCTAAGTTGAGAAGAATGCATATTCTACCATCCATCATCCATCTACTCATCCATCAGTCACTGGCATCCACTGTCCTTAAAGATTTCTAATGCTTCTATGAATGCATGCAAAAGTGTGTGTATATGTCCCAATACTAATGTGAAGATCAGGCGGTCTACTGATTTAGTTGACCTCCTTAATGCAATGTATGTTAGTACCATGTATCCGTTATGTATGCAAATAATCCTTTTATAACATGTGAGTTCTATATGTGTGCATTCATTCGTCCAAATGCAACATCCATATGATAATACACCCATTTCCATCCGTAAAAAAGAAGAAGATGCACACACATCCATATGTAGTATGAGAGTGATTGAGCCGATTTAGGGCCTAATGTGTGTGTATATGCATCCACAGGAAGCCACTAGTAAACACATGCATCCACTTGCATCCATCAAACATAACATATCTCAAAACACATGTTTACATCCATAGGATTCCTATCTAAAGGTCAAAAATACTATGGATAGGATATATTCAAATGATAGAAACAAGCATAGATAAATTTTTGGAAAAGGACTTAAGAACATACCCTCAAAAAGAAAAGGGTATGTAGCCTGAATCTTGTCTTCAGTCTCCTAAGTCGCATCCTCTGGGTTATCTCTCCATTGAACCTTTATCCGCTTGATCTCTTTATTGCGTAGCTTCTTAACTTCTGATCGAAGAATACGGGTAGGGACTCGTCTGACTATCGCCTCCTGCTCTACTTCCACTTTTCCCAATATGCTTGGCTCAACCACTTCGGAGGTGTTATGCAAACACTACCACAAAAGAGAAACGTAGAAAACATCATGAACACCGGGTAAATTTTCTGGAATCTTTACTCTATAGGCCATTTGGCCAATCCTCTTGGTTATAGGAAATTGTCCTACAAACCTAGGTGCCAACTTTCCTACCGATCCGAAGCGAACTACATTCCTCATAGGTGACACTTTGATAAAAACTAAATCTCCCACTTTGAATTCAATATCAGTCCTTCTCTTGTCTGCATAGGATTTCTGCCTATCTTGAGCTGTCTTCATCCTCCATATAATAAGCTCAATCTTCTCGGATGTTTCCCTAACCATATCCATTCCAACTAATAATCTTTTTGTAGATTCCCACCAACAAGTTGGTGATCTACGATGTAATACCCCACCTCCGCTAGGGTCACTCACAAAGGGAATGCACTAGGTTTGGTGAAGCATTATCGAGGTAAACATGCACAGAAATATTACAAGACAGAACATATATATATATATATAAAATAGAGGAAGTAAAACAATTTTTATTACCTTATAAAATAAGGTCTAAAGCCTTTTACATCAGAATACATCAAAACCTGTCTTGCAATAATAAAGAAGCATAAAACCATTTCATAAATTATTCCCCAAGTAAACCAGTAAAGTAGCCATAGCCAAGAAAAGTCCAAGCCATGCGTGATGACCTTCAAACAGAAGAAGTCCAAACTAACAATAGCATTTCCTCCCTGTAACCTGGGGGGAACGGAAGACAAGAGGCAAAACAAAACGGGGTCAGTCATAAATACTGGTAAGCCATATCTACTATCAGTATATAAACTAGCAAAGTTAACTAGCATGAGGAACTGAGATGAACATAAGTATGATGGCAAGATAGATAAGCTAAACCAAAATAACAGGATGCACTACTGTACCAAGATACACGAGCGTGTCATGATAAACTACGGTGTCAAGATAAATCAAGGTATCACATTGTCTGGTTTCTATCAAGTATACTATCCCAAGGTATCTATCCTGTATAACATCCCACGGTATCTATCATGTATATTTCCCCTAGTTCTAACATGTATATTTGCTCTGCACCTTTCGTACTAATATCCCAACCCACGTCATGTGTTAACTATGAATGTCCCTTGCCCAATGTCATGTAATGGTCCATGTCAACCTAATATATAGCATATGTAGGTTTTCCTAACTCGTATGTTTCTTTCCATGTATAAGTTCAGTCCTTTGCCGTAGGCCATACGGGCTTTCCCATGTGAACATTTTATCCTTGAGGTTATTTTGGACTGCTACCCTTGATCTAGTTATGTTTTCTTACCATGAACTATCGCGTGTCCACTTAGGATTTATGCCACCTAGGACCACTAGGGATTATGCTACCTAATGAACGTTTCCGTGTCTCGGTTTGGGTTCAGCCACCTAGGGCCACTAGGGATTATGCCACCCGTCAACCGCGCCCTTTATCCCACGTATGTATCGTGAATCGTTTTACATGTCTAGATGGACATGTTCCTCAATGTTCCATCCGAGTTCCGTGCCAGGGCAAAACAAGAAATACGGAACTCGGTCGGGAGCTTTAAGTCATCTGCTAATGCAGATATCAAGGTCTGTTTTTGTACCCGTGGCTATGGTTCCACGTGACCCCTCCCTCAACTACTGAAAGGCAATCCAAGAAAAATCATGTATGAGAACTACACTAAGGCCCATCGATGCCCACTTCCAGATAGCCAACCTCACCCATAACTTGATAGCTAGTATATGGTCTTTTGGGAGTTCCCTGCCTTTCCGTACGTACACGCTTGACTAAAGATGGTAGGTAGTCGGCGACATGCTATCCCGGGGCAAAATCAAGTATCGTCGACTCCACGCTAATCCATCCCAGTCTTTAGGTCGCTCGCATAGCAACCAAGGCATAATCTTGGCTCTTCTACCGCAGAACTTAACCTCTGTGAGGCAGGGTTTCATGGACCACTCGCCACCTCACAGAGGGATACCAAGAGTACCCTCACGATTCCTGAAGCTTCCGCTTCGTCACCCAGTTCGCTGGAGCTTTTATCCAAGTCAGATAACTTGCTCCTCCTTGTATACTAAGCGATGACCTACCGTACCAGGTTACTCATCTCTTTATGAACTAGTCCCATGTCCTTAGCTAAGAATTATTACTTAGTTACCCTTAACTAAGGTTTACCACTTAGCCCCTCTTTCCGCTATCCTTGTTAACTATGATTTCCAACCTAGTCCCCTGAGCTAGTGTTTTGTCAAATGGGTTAAGTGTTGTTATCCAAGTTCATGACTTAACCCGCCTACGAATCATGTCAAGATTGGCTAAGTACTCAAGTTCAAGGCTTAGCCCTACAAGTTGGTTAAGTGTACCAAGAAGCTCATGACTTAACCCTATCAAATCAAGTTGGTTAAGTATTTATTTGTCTTAACCCTATCAGATTATCATGTTAGATTGATTAAGCATAGATTATCTTAATCCCATCAGATTATCGAGTCGGATTGGTTAAGTATGGGTTAGCTTAACCCCATCCACTAATCGTATTACAATGGTTAAGCCTAATTTTAAAAGGTCTTGTGACTTAACCCTACCAGACCCACGTATTAGATTGGTTAAGTGTAGGTTACTTAACCTCATCAAATCATCATGTATAACTGGTTAAGTATAAGTTACTTAGCCCCATTAAATTATCATATTAAATTAGTTAAGTATTGGTTACTTAACCTCATTGGATTACCAAGTTTAGATTGGTTAAGTGTTTAACTTAACCCCGTCGAATTACCGTGTTTAGATTAGTTAAGTATAGGTTACTTAACCTCATCTAATTACCGTGTTTAGATTAGTTAAGTCTTAATTACTTAACCCCATCTAATTACCAAATCGGATTAGTTAAGCGTAAATTACTTAACCCCATCCCCTAATTGTCTTGTATGGTTAAGTGTCATTAAGAAATCAAGCCCGGTCCCACTTAACCTACCCATTCTTGTCATGTCGGTTAAGTGTCATTAGTCAAACTTACTTAACCTTATCATGTGGCATTAATTTAATTAATGCACTCTCAACCTCTCACATTAGACCTTGTTGTGGTTACTAGTTAAGCCGGGCGGGTCCGGGTAGATTTACACCACAACCTAGTCTAACCTCAGGTCTTAAGCGCGACATGACCAACTTCTCACATTGGATTCTATTGTTTGTAGCCACTAGTTAAGCCGGGCGGGTCCGGGTAGATTTATGCTACAAACTCAACCCAACCTCGAGTTGGCCATTTTCATGTTTGGTCTAGTGTCTTGTTACACTTACAACCCATACGTGTCAAGTTTTCAAGTCCCATGCTCATAGCCAAAGTTACATGTTGTCATGTTTATACCCATTTACCCAAATCATGTTTCACGTCATTAAAGTTTTACCCATAACGTAACCCAATGCTTTTAAACTCGCATATACATTCGCAACAACGCATAATGGATTAAAAGAAGGAACTTGGCAAAGGAATGACAAAAGGGGTATAAGGCCACAAGTTAAACATGGTGGCAAATGAGGTATAAACGTGTTCATTAACTTGCATATTACATTATTAGGCCTCAAAAACATGCACAACCTCAAACTTAGCACATAGGTGAATCATGGTGATAAATGACATAGAAAGATGGCTAGAAGTTCGCATATGGCATTACATGTAAGCTATCATAAGGGATATGATAGTTCTCATGTTGCCAAAATGCAACATTCAACATAAAGTTTATATCTTTAAGCCCCCAAGATCAAGATAATGACTTTTTAGTCATGATAGGATACATAACATGATAGCATGCAACATACTTAATGTTCAAACCCAATTTACAACATGTCACATTAAGTTTAAAGTTAATATCTATGAGTAGGAAGAGGGCTTACAATGCTATGAAGGCACAAATCAACATATAAAACAAAGATTGAGACGAAGCCATTCATGCTATCACCCAAAAACCCCAAAAGAACAAACTCCAAATGAAACCCTTGAGCAAATATCAATAAAAATCCTTGCTTTGAAGAAGAAAGGTTTCAACTTTGGCTTTGAATGAAGCTTATGAGCTCTCATGCAAGATCCTTGCTTTTTGGTCAAGAAAAGGTTGCAACTTTGGCTAGAATGCAACTTATGAACTCTCATACAAACATGAAATCACTCAAATGATCATAGAATCTCTCATGAATGAAGAAAAGAGGCTCGTTTACTTTGAAACTAGCTTAGAACACTTAAGCTATCATGAAGAAGAAGATGGAGGCCATGAGTTGAAGTGGAGGCCATAATGAGGAATCATTTTGGCATAGTTTAGTTGTAGGATCAATTTATGAGGGTTTTAGGAGAGGGTTAGGGGTATTTTAATAGAAGACTAGGATAGTTTTAGCCATAGGATAAACCCTAGAACCAATCCTAGCCTTTAAAGCATGTCTTGGGGAAGAAGTCACATGTAGGAACCATTTAGGGCCTTAAAATCAACCCTAGAGTCAATTCGGGCCATCAAAACTCATCCCGGGCCTCAAAAATGGGTTCTGGGCCACCCCAGGACAAAAATATCGACCTGTACAGGGGGGAGTCGACTCCCCAGTCGACACCAGGGGGTGGAGGTCGACTTGCAAGTCGACTTGGCAGTCGACACAAGTCAGTCTGCCAGAAAACTGCTGAAAACTTGTTTTGGCCATATCTTGGTCATACGGACTCCGATTTTCGAAAACTTGGACTCTATTTCGCGTATTTTTTCGAGAGGAACACAATGGTGATGTCCATTTTACCTGATTCAAATTTTAACATTTAATTCTGCCTTGATTCTTGTCTCAACACATTGTATAAAATTCAGGTTGTTACATTCTCCCCTCCTTTTGAATTTCGTCCCCGAAATCTCCAAGTTAGGAAGAACGTATCCTACCATCCATCATCCATCTACTCAAAACATCATCCACAGGCAACCATTGTCCTTAGATGATTTCTAATGCCATATGAACATATGCAGAACGTGTGTGTATATGCTCCTTAGCTAATGCTAATGATCAGGCCTGAATGATCTTTCTAATGCAAAATATGTTTAGTGCCATGAGTCCAACATGTATGCGAATAGTCCTAGTCATATAAGTACTATATGCGTGCACAAACATTCATTCATATGCAACATCCGCATGATAACACATTCAATTTCATCCATAAACAAGTATAAATACTCGTGCATATGCAACATGAAACGTGACCGCGTCAATCTAGTATCTAATGTGTATTCGCGCATCCACGAGCAACTACTTGCAACCATTTGCAACCATATCAATCATAACATGTTTCAAATACATGTTTACATCCATAGAGTTCTATCTAAGGTTCCCAAGATAAGATCGAGGAGATAAACAAGACAAACTCCTTACGGGGTTTGTAACAGAAACAGGACCGAGAGGATACCCACCAAGCGATAGCATGTAAGTAAGCTCTACAGGAGAACCAGGGATCAACGATATACTCTTACAAAGAGACACGACGCGCGCGTCTAAGCCGCATTTCCTCGAGCTTAATTCCAGTGTGTCTTGACTGCCCTTGACTTCATGATTTCGTAGTTCCTTGATTCCTATTTCCAAGGTATGAGTCGGAACTCTTTTCACTGTTGCCTCTCGTTCCACTTCCATTTATTCTTTCCCTAGTATACTTGGCTCAACCATATCTACGTACTCATGCAAGCTCTCCAAAATTCACTAGTGAATTCTGGATCTCGTTTACCAATGCCAATCCATGTTACCACGTGCACTTACTAGGGTGGTTCCTGTAACCCATGCTCAAGCAGAATGAACCATCCGTCTTATTGGCGGACGTTACTCGATTGGATCAGAGATTTCCGATAAATGCATCAAGAGATTCTAGGTAACTAACCATGACAGAACCTAAAAGGTTACACGAGACTTCGAAGGTATTACCAAAGCAAGCCAAGAGTCTGACTACCCTCTTTTCAAAACCGAGAATGGTATCCCTTACTGGATAACCACTTCACCCCTAGAATCCATCCATAGCTCAACAATAGAAGTATTGCTTCTAATCTCAACACTTGGCATAGACGTTCTCAAATCAAACAAGTCATGAATAAATGTACCGACTCTCCAACCAGATTTTAGGACAAAAACTGGGATCCTCTACCATGCTAGTACTAAGGTGCAGAGACTCAACTATCCAAGCAGACTTAAATGATACGATGATCAAGACAAAGTCTGGACGGGATGATAGAAAAGAACGACTAAACCTTTACCAGAAACGGTACCATTTCTTTTAGGTACCCTAGAAATGGGAGCGTACAATTGCCCTCTCCGATGATCTTGTCCTTGTCCTCCTTGATGGACTAAGCCATATCAACAGATGCTTATCCTTAAGCTCGCAACAGGTCTCTCGAGAACCACCTCCATCGCACGGGAAAATACTTACGTAGCTAGACGAGGATTAGTCGCAGTTAGAACTACTGTGACTACAGATGGAGGGAAGAAAGGAAAATAGATTCGATCAAGGAAACAAAGAACAATGCTAATGGCTTTTGGGGAATAGCCTTTAAAAACTTTTCTTGAAAAATGCTTCTTTGTAAATGGTTTTTCAAATAGTTTTCAGAAGGTTTTAAAAACTTTTGCCCAGTCTGGTAACCTTCTGCTCTGATACCAAATGTAACACCCCACCTCCGCTAGGGTCACTCACAAAGGGAATGCACTAGGTTTGGTGAAGCATTATCGAGGTAAACATGCACAGAAATATTACAAGACAGAACATATATATATAAAACAGCGAAAGTAAAACAAATTTTATTACCTTATAAAATAAGGTCTAAAGCCTTTTACATCAGAATACATCAAAACCTGTCTTGCAATAATAAAGAAGCATAAAACCATTTCATAAATTATTCCCCAAGTAAACCAGTAAAGTAGCCATAGCCAAGAAAAGTCCAAGCCATGCGTGATGACCTTCAAACAGAAGAAGTCCAAACTAACAATAGCATTTCCTCCCTGTAACCTGGGGGGGGGGGAACGGAAGACAAGAGGCGAAACAAAACGGGGTCAGTCATAAATACTGGTAAGCCCTATCTACTATCAGTATATAAACTAGTAAAGTTAACTGGCATGAGGAACTGAGATGAACATAAGTATGATGGCAAGATAGATAAGCTAAACCAAAATAACAGGATGCACTACTGTACCAAGATACACGAGTGTGTCATGATAAACTACGGTGTCAAGATAAATCAAGGTATCACATTGTCAGGTTTCTATCAAGTATACATCCCAAGGTATCTATCCTGTATAACATCCCACGGTATCTATCATGTATATTTCCCCTAGTTCTAACATGTATATTTGCACTGCACCTTTCGTACTAATATCCCAACCCGCGTCATGTGTTAACTATGAATGTCCCTTGCCCAATGTCATGTAATGGTCCATGTCAACCTAATATATAGCATATGTAGGTTTTCTTAACTCGTATGTTTCTTTCCATGTATAAGTTCAGTCCTTTGCCGTAGGCCATACGGGCTTTCCCATGTGAACATTTTATCCTTGAGGTTATTTTGGACTGCTACCCTTGATCTAGTTATGTTTTCTTACCATGAACTATCGCGTGTCCACTTAGGATTTATGCCACCTAGGACCACTAGGGATTATGCTACCTAATGAATGTTTCCGTGTCTCGGTTTGGGTTCAGCCACCTAGGGCCACTAGGGATTATGCCACCCGTCAACCGCGCCCTTTATCCCACGTATGTATCGTGAATCGTTTTCCATGTCTAGATGCACATGTTCCTCAATGTGCCATCCGAGTTCCGTGCCAGGGAAAAACAAGAAATACGGAACTCGGTCGGGAGCTTTAAGTCGTCTGCTGATGCAGATATCAAGGTCTGTTTTTGTACCCGTGGCTATGGTCCCACGTGACCCCTCCCTCAACTACTGAAAGGCAATCCAAGAAAAATCATGTATGAGAACTACACTAAGGCCCATCGTGCCCACTTCCAGATAGCCAACCTCACCCATAACTTGATAGCTAGTATATGGTCTTTTGGGAGTTCCCTGCCTTTCCGTACGTACACGCTTGACTAAAGATGGTAGGTAGTCGGCGACATGCTATCCCGGGGCAAAATCAAGTATCGTCGACTCCACGCTAATCCATCCCAGTCTTTAGGTCGCTCGCATAGGAACCAAGGCATACTCTTGGCTCTTCTACCGCAGACCTTAACCTCTGTGAGGCTGGGTTTCATGGACCACTCGCCACCTCACAAAGGGATACCAAGAGTACCCTCACGATTCACGAAGCTTCCGCTTCGTCACCCAGTTCGCTGGAGCTTTTATCCAAGTCAGATAACTTGCTCCTCCTCGTATACTAAGCGATGACCTACCGTACCAGGTTACTCGTCTCTTTATGAACTAGTCCCATGTCCTTAGCTAAGAATTATTACTTAGTTACCCTTAACTAAGGTTTACCACTTAGCCCCGCTTTCCGCTATCCTTGTTAACTACGATTTCCAACCTAGTCCCCTGAGCTAGGGTTTTGTCAAATGGGTTAAGTGTTGTTATCCAAGTTCATGACTTAACCCGCTTACGAATCATGTCAAGATTGGCTAAGTACTCAAGTTCAAGGCTTAGCCCTACAAGTTGGTTAAGTGTACCAAGAAGCTCATGACTTAACCCTATCAAGTCAAGTTGGTTAAGTATTTATTTGTCTTAACCCTATCAGATTATCATGTTAGATTGATTAAGCATAGATTATCTTAATCCCGTCAGATTATCGAGTCGGATTGGTTAAGTATGGGTTAGCTTAACCCCATCCACTAATCGTATTACAATGGTTAAGCCTAATTTTAAAAGGTCTTGTGACTTAACCCTACCAGACCCACGTATTAGATTGGTTAAGTGTAGGTTACTTAACCTCATCAAATCATCACGTATAACTGGTTAAGTATAAGTTACTTAGCCCCATTAAATTATCATATTAAATTAGTTAAGTATTGGTTACTTAACCTCATTGGATTACCAAGTTTAGATTGGTTAAGTGTTTAACTTAACCCCGTCGAATTACCGTGTTTAGATTAGTTAAGTATAGGTTACTTCACCTCATCTAATTACCGTGTTTAGATTAGTTAAGTCTTAATTACTTAACCCCATCTAATTACCAAGTCGGATTAGTTAAGCGTAAATTACTTAACCCCATCCCCTAATTGTCTTGTATGGTTAGGTGTCATTAAGAAATCAAGCCCGGTCCCACTTAACCTACCCATTCGTGTCATATCGGTTAAGTGTCATTAGTCAAACTTACTTAACCTTATCATGTGGCATAAATTTAATTAATGCACACTCAACCTCTCACATTAGACCTTGTTGTGGTTACTAGTTAAGCCGGGCGGGTCCGGGTAGATTTACACCATAACCTAGTCTAACCTCGGGTCTTAAGCGCGACATGACCAACTTCTCACATTGGATCCTATTGTTTGTAGCCACTAGTTAAGCCGGGCGGTCCGGGTAGATTTATGCTACAAACTCAACCCAACCTCGAGTTGGCCATTTTCATGTTTGGTCTAGTGTCTTGTTACACTTACAACCCATACGTGTCAAGTTTTCAAGTCCCATGCTCATAGCCAAAGTTACATGTTGTCATGTTTATGCCCATTTACCCAAATCATGTTTCACGTCATTAAAGTTTTACCCATAACGTAACCCAATGCTTTTAAACTCGCATATACATTCGCAACAACGCATAATGGATTAAAAGAAGGAACTTGGCAAAGGCATGACAAAAGGGGTATAAGGCCACAAGTTAAACATGGTGGCAAATGAGGTATAAACGTGTTCATTAACTTGCATATTACATTATTAGGCCTCAAAAACATGCACAACCTCAAACTTAGCACATAGGTGAATCATGGTGATAAATGACATAGAAAGATGGCTAGAAGTTCGCATATGGCATTACATGTAAGCTATCATAAGGGATATGATAGTTCTCATGTTGCCAAAATGCAACATTCAACATAAAGTTTATATCTTTAAGCCCCCAAGATCAAGATAATGACTTTTTAGTCATGATAGGATACATAACATGATAACATGCAACATACTTAATGTTCAAACCCAACTTACAACATGTCACATTAAGTTTAAAGTTAATATCTAAGAGTAGGAAGAGGGCTTACAATGCTATGAAGGCACAAATCAACATATAAAACAAAGATTGAGACGAAGCTATTCATGCTATCACCCAAAAACCCCAAAAGAACAAGCTCCAAATGAAACCCTTGAGCAAATATCAATAAAAATCCTTGCTTTGAAGAAGAAAGGTTTCAACTTTGGCTTTGAATGAAGCTTATGAGCTCTCATGCAAGATCCTTGCTTTTTGGTCAAGAAAAGGTTGCAACTTTGGCTAGAATGCAACTTATGAACTCTCATACAAACATGAAATCACTCAAATGATCATAGAATCTCTCATGAATGAAGAAAAGAGGCTCCTTTACTTTGAAACTAGCTTAGAACACTTAAGCTATCATGAAGAAGAAGATGGAGGCCATGGGTTGAAGTGGAGGCCATGATGAGGAATCATTTTGGCATAGTTTAGTTGTAGGATCAATTTATGAGGGTTTTAGGAGAGGGTTAGGGGTCTTTTTATAGAAGACTAGGATAGTTTTAGACATAGGATAAACCCTAGAACCAATCCTAGCCTTTAAAGCATGTCTTGGGGAAGAAGTCACATGTAGGAACCATTTAGGGCCTTAAAATCAACCCTAGAGTCAATTCGGGCCATCAAAACTCATCCCGGGTCTCAAAAATGGGTTCTGGGCCACCCCAGGACAAAAATATCGACCTGTACAGGGGGGAGTCGACTCCCCTGTCGACACCAGGGGTGGAGGTCGACTTGCAAGTCGACTTGGCAGTCGACACAAGTCAGTCTGCCAGAAAACTGCTGAAAACTTGTTTTGGCCGTATCTTGGTCATACGGACTTCGATTTTCGAAAACTCGGACTCTATTTCGCGTATTTTTTCGAGGGGAACACAATGGTGATGTTCATTTTACCTGATTCAAATTTTAACATTTAATTCTGCCTTGATTCTTGTCTCAACACGTTGTTTAAAATTCGGGTTGTTACATTCTCCCCTCCTTTGAGGATTTCGTCCCCGAAATCTCCAAGTTAGGAAGAACGTATCCTACCATCCATCATCCATCTACTCAAAACATCATCCACAGGCAACCATTGTCCTTAGACGATTTCTAATGCCATATGAACATATGCAGAACGTGTGTAAATATGCTCCTTAGCTAATGCTAATGATCAGGCCTGAATGATCTTTCTAATGCAAAATATGTTTAGTGCCATGAGTCCAACATGTATGCGAATAGTCCTAGTCGTATAAGTACTATATGCGTGCACAAACATTCATTCATATGCAACATCTGCATGATAACACATTCAATTTCATCCATAAACAAGTATAAATACTCGTGCATATGCAACATGAAACGTGACCGCGTCAATCTAATATCTAATGTGTATTCGCGCATCCACGAGCAACTACTTGAAACCATTTGCAACCATATCAATCATAACAGGTTTCAAATACATGTTTACATCCATAGAGTTCTATCTAAGGTTCCCAAGATAAGATCGAGGAGACAAACAAGACAAACTCCTTACGGGGTTTGTAACAGAAACAGGACCGAGAGGATACCCACCAAGCGATAGCATGTAAGTAAGCTCTACAGGAGAACCAGGGATCAACGATATACTCTTACAAAGAGACACGATGCGCGCATCTAAGCCGCATTTCCTCGAGCTTAATTCCAGTGTGTCTTGACTGCCCTTGACTTCATGATTTCGTAGTTCCTTGATTCCTATTTCCAAGGTATGAGTCGGAACTCTTTTCACTGTCGCCTCTCGTTCCACTTCCATTTATTCTTTCCCTAGTATACTTGGCTCAACCATATCTACGTACTCATGCAAGCTCTCCAAAATTCACTAGTGAATTCTGGATCTCGTTTACCAATGCCAATCCATGTTACCACGTGCACTTACTAGGGTGGTTCCTGTAACCCATGCTCAAGCAGAATGAACCATCCGTCTTATTGGCGGACGTTACTCGATTGGATCAGAGATTTCCGATAAATGCATCAAGAGATTCTAGGTAACTAACCATGACAGAACCTAAAAGGTTACACGAGACTTCGAAGGTATTACCAAAGCAAGCCAAGAGTCTGACTACCCTCTTTTCAAAACCGAGAATGGTATCCCTTACTGGATAACCACTTTACCCCTAGAATCCATCCATAGCTCAACAATAGAAGTATTGCTTCTAATCTCAACACTTGGCATAGACGTTCTCAAATCCAACAAGTCATGAATAAATGGACCGACTCTCCAACCAGATTTTGGGACAAAAACTGGGATCCTCTACCATGCTAGTACTAAGGTGCAGAGACTCAACTATCCAAGCAGACTTAAATGATACGATGATCAAGACAAAGTCTGGACGGGATGATAGAAAAGAACGACTAAACCTTTACCAGATTTTGGAAGGTACCTCATAAAGACAAACTATCTCTCGGACATAGATTACTGTCAACCATGGTGTCGTCCTCTTACTCCTAACTAGAATAAAGTGAGCGCTCTTAGTGAGTCTATCTACCACAACCCAGATACTGTTGTTGCCTTTCTTTGATCTTGGTGAACCATCTATGAAATCCATGGAGACGCTCTCCCATTTCCACTGTGGAACCTCTAAAGGATGAAGTAAACCACTAGACTTCTTTTGCTCAGCTTTAACTTGCTGGCAAACTAAACTATGAGAAACAAATTCGGCCACATCTATCTTCTTCCCAACCCAAAAGTAAACCCTTTTCATGTCTCTGTACATCTTATCATTGCCTGGATGAATAGTCATCTTAGAATGGTGGGCTTCTTTTAGGGCTGCCTTTATCAAGCTTCCAGTTTGAGGAACACAAAGCCTTCCATCTCGTCGCAACCACCCCTTTTCATCTATGGTATATCGACTGAGGTGACTAAATGTCTCCCCTTTTTGGAGCTTATCCATGATGTCAAAAATCTGTGGGTCACCTTGTTGCGAAGCTCCTATCTGATCCATAAGAGTTGGTCGTATCTCCAATGATGCAAACAAGTCATGCAAAATCTCGATGGAGGGTTTAAAATCTAAAATTGAGATTGACTCCAAGCTCTTCCTCTCCACAAATAGAGGACTTAAGGCCATCCTCTGCCTACTTAGTTCCTCAGCCACCACATTACCCTTGCCAGGGGTATAAGCGATTTCAAAATCATAAGAAGCTAAGAATTCCATCCACCTTTGTTGCCTTAAATTAAGATCCTTCTATGAGAACATATACTTAATAGATTTATGATTGGTGTGTAACTCATACTTCTCTCCAAGTAAATAATGACGTCACGTCTTAGTGCGAATACAATGGCAGCTAGCTCTAGATCATGGGTAGGGTAGTTCTTCTCATGAACTCTCAGCTGTCTACCCCCATAACACACTACTTTCCCTTTTTGCATCAAAACCACACCAAGCCTTGTCCCACATGCATTAGTGTAAATTGTAAACACTTTGTTCCATTTGGGAAAAGTCAAGACTGGGGCTGTTGTAAGAGCCCTCTTCAAACTTTGGAAAGCAACTTCACAATCTATATCATATGAAAATGCCAAGTTCTTCTTCGTCAGCCTGGTGAGTGGGGTTGATATCTTCGCGAAGTCCTTAATGAACTTCCTATAATAACCTGCCAATACAAGAAAGCTCCTCACATCTGTTGTATTTTTAGGAATCTACTAATATTGCACCGCAACTACTTTTGCGGGATCCACATCTATCCTTTCTTTGGAGACTATAATCCCTAAGAATCTCACCTCCTTTCTCCAAAAATAGCATTTGGAGAACTTTGCCTTAAGCTGATGGTCACAGACAGTTTTCAAAACTTCTCTCAAATGCTAGGCATGCTCTTCTTCACTCTTGGAGAAGATCAAAATATCATCAATAAAGACTATGACAAATTTATTTAGGAACTCCTGAAACACCCTACTCATCAGATCGACAAAATAGGCGAGTGCATTCGTCAGCCCAAAAGGCATAACTAGCCATTCAAAGAAACCATCTGGAGTCCTAAAAGCAGTCTTATCTATGCTGTCCTCAGCCACCCTCAACTGATGAAACCCCGTGGCCAAGTCTAACTGAGAGAATGCCGAGGCCCTGACAAGTTGGTCAAACAAGTCGTCTATCCTCGGAAGTGGGTGCCTATTCTTCTTTGTGAGTTTGTTCAATTTTCTATAGTCCACACACAAATGAAGTGAACCATCCGCCTTAGCTGCGAATACAACTGGAGCATCCCATTCAGATATGCTTCTCTGTTAAATCATTTCTCAAGTAGCTCCCTTACTTGCTTACTCAGCTCCCTCCTTTCCCTTGGAGCCAAATGACGCACTAGTAATGCAACTGGCTTTGCATTGTCCACCAGGTGTATACAAAAGTCAACCTCGCGCCTCGGAGGTAAACCACGTACCTCATCAAAAACATCAGAATAATCTCAGACTACTGGAACAGATTGCAGATCATCGATAGATGCATCAAGAGACTCTAAGAAACTAAGAATAACAAACCCATGGGGGTCACAAGCAATCTCGAGGGTCCTCCCGTGACAAGTCAAAAGCCTAATGACCCTCCTCTCACAATCCAGAATAGCACCATACATGGTAAGACAATCCATTCCTAGAATCAACCCATAGCTCATAAACCCGAGCACATATGTGTCGCATTCAAACTCGACGCCTAACATAGATATTTTCAAACCCCAACAAATCATAGATAAATGAGCTGAACCACCAGTGGGGTTTGAAACAACTACGGGATCCACTACCATGCTAGTAATTAAGTGAAGAGGTTCAACCACAGAACTAGATATAAATGAATGTGAAGTGCCAAAATCAAAAAGTGTTCTAATAAGATGGTTTGAAAGAGAAACTAAACCTTCCATAGAAATTTTTCTACCTCTATCAGGAGCACTGATCGTGAGAGCATGCACCTGCCTACCAGAAGTTCCTGCCCTTTGACCATGTCCCTATGATCCCTGTTTCTTCGGGCATTCTCTACCAAAGTGTCTAACTTCTCCACAATTAAAGCAAGTGTTCTTCATTTTTTACAGTCTTTGATCAAATGACCCTCTTTCCCACAACTTTGACACTTCCTTTTCTTCTTACCCTTTTCATCCTTTCCTCCTTTCTTATGTTTCTGTTGTTCTTGTTGTTGTCCCTTATTTGGCCATGTCTACTTGTTTTGCGTTGTTTCCTCAGCTTTAACCTCCTTCTTCTCCCCTTTCTCTTCCTCATACATCAAGGCCATATCAACAAGTCTTTCAAAGGTGACTCCCATTGGGATGTGGGACATGGCTAACCAATGAGGGGTTTCATTTAGCCATTTAGTAAACTGCAAAGCCTTCTTATGCAGAGTGTCCACCAGTTCCAGTCCAAATCTTGTGAGTTGGTTAAATTTGTTCACATACTCTTTATCGGTCAAGTTACCTTGTTTGAGTGCTAAGAACCTCTCAATCTGCATGCTCTTCTCAGCTTGGGAAAGGAATTTCATCTCAAACCTCTGTCTAAAGTCACCCCAAGTTTCCACCGAATGACCTGCTTGGATTACCTCTCACCAAAATGAAGCTTCATCCTTAAATAGCCAAGAAGCTAACATAATCTTTCTTTGATCCTCTACTTCAAAGATTACAAACAAATCCTCGGTCTCCTTGAGCCAGTTCCTAGCTTCCATAAACATCTCGGTTCCATGAAACGGCTTCCTTCCCATAGCACGGAAATCTTTGCAGATCTTTGAGAAGTTGTCTGCCTGCGGAGGAGGAGGAGGAACAACGTGTGCAGCTAGGGGAGGAATGTTTCCTTGGCCTTTGGCAGGCATCGTGGCTTCCAGATACCTACAAAACCATCTTGGTATCGTAACACCCTCTGGAATGCTGGGTTCCCCAGACATGCTGAAAAAGAAAACGAAAGAGATTCAGACAAGGGATCGAAAGATATTACTTATGGATTTTCGGGGAATGTTTTTCAAAACAGACTTTTCTTTTTGAAAATGCATTCTTTTAAAACCTTTTTGAAAATAGGTTTCAAAAACTTTTATCTAATCTAGTAACCTTTAGCTCAAAGATATTACTTGTGACACCCCATGTCCGTTAATGTCACTCACAAAGGGAATGCATTAAGTTTCGTGAAGCGTTATAGTAAACAGAATAGAAATATTTATAAGACAGACATATATAACAACACAGAATAAAAAAACTTTATTTATCATAAGATACCATGGTCTAAAAACATCATATGTCTGAAACACAAAAGCCTATTACAACATAAAAGCTACTGTCTTGTATTTCAAAAATATCAGAGTTCATAAAAGAAATAAAATTCCCCAAAAACAAAATATAGTTATAGCAACAAGTATAGGAGCTTGAGCCATACGTATCAGCAGCTCCAGCTAAAGTAAGCAGAATCACGGTCAAGCCTGAGTGTTTCCTCCCTGAGAACTTGGGGTGGGGGGAAATGGAAGAAAGAAGGAGAAACAAAAAGGGTCAGACATAAAGTCTAGCGAGTCTAGTAACTTTTAGAAAGTAAATAAATAAAAGTAGCATGACAGGCTTATAAAGTGGATAAGAGAGATTACTACATAAAATACAGGTGTGACAAGGTAGACAGGATAAGGTGTATGCGCTTCCCTAATGATTACTCTGTACTATTACCAGTATATCCAGAATAAGATGATCCCTTCCACTATAAGGTGGTAGACTTAGGCATACGTCCAAATGTACCTTAACTACTACCCTAATCGATTGGCTCCATAATACGCTTTGATACTCTGTGCTGGCCCCACCGTAGAATGTATCACGTCCTAAAGTGGCAACCCCTCGCTGATATACACAACCCCATATCTACAGGTGTCACGGACGTCTTATCCCCTTTTGCCTGTCTCTTGCACGCACATGGCCCGGTCGGTTTGCGCCGCCCACAATGTCCTCCAAGTTTGGATCTCTTACAATCAGTCCAGTAAGCGTGCCCCTTCTCTGACCTAGTACAGAGTACATGTTTTGATACTTACCCCGGATTACTGGATGAAATGGGTCCCACACAATATGATATAAGCTCTCTGCTTTGTCTTATATCCCCCACTAGGTTTTCCATTTGATTATGTATACCACTCGGTGTCTTTAATTACATACCTTTATTATTTCCATCGGTTATGTATAACACTAGGTGTCTTTAATTACATAACCTTATCGGGTTAAGTTTGTAGGCCTATATGTAAATATTACCTACCCCCTCCAGGTTTGCTTAACCCATCTACTATCCAATCAATTTTACTTAACCCTAACTTTAGTTCATAATCACAAAATCCCTATGGATTAGATTAGATTAAGTAGTCCAATTTATTACTATATCCATTTATGGTTTATAATGGGCTAAACCTCCCACATCAGGCCTATAACCTGTGGATGCTGGATATGCCGGTCGGGTCTGGGTAGACTTCTTCCATAAGTTGGGCTTAACCTCATGTCATAGCCCCTCATATTTGCACAGTTAGACCTCTCGCATTAGTTTCAACATTAGTGGTTGCTGGATATGCCGGTTGGGTTCGGACAAACTTCCACCACTAATGCAACTTAACCTCGTGTCATAAGTGCAACTACAATTTCTAGTTGTAACTATTAGACATTTCATTCTTATCCAATTCTTATCTATGTCTTTATAGGTGATTATGCCCCTTTTCCCCCATTTTGAATTAAATGTCCACTTCATATAAACATTATTTAAATTATGTCAATTCTAACCTTTTTTCCCCCGTTCCCTAACGAACGCATTCACATATGTTTGACGGCATTTAGGCTATAAAGTAGCCTAGTCATAAACAATAAAAGGGAAAGGTTATGGGAAAAATGACAATAGTGATCATTCTAAAAGTGACATAAACATATATACTGGCATAGACAAGTAATAGGCATAATAAGGTGGACATGAAAATATAACTAGTAAAAAGTGTAATGATAAAACTAGATCCAATATACTTAGGATGAACAGATCCAAATAAGAATTCATATGTCTAATAATGACAGATCTCAATTAATCACAATATGATGATCTAGATCTAACAAAGGTTCAATTGTCCATATAATGATAATCCCAAATTAACCACAAACTTGAAAAAGGTTCAGATCCACAAAGGTGGCATGATAAACTAATCACTGGTGAATTAGATCTATAAATATAGATCTAGCATAATAAAGTTTGAGGTCCAAGAACAACATAGATTCATGATTCAAGACAGATCCAAATCACAGTACTATCACGTTTTACTTTTAATCATTTAAATCTAAAAGTAACCTAGAACTCACAGTGTTTGGATTAAAAGAAAAGGTAGAAAATAGTTGAGGTTGGATCTACACTTGAATCTCTAAGTTTGATTTGCAAAGTTGACCGATGCTGAAGAAAGGATCCATCTCAGTTCAAATACCTATAGCATTTGGCCTCCATGATTTCCAATAAAGAAAACAGGAGAAATGGACACATATTTATAGCTGCCAGCCCTTATGAAACTGGGGGATCGACTCCCAAGAGCCGAAAATTTGCCGCCTTCTGCCATTTTGATTTTTGAATGATTTTGGATAAGGTTCTGACTCATATGTATATATATAATTCTTCTACGCGTATACAAACATAAAATCCTCATAACTTGTTCATACGGTGTCCGTTTTACGCAAACCAAAATTTTATCTTAACCAGAATTTCGAGATGGACGCAATGGCGCTGTCCGTTTCCCTTAATTCCAAATATTAAATTAATTATTATTTAATTTATCCTATTTTAGTGTTGTTAAAAATATGGGGTGTTACAGAAATAGTTTTTTTATTTTCGCCAACCAATTTGACAAAATATGTGATATAATTTATGTAATAATAGAAATTCCAAAGACGGTAAATAAAAGAAGGTAGCAGCAGTAAGGGTTCACTTAAATTATATGGAACCAAGGGTAAATGTGATGAACAGGGAATATAACCTATTATAATCAGTATTATGAATAGGGATGAAATTTAATAGATAGACTTGTCCTAAGGACAAGTGGAATTATAACATGGGTTATAATAAAAGGCGAAATTTGGACTTATTAATAAACCTTAGTTAAGGGAACTAAGTTAATAAGTAAACCCACAACAACGGTTGTGGTAACGGTATAACATGTGGTTAAAATTACATGATAAAAAGAAGAGGCTTATTATTAATGAAATTATGAATAGGGAAATATTATGTTTAATGAATGTAATAAAAATAAGTGGAAGTCTATTCCGACAGTGTAGGGCCGATTAGATAAAATAAGTGGCTCATAGATATGTTTTAATCCGGCATTGTGGGGCTGATTAGGGAAAGCCTAAATATAAGCTAATAAACCAGTAACTTGAATGGAAAATGAATGTGTAAATAATCAAGTCAATTAACAATGTGATAAGTTAAAGCAAGTAGTGATTAAAAGATTAGACGTAGGATCTAATAACGCGATGGCGCGATGCTCTTGGACCAGTCCATATGCGTAGAAATGAAGAACCCGACGGGGTAGATCATCGCGGTGTCTGGAGACACGAGTGGAGCACGTCCAACTGATTATTCTATAGGACTAAAGAAAGCATGAGGCTTCTACTGGTCATGGTAGGGTATTCTGAGATGGCCCTTTGAGGAACAACCGGATGAAGCTGTCACTTGGAGGCAAGTCTTTTGCATCATCTAGAGTATACCTTGACTACGACTATGGTATGACAGTCAGAAGGCTGTGGCATATGGCGTTGGGTAATTCGGCGGTTTGCCTCGCTCTGGGAGAAGGTTTTCAAAACAAAATTAAGGATAGTAATCGATGGATACCTGTCATAACAGTCAGTGGGATGTAGAAAGACGATAGTTAAACCAACAGACCAATGATTTTTCACTATCGGGATGTTGGTTGAGGGACACGACAAATTGGATGTTAGATTCATTGATAGTGGCATGTTATTAGCTCTTAATGTAGTCTTTCATAAGTTGAGGGAGGGGCCAGGGTAGGACCCTAGCCACCATGAAAAAAGACATACCATGTGTAGATATTTGTAATATAAGCCCAATGAAGCTGTTCTTTATAAATATCGAAAGCTGCCAACTGAGTTCCATGCATTGGATGCAGCACTATTATAAAACTCGATTTATAGTAGGCGGTACGTTCATGAGGGGGTCTATATACATGCACTGGGTGGTGTAATCTAGGAATTAGGGCATTACTTTGGGTCATGACGTGGTTCGAACGAGCAGTTCAGATATGAGGATCTGTACGCTTAAGTGGCATAGCGATGGTGGTTCTATGTGGTTATGATAACGATAGATATTATTGTACGTGGTTTGGTACATGATAGAAGTTGTGCATGCTTCCATGGTGTGGCGGCGGAGACCGTATAAGGAGGGTACTGTAACTACATATATAATATATTAGGTTTAATCTACTGGGGTAGACGGGTGCGACGTAGGTGTAGAGCCTAGAGTGTTGTTATCCCAAGAAAATGTAATTGAACGGTATGTATAGTGTTATTTCAGAATGTATAATTTGTCCTCTCACCATAACTTGTGTTCTAACCCCCTCCTCATAACATACTCGCAGGTTAGATTATGGCAGAGATTTGGTATCCTTTGAACACTTGTTATGTAGTGTCATTATTTTGGTAAGGCAATATTTGATTGCCAATTTTTATCCATTACGTTGTGAGATGTTTTAACGAGCTCTGATATATTTTATGATCTCTCTTTTTTGTAAGATACTTGACAATCCAACTCAAGTTTCAATCGATTTAGATTTATAATTTTTTTTAAAAAACCCGGACCCACTGAAATTTGGGTTGTTACATCTAGTACCAAAGCTCAGGTTTTGGATTCCTGAGTATAGCTAGTGAGTGGCATATTTGTACTTTGAAAATATAAATATTATATATGTATATATTATACCTAAATTCATCAGAGAGACCCACTTTTGATTTGAATCACATTTGAGAAGTTTTGATTAATGAGCTAGTGCATCCATGATTAGGATTTTGGAGGGTCCTAAGGGTAAGATTTGGCCTAGCTTCGTTATAGGGTGTACGATAGGTCGAAGGATCTATGGGAAAGTTCATGTGTGGGTACTTGGAAATGCACGATAATCTAGATTGTGGGCTAGAAGGAGTGTTTCGTCGATGAGTAGATGGACTAGGAATATATATATATATATATATATATATATATATATATATATGGCATGCATGGGCAACACGAAGATTGAACGCTACTCGGGAATGAGAAAAGCAGCAGAGGAATTTATATGGAAGAGCGTGAGACGAGGATGGCATAGGTTGGCTAGGATAATTGAGGCTCAAATATCTGGAAGTTGTAAGGAATGGTACTTATTAAGCATGGCTATGGAAAAATACAATTTGGATGACATAAAGTTAAGTGTAAGGAATTATTGGGAAATATATAACAATGGACAAGAAAAGGTTACGACGAACTTGGTTTGGAATTTATTTTAGTTTGGAAGCAAAGATGCGCTGTTTGGATGGTAAATGGACATCGGAAAATTTAATTGAGTTTGAGCGGTTGAGCAACCGGCCCAAAGATATTTTGGATGCAGCAGAGAAGGTAGGAAATAGAAGTGCAGAGGATACAATGTAAAATGGCTATGCATGCATGCGAAAAAAATATTACTTGCGTCTGGTTCTACATAGGATCCGCTTCAATCGAAACTGCATTGACCCAGGCCGATAGTGCATCGACCCACCGGGTGCAAATCACATGAATACAAGTCGACAAAGCCGAGGCTTCTTCACTTCCATTCTTCCCCCAAAACGAAGCAGGCGACCCAAAGCCCTCCACTTCCTCTAGCCACCACCGCTTCATTTTAGCTTTGTTTTTCCAAGTTTATATCCAAATCGAAGTGTGCTCCGTCCTCTTTGCAGATCTACATGATTCATTAGCCAATTCAAAGATTTTTCACCATGCCTCCATCCTCATCCCTAGCCACCCAATTTACCCGATTGGCGCTACAGGATATTGTGTGGTGCAAAAACAATAAGAAGATCACTCAGGATTGCATGGATTCAGCCGGCTACACTTTGCTGATGGGGAGATCAGTGAAGTTTGATGACTTTCAGGGGCACGGCTTGAACAACTTTTCATTGATACTAGATTGCACTGCATTTTGAGTCATACGATGTGTCCTAGCGTCGCGTATCTGAGGTTAGGCTGGATTTATGATGCTAACATTCAGACTAGGCATATGGGAGATAAGATTATTTTTTAGTCTGAGGTTAAGGGTACAACCATTTCTTTTATTAAAACTTAGTCTAGTCAGGTGTTGAGTATTACAACACATGGAGCTGATTTAGACCATACACAGATGCATGATTAGGATGTGTAAGAACAGATATTTGTAGATCCCCAGCATCCTGATTGGGGTATTCATGGTTTAACCCCTTTAACTCAGATTATTATTAGGATTTTACAGTGTAACCTCATAGCTAAGACGGGAGCTATGAGCATGTAGTACCATTGGTTAGGCATGCTGCATATTCCATTATGGCTGGTTGTGAGGTTAATCGGGCTAGGGATATTATGGCCTAGTATGGAGCTGGTAGTGGCAGGCGACAGTCGACTATTTCTTTTTACCACTTGTTGACGCCGATCTTTATATGGGCCCACATGCCTTTGGAGCATGAGGGCTCTATCGAGCAGGTGCATCCCTGGATTGATATAGATAGCCTACATAGGATGCACATTCAGTTGGCCTAGCTATAGGCTCCATAGCCATGCATGTAGAAGAGCATGAGGCTGCACTTGGATAGAAGGAGGAGGAGTCTGTGATTCAGCAGCAGTCGCAGCAGCATGAGTACCAGCCATAGTATGGATATCAACCTATACCTCAGGGATATCCAGGAGAGGTACCACCTTATTGGGGAGGCGCATGACCTTCTGAGCCACTGTAGTGGGGCCCTTGGCTCGGAGAGAGGAGACAAGGTAAGATGCCCCCTCACTAGTAAACGCACAAATATTAGTTGATAATTGCCAAATGTTTTTTAATCCTAGGTCATCTTCTTTAGCGGTTCTCATCCTCTGTTTATCAAACGCTACAAGGATCATTGTTCACTAGTATATACATACTAGTGTATTGGTTACATAATATATTACGCATCATTGAACACTTTGAAAAATCAGAGTTTTAGTACTTGAAGCAAAATAATTTGAGTGAGTACGT
Organism: Allium sativum; assembly: GCA_030737875.1. Lineage (NCBI taxonomy): Eukaryota > Viridiplantae > Streptophyta > Magnoliopsida > Asparagales > Amaryllidaceae > Allium > Allium sativum. The sequence goes on along the minus strand of CM060926.1, from coordinate 602,936,341 downwards.
TATATCAATTTCACACAGCTAACACTTAATGATTTTGCATCCTTCTACATGACTATACATGCATAAATTCTTTAATATATTGACACATATGTACGTAGTATATCAGGCTAACATATTTATTACTTGCATTAGTTACTACTTGGGGGTAGTATATAATCTGGTGCTATCATATATAAGAAAGTTTTCACTAAGCTAAGTTCTAGCTTAATCTTTACTACGTGTAGTATATAAACTCACATGCTATCATTTAAGGGTATTAAAACTAAGTTAAGTCCCAACTTAATATATCCCTTAAACCCAAACCCAGCTATTACGTAACGTAACAAATCCTGCTATATAAACCTGGTAAGTCCCATTTCAAAATCTGTTATTTTTATTAAATAATTCATGGACTTGGTGAGGTAAAGCTTTGCGAGAATATGGTCACCTGAAACTTCTCATGCACGCATATACTAGTGCTTATATATATTCTCTCCAGGACTTACGCAGTAACAATATAATGTTTTACCTTAATTCTTTCCCCAGACAATTCGAACATTCCTACATGCTGCTACAAAACGTGGTCAGCACTACTTTGAAGTATGTAGTTTCCTTTTTCTTTTATTTATAATATAAGTTACTGACTTTGGAAAGATAAAACTTGGGCAAGCTTGTGGTTCCCTGCGTTCTTCCCATGCATCCACGTTTTTGTGCATATATATATACACACACACACACACACAATATAGCTCACGCAAGTACCAGTATATAACATTATACCCAAGCTCACAAGTCAATTGCCTTGGTAATTGTAAATTGTTTAAATATCAACCATTATAACATTGAAATACAACTCAACAAGCTAGTACAAAACTTTTTACACATTCCGAGGTTTCCTACTTGCAATAGTACCTCACTAGTTCAGCATTTTTATAGCAATTGTAACCCAAAGCATTGTTACTCCCTCATGCACACAATATAAAATTGTTATATTTTAACACCATCACATGGTTATTTTTTGCATGAGAATATCAATCTGATACATCCATGTTGTCCATGCTTTGGTGCTTATATAAATATAGTATGCATAGGAAAATGAGCTACATGCTTCTAATTCACGGCAACTTTAAAATGCTCTCATTACTTTCGCTTTTCATACTATTTCTAACAGCTAAACTCATATTTTCCTGACTTTATTACATAATAATTTCAATCATTTCCCCTCATTAGCATTTCAGAAAATTAAATGGTTCATATCATTACACATTCCTGGCAATTCATATGCTGAATTAACTAGTTTCTAGTATAAGTTTTTCGAACAAGCAAACATTTAAACATTGCGAACTTAATAATCGTCCAGCAACATACACACTCAAAACATTTATTCTTCCTAGCATTTAACTTCGTAGTTCCAAGTAGTACTTCCAAGTGTTTTACTAAGCTTCTTCATTTCCTGCATAAGCATCAAAGGTTGCCTCATATTTATAGAGACACCCCATTGATGCCAATAGCAAATAGGGTCAGACGTTTTTCTGGTGTGAGAATATACAAGGTTACTTAAATAAACAATTTCAACCATGCATATTAAGTTATAGGTTTAGATATCATTATCCCAAGAGTTTACTCAATACAGCTTAATATTCATGCCAGGAATATCTCCCTGAGTTCCTAAATAAACGTTCATACAACCGAAATGCAACGCAAATAGCGAACTATCATTAACAAACCATATGACGCATCCAATGTCCTACATCCCTTAATGTTTGTCAAGTATTACTTTTCTGGATTACCCTATCCTAATTTCTATAGGTCATAATTCTTCCTACATTGAACACGTATGTGCACATTGTGTTTCCCAAACACACAAAGGCCTATGAGGCTTACACAAGCCATGTGCATGCTTAGTTTCCACCCTGGAACTAAATAGATCAAAGTATATATGGTTACCCTAAACATTTAATGACCTTTAAATAATTTAAGTGTTACCTTCCCCCCTTTATTCCCCATTTAACACAGAGTATATCAGGCTAACATATCTATTACTTGCATTTGTTACTACTTGCATGTAGTATATAATATGGTGCTATCACATATAAGAAATTTTTCACTAAGCAACCCCTCAAACAAACCGTCCAGAGTTTTGAAAGTCGTCTTATCGATACTATCATCCTCTACTCTCAGTTGATGAAATCACATGGCTAGATCCAACTTTGAGAAAACCAAAGTGCCTACTAATTATTCAAACAAGTCGTCAATCCTCTGTGGTGGATGCCCATTCTTTTTGGTGAGTTTATTCAACTCCCTATATTCCAGGCATGGACAGAGAGAGTCGTCTACCTTGGTCGCAAAGAAGACTGGAGATTCCCACTTAGATATACTCCTTATAATGAAGCACTTCTCTAATAACTCACCTACTTGTTTGTTGAGCTCCCTCCTCTCCCTAGGATCCATGTGGCGCACTGGTAAAGCGACTGGTTTCGCTTTCTCCACCAAGTTAATCCGAAAATCTATCTCTCGCCTTAGAGGTAATCCACTAACCTCATCAAATATGCTCGGAAAATTACTAACAATGTTAACTGATCAAAGATCATCAACGGAAGCATCAAGACAGTCTAGGAAACAGAGCATAACTTACCCCCGTGGGTTACAAGAAACCTCGAGAGTTCTACCATGGCATGTTAGAAGTTTAACAACTCTCCTTTCCCAGTCTAGAATAACACCATACATGATTAGCCAACCCATTCCTAGAATTAATTCATAACCCATAAAGCCTAGAACATATGCATCGCATTCAAATCTGATGCCCATAACAGAAGTTCTCCAACCCCTACACACCATGGATTAATGAGATGTTCCTCCTATGGGGTATGAGATTACAACAGGATCTGAAACAATAATAGTGTCTAGGTGCATATTACATAACACAGAATTGGATATGAATGAATGAGAAGCACCCGAATCAAAGAGAGTCCGAATAGGAGAGTCAAAAAGAGAAATCAAACCTTCGACGGTGACTTGCCTACCATGATCCGATCCACCATCCTCTAGAGCACGTACTTGTCCTCCAGATGATCTAGCCTTCTACCCTTGCTTGTTGGGGCATTGCCTAGTAAAATGTCTAACTTGACCACAACTGAAACAAGCATTCTTCATCTTCTTATAGTCTATCACGAAGTCTCCCAAATTCCTATAACCATGGCATTTAATCTCTGACTTGATCTAAACCTTATCAAACTTTGTAACACCCCATAAATTTAAATATTAAAGTTAACAAATTAATGAATACTTAACTTTAAATGTAAGAATCAAGGGAAACGGGTTACGGCATTATGTTCGTCTCGGAATTCTGGTTGAAATCTTTATGTTTGAGTTCGGGGTCTCACTGAACCTTTGTTTAATAGAAGTAAGGGTCATGGCATTCTTGGGATGAGATATGTGGAACCTATACTGCTCGATGTAGGCGACCAATGCATTCCAATAGGTGATCAATTTGGATTCCAACTCTCGAAACCACTTAGCAGCTATATCGGTTAATTAAAACATGGATTTTACGTAAATTGGACTTCGTAAAAAGAAGTTACGGCTATCGGAAGTTTCCATAAAATTCAAATAAATTCAAAAACAAATTCAGACTCAGAACTGGGATGGGCGGGAAATTTCCCGCCCAAGGCTAGGTCGAACTTAGTGTCGACCTCCCCCTATACAGGTCGACCTTAGTGTCGACCTGCCCCCTCCCCCCCACCCCGGCAGATCTGAGAGATGATGATTTTATGACTCAGTACTGAGTCATTAGGGCTAAGGTGTCACCCTATCTTGGCTGGATGGTTTTGATTGATTCTAGGTTGATCGGATGGCCTAAATTAATCCTAAATTCTATATAAACACATGTAGACTCAAACCCTAAAACCAAATAAAAAATCAGAACCATGGTCGTCTTGCTATCACCTTGCAACCTAGAGTAGCCGCCACCAACTAGAGGGAAAGTGAAGCTAATCAACTCAATTCGACTCAAAATTATAACAACAACAATGAATTCTACTTCGAAGGCGAGCTTAATCAATTTCAGAACTCAAGACCTTCTTTGAGTTGTGAGTTCAATTTCTTTAATAAGATAATTAATAAGATAATTGGGTTGAGTTATAAATTGGGTTATATAGCTATGTTTGTGAGACATTGGAAAAATGTTATAGTTTGTGAATATATGTTAGTTGTTCATAATGATAGTTTTGTTGTGGATTCCTTTTCATATGCCAAATCACTTAAGTTCAACTTGATTCATGTTTGATATCATTTTATATGCAAGTCTGGGTATAGATTATATGCTAGTTTCTACATGAATTATACACCAGTTTACATGTGAATCAAATAAAGTGACTATATGCAAGTTTGGGTGTAGATTATATGTTAGTTTCTATATGAATTGTACACAAGTTTACATGTGAATCAAATAAAGTGACTATATGCAAGTTTAGGTAGAAACTGGATTCACATATATGCAAGTTTACACGTTTACATTGAGATCTATGATGTACATAGTTTTATGTAAGTTTGTGACTATGGCCTATGCAAGTTTTGGATGAAAACTATATTATATATGCAAGTTCACACCTTTAGGCCCATGTTTAGATTTATGACAATAAAAAGTTTATGCAAGTTATGTTGAAATCCTTATTTGCAAGATTAGATCCATTTTGTGTGTTATGCAAATTTGCGATGTTTATTCCCTTTTATGTGTTAGACTAATTGCTAGTCTAATACACATATATATCATGATAAACGAATGAACAACGTGCAGACGATGGGGATAATATTGAATATACACATATTGAGGATTGATATAATGGCATTGAAAAAGGCATATAATTAAATTAAGACATTAATTGGAAAAAATGGCATTTATGGACATAATTGAGACAACTATGGACATAAGTATATTTGGAATTTATTTAAAAATTTTGAATAGGGATATTAATCCACTTTGGGGTTAAGTAAAAATGTGTAATAATAAACCACCTAAGACACGAGGTTAGACTCGTTTGTGGTGTAAGACTGCCCGGACCCGCCCGGCAAATCCAGCAGCCACAAATTCCAGTCTAATGTGAGAGGTTGAAGGCATGAATTAAATGCGTAACAGTTGTAAAGACACGAGGTTAGACTCGTTTGTGTTGTAAGACTGCCCGGACCTGCCCGGCAAATCCAGCTGCTACAAATGCCAGTCTAATGTGGGAGGTCTTTACAAGGTTACGATGTTAATGAATTAAGAAACACTTAACCAGATAAACATGTGGTGGGACATGAAGGGGATAATTGGGTGCTTCAGGTGGCTTATGGAATTAAGAGGGTGCCTGGGGTGGCATGTGCAATACGATTAGATGCACTTAACCAAGATTGAAACATGTAAGAAGACATGAATAAGAATGGGATTAAGTGGGGAAAAACTTTAGAGGGGACCAAGCATAGGTGGAAAGGATGTGCCATGCATGAGGGCCCTTTTCAAACCAGTAACCCATTAAGTATCTTTGTGGGCTCGACCCAAGTCGAGGACGGGACACGCATACTGGGTTTGATTGTAAGAGGTCAAAACGGATTAGCGGTGGCAACGCAAGCCCAACGGGGTCATATGCGTGTGTGGGCCCAGGCTGGTTGGTAAGAAGTTGTTGCATCGTGTAGATATAAGCCGTGCATTTTGGTGGTATCGGGTTGCCACTTTAGGGAGTCATACACCCCACTATGGGGCCAGCATGGGTATCTACGAGTTAGGGAGCCGATCGAATGGTGGTAGTGGGTACACCTAGTGGAGGTATGGGCAGATGGCACCCATGAAGGCAGCTAGGGGTACACGAAACTACCATTATCAATATTGAGTTCTATAAGGGGGATCAACTTTTATGGTGTTTGGTGTGGTGCAGTGTAGTAATTATCCTTTAGTGATTAGGTACGCCTTTAACGTTATCTTTGTTCATCTTATTTCCTTTGTTGCTCTGTCATACCCATTGGTTCACAGTCATTTCCTTATTTTCCAGTTTATGTCTTATCCTAGTTACTTAATGATTATATTTTTAAAGTTATTGCACTCGCCAGACTTTATGTCTGACCCCTTTTTGCCACCTCTTTTCTTTCTTTTCCCCAACCAGGTGCTCAGGGTGGGACTAGTACTAGTGGAGCTTGATTTGGACAGCTTTATCTCTTTCTTTTGGAAGTTGCTTGGATCGCTTAAGTAAAAGTTCAGCATATCTTATTTATTTATGGCTATTTTATGTAGGGGTTATGTCTTTCATTTTATGTACTCTGATTTAATCAAGATGGATATTATGTACTTGACTCTCGTCTTTGGTTTTTTTGATGCTGTAATCAAACTTATTTGTTTACCGCTGCAATGAATGATGTTTTAAATTTTTAAGTACTGTTTTATATCTGTCTTGTTGTTAAGTTTCTGTTCTATACACACTTAAAACGCGCCATAGAAGTTAATGCATTCCCTTTGTGAGTGACATTAATGGACGTGAAGTGTCACACGTGGTATCAAAGCTGAAGGTTACCAGAACATACAAGATATTTTGAAAAACTATTTTTCAAAAGCATTTTATAAAGAAATACTTTCAAACGTATGTTTTAAGGAGAATATCTTCCAGAGAAAAGTTTATTTTAAAAACATAACCCCAAGAGCCATATATCTTTATTTCGAATTCTCCGTTTGAATTTCTTCATTTTCTTTTCAGCATATCTGGAATTCCTGAGATACCCGAGGGGATACCAATACCAGGATGGTTTAGAAGGTATCTGGAAGCTAGGGCCCATGTCGCAGGCCCAGCAAATGCCCCTCCTCCTCCTCCTCCTCCCCGTGTTGACACTTTTGCAAAGATATGCAAGGGCTTTTGGGCAATGGGCGGGAAACCTTTCCACGGGTTGGAGATGTTTGTTGAAGTTCGAAATTGGCTAAAGGAGGTGGAAGAACTGTTTGGAATCTTTGAGGTAGAAGATGGAAGAAAGGTCCAGTTAGCTGCCTGGTTAATGAATGATGAGGCCTCGTTTTGGTGGGAGGTCACTAATGGAGAGCGTCCAGTTGATACATGGCCGGATTTCAGGCGTAGGTTTGAGGAAAAGTTTCTCTCACGGGCTGAAGGGAATCTATACGTGGAAAGGTTTTTGGCTTTGAGGCAGGGGAATCTATCAGTGAAAGAATACATTAACAAGTTCAATCAGTTGGCAAGATTTGGCCTGGACTTGGTGAATACTCCTGAAAAGAAGGCCCTGAGGTTTGTTAAGGGTTTGAACGAGCCGCTACATGGGTTAGCTATGACCCACATCCTTATGGGGGCCACCTTTGAGAGACTAGTTGACATGGCGCTTATGCATGAAGAGGAGAAAGGCGCCAATGCTAATAAGTCACCTGAGAAGAAAGGGGGTCAAAAGAAACCACAACAGCAACAGCAGAACAAGAAGGGTGGTAAAGACAACAATGGTAAGGGAAAGAAAATATGCTTTAACTGTGGGACACCAGGCCATCTAAGAAAAGACTGTAGGAAGAAGAAGACTGGTTGTTTCCACTGTGGCGAGGCAGGACATCTGATTAAGGACTGCCCAAAGAAAGGGCAGAGGGAAGGGCCTACCTCTGGAGGGCAGATTCAGGCTCTCATGGCACCAGGGCAGGCAAGGCGGCAGGTCCAGGATCTCGTTGTCCCACCGCTGCAAGAACGAGGTAGAACGATTTCCGTTGAAAGTTTAGTTTATCTTTTCGATCATCCTGTTCACACACTCTTTGATTCTGGCGCATCGCATTCTTTTATATCCACTGCTTTAGTTGAGACACTACACCTAAACACCAGTATAGTAGAGGATCCCTTAGTTGTTTCGAATCCAATTGGGGGCTCAGCCTATTTGTCGATGGTTTGTTTGGATTTCGAAATTTCTATGCTTAGCGTTGGGTTTAGACTTGATGCTTATGTCTTGGGCTTCACGCGCTATAGGTTAATTTTGGGCATGAATTGGCTATCCAATAATGGAGCCATCCTAGATTGTGAAAAGTGAGAGGTTAGGCTTATGACCCGCTTGGGCAACACTCTCGAAATTTCTTGTAATCCCATGAATTCTATTATGCTAAATTATCTAGAATCACTTGACGCGTCTGCTGAGAATTTGCAGTCAGTTAGATTGGTCCGTGAATACTCAGATGTCTTCGATGAAGTTCGAGGCTTACCCCCAAGGCGTGAGATAGACTTTCGGATATACTTAGTAGATAATGTAAAGCCAGTTGCATTACCAGTATGCCACATGGCTTCGAGAGAGAGAAGAGATCTCAGTAAGCAAGTGAAAGAATTGCTTGAGAAGGGGTTCATAAGAAGAAGTATTTCGTAGTGGGGTGCTCCATTCATTTTTGCTACAAAAGCTGATGGTTCACTTAGATTGTGCGTGGACTATAGAGAGCTGAATAAGCTAACAAAGAAGAACAGACACCCGTTACCGAGGATAGACGATTTATTCGATCAGTTGGTGGGAGCTTCGATTTTCTCGCAACTGGATTTAGCTACAGGGTTTCATCAACTAAGGGTGGCTGAAGATAGCATCGATAAGACTGCCTTTAGAACTCCTGAAAGTTTCTTCGAGTGGTTCGTCATGCCTTTTGGTTTGATGAATGCACTCGCATACATTGTTGACTTAATGAGCAGGGTGTTTAGGGAGTTTCTGAACAAGTTTGTGGTAGTCTTTGTAGACAACATTCTGGTTTTCTCTAAAAACGAAGAAGAGCATGCCCTACATCTTAGGGAAGTCTTAGAGACCCTATGAGCACATCAGCTAAAAGCTAAGTTCTCCAAATGCCATTTTTGGAGAAAAGAAGTGAGGTTCTTAGGACACGTGGTCTCTAAGGAAGGGATAGCTGTGGATCCCGCTAAGATAGTGGCAATCTAAGATTGGAAAACGCCTAAGAACGCAACCGAAGTAAGAAGCTTTTTAGGGCTGGCTGGCTATTATAGGAATTTCATTAAGGACTTCGCGAAGATATCAGCCCCTCTCACTCGATTAACAAAGAAGAATTTGACTTTTACTTGGGACGTTGACTGTGACGATGCTTTCCGACGTCTGAAGAGAGCTTTGACGACAACTCCAAATTTAGTTTTGCCACATGGGAGTAAGAAATTCACCGTATATACCGATGCTTGCAGGACAGGGCTTGGCGCAGTTTTAATGCAAGAGGAAAGGGTGATATGCTATGGTGGAAGGCAGTTGAAAGCCCATGAGAAAAATTACCCTACCCACGATTTAGAGTTGGCGGCCATAGTTTTTGCGCTTAAGTCGTGGCGTCATTATTTTCTTTGTGAAAGGTTTGAGTTGTATACAGACCATAAGTCGCTAAAGTATTTATTATCTCAAAAGGACCTAAACTCGAGGCAACAGAGATGGATGGAGTTTTTGGCATCCTATGATTTTGAGATCGCATATACCCCTGGCAAGGGTAACGTTGCAGCTGATGCCCTAAGTAGAAAGAAGTTAACTTTAAGTCCTTTGTTTCTAGAGCGATAGAGTTTAGAGTATATATCTTCCTTTGACTTCAGACCCTCTGTCGATTTTGTACCCTGATAGTTGGCATCATTAGAGGTGCAACCTACACTTTTGGGTCGAGTTGGAGAGGCACAGCGGAACGACCCACAGTTGGTCGAGATAGTAGGCAAGCTTATTGGAGGGGAGTCCTCAAGACATCTTGATAGATATGCTATAGATGAAAGAGGTTAGCTACGTAGAGATGGAAGACTTTGCGTACCACAAGACGAAAGTTTGAAGAAGGCAATTCTTGAATACTCGCATCGCTCTAAGATGACCATACATCCCGGTGGTGATAAGATGTACAGGGATATGAAGCGAGTTTTCTTTTGGGCCAGAATGAAAAAGGACGTGTCCGAGTTCGTTGCTAGATGCTTAGTGTGCCAACAAGTCAAGGCAAAGCAAAAGAAGCCCGGAGGTTTGCTCCATCCGTTAGAGATTCCGCTTTGGAAATGGGAAAGCGTTTCCATGGATTTTGTAGATGGGTAACCAAGATCGAGGAAGGGTAATACGGGGATTTGGGTAATTGTTGACCGACTTACTAAAAGTGCCCATTTTATTCCCGTAAAAAGTAAAAGGACCGCCGCATGGTTAGCATCTATTTACCTTCGAGGCATAGTTCGTTTGCACAACATATCCTCCAGCATTGTGAGCGATAGAGATCCTATTTTTACAAGCGAATTTTGGAAGAGTTTACAAGAGGCGGTTAGAACGCAATTATGCTTAAGTACAGCTTATCATCCTCAGACGGATGGCCAGATCGAGAGAGTGAATCAGATTCTAGAAGACCTTCTGAGGCTATGCACTCTAGACTTTGGAGGAATATGGGAAGAACACCTTCCACTAGTAGAGTTCGCCTATAATAATAGTTTTCAGGCTAGCATTGGCATGGCACCTTTTGAGGCTCTTTATGGACGACCGTGCCGATCACCTACATGTTGGTGGGAATCCACGGATAAGGTTTTGCTTGTACCCGACATGATTAGGGAGACTTCGGAGAAGATAGACCTGATTCGACGGCGAATGAAGACGGCACATGACCGACAGAAGTCATATGCCAATAAGAGATGAACCGATCTTGAGTTCAATGTTGGGGACATGGTTTTTATTAAGGTGTCACCATTGAGAAACGTAGTCCGCTTTGGATCAGCAGTGAAGTTGGCACCAAGGTTCGTAGGACCCTTTCCAATTACAGAGAGGATTGGGCAGATGTCGTATAGAGTAAAGTTGCCAGAGAAGCTCAGCGGAGTTCATGACGTGTTGCACATTTCACATTTGCGTAACTGTTTACACGATACGACGGAAGTGGTAGAGCCGAGCACACTCGAAGAAGTGGAAGTAGAGCGCAATGCCATGATTAGACGAGCTCCTACACGCATTCTCGGATCAAAGGTCAAAAAGCTTCGCAACAAAGAGGTCAAGTTGGTCAAAGTGCAATGGGGAGATGATCAAAGAGACGCGACTTGGGAGACGGAAGATAAGATGCGTACGTTGTACCCTTTCCTTTTTGAGGGTATGTTTTGATTTCTCCTTTTTCTACCGCTTTGTTGGTACTTGTCCTATCTTTTAGTATTATCTTTGCGATGACATCTTTGATCTTTAGTTAGGAAGAACCCTATGGTTGAAACATGTATTTGAGACATGTTATGTCTGATGGATGCAAATGGATGCAAGTGGTTGCTAGTGGTTGTTCGTGGATGCATATACACACACCTTAGGCACTAGATCGGCTAAATCACCTTCATATTGCATATAAATGTGTGAGCATATTTCATTTAATGGATGTATAATGGTTGTCATCATATGGATGCTGCATTTTGATGAATGGTTGTGCACACACGTAGAAATAATATGTATCGATTGGATTCTTTCACATACATAATGGACACATAGCACTATCATGATTTGCATTAAGGAGGTCAACTGAATCAGTAGACTACCTGATTTTGCATTAGATAAGGAACATATACATTACACTTCTTGCATATGTTTACAACATTAGAAATTTTGTAAGGACAGTGGATGCCTGTGTTTGATGGTTGAGTAGATGGATGATTGGATGTTAGGATATGCATTCTCCTTAACTTGGAGATTTCGAGTGTCGAAATCCTTTATGGAGGGGAGAATGTAACACCCTATAAATTTAAATATTAAAGTTAACAAATTAAAGAATACTTAACTTTCAGTGTAAGAATCAAGGGAAACAGGTTAGTCCATTGTGTTCGTCTCGGAATTCTGGTTGAGATGTCCGAGTTTGAGTAAATTGGACTTCGTATGAAGAAGTTATGGCTGTCGGAAGTTTCCAGAAAATTCAAAAACGAATTCATACTCAGAACTGGGCAGATCGGGAAATTTCCCGCCCAAGGCCAGGTCGACCTAGGGTCGACCTTAGTGTCTACCTCCCCCTATACAGGTCGACCTTAGTGTCGACCTAGGTGTCGACCAGCCCCCGCACTCCCCGGGCAGATTTGAGAGATGACGATTTTGTGACTCAGTGCTGAGTCATTAGGGTTGAGGTGTAACCCTATCTTTGCTGGATGGTTTTTATTGATTCTAGGTCGATCGGATGGCCTAAATTAATCCTAAATTCTATGTAAACACATGTAGACTCAAACCCTAAAACCAAATAAAAAATTAGAACCATGGCCTTCATGCTATCACCTTGCAACCTAGAGTGCCGCCACCAACTAGAGGGAAAGTGAAGCTAATCAACTCAATTCAACTCAAAATTATAACAACAACAATGAATTCTACTTCAAATGCGAGCTTAATCAATTTCAGAACTCAGATTCCAGAACTAAAGACCTTCGTTGAGTTGTGAGTTCAATTTCTTTAATAAGATAATTAATAAGATAATTGGGTTGAGTTATAAATTGGGTTATATAGCTATGTTTGAAAAAATGTGATAGTTTGTGAATATATGTTAGTTGTTCATAATGATAGTTTTGTTGTGGATTCCTTTTCATATGCCAAATCACCTAAGTTCAACTTGATTCACGTTTGATATCATTTTATATGCAAGTTTGGGTATAGATTATATGATAGTTTCTATATGAATTATACACTAGTTAACATGTGAATCAAATAAAGTGACTATATGCAAGTTTGGGAGTAGATTATATGTTAGTTTCTATATGAATTGTACACAAGTTTACATGTGAATCAAATAAAGTGACCATATGCAAGTTTAGGTAGAACTTGGATTTACATATATGCAAGTATACACCTTTAGACTGAGATCTATGATGTACATAGTTTTATGTAAGTTTGTGACTATGGCCTATGCAAGTTTTGGATGAAAACTATATTATATATGCAAGTTCACACCTTTTGGCCTATGTTTAGATTTATGACAATAACAAGTTTATGCAAGTTATGTTGAAATCCTTATTTGCAAGATTAGATCCATTTTGTGTGTTATGCAAATTTGCGATGTTTATTCCCTTTTATGTGTTAGACTAATTGCTGGTCTAATATACATATATGTCAGGATAAACAAACGAACAACGTGGGGACGATGGGGGTAATATTGAATATACACATAATGAGGATTGGCATAATGGCCTTGAAAAAGCATATAATTAAATTAAGACATTAATTGAAAAAAAGGGCATTTATGGACATAATTGAGACAATTATGGACATAAGTATATTTGGAATTTATTTACAAATTTTGAATAGGGATATTAAACTACTTTGGGGTTAAATAAAAATGGGTAATAATAAACGGACTAAGACACGAGGTTAGACACGTTTGTGGTGTAAGACTGCCCGGACCCGCCCGGCAAATCCAGCAGCCATAAATGCCAGTCTAATGTGAGAGGTCGAAGGCATGAATTAAATGCGTAATAGTTGTAAAGACACGAGGTTAGACTCGTTTGTGGTGTAAGACTGCCCGGACCCGCCCGACAAATCCAGCTGCCACAAATGCCAGTCTAATGTGGGAGGTCTTTACAAGGTTACGGTGTTAATGAATTAAGAAACACTTAACCAGATAAAGATGTTGTGGGAGACGAGGGGGTTAAGTGGGTGCTTCGAGTGGCTTATGGAATTAAGAGGGTGCCTTGGGTGGCATGTGAAATACGATTAGATGCACTTAACCAAGATTGAAACATGTAAGAAGACATGAATAAGAATGGGATTAAGTGGGGAAAAACTTTAGAGGGGACCAAGCATAGGTGGAAAGGTTGTGTCATGCATGGGGGCCTTTTCAAACCAGTAACCCATTAAGTATCTTTGTGGGCTCGACCCAAGTCGAGGACGGGACACCCGTACTGGGTTTGATTGTAAGAGGTCAAAACGGATTAGCGGTGGCAACGCAAGCCCAACGAGGTCATATGCGTGTGTGGGCCCAGGCAGGTTGGTAAGACGTTGTTGCATTGTGTAGATATAAGCCGTGCATTTTGGTGGTATCGGGTTGCCACTTTAGGGAGTCATACACCCCACTATGGGGCCAGCACGGGTATCTACGAGTTAGGGAGCCGATCGAATGGGGGTAGTGGGTACACCTAGTGGAGGTAGGGGCAGATGACACCCATGAAGGCTGCTAGGGGTACACGAAACTACCATTATCATTATTGAGTTCTATAGGCAGGATCAACTTTTAGGGTGTTTGGTGTGGTGTAGTGTAGTAATTATCCTATAGTGATTAGGTACGCCTTTAACGTTATCTTTGTTCATCTTATTTCCTTTATTGCTCTGTCATACCCATCGGTTCACAGTCATTTCCTTATTTTCTAGCTTATGCCTTGTCCTAGCTACTTAATGATTATATTGTTAAAATTATTGCACTCACCACACTTTATGTCTGACCCCGTTTTGTTCAACCTCTTTTCTTTCTTCCCCCTTCCCCCCAAGGTGCTCAGGGTGGGACTAATACTAGTGGAGCTTGATTTGGACAGCTTTATCTCTTTCTTTTGGAAGTTGCTTGGATCGCCGAAGTAAAAGTTCAACCTATCTTATTTATTTATTGCTATTTTATGTGGGGGTTATATCTTTCATTTTATGTACTCTGGTTTAGTCAAAATGGATATTATGTATTTGACTCTAGTCTTTGGTTTTTTTCGATGATGTAATCAAACTTATTTGTTTACCGCTGTAATGAATGAAGTTTTAAATTTTTAGCAGCTGTTTTATATCTGTCTTGTTGTTAAGTTTCTGTTCTATACACACTTAAAATGCTTCAAAGAAGTTAATGCATTCCCTTTGTAAGTGACATTAATGGACGTGGGGTATCACAAACTTTGCTCCCTTCTTTGATACCCTCTTCTTGGGCCACATTTCTTTTTCTTAGCCTTGGTTTTTTGAGCATTTTTATCCTCAGTCTTAACTTCTTTCTTCTCTTTACCATCCTCGTGCATCAAGGCCATGTCAACTGGCCTCTTGAAAGTCGCTTCCATTAGGATATGGGTCAATGCTAGTCCTTGCAGCGGTTGGTTTAATCCTTTTGCGAACCTTAAAGCTTTCTTATGTGGAATGTTCACCAAATCCAAACCGAATCTTGCTAGTTGATTGAAACTATTAACACATTCCTACATTGACATATCTCCTTGTTTCAAATTCAAAAACTTCTCCATTTGCATTCATTCCTCAGTTTGTGACACGAATTTCATTTCAAATCTGTGCCTAAACTCATCCCAAGTGGCTACCGCCTTCCCTGCCTGAGTTGCCTCTCACCGGTACAATGCTTCGTCCTTCAATTGCCAAGCTACAAACTGAATTTTTCCCCTATCATTGAGATCCAACAAGTTAAACACATTCTACGTTTCTCTAAGCCAATTGCATGCCTCCATAAAACTCTCAATACCACAAAACGACTTGCCTCCCATCGTGCAGAAGACCTTATAAAGCTTAGAAAAATTGACTATAGGATTGGGTGGAGCTACTACAGATGCACCTAGAGGTGGGGCATTGCCTTGCACTTCGGTAGGTGTCGTAGTCTCTAATTATCTACAGAACTATGTCGGAAGTAGAATGCTCTTGCCAAGACTAGGATCCCCGGACATGCTGAACAGAGACGACACATGGATTCAGAAAGAGATCAAAGGAATATTGTAAATGACTTGAGGGGATATACTTTTCGAAATTGGTTTTATCTGAAAATCTTTAATTTGAAAAATACTTTTCCAAAAACTTTTTCTCTGATCTTGTAACCTTTGGCTCTAATACCAAATGTAACACCCTATGTCCCTTAATGTCACCCATATGAGGATACATTGAGTTTTGTGAAGAGCAATAATAATACAGAGACTAAATTTAATAAGACAGAATGTAAAATGCAGTGGAAAATTTCAAACGTGTACTTCAAATAAATTTCAACCATACATTTCTGTAACATCCCAGGTCCATTAATGTCACTCACAAAGGGAAGCATTAACGTCAATGGAGCATTTTAAGTGTGTACAGAACAGAAACTTAACTACAAGACAGATATAAACAGTACTTAAAACTTTATTCATTGCAGCTGTAAACACATAAGTTTGATTACATCATCAAAAACTAGAGTAAAAGTACATAATATCCATCTAGACTAAATCAAAGTACATAAATTGAAAGACATAACCCCAGTACAAAATAGCCATAAATAAGAGAAGCTGAACTTTACTTCAGTGATCCAAGCAACTTCTAAAAGCAAGAGATAAAGCTGTCCAAAATCAAGCTCCACTGGTGCAGTTCCAACCTGAGCACCTGGGGGGTGGGGGGGGGGGAGGAAGAAAAGAGGAGGAAACAAAGGGGGTCAGACATAAAGTCTGGTGAGTGCGATAACTTTAACAATATAATTACCAAAATAACTAGGATAAGGCATAAGTTGGAAAATAAGAAAATGACTGTGAATAATTGAGTATGGCAGAGTAAACAAAGAAATAAGATTGAACGAAGATAACGTTAAAGGCGCACCTAAACCACTATAAGATAATTACTATACTGCACCACCACTAGTTACCCTAAGGTTGATCCCGCCTACAGAACTTAATAATGATAATGGTAGTTTCGTGCACCCCTAGTTGCCTTCATAGGTGCCGCCTGCCCCTATCTCCACTAGGTGTGCCCACTACCCCCATGTGATCGGCTCCCTAACTCGTAGATACCCGTACTGGTCCCACAGTGGGATGTATCACTCCCCAAAGTGGCAACCCAATACCACCAATAATGCACGGCTTATACCTACACGATGCAACAACGTCTTACCTACCATCCCGGGCCTACACACGCATATGAACCCATTGGACTTGCGTTGCCACCGCTAACCCGTTTTGGCCTCTTACACTCAAGCCCAGTATGTGTGTCCCGTCCTTGACTTGGGTCGAGCCCACAAAGATATGTATTGGTTACTGGTTGAAACGGGCCCCCATTACTTGACACAAGCTATCCATGTAAGCTTGGTCCCCTCTAGTACATCCCACTTAACCCTCTTCTTAGTCATGTTCACTTACATGTTTCAATTTTGGTTAAGTATTTCTAATCGTATTTCAAATGCCACCCAAGGCACCCACTAGATTCCACATGCCACCCAAGGCACCTACTTAACCCCCTCATGTCCTACTACATGTTTATCTGGTTAAGTGTTTCTTAATTCGTTAAGATTGTAACCTTATAAAGACCTCTCACATTAGACTGGCATTTGTGGCAGCTGGATTTGTCGGGCGGGTCCGGGTAGTCTTACACCACAAAAGTGCCTAACCTCGTGTCTTTACAACTGTTATGCATTTAGTTTATGACTAAGACCTCCCATATTAGACTGATATTTGTGGCAGCTGGATTTGCCGGCCGGGTCCGGGCAGTCTTACACCACAAAAGAGCCTAACCTTGTGTCTTAGACGATTAATTACACCTAATTAATCATTCCCAATTTGAATTAATTTCCCTATTCAAATTCCAAATTTAACTATGGCCATAATTGACTCAATTATGTCTAGGGTTTTCAATGAGTCGTGTTGGGTCGGGTTCGGGTCGGGCTCGAGTTGATTTATAAATGGGTCGGGTCAACCTGTTTATTAAACGGGTCATATTTTCCCAACCCTAACCCGACTCATTTATAAACGGGTTGACCCGACCCGACCCGCGTTGCCTGTTTGACTAAATGGGTCGTGTTGGGTCGGGTTTACCTGTTTGACCCATTGATAGATATTGCCTACTAATATAAGCAACAAAAGAGCAAAATCACCAACATGCACACTGTTATATAATCACCAACATGCAACAAGTTGCAAAGTCACCAACAGAAAACACATATATAGAGCATGAAATCCCCATATTTAAAAATCATTTTCTATACATAAGTATATATTCTCATAATGCATAAATTAAAGACTAGTAGTATGCAAGAGATACAGTTGTTATAACTAAAATATAACTAACAACATATAAGAATAAATTGGTAAAATATAACAGCTTACATATACGAGCATACTGATTACTGCATACATAAAAGATTAACACTAATAGTATACATAAAAGACAAATAGTATGGAAGAGATACAATATATAATCGGGTTTGGCGGGTCAAAATCGGGTTAGTGGGTCAACCCTAAACCCACCCATTTATAAATGGGTCAAATTCGGGTTGACCCGAAAATGACTCACAAACTAAATGGGTCGGGTTAACCTGCTAATTTTCGTGTGGGTCACGGGTCGGTAGAAAATTGACAGCCCTAATTATGTCCATCTATTTATGGTACGTAAAATCATACCAATTTTCATCACAAATTAATTTTATGCCATTTAAGGCATTTATGCTAATTCTCAATATTAAATATTTTAATATTATCCCATTGCCCCACGTTGTACGTTCTTTCGTTTAACGTAAAATATATGTTAGACTCGAATAGTTTAACTCATGGAATAAAGAGAAAACATCATAACATACATATAGATAAAACAAGATCTAAACATAAGGGGTAAACTTGCATGTGTGAATGATGTTCTACATCTAAAACTTGCATAGGCCAAAGTTACAACTTGCATAAAACTACATATGTCATAGATCCAAATCTAAAGGTGTAAACTTGCATAGGAAATAACCACAAACTTGCATAACATGATTCATATTCCAAACTCATATATTTATATAAACTTGCATATGTGATTTATGCAACATAAAAATGGTGTAAACTTACATCTAAACATGTAAACTAGCATGTAGAATCTTGCATATAACTCACACATGTCATAGCCTAACTTTAGATCTAAAATAGATGTCATGAAACATGTAAGATTATACATAATTTTCACTAACTTGCATATGATTCATGTCTAAATCAATATCTAAACTTGCATATATACATATGATTTATCATATGAATCAACATAACCAAACTAGCATGTGAACAACATGATGATTTGATTATACATGTTGGTGGGAGTTTACAGATAAGATCTTGCTTGTGCCCGATATGATTAGAGAGACTTCGAAAAATGTCGATTTGATTCGAAGGAGGATGAAGACGACGCAAGATAGGAAGAAATCGTATGTGGACAAGAGGAGGACATATCTTGAGTTTGATATTAGGGACATAGTCTTTGTCAAGGTGTCTCCATTACGGAATGTTGTTCGCTATTGGTCCGTTGGGAAGTCAGCACCAAGGTTCGTAGAGCCGTTTCCTATTAAGGAGAGGGTTGGACAGATGGCGTATAGAGTGGAGTTTCCCGAGAGACTTAGTGGGGTACACGACGTATTCCATGTATCACATTTGAGGAAGTGCCCGCACGAGACCGCGGAAGTGGTAGAGCCGAGCTTGCTTAGAGAGGTGGAGATAGAGCGTGATGCGACGATTTGACGAGCTCCTATGTGCATTCTTGGGTCGGAGATTAAGAAGTTGTGAAATCGAGAGGTCAGACTAGTCAAAGTGCAATGGGGAGATGACGAGAGCAACGCTACTTGGGAGACGGAAGAGAAGATGCATTCATTGTACCCTTTTCTTTTCGAGTGTATGTCTTTTAATTTCTCCTTTATCGCTTAGCTTGTACTTATCCTATCTTTAGTATGTCCTCTCGTTAGTATCTTTGACCTTTAGATAGGGTAATCCTATGGTTGAAACATGTGCTTGAGACATGTTATGTATGATGGATGCATGTGGATGCAAGTCTTTGCTAGTGGTTGCTCGTGGATGCATATACACACACTTTAGGCACTAGATCGGCTCAGTCACTTCATATTGCATATTGCATGTAAATGTGTGTGCATATTTAAGTTAATGGATGTATAATGGTTGTGTTATCATATGGATGTTGCATTTTGGTGAATGGTTGTGCACACATGTAGAAATAATATGTATCAATAGGATTATTTTGCATACATAATGGACGCATGGCACTATCATGGTTCGCATTAAGGAGGTCAACTGAATCAGTAGACCGTCTGATTTTGCATTAGATAGAGAACATATACACACACTTCTTGCATATGTTCATACAACATTAGGAATTTTATAAGGACAATGGATGCCTGTGTTTGATGGTTGAGTACATGGTTGATTGGATGTTAGGATATGCATTCTCCTTAACTTGGAGATTTTGGGGGCGAAATCCTTTAAGGAGGGGAGAATGTAACACCCCGTATTTCTATTAATATTAATGTTCACAAATTAAAGAATAACTAATCTCAGATGTGAGAATTAAGGGAAACGGGTTGCGCCATTGTGTTCGTCTCGGAATTCTGGTTGAGACAGAGTCTGAGTTTGCATGAATTGGACTTCGATGAAGAAGTTAAGGCCATCGGAAGTTTTAGAAAATTCAAAACAGATTTCAGAAAATTCGAATTTCAGAGTCAAACAGGTTAGGCGGGAAAATTCCCGCTAGGGCCAGGTCGACCATAGGGTCGACCTAGGGGTCGACCTACCCTGACCCGGTCGACCATAGGGTCGACATGGGGGTCGACCTACCCTGACCCGGTCGACCATAGGGTCGACCTGGGGGTCGACCTGCCCCCCCCCCTCCCCGGGGCAGAATTGATTGGTGACCTGTTTGTGACTGTGTGCTGACTCATTAGGGTTTCTGATCTGCTCTAATTGGCTGGGATTAATTCTGGGTTGATCGAATGGCCTAATGGCCTAAACTAATCCTAAACTCTATAAAAAGACATGTAGACTCAAACCCTAAAATCAAAATAAAATTAGATTCGTGGCCTCCATGCAGTCACCTAGCAACACAGAATAGCTGCCACCAATTAGAGAGGAAGAAAGCAAATCAAATTCAATTCTATTCAACTCTAACAATGAATCTTCTCCAAAGGAAAGCTAATACAACTTCAGAACTCAGAATTCAGAACACAAGACCTTCTTTGAGTTGTGAGTTCGATTTCTTTAATAAAATATTAGCAATTTAATTAGATTAAGTTATGATGTGGATAATATGGATATGATGTGAATTATTGACCGCATGTTATAATTATGTTGTAAAATTGTGATGTTATCATACATGTTGTAAATTCTATGATGTTATGTTGTAATCACCTATGTTGTAAAGTTACGATGCTATCATCTATGTTGTAATTCTATGATTGGCTTATGTATAATCAAATCATCATGTTGTTCATATGCTAGTTTGGTTATGTTGATTCATATAATAAATCATATGTATGTATGCAAGTTTAGATATTGATTTAGACATGAATCATATGCAAGTTAGTGAAAATTATGTATAACCTTACATGTTTCATGACATCTATTTTAGATCTAAAGTTAGGCCATGACATGTGTGAGTTATATGCTAAATTCTACATGCTAGTTTACATGTTTAGATGTAAGTTTACACCATTGTTATGTTGCATAAATCACATACTCAAGTTTATATAAATATATGAGTTTGGAATATGAATCATGTTATGCAAGTTTGTGGTTATTGCCTATGCAAGTTTACACCTTTAGATTTGGATCTATGACATATGTAGTTTTATGCAAGTTGTAACTTTGGCCTATGCAAGTTTTAGATGTAGAACATCATTCACACATGCAGGTTCACCCCTTATGTTTAGATCTAGTTTTATCTATATGTATGTTGTGATGTTTTCTCTTTATTCCATGAGTTAGACTATTCAAGTCTAACGTATATTTTACGTTAAACAAACGTACAACGTGCGACAATGGGATAATATTAAAACATTTAATATTGAGAATTGGCATAAATGCCTTAAATAGCATAAAATTAATTTGTGATGAAAATTGGTATGATTTTACATACCATAAATAGATGGACATAATTGTCAATTATGGCCATAGTTAAATTTGGAATTTGAATAGGGAAATTAATTCAAATTGGGGAATGATTAATTAGGTGTAATTAATTGTCTATGACACAAGTTAGGCTCTTATGTGGTGTAAGACTGCCCGGACCCGCCCGGCAAATCCAACTGCCACAAATGCCAGTCTAATGTGGGAGGTCTTAGTCGTAAACTAAATGCGTAACAGTTGTAAAGACACGACGTTAGGCTCTTTTGTGGTGTAAGACTGCCCGGACCCGCCCGGCAAATCCAGCTACCAAAAATGCCAGTATAATGTGAGAGGTCTTTATAAGGTTACGGTATTAATGAATTAAGAAACACTTAACCAGATAAACAAGTAGTGGGACATGAGGGGGTTAAGTGGGTGCCTTGGGTGGCATTTGAAATACGATTAGAAATACTTAACCAAAATTGAAACATGTAAGTGAACATGACTAAGAAGAGGGTTAAGTGGGATGGACTAGAGGGGACCAAGCTTAGGTGGATAGCTTGTGTCAAGTAATGGGGGCCCGTTTCAACCAGTAACCCATACGTATCTTTGTGGGCTCGACCCAAGTCAAGGACGGGACGCGCATAGTGGGCTTGACTGTAAGAGGCCAAAACGGGTAAGCGGTGGCAACGCAAGTCCAACGGGTTCATATGTGTGTGGGGGCCCGGGCTGGTAGGTAAGACATTGTTGCATCGTGTAGGTATAAGCCGTGCATTATTGGTGGTATCGGGTTGCCACTTTGGGGAGTGATACATCCCACTGTGGGGCCAGCATGGGTATCTAAGAGATAGGGAGCCGATCGCATGGGGGTAGTGGGTACACTAGTGGAAATAGGGGCAGGCGGCACCTATGAAGGCAACTAGGGGTGCACGAAACTACCATTATCATTATTAAGTTCTGTAGGTGGGATCAACCTTAGGGTCACTAGTGGTGGTGCAGTATATTAGTGGTGGTTCAGTATAGTAATTATCTTATAGTGGTTTAGGTGCGCCTTTAACGTTATCTTCGTTCAATCTTATTTCTTTGTTTACTCTGCCATACTCAATTGTTCACAGTCAGTTCCTTATTTTCCAACTTATGCCTTAGCCTAGTTATTTTGGTAATTATATTGTTAAAGTTATCGCACTCGCCAGACTTTATATCTGACCCCTTTGTTTCCTCCTCTTTTCTTCCTCCCCCCCACCCAGGTGCTCAGGTTGGGACTAGCACCAGTGGAGCTTGATTTTGGACAGCTGTATCTCTTGCTTTTAGAAGTTTCTTAGATCGCTGAAGTAAAGTTCAGCCTCTCTTATTTATGGCTATTGTGTATTGGGGATTATGTCTTTTAATTTATGTACTTTGATTTAGTCAAGATGGGTATTATGTACTTTGACTCTGGTTTTTGATGATGTAATCAAACTTATGTGTTTACCCTGCAATGAATAAAGTTTTAAAGTTTCAGTACTGTTTATATCTGTCTTGTTGTTAAGTTTCTATTCTATACACACTTAAAATGCTCCATAGAAGTTAATGCATTCCCTTTGTGCGTGACATTAATGGACGTGGGGTGTTACATCTTCCTAAGAGGGGAAACCATAACAAATACCAAATCTTCAATGCTAAATTCAAGTTCCTTTCTCCTTCTTCTGGTCCTGGGTAGCTTTCATCCTCTGCCGAATCAAAGCAATAAACTTTATAGACACATGGATAAGGTCTGGTCCTAGTAAAATCTTTTTAGTAGTTCCCACCAAAAACTAGGCGACTTACATGGTCACCCGTACAATGCGTCATGTAGGGCATACTAATCATCACTTGGTAACTATTATTATATGAAATTTTTACTAAAAGCAAGTGCTACTCCTAAGTTCCTCCAAAGTCGATGATGTAGGCTCTAAATAAATCCTCTAGAACTCTCAAATATCTAAGAAACCTATAGTCAGTGAAGAGTTTAAAATTTTCTCCAAAAAGGCAATGTCTCTATTTCTTTAGGGCAAAAACCACAGCTGCTAGATCTAAGTCATGGATAGGGTACCTCTTCTCATGGTCCTTAAGTTGTCTTCTTGCATAGGAAACTACTCTGCCCTACTGCATGAGTGCCGCTCTTAAACTAGTCCCATAAGCATCGGTGAAAACTTTAAATATCTTCGTTCCATAAGGAAAATAAGAATAGGCACACTTGTGAGAGATTCCTTCAACCTCTCAAAAGTAATCTCACACTTCTCACTCCTCATAAACTCATGATTCATTTTCGTCAACTGGGTTAGAGGGGTTGCGATCCTCGCGAAGTCCTTAACAAACTTCCTATAGTAGCTCGCTAACCCAAGAAAACTCCTTACCTCCATCGTGTTGTAGGTTGTCCTCCACTCTTGGACCGATTCTACCATAGCGAGGTCTGATGTTAATCCTTTTACTGAAATAATATGTCCTAAATACTTGACTTCTCTCTTCCAAAAGTGGCATTCCGAAAACTTGACCTTAAGTTGATTTTCCCTTAGGATTCCTAGGAAGTTTCTCAAATGATCCTCATGCTCCTTAAAATCCTTAGAAAAGATAAGAATGTCACCTATAAACACAACCACTATTTTATTGAGTATGACCCTAAATACCCTACTCATAAGATCAACAAAGAAAGCGGCAACATTCGTCAAACCGAAGGGGATAACCTCCCACACAAACAAGCATCCTAAACTATAACGCTCCACCATGAGACCTACCATAATAAAGAGTATTACTAGGTAATACTGTTTATTAGAGCAGAGATTTGGGCTTGTTAAAGGTAATCACTCGTAGATTTGCATCAGCAAGTCTTAAGTATGTCGATAAAATGATCTCTAAATTTTCTTCACTTGGATTGACATACTTAAGACTTACAAAATTCAATTCCATGGTGTCTACATGATCAACTAAGAAAATGGTACATATAGTTTCATAGTCATAGTCCATAAAACAGTTACATAATATTACATCGATAAAGTACAATAAATACATGTGCCACAATATAAATGGATATACAACCACACTCACTTATACAACATGACACAACATAAGAATAGGAAACTCGACTACATAAACTCAAATGAAAGAAGTTACCGTGAAGATAGCCCAAAGGGAATCGCTAACCCTAAGCTCAGCAACCACACCTAAAACATCTCGGTCTGACCCGATAAATACACACGCGGGTCAGTCTAGTTTACAAATCAATATAAGAGATAAATAAGCACAATATATACAACTCTTACTCTAAGAGTTTTGAATATATTAATATGCAAGATAAGTTAGGATAAACTCGCACTTCACAACATAAAGGCCATTGAATTAATCTCATGTACTAGGCCCTCGGCTAAGTGCATCTATGTTCCCCAACCACAAGTAAACTCAATTCTCAAAATCCTCGAAATCAACAAAAGAAGCCCAAAAGGCTTTAACTCAACATCAAAAAGGAGAATCATTCTCCAAAACCTAAAATTCTCAAAATATATGGATCATAAATCCAAGACTCATCTCAAATATAGGATCATCTCGATCTAATTAAAATCAACATAGAAACTCAAACCTCGATAAATAATCGTATGCATCAAATTCCTAAATCTCAAATAACATTAAAATTATGGATCCATCTCAATTAAATATGCACATTCTCTCAACATGGTATAGCTCACCGAGTTGTACACTACTTCGCAAGCATTTTTCCAAATACTTGTACTTATCCAAATTTAGGCTCCCAACACTACGACTCCTGGCCGAGTGTATCTTGACTCCCCCAAGTCAAGTAAATATGTATAAGGGACTACCTGAGTCATAGCTTCCCCAAAGATGAAGCAATGTCATCTCTCAACATGAATATGTCACTGACTCTCAGTCAGTAACCCAAACAGTGGTAACTACACGTCCATACTGCAAGTTCTTGCTGCTTGGTTTACTAGCTGCACGTCAACTTCACACTAAAAAACTCAGAAATCTCAAATCATAGAAAATACCAGAAATTCCCAAATCAACGTGAATATCTCAATAAAAACAATAAGATGATACTGGAATTAACCAGTCTTTTCGTCTCAAAGCGTGCAAAATGTGTTGTTTATATATGTTGGAAAATACTTGGTGTTAACGATATTTTTCGTCAACACCGGAGATGGGTCAACAAGAACGAATCTAAAGGGAAAATAGGCGGTTCGGCCTATTTTCAAGCTAAATCAGATCTCCACCTTAGATATCAAAGCTTGGAGGCATGGGATCGCTAAGGATTATCAGAATGGATCTAAACTCAGAGAACGAAGTATATTCTACTATTCGAGGACATGTTGGGATGGGAATCCATGCTTATCTGGAGAATGAACAATAAACTGCAATAATGATGATTAGAAAATAACAATATACACTTACAGAGCAACTTTCTTATAAGAATATTCCTTTTCATTAAACTTTCGGTGGGAGTACATAGATGTAGTAGGAAGAATCCTTGGATTAGTCTCAGTGCCAAGTTTATTTTTAAGAGTCCATGTGTCAAAGAAAATTGATTCCTCAAGTGTGACCCCTGGGGTCTTATTTATAGTGGTTCAGAACTCCTTCCGCTGATGGGCTATTGGGCCCGTGTGGGTCTTTGTCGGTCGCTTTATCCTTGGTTTCGTGCGCTTGACTTCCGACCGTCTTTGGAGTATTAGTTATGGCCTTTGGATGGTACATGAATCCTTGACAGCAGCTCTTGAGTGTAGACTCTCGGACATAAGCTTTCGGATGTAGGCTTCCGGCTTTATCGTGAATACTTAGAGGGGCTTGACCTCATGGTGTACATTGATAACTGCCGGTTCGAATCCGCTGCGGGTTTTGATAATAGGTAGATTAGTATGGGTAGCCTATATCTCTACTTGGGTCCCAGTTAGTTCTTTGACGAAGTTCTTTTGAAGTATCCTGAATCCTCAAAAAGTGGGATTCTGGTGTGTAACTTCTATTTTATTTGTGGATCTGGCCTTCCGGTATTCGTATGACAAATGCCCCGGAAGCTGGTTCTGGATTATCCTTGCATTTTCTTAGTTTAGTGCCTTCAACGCCCTCGCCTTCAAGTATATGGTTCTTAGGCAGATTATTACCGAAGGTCCATTTGAGCATCACCTGACGGGTTTATTGCTTTTGACTTTCTTGGTTTTAGATTAGGATGACTCTTTATCATAGAATATTCTGCAAACTGATACTGGCGGAACGATTTTGTCGGATTGATCCTGGCGGATAGATTTTATCGGTTACACCCCGTAGTTCCTACGATTCTTTCCTCTTGAAGGGTTTCGGTTGATGCAGCTTTTCAGGCTATTTCTTCTTTCTCTTAGCCCTTCCTACTATTTGGTCCTACTTTCTATCGAGCCTTTGGTGAGCTTCCGATCATCCGATACCCCTTCACCGTCAGCTTGTTCCACTGTTAGTTTTTTTGGTAGTAACATTTCCCCCTAGTCAAGGTGTATTTTCGGCTTTCCTTGTCAAACTCTGTGTCTTTTTCGAAGTGTCATATTGCAGTCTTTTGATCTTCCTTGGCAGGGGAATGTTCATTGGTCCATGTTTGTGCGGTGGGGATTCGGGTAAATATCCTTGCACAATTACCACTACTTCTTCACTTTTTACCTGCAGCATTAATTTCTCGGACTAGATTATTTGTTCACTAACGACATGAAGCTTATTGTGGGAAATTCACTGCTTAAACCTCTGTTTTAATTTTTAATCGAGGGGTTTAATTGTTTTGCTCAAATTCGTTTAGGGTTTTGTATATTGGGTACAAATTGTTCGTATTTTAATAACCTGAGAGGCAATTCGTGGCAATCCGTCCATACGCCTTTTTCCTAAATATTAATTCTAGGGTTTGGAACACACAATAGCATAAAAGCATCTATTCTTTCAACTAATGACTGGAATGGTGTATAGGATTATCATAACATTTACTATTCTGACTATCCATTACTAATAGGTTTATATGTTATCACTTTCAAATGTTCTAATGAGTGGGATATAAACTTTTATGTAACACCCCACCTTCGTTAAGGTCACTCACAAAGGGAATGCCTTAACTTTGATGGAGCGTTTTAGTACATAGAACAGAAATTTACAAGACAGATAAAGTAGTACTTGAAAAATTTATAATTTTATTACAACAGAAGCAGAAATAAGTTTGGTTACATCTTTCCAAATCACAATACCAGAATTCAAGTACAAAATATCGGTCTTATACAAAAGCCTTCAGAATGCATAGTTTTTAAAAATCATAATCCCCAATATAAACTGCCATGGGAAGATAGAGCCAAAGCCAAGTAATACTTCAAATACATCAAGCAGAGAGAATCTGAATCAAGCTCCTATGTCTCCATCCTAAAAACCTTGGGGGGGGGGGGAACGGAAAGAAAAGAGGCGAAACAAACTAGGTCAGACATAAGTCTGGTGAGTCCAGTGACTTTTAGCATATAAACAGATAATAGTATCATGACATGTAAATAAAATTCGATGAGAGATAACCGTAACAGGAATAGCAGGTTAACAGAATGATATAGACTAAGCTAAGCTTCTTACTTAGTCTTCACTTCTCTGCACTAATACTAGTATAACAGGATTAGGTGTTACCCTAATGTCTAAACTAAAACAGAAACGGAAAAAGAATAAATCTATACAGAAATAGAATGCTAGTAAAGGGTATTTACCACCCGAGCAGACAAAAGGTACAGAAGCAGAATACTAATAATGGGCCTTTATCACCCAACTAATGGGCCTTTACCACCCCAACAGACAGAAGGTACGGAAACAATTGGAAATGGAATCAGAGACGGAAACAGAATAATCCTTACGGGAACAGAATGTTAGAATTAGGTGTACACTAGTAATGGGCCTTTACCACCCCAACAGACAGTACCACACAGAAACAGACAAGTGTTAACACCCAACAAAAACAGACGGTACCAACAGAAACAGACATAACTAAGTGTACCCTAAGTCCTACTCCCAAGCGATCGACTCCCTAATACATAAATACCCTGTGCCGGCCCCACAGTAGGGTGTATCACTCCCTAAAGTGGCAACCAATTAGCACAGACCTATTTACAGATGTCACGGTGTCTTACATCCTCAGAGCAGACCGGATCCATGCACGCACATGACCCGGTTGGAACGCACCATCAACACCCCTCGCCATTATCAGAATGAACAGCTTATAATTAGTTCAGTAAGCGTTCCCGGACCCTTATATAGTGTGGTGTCAAAGTTTTGATACCAGAAAGGGTTACTGACTAATAAGGATCCCAAACAATAGATGACAGAAGTATTTCCCCTCCTAACATTGTGTCCCCAGACTAATCGATTTTAGATTAACTTGTTTACAAGTTTCAGACATACAGAGCTCAGATTTACTAGTTCACAGATCAGACTATCAAGTTAAAAAGTTTTCAGATTAACAGATCAGATGTACGGATTTAACAGACTTACAGATTGTTTTACCTAACTTTGTATTGGGCCTACAGATTTACGAAACAAGTTTATTAGATTCAACAGTCCAATTGTTTTAACCCTAATCACCCAACACGTTTTAGGTATCATATTTATCTTAGATTTGCATTAATTAATTATTAATGCACAGACCTCTCACATTAGGTTGGTAGCTTGTGGCCGCTGGATATGCTGGGTGGTTCCGAGCAGACTTCTGCCACAAGCCAGACCTAACCTCGTGGCTAAGCATATTTTAGTTATGCCTATGACCTCTCACATTAGACTGAAAGTTTGCAGTCGTTGGTTAAGCCGGTTGGTTCTGGGCAGGCTTCTACCGCAAACGGAGTCTAACCTCATGTCATAGCCATTTTACAGAAAATATCAGACTAATTATGTCTATTTAGCAGATTTAACTTCTTTACAAGTTAGGGCAGATTATCCAAAGTTCTATTAACATGTTTTGCTCAATTTTAGATCGAGCTTCCAATTTATAATTATTCAGCTTTCAACAAATTAAGCAATTCAACAGATTTAGCAGATAACAATTTTAGTAGATTAGGCAATTCAGCAGATTTAGCAGATTAGGCAATTCAACAGATTAAGCAGATAACAGATTTAACAGATTAGGCAATTCAACAGATTTAGCAGATTAGGCAATTCAAAAGATTTAGCAGATAACAGATTAACAGATTAGGTAATTCAGCGGATTTAACAGATTAAATATTTCTTAAAGTTCTATTTACATATCTTGCTTAAATTAACATGCCTAAATCATGATCATAATTCATAATACGACATATGGCCGAAATTTTAATTAAACTTTGCATAGTACAGAATATTCTAAAAAGTCCCAAACAATATAAATTATGCCAAATTATAGCCTATGATGCCAAATATCCAAAAATCCATATTTAGGCGCATTCACATTAATAGTTAACCTATTTTAATATAGATCTTTACGCCTAAGTCTTTTTTTCCCTCTTTTCAAGTCATAGATCGTGATATAAAATATGCCCCAAAATCTAGATCTTAAATTTTAATCATGTATTAAGTCCTCAAAATCAGATCTTGCATTATAATATGCATTATATTCCAAATCCCAAGTCATACGGTATCATATAATAATTCTTCTTCCAAATCACAGTCTTTTATACATAGTATGCACTGATTCTAGATCTTAATTTACAACTTATGTTCTTTTCTCAAATCAGTCACAGATTAGTCACGTCCAATTATGCAATATTCATTATTTGTCCCAAAATTAGCGTTCATGCGTTAATCTCTTATGAGACTTGGCGTAGGCTCATAGTAGCCTAGCTATAGAACAGAAAGAAAAAGGAGATGCAGAATAGTCACAGAAAAACAGATCTGACATACAAGAATATGCATAACCTCAGATTCAGATTTATAACTATGCCAAGATCATAATAAAAGTTTATATCTGAAAATAACTGTACTCACAATTAAAAAGGTAAATCTTGATTTCAGGGATCTGGATTTTGACACTGAATAGCGCTCCTTTGGCGTAGACTATCAATTAGATTTGATTCTCTTTTAACTCTATTCAGATTGGAAGAAGATGTACTAGTTCTAGTTTTGATTCTAGTAGAGTAGCGATGCCATTTTTATTTTTAATTAGAATAGAGGCAGAGTAGAAGCAGAATGAAATTGTGTGGAGAGAAAGCTGGGTTTGGGGGGTTTTTAAATAGGTTAGAGCTCATGAATCTGGTCAGAAAGGCGTCCAGGTGCAGAAAAATGGATCTGTCTATAGATCTGGTGAGGGGGGGGGGGGAAGGGAGGTCGACCCTAGTGTCGACCTGGGTCCTGGGCGGTAATTTTCCCGCCCAGCCCGGGTGTCTGTTTTGAATTTCGAAATTTGAATTTTGAATTCCGGGCTGATTTTTACTGAAACTTCTGAAGGCCATATCTTCTTCATACGGAGTTCGATTTACGCAAACTTGGACTCTATCCCAAGCAGAATTTCGAGACGAACGCAATGGCGTAACCCATTTCCCTTTATTATTTTGTTACAATTTAATTATTCTCTGATTTGTTACTCTTATGTTCATAGAATATACGGGGTGTTACATTCTCCCCTTCTTAAAGGATTTCGCCCCCGAAATCTTCAAGTTAGGAAGAATGTGTCCTACCATCCAATCACCATCTACTCAACCATCATCCACAAGCATACATTGTCCATAGAAAACTTCTAATGTTGTATGAACATATGCAAAAGTGAGTGTATATGTTCCTTATCTAATGCAAAGATCAGGCAGTCCACTCATTCAGTTGACCTCCTTAATGCAAATTATGTCAGTGCCATGAGTCCAACATGTACGCAATTTTCCTATTTGATACATATCATTTCTATGTGAGTGCACAACCGTTCATTCATATGCAACATCCATGTGCTAAGTCAACCATTTTGCATCCATAAAAATTTTAAAAATGCACACACATCCATATGCAGTATGAGAGTGTTTTTGAGCCAATCTAGTGCCTAGTGTGTGTATATGCATCCACTTGCAACCACTTGCATCCACTTGCAACCATCAAACATAACATGTCTCAAACACATGTTTACACCCATTAGTTTCTACCTAAAGGTCGAAGATTCGATCGATATGATACAACTGAGTGACAGAAGCAAGTATAATTAAAACTAAAGCTAGGTTCCCCTTAGACATCAGTTTAAGAGAATAACCCCCTAAGTATCAACCCCGAAGACCAAAATCAACATCAGATTAACACTCAGAGAATCACTCCCATTAAACAAATGCTCAACTGGAAAACTATTTCTCGCTTTGAGGAAAAACTACTATCCTTTTCAGAAATATTCAGATACCTACAGACTATTGATACAGGTCAGATTACCAAATGATTCTTAGGAAACTAAGCATGATAAAAACCCAAAATATATGCATCATAGTCAACTTAACACCCAACAAAGATACCCTCAATCCCCAACTTATCACAAACAGATGAGTCATAACCCTCATGGGGTTTGAGACTATAGCAGAAACAGAAACAAGACTAGTATTAAAGTACAGAGTTTCAATTACAGAATCAAAATGCTAAAATCAGAAAGAGTTTTAACTCCATAATCAAATAAGGAAATTAAACCTTCTACAGAAAGTTTTCCTATTTCTATCCTATCTACGAGCCTTGAGGTTATTCGCCTGTCCTTCAGAAGTTGGTCCTACCCCCTGCCCTTGTCCTCGTTTCTTCGGGCAGTCCCTAGTGAAGTGTCCCATCTCACCATAGTTAAAGCAGGTGCCCTTCATCTTTCTGCAATCCTTGTTCAGATGGGTCGAGCTTCCACAAGTAAAGACTTCTTCTCCTTCTTGTCTTCAGACTTCTCATCCTTCTTTTGTGTTTCCTTTTTGGGCCCCGCCTTCTTGTTATATGGTCCTTCAAGCTTGTCTTCTTTCTTCTCACTCTTGGTTTCCTCCTCATGCATCAATGCCATGTCAACTAATTTCTCGAAGGTAGCCCCCATAGGAATGTGGGACATTGCCAATCCGTGTAGCGGCTCATTCAAACCTTTAGCAAACCTTAGTGCCTTCTTATGCGGTGTATTTACCAAATCTAAGCCGAATCTCGCCAACTGATTAAACTTGTTGACGTACTCTCTCACTGATAAATTCCCCTGCTTCAACGCCAAGAACCTCTCTACGTATAGACTCTCTTCCGCTCGCGAGAGAAATTTCATCTCGAACCTATTCCTGAAATCCATTCATCTCTCTACCGGACGCTCTCCATTTGTAACCTCCCACCAAAAAGAAGCTTCGTCCTTAAGCAACCATACCGCCAACTGTATCTTCTGCCTATCGTCCATCTCGAAGATAACGAACAAATCCCCAATTTCTTTGATCCAGTTCCTTGCTTCCACGAAGGATTCAGTTCCATTAAAGTTCTTCCCGCCCATGGCTCGAAAGTCTCTACATATCTTCGGGAAAGTATTCACATGCGGAGGAGGAGGAGGAACCGCTACAGCTGGGGGAGGAGGGACGTCTGCTGGGCCCGCATCATTAGCCCTAGCTTCTAGGTACCTCCTAAACCAGCCAAGTATCGGTACACCCTCCAGAAGGTTAAGATCCCCAGACATGCTGAAACGAAAGAAAAGGAAAGATTCAGAACAAAGGATAGAAAGATAGTCATATGGCTTTGGGGGATTATGTTTTTCAAAATAAACTCTACTTTGAAAATACTTCCTTTTTAAAACCTTTTTGAAAATAGTTTTCAAAACTTTTTATCAAATCTGGTAACCTTCAGATCTGATACCAAGTGTAACACCCCACCTCCATTAAGGTCACTCACAATGGGAATGCCTTAACTTTGATGGAGCGTTTTAGTAGACAGAACATAAATTTACAAGATAGATAAAGTAGTACTTGAAAATTTTATAACTTTATTACAACAGAAGCAGAAATAAGTTTGGTTACATCTTTCCAAATCACAATATCAGAAATCAAGTACAAAATATCGGCCTTGCACAAAAGCCTTCAGAATGCATAGTTTTTAAAAATCATAATCCCCAATATAAACTTCCATGGAAAGATAGTGCCAAAGCCAAGCAATACTTCAAATACTTCAAGCAGAGAGAATCTGAATCAAGTTCCTATATCTCCACCCTAAAAACTTGGGGGGGGGGGGACGGAAAGAAAAGAGGCGAAACAAACTAGGTCAGACATAAGTCTGGTGAGTCCAGTGACTTTCAACATATAAACAGATAATAGTATCATGACATGTAAATAAAACTGGATGAGAGATAAACGTATCAGCAATAGCAGGTTAACAGAATGATATAGACTAAGCTAAGCTTCTTACTTAGTCTTTACTTCTCTGCACTAATACTAGTATAACAGGATTAGGTGTTACCCTAATGTCTAAACTGAAACAGAAACGAAAAAAGAAT
This sequence comes from Allium sativum, assembly GCA_030737875.1. Classification (NCBI taxonomy): domain Eukaryota; kingdom Viridiplantae; phylum Streptophyta; class Magnoliopsida; order Asparagales; family Amaryllidaceae; genus Allium; species Allium sativum. Next base: position 602,902,273 of record CM060926.1, on the reverse strand, counting down.
AAATCTCTACAAAAACAGAATGCTAGTAATGGGCCTTTACCACCTGAATAGGCAGAAGGTACAGAAGTAGAATACTAATAATGGGCCTTTACCACCCAACTAATGGGCCTTTTACCACCCCAACAGACAGAAGGTACGGAAAGAGAATCAGAGACGAAAACAGAATAATCCTTTTGGAAATATAATGTTAGAATTAGTTGTACACTAGTAATGGCCTTTAGCACCCCAACAGACGGTACCACGCAGAAACAGACATGTGTTGCCACCCAATAGAAACAGACGGTACCAACAGAAACAGACAGAACTAAGTGTACCCTAAGTCCTACCCCCAAGCGATCGGCTCCCTAATACATAAATACCCTGTGTTGGCCCCACAGTAGGGTGTATCACTCCATAAAGTGGCAACCTATTAGCACAGACCTATTTACAGATGTCACGGTGTCTTACATCCTCAGAGAAGACCGGATCCATGCACACACATGACCCGGTTGGAACGAACCATCAACACCCCTCGCCATTATAAGAATGAACCGCTTATAATTAGTTCAGTATGCGTGCCCGGACCGCTACATAGTGTAGGGTCAAAGTTTTGATACCATAAAGGGTTACTGGCTAATATGGGTCCCAAATAACAGATTACAAAAGTATTTCCCCTCCTTACCTTGTGTCCCCAGATAATAGATTTTAGATTAACTTATTTACAAGTTTCAGACATACAGAGCTCAGATTTACTAGTTCACAGATCAGACTATCAAGTTAACAAGTTTTCAGATTAACAGATCAGATGTACGGATTTAACAGAATTACAGATTGTTTTACCTAACTTTGTATTGGGCCTACAGATTTACGAAACGGGTTTATTAGATTCATCTGTCTAATTGTTTTAACCCTAACCACCCAACACGTTTTAGGTATCATATTTATCTTAGAATTGCATTAATTAATTATTAATGCACAGACCTCACACATTAGGTCGGTGGCTTGTGGCCGCTGGATATGCCGGGCAGTTCCGGGCAGACTTCTGCCACAAGCCAGACCTAACCTCGTTTCTAAGCATATTTTAGTTATGCTCACGACCTCTCACATTAGACTGACAGTTTGCGGTCGCTAGTTAATCCGGTTGGTTCCGGGCAGGCTTCTACCGCAAACGGAGTCTAACCTCGTGTCATAGCCATTTTACGTAAAATATCAGACTAATTATGTCTATTTAGCAGATTTAACTTCTTTACAAGTTACGACAAATTATCCAAAGTTCTATTAACATGTTTTGCTCAATTTTAGATCGAGCTTCCAATTTATAATTATTCAGCTTTCAACAAATTAAGCAATTCAACAGATTTAGCAGATAACAATTTTAGTAGATTAGGCAATTCAGCAGATTTAGCAGATTAGGCAATTCAACAGATTAAGCAGATAACAGATTTAACAGATTAGGCAATTCAACAGATTTAGCAGATTAGGCAATTCAAAAGATTTAGCAGATAACAGATTAACAGATTAGGTAATTCAGCGGATTTAACAGATTAAATATTTCTTAAAGTTCTATTTACATATCTTGCTTAAATTTACATGCCTAAATCATGGTCATAATTCATAATACGACATATGGCCGAAATTTTAATTAAACTTTGCATAGTACAGAATATTCTAAAAAGTCCCAAACAATATAAATTATGCCAAATTATAGCCTATGATGCCAAATATCCAAAAATCCATATTTAGGCGCATTCACATTAATAGTTAACCTATTTTAATATAGATCTTTACGCCTAAGTCTTTTTTTCCCTCTTTTCAAGTCATAGATCGTGATATAAAATATGCCCCCAAAATCTAGATCTTAAATTTTAATCATGTATTAAGTCCTCAAAATCAGATCTTGCATTATAATATGCATCATATTCCAAATCCCAAGTCATATGCTATCATATAATAATTATTCTTCCAAATCACAGTCTTTTCTACATAGTATGCACTGATTCTAGATCTTAATTTACGACCTATGTTCTTTTCTCAAATTAGTCACAGATTAGTCATGTCCAATTGTGCAATATTCACTATTTGTCCTAAAATTAGCGTTCATGCGTTAATCACTTATGAGATTTGGCGCAGGCTCGTAGTAGCCTGGCTATAAAACAGAAAAAAGGAGATACCGAATAGTCACAGATAAACAAATCTGACAGATGAGAATATGCATAACCCCAGATTTAGATTTATAACCATGCCAAGATCGTAATAAAAGTTTATATCTGAAAATAACTGTACTCACAATTAAAAAGGTAAATCTTAATTTCTGGGATCTGTATTCTGACACTGAATAGTGCTCCTTTAGCGTAGACTATCGATTAGATTTAATTCTCTTTTAACTCCATTCAGATTGGAAGAAGATGCACTAGTTCTAGTTTTGATTCTAGCAGACCAGCGACGCCATTTTTATTTTTTATTAGAATAGAGGCAGAGTATAGGCAGAATGAAATTGTGTGGAGAGAAAGCTGGGTTTGGGGGTGTTTAAATAGGTTAGAGCTCATGAATCCGGTCAGAAAGGCGTCCAGGTGCAGAAAAATGGATCTGTCTGCAGATCTAAATGGGGGGAGGTCGACCCTAGTGTCGACCTGCTTAGCCAGGTCGACCCTAGTGTCGACCTGGGTCTTGAGCAAGAATTTTCCCACCCAGCCTGGGTGTCTGTTTTGAATTTCGAATTTTGAATTTTGAATTTCGGGCTGATTTTTACTGAAACTTCTGAAGGCCATATCTTCTTCATACAGAGTCCGATTTACGCAAACTTGGACTCTATTCCAAGCAAAATTTCGAGGCGAATGTAATAGGGTAAGCCGTTTCCCTTAATTATTTTGTTACAATTTAATTATTCTCTGATTTGTTACTCTTATGTTCATAGAAAATACGGGGTGTTACATTATATGTTTACGATATTATATCGCCTAGCAGCACTATGTCTGATAAAAAGGAGTTCCAGTTTATCATCCATTGATGCTTGTGATCGTTCTCGGAGGGGGAAGTCTCTTCTCTTGATGAAATCACTGATTACTTCTCAAGATGAGGTAAAATCCATTCTTCCTTTGTGTTTCGACTACTGCGGGATTTGGAAATTGGCCCATTCCATTTCTACGAAGCACTTACACACTACTCTTATGCCTGGAAGTACTTGTTCTAGAATTGGGTCAGGCTACTCTTACTTCGAACCTATGTCTGATAAAAAGGAGTTCCAGTTTATCATCCATTGATTCTTGTGATCTTTCTCGGAGGGGGAAGTCTCTTCTCTTGATGAAATCACTGATTACTTCTCAAGATGAAATAAACTCCATTCTTCCTTTATGTTTCGACTTCTGCGGGATTTGGAAATTGGCCCATTCCATTTATACGAAGCACTTACACACTACTCTTATGCTTGGAAGTACTTGTTCTAGAATTGGGTCAGGCTATTCTTACTTCGAACCTTGCTCGACATTTGATGCGTTTTTCAAGGGGTGTTGACTTCCCTATATTCCAAGCTACCCCTTTGCAGAAGATTGTCAATGATGGTGTGGGCAAGGTACCTTGGGAAGATCAATTTTTCTTTATTAAATGTCCTGCTGGTATTTTTGACCAATTTATTGATCGTAGTAAGCCTTCTTAAACCATTGCAAGTGGTTACATTCCATTTGTATTGTATCCTTAATTCCCTTCTTTCATATTTTTGTTTATAAGGAGTTGTCCTTAACCGATGGTGAATCTCGTGTATTTGAGCTTATTTGGAAACTACTCGAAAAGACCCCAAGTCGGTCCACTCTACAAACCATGGACAAGCTGCATTTTTATAACATTCTTCCTAACGGACATAAGGTATTATGACGCCTACCCGTCCGTCTTCCTAGCTCTAAACATTTATTGGTATGTTCAGAAGTTTTCGTTCACTTAGCTCCTTTATTTCCAGGCATGTTTTGTTGATTTGATAGTTTCTTTATGGAGATCTTTTTAACACTAACGTTTCACGCTCTCGACTTTTTCCCCGACCTTTTATTTGACTAGGAGTTTCAATTTCAGAAGCCCTTATTCTTACCGATGCCTTGAATCGAACTACCGCGACTGCTATTAAGAGGCTAGCCGAATTTCCTATCGATCTGCTAGCTAAGAGATTGAAGCTCAATATTTCTACCTCCGCAATTTTGGGGAGTGTCTTCGCAAGGGAGACAAGAAGTGGTGTTTTGCTATCACTTCATCCAAGTATATCCGGAGCGGGTTTAGGTGTCATGCCGCATACTTCCGCTTCTCAAACTGCTAGACCTTCGAGGCTCCTTGATTTTCCAAAAGATTTTACTAATCTTGTGAAACTTATTCTTTCTAAACCTGAATTTTCTGATATTTCGTTGCCTTCCCCTTCTTCCGACACAATGGTTTTTTATCAGCATTTGATAACTCGACAGCTTAAGGTACAACATTTTTTTTTACTCTGCGCTTCCCACTTATCTCAACTATATGTTGAATGCTTCTAGTTTCCCAGATTATTGAGGAATGACACTTGTCTAAGCCCATTCCTTCTTCCTTTGTTATTGAAATTACTTGATTTCAGGAGGCAAACGGAGTCCTGAGTGACGAGTGTGAGAGGTTGAAAGCTTCCTTGGAACGTGCTAAGTTAGCTTTGGGAAAGAGAGACAGGCTAGGGACATAACACTTGATAAGGTGTCGGCCTTAGAGCACCAGTTGGCGGAGGACGTGGTTACCCATGCTTATGGGCTTCAGAAGAAGAATGAAAAGCTTTCTGGTGCCACTCAGATAATCTATGCAGCCGAGGACAGGATTTCTAATTTCTTGCGAGTCCATCTCCCGCAGATTAAATCTGACTGCTATGAACATGCCCTATTTCACCTTCTTTCCGACAACCTTCAGAATCTTCCTGAACTTCGAACCAGCCACATTCCTTCTTTCATCCGGGATCAGGTTATGGAAAGGATTAAGTTGGGTGAGGAAAGAATCATGGTGCCGTAGAGGAGTCAACCTACAATTGAGGACCTTTTATATATTAATAATCTTTTAGATGATTTAGGCAGGAAGGGGAGACTCTCACTTCTGTTTATAACAATAAGGAGAATGGCGATAACGGTTCCAAAGATGGCGGCCGCCTGGGCAAGCATTTTGTCCACAATTCTGAATTGTCATTCCCTAGTGAAGGTGACCCCTTCGATCTACTGGGAGGAAAGAAAGTTGTTAGCTATGAAGTTCCCTCCCTCGGGTTTAATTCTTACTCTAGATGTTTTTTTTGCATATCTAACTTCAAATAGTCTCCTACCATTACGATAAACAAGAGAAAACTCGTTTTCCTGCTTTAAGAAAAGTTAGGCAACAAAAAGCTCAAACCATTTTTATGTAGGGCAGGTGGCACACTTATAAACTTAGTTCTGCAACCTATGCAACACTTGTATGAGATTCCTCTATATGTCATAGTAGATTGGTTTCGGGTTTAATTCACGCAAAAATTTATAAGAGGAAGGAAGGGGTTTTATTCTTTGTAGACCAGAAAAGACATAACCAAGGCTATTTTTCTTTATTCTTGCAAGAAGGTAGATCCTTATGGAGATTCGCCACCTCAGGGCGAAGCACCCTTGTCGATAGAACAAACTTCTATGTCTCAAGGAAGGCAAATTTTCCATTAATGTTCAACCATCAAGTATTTAAATGACAGAATTAATGCTTTGAAAGATTTGTTAGGGGAAAAGGATAGGACTATTCTTGGAATGAGGACATACATAAAGACTAAACCTTCTATCGAGTTCGAGGATGAGCTAAGGAGTCTACGTCAACGTATAGTCGACTTGGAAATTGATTTAAACAATGTTACTACAAAGTTTGAGACGTGGGAACATTGTTTCAAGAATATCCCTATAATGACGGGATCTTTACCTCTTAGCATTGCGACAGCTTGTAAGGCTCCCGCTCTTCAGAAGTGTTATCATTTGAATAACCCTCCTCCAGGGTTAAAGGAATCAATTATTTCTGAGTGGTGTAAAAGAGTTCTAGCTGAGATGAAAGGAATCTTTGATACAAAGTTAATTAAGGATTCTTACGACCGTGTCATCAGGTATGTCGAGTAGATTAGACATTTGCAAGAAGAAAATCATGATTTGCATGACATTTTGAATTGGAAAAGGAAAATAAGTCTCTCAGGGCAATGCGTAAGGCTTAAAACAGAGCCTTGAAACTTTAGATTAAACCTTCCGATCATTTAGGCGAAAGGAGCAGGAAAGTATGAAGACTTAACAAGCTACTAGGCTTTGCACTTCGTCATGCCATCGACCCTCCTTTGCTTGAGGATGGAGAAGACCTAGATATTTAGTAACATTTTGTAATGGTGGCACATAATTATACTCATAATCAGGATACTGAAAATATAACATTTTGGTGAATAAACCTATGTATTGACAATGTTTAGTATGTAAATAACTGTTGGTATGAAAAATGAGTAAGAATTATTTGCATAATAAATGATCTAAGAGGTTTTCTTTGAGTAAGAGAAGATACAACCCTTTTTATTTGGACTTGTTTTTTATGATGAGCTTTCTATCAACTCCCCAAATTTTGTGGACCCTTTCCCGTGGGCACACCTATGGTTGCTTCAATTTGAGACAATTACTTTGGAGATCTTCGGACAATCATATATTGACGGTTAGAGCCTTCTTCCAATGCTTGCGAAGGGTCTTTTCAACCCAGATTCGAATGTCAATATGTAGAAGACCGGTACCTCCTCCGGTATTTGTACAGAGCCAAATCGACCCAGAATCGGGTATCGATATATAGAGGATCGGAACCCCTATGGTATTTGTGAAATGCCGAATCGACCTAGATTCGGGTATTAATAATAGTAGACCGGAACCCCCTCCAGTATTTGTGAAACACTGAATCGACCCAGATTTGGGTATTAATAATAGTAGACCGGAAGCCCCTCCGGTATTTGGGAAACACCGAATCGACCCAGATTCGGGTATTAATAATTGTAGACCGGAACCCCTTCTGATATTTGTGAAAGACCGAGTCGACCTAGATTCGGGTATTAATAATAGTAGACTGGAACCCCCTCCGATATTTGTGAAACAATGAATCGACCCAGATTCGAGTATTAATAATAGTAGACCGGAACCCCCTCCGGTATTTGTGAAATGCCGAATCGACCTAGATTCGGGTGTTAATAATAGTAGACCAGAACCCCCTCCGGTATTTATTGTTTCAGTATCCCTTTTGTATTTGATTTGTGAAGCAGAGGCTGTACTTACTTCCTGAGCCACTCCTTGGGATTTTGGTGTCAAAGCAGAGTATGTACGTGCTTTGTTGGCCACTCTCTGAGCCTGCGCGTCTCGCACGCTTGGCTAGCTTATCCACAAGCAGAGCCAAGGGACTTACCGGACCTCCCTCTAGGAGGAGCCTTATCCTGACCATCGTACGCAATGATAAGGTCTTAGAAACTTAAACGGGGCCCTCGTAGGCACAAAACTAAGGTTTACTCTTTTGATGCTTTACACGGGCCATCGTAGGCACTGATAGAGGCTTATACGCCACCCCCTCCAAGGGTGCCCTATCCTGACCATCGTAGGCGATGATAGGGGTTTGTGTTCCCTTCTGCTGGTAACACGGAACATAAGAAGAGGTAGGACGTGCTCTTCTACAAGAAGAGGTAAGACGTGCTTAGTTCTAGCAGAGGCAGGGCATATTCTTCTATGAGCAGAGGCAGGGCATGCTAATTTTAGATGCACCACCACGACCGTTTCTGGTGTGAAACGCTTTTAACGCTTTAACCCTGCCTCCTCTGATGGGCATGGAGAAAGACTAACACACCATCCCCTTCCAAGGGATGCCTTGCCCGGACTAATTTAGTGCTGACATGGGTTTTTCTTCTTTTTATCCATTTGTGACTTGACCCTTCCTTGGTCATTTTATTCGTAGAGTTTCTCTCCTTTGCAACTGGGAGAATAATCCTTTCCTTACTATTTCAAGAAGGTTTCTGCGGTGTGACCTCCTATGCTTTCTTTACATAACTTTGTAATTTTCCTTGGTTTAATAACTTGATTATCATCTAATCTAGAACTCTGCAGTGGTTTGTTTCTTTCCTGTTCACCGTATGGTGGTAGCAATACGGTCCTTCTATCTTAGCTTCATTCTTGGGTTTCATCTTGGGCGACAGCCAAAAGTTTAACTCATGTCTAGTTAGGAAATAGATACTCTCAATCGATATAGTGACCTTACAACCCTTTGGCATCTCGACTCGAAATTCTTCTTTTACTGCTGCATTTTGGCCTTTTTATTACTCAATTTAATCATTCCTTCTTTATCTCTACACTTCCTTTTTACTTCCCTTCGATACGTGGATATATCTCTTTCATACTTTTTATCGGCCAGAGGGATAGAAGTTCTCTCAATGCTTTGCTAGAATATAGTTCCTCTAGCCTTTGTGAGGATGGCTTCTTTGGTAAGGAGAAAGGAGTCATATCTCTCCATCGAAGATTGGTAAAGGGCAAAAATTAGAGTTGGTCCTATGTGGAAAGGGTTAATGCTCCATCGATCAGGATTATAGGGTTCTACATCCTTCTATTTCTCTTGGATATGGAGGGTTTCTATTATGAACCTTTCGGTTGCCCATGGCTCGTCAATACTTGTCCCTGCCACGGGAAATCTATTAGCAACTGGTAGAGATTTTTTACCCATAATGTTCACCTCCTCAAGGTTTAATCCAACTCAGGACAGGATGGCACAGGTGGGAGTCTGGAAAGGGGAACCACAACGTCGAAGGTTCAAGCCCCTCCCTCTAGCGCCAAACTGTTAACTATATTTTTCATCAACACCGGAGATGGGTCAACAGGAACGGATCTAAAGGAAAAATAGGCGAATCAGTCTATTTTTCAGGCTAAATCGGATCTCCACCCTAGATATCGAAGCTTGGAGGCATGGGATCGCTAAGGATTATCAAAATGGATCTAAACTCAGAGAACAAAGTATATTCTACTATTCGAGGACATGTTAGGATGGGAATCCATGCTTATCTGGAGAATGAACAATAAACTGCAAGAGTGATGATTAGAAAATAACAATATACACTTACAGAGCAACTTTCATATAATATTTTGTACTTTCCGTTGCTCAAAAATCACAATACACAATGAATTTTGTACTTTCCATTCCTCAAAAATCCAGCTTGTTACGTAAACACTGTCTTAAACTTACTCCCATTTGAAATCCTTAGCTAGTGAAATCCGGTTGCTAGATCTAACTGAGAAAATATTTGGGCACCTCCAAAATGGTCAAATAGATCATCAATCCTTGGTAAGGGGTATTTATCCTTCTTAGTTAGCTTGTTAAATTCCCTATAATCCACACACAATCTTAATGGTCCATCAAATTTTATGGCAAACACTACTGGCGCACCCCACTCAGATGTACTCTTACAAATGATCCCTTTCTGGAATAACTTAGAGATTTATCTATCTAACTCTCTCCTTTCATTCGGAGCCATGTGCCTTAATGGAAATGCTACAGGCCTCAAATCCTTCTTAGGGTCTATCTTAAATAAGATTTCTCTATAGGGTGGGAGTCGTATTCCTCGAAGACCTTTGGAAACTCACACACAATCGACACCGAACACTGTCCTTCTAAATCAAACGATAAGGAATACAATATGGATGAATCCCTATTCCCAGTCCTACAAGGGATCTCTAAGTTATAACTTTCCATGGCTTCTCAAACAAGCGACTCTCTTATCACAGTTAAGGACGACTCCATAAAATGATAGTAGTCCTTTCCTAAGATAAAACCATAACCCTCAAATTCAAGTACATACACATCGAAAAGAAATCGACATCATCAATGTCTAATGCTAGGTCTTTACACATAAGCAAGAGTTGCATAGTTCGTCCGATAGAGTTAGACACCCCTATCGGATGGCTAGCAAAGGGCAAGGGAAGATTTAAGGAATCAACAATCTTTCTAGCAATGAAGAAGTGGGTCGCTCCCGAATCAAGTAAGGTACATAAAGAAATTCCTTAGATAGAAATTATACCATCCAACACTGGTTTTCCTTGATCTCTAGGGTTAACTTCGAATTGGCGTTACCTCTAGGGCATAGTTTTAGCCCCTCTACACTACTCTTGGTTTAGGGAAGTTCCTTACCAAATGCACATCCTCATGACAATTAAAGCATTTTCCTTTGAATTACGACTTCGCTAGTTTCACTGTACAATTCTTGGCCTCACGACCTTTCTTGTGACACCTCGAACACACCTTAGCCCCCTTAAATTTTCCTCTGTCTTCTTCTTAAGCAAAAACTTTTCTTTTTGTTCTTCCCAAAACTAGAGGCATCTTCTCCTTTCTCATTCTTAACTTCCTCAATCTCCTCAGCCGTATACATGATGTCTCAATAAGGGCTTCAAGCGTAGCTCCAAACGTAACCTGAGCTAATAATATTCCCTTAACGGAGAATTCAGTCCCTTAACAAACACTAGGGCTTTATTCACAAGGGTATCCACCAAACCTTTTCCAAATTTATATAACTAAGTAAATCTTGCTACATACTCTCTCAGGCTTAACTCCCCTTTCTTCAATTAAATAAAATTGTCCATCTATAGGCTTATCTCGGCATTAGATAAGAACTTAATTAATCTCAAAACGGGTCCTAAACTCCCCTGAGTAAAAAATCTACCCAGATTCTCTTCCAAAATCATATTCCACCACTTTAGGGCTTCTCCCCTCAAATGCAAGGCTACTACCCTATGCTTAATCTGGTAGCCTCAAAGATCTGTTCACACTCGTTTATCCATAATTTAGCTTCGAGGAAGCACTTAGTTCTCGAGAATGGCTAGTCTCCCAAACTCACAAAATTTTTGCAAAGATAAGGAAAGTTGAAGACCCCTTCAGCGAGTTGAATTGTTGGTTCCATTGGGGCAGGATCGGCAATAGGGACCTATTCCATAGTCCTAAGGTACTATTGAAACCATTCAAATAAGTAGCGAGGCCTTGTCGGGTTCCCCTGCTCGGGCTAGATATCAACCACTTCTACCATCTAAAATGAAAATCCCTTCATTGGACATCCTAAGTGCTAAACCAAAATCTGGGCCTAACACCCAAATGCAGATCTCAGATCACAAAAATGCAGAAAAAGTTAAATGAAGAGGAACACACAAAATTTTTATAGTGGTTCGGCTCAAACCAAGCCTATGTCCACTTTATCTCTTCTTAAATCCTTAGAAGTTACAAGTACAATTATCTCGGTTTATACACGAAATCCTCGTGTTTACAATGAAGAAATAGAGATTAGAAATTGATTTTATACACAATAACCTCGTATTAGAATGATTAAAAATGGCCTTCCACTGTTCGCAAAGTCCTTGCGGTGATAATGGTGCAAGCCCTCAAGATCAAGTGCCAAAAGCCCCTTTAAATGGCCATGTTTCGGTGTATTTATAGGCGTAGAGGAGCTTCTGGGAGGAACAGTTCGTGGTGGGGTACGTGGCACCCGATCCGGAAAAGTAGGAGCAGGAGTAGCCTTAAGAATAGGTCAAAACAAGCTGCGCAGGAGTAGGTTTGGGGGTCGGGTCGTGGTCATGGGTCGGATCCTGGTCATGGGTCGGATCGTGATATGGCTATCACGATCCGGGTCTGGTTGCGAGTTGGAGTGAAGTGCTGGCGATCGGGTCATGGTCTCCATGTGCTCCACGAGTCAGGGTGCTTTGCAAGATGAGGTGCATCACGAGCCGAGGGGGGCGATCCGATGAAGGGCGATCCGAGGGTACATGAGCCATACTCCAATCGTGTGACGCTTCGTTGCTTTATCTAGGAAATTGCCAGATTACACCAGTTTACAGAAACATGCATAACTTTCAAACCGTAAGTCCGATTGAGCCAAACCAAAGCTCAAACTGAAGCTAATTCAGAGACCTACAAGAGTTACAAAGTTTAGCTCCGTAATCGCTGTTTTCGTGCCCAAAAGAGGTTGTCTAACAGGAGTTTCGGGCCCTTCTTTGTTCGTGATGCGACTTTGACCAAATCGCTGCCTGTCTTCTGACGATGTTCTCCATATCCGAACGCGATGCAGTCCAGATATTCAGTGTGATAGTTTTTACCAAAAAGTGTGCCAACATGTTTGCCCTTCAGAGCATATCTTGCTGGTTGAAGGAAGATGTGTTATGGATAGTCCAAGAAATCTATAAGCCATAGAAATTCGATAATGCCATGACCTTGCCGGGTCTGCCAGCTACAGATATAATCCATACCTATAAAGAGATAAAGGAAAAACAAATGTACCAAATCCTGGTGAAATAGTTCAAATTTTCTGAGCATAAACCATGCTTCGGCGTCTAATGAGCATAAACCATACTCAATGGACGTTTGAGTCATCCTGCCAAATCCTGGCAAGGGCCAACATTTCCAGGCATAATCCATACCCAGAAGTCCAAATCGAGTATAATCCATACCCGATTTCTTTTGTCACATCCTGACAAGACCATTTTTCGTTACTAAGTATAATCCATACTTAAGATTCCAAAATGAGTATAAACCATACTCAGACCTGAAGTAAAGCTACGCTTACCACAGCCTGACAAGATAGTCCGTCCCTAGGCATAATCCATACCTAGAGTTCCATAATAAGTATAAGTCATACTTTAACCGAAGTTGAGGATCCTGCCACATCCTGACAAGATACTTAAATTCTCCAAACATAATCCATGCTTGGAAAGTCCTTATTCAATTCAAAATACAAAACCAAAGAAAATCCTGATTGGTTTGACACCGAGTCCAGAGCAAGCTTTGGGGCTACATCCTAACCCTGTATGTGTGTACTCCGATTCAACCAATCGGAAAACCTAACGAAAGCAAAAACAAATCTTAAGGCCTACGAAATGCAGAAAATGAAAGATGATCTCATCCAGATCAGTTGATGATGAGCCCACGAGAGCACGATCCAGGTTCATTCCTCTTCGAGGAGTAGGAGCTAGAAGCGCAGGTGCTGTTGATGGTTTCACATACTTGGGCAGCTCTCCGCGTCTAACCCATTCCTAAATCAGATCACGAAGATGTCTGCACTCATTCGTATCATGTCCGTCCATATCGTGGAATAAGCATTGCTTTCTAGAATCGCGTTCTCTTTGCGATGGCTCCCTTCTGGGACGCTTTGGGTAGGAAATAGCACCGTTCGTGTCTAGATAGATGTCTAAGAGCGGGGCATTGAGTTCAGTGTACTTGTCGTATCTGGGCCCTCTCCAGGGCTGAGGATTGCGGTCATTCTTGACAGCTGTTTTTCCTTTGCCATTTCCAGAATCAGACGGTTCTTCGTCTTTAAGCATGTTGACATCGAGAACATTCTTCTTGGAAGTTGTGTCTTCCTCACGCAGAAATCTATCCGATTCAAGGTAAAACTCGCCGAGATTCCGTGGTGGGTCTCGGTACAAAGATTTCTTGAATGCTGTGTTGTCCAGAATGCCGGATACCGCTTCCATTAGTACCATCGATTGTTCAGGGCGATCAACTATTACTGCTGCAACGTTGAATCTTTCTAGGAATGAGCGCAGAGTTTCTCTGGGCCTCTACTGAATTGTAGTAAGTGACATGACGTTCTTGGGCCGAGCGGTGTGAACCCGAAATTGTTCAATAAAGCGTGCGACCAACATGTTCCAACTGCCGGTCGGTTCCGTTTCTAGCTGCCGAATCCACATAGCGACAATGTCAGTCAGAATGAGGGGAAACACTTTGCCATGATGTTTTCTGATGCTGATTGAACTTCCATATGTCGTCTGTAGCGCATCAGATGCACGGTTGGATCGGTCCTGCCGTTGTAGGGCTTTAGTTATAGAAGTTTGAAATATGAGGAATTACGAGAATTCCTGATTTCTTGAGTGAAGGGAGTGTGGTTGATGTCATCCACGTCATTCTGATAAGTACGGCCTCTCGAGAGGCGTTCAATCAGTTCTGCTAGCCGATTTCCTTCTAAACGTTGTTGCAAATTGCCAAGATCAGAGCCGGTGCCCCCAGCGTTGAGCGCGAGAGAAGGAAGCTATTGGTGAGATGTCACGAGCGGGTCGTGGGTCGCGGTTCGTGGATTATGGGGGGCGACCCAACACAGTCGTGAGCCAGGGAGGTCAGCTCGTGAGGAGGGATCGTGGAGCACGGTTCGTGAGTCTGGGGGGGCGATCCGATCGGGACGTGATGCCCTATCACGAGCCGCTTCTGGATCTCCATCATGAGCTGGTTGTGGTTTTGGAGCAAGAGCTTCCGTCCTTGTTTCCATTTGAACTGGGGCTGAAGTAGGTTGAACCTGAACATTTCCAAGAGTGAGGGGTAAGCCCCCGAGTCCAAATGACGCATGAGCCGCTCCAGTGGCTTCATTTCCAATGACTTGAGCGTTGCTCGGCCTTCCATCCATCTGAGCGAAAAATCCATCGATCGTCTCCTATTGTTTCCTGAGGAGATCGTCCTGCCTTTCCATTTGATCTCTCAATTCAGCAAGAACGCCATCCATCTCATTTCTAGTCAAAAATGCTGATGGGTTTTCGTGAGAGGGAACTTCCTGGCTTGCCTCGTTTCTCGTTCCTTCGGCCTCAGCTCCCTCAGTACGGGAGAAAGTTCCGTCCTTCTTTCTTTTAACCATTGATCCAATAGCCAAGCAAATTGATTCCTTTAGATCTAGAAATTGAAGTAGTGTCGTGTGCCCCCCTTCCTGACGTGCCAAAATGTTAGACCAAAATTTGGGCCTAATACCCAAATACAGATCTCAGATCACAAAAATGCAGAAAAAGTAAATAAAAAGGAACACACAATTTTTATAGTGGTTCGGCTCAAACCAAGCCTACATCCACTTTATCTCTTCTTAAATCCTAAGAAGTTACAAGTATAATTATCTCGGTTTATACACAAAATCCTCGTGTTTACAATAAAGAAATGGAGATTAGAAATTGATTTTATACACGATAACCTCGTGTTAGAATGATTAAAAATGGCTTTCCGCTGTTCGCAAAGTCCTTGCGTTGATAATGGTGGAAGCCATCAAGATCAAGTGCCAAAAGTCCCTTTAAATGGCCATGTTTCGGTGTATTTATAGGCGTAGAGGAGCTTCTGGGAGGACCGGTTCATGGTGGGGTACGTGGCACCCGATCCTGAAAAGTAGGAGCAGGAGTAGCCTTATGAATATGTCAGAATAAGCTGCGCAGGAGAAGGTTTGGGGGTCGAGTCGTGGTCATGGGTCGGATCGTGGCCATGGGTCGGATTGTGATATGGCTATCACGATCCGGGTCTGGTTACGAGCTGGAGTGAAGTGCTGGCGATCGGGTCGTGGTCTCCATGTGCTCCACGAGTCAGGGTGCTTCGCGAGACAAGGTGCATCACGAGCCGAGGGGGGCGATCCGATGAGGGGCGATCCGAGGGTGCATGAGCCATACTCCGATCGTGTGACGCTTCGTTGCTTTATATAGGAAATTGCCAGATTACACCAGTTTACGGAAACGGGCATAACTTTCAAAACATAAGTCCGATTGAGCCAAACGAAAGCTCAAACTGAAGCTAATTCAGAGTCCTACAAGAATTACAGAGCTTGGCTCTGTAATCGCTGTTTTCGGGCCCAAAAGAGGTCGTTTGATAGGAGTTTCGGGCCCTTCTTTGTTCGTGATGCGACTTTGACCAAATCGCTGCCTGTCTTCTGACGATGTTCTCCATATCCGAGCGCGATGCAGTCCAGATATTCAGTGTGACAGCTTTTACCAAAAAGTGTGTCGACACTAAGATAGTATCAAGTCCAAAAAAAGAAGGAAGATAAGGTTTCTAGTATAATTAAATATGTTTTTGGGGTACATATAGTTTTGAAAGCCTTTTCAAATAACAATACGTCCCTCTTACATATATTTCCCCATAATCGGGTGGCCTATGCTTTGATACCAAATGTGACAACCAGTCTAGAATGGGCCTAAATCCCGACCTAGAAAAGGCCCATTAGAACTTAGAACCATTCATAATGGATCGTTGGTTCCTATAAGGAAATACTAAAAACAAATATAATAGTGCAATCTAAACGTAATCGGTGTCTCACACAACAAAAAGGATAAAATATAATATCTCAAAAATAGATGTACAAAAAAATTACAATGCCATAAATGTCAGATACGCGTGTTTCAACAAGATAAGGTACATCAATAATTATCCCAAGATATAAAGAAAATGTAACGCCCGGCCCCTAGACCCATGCTTACCAAGAGCAACACTAAGTATTACTGTCGGAAAGCACGGAGAATGAGACTCGATAGGGCTAAAAGCTGTACTCACTCCCTTGAACGAACACTAACATGAGAATTTTTAAAAATTTCTTAACTTACCATTCGTGCTTAGTATAAGTTCAAAGCAATGGTACATGAAAATTTCCCAAGTTACATAGTACAAAATATAATAACATCAAACGCAGCACAATAACAACAGCAGATACATAATACATATCATAATAGAGATGTCCAAATTCATAGTCCATCGTACATAATATCACTTCCCAAAATACATAATAGTGTATATTCCATAATATTATTAGCTACTGATAGTTTGAAGTTGCATAGTCCAAAACCCCAAAACGTGGAAAAGGGTAAGAGTGATGCTGCAGTCCACGCAAACCTAACCTGTTAACAATCCTCAGCCTGACCCAAGGATTGTTTTAACTCTCTTTCCGCTCGTGAGCAGAATTCATGCTAGACTAGCTCTACTATCACTAAAGAAATAGATTATTAAAGTGGTATAGGAGATTTCTTCTTCCTCGAGCATTGAAATTGAGGCTTCAGCTCTTCCCAGCCGGTTGCTCAGCTCTGTTGTTGGTCGGCCACTAAGCTTAGACAGATTGCTTGATAAACTAAGTGAATACGGGTCCATTCCGTTCAGGAGTGCTTCCGAGATCTTTTTTTTTAAAACTTCCCCTGCCGGTGAGGTAATAATAATTACTTAGGCGGAGAGGCGGTTCCCGACCTTAAATCACATGGGTCAGACTATGTCTAGTGTGAGTGAAGTAAGTATCTATGGACATTGAATAATTTAACAAAGAAGTAAAGGTGACACATGTATAAGGCAACATGAAGTGTATAAATGTTACAATATATTTACAATTTAGCATAATCATCGCATTAATATGCCATAATCTCAGGCATCGGTATTGTATGTAACTCAATACAATACCAAAACAATTATCATATGTAAAGCAATATGATAATATAAAAAGTAAGATAAGAAGGCACAGGTATTGTATGTAACTCAATACAATACCATAACGATTATCATATGTAAAGCAATATGATAATATAATATGTAAGATTAAAGGGCATAGGTATTGTATATAACTTAATACAATACCAAAACAATTATCATATATAAAACAATATGATAATATAATAATTAAATGTTGGTTAAAATACCGGGTTTTCAAATTAATTTGGGTAATTTCCCAACATTA
This sequence comes from Allium sativum, assembly GCA_030737875.1. NCBI lineage: Eukaryota > Viridiplantae > Streptophyta > Magnoliopsida > Asparagales > Amaryllidaceae > Allium > Allium sativum. The sequence continues at coordinate 602,884,833 of CM060926.1, read as the reverse complement.
AACAAATAAGAAGGAAGTAAAGAATTATGGGAACTATGGGATAAATATAATATGACTCATAACAGATACCAAATAAACAGATGCTAGTATTGTAAAATCACAGTGGTAAAGCTCTAGCGCGCGTGGAGACATAGCACCGTAACCTACTCATAACGCCATAACGACACCTAGCGATCAACCCAGATAACCAAGACGGTCTAAGGCGAAGGCCGTAAGCTACCCGTTCACTGCACTACACGTGGCACCCCCACGCCTCCATCTGACGTAGTCCGTGACCTGCCGATCGAGAATCGCGATCAAAACAACAAAATTGCCCAATGTAGCAGACCATTTGACTTTGGTGGTAGGTGGGCGAGATTTAAAATTACCGTGATTCAAGTAGCGAACCTGAATCAGGTCGACCAAGATGGAGTTTTGGCCCATTGGTACAACAGAGTCCAATCTATCCCAATCCCAAAATCTAAAGTATTTTTAATATATTATTCTGTAAATTCGTGCCTTAAAAATTCATAGTGTTTATAACACCAAAACACTATATATAACCAATAATGGCAATATTCATAAAACTAAGTTTTATAAAACCAAGTATATTTGCAAAAAGCTTAACAACGCAGGTCCGTAGATGGTTACACTACCGTTTCGCTCTAATACACAAGTACCCCATAATACTTGTATATCGTAGCGAAATATAAGCATTGTTTAGCATGTTTAACTTGTTTGGAGTTAATACAATTATTCGACCATTTAATTAGTATATAAACAAAATTTTCGTTTGTAGGGAAAAAAATTTGCTTTCAAAAATTTTAAAACAAGAATTGTCTAACATAAAAACTTATAAGTAATTTTAAACAAAAGAATAACTTTAATTTTAATTTTTTATATTTTCCTTTTAAAATTTTTATTTAATCAAAACTATAACTTTAACATTGTTACAACAAAACGTGCAACATTTTACATCAACTACATACGCCCAATAATTCATAAAACATGTATTTTCCTCTTATCCCAAAAACATATGTTTTGCTTCTATTTATTTATTTATTCATTATTATAAATATTTTTCCTCTAAATTACCAAATCAATTAGTTGATTCCCAATTCAATATCCCTAAGAAAGTGGGTTGTTACAAAAAATAATAACAATAATACGCCACAAATGACTAAGCCTCCATCGTAGGGCTCCACCTCCAAGCGTTACTAATTATCACGGATCCAAGCGTCCTCCCCTACTAATTTGTTTATGTTAAGAGGAGGTAGGTCATTACGTGAAGTTCTAGTAAATGAAAACATATAAGTATAGGAATGACTATTTACTACATTTGGCAATGTAAATTCTTTATGCTATGTCTATGCAAACTAATATACAAAATTAAACATATGAGGCATACATCCATACTATCATTAAAGGCCTACGTGTTGATCTAAGGGAGGACATCCTTATAGTCACTTAATACTCCATGAGGTGGGCTATACCTAGCCACTTAAGGCCAGTACCTAATTTATTATGGGTGGACATCCTTACAGTCACTAAATACCCTATGGCGAACTCCTAGTCATTTAAGTCCTTGTTCCTAACACCATGTCATTAAATATATATACTCTCCCCACATATTGAGAAATAGTAACGACCACTTAATATCAGGTATAGGTAGGAACACAGCTTCATTAAAGACCTTCCCGGTGGACTATCTTGTTACTATCTAGCTTTCCCTATAAGTAAACTTCTAGCCACTTAATACTTCCCTTAGACAGTGGTTTCTTTAAGCCATAAAAATAATTCATCTCTAGGTCAGCCCTCACTAAGTCCATAGGTAAGTCGCGAACAATACTTGGATAATTACCCACTCGTACGGTATCGTCTATTAGGACCGTTTAATACCTTATAAGAGAAAGGAAGGCCCAAATACCACATAAAACCTAAAAGATTGGGTCCAATGACTTTGGTCCAGAGCTAAGGAGTGAACCTTAGGAATATGACGTAATCTTAACCACTTTATACCCAATAAGAGGAGGGTCAACCAATTAATAACTTTCCCAAGGAAGGCTTACTCACACGCAAATATGCACACACACATTAGACATCTCACATTTAACCAACCACTTGTAGATGTTGGATTTGTCGAGCGGTTCCAGGCAGACTTCTATCATAAGTTGGGCTTAACCTCACATCTTAGTGTACTAATTATAATGACCAATGAAACCTAGACCTCTCATATTAATCAGTCTTACTTATATATGCTGGATATGTTGGTCGGTTCTGGGCCGGCTTCCACTACAAGTAATGGTTAACCTCGTGTCTATGTGTCATCAATCATAAATAATGCCATTAACTCAGACATATGCATACAAATTCCGATGGGAACACTAAAATTCTATTTTCCAACTTAAATGTATTTAGTACGCACTTAATACGCATTAATATTACGTTAAATTACGATATATATATATATATATATATATATATATATATATATATATATATATATATATGCATGAATTAAGAACATGAGAATGACGACCTAATCCTGTTTGAAATTGCAATCCTAATAATCACAACTAAGGTATACAATTTAATTTCCCTAACAATCAACATAGTCCAACATGCATATTCACAATTAATGATAGAAAGGAAAATAACAAAACAAATGAATAAAACTTGTAACCTAGGCTTGAATAATTATTTAAATAATAAAAATATAGCAAGGTTCAATAAATCCAAATACATATGCAAAATCCTTGCTTTTGGCGCTGCTTCACTTTTTTTAATATGTATTGCATGCAAAAACTTAAGGTTATAATATATTGCACATAATGCGTTGAAACAATCCATTCAAAATGGGCATTTGAACCTATTAACTTATAATACATAAATCTTATCCTTTTGCACCCAAACGTATGTAAATAATAAAAGAAGAGCTAAGTGAATCAGAATCAAAAACTAAAAGTTTCACAACACTTAAAACCTAACTTCTATTATTCAAATAACACAAACCCAAATATAATACCATTAATTGTTCATTTCAGTGATAAACAAAATATAGGATATTGAGGGTTTATAGTATTTTATTTTTGTTTAATTCAAATCTCATATAGGCATAATATTCCAAATCTAAACTACAAAAGATAGAAAATGAAACTTATAAATTTTCCACTTACAGTAATTTGGGAATGAGAAATAAAAAGATAGATGTAGAATCAAATTTGGATCAAACCTTCGCAGTTGTGCTCCAATCCTTCTATTAATATATATATATATAAATATAAATATATATATATATATATAAGAATCAAGTGAATCAAAATCTTATATATATATAAACTATATTCCAGAACTTGAATCTATATAAATCTTGAATAGAGGGGATAAAATTGAGGTTATGGGAATAGAAGGAAAGTGCTAACCTTACCATCTAGAATTAGCAATGGCAGAAGGGAAGTATAGAGGCATAGAGAGAGATGAAAGTACAGTTTGGAGTGAGGCTAAGGAGTTTTATTTATAATTGCAAGTGTAACTATAGATCGTTTGATTATTTAGTTTTAATTTGGATGGTCTAACTGATGCAATTTATATAAATCTCCTTAACAAAACACATATCGACCACCACTCCACCCAGGAGGGCAGTCAACCTGGGGTCGAGCCAGGAGATTTAGTTCTCTTGTAACGTTGTTTTCATATTAGTTCTAAGTTGATTGCTCTTATTTATTTCCTTTTGCTGATTATCTTTGTCCCCTTTGCATATGAATATATACACACAATTTCAGATTCTTTTTGAATATTCTTCATGCCACTCTATTATTAAATATATTTCGGATTTACATGTATTTTATTTGAACGTAAAACCTTGTGGGTTAATATTTATGCGCAACTTGTTTTATTAATATCTTTTACATGCAAATTCCGTTTTCAATAAATAACTTATGAAAATGAATCAAAAGCTCACCACGAATGTAATAGCAATATTTTCGTGGGCCAATTCCTAATTGTTTAAAATTCCATTTTTAGCTTATTAACCTATTATTGATTAGTATAATTTATTTTAAATTGAATTACCTAAATCCTATTTTAGGTTTATTTTATGGGGTGTTACAACTCCTATACTGTTGAAGCCGATTGATGATGAGGTTTTATTTGTATATTTGGCAGTATTGTTGCATGTCATTTGCTTGGCACTTGTTTGTAAATAAAATCATGTTAGCAGCCAGTTTACTACGTAAGAAAGAGATTGACAGTGGCAAAGTATAATTACTCGAAGATCAAAAAACTCCCTTATAACCTTCTAATAGCCTCGAGGAAGCTACATCGCTACTTTCAAACCCATCCCATCAAGATGTACACTAACTAACTGCTACGATAGACCCATCAGTGACCTGAGGCATTTGGAAGGTTGCTTCAGTGGAATGTTGAACTAAGCCAATTTGATATTGCATTCATTACTCGAAGGGACATTCAAGGATAGGCACTGTCGGACTTCACTGAGGAGTTTATAGTCCTAGAGGACAACATTGAAGAGGTTGATTCATCAACTTCCTTGTGGAAGTTATTCACAGACGTAACTTGTAACGATCGATGTTCTATCGTTGGAGTTGTTTTATTAAATCCTAAGGAATGACTGATCTGTTATGCATTGAAATTGGGCTTCCTCTTGACCAATAATGAAGCCGAGTACGAAGCCTTGACTGTTATGATTAAACCTTCAAAGTAGTTTGTAGTAAGGGCATTCGATATGGTCCGGGACTTCTAGGTCATCGTATTTCTGGTCAGAAGAGAATTCCAAGCCAAAAGGGGACAACTTGCCACCTACTTGATTGGGCTGAAAAGCTGTTGGCCGAGTTCGAATATTATTGCATCTCATATGTCCTACGGGAAGAGAATGAGAAAGCCCACTCTTCATAAAATTTAGCTAGCTCGGAGAATCCCGTACAAACAAGGTTGGTTCTGATAGAAACATTGGCCACACCTGTAACATCCCAAGATTTTACGATAGTTTAAAATATTTAATTCAATGTGTTTTGAAAAAAAATGTTTTAGATATAAAAATTTATCATTTATGTCTTATATTGATAAGGTAGGAATAAAATTTGACTTGTTGAACAATAATATGCAATAGCTATATATGCTAAAGTTTGGAGTTGATAATTTATTTATATAGAAATTTGAAATTTATTTGAATTCTATATTTTGATTTGATTAGAGATTATAATTGTTGAATTTAATTTTATGTAAATAAGTGGAAACTTAATATTTTATTTTTAAATATTGAAATTTGACATTATTGTAAATAATATCAGAATTTGGTGAAATTAATTTTATTGAATCAGAAATGGTAAATTATTTCATGATCTAAAATTTCATAGCTATCGTAATTATAGTTTGATCATAAGAAATTAAAATGCATATAAATTTATACGTACAATTCAGTTAAATAATCAAGTTTTAAACGTAAAATACTATAGACTTTGGAATTGGGTTATGAAACATATTCCATTGTGTTCAGAAGGCGTTAAAACCTATGTTAGGCAGTATAGCGGGCCTAATTTGGGCTCAGACCAAATTTTTGCCTTAAAACATGCAAAACGAGAATTATAATATTATTAAATTATTTTTGAAACCCTAGAATTTTATGGTCGTCGCCTTCGTTATCTCGATGGCCAGAATTGTCGCAAATTTCCGCCGCAATATCTCCAACACCACTCAGTGAAATCGGAAACTTAATGAACAAAAATTGTAGATCTTCGAGAGATCTTTACATCCATATGGATGATGGTACCATTTGCTTAACGAATTTGCCAGAATCTTGGCACAAAGGACGTGTGGTTCAAGGACGATTGTGGGTTGTAGGGGATACCATAGGCAATCGGATTTCATGTGTAGGTGAAGTCGACGGCATTGCTCATCGTGGTACATCCCGATCGAATTCTGGAGTTGGTTTGTGGCTCGTGTGATTTGTTGATTCAAACGAAAATGGTTACGGGTTTTTCCAGTTCAAGATGTAGAAAAGAGAGTTGAGTACAGACGTGGCACGCTATAGTTGGTGAGGTGTTTTTATTTAAATTTTGTTTTAATTTAAAATTCCAATAGTAATTCGGGTATAACTTTCTGCTACGAGGTCGGTTTTGGACAAAATAAATTGCGTTGGAATCGTACCGAAGAGTTTTTCGCGATGGCACTGATTTGAACTGAGTCTTAAACCATTGATTTTTGGGCTAAAAATTTGGATTTCAAATGCGTTCAGAACCAAAGGTGGGTGATTAAACCCACTCACATCTAATTGAAATATTCTAATATTAGTTAGATTAATATCATGTCATAATATGATTGTATTATTTGCTGTTTGATAGTTATAATTGCATATTATGTTGATTGACACGGATAATTTAATTTAATTGGACTGCTTGAATGAAATTTTTAGTTAAGTTAAAATTTTATATAGTTGTTTGTTTAAAAAATAAAGACCCGACATCTGATAATTGGAAAAATTATGAATTTTTGAATGTATTGACATGATATATGGATTGATTTTGATATGTTTACATATTAGTGTTTATTTATCTGAATTTAACTATTATTCACCTTGATTTTATATGACTGGTGTTTGTATTGATTAATTCCAACCATTACCCTAGATGTTACGGGCATCAAATAAACCCGGGATTAATCATTAAAATGAATGAGAACATAGGTTGAAATGATAAATACCTATGACCCTGGTACAGATTGAAATGATATTTATCCTTTCCCAAATTACTAAAAATTAAATTTTTAGTATTACTTGAGCATAGGATAGAAAACTATATACGGACATCGGTCAGTTAAATAAAAATTATGTTTTTTGATCTTTTGAAATATTATTTTAATGACAAAATAAATGACATTATTAATCGATTTTCTTTAATTTTGGACTTTGAGCTTTGAAATAAAAATTTCAATTTTAATAGAATTCGTAAATGTGGATAACTGAAATTTAACTGAATTGGATATGAACTAAGTTTATCAAAATTGAATTGTTTATCCATCGTATATATTACTTTAAATTAACCTAATTTATTGTAATAATCGAACTATGAACTCGTGATTTTTATAAACGAATAATTCAATGTCAAAAATATAATTGAAATTTAATTATTAAATCGAATTATATGAAATTGAACTGTCGAATCGAATTTAGTATGAATGGGAAGTCAAATCCTTTTAAATGAAGATATAGAAATTCGTCAAATTGATTTGAAACTGAAATATGATTTCCTATTTTGTTAAATTTTGAAAGTTATGATTCTAATTCCAACTATATATATATATATATATATATATATATATTTAAAACCATTTTATAAACAATTTTATTTTATAATAATAACTTTCTTTATAAACTATTTACCTTATAATTGTTTTATTTTATTATTTATTTTAAATTAACTTATTTAATATTTAACTATTTATTTTATAAACTACTTTATTATTTTGACTATAAATTTTACTAAATTTGATTATTCTATTTTAATTACAAACTATTTATTTTTCAAACTATTTAAATTAGATATCTAAACTATTTCAAATATATTTTAGCTATTTTAATATTCAAATTATTTTAAAAGTTGGAATTGTTTCAAGTTTTCAGGTTTGGTTTTAAATGGAGATTTTATTATGAAATATTCTATCTCGACAATTAAAGCGAGCTTTAAAGTAAATTATGATATTTTGATATGAATTATGAAACCCTTTGAAATGTAAAATAACCGACCGATGCGAAAAATGTAAATGATTGGTTGTTAAAGAGACCGGGACCGGATATTGTCATACTCTCTGCCAATACCGAAAGCTTCTTTAACAACTGTGTATGCCGTGGAGTTCCAGAATGAAGTAAGTTGATTTGGAGGCGATTATTGGATTTGAAGAAAGTGAACGATGATGGATGTCCTTGACGTTCAGGTCATAATTAAAATGACTAAAAACAGGCCTATACCGTGACCAAGTTGGGTTAGCAACCTCCATCGGCAACACTTCTTCCTTTATTACTATAGTCCCTCGGTTTGATTGATTTGATTTGATGTGCATCTATGATTTGGGAGTGTTGTTCGAGGTGGGCGGTAGTCGCGACTATGCTTTACCACTAGTCCGGGCATGCAACTAGTATATTCCTACTCTGGACATTCCTCGTGTGCCTTGTCATATTATCCTAATCGAGCCCCATACGATTTTGATTTATATAGTACCTATGGAGTGCCCTCTGATAGCCACTACGTACTGTGGACTTTACGGTATCTGTATAGACTATGGTATTATAAACGATGTAATAGTATTCCCGCCTATGCTATTTTAATATTTTATATTTAAACATAGACATTATTATAATAACGTATTGTATTATATAGTATCTAGTTTAACGGATCCTTAGAAGATGGAAATTCTCGTAACATCTCCTAAGTTATCGCACTCATATTATCGCATGAACTTGATTTAACTGATATGAGAATATTTTAGTTCTGATCCGTGTATTTTTGTCTTTTCATTTGTGCTCGGGTCAGCCTGAGTTTCAGTTATCGAAGACACTATTTTGAAGAAGGAGATAGAGCTTGCTAGAAATATTATATTTATTACCGCTACGAATATTGGTATGTTTATTACAGTTAACTCTGATAATCGTTGTAAGTGCATAATCAAACTTATGTTTTAACAACTTCGTGAACTGTTATTTATTTATTATATTTTGTCCTTTCGCTGTGAGATTTTGTGTTTGTTTTTCTTCTTCTCTTCTTTTTCTTATATAAATCCCAAGAACTATCCATATATTTTATTGAGGATCATTGTCGATTTCAACGGTCAAAAATCACGAATGTTACATTTGGTATCAGAGCTTTGGTTTAGCGAAAACCTTGGCTCTATTTGAGATTAACTAATTAGAGATAGGGTAGTAATACCCTAGAATGAGTTTGATCGTATATGAGAGAACATAGTTGTAATTTTGGTACAAAATGGTTTTGTATTGTGTCAGTTTGTTCTGTTGAGTATTTATGAATTCTGGTCGGTACTTGGGACGCCAAGGCATCGATAGGAATTCCTAAACGCTTGAATATGACTCATTGACATAATATTGTTTTGAATTATGTTTTATAATAAGATTATTTAAAAATATATGAATTTTGGTTTTGTTGAGGATAATATTTTATTTTCATCATTTGTTACTCGATTAATCAATAATTAGAACCATTGGTTATTGAATGGTTTAAGAAATAAATATTGAAATAAATAGATAATGAAATGTTGAAAATTTAATTGGTAATGAAATAATAAATTAAATATGAATTTGAGAATTTTATTTCGGGTGGTTTTGTAACATTGATTTAAAAATGGTTTTGAGTAATATATTTATATTTTTAAAGTTGTTTCATATAGAAATTGTCTTCAAATGAATTTTGAAATTGTGTATACTTTTCCCCCTTGCCTGAGAAAATAATTTCTGTGGTGAGTGCACGCGTTATCGACATTATTTTCAAAAACTAAGTGCGGGAGAGACCACTTAGATTTTTTATGCTTTGTTTAATGGAAATTTGGATTCCTTTTAAATCCTTTAAATTATGATTTGATATAAAAGATAAAATATATATAATTTTATAGTTGATTTGGAAATGAACCCAGAGTTGAAAATTTTAAGTTCTTGAATAGTTAATGAATTTAAAATTGTTGAAATGAACTTAAATTGAAATTATAGAAAATTTTGAATTATATAATAAGAAAAATGAATCCAAAAGGGTTATGACTAAAATAAAACTCTTTGTATTTTGAAACAATGAATTCAAAATAAATTGAAACTATTGGACTTGTATAAAAATCAAACATTTCATAACATATATATAACTTACCAATTAACCAAAATTCAACATGTTATTGGAATAAAATTGGATAATATACAAGTACTGGCATGAATAGTAAATGGTGAAAATTATATTGGAGGGTTATGAAATTTAAGAAGACGTAAGTTGTGACCATAACAATATACACTTGGTTTGGTATGAATATTGAATTCAAATAAGTAAAGTAAATAAATTTGGACTTTGATATAAATTGAATTAGAGTATACTGGAAAATAAAATTATATTTCCACTTAAATGAAATAAAAAAGAGAAATGATGAAGTTAATGGAACGAGCAAATGAAAATTAGCATTAGAATTTGGTACATTTGAATTAAATGGATGGCTAATTAAAAAAAACTTGAGTCGCGATTATAAGCGATGAATACTAAATTTATTATGAAATTTAATTTAACTAGGTAATATAAATAAGGTTAACTAATGAAGTAAACTAGTTAATAAGGCCCATTGTTATAATAATTGTGTATTCTTAAATTATGTGTAATGGAGTGATAGAAAAAAGGACATCTAATGTAATGTGCAAAAGAAGTTAATATCAAATGGTAATACTTTTGAAATAATGAACTTAAGAGAATAGATTTATAATTTATAAACTTAAACGAAGATTGAACGAATTAATTAAATTTAATTAAAACGAGCTCATCGCGAAGCCGTAGTTCATAATTTTACGAATTGAAGTTTAAATGAATGTATAGGATCCAAAATAAATCGGAATTCTTTGAAATAAGAATCTTTTGGAATATAATTTTCTAATGAAAGAGAAAATTTTAGATTTTGACTTGTAGATTTTAAGATATGTGTAATTCAAATTTTCAGAAAAATTGCGGTATGGAAAAACTAAAATATTAATAAAATCAAGTCGAATAAAATTTTTATGGCTAAATATATATAAATTGACAATTTCTTACTATGCCCTATCGAGGACGAAAAGTTTTAAGTGGGGGAGAGTGTAACATCCCGAGATTTTGCGACAATTTAAAATATTTAATTTAATGTGTTTTAAAAAAAATTGTTTTAAATATTAAAATTTATCATTTATGTCTTATATTGATAAGTAGGAATAAAATTTGACTTGTTGAACAATAATATGCAATAGCTATATATGATAAAGTTTGGAGTTGATAATTTATTTATATAGAAATTTGAAATCTATATTTGATTTGATTAGAGATTATAACCACTGAAATTAATTTTATGTAAATAAATGAAAACTTAATATTTTATTTATAAATATTGAAATTTGACATTATTGTAAATAATTTCAGAATTCAGTGAAATTAATTTTATCAAATCAGAAATGGTAAATTATTTCATGATCTACAATTTTGTAGCCATCGGAATTATAGTTTGATCAAAATAAATTAAAATGCATATAGATTTATATGTACAATTCAGTTAAATAATCAAGTTTTAAATGAAAACTGCTATAGATATAACAACCCGAACTTCCCCGTGAAGGAAAGCCCGAATTGAGATGAGAACAAGACCAATCAGAACACAAACAGAAGAACATTATTGTTTATTACAACAATTCCATCAGAATACAAGAATATTACAGAGTATGAATCAATATTACACATTTGACAAATATCAGAGATTTAAATTACATTTAAATACATGGCAGCAGAAAACTAATACAACACACAACTGAAAGAAATACACGGATACAGAGCTATCCGAGTATCGTTCCAGCTGTAAACCAGGATCTTGTGAATATAAATCTGCAAAACCAAAACTACTAGCTGCCCGTGCGGAAAATAAGGGCAACCAGAGTTTAGTTTAAAACAATAAACTCTAGGTCAGTCATGTGACTGGTGTGAGAACTAAAACAGTTATTAATCTTTATTTTAAAGTTAGGTAAATCAAGAGACCATGTCGTACAACACGGAACGGGTTTCCTCCCAAGAATACTAGTGCATAAGACAAACAGCGCAATGCTAAACAAAGAAAAATGAAGCTATTATAAGACCCAGGTCCCATCACACAATGCAACGCAAGCCGGAGGATAGGGTTTTTACCTTATAATAGCCAAAGAATGCTTGGTATGTTTAAAACAAATCATTTGATACTATTATAAGTGTATAGTGTTAAAACAATTTCAATCATAAGTGTAACACCCCACATCTGTTAAGGTCACTCACAAAGGGAATGCCTTAACTTCAATGGAGTATTATGTGTACTGGAACAGAAACATTACAAGACAGACATATATAAAACAGTGGAAAATAAAGTGGAAGTACTTCAAATCATTTATTAAATATAAATGTTTACAAGAAAAGCCTATGTTTACAAGAAAAGCCCATCAACTTCCAATACCCAATTTCATAGTTAAAATATCTGTCTTGCTCAAAAAGAAAGAAGCATAAAAACAAACTGCAGTATTCCCCAATAAAGCAAAGCAAGACATAGCCAAGAGAAATCCAAGCCATACATGAAAGAGCCTTGGAGCTTGGTAAGATCCGAACTAAGCTGTATTCCCACCCTGTGAACCTAGGGGGGGAACGGAAGAAAAAGAGGCGAAACAAAACGGGTCAGTCATAAAGACTGAGTAAGTCCTAGTGACTTTCAGCATAAAAATGAGTAAAGATAACATGGCATGAATAAACTGAAAGTAAACATAAGCATGATGACAAGGTAGGCAAGATAAACTAAGATAATAAGATAAACTATGATAATAAGATAAACTAAGGTAACAAGAAAAACTTCGGGCACGATGAAACAAGTATAACATCCCATAATTCCTATCAAGTATCCCACTGCACGGTTTCTATCAAGAGTAACATCGAAAGGTTTCTAAGCTTTACCATTAAAACGATATCTATTTGCTCTGCACCACCTAACTAGCATCCTCATAAGTGTCTTACATGGAATGATCTGTACTCCTACTAGTATCTCAACTAGTGTCCTGTGTAACAAGGATCCATACCCCCTACTGGTGTCCCAACTAGTAGCCCGTGTCATATAATAATTACAATGTGATCCCAATCCCCGCAATTATGGTAGCCTTCAGGTGTACATCGATTTTGAGGATTCCACCTCGATCACCCCAATGGCCATGTATATATTCGATGCACCCTTACTACCTTATCGATCGGCTCCCTACTTGACCTAGTTCTCGTTTGTGTCACGCGGCTCCCTACTTGTAGATACCTGTGCTGGTCCCACCATGGGGTGTATCAAGTCCCATGGTGGCAACCCTGACACAATCAAGATGCACAGCTTTATACCTACTGATGCCCAGTGGCTAAATTTTCTGCGCCGAAGTGTGTGCACGCCCGCACTCCGTTAGAACCTGCACTGCTGCACCAACTGCCGCTAATTTGACCTCTTATAATCAGCCCAGTAATCGTGCCCCACCCTGCCTGGCTCAGGGTTCCGTTGATACCTAATGTGGGTTACTGCTGAAATGGGTACCCGTTACTAGGTTTTTCTAATGGTTAAGTCTGTGGGCCTATACTCTCTGATATTACCCACCAACCCTGATGTGTACTTAACCACGCTACTGATTCAAGCATGTGTATTTAATGGTTAAGTGTATGTGGGCCTATATTTACTAATATTACCCACCAACCCGATATGTACTTAACCCTTCTACTCGTTTTGTTACCATGGTTAAGTGTTTACCTTAGTTAACTTAACCTTTCTCGCTTATTATGTTTGATTGGTTAAGTGTGGTTTATTAACTTAACCCCGTTCGTCTATCTGGTTACATATATTGGTAAAGAATTTTCTTGTTAACTTAACCCCATGTGTTACTTAACCCTACTACGCATCACATCAGATTGGTTAAGTGCATGTTAACTTAACCCCATCCACTAGTCATATTATAATGGTTAAGTGTTATCAACTTATTCAAGTTAACTTAACCCACCCGCTTGTCCTGTTATGTTGGTTGAGTGTTACTACTTAACCGCAACCACTTGTCTAATTAACCCATTGTATTAGTTAAGTGTTCTCATTAACTTAACCTCACTCTCTAGTCCAGTTTAATCATGTTATAATGGTTAAACATTTGCTTAACCTTACCCACTCCCGTAGTCAACTTATTAAATTGGTTAAGTGTCCAGATTAACCTAATCATATTACTTAACCCACCCATTTATATCATATTGGTTAAGTGTTCTTATTTACTTAACCCTACCCACTGGTCTAATTACCATGTTATGTTGGTTAAGTATTACTATTCGTATTTCCACATGTCACCAACTTAACCCCATGTCCCACCACATGTTTATCTGGTTAAGTATTTCTTAATGCATTAAGGTCGTAACCTTATAAAGACCTCTCACATTAGACTGACATTTATGGCAGCTGGATTTGCCGGGCGGGTCCGGGCAGTCTTACACCATAAAAGAGTCTAACCTCGTGTCTTTACAACTGTTACGCTTTTAATTTGGGCCTAGGACCTCTCACATTGGGCTGACATTTGTGACTACTGGATTCGCCGGGCGGTTCCGGGCAGGTTTACGTCACAAATGAGTCCAACCTCGTGTCCTAAGCATTGATTATTACTTATAATCTTTTACCCCCAATTTGAATTTATTTCGCCTATTCAAATTATCAATTTATTCCTAAATTAACGATGTCCATAATTGACTCAATTATGTCCATCAATTAATGGTATGCAAAATCATACCAATTTTTCCACAATTTATCTTAGGCCATTAAAGGCAACTTATCTCAATTTATATTTATCCCTCTTTTAAGGCTATTACATGCCAACTAATATATGTACCCAATTCTAGTCAGTTTACATATATACCAAGTTTCATGCCTTTTTACATATGTCAAGATCTAGCCAAAATTACATGTATCAAGTTTTATACCCAATAAACTCAAATCCGATGATTCATGATGTAGTTATCCCAAACTATAATCTTTTTATTTCAACACATGCCAGTTGCCCAAGTTCATAATACATGTTTATGCCAATTATAAACTTTACAATCGCTTTCATGCTCAAACTTCCAAGTCTACACATGCCTAATTAACATAAGCCCAATCTTTTGATTTAATTTACATAGGCTCCAAAACTCATAATTTTATTTTACATGCCAAATTACACATATGTTATATATACCAAATTTCATGTTACATTATATAGATCCAATTGGTGTCGAAATCCATGTATATAATATTTATGCAAATTTTATCATAACAGGATTATACCAAAATTTACAAATCTACCCCAAACTTGCAAATAAAATGATAACATCCAATTTCATGTTGCCAATTATTAATCATATTCTTATAGGCAATAATCCCATTATTCCCCCGTATACATCTCGTATGTGAACCGCGATTTTAGGCCAAGGTCCGAAGTTGACCAAGGTTCACCAAAAGAAAATAAATAGAGGAAGGTAGAAATTTGCATAATAAATAGATCAGAGAGAAAACAACATCATGATAGGCATAAAGATTACAACTTGATGATAACATCATTACGAATCAAGGAAACTGCTGAATAAATCACAAACTTGTCATGAGAATAAAGGTAGACAAGTCTCAAAGCTAAAGATTCAAAAAGCAACAGGAATAGATCTGAATCGATAAACATACTTAGATCCAATTCCACTTTAATTCATGGCCACATTATAATTAAATATTTAAATCGGAAAGCAACTAGAACTTACAGAGAACGACTAATGAATTAGGGAGTGAATTTGTCGTAGAAAGTTGCAGTGTCATTGATCTATCCTCTTGAATTTGTTGTAGAAGCATTGATCTTTGATTTGATTTGGGTTTGAACGCTTAAGCTTTAATTTGGAGACGGCGGCCATGGCTCAAGAGAGATTCCAGCAGCATTTAGGTGTAAGAATGATTTGTTATGAATTAGGTTAGGTCTAGGTGTTATTTTATAGGTGTAGTAATTCATTTCAGCCATCAGATTAACCCTAAAACCCATCCGGACCATCAAAACTCGTCCTGGGCCTCAAAAATGGGTTCTGGGCCACCCCAGGTCGACCAGGTCGACCTGTACGGAGGGGGGGTCGACACTGTAGTTGACCTGGGGGGGCAGGTCGACTATAGTGTCGACACTATGGTCGACCTGGGTCAGTCTGCCAGAAAGTCTGTTGAAATCTTGTTTTGGCCATATCTTGGTCATATGGACTCGATTTTCGAAAACTCGGACTCTATTTCGCGTATTTTTCCGAGAGGAACGCAATAGTGATGTCCATTTTACCCAATTCCTGATTCTTGAATTACTTATCCTTGTTTTACTATCTTTTCCGTTACATACATCGTTATCGAACTAATTTTTCTTCTCTTCCATGTATTAATTAATTCTTCTTATGCATCACCATTATTTACCCATCATAAGCATATTTTTATATATTTTCTTTTATTTTTAGTTACATTAAAAATACGCGGTGTTACATTCTCCCCTCCTTAAAGGATTTCATCCCCGAAATCTTCAAGTTAAGAAGAATGTGTCCTACCATCCATCATCCATCTACTCAATCATCAATCACAGGCATTCATTGTCCTTAAGAGATTTCTAATGCTGTATGAACATATGCAAGAAGTGTGTGTATATGTTCCTTGTCTAATGCAAATGATCAGGCCTGATTGATCTTCTAGATGCAAAATATGTTTAGTGCCATGAGTCCAACATGTATGCAAATAGTCCTAGTCACATAAACACTATATGTGTGCACAAACATCCATCCATATGCAACATTCACATGATGACACATTCAATTTCATCCACAAACAAGTGTAAACACTCATGCATATGCAATATGAAAGGTGATTGAGCCGATCTAGTGCCTAATGTGTGTAAATGCATCCACGAGCAACCACTAGCAACCACTTGCAGCCACTTGCAACCATCAATCATAACATGTCTCAAACACATGTTTACACCCAATTGTTCCTATATAAAGGTATAGTCGAATGATAGAAGCAAGTAAAAACTTTGTGCCCATTAGGCAATGTCAAAACTTGAAACCTATGCCACATATATATTGATTAGGAGAAGAACTCTCTAAGCATCAGCCCCGAAGACCGAAATCAACATCAGACCGACACCCAAAGAATTACTTATCCCAACCAATATATATGATTCTAGGAAACTAAGCATGATGGACTCCTATTAGGTCACAAGGAAATCCCTTCCTAAGACCAACCCGTATCCTATAAAACCCAAAAAAGTTTAGTCAACCCAACGAACACCCTCAAGCCCCAACATGTGTTACTAATAGATGAGTCATACTCCCTATGGGGTTCGCAACAGAAATTGGATTGAGAATAGGACCGAGAGGATATACACAAAAGATAGCATGCAAGTAAGCTCTATAGGAAAAAGGAATCAAGGATATGCTCTTAAAAAGAGATGTGATTCACGAATATAGTCTTCAATCTTCTAAGTCGCATTTCCTTGAGCTTAACTCCATTGTGCTTTGTCCGTCTTTAACTTCACAATTTCGTAGCTTCTTAATTCTTGTTTCCAAAATATGAGTTGGAACCTATTTCACTGTTGCCTCTTGTTCCTCTTTCACTTACTCTACTTCTAGTATACTCGTCTCAAACATAACGGCGTACTCATGGTTTCATGCAAGCTCTCCAAAAATTCACTAGTGAATCTTGGATCTCGTCCACTTACTATCAGGTATTCCACGCAGAAGAACTATCTCTTGAAAATAAATGCCAATCATGCTGCCAAATGTACTTACTAAGGTGATTCTCTACAACTCATGCATAAGCGAAATGACCCATCCGCCTTAGTGGCGAACACTACTCGAGCGGATTACAAATTACCAATAAATGTTTCAAGAGATTCTAGGTAACAAATCATGGTAGAACCCTAAAGGTTACATGCGACTTCGAGTGTATTACCGAGGCAAGTCAAGAGTCTAACTACCCCATTTTTCAAAACCGAGAAGGTCACCCTTACTGGATAACCACTCCATCGCTAGAATCAACCCATAGCCCAAAACATAAACATTACTTCTAGACTCAACACTTAGCATAGACATTCTCAAATCCAAAGAAGTCATGAATAAATGAGCCGATTTCCCCAACAGGACTTGAGACAAAAATGGGATCCTCTATTATGCTAGTACTAAGGTGTAGAGACTCAACTTTCGAAGCAGAATTAAAAGGATGCGATGTACAAAAACAAGTTCTAGTGGGATGATAGAAAGGAAAAGCTAAACTTTTAACAGAAACGTTACCACTCTCTTAGGTATGCTAGTAGTGAGAGCATTCAATTGCCCTCTTGACGATCTTGTCCCTTGCCCTTGTCCTATAATACTTAACTGCATGTACCTTCTCACTAAAGATACTCTCTCTTGTCATGGGTTTTTCTATTCTTTCACTTAGGCCTCTTTCCTTTCAACTTTTTCCTCCTTCGTGGATTAAGCTATAACAACTAGTTCCTTGTTCTTACTGTCCTTATATAGTTTGTTGACAAGTCTCTCGAAGCTACCTCCAACGCACGACACTTTACCCAACTTGAAATATGATTAGACGCGGATGGAACTACTACGGCTACAGATGGAGGTTGGGCACTCCTTTGCCCTCCGACCTGTGTCGGATGCCTACGAAACTATGGTGAAAAGAGAGAGAAGAGATTTCAAGAGAGAATCAAAAGATAGTGCATATGGCTTTGGGGAATATGCCTTTTAATCAAAACAAAGTTTTCTTGAAAATTTGCTTCTTTGTAAATGTTTTGAAAATAATTTCAGAAGGTTTTTGAAAACTTTTGCCCAGCCTGGTAACCTTCTGCTTTGATACCAAATGTAACACCCCACATCTGTTAAGGTCACTCACAAAGGAAATGCCTTAACTTCAATAGAGTATTATGGGTACTGAAACAGAAATATTACAAGACAGACATATATAAAACAGCGGAAAATAAAGTGGAAGTACTTCAAATCATTTATTAAATATAAATGTTTACAAGAAAAGCCTATGTTTACAAGAAAAGCCCATCAACTTCCAATACCCAATTTCATAGTTAAAATATCTGTCTTGCTCAAAAACAAAGAAGCATAAAAACAAACTGCAGTATTCCCCAATAAAGCAAAGCAAGCCATAGCCAAGAGAAATCCAAGCCATACATGAAAGAGCCTTGGAGCCTGGTAAGATCCGAACTAAGCTGTATTCCCACCCTGTGAACCTGGGGGGGGGAACGGAAGAAAAGGAGGCAAAACAAAACAGGTCAGTCATAAAGACTGAGTAAGTCCTAGTGACTTTCAGCATAAAAATGAGTAAAGATAACATGGCATGAATAAACTGAAAGTAAACATAAGCATGATGACAAGGTAGGCAAGATAAACTAAGATAACAAGATAAACAATGATAACAAGATAAACTAAGGTAACAAGAAAAACTTCGGGAACGATGAAACAAGTATAACATCCCATAATTCCTATCAAGTATCCCACTGCATGGTTTCTATCAAGAGTAACATCGCAAGGTTTCTAAGCTTTACCATTAAAACGATATATATTTGCTCTGCACCACCTAACTAGCATCCTCATAAGTGTCTTACATGGAATGATCTGTACTCCTACTAGTATCTCAACTAGTGTCCTGTGTAACAAGGATCCGTACCCCCTACTAGTGTCCCAACTAGTAGCCCATGTTATATAATAATTACAACGTGATCCCAATCCCCGCAATTATGGTAGCCTTCAGGTGTACATCGATTTTGAGGATTCCACCTCGATCACCCCAATGGCCATGTATATATTCGATGCACCCTTACTACATTATCGATCGGCTCCCTACTTGACCTAGTTCTCATTTGTGTCACGCGGCCCCCTACTTGTAGATACCTGTGCTGGTCCCACCATGGGGTGTATCAAGTCCCATGGTGGCAACCCTGACACAATCAAGATGCACAGCTTTATACCTACTGATGCCCAGAGGCTAAATTTTCTGCGCCGAAGTGTGTGCACGCCCGCACTCCGTTAGAACCTGCACTGCTGCACCAACCGCCGCTAATTTGACCTCTTATAATCAGCCCAGTAATCATGCCCCACCCTGCCTAGCTCAGGGTTCCATTGATACCTAATGTGGGTTACTGCTGAAATAGGTCCCCGTTACTAGTTTTTGCTAATGGTTAAGTCTGTGGGCCTATACTCTCTGATATTACCCACCAACCCTGATGTGTACTTAACCCCGCTACTGATTCAAGCATGTGTATTTAATGGTTAAGTGTATGTGGGCCTATATTTACTAATATTACCCACCAACCCGATATGTACTTAACCCTTCTACTCGTTATGTTACCATGGTTAAGTGTTTACCTTAGTTAACTTAACCTTTCTCGCTTATTATGTTTGATTGGTTAAGTGTGGTTTATTAACTTAACCCCGTTCGTCTATCTGGTTACATTGGTTAAGAATTTTCTTGTTAACTTAACCCCATGTGTTACTTAACCCTACTACGCATCACATCAGATTGGTTTAGTGCATGTTAACTTAACCCCATCCACTAGTCATATTATAATGGTTAAGTGTTATCAACTTATTCAAGTTAACTTAACCCACCCGCTTGTCCTGTTATGTTGGTTGAGTGTTACTACTTAACCGCAACCACTTGTCTAATTAACCCATTGTATTAGTTAAGTGTTCTCATTAACTTAACCTCACTCTCTAGTCCAGTTTAATCATGTTATAATGGTTAAACATTTGCTTAACCTTACCCACTCCCGTAGTCAACTTATTAAATTGGTTAAGTGTCCAGATTAACCTAATCATATTACTTAACCCACCCATTTATATCATATTGGTTAAGTGTTCTTATTCACTTAACCCTACCCACTGGTCTAATTATCATGTTACGTTAGTTAAGTATTACTATTCGTATTTCCACATGTCACCCACTTAACCCCATGTCCCACCACATGTTTATCTGGTTAAGTATTTCTTAATTCATTAAGGCCGTAACCTTATAAAGACCTCTCACATTAGACTGACATTTATGGCAGCTGGATTTGCCGGGCGGGTCCGGGCAGTCTTACACCATAAAAGAGTCTAACCTCGTGTCTTTACAACTGTTACGCCTTTAATTTGGGCCTAGGACCTCTCACATTGGGCTGACATTTGTGACTACTGGATTCGCCGGGAGGTTCCGGGCAGGTTTACGTCATAAATGAGTCCAACCTCGTGTCCTAAGCATTGATTATTACTTATAATCTTTTACCCCCAATTTGAATTTATTTCCCCTATTCAAATTATCAATTTATTCCTAGTTTAACGATGTCCATAATTGACTCAATTATGTCCATCAATTAATGGTATGCAAAATCATACCAATTTTACCATAATTTATCTTAGGCCATTAAAGGCAACTTATCTCAGTTTATATTTATCCCTCTTTTAATGCTATTACATGCCAACTAATATATGTACCCAATTCTAGTCAGTTTACATGTATACCAAGTTTCATGCCTTTTTACATATGTCAAGATCTAGCCAAAATTACATGTATCAAGTTTTATACCCAATAAACTCAAATCCGATGATTCATGATGTAGTTATCCCAAACTATAATCTTTTTATTTCAATACATGCCAGTTGCCCAAGTTCATAATACATGTTTATGCCAATTATAAAGTTTACAATCGCTTTCATGCTCAAATTTCCAAGTCTACACATGCCTAATTAACATAAGCCCAATCTGTTGATTTAATTTACATAGGCTCCAAAACTCATAATTTTATTTTACATGCCAAATTACATACATGTTATATATACCAAATTTCATGTTACATTATATAGATCCAATTGGTGTCGAATTCCATGTATATAATATTTATGCAAATTTTATCATAACAAGATTATACCAAAATTTACAGATCTACCCCAAACTTGCAAATAAAATGATAACATCCAATTTCATGTTGCCAATTATTAATCATATTCTTACAGGCAATAATCCCATTATTCCCCCGTATACATCTCGTATGCGAACTGCGATTTTAGGCCAAGGTCCGAAGTTGACCAAGGTTCATCAAAAGAAAATAAATAGGGGAAGGTAGAAATTTGCATAATAAATAGATCATAGAGAAAACAACATCATGATAGGCATAAAGATTACAACTTGATGATAACATCATTACAAATCAAGGAAACTGCTGAATAAATCATAAACTTGTCATGAGAATAAAGGTAGACAAGTCTCAAAGCTAAAGATTCAAAAAGCAACAGGAATAGATCTGAATCGATAAACATACTTAGATCCAATTCCACTTTAATTCATGGCCACATTATAATTAAATATTTAAATTGGAAAGCAACTAGAACTTACAGAGAACGGCTAATGAATTAGGGAGTGAATTTGTCGTAGAAAGTTGCAGTGTCATTGATCTATCCTCTTGAATTTGTTGTAGAAGCATTAATATTTGATTTGATTTGGGTTTGAATGCTTAAGCTTTAATTTGGAGACAGCGGCCATGGCTCAAGAGAGATTCCAGCAGCATTTAGGTGTAAGAATGATTTGTTATGAATTAGGTTAGGTCTAGGTGTTATTTTATAGGTGTAGCAATTCATTTCAGCCATCAGATTAACCCTAAAACCCATCCGGACCATCAAAACTCGTCCCGGGCCTCAAAAATGGGTTCTGGGCCACCCCAGGCCGACCATGTCGACCTGTACAGAGGGGGGGTCGACACTTTAGTCGACCTGGGGGGGGGGGGCAGGTCGACTATAGTGTCGACACTATGGTCGACCTGGGTCAGTCTGCCACAATGTCTGCTGAAATTTTGTTTTGGCCATATCTTGGTCATACGGACACCGATTTTCGAAAACTCGGACTCTATTTCGCGTATTTTTCCGAGAAGAACGCAATGGTGATGTCCATTTTACCTAATTCCTGATTCTTGAATTAGTTATCCTTATTTTACTATCTTTTCCGTTACATACATCGTTATCGAACTAATTTTTCTTCTCTTCCATGTATTAATTAATTCTTCTTATGCATCACCATTATTTAACCATCATAAGCATATTTTTATATATTTTATTTTATTTTTAATTATATTAAAAATACGGGGTGTTACAATAAGTATCAATCAAAGACGACATAAGTGTCCCACACCACTATGTCGCCATACTAGGCTCTACAAATAAAACCGAAATGTCACGTATTGGAAATTGGATTTCCGTCATGAGTTGAGGAAATGGGCAAGCTCCTCTCTGTTTGAGACACTCTAGCAAATATCTCAGGACCACACACAGCGATCCTTGGAATCGGCTGGGTCGGTCCTCTCTTACTTTTGAGGATTATTTATTCCTAAACACACGTTTCCCGGTCCTATAGGACATATATAATGGTCTGTACGTCGGCTCACATAGTGCCAGTTATCGACCATATATTCGAGGCGCCTCGCATTCCAACAACCACATAGGTAAAAAGTATATAAATGCCAGGGCTGGTAGGTCACTGACATTACCCATAGCTAGAAAGAAACGTCGTGTTCTCCCAACGGTCCTTATCACGTTTCTGACTCATACCGAGGTGTGAGGCTCACGAATTAACGCTATACACAAAGCTATGCCACACAGGCCGTGCTTTGATCATCAACCACAAGACTTTTCTTTTCAACAGAAGCCTTGATCATTTGCCACTTAGGCATGCCACACAGGCAATTCACTGCATGCGACTGATGTCCATCGATATACAACCTCTGAGCTCGTACGTCTCAAAGAAGGGCGTTAATCAAGAGAATAAATTCTCTTCTGCCAAACAGATGTATATTTAATAGAGATCAATCAACACCGAATAAAATACAATGTCAGACACACAGTCCATTTACAAGTTCGTTCTAGGTCTGAACGAAACCGGAGGCAATTTCCTCGCATATCCATCGATCTCCAAGTACGTTTGGACGATCACCAACAGATTCCCTCCTCTTGGGTGTACAACCCAATCAAGATTATCAATAATCATCCAAACGATGTGAAGACTTCCGGTGTTCAACCACTGTCTTCATCTTCGACTTACTGTCGAATCGGTTATTCAGAATGGTTATAAACCTGGCCTTTCTGAATAACCCACGTATATAATAAACAAATGTTACACAAACACAACATACGCCTCATTCCAATTTAGGATATTCTTTTATTCAAATTTTAACACACTTAGGGAAAGGTTCCCATTACTTTTATCAAAGATAAATTCTTCTAAATTTATTCTTTAATCTTCCTTTGGATATCCTTTCAAACCATGTTAAGGTTTTCCAAACTAGTCGGGATTAGCGAACCACACCGAAGTAATTATTTATTTTATTTCCCAATCCCAACCTATTCATCCCATGGAGCAAAACTAGTAATACTCCATATCTAACACCACGGTGTTATAGTTAAATATTTCCTACCATTTCACATTCAAATCTAATTAAAGATTTAACTATCGCTTGGAGCAAAACTGGTGATACTCCATCCTCGATCACTATAATCTGATTAAAGATTCATTAAAACTCCACTTAGTTTTAATCCTCCCAAAAAATCAATATCCTGTCTTTAACTGGGTTAAAGAACCAATGTCATCTAAAACATGATCCACATGAACCCAAAAACCAATTTAAATTCAATTTCAATTAAATACTAATTAACTGGACAATTTCACTAAATCTTAATTAAAAGATTTATTCTTTCCTAAACTAGTTTCAAGAAAAGTGTTATTTAAGACACCATTCATGACTAATCTAAAATCCCATTTGATATTAAATACAAGACTCTGAATAGAAAATATATCGGCTTATATTCAATATCAAATTCTGAAACCAACAAATATCATATTGGAAATAACGATATAAATATATCGTTCAAATTTCCACAACCATATCTTTATAATCACAAAATCCAATATCGAAATATTCCAAAGATAATTTCGATTCAAATCCATTCCAATTCACGTATTGGAAATTTGATTATTTTTAAAACCATTTCAAATCTAGTTCAAAACTAGTTCTTTCGATAAAATTATATTTTTATCCTTTCAAATGTGGAATTTTTCATCCTACTTATTTTCAATTCATATATTATGATTTTACATAAATTATTAATATTTTTAATAATTTTATCAAGGCCCGTACAGTTGGTTTTCAATAACGGCCACTGAACTGCACTTACAACGACCTTTTCCAAATTTGATTTGGACATAATTCCAAATACAACTGTTAGATTTAAAATTTCTAATATTCATTGGAAAGCTCTTTTCGATACGAACCCAATGGTTCTGGTTTTAGGAGAATCCGACGGTCGGATTTCCCATAACGTCAATTCGAAGTCAATGGTCGAAATTCGCGAACTACCGCGGCGCGGCGCGTTCTATTCAGGCCATTTAATATATATTATATATATTTCGTCGATTTCAATTCAAAACGTATTTTATATATCATTTTAAATGCGTTTTCATAAAAATTTCAACTTCATATTCAATTTTAAATCAAAATTGAATATTTCATATCATTAACATATAAATCATAATATTTTCAAAACATTATATTTTGAAATCACTTCCTTTTCTATATTCATTATAACAACGAATATAATCAATATAAATATCGTTCACGTCAAAATGGCGCATCTCTAATCAACACGGCTTTATATATTTCAATAACTTCGTTATTCTATTCAACAAATGAATATTTTCTTCAACACATGAATATATACTTTATTCAACACATGAATATTTATTAATTCTTACTTACAATAAAAATGTGAATTTTATTGTATAGATATTTTATTTAACACATGAATAGTTTCAACACATGAATATTCTCAACACATGAGCATCGTCAACACATGAATATTTATGTTATTTAATATATTTTATAAAATTATGATAAAGATGTAAATTTTATTGTTTAAAATATTTTACTCAATACATGAATATATATTTTATTCAACACATGAATATTCTTTATTCCATTCGACACATGAATATATATTTTATTCAACACATGAATATTCTTTATTCTATTCAACACATGAATATATATTTTGTTCAACACATGAATATTCTTTATTCTTTATTTTCCCAATTGGAATGAGGCCCAATCAATTACCACATAATGTTAATTATATGGATTCCATACAACACATGTATATAATAGCAACAATAAATAATCAACCATCATCCAAAGTGCACCACACAACTGCATAAGCATTAAATATAACTAATTAACGCTCATACATTCTGTCAATCAAACGATCGACATACCACTAAACAACTGGGATTAGTGTACGTCAAATATCATCCCAACACCCGTGTGGGGTTTCAATCCACAAACACTGAATATTATTTGTGCGGTTGGGCGACGTGTAAAATTTATCGTCCCAATCAATGTCCTTCAAATAGGTGTACATAAACAAACCGTCCGGTTCGTAAATGAATATTTATTTATTCACATACACGTTAAAAATTATATTTTTAACGATAATTAATTTATTTAAACACATCAAACAAGCATACAAGTCGTCCATGGTCTGTGGATGACCGGTGTCGGGTGCTGCTAAGCACCGTCTGCATCCTAGTATATATTTTAACTAGAAAACAAGATTTAAATTGAGAAGTTCTCACCAAGAGCTAAACCAAACGCCATGACTCTTCATATGTAGGAAATCTTCGTCGTGCTCGCCTTTTGTCAATTTCATTGTCCGTAGCCACTACATATATAAAAATCACATTTTTATATTGTTGCTATGTATATAAAAATCACATTTTTATAATCACTCTATATGGATAAAAATCACATTTTTATACCGCTATTATATAGATAAAAATTCTATTTTTATACCGCAACTATATAGATAAACATACTATTTTTACTGTTGCTTCATATATTAAAAAATCGAATTTTTATCGCTACTATATAAAAATCGAATTTTTATTACTCTTTAACAAATATAAAAATCGTATTTTTATTACCTCTAGTATATAAAAATCATATACTTATTATCTCTAATATATAAAAAATCATATTTTTATTATCTCTACTATATAAAAATCATATTTTTATTATCTCTAGTATATAAAAATCATATTTTTATATGCTTTTCATCCAAATAAAAATCACACCTTCCTTTGTTTACAAATATCCAATCTTTTCCTTTTATAACGATGTTTACATAATAAAAATCCTATCTTTATATGGATAAAAATCCTGTTTTTATATGAATGAAAATCATAACTTCATACGAATAAAAATCTCACTTTTACATACATAAAAATTATATTTTTAATCTGATGTTCATATAATTTTTTCACGTTTAAAACTGAAATGAAATCAGTATTATAAACTCGATTTAAAACTCTTTTTGAAATTGATTACTTTAAATAGATAAACAAAAACCTAAAATCGAAGGAGGACAAGAACTTACAGCGAGGGGGGGTTGCTGTTCGCCGGAGGTTGGTGGAGGGTCGGAGGTGGTGGTAGAAGGCGGTAGGGTTTTGGGCTGAAGGGGGTGCGGTTTCAATCAAGGAAGGGGGAGAGAAAAGTGGAGGAAGGGGGTTCAAGGTGGGGAAGGCGGCTGCGGCGGTGGCGGTGGCCCACTGACGGCGCGGATTTGAGGTGAACAAACGGGGTTGGCTCGAGGGGATGAGAGATAGAGGAGGGAGGAGGGTGTGCGTCGGTGGAGGAGAGGGGTGGGCGCGCCTGCTCCGGCAGCGGCGGTGGCCCCCCTGGCGGCGCGATGTCAGGGCTAGGGCACGACGCCCTTCCCTTTTTTTTAAAACTAAGGTCAATGGAGGGGGTAACGAAAGGAGGAGGGATGTATAAAATATATATATATTTATTTTATTTTATTTCAAAAAGGTACCTTTTAATTTTGACCTCGAAATGAGACCCACCGCCTGTCGTCCCTGGCTAATTACCCCCATTCCGAACACAATGGGATATGTATCGCAAGCTGATTCGATCGCTTCGATCAG
This sequence comes from Allium sativum, assembly GCA_030737875.1. Classification (NCBI taxonomy): domain Eukaryota; kingdom Viridiplantae; phylum Streptophyta; class Magnoliopsida; order Asparagales; family Amaryllidaceae; genus Allium; species Allium sativum. Next base: position 602,857,074 of record CM060926.1, on the reverse strand, counting down.
TTTTCATCAAAATCAAAATATAAATCTATATATTGAATTTGAATGCACATTTCAATTTACCGGGGCCACATATTAACTCTAAAAATTTCCGAAAAATATTTTCTGGCTTTGTATTGACAATGCGGTCCTAAAAAAAATAATTTCATCGAATTCCGAGACCTTTGCAATATTTCCATTTTTAAGGGCCAGAATTCCATAGCGACTATTCTGAATTTTCAACTGGACGCAACTTTTTATCCCCGCTATGAAATTTTGATTTTACGGATTCGTTGGAAAGATATTCTCAAATAGATTCTAATATTTTTGGTTTCTCTAAAAACTGTTTTATTTTGAATCCTGTACATTCATTTGAAATTTGAAATCGAATTATCGAACTACTGCGCCATTTTCAATTCCTTTTATAATTATAAATAAATATTTATATTCTAATGACGATTCAAATAAATACATACGTTCAAGTTCTATTCAAAAATAAATTTCTCGTCGTTATTATTTAAAATAATCCATTTTAAATAGGATAAATTGACAGGAATAATCCGAAGTTTTACGTGCCTTCCCATATTAATCCGAAGTTTGGATTATTTTTAATTAATCCCAAGTTTGGGGGGTCCCATCCCATATTGATCCCGATGACTTATTAACTTGTTGTAGCAGGTTATCAAACTTAAATTTGTCTTCCCCAAACTAGTTTCCCACTTCAGAAAATTTGTTTGGGGAAGACGTACTTAAGTTTGATAACCGGCTACAACAAGTTAATAAGTCATCGGGATCAATATGGGAAGGGACCCCCTAAACTTGAGATTATTTAAAAATAATCCAAACTTCGGATTAATATAGGAAGACACGTTAAACTTCGGATTATTCCTGTCAATTAATCCTTTTAAAAATTCAAAATTCATTAAAATAGCCAAAATAAAAATTTTAAATTGGCTCAGAATTTCCGGGTTATTACAATCTCCCCCACTTAAAACTTTTCGTCCCCGAAAACGAACGAAGCTGAAAGTTGTTTTACAAACCAACTCAACTTTCTTTATTTTCATTATGGCTTAAGTTCTTCAACTTTTCAATTTCTAAGAACTTTTCAAATTTTTCAAAAATTTAGCTAACACCCTAAATTTCCGAATTTTTTCGCCATAACCTCCCCTGCTCCGGGAGCTTCGAGATATTTCAAATAGCCTCCCATGGCCCTCATCAATCCAAAAAGAAAAAGAAACAGCCAAGCGGCTAGACAATCGGCTCATAAAATCTTCCAAACCCAATAGATTTGTAAACATGTACCTATTTGTCGGGCAAACAATTTTATTCTTCTGCTCTAGCCTCCTTGCTATGATCTATTCAATAAATATACATGTATATGCATGCAATTGTAATCATTTTTCAATACAGTTCAATATTCGGTTCCATTATGATAAATGGTTCAAAATTATCAAACCAATAATCAGACAACACAATCATCAATCAATTAATGGATTATCTTTTCAAATTCATAACTTTGATACACATACAGGAAATCATGTTATTTGATGCCAAATCACAACAATAAACCTATCTAGTTTTGGTTCTCACACCAGTCTAATGGAAATATACAGATAGCACACCTTCGAAACTCGAACATAAATTCTGATGATGATCGATCAATAATCAGAACCATCTCCGGGCGACTAGAGTGTGATTCTATATCTATCTAGTATATTAAAACTTCGAATATACGTTCATGACACGTATATGCAAAATCTTTATATACTCAATTGTCCAAATTCAATACAAATAAAATATTCAAATACGAATAATTGAATTTAACTTTCAAAACAAAATTTGTTTTCAATTTTTATTTGAAAATATACTCTTCACACTCGTTCTAGGATACTACTAATCCTATCTCTAACGAGTCATTCTAATTGGATATTACTAATCCAATATCTGATGAATTCTTTCGTTCAGTTCTAATGTTTCTTGTTCTCGAGCTCTATAAACCAAAGCTTTGATACCACTCTATAACAACCCGAACTTCCCCGTGAAGGAAAGCCCGAATTGAGATGAGAACAAGACCGATCAGAACACAAACAAAAGAACATTTCATTGTTTATTACAACAATTCCATCAAAATACAAGAATATTACGGAGTATGAATCAATATTACACATTTGAAAAATATCAGAGATTTAAATTACATTTAAATACATGGCAGCGGAAAAATAATAAAACACACAACTGAAGGAAATACACGGATATAGAGCTTTCCGAGTATCGTTCCAGCTGTAAACCAGGATCCTGTGAATATAACTGCAAAACCAAAACTACTAGCTGCCCATGCGAAAAATAAGGGCACCCAGAGTTTAGTTAAAACAATAAATTCCAGGTCAGTCATGTGACTGGTGTGAGAACTAAAACAGTTATTAATCTTTATTTTAAAGTTAGGTAAATCAAGGGACCACGCCGTATAACACGGAATGGGTTTCCTCCCAAGAATACCAGTGCATATAACAAAAGCGCAATGCTAAACAAAGAAAAATAAAGCTATTACAATGTAACGACCCAGAAAATCTGAACTAATTTAAAAATGAGAAATCTACTCAACATATTTAAAATATGGCCAATCACAGGACCACGCCACTTTCGTGGAACGGGTTTACTCCATCGGATTGCCAATGCTTTAAAATAAATAATTCTTTTAAACATCGCAATGCTTGATACGAATAAAACAAAAGCATTTGATATTATTACTAGTGTTTACATGTTTCAAAAACAATTTCGAATCATAACTATCAATCATAGACGGCATGGGTACCATATATCATGTCGCCATATATCATGTCGCCATATATATATACAATCAAAACCGCACGATGTCGTATTTGGAAATTGGATTTCCGTCATGAACCAAGGCAAAAGATAGTCCTTATCGACATCGAGACAATCTAGCCCATGTCTCAGGGTCAGAGCATATCGACCCTTGGAGCAACAGGGCCGGTCCACCGATGTGGATTAAAATTCCTGAACACTACGTTTCCCTGCCCTATGTGGCGTAAATGAGCCAACGAATGACCCCATCGGTCCCGGATCGACCGATATTTTGGAGGCGCCTCGCAACAGCAACAACCACATAGGTGAAAATAGTATAAATGTCAGCCAGCTTAAGCACCGACACCACCTCTAGCTAGAAGGAAATGCATGCCCTCCCTGAGCTCCTCTCCCGTTTCTGGTTCATACCGGGGTGTGAAGTTTCGCGAATTCACGTTATACACAAAGATACGCTACGCAGGCGGTGCTTTGATCATCACCACAAGACTTTGCTTTTCAACAGAAGCCTTGATCACTGCATCTTAGCATGCCACACAGGCAATTCACACCATGCAACTGATGGCTATCAATCACACAGAATGAATTCCAATGTCAGACACACAGTCCATTTGCAAGTCCGTTCTGGGTCTGAACGAAATCGGAGGCACTATATACCTCGCAAACCCATCGATCTCCATGTACGTCTGGACGATCACCACTCATTATCCATATTTCGGGATGCCTCCCAATCAGGATATCAGTTACCATCCAAACGAGGTGAAGATTTCCGGTCTTCAACCACCGTCTTCATCTTTGATTTCTTATCGTCGATTTAGTTATTCAGAATGGGATAAACCCGGTCTTTCTGAGCAACTCGCGTATATAAATAACTAGTGCTACACAAACACAACATACGCCTCTTTCCAATTCATTAGTCACTAACCGTCAATCAGTTAGAGAACGATTTCCCAAATATTAACCCCGAAGGCCGAAACCAACATCAGATCAAACCCAGGAAACCATTCGACTTAGCCAACCTTCAGTTAGTTTCTAAATTTCACATCCATATCGTTTATAATATTTTATAATGATTTATCGCTATTTTTATTTATTTTAAAATATCCAATTTATTCAAACGACGCTTCGACCATAACGCGACCGTGGCGCTGTTTTTCTTCAGATTTGATTTACACATATCTGAAAATCTAACCGTTGGATCTTCACAAAATTTATATCATCAGACAGATCTTTTCAAAACAAATCCAACGGTTCTAGTTTTGGAAAATCCAACGGTCGGATCTCCCAGTACACTCGTTTGATGTTTCGATTTCAAAATACGAACTACAGCGTCGTTATTCGATTTAATATAATTATATTTATATATATAATTGATTCTGGCGTTGTTTTTCTTCAGATTTGAATTAAACATTCCAGACAATCCAACCATTGGATTTTTACAAAGTTGGTGTCGTTGGAAAGATATTTCCAAAGCGAACCCAACGGTTTCGGTTTCGGGAAAATCTGATGGTCGGATCTCCCGCACTAATCGTTTGAAATCATGGTTTCAAAATACGAACTGCAGCTTCGTTATTCGATATATTTCAATTCTATTTATATATATGTATATCGATTCTTCGATTTCAAAACTATATTCTTTTCATACATTTGATAAAAATGATATTTTTATCCAACCGACAATTATTTCAACACTTCGCTATTTTTAACCATTCATGCATATAGTAAAAATGTAATTTTTATTGTAAAACAATTTGTTTCGAAACACGATTATTTTATATAGTTCATATAGGTGATAAAAATATGATTTTTATTATAAAACAATTTATTTCTAAACACGATTATTTTATATAATCTATATAGATGATAAAAATATGATTTTTATTATAAAACAATTTCTTTCGAACCCGAATACCATTCAACACATGAATTTTTATTCAACGAATGAATTTCTATTCAACACATGAATGTTATTCAAAATTCGTATATATACAATAAAAAGGTGATTTTTATATTGTTAAAACAGTTTATTTAAAACATGAATACCATTCAACACATGAATTTCTATTCAACGAATGAATTTTGATTCAATACATGAATGTTTTCTATTGTTTGTATATATAGAGTAAAAATGTGATTTTTATTGTTAAAACAATTTATTTAAAACACGAATACCATTCAACACATGAATTTCTAATCAATGAATGAATTTCGATTCAACACATGAATGTTTTCTATAGTTTGTATACATAGAGTAAAAATGTGATTTTTATTGTTAAAACAATTTATTTAAAACACGAATACCATTCAACACATGAATTTCTATTCAACGAATGAATTTCGATTCAACACATGAAGGTTATTCAATATATGAAAATAATTCTAACACATGAATATTATTCAAAATTTCGGCAGCATAACGGCAGGGTGGTTAAAACCGGGGTCGTCCCTAGTACGGCTCCTCGCTCTACCTTAAAGCCTCGCAGCTTTTGACAATGGGGATTCATGCATCTAGTTCGCACGCAGGCGACATGTATATTTTTTTCATTTCCACAAACTAATCCTATGTGGTTTCAACCAAATAATTCTCGACCACAAATGGGTATCTTTCAACCACAATCAATCAATTTCAACCACAAACAATTCTAATCAACCATTCGTAATCAACCAATTTTCACACCAATCACAACCAATAAATATCGTCCATGGTTTGTGGACGAGGGGCGTGTATATATATATATATATATATATATATATATATATATATATAAGCATTTCACTTCTATTTCAACACATATATAATTTTTACAACGCATATATAACTTATATATCGAATGTACAACTTATACAACGCTTATACAAGAGGTGTACAATGCTTATATAACCCATACATCGACTATATAATTTATACATCGTCGTTTTCCATATCGTTTATAATTAGAAATCTCACTTTGGGTTCCACTCCACCAAAAATAGCAAAAGGCTCAGAAAAATATGCGGTCTCTTCTAGAATGTAGAAGACGTCCGCATGAGTCCATTGTCTCTTATTTCACTGAATTTCGTCAACAAACGAAAAAGATATGATTTTTATAGTGAAATCAAAAAGGGTAGCGCTTTAAACTGCTATTAAATAGTTTAATTAATTTATGTCGTACCTTTTCTGAAATGGTTCCAAACTAGGTTTGGATTTTTCGATCAATCGGTGTTACGGTTCCACGATCGGGTTGCGCAAGGTCGAAGGGGGAGGAGAGGGCTTCGCGGCGCTGGGACCCACCTTAAGTTCGACGGTGTCAGGAACCCACGGCGACGGTCGAAAATTAGCAGCTTTGGAGCGTTGGATCTTCACGCACGCTCAACGATAATTACACAGTTGGTATGGATTTGAAGATCTCGTGATGGTCTTCAAAACCTTCCAAAGAACTATGGTGTTTCATTGAGAGATTGGAGCAAGATCGAGGAGAGAAGGTTTGGGGTGATTTCCGTTGTCGGTTTTGGATAGATTCGGGGAGAGAGAAAGTGAAGTCAACCAATGATATTTTTTTATTTATATATTTTTAAAAATTCGAAAATACCCCTTATCTCATACGAACTCCAATCCAAACCCAACGACTATCGTCCCTAGCGTTTTACCCCCATTCCGAACACAATGGGATATGTTTTGTAGGCCCATTCGACTGTTTCAGTCAGTTTTACTTCAAATTAAAATATAAAACATTCAATATTTAATTTGAACGTACATTTCAAATTGCCAGGGCCACAAACCGATTCGAAAAATTCCAGAAAAATAGATCTAGCTATGTTTTGACGATACGGTCCCAACAAAACTAGTTTCGTTGAATTCTGAGACAGGTTGAAAAATGGCCCTTTTCTGGTCGATCCAATTTAATAGAAATCGACCAAACACATTTTTCTTTGCCACGCTCACATACTAGCTTCAAAAATTATGAAATTTGAAACCTAGCAATAATTTGACATCCCGGATCCAACAAAAGTGGTTTCCTCGAATTCCAAGGTTGTTTGCAAAATGGCCGTTTTCACAGGCTATATAAATTCCATAGCGACCTTTCTGAAAATTCATTTAGCCATAACTTTTGCTTCCCGCTATGAAACTTCGATTTTTCAGATTCTTAGAAAGATATTCACTAACAGATTTAAATATTTTTGGTTTCACTCAAATTCGTTTTGTTTTGCAACCGGTATAGTCAGTCAAAGTTTGAATTCAAATTTTGAAACTACCGCACCATTTCAGGCCTTGTTTATAATCCAAAGTAATTATATTTATTTTCAAACGTCGATTCAAACTTACTTTTCGTCGTTATTATTTAAAATATTTATTTTAAATATTTAAAATCCACTAAAATAGCCAATTTAAAATTTTTAAATTGGTTCAGATTTTTCGGGTCGTTACATATAAGACCTAGGTCCCTTCACACAATGCAACGCAAGCCGGAGGATAGGGTTTTTACCTTAAAATAGCCAAAGAATGCTTGGTACGTTTAAAACAAACCATTTGATACTATTATAAGTGTATAGTGTCAAAACAATTTCAATCATAAGTATCCATCATAGACGACATAAGTGTCCCATACCACTATGTCGCCATACTAGGCTCTACAAATAAAACTGAAATGTCACGTATTGTAAATTGGATTTCCGTCATGAGTCGAGGCAAGGGGCAAGCTCCTCTCCGTTTGAGACACTCTAGTAAAATGTCTCAGGACCACACATAGCGATCCTTGGAATCGGTTGGGCCGGTCCTCTCTTACTTTTGAGGATTAGTTAGTCCTGAACACACGTTTCCCGGTCCTATAGGACCTATATAATGGTCTGTACGTCGGCTCACATAGTGCCAGTTATCGACCATATATTCGAGGCGCCTCGCATTCCAACAACCAAACAGGTAAAAAGTATATAAATTTCAGGGCTGGTAGGTCACTGACATCACCCATAGCTAGAAAGAAACGTCGTGTTCACCCAATGGTCCTTATCCCGTTTTTGACTCATACCGAGGTGTGAGGCTCGTGAATTAACGCTATACACAAAGCTATGCTACACATGCCATGCTTTGATCATCAACCACAAGACTTTGCTTTTTAAAAGAAGCCTTGATCGTTTTCCACTTAGGCATGTCACACATGCAATTCACTCCATGCAACTGATGTCTATCGATATACAACCTCTGAGCTCGTACGTCTAAGAGAAGGGCGTTAAGCAAGAGAATGAATTCTCCGCCGCCAAATAGATGTATATTTAATAGAGATCAATCAACACAAAATATAATCCAATGTCATACACACAGTCCATTTACAAGTTCGTTCTGGGTCTGAACGAAACCGGAGGCACTTTCCTCGCATATCCATTGATCTCCAAGTACGTCTGGACGATCACCAACTGATTCCCTCCTCTTGGGTGTACAGCCCAATCAAGATCATCAATAATCATCCAAACGATGTGAAGACTTCCGATCTTCAACCACAGTATTCATTTTCGACGTATCATCGAATCAGTTATTCAGAATGGGTATAAACCCGGTCTTTTCGAATAACTCGCGTATATAATAAAAAATGTTACACAAACACAACATACGCCTCATTCCAATTCAGGATATTCTTTTATTCAAATTTTCACACTCTTAGGGAAAGGTTCCCATTAATTTTATCAAAGATAAATTCTTCTAAATTTATTCTTTAATCTTCCATTGGATATCCTTTCAAACCATGTTAAGGTTTTCCAAACTAGTCGGGATTAGCGAAACACACCGAAGTAATTATTTATTTTATTTCCCAATCCCAACCTATTCATCCCATGGAGCAAAACTGGTAATACTCCATATCTAACACCACGTTGTTATCGGTAAATATTTACTACCATTTCACGTTCAAATTTAATTAAAGATTTAACTATCGCTTGGAGCAAAACTGGTGATACTCCATCCTCGATCACTTTAATCTAATTAAAGATTCATTAAAACTCCACTTAGTTTTAATCCTCCCAAAAAATCAATATCCTGTCTTTAACAGGGTTAACGAACCAATGTCATCTAAAACACGATCCACGATAAAACCCAAAAACCAATTTAAATTCAATTCCAATTAAATACTAATTAATTGGACAATTTCACTAAATCTTAATTAAAAGATTTATTCTTTTCTAAACTGGTTTCAGGAACAGTGTTATTTAAGACACCATTCATGACTAAACCAAAATCCCATTTGATATTAAATACAAGACTCTGAATAGAATATATATCGGCTTATATTCAATATCAAATTCTTAAACCAACAAATATCGTATTGGAAATAACGATATAAATATATCTTTCAAATTTCCAAAACCATATCTGTATAGTCACGAAATCCAATATCGAAATATTCCAAAGATAATTTTGATTCAAATCCATTCCAATTCACGTATTGGAAATTCTGATTATTTTCAAAACCATTTCAAATATAGTTCAAAACTAGTTCTTTTCGATTAAAATATATTTTTATCCTTTCAAATGTGGAATTTTTCATCCCAGTTCTTTCCAATTCATATATTATGGTTTTACACAAATTATTAATATTTTTAATAATTTTATCAAGGCCCGTACAGTGGTTTTCAATGACGGCCACCGAGCTGCACTTACACCGACCTTTTCCAAATTTGATTTGGACATAATTCCAAATCCAACCGTTAGATTTCAAATTTCTATTATTCATTGGAAATCTCTTTTCGATACGAACCCAACGGTTCCGGTTTCAGGAGAATTCGATGGTCGGATCTCCCGTAACGTCAATTCGAAGTCAATGGTCGAAATTCGCAAACTGCCGCGGCGCGGCGCGTTCTATTCAGGCCATTTAATATGTGTTATATATATTTCGTAGATTTCAATTCAAAACGTATTTTATGAATTGTTTTAAATTGGTTTTCAAAACAATTTCAACTTCATATTCAATTTTAAATCAAAATTGAATATTGCATATCATTAACATATAAATGATAATATTTTCAAAACGTTATATTTTGAAATCACTTCCTTTTCTATATTCATTATAACAACGAATATAATCGATATAAATATCGTTCGCGTCAAAATGGCGCATATCTAATCAACACAGCTTTATATATTTCAATAATTTCGTTATTTTATTCAAAAAATGAATATTTTCTTCAACACGCGAATATATACTTTATTCAACACACGAATATTTACTAATTCTTACTTACAATAAAAATGTGAATTTTATTGTATAAATATTTTATTCAACACATGAATAGTTTCAACACATGAATATTCTCAACACATGAGTATCGTCAATACATGACTATTTATGTTATTTGATATATTTTGTAAAATTATGATAAAGATGTAAATTTTATTGTTTAAAATATTTTACTCAACACATTCAACACATGAATATATATTTTATTCAACACATGAATATTCTTTATTCTATTCAACACATGAATATATATTTTATTCAACACATGAATATTCTTTATTTTTCCAATTGGAATGAGGCCCAATCAATTAGCATATAATGTTAATTTTATGGATTCCATACAACACATGTTTATAATAGCAACGATAAATAATCAACCATCATCCAAAGTGCACCACACAACTGCATAAGCATTAAATATAACTAATTAATGCTCATACAGTCTGTCAATCAAACGATCGACATACCACTAAACAATTAGGATTAGTGTACGTCAAATATCATCCCAATCCCGTGTGGGGTTTCAATCGACAAACACTGAATATAATTTGTGCGGTTGGGCGACGTGTAAAATTTATCATCCCGATACCGTCCGGTTTGTAAATGAATATTTATTTATTCACATACAAGTTAAAAATTATATTTTTAACGATAATTAATTTATTTCAACACATCAAACAAGCATATAAGTCGTCTATGGTCTGTGGACGACGGGTGTCGGGTGCTGCTAAGCACCATCTGCATCCTAGTATATATTTTAACTAGAAAACAAGATTTAAAGTGAGAAGTTCTCACCAAGAGCTAAACCAAATACCACGACTTTTCATATGTAGGAAATCTTCGTCGTGCTCGCCTTTTGTCAATTTCATTGTCCGTAGCCACTACATATATAAAAATCACGTTTTTATATTGTTGCTATGTACATAAAAATCAAATTTTTATAATCACTTTATATGGATAAAAATCACATTTTTATACCGCTACTATATAGATAAAAATTCTATTTTTATACCGCTACTATATAGATAAACATTCTATTTTCACTGTTGCTGCATATATACAAAAATCGAATTTTTATCGCTACTATATAAAAATCGAATTTTTATTACTCTTTATCATATATAAAAATCATATTTTTATTATCTCAACTATATAAAAATCATATTTTTATTATCTCTACTATTTAAAAATCATATTTTTATTACCTCTACTATATAAAAATCATATTTTTATATGCCTTTCATCTAAATAAAAATCACACCTTCCTTTATTTACAAAGATCTAATCTTTTCCTTTTATAACGATGTTTACATAATAAAAATCCTATCTTTATATGGATAAAAATCCTATTTTTATACGAATGAAAATCATAACTTCATACGAATAAAAATCTCACTTTTACATACATAAAAATTATATTTTTAATCCGATGTTCATATATTTTTTTCACGTTTAAAACTGAAATGAAATCAGTATTATAAATTTAAAACCCTTTTTGTAATTAATTACTTTAAACAGATAAACAAAAACCTAAAATCGAAGGAGGACAAGAACTTACATCAAGGGGGGGTTGCTGTTCGCCGGAGGTTGGTGGAGGGTCGGAGGTGGTGGTAGAAGGCGGTACGGTTTTAGGCTGAAGGGGGGTGCGGTTTCAATCGAAGAAGGGGAAGAGAGAAGTGGAGGAAGGGGTTCGAGGGGGGAAGGCGGCTGCGACGGTGGCTGTGGCCCCCTGGCAGAACGGATTTGAGGTGAACAAACGGGGTTGGCTCGAGGGGACGAGAGATAGAAGAGGGAGGAGGGTGTGCGTCGGTGGAGGATGGGGGTAGGCGCGCCTGCTCCGGCGGTAGCCCCCTGGCGGCGCGATGACAGGGCTAGGGCATGACACCCTTCCCTTTTTTTATTTTCTTTTTCAAACTGAGGTCAACGGAGGGGATAAGGAAAGGAGGAGGGATGTATAAAAATATATATATTAATTTAATTTAATTTAATTTAATTTAATCTCAAAAAGGTAACTTTTAATTTTGACCTCGAAATGAGACCCACCGCCTGTCGTCCCTAGCTAATTACCCCCATTCCGAACACAGTGGGATATGTATCGCAAGCCGATTCGATCGTTTTGATCAATTTTCGTCAAAATCAAAATATAAATCTATATATTGAATTTGAACGCACATTTCAATTTACCGGGGCTACATACTAACTCTGAAAATTCCCGAAAAATATTTTCTAGCTTTTTGTTGACGATGCGGTCCTAACAAAACTAATTTCATCGATTTCCGAGACCGTTTGCAAAATTTCCATTTTTAAGGGCCAGAATTCCATAGCGACTATTCTGAATTTTCAACTGGACGCAACTTTTTATACCCACTATGAAATTTTGATTTTTCGGGCTCGTTAGAAAGATATTCTCAAATAGATTCTAATATTTTATGTTTCACTAAAATTCGGTTTATTTTGAATCATGTACATTCATTTGAAATTTGAAATCGAATTATCGAACTACCGCGCCATTTTCAATTCCTTTTATAATTATAAATAAATATTTATATTCTAACGATGATTCAAATAAATATATACGTTCTAATTCTATTCAAAAATAAATTTATCGTCGTTATTATTTAAAATAATCCATTTCAAATATTCAAAATTCATTAAAATAGCTAAAATAAAAAAATTAAATTGGTTCAGAATTTCCGTGTTATTACAATAGACATTGGAATTGGACTGTGAAACATATTCCATTGTGTTCAGAAGGCATCAAAACCTATTGTTAGGCAGTAAGCGGGCCTGATTTGGGCTTAGTCCAAATTTTTGCTTTAAAACACACTAAACAAGAATTATAATATTATTAAATTATTTCTGAAACCCTAGAATTTTGTGGTCGCCTCCGTCATTATCTCGATGGCCAGAATTGTCGCAACTTTCCACCATAATATCTTCCACACCATTCAATGAAATCGGAAACTTAATGAATGAAATTTGTTGATCTTCGAGAGATCTTTACATCCATACAGATGATGGTACCATTTGCTTAGCGAAATCGCCAGAATCTTGGCACAAGGGACGTGCCGTTCAAGGACGATTGTGGGTTGTAGGGGATACTATAGGCGATCGGATTTCATGCGCAGGTGGAGTCAATGGTGGCGCTCGTCGTGATGCATCCCAATCGAATTTTGGAGTCGGTTTGTGGCTCGCGTGATTTGTTGATTCAAACAAAAATGGGTTATGGGGTTTACGAGTTCATGATGGAGAAAAGAGAGTTTAGTGCGGATGTGGCATGCTATAGTTGGTGAGGTGTTTTTATTTAAATTTTGTTTAAATTTAAAATTCCAATAGTAATTCGAGTATAACTTTCTGCTACGAGGTCGGTTTTGGACAAAATAAATTGCGTTGGAATCGTACGAACGAGTTTTTCGCGATGGCACTGATTTGAACTGATTCTGAGACCGTTCATTTTTAGGCTAAAAATTTGAATTTCAAATGCGTTCAGAACCAAAGGTGAGTGATTAAACCCACTCACATCTAACTGAAATATTATAATATTAGTTAAATTAATATCATGCCATGATATGATTGTATTGTTTGCTACTTGATAGTTATAATTGCATATTATGTTGATTGACACCGATAATTTAATTTGATTGACTATTTGTATGAAATTTTCAATCAAGTTAAAATTTTATATAGTTGCTAGTTTTAAAAAAAACACCTGACATCTGGTAACTGGAAAAATTATGAACTGTTGGAATGTATTGACATGATATATGGATTGATTTTGATATGTTTACATATTAATGTTTATTTATGTGAATTTACCTATTATTCACCTTGATTTTATATAACCAGTGTTTGTATTGATTAATCCCAACCATTACCCTAGATGTTACAGGCATCAAATAAACCCGGGATTAATCATTAAAATGAATTAAGAATGTAGGTTGAAATGATAAATACCTACGACCTTGGTATGGATTAAAATGATATATATCCTTTCCCAAAATACTAAAATTAAATTTTAAGTATTACTTGGCCATAGAATAGAAAATTATATACGGACACCGGTTGGTTAAATAAAAATTGTTTTTTTTGAATTTTTGAATATTATTTTGATGAAAAAGTAAATGACATTATTAATCGAATTTCTTTAAATTTGAAATTTGAGCTTTGAAATAAAAATTTCAATTTTAATAGAATTCGTAAATGTGGATAACTGAAATTTAACTGAATTGGATGTGAGCTAGATTTATCAAAATTGAATTGTTCATCCATCTTATATGTTACTTTATATTAACTTGATTTATTGTGATTACTGAACTGTGAACTCGAGATTTTTTATAAACGAATAATTCTAAGTGAGAATTATAATTGAAATTTAATTATTAAATCGAATTATTAAATTAAATTTTGTGAAATCGAACTGTCGAATTGAATTTAACATGGATAGGAAGTCAAATCCTTTTAAATGAAGATATCGAAATTTAGTCGAATTGATTTGAAACTGAAATATGATTTCCTATTTGGTTAAATTTTGAAAGATATGATTCTAATTCCAACTATATATATATATTTAAAACCATTTTATAAACTAGTTTATTTTATAATAATAATTTTCTTTATAAACTATTTACCTTATAACTATTTTATTTTATTATTTAATTTAAATTATTTTAATATTTAACTATTTATTTTATAAACTACTTTATTATTTTGACTATAGATTTTACTTAATTTGATTATTCTATTTTAATTACAAAATATTTATTTTTCAAATTATTTAAATTAGATATCTAAACTATTTCAAATATATTTTAACTATTTTAAATTCAAAATATTTTAAAAGTTGGAATTGTTTCAAGTTTTCAAGTTTGGTTTTAAATGGAGATTTTATTATGAAATATTCTATCTCGACTATTGAAGCAAGTTTTAAAGGAAATTATTATATTTTGATATGAACTATGAATCCCTTTGAAATGTAAAAGAACTGACTGATGTGAAAAATGTAAACGATTGATTGTTAAAGAGACCAGGATCGGATATTGTCATACCCTCTGCCAATACCAAAAACCACTTTAACAACTGTGTACGCGGTGGAGTTCTAGAATGAAGTAGGTTGATCTAGTGGCGATTAATGGATTTGAAGAAAGAGAACGATGATAGATGTCCTTAACCTTTGGGTCATAACTAAAATGACTAATACAGGGCTATACCGTGACCAAGTGGGGTTAGCTACTTCCATCGGCAACACTTCTTCCTTTATTACTATAGTCCCTCGGTTTGATTGATTTGATTTGATGTGCATCCGTGATTTGGGAGTGTTGTTCGAGGTGGGTGGTAGTCGTGGCTATGCGTTACCACCAGTCCGGGCACGCAACTAGTATATTCCTACTTTGGGCATTCCTTGTGTGCCTTGTTATATTATCCTGATCGAGCCCCATACGATTTTGATTTGTACCGTACCTATGGAGTGCCCTCTAATAGCCACTACGTACTGTGGAATTTACAATATCCGTATAGACTACAGTATTATAAATGGTGTAATGGTAATCCCGCTTACGCTATTTTAATATTTTATATTTAAACATAGACATTATTATAATAGCGTATTGCATTAAATAGTTTCTAGTTTAACGGATCCTTAGGAGATGGAAATTCACATAACATCTCTTAAGTTATTGCACTAATATTATTGCATGAATTTGATTTAACTAATATGAGAATATTTTAGTTCTAATTCAAGTATTTTTGTCTTTTCATTTGTGCTTGGGTCAGCTTGAGTTTTAGTTATCGAAGACACAGTTTTGAAGAAGGAGATGGAGCTTGTTAGAAATATTATATTTATTACCGCTGTGAAAATTGGTATGTTTATTATAGTTAACTCTGATAATCATTGTAAGTGTATAATCAAATGTATGTTTTAACAGCTTCATGAACCATTATTTATTTATTATATTTTGTCCGTCCGCTGTGAGATTCTGTGTTTGTTTTTCTTCTTCTCTTCTTTCTTATATAAATCCAAATGATTGTCCGTATTTTTGATTTGTTTAAGTCGACATTGAGGATCATTGTCAATTTGAACGATCAAAAATCACGGATGTTACAACACCAAGTATAGATCAAATGGAGGTTTGGGCACTATATCTCGAACTTGAAAGGGAATCATGGATAACTCCCATCAAGAACTTCCTCCTCCATGGAACCCTGTCTAAACGAAAAGATGAGAAGCATGCTGTTGATACACCTTTTGGAAAGGTCATAGAAGTTCATGGACATAGATAACTATGCTTGATCCAAGATACTAAGATGAAGGCGGCATCTTGTACTATACTCAATCTCTGGTTCGGCCTACCATCGGTTCGACCCTCCCCAGCTCGGCCTTCTTTAGCATGACCTTCTTTCAGGGAAGATGGATAAAACGAATAATAAGTTTCGACTTATCCCGGCATATCAACCCATACCTTGCTGACTCGGACTATGCCGAACCCAATATTGCATCTCTAAAAGACCAATCCTATTGGCTAAATTTATGGTCTTCAACGCCTAATATCTCGAATCTCGTTACACGTGTCCAATATCTAACTGGAGAAGACATCTCCCGTGGATTGAAGACTAATTCCACAACCACCCTACTAACCATGATGGGCATGGTGTGGCATACCAAGCCAGATCCAACCTCACTTATAAATAGTCCCGAAAGCTCTCAAAATGGGACTTTTGGCCAATCTCTTATCATTTTATTTGTTGCTACTATATTGTCTTGGGTTTAGCCATTAAACTACCATTTGTACTCAAAGTTCATATATAATCATGAGATTATAAAGTGGACATAGGCTTGTTAATGCTGAACCACTATAAATTTGTGTGTGATTGCATTTTCTCTCATTTTCGTTTATACGTCTTCATTTTATTCTATTCATATTCTTTATTTGGGTGTTTTGCTACTTTTTGGCATCACCATTTTGGTGATTTTGCTGAGGAAGAATTCTCAACGCTTAAGGATTTTTACCCTTTTTTGGATCACCAAGTCCAAAAGGAAGAACCCTAATTCTACAACAATGGTTTCTAAGAGTTCTACCTGCGCTGTTGGAAAACAACCTCAACGTCAAAACCCTTCCTCGCCACCAAATGCAACTCTTGATTCAGCCCCCAACTCGGCAACAGACGGGTCGGTAGTACCCAGCTTGGCACCGACCTGAGCCGAGGCTCAACAGGTCGTTCATTCTCCAGCACATCCCTCTCAATCCAATCGAGCTCCCACTTCTGCATTCACTACTCGTGACGACTTCACTGGAACACTCCGCATTTAATTAAATAATAAAATTTGTAATGAACAAAGATTTTCATGAAAATTTATATATGCATGAACCTTTAATGTTGAATTAAATGGTGCAAGTTGTGAAAAGAAATAAATGCACGTAATAAAAAAATTCATTAAAAAGAGAATGAAATAATGCATTAAAAGGAATGCAGCAGCAATGAATTAATCGTGTCATTTATTACATTAAATAAGAAAGCATTAAAAGGCAAAGAATTGAAAGGTATGTTATTAATGAATTAATAACCAAAAGATTGCATGTATATGTAAACATGCGAATTTTAAATCCAAACATTAAGATTATAGATCAGCCAAGCTATATTTGGAAAAGGATTAATGTTATTAATTAACATTTAAATCAAAAGAATATGGATATACATGTAAGTGTATAAGTGGAAGTCAAACATAATTATCGTTTATAAAAGAAATAAAATAAATCAAGTGAAGTATATTAAGCAAGTAACTAACCTTGCTAATTAAAAACGTTAAGTTAGTAATCACCACGTCGCAAAACGCTGGCCTGAACCCAAATGGGTCAACCCACTTTGTGCCCGGGTCGACCTAAGGATCGACCCACCTATAGGTCGAGTCGACATAGTGAGCGACCGAAGTCGATTCGTAATTTTTTTTGCGACATGGAGTTTCCGATGTGTGCGGTTTGGATTTTAATAAATTCAATCTGATGGCCAGACTTTTCTATAGCACCAATAAATAGGCTAGCTGGGCCTAGGATTAATCTCATATTTTTTGAAGTTCCACACAAGCTCTGTCATTCTCTTTTCTCTACAAACCTTCTCAGAGATTTATCATGTTAGTTTATAGAGATTCTGATTCAAGGTTTGAAGATAAGAAAAATAGATCTACAACATATGTGCCTAGAATTCTAATCAATGTGCAGTAAGTTTTCAAATCTGATCTGTTTAGGTTTCTTCCTTTCTTTCCCTCTTCTTTTAGTATCATATTTGTGAATCCGTTTTGGTTTTAATATTAGATTCAGTTAGGAAGACCACGAAATAGAAAATCTGTATCAGATTCAAGGATTGGAAAGCTGTCGGGATAGCGGATTTAAATTACACCTTTTGATAACGATATATCTATCATTTGCATTCCCTTTTATATTTATATTTAACATGCTGAACAAATTGGTAATTGTGAAAATTGGCTATGAAATCTGTTTAGAACATGCTGAAATTGAAAATGTTGTATAGATCTATTCTACGAATCTGTTAATTGGATTAAAATCACTGTAATACTGGAATTTGAAATAAAAGTGAATATGTTGTATAAAATGTTGTAAATGGAAAATTGGATATTGTAAATTAAATTACATTGAAATTGGGAATAATAAAAAAAGAATAGATTTGTACGTAAAATTTACAGTAATTGGGAAATAGTAGATAACTGCAGTGAGACACGAGGTTAAGTTCAATTTGTGGTAGAAGCCTGCCCGGAACTAACCGACAAAATCAACATCCACAAGTGGTCAATTTAATGTGAGAGGTCTGGTGCCTAAACATATAAAGAAATATATGTATACAACAGACAATAAGTAAATAAATTTAATATGCTTGTTGCGGTTAAAAAGACAAGATTTCAGTATTTGTGAATATCATGTGAAACAGAAATTAATTGTCTAACTCAGAAAATAAGAAATGTAGGGATGTACTAGGCTGAGTTAGTTGGATTTTTAGGAAAAGTAATATATTTCCCTAAATAACATATTTCTTAGAACGTAGTTGCAAGACAGCCACGATGAAAAATAAAAGAAATTGCTTGCTACTACGGATCTAGATAGGTGTACGTTATGAAAATAAATCGCTGTAGCTTTCTATAAATCAAACTAATAAGGTGCACGAAATGTTTTCCTTAAAGAAGTAAGGAACATGCATGATAGTAAATACATAAAGAAAGGCTACAACAATATAAGAATTGGAATGAATGGGGAATGCTAATAACCTATTATCATTAGGTATGATAGAAGGAATGAAAGATAATAGGTAGGCTTGTCCTAGGGACAAGTGATAATTATAACGTAGTTTATAATAAAATGAAAGAAACTTATTGATAAACCTTAGTTAAGAGAACTAAGTAAATAAGTAAATAACAACAAGAGGTTGTATTAAAACCGGGTCATAGTTAATAAAAAAGAATGAAGTAGACTTATTATTGGTCGACTTATAAAAGAGAATTATGAAGCTTAATAAAAGAAATTAATAATAAGCGAAGGCCTATTCAGGCGGCATAAAACTGAATGAAGTATGAAAGTAGTCAATTTTGTGTAATTGAATTTGGTAACCTGAGATAACATGAAATAACTTGTACTTAATTATATATATTAAGTAACATGTTAACACAGAGCCTGCTTATTGAGATAAGATATAATTAATTATACATTAGGTAGAATATGTTATTGTAACCTGGAAACCTGAGATTGGAAGATGAATAACTTGATAATAATGTGAAAGATTATAAATTACTTCCGTTAATTACAATCTAGGAAATAACATGTTAAACGGCTTGTTAATGAACTTAAATGGGTTAAGTTATATTACGGAATTAATGAGCCAAGGGGGTCCATTCATTAAAGATATAAGAGGCTCAAAGAAAACCTGGTAACTTGAATAAAGAGATAAATGGTGGATAATCAAGTTAAATGGAAATATGATAAGATAAGACAAGCACACGATTAAAAAATTAGACATAGGGTCTAATAACACGACGGTGTGATGCGCTTGAACTAGTCCACGTGTCTGAAGGTGAAGAACCCAATGGGGGTAGATCATCAAGGTGTCTGGAGGCACGAGAGGTGTAACACCCCGTGTATTTTATAACACTGAAATTCACAAATTAAAGTATAATAAATTTTAAATCAAAGTATTAAGGGAAACGGGATATGCCATTGCGTTCGTCTTGGAAAAATACGCGAAATAGAGTCCGAGTTTTCGAAAAACGGAGCCCGTATGACCAAATTATAGCCCGATGAAATTTCAGAAAATTCAAATTTCGAAAACAGATTTGAATTTCAGCCCAATCAGAGTAGGCGGGAAAATTCCCGCCCAAACCCACCAGGTCGACCTAGGGGTCGACCTAGGGGTCGACGCTAGGGTCGACCTGCCAGGCCAGGTCGACCTGGGAGTCGACCTAGGTGTCGACCTGCCCCAGGCAGGTCGACTCTAGAGTCGACCTGGGGGTCGACTGGGGAGTCGACCTGGCCCCTGAGCCAGGTCGAACCCAGCCCACCCTGGCTGGCCTGGTCTGTGTTTAGTCGATTTTCTGAGCCTTGCCTTGTCATTAGGGCTAGGTGTCAGCTCCTTGTTGGTCTCTCCTTTGAACGAACGGCTATTATTAAACCAAGCTCCATCGACGGTCTAAATCAACTCACAAACTCTATAAAAAGGACCTAAGACTAACCCTAGTTTACACAAACTAAAATGGAGATGAGATCGTCATGTTGCTGAGGAGAGACTGAGGATAGCCGTCAGAAATAGAGAGACAATTAGGAGATAATTCAAAGCTTAAAGCAACGTTAATCAAATCAAAGCAACGCCTACAACAAAGGATAGCATCTCCAAATTCAGAATTCAGATTCCTGAATTGAAGATTCGTCATACGTTGTAAGTAGAGTGCTATTCCGATGTGAATTAAATAATCGTGTTGATTTGTGTAAAGTAAGAAATGGAATTGTGGCGATAATAATCTATATTTGTATGTTGCTTTGATGCTAAACGATTTGGGAATATTATGGTATACGATTGGATATTTGCAAGTACGCGATTTGCGTTGGAAGTTAACAACGAAATGGAATTGTGGCGATAATAACTTATATTTGTATGTTATTTTGATTCTAAACGATTTGGCAATGCTATGATGTACGATTGGATTCATACAAGTATATGGTTTATGTTGACAACCACATGTTGTGGAATTTTAATTGGGATTCATGCAAGCATATGATTCATATTGGAAACTACATGTTTGTAGTAGTTATTTACAACACCCATTTGATAAGTGCAAGTATATTCTATGTTGAAAATAACAACTATATGTTGTAATAGATTATTTGAAATTCATGCAAGTATTTGAATTATTGTTATGCCAACATGATGTATAATTCTATGGTCATCTCTAGTGTAATTTGATCCACTTAAGTATTATGATTTATATGAAGGTTATGTTGGAATTGACATCATAGTTCAAGTATAAAAATCATGATTTTGTGATTGTGACAAAAGCAAGCGTCTTTGTAAGCTTCTATTAATTTTATGAACATGACTAAACTATGTTTGTTATTATGCCTAGTTGAAAACATGTTTTTAGGCTTATGTTGTTATCATAATCATATGATAATATATTTGACACATAAGTTACATTAGAATTACACTAGAATTACATCCCACTTACAAGTTACATAGATAGGATAAAAACCATGATTATATGAATATTAGGATTCATGTTCAATTATGTTTATGCCATGACTATATGAATAGAAGGACTCATGTTCAATTATGATTATGCCATAATTATATGATTAGAATGGTTCATGTTTAAGTATTATTTATGCCATGACTACATGAATAGAATGATTCATGTTTTGTTTATACCATGATTATGTGAATAGAATGATTCATTTTTAAGTATTGCTTATATTATATGTTGTTACAATTGCAAGTTCACATGTGCCTACCTTATGTTAATTGAATCGTTATGTTGCAAGTTCATGCGTTCACACTCCCCTTTTTATGTTACCTTATAAACACCATGTTATAAGCCTCCCCTTTTCATATGGCTAAATTGGGTTTAAGTGTTAAACCCAACACACCTTACATTGGACCGAACGTATAAAACGGGGGTAATGACGTTTGGGCTAAAATATAGAACATATGTGTTGGCATGTTTGACACATGCCAACAACCTTGAAAAACAATTAAGTGGCATAAATAAATCTTAATCAATAAAGATGAATTTGAATAATGGGCCGCAAATATTTACATATAAAAAGAAAGGAGACAAAATATGTAAATGTAGAAAATAAGATGTGTTTAACCCGAGGTTGGATTGAGTTGTGATGTAAACCTGCCCGGAACCGCCCGGCTGTCCAGTAGTCACAACAATACCTATCCAATGTGGGTGGTTAAACATGGAGCCCAATAAGGACCCGTGGTTAGACTGAGTTGTGGCGTAAGACTGCCCGGACCCAACCGGCAACAGGCAGCCACAACAATACCTGTCTAATGTGAGAGGTCAAGGCTTTAATAAGACAATTAAGGCTGAGTCAGGATTGATAGGATTAAGTGAATTAAGACTTAATCAAAATGGAACATGCTAAACTAAACAGACTGATTGGGGGTTAGGTTTATAAAACACTTAACCAACTTAGCATGTTGGCTAGAAATAGAAAAACCTAGTAGCGGGGGACCCTTTTCAGCAGTAACCCTACAAGGTATCATGATACCCTGAAACTAGGCAGGGTGGGGCACGATTACTGGGCTGACTGTAAGAGGTCAAATCGACGGCGGTGGTGCAGCAGTGTAGGTTCTAACGGGGTGCGGGCGTGCACACATTCCGGCGCAGAAAAATAAGGCACTGGGCACCAGTAGCATACCTGTGCATTCTAGGATTGTGTCGGGCCGCCACCATGGGACTTGATACACCCCATGGTGGGACCAGCATAGGTAACTACAACATCGGGGGCCGTAAGACACATGTAACTATGCGAGTAGGAGCCGATCATCATAAAATGGATCACTTCACCCTGATTATGGGTTGCCTGTTGGGAACTAGTTTATATGGGTACAGAGATTGATATGGGGTACGATAGTATATACGACCCTTGACAACTTAACTTAGTTTATGGTGCTTTCCCATTTCTATTTTATACTTATCATACCCAGTTCTTTATTCATAGACTGAATAGTCCTAGACTTACTCAGGCTTTATGTCTGACTCTATTTTTCTTTCGTCTTCTTTTCCTCCGTTCCCCCCCCCCCTTCCCCAGGTCCACAGGGAGGGAACACCGCAGCTTGACCAGCCTTCATATCCAGCTTGAAGAGAAAGAATGTATTGCTTGGATCTTTTCGTTTTGGACTATGGCTTTGGACAGCAATTATGGGACTTTTGCAGTTTATTTATGTTTTCTTTATGCTTCTTTAAATAATGTAATCAAGACAGTTATGAAGATGTTATGTTTTTGGAAGTATTGTAAGACAATTATGGTATGGTTGGTGTAACACGTATTTTAATGAAATAAAAGTTGTTGTTTTCCGCAATTCAAAAATATGTGTTATTATATCTGTCTTGTATATCTGTGATTTATACTTATAAACCTCCACCAAAATTAGGGCATTCCCTTTGAGAGTGACCCTAACGGAGGTGGGGTGTTTCACTTGGTATCAGAGCATAGGTTTACCAGATAAGATAAAAAGTTTCGAAAATTTATTTTCAAAAAGGAAATTTAAAGAAGCATTTTTAAGATAAAATATTATTTTATTTTAAAAGGCAAAGTCCCCCCCCCCCAAAGCCATAGGTACTATCTCTTATCCTTCGTTTTGAACCTATCCTTTCTGTTTCAGCATGTCTGGAGACCTTACTCCCCAGCTGCTGACGCTTCCACTCCTCCTCCTCCACGTAAACCAGCAAGCGGAAGAGTCCCAGAGTAGGAAGACGAATAATAGTCAAACAAGAAAGGATCGTAACAGTAATAACAAGAAACGAGAAAAAAGGAAATGAAATTTTTGTGGTTCGGAAGGGCACATAGCCAAGGATTGTAGAAAGAGGAAAAGAAGGCAAGGAGAATGTTTTCATTGTGGGGAGACTGGACACATCAGCAAAGACTGCCCTAAGAAGACAGATTTCAAGAAGGGCGGGAAAGACAACAAGTCCCAAGAGAAGAGGAAGTGTAAATTCTGTGGCAAAGTGGGGCACTTAGTAAAATATTGCCGGAAAAAGAAGGCCAAGATGAATGGCGGGTGTTTTTCTTGCGGTGAGACAGGCCATATGGCTAAGGACTGCCCAAAGAAACGAGGACAGGGGCAGAGGGCTGGATCCACCTCAGGGGCACAAGTTCATGTGCTAGAAGCGCCACCTCTGCAACAGCGAGGCATAAATACTTCTGTAGAAAGTGTAGTTTATCTTTATGATCCCCCCGTTCGCACTTTATTTGATTCTGGCGCATCACACTCCTTTATCTCGTCTGCTTTAGTAGAATCTCTACACCTAAAAACTAGTATGGTGGAGGACCCCTTAATTGTTTCAAACCCAATTGGGGGCCCAACTCATTTGTCTATGATCTGTTTGGGATTGAAAATTTCTATTCTAAGCGTAGAATTTAAGTGTAGTGCCTTTTTTTGGGCTTTTCGAGATATGGTTTGATTTTGGGCATGGATTGGCTATCCAGTAATGGGGCCATCCTTGATTGTGAGAAAAGGGTTGTTAGGCTCCTAACCCAGCTCGGTAACGCTTTGGAAATTTCTTGTAATCCCTCGTATGCGGTTATGCTTAGTTACCTTGAATCGCTAGATGCCTCCGTTGAAAATTTGCAATCGGTTAGAGTGGTCCGGGAATATCCGGATGTCTTCGAAGAGGTGAAGGGCTTGCCTCCGAAGCGGGAGATAGACTTCCGCATATACCTTGTAGATAAAGCAAAGCCCGTTGCGTTGCCCGTTAGACACATGGCTCCACGGGAAAGGAAAGAGCTTAGTAAACAGATTAAAGAGCTTCTAGAAAAGGGGTTCATTAGGAGGAGCATTTCAGAATGGGGCGCTCCAGTGGTGTTCGCCACTAAGGCAGAAGGATCATTTCGCTTATGCATGAGTTGTGGAGAATCACCTTAGTAAGTACATTTGGCAACATGGTTGGCATTTATTTCCGAGAGATAGTTCTTCTACGTGGAATACCTGATAGTAAGTGGACGAGATCCAAGATTCACTAGTGAAATTTTGGAGAGCTTGCATGAAACCATGAGTACGCCATTATGGTTGAGCCGAGTATACTAGAAGTAGAGTAAGTGAAAGAGGAACGAGAGGCAACAGTGACATAGGTTCCAACTCATATTTTGGAAACAAGAATTAAGAAGCTACGAAATTGTGAAGTTAAAGACGGACAAAGCATAATGGAGTTAAGCTCAAGGAAATGTGACTTAGAAGATTGAAGACTATGCGTCCCACAGACAAGGGATTTAGTAAAGAAGGTTCTCGAAGAAGCACATCACTCCAAGATGACGATACACCCAGGCGGTGATAAAATGTACAAGGACATAAAAAGAACTTTATTTTGGAACGGTATGAAGAAGGACGTGGCAGAATTCGTCTCTAAGTGTATGGTGTGCCAACAGGTTAAGGCGGAACAGAAAAAGCCTGGCAGTCTGCTACATCCTCTAGAGGTCCCACAGTGGAAGTGGGATAGCATCTCAATGGACTTCGTTGATGGGCTGCCTAGGTCTAGGAGAGGCAACACCAGCATTTGGGTAATAGTGGATAGGCTTACTAAAAGCGCCCACTTTTTACCTGTCAAAAGTAAAAGATCTGCCTCATCCCTAGCATCTCTTTACCTCAAGGAAATCGTTCGACTCCATGGAATACAATCCAGCATTGTTAGCAACCGAGACCCTATCTTCACCAGTGAGTTTTGGAGGAGTCTGCAAGAAGCGGTAGGCACACAGTTATGCTTGAGCACAGCCTATCATCCCCAAACCGACGGCCAAACAGAAAGAGTAAACAGAGTTTTGGAGGACCTTTTAAGACTGTGCGTCCTTGACTTCGGAGGGACATGAGAAGACCATCTTCCTTTGGTGGAATTTGCCTACAACAACAGTTATCAAGCAACCATTGAAATGGCGCCCTTCGAAGCTTTATATGGAAGACCGTGCCGATCACCCACTTGTTGGTGGGAGTCTACTGATAAGCTCATACTTGGACCAGATATGATCCGAGAGACTTCAGAGAAAGTAGACTTAATACAAAGAAGGATGAAGACGGCCCAAGACAGACAAAAGTCCTACGCCAACAAGAGGAGGACCTACCTTGAATTTGAGGTTGGAGACAGAGTTTTTCTTAAGGTATCTCCGCTAAGGAACGTTGTTCGTTTTGGAACCACAGGAAAGCTAGCACCAAGGTTCGTAGGGCCTTTCCCTATCATTGAGAAAATTGGGAAAATGGCATATAGATTAGAGCTACCCGAAAAATTGGCCAGAGTTCACAACGTCTTTCATGTTTCACATCTCAGAAAATGTCTACATGAGTCTGCTGAAGTGGTAGAGCCTAATATCCTAGAAGAAGCTGAAGTAGAACGCGAAGCAACCATAAGGAAAGTTCCAACCCGCATATTAGGGACGGAAGTTAAGAAACTACACAATCGTGAAGTCAAGCTCGTCAAAGTGCAGTGGAGCGACGCTGAAGAAGATGCAACTTGGGAAACTGAAGCTAGAATACGCGCAGCCTACCATTTTCTTTTCGAGGGTACATCTTTGATCTTTCCTTTTTCCTTAAGTTGCGCTTTTTGTCTATCTTTTTAGGTATATCTCCTCGACCCTATCTTTTAGGTAGAAACCCTTTGTATGAAAACATGTAATTGAAACATGTTATGGATGATGGTTGCAAGTGGTTGCAAGTGATTGCTAGTGGTTGGTCGTGGTTGCACATACACACACAATCTAGGTTTTAGATCGGCTCAGTCACTTCATATTGCATATGCATATATGTTTGCATTCGTATATGGTTGAACTTTAATGTGTTATCATATGGATGTTGCATTTGTATGAATGATTGTGCACTCATGTAGAATCATGAAGAGGAGGATTTGCATACATAATGGATTCATAGCACTTACATAATTTGCATTAAGGAGGTCAACTGAATCAGTAGACCGCCTGATTTTGCATTAGATAAGTACATGTACACACACACTTCGCATATTATCATGAAGCATTAGAAGTCTTTTAAGGACAATGGATGCTCGTGTTTGATGGATGAGTAGATGGATGTTTGGATGTTAGGATGTACATTCTTCCTGAACTTGAAGATTTCGGGACGAAATCCTTTTAAGTGGGGGAGAATGTAACACCCCGTGTATTTTATAACAGTGAAATTCACAAATTAAAGTATAATAAATTTTAAATCAAAGTATTAAGGGAAACGGGATATGTCATTGCGTTCGTCTCTGAAAAATACGCGAAATAGAGTCCGAGTTTTCGAAAAACGGAGCCCGTATGACCAAATTATGACCCGATGAAATTTCAGAAAATTCAAATTTCGAAAACAGATTTGAATTTCAGCCCAATCAGAGTAGGCGGGAAAATTCCCGCCCAAACCCACCAGGTCGACCTTGGGGTCGACCTGCCAGGCCGACCTGGGGGTCGACCTGCCAGGCCAGGTCGACCTGGGAGTCGACCTAGGTGTCGACCTGCCCCAGGCAGGTCGACTCTAGAGTCGACCTGGGGGTCGACTGGGGAGTCGACCTGGCCCCTGAGCCAGGTCGAACCCAGCCCACCCTGGCTGGCCTGGTCTGTGTTTAGTCGATTTTCTGAGCCTTGCCTTGTCACTAGGGCTAGGTGTCAGCTCCTTGTTGGTCTCTCCTTTGAACGAACGGCTATTATTAAACCAAGCTCCATCGACGGTCTAAATTACCTCACAAACTCTATAAAAAGGACCTAAGACTAACCCTAGTTTACACAAACTAAAATGGAGATGAGATCGTCATGTTGCTGAGGAGAGACTGAGGATAGCCATCAGAATTAGAGAGACAATTAGGAGATATTTCAAAGCTTAAAGCAACGTTAATCAAATCAAAGCAACGCCTACAACAAAGGATAGCATCTCCAAATTCAGAATTCAGATTCCTGAATTGAAGATTCGTCATACGTTGTAAGTAGAGTGCTATTCCGATGTGAATTAAATAATCGTGTTGATTTGTGTAAAGTAAGAAATGGAATTGTGGCGATAATAATCTATATTTGTATGTTGCTTTGATGCTAAACGATTTGGGAATATTATGGTATACGATTGGATATTTGCAAGTACGCGATTTGCGTTGGAAGTTAACAACGAAATGGAATTGTGGCGATAATAACTTATATTTGTATGTTATTTTGATTCTAAACGATTTGGCAATGCTATGATGTACGATTGGATTCATACAAGTATATGGTTTATGTTGACAACCACATGTTGTGGAATTTTAATTGGGATTCATGCAAGCATATGATTCATATTGGAAACTACATGTTTGTAGTAGTTATTTACAACACCCATTTGATAAGTGCAAGTATATGATTCATGTTGAAAATATCAACTATATGTTGTAATAGATTATTTGAAATTCATGTAAGTATATGAATTTTTGTTATGCCAACATGATGTATAATTCTATGGTCATCTTTAGTGTAATTTGATCCAATTAAGTATTTTGATTTATATGAAGGTTATGTTTGAATTGGCATCATAGTTCAAGTATAAAAATCATGATTTTGTGATAGTGACAAAAGCAAGCGTCTTTGTAAGCTTGTATTAATTTTATGAACATGAATAAACTATGTTTGTTATTATGCCTAGTTGAAAACATGTTTTTAGGCTTATGTTGTTATCATAATCATATGATAATATATTTGACACATAAGTTACATTTGAATTACACTAGAATTACATCCCACTTACAAGTTACATAGATAGGATAAAAACCATGATTATATGAATATTAGGATTCATGTTCAATTGTGTTTATGCCATGACTATATGAATAGAAGGACTCATGTTCAATTATGATTATGCCATAATTATATGATTAGAATGGTTCATGTTTAAGTATTATTTATGACATGACTACATGAATAGAATGATTCATGTTTAAGTATTGCTTATATTATATGTTGTTACAATTGCAAGTTCACATGTGCCTACCTTATGTTAATTGAATCATTATGTTGCAAGTTCATGCGTTCACACTCCCCTTTTTATGTTACCTTATAAACACCATGTTATAAGCCTCCCCTTTTCATATGGCTAAATTGGGTTTAAGTGTTAAACCCAACACACCTTACATTGGAGCGAACGTATAAAACGGGGGTAATGACGTTTGGGCTAAAATATAGAACATATGTGTTGGCATGTTTGACGCATGCCAACAACCTTGAAAAACAATTAAGTGGCATAAATAAATCTTAATCAATAAAGATGAATTTGAATAATGGGCCGCAAATATTTACATATAAAAAGAAAGGAGACAAAATATGTAAATGTAGAAAATACGATGTGTTTAACCCGAGGTTGGATTGAGTTGTGATGTAAACCTGCCCGGAACCGCCCGGCTATCCAGTAGTCACAACAATACCTATCCAATGTGGGTGGTTAAACACGGAGCCCAATAAGGACCCGAGGTTAGACTGAGTTGTGGCGTAAGACTGCCCGGACCCAACCGGCAACAGGCAGCCACAACAATACCTGTCTAATGTGAGAGGTCAAGGCTTTAATAAGACAATTAAGGCTGAGTCAGTATTGATAGGATTAAGTTAATTAAGACTTAATCAAAATGGAACATGCTAAACTAAACAGACTGATTGGGGGTTAGGTTTATAAAACACTTAACCAACTTAGCATGTTGGCTAGAAATAGAAAAACCTAGTAGCGGGGGACCCTTTTCAGCAATAACCCTACAAGGTATCATGATACCCTGAAACTAGGCAGGGTGGGGCACGATTACTGGGCTGACTGTAAGAGGTCAAATCGACGGCGGTGGTGTAGCAGTGTAGGTTCTAACGGGGTGCGGGCGTGCACACACTCCGGCGCAGAAAAATAAGGTACTAGGCACCAGTCGTATACCTGTGCATTCTAGGATTGTGTCGGGCCGCCACCATGGGACTTGATACACCCCATGGTGGGACCAGCATAGGTAACTACAACATCGGGGGCCGTAAGACACATGTAACTATGCGAGTAGGAGCCGATCATCATAAAATGGATCACTTCACCCTGATTATGGGGTGCATGTTGGGAACTAGTTTATATGGGTACCGAGATTGATATGGGGTTCGATAGTATATACAACCCTTGACAACTTAACTTAGTTTATGGTGCTTTCCCATTTCTAGTTTATACTTATCATACCCAGTTCTTTATTCATAGACTGAATAGTCCTAGACTTACTCAGGCTTTATGTCTGACTCTACTTTTCTTTCGTCTTCTTTTCTTCCGTCCCCCCCCCCTCCCCAGGTCCACAGGGAGGGAACACCGCAGCTTGACCAGCCTTCATATCCAGCTTGAAGAGAAAGAATGTATTGCTTGAATCTTTTCGTTTTGGACTATGGCTTTGGACAGCAATTATGGGACTTTTGCAGTTTATTTATGTTTTCTTTATGCTTCTTTAAATAATGTAATCAAGACAGTTATGAAGATGTTATGTTTTTGGAAGTATTGTAAGACAATTATGGTATGGTTGGTGTAACACGTATTTTAATGAAATAAAAGTTGTTGTTTTCCGCAATTCAAAAATATGTGTTATTATATCTGTCTTGTATATCTGTGATTTATACTTATAAACCTCCACCAAAATTAGGGCATTCCCTTTGAGAGTGACCCTAACGGAGGTGGGGTGTTTCAAGAGGAGTACGTCCATACGATTCTTCTACTAATATTCTGCTTGCTGGGTTTGCAAGAATGGAAGGAAGCACGCAGCTTCCGAGGGATGTGGTAGGGCACTCCGTTGTGGTCCTCTATTGCAGTGCATTCTCAGGTTATACTCGTACATGTTGGGTCTACGTGTTACTAGCCGGTGAGTATACCTTGATTGCAACAGTAGTTTGACACTCAAAAGGATGTAGCTGTATGACATTAGGTGATTTGACGATTTGCCTTCAAATAGGCCGGTCGGGACCAAATAAAGGATAGTCATCGGCAGTCAGTGTGATGCGAAAAGACTAGAGCTAAACCTATAGACCATCAAACTTTCACTATTGAAACTTTGGTTATGGGACATGCCAATTTGGGTGTAGATTGTTTGCTAGGTGTAACACCCCATGTCCATTAATGCCACTCACAAAGGGAATGCATTAACTTCTATGGAGCATTTTAAGTGAGTATAGAACAGAAACTTAACAACAAGACAGATATAAACAGTACTTGAAAAATTAAAAACTTTATTTCATTGCAGCGGAAAATACATATGTTTGATTACATCATCAAAACCAGAGCCAAGTACATAATATCCATCTTGACTAAATCAAAGTACATAAATTGAAAGACATAATCCCTAATACAAAATAGCCATAAATAAAAGAGAGCCTGAACTTTACTTCAACGATCCAAGCAATCTTCTAAAAGCAAGAATCATAACTGTCCAAAATCAAGCTCCATTGGTGCTAGTTCCAACCTGAGCACCTGGGGGGAGGGGGGTGGGGAAGGAAGAAAAGAGGAGGAAACAAAGGGGGTCAGACATAAAGTCTGGCGAGTGCGATAACTTTAACAATATAATCACCACAGTAACTAGGGTAAGGCATAAGTTGGAAAATCAGGAAATGACCATGAACCATTGAGTACGGTAGAGTAAACAAGGAAACAGGATGAACAACGATATCGTTAAAGCACACCTAACCCACTGTAAGATAATTACTAAACTACACCAACACTATGAGATAATTGCTATACTGCACCACCACTAGTCACCCTAAGGTTGATCCTGCCTACTGAACATAAGTAATAATAATGATAGTTTCGTGTACCCCTAGCTGCTGTCATAGGTGCCGCCTGCTACTATCTCCACTAGTGGTACCCAATACCCTCCCCATTCTAATTACAATATTCATAATATGGTAGCTGGACTCCTAGCTGCTGTCATAGGTGCCGCCTGCTCCTATCTCCACTAGTCGTACCCACTACCTTCCCCATTCGATCGGTTCCCTAACTCGTAGATACCCGTGTTGGTCCCATAGTGGGGTGTATCACTCCCCAAAGTGGCAACCCAATACTACCAGAGATGCACGGCTTATACCTACACGATGCAATAGCGTCTTACCTACCAGCTCGGGTCCACACATGCATATGAACCTGTTGGACTTGCGTTGCCACCGCTAACCCACTTCTTATTCATGTTTCAATTACATGTTTCAATTTTGGTTAAGTATTTCTAATCACATTTCAAATGCCACCCAAGGCACCCACTAGATTCCACATGCCACCCAAGGCGCCCACTTAACCCCCTCATGTCCCACTACATGTTTATCTGGTTAAGTGTTTCTTAATTCATTAAGACCGTAACCTCATAAAGACCTCTCATATTAGACTGGCATTTGTAGCAGCTGGATTTGCCGGGCGGGTCCGGGCAGTCTTACACCACAAAAGAGCCTAACCTAGTGTCTTTACAATTGTTAAGTATTTAATTTATGCCTAAGACCTCCCACATTAGACTGGCATTTGTGGCAGATGGATTTGCCAGGCGGATCCGGGCAGTCTTACACCATAAAAGAGCCTAACCTCTTGTCTTAGACGATTAATTACTTCTAATTAATCATCCCCCAATTTGTATTACTTTCCCTGTTCAAATTATCAGCCAATTCCAAATTTAACGATGTCCATAATTGACTCAATTATGTCCATCCATTTATGGTATGTAAAATCATACTAATTTTCATCACAAATTTATTTTATGTCTTTTAAGGCATTTATGCCAATTAAATCTTTTAATATTATCCCCTTTACCCCACGTTGTACGTTTGTTCATTTAACATAAAATATACATTAGACTCGAATAGTCTAACTCATGGAATAAAGAGAAAACATCACAACATAAATATAATTAAAACTAGATCTAAACATAAGGGGTGAACTTGCATGTGTGAATGATGTTCTACATCTAAAACTTGCATAGGCCAAAGTTACAACTTGCATAAAATTACATATGTCATAAATCCAAATCTAAAGGTGTGAACTTGTTTAGATAATGGTCACAAACTTGAATAAATCATGTATGTCATAGATCTACATCTAAAGGTGTAAACTTGCATAGGCAGTAACCACAAACTTGCATAACATGATTCATATTCAAACACATGTATTCATATAAACTTGCGTATGTGATTTATGCAACATAACAATGGTATAAACTTACATCTAAACATGTAAACTAGCATGTAGAATTTGGCATATAACTCACACATGTCATAGCCTAACTTTAGATCTAAAATAGATGCCATGAAGCATATAAGGTTATACATATAATTTTCCCCAACTTGCATATGATTCATGTCTTAATAAAAATCTAAACTTGCAAACATACTTATGATTTATCATATGAATCAACATACCCAAACTAGCATATGAACAACATGGTGATTCGATTATACATAAGCCAATCATAAAATTACAACATAGATGATCACAACTTTACAAGATAGCATCATAGAATTTACAACATAAACATCACAATTTTACTACATGAATAATAATATGTGGTCAATAATTCACATCATATCTAAATAGTCCACATCATAACTCAATCCAATTAATTTGCTAATTATTTTATTAAAATTATCGAACTCACAATTCAGAGGAGGTCTTGAATTCTGAATTCTGAGTTCTGAAGTTGTAATAGCTTTCCCTTGAAGAAGATTCGTTGTTAAAGTTGAAAAGGATCGATTTAGACTAGCTTTCTTCCTCTTTAATTGGTGGCGGCTATGCTGTGTTGCTAGGTGACGACATGGAGGCCATGAATCTAAATTTGTTTTGATTTTAGGGTTTGAGTCTAGAGGTGTTTTTATAGAGTTTAGGATTAATTTAGGCCATCCGGTCAACCTAGAAGCAACTTGAACCATCCAACAAGATAGGGTGACACCTCAGCCCTAATGACTCAGCACAGTGAATTAAATGTTCACTTCTTTCTATAGTTTACATATTTATTATTTATGACAAATTCCATATGTAAATTATTCCCATTTTAGTTATGCCATAACTATATTTTTAATTATGCTCACAATTAATGGTATACTAAATATACCGTTTCATGAACCAATCTATGCCATGTAATTTTCATGTTTATCCTTCATATTTATATGTAAATTGTACATCTATTATTGTTAACTACATATTCTCCCTTTTACCGTATACATTAATTACCCATATACAAGTATCCATTTACACATGCATAAATCTTTCTTACCTTAATTCGTCATAAAAGCCAATCAAACAAGGCCACATAAAAAAAAATCATTGACAACCAAAAATGTGCCACGTACGCCACATGGTGCATACACGTCATATATATATATATATATATATATATATATATATATATATATATATATATGTATATGTATGTATGTATGTATACATATTTATTTATTTTCTATATATATATATATATTTTCTTTTTATCTATCTTCCCAATTACCCATTTTCACACTAAACCACTTTTTGAACTGTGTTCACACTAAGCCATTTTAAGCCATTCCCCTAAAACAAAAATATGGAGCTGGCGGGGATCGAACTCTGTACCCCTTGTATGCAAGTCACGTGTTCCAACTAAATGAGCTACTAAGTCTTTTGCTTGCAAACCTTAGAATAATGCTAAATATTTATTCTTTTCTCATTCTTTTTTTTTCATGTTTTGCTGCAATATTTAATTCAAAGACATATTTTTCATACGAAATCCAATTTACGCAAACTCAAACTCTATCTCAACCAGAATTCCGAGCCGAACACAATGGCGCCACCCGTTTCCCTTAATTCTCACATTTGAGATTAATTATTCTTTAATTTAATTGATTCGATTATTCAAAAATTCAGGGTGTTACATTCTCCCCTACTTAAAGCATTTCGTCCTCGAAATCTCTAAGTCAAGAAGAACGTATCCTACCATCCAAACAACCATCTACTCAACCATCAAACACAGGCATCCATTGTACTTAAAATTTTATAATACTGTATGAACATATGCAAGGAGTGTGTGTATATGTTCCTTATCTAATGCAAAATCAGGCGGTTTACTGATTCAGTTGACCTCCTTAATGCAAACCATGATATTGCCATGCGTCCATTATGTATGCGAAAGAATCCTATCGATACATATTATCTCTACATGCGTGCACAACCACTCACCAAAATGCAACATCCATATGATAGTACAACCATTATACATCCATTACTTAAATATGTACACACATTTATATGCAATATGCAATATGAAGTGACTGAGCCGATCTAGTGCCTAAAGTATATGTGTATGCATCCACAAGCAAACACTTGCATCCACATGCATCCATCATACATAACATGTCTCAAACACATGTTTCAACCATAGTTTCTACCTAATGGTCGAAGATTCGATCGATATGATACAACTGAGTGATAGAGGCAAGTACAATTAAAACAAAAGCTTTGTTCCTATCAGACATCGGTTTAAGAGAATAACCCCCTAAGTATCAACCCCGAAGACCGAAATCAACATCAGATCGATACTCAGAGAATCGCTTCCATTAAACAAATGCCCAACTGGAAATCTACTTCCCGCTTCGAGTAAAAACCCTTAACCATATCACAAATATTTAGATACTTCCAGACTACTGGTATAGATCAGATTATCAAATGATTCTTATGAAACCAAGCAGCTAGACAAACCTTCCTCCCCTCGTCTATCTCAAAGATACCAACAAGTCCTCCACTTTCTCGAGCCAACTTCTAGCCTCGACAAACGTCTAAGTCCCATGAAGCGGTTTTCCGCCCATCGTATGGAAGTCCTCATATATCTTAGGAAAAAGCATCTATACGTGGAGGAAGAGATTCAAAAGGGAAAGAGGAAGAGATTCAAAATGGAGAATCAAAGGAAAGATATATGGCACTTGGGGATTATGTTTTTAAAATAAACCTTTCTCTTGAGAATACTTTCCTTAAAACATACTTTTGAAAGTACTTCTTTATAAAAGTGTTTTTGAAAAACAGTTTTTCAAAATTCATATATGTTCTGGTTAACCTTCAGCTCTGATACCACGTGTAACACCCCATGTCCATTTATGTCACTCACAAAGGGAATGCATTAACTTCTATGGAGCGTTTTAAGTGAGAATAGAACAGAAACATAACAACAAGACAGATATAAACAGTACTTGAAAAATTAAAAACTTTATTTCATTGCGGCGGAAAATACATGTGTTTGATTACATCATCAAAACCAGAGCCAAGTGCATAATATCCATCTTGACTAAATCAAAGTACATAAATTGAAAGACATAATCCCCAATACAAAATAGCCATAAATAAAAGAGAGGCTAAACTTTACTTCAGCGATCCAAGCAATCTTCTAAAAGCAAGAAGCACAGCTGTCCAAAATCAAGCTCCACTGGCGCTAGTTCCAACCTGAGCAAATGGGGTGGGGAGGAAGAAAAGAGGAGGAAACAAAGGGGGTTAGACATAAAGTCTGGCGAGTGCAATAACATTAACAATATAATCACCAAAGTAACTAGGCTAAGGCATAAATTGGAAAATCAGGAAATGACCATGAACTATTGAGTATGGCAGAGTAAACAAGGAAACAGGATGAACAACGATATCGTTAAAGCGCACCTAACCCACTGTAAGATAATTACTAAACTACACCAACACTATGAGATAATTTCTATACTTCACCACCACTATTATACTGCACCACCACTAGTTACACTAAGGTTGATCCTGCCTACTGAACATAAGTGATAATAATGGTAGTTTCGTGTACCCCTAGCTGTTGTCATAGGTGTCGCCTGCTCCTTTCTCCACTAGTGGTACCCAATACCCTCCATATTCTAATTACAATATTCATAATAGGGTAGCTGGACTCCTAGCTGCTGTCATAGGTGCCGCCTGCTCCTATCTCCACTAGTCGTACCCACTACCTTCCTCATTCGTTCGGCTCCCTAACTCGTAGATACACGTGCTGGTCCTACAGTGGGTCGATCACTCCCCAAAGTGGCAACCCAATACTACCAGAGATGCACGGCTTATACCTACACGATGCAACAACATCTTACCTACAAGCCCGGGTCCACACATGCATATGAACCCATTGGACTTGGGTTTTAACCGCTAACCTGGTTTGGCCTCTTACAGTCAAGCCCACTCGACTTCGGTCGAGCCCACAAAGATACGTATGGGTTACTGGTTGAAATGGGCCCCCATGACTTGACACAAGCTATCCACCTAAGCTTGGTCCCCTCTAGTATTTCCCACTTAACCCACTTCTTATTCATGTTTCAATTACATGTTTCAATTTTGGTTAAGTATTTCTAATCGTATATCAAATGCCACCCAAGGCACCCACTAGATTCCACATGCCACCCAAGGCACGCACTTAACCCCCTCATGTCCCACTACATGTTTATCTGGTTAAGTGTTTCTTAATTCATTAAGATCGTAACCTCATAAATACCTCTCACATTAGACTGGCATTTGTGGCAGCTGGATCTGCCGGGCGGGATCGGGCAGTCTTACACCACAAAAGAGCCTAACCTCTTGTCTTTACAATTGTTACATATTTAATTTATGCCTAAGGCCTCCCACATTAGACTGGCATTTGTGGAAGCTGGAATTGCCGGGCGGATCCGGGCAGTCTTATACCACAAAAGAGCCTAACCTCGTGTCTTAGACGATTAATTACTCCTAATTAATCATCCCCTAATTTGAATTACTTTCCCTATTCAAATTATCAGTCAATTCCAAATTTAACGATGTCCATAATTGACTCAATTATGTCCATCCATTTATGGTATGTAAAATCATACCAATTTTCATCACAAATTTATTTTATGTCTTTTAAGGCATTTATGCTAATTAAATCTTTTAATATTATCCCCTTTACCCCATGTTGTACGTTCGTTCGTTTAACGTAAAATATACATTAGACTCGAATAGTCTAATTCATGGAATAAAGAGAAAACATCACAACATACATATAATTAAAACTAGATCTAAACATAAGGGGTGAGCTTGCATGCGTGAATGATGTTCTACATCTAAAACTTGCATAGGCCAAAGTTACAACTTGCATAAAATTACATATGTCATAAATCCAAATCTAAAGGTGTGAACTTGTTTAGATAATGGTCACAAACTTGCATAAATCATGTATGTCATAGATCTACATCTAATGGTGTATACTTGCATAGGCAGTAACCACAAACTTGCATAACATGATTCATATTCAAAAACATGTATTCATATAAACTTGCATATGTTATTTATGCAACATAACAGTGGTATAAACTTACATCTAAACATGTAAACTAGCATGTAGAATTTTGCATATAACTCACACATGTCATAGCCTAACTTTAGATCTAAAATAGATGCCATGAAGCATATAAGGTTATACATATAATTTTCCCCAACTTGCATATGATTCATGTCTTAATAAAAATCTAAACTTGCAAACATACTTATGATTTATCATATGAATCAACATACCCAAACTAGCATATGAACAACATGGTGATTCGATTATACATAAGCCAATCATAAAATTACAACATAGATGATCACAACTTTACAAGATAGCATCATAGAATTTACAACATAAACATCACAATTTTACTACATGAATAATAATATGTGGTCAATAATTCACATCATATCTAAATAGTCCACATCATAACTCAATCCAATTAATTTGCTAATTATTTTATTAAAATTATCGAACTCACAATTCAGAGGAGGTCTTGAATTCTGAATTCTGAGTTCTGAAGTTGTAATAGCTTTCCCTTGAAGAAGATTCGTTGTTAAAGTTGAAAAGGATCGATTTAGACTAGCTTTCTTCCTCTTTAATTGGTGGCGGCTATGTTGTGTTGCTAGGTGACGACATGGAGGCCATGAATCTAAATTTGTTTTGATTTTAGGGTTTGAGTCTAGAGGTGTTTTTATAGAGTTTAGGATTAATTTAGGCCATCCGGTCAACCTAGAAGCAACTTGAACCATCCAACAAGATAGGGTGACACCTCAGCCCTAATGACTCAGCACAGTGAATTAAATGTTCACTTCTTTCTATAGTTTACATATTTTTTATTTATGACAAATTCCATATGTAAATTATTCCCATTTAAATTATGCCATAACAATATTTTTAATTATGCTCACAATTAATGGTATACTAAGTATACCATTTCATGAACCAATCTATGCCATGTAATTTTCATGTTTATCCTTCATATTTATATATAAATTATAAATCTATTATTGTTAATTACATGTTTTCCCTTTAAATTATTACCCATATACAAATATCCACTTATACATGCATAAATCTTTCTTACCTTTAATTTGTCATAAAAGCCAATCAAAGAAGACCACATAAAAAAACAATCATTGACAACCAAAAATGCGCCACGTACGCCACATGATGCGTACACGTCATATATATATATATATATTTATGTGTGTGTGTGTGTGTATTTATTATCTATATATATTTTCTTTTTATCTATCTTCCCAATTACCCATTTTCACACTAAACCACTTTTTGAACTGTGTTCACGCTAAGCCATTTTAAGCCATTCCCCTAAAACAAAAATATGGCGTTGGCAGGGATCGAACTCTGTACCCCTTGTATGCAAGTCACGTGTTCCGACCAAATGAGCTACTAAATCTTTTGCTTACAAACTTTAGAATGCTAAACATTTATTCTTTTCTCATTCTTTTTTTTTCATGTTTTGCTGTAATATTTAATTTAAAGATATCCTTTTCATACGGAATCCAATTTACGCAAACTCGGACTCTGTCGCAACCAGAATTCCGAGCCGAACACAATAGCGCGACCCGTTTCCCTTAATTCTCACATCTGAGATTAATTATTCTTTAATTTAGTAGATTCGATTATTCAAAAATTCAGGGTGTTACACTAGGGGCACGTCACTTAGCTCTTGATGTAGTCTTTCACCAGTTAAAGGAGTGGCCGAGGTGGGACCATAGCCACCATTGAAATGCAGACCATAGTTTAGATATATGTACTTTAGGCCTCTTTAGCGGACCTATTTAGATAAGGAAAAGCTCCCGATCGAGTTCCATGCATTCAGACGCAGACCTATTACGGAACTCGGGATACAGTAGATAGTAAGTACGTGTGAGTATCCGGGTACATGCACGCTACATCGGGTGGTGTATCGTAAATGCTAGGGCATTGCACTGTGTCTAGGCTAGATTTAACCAAAGAGATTGGATTTGGTAGTCTGTACGCTTACGCATCATAGCAATAGTAGTTTTGTGTGGAAAGTGGCATAGTTTTATAAAGATCCGTGCGTCGCTCCGGTGTAGGATGAGAGTTACTGACGATTCCATGGCGTGACGGTGTAGACCATGTGAGGAGGATACCATGGGAAGTACCTAGATATTAGGGTAGCTACGTATACACTATACTAGGTTAATCTACTGGGAGGTAGATGAGTACGATGCGTGTCTAAATCCTTGAGTGCTATTAATTCAAAACAACCTAATAAACAAGAAACGTAATTAACGGTATATGTAGGGTTATTTCAGAATGTGTACTTTAAGTCCATTCGTAAGAAATTGTGTTCTGACCCCCGCCTCATAACGTACGTGCAGGTTAGGCTTTTGGTAGAGATATGATAGCTTTGGATACTAGTTAGGCAGTATTATTACTTTGGTAATGATATATTTGATTATATTACATTTTATTCCATTTCGCTGTGAGATGTTTTTCGAGCCATGATATATTTTATGTCTCTGTCTTTTCTATAGGATACTAGATAAGCAAACTCGAGTTTCGGTAGATTGGAATTTATCAAAAAATTCGGTCTGTCGGAATTCAGGTTGTTACATCTGGTATCAATGCCTAGGTTCACGATTCCTCTATAGTTAGAGAGTCAATGTATTTGTGTTTTTAAAAATAAATATTGTATATACACACCTAGATCCATAATTGGAACCAAATAAATAGAAAGAGCAATATATGGAAAAAGTTAGGATATCAGTTTTGTACACTAAAGGAATAGATAAGGAAATCTGAGAACAAGGGACCCTAAGGAGGTTTGGGTGAAAAGTGTACAATGTGTTCTGTAATAAGGAAAGATGGATCCCATATGCTAGTATCTGAAATGTTAGTATTTCAGATTAGTGGGTTTATCCGTTGAGCGTTATAGATGGAGAAAGAGGAAAATGGATTAGGAATATACATATTTAAGAAAAATGACTTTGTGGGAAAATTTAGGGTGGTCTAAATAAGTTAGAAATCCACTTTGAGTCTAGCCCCATTTTTAATTTTTGAGAACTTAAAAAATTAAAAGTTTTGGGTGATAGTTTATGGTGGTTTTCAATTTTTGGCATTAAAAGTTTACGCTTTTAAAATATGTACTAGCTAAATTGTGTGAAACAATTTTTGATAAAAAAGAGGTCTTTTTGAAGTTCGAAAAAAATATGTAAGTAACATATTTGAGAAGTATATATTAAACTTTGAGAAAAATGAGGTATATATTGGGAACAGTGATTTCTTATGGAATTTTCATCTTAAATGAATTCTTTCAGAAAATGTGCACATTATAGAGCATGTATAACCTACTAGTTTTTAAACTATAATGTATGAAATAATTAGAAAGCAAAATATAGAAAAGATTGCATTATGTTAAAAACTAAAAATTTTAGTAAAGAAAATTTTGAATATCTTTATTCTTTTGACAATAAATTTTGATAATCGTTTTGAAATAAAACTTTGTTGGGTGGAGAAAATAAGTTGTAAGAATTAAGAATAGAGTAGATGTCTACACCTAGTTTTAAGTAACTTAACTGACACCGTGAACAAGAACAGTAGTGAAACTGATTGAGAAGTAGTTGTCCTTGTCTACTCCAATTTTTTTTTATTTAAAAAAATGTTTTGCTTTTTTTTGGGAGGATATATTTTAATATGATTTGGAAAAAAATAAGTTTTAGTGAGAAAAGAAATAAAGTTTTGACACTTTTAATTTTTGAATCAAAATGAAATAAGGAAGCCAAACTATGTTTTTAAAATCATTGAGTAGGTAAGAATTAGTACCTAGGAAAGACGGAAAATATTTTGAGGCTAAGAAGTAAAAAGCAAGGACTAATTTGAAATAATAGTAAGTTCCCGTAGAATGCATAAGCATTATAAAGCCTAGGTTGTTGCTTGGAAAAGGCTGTTAATACAGAGCAAGGACTAGTGGTGACTACCAGATGGAAAAGGGCAAGTAAATTTTTAGATCCTTTGGTTTCAACTTTTCATTTTCGGAGGGGACACGGTCCTAGGATTCTTAGCCCTTGGTAGTAGCTGTGTAAGGTGTTTGTTTTCTTGTTTTAGTTAAAGGATTAGAAGGCTTATTTGCAAATTAAACTTAAATCAGCGGATTAAGTTAAATAAGCTAAGAAAAAAGTAATGACACAACTAAAAAGAAAATCAATAACAAAGAAAATTTTCTTATGTGAACTGTGCTTGGATAGGAAGATAGGGAATCTTTATATTATAGTTGCATAAAATCCAAGTACATGAAGAAAAAGGTACATGAAAGAAAAACAAAAGATGTGAAGTTTTCCATTTTCCACCTTTTTGTAACATAAGAAATCGAATTTAGAAAAAAAAATCTGAAATTCGAAAAATTAAAGTTGGTAGGGTTTTGGATGCAAAAATTGGACGAACTACGTTCTTGCTCTGCAAGAGTGTGGGAAAATTTGGGTAGAAAAGTATTTTGATTTTCATAATATTACATTCATATAGAAATTGCTAGTATATCAAGGATGTTTGCATCATGTTTTCTAAAGATTTTTCAAGAAAAATTTGCATTCACATAGGAGGTACCTCTTAGGTATTCATTAAATTCATGTATTATTATGTTGTATTAGACTTTGCACAAATGGTTGCAGACGCTGGATGTACACATAATGGATGTATATTATGCGAGTGATTACTTAATTTTAACCTTACCAAATTTCGAGGATGAAATTTTCTAAAGTCGGGAGAATGTAACACCCCATATTAATTAAACAATTAAATGGGTAATGAATAAAGATTTGCATGAAAATGTGTATATGCATGAATTTTTATGTTGAATTAAATGGTGCAAGTTATGAAAACAAATAAATGCATGTAATAAAACAATTAATTAAAAAAAGAATGAAATAACACATTAAAAGCAATGCAGCAGCAATGAATTAATAGTGTCATTTATTACATTAAATAAGAAGGCCCATTAAAAGGCAAAGAACTGAAAGGTATGCTATTAATGAATTAATAACCAAAAGATTGCATGGGCATGTTGGGCATGTAAACATGCAAATTTGAAATTCAAACATTAAGAATATAAATCATCCAAGCCATATTTGGAAGAGGATTAATGTTATTTGTTAACATTTAAATCAGAAGACTGTATGAATATAAATATAAATATATGTAAGTGTATAAGTGTAACTCAAACTTAATTATGGTTTATAAGAGAAACAAAATAAATCAAGTGAAGTATATGAAGCAAGTAATTAACCTTGCTAATTAAAAACATTAAGTTAGTAATCACCATGTCGTAAAACTCTCGCGTGGACACCAATGGGTCGACCCACTTTTTGCTTGGGTCGACCAATGGGTCGACCCATCTATAGGTCGGGTCGATAAAGGGGTCAACCCAAGCAGGTCTATATCTGTTTTTGCGACATGGAGTTTCTGATGTGTGCGGTTCGGATTTTAATAAATTAAATCTAATGGACCATACATTTCTAAAGCACTTATAAATTGGCTAGCAGGGCCTAGGTTTAATCTCATATTTTTTGAGGTGTCGCCTAGGCTTTGTCATTCTCTTTTCTCTCCAAACCTTTTCAGAGATTTATCATGTAAGTTCTTAGGGATTC
This sequence comes from Allium sativum, assembly GCA_030737875.1. Lineage (NCBI taxonomy): Eukaryota > Viridiplantae > Streptophyta > Magnoliopsida > Asparagales > Amaryllidaceae > Allium > Allium sativum. The sequence goes on along the minus strand of CM060926.1, from coordinate 602,812,966 downwards.
TGATTCAAGTTTTGAAGATAAGAGAAATAGATCTATAACATAGGTGCCTAGAGTTATGATCAACGGGAGGTAAGTTCTCGAATCTGATCCGTTTAGGTTCGTTCCTTTCTTTCCCTCTTCTTTTAATATCAAATTTGTGAATCCGCAGTTGTTTTAATATTAGATTCAGTTAGGAAGACCACGTAATAGCAAATCTGGATCATATTCAAGGATTGGAAAGTCGTTGGGTGAGTGGATTTAAATTATACCTTTTGATAATGGTATATCTATCATTTGCATTCCCCGTTATATGTATATTTAACATGCTGAACAAATTGGTAATTGTGGAAATTGGTTATGAAACCTATTTAGTACACGCTTAAATTGATATTGTTGTATAGATCTACATATGAATCTATTAATTGTATTGAAATCACTGTAACAGTAGAATTGTGGAATTTACAATAAAAGTGAATATGCTACAGAAAATGTTGTGAATGACAAATTGGATATTGTAAATTAAATTACAGTGAAATTGAGAATAATACAACAAAAGAATAGATATGCCTAATATGTATGTAAAATTTACAATAATGGGAAATTGTAGATAACCGTATTGAGACACGAGGTTAATTTCAATTTGTGGTAGAAGCCTGCCCGGAACCAAATGAAAAATCAAGCATCCACAAGTGGTCAACTTAATGTGAGAGGTCTAGTGCCTAAACATATATAGAAATATATGTATACAACGTACAATAAGTAAATAAATTTAATATGCTTGTTGCGGTTAAAAAGAAAAGATTTCAGCAGTTATGAATATCATGTGAAACAAAAATTAAATGTTTAACTCATAAAATAAGAAAGGTAGGGATGTAGTGGATCGAGTTAGTTGGATTTTGAGGAAAAGTGATATATTTCCCTAAGTAACTTATTACTTAGAACGTAGTTGCCGGAGAGCCACGATGAAAAATAAATGAAATAGCTTGCAGCTATGGATATAGAGAGGTGTATGTTATGAAACTAAATCATTGTATCTTTCTATAAATCAAACTAATAAGGTGCATGAAAAGTTTTCCTTAAAGAAGTAAGGAACATGCATAACAGTGAATAAAGAAAGAAAGATTACAATAGTATAACAGTTGGAATGAACGGGGAATGATAATAACCTATTATGATTAGGTATGAATGGAAGATAATCGGTAGGCTTGCCTAGGGACAAGTGGAAATTATTACATAGGTTACAGTAAATGGAAAGAAACTTATTGATAAACCTTAGTTAAGAGAACTAAGTAAATAATTAAATGACAACAAGAGGTTGTATTGAACCAAGTCATGGTTAACGAAAAAGAATGAAGTAGGCTTATTTTTGGTAGGCTTACAAAAGAGAATTATGAAGTCTAATAAAATAAATTAATAACAATTGGAGGCCCGCTCGGGCGGAATAAAACCGAATGAAGCATGTAAGTAGCCAATTGTATTAATGAATTTGGTAACCTGAGATAACATGAAATAAGTTGTACTTAATTATATATATTAAGTAACATGTTAACACAGAGCCTGCTAATTGAGATAAGATGTACTAAATTATACATTAAGTAGAACACGGTAGTGTAACCTGAAAACCTGAGATTGGAAAATGAATAACCTGATAATAATGTAAAGGATTGTAGATTATTTCCGTTAATTACAATCTATGAAATAACATGTTAAAAGGCTTGTTAATGAACTTAAATCGAAAAGGCTTGTTAATGAACTCTAGTCGGTAAAGTTATATTATGGAATTAATAAGCAAGGGAGGAGTCCATTCCTTTGAGATATAAGAGGCTCAAAGAAAACATGGTAACTTGAATAAAGAGATAAAATGTGGATAATCAAGTTAATTGGCAATATGATAAGATAAAACAAGCGCACGACTACACGATTAGACATAGGGTCTAATAACACGACAGTGTGATGCGCTTGAACAAATCTGCACGTCTGAAGGTGACGAACCCGACGGAGTATATCATCGAGGTGTCTGGGGGCATGATAGAGTACATCCATCTGATTCTTCTGCAGATATTCTGCATGCTAGCTCTGCGGGACTGGAAGGAAACATGTGGCTTAAGAAGGACGTGGTAGGGTACTCCGTGGTGGTCCTTTGTTGCGGTGCATTCTCAGGTTGTACTTGCAGAGGTTGGGTCTGTGCATTACCACCCGGTAAGTATACCTTGAATACAATGGTGGTTTGACAGTCAAAAGGCTATGGAGGTATAACATTGGGTGATTCAATGATTTTCCCACAGATAGGCTGGTCAGGACCAAATAAAGGATAGTAATCGTCAGGTGCCTATCATCGGCAGCTACTGTGATGTAGAAAGACTAGAGCTAAACCTACAGACCATTGATTTTTTTACTATCGAGACTTTGGTTGCGGTACACACCAATTTGGATGTAGATTATTTGCTAGAGGCACGTCACTTTGCTCTTGATGTAGTCTTTCACTTGTTGAGGGAGAGGTTGAGGTGGGACTATAGCTACCATAGAAATGCAGACCATAGCGTAGATATATGTACTTTAGGCCTCTTTAGCAGACCTATACAGATATGGAAAAGCTCCCGACCGAGTTACATGCATTCAGATGCAGCCCTATTACAGAATTTGAGGTCCAGTAGATAGTATGTACATGTGAGGATCTGAGTACATGCACATTGCACCGGGTGGTGTATCGTAGAAGCTAGGGAATTACTCTATGTCGACGCTAGATTCGACCAATGAGATTGGATATGGTAGTCCATACGTTTATGCATCATAGCGATAGTTGTGCGAAATGTGGCATAGTTTTATAAAGATTCGTACGTGCTCTGGCGTAGGATTAGAGTTATCGACGCTTCCATGGCATGACGGTGGAGATCATGTGAGGAGGGTACCATGGCAAGTACCTTGATATTGGGGGTTGCTACATATATACTATATTAGGTTAATCTATTGCGAGGTAGATAGATACGATGTGTGTGTAATGCCTTGAGTGTTATTAACCCAAAACAACCTAATAAATAAGAAATGTAACTGAAAAATATATGTAGGGTTATTTCAAAATGTGTATTTTAAGTCTAGTCACCAGAACTTGTGTTCTGACTCACTCCTAATAACATACCCGCATGCCAGGATTTTGGCAGAGATATGATAGCTTTGGATACTAGTTAGCCAGCATTATTACTTTGGTAAGGTTATATTTGATTATATTATATTTTATTTTATTCCGCTGTGAGATGTTTTCTGAGCTCTGATATATTTTATGTCTTATGAAAAAAAATCGGTTTATTAGAATTCGAGTTGTTACAATCAAGGAATTGATGAAGCAGCTCTGCGAAATAACGGCAGCATTGGATGCTCAGGCACGGAAGAACACCACGATTAGGCATGACATGAACCGAATGGCGTGACAATGGGAAGACTTTAGGAATCAACAAGCTGCTCCCTAAACATGCCACCAAGCAGACGAAAGATCGTCGTCGTCAGGAAGGAATGAAGGAGCAACACAGTAGTTCAACAGGTCGCAAAGTGTTGACGAACTTCTATTTGGCAGGATCCTGGCTCGGATCGGCAATACCGAACCAATAATCCTGTCACCGAGCCATCCCAGAATCCACCTAAAGCTCGCGACGCTCCTGGCACCCCTCATACTCCAGTTCATCTTCCTTTGTGTATTGTGATCGACCAGGGAAATAGGGGTCAAGGAAGCGCTGTCCAGATGGCAACCTAGGAAACTTTGCCTGAGGCAGGAGCATATAGGTCCAAGTAGGCACAGAGCTCAGAATTGTTTATTTTTAGTACTTCCGAGTTGACTGCCATGGTGCAAAAATCATGAATGACAGCGAAGGCTAAAAAAATGAAGATTGGGGGATTGAACGTAGCCACACTCCATTCAAAGATGATATTCTATAGGTAAAATTCCCAAGAAGATTCAACTTGCCTCAAATAAGCCATTATTCGGGAATGAGAGACCACTAGCAGCATCTGATCAGATATTCATGGAACATGGATACATCTGTCGTCCCAAACGTGGTTAAGTGCAAGGCCTACCCAATATTTCTTGATGGGGTGACACTTATGTGGTTTACACGACATCCCCCGCAGTCAGTGTCGCACTTCAAAGCTTTGAGTGATAAATTCTTGAATCAATTTCGCCTTCACGCCACTAAGTTGAAACATGTCATGTCTCTTTCTACAGCAAATTAAGCTCCTGGAAAATTTCTAAGGGATTATCTTAACCGATTCAATATGGCCAGTACTAAAGTTAGTAATCCCAATCCTGAAATTATCTTGATGGCGACGGTAGATGGAGTCGATAAAAGAACAGAGTCTGGTAAGTATTTGGATGAAAAAACTCCTACAATGGTTGATTTATTCAATAAAAAGGCCAATGTGCACCTACAACAAGAAGACGTGCAGGTGAATCAGAAAGGGAGGTCAGATGAGATGTTGAACCATGGCAACCAAAGCAATGTGGCGGCGAAGCACCCCGGAGATAATTTTGGAAAAATTGAGGAAAATGTTAGAAACTGTGGCAAGGGAAATAGAAATCAACGAAAGAATAACAATGGAAGTGGTACCAAAAAGAAGAATCTGAGGAAGCCACCCCGGTTTTAGGCATTTGATCAATATACAACATTGAATGACACATTGGAAAATATTTATCATGACAGGTGCAGTACAAGAATCCACCTCCCCTGGAATCCACATAGAAAGAGCGGAAAACGAGGAAGTTTTTCTTGTTTCACAATATCTACGACCACTCAACTAACAAGTGTCGTCATATCAGGAATATCGTCGAGAAGCTAACTAGAGAAGGAAAGCTCGATGAATACAAAATTACCCCTAGGGCTAGAGGAGAGGGTCCTCGACCCTTAAACAAGGTCAGGCAGCTCCTAAAGCCACCACCCAATAGAAAGTGAAAGGAATAGTGATTAATATTGTCGTTAAAGGACTGCATTCAGTAGATCACAACACCAGGACTATGGAGCAATACATGAATGATGCTAAGCATCTAGAAATTGGGAAGTGTAGTGCTCTCAAAGAAAATGTGTCTGTGAAGAAGCGGAAAACGACGGCTGACGACATTGTCTTTCGCGATAGAGAATCTAAAGGGGTGGAGATCACAAGCATTGACCTGTTGGTGATTACATCCATTATTGGTACAGCTACCGTGCGGAAATTCCTAGTGGATTGTGGGAGTTCCATGAATATTCTATTTAAAAGATTCTATGATCAGATGAAGCTCGAAGAATAGATTTGAAGCCAAGCAGAGGCCGCACATGTTGCTTCAATGGCTTGACTAATAAACTAGTCAGGATTGTCGAGTTACTGATGGAGTTCGGAGAGAGGGAACACAAGAGAGTACAGATCCTCCTATTCCTTGTGATGTACATAAAATCCCCTTATAATGCTTTTCATGTTCAACTGACCCTTGCTGAATTCAAAGCCTGCATCGCTCCTTGGTGTTTTCTCTTAAAGTTTCTGATAGAAGATGGGATCGGAGTTGTACGAGGAGATTAAGTAGTAAGGAGAGCGTGTTACTTAGAGGAATAGAAAGGTGTCCGCGATAGAGAAAACAAGGAGTCCGAAGACAATCCTCCTCTTGTTAAGGAGGTGACAACATAGCAAATAAGGAAAACATCCCAGTCCGGACCGTCCAGTCGCCATCTCGAGGATATTGATCCAAGGGAGGACGAAGAGACTAGATGTAAAAGGGCAGCCCACAATGAAACAATGGTAGATATTTCGATCTACCAGCCCGGACCCACGCACACACATGAATCCGTTGGACTTGTACTGTCATCGGTAACTCTTTATTGAGCTCTTACAATCAACCCTAGTAAGCGAGTCCCTGTCCTCGACCTAGTTCGAGCTCATATAGATACTGAAAAGGGTTACTGGTTGAAAAGGGTCCATACACTTGATACAAGCTTCCCTCCTAAGATTGATCCCCACTAGGAATTCCCACTTAACCCCTTTTTTATCCCCATGTCTTATCTTGGTTAATTGCTTTTATTATGTTTCACATGCTACCCATGTCACCTACTTAACCCCTTTACTTTTCTCATGTCTTCCCACATGTCTTATCTTGGTTAAGTGTTCATTATTTACGTTATATGTGCTACCCATGTAATACATGCTACCTATGTCACCCACTTAACCCTTTTACTATTCACATGTCTTCCCACATGTCTTATCTTGGTTAAGTGTTTTTAATTGTGTTTCACATGCTATCCATGTCGCCCATTTAACCCCTTTACTATTCTCATGTCTTACTACATGTCTTAGCTTGGTTAAGTGCTTTAATTATGTTTCACATGCTACCCATGTTACCCACTTAACCCTTTATTACCCCCCATGTCTAATCACATGTCTTATCTTGGTAAAGTTTTCATTAATTCACTATAGCCATAATCTTGCAAGACCTCTCACATTAGATTATCGTTTTTCGGTTGCTGGATATGTTGGGCGATTCCGGGTAGGCTTATATTGCAAACCGAATCTAACCTCGTGTCTTTGCATTATTACACATCTAATTTTTGCCTTTGACCTCTCACATTAGACCGCTGGTTGCAGCTGCTGGATATGTCGGGCGGTTCCGGGCAGACTTCTACCGCAAACCAAGTCTAACCTCGTGTATTAAGCGTTTCATTATCTCTTCTTTTCTACAAACCAAATTCAAGTTCTGTCTTATAACATATATTCCAATTGACCATAATTTCCAATTCAAATTACGCTTATAATTCCAATCCAAGTCATGCCTATAATTCCATGTATATAAATTGTACCAATTTATGCCCCAAATCAATTACATGATTACAAATCTATTTATACCCAATTACATATTATTCAATATTTTCCCAAACTTTTCCTAATCGTCCCAACGTTATTCATACGCAAATCTCAACGCAATATGTTAGGCTCGAAGTTAGCTTAATCTCATAAAGAAAAAGGAAAAGGAAAAGAAGAGGGGAATAGAATCATGACATCAAAATTGGCAAAAATTAGGCATATGGAAAATGAACTGGCATAGAACAATAAAATAGATCCAATAGGCATATGATAACAGTAATTTGGGTATGAATCCGAAAGATGAGAAATCTACAAAACATGATGTGATTCATCTTACTTACAATCTGTAACACCCCACCTCCGTTAAGGTCACTCACAAAGGGAATGCCTTAACTTTGGTGGAGCATTTTAGTAAACAGAACAGAAACTTACAAGACAGATAAAACAGTACTTGAATTTTTTTAACTTTATTACAACGGAAACAGAAATCAATATGGTTACATCCTTTCAAATCTCAGAATTCAAGTACAAAATATCAGTCTTGTACAAAAGCCTTCAAAATGCATGGTTTAAAATCATAATCCCCACAGAAGAAGACAAGCCATACTTTAAGCACTTCAAGCAGAAGAAATCCGGATCTAGCTAGAGTATTCCCTCCTTAGAAAACCTGGGGGGGAAACGGAAGAAAAGAGGCGAAACAACAAGGGTCAGACATAAAGTCTGGCAAGTCCAGTGACTTTCAGCATATGAACAGATAATAATAATATGACATGAACATAAAACTGGATGAGAGATAGCTGTAACAGGTGTAGCAGATATAACAGAAGAACAGAATGACATAAACTATTGCTTTACACTTCTCTGCACTAATACTAGTATAACAGAATTAGGTGTCACCCTAATGTCTAAATTGAAGCAGGAACGGGTACAGAATAATTTAACAGAAACAGAATGCTAATAATGGGCCTTTACTACCCGATCAGAAACAGACAGAAGCAGAAACAAATTAATCCCTACGGAAATAGAATGTAGAATTAGGTGTACACTAGTAATGGGCCTTTACCACCCGAACAGACGGTACCACGCAGAAACAGACAGGTGTTACCACCCAACAGAAACAGACGGTACCAACAGAAACAGACAGAACTAAGTGTACCCTAAAACCCTACCCCAAGCGATTGGCTCCCTAATACATAAATATCCTGTGTCGGCCCCATAGTAGGGTGTATCACTCCCTAAAGTGACAACCAATTGGCACAGACCTATTTACAGATGTCACGGCGTCTTACATCCTCAGAGGCAGACCGGGATCCATGCACGCACATGACCCGGTTGGAACGCACCATCAACACCCCTCGCCATTATCAGAATGAACCACTTATAATTAGTTCAGTAAGCGTGCCCGGACCCTACCTACTGTTGGGTCAAAGTTTTGATACCAGAAAGGGTTACTGACTAATATGAGTCCCAAACAACAGATGACACAAGTAATTCCCCTCCTAACCTTGTGTCCCAAGACTAACAGATTTCAGTTTAACTTGTTTACAAGTTCAGACATACAGAATTCATATTTACTAGTTCACAGATTAAGTTAACAAGTTTTCAGACTAACAGATCAGATGTACAGATTTTTCAGATTTGTCTAACTTTGTATTGGGCCTACAGATTCATGGACGGGTTTACTACACCTATTAATCCCGTTGGTTTATCCCTATTTTCCCCAATACGTTTTAGACGTCATTCTTATCTTAGATTTGCATTAATTAATTATTAATGCCCAGACCTCTCACATTAGGTCGCTAGCTTGTGGCCGCTGGATGTGCCGGGCGGTTCCGGGCAGACTTCTGCCACAAGCCAGACCTAACCTCGTGTCTTAAGCAGGTTATGACTAACTTCTCACATTAGATCCTATTGTTTGCGGCCACTGGATGTGCCGGGCGGTTCCGGGCAGATTTACGTCGCAAACTCATTCTAACCTCGAGTTAGCCATATTCATCTTTGCGGCCAATTAATTAATTATTTACCGTTTATGCGCACACCCAATATATATGCCAATTCAGATTATATCAATAACAGAATGATCACATCAACTCAACTGATATAGCAGATAACAGATTTTAGCAGATTGGGTGACTTTACAGATTTAACCGATTTAGCACTTAGCAGTTTAGGCCATATAACAGAACTAGCAGATTAGGCAACTTAACAAATCAGCAGGATAGGCATTTCAACAGATTAAGCGGATTAGCAGAGCAGATAACAGATTTAGCAGATTTGGCATTTTCAATAGACTTAGCAGATGACAGATAACAAATTAGGCATATCTACAGATTTAGTTTAGCAGATTTAGGCGATTCAACAAATTTAGCCTACACGTATATGCCAAATCATGGTCATAATTCATAATTCAACATAGGCTACAGATTTTTAGTTAAACATTGCATAGTACAGAAGAATCTCTAAAAACTCCAAATCATATGCCTAGACTCACATAAAACAAAGGTTGAGTAGATGATCATGGGTAGACCTAACTCAATAGGTAAATTCCCAAATCATGGTATGAATTATGCCAAGTTATAGCCTTTATTGCTAATTATCCAAAAATCCATATTTAGGCGTGTTCACATTTATAGTTGTCCTATTCTAATATAGGTCCTTTATGCCTAAACAACATGTTCGTTTCAGCCCAAGTCATAATATGTCCAAGGATCTAGATCTAAGAAATGTCCTTTAGTTCCGATCTTAATATTCCAGATATTACAAGTCATATATTACCATATGATATTCCCAAACTGTCATATATGCACAGATTTAGATCTAGTTTACAACCTATGTCCTTTATTCAATTCAGTCACAGATCAGTCCAATTTATGCCTTAGATTTATGTTCTAGGTTCCAAGTTCAACCTATGTTCTTTCCTTAAATCAGTCACATATCGGTCATGCCCAAATTATGCACATTCATTTGATTATCCCAAACATTTTAGCGTATGTTAATCTATTATGAGATTGGCTCAGGCTCGTGGTAGCCTGGCTATAGAACAGAAAGAGAAAAGAGGTACAGAATAAGATAAATCAAATCAGAATAGAACAGATATAACCTCAGATTCAGGTTTAGAATTCATGTCACAATCAAAATTAATGTTTATAGCGGAGAATAACTGTACTTGCCTTGATTGGATTAAAGAAAGAACTTTAGTTGTTGCAGAATTGTTGCAGAAGCTTTTATCTCAAATTTGAATTGAATTGCTTAGGTTGATGTTGATCAGCTTCTAGTTTTGATTCTAGCAGAGTAGCGACGCCATTTTTACTTTTATTAGAACAGAGGCAGAGAAGAAGCAGAATAGAATTGTGTGTAGAGGAGGCTAGGTCTTAGGATCTATTTATAGGTGTAGTTAGTTGTTTTAGGCCTTTAGATAAACCCTAAAACAGATCAGAACCGTCAGAATTCGTCACAGACTCACCAAAACAGCCCAAAAACCCATCCAGGTGCACCCAGGCCGACCTGGCTCTACCAGGGGGGTCGACTCCCAGGTCGACACCCAGGTCGACTCCCAGGTCGACACCCAGGTCGACTCCCCAGTCGACCTGGGGGGGGGGGGGGGAGGTCGACTCCCCGGTCGACCTGGGCCCCAGGTCGACCCCCGGGTCGACCTGCCCAGTTCTGGGCTGACTGAAACCTTCTGAATCTTGTTTTGGCCATATCTTGGTCATACGGACTCCGATTTTCGAAAAATTGGACTCTATTTCGCGTATTTTTTCGAGAGGAACGCAATGGTGATGTACATTTTACCTAATTCCTGTTTCTTGAATTAGTTATCCTTATTTTACTATCTTTTCTGTAACATACGCCATTATCGAACTAATTTTTCTTCTCTTCCACGTATTAATTAATTCTCCTTATGCATCACCATTATTTACATATCCTAAGCATATTTTCATATATTTTATTTCATTTTAAATTATACCTAAAAATGCGGGGTGTTACACAATCATGATCATTAAATCCAATTTACAACCCTATCATAATTACTTTTTAATTATATGTGAAAGTAACATAGACTCACAGCAACAGGATTTAGTAGAGAGGATAGATCTGAATTCTGATTTCTGAATTTGATTAGCTAAACCGTTATTGAAGAATTTGATTCCTATCTTCCAATTTGAATACTCTTATTCTGATTTGCTTTGGTGATGAAGAAAAACTAGGTTAATTTAAAATTGAGCAGCGTGGAGGTGCCATGGATTAGTGTAATGAAATTAGGGTTAGGTTTAGGTGTCTATTTATAGGAGTACTAGGTGTATTAGGACCTTTAGATTAGACTAGGAACCATCTGAACCTTCCAAACTAGAAAAACACGTCATCCAGCCAATCCCAGAAGGACACATCAACCATAGACCACCAAAACATATCGGCCAGATCTGGGCAGATGGGGGTCGACACCCCTATAGGGGGGTCGACACCCCTGTCGACACCCCCTATAGGGGGTCGACACCCATGTTGACACCCCTTGGGGGGTCGACACCCACGAGCGGGAATTTTTCCGCTCGGCCCTTCTCGCTGATTTCGAATTTTGAATTCGTTTTTTATTTATAATTATTATTTAAATAAATTCTGTTTTAAACTGAAATTTTCTAAGCTTCTTAACTTCTTCATATGATATCCGATTTACGCAAACTCGGTCTCTATTCCAAGTAGAATTCCGAGATGAACGCAATGGCGCAGCCCGTTTCCCTTAATTCTTCTTATAAAAATTAAGTATTCTTTAATTATCCCTTATGTCATGTTTTAAAATTATGGGGTGTTACATATAATATTTATATTTTAAAAAATATAAATACGTTCACTCACTATCTATACGAGAATCCTAAACCTAAGCTCTGATACTAGATGTAACAACCCGAATTCTGACAGACCGAATATTTCTTTTCAAAATTCTAATCTATCGAAACTCGTGTTGGTTTGCTCTGGTATCCTATAGAAAAGACAAAGACATAAAATATGTCATAGCTTAGAAAATATCTCACAGCGGAATGGATAAAATATAATATAATTAAAGTTTAGCCTGGCCGTATTAATAACAATGCCTAATCAGTATCCAAATCTATCATGTCTCAACCTCAAATATGATATGCGAGTATGTTATGAGGAGGGGGTCAGAATACAAGTTCTGGTGAATAGATTTAAACTATACACTTTGGATAATCCGACATATACCATTCAATCACATTTTCTTATTAATTAGGTTACTTGAGTTACTAGCACTCAAGGCTTACACACAAGCCGTACCTATTTACTTCCCAGTGGATTAACCTATTACAGTATATATATAGCTACCCCCCATAAATATTGACGTACACCCCATGGTACCCCACTTGCACGGTCTCCAACGTAATACCACAGAAATGTACGTAGTCCCTCATCCTATGCTGGAGTGACGTATGGGTCTCTACATAACAATATTACGTTCCACATATATCTATCATTACTATGCTACGTAAGTGCATAGACTTCCACCTTCGATCGAATCAGATTCCATACCGGAGTAATGCCCTCAAGTCTATGGCATACCATATAGAGCAAACATGCATGTATCTTGACTTTCCCATGTATGTATCGTCAATCGTATTAGATGCCTTAACCGCACATAATGTGCACCGAGTTCCGTGGCAGAGCTATACAAGAAATAAGGAACTCGGTCGGGAGATTTTCCATATCTGTATAGGGCCACCTTTAAGAGCCTCAAAATACAGATATCCCTCGATTTTGTTTTTCATGGTGGCTATGGCCCCACCTCGGCCCCTCCCTCAACTAGTAAAGACTACAAGAGCTAAGCGACTTACCCCTAACAAACAATCTAAACATTCAGTTGGCGTCTCCCCTCAACCATCATACCGTGATAGCGAAAGGTGAATGGTCTATTGGGTTAAGCTCTAGTCTTTTCGCATCCCACTGGCTGCCGATGATGGGTACCCGACAATTTAACATCCTTGTTGGTCCTGGCCTCGCCTCCCATTGAGGCTATTGCCGATCACCCTAGTTCCACCTCTTCACAACCTTCTGACTGCAAGTCTACTTTTGTAGTCAAGGCCCACCCACCTGATAGTAATGCATAGACCCAACCTCTGCGAGTACAGCATAAACATCTGCACCACACAGAGGACTACCAGGAGCACCTTACGTATCCTACGAAGTTGTGTGCTTCCCCTTCCTGTCTTTTAGAGCTGACAGAATAATCATATGAACATGTGCTCCCCTCATGCCTCATGACCCACGATGATCTACCCCATTGGGTTATTCACCCTCAAACGTGCGGACTGGTCCAAGCACCTAATTTTAATATTTTATTAGACGATATGCCTAAACATTACTTTTTGCACTTGCTTTACCTCATCAGGTTTCCATTTAACTTGGTTATTCTCATTCACATTGACTTATTATTCAAGTTACCATGTTCCTCTTGCTTATTAATTTCAGTCATATAACTTAACCCATTTAAGTTTATTAATAAGCCCACAACATGTTATTCCCTAGATTGTGATCCAAGTTCTGGAAACCACAATCCCATTTATGTTCTTATTTGATTCAAGGTTTCAATAACATGTTCTACTTAATATGTAATTAAGTATATCTCAATTCACATGTTTTCTATTTAACATGTCACTGATCATTTATGATTAAATATAACTTATTTCATTTCATAGGTTTTCCTCATTCTTTCTCATTTAATTATAATTCCATCTTACATTGTCTCTACAACTTATCGTTGTTTACTTATTAACTTAACTAAGGTCCACTAACAAGTTTCTCTTTCCATTTATTAAAACTATGTTATAATTCCTACTTGTCCCTAGGACAAGCCTAAACATATTATTCTTATCAGCAGATTTCAGATTTCCAAGTTTACAGATTACTTAATTTATAATTGAGTACAACTTCTTATATTTCATAAATTTCCCCCTTTTCTCTACTTATTACAAACAACTGATTTCAGTTTTCCCCATTTACTGATTATTTAATTTACAATTAAGTGCCACTTATCTCATTTCACCAGTTATCTCATTTCCTTACTAGTTTATTATAACCTAAGTTATATTCTCCACTTGTCCCTAGGTTAAGTCTACCTATTATATAACACTCTCAATAATGTAACTTTTTTGTAATAGATTATTATCATTCCCCGTTTACTCCAAACCATTAACTATTGTAACCCATTATTCTTCATTCACTGTAATATATATTCCTTATTTTACTAAGGAAAACACTTAATGCACCTTGTCAGTTTGATTTACTAAAGGAATCAGTGGTTTATTTTCATAATGTATTCCCATCCAAATTCATGGTGGCAAGTAATTTCTTTTTTTCTTACTTTGTTCATTGTGGCTTACTTGCAACAACATTCTCAGAAATAGGTCATTTAGGGAAATACATCACTTTTCCTTCGCATCGCACTAACTCGGTCCATTGCATCCCTTCCTTTTTCATTTTCTGTGTTAGACATTTAATTACCAGCATTGCCATTTATTCACATCTTGTTATATATATATATATATATATATTTATGCACTAGACATCTCACATTAAGCCTACACTTGTGGATGCTGGATTTGCCAAGTGGGTCCGGGTAGACTTCTACAACAAGTTGACTTAACCTCGTGTCTTAGCACCACTACATGTTTTATTTATGAACTTAAACCCCTCACATTAGATTTACCACTTGTGGATGTTGGATATGCTGGGCGGTTCGGGCAGACTTCTACCGCAAGTGTAATCTAACCTCGTGTCTAAGCGCGTTACAATTTTCTATTTTACTGTAAATTCTCTATATGATTTGGGCATGTCCATTCTTTCAAATTTTTTACGGTAATATATGCATTACATGTCACTATATTAAGCCCATTTTATGTCGCATGTCCTTTTTAACATGTATTTAATTATGTGCTAACATGAAACCATTTAATTATATAACTATTCCAATTCATACAAGGGTTCATGTATATAAATGTGACAAGTTAACATGTAGTATGAACAACGGTAGTCGCTACCCATATTCTAACAAGTTTATTTTTCAACATGTAAACACTTCAACACTTTAACCGTTTCAACATATGAATTTTTCCAACATATTCATATTAATATATCAACATGTTATAACACCAATTTAACACTTTTAATTATTCTGGCAAATTCACATTTCATAATAATGGGGAATGTTAAACGACATTATCCAAAATGATACAACTTAAATCCACTCAGCTCATTTGCTTTTCAAATCCTGGATCTGGTCCAGATCTAGCATTCCATGGTTTCCCCCTAATTGGATTCAGAACCTAACAACCATGGATCCACAATTTTACTAAAAATAAAATGGGAAGAAAGAGGAATAGAATTGAATAGACCAGATCTAGAAAATTACCTTACTTCACATATGATTCTGAACACCTTTTTATTAACGTCAATTCTTTTCCTCCAGACCTTAATTTATAATTTTTCCTAACTAAAAATCTTAATTTTCTAAAGTGATTTGAGGAGTAAGAAGAATGGCAGAGCTCCTACGTTGTCTTAGAAATATGAGATTTAGGGTAGGCTCTACAGACTTATTTATAAGTATTCAGTAACGAATTTAGACCAGAAATAGTCCACGTTCACGTGCAAGAATCTCCCCGGATCTGCGGTGGGATCGACCCCCCTATTGGTCGGTCGACCCCAACGGGCCATTTTCGAGCTCTGGTTTCCCTCTTCGTGTTTTGATTTTCTGGATATATTTATTTTTAATATATTTATATATATGAGCCTTATATATATGCAAACTTCTAATGCTCATAACTTCTTCATACCTTATCCATTTTACGCAAACTTAGGGTCAATTTGAACTAGAATTCCGAGACGAATGCAACAGAACCATCCATTTTACTTAATTCTAAATATTTAATTAAGTTATTATCATTTTATTATCTTGATTTAAAAATGCGGGGTGTTACAAGTCATATCAGTAGAGCTCGAAATCCCTTCTCATTGATCTGTATACTATGATGCCATTGACACCAAAAAGTGGCACAACACCCAAATAGGGATAATGTAGAGAATACAATGAAGAAATGTCAATGAAAGTGAGAGAAAATGCAATCACACACAAATTTATAGTGGTTCGGCATTAATGATCCTACGTCCACTTTATAATCTCTTATTTATATATAAACTTTGAGCACAAAGGATGGTTTTATGACTAAACCCAAGTACAATGTTGTTATAATAATAAAATGATAAGAGATTAGCCACAAGTCCTTTTCTGAAGCTATCGAGGGCTACTTATAGATGCTGCAGTTCTTGGGTCAACTAAGACACATGGCATCCATAATGGGACTATACAAATATCTGAAGAAACTTTCTTTTCATGTGAAAAGGCTCGGCTTGGCTGGATATGCACAGGTGGTAGCATATCCGGAGATGTAATGATAATAGAAGCGGTCAAATTGCGGAAGAACTGGTCAAAGCGGATATATTTTACATGGCGGACAAAGCTTTGGTCGATGATCGACCCAAGAGTTGTTCGACCCAGACATCAGATCGTGTCGGGCATCTTCTGACTTGGTTTTCGCATGTTTATCCTCTGGGTCGGGTCGTCAAGCTCCTAGTTTTCTAGAGATCACTTCGAAGCGAGATCCCTATCGATCCGAACCGGTCTAACCGAGTTGATATGGATTCAGAGTTGTCTTGGGCTTTTATGTATGACCTAGTCAAGACCTGCGTTGATCGAATCGACACGATGGTCTCTCGATGATGACTTGTCTTAGTTTTCCAACATGTGTATGATCTTGATGGCTTTGCCAAAAGACTGGTCAACACTTTTCCCCTAAAGTACATCGTATTGTAGACGGGATATGCTTTGTAATTTGTTGAGCAGTGATCCCGTAGAAGTTATTTAGTCTGTGAATGGTGAAAATCAATAGTTGCATCCATAAAATATGTCATTGTACTTGGATCATTCTACATACAGAAAGAGATTATGTAACAAATAAGAAATTTGGCGGCCGAATTTAGAAACTAATACATCATTCATATTCACGTGCCTAAACTCAAGTACTAAAAACCTAGAAATTTAAAAAAAAAAGTTAGAGGGGGAGAAAGAAGAAAGAAAGGTTAGAGTATAAGAAGAATACAAACACATCAGAATCAAAGAAGATCGAAATACCACAGTGGAATGAATAAAATATAATATTCCAATACTTCTCACATTAGAGAAATCTGTATATATACATGGATACAGAATCAGAGTACACAAGGGATCAGCATATATAGTCATAACAATTTTCCTGTACAATAACCAATAAATACAACATACAGTGAAAATAAATTTATATAGTAAATACGAGAATACGTCTTGACACATACATTTTAAACAAGAATAAATTATTATTTCACAGCTACAAGTATAAATGGCAAACACTCCGCATCACTTCTCAAGCCAAATAAACCCAATTTTCCCACTGCTACCATGATCCCTCCCAAACTCCCACCCACCTCCTGCTCCTCCTCCTCCTCTAGATCCACCGCCTCATCTCCCGCTGCACCCAACATCTCCTTCGAACTAACCTTTTCCACAAGTTAGATGGTTCTCCCTATTTGCAACCAAACGACGTAGGGCTGGTGAATTCTCGCAACCATCTATCACACTTAAATATTCAGGCAAAAGTTTGATTCCAGCTGCTAACATCGTCCAGGAAAGCATCAAAGTCTGGAATGAGTACTTCACAAGGTTCTTCTTTCATTCCCCGCTTTCTTACACTGCTGTGGTAACTCACTTACAAAGGCTCTGGAAGCCACGTGGTTTGATCAAGGTAAAATCGAATGGCCATATGTTTTTCTTCTTATTTTTTAATTCAAATGACAGGAAGAGGATCTTGGAAGAAAATCCAATTACGATTAAAAATAAGGTTTTTATTCTAAGGAAGTGGGATGTTAATATAGGGAACACCAGTAAGGATGTAAAGAAAGTGGCAATGTGGTTGAAATTGTCAAATCTCCCCATGGTTGCTTAGTCAAAAATTAGCATTTGTTGGTTGGCATCATATATAGGCAATTTTTTATGTATGGATCGTGCTACTGATAGATTAGAATGGCTCGTTTATGCAAAAGTTCTGGTTGAAATATCACTAGAAAGTGAACTTTCAAACATAATCTCTGTTACTCAAAGAGATGGCTCATAACATTTTGTAATTTTTAATAACGTCTGGAAGCCATATATATGTTGCACTTGCAAATGTTTTGGTCATCCTGGGTCAAACTGCCCTGGCAGTTTTGAAGACTCATCTAATAAGGTTAGTAGTAAAAGTGACAAAGGAGTAGGTAGTAAAGGCAATGAATAGGTGAGAATATCAGAGGAAAGTGGCCATGTTGGATGCAATATCACCTTCAACAGTCATCCCAAAGTAATTCCCACCACAAACACGGTAAAGTCCAGATTCCCTAGTAACACTAATTAGAAAGAATGTAAGAAATTAAATGGATATTAGGCCAAGAAAGGCAAATTTGTTAGTTTGAATGTAACTGGAGATGAAGCTGTGCAAGCTAAAAATAATTTTGGCAATTTGGTCAACTTGAGTGAAGAAAATGAAGCTCAACCAATTTTGCAAGATCAAGAGGAAGGTGAAATATGTGAAACTGCTAATACATGAGTAATGGAAACATCAATGATAGGTGCATCAAAATTGGTAGTTGTATGTCCAATGAAATAGTGCACATTGATGAAATAAGTGAGAATAGCATGCATTATTTTAGTAATGTGGTTGATAGAACCAAGGAGGATGAGATTCAAGGCTTGAATACAATGAATGATGAAGAGATTGAATTTACTGAAACCATGAATGATGGTGGCTTTGACGTCAATGTGCCTATTACAATACCAACTGAGCATTTGAACACTAAGTGTAACTTTCAACCTGGCTTCCTAAACCCCATAAGCCCTACCACCACGCATTTCAAAGTTAATGAAAACCTGAGGGCAATGCAAGTTCTAATAGATTACATAAGAAGCTTTGACAAATAGGTGGACAATAATAACATATCTTTTCCTTTGGCTAATAAGCAGACCGATATGGAGAACATGAAAAAGCATAATAGTGCATTGAGTTTTGTTGTGCCACTGACTCTTAGTGCATAGTTGAAAATCTGGATAGCTTCTTGAAGCAAAATTTCAAAATTGATGGTCCAATAATTTCCAAAAGGAACGAACCACCAGATAAAAAGAGAGCAAAGACAGTGATGAGTGGCAAAAATGTCCTAGAAACAATTGAATGTCTAAGGGAGGAAATTGACAGTGGCAAGCTCAGTAATGAGTTAGCTGAAATGAAGAAGCATGTGATGGAAAATATAATCAAGAACTCCAATGTGGATAAAGCCAAATTCAACAATCCGTATGCGAACATTCCACCTCCTCCAAGTCATAAGGAACCTCCAGTCTTCGTGGTAGTTGTTACTTCTGCCAAATTTACTGCTAGCAATAATGGCAAGTCACTGGTTACACGAAGCAAGAAGAAAGATGAGAAGAATGCGTAGTTTGATAATGGATGAGTCTTACTCTGTCTTGCGCAAGAAGCATGGCACATGGTAAATTCAAATGTAGCAAACATGTAATTGTGATGTTGTTTCTTCTGTGTATGTATTTCTTCATTGAGTGGGAATGTCATTTTGTACAATTTGTAGGCCCAGATTTCCTTTTGTATCTTTCATCTAGAATCAATGGTCGGTCCACTTCAAAACCGATGGTGTTGATATGTGTATCGCATATCACCTGTACACAATTGTAACTTTTTTTAAATAAATAAAAGAGTGTTATGGATCACTACAAAAATGGGTCGGCTTTGCCAAAAAAAAGAATACGTCTCAACTCTTATTCCTTTCTTGCAGCTCCAAACAAATCCTATGCAACCTGGAAATTATACTCGGTCTGACCCAAGCATATTTTGAGGGAAAACAAACCATCCGGATTAGTCTAGAGTACATAACAGTGAAACATACATCACAAACAACTTGCTTAATTTTTGAAAACCATTTTTCAAAAGAATGGAACTCTCATAAGACACGAACACACGTAAACATAGTATTTGTTTTTCCCTTGCGATAACCGAAATACTTTTATATCGAATCTAGTTATATCATAATAATGTCTGTCAAATAATCTTAAAGTAAAGTAGGAATATAATTTAAAAGCTTGCATCTCATGTTTTTATATAATTGGTTTGCATCTAAAACTGTACGAGCTCGTATCGGAGTTAGGTTTCCATGCAATGACTGGGCACTGGGTACCACCAGTCATAGTACCTTTCTAGACAAGCTTACATGAGTCAACCTATGGCTCTCTGCCAACATAGATCCGACCTACCACTAACTTGATAGTACTGAATATGTCACCAACAAGGCTGTGATCAGCAGCCATACCAAGCATAAAATACTCAAAAGGTCAACTATTCTAGATTGGTCATGAACGTACCCTAATAAGTGCGACCCATATAGCCTGACTGCATCTTGCCTAATTTTAGTCAATACCGATTAATGAGGCTAGAGGCTACTATTTTACCTTTCACACATGGCACATTTTCATATTTGAATGTTCATCGTCCTTCACTGGTAATGTACTGATGAGATTCATCCATACAACTTGTTCAGGAACATAACAAACTAAAGGCATTACTTCTAATACATCTATAGGATTAGCAGCAAGTAACTCTTGCACTCCCAACACTTAATCTATGCACATGCGTACCTCCAATTCTAGTTTCAAGCGCAAAGTCAGTTCGAAGTGGTTTTGGATCCAATTCCAATTCTGGTTCCTCGAACTAACACGCTATAAGTTAAAAGGGAATTTATTGATAGTGGTTCTTTATCTATCAACTAAAGTTGTACAGTTAAGTATGTTAGCAGCAAAGATAACCATTTATTAAATTATTTCATCGATTCTTAAAAATTGATTTCATATAATTATCTCAATGTAATAAGTATATTCACAAATATCTTGCTTTTATTACTTCGAAAACCATAGTCATACACTTATCTCTTGGAATAAGTGTATTCACACAACATTACTATTTTCAGTACTTAGAAAATACTGCTATATACTTAACCAAATGGTATAAGTATAGTCACTATTCATATATGGGCCAAACAGTGTCATACGATACATTATTTTGCTATAAAACTCAAATGGTTTTATTTAACTTCTAAACTGTATAAATTAAAGTTTATAACACCACTTATGGAAATAATAATTCAATGTCCAACATTTCTCTTTCATTTTCAAACCAGGATCATCTCTTGGATAACAATAAATTCGTTCAAGTTGGAGTATTTTGTTTATCTCTCAAACCTTGACTCGATAACATTCTTATCTTTTAGATAATTATAAGATTGTCAATGCCAAATCTACTATCCAGTAAATGTCACAATGAGTTTTATTTAATATTCAATTCAAATAAGGTTTGAAAATCACTTCCTATATTTGAAAATCTCTTTTCAATTACAATCGGTTTTACTTAATTCAATTATTCAGTAAATCATAATTTAAAACCATCACTAGTTTTAAATCTTCTTTATAAATCTTTTTTTATAAAACTTGGATTTATTATAAAATCCCTTTGTAAAATCATTAATAAAAGTTCGATTAAAATCTTATTACAAACTACATTTACTTTTCTTTATAAACTTCAAATCTTATCAATCATGCTTTGATTTTAAAAACGAAATCACTCAGACTTTGCTCAAAATCACATTAAATCATTTAAAACTTTCTACGAATAACTATTTTTCATAAATTTCAATTCTGAAATCCAATATCAAGTTCTACGTCATTTTACAAGTTCAACAAAACTATTTATTAAAACTTGTTTAAAACGACTAAAAATCACTTATAAACTAAATTAATTATAAAATAGGGTCTTATAAATTCGTAAAACTTCATTATAAAACTTATTCAAGTTTTACCACTCGAAATCTCCAATTATAAAACAAGGATTTCACTTCAAAAAACATTTTATAATTCAAATATAAAATCCAATTATAAATATTTATCTATTTACAAAATCATTATTTTATATAACTTGTAAAAAATAAATCCAAAACCTTGCTTTTGTTATAAAAATAACTTTGTCGATTCGCATGATGGCAAATCAACGTCTTAAAAAGATGAATTTTAGGCCATTTGTTGTCAATCATTTAACCAATATTGTTTATTGATTAATAACACATCGATGTTGAATTTAATTCATAAATCATCATCCAAATCATATTTTAAATGTTACTTGTGTCAAACATTTCATATGTGTCAAAAATAAAAGCAAGTAACATCCAAACGTTGAGGAATCCTGCTGGATCCCTCCAGTAAGTCCCCTGCATCACAGCTCATATATCGGTCTATATATGCTTATAAATTAGATAATCTAATCTAACTCATTTAAGATGAATCTTTTGTTACAAGCAGGTAATGTCAAAGGTCATCCGTTCAAGCATGGGATTTATATATCAACAACCACCAACAAAGCAATAAATCATCGAAACATCCAAACATCCAAACACAAAATTTGTATACTAACAACAATAAATATTATTTTATGAAATAACAACATTACAAGTATTCCATAAAGCGTGAGAATTAACTAACCTTCTGTTCCATTTTGACAATTTCGCGTTGATTCATGTAACTCTAAACAAGCGGTTGAAATTATATAAAAATCCAAATAGCTCATAATATCACCAATCTAGTTCGTATGCATAGTGTTCGCGAATACGAACCCAATGCCACTTGTTTTGTCAAAATCTGATCACGTAGGAACAAGTTACAAGCGTTACAATTTTACATGAATAAAAATAATTTATAAATTGATTAATGAAATCATCAACTACATTAATCCTTTAATTAACTAAATCAACAACTTCCTAGACCTTTATATTCTTCCCTAGGTCAAACGAATGCTACTCGCCTCTTTCCAAACCCCACCGCTCCTCCTATGCCACGCCAGAGCCGCTCAGATCACCGCTCCAGAACCGCCACTATACCACCACTTAACGCTAGAAGACCCATCCCACCAGGGCCAAACAAATCATCGAAAAATGTTCGGATATGATTTCCGTTCAACTCACTCTAACGCCCACCTCCAACCACCAACGATGACCGCACCACCACCAGTCGATAGCCCGACCTTCCCTCCTCTTTTTTCCTTCAGGACATCTTCCCTAAAACTCAACAACTAAGGAGGTACAGGAAAAAATACAAAAATAGCCCAGCCATTGTCTTGGCCAGATTCTGACCACCGATGGTCGAGAGCCCGGCATGGATCGACTCTAAATAACGATACAAATAACTTTCTAGTATGGAGTTTTGCTAAAAGTGGATGCATTGAAAGGTGAATTTTAGACCATTGGATGGAAGAAAAAGAAGGATGGAGGCTACGGTTTAACAAATGAAGAAGGTTATCTTCTATTTATATCCTCCAGAAAACACTATTCATCAAGATTAAATTTTTTCGAACTTGGAACGTAGCTTTCTAGCTGTCGTTCATAGCTAATAATCCATATTTCAAAAACAATGGAATTTGTTTTGGAAGCTAATTCAATCATATTTAATAGTTTTTATTAAATCTTCAAATCGATTATCGATATACAATTTTATCATGCATGCTCACACAATAACTCCAATTAACACGAAACTTGAAATCTAGCAATAAATAACTATTACAAATTTTATAAAATTGGTTTCATTGAAATCCGTGGTTGTTTGAAAAATGGTTACTTTTACGAGTTAAATCAAATCGATAAATTATAAATCAATTCCCAAAGACCACAATCTATAAATAGTAATTTCTTATTATCATTTATCCCACAAAAGAATTTTACCTAGCTTCAAAATAAACTAAGCTTGAATTTTAAACTCAATATTTTCAACTTATGTTAAACCAACATCCAAATTCTCATTTTAAATATAATTCAAACAATTAATTCTTAAAATTAATTGTTTTAAGTATTTGAATGAAATTAAATATTCTTATTTAAAAATATGGGTTGTTACAGATTACCATTCATTGTGTCAAATCGTTGGCTCCTAAATGTGACGTTACACATACAGGTCATTACTGAACACGTCGTTATTTTAGTATAGTCAAGCGTTCGGTCAAGTAAGACCAGAGAATCGCATATGAGTTAGTACAAGACATTGTTGAACATGATTGTCGGACCATGTGTTAACATTGATCATTAAGTTTCCCAGGTCATCATCGACCCATGTAATGACATTTTTAGTTTAGGGTCGACTGTTATGGGTCGGTGACACTTCGGGTCGATAGTCAAGCCGGACATGTTGTGCACTATCATTTTAGAAGAACACGAAGAGTCACTTCATTCATTATATAAGGATGGCCCATGCCCATTATTTTACTTTTACTGTTATTCGAGCCAAACCTATTCCTAAAAACCCAAAATCCTTGATTCTTCCTCAATTTGAACACTCAGTTCTTGAGCTTTCAACAATCATGGTAGGCTTCAATTCATTCAATTCATGTTTCTACTATAATTCCATACGATATAACTCGCAAATCCATTCCCTTTTTTTTCTTGGTTTAACCCAAGTTCACATCTCGTATGCTGAAACTTGTCATTGGTGGAGATCGCCTCGAGGCATACGGTGATGATGTGACGGAGTTGATGGACGGAATCAAGGAGGAAAATGGTAAGCTAGGATTATGGAATCGCATCTGGGATCTTGCATTGGTGGAATTGGTGGAAAAATGGCAAAGTGAAGCCTCTAGGTGGGCCCAAGAAGTTTAGTAGGCATGGAGATGGATCAACGAATTCATTGTCGAAATGATTGTTCGAATGCAGGTCAATGAAGGAATTACTCGAACGGTATTCAAGGATAGGCCTCATAGTGAAGTCGAACTATGTAGTTTCAGCTCAAAGAGTGGGTGTATAGAGCCAAGAAGTATAGGATTCGTGAAGAGGAATAAAGTAGATGGGAGATGTGAGGAAGTTTCAGGTCGAATATGAGGTACAATGACTCAAAATTTATCAACTTGAAGTGGGAAGCACATGTCAACGAAGTATGAAGTTGAGGCTTGGGTCGAATAAGGGTTAGTCGAGCTGGACCTTGAAAGCCATTTGCAGATGCTAGAGTTGATCACATCAGGTCTATTCGAGACTAGGGGCTCCGACCCAAGGGATGTCAACCCATAATCAATCAATCCGAATCTTAAGACCAAATTTCAAAATGATCTCGCTTAGTTCCATAACTTCATATATACCAACAATCTGAGAACTAACTTTACTTGCATACCTGGAGAGTTAGGATAGTGCCTTGGACATGTAAACTTGATACTGCATATGAACTGAACTTGTATAAACTTAAAGCATATTTCTGCCTTTAATGTTTTCTTAATGCGATTATCTATGTACCCTCCCACTGCATGCACTTACAGTAGTATACACACTAGGGGTGGCAGTTTTAATTTTCTAAAAAATAATCTTTCTTCAATAGCATAACCAATCATGACTAGAATATACGATACCAGAGGATCCAGAGATGGAAGGGGAAAGGTAATTCCTCCAAACCCGGACACAGAACATATATCTTCTACGGAGTCGGATCCGGATCCTAATTACGAAATGCAACTTCATTATCAAGACGAAAATGCAGATCCTTTGGAGAAGAGGAAGTTATGGAAGAAGTAGCGGTTGGAGAGTTGGCTCCCAATACACTTCTAGATGCCATACTTTTAGAGAATCCACTAGACTCCGGGCCATGTACCACGGATGAGGGAAAACTAAAGAGATTAATTGCTAAACATAAAATCCCATGGGGAGAGGTTCAGATTCCAAGAGAGTGGGAATTTCCTCACAATCCTCCCGAGTGCTGCATGGAGGTGAGCCAACCAGATGTGCACTCTCAGGATTATTTCCCCTTCTATCCTTTCATTGCCAAATTTCTTAAACACATGAAATTGGCGTCGATGCAACTTCGTTACATTGCTTACGCTAGCTTAATGTCGGTGTATGTCTTCTATATGGAGCTTCTTCATTAGGGCCCAACCTTCGACGATGTGGTCTTCGTTTCCAATTTCAAACACAAGGAGGACACAACCCTTTCATTTCTCTTTTTGAGGCTACTTGCAAGAGAAAGATCATCAAGGTGGTACTGATCAAAGTAGGGGACGTCAGGCCTAAGTGATTCAACACTCCTAATAAGCCAGGTGTGCTCTTAGATGGCTCAAATGTAGTGAGTGTCTCAAATTACTGTTATATTGACTGCTTGAATAAATTCCTGATGTCTGTTACTTCTTACAGATAACAATCGGGATAAGCCCTTTGGTTAAGAATATTATAAACATCTGACTACTTTGTTAAGCATCTCCAAAAAAGAACATAGTGTCAAAAGATGCCTCACCGACATACTTCTCCATTGCCACCACCTTCTTGATGCTAGCAGGAATCTAGGAGCTGGCGGGAGTCAAGTCCCACCAATTTTCATATATGTAGTAATTGTGCCTCAAGTTGGGGAGGCTTACGGTATGGCTACCAATGTGTCCCCTGTCGGGGGTAAGAAAGTCAACCCTCAGTCAGAGGGTCTGCAATCGTCAGGACCCAATCTTCAGCCAAGATGAAGAAGGTTGCTAGAAAAAGAAGAATTATTATTAAGAAGATGGATCTTCCTGGGTCCAATCAGGATCCTACGAACGGGGAGAAGGAACCATCTCTCGAAAAGTGGTTAATAAAGAGTCTCAAGTTCCTCGACCAAGGTGTTCTACTATAGAGAAGGAAAAACCTTCCATTCAGGGTGGTCTAGACGAGGAAGTGGAGTCGTTATACTAGGATTAAAAGATTTGGAACTCCCAGACACAATACCTTCTTCTGAAAATCTGGATTCCGCTTCCTTATTCCTAAAGTTTGGTGATGATACAACTCTTATAAAGCCCCAGAAGGCAACGACCACAAGCCAAGCTTTGGGCTCTGGTCCATCACAAAGGGGAGCACTTGAACACACAAGCGATGCACAACACAACACTCTTTCTATTTGCATATGTCAATTGCTAACTCATATCTTTCTTGAATTACTGGTGCCATGAAGAAAGAAGGGTAATACAGATCCAATTTGCATAGAGGTTGTCTTATTGGCCCGACCTCCACCTAAGTAAAGATAGATCGTGAATATGGCGAGAAGCGTGCTCATGAGTAGGAACAAAGAGAGCATGATTAAGGGTGGGAAGAGAAGGAGGATCAAGAGAAAAAAGAGAAGGATAAGAAAGAGAGAGAGAGAGGGAAAGAGCTAGGAGAAGGATAAAATTGTGAAAGGGAAAGATGTCACTCTGCCTCCCACTCTCATGAAAAAACCTCCAAGGTCGATGGAAAGACGGCCAGTAAACACTCCTAGACAAAGACCTCTCACCACAAACTCCATGTTGATCCCCCTCAAAATTCACATTCAACCACTTCCCGAGGCTGAGACCCTCCTTTTCCTTCTAAGCATACAGAAAAAATCCCTCAACTATCGATCTCATTTGAATAAGAGAAGACCCCATAGAAAGGGTCAAAGAACTTGAGCAAGCCTTCCGCCAACAACACTTCGCTCGTACAAAATTCATCCCTAAACTGCAGCTTTTCCTAGAAAATTTAACGATCGTGTTAGGTTAGATATTGATTTTTCTTTGACTCAATATAACGAAATCTCCATATATTCAAGATGATCGTTTGAATTTATCAGGAGTATGGAGGTAGAGATCGATGAAAAAAAAGCTAGAATAGGGCTTCGAGAAGAGTGTTGCATACGAAGAAAGTGCTAATTGGGAATGAGACTGAACAAACCACCCTCAAGGATGCATATAGTCAGACTAAAGTTGAGCTTTAAGGGGTACATCGCCGTCTTGAAACTGATCTTAGTCACTGGTCGCTTCTAATCATGGCCGCTTAAGATGATACGAAGGTGGTGGGTAAGCAATGTGAGTCCCTAAATTTCAAGAATGAGAGTCTGAGGAATGATAAAGGGTGGTTGGAGTTGGATGCTGGAAATCTTAAAGTCTAACTTGCCACTTCTGAAGAGGCCAGGAAGAAGGGGGAAGAGAATGCCCATGCTGCTCTAGAAAATGCCTCTAACTCCCAACTCCAGCATGAGATAGAGATTCGAACTCTTAAGGCAGATCATGCGGAGAATATAAAACAAATGCATCAGGAATTTGGCGACAACGTGCTTATGTTTTAAGCTCAAGTTCTCTGCAACTAGGACATATCATAGGTTCGTGATTATCCGCGAACGGTGGCCAATAACTAAGAGGTGTTTATGGATAAGGAGAGTAGGGTCGCTGCCAAGAGCATAATGAATAAAGAGGCATTGATGACTCAATTCTTGAAAGGCAACTAATTGGAAGTCCTAGGCAAAGGGAGCGATAGTTGAAAAAGGAGGACGATGCCGAGCAGTATAGGCTTAAAGGGAAAACAACAATGAAAAGGAATCTGGTGCAAGAAAAGGTGATTCATCCCTTGCATGATTTTCTAGTCAACCTACTCCACCCTTAGATCCTCCTTCATATCAAGCAAATATTACGCTTCCTCTGACCTAATCATCAGGAACAGTAGAGGAGTAAAACCCAGATGAGCCAAGTATGATCACAAGAAAGTCCCTCGCTTCTATTCAATAAGTTCGGAATCCTACTGCTCCTAAAGACGCCTCAGTAGAGGGTATATCTCTTCTCTCCACAATTTATAAAATGATCATATCTCGTCGTCCAGCGATTGGGCCTCCAATTGGAGACCTGTTATTCCACCGGGACTGATCATTGCTCTTTCTGCTTCACGTACCACTACAAAGAAGACTTCTTCTGAAGCTGAGATGAAAGTAACCGAAGATCAGGAAGTGCCCCTTGATGAAGGCATATGCAAAGACGAAGCAATGATAGATGCCTTGAAGGGGTAAGATGGAAAAGGCTCTCAGCCGGAAGAAGGAGACGTGGGTATGCTAAGGAGACTGGCAAGACTAGACCTTTGAAGCTTATAGAGATAAAGGCCAGAAATGAGGGTAAACTTCTTTGCCTCAAATTTGAACCAAGTTTCGGGCCTCTTATGGTCAAACCTCTTCAAATTATTGCTCCTTATATCATTGATTTGTCAATCAAGGAAACTCCTCCTCCTGTTGGCCAAACGAAGCAAGAAGAAACATGATGCTTCTGCTTCATCAATCGAAGATGCTCCCACTGAAAAATATACGAAAAGAAAGTCCATGACCATTGAAGAGCTTGCTTAGTTTTTCAAGCATAAGGAGAAAGAGATAGAGAAGAGGAAGAATACAGATGACAAGCCATCTCAGGCTTAACAAACTTGTCTGCTGTATTGTTTTTTAGGCCCTTTGGATGTTGTTGCGAGTGTAGGCCTCGCGTTTTTGCTTGTAAATTTATATATAAAATCTGCATTATATAGAATCTGCATTTTGTATATAAAGAACTATTTCCTTTTGATGTAAACAACGTTATCTGTCGGCAAGTTTATATATTGCTTTCCATTCAGTGTACTCGCAATTTAAATATAACCAAGTAAAGTAATAAGTAGTATGTCGATATTTGGAGGTATAGTGTGCATGCCCCTAATTAACTTTGAATCATGAGTCGTGTCCGAGTTGTGTTTGAAGTTAATTTATGAGGCTATACCCATGCCCCCAGCATTGGTGAGGACCAAAATAAGTCAATTAGGACGTTCAGTCCTTAAGCGTTTATACTCCTACCCTCAGTGGGAGGGTGACAGAGTTTATTTGGACATCGTTGTTTGTCCTTTATACTCTCCAATAGTTGATCTGGTTTTGAGTTGTAGGTCCAACGACCTTGTGCCAAGGAGCGTAAGTAGTCAGCTGGAGTTAGAGTTAGGAATCGAGTGGTATTTAGTCTTAGTGCACCTATAACACTCGTCCTTGGTTTATACTTCATTCCAAACTCTAAGAAATGGAGTAAGCTGGTTTAAGCTTATTCAGGCATTGTCCCTTTACGCTCACGTCAAGAGAAAAGGTCTTCGCTAGGATGGTTGGATCACATCGCCGATATTTATACTTGTCCCTTTAAGTGGGAAAGAGTTAAAGATGTTTTTCTAGGTGTTGGTTCATCGCTTTGGTTCACAAAGTGTTTATTGTCTTGATGAGCATCAAAGTCAAGCTCATATTTAGTTAACCCAAGTCCGACCAGTCAAAGAGTTTGGTCAGCTCGTCAAAACGTGAATGTCGTTTGGGGAGTTCATTAGCCCCTTCGTTCAACCCTTGGCATAGGTTGGTCATGTCACAAGATTCACAACACATAGCAAAAGTAATAGACATAGCAATGGAGCATAGAAAAGAGCTTTTATTTATGAACACTAGTAAGTGGCGAGACATGCCATATTACAATTCTAAGAACAAATGAAATAAATAGAATAACAAAACTATAAGAAAGATAATGTCGTAAGTGTTCATCATTCCATGCACTTGGAAGTGGTTCGCCATCAGCAGTCGTTAGCATGAAGGTTCTATTATCAAGCCTCTATTGAATGACGTAAGGCCCTTCCCACTTCGGGCCCATATGGATGAGGGCTAGGAAGACTCATTTCAAAACAAGGTCACCAAAGTCAAAGGTTTTGAATCAAACCCACTTATTGTAGTATCGAGTGACTCATTTCCAGTGTGCTACATCATGCAAGTTAGCTTCTTCTCGCTTCTCGTTGATAATGTCTAGTGATTCTAAAAGAAGTGCTTTGTTAGTCAATGGGTCGAAATATGTCATCCTACGAGAGGGAATTTCTAGCTCTATCAAGATGACTACCTCAGAGCGATAGGTAAAGGCGAACGAAGTATGTCCAGTCACAGACTTATGAGTTATTCGATAAACCCAAAGGGCTAAAGGTAATTCATCAACCCATTTGCCTTTAGCTTGCTCTAACCTTTTCTTCAGGATAGACTCGATGATCTGGTTCAAGGCCCCAATTTGTCCATTTGATTACATGTGTGCAACTGCAGTGTACTTCTTTTCCATAGAGTATCATTGGTAGAAATCTCTGAAATCTGAGCTGTCAAACTGGGTTCCATTATCAGTTATGATAGTTCTGGGTGCCCAAGCCGGCATACGATGTTTTTGATGATAAAATTGATCACCCACTCTGTCGTGATCGTGGTCAATGGCTTGGCTTAGGCCCATTTCGTAAAATAGCCCATGGCCACAATTGCATACTTCGATCCATCTTTCTAAATTTGAAGGCTTCCAATGATGTGCATTCCGCATATATTAAACGGCCAATGACTAGAGTTGAGTTGGCGGAGCTATTTGAATCAAGGAAAAACCTTAACATTTGTCGCAATGTTTGGAAAAATCAGTCGTGTTTAAGGGTAAGCCAGAAGTAGTCATACCATAACTTCTTCTTAGCAAGAGTCTGCCCCTCGGTGTGAGCACCATATTCGCCATTGTGTACTTCACGCAACAATCTTTTTGCATCATCGTCGGCTGCACTGGAGCATAGGAACCGAGAATCCTCTTTTGTGGAGTGTACCTTCCTGCATGATATATCTCAAAGCTTTGCATACGAGAGCTCGCTTTTCATTCTTTCGTTCGGGAGGCTTCCATTCCGGAAGAAGTTGTTGATAGGGGTCGTCCATGACTCTTTTTCAGGTTTGGTCACTAAGGCTTGATCAATTTCCATCTGGTCTATGCTTGGAGTGTCTAGTATCTTGATCGGACCACTTCTGCTTCATATCGGGTATCGGAACTAGCCAATTTAGCTAATCTATCAACCTTTTGATTCTCTTCTCTTGGAATATGTGAGATGCTATGGTAGTCAAAATCATCCAACAACTCTTCTACTATCTGAAAATAGGCGGAAAGTCGTATCTCCTTAGTCTGGTACCCATTCCGAACCAGAAATATAATAAGTTTTAAATCATAGAAGAAGTTCAGCGCCACTGCCCTTAACTCTTTCGTGAGTTTCAGCCCGACAATCAGAACTTCATACTCAGAATCAATGTTTGTAGCGGGAAAGTCTAACATCAGGGTGTAATAAATCGATCTCCCTAAGGAGTTAAGAAAAGAAATCTGGCACCAGAGCGTCAATCATTACGAGCCCCGTCTGTGTATAGCTAAGATGTATCCAATCATGGTTTGACATCAGAAAGATTGGAATTGCCTTCTGGAATGTCATCCTTGAGGGTCGTAAACTCAGCTATAAAGCTGCCGATGCTTGTCCTCGGATTGAACTTCAAGGAAGGAAGATATGTTCAAACTAACTCTGCTCAATGTTCCATTTGAGCAACCTCCCAAATGCCTCGAGTCGCTAAAGGACCTCTCTTAGCCATTAGTCGGTGTATACTTTAATAGGGTGATCTTGGAAGTAGTGATCGAGCTTTCTCAACGTAATAGAGAAACTGTAAGCCAATTTCTCATTTTTCAGATAGTTGTGTTCTGCTCTTGTCAACTTCTTGCTTACGTAATGGACTGGCCTCTATACCCGATACTTCTCATGGACTAAAGCTGAACTAATGGCATGCAGGGACACTGCTAGGTACATAGACAAGTCCTCATGGTTGACTGGTGTAGACAATATATGTGGCCTCTCCAAGTGATTGAGAAGGTTCTAAAAAGCTTTGACACAATCAGGCGTCCAAGAAAAGTTGCGCTTACATCGCTTTATTAATTCAAAGATGGGGATGTACTTATCCATAGCTTTGGAAATGAACCTACCCAAAGTTGCAACCTTTCCTGCCAGACTCTATACGTCCTTGATCTTCCAAGTATTTTGAATACCCTTAATTTCTTTGATCTGCTCGGGGTTAATTTCAATTCCTCGAGAGATGGCCATGAAGCCTAAGAATTTCCCTAACGCAACGCCAAAAGACCATTTCAAAGGATTGAGCTTCATTCCATACCTGTGGAGAACACTGAACATCTATGCTAAGTCTCAGACTTGATCGGTTGATTTCTTTGACTTTCACCAGCATGTCATCTACAATACCTCCATTGTCTTCCCAATTTGATTATGGAACATACAATTGACCAAGCACTGATATGTTTCTCCTGCATTCTTCAATCCAAAAGGCATAACCGCATAGCAATACAGTCCGAGATCCACTATGAAACTAGCTTGCTCCTTGTTTGGGACATGCATCGCAATTTGAGTGTATCCTGAGTAAGCATCCATGTATGAAAGAAGTTCGTGTCCATCTATTGAGTCGACATGCTGATCAATCCTAGGAAGTGGAAAACTATCTTCTGGGCATGCCTTATTCAAGTCTGAAAAGTCGACGCACATTCACCACTACCCGTTTTCCTTCTTCATAAGCACTGGATTTGATATCCAATTGGGGTATGTTTCATCTCGGATGAACCCAATATTCTTTAATCTTTCGACATCTTCCTTCAAAGCTGTCGATCATTCTGAGCCAAGCATGTGCCTTTTCTGCTTCACTGGAACATGCTTTAGGTCAATATTTAATGAATGAGTCATGATGGAAGGTGAGATCCCACACACGTTAGCATGGGTCCATGCAAACACGTCCAAATTTGCAGATAAAATCAGTTAGCTCCCTCGTTCGGATGGGTTATAGGTAGGATTCAATCTTCAAGACCTTGATCAGGTCATCGTTATTGATTGGAACCTCCACCGTAGTTTCATCAGGTATAGCCTTTCCACATTCCGGCTCTTTATCCTCTCTTGGATCCATATCCCCGAGATGGAGACTGGACTGTCCTAGTTGGGTTGTTTTTTGTATTTGTCATGTCATTGCCTCCTTTGCAGGAGGAGGATTGTCTTTAGACTCCTTGTTTCCCTTATTACGGACTTCCTTCCATTTCGCTAAGTAGCACACTCTTCTTTCTACTTGATCTCATTGCACCACACCAACTCCATCTTTAGTTTGGAAACTTTAGGAGTAGGCACTAGGGAGTTGTGTGTGATTTGAATTCTGTTAGAGTCGGTCGACCCAAGAAGGCATTGTACGGAGAGTTTACAGCCATTATAAGAAACGAGATGATCCGCACTCTCCTATTGTCTTCCTCTCCGAACTCCATCGGTAACTCAATCAACCCCACTGGTTCGTTTGTGAGTCATTGAAGTAGTGCTCCTGCCTTTGCACGGCTATAAGTCTCTCGCCTCTAACCTCACCTAGTAATAGGGTTGCTTGAATAGAATATTTACGAAACTCCCACTGTCTACAAGGACCTTTCGTATAATGGCTAAGGGATGTTGGCCGTAATCATCAAAGAATTGATACTTGGGGTCTCAACCCCCTCTAACTCTCTGTCATAGAAGACAATTTCATCTGCCATCGTCTTCTTCTCCTTCACAGGACCCGCTGCTTCAGGGTTGCCACACTCTAAAACATTTAATGCTTTGCGGCAATAACATATAGTTCCATAGTCCGAGCATTATGACCTGCTTGATGAGGTCCTCCTACAATGGTATTAATAACAATTCCTTTATTGTTCTACTAGATGGCGACTCTAGAAGCCACCAAACATTGTTTGGGGTTCAAGGCCCCCTGTTCTGTGGGGCAACCTCCTACTCATCAAGTTTTCCTTCTTGAATCAATTTTTCAATGATGCCTGAGATTACGGCAGTCGTTCTTTGAGTGGTCGTATATCTCATGAAATAAGTAGAACTTCCCGATTTTATGCTTCTTTTCTGTCAATTCCCATAGAGTTGGTTTCTTATATTATGTCCTATAGCATATGTCAAGGTAGATGTTTTTCGACGTGTCATTCAACATTGTATAGCCATCAAATGTCTAAAACTGGGGTCACTTAGTTGGATCCCCTTTACGATTACGGCCTCCATTGTCATTCTTTCATCGGTTATTATTCCGTTTACCATGATTTCCAACATTCACTTCAACATTTCCTGAATTGTCTCCATACTGCTTTACCACCATGTTGCTTTGAATGTTATTGTTCAACACATCATTCGGTCCATCTTTCAGATTCACTTGTGCATCTTCTTACCGTAGGCGAATGTTGACCTTTTAAAAAAATCGATAGCCGTAGAAGGTTTTTCGATCAAATACTTCCTGAACTTTGTTTTCTTGTCAATTCCATTGATAATTGCCATAAAGACTATTTCAAAATTGAGATTACTCACTTCACTTATGGTCATATTAAATCAGTTAAGGTAATCTCTTAGAGATTCACTCGGAGCTTGATTTATTGCAGAAAGGGTTATGACATGCTTAGACTTAGTGACATATAGACGGAACTGATTTAAGAACTTCTTGCCTAAGTCTTTGAAGTTTGGAACCGATTCCGGAGGGAGTCGTGTAAACCACATAAGCACTACCCCGTCAAGATATATCGGGAAAGCCTTGCACTTAACCGTGTCGGGGGCAGCTGTCATCTCCGTATGCCATGAATATCTCTTCAAGTGCTAAGGAGGATCTGTTGTGCTTGAGTAGTGTCTTATATGTGGAATGTTGAATCTTCTTGAGAATTTCGCTTGTAGAATGTCGTTCGTAAATGGAGTGTAGCTACGATCAATTCCCCAGTTTTCGTTATTGTAGCCTTTGCTATCATGCATCATTTATTAGACCGTGGCAGTCAAATCAGAAGTGCTGAAGATAACATGATTTGAGCTCTCAACTCATTGGGCCCTCTTTCTCCCGTATAAGGCAATATTGCCTGGTTCGCTCTCTGGGCGGTACTTTCTTGGCCTCTATTGTCCTGATTAATCACAAGATGCATAGGAGGAACCATAAGAGCGTAGGTGGCTCTGGAAGGATCACGATTAGCTTGAGGAGGAGGATTTCGGGTAGACAGGACATTCGGCTTGGTGGGTCCCGACTCGACAATTTCGAGCCGAGTCTGTTCGGTTTGTTAAGCTGAGCTAGGAGCATTCCAAGACATAAATCTGTCACGTTCTCTGGCCTTTTAAGTGGGCGATGCTGTCGTTGTTGGTCCTCACTCCTCACGGATGATGACGAGCCTTCTACATCCTGATTTCATACTAGAGAAGTAGCTTGTTGGTTCCTAAACTCTTACCATTGTCTCATTATGCGATTCATGTCCTGCCTCATTGCAGCATTCTCCCGTGCCTGAGCACTCAATGTTGTTGTAGTCTATAGGATTTGGTTCAACAGCACTGCGATATCATGGTGAGTAGTGAACGTCGAGGAAGGAGCTTGATCATTGGGAGAAGTTATTGTAGGAGGGTTCATGACTGGTTGTGCCCCAGCGTATGTCTATGTCAACCCAGGAAACGACTCGGTCTGATTCGATTTGAGAGCTGGGGCGGAGGCTTCAACCAATGGCAAGGCAGGATTTTTCTATTGTTATTTACCAGAAGCGCGTGTAAAAGATTGGAAAACCATTATTGTTGAAGATGATGGAAATTAGGATTTTGTCTCAGATTTGGTGATCCAAAAGTTGATCAAAACCCATTAAAAGCCAAGAATAGAGTTTTTTTAGTAAAAGCACCAAAGTGTTGACACCAAAATGTGGCACAAAACCCAAATACAGATAATGTAGAGAATAAAAATAAAGAGATATAAATGGAAATAAGACAAAATGAAATTACATACGAATTTATAGTAATTCGGCATTTACAAGTATATGTCCACTTTATAATCTCTTGATTATATATAAACTTTGAGTACAAATGATGGTTTTGTGGATTAATCCAAGTACAATGTTGTTATAATAATAAAATGACAAGATATTGGCCAAAATTCCTTTTTCTAAAGCTTTGAAGGGTTATTTATAGATGCTACAGCTCTCAGGTCGACTATGACATGTAGCATCCATCCCGGGACTGTAGAAATTCCTGGAAGCTTTCCTCTCATGCAGGCATGGCCCGGCCAGATAGAGGCAGGTTGCAGCAGATCCGGAGTTGTAGAGATACCAGAAGCGGTCAAATCGGAGATATTTTGCATGAAGGACCTATCTCGGGTCAATGATTGATCAAGAGTTGTTCGACCCGGACATCAGATTGAGTCGGGCATGTCCTCTCTTGGTCTTTCATTTTTATCCTTAGGGTTGGGTCAACAAGCTCCTAGTGAACCCGAGTCACTTTGAACCGAGATCCCTATCGACTCGAACTGGTCTAACCGAGGTGATATGGATCCAGAGTTGTCTTAGGCTTCTATGTCTGACCTAGTCAAGCCTAATGTTGATCGAATTAGCATGATGGTTTCCCAATGATGATTTGACATGATTTTCCAATACATGTATGTTCTTGACAGCCTTACCAACAGGCTGGTCAACAAATACTTTGACTAATAAGGAACTTCTTCTTGAATCACTCGACATGATTGATGGGAAAAGAGAGGAGGCTGACTTGCGAGCTACATGCAGAGATATCAGGTCGTTTGATACTATAACACGAAGGTTTAATCTATAAACTTTTACCTTGGTGGCCTCCTTCTAAAGCAATTATTTCCTGGCCATGTCCAAATGGGAAAAACCGTACATCGTCCAACAGAAAATTGGCAACGAAGCTTTCAGGTTAACGACTGTTGATGGTGACCGACTCCCAAGAGCCTAGAATGCCAAGCATTTGCCACATTATTTTACTTAATCTTTTATTTTTTTAATTTTCCAAATAGCACTTCGTTTCCAAGATATGTAACTAGGTGTGATTCGCCAATTGCTACTGTGCTATAAATGAAAGATCCTTTCATGCTCT
Organism: Allium sativum; assembly: GCA_030737875.1. NCBI lineage: Eukaryota > Viridiplantae > Streptophyta > Magnoliopsida > Asparagales > Amaryllidaceae > Allium > Allium sativum. The sequence goes on along the minus strand of CM060926.1, from coordinate 602,775,541 downwards.
ATGACCGTTTATAATTATATGACTAAGTGCTATAATTTAACCGAGCCTACGCCAAGACTCAAACGAAGGGAATGACTAATTCCCTGACGACATTCATTTTCTCATGTTTCGACAATCCTACTCAACTTCGTGACTACCTGGATAAGAATAAACCAAATTAGAGCATAACTTAGATGCTCGATAGGACAATCCTAACTTTAAAGGCTAGAGTAAAGGAACGACACCCAAGAAAATGTGAAATGGCCATTCACATAGTGTAACTCTCAATGACTTGAGAAAGAGTATAAAACAATTGGGTAAGCACGAAGAGCACGCAAGTCTTGAGGTCGCTTAACCTATGACTCTAATCTGATTAATGATAAGAGAGAATAACTCTTAAGAACCGGACGTCCAATGATAAAACTTAACTTCCTCGAGATTGGGGGCATTAGTGCGGACTTAAAAATTAACTTTGAATATGCCCCAAATGCTGTGTGTGACTCAAAGCTGATTGGCGGCATACACACTGCCTCCAAACAAACACACTTACTCACTTTAAATAAAAATTGCTTATAAGTTTATTGAGACTTAATAAACTCGCAATTACATTGAATGGAAAGCAAAGTAAACTTGCACGAAAAAGATTTTTTATTCATAAGTGAAATCAAGGTTTATACAAAATCAAAATCAAAACGCGAGGGCCACACTTGCAAAAACACAACAAGCCAACAAAATAAGGACGATAAGGACAACAAGTCACTAAGACTTTGGCTTATTCTTCTTCATCTTCGTCTTCCCTAACTCAAACTCTTTGTGCAAGCATTTCTGAGACTTCTTGTTGGAAGACTCCTAGGCCTCTGGTATGGGTTAGTCATGTTTCTTTTTTGACCGCCTCTCCCTCCCAGGTTGTTTGACTTCCTTGGTCGATACGCCTACATTAAGCACTTTGAGTAGCAAGCCAACGAGAGTAAGGATAATTTGTAAGAGATTGACGGAGATAGGCTGTGACTAAACCTTGATTTCTAGAAGCTTCCCTCCATGTAGCGCCTTCAATTCTACTATGCTCAAAGAACCTTTATTCCAGGAATCCTCAGTGTGGAGCACATCTTCATCACCTTCTGAATAGGTCTCTTTTCCAGCCAAGTTCTTCAGGGCATCTATCATCCCTTCCTTCTTAGTTGCATCGTCACAAGGAGGCTCTTGAGGCTCGTCTGCTGCCTTTGCTTTTACCCTAGGAGCCGCCATAGCTTGCTCTGTACCAAAAGCAGGAAGAGTAATAACTCTTAGTCCTTGCGGCATAATAGGTCTCTCAACTAATAATCCCACCACCTAACAGCATGCCATGACAATTTTCTCAAACCATAGAGAAAGTGAAGGAATATCTTTCGAGAAGCCATTTCTAGGAGTCGCCGAAGTTTTTTTCAAGAATAGAAGTTAGAGGCTTGTGCGAACCAAAGCCTTGTTAATCTGGATTATACTCCTCTATCCTCATGAAGCTTTGAACTGAGGTAGGAGGAACGGTGATTTGTGTTGCAGGCTGTTTCACCACATGAGTGGGTTGGCGGGTTGATTAGGGAGAGGTGGTGTCACCCTTAGCCATGCCGGAACCTTCCTCTATTACATCTTTTCCTTTGATCCAAAGTCACTCCACATCCTTTTCTTCCTTTTGCAGCCACCAACCCTCATCCATGACTTCAAGCTTATCGCCCCTCAAATATTTTGCCATTATCTCATCCTTATTCACCACACTATCCTCCCAAGCAAGCCTCTCCTGCTCCAAGGATAAGTCCCAAGTGTTAGATAAAGTATGTGGGTAATCTTTGACCCCATGTCAAATCCTAGGACCTAATGACATAGGCATAAAAACTCAACACTTGGGAGCCAAACTACTCTTCCGTCTTCTCAATGTCAATCTCCTTAGCTTTAACCTCCTAAATTTCTTTTTCATATCGAGCCTGGGAGTTGACGGCAGACTCAAGAGCGGTATTTACATTTTCCTCGGCTTTCTTCTTTACTTCTTTGGAGGCTACCAGTTGGGCTTTCAATTTTCCATACATAGTTCTCCTTCTCCTTTTCCAACGCCCCATTTTCAGCCTCTAAAGATATATTCACCTACTTGACTTGCATCATCTCGTCCTCAACAACCTTGGTCTTATGTAACGACCCGCATTCTACACATTGGAGGATCGTAGGATATTTATTTTATTAATATACGAAGTCGTGTAACTTTGAGGAACTACTATTGAGGTCATTTCCCATGTTCACGGTTTTTACCAAATTTTAAATGACCGTTTTGCCCTTGGCAAATCTTTTTTCGCCTATAAATTTTGACTGGTAAGGATTTTTGACTTGAAACAACTTCCATTGGATTTAGATGATGGATTATCTTTCCATAGAGTGGTCACATTAATCAAACATACTTACCGTTTGGGGGATATGGCAGAAATAAGATTTGAAGATCAAAAAATGGCTTAATCAAGCTTAATAAGGTGATTAGCAGCTAGGCCCATAACCCATTTTGGGATTAGGGTTATGGGAGGGCTGAAAGAGATTGGGGAAAGCATTTCATTTTAGTTTTCTAGCCGCCACTTACACTCCTTGAACCCTAGTAATGGCCTCCATCCTCTAAATCTATCCCAAATCACTTTCTAATCATATATTAGCCAAATCTACACCAAATCAAGGCTAATTAGCATAGAAATCAAGAGAGAGCTGCTGGAATACATTGGGATCCATGTTAAATCAGTTAAATTTTCATATCTGAAATTTATTTGTGGCCAAGGTGAGTGATTTGCATGTTTATTCACTAATTACCGCTAATAGAGGTGATTAGTGATAATTAGCGAAATTATACATCATAAAAATCCGGAAAATTATGTAAAAATTCTGAAATATTATTTTATGTCACTGTGAAAATTTGGGTTACTTTGGATTAAGTTTGCTAATCCTATAGTTAAAACATGTTTATGGGGATTAAGGGGAAAACATGGGTTTTGAGTATATTTGATCCATATTTACATGATTATTCGTTGTTTTGATGTTTGTGGTTGATTTTATATGTTGATATTACTGTTTCGTATGATTTGTGATTGCATTGGAAAGTTAGAATGGTTGAAAATGTCGTCGTATGTCGTAAATAGCTTGCTAGAAGAATTGCAAGAAATTGGTTGGACCTGCCCACCCCCGATCGTGAACCCCCTTGACGGGTGGACTTCACCTTCACGGCCCGCTTCTAGTTCACAAGCCGGTTCCCCCATCACGAGTCGACGACTTGCACGAGTGGAAGGTCATGAGCGGAAAGGTGACAAACTAGAGGTCACGAGTGGAAAGGTCACGAACAAGAGATCACGAGTGGAAGGTCACGAGTGGGAAGCAAGGTCACGACCCGACCCCTGTGGAGGATCACGACCTGGCACCTTTGGAGGATCATGAACCGCCTAGTATGACACGAATGGAGCACCACAACCCAAACTGGAGCATCTTCACGAACCGGATGCGACGAATCGAACGGTAGCTTGATCTTCGAACCGAATGAGAGAAGACCAAAACTCGAGATACAATGGAAGTCCAAATGAGAAGTTGTAGCTCAGGATCTAGATGGGAACCAACGAGTTAACTTCAAGAGTTAGGCTTTGCTATGGGACATGTGCAAAGGGGTTATCGACATCTATAGATTTGGTTCACCACTGAGAGACGGATTAGTGGCTATGGATCAGCGCAATGGTGTCATTTTGACTTCCAAGGGCAAAGTGATCGTAGCATGGCTATGGATCAGAGCAATGGGACCAGTAGGACATCCAAGGGCAAAGTGATCGTAGCAAAGGATTGGTGGCTATGGACCAACGCAATGGGGTCATTAAGACTCACAAGGGCAAGTGGTCATAGTAAAGGATTTGGTGACCAAAGTGGTGGATATCGTATGCTTTACGCACTGAGTGAGAGATGTGAGGATGATTGCTATGTTTGATGTTTGCTATCACCATGACATGCACACTCCCATTTTACACTCTATATTAGTGTTTACCTTAGAGTATTATACATCTTGTTTTGCTAACTCTTTGGTTCCAGGTCCAGGTATGATTATTTATACATGTTACGCTTTATTTTGCTGCTATCGCTCATACCACACTTTTGTTTGACTCAAAGTTTTATGGCTCTTTTTATTACTCTAGGTGCTCCTAAACGAGCAGACTAGAGACAGGTTAGGTGGTTATGCACGAGTAGCTATTCGGAGACGAGCAGGAGGCTCCCACATACTATTTACGTATATTCTCCCTGTGTTGTTTTTGGTCACTACTTTGGGCATTAGTAGTGTACCTCTTCTATTTTGCTTTAGAGATGGTATTTTGAAGTTGTAATAATGGTTTGGATCATAAGCTGTATTTTGGATTCCATTGCTATGAGGGTTTAGTTTTCAGCTTATGCACTGTCTAACTTGTTTTATGTCAAGTTATGTTATTGTTATATTTTATTCCATGCGCTGTGAGATATACTACAGGTTCTTGAAGATTCATAGTTTCAAAACCATTTTCTTTTAACGACTGTTCCGTGCTAGTCAGGCATTGGTAGCACATTTCAAAGGAAATGTCGGCTGGTGCAGGGTGGGCTGTCACACTTGGTATCAAAGCCTAGGTTGCATAGTTAACCTAGGGGAAGACATCAGGGAGAGATAGTATACGTATATTTGTGATATTTTGGTTTTCAAAAACTATATATATATACTATTAGTATATCTAAGGAAGAAGTCGCACTTCACTGGCACCACTAAGGAGGGCGTTAATCGTTTCCTCTTTACAGACTGAACGATGAGCCGATATACGAGGAGTACGAGTTCAGGAGCTGACAATGGGAATGTCCCGGATATGAGAACAATGTTTACTACCTTCACGCGATAGATGCTTAGGGATGCTTAGGGAGTAGTTCCTAATGCTGCTAATGGTGGTAGTGCAGCAGTGCAGGCGCCTAGAGCCGATTTTGCCAAGCTCTGCAAGGATTGTACTAATCTTTATGGAAACCCGTTCCATGGAACAGAATCGGCTACAGAGGTTCAAGATTGGCTAGATAGTTGTGAATGCATCTTCGAGGATTTGGGAATCGATGATGCAATAAAAAGAAAGTTAGCATCGCGTCAACTTCAAGGACAGACTATGAATTGGTGGAATGCTATTAAAGTAGCTACTCCTGAGGAACAAGTTACTTGGAATTAGTTTAAGACTCGCTTTAGTGATAAGTTTATCCCAACTGCTCAGAAATCAGAATTGTTTAGGAAATTTTTGGAACTTAAGCAGAATGGTAGGGCGGTCTCGGAATATATTGCTGAGTTCGATACTTTATCGAAGTATGGATTATCTCTTCTCGATACTGTTGAGAAGAAGAACGAGAAGTTCAAAACACCCCACCTCCGTTAAGGTCACTCACAAAGGGAATGCATTAACTTTGGTGAAGCATTTTAGGTAAAAGACACAGATAATTTCCAAGACAGACATATAAATAGCGGAAAACTGAAATTATTTATTAAATGGCGTGGTTCAGTCAAAACATTACGAGCATTGTCTCAAAACCCAACTTCTAAATTATTACAACAAAACATTTGTCTTGATTTAATTCTCCAAGTACATAAAGAAGCATAAAACAGAAGTAAAGCAGCATAAATCCCCAATAAAAGTGTAACCACAGCCATAGCCTAAGAAAAGAGAATCCAAACAATACATCTACTCTCTTCAAGCTTGAAAAGGTCTGCACTAAGATGAAGTATTCCCTCCCTACGGACCTTGGGGGGAATGGAAGAAAAGAAGGCGAAAGAAAACGGATCAGACATAAGTCTGGTAAGTCCAATGATTATTTAGCATGTAAACAGGTAAAAGGATCATGACATGAATAACTGAACCTAGGACAATACCCTAGAAATAAGATAAAAATAAATAAGGCAAGATAAACTGAATATACTATTGCACCCATTTCTATTTCTCTGCACCTACTAACAAGTGTTTTCAACTAGCACCATGTGTTCATGATAAAATGATCCCCTTTCTCGATCTTCTTCTACTCGCATGCATTTATGACTTGTGTCATTCGGCCCCGCTTGACTGTTGACCTGTGCTGGTCCTACCATGGGGCGTATCAATTCTTATGGTGGCAACCTGACACAAATTCAAGATGCATAGTGTATACTACTGATGCCCATTGCCTGATTTGTCCATGCCGGAGTACGTGCATGCCCATACTCTGTCAGAACCTACACTACTGCACCACCCGCCGTTATTTTGACCGCTTATAATCAACCCAGTAACCGTGCCCCAACCAGCCTAGTTCAGGGTACCATGATACATCTATGTGGGTTACTGCTGAAATGGGTCCCCATTACAAGGGTTTCCTAATCAACATGTTAAAATGGTTAAGTGTTCTCAAATTAACCTAACACCACCGATCAGTTTAGTTAACATGTTGTATTGGTTAAGTGTTGCCTTAATTTACTTAACCCTACCATTCTTAGCCTTCCTGTTTCTTAGCTTTAATTCCTTCATTAAAGCACCAGCCTCTCATATCAGATCTATATTGTTGTGGTCGCTGGATGTATCAGGCGGTTCCGGGCAGTCTTACACTGCAACTCAATCTAACCTCGGGTTTTTGGGCCTAATGCGCTAAATTCTCACATTAGATCTGCATTGTTACGGTTGTTGGATGTGCCGGGCGGTTCCGGGCAGTCTTACACAATAACTCAATCTAACCTCCGGTTAGGCATATTCATCTTTTAATTCATTTACATATTTACCATTTATGTTTATATGTAAATTATCCACCAATGTTGTTAACTCATGTCATGTCCCATTTACCCCCTAAATTATGTCCATAATTCTTAGGTATAAAATTATACCATTTCATGCCATTAATCATTTACATGATTATGAGCCAACCTAATAGCATGTAATTTAATATTTTTCCCATTGTATCCCTCGTTATTCGTTCGCATAAATTACATAGAACATTAGGCTCGCAAATTAGCCTAACTCATAAACAAAAAGGGAAAAGCAAAGGGACATGTAACATTCCAACGACATAAAACAGTATAGATCAACTAAGCATGTGTGATATAAATTTGGCATAGTACTACACAAATTTATTAAGCATGTAAATGTGAACTTGCATTTGAGTTGGGCCAAATTAACATAGATCTAAACATCTAAGCATGTAGATCTAGACATATAAGCATACATGAACATGACTTAGCTTATGATTTGGCATATAACATAACATAAAGGAATCACCAAATTTATATACAACATGATAGGTTCATCACCAAATTAATATACAACATGATAGGTTCATCACCAAATTAATATACAACATGATAGGTTCGTCACCAAATTAATATACAACTTGATAGGATTATCACCAAATTAATACAACATGGTAGGTTGTATCAATCACAATAGTCACGTAGGCATAGGAAATTTCAAAATGAATCAGAAAACGATTATCTTAAAACTAGGCACAGTTCTAGTTTCGCTTCATTACAGGTCATGACTTTTATTTGTTCAAATCTAAAGAATAACTGAACTTACAAATAAAAGAACAAATCTTGTTTTCTATGATCTGATTTCTAAAAATGGAAAGCTATCATTTGATGTAGACTATTGATTCTCTAGTTTGGACTTAATTAGGGGCTTTCTAACTTGATTCCTAGTTTAAAGAAAAATGGAGGCTATGCTAGTTTGGCCATGGACAGCATGACGGCTTCAGAGAGCAAGGTTATGTAGTTTTAGGGTTGAGGGTTGGGGTTGTTTATATAGAAGTTTAGATTAATGAGAGCTGTTAGATCAACCTAGGAGTAATCAGAGCCATCCAGACCAAATAGAGCTAACCGGAAGTCGCCACATATGCCCTAATGACACAGAAAAACGTCACTGGACAAAATAACCCAGATCTGGCCGAGGGGGTCGACACCCCAGTCGACATCCCTCTTGAGGGGTCGACACCTAAGTCGACCCCTCCCCCCCCCCCCGGGGGGGGGCGACCCCTATGGGAAGGAATTTTCCCGCCCAGTTGATTCTCGGAATTTTAAAATTCGAATTGCTTCTTGATTTAATTTTTATTTGTATTTAATTTCCGTTTAAACTTGAAATCTTCTGAACTCCATAACTTCTTCATACGGAGTCCGATTCACGCAAACTTGGATTCTATCTCAAGTAGAATTACTAGACGAACGCAATGGCGAAACCCGTTTCCCCTAATTTACACTTTTAAAATTAAGTATTCTTTAATTCGTTACTTTAATGTTCATAGAAAATACGGGGTGTTACATTCATAACCGGCTTAATGAGTTCTTAGGGGAAAGACTTATAAACCACATCGATGAGACCTTAGAATCTATAGTGGGAAAGGCATTGAGGTTGGAGAGCCTTTACCTTAAGTCAAAGGCCGAGGTTGCTGTTATATCTGCAGGGGAGCCAAAACCCCAGGCAAGCTGTGGAGGCAAGAATAATTCGCAGAATAAGAGGAAATAGAACCAAGCTATGGATGGTCAAAAGAAGAATAAGAAAGATGTTGAATGTTATAGTTGTGGCAAGAATGGCCACTATCAAAGACTGTCGAGCAAAGCCAGCGGATAGGAAGTGCTTCAATTGTGGCCAAGTCGGACATCATAAGGACAAATGTCCAAAACCCCTTAAGGAGAAGCAGATCGTGAAAGAATATACTATCAACGTTGTTCTTTCCTCGTCGAATTCCCTAACTGCGGCTTAAAAAGGAAAGGGTGTCGTTCTCCAAGGTATGCTTTCCATTTATAATGTTCCTGTTTGAGTATTATTTGATACCAGGGCTGCCCATTCCTTCATATTTAGTAACCTGGTAGATAGGTTGGGATTGGAACCCGAGATTGTAGATAGACCTTTAGTTGTGATGAACCCGACCGGTGGTTCGATTAGCCTTAGTATGATTTGTCGTAATTTGGTTTTATCGAGTCATGGATGCATGTTTATTTGTGACTGCTTATTTTGGGCTTTACTGAGTTTGGCATTATTTTGGGGGTCGATAGTCTCCAAAGGTATGGGGTGGTGGTAGACGGTGATGGTCTTCGGTGACCATTAGAGCAGATGATGGGCGGAGGGTATTGTTTTGTTGCCTACCTAGTGATGGGGTGATGGCTAGTTTTCTAAATTCCCTCGACATCCCACATGATGAGTTGTCAGATGTGCCTATTGCTAGCGAGTATTCGGACATCCTCGGGGAAGTGACCAGACTTCCACCACACTGAGAGATCGAGTTTTGGATTGATTTAGTGAAAGATGCCAGAACTATAGTGATGCCTCTTCGTCGTATGGCACCAAGGGAGCACCGAGAGCTCGAATTGCAAGTTCGCGATCTTTTGAAGAAGGGATTTATCCAAAGAAGTGTTTCCGAGTGGGGAGCACTAGTTGTATTTGCTACTAAGGCCGATGGTTCCCTTCGCTTATGTGTGGATTACCACGAGTTGAATAAGGTGACGAGGAAGAATAAGTATCCTCTTCCATGGATAAATGATTTGTTTGATCAATTAAATGGAGCAAGAGTGTTCTCCTAGTTCGATCTCACGATAGGTTTTCATTAGCTCCGAGTAACAACTGAGAATATACCAAAAACGACATTTCAGACGCCGTCTGGATTCTATGAGTGGATGGTCATGTCATTTAGGTTGACCAATGCACCCGCATATTTTGTGGATCTTATGAATAAGGTTGTCAAAGATCAATTGAATAGGTTTATTCTTGTGAACGTGGACGATATCTTGGTTTACTCGAGGACAGAGGAAGAACACAAGGAACATTTGAGGATAGTGATGGAGGTGTTGAGGAAACACCAATTGAAAGCAAAATTTTCTAAGTGTCACTTCTGGAGGAGGGAAGTGAGATTCTTGGGCTATGTTGTCGCGGAGAATGGTATTGCTGTGGATCCTGCGAATGTGGCTACGGTACAGGATTGGTCTACGCCCAAGAATGCAACGGACGTGAGAAGTTTCTTGGGGTTAGTTGGATACTATTGTAAGTTTATCCAAGACTTCTCCAAGATAGAAGCACCGTTAACTCAGTTGACGAAGAAAAATCAAGTTTTCGCTTGGGACGAAAGGTATAAGAATGCATTTAATAGCCTAAAGGAAAAGTTAACGTGTGCACCAATGTTAGTTATTCCTAAAGGGAACGAAGAAATGACAGTATACATGGATGCCTGTGGTACCGGACTAGGTGCGGTATTGATGCAAGGAGGTAAGGTTGTGGCTTATGCTAGTAGGCAACTGAAACCGCATGAGAGAAGATATCCTACCCATGATTTGGAATTGGCAGCGATCGTATTCGCATTGAAAATGTAGAGACACTATCTCTTGGGAAAAAGATTCGAGTTGTTTACCGATCATAATTCATTGAAGTACCTTTTCTCTCAAAAGGATTTAAATCTTTGTCAGTAGAGATGGTTAGAGTTCTTGGCTTCATACAATTTCAAAATCGCATACATTCCTGGGAAGGGCAATGTGGTAACTGATGCATTAAGTAGGAGACATTGTAACACCCCGTATTTTTAAGATAATAAAATAAGGGTAACTTAATTAAATATTCAGAATTAACTAAAACGGATTGCGCCATGCGTCCATCTCAAAATTCTAGTCAAGATAGACACCAAGTTTGCGTAAAATGGACACCGTATGAAGAAGTTATGAGCATCAGAAGTTTGTATACATATAAGGAGCTTATATGTATATATATAATAAATATATCGAGAAAATTCATAAATCAGTTCAAAAATCAAAATTCACGAGCGGGAAAATTTGGGGGGAAAATAGACCGTTGGGGGTCGACCCACCAACAGGGGGGTCGACCCACCCGCGGATCTGGAAACTTCTTCTCTGTCGTGGATGATTCTGATGGCTCTTGGTCCAATCTGAGGGTCATGGTTGCTCCAATACTCCTATAAGTAAGACCCTAAAATTAGCCCTAAATCTCATAATTTGGTAGCTACGCCGGAGCTCTGCCATTACACTCTCTCTCTTCTCCAATCTATTCTGAAAATTAAAATATTAGCCTAGGAAGATTATGAATCCAGATCTGGAAGAGAGAATCAACATTAATAAAAAAGATTATTGAATCATGAAAGCAAGGTAAACTTCTAAGACTAATCTATTTAAATTATTTCTCTTTCCCTTCTCTTTTCATGAAAATAATAAATCCATGGTCGTTTGGTTTCAAATCAAATTAAAAGGGAAAAACCATGGAAGAATAAATCTAGATCAATTTCAAGATTTGGAAGGCTTTTAGGTGAGTGGGTTTAAAATATAATTTTTGAATAATAGTATATTTATCGTTTCCCATTCCCCATTAACATACACAATGAACAAATTGGAATTTTAATTTGACGAAATGAATTTTTGCGCTAAAATGGATAATATGTTCAATTAGTTAACAAATTGAGATGTATGTGAATATTGTTGTAAAGATCTATTTTATGAACTTGTCAATTGGGATAATTGAGATTTTGGGTAAATGACACACTATTGGAGAATTACACTTTATTTTAAATAAATTAAATACATTTAGAAAGACATGCGACACAAATTGGGATTTAGGGCATAATTTGTAATGGGATTTTGGAACATAACATATATCATGGTTTGATACTTTAATTTAGGAGTACAATTTGATATGAACATAAATGATTGAATGAAGATGAATATGCCTATGATTACAACTAGAAATTGTAACTGCACTTATGGCACGAGGTTAGGTTGCATTAGTGGCGGAAGTCTGCTCAGACCTGACCAGTATATCCAGCAACTACCTATGTTGAACCCAATGTGAGAGGCCTAAGTGCAAAATTAAAAACATGTAATGGTGCTAAGACACGAAATTAAGTCAAATTGTGGTAGAAGTCTACCAGGACCCGCCCGACAAATCCAGCGTCCACAAGTGTAGGCTTAATGTGAGAGGTCTAGTGCTTATATATATATATATATATATATATATATATATATATATAACAAGATATGAATAAATGGCAATGATGGTAGTTAAATGTCAAACTCAGAAAATAAGAAAGGAAGGGATGTAGTGGACACAGTTAGTGTGATGCAAAGGAAAAGTGATGTATTTCCCTAAATGACCTATTTCTGAGAACGTCATTGCAAGTAAGCCACAATAAATAAAGTAAGAAAAGTAAAGAAATTACTTGCTACCATCGATTTAGATGGGAATACGTTATGAAAATAAATCATTGATTTCTTCTATCAAACTGATAAAGAGCATGAAGTGTTTTCCTTAATATAATAAGGAATATATATTACAATGAATGAAGAACAATGGTTTACAACAGTAAAAGGTTTAAAAACGGGAATGATGATAACCTATTATAATAAATATCATTAATGAAAATGTTGTATAATAGGTAGAAGTTCGCTAAACGGATATTCTATTAAATTAGAAAACCGTTAAAACGAAATATCGTGATAATACCGCAAGCGCACGGCGTACAATTGTTAATACGTGGCAAATACGAGCCAATCCACAGGGAAAGAAGTAATTTCAATCTTATTCAATCAAATTAAACCAAATTCGAGTGATGATTTAACTACAACTAAACTAATAAATTAAAATTAATAAAAAAAACTATGAGATAAATGACAACTTAGGAATAAATTCACGTTCTAGATCATGTAGCACAACTAGTAATGAAATTGCGATCTCTCTTTTATTTTTGGTCATTTGTGAATTTAGTTGGTATGATTATTATAAGTATAGCTTATTCATGCTATTAACTAGCACAACATAAACTATGAAACTATATCATACCCACTAAATCACTTTACTAGATCTAATGAAAAATGAACAAGTTGAAATTGTAAATATACTTTAAGCATGGCCTATGAACTATTAATTAGAACTATAGGCCATCAAATTTTTGATTTCAATCTCCACTTAATCACCATGACATTAACATGACATGAAGCACAAAAAGAGAGAATGAAAAGATAAATTATGTTGCAACTACATGATCAAGAGAGCTTCATTACCTCTAAGTTGAAAGGGATTAGCCTCTCATGTTTATTATTTTAACAACAAACGTAAATTGCAACATAGAGCAAAAAAAAGAGGAAAAAGAAAATAAAAATAAAATAAAGGACAATCTAATCTACTTGCAAAAAAGAAAATAACATGTAAATAAAAACTAAAAAGAAAAGGGAGAAGACTAATTTTATTCTGATAGAAGAAAGTTACAGAATAAAACCTAAGATTGAATGAATCCCAATGAACTAAATACAAGTATATTTATAATTGCCCAGGCTAAGACTAAGCGGCCTATTACACAATGTGGGACAAAAGCTCTTTTTCAAAATAACACATAAACCAACTAGCTAAGTGTGAATGTGCATGAATGGCTTTGCAAATGTCATAACTTGCGGGCATCAAATGGCATCAACTCCAACCGTTTTGAGCACGAATAGGAACTCCATAACATTTGCAACAAGCTATCTTTATGAAAAGGCATTGAATCATTGAAATATGCGGTAGAAAGTGATTGAACAACAACATTTCTTCAAGCATTAATCTAGTTTTCAAAATCAACACTCTTCTTGTAACGACCCGGGTTTTCGCGATCCTGAGTAATCGATATAAACTCAATGTCAGCTATCCAAGCATCGGAAACACCGGATAGTCCATGAAAGAAACTAGAGGGTGAGAATAGGTAAGATAAAAACTTAGAATAGAAGAAGAAGAAGAACATACATCATCATCAGAGTAACACGAAACTAACAGTGGAACGAACAATATATAATAGATACGTAACTTTGAAATAAAACTTGTATGTGTATACAGTAACATTATCAGAGTACAACACTTACAACACAACGGAAATAACAATAGCTACATAATCCTGAAGCCTCCTGCTCCAAGCTCTCAGTATATCTATCAAATCCCGACTACCTGACTGCCCCTACAAAATTGGGCACCCAAGAGTTTAGGGAAAACGACACAAAATAAACTCTGGGTAAGTCATGGGACTGGTATGAGTAAACAATTTAAAACAGTTTGAGCAATTAAACGATATCTCATAAGACCACGCCGTATAACATGGAACGGGTTCTTCCCTTATGAGAATTTGAAACACTTGATCTAACATTTCAAAAATCCTTTTGAAAGAAACGATAATCTTTATATCAAAACTCTTTTGATATTATAATAGTGTCTATCAACCACAATATAATAATAATCTGGCAGAACGCTTTCATCTCACATTCCATATACATAATATATAATCAAAAACCGCAGGTGCTTATTGGTTAACGAATTCCAACTGGCAAGGTACGGGACCACCTTTTGATAGTGTATCTCTAGAGGGAAATACATCGGGTTCAACAAGAAAATCTTGTAACCCTGGCTAAACATGACCGGTCACTCATTTCGCTTGAGTGTACCGAATGTACTATCACCAACGGTTGGGATCAGCAACCATTGCCCGAAAGGGACAACACCGAAATAGATTATAGAAGTAAATGGAATTTCTCTAGATCAGGTGACAATACAACCTAATTGGCAGCTAGCCACTTAGCCATGCGACCTACCAGATTTTATACCATTTTCTGGTTGTGAGGCTAGAGGCCACGCTTATCTCTGACAGGTCATACATTTATTCTCTTTGAATGTCACATCGTCATACCCGCCAAATCACAAATTGATTTCTCCAAACATACCATGGGTATACAGCTAAAAGAAACGAATTCCTCTGCCACCAAACAAAAATATGTTTGAACAGATCAACTTACGCGATCTATTAAATGTACTCTGTCAGACATTATTCCATACAGGATGTCCCGGGACTGGACAGACCGAAGGCACAATTCTGTAAAGAGGACAGCCCTTGTATAACTCCGTCTTCAATTATCTTCATCATATCTGATTCGCAACACTAATGTTATACGGAGTGGTTTTCAGATAATATATCTGATCCCGGTCTCTCCGTATTGACAACGGAAATGGTCAAAATCTTTGATAGTCGATGATTTAACTATCAAAGGAAAACATGTATACAAACAACGGTCGTATTCCCAAAAGGAAATCTTACCGATCAATCATCATTTCATTTCCGAATTTCCTATTTATCGTTTCCATATATTTATAAATTCCTTATTTTCTAAAATTAGAAAATATATGTTATTAACTTTGGAAAACATTTCCATTTCTGATCCACGCATCAATATCTTCCCACCTCTATCAGTCTCTAATTGTAAACTAATAAGAGAACAACTTCACAAGTATAAACCCCGAAGGCCGAAACCAACATCAGATCAACACATGGAAAGCTATTCAACTTGACTAGTTTCCAGTCAGTTTCTAATTCATTTAACTCCATTTCAAATCCCTATTTCAAAACCCAAATTACTTTATAAAAGTTTTAACTTCCAATATTTACTTTATCCATTATTCACATTTAATGTGAACAATATTTCTTTATATACTCCAAACAATCTGATTCCATATTTGAAAATAATATCCAAATTCCAAATTCTATTTAATCTCTATTTATAGAATTATTTATACAAAATCCAGTCTTTAACTTCTAACACTTAAATCTCATTTATAGTTCCCTTTATATAATTCTATTCATTCTATATATATCCTTTTATATAATTCTATTCATTCTATATAAATCCTTTTATATAATCCTATTCATTTTATATAAATATTTCATTTTCAATATTCACTTTGAAATTTTCCTTTTTACGTTCCAGTATTTCGTATGGTATTTAAAATACCAAATTACATGACCATTGTCATCATAATCAATCACAGATTATATATCACATCATATCACAATATATGAAAACAAATAGTATTATAAATATTGAGGAATCCAGTTGGATCCCTCCAACCTGTTTCCCTGCATCCACAGATGTTAAACAATATAAATAACATCGATTTCGTTTCAATATGAAATATTCTGATAAACAGAATCAATATTTGATTAACGATATATATATATATATCGTTATATATAATTTCAACCAATACATCAGCAATTCAACCAAACAATCAACACACAACAATCAATCATCATTTATAAACACTGTATTATATTTATAAAAATATAAACTGTATAGAGTTAGTGAGATTTACTCACATTGGACGATCATCATTAAATAAGGATAACTGCCGGTTTATTCAAATCCGACAATTTATTTCGCTATAAATTTAAATGAGCTCCAATTCACTCTCGGTTAGTTCCATTTTGTAGTGTCCGTCCATACGATCCTAATGGATCTTGTTTTGCTGAATTCGGTTAACATAAGATTTGCATTTTATAGTTAACAAACAATTTAACTTAATTAAAAAAATGATGGGCTTTACTTTATATGTTACGGCCCATTCACCCTTTCTAAGACCAGACCTGCATCATCAGTTCTTCTCCTCCAAAAAAGCTTCGATCCGATCTCTTTGCCATTGCCGACGCTTCGATGCTCCACCGCGGCTCACCTCTTCAATGAAAAATCAAACAAAAATATCATCTGTCTCCACTCCCAAATCTCGTCAATCTGATACCCTTGTTGTAAAATTCGATCTCCGTTTTATCACCTGCATTGAACAGCTCAGGTCCATGAACTACGGTGAAGCATCGAACTTGTTTATCACCATTTCTTCCCAAAAACTCCACGCAGGCGTAGTTTAACCCCCTCAATCCAAACAACCAACTTGAATTTATGAATAACAGCTTCGAATCCCCAAAACCGATTAACCCTAGGTTTACGCTGAACAATCCCAGCGCCAAGAATTGTGTTTGAACATGAAGAAAACCATACTGCATTGAAGGGCAGCACTTCAAGAGTCTAAAAACATTTATCTCAAATTTTTTAGAGGAGAAGACTTATTATAGATTTTTAAACTCCATGTTTCATATTCTGGTTTGGAAAGAACTCGCGGCGCAAAACATTGACCAGAGAAAGATGAGATTTTTAAACTCCATGTTTCATATATGATCCAATTCACACAATATTGTGAATTCTACTTTTTTCGTGTATTTCGGAAATTAAATATATTGTTCTATTATTTATATTAATTAAATATTCAATTTAATTTAATTAAACGACCGTTTAAATCTCTAAATCACTATTTAAATAATTAAATAAATTAATTATTATATCGTAAAAAAATGTGACATTACATTCTTCCCCCCTTAAAATAATTTCGTCCTCGAAATTGCTAAGGTTGAAAACAAACCCTATTAACTAGGTTAAAATTTATTTGTTTACTTCTTTTAACTTCAGTTTCAATTTTACTAACTTATTTCAATTAAATTATTAATTCATTTCTAAATAACGAAAATTTTCAAAAATCACGAAAATTTTCTAACACCCGAAGTTTCTAAAAAAAATCGCCAGCACCTCCTTTGTATTGGTCAATCGGTACAACTACAACTCGCCTCTCTAGGCCTTTTCCAACCTAAAAGAAAATCAAATAGCCAAGCGGCTTGCCAATCCGGCTCATAAATCTCATATCCAATAGAAATATAAACTTGTACTTTTTTGTCGGGCATATCATTATATCCTTTGCATCTGTTACCAATTCAACATATACCAATGTAATCTTAGTCAACTCCAATCACTTCATTCGCTTATATTCAACCCAGAACTCATTTCAACTCGAGTTTCAATCTCAATTCCAAACCCTTAACTCACCAATCCAATTTACTTAACCTCGTTAAGTTTCATCCATAAACTTCATTAATTAATTAATTTCAATTTCATTTTTCTTTCAAAAGTTTTATTTATCTTGTTTTTAATTTTAACGATCGGTCCATTATAATTCAACATTCTTTTTCCTGGGAGTTTTTAAACCACTTTGTTTTTCTCAAAAAAATCAAATAATCCTTTTCAAAATTCAAACAACTTGTTTTTGCAAAACATTTCCAAAACAAAAAAATTATGTAGTGATCCATCACTTACAACTCGAAAATAAACACTGATGATGTCATGATCATCATCGGAATCTATTTCCAGCTATCGAAGTGAGTTCAATACTTTATCACTTTCAAAACCATATCTAAACACTTCCATTTTGAAATTCATTTCAAAATACCATTTACAATGCTTTAAAATAATTTAAAATCTCCCAGGATTTTAAAATTCTCTTATATCCAATCCATATTCATTTACAAACACTTATTCAAATTCCCAGAGTTTTAATTTCAATTCTGACTTAAATTCAGATTTAATTCATTTCAATTCCATATATTTCACTTATATGAATTCTAATTGGTTATATAACAATTCCGTTATAACCTTATCTGATTATAATAACAACCAATACATCCAATAAATTATAATATTTCCAATATTTATATTTTCTTTATATCAAAACATAATTTGGGTAAAATTATTTCATTTACCCTCGTTTCAAAACATATTGTGTCTGTCCATCGTATTCAAGTGTTTATAAACCCTATCGACATAGTGGATCAAATTGATCGACCAGAACCCATAAACAACTCAACCAATAAATCACCAAAATATAAAAACATTTTTTTATATATATCAAATAACAAATACGCGCTCATATATATACACTCAAACTCAATCTAGGGTTTAAATAACCCCATCTCTACTGAGTCACGCCACAGAGCCAAGGTAATTACTTAACCTTAAGATCTGATACCACTGTAACGACCCCAGTTTTCGCGATCCTGAGTAATCGATATAAACTCAATGTCGACTATCCAAGCATCGGAAACGCCGGATAGTCCATGAATGAAATTAGAGGGCCAGAATAGATAAGATAGAAACTTAGAATAGAAGAAGAAGAACATACATCATTATCAGAGTGACACGAAACTCACAGCGGAACGAATAATATATAATAGATACATAACTTTGAAATAAAACTAGTATATGTGTAACGACCCAGAGTTTTCGTGATCCTGAGTAATTGACATAAACTCAGAGTCGATTATCCAAGCATTGGAAACATTGGATAGTCCATGAAAGAAATTAGAGGGTGAGAATAGACAAGATAGAAACTTAGAATAGAAGAAGAGGAACATACATCATCATCAGAGTAACACGAAACTCACAGCGGAACGAACAATATATAATAGATACATAACTTTGAAATAAAACTAGTATATGTATACAATAACATTATCAGAGTACAACACTTATAACATAGTGGAAATAACAATAGCTATATAGTCATGAAGCCTCCTGCTCCAAGCTCTCGGTATATCTGTAAAATCTCGACTACTTGACTGCCCGTACAAATTTTAGCATCCAAGAGTTTAGGGAAACAAAACAAAATAAACTCTGGGTCAGTCATGGGACTGGTGTGAGTAAACTCCAACCATTTATTTAACTTTTAAAATTATTTTAAAATCCATACTCTTCTAATATTATAATAATGTCTAAATCAAATAAATAGAAATCTAGTGGAACGCTTTCATCTTACATTCCACATATATAGTAATCAAAAACTGCTGGCGCTTATTGGTTAATGAATTCCAACTGGCAAGGTATGGGACCACCTTCCAACAGTGTATCTCTAGAGAGGAATACACCGGATCTTGTAACCAAGGCTAAACATGACCGGTCACTCATTTCGCTTGAGTGTACTGAATGTATTATCACCAACGGTTGGGATTAGCAATCGTTTCCCGAAAGGGACAGCGTCGAAATAGATTATAAAAGTAAAATGGAATTTCTCTATATCAAGTGACAAAACACCCTAATTGGCAGCTAACCACTTAGCCATGCGACTTACCCGATTTTATATCATTTCCTGGTGGTGAGGCTAGAGGCCATAACGTATATATCACACCTTTATTTACTTTGAGTGTCACATCGTCATACCCGCCCAATCACAAATTGATTTCTCTAAACATATCACGGGTAAACATCTAAGAGAAACGAATTCCTCCGCCACCAAACATAAATATGTTTGAATAGATCAACTTACGCAATCCATTAAATATACTCCGTCAAACATTCTTCCATACAATTCGTCCAGGGACTGGAAAGATCGAAGGCACTATTCTGTAAATCCATCTCGGGCAATTTCTACCTAGGATTTACTGAACAGTCCTTGCAAAACTCTGTCTTCAATTATCTTTGTCATATTTGATTCGCAACACTAATGCCGTACGGAGTGGTTTTCAGATAATATATCTGATCTCGGTCTCTCCGTATTGATAACGGAAATGGTCAAAATCTTTGATAGTCGGCGATTTAACTATCAAAGGAAAACATGTGTACAAACAATGGTTGTATTCCCAAATGGAAATCTTACCGATCAATCATCATTTCATTTCCCAATTTCCCATTTACCTTTTACATATATTCATAATTCCTTATTTTCTAAAATTAGAAAATATACGTTATTAGCTTTGGAAAACGTTTCCATTTCTGATTCATGCATCAATATCTTCTCACCTCTATTAGTCTCTAACTGTAAACTAGTAAGAAAACAACTTCCTAAGTATAAACCTCGAAGGCCGAAACCAACATCAGATCGATACCTAGAATGCCATTCAACTCAACTAATTTCCAGTCAGTTTCTAATTTCTGTAATTCCATTTAAATTCCTAATTCAAACCCCAAAATTCTTTTATAATATTTTATTCTGTAAAATATTTATTTAAATCCTTTGTTCACATTAAATGTGAATAATATTTCTTCTATGCAATCAAAATAGTTTGATTCTGTATTTAAAAACAATATCTCAAAGCCGAATTCTATTTATATTTTTATTTGTACAATTATTCATATGAATCTCCTTTTTATTTCTAACTCTTAAATCTCATTTACAATTCCCTTTATATAATTCTATTTATTCTATACAAATCCTTTTATATAACTTTATTTATTCTATATAAATCCTTTTATATAATTCTATTTATTTTATATAAATCCTTTTATATAATTCTATATATTTTATATAAAAATGTTTCATTTTCAATATTCACTTTGAAAAAATCCTTTTATACATTCCAGTAATTCATATGGTATTTAAAATACCAAATAACATGACCAGTGTCATCATAATCAATCATAGATTATATATTACATCGTATATCACAATATATGAAAACAAACGGTATTATAAATACTGAGAAATCCAGTTGGATCCCTCCAACCTGTTTTCCCTGCATCACAGATGTTAAAGAATATAAATAACATCGATTTCATTACAATATGAAATATTCCGATTGCAACAACCCGCATTTTACGTATCGAGAGATCGTAAAATATTTTTATTTCATTCTTTGAGGGTTGGATCATTCTCATCTTTTGATATGTTGCTTATGGGGATGTGAGACATGCCCATTATTTTTATCGATTTTATTTGTGACCATTTTGCCCCTCTCAGCCTTGCATAGGGCATAACTTTTGACTCGGGTCGAAACAGAGGGTGAGACCTATGCCATTGGAAAGGAATTGATGATTGTCATTCCATAGAGTGGTTACATTAAGGATTTGGCTCAGTGGTTTGGGAGAAATCGCTATTTTAAGGTTTTTCAGTTGGTTATTCGGGTTTTGGAGCCTTAGTGGAATCCTATAAATAGGAGGTGAGAGTGGAGGGAAAAGGTTTACTTTCCCATTCTCTCATTTGGAGGCATTAATCTCCTTCTTCCTCTAACACCTTTCCACCATTAAAATCCAAATCCAAGGGAGGAAATCGAAGATCTACACCATTCAAGGCAAAATCTACATCATTTCAAAGGCGAATTCATCGGATCGAGGAGTTTGATTTGAAGTGCTCGTTGTCCGGATCCTTATTTCTATCATTTTAGGTTGTTTTGGCAAATCGGTGAGTGATTTACATCTCTCACAGGAATGCAATAAAGTATATGAGTGTTTGTGCATGTTTCTCGTCAAATTAGAATATTTTACCATAGATTTGCACCATTATATATTCATTTTCATATGCACCACCCTATGATCTAATCTAACAAGTTTTAGTCATTAATTTCATGTCATATTACATGTTTATGTTAGTTAGATCTCTCATTTTGATCATATGTTCATTTTAAATGGTTGTTGGTGAGATTTACATCATTTTTGTGGTAATATGTGGTTAGTAATGTTATGATTTGTTTATGATTGTGTTTGATTATTTTGGTTGAGTTAGTTTTATAGGATTTGTCGTTTGGCGAAGTTTTGGTCAAAATCGGAGTTGAATTGTAATATGCAGAAGTTGGCTCGACCCTAGGAATGAATCGGTCCAAATCTGCGATGGATTTGTGACGGAATGAGTCAATCCAGGTCTGCGATGGATCTGTGACGGAATGGACCGGTCCAGATCTACGATGGATCTGTGATGGAATGGATCGGTCAAGATATGCAATGGATTAGTGACGGAATGGATCGGTCATGAAGGGATGGATCGGTCAGATTTGTGATGGATCTGTGACGAAATGATTAGTGATGGATCGGCTGAGTTTGTGATGGATCGGTCATGGAGGGATGGATGGATCAGTCATGGATCTGGGTGGGATGGATCAGACGGATTTGTGACGGGTCGGTCAGTGAAGGATTAGTGACGAGTCGGTCAGTGACGGATCTGTGATGGATCAGTGACGGATTGATGCAGAATTGAACCAGGGGATATGATAGCATTTTGGAAGTGTTGTAGAAGGCTGTTTTGACATTTTAGTCAGTTTTTCATAGCGAAAAGGTTGGAGATGCTATAAAATGTAGTATCGACCAAACAAAGCTTGTTTTTGAGTCAACAATGGTTCTAGCTTCGACACGAGTTCAAGTAGGAAGGCTCGAAGTGTTGAAAGGTGTTCGTTGATCAGGATAGAACAATGAGTGAGGTAACAACTCAAAGGTTGTGGGTTGGTGGATAATGGTTGCTCGAGAAGGTCGGTTGAGCAGTAAATAGCCGTCAAGGTTGGACGACTAGAGATATTGAAGGCCGAGAGATTATCGTTGTCGTAAGTTCTAGCAGGCTCAAAGCAGGGGTACGATGGGCACCCAAAAGACCGATTGTAGGTCGGGTACCTTAGGAATCGTTGAAAGGCCTAGTTGTCAAGGTTGGACGTTGTCAAGGTTGGACATATGGAGTTTATGCTAGAACTGGGGTTACCATTAGCCCTTGACAAATGACAAGGTTGGTCGTCATACGATTAACGGTGGTTTCAAAGCAGGATTGGCGGTGATGGTCAGACTCAGTCATGGATGATTGGTTGTTCTGTTTGTACTATCTCACATGGGTTATCCAAAGTCGAGGGAGATGTTCTTTGAGTGCCTAACTGATATTGGTTTGGGACTCTATGGAGAGTGCTTGGGGAATGTCAAACTCGTTTAGGGTTGTCTGTGTGAGACTTATATAATATGGATGTTATGAGTGCTTTCCGTGATTGAATGGGGGTTTTGGTTTCCTTGAATGAATGATTGAATTGTTTATAGTAAAGGCTATCACTGTCCGAAAGATAAGGTTGAGTTCTCTGGTGTCGTGGGTAGATTAGTATGCTTATCTATCCCTTCTCATATACTTTATTGTTGAAGTTTGTTAGTTTTTTTATCGCTCACTAAGACTGTTGTCTGACTTAAGGTTTTATGTTTCCTCTTATTACCTTGGGCTATTCATCCGATTGTTGGATGGGCAAACTAAGTAGCAGGTGACAGGTAGCTTAAGTGAGAACGGTGTTGCTGGTAGGAGGTGAGCAGGAGGTTGACATACTATCTTTACTACTATTTAGTATTTGTTTCCGCTGTGTGCTATTTCCACTAGTGTTGTAGTGAGGCAAATTGTACAAATACTACTGTTGTTATCCTCTTGTATGGGATATTACTTTTCGATTGTATGAAAGTCCAGTGTTTCTGCTTCACTATCAGAACCTGTTGAATATGTTCTATTATATTTTATCCTTGCGTTGTGAGTTTACGATGGGTTTCTCTTACGTTTATCTACTCTGGTGATCGTCCATAGCTGCCTTGCACACCTTTTAGTGCACTATTACTCTTGTATAGGGGGGGTTATGGGCGGTTGTCACATCGATAAACAGAATCAATATTTGATTTACAATTTATATATATATCGTTATCTATAATTTTAACCAATAAATCAGCAACTCAACCAAACAACAATACACAATAATCAATCATCATTTATCAACACTAGATTATATTTATAAAAATATAAACTATATAGAGTTAGTGATATTTACTCATATTGGTCGGTTATCGTTAAATAACGATAACTGTCGATTGATTCAAACAAATAATTTATTTCACTATAAATTGTAACGAGCTCCAATCCACTTCCACTCAGTTCCATTGTGCAGCCCTCGACCATACGATCCCAACGGATCTGACCGTTCGCAAAATTGATGACGTATGTTCACGATACAATTTTTATAAGTTTATACACTATAAAATTTAAATCTAACTTTATTTTATTTAACCATTTGGGCTCACCCTCACAAACCAGCCCATTTAAAGTCCCGCACCAACCTATATGAGGACTCTTCTTCCCCGAACCAAGAAAGCACACTTCAGACAACTTCGGATACCATTCCAGCGATTTTCCATCTCTTTTTTCTCAATAAATACTTCGTGATTCTTCAAATAGATCAAAGCATTGAACTCCCCTCCACCTTCTATGCATCTTCCACTCAAAATTGCCAAGCACGTACGCATGAAGAGGTTTGCGTCATTCACTGTGTTATGTGAACTTCCGACATTTTTCCTCACCGTTAAACCTTAGACTCCGTCCACCCGAACGCCTCCTCACTAGATGATCACTGCAATGCCCAAACCTCACGATGATGACTCCAATGCCACAAAATTGGAACCCTAGGTGGTCACTGCGCGAGATGTGGCTTCAGGAGAACACATCGAATCATATGAAAATTATACCAGTGGAAAGCTATTGAGAAGAGGAGTGTAGAAATGTGGGTTTTGAGATTTATCCATTTACTATTGATTTTTCTATAAATTTCGAAGCTCCGGATATGTTTGATGTAAAAAGAAAAACAACGGCACTAAGTTTTGTTGACCAACCAGAAGAAAATGAATTAGGTGTACAAGGGTGTAAGTATATTTAAAGGGAAATTTTTTATATATTTTATTGATTATTATATTTAGTTTAAATCAACCGCTATATGTATTTACTGTTTAAAAATTCCTATGATCACACATCACACCTAAAAATCACGAAAATGGACGTACACCTCGACATTACGGACCAAAGAAAACTTGTTTTGTCGAATTCCGACTCCGTTTGCTCAGTATTTTTAACCATCAAAATACTGATTGTTTTTCACATTAAAAATCCGTACGGCCACATACTGATCCAAAAATTACGGAAATTGAAATCTAGCAGTAATTTTATATTTTAGATCCAACAAAATTAGTTTCGTCGAAAACGGA
Organism: Allium sativum; assembly: GCA_030737875.1. Lineage (NCBI taxonomy): Eukaryota > Viridiplantae > Streptophyta > Magnoliopsida > Asparagales > Amaryllidaceae > Allium > Allium sativum. Next base: position 602,750,184 of record CM060926.1, on the reverse strand, counting down.
GCTCGTTTGCAAAAATGGCTATTTTTAAAGCTTTAAATAAACCCATTTAAATATTAATATATTTAAAAATAATTAAATTAATATTATCGTATATATTCACATAGAATATGATACAACCCCAAAATATTCCTATCTGAATTTATAACTCGACATTTCAAATCCAGATTAAATCAATATTCAATTTATTTTGAAAATCCATTAATAATTTAAATAAATCATTATAAATTATAAAGGAATTCCATAGTGACTTTTCGAAAATTTGATTTGGACACAAATCAAAATCTACACGACGAAATCTTGATTTTTCTCTTCCATTAGAAAAATATACTTCACCAGATTCGAACGTTTCTTGTTTCACAGAAATCCGACTTAAAATGGATTCTGTATATTCGTTTAAAGTTCAAAACGCCAAATTACGAAATGTCGCGCCATTTCGAGCTCGATTATAATTATAATTTAATTATATGTTCAAAATTCGTTTATATAATATATTCGTTAATATAATTCAACTTTAAACTGAATTATATATTATAAATGATCCAATTCACACCATATTGCGAATTCTACTATTTCCTACTATTCTGGAATTTAAATAATTATTTAATTACTATACTAATTAATTATTCAATATAATTTAATTAAACAACCATATAAATTACCAAACCATTATTTAAATAATTAAATAAATAAATTATTATACCGTAAAAATAGGGGACATTACAATATATATACAGTAACATTATCAGAGTACAACACTTACAACACAGTGGAAATAACAATAGCTATATAGTCCTGAAGCCTCCTGCTCCAAGCTCCCAGTATATCGGTAAAATCCCGAGTACTTGACTGCCCGTACAAAATTGGGCACCCAAGAGTTTAGGGAAAACAACACAAAATAAACTCCGGGTCAGTCATGGGACTGGTATGAGTAAACAATTTAAAACAGCTTGAGAAATTAAACGATATCTCATAAGACCACGCCGTATAACACGGAACGGGTTTTTCCCTTAAGAGAATCTGAAACACTTGATCTAACATTTCAAAAATCCTTTTGAAAAAAACGATGATCTTTATATCAAAAATCTTTTGATATTATAATAGTGTCTATCAACCATAATATAATAATCATCTAGCAGAATGCTTTCATATCACATTCCACATACATAATATATAATCAAAAGCCGGAGGCGCTTACTGGTTAATGAATTCCAACTGGCAAGGTATGGGACCATCTTCCGACAGTGTATCTCTAGAGGAAAATAAACCGGGTTCAACAAGAACATCTTGCAACCCAGGATAAACATGACCTGTCACTCATTTCGCTTGAGTGTACCGAATATATTACCACTAAAGGTTGGGATCAACAACCGTTTCCCAAAAAAGACAGCATCGAAATAGATTATAGAAGTAAATGGAATTTCTCTAGATCAGGTGACAATACACCCTAATTGGAAGCTAACCACTTAGCCATGCGACCTACCTGATTTTATACCATTTCCTGGTTGTGAGGCTAGAGGCCACGCTTATCTCTGACATATCACACATTTATTCACTTTGAATGTCACATCGTCATACCCGCCAAATCACAAATTGATTTCTCCAAACATACCACAGGTATACAACTAAGAGAAACGAATTCCTTCGCCACCAAATGTAAATACTTTTGAAGAGATCAACTTACGCGATCTATTAACTACACTTTGTCAGACATTCTTCCATACAGGTCGTCCTGGGATTGTACAGACCGAAGACACTATTCTGTAAATAGGACATCCCTTGCATAACTCTGTCTTCAATTATCTTCATCATATTTGATTCGTAATGCTAATGCCATACGGAGTGGTTTTAGATAATGTATCTGATCTTAGTGTCTCCATATTGACAACGGAAATGGTCAAAATCTTTGATAGTCGGTGATTTAACAATCAAAAGAAAACATGTGTACAAACAACGGTCGTATTCCCAAATGGAAATCTTACGGATCAATCATCATTTCATTTCTCAATTTCCTATTTAGCGTTTCCGTATATTCATAAATTCCTTATTTTCTAAAATTAGAAAATATACATTATTAACTTTGGAAAACGTTTCCATTGATGATTCACGCATCAATATCTTCTCAGCTGTATTAGTCTCTAATTGTAAACTAGTAAGAGAACAACTTCACATGTATAAACCCCGAAGGCCGAAACCAACATCAGATCATAACAAGAAAGCTATTCAACTCGATTGATTTCCAGTCAGTTTCTAATTCATTTAACTCCATTTTAAATCCCTATTTCAAAACCCAATTTCCTTTATAAAAGTTTTAATTTCAAATATTTACTTTAATCCATTATTCACATTGAATATAAACAATATTTCTTTATATACTCCAAACAATCTGATTCCATATTTGAAAATAATAACCAAATTCCAAATTCTATTTAATCTCTATTTGTAGAATTATTTATACAAAATCCTTTCTTTAACTTCTAACACTTAAATCTCATTTATAATTCCCTTTATATAATTCTATTCATTCTATATAAATCCTTTTATATAATTCCATTCATTCTATATAAATCCTTTTATATAATCCTACTCATTCTATATAAATATTTCATTTTCAATATTCACTTTGAAAATTTCCTTTTTACATTCTAGTATTTCGTATGGTATTTAAAATATCAAATTACATGACTAGTGTCATCATAATCAATCACAAATTATATATCACATTATATATCACAATATATGAAAACAAACAGTATTATAAATATTGAGGAATCCAGTTGGATCCCTCCAACCTGTTTCCCTGCATCCACAGATGTTAAACAATATAAATTACATCGATTTCATTTCAATATGAAATATTCTGATAAACAGAATCAGTATTTGATTAACGATTTATATACATATCATTATCTATAATTTCAACCAATAAATCAGCAATTTAACCAAACAATCAACACACAGCAATCAATCATCATTTATAAACACTAGATTATATTTACAAAAATATAAGCTATACAAAGTTAGTGAGATTTACTCACATTGGACGATCATTGTTAAATAACGATAACTGTCAGTTGATTCAAATCCGACATCTTATTTCGCTATAAATTGAAACGAGCTCCAATTCACTCCCGGCCAGTTCCATTGTGTAGTGTCCATCGATACGATCCTAACGAATCTTGTTTCACTGAATTCGGTTAACATATTAATAAGATGTGCATTTTATAAGTTAAAAAACAATTTAACTTAATTAAATAAATAAATAACTGATACGCTTTACTGTATATGTTATGGCCCATTCACCATTTCTAAGGCCCATTCACCTTTCTAAGGCCCAGACCCGCATCATCAGTTCTCCTCCTGAAAAGCTTCGATCCCGTTCTCTTTGCCATTGACGACACTTCGATGTTCCGCAACTCCTCACCTCTTCAATGAAAAATCAAACAAAAATCACCATCCGTCTCCACTCATAAATCTCGTCAATCTCGTACCCTTGTTGTAAAACTTGATCTTCGTTTTATCATCTGCGTTAAACAGCTCAGATCCACGAACTACGGTGAAGCATCAAACTTGTTTATCACCATTTCTTCCTAAAAACTCCTCGTAGGTGCGGTTTAACCCCCTTAATCCAAAAACTAACTCGAATTTGTGAATACCAGCTTCTAATCCCTAAAACCGATTAACCTTACGTTTACGCCGAACAATCCCAGTGCCAAGAATGGTGTTCGAACACGAAGAAAACCATACTGCATTGAAGAGTAGCGCTTCAAGAGTCTTAAAACATTTATCTCAAATTTTTTAGAGGAGTATAAGATTTATTATATATTTTTAAACTCCACATTTCATTTTCTGGTTTGGAAAGAACTCGCGGCACAAAACATTGACTAGAGAAAGATGAGAATTAGGGTTAAGGGAAGTAGTTGGATAGTTATAGGACAATTTAAATAATTTTATATTTTATATTTTATTTATTTATAATCAATCGTTGCTTATGTTTAGCTTCTAAAAATTCATACAATCACATATGATATCCAAAAATCATGGAAATGGACATACAACTAGAGTTCAGCATTACGGACCCATCAAAACTTGTTTCGTCGAATTCCGATTTCGTTTGCTCACACAGCGTATTTTTAAAGTCAAATAATTGACTGTTTTTCACATTAAAATCACGTACGGCCACATATTAATTCCAAAAATCATGAAATTTTAAATCTAGCAATAATTTAATATTCCGAATCCAACAAAATTAGTTTCATCGAAAACGGAGGTCATTTGCAAAACTGGCTATTTTCTAAGCTCTAAATAAACTCATCTAAATATTAATATATTTAAATTTAATATTAATAAATCAATATTATCGTATATATTCCCAATATAATATCATACAACTCCAAAATATTCCTATCTGAGTTTATAACTCGATATTTCAAATCCAGTGTTAAATCGTATTGAAAAATCCATTTATAATATAAATAAATTGTTATAAATTATAAAGGAATTCCATAACGACTTTTTGAAAATTTGATTTGGACATAACTCACAATCTACCTAATGAAATCCCAATTTTTCTCTTCCATTAGAAAAATATACTTCTCCAGCTCCGAACGTTTCTTGTTTCACAGAAATCCAATTTAAAACGGATTCTGTATATTCAATTGAAGTTCGAATCGCCAAGTTACGAACTGCAATGCCATTTCTAGCTCGATATTAATTATAGTATAATTATATGTTCAACTGTCATTTATATAATATATTCGTTAATATAATTCAACTCTTAACTCAATTATATATTATATATGATCCAATTCACAAAATGTTGTGAATTCCACTATTTCCGACTATTTCGAAAATGAAATATATTATTCTATTATTTATATTAATTAAATATTCAATATAATTTAATTAAATTACCATTTGAATCTCTAAATCACTATTTAAATAATTAAATTAATTAATTATTATACCGCAAAAATATGGGACATTACACTTCTTACACCAATTCTTCAAGCTTTTCAACAATTAAGTGCATCAATTCCATTCATCATAAATAACCTGAAAACGCAACTATAAATACGCAGTATAAATTATTTTTAAGAGAAAATAAGATAAATTAGCTGATAAAATATACACATTTACGTGTATATCAAATACCCCCACACTTATCTTTTTATTCGTCCTCGAATAAAGTAAAAAAAAGTAAGATAAATCCGTTTTCGTAGGGAGCATGATTGCATTGAGCATATGCAACAAGCATTTAAACCTCTAGGTGTCCCGGACGAGTGTTGTCTCGTGAGGGTTTTCAGCGAATACTATCCACAAAATCCAATGGTTGAATGCAAAAAATTATTTACAAAATGCAAGATTAGAAAATATTTACTAGACGAATGCAAGCTTTTAAAGGAATATTTACAAATGGATAATTTACTTTTAAATATTACATGAATGAGTTAACACAAATTTGGGTCGTCACTATGAAATTTGAGTCCATTACTAATCAAAAATTCAAACAAAAGTCATTTTATCGTTACAAACTCCTCCAGCTTGACCAGTTGTTTTGGTAGGAACATAGTGCAAATATGAAATAGATTCTATAATCAATATCAATAATCGTAAAACGGCATCTCAACTTCTTTTTTGTTAACAAGTTAGGTCGAATAAGTGAAGAGTGTGCTTGGATTTCAAGTGCTTACTTTCTCTTTATTACAGAATATTTTTCATTATTACTATTTACAAGCACCTAACCAAAAAGACCAAGGTATACCACCCGTGAGGGTTTGGGACAGAGCTTGGCGGATTGTGCAGACCGACGCTGACTTTGTCAACTAGATGTCGGTAATCCTTAGGTGTCCAACTCATAAAATGAGACCAAGATATACTAAGATTGACATTGTCAACAAGGTGTCAGGAAGAGCTTGGCGGGTTTGCACACCAATGCGAGATGTACTAGCAATGTTGGATACCCTTAGATTAATATATTCAAACATTCTTTTTTTTTTCTCTATTTTTTTACAATAAGAGAGAGAGTTAAGAGAGGATATCTTAGCACAACTTCACTTAAAGGATCTAAAATGTTATCGCAAGTAGTCTAAATCAACCATTCATTTAATCGGACTACAATTCAGGAAACATTTCATACTTATCACATACGAATTTCTCAATATACCAGTTACACCAAATTTGCTCATAATTCAGACTTTCCTTTCGTTATTTGTTAAGAGAAGTAAATCTCCAAACATTTTAATTGAACGACCAAAATTGTATGCTAATTCCATCATGTCTTATTTAAAAGTAAACAGAGATGCGAAATTCTTTTTTTAAAAGAAAAAGGGGGAAAAATGAAAAAATAAAATAAAATATGCAAACTTAAACTATGCAAAATAGAATGACTATGCAAAATAGAATGAAAATCAGACTCCCGCCACACTTGATTTCGACCGTGTCTCCACAATCAATGCATGACACACAGAGTGAACGGAAGAGGTATATTTACATATGTACAAAAGAGGATTAGTACGACTTACCAAATGTGCGTTCAGAAAATATGCAGTCATTGAATAGATGAACTGGTCCACGATGGACCAATGGATCAGCCTAACTAAGATTATGAGACACAGCTTAAGCACAGAAAACCAAATCATAAAGAATTTTATATCACATTTCAGATTTGAAAAAACAAATTTTGTTTTTTCAAAAGTTTGAGCTGCTAATTTTAAAATTTTGAGCTTACAATTGATCCGAAAATCGAATTGAATTTCTATAGCAACTACAGAGAGGTCAGTGAACTGGGGTTCAGAAAAAGTTTCAAAAACAAAGTTTGACTAGTTCAAATGATGTATAAATTGAGAGATATGTGCGTCGTTCTCACTCCCACACTTATTTTGAGAAATATTGTTTAGTTTTTCTCTGATATTTGAAATTTTGTTGACTGAAGGTTCATTCGTAAACCTAAAGTTAAAACCAAACAAATGAATTTTCAATAAATTTCGAAATCGTGTTTTCTCAAAAACAGTGTTATTCCAGAAATAGTTCATATACTATAGAAATTTATCATTGAAAAACAAGTGATCACAGTGAGGTTCAGTTGAAACGATCAAGTCGCAATGAGTTTTGTAACACCCCACCTCTGCCAGGGTGTCTCTTGCAAGCACTCTGACTTTGGAGGGCGTTTGAATCAGGTAAACATGCATAATGATATATCAAGGCAGAACAAGAACATATGTATATATGTAAACAGAGTAAATAACATAGATAAAACAGCGGAAGATTTCAAACCATTTCAAAACCAGTCTGGTACAACATAATGTCAACTTTCCAAATAAACAAATCTAGATAAAACAACATCAACTGAAAAACTGAAATACATAAATACTAATCCCCAAAAGAAGTGATAGCCATAGCTAGCTTCATGTCGAACCGTACATGAGCTAAATCCCACAAGCAAGCGGTCAGAAATCCAGCTAAGCTCCAATATTCCCTCCCTGAGAACCTGGGGGGGAAACGGAAGAAAAGAGGCGAAAGAAAACAGGTCAGTCAAAAAGACTGAGTAAGCCCTACTACAATCATTGTAAACTGATAAAGTTAACTGGCATGATAAAAGCTGAGATGAAACATAAGGATAACTACATACTAGCATGATGACTAACTAACAAGGTAGATAAAGGTGTCATCGCATAATCAGGATTAAGGTTTTGCACCACAGGTGTACTAGCAAACTAACATGTCTTGAATAAACAAATATTGATCCCTTGGCCCAAGCTTTGGCCCAATAACATGAAATGACCCTAATACAAGGTCCAACCAAACGGTCTAGTCGATCGGCTCCCTAAGCCTAACTCGTCACATGTTGGTGTCAATGCGGCCCAAACATAATTGTAGTCAGACTGTGCCGGGTCTCCCGTCGGGTGTATCAAGCCCTAGGGTGGCAACCCCTGGACACCATAAACATGAGTGCACAATCTCGATCTACTGGTACCCGTGCATGATTTCCCCGGCTTCGGACTATGTGCACGACCATGGTCCGCCCGGAACTACACCGGCGTACCCTCTGCCGTCGCTTTTGGTCACTTACCTCCAGTCCAGTAATTGTGCCCCCACCCTAGCCTAGTCCCTAGGGTCATGATGATACTATCTTGGGATTACTGCTGGAGTGGGCCCCCATTGCTAGGATTTTTCTAATGGGTTAAGTACGGTTTAACCCTCTTGCTAATCATGGATTAACTTGGTTAAGTGTAACGATGAGTTCACGACTTAACCCCGATTAATCTACCGAGCCCAAATTGGTTAAGTACTAAGTGGACCATGACTTAACCCTAATCACAAGGCATTAATTAATTTAATGCGCCTTAACCTCTCACATTAGACCTTGATGTGGTTACTAGTTAAGCCGGGCGGGTCCGGGTAGCTTTACACCACAACTTGGTCTAACCTCGGGTTAAGGGTACAATATGACCAACTTCTCACATTGGGTCCTATTGTTTGTAGCAACTAGTTAAGCCGGTCGGTTCCGGGTAGGTTTACGCTACAAACTCAACCCAACCTCGAGTTGGCCACACTTATCTTTTCTAAGTGTCATGTCCATCATGTTTCCAAAACATGTTACAAGTTTTCAAGCAATTGGGTAGACCTAACTTAATAGGTAAATTCCCAATGGGTAGACCTAACTTAATAGGTAAATTCCCAAGCTTATGTTTTTATGTCTTTTAAGTTTACCCAACCCCCAAACGCAATCCCATCGCTTACATATCGCAATAGCGCATACAGGATAGAAAGAGGGAACTTGGCATAATCATGACATAAAGGTGTTGAAGCCACAAGTTTAACATGGTGGCATATAAAATGTTCATGTGTTCATATACTTGCATATTACATATTTTGGCCTCAAAAGCATGCATAATACCAAACTTAGCATATTGGTGATACATGGTGATAAATGACATGTAGAAATGGCCATAAGTTCGCATTTAGCCTCACATGCAAGTTATCATAAGAGATATGATAACTTACATGTTGCCAAAATGCAACCTTTGGCATAAAGCTTGAAGCTTTATGTTCATAAACCCAAGATAAGCTTGCATAACATGATAGCATGAACAAAATGTTCAACCCAAACTTGCATAGCATAACTTGCATATCATATGACAACTTGCATATCAAACTTGCGTAACATAACATGATGAACTTGCATATCATATCATAGCATACTTGCATAAAATGATAAACTTGCATATTACATCATAGAAAACTTGCATAACCTGATAAACTTGCATATTACATCATAGAAAACTTGCATAACATGATAAACTTGCATATTACATCATAGAAAACTTGCATAACATGATAAACTTGCATATTACATCATAGAAAACGTGCATATCATACATTTAACTTTAGAGTTTAAGTATGAAAGTAGAATAGGGCTTACAATGCTTAAGAAGTCACAAAAATATGACAAAGCCCTTATGAAATCAATTAAACCCAAAATGCAAGCAAAACCCTTGAGCCAAAATGATCAAGACTCTTTCTTTATGATGCAAATATATAAACTTGACCTGAATGCAAGCTAATGATGCTCATACAAGTTTGAAAACACTTGTATGCATGGAAAATCACTTAGGAATTTATTTAGGAATTTTATGAAGAGAGTGGAGGCCATGAGAGGATTGATTTTGCCATAGTTTAGTTGTAGGATAGATTAATGTTGATTTAGGGCTAGGTTAGGGCCTTATTTATAGATTAGGCAAGTGTTTTAGGCCATAGGATTAAACCCTAGTTGCAATCTTAGCCCTTAAAACTGAATCTGGCCCCCAAGCTCAACACAATCTCAAAATGGTGCACCAGGCTAAACAGCCCGGCTGGACCAAGTCGACCGCCAAGTCGACAGGGCTGTCGACTTGGGTCCAACCAAGTCGACTCCCAAGTCGACAGGGCTGTCGACTTGGGTACTCTGGCGGGAATTTTCCCGCCTGGCCCAAACTGGCCCAAGTTTCCAAATTCAAACTTGAATTTGAAATCTGTTTTTGCTTTGGAATTTTCTGAAAACTTCGTTGGGCCTAAATCGGGTCATACGAACTCCGATTTTCGAAAACTCGGACTCTATTTCGCGTATTTTTCTGAGACGAACGCAATGGCATAGCCCGTTTCCCTTGATTCAGATTTTATAATTAAATTCTGCCTCGATTTACGTTATAACAGGTTATTGAAAATACGGGTTGTTACATTCTCCCCTCCTTAAAGGATTTCGTCCCCGAAATCTTCAAGTTAGGAAGAACGTATCCTACCATCCAATCATCCATCTACTCAAAACATCATCCACGAGCAAGCATTGTCCTCACAAGATCCTAAATGTTGTATGAGCATATGCAAAGGTGTGTGTATATGTACTTATCTAATGCAAATATCATCAATGCAAATTATGTTAGTGAAATGAATCCATATGTATGCAATTCCTAACATAATGTATAGCATCTATATGTGTGCACATAACATACATCCATATGCAACATCCATGTGATAACACAAAAAATTTCATCCATGAATAAGCGTAAACACTCATGCATATGCAATATGAGGAGTGTGTGAGCCGATCTAGTGCCTAACGTGTATAATGCATCCACGAGTAACCACTTGCAAACACTTGCAACCACTTGCAACCATCAAGCATAACATGTTTCAAACACATGTTTCATCCAAAGGGTTTCTACCTAAGGTTCTCATGACAAGATTAACACGATAAACTAGATAAACATGGATAGCAAAGAGAAAGATATGCTAACAAAGAAAAGAGATTGAGAGTGTACCCTCAAAAAGGAATGGATAAAGCCCACGCATCTTCTCCTCGGTTTCCCAAGTTGCATCTTCTTCGGCTTCACCCCATTGAACCTTCACCAACTTGACCTCTCGATTCCTTAGCTTCTTGGTCTCCGTCCCCAAGATACGAATCGGAGCTCTCCTCAAGGTAGCCTCTTTCTCCACTTCCACATCTTTCAGAACACTTAGCTCAACAACCTCTGTTGATTCATGTAAACATTTCCGGAGATGCTAGACATGAAAAACATCGTGTACTCCAGCAAGCTTCTCGGGCAACTCCACTCTATAAGCCATCTGCCCGATCCTCTCTATAATAGGGAATGGTCCAACAAACCTCGGTGCCAACTTCCCAACGGCTCCGAATCGGACCACATTCCGCAAAGGAGAAACCTTCACGAAAACCATATCCCCAACATCAAACTCCAAATCAGTTCTTCGCTTGTCAGCATAGGATTTCTGTCGGTCTTGGGCCGCTTTCATCCGTCTCCGAATCAACTCGACCTTCTCGGATGTATCTCTGATCAGATCAGGCCCAAGTATAAGCTTATCTGTAGTCTCCCACCAACATGTAGGCGACTTGCACGGCCTCCCATATAAAGCTTCGAATGGTGCCATCCCTATGCTTGCCTGATAACTGTTATTATATGCAAACTCAACAAGAGGAAGATGGTCTTCCCAAGTACCACCAAAATCCAGAATATAAAGCCTCAACAGATCCTCGAGTACCCTATTCACCCTTTCGGTTTGACCGTCCGTCTGTGGGTAATAAGCCGTACTTAGATTCAACCTTGTGCCCATAGCTTCTTGCAAGCTATTCCAGAATTGACTTGTAAAGATTGGGTCACGGTCACTGACTATACTAGAAGGGACTCCATGTAGTCTCAAAATCTCACGAAGATATACAGACGCTAGCCAAGATGCGGTCCTCTTGCTCTTTACCGGAATGAAATGAGCACTCTTCGTAAGTCTATCCACAATAACCCAAATGCTTGTATTCCCTTTTCTTGACCTTGGTAACCCATCGATAAAATCCATGGAAATACTCTCCCACTTCCAAAGTGGAACGTCTAGAGGATGCAATAGCCCACCGGGCTTCTTCGACTCGGCCTTAACTTGCTGGCAAATGATACATCTAGAGACAAACTCTGCCACATCCTTCTTCATCCCAGGCCAAAAGAAAACGTGTTTCATATCTTTATACATCTTATCTCCGCCTGGATGTATAGTCAACTTAGAGCGATGCGCTTCCTCAAGAACCTTTCTTACCAAATCTTCTACCATGGGAACACATAACCTTCCGTCTCTCCTCAGCCAACCCTTGTCATCAATAGAATATCGAGCGAGATGACTTGATGTCTCTCCTCGAATCAGCTTATCCATAATCTCAACTATCTGAGGGTCTTCTCTCTGCGAAGCCCCAACTTGATCAAGAAGGGTAGGTCTGAGTTCCAGAGATGCTAAAGAACCGGTCATCGACTCAACCGCCAAAGAGAAATCAAAGGTTGCCACATACTCTAAATTCTTCATCTCAACGAATAGAGGACTTAGGGTCAACCTTCTTCTACTCAATGCATCAGCTACCACATTCCCCTTGCCAGGGGTATAGGCTATCTCAAAATCGTAGGACGCCAAGAATTCCATCCATCTTTGTTGCCTCAGATTCAGATCCTCCTGAGTAAAGAGATACTTCAATGACTTGTGTTCGGTATAAAGCTCAAATCTTTCGCCTAGAAGATAATGGCGCCAAGCCTTGAGTGCATATACTATTGCTGCCAACTCTAAGTCATGAGTGGGATAATTCTTCTCATGCACTTTGAGTTGTCTACCGCCAAAGCATATCACTCTTCCTTCTTGCATCAACACAGCTCCTAACCCCGTGCCACATGCATCGGTGTATACTGTAAATAACTTCCCTTCATCGGGCAAAGCTAGAACAGGTGCTGATGTAAGAGCTCTCTTGAGCTTCTGAAAAGCAAGCTCGCATTCTATGCTCCAAGCAAAAACTAAATTCTTCTTCATCAATTTTGTGAGAGGAGCGGATATCTTTGCGAAGTCCTTGATGAACTTCCGGTAAAAACCCGCAAGACCTAGAAAACTTCTCACTTCGGTTGCATTCCTTGGAGTCTTCCAATCCTGAACTGCAACTACCTTGGCGGGATCCACCGCTAAGCCTTGCTTAGATACTATATGCCCAAGGAATCTAACTTCCCTTCTCCAAAAGTGACACTTGGAGAACTTGGCCTTCAACTGATGCGCTCTAAGCGTATCCATCACCTCCATGAGATGCCTTGCGTGCTCTTCCTCATTCTTAGAGAAGATCAGAATATCATCTACGAAGACCACGACAAACTTGTTCAAGAACTCCCTGAACAACCTACTCATCAAGTCCACGAAATATGCGGGTGCATTAGTCAAGCCGAACGTCATGACAAGCCATTCGAAGAATCCATCTGGAGTTCTGAACGCAGTCTTGTCTATACTATCTTCAGCTACCCTGAGCTGATGGAATCCCGTAGCAAGATCAAGCTGAGAGAAAACAGAAGCACCGACAAGCTGGTCAAAGAGATCATCAATCCTCGGTAACGGGTGTCTGTTCTTCTTAGTCAGCTTATTCAACTCTCGATAGTCAACACAAAGTCGGAGAGAACCATCTGCCTTGGTAGCAAATACCACAGGCGCTCCCCATTCAGATATACTTCGTCTAATGAAGTTCTTCTCAAGCAACTCCTTCACTTGCTTACTTAGCTCTCGCCTTTCACGCGGAGCCATGTGCCGAACGGGCAAAGAAACCGGCTTTGCATTATCCACCAGATAAATGCGGAAATCAATCTCTCGCTTAGGGGGCAACCCCCTAACTTCATCGAAAACATCCGGATACTCTCGAACCACTCTCACAGACTGAAGAGTTTCCATTGACGAGTCGAGTGATTCAAGATAGCATAACATGACGGGACCTCTCGGATCACAAGAAATCTCTAGGGTGTTTCCGAGGCGAGTCACGAGCCTCACAACCCTATGCTCACAATCAAGAATGGCTCCATATCTGGACAGCCAATCCATGCCCAATATCAATCCATATCCCCTAAAACCAAGAACATAAGCACTGCACAAGAACTCTACACTCAGTATAGAGATCCTCAAATCCCCACATATCATAGACAGATGGGCGGAACCCCCAATAGGATTTGAGACACAGACGGGATCATCTACCAAGCTAGTACTAAGGTGCAAACTATCAACAAGATCAGATGAGATAAAGCTATGCGATGCACCAGAATCAAACAAGGTACGAACTGGAAAATCAGAAATATATACAAGGCTCTCAACAGAAATACTACCTCGATCGGGAACTGGAGCGACATTGAGAGCATGAACTTGCCCTCCTGAAGGTCCAGCACGCTAAGTCTGACCCTGGCCTTGCCCTTGCTTCCTCGGGCAATCCTTACTGAAATGTCCAGTCTCACCGCAGAAAAAGCATCCACCATTCTTCCTTTTCCTCTTCTTACAATCCTTAATAAGATGCCCAACTGAACCGCAATAATGGCACTTCCCCTTGTTGTTCTTGCCCTTGTTGTTGTTCCCTTTGTTGCCTTGACCCTTGTTCTTGTTCTTGTTCTGATTGCCTTGACTGCTTTGACCACTTGGATTACCCTGATTTCCTTTTTCCTGGGAATCAGTCTTCTTGGCTTGAGTATCATTTATCTTGGTTTCTTTCTTGACATCTCCCTGAAGTAACGCCATATCAACCAAACTCTCAAATGTGGCCCCATGGGGAATATGTGACATAGCCAATCCCTACAACGGCTCATTCAATCCTCTAGCAAAACGAAGAGCCTTCTTCTGAGGAGTATTCACCATATCCAAGCCAAAACGAGCTAACTGATTGAACTTGTTCACATTTTCTTTGACAGACATATCTCCTTGTCTCAAAGTTATGAACCTCTCCATTTGCAGATTCTCCTCAGCAGAACATAGAAACTTAAGCATGAACCTTGCCCTGAAATCGGCCCAAGTCTCAACAGGCCTAGTACCATTGGTGACTTCCCACCAATAAGCGGCTTCATCCTTCATAAGCCAAACCGCCAACAAGATCTTCCTCTGATCGTCTAACCCAAAGATAGCAAACAAATCCTCGGTCTCTTTCAACTAATTTCTGGCCTCTACAAAAGTCTCAGTGCCTTGAAAGTTCTTGCCACCCATTGCTTTGAAATCCTTGCAAGTCTTTGCGAAGTCAGCTTGAGGATGCTAAGGGGGAGGAGGAAGAGGAACCTCAGCGATAGGAGGAGGAGGAACATTAACTACCGGAGGAGGAGGAGGAGGAACATTAACTACCGGAGGAGGAGGAGGAGGAACATTAACTACCGGAGAAGGAGGAGGAGGAACATTAACTACTGGAGGAGGAGGAGGAGGGACATCTGCGGGGCCGGCTTCGGTCGCCCTAGCCTCCAAAAGTCTCCTATACCAAACAGGTACGTGCACTCCCTCCGGAATAGCAAAGTTATCGGCCATACTGAAAATGAAGAAAAAGACAGATTCAGAATGGAGAAAAACGAAGGAATTTTGCTAATGGCTTTTTGGGGAATAGCCTTTAAAATAAACTAGACTTTTCTTTGGAAAATACTTTATACTTAGTTTTGAAAATAGTTTTCCAAAAGTTTTCTAAAAACCCTTTTTGTTCCTTCTCGTAAACCTTATGCTCTGATACCAAATGTAACACCCCACCTCCGCCAGGGTGTCTCTTGCAAGCACTCTGACTTTGGAGGGCGTTTGAATCAGGTAAACATGCATAATGATATATCAAGGCAGAACAAGAACATATGTATATATGTAAACAGAGTAAATAACATAGATAAAACAGCGGAAGATTTCAAACCATTTCAAAACCAGTCTGGTACAACATAATGTCAACTTTCCAAATAAACAAGTCTAGATAAAACAACATCAACTGAAAAACTGAAATACATAAATACTAATCCCCAAAAGAAGTGATAGCCATAGCTAGCTTCATGTCGAACCGTACATGAGCTAAATCCCACAAGCAAGCGGTCAGAAATCCAGCTAAGCTCCAATATTCCCTCCCTGAGAACCTGGGGGGGAAACGGAAGAAAAGAGGCAAAAGAAAACAGGTCAGTCAAAAAGACTGAGTAAGCCCTACTACAATCAATGTAAACTGATAAAGTTAACTGGCATGATGAAAGCTGAGATGAAACATAAGGATAACTACATACTAGCATGATGACTAACTAACAAGGTAGATAAAGGTGTCATCGCATAATCAGGATTAAGGTTTTGCACCACAGGTGTACTAGCAAACTAACATGCCTTGATATATCATTATGCATGTTTACCTGATTCAAACGCCCTCCAAAGTCAGAGTGCTTGCAAGAGACACCCTGGCGGAGGTGGGGTGTTACAAGTTTCAACAGTTTCAGAAAAATCGTTATTGTGCTTAAGATCACATTCAACAGTTTCATTGTTTTCAACCTCAAGAACTTCAAAGTTTTCAAATGTTTCAATTTCATTTTCAGACCCAAAAGCATTATCGTCAATCAGTTTAAGAAGTTTTCGCTCATCAAAGTCGTCCTCACCTAAACAATTGTTAACAACTTCATCATTTTTGTCATGTTGACAATCTAAAGTTGCTAAATTTACAAAATTTCCAGAATTAAAGAGAGGAAGATCAAATTGAAGATTGACGTCATCGTTTTTATTACGACCCGAACTTCCCCGGTGAGGAAAGAGCGGATACTTCGAGAACAAGCCACATCGGAACGCAGGCAGAAGAACATTTCATTGTTTATTACAACAATTCCATCAGAATACAAGAATATATAGAGTAAGAATAAATATTACACAGAAAATATCAGAGATTTAAATTACATTTACATACATCGCAGTGGAAAAATAATACAATACACAACTAGAAGTAATACACGGATACAGAGCTTTCTGAGTATCGCTCCAGCTGTAAATCAGGATCCTGTGAATATAAATCTGCAAAACCAAAACTACTAGCGTCCCATGTCGAAAATAAGGGCACCCAGAGTTTAGGTTAAAACAATAAACTCCAGGTCAATCATAGGACTGGTGTGAGAACTAAAACAGTTATTAATTCAATTTTTAAAGTTAGGTAAATCAAGGTACCACGCCGTATAATACGGAACGGGTTTCCTCCCAAGAACACCAGTGCATAAAACAATAGCGCAATGCTAAATAAAGGACAATGAAGCTATTATAAGACCCAGGTCCCATCACACAATGAAACACAAACTGGAGGATAGGGTTTTACCTTATAATAGCCAAAGAATGCTTGATACGTTTAAAACCGATTATTTTGATAGTACAATAAGTGTATAGTGTCAAAACCAATTTCAATAATAAGTATCAATCATAGGCGGCATGAATGCCCTATACCACTATGTCGCCATATATAGGTTTACAACTAAAACCGCAAAGTGTCGTATTGGAAATTGGATTTCCATCTATGAACCGAGGCTAGGGATCATCCTCTACCGATTCGAGACAATCTAGCCTACCATGTCTCAGGCAAGCGCGCAGGCAAGCCTTGGAGCAACAGGGTCGGTCCACTCGATGTGGATTAAAATTAAACCCTGGACACTACGTTTCCCCGCCCTATGGGGCATAAATGAGCCTAATGACTCCATCGATCCCGGATCGACCGATATATCCGAGGCACCTCGCAACAGCAACAACCGCACAGGTGAAAAGTACATAAATGTCAGCCAGTTTAAGCACTGACACCACCACTAGCTAGAAAGAAACGCATGCCCTCCCTGCCGTCCTCTCCCGTTTCTGGTTCACAACCGGGGTGTGGGGCTCGCGAATCAATGTTACACAAACCTATGCCACACAGGCGGTGCTTTGATCATCAACCACAAGACTTTTCTTTTCAACAGAAGCCTTGATCAATTGCCACTTAGGCATGCCACACAGGCAATTCAGTCCATGCGATTGATATCCATCAATATATAACCCCTGAGCTCGTACGTCTCAGAGAAGGGAGTTAAGCAAGAGAATAAATTCTCCGCCGCCAAACAGATATATATTTAATAGAAATCAATCACACAAAATAAAATCCAATGTCAGACACACAGTCCATTTACAAGTTCGTTCTGGGTCTGAACGAAACTGGAGGCACCTTGTACCTCGCATATCCATCGATCTCCAATTACGTCTGGACGATCACCGACTGACTCCCTCCTCTTGGGTGTACAGCTCAATCAAGATCATCAGTAATCACCCAAACGATGTGAAGACCTCCGGTCTTCGACCACCATCTTCATCCTCGACACCACGTCGAATCAGTTATTCAGAATGGGATAAACCCGGTCTTTCTGAATAACTCTCATATATAATAAACAAGTGTTACACAAACACAACATACGCCTCGTTCCAATTCAAAATATTCTTTTATTCAAATATTCTTATACTTTGGGAAAGATTCCCATTAATTTTATCAAAGATAAATTCTTTAAATTTATTCTTTAATTTTCCTTCGAATATCAATTCAAACTAGTCGGGATTAGCGAACCACACCGAAGTAATCATTTATTCTATTTCCCAATCCCAACCTATATATCCCATGAAGTAAAACTGGTCATACTTCAAATCTAACACCATGGTGTTATCGGTAAATTCAATTACCATTTCACATTCAAATCTAATTAAAGATTTAACTATCGCCTGGAGTAAAACTGGTAATACTCCATTCTCGTTCTTTTCAATCTAATTAAAGATTCTTTAAAACTCCACTTAGTTTTAATCTTTAACTGGGTTAAAGAATCAATGTCCTTTAAAACACGGTTCACGATAAACCCAAAATCATATTCCATTCTATCAGCCTTTAACAGTAAAATAGCAAGTGGGCAATTCCCTAAGTATTAACCCCGAAGGCCGAAACCAACATCAGATCAATACCCAGGAAACCATTCAGCTTAACTAATCTCCAGTTACTTTCTGATTTTCTTGACTTAGTTGGGTCTAAGAACAGTATTATTGAAGATACCGTTCATGACAACCCAAAATCACATTCCATTAATTATCCGGTTAAAGAATAAGTGTTATTTAAACCGCCGTTCATGATAAACCCAAAAATCAATTCAAATTCAATTCCAATTAAATACCATTTAATTGGTACACTTCATTAAATCTAAATAAAAAGATTTAATCTTTTCTCAACTAGGTTTAAGAATAGTGTTAATGAAGATGCCATTCACGACAAACCCAAATCACATTTGATATTAAATACAAGGCTCTGAATAGAAAATATATCGGCTTATATTCAATACCAAATTCTACGACCAACAAATATCGTATTGGAAATAACGATATAAATATATCTTTCAAATTCCCATAACAATATCTGTATCATCACGAAAATCCAACATCGAAATATTCCAAAGACAATTTCGATTCAAATCCATTCCAATTCGATTATTGGAAGTTCTGGTTATTTTCAAAACCATTTCAAATCCACTTTATTTATTTGAAAAATAAATAGAATTATAATTCTAGTTCAAAACTAGTTCATTTCGATAAAAATATATTTTTACCTTTTCAAATATAGAGTTTTTCATCCCAATTCTTCACAAATCATTTCTTATGATTTTACACAAATTATTACTATTTTTAATAATTTTATCAAGGCTCGTACAGTCGATTTCCGTCAACGGCCATCGACCTGCACTTACAGCGACCTTTTCCAAATTTGATTTGGACATAATTCCAAATCCAACCGTTAGATTTCAAATTTCTAATATTCATTGGAAAGCTCTTTTTGATACGAACCCAAGGTTCCGGTTTTAGGAGAATCCGATGGTCGGATCTCCCGTAATGTCTGTTCGAAGTCAATGGTCGAAATTCACGAACTACCGCAGCGCGGCGCGTTCTATTCAGGCCATTATATTATATATATAATATATATTTCGTCGATTTCTATTTAAAACGAATTTTATAAATCGTTTTAAATTCGTTTCAAAAACAATTTCAACTTTCATTTCAAATTCAAATCCAAATTGAATTTTTCCTTATAAATTCATTTCAAATTCATTTCAATTCGAATTCATTTTCTATTCAATTCAATTCCAATTCATTTTCTACTCAATTCAATTCGATTTCATTTTCTATTTAATATCAAAATCGAATATTTCATATACATGACAATTTTATGCAGTGTATATATATATGTTAAAAATTATATTTTTAACAATCAACTCATTTTCACATTTCATATATATATATCGTTTTCATTTCATATATACATCGCTTTCACATTTTATATATATATTGTTTTCATTTTATATATATATCGTTTTCATTTCATATATATATATATATATTATTTCCACCTTTCATATATATAATATTTTCACTTTTCAATATATACGATATTTTCACTTTCAATATATACGATATTTTCACTTTTCAATATATACGATATTTTCACTTTCAATATATACGATATTTTCACTTTCAACATATACGATATTTTCACTTTCAACATATACGATATTTTCACTTTCAATATATACGATATTTTCACTTTCAATATATACGATATTTTCACTTTCAATATATACAATATTTTCACTTTCAATATATACGATATTTATTTATTTCACATCGTATATATATTTTATACACTCCTAATATATATAATTCATTTCACATCAATTTTCACACAGAATACAACCAAACAAACAAGACGTCCATGGTCTTTGGACGACGGGGAATAGTTCATATATGCAGTTATGAAATAAATAACTGTACAGAAAATTTAAAGTGAGAGAATTCTCACATTGACTGGTTTGAAATCTTTAAATAACGATTATTTTAATATAATTAAACCGGCATTTAATCATATCAAAAATCCCAATATCTTCAGTTGCTCTTCTAGTTTGCTCTATGTTGTAGTGCTCATCTAGAGTGTTCCAACGCATTTTTGTTTGTCGAATTTTGATCTGTTATGAGCAAGTTATAATATTTTAAACTTTGAATAATTAATAGTGTAATTAGCTAGGATAATTATATAATTAAATTACACTTAACAATATCAGGCCGCCTAATCCATCTTCCTCGTTCAGTAATACGCGATTCACCGAACCCATACTTTGATATCTAGGGATCAAAAAACCCAACACCGCACAAGGCCGGAGCATGATCGGACTACTCCCCTCGAAGCGTCGTGGCGAGCTCTACCACCACCGAAAGGAGCGGCCAGCTCGCGCCTGCCATGGCGCCAGAAAATGCGATGGAAAACCATGACTTTGGGTAGCAAATTTGAACAGAATACCACTCGATATCCGATCTCGACCGTATCACTTGAAAGATCACTTTGTGTAGATCGATTTTGTCTTTAGGGGTTTCAATTTTTATCGAGAGGAGGGGGAGATCGAGGGCGAAGTTCTCTGGTGCGATTTTAGCCCTTGGACAATCTTCTGGCGGCGGGTTGGTAAAAAGGGATAAGGGTTTCTTAGTTTGGGCCCCCTTTTATATAAATTATTTAATATTTTTAAATTCCCAAAAAGTTGATTTTACACCAAACCCCAAATCAAACCCAACGACTGTCGTCCCTAGCTAATTACCCGCATTTCGAACACAATGGGATATGTCACGTAGGCCAATTCGGTCGTTTCGATCAGTTTTCGCCAAAATCAACATATAACTCTATATATTGAATTTGAACGCGCATTTCAATTAACTGGGGCCACATACGAACTTTAAAAATTCTAGAAAAATATTTTCTAACTTCGTATTGACGATACGGTCCTAAAAAAACTAATTTCATCAAATTCTGAGACCGTTTGAAAAATGGTCATTTTCCAGTTGATCAAAATTGACAAAACACGTTTTACTTCGCCATGCTCACATATTGATTTGAAAATTACGAATTTTGGAATCTAGCAATAACTTGACATCACGGATCCAACAAAAGTGGTTTCATCGAAAACCGAGGTCATTTGCAAAATTTCCATTTTTAAGGGCTTTATATATATATTAAAATATATATAAATTCCAAAGCGACTTTTCTGAATTTTAAACTGGACATATCTTTCAACTTCTAAAGTGAAATCTCAGTTTCTTACATCCGTTAGAAAGATATCATCAAACAGATTTAGATATTTCTAGTTTCGTTCAATTCCGACTTAAAACGAATTCTGTATATTCATTTGAAATCGAATTTTCGAACTGGAGCGCCATTTTCAATTCCTTTTATATTTAAAAATAAATTTTTATATTCTAATGACGACGTATATAAATATATACATTCAAATTCCATTCAAAATAAATTTCTCATCGTTATTATTTAAAATAATTCATTTAAATAATCAAAATTCGCTAAAATTGCCGAAATAAAAATTTTAAATTAGCCCGAATTTCCGGGTTATTACAGTTTTCAAGATAATTTAAATTCAAATCAATCACAGAGCTTACAATAACTTCATTAAGATTTTCATCAATTTCAAAAGTTGTTATTTGAAAATCATCGATTTTGGTAAAAGATGTACTATCATTCGAATCACCACACGTTCGGTTTTGATTAGTTTGTTTTTCACGAAAATTCATGTAGTCTTGAAGCAATAAATTCGTGTGATTATCGTGAATTTCATTTATTTGTGCAACAAAATCAAATTTATAATTATTTACATGAGAATTTTCAATTTGAAATTGTTGAGAACAAAAATTTTCAGTTGCACCACAATTGAAATTATTCCCATTGCCAAAATCATTTGGAAAATTATTCACATTTCCATTTTGAATTTGAAATTCATTTTTGAGTTCGAAATTGATTTGGCAAGGGTTATAATCAAAATCATTTGAATTTGGAAGTGAATTCAAATTTTGATTATTTTGAAAATTTTGACTTGAATTGTTGCACATTAATTCAATTAATCTTTGACTTGATTTATTAAATCTTTGACTTTCTTCACGTAGAGCTTGAACACTTATTTCAAGACTTGAGGGTTGATCATCATTTTGAAAATTTGGTGATGTACAATCAGGATTATTTTGAAAAGTTGGTGGCGTAAAATCCAAATTGCTTGTACAATAGTTGTTATTAAAATATCCATATGAATTTGGTGTAAAATTATATGGATTATATTGATTTTCACAACTATCGTAAAATCCGTAGGAACAAGGGAATTGAGACATTTTTCAAAAGAATTTTGTTTTATTGGTTTTTTTTTATATAAGCATGAACCTAATGCAACTATATGAATGCAAACTACCTATGTACAAATTTTCTAAATTATATAATGACGGTTAGATTAATTTCAACAAAAGATTTCTCAGTCAGTTAACGGGAAGGAGTTATCGGTGCACAAGGAATCACCCTAGAAATGCAACCGAAGGTTTAAGTACCTTCAGAGGAACAACCGATATAATATTTATGAATCACCATAATATTTATAAATGGTTATTACTCTACCGTAGTCTATACACCGAAAAATAATCCGCTAGAAATAAACCAATTTGTCAAATATAATGAAATCGCTAGAAAATAAAAACAAAACTAAGATGACCGCAATTTTTTTTTTCCAGATAATTTAATCAATCACAGAATAAACAGTCTTAGAACAAGAAATTGTAGAAATAAATTTTTACAAGCAAGCTGCGGCACCTACACAAAATCTTTACAGGAAATTTTTTTTTTCAAGCAGCAGCAGCAGACCCTGTAGAGTTTAGAAAATTCTCACCTAGATCGGCAGTCCGTCCAGTGCAACTGAGTAGCGCTAGCGCGTTCACACCCCGCTTGGTGTGCAACCGCTCCAACCCATCTTGAGTCATCCTAGATTTACTATTGTCCCTTGATTTACTTGTTCGTTTTCTTGTTCCTTCCTTTGACCTTCGATTTGATGATTTTTTTCTGTTTGAAGATTTCACATTTTTTTGAAAAGGAATAAACAAAAGAAGAAAAAATAAATTGAAATTAAAACAAAACTAAGCTACAAAAAAAATCCAAGACTTTACAAAATCTAAGACCGGACTCAAACCATACAAAACTCACGCAAACATAACGTACACAATCACAAAAGTCAAAAGAAAGTAAAAAAGCCCAAATAAAACCTTAGTTCAATATGTTGCTTCTGTAAAATGCTAATGCCCCAAAATAAAAAATGCACCCTACCCTCAAAGAATACAAAATAATAGCAACTCTTCAGGAAACAAATCGCGAGTTCTAGTGATTGCGATTTTAGGTCTTTAAATTGGGTTTTCTTTGTTTGAAATTGGTTCTTCAAATTGGAGAAAAGAGAATGGTTTGTGGTCTCGTTTGATGAACTGGTTAGGGAGCAACGTCGAAATTGGTTGCTGCGATGGTGTATGGTAAGTGGGGTATGTCGGAGCTTGGGTTTGGCATTATCGGTTTTGTGGGCTTGGCTATGAGCGCCGTAATTCATGAGGCTAAGGGTTGCGATCAACTGGGTTAGGATTTTATGATCGCAAGAGGGGTTTTTTCATGGGGATTTGTTGTTGGGGTATCTGCGGCTTGCCTGGGGAGGATCGAGGGTGGAGAGAAGTGTTGCGAGTGAGCTTGTTGAAGTGGTGGGTTTGGTGGCATCAGTGAAGGTTTCGATGGTGGTTTTTTTTGGTTGCGCCTTGTACGAGCAGGAGGGGCGTTCAGGGTAGGTATTGTTGCTGGGTTTGTAAAGCGTGGCTTGGTGCAAGTGGTTATAGATTATCGAGGTGCAAATCTAGGCAAAACTTTGATGATACTAGAGTCTAATTGGGTACAAACTGGGGTGATGGTTGTACAGAGGAGTGAATTGCAAGCACCGATGGTAAGGTTTGTTTGTATTTGCTGTTGTGATTGTGACTATTGTGGACTGCGGTTTTGTTATGGTGGTATGTGGATTTATGAACAGTAGTGAGTCGACTGGCAGTGACTTGAACAGCCGGGATGAATTGTTGAGTAGGGTGATGACGTCAAAAGTTGATGAAAATGAGGGGAGTAGGACTGAAGGTTGAATGCAGTGAGTATGGCTTTGAAGCTGTGAACTTGTGGCGCGGAGTTGAGGAGTATGAGTTGAATGTGGTTTGTATGAATTGGGTGAAGGCTTGGTTGTTTGTGACTGGTGAAGGGGACTGTTTTGGTGATGGGGTATTTGACTTAGGTCAGTGGGTGGTTTTCTGGTTTGAAGGTTATATGAAGCAGGTTGTAAATGAGGCCTTGGTGATTTGTTTAGCAGTTTGTTTAATGTGGTTGTGATATGGTAGACGGTGGTTCCAGTGGGGTGTCAAAGGAAGATATGTGATTGGTTGGTTATGGTTTATGTAGGGACTCTGGATTTGTTTGAAGTGGTGATGGCTATGATCAAACTTGTGTTTGCAAATGGAGGTGGCGGCTTGAAATGCTCGGCAGCAGTGTGGAAGTATGGCTTTGGGTTTTGAAACAGGAGTTGTGGTCGTTCGGTTGTTTGTAGGGGTTTGCTGGTTGAACTTGTGGGTAGTATGGAAAGAAACAAAAATTGACAAAGGGTATTTTGCGTGATGAGGAGAGGGTAAATGATTGTGAAGAAGGTTTCAGGGTGGTGAATGGTATGTTGAGAAGAAAGTGGGAGATTGGTGTGGTCAGTCTGTATTTTTTGGTTGATGTAGGATGAGGGTTGGACTGTTTTGCGATGGTTTGCGCTGACTGTAAGGTGATGGTCAAACTAAAATGTGAACAATTGTAAGTGATGGGATTTGGACTTTGGATGAACTGAAGTGGCTGGTGTTTGGTTACTAGAGGTTGGAAATGACTGGTAGATTATGGTGGTAGGTAGCTTTGTGTGTGACGTTGGTATGTGATGGTTTACGGGTCTGGAGTTTGGGATGGTTGCTCTGATGGGAGTCAAGGGTGGAGAGCAGTTGTGGTTTTAAAGAAGGGTTGTTCTGGTCTTTTTGGTGGATTGCAGTTTGTATCGGAGGAGTTTTGTGAAGATGTGTGGAGTTTGGAAGAAGATATGATGTTGAAGTGAGGCTGAAGTGAAGATGAGGGGATGTGAGTATGAAGAAAGAAGTTTTTTAGGTGGAGTGACGTGATTTTTGGTGAGGATATTAGGGTATTAAGGCAGAAAACTGAAAGACAATTAACGAGGGAGACAAAAAGAAAAGGAAAGCAATAAATTGTTTTTATTGTTTTTTTCACACGAACTGTAAAGAGGAAAGAAGTAAATGGGAGAAAGAGAAGGAAAGAAATAAATGAAATTGAAAACAAAAAAATGGGAAAGAGATTGAAAACAAAAGGCAATTGTATATATATATTTTTTAAATGCAAGACACAAATATGGCAATGCAAACAAGGATGGGAAAACACAAATTCAAATGGAAAGTGAAATGATTAGTGCAAAATTAACAATGGGGATGATGAAATATACAAAATGCAACTTTTTTTCTCAAGAAAATACAACAAACAAAAATGGACAGACAAAACACACAAATGCAATTGAAACAAGATCAAATAAAACAAACACACAAATGCGCACATTTTTTTTAATAAAACAACAAAATTAATCCGGAGAACAAAATCAAAATCAAATTCCTTCCCTGGCAACGACGCCAAAAACTTGTTCGCTAAACGGATATTCTATTAAATTAGAAAACCATTAACATGAAATATCGTGATAATACCGCAAGTGCACGGCGTACAATTGTTAGTACGTGGTAAATACGAGTCGATCCACAGGAAAAGAAGTAATTTCAACCTTATTTAATCAAATTAAACCAAATTCGAGTGATGATTTAACTACAACTAAACTAGTAAATTAAAATTAATAAAAAAAACTACGAGATATATGGCAACTTAGGAATAAACTCACGTTCTAAATCTTGTAGTACAACTAGTTATGAAATTACGATCTCTCTTTTCTTTTTAGTCATTTGTGAATTTAGTTGATATGATTTTATAATAAGCATAGCTTATTCATGCTATTAACTAGCACAACATAAACTATCAAACTATATCAAACCCACTAAATCACCTTACTAGATCTAATGAAAAATGAATAAGTTGAAATCGAAATATACTTTAAGCATGGCCTATGAACTATTAACTAGAACTATAGACCATCAAAATTTTGATTTCAACCTCCACTTAATCACCATGACATCAACATGACATGAAGCACAAAAAGAGAGAAAGAAAAGATAAATAATGTTGCAAATACATGATGAAGAGAGCCACGTTACCCCTAAGTTGAAAGGGATTAGCCTCTCATGTTTATTATTCTAACAACGAACATAAATTGCAAAATAGAACAAAAAACAAGAGAAAACGAAAATAAAAATAAAATAAAGGACAATCTAATCTACTTGGAGAAAAGAAAATAACATGTAAATAAAAACTAAAAAGAAAAGGGAGAAGACTAATTTTATTCTGACAGAAGAAAGTTACTGAATAAAACCTAAGATTGAATGAATCCCAATGAACTAAATACAAGTGTATTTATAATTTCCCAGCCAAGACTAAGCGGCCTATTACACAATGTGGGACAAAAGCCCTTTTTCAAAATAACACATAAACCAACTAGCTAAGTGTGAAGCGCATGAATGGCTTTGCAAATGTCATAGCTTGTGGGCATCAAATGGTATCAACAGCAACTGTTTTGAGCATGAATAGGAACTCCATAACATCTGCGACATGCTATCTTTATGAAAAGGCATTGAATCATTAAAATATGTGGCAGAAAGTGATTGAATTGCAATATTTCTTCAAGCATTAGTCTAGTTTTCAAAATCGACACTCTTCTTACACCAATTCTTCAAGCTTTTCAAAAATCAAGTGCATCAATTCAATTCATTATAAACAACCTGAAAACGCAACTATAAATACACAGTATCAATTATTTTCAAGATAAAACAAGATAGATAAGCGGATAAAATATACACATTTACGTGAATATTAGTAGACTTGTCCTAGGGACAAGGGAATATTATAACTTAGGTTATAATAAACTAGTAAGGGAATGGGATAACTAGTGAGTTTAGTTAAGGGACACTTAATTGTAAATTAAGTAATCAGAAAAAGGGGAAAACCATAAACCAGTTAAGAAAAGGGAAAAATATTATGTACTTAATTATAAATTAAGTAATCAGTAAACTAGGAAGTCTGAAACTTGCTGATAAGAATAACATGTTCAGACTTGTCCTTGGGACAAAGGAAAATTAAAACATAGGTTATAATAAACGGGTGGAGAAACTTATTAATGGGCCTTAGTTAATATAACTGGGTTAATAAGTAAATAATGATAAGTTGTATTGATGTTGTAAAGTGGAACTATGACTAAATGAGAAAGGATGAGGAAAACTTATGAAATGAAATAAGTTATATTTAATCATAAATGGTAAGTGAGATTTTAATTGGAAAACATGTGAACTAAGAGATACTTAATAACATATTAAGTTTAACATTTTATTGGGACCTTGAAATCAAACAAGAATATTAAAGAGAATGTGGATTACAGACCTTGGGCCACAATCTGGAGAATAACGTGTTGTGGGCTTATTAATAAACTTAAATGGGTTAAGTTATAACTGAAATTAATAAGCAAGAGAAACTTGGTAATTTGAATAAGAATTCAATGTGAATGGGAATAGCCAATTTGAAAGGAAACCTAGTGAGGAAAAGTAAGCGCGTAAAAGAATGTTTAGACATAGGGTCTAACAACATATTAAAGTGAGGCCCTTGGACCAGTCCGTATGTTTGAGGCTGAATAACCCAACGGGGTAGATCATCGAGGTGTTATATGGCACGAGGGGAGTGCACATTCATCTGATTGTTCTGACGACTCCAAAGGACTGGAAGGGGAAGCACGCGGCTTCCTAAGGTATGTAAGGTGCTCCTAGTAGTTCTCTGTGCAGTTACAGATGTCTTAGGCTGTGCTCGCAGAGGTTGGGTCTGCGCGTAACCAGGTGGGTGGGCCTTGACTGCAGAAGCAGCTATGTAGTCAGAATGCTGTGACGTGGTGACACCAGGGTGATCCTATGGTTGCCTCAACAAGGAGTTAGAAGGTCACAACCAACAAGAATAGTGGATCGTGGGATAACCGTCATCGACAGCCAATGCGATGTGAAAAGACTAGAGCTAAACCCAAGATACCATTCACCCTTCACTATCGGGGCAAGGGGTTTAGGGGAGACGCAAAATGGATGTTTAGATTGTTGATTGTTAGGGGCATTCGCATAGCTCTTGTAGTCTTTACTAGTTAAGGAAGGGGCCGAGGTGGGGCCATAACCACTGTGAAAACAGACCCTAGGTATATTGTAACACCCCACATCCGTTAGTGTCACTCACAAAGGGAATGCACTAAGTTCTGTGGAGCATTTAGGGTAAAAGATGCAGATAAATTACAAGACAGACAGAAATTAAACAGCGGAAAATAAAACTTTGCTTTATTGATAAAATAATATGTACAATGATTTCTTTACAATATCAGAGTATCATCTGTCTTACAAAATAAAGAAGCATAAAATAACATTTATATTTCCCCAAATTTTAGCAAGAGCCAGCCATAGCATCTGATAAGAGAATCCAAGCAAACTTCGACAAATCTTCAAGCTGGGAAAGAGTGACAGTCCAACTTGACCTGAGCTATACTACTCCCTCCTCTACTACCTGGGGGGGAACGGAAGAAAAGAAGACGAAAGAAAAACAGAGTCAGACATATAGCCTGAGTAAGTTCAGTAACTTCTAGCATGTGAACATGGAAAAACAAAACGACATGAATTAACTGAATACAAGATTACACCATGACGATAGGGTCAACAAGATTAGACAAGGTAGTCACAAGATATGCTAAGATAAACTGAATACGCTCTAATACTTTCGCCGCTTTGCTATTTCCTTGTTATACTGGTTTCTATATCTCTGCACCGCCTAACTAGTGTCCCAACTAGTAACGATAACGTGATCCCAATCCCTGTATTTTCCATCGCCTTCAGGCATCCATTTATTTATTTGTTAACTAGATTTAATCTAGGGTTTCCTACCAAGTACTTTCCAGATTCCTCTAAAGTTTACGCTATCTGCTGAATGCTTCTCGGATTCAGGATTTATGCCACCTAGTTCATC
The DNA here is from genome assembly GCA_030737875.1 of Allium sativum. Classification (NCBI taxonomy): domain Eukaryota; kingdom Viridiplantae; phylum Streptophyta; class Magnoliopsida; order Asparagales; family Amaryllidaceae; genus Allium; species Allium sativum. Next base: position 602,720,306 of record CM060926.1, on the reverse strand, counting down.
TAGGAATTATGCTACCTGTCGAACGATGCCCCCAAGTCTAGGACACACTACCTAGAGTGGTATATGTTCCTATACTTCCCCACGCATGTATCGCGAATCGTTATCGCTTGTCTAGATGCACATGTCCCATAATGTGTGGTCCGAGTCCTGTGTCAGGGCAAATCAAGGAATACAGAACTCGGTCGGGAGCTTTCAGATATCTGCCGATGTAGGGGCTAAGGTCTGTTTTTATTCCAGTGGCTATGGTCCCACTTGACCCCTCCCTCAACTAATGAAAGGCACACCTTGTAAAATGAGAACTATACGCCGGCCCCCGGTGCCCCACTATCCTATGGCCATCCGCAACCATAACTAGATAGCAAGTATATGGTCTTTTGGAGTTCTCCGCCTTTCCGCTTCACGTATCTCGATTGACTCAAGATGGATGGTAGACGACGAGTCGCTATCACAGGGCTACCGTTTGCTCGCCGAATCACGCCGGTCCATCCTAGTCTTTAGGTTGCCATGTATTGCAACCAAGGCATACCCCTAGTTCTTCTACGCAGACCTTAACCTTTGTGGGCCCAGGCGGTTCATCTGCAGCCTCACAGAGGGATACCAAGAGTACCCTCACGTCCCCTCGAAGCCTCGGGCTTCGTAACCCAATTCGTTGGAGCCTTCTTTTTAACCAGACGGATGTTCGCTCCTCCTCGTGTTATACTAAGAATTACTACTTAGTTTTATTAACTAAGATTTAACACTTTGTTTCCAGAATCGTTATTTTCTTAACTAAGGTTTACTTAGTTCTCTATCCCGTCAATTTGGATTGGTTAAATGTCATAGTCAATTCAAGCTAACTTAACCCTCCTCATTTACCCTGTTAAACTGGTTAAGTGTTGTCAGTAACTCATGTTGACTTAACCCTACCACAAACCATGTTATATTGGTTAAGTATTTATTACTTAACCCTACCCATTCACCCTGTGTTGGTTAAGTGTTCCTTTTTAACTTAACCTTACCCGTCTGTTTTAACTAACATGTTATTATTAATGATTAAGTTTTATCCCTTCATGTTTTAGACTTAACCATATTCCTTTATCACAATCTGACGGTTAAGTGTTCAAGTTTACTTAACCCTACGGTCTGGTCCAGCTATCATGCTAAATTGGCTAAGTGTATTTACTTAACCCCAACCTCTAGTCTAGTTAACATGTTAATTTGGCTATGTGTATTAACTTTACTTAACCCCACTTTCTAGACTAATTAACATGTAAATTTGGCTAAGTGTTTTCTTATTTACTTAACCTCTACAAATCTTGTCTTATTACCATGAGCTTGGTTAAGTGTGCCTGTGGACTTAGCCCTCTGTTCTAGCTTAATTGTGCTTAAGTTGGTTAAGTGTTCCTATGGACTTAACCCTCCCATTCTAGCTTAACTATATGAACCTAACCCCACCTACCAGTCTTGTTATCATGTTGAGTTGGTTAGGTGTCTTATTAACTTAACCCTAGCATTCTTGTTCTAGCTTTAACTAAATAAATTAAAGCCACGACCACTCACATTAGACAGATATTGTTGCGATTACTGGATGTGCCGGTTGGTTCCGGGCAGGTTTACATCGCAACTCAGTCTAACCTCGGGTTAGGCCTATTCGTGTTTTATAGTTCAAAGGGTTTTGATTAATTTTCAAATCAGGTTTTGAAAGTGACCATCCCGTCTGTCGGATCGGTTAGGGATAGCCAGGGAGAGCAGGAAACTTGTATTTTCCAAACTCAAGCCTAGACACTATCCTCTCTGTCACCCTAGAACTTTTTGGTGTTTCATTAAAAGAGATGTCGTTAATAAATCTTTAATTTGTCTAGATCAATATTTCCTCGTTTAGGGCAAATTCTATAAGTAAATTAATCTTAATTTACTTATTTCCCAATTTCTCTTTTAATGTAAATTGTCAACATTTATTCTAACGGCCCTTTTCCCCTCTATATCATGTTTATGCTTTTTGGTATGTAAACCATACCAAATGAAGTGTCACTAACCATGATTCTGCTAATCCTGACAATTACCCCCAATTATGGCCAATTTCAAGTTTATGCCAATATACTTATCGAGCCAAATTAGCTAATCCAATTTTGATTTACATTCTGATTCACGTCAAACTAGACTTATTACTCTAGTTCACTATTCATGTAAATGCTAGATTTACACGTCAATACAAGATTCAAATTACACATCTTATAATTCATGTCAAATTTATCCAATTTGCATTTCCATGAACATGCCATAATACATGTTCCCAATTTATGCCAATTTCCAAATTAAACTACGTTTTAGTAAATTTCATATTTTGCCCCAAATCGCATTCCCACCGTTCGTAAAATCGTGTTTCAATCTAGATTATAGATAAATCTAGATTCGTAGCAAATAGGGAATGAACCAAAGATTGCTAGGAAAAGGATAGATATAGCAACTGGCATAAAATGGTTTTGAACAACGACGTAGTTTCAAGAACATGGGTAGACCTAACTTAATAGGCAAATTCCCAAGGTCTAAAACCAAGAATAGACAGAGTAGGTTCAAGAACATGGGTAGACCTAACTTAATAGGTAAATTCCCATAGTCTAAAACCAAAGAAAACCAAGGACAAGCAGAATAAATAATCGGGTTTAGCCCCAATCTCAAAATCACAGAACTTAAGCAACACTTTCCTAGTCATGAATCATGGAGGTTTAATCACAGATGTCCTTGTTATGTCATAGGCAATAGTTTATGTTAATCAAAGGCATAGGTTTTGTCAAGGAAGTAATCCTCATAGTCATAGTCACAATCATAGGCAATGTTCATAGTCATAGGCCGTGTCTATAGTCATAGGCAATGTCCATAGTCATAGGCAAATGTTCATAGTCATAGGCATATGGTTTTTAGGTCCATAGTTTCATAGTCACGGTCTTATTTGTCTTTGAATCATGACAGTTCTTAATTAGGTCCAAAGAGATAGGCACAGATTCGAATAGAAAGAAAGAGAATTAGCATATTCTTTTATACCTTTAATTTCATGTCATGAACAAAGAAAAACATTCAAATCTAGAAATAACTGACTTACAGAGATTTAGATTAGAAAAGAAAGATGGCGTTGCTATGATTCGTGTGACGTTGCTTGAAACCGTTGAATCAGCTTTTGATTCCCTTCTTGAAGCTTTAATCTTGATTTGAATCTCCAATTAGAAGAAGAACTATAACTTTTTTTAGTGGAGAATTGGATCTATTTTAATGGTGGAGGCTAGAGTAGAGAGAAGCAGTATGTAGATGCCTTAGAGAATTTGTGTGGAGGAACCCTTAGGTCTAAGCATTCTTTTATAGGTGTAGAGAGTGTTTTAGGGCCCTTAGATCATCATAGAAGCCATCAGAATCGCACAGGTCGAATACACATCATCCAACCACTCAAAAGGAGATACGTCAGCACAGAACACTCCAGAATTCGGTGCTGGATTAGTATGGGCGCACTTGGCAGGTGCGCCAGTGCATTTTTGTACTGGCGCACTTCACAAGTGCGCCAGTGCATTCTGGTCTGTTTCCAGTTTTTCTGCCTAACTTCGTTCGTCCATATCTTGGTCATACGGACTCCGATTTTCGAAAACTCAGACTCTATTTCGCGTATTTTTCCGAGACGAACGCAACGGCGTAGCCCGATTCTCTTGATTTTGACTTTAACTTTTAATTTTGCCTTGATTTGTAAATCTTAGTGTTACAGAATTACGGGGTGTTACATTCTCCCCCACTTAAAAGGATTTCGTCCCCGAAATCTTCAAGTTAGGAAGAATGTGTCCTACCATCCATTCACCCATCTACTCAACCATTCAACCACAGGCATTCATTGTCCTTAAAAGACTTCTAATGCTTTCATGTTCATATGCATAGTGTGTGTGTATGTCTTTATCTACTGTAAAATCAGGCGGTCTACTGATTCAGTCGACCTCCTTAATGCAAATCATGTCGGTGCCATGCGTCCAATCATGTATGCAAGCATCCCTAGTTATGTAAATACTACATGCTTGCACAACCATTCATCCCTATGCAACATCCATATGATAACATATCAAGTTCAACTTACAAACAAATACATATTTGTAAATGCAATATGCAAGCGTCCGAACTTGTTCTAGTGCCTAATACGTATGCATATGCATCCACGAGCAACCATTAGCAGCCACTTGCAACCATCAACCATAACATGTTTCAAATACATGTTTACATCCATTGGCTTCTACCTAAGGATCGAAGATACGACCTAGAGGATATACTTTGGAAAGAGAGAAACAATTATGCGTAAAGCTCCTAAACAAAGAAATCAAGGATGCACCCTTAAGAAAAAGGGTATGATGCTAGTATCTAGTCTTCTTGAGCTTTACTCTACTGTGTCTTAACTAATTTAACTTCACGATTGTGAAGTTTCTGATCTCTGTTTCCAAAATAAACATATGTCAATCACGGTACCAAGTGTACGTACTAAGATGATTAGAGGTTTCCCTCTTATCCACCATGCCATAACTATAAGGGTCGAAAGGTTACTACGTGCTTTTTAGAGTACCTGCCACAACTATTCATCTCTCACGCAAACCATCCTACTCGAACTCGACATTCCTCAAGTACAAGCCCCAAAGGCCTAAACCAATATCAGACAAGCACCCAAGGAATATCTCCTCCGAATTTAGACGACCTACGTGAGATGATATAAGCAAACCCGATAGCTATTCTCAAATCCCTACTAACCCAAAGTAAACTGGTCGGACCACCAATTGGATTTGAGACTCTAGTAGGATCTTTCTACTATACAAGTACTATGGTACAGAGACTCAACTATGGAAGTGGATATGAACAAATGAGAAGCGCTAGAACCTAAGGAAATAGTACGAACAGAAAACTAGACTCTTCCAACCGGACTACCTTTCTCCTAGGTACGCTTGGTGGCGAAAGCATGTACTTGTCCTTCTGAAAATCTCGTCCTCATTCTTGCCCTTGTCCTTAATAAATGCCCTATCATACCCTAATAAAGATACTTCATCTTGTCTTAGGTTTTATAATTCCTTCCTCCTTTGTGAGCTAAATCTGCATCCATGAATTCCTCATCCTAGGGTTGTGCCCCCTAGCCAAACTCCTCATCCCCTTCTGTGTGTAGTAATGTTGACAAATCTCTCGAAAATTGCCTCCATCGTCCGGAAAACCCTATAAACTTCGAAAGAAAACTGCTCGTAGATGAAACAACTACGGCTATGGATGGAAGCCGGGCACTACTTTGCCCTTCAATGAGGTTACCTCCCAGAAAGCCAGGAGCCCCAGAGACTCGAGAAAGAAGGAGACAAGAATTTAAATAGAGGAAGAGAAGATAGTGCGTATGGCTTTTGGGGAATATGCTTTTAAAACAAATCTTTTCTCTTGAAAATGCTTCTTTAAAAACCGTTTTGAAAATAATTTTTCAAATCCTTTATCTGATCTGGCAACCTTCAGCTCTGAAACCACATGTAACACCCCACATCCGTTAGTGTCACTCACAAAGGGAATGCACTAAGTTCTGTGGAGCATTTAGGGTAAAAGATGCAGATAAATTACAAGACAGACAGAAATTAAACAGCGGAAAATAAAACTTTGCTTTATTGATAAAATAATTTGTACAATGATTTCTTTACAATATCAGAGTATCATCTGTCTTACAAAATAAAGAAGCATAAAACAACATTTATATTTCCCCAAATTTTAGCAAGAGCCAGCCATAGCATCTGATAAGAGAATCCAAGCAAACTTCGACAAATCTTCAAGCTAGGAAAGAGTGACAGTCCAACTTGACCTGAGCTATACTACTCCCTCCTCAACTACCTGGGGGGGGGGAGGGACGAAAGAAAAGAAGACGAAAGAAAAACAGAGTCAGACATAAAGCCTGAGTAAGTTCAGTAACTTCTAGCATGTGAACATGGAAAAACAAAACGACATGAATTAACTGAATACAAGATTACACCATGACGATAGGGTCAACAAGATTAGACAAGGTAGTCACAAGATATGCTAAGATAAACTGGATACGCTCTAATACTTTCGCCGCTTCGCTATTTCCTTGTTATACTGGTTTCTATATCTCTGCACCGCCTAACTAGTGTCCCAACTAGTAACAATAACGTGATCCCAATCCCTGTATTTTCCATCGCCTTCAGGCATCCATTTATTTATTTGTTACCTAGATTTAATCTAGGGTTTCCTACCAAGTACTTTCCATATTCCTCTAAAGTTTACGCTATCTGCTGAATGCTTCTCGGATTCAGGATTTATGCCACCTAGTTCAACTAGGAATTATGTTACCTGTCGAACGATGCCCCCAAGTCTAGGACACACTACCTAGAGTGGTATATGTTCCTATACTTCCCCACGCATGTATCGCGAATCGTTATCGATTGTCTAGATGCACATGTCCCATAATGTGCGGTCCGAGTCCTGTGTCAGGGCAAATCAAGGAATACAGAACTCGGTCGGGAGCTTTCAGATATCTGCCGATGCGGACGCTAAGGTCTGTTTTTATTCCAGTGGATATGGTCCCACTTGACCCCTCCCTCAACTAATGAAAGGCACACCTTGTAAAATGAGAACTATACGCCGGCCCCCGGTGCCCCACTATCCTATGGCCATCCGCAACCATAACTAGATAGCAAGTATATGGTCTTTTGGAGTTCTCCGCCTTTCCGCTTCACGTATCTCGATTGACTCAAGATGGATGGTAGACGACGAGTCGCTATCACAGGGCTACCGTTTGCTCGCCGAATCACGCCGGTCCATCCTAGTCTTTAGGTTGCCATGTATTGCAACCAAGGCATACCCCTGGTTCTTCTACGCAGACCTTAATCTTTGTGGGCCCAGGCGGATCATCTGCAGCCTCACAGAGGGATACCAAGAGTACCCTCACGTCCCCTCGAAGCCTCGGGCTTCGTAACCCAATTCGTTGGAGCCTTCTTTTTAACCAGACGGACGTTCGCTCCTCCTCGTGTTATACTAAGAATTACTACTTAGTTTTATTAACTAAGATTTACCACTTAATTTCCAGAATCGTTGTTTTCTTAACTAAGGTTTACTTAGTTCTCTATCCCGTCAATTTGGATTGGTTAAATGTCATAGTCAATTCAAGCTAACTTAACCCTCCTCATTTACCCTGTTAAACTGGTTAAGTGTTGTCAGTAACTCATGTTGACTTAACCCTACCACAAACAAAGTTATATTGGTTAAGTATTTATTACTTAACCCTACCCATTCACCCTGTGTTGGTTAAGTGTTCCTTTTTAACTTAACCTTACCCGTCTGTTTTAACTAACATGTTATTATTAATAGTTAAGTATTATCCCTTCATGTTTTAGACTTAACCCTATTCCTTTATCACAATCTGACTGTTAAGTGTTCAAGTTTACTTAACCCTACGGTCTGGTCCAGCTATCATGCTAAATTGGCTAAGTGTATTTACTTAACCCCAACCTCTAGTCTAGTTAACATGTTAATTTGGCTAAGTGTATTAACTTTACTTAACCCCACTTTCTAGACTAGTTAACATGTAAATTTGGCTAAGTGTTTTCTTAGTTACTTAACCTCTACAAATCTTGTCTTATAACCATGAGCTTGGTTAAGTGTCCCTGTGGACTTAGCCCTCCGTTCTAGCTTAACTGTGCTTAAGTTGGTTAAGTGTTCCTATGGACTTAACCCTCCCATTCTAGCTTAACTATATGAACCTAACCCCACCTACCAGTCTTGTTATCATGTTGAGTTGGTTAGGTGTCTTAGTTAACTTAACCCTAGCATTCTTGTTCTAGCATTAACTAAATAAATTAAAGCCACGACCACTCACATTAGACAGATATTGTTCCGATTACTGGATGTGCCGGTTGGTTCCGGGCAGGTTTACATCGCAACTCGGTCTAACCTCGGGTTAGGCCTATTCGTGTTTTATAGTTCAAAGGGTTTTGATTAATTTTCAAATCAGGTTTTGAAAGTGACCATCCCGTCCGTCGGATCAGTTAGGGATAGCCAGGGAGAGCAGGAAACTTGTATTTTCCAAACTCAAGCCTAGACACTATCCTCTCTGTCACCCTAGAACTTTCTGGTGTTTCATTAAAAGAGATGTCATTAATAAATCTTTAATTTGTCTAGATCAATATTTCCTCATTTAGGGCAAATTCTATAAGTAAATTAATCCTAATTTACTTATTTCCCAATTTCTCTTTTAATGTAAATTGTCAACATTTATTCTTACGGCCCTTTTCCCCTCTATATCATTTATGCTTTTTGGTATGTAAACCATACCAAATGAAGTGTCACTAACCATGATTCTGCTAATCCTGACAATTACCCCCAATTATGGCCAATTTCAAGTTTATGCCAATATACTTATCGAGCCAAATTAGCTAATCCAATTCTGATTTATATTCTGATTCACGTCAAACTAGACTTATTACTCTAGTTCACTATTCATGTAAATGCTAGATTTACACGTCAATACAAGATTCAAATTACACATCTTATAATTCATGTCAAATTTATCCAATTTGCATTTCCATGAACATGCCATAATACATGTTCCCAATTTATGCCAATTTCCAAGTTAAACTACGTTTTAGTAAATTTCATATTTTGCCCCAAATCGCATTCCCACCGTTCGTAAAATCGTGTTTCAATCTAGATTATAGATAAATCTAGATTCGTAGCAAATAGGGAGTGAACCAAAGATTGCTAGGAAAAGGATAGATATAGCAACTGGCATAAAATGGTTTTGAACAACGACGTAGGTTCAAGAACATGGGTAGACCTAACTTAATAGGTAAATTCCCAAGGTCTAAAACCAAGAATAGACAGAGTAGGTTCAAGAACATGGGTAGACCTAACTTAATAGGTAAATTCCCATAGTCTAAAACCAAAGAAAACCAAGGACAAGCAGAATAAATAATCGGGTTTAGCCCCAATCTCAAAATCACAGAACTTAAGCAACACTTTCCTAGTCATGAATCATGGAGGTTTAATCACAGATGTCCTTGTTATGTCATAGGCAATAGTTTATGTTAATCAAAGGCATAGGTTTTGTCAAGGAAGTAATCCTCATAGTCATAGTCTGAATCATAGGCAATGTTCATAGTCATAGGCCGTGTCCATAGTCATAGGCAATGTCCATAGTCATAGGCAAATGTTCATAGTCATAGGCATATGGTTTTTAGGTCCATAGTTTCATAGTCACGGTCTTATTTGTCTTTGAATCATGACAGTTCTTAATTAGGTCCAAAGAGATAGGCACAGATTCGAATAGAAAGAAAGAGAATTGGCATATTCTTTTATACCTTTAATTTCATGTCATGAACAAAGAAAAACATTCAAATCTAGAAATAACTGAATTACAGAGATTTAGATTAGAAAAGAAAGATGGCGTTGCTATGATTCGTGTGACGTTGCTTGAAACCGTTGAATCAGCTTTTGATTCCCTTCTTGAAGCTTTAATCTTGATTTGAATCTCCAATTAGAAGAAGAACTATAACTTTTTTTAGTGGAGAATTGGATCTATTTTAATGGTGGAGGCTAGAGTAGAGAGAAGCAGTATGTAGATGCCTTAGAGAATTTGTGTGGAGGAACCCTTAGGTCTAGGCATTCTTTTATAGGTGTAGAGAGTGTTTTAGGGCCCTTAGATCATCATAGAAGCCATCAGAATCGCATAGGTCGAATACACATCATCCAACCACTCAAAAGGAGACACGTCAGCACAGAACACTCCAGAATTCGGTGCTGGATTAGTATGGGCGCACTTGGCAGGTGCGCCAGTGCATTTTTGTACTGGCGCACTTCACAAGTGCGCCAGTGCATTCTGGTCTGTTTCCAGTTTTTCTGCCTAACTTCGTTCGTCCGTATCTTGGTCATACGGACTCCGATTTTCGAAAACTCGGACTCTATTTCGCGTATTTTTCCGAGACGAACGCAATGGCGCAGCCTGTTTCCCTTGATTTTGACTTTAACTTTTAATTTTGCCTTGATTTGTAAATCTTAGTGTTACAGAATTACGGGGTGTTACATATATCTGTATATATAGACTCTTTTGAAACGGGCCTGTACAGATATGGAAAAGCTCCCGGCCGAGTTCCGTGTTTCTTGTATCACCCTTCCATGGAACTCAATGTCGTGCGATTGAGGCATCGAGCTACAATTGAAGATTCGTATGGTGGACAGTCTAGATACATGCATGTCGGCTCTGGGTGGTGTATCGTAGGCTTGAGGGCATTAATTTGGATTCGAACAAAGGGGGCAGTCCATACGGTTTTGTAGCATGGTAATGCCAGATATATGTGGAATGTAATATTGTTATCCATACATCACTATGGCGTAAGATTAGGGACTGCATATATTTCGATGGTGTTACAGTAGAGACCCTGCGAGTGGGGTAACATGGGGTGTACCTCAATATTGGGGGTAGCTACATATACACTATATACTGGGAAGTAAATGGGTACGACATGTGTGTAAGCCTTGGGTGCTGATAACCCAAGTAACCTAATAAATAAGATAACATGATTGAACGGTATATGTAGGATTATCAAGAGTGTATAGTTTTAATCCAATTACCAGAACTTGTGTTCTGGCCCCTCCTCATAACATACTCGCAGGTTAGATTTGTGACAGGGACACGATACCCTTGGATACTGGTTAGGCAGTAATATTAATATGGTAAGGCTATATATTGATTATATTATATTTTATCCATTCAACTGCGAGATGATTTCTGAGCTCTGAATTTCGATAGATTGGAATTTTGAAAAAAAAAACGGTCTGTCGAAATTGGGATTGTCACATCTAGTATCAGAGCTTAGGTTGAGGATTTCTATATAAATAGTGAGTGAACATATTTGTATTTTTAAAAATGAAAATATATTATATATATACCTAGATCCATAGAGGAACCCACTAAATAGAAAGAGCGTGATATGGTTAGAAATGGGATGTTGTTTTGTACACTAAAGGAATGAATAAGTAAATCTGAGACCCTTAGGCAATTTGGGTGGAAGGAAAGTGAACCACATATGATTAGTATTTGAGGTTAGTGGGTTTGGTAGTAAAACCTTATAGATTGAAAAAGGTTAAAAAGAGAAAAAGGGATTATGAAAATATATAGTTGAGAGAATTGACCTTGGGGAGTGTCTAGGAAAGCCTAGAAAAATTGGAAACCCGCTTTGAGTCTAACCCCATTGTTAACTTTTAAGAACTTGAATTTATAAAAAATTTGGAAAATGATTTATGATGTTTTCAAGTTTTAATCTTAAAAGTTATAGTTTTAAATATGTAAAGTATACATATTGAATTTTAAAGTAAAATGGAGTATATATTATAAATAGTGATTTCTTGCAAAATTTATCTAAAGTAAAATTCTTTCAGTAAAAGATGCATATTATAGAGCATGTATAGCTCGCTAGTTTTCTTGTTATATTTCATAACAAGAAGTTTTATAAAAGGAAGATTTGAAATCTCTATTCTTATTATAAATCCTTTTTGTTAAATTATTTTAACAAGAGGATTTTGTTGGGTGGACAAAATAAGTCGTAGAGATTAGGATTAAAGTAGATGTTTGCACCTTTAGCAAGGGACTGAACCGACCTTATAGGTAAGAACCAGCCGTAAACCCGATTGAGGAATAATTGCCCTTATCTACTCCTTTTTTTTATTTGAAAAAAAAGTGAATGAATGATTTGCATTTTTTTAAGATGGCATGTTTTTGTGGCTTGGAAAAAGTAAGTTTTCATAAGGAAAATGAAATTTTGACACTTTTGAATTTTTGGAAGAAAAATTAAATGAAAAAGAAAAGCCATACCGTGTTTTAAAAGTATGGATAGGTAAGGGTTAGTGCCTAGGAATGATGGTAAAGTTTTGAGGCTATAAAGTAAATAGCTAGAATTATCTTGGAATAATAGTGAGTTTCCGTAAATGCGTAAGCAATGAATAACCTAGGGTGTTGCTTGGAATAATTACTGGTACATAGCTAGTACTAGTAGCGACAACTAGATAGAAAAAGGGTAAGTAAGTGTTTCGATCCCGTTGCTAATTTTAATGTTAGGGGTAAAAACCCGTTATCGCATTTCTGTTGGGATCGTTCCGTTATTTTTTTGGGTAATTAGGGTAACACCTAAACCTGTCGTAGATTCCATTGTTTGGACTTTTCTGTCTGTAGGGGATATAGTCCCCAGATTCTTGGCCCTTAGTGGTAGCTGTGTAGGGTGTATGTTCTCCTGTTTTAGTTAGGAGACTAGAAGTTTATTTAAATTTAAACAAAGATCAGATAACTAAATAATCTAAGAAAGGAGAAAAGGTACAGCTGAAAAGGAAATAGAAAATACAGTAAAGCAACAAAAATGGAAAATTATGAGAAAAGATGGATAAAGTTAAAACTTTCCAAGATAAGATGAAAAAGAAAATCAGTAACAAAGAAAAATTTCTTATGTGGGCTATGCTTGGATAGGAAAATAGGGAATCTTTATAAATAGTTACATAAAAATCCAAGTACGGTTAGAAAAAGGTTGAAAAAGAAAAGTGGGAGATGTGGAGTTTTTCGTTTTCCACCTTTTTGTAACATAAGAAATCGAATTTAGAAAATTAGATTTTTCTGAAATTCAAAAAATAAAGTTGGTTGGTAGGATTATGGATGCAATAATTGGATGAACTATGCTCTTACTCGGTAAGAGTGTGGGAAAATTTGGATGAAAAAGCTTTTTGATTTTCAAAATATTGCGTTCATGTAAAACTGCCAGGTTATTTAGGATGTGATCATCATATTTTGAAAGGGTTTTTAAGAAAATTTGCTTACACATAGGAGGTACCGCTTAGGCATACATGCATTATTATGTTGTATTCACTTTGCACAAGTGCATAATGTTTGCAAAAAAATTGGATGCACACATGATGGATGTGTATTATGTGAGGGGTTAATTGATTTTACCCTTATCGAATTTCGGTGATGAAATTTCCTAAGGGTTGGAGAATGTAACACCCGTATTTTTAAGATAATAAAATAAGGATAACTTAATTAAATATTCAGAATTAAGTAAAATGGACTGCGCCATTGCGTCCATCTCAAAATCCTGGTCAAGGTGGGCACCTAGTTTGTGTAAAACGGACACCGTATGGAGAAGTTATGAGCATTAGAATTTTATATACATATAAGGAGCTTATATATATATATATTAAATAAATATATCCAGAAAATTAGAAAATCAGTTCAAAAATCAAAATTTATGAGCGGGAAAATTTGGAGGTAAATTAGACCATTGGTGGTCGACCTAGGGGTCGACCCACCAACAAGGGGTCGACCTAGAGGTTGGCCCACCAACAGGGGTGTCGACCTAGGCGTCGACCCACCCGCGGATCTGGAAACTTTTTCTCTGACGTGGACGATTCTGATGGCTTTTAGTCCAATCTGAGGGTCCTGGTTGCTCCAATACTCCTATAAGTAAGACCCTAGACCTAACCCTAAATCTCATAATCCGGTAGCTACGCCGGAGCTCTACCATTACATTTTCTCTCTTCTCCAGTCTATTCCGAAAATTAAAATATTAGCCGAGGAAGATTATGAGTCCAGGTTTGGAAGTCAACATTAATAAAAAAGATTATTGAATCATGAAAGCAAGGAAAACTTTTAAGACCGGTCTGTTTAAATTATTTCTCTTTCCCTTCTCTTTTCATGAAAATAATAAATCCATGGTCATTAGGTTTCAAATCAAATTAAAAGGGAAAAACCATGGAAGAATAGATCTGGATCAAATTCAAGATTTAGAAGGCTTTTAGGTGAGTGGGTTTAAAATATACTTTTTGAATAATAGTATATTTTTCGTTTGACATTCCCCATTAACATACACAATGAACATATTGGAAGATTTAATTTGATGAAATAAATTATTCTGCTAAAATGGATAATATGTTCAATTAGTTAACATGTTGAGATGTATATGTATACTGTTGCAAAGATCTATTTTATGAACTTGTCAATTGGGATAATTGAGATTTTGGGTAGATGATACACTATTGGAGAATTACACTTTATTTTAAATAAAGTTAAGTACATGTAGAAAGATATGCGACACATATTGGGATTAGGGCATAATTTGTAATGGAATTTTGGAACATAACATATATTATGTTTTGATACTTTAATTTGGGAGCACAATTTGATATGAATATAAATGATTGAATGAAGATGAATATGCCTATTATTACAATTAGAAATTGTAACTTCACTTAAGGAACGATGATAGGTTGCATTAGTGGCGGAAGTCTGCCCAGACCCGACCGGCCTATCCAGCAACCGCTAATGTTGAACCTAATATGAGAGGCCTAAGTGCAAAATTAAAAACATGTAATGGTGCTAAGACACGAAGTTAAGTCAACTTGTGGTAGAAGTCTGCCCGGACCCGCCTGGCAAATCCAGTGTCCACAAGTTTAGGCTTAATGTGAGAGGTCTATTGCTTTTATATATATATAACAAGATATGAAAAAATTATAATGATGGTAATTAAATGTCTAACTCAGAAAATAAGAAAGGAAGGGACGTAGTGGATACAGTTAATGTGATGTGAAGGAAAAGTGATGTATTTCCCTAAATGACCTATTTCTGAGAACATCATTGCAAGTATGCCATAATAAATAAAGTAAGAAAAGTAAAGAAATTATTTGCTACCACGGATTTAGATGGGAATACGTTATGAAAATAAATCATTGATTCCTTCTACCAAACTGATAAGGTGCATGAAGTGTCTTCCTTAATATAATAAGAAATATATATATATATATATATATATTACAGTGAATGAAGAATAATGGTTTACAACAGTAAAAGGTTTAAAAAGGGGAATAATGATAATCTATTATAATAAATAACATTAATGAAAATGTTGTAGGTAGACTTGTCCTAGGGACAAGGGAATATTATAACTTAGGTTATAATAAACTAGTAAGGAAATGGTATAACTAGTGAGTTGAGTTAAGGGACACTTAATTGTAAATTAAGTAATCAGAAAACAGGGAAAAGCTGAAACCAGTTAAGAAAAAGGGGAAAATATATTGTACTTAATTATAAATTAAGTAATCCGTAAACTAGGAAGTCTGAAACCCGCTGATAAGAATAACGTGTTCAGACTTGTCCTACGAACAAAGGAAAATTATAACATAGGTTATAATAAATGGGTAAAGAAACTTACTAATGGGCCATAGTTAATAGAACTAAGTTAATAAGTAAACAACGATAAGTTGTATTGACGATGTAAAGTGGAATTATGACTAAATGAGAAAGGATCAGGAAAACTTATGAAATGAAATAAATTATATTTAATTATAAATGGTAAGTGACATGGTAATTGGAAAACATGTGAACTAAGAGATACTTATTAACATATTAAGTATAACATGTTATTGTGACCTTGAAATCAAACAAGAATATAAAAGAGATTGTGGATTACAGACCTTGGGCCACAATCTGGAGAATAACATGTTGTGGGCTTATTAGTAAACTTAAATGGGTTAAGTTATAACTGAAATTAATCAGAAAGAGAAACTTGTTAATTTGAATAAGAATTCAATGTGAATGGGAATAACTAAGTTAAAAGGAAACCTGGTAAGGAAAAGCAAGTGCGTAAAAGAATGTTTAGACATTAGGTCTAACAACATATTAAAGTGAGGCGCTTAGACCAGTCTGTACGTTTGAGGGTGAATAACCTAATGGGGTAGATCATCGAGGTGTTATAAGGCATGAGGGAGTGCACATTCATCTGTTTGTTCTGACGGCTTCAAATAACTGGAAGGGGAAGCACGCGGCTTCCCTAAGGTACATAAGGTCCTCTTAGTAGTCCTCTGTGCAGTGATAGATGTCTTAGGCTATGCTCGCAAAGGTTGGGTCTGCACGTAACTACTAGGTGGGTGGGTCTTGACTGCAGAAGTAGCTATGTAGCCAAAATGCTGTGATGTGGTGACACCAGGGTGATTCGGCGGTTGCCTCAACGGGGAGTTAAAGGGTCACAACCAATAAGGATAGTGGATCGTTGGATACCCATCATCGGCAGCCAGTGGGATGCGAAATGACTAGAGCTAAACCCAAGATACCATTCTCCCTTCACTATTGGGGTAAGGGGTTGAGGGGAGACGCCAAATGGATGTTTAGATTGTTTGTTATTAGGGGAAGTCGCGTAGCACTTGTTGTCTTTACTAGTTGAGGGAGGGGCCGAGGTTGGGCCATAGCCACCATGAAAACAGACCCTAGGTATATCTGTATATAGAGGCTCTTTAAAGATGGGCCTGTACAGATATGGAAAAGCTACCGACCGAGTTCTGTGTCTCTTGTATCGCCTTTCCATGGAACTCGGTGCACATTAGAGGACGTGCGCTTGAGGCATCGAGCTACGATTGAAGATACATATGATGGACAGTATAGATACCTACATGTCAGCTCTTAGTGGTGTATCTTAGGCTTGAGGGCATTACTCCGGCATGAATTCGGATTCGAACAAAGGTGGTAGTCCGTACGTTTGCGTAGCATAGTAATGACAAATATATGCGGAATGTAATATTGTTATACGTACGGCACTATGGCGTAGGATGAGGGACTACATATATTTCGATGGTGTTACGGTGGAGACCATGTGAAACACCCCACCTCCGTTAGGGTCACTCTCAAAGGGAATGCCCTAATTTTGGTGGAGGTTTATAAGTATAAGTCACAGATATACAAGACAGATATAAGAACACATATTTTTGAACAGCGGAAAAACAACAACTTTTATTTCATTAAAAATACGTGTTACAACAACCATACCATAATTGTCTTACAATACTTCCAAAAACATAACATCTTCATAACTGTCTTGATTACATTATTTAAAGAAGCATAAAGAAAACATAAATAAACTGCAAAAGTCCCATAGTTGCTGTCCAAAGCCATAGTCCAAAACGAAAAGATCCAAGCAATACATTCTTTCTCTTCAAGCTGGATATGAAGGCTGGTCAAGCTGCGGTATTCCCTCCTTGTGGACCTGGGGGGGGGGGGGGGACGGAAGAAAAGAAGACGAAAGAAAAGTAGAGTCAGACATAAAGCCTGAGTAAGTCTAGGACTATTCAGTCTATGAATAAAGAACTGGGTATGATAAGTATAAACTAGAAATGGGAAAGCATCATAAACTTAGTTAAGTTGTCTAGGGTCGAATATACTATCGTACACCATATTAATCTCTGTACCCATATAAACTAGTTCCCAACGGGCACCCCATAATCAGGGTAAAGTGATCCATTTTATGATGATCGGCTCCTACTCGCATAGTTACATGTGTCTTACGGCCCCCGATGTTGTAGTTACCTATGCTGGTCCCACCATGGGGTGTATCAAGTCCCATGGTGGCGGCCCGACACAATCCTAGAATGCACAGGTATGCTACTGGTGCCCAGTGCCTTATTTTTCTACGCCGGAGTGTGTGCACGCCCGCACCTCGTTAGAACCTACACTGCGGCACCACCGCCGTCGATTTGACCTCTTACAATCAGCCCAGTAATCGTGCCCCACCCTGCCTAGTTTCAGGGTATCATGATACCTTGTAGGGTTACTGCGAAAAGGGTCCTCCGCTACTAGGTTTTCTATTTCTAGCCAACATGCTAAGTTGGTTAAGTGTTTTATAAACCTAACCCCCAATTAGTCTGTTTAGTTTAGCATGTTCCATTCTGATTAAGTATTAATATAATTTACTTAATCCTATCAATCTTGACTCAGCCTTAATTGTCTTATTAAAGCCTTGACCTCTTACATTAGACAGGTATTGTTGTGGCTGCCTGTTGCCGGTTGGGTCCGGGAAGTCTTACGCCACAACTCGGTCTAACCTCGGGTCCTTATTGGGCTCCATGTTTAACCACCCACATTGGATAGGTATTGTTGTGACTACTGGACAGCCGGGCGGTTCCGGGCAGGTTTACATCACAACTCAATCCAACCTCGGGTTAAACACATCGTATTTACATATTTTGTCTTTCTTCTTTATTTTCTTATATGTAAATATTTGCGGCCCATTATTCAAAATCAATTTAAGCTAATGGTGTAAAGGTTTACACCAATCATGGGCCCAACCCATTCTTGAATTTGGGCCCATCTACTTTTATATTTTCATTTATTAATTAATTTGGCCCAACGCTATTTCCCCCGTTTAATACGTTCGTTTATTATAATATATGTTGGGCTTAGCCTTTTAAGCCCAACTTAGCCACGTGAAAGAAGGGGAGGCTTAAAACGTGATTATATACACAAAAAAAGGGAATGTGAACGCATGAACTTGCAACATAACGTTGGAACTACAAAATAGAAACTGGTGTACTTGCATTGCGGTAACATATACTTTGGTCATAAAGCATAAGTGACATGAATCAAACCATGTAAACTTGTAGTTAAGTTAAGAATCTAACTAAATTAGATATCATTATTGACACATAGTCTTAACTACAACATAAACCTATATTTTTACTTAGGCATAATGTCAAACATAAGCAAATCATGTTTATAAAATTACTATATGTTTACAAAGGTGCTTACTTTTGTTACTAATACAAAAGTATAGCTCAACTAGAATTATTCCAACTTAATCATGATTTTTAATCTATTCACATAATCATGGCACAAATATACCCAAACATGAAATCATGGTTTTTGATCTATTCATGTAATCATGGCATAAATATTCCTAAACATGAAATCATGGTTTTTAATTTATTCATGCAAACTTGCAATTGGAATGTAAATCTAACTTAGCTATGTGTCACATATATTATCATATAGTTCTTGTTAACAATATAGGCCTAACATGTTTTTCAATTAGGCATAATACCAAACATAGCCTAGTCATATTCATAAAATCAACATAAGTTCACAAAGAGGCTTACTTTTGTTTCTAATACAAAAGTATGGTTTTATACATAGATCATGATGCCAATTCCAACATAATTTCATATGAATCATAATACCCCAAATTTGATCCAATTACACAAAAAGTGATTTTGTACAAAAATATACATTATGTTGGCATAGTAGCAAAACCACATACTTGCATGAATCTCAATTAAACAACCACAAACATGTAGCTTCAACATGTATTACATACTTGCGAATATCCAATCGTATACTTGCATGAATCTCAAATAAACTACCGCAAACATGTAGTTTTTATCATGAATTACATACTTGCGAATATCCAATCATTATATCACAACATTCCAAATCGATTAGAATCATAGCAACGCAAAAATATGAATTTCTATCACCACAAATCAAGTGTAATTCTCATTTTACACAAATCAAACACAGTTATTTATTCACATCGGAATAGTACTCCACTTACAATCGTGTGACGAATTCTTCAATTCAGGAATCTAAATTCTGGATTTGGAGATGCTATTCCTTTGATGTAGGCGTTGATTTGATTTGTTTAAGTTTAACTTGTAGTTGCTTTATGCTTTAGAGTTTGTCTCCTAATTGTCTCTCAAATTGGTGGCTACTCCTAGTCGTTCCTCAGCAGCATGATGGCCTCATTCTTATTTTTGAATGAATAGATTAGGTAGAGTCTAGGGTCATTTTTATAGAGTTTATGAATTGATTAGGACCATCGATGTAGCTTGGGTTAATCGTAGCCATTCATTCGAAAGAGAGACCAATCAGGAGCTGACACCTAGCCCTCGTGACAAAGCAAGCCTCAGAAATTCGGACCCAGCACAGACCAGGCCAGCCAGGCCGACCAAGCATGTCGACCTGCAAGTCGACACCCGTGTCGACTAAGCAGTCGACACGGAGGGGGGGGTATCGACTGGCAAGTCGACACCCCTGTCGACTTGTCCTGGGCGGGAACTTTCCCGCCCTGCCTCCCTGCGTGTTTGAAATTCGAATCTTTAAGCTGTTTTCGTCTGTTCGAATTTTAAACCTAATTCTGAAACTTCCGGAGGCCATATCTTGGTCATACGGACTCCGATTTTCGAAAACTCGGACTCTATTTCGCGTATTTTTCCGAGACGAACGCAATGGCGTATCCCGTTTACCTTAATTCTTTGATTTGAAATTAATTATACTTTAATTTATGAATTTCACGGTTATAGAATACACGGGGTGTTACATTCTCCCCCACTTAAAAGGATTTCGTCCCCGAAATCTTCAAGTTAGGAAGAATGTATATCCTAACATCCAAACATCCATCTACTCATCCATCAAACACGAGCATCCATTGTCCTTAAAAGACTTCTAATGCTTCATGATCATATGCGAAGTGTGTGTGTACATGTACTTATCTAATGCAAAATCAGGCGGTCTACTGATTCAGTTGACCTCCTTAATGCGAATTATGTAAGTGCTATGAATCCATTATGTATGCAAATCCTCCTATTCATGATTCTACATGAGTGCACAATCATTCATATAAATGCAACATCCATATGACAACACATTAAAGTTCAATCATATATGAATGCAAGCATATATGCATATGCAATATGAAGTGACTGAGCCGATCTAAAACCTAGATTGTGTGTGTATATGCAACCACGAGCAACCACTAGCGACCACTTGCAACCATTTCGCAATCATAACATGTTTCAATTACATGTTTACATCCAAAAAGATTCTACCTATGGTTCTCAAGATAGGATCGAGGAGAGAAATAGGATAAAACAAAGCATCTAGAATAAGTTAACGATGTACCGCCAGAAGGTCCGGTCTGCTTCTCAGGGCAGTCTTTGCTGATGTGTCCAGTCTTCCCACAATGAAAACATTCACCTTGCTTTCTCTTCCTCTTTCTACAATCCTTGGCTATGTGTCCTTCCATACCACAGTAATTGCATTTCCTTTTATCACGTGAGCTGTTGTTCTTGCCTCCTTTCTCGGGGTCTACCTTCTTATTCTTAGAATCGTTGGGCTTGACCTCTTTCTTCCCTTGAGAGTTTTCTGCCTCTGTCTCCTTCTTGTCCTTATCTTCATCGTTCAGCAATGCCATCTGCACCAACCTTTCGTACGTAGCTCCCATGGGTATATGGGTCATGGCCAAACTGTGTAATGGCTCATTCAACCCTTTGACAAAGCGGAGAGCCTTCTTGTGCGGGGTGTTGACTAGGTCCAGCCCAAACCTAGCCAGCTCATCGAATTGATTAACATACTCTTTGACTGTCATATTCCCTTGCTTAAGAAATAAGAATTTTTCCAACTGAAGACTCCTTTCAGCTTCTGAGAGAAATTTAGCCTCAAACCTTGCCCTAAAGTCCTCCCATGTTTCCACCGGTCTTTCTGCATTAGTGACTTCCCACCAGTAGGAAGCCTCACCTTTTAGTAGCCACACTGCCAGTTGTACCTTCTGCCTATCTTCTACCTCAAAGATGACGAATAAGTCCTCGGTTTCCTTTAACCAATTCCTAGCTGCCACGAAGGACTCAGTTCCATGAAAGTCCTTTCCTCCCATAGCCTTAAAATCTTTACATATCTTAGCAAAAGTGTTTCCCCGTAGAGGAGGTGGAGGAAGAGGTGCTGCTGCAGCTGGATGATTTCCTGCAGCTGGGGGAGGAGGAACGGTAGGACCTGGCTGAGTGGCCCTTGCTTCCAAGAACCGCCTAAACCAACCAGGTATTGGTACACCCTCTGGCAAGTTAAGTTCTTCGGACATGCTAAAACAAAAAGGATAGATTCAAAACGAAGGATAAGAGATAGTACCTATGGCTTTGGGGGGAGGGACTTTGCCTTTTTTTTTAAAATAAAATAATATTTTTCTTTTAAAAATGCTTCTTTAAAATTCCTTTTTGAAAATAAATTTTCAAAACTTTTTATCTTATCTGGTAAACCTATGCTCTGATACCAAGTGAAACACCCCACCTCCGTTAGGGTCACTCTCAAAGGGAATGCCCTAATTTTGGTGGAGGTTTATAAGTATAAGTTACAGATATACAAGACAGATATAAGAACACATATTTTTGAACAACGGAAAAACAACAACTTTTATTTCATTAAAAATACGTGTTACAACAACCATACCATAATTGTCTTACAATACTTCCAAAAACATAACATCTTCATAACTGTCTTGATTACATTATTTAAAGAAGCATAAAGAAAACATAAATAAACTGCAAAAGTCCCATAGTTTATGTCCAAAGCCACAGTCCAAAACGAAAAGATCCAAGCAATACATTCTTTCTCTTCAAGCTGGATATGAAGGTTGGTCAAGCTGCGGTATTCCCTACTTGTGGACCTGGGGGGGAAACGGAAGAAAAGAAGACGAAAGAAAAGTAGAGTCAGACATAAAGCCTGAGTAAGTCTAGGACTATTCAGTCTATGAATAAAGAACTGGGTATGATAAGTATAAACTAGAAATGGGAAAGCATCATAAACTTAGTTAAGTTATCTAGGGTCGAATATACTATCGTACCCCATATTAATCTCTGTACCCATATAAACTAGTTCCCAACGGGCACCCCATAATCAGGGTAAAGTGATCCATTTTATGATGATCAGCTCCTACTCGCATAGTTACATGTGTCTTACGGCCCCCGATGTTGTAGTTACCTATGCTGGTCCCACCATGGGGTGTATCAAGTCCCATGGTGGCGGACCGACACAATTCTAGAATGCACAGGTATGCTACTGGTGCCCAGTGCCTTATTTTTCTGCGCCGGAGTGTGTGCACGCCCGCACCCCGTTAGAACCTACACTGCGGCACCACCGTCGTCGATTTGACCTCTAACAATCAGCCCAGTAATCGTGCCCCACCCTGCCTAGTTTTAGGGTATCATGATACCTTGTAGGGTTACTGCGAAAAGGGTCCTCCGCTACTAGGTTTTCTATTTTTAGCCAACATGCTAAGTTGGTTAAGTGTTTTATAAACCTAACCCCCAATCAGTCTATTTAGTTTAGCATGTTCCATTCTGATTAAGTATTAATATAATTTACTTAATCTTATCAATCCTGACTCAGCCTTAATTGTCTTATTAAAGCCTTGACCTCTCACATTAGACAGGTATTGTTGTGGCTGCCTGTTGCCGGTTGGGTCCGGGCAGTCTTACGCCACAACTCAGTCTAACCTCGGGTCCTTATTGGGCTCCATGTTTAACCACCCACATTGGATAGGTATTGTTGTGACTACTGGACAGCCGGGCGGTTCCGGGCAGGTTTACATCACAACTCAATCCAACCTCGGGTTAAACACATCGAATTTACATATTTTGTCTTTCTTCTTTATTTTCTTATATGTAAATATTTGCGGCCTATTATTCAAAATCAATTTAAGCTAATGGTGTAAAGGTTTACACCAATCATGGGCCCAACCCATTCTTGAATTTGGGCCCATCTACTTTTATATTTTCATTTATTAATTAATTTGGCCCAACGCTATTTCCCCCGTTTAATACGTTCGTTTATTATAATATATGTTGGGCTTAGCCTTTTAAGCCCAACTTAGCCACGTGAAAGAAGGGGAGGCTTAAAACGTGATTATATACACACAAAAAAAGGGAATGTGAACGCATGAACTTGCAACATAACGTTGGAACTACAAAATAGAAACTGGTGTACTTGCATTGTGGTAACATATACTTTGGTCATAAAGCATAAGTGACATGAATCAAACCATGTAAACTTGTAGTTAAGTTAAGAATCTAACTAAATTAGATATCATTATTGACACATAGTCTTAACTACAACATAAACCTATATTTTTACTTAGGCATAATGTCAAACATAAGCAAATCATGTTTATAAAATTACTATATGTTTACAAAGGTGCTTACTTTTGTTACTAATACAAAAGTATAGTTCAACTAGAATTATTCCAACTTAATCATGATTTTTAATCTATTCACATAATCATGGCACAAATATACCCAAAAATGAAATCATGGTTTTTGATCTATTCATGTAATCATGACATAAATATTCCTAAACATGAAATCATGGTTTTTACTTTATTCATGCAAACTTGCAATTGGAATGTAAATCTAACTTAGCTATGTGTCACATATATTATCATATAGTTCTTGTTAACAATATAGGCCTAACATGTTTTTCAATTAGGCATAATACCAAACATAGCCTAGTCATATTCATAAAATCAACATAAGTTCACAAAGAGGCTTACTTTTGTTTCTAATACAAAAGTATGGTTTTATACATAGATCATGATGCCAATTCCAACATAATTTCATATGAATCATAATACCCCAAATTTGATCCAATTACACAAAAAGTGATTTTGTACAAAAATATACATTATGTTGGCATAGTAGCAAAACCACATACTTGCATGAATCTCAATTAAACAACCACAAACATGTAGCTTCAACATGAATTATATACTTGCGAATATCCAATCGTATACTTGCATGAATCTCAAATAAACTACCGCAAACATGTAGTTTTTATCATGAATTACATACTCGCGAATATCCAATCGTTATATCACAACATTCCAAATCGATTAGAATCATAGCAACGCACAAATATGAATTTCTATCACCACAAATCAAGTGTAATTCTCATTTTACACAAATCAAACACAGTTATTTATTCACATCGGAATAGTACTCTACTTACAATCGTGTGACGAATTCTTCAATTCAGGAATCTGAATTCTGGATTTGGAGATGTTATTCCTTTGATGTAGGGGTTGATTTGATTTGTTTAAGTTTAACTTGTAGTTGCTTTATGTTTTAGAGTTTGTCTCCTAATTGTCTCTCAAATTGGTGGCTACTCCTAGTCGTTCCTCAGCAGCATGATGGCCTCATTCTTATTTTTGAATGAATAGATTAGGTAGAGTCTAGGGTCATTTTTATAGAGTTTATGAATTGATTAGGACCGTCGATGTAGCTTGGGTTAATCGTAGCCATTCATTCGAAAGAGAGACCAATCAGGAGCTGACACCTAGCCCTCGTGACAAAGCAAGCCTCAGAAATTCGGACCCAGCACAGACCAGGCCAGCCAGGCCGACCAAGCAGGTCGACTTGCATGTCGACACCCGTGTCGACTGGGCAGTCAACACGGGGAGGGGGGGTGTCGACTGGCAAGTCGAGACCCCTGTTGACTTGTCCTGGGCGGGAACTTTCCCTCCCTGCCTCCCTGCGTGTTTGAAATTCGAATCTTCGAGCTGTTTTCGTCTGTTCGAATTTTAAACCTAATTCTGAAACTTCCGGAGGCCATATCTTGGTCATACGGACTCTGATTTTCGAAAACTCGGACTCTATTTCGCGTATTTTTCCGAGACGAACGCAATGGCGTATCCTTTTTCCCTTAATTCTTTGATTTGAAATTAATTATACTTTAATTTATGAATTTCACGGTTATAGAATACACGGGGTGTTACACCTTGCGAATGGTACCCCATGGGGTGTACCTCTATATGGGGGGGTTGCTACATATACACTATATTAGGTAAACCCACTGGAAAGTAAATGGGTACGACGTGTGTATGAGCCTTGAGTCCTGCTAACCCAAGTAACCTAATAATTAAGATAACATGATCGAACGGTATATGTCAGATTATCCAAAGTGTATAGTTTAAATCTAGTCACTAGAACTTGTGTTCTGACCCCCTCCTAATAACATACTCGCAGCTTAGTTTTGTGGTCGGGATATGATAGCCTTGGACACTGGTTAGGCAGTAATATTAATACAGTAAAACTATATTTTGATTATATTATATTTTATCCATTCCTCTATATGAGATAATTTCTAAGCTCTGACATGTTTTATTTCTCTGCCTTTTCTACAGGATACCAGAGAAAACCAATCCGAGTTTTGATAGATTGGAATTTTGAAAAAAAATCGGCCTGTCGAAATTGGGGTTGTCACAGACATGCCAGTTTGGGGGCTATGTTTCTTGAATGGAAGCAACTGGAGTATATTACGGCATATGATTTCAGACCTAAGTGTTAATTGGACCCAGAGATGTTAGCGAGTTTGACAATCAGACCGACTTTGATTGAGAGGATTGGTTCTAGTCAAAGGGACGATCCTAATCTATCGAAAATCATCTCCAAGGTGAAGATGGGTATCGACAGGGAGAGAACGAACAAGTATGGTCTTGATCTAGAAGGATGGCTTCGAAAGAATGGAAGACTAGTTGTACCCAATGTTAATGGATTGAGAGATGAAGTGCATAGAGAGTGTCAGCACTCAAATCTGATAATACATCCTGGTGGTAACAAAATGTATCGAGATATGAAGCAGGCCTACAACTGGGAAGGGATGAAGAGAGACGCTGGGAAGTTTGTATCCAATTGCATGAATTGCCAGTTAGCTAAAGCCTAGCAAAAGAAGCCAAGTGGTTTGTTACAACCGCTGGAAATTCCCGAATGGAAATGTGAACAAGTCTCAATGGATTTAATCGATGTTTTTCCAAGGACTAGATCGGGTCATGATAGTATTTGGGTGATTGTGGATTGATTGACCAAAAGTGCAAGGTTTATACCGGTCAAGTCGAAAAGAACAGCAGCTAAGTTGGCTGAACTGTATATGAAGTGGGTAGTGAGATTTCATGGAGTACCTAAAGGTATTGTGAGTGACCAAGACCCATTATTTACTAGCGGATTTTGGAAGAGCTTACAAGAGGCTTTAGGGTCAGAATTACATCTTTGTACCGCATACCATCCTCAAACCGAGGGTCGAACAGAGAGGGTGAATCGTGTATTAGAGGTTCTCTTAAGAGCTTGTATATTGGATTTTGGGGGCTCATGGGATAACCATTTGCCTCTGGTTGAGTTCGCATATAATAATAGTTATCAGTCCAGTATTGGTATAGTTCCATTTGAAGCTTTGTACGGAAGACCGTGCAACTCACCATCATGTTGGTTAGAAATCAATGAGAAATTTATGCT
The DNA here is from genome assembly GCA_030737875.1 of Allium sativum. NCBI lineage: Eukaryota > Viridiplantae > Streptophyta > Magnoliopsida > Asparagales > Amaryllidaceae > Allium > Allium sativum. The sequence continues at coordinate 602,693,432 of CM060926.1, read as the reverse complement.
TGGGCCAGATGTAGTAAGAGAAACTTCAGATAAGATCAAGATTATTCAACAATGAATGAAGGCTGCCCAAGATAGGCAGAAGAGTTATGCTGATAAAAGGCGAAGAGATTTGAAATTCTTCGTTGGTGACCTGATATTCGTCAAGATCTCTCCATTAAAGAATGTGGTTCGTTTTGGCAAGAGGGGTAAGTTGGCACCAAGGTTTGTTGGTCCATTTCCAGTTCTCGAGCAAGTGGTGAATTTAGCGTATAAAGTTGGATTACCAGACAAGATGGCAGGAGTTCACAATGTATTTCATTTTTCCCAGTTAAGGAAATTCGTGCACGATTCTGATATGACTATTTCACTAGATAAGTTGGATGATATAGAGGTTGAATCTAAGGTGGTTGGGAGCCACAGAACAATTCGTATTGTCAGACATGATATGAAGCAACTTCAAAGGAAGACGGTGAAATTGGTTAAGGTCTAGTAGGGTGATAATGAGAATGACTGTACTTGGAAAACTGAGGAAAGCATAAGGAAGTCATATCCGGAACTCTTTGCCTGGTAAGGTTTGAATCGCGATATAGTTATTCCCTTGTTAGTAAACCGCATGTGAGAATAGGCTTGTTATGTTATTATGTATGTTTGATTATTTGTAAATGGATGATAGGCATGCGGGACACCTTTGTATGTTTTCTTGGTTAAGGAATTTCGAGGGCGAAATTTCTTAAAGGGGGAGAGTGTAACGACCTGCATTCTACGCATTGAAGGATCATAGGATATTTATTTCATTCACGTATGAAGTCGTACAGCCGTGTAACTTTGGGAACGACTATTGGGGTCATTTCCCATGTTCACGATTTTCGCCGAATTTTAAATGACTGTTTGCCCTTGGCGAATCTTGTTTCGCCTATAAGTTTTGATTGGTAAGGAGTTTTGACCTAAAACTACTTCCATTGGATTTGGATGATTGTTTACCTTTCCGTAGAGTGGTCACATTAATCAAACAGACTTACCGTTTGCTGGATATGGCTGAAATAAGGTTTGAAGATGGAAAAACAGCTTAATCAGGCTTAATAAAGTGATTAGCAGCTAAGCCCATAACCCATTTCGAGATTAAGGTTATGGGAGGGCAGAAAGGGTTTGGGAAAACGTTTCATTTTAGTTTTCTAGCCGCTGCTTACACTCCTTGAACCCTAGTAATGGCCTCCATTATCTAAATCTATCCCAAGTAACTTTCTAATCACATATTAGCCAAACCTACACCAAAATTAAGGCGGATTAGCATAGAAATCGAGATAGAGCTGGCGGAATACATTGGGATCCATGTTAAGTCTGTTAGAGTTTCACATCTGAAATTTATTTGTGGCTAAGGTGAGTGATTTGCACGTTTATTCACTAATTAGGGGTAATTAGTGATAATTAGCGAAATTATACATCATAGAAATCTAAAAAAATTTGTATAAATTCTGAAATATTATTTTATGTCACTGATAAAAATTTGGGTTAGTTTGGATTAAGTTTGCTAATCCTATAGTTAAAACATGCTTAAGGGGATTAATTGTAAAACATGGGTTTTGGGTATGTTTGATCCATATTTACATGATTATTCATTGTTTTGATGTTTATGGTTAATTCTATATGTTGCCATTACTGTTTGGTATGATTTTTGATCGCATAGGAAAGTTAGAATGGTCGAAAACGCCCCGTATGGCATAAATAGCTTGCTGGAAAAGTTGCAGGAAATTGGTCAGACCCCCTCCCCCCGATCGTGAACCCCCTTCACGAGTGGACTCCACCTTCACGACCCTCCGCTAGTTCACGAGTGGAAAGGTCACGAACCAGGATCACGAGTGGAAAGGTCATGAACCAGAGATCACGAGTGGAAGTTCACGAGTGGGAAGCAAGGTAACAGCCCGATCCCTATGGAGGATCACGACCCGACCCTTATGGAGGATCACGACCCGTCTAGTTGGTCATGAATGGAGCACCACGACCCAAACCGGAGCACCATGACGAACCAGATGTGACAAACCGAACTGAATGGAATCTTAATCTTCGAACCAAATCGGAGAAGACCAGAACCCGAGATGTAAAGGAATTCCAAATGAGAAGTTGTAGCTCAGGATCTAGATGGGAACCAACGAGTTAACTTCAAGAGTTGGGCTTTGCTGCGGGACGTGCGCAAAGGGGTTATCAACATCTATAACTTTGGTTCACCACTGAGAGACGGATTAATAGCTATGGATCAGCGCAATGGGGTCATTAAGACTTCCAAGGGCAAAGTGATCGTAGCATGGCTATGGATAAGTGCAATGGGACCATTAGGACTCCCAAGGGAAAAGTGATCGTAGCAAAGGATTAGTGGCTATGGATCAGCGCAATGGGGTCATTAAGACTCCCAAGGGAAAGTGGTTGTAGCAAAGGATTTGTCGACCAAAGTGATAGATATCATATCCTTTACGCACTGAGTGAGAGATGTGAGGATGATTGCTATGTTTGATGTTTGCTATCACCATGACACGCACGCTCCCATTTCACACTCTATGTTAGTGTTTACCTTAGAGTATTGTACATCTTGTTGTGCTAACTCTTTGGTTGCAGGTTCAGGTTCAGCTGTAATTATTTATACATGTTACTGCTTTATTTTGTTGTTATCACTCATACCAGACTTTTGTCTGATCTAGAGTTTTATGTCTCTTCTTATTACTCTGGGTGCTCCTAAACAAGCAGACTAGAGACAAGTTAGGTGGTTATGCACGAGTAGCTATCCGGAGACGAGCAGGAGTCTTCTACGTACTATTTACATATATTCTCCCTGTGTTGTTGTTGGTCACTACTTTGGGCATTAGTAGTGTACCTTTTCTATTTTGCTTTAGAGTCAGTATTTTGAAGTTGCAATAATGGTTTGGATCATAAGCTGTATTTTGGATTCCACTGCTATGAGGGTTTAGCTTTCATCTTATGCACCGTCTCTCCTATTTTGTGTCAAGTTATGTTATTATTATATTTTATTCCATGTCCTGTAAGATATACTATAGGTTCTTGATGATTCATAGTTTCAAATCCTTTCTTTTGACAACCGTCCCGTGCTAGTCGGACATTGGTACAATGCATTTCTAGGGAAATGTCAGCTGGTGCGGGGTGGGCCATCACATTTTGAGTGACCACAGATTGTGGTCATCATTGAATCTCACTCAAAGTTCCTTGAACATAGTCTAAGCTTTCTTCTCTGACTTTTTAGCAGCTGCAAGTTTAGCCTCACAATCTGCTAAGTTCTTTTTGCAATGATGCAAGATTTTCTTGTCGTAGTCCAATAGTTGCTTCATGTTGTCAATGTCAAGCTCCTTGAGTTCCTAACTATTTCCTTGTACTGATAGAGCAAGTCATCAACTCTCTATCGCAGTTTGTCATTGAAGGATTCAAGAAATGGATGCAAAGAAGACAAAAACAGAATTCAAGAAAAATAATGCTGAGGAAAGGACTTTTCCAACTCCTTCTTATGTTACTCAATGGTAAGTTCCTACTCTAAGGACAACTTGGGGTTCTTTCTCCTTTTTCCTGCTAGACACTATGGCCCTTCATCTTTAGATGACACCGGTTTGGATTACGGAGTTGAATCAATTGGAAGCTTTGGAAGCAATGAACTCATAACTTAGGAATGCTCAGTGGAAGCCTTATCATAAGAGCGAGAGTTTTTGTCGTAAGAGTTGGGAGCATGTTCTTAACGACATCTTTCACTTTCTCTCTCCCTCTTCCTTTCACATTTGCATTCCCTCTCCTTTATTTCGCGCTCCCTCTCTTTTTCTCGCTCATGTTCCCTCTCTTTCCAATCATGCCTCTCTTGGCGTTCACACTCAGAGTAACCTCTATGAGTGGGGTCTCTCCTAGAAAACTACAGCTGAATTCCTTTTGATACTTTCCTCCCTTCGTCATTGAGCCTGTAATTCAAAAAAAATCAAGTCAAATTTTGGTAATCAAATGATGAAAGAGGGTTGTAACGTGTAGTGCTTGTGTCATGTGTGTCCTAGTCATCCCCCCAGTGGACCCGAGCCCGAGTTAGGCTTGTTGTAGTGGTCTTCTCATTTTAATTGTAGTGGTCTCTTCTTCAAAGCCTAAGAAGAATGAAGCTGAGTCCAAGTTCAGAGCAGAATACCGATTAGAAACCTAAATGGTGATTAGTGCTTCTTGATCCACTTCAATGAACTAGAGACTTGGCCGGAGATGGAGTCTTAGCAGGAGACTCTTCGGTAGTGGGCTTTTCTAGAGGGGGACTTTTATGCCCTTCCTCGGTCTCTTTCTCTAGTGACTTTTCCTGCTTTCCCCTCTTTCTCACTTCTCTTACGGTTTCCGACTAGGCCCGGGTGCAACTACTTGCTTAGCAAAGCCCTCGATTTAGGACTGATCCTGCAACTCAATTGTCAATGGCCCCCCATTAGGGGCACAATTGCTAGAGCTCGGGGGTTGCCTCTCCCTACACCTCCAACAAAGGCACTGTCTGTGCCTAAAATTCAGTTTATCTCAAGTAAATGAAACAAATGCAAGAATTCATCGGCAATGCATCTCCTGGAGCTTTGGTTATCCATCGGAACATTCCTTTAATTGCCAAAGCCATGAGATAGATATTGCATATGGTCTTGGTCGGACTCTCGACTACACAAAGACATAAAGTCTAAGATACACTCAAGTGAATTTTAAAGAAGTAAATGACAATGAAATACTTACTACATTGAATCCTCCTTCTAGCAAAGCCTTTTTGTTGTGGAATGTAAAACTAGTCTAGTTTATTTTTCCCTAACTTAATGTACCCATACATTATTATTATGTTGCCCAAAGACGCTTCAAAGTAAGTGAGGGATGGGGTATCTTTACGGTGCTTGAAGTTGTAGAAGAAGATAATAACCACAAAGATGGGTTCTCAATGTATATGCTCTCTATATAGTATATATATTGTGTGGAGATAAGCATATGTTGTAGGATGCAACAAGTAGGGGCCAGTCTCATGCAATAAATAAAGTTCCGTACAAATGGACTAAAAGGAAGAATGCTTCCCACTGTGCACATTTGTAAACTGCATGTCACATATCTTTCTAGAGGGTTATGGAAAGCCTCTTCTTTAAATGCCAATCGAACTTGTTAAAAGAGAATCATATGCTTTGTGCATAGCTTCTACGGCTTAGCCTCATCCATCGACGAAGGCTAAGAATCGACCGGGTTATCTAAGAAGACCACCCTAAGTAGCATGTCATGGGAGGGAATAATTCTAAGAGCATCGCCTCCCACAACCTCTTCTTTTCCCAAAGAGTTTAATTTCCAAGATGATGAGGTTGACTGCTCACCATGAGTTTGAACTTCAAATTATGATCCTTCATTATCAAACTTAGTCATAGAGTTAGAGTTTGAACCGGGTTCATGGTAAACTACGTCTCTTTTCCTAGCTTCGAAGGCTCTAGTGGATTATTTTCTTGACATGATTGTTGTGCTACCCAAGAAATAACACTAGTTAGAGTGATTAACATGTATCCCTTATGCATGAACTAGTGAAGTGCGTGCACTGTGATACAAAGATTGTGCATTGACATTCGCAAAAGTAACGTGTCATAAACTAGTGATGAGTAACAATTCTTTGGACCATCATTCCCAACCATCTCATCGAATCATCGCCATTAGCAACTCCAGACTATAGATCTCACGAGGAGTAAGTTCCTGTTTTTGTGACAGTTTGGAGTTATATGCAAATCCAGCAATGTTCATATGAAAGTGTGAAAGTCCAGATATGCTCTAACCTAACTATCCAAAAAGTTTAAATATGTAAGGACGTTGTAAATTCACTATCACTACTCTCAAGTCACCTGATTAGGAAATTGCTCGAGATCAGTTGTGTTAACTAAACATAATTAGCACACAAAAATTTGGTTAAGTGTTTTCGATTGACATTTTTGGATCGAACAATTTGGTTTGACCTATTACAGATCGACTTTCCCAGATTGATCTTTCCATTCGGTCCCTACGGATCGACATCTCCAGGATGATATTTTTGGTTCGGCCCCCTGGTCCGATCATCCTCTGGATTAACCTATGCCAAAACCGATCTAGACATAACTAAGAACTGTCTTCTTCTACTCCGCTTTGACTTCTACACCATCATCTCGAAGCCATTACACTTTCCCTAGTTTCAACTCGCAAACTGATGCCTCTATCCCAATGATCAAGTTAACTAGCTGCTTCTCCAAACTCTACCTTGACTATATATCACAGTCGCTACCTTTGACGTGGGAAACTCCAGTTCATACCATACTTCTATAAGTCGAGATCCAACACAGTGCAAAAAAAGAGAACTGATTTAGACCCACCTAGGAATTCGAGATCAAGGATAAGCAGTGCTAGTAATGGAGGAATTTGGTGTTTGGAGGAATCAAAGTCGAATCGTGTAAAAGTTTTGAAATTAAGGAAGAACTCTTGATTCGGCAGGAGCAGTGGAAAGCAGAAAATAAAAAAGAAAATGAGAAAAGGAGCCTATATTTATAAGAAAAGGCTAAAGACTCTTCCTCTTTATCTGGCCGATTTGATAGGCTTGCGGTGCGGCTTGGCTATGCCAATCCAGAATCTGTTCGGTCACCGAACCGAAGATTAAAAAAAGCAAAGAAAGAGAAGAAGACAACTTCCAATGATGGCAGCAGGGTTGGCGAAAAATTCTCAATCCATAAACACATATGCGTATGACTTCACTCAATTCAAGATTAACTTGACCAAGAAACATGACAAATGACATCGTGCAGAAATGACTTGCATGTATCAGAACACATGCCGAAACCGATGTTCCACATATGTAATTAAATTTCGAAGTGCCACAATCACTTTGAAGGACATGATTATTCATCATCGCTTTTGGAGACAAATGACATTCTAGAAAGACGCAGCTCGACCGATTCAAAGCACATCTCATTCTCCATGCAACATACTTTGGGGGTAAAATATAAACCTATCATTGAGCATAGCCGTCAAGTTCATGGAGATTCATAGTAGAGGCCTTCCTGACTTGGAAGCGACTTCAACTCCTCACAAGTCAAGTTTGATCACTATTCAGATCGGATAAGAAACCTGAAGGCAACATCTCATTCGACCATGAATCCAGATCTGATTGCCATTTGAGGAGAAGACCGAGATCAGCTAAATCCCGGATCGATCAAGCACTATGTAGACTATTTCCAGTTCGGCCAACATCCAGTTTATCCATGCGGAATGGACTTAGGTCAAACCGAAAAGGAAGTTACCAATGACGTGGCCTACTCATTCCACTCACCTATCACTCATATTTTCCCGTGCATGTCTCACGCCAAATCAACTTCACATCTCATTTATAAATAACACCTTGGGACATCGTGAAATGGGCTTCTGACTTCTCATATGCAATTTATTTACTGTAGAAGCATTGTGCTTGAGATTTGATTATCTACAACCTCTGTAATCTCAATTTATAGTAAATAATTAAGAGAAGTTATAAAGTAGACGTAGGCAATCAATAGCCAAACCACTGTTAATTATTGTGTTCTTTATTTTCATTTACAATTTTCTTCATTCTTATTCCCTTTATTAGAATTTCTTGGTGTTCGAACTAATTAAGATGTAAACAATTGACATTACTCGTTCCTTTAGATAATAAGAACTCGATGGTGCTTACTTGGTTGTTTTTTTTGGTAGGTGTAAAGTTGTGCTGAAATGGCAGTTGTTATGTTCCTAAACGACGATCAAAGCTGCACAAGGAGTATTTGGTTCCTGATTCAGAGTCAGTGGAGATAGAGTTCACTTTGCAACAAAGCTATTAATCATTAAGGAAGGAGATATAGTTATTAAGTGATGTCACATCATCAGGTTTCTCTTCTCCAAGAGTGATTTAGACCCTTGCCAGTAGCGACGGTTTGGGTACCTATGTTCCTAGTGCAGTTGTTTTGTTTGGGTTAAAGGTTACCATTAGGAGAGATATTTCATTAGTGGATAAGACTCATATTTACTGCTAGTTATAAATCCAAAGTTCGAAGTTATGTGGTGCAGACTCAACTATGGTGGTTTTTTTGTATAGAAGAGGTTCTATTGTTCCTGGTATGGTTGGAAGAGAGTGACGGGGATTCGTATTAAAGGATGAATGATCAGTTGGTAATGCCGAATAAGAAGTGTTGAGTGGATCTCTATAACTACTTAAGGTTTAAATAAGATGCGGGAACAATTATCGAATGATTGCCAAGGAGTTGAGAATAGGGGTAACACTTGAGTCATATCCATTTATTGACGAGAGGTGCTGGAATAATATTCTCAATGGGTTGGCGACCTAATTTGTCAACTCATATATGGATTTGATGATCATACTAGGCACGGTAGTATACTACACATTAGGTTAGGCATGGATGTTATATTTTTATGGTTGTTGTTGTTTTGCCTATGTTTGTTTGATTGTTGATTTTCACATAGTTGCTTATAATTATTTGACTGTTAGGAATGCAAGATAGCTTTGTTTTTCTTGTCTGTTTGTTTCCATATATGAATTGACAATAGATGCCATATTAAGTTTTTGTTTCCTTTTTGGATACATTTTTTATAATTTAATAACCTAGATGTGAGAGCCTATGTCAGGCTTTGGTTTCCTTTTATTGGTAAGAAAGATTTAGCAATTTATAGTTTTCCAGATCGAGTCGCATAGAGCAGGTGCTGTTGGAATTTTCCATGATCTAAGCTAGGGTTGGGAAAGAAGTTGCTAGTCAAATTATCTACTAAGGGTTATCCGAAACAGTGAATTCCCTCAATAATGACTTAGTTAGAGATAATTATTTTAAACTAATTAAAGTAGCTAGTATTTATGTAACGGCCTGAGAAATCCGACCCTCGAATTTTGACACTAATACATCCTCTATATTCACACACCTAAAAACAAGTAACAAAAACCCAGAAAGTTAGAAGAAAGAAGTTAGAGGGTAATAAAGAAGAAAGAAAGAAAGGTTGGAATAGAAGAAGAAGAAGTTGAAGAAGAACACAAACACATTAGATTAGAGAAGATAATAATCTCACATCAAAAGGAATAAAAAAAATGATATACCAATACACTTCACATTAAAGAAAATCGTGTATATAGTATATACCTACATTAATCATCAGAGTATACAAAAAATCAGCCTATTTTGTCATAAAAATTTGTCTGTACAGTTGCTAGAAAACACAACACACAGCGAAATAAATTAATATAAGTAATATGAGAAAAAGTCTCAACTCCAGCTTCTCTATTGTAGCTTCAAGTAAATCCAAAGAAAATCAGCAAAATATATTCGAACTCTTGTAAGACACGACAACTCAGAAACATGGCACGTGTTTTTCCATTACGATAACCAAAACACTTTTATATCAAATCAAATGATATGATTATAGTGTATAATTAAACCACAATATATACATATGCGAAATTGTTACCCATAATTATATACCGTGATCTAAAGGGCTCTGCAAACAAAATCATGGCATTTATTGGCGTAGGATTTCCATAAAGTGACAAGGCACCGGGGTATCACCAGTACAGTACCTTTAGATAAAGCCTACAAAGAGCCTCGCATGGACTCCCTACAAATCAGGATTGGCCAACCGCTTGTTGTATTGTACCAAATATTCCATCCCCTTAGTTGCAATCAACAACCAAACCTTAGCGTACAATAATCAAAGGGTCATCCGATCTAAATTGGGAGGTGACAATTCCCTAGTTGGTTGCTACCCACTTAGCCTGAAAGCATTTCCCCTTTTAATCATTATTGTTTTATGAGGTTAGAGTCTACGTTTTTACCTTTCATACATGGCATACACCCATCTTTGGATGCCACATTGTCATTTAATCGATCACTAATTTACGTCTATAAAAATACGACCTCCAAGATCATACGTCTCAGATATGGATGTTATGCTAAGAGAAGTTGCCTTCTCCACCACCAAACAAATGTAAGATTGTAAAAAAACAATATATGTGATCTAAGAAATGCAATGTCATACATCCGTCCGTATAAGATGTCCAGGAACAGGATAAACCAAACATACTCTTTTACCACATCCTATCAGGAATAATCCCTAAGATTAGTAACAAGAAGTCCTGCATCATGTAGAACCCGAGAACTTAGGGGCTACTGCTACAAGTATGATCTAGGTAGCTAACCAGAGATATCTGCAAGTTGTCCCTCTCGTTTTAATGCCTACGACTTCAAATCATCTTCATATGCATAAGCATAGTGGAAAATTCTGTTTCAAATGCAAAGTCGGTTTGAAATGGTTTGGGATCCAATTCCAATCTCGGTTCCTCGAACCAACACTTATAAGTTAAAAGGAAATTTATTAATAGGTGATTCTTTAACTATCAATCTATATTTCATGGTCAAGTACATTAGCATCACAAACACTTTTAATTAAATCATTCATTAAAGCATTTCATTGAATCTTAAAAATTGATGTCATATACTTATCTCAGCAGGATAAGTACATTCGCAAATCTCTTGTTTTCAATGGATTGAAAACCATAGCCATACACTTATTTGCTTGGAATAACTATATTCACCAAAACCGTTTTATTTTCACTACACAGAAAATAACGCTATATACTTAACCATGTCCTATAAGTATAACCAAACGATGTCATGTATTGCATTGTTTACTATAAAACCCAAACAATTTTAATTAACTTCTAAAATTTACAAATTAAAGTTTATAACATCACTTATGAAAATAATAATTTAATTTCCAACATCTACTTTTGTTTTCAAACTAGTATCATCCTTTGGATAACAATGAAGTTGATCAAGTTGGATTTTATTTACCACTCAAACCTTGACTCGACAACATTCTTATCTTCAAGATAAATTTAAGTTTGTTAACGCGAAACCTGATATTTGGTAAATAAAACGATAAGTTCCATTTACTATTCAATTCAAATAAGATTTAAAAACCATTTCCTACATTTGAAAATCTCATTCACAAACCATCATCTTTACTTAATTCAATTATTAAGTAAACCCTCACTTAAAACCGTTGTATTAGCTCTAAATCTCTTTTATAAATCTTGTTTACTAAACTTAGATTTATTAACAGAAACCTAATTCTAATAATCCTTTATTAAAATCTTTTAAAATCTTATTACAAAACACCCGGATAAGTCTGGAATAATAAAGTGAGAAAAATCACATCACAAACAGCTTGCATAATTTTTGAAATCCTTATTCAAAAGAATGGAACTCTTATCAGACACGACCAGACGTAAACATGGTATGTGTTTTTTTCCTTTACAATAATGAAAACACTTTTATATCAAATCAAATGATACTACTATAATGTATATTAAATCAACATAAAACAAAATAATAAACATATGCAAAATTGTTACCCATAAATAATTTCGTTCCCTAATGGGCTTTACATACAAAAACGTGGCACGTACTATCATTTGAATTTCCATACAATGATAAGGCACCGGGGTATCACCTATCACGGTACCTTTCTATGTAAAGAGTACTGAGAGCCTCGCATGGACTCCTTGCGAATCACGACCGGCCAACCTCTCTCTAGATTGTACTAATATTTCTCCTCATTGGTTGTGATCAGCAACCGAACCTCAACATATAATAATCAACGGGTCATCCGATCAAGATTGGGTGGTGACAATGCCCTATTTGGGTGCTACCCACCTAGCCCTAAAACATCTCCCATGTTTTATTCATTACTGGTTGATAAGGCTAGAGGCTACGTTTTTACATTTCATATATATCATACGTCCATCTTTGGATGTCACATCGTCGACCACTAATTGACGTCTACAAAAGTACAACTTCCAAGCTTATACATCTCAGAGATGGGTGTTATGCTAAGAAAAGTTGCATACTCTACCACCAAATAGATGTATGTTTGTAAAAAAAATCAATGCAATGTTAAACATATGTTCATACAATTTATCTAGGAATAGGACAAATCGGAGGTAATCTTTTACCAAATCATGTCGAGAACCTAGGGACTATTGTTATAAGTATGATATTGGTAGCTAACCAGAGACATCAATAAGCAGCCGTTTCCATTTAAAAGCCTAAGCCTTCAAATCAGCTTCATATGCATAAGCATACTTGTAAATTCAGTTTCGAACTTAAAGTCATTTTGAAGTGGCTTTGGATCCAATTCCAATCCTGGTTCCTCAAACCAACACTTTATAAGTTAAAAGGGAAATTATTGATAGTTGGCTCTTTAACTATCAATATATATTGTATGATTAAGTACATTAGCATCAGAAACCCTTTTAATTAAATCATTCATCTTAAAAATTGATTTCGTGTACTTATCTCAACGGGTTAAGTATATTCACATATCTCTTGTTTTCATTACTTCAAAAAACATAGTCATAAAGTTATTTCTTTGGAATAGGTTTTTTTGCCAAAACCATATTATTTTCACTACTCAGAAAACAACATTATATAATTAACCAAATGATATAAGTACGGCCACAAATTATACATGGCTAAATAATGTCTTGTGTTATATTGTTTACCAAAAAACATAAATAGTTTCCTTCCTCAAAAAAAAACCCAAACAGTTTTATTTAACATTTGAATTATGCAAATTAAATTTTATAACATCACCAATGGAAATAATAATTTAATTTCCAACATCTACTTTTGTATTCAAACTAGTATCATCCTTTAGATAACAATGAAGTCATTCAAGTTGGGCAATTTTATTTACCTCTCAAACCTTGGCTCGACAAGATACTTATCTTCAAGATAAAGAAGTTTGTTAACACAAAACCTGATATTCAGTAAATGTAACAGTAAGTTCCATTTACTATTCAATTCAAATAAGGTCTAAAAACAATTTCCTACATTTGATAATCTCATTCACATACAATCATTTTTACATAATTCAATTATTAAGTAAACCCCATTTAAAACCATCGTATTAGCTTTACATTTTTTTTATAAACCTTTTTACAAAACATGGATTAATTAGTAAAAACCCATATTTACCATCCTTTATTAAAATCACTTAAAATCTTACTAAAAAACTTGTTTTCCTTTTATTTTTGAACTTCAAATCTTATCAACGCTAGTTTGATTTTAAATCATTCTCTTAAAACATAGCATGAAATCAAACTAATTCGCTTATAAACTCTTTATGAATATCTAACTTTCCACAAATTTCTATTTAAAAATACAACATCGTTTCTGCATCGTCTAACGAATTCAACAAAACTATTTATTAAACTTGTTCAAAACAACTAGATATCACTTAAAGCCCCATTCATTTATAAAACTTAGTTTTATAACTTCATCAACTTAATTATGAAAATTTGGTTAAGTTTAACGCGTGAAATCCATGACTATAAAACCTAATTATAGAACAAGAATTTCACTTCATAAATCAACTTATAATTTCTTAATAAAATTCATTTATAAATATTGGTTTATTATAAAAATTCTATTTTATATAACTTACATAAAATTTGAATCAAATCTTACTTTTGTTATAAGAGTAAATTTTATAACTTCAAACTTAGTCGATTCTCCTTACGATGAATCAACGTCTTTAAAAAAAATAAAATTCAGGTCATTTGCTGCCAATCAATTAACTGATGTTGTTTATAGATTAAACACATATCGTGCTTGAATTTAATTCAACGTTGATCATCCAAATCAAATTTTAATATTACTTATGTTAGACATTTAATATGTGTAAAATACGAAAGCAAGTAACATCCAGAAATTTGAGTAATCCTATTGGATCCCTCCAACCTATCCTCATACATCACAACTCATATATCAGCTCATATATGCTTACAAATCGGATAATATAATATTATTCATTTAACATGAATCTTTCGCATAAAAGAAAATAGTGTCAATAGTCATCCGCTCACAAATGAGAATATATAACCACAACCAACCAACTAAGCAATAAATCATCCAATCATCTGAACAAAAATATGTTGAGTACAAAAACAATGAATATTATTATACGTTATTATAGAAAGTGTGAGAGTTAACTCACCATCCATTCCAGTTGAAGATTGTGCCATTTCATATAGTTTCAAATAGACATTTGAAATTAGACAAAATTCCAATTAATTTAGAAAACTCCTAATCCCGTTTGTACACGTAATATTTGCAGATATGAACATAATGCAACTTGTTTCATCCCAATCTAAGCTTGTATGAACAATATATACATGTTACAAGTTTTAATTTAATTAAATTTATTTTAATTTAACTAACAATAATTAGTTAACGTTAATCCCCTCATTAGTGATTAACAATACGTGCCCAAGCTCCTAACCCTTTCACGTTATTTCCTGGCTCAAAATCAAACCACTCACCTTCGTTCATCCCTTGCTCACGCCACCTCCGGCCAACTGAACCCCACCTCTTCGTTTCCAACACCTCCACCACCCTTAAACGAGCCACCTTTGGCCGACCACGTCTCCTTTGCTACTTTATAGCTCATGAATGACCCAACCGAACCCTCATCCATGCCTTTTACTCATTGTCTCTCCTCCTTAGGGCCAGCAGAAAGTCGTGCGTCACCACCAGTCTCTTCCCTATCGCGAGCAGTCCCATTCCCCCAACGTCGACCCATAATTGCACGCCATTCTCTACCAATTTCCAGTTGAACTAATTGTGTTCAACTTCGAAACTCGTGCACCATCATCCACCGTAGATGCTTCGACCACCCCTTACCTTTAAAACTCCTTTTTCTCCGTCCTTTAGATGGCTAGACCTGAAAGTTTGCCATTGACGAGTTATTGGACAAAAACCGAAACCATGACAGCGGCGATTATTGGTATTTTATAGCCAAATTCGTTTACCTATGGTCGATCAGCGATCATTGGTGCCTTTCACTTCTCGACATGAACAACTTTGCAGTTGACATCCTTGGCTAATTTAGCATAGATAGTCATGAACAATCTTGGCCATTAGATTCAGATGTTAAATGGCAGCTAGTTTTATTTTAGTGCTTATGAATGGAAGAGTTAAAGACGTACTTATAGCCTTTAGAAAACCCTATTCATCAAGATAAAAATTCCGATCTCGAAACCAAACATAATTACTGTCGTTCACAACTATTAACCCATATATCGGACACAACGAAACTTGTTTAGGAAGGTAATTCAGTCATTTTTAATGATTATTCTTTAAATCAAATTATAAACTAATATAATTCCAAATCGTTAATGGATGCATGTTTATATTACGCATGATCAAACAACACCTCCGATTAATATGAAACTTGAAGTCTTACCATAGTTAACTATTCCAGATGCGATGAAACATGTATTGTCAAAGTACGAGATCATTTGAAAAATGGCTATTTTGATGTGTTAAATCAAATCGTTAAAATACACATCAATCAAAACATTCGAATTCATTGATAATACTTTAGGATTATCATTCATATCCAAATAAGATTTTATTAAACTTCAAATTAAATTAAATTATATTTTTATACCCAACATTTTCAATTTCAAGATAGTTTGTCCTTAAATTCTCATTTTAAATTTTATTCAAGTCATTAAAGCTTAAAATAAATCATTTTAGTCTTAATATAATTTAAATATTACTATATTAAAAATCTAGCTTGTTACAATTTATGAGATATTAATTATGGAATTTGAATATGATTCAACAAATAAATATTGTTGTATATACTTATAATGGTTATAAATATACCGATCATTATGCGATATCGATAAGGAACTGAATTGGATGTAATTAAAAATATTTACTTTCACTAATGATTTCAAAATGCATGAAGGGAATGCATATCTCAATCAAAAAGGATGTAAGAGGAGACTAATAAATAAGTTAGAGTATTTTGGATGGATGGATGGCTTAGATTGAGGGAGAGTGGTAAGAGGTATGAGCCATGTGACACCCCACGTCCGTTAATGTCGCTCATTAAGAGAATGCTTAAGTTTCGTAAAGCGTTATAGATAAACAAGAACAGAAACATTACAAGGCAGATATAAAATAGCAGTGGAATTTAGAACTTTATTAAGCAGAAAACATCGTAGCTCAAAACAGGTTACATCATATGTCTGAAATGCATAAAAGTCAGTACATCATTAAAATTTTTGACTTGTACTTAAAACATCAGAGTACAGTAATAAAAGAAGCATAATCTCCAAAACATAGCCATAGTAGTAAGATATGAAATCAAGCAGTACATCTAAGTAGCTCCAAGCAGGATGAAAGCAAAATCCTGATCAAGCTTGAGTATTCCAACCTTGAGAACCTGTGGGGAAACGGAAGAGAAAGAAGAGGAAACAAAATGGGTTAGACATAAGGTCTGGCGAGTCCAGTTACTTTTAGCATATAAATAAGTAAAAGTATCATGACAGGCATATAAAGTAGATAAGATAGATAACATCATAAAAGGCAGGTATGATAAGGTAAACAGGATAAACATGATAGAATGTATTGCGCTTCTCTAGTACTTTCTCTTTCTCTGCACCCATACTAGTATGACTAAAATGAGATGATCCCAACAACTATAAGATGGTAGACTTAGGCGTACTTCTAGTGAGAGGTTTAACCCCATACAATCAACAATCAACCCAACATACCGGAGTTACCCCTAAGGATAATAACGGGCTCATAAACATACCAGAGTCCAGATGTACCCTAATTACTACCCCAATCGATCATCTCTCCACTCCGTAGATACCATGTGTTGGCCCCATAGTACGATGTATCACTTCCTAAAGTGGAAACCCTTCATTTTTAGGATGTGCACAACCATATCTACTGATGTAACGCATCTAAACCTCCTTTGTCGAACCCATGCAAGCACATGACCCTATCGGAATGTCATGCCCACACCACCCCTTCGTTTGGATATCCTACAATCATCCCAGTAAGCATGCCTCGGCTTAGACCTAGTTTGAAGTACTCGTTTGATACCTATATATGGATTACTGACTGAAACGGGTCCCACATACATGATGATCCAAGATTCCCCTATGCTTTCATCCCCACTAGGTTTTTCATAGGTTATGCCATACCAGAGTAAAAGATTGCATAACCCCATAGGTTAAGTTTGTGGGCCTGTATATAAATATTACCCACCAACCCAAGATATACTTAACCCTCCCACTGTTTCATACAATTTTACGTAACCCCTAATCAAGTTAAAATATACAATCCTTATAGGCTCAACTAGGTTAAGTATTCACGTTTATTACCGTATTCCTTTATGGTTATACTAGACCTCCCACATTAAGCCCACAACTTGTGGATGCTGGATATGCTGGGCGGGCCCGGGCAGACTTCTTCCACAAGTCGGACTTAACCTCGTGTCTTAGCACGTCATGTGTTTATGAACATGGACCCCTCACATTAGATTGACCACTTATGGTCGCTGGATATGCCGGTTGGTTTCGAGCAGACTTCCACCACGAGTGTAATCTAACCTCGTGTCTAAGCGCGGTTATAGTTTCTAATTACTGTAATTCTAGGCATTTCCATTATTAACCAATTATTCCTATGTCAATATAAGTTTCATATCCCTTTCCTAGGTCATGTTCACAATGAACCATATTCCCCAAATTAAGGTCTTTAATCAAAATTTTGGTTTATGCCCTAAAATCCACATTCAAATATTTTTATTCAAGTTATGCCCAAATTTCCCAATACAAATTATGCCCCAATTTTAATGTTCTCCCCTCGTTCCTAATTTAATGCATTCGCATATTTCAGCGGTATGCCTAGGCTCGAAGGTAGCTTGGCTATAAAACAAAAAGGGAAAAGAAGAAGGGAAGGAACAGAAGTAATCACAATAACAAGATTGACATATAATGTAAAATAGGCATAGCAAGTAATAAAAATGCTATGAGAAAGATGGGCATAATGATAAGATAGGCATAAAGAAACAGATTTGATGAATATGTGACAATAGAACTATTTAGGCATAGTGTCATGGTCATAAACAAGCATGATGAGATCTATAGTGAATTAGATATACAAATAATGGCAAATCTGACATGCATAGGCTTAGATCTAGTTCATATTCATGTTAGAATAACTTAGATACACAGATTACAGCAGATCTGATATGATTCAAACAATCACAGGCTTAGATCCAAGTTATAGTCATGTTAAGATTAACTTTTAAGTATTTAGATCTAAAACTAACATAGACTCACTGTGATTGGGTCTAAGAAATAGAAGAGTAATTACAGATGTTCAATCACAGATCTATAAACTTGAATGACTTGATTGCTGAAGAAGAAAAGGCTTAATTTAATCTGGGCAGAGGCAACATTTAGTTCTCCATTATTTTTGAGTGAAGAAAACAATGGGTATAGGGTCTTGTTTATAGCCTAGAATCAATGAATTTGTTCAAGAAAGGAGTCCACGTTCAGAAAAATGAATTCTGCCTCGGATCTGACAGGGGGTCGACCCCCCTGGTGTGTCGGCCCAGGGGTGTCTATTTTCCCGCTATGAAAAATGAATTCTACGCTATGGGCGGGAAATTCCCTGCTCCCCTGTTTCGGCTTGAATTTGAACTAATTTGAATTTCTGGACTTATTTTATTCATATATATTCTTCTTATGAGTATACAAACTTTAAATCTTAATAATTTCTTTGTACTGTGTCCGTTTTACGCAAACCAGGTGTCTATTTTGACCAAAATTCCGATACGAATGCAATGGCGGTGTCAGTTTCACTTAATTCTGAATATTTAATTAATTATTCTTTAGTTTATCAACTTTAGCATTGTTAAAATTACGGGGTATTACATTCTCCCCTACTCAAAGGATTTCATCCCCGAAATCTTTAAGCTAAGAAGAATGTATATCCTACTATCCATCGTCCATGTACTCATCCACCAATCAAGACATCCATTGTATTTAAAAGATTTCTAATGCTTATATGAACATATGCAAAGGTGTGTGTATGTTCCCAATACTAATGTGAAGATCAAGTGGTCTACTGATTTAGCCGATCTCCTTAATGCAATGTATGTAAGTGACATGAATCCAACATGTATGCAAATAATACTATTATAACATGTAAATTCCATATGTGTGCACAATCATCCGTCCAAATGCAACATCCATTTGATGATACATCCATTTTCATCCATTAAAAGAGAAAACATAATGCACATGCATCCATTTGCAGTATGAGAGTGATTGAGCCGATCTAGTGCCTAATGTGTGTGTATATGCATCCACGTGCAACCACTAGCAAACACTTGCATCCACTTGCATCCATCAAATATGAAATGTCTCAAACACATGTTTACATCTTGGGGATTCCTATCTAAAGGTCAAAGATTCGATCAATAGGATATACTTTAAATGATAGAAACAAGCATAAATAAATTTTTTGGAA
This sequence comes from Allium sativum, assembly GCA_030737875.1. NCBI lineage: Eukaryota > Viridiplantae > Streptophyta > Magnoliopsida > Asparagales > Amaryllidaceae > Allium > Allium sativum. The sequence goes on along the minus strand of CM060926.1, from coordinate 602,674,059 downwards.
AGGAAGTTAAGAACATGCCCTTGAAAAGAAAAGGGTACAGAACGCGAATCTTATCTTCAGTCTCCCAAATTGTATCCTCTTGGTTATCTCCCAATTGAACTTTCATCAACTTGACTTCTCTGTTTCATAGCTTCTTAACTTTTGATCTAAGAATACATGTAGGTACTCGTCTAATTGTCGCCTCCCCTTCCACCTCTACTTCCTTCAAAATTCACTGGTAAAAATGGGGACACGATCACTTATGATACTGGAAGGTACTCCATGAATACATACTATCTCACGAACGTAAATTGCTGCAACCATGTTGTCGTCCTCTTACTCTTAACTGGGATGAAATGAGCGCTCTTAGTAAGTCTGGCTACTACAACCCATATACTAGTGTTGCCCTTCCTTGATCTAGGCAAACCATCGATGAAATCCATAGAGACGCTCTCCCACTTCCACTTTGGGACCTCCAAAGGATGAATAAACTACTAGGTTTTTTTTCTCCGCTTTGACTTCCTGACAAATCAAACATTGAGAAACAAACTCCACCACATCTTTCTTCATTCCAGCCCAAAAGAAAACCCTCTTCATATCTCTATACATCTTATTACCACCTAGATGAATAGTCATCTTAGAATGATGGGATTCATCTAGGACTGTCTTTAATAAACTCCCAACTCGAGGAACACAAACCTTCCATCTCATTGCAACCACCCTCTATCATCTATGGAATATCTACTGAGGTGACTAGAGGTCTCCCCTTTACTGAGCCTATCTAGGATGTCTGAAATCTGTGGATCCTCTCGCTGCGAAGCTCCTATCTGATCCATAAGAGTTGGTCGCACCTCCAGTGATGCTAATAAGCCAAGCAAAAACTCAGTGGAGGGTTTAAAGTCAAAATTCGATATAAACTCCAAGCTTTTCCTCTCCACAAACAAAGGACTTAAGGCCATCCTCTGCCTACTTAATGCATCTACCACCACATTACTCTTTCCAGGGGTATAAGCAATCTCAAAGTCATAAGATGCTAGGAACTCTATCCACCTTTGTTGCCTTAAATTAAGATCCTTCTGCGAGAACAAGTACTTTAGAGATTTATGATCGGTGCACAACTCGGACTTCTCACCAAGAAAATAATGCCGCCAAGTCTTAAGCGCGAATACTATGGCAGGTAGCTCTAAGTCATGGGTAGGGTAGTTCTTCTCATGAACCCTTAACTTTCTACCTCCATAACATACTACCCTTCTCTCTTGCATCAGAACCGCACCAAGCTCTGTAACACATGCAATAGTGTATACCATAAACACTTTGTTCCCATAAGGAAAGGTCAAGACTGGGGCTGTTGTCAGAGCCCTTTTCAATGTTGGAAAGCAACATCACAATCTACATCCCAAGAAATGGTCAGATTCTTCTTCGTCAGTCTGGTGAGTGGGGCTGATATCTTCACAAAGTCCTTAATGAACTTCCTATAATAGCCTACCAACCCAAGAAAACTTCACACCTACGTTACATTCTTTGGGATCTTCCAATCTTGAACTGCAACTACCTTTGTGGGATATACCGCTATCCCATCTTTGGAGACCACATGCCCAAGAAATCTCACTTATTTTCTCCAAAAATTGCAATTGAAGAATTTTGCCTTCAGCTGATGCGCACATAAAGTTTTCAAAACCTCTCTCAAATGTTGGGCATGCTCTTCCTCGCCCTTCGAGAAAATTAAGATGTCATCAACAAAGACCACGACAAACTTATTTAGAAACTCCTGAAACACCCTACTCATCAGATCAACAAAATAGGTGGGTGGATTTGTCAACCCAAAAGGCATAATGAGCCATTCAAAGAAACCATATGGAGTCCTAAAAGCAGCCTTGTCTGTACTGTCCTCGGCCACCCTCAACTGATGAAACCCCGTGGCTAAGTCTAGTTGAGAGAAAACTGATGCACCAATGAGTTGGTCAAACAGATCATCTATCCTCGGGAGTGAGTGCCTATTCTTCTTAATGAGTTTATTCAACTCCCTATAGTCCACACATAAGCGAAGCGAACCATCCGCCTTAGTTGTGAATACCACTGAAGCACCCTATTTAGATATTCTTCGCCTAGCAAACCCTTTCTCAAGTAGCTTCCCTACTTGCTTGCTAAACTCCCTCCTTTCCCTTGGAGCCATATGGCGCATGGGCAGTGCAACTGGCTTTGCATTGTCCACCAACTATATACGAAAATCGATCTCGTACCTCGGAGGTAATCCCCGAACCTCGTCAATAACATCAGGATACTCACGGACTACTAGTATAGATCGCAGATCATCGATAGGTGCATCAAGTGACTCTAGGAAACTAAGCATGACAAACCCCTTTGGGTCACAAGAAATCTCGAGGGTCCTCCCATGGCAAGTCAAAAGTCTAAAGACCCTCCTCTCACAATCCAGAATGGCACCATACATGGCTATCCAATCCATCCTTAGAATCAATACATAGCCCATGAAACCAAGCATATATGTGTCGCATTCAAATTCGATGCCTAACATCAATATTATCAAACCCCGACAAATCATAGATAAATGAGCTATACCACCAATGGGGTTTGAGATAACAATGGGATCCACTACTGTGACGATCCCAAAATCCGAGGGGCGGTATTAAGGATAATCATTGGAATATAACACATCAATCATCATAGCAGAGTACAGATAATAGCAAAACAATAAATAGAATAATTTTACATGGATATGACAGCGGAATCACAACATGTAACAACATCAGAATAGCATAGCGTAGGATATAACTTAGTAAATAAAAGGAAGTGATCAGTCTGCATCGCCCGTGGCGGAATACATACATGTAGTGAGACATAATAAGGGTATCAGTCTACATCGCCGAAGGCGGTACATATACATACAATAAGAAGTACGGAAAGTAAATCAGTCTGCATCGCCCGTGGCGGAATCATAATATAAGTACAATAATGGCGGAAAATGTCAAAGTCGTCTCTGTGAAGTCAGCCTCGTCATGAGCCAAAATGCACTCTATGCAACAGTGTAGAGCCAAAAACAACCTGTCACCTATGAACTAGGCTGCCCGTGTGAAAATAAGGGCACCCGCGTTTGCAAAGTGAAACAAACAACGAGTCAGTCATGGGGACTGGTATGAGGAATCTATTTAATAGTTTAAAACAACAGTAATAAGCAAATCATAGGACCACGCCACTTTCGCGGAACGGGTTTACTCCAGTGATTGCTAGTGCATTTAAAACAAAGTAAATTCTTGTAAAACAACGCAATGCTTTTAAAAGAATGAAGCCATTATAAGACTCAGGTCCCATCATACAATGCAACGCAAGCCGGAGTATAGAGTTTTACCTTATAATGGCCAAATATGTTTGATACGTATAAAGCAAAATCATTTGATATTATTACTAGTGCATATATGTTTCAAAAGCAAATAGCATCATAAATATCAATCATAGGCGGCATAGCTACCATCTACTATGTCGCCATACTAGTTCTACAATCGAATCCGTTATTTCGTATTGGAAATTGGATTTCCGTCATGAGTCGAGGCAAGGGGCAAGCTCCTCTCCGCTTCGAGACACTCTAGCGAATGCCTCAGGACTACACACTCTGGGTAACCCTGGATTCGGCTGGGCCGGTCTTCTCTTACGTTTGAGGATTAATTATGCATGAACACACGTTTCCCGGTCCTTACAGACCTATAATCGAGGCGCCTTGCATTCCAACATCCACAAAGGTGAAAAGTAGATATAAATGTCAGGGCTGGTAAGTCACTGACACCACCATAGCTAGAAAGAAACGTCATGATCTCCCAGCGGTCCGTATCCCGTTTTTAACTCATATCGAGGTGTGAGGCTCGCGAATCTACGACATACGCAAAGCTAGGCCACGTAGACCGGCTTTGATCATCATCCACAGGACTTTGCTTTGCAACAGAAGCCTTGATCACAGCATCTTGGCATGCCACATAGGCAATCCACTCCATATGATTGATTTCCATCGATATATAACCTCTGAGCTCGTATGTCTCAGAGAAGGGCGTTAAGCAAAAGAATAAATTCTCCGCCGCCAAACAGATATATATATTTAACAGAGATCAATCAGTATAGAACAAAATCCAATGTCAGACACACAGTCCATTTACAAGTCCGTTCTGGGTCTGAACGAAACCGGAGGCGTCAAATTCTTCGTATATACGTCCAATCAACACATACTTTTAGACGGCTACTACTTCCGTCCCTTTCCGGTAGCTACTCCGGTCAGGAACCTCAGCAGCGCCCATCCAACCGATACGAAGATCGTCGGTCTTGAATCGTCTTTGCTTTTCCAATTCAAATCGCTCGATAAACTATTTGAAATGAGGGTTAGCTCGGCTTTTCAAATAATTCACGTAATTAGAATTTAAATCGATTCTTTCCATGGTTATATTATTCGACGTCCATCTTTCAGTTCTTTAGTGTTATTTTCGTGTCAAACACATACAACCATCAAATATCAAACAATTCAAGCCCAATTGGTTTATTTGCAATCTATGTTGCTTATAATATTTTATAACGATTTTTTTCCATTTTTATTTATTTAGAAGTGGCCATATTTAATTAAACGACGTTTCAGGTAGTGCCGTGGCACTGGCGCTGTTTTTCCCCTAATTTGTTTTACACATATTGGAAAATCTAACCGTTGGATTTTTACAAAGTCTATATCAGTGGGAAGATATTCCCAAAGCGAACCCAACGGTTTCAGTTTCGTGAGAATCCGACGGTCGGATCTTCCACACTAGTCGTTTGAAGTTACGGTTTCAAAATTCGAACTGCAGCGTCGTTATTCGATTTAATTTAATTATATTTATATTTATATATAAATATAAACGATTCTGGCGCTGTTTTTCTTCAGATTTGAATTAAACATTCCGGACAATCCAACCGTGGGATTTTTACAAGGTTGGTGCCGTTGGGAAGATATTTCCAAGGCGAACCCAGCGGTTGCAGTTTCGGGAAAATCCGATGGTCGGATTTCTCGTACTAATCGTTTCAAATTACGATTCCGAAACACGAACTGCACGGCTTCGATTCCCATTAATTATATTTATATTTATATATATAAATATAGTTCATTCTATAATTCCAACTATAATTCATTCTATATTTTCAACTTCGTTTTTACTTCAAATATTTCACTAACGCCTTAATATTTCGAAAAATTTCGCCATAACCTCCTTTGTACGGGGAGGGGTTTGGAAATTTATTGGGCCGTGTTAGGTACCCAATAAATCCTATAAAGCATCCACATATTTATAGTGATATATTCCGGTGTTTACGGGGGAGCATGTATAGATAATCACTCCAGAGAATAAATTCTCGTCACCCCGTTTCCGTGTGGAAATAAATAGTCCATGTGCCGTATCTAATAACTAGAGCGACATGATTATTGTCAACTCCAGACCCGTGTGGGGTTTTTATTAATCTGGCTATTTATCGTTATATTTTCTATAGTCCATATCAGTCATCAGTTCAACCTGTAGTATATAGTCATCACCATACAAGCCTCTCGCTCGTATGGTAAATCTTCCACCTCGTCACACAAGCTCCAATTGCTTATGTGGAATATGATGAAGTATGCATATCGTCAAGAAGTATGCCAGGTAGTGTAGTTCAAAATTAATTGTTACTATCCTATGGCGACGTTTATTGTTTCACACAGAATAACCGGCACTCCGCATCCAATGGCATTCACAGGAGTTGATATAAAAATAAAATTGCGCAGCCAACTCATCAAGGTTTACCTATTTGTCGGGCACGCAAATAATTTCTTTACTCTACAGCTAATCCATTTTTTTTCCTGTTCAACACATGTATATATATGCAGAACAAAGCTAATAATAATATTTCTAGCAAACTATTACTTATTTCAACACGTGTGTATTTTTATCAAAGCATATACATGATAAAAGGAATATTTTTATCGTCAAAAATATTTATTCAACACGTGAATGTTTTTAACACTTCATATTCACAATAAAGATGTAGTTTTTATTATCGCTTCATTTTATTTTAAAATACGATAACATTCAACACATGAATTTCAACTCGACGAACGAATTTCGATTCAACACATGAATATTCTCTATAATTTGTATATATAAAAAAAATGTGATTTTTATCGCTAAAGCTATTTGTTTAAATTCAAATAATATTCAACACATGAATTTCAACTCAACGAATGAATTGCAACTCAACACATGAATATTCGCTGTAGTTGTAATTTGTATCAACGAATGAAAATTATTCTAACACATGTATATTTCAGAAAATTTCGGCAGCATAACGGCAGGGTAGTTAAAACCGGGACCGTTCCTAGTACGGCTCCTCGCTCTACCATAAAACCTCGCGGTTTTTGACAATGGGGATCATGCATCTAGTTCGCACGCAGGCGGCATGTTTTATTTTCAATTCCACAATCCTATTCTAATTTGTTTCAACCACAAGAGGGTATTTTTCAACCACAATATCAACCACAAATAATTATTTCCAACCATTCGTCATACCATATAATATCACGTCAATCACAAGCAATAAATATCGTCCATGGTCTGTGGACGAGGGGAGTATATATATATATATTATATTATAATTCACTTGCATTTCATCACAGTTCAAAGCATATATGTTTCATTCAACGCTTGTATAATTTATACATCGCTAATATAACTTATACAACACATGTACATGAGGTATACAATGCGTATATAATTTACACTTCGCTTATATAATTTATACAACGTGATTCCATTCACACAATTTAGTTTAGATTCCTCACATTGGTTTCTGCAGTGCTAAAAATCCTGGGAAGATCAGAAAAATCCGCGGCTTCTTCTAGAATGTAGAGAGCCTCCTTGCGGTCACGGTGTCTCCTGTTTCATCGAATTTCGTTAAAGAACGAAAAAGATATTATTTTTCAAAGTTTTGCAATGCTTTATAGTGTTATTTTCAATTCTGAATAATAAAGGTCGTACCTTTATTTTTGCATCAAAACTAGGGTCGAAAAATTAGTGCAATCCGTCGATTGTTGCTTCGATCAGGTAGTGCCACGTGGAAGGGCTACGAATCAGCTTCCTGTCAGTGGTGGTGCGGTTCCCTTCGGTGGTCGGAGGAAGGCGGCGCGGCGTTGGGAAGTCGACGACTTCCTCGACGTCGTTCAGGCGATTCCGGCGAAGGTAGGGGGCGGCGTTTGGTCGGATGTGGAGAGGAGGCGAAGGGCTGTCGACTGGTGGTGGTGGCGCGGTCTAGCGTCGCCTGTGGCGGTCGGAAAAGGGAAGAGAAGCGCGGAGCAACGAGGATCGTCGGTTTCGTCTGTGGCGGCTAGGGTTTTGAGATTTTTATTTTTATTTTTTTTATAAAGGAAAAATCCTATTGGTCGAAGCTTTATAGGAATTTTTAAATAGTGTTTTCACAAACGGACTCGAAATCAAACCCAACGACTGTCGCCCCTAGCTAAATACCCCCATTCCGGACACAATAAGATATGTTTCGTTGGCCAATTCGACTGTTACAGTCAGTTATTTTTCAAATTAAAATATAAAACATTCAATATTTTAATTTGAACGTACATTTCAATTTGCCAGGGCCACAAACTGAATCGAAAAATTCCAGAAAAATAAATCTAGCTTTGTTTTGATGATACGGTCCTAACAAAACTAGTTTCGTCGAATTCTGAGCTCGTTTGAAAAACGGCCATTTTTAGGTCGACCCATTTTAACAGAATTTGACCAATTACATTTTCTTTTGCCCCGCTCACATACTAGCTTCAAAAATTATGAAATTTGAAACTTAGCAATTATTCGACATCCCGGACCCAACGAAATTGGTTTCGTCGAATTCTGAGGTCGTATGCAAAATATCAATTTTCAAGGGCTATATATGCTATATAGCGACCTTTCTGAAAATTCATTTGGCCATTACTTTTGATTCCCACTATGAAACTTCGATTTTTCAGATTCGTTAGAAAGGTATTCATTAACAGATTTAAATATTTTCAGTTTCGCTAAAATCCGTTATATTTTCCACCCGGTACAGTCAGACAAAGTTTGTATTCAAAATTTCAAACTGCAATACCATACCCAATTCTATATTTTAATGAAATAGGCTATTTCAACTATTCAAATTCTTTGGTAATAACCAAATTTAAAAATTTTAAATTGGTTCACATTTTCCGGGTTATTACAATCTCCCCCACTTAAAACTTTTCGTCCTCGAAAAGGAAATAACAGCTAAGTAGGAAATAAAATGTAAAGGCTACCTTGCACCGGCGTTAGTCAGAGATGTCTACTCTGCATTTGGGGTTGGCTTGTTTAATGCTTTCCTCAGTCTCCCAAGTACAGTCTCTAGGATCACTACTCCACTGCACTTTGACTAAATGAATCTTTTTGCTCCTTAGCTCTCTAGTTTCTTTGCCAACTATCTTTAATGGCTCTCTTCGGAGTGCTAATTCTGGGGTTATGTCTATATCCTGTTGCGCTGCTTCTTTCTCAACAAGATCTGGATCATGAACATGTTTTCTGAGTTGAGACACGTGGAACACATCATGTACACCAGACAACCAATCAGGTAATGAAACCCTATATGCAAGAGTTCCAATCCGTTCAAGTATAGGAAAGGGACCAATAAATCTCGGTGCCAACTTCCCAGTCTTGACAAATCTAATTACTCCTCGCATTGGAGATACTCTTAAATAAACATAATTGCCAACAGTAAATGATAAATCTCTTCTTCTCGCATCAGCATAACTTTTCTGTCGGCTCTGTGCGGTTTTCAATCGCTTCTTAATGAAATCTACTTTATCCGATGCTTCTCGAATCATATCGGGCCCTAACACAAGTCTGTTGCCATGTTCTACCCAACATGCGGGAGATCTGCACGGTCTACCGTATAATGCTTCAAATGGAGACATTCCCAAACTTGCTTGATAGCTATTGTTGTAAGAGAATTCGGCTAGATGTAAGTGATCTTCCCATGAGCCTCCAAAATCAATAACGCAAGCCCGAAGTAAATCTTCTAGAAATCTATTCACCCGCTCAGTTTGGCCGTCTGTCTGAGGGTGATAAGCGGTGCTTAGATTCAATTTGGATCCCAATTCTGTCTGGAATGCTTCCCAGAATTTGCTAGTAAACAGGGGATCTCTATCACTGACTATATTGAGCGGCACTCCATGTAGTTTAACTATTTCTTTGAAGTAAATCTGTGCTAAACTTTGAGTCGTTCTGTTGGATCGGACAGGTATGAAATGGGCAGTCTTCGTGAAGCGATCTACGATTACCCATATACTGTCGTTTCCTTTTTTAGTTCGAGGCAAGCCATCAATGAAGTCCATCGAAATTTGCTCCCACTTCCATCCTGGAATTTCTAATGGTTGTAATAGTCCAGCCAATTTCTGCTGATCGCTCTTAACTAGCTGACAAGTGGGGCATCTGCTAACATATAATGAAATATCTCTTTTCAAAGCTCTCCACCAAAATGTTCTTTTGATATCGTTATACATCTTGCTCACACCTGGATGGATACTTAGTTTGGACTTGCGGCACTCATCAAGTATTTCTCTTCTGAGCTCAGGAAGGTTTGGGATGCAAATTCTGCCCTTTAATCTTAGAACCCCTTTGTCATCGAGTCGGAAACTTGTGGATTCACCTCCTTTGACTCTCTGACTGACTCTTTGAATAAATTCATCGTCTTTCTGAAGGGTCGAGATCCTGTCTATTAATGAAGACGTGATGACAAAACTGGCGATGATTTCGTTCTTTCTGCTGAGCGCATCTGCTACAACATTGGCTTTCCCTGGAGTGTATAGAATTTCAAAATCGTATGCTGCAAGGAATTCTAACCAACGCTGTTGTCACAAATTCAGATCTTTCTGAGTGAACAGATATTTCAAGGATTGATGATCGGTAAATAGTTCGAACTTCTCGCCCAATAAATAATGCCTCCAGATTCTTAAAGCGAACACGATAGCTAATAACTCAAGATCATGAGTAGCATAGTTTCTTTCATGCGGCTTCAGCTGACGGCTGGCATATGCGACCACTTGGCCTTTTTGCATTAGTACTGCGCCTAGCCCTCTAATAGAAGCGTCTGTCCATACAGTCAAGTCTTGGTTGCCTTCTATAATTGTCAATACTGGAGAAGTTGTCAACTTCAGTTTCAGCTCCTGGAAAGCTTCTTCACATTCGGGAGTCCGTTTGAATTTCTCATGCTTCTTTGTAAGCTTTGTCAATACACCAGATATCTTTGAAAAATCCTGAACGAATTTCCGATAGTAACTAGCCAATCCAAGGAAACTTCGAACTTCTGTGGGGGTAGTAGGTTGTTTCCCGTTCTGAATCGCTGTAATTTTGCTTGGATCTACAGCAATCCCTTCTTTTGATACGACATGGCCTAGGAACTTGACTTCATCCTACCAAAAGACACACTTAGAAAATTTAGCTTTCAAGATATTTCTCCTTAGAATTTTCAACACTTGTTCTAAATGTTTTGCATGTTCGTCTTCCGACTTGGAGTAGATTAAAATGTCATCGATGAAGACTAGAACAAATTTATTCAATACACCACGGAACACTCTGTTCATAAGATCGACGAAGTATGCTGGAGCGTTACACAAGCCGAACGGCATTACTAACCATTCGTAGAATAAATCGGGACCCCTGAAGGCTGTCAAAGGAACACAGTCTTCGGCTATACGTAATTGGTGGAAACCTGTAGCTAGGTCCATTCCGGAGAATACTGTTGCTCCATTTAATTGATCCAACAGATCATCTATTCGGGGCAAGGGATATTTGTTCTTCAGTGTCTGCTTATTGAGGTCTCGGTAATCAACACAAAGTCTTAGAGTACCGTCTGATTTCGGGACAAATACTACTGCTGCTCCCCAAGCTGAAAAGCTCGGTCTGATCAGACCTTTCCAAAGCAATTCTCGGGTTTGACTACCTAACTCTTCTTTTTCTTTCGGGGCCATTCTTCTAATTGGATGTACTACTGGTCGGGCGTTAGGAATTAGATCTATTCTAAATTCAATTTCTCTTTGCGGCGGTAAGTTTTCTACTTCTTCAAACACATCCGCGTAGTTCTTAATGACCGGTATCTTTTCTAATGAAGGGGGAGTAACTTCTAAAGAAGACCAAAATTCTGTTCTATTTATTTCTGAACCGTGGCATGGTATATATATAGGTCCAAGCTTCGTTTCGACTTTAACGATTCTCGCGGCACATCTAACTTCGGCCTTATATTCCGTCCACCATTCCAAACCGAGAATAACATCAAATTCTGACAAATCCATAACGATTAAGTGGATGGGAAACTTGTAACGTGAATAAGAGATAGGCACTCTGTAGTACGAACTGAGACTAACAGAACCTCCTATCGGGTTTTGGATTTTAATTTGTTCTTTTAAAATTCTTCGTTTCAATTTTAACTTGTGAACAATGTTACCAGAAATGAAGCTATGTGATGCACCAGTATCAAAAAGTAAAGAAACAGGAATATTTTTAATGGTAAGGGTACCTCCCAAGACGTCGGGTTTACCTGATCCATCGGTGGTAGCTGGCGGGGTCTTCCCGTCATACACATGAGCCACTTGTGCAATCTGCTTCAGAGGACAGTTCCTGCTATAGTGCCCCTTCTTATGGCAGTTGTAGCATTCGGCTGAGTCTGGATTTGCCTTAGGCTTCCTCGGGGCTTTGCATACATTAGAAAAATGCCCTAGCTTCCCGCAGTTGTAGCAATTCCCTTTCGGTATCTTTGCAGGTTTCTGAGTAGCGGCCGCTGTAATGCTAGACTCGGGCTGATCTGCTGAAGTCTTGCGCTTATTTCCAGCTTGGCTTTTGGTGCGGTCTTGGCTGGCGTGCCTTTCATCCATATCTTCATAATTGCAAGCCATTTCTACCTATTCTGAGAAGGAGAGTTTGATGTTGCTCATAGCTCTGTCATGGTATTTGCGCTTTAGCCCAAATATAAATCTCTTGTTCTTTGCTTTGTTAGTCATAATAAGCTCTGGGGCGTAGCGCGACAACTGGGTGAATTTATTGAGGTAATCCTGGATTGAGTGATCTCCTTGCTGGAGATTAGCAAACTGCTCTCGCATCCTCTCTAAAGCCTGTTCAGGTACAAACTTCTCGTTGAACATAGTTTTGAATTGCTCCCAGGTTCTGACAGTACCTGCTGCATCCTCTGAGGTGATGGCAACCCACCACAGCTCTGCTTCCTCCTGTAGGAGCCAAATACCTAGTCGTGCCTTGTTGTTGGTTCCCAAACCCATGCCTTCAAAGATTTTCTCACAGGTCTTCAACCAAGCTATAGCCTCGGTCACTGTACCAGTGCCAGAAAAGGGTTTTCCCCCAAGGTTCCTATACCTCTTCGCTACTCTGTCTAGCTCGAAGTCCTCGGGTGCTGGTGGCTGAACAATAGAGACTTCCACAACTACGAGGATATTCCCCCGTCCTCCTGCTGCTCCTCCTCGGCCTCCACGGCCTCCTCTAGCCGCTGCTGCTCGTGTAGCCATTAGAAAGAGTACTGTATAAGGAAGAAAAGAGTCAAGCTCACAGATTTGATAATTTTCATATATGATATAGCAGGGGAACATAAGGAAAGGTAATGATGCACTGATCAAATTGTTTTGCTAATCTGCTTAGCTCATTCTAGGACATTGCTAATCCTATCTCTAATGAGCTACTCGCCGTAGAACACTACTGATTCTATTCTGACGAGGTGTTTAATGTGTTAGATCCCGGAACTAAGGTTAACCAAAGCTCTGATACCAACTGTGACGATCCCAAAATCCGAGGAGCGGTATTAAGGATAATCATTGGAATATAACACATCAATCATCATAGCAGAGTACAGATAATAGCAAAACAATAAATAGAATAATTTTACATGGATATGACAGCGGAATCACAACATGTAACAACATCAGAATAGCATAGCGTAGGATATAACTTAGTAAATAAAAGGAAGTGATCAGTCTGCATCGCCCGTGGCGGAATACATACATGCAGTGAGACATAATAAGGGTATCAGTCTACATCGCCGAAGGCGGTACATATACATACAATAAGAAGTACGGAAAGTAAATCAGTCTGCATCGCCCGTGGCGGAATCATAATATAAGTACAATAATGGCGGAAAATGTCAAAGTCGTCTCTGTGAAGTCAGCCTCGCCATGAGCCAAAATGCACTCTATGCAACAGTGTAGAGCCAAAAACAACCTGTCACCTGTGAACTAGGCTGCCCTTGTGAAAATAAGGGCACCCGCGTTTGCAAAGTGAAACAAACAACGAGTCAGTCATGGGGACTGGTATGAGGAATCTATTTAATAGTTTAAAACAACAGTAATAAGCAAATCATAGGACCACGCCACTTTCGCGGAACGGGTTTACTCCAGTGATTGCTAGTGCATTTAAAACAAAGTAAATTCTTGTAAAACAACGCAATGCTTTTAAAAGAATGAAGCCATTATAAGACTCAGGTCCCATCATACAATGCAACGCAAGCCGGAGTATAGAGTTTTACCTTATAATGGCCAAATATGTTTGATACGTATAAAGCAAAATCATTTGATATTATTACTAGTGCATATATGTTTCAAAAGCAAATAGCATCATAAATATCAATCATAGGCGGCATAGCTACCATCTACTATGTCGCCATACTAGTTCTACAATCGAATCCGTTATTTCGTATTGGAAATTGGATTTCCGTCATGAGTCGAGGCAAGGGGCAAGCCCCTCTCCGCTTCGAGACACTCTAGCGAATGCCTCAAGACTACACACTCTGGGTAACCCTGGATTCGGCTGGGCCGGTCCTCTCTTACGTTTGAGGATTAATTATGCCTGAACACACGTTTCCTGGTCCTTACAGACCTAAAATCAAGGCGCCTTGCATTCCAACAACCACAAAGGTGAAAAGTAGATATAAATGTCAGGGCTGGTAAGTCACTGACACCACCATAGCTAGAAAGAAACGTCATGCTCTCCCAGCAGTCCGTATCCCGTTTTTAACTCATATCGAGGTGTGAGGCTCGCGAATCTACGACATACACAAAGCTAGGCCACGTAGACCGGCTTTTATCATCATCCACAAGACTTTGCTTTGCAACAGAAGCCTTGATCACAGCATCTTGGCATGCCACATAGGCAACCCACTCCATATGATTGATTTCCATCGATATATAATCTCCGAGCTCGTATGTCTCAGAGAAGGGCGTTAAGCAAAAGAATAAATTCTCCGCCGCCAAACAGATATATATTTAACAGAGATCAATCAGTATAGAACAAAATCCAATGTCAGACACACAGTCCATTTACAAGTCCGTTCTGGGTCTGAACGAAACCAGAGGCGTCAAATTCCTCGTATATCCGTCCAATCAACACATACGTTTAGACGGCTACTACTTCCGTCCCTTTCCGGTAGCTACTCCGGTCAGGAACCTCAGCAGCGCCCATCCAACTGATACGAAGATCGTCGGTCTTGAATCGTCTTTGCTTTTCCAATTCGAATCGCTCGATAAACTATTTGAAATGAGGGTTAGCTCGACCTTTTCAAATAATTCACGTAATTAGAATTTAAATCGATTCTTTCCATGGTTATATTATTCGACGTCCATCTTTCAGTTCTTTAGTGTTATTTTCGTGTAAAACACATACAACCATCAAACATCAAACAATTCAAGCCCAATTGGTTTATTTGCAATCTATGTTGCTTATAATATTTTATAACAATTTTTCGCCATTTTTATTTATTTAAAAGTGGCCATATTTAATTAAACGACGTTTCAGGTCGTGCCGTGGCACTGGCGCTATTTTTCCCCTAATTTGTTTTACACATATCGGAAAATCTAACCGTTCGATTTCTACAAAGTCTATATTAGTGGGAAGATATTCCCAAAGCGAACCCAACGGTTTCAATTTCGTGAGAATCCGACGGTCGGATCTTCCACACTAGTCGTTTGAAGTTACGGTTTCAAAATTCGAACTGCAGCATCGTTATTCGATTTAATTTAATTATATTTATATTTATATATAAATATAAACGATTCTGGCGCTGTTTTTCTTCAGATTTGAATTAAACATTCCGGACAATCCAACCGTTGGATTTTTACAAGGTTGGTGCCGTTGGGAAGATATTTCCAAGGCGAATCCAGCGGTTGCGGTTTCGGGAAAATCCGATGGTCGGATTTCTCGTACTAATCGTTTCAAATTACGATTCCGAAACACGAACTACACGGCTTCGATTCCCTTTAATTATATTTATATTTATATATATATATATATATATATATATATATATATATATATATATAGTTCATTCTATAATTCCAACTATAATTCATTCTATATTTTCAACTTCGTTTTTACTTCAAATATTTCACTAACGCCTTAATATTTCGAAAAATTTCGCCATAACCTCCTTTGTACGGGGAGGGGTTTGGAAATTTATTGGGCCTTGTTAGGTACCCAATAAATCCTATAAAGCATCCACATATTTATAGTGATATATTCTGGTGTTTACGGTGGAGCATGTATAGATAATCACTCCAGAGAATAAATTCTCGTCACCCCGTTTCCGTGTGGAAATAAATAGTCCATGTGCCGTATCTAATAACTAGAGCGACGTGATTATTGTCAACTCCAGACCCATGTGGGGTTTTTATTAATCTGGCTATTTATCGTTATATTTTCTATAGTCCACATCAGTCATCAGTTCAACCTGTAGTATATAGTCATCGCCTTACAAGCCTCTCGCTCGTATGGTAAATCTTCCACCTCGTCACACAAGCTCCAATTGCTTATGTGGAATATGATGAAGTATGCATATCGCCAAGAAGTATGCCATGTAGTGTAGTTCAAAATTAATTGTTACTATCCTATGGCGACGTTTATTGTTTCACACAGAATAACCAGCACTCCGCATCCAATGGCATTCACAGGAGTTGATATAAAAATAAAATTGCGCAGCCAACTCATCAAGGTTTACCTATTTGTCGGGCACGCAAATAATTTCTTTACTCTACAGCTAATCCATTTTTTTTCCTGTTCAACACATGTATACATATGCAGAACAAAGCTAATAATAATATTTCTAGCAAACTATTACTTATTTCAACACGTGTGTATTTTTATCAAAGCATATACATGATAAAAGGAATATTTTTATCGTCAAAAATATTTATTCAACACGTGAATGTTTTTAACACTTCATATTCACAATAAAGATGTAGTTTTTATTGTCGCTTCATTTTATTTTAAAATACGATAACATTCAACACATGAATTTCAACTCGACGAACGAATTTCGATTCAACACATGAATATTCTCTATAGTTTGTATATATAAAAAAAATGTGATTTTTATCGCTAAAGCTATTTGTTTAAATTCAAATAATATTCAACACATGAATTTCAACTCAACGAATGAATTGCAACTCAACACATGAATATTCGCTATATATGAATATATATAAAAATGTGATTTTTATCGCTAAAGCTATTTGTTTAAATTCAAATAATATTCAACACATGAATTTCAACTCAACGAATGAATTGCAACTCAACACATGAATATTCGCTATATATGAATATATATAAAAATGTGATTTTTACTGCTAAAGCTATTTGTTTAAATTCAAATAATATTCAACACATGAATTTCAACTCAACGAATGAATTGCAACTCAACACATGAATATTCGCTATATATGAATATATATAAAAATGTGATTTTTACCGCTAAAGCTATTTGTTTAAATTCAAATAATATTCAACACATGAATTTCAACTCAACGAATGAATTGCAACTCAACACATGAATATTCGCTATATATGAATATATATATATATGTGTGATTTTTACCGCTTAAGCTATTTGTTTAAATTCAAATAATATTCAACACATGAATTTCAACTCAACGAATGAATTGCAACTCAACACATGAATATTCGCTATAGTTGTAATTTGTATCAACGAATGAAAATTATTCTAACACATGTATATTTCAGAAAATTTCGGCAGCATAACGGCAGGGTAGTTAAAACCGGGACCGTTCCTAGTACGGCTCCTCACTCTACCTTAAAACCTCGCGGTTTTTGACAATGGGGATCATGCATCTAGTTCGCACGCAGGCGGCATGTTTTATTTTCAATTCCACAATCCTATTCTAATTTGTTTCAACCACAAGAGGGTATTTTTCAACCACAAAGGTATTTTTCAACCACAATATCAACCACAAACAATTATTTCCAACCATTCGTCATACCATATAATATCACGTCAATCACAAGCAATAAATATCGTCCATGGTCTGTGGACGAGGGGAGTGTGTGTGTGTGTGTATATATATATATATATATATATATTATATTATAATTCACTTGCATTTCATCACAATTCAAAGCATATATGTTTCATTCAACGCTTGTATAATCTATACATCGCTAATAGAACTTATACAACACATGTACATGAGGTATACAATGCGTATATAATTTACACTTCGCTTATATAATTTATACAATGCGATTCCATTCACACAATTTAGTTTAGATTCCTCACATTGGTATCTGCAGTGCTAAAAATCCTGGGAAGATCAGAAAAATCCGCGGCTTCTTCTAGAATGTAGAGAGCCTCCTTGCGGTCACGGTGTCTCCTGTTTCATCGAATTTCGTTAAAGAACGAAAAAGATATTATTTTTCAAAGTTTTGCAATGCTTTATAGTGTTATTTTCAGTTCTGAATAATAAAGGTCGTACCTTTATTTTTGCTTCAAAACTAGGGTCGAAAAATTCGTGCAATCCGTCGATTGTTGCTTCGATCAGGTAGTGCCACGTGGAAGGGCTATGAATCAGCTTCCTGTCGGTGGTGGTGCGGTTCCCTTCGGTGGTCGGAGGAAGGCGGCGCGGCGCTGGGAAGTCGACGACTTCCTCGACGTCGTTCAGGCGATTCCGGCGAAGGTAGGGGGCGGCGTTTGGTCGGATGTGGAGAGGAGGCGAAGGGTTGTCGACTGGTGGTGGTGGCGCGGCCTAGCGTCGCCTGTGGCGGTCGGAAAAGGGAAGAGAAGCGCGGAGCAACGAGGATCGTTGGTTTCGTCTGTGGCGGCTAGGGTTTTGAGATTTTTTTTTTATAAAGGAAAAATCCTATTGGTCGAAGCTTTATAGGAATTTTTAAATAGTGTTTTCATAAACGGACTCGAAATCAAACCCAACGACTGTCGCCCCCAGCTAAATACCCCCATTCCGGACACAATGGGATATATTTCGTTGGCCAATTCGACTGTTACAGTTAGCTATTTTTCAAATTAAAATATAAAACATTCGATATTATAATTTGAACGTACATTTCAATTTGCCAGGGCCACAAACTGAATCGAAAAATTCCAGAAAAATAAATCTAGCTTTTTTTGACGATACGGTCCTAACAAAACCAGTTTCGTCGAATTCTGAGCTCGTTTGAAAAACGGCCATTTTTAGGTCGACCCATTTTAACAGAATTTGACCAATTACATTTTCTTTTGCCTCGCTCACATACTAGCTTCAAAAATTATGAAATTTGAAACTTAGCAATTATTCGACATCCCGGACCCAACAAAAGTGGTTTCGTCGAATTCTGAGGTCGTATGCAAAATATCAATTTTCAAGGGCTATATATGCTATATAGCGACCTTTCTGAAAATTCATTTGGCCATAACTTTTGATTCCCGCTATGAAACTTCGATTTTTCAGATTCGTTAGAAAGGTATTCATTAACAGATTTAAATATTTTCAGTTTTGGTAAAATCCGTTATATTTTCCACCCGGTACAGTCAGACAAAGTTTGTATTCAAAATTTCAAACTGCAATACCATACCCAATTCTATATTTTATTGAAATAGGCTATTTCAACTATTCAAATTCTTTGGTAATAACCAAATTTAAAAATTTTAAATTGGTTCACATTTTCCGGGTTATTACAATACTACCATACTGAGACTCAACCATAGAATCAAATATAAAAGCATGTGAAGCGCCTGAATCAAAAAGTGTTCTAACTGGATGATTGGAAAGAGAAATCAAACCTTCAACGAAAACTTTCCTACCTCGATCTGGAGCACTGGTCGCGAGAGCATGCACCTGCCCTCTAGAAGCTCCCCCCTTGACCTTGTCCTTGCTTCTTCGGGCACTCCTTAGATGAGTGTCCGACCTCTTCATAACTGAAACAAGCATTCTTCCTTCTTTTGCAGTCCTTTACCAAGTGACTCTCACGTTCGCAATTATGGCACTTCCTCTTATCCTTAGCCTTGTCATTCTTTCCGCCTTTCTTCTGTTATTATTGTTGTTCTTTCTTTGGCCACACTTTCTTATTTTGTGTTTCCTCCACCTTAGTATCTTCCTTTTCGCCTTTGTCTTCCTCATGCATCAATGTCGTATCAACGAGCCTCCCAAAAGTTGCCCACATCTGAATATGAGACATAGTTAACCCATGAAGGGGTTCATTCAATCCTCTAGCAAACTGCAAAGCTTTCTTACGTGGAGTATCCACTAGCTCCAACCCAAACCTCGCCCATTGATTGAATTTGTTAACATACTCTTTGACAGTCATGCCTCCCTGCTTGAGTGCCAGAAAATTTTCATTTGCATACTTTTCTCAGCTTGAGAAGGAAACTTCATTTCAAACCTCTATCAGAAATCATCCCAAGTCTCCGCTGGACGTCCTGCTTGTGTCACTTCCCACCAGAATGAAGCCTCATCTTTCAGTAGCCAAGCGGATAAATGAATCTTCCTATGACCGTCAACTTCAAAAATTCCAAATAAGTCCTCCATCTCTTTGAGCTAATTCCTTGCCTCTATGAAAGTTTCGGTTCCTCGGAATGGCTTTCCACCCATAGCACAAAAATCTTAACAGATCTTAGAGAAATTATCTACTCGTGGAGAAGAAGGATATGGAACAGCGGATGTAGCTAGGGGGAGGAACGTTTGCTGGATTACTGGAAGGTGTCGTAGCCTCTAGATACCTACGGAACAAGCCTGGTATCGTAATGCCCTCAGGAATATTAGGTTTCTTAGACATGCTAAAAAGAAAAGAAATGGGATTCAAACAGTGAATCAAAAAATATTACATATGGCTTTAGAGCATATGTTTTTCAAAACAGACTTTTCTTTTGAAAATGCTTTCTTTTAAAATAATTTTCAAAATAATTATCAAAATCTTTTATCCGATCCGGTAACCTTCAACTGTGATACCAAGTGTGACACCCCACGTCCGCTAATGTCACTCATTAAGAGAATGCATTAAGTTTCATGAAGCATTATAGTTAAGCAGGAATAGAAATATTACAAGACAGATATAAAATAGCAGAGGAATTTAAAATTTTATTAAGCAGAAAACATCATAGTTCAAAACATGGTTACATCATATATCTGAAATGCATAAAACCTAGTACATCATTAAAATTTCTGTCTTGTACTTAGAACATCAGAGTACAGCAATAAAAGAAGCATAATCCCTAAAACATAGCCATAGTGGAGAGATATGAAATCAAGCAGTACATCTAAGCAGCTCCAAGCAGGATAAATGCAGAATCCTGATCAAGCTTGAGTATTCCCACCCTGAGAACCTAGGGGGGAACGGAAGAAGAAGAAGAGGAAACAAAACGGATCAGACATAAGGCCTGGCGAGTTGTTACTTTTAGCATATAAATAAGTAAAAGTATCATGATAGGCATATAAAGTGGATAAGAGAGATAACATCATAAAAGGCAGGTATGACAAGGTAAATAGGATAAGCATGATAGAATGTATTGTGCTTGTCTAGTACTTTATCTTTCTCTGCACCCATACTAGTATAACCAAAATGAGATGATCCCAACAACTATAAGATTGTAGACTTAGGCGTACTTCTAGTGAGAGGTTTAACCCCATACAATCAACAGGCAACCCAACATACCGGAGTTACCCCTAAGGATAATATCGGGCTCCTAAACATACCAGAGTCTAGATGCACCCTAATTACTACCCCAATCGATTGGCTCCCTAGTCCATAGATACCTTGTGTTGGCCCCACAGTAGGATGTATAACTTCCTAAAGTGGAAACCCTTCGTTTTCAGGATGTGCACAACCATATCTACTGATGTCAAGGCATCTAAACCTCCTCTGCCATACCCATGTACGCACATGATCCTGCCGAAACGTGTCGCCCACACCACCCCTTTGTTTGAATCTCTTACAATCAGCCCAGTAAGCGTTCCCCGACTCCAACCTGTTTGGAGTACTCGTTCGATACCTATATATGGGTTACAGACTGAAACAGGTCCCACACACAAGATGATACAAGCATTCTCCTACACTTGCATCCCCACTAGGTTTTCCATAGGTTATGACATACCAGAGTAAAAGATTACATAACCCCACAGGTTAAGTCTGTGGGCCTATACATAAATATTACCCACCAACTCAAGATATACTTAACCCTCCCACTATTTCATACCATTTTACTTAACCCCTAATCAAGTTAACATATACAATCCCTATGAATTCAACTAGGTTAAGTATTCAAGTTTATTACCATATTCATTTATGGTTGTACTAGACCTCTCACATTAAGCCTTTAACTTGTAGATATTGGATATGTCGAGTGGGTCCGGGAAGACTTCTTCCACAAGGCGGACTTAACCTCGTGTCTTAGCACGTCACATGTTTATGCACTTAGAACTCTCACATTAGATTCACCACTTGTGGTCGCTGAATATGCCGGTTAGTTCCGGACAGACTTCCACCAGAATTGTCATCTAACCTCGTGTCTAAGCGCGGTTATAGTTTCTAATTACTGTAATTCTAGGCATTTCCATTAATAACCAATTATTCCTATGTCATTATAGGTTTTCATGGCCCTTTCCCAAGTCATGTTCATAATGAACCATATTCCCCAAATTAAGGTCTTTAATAAAAATTATGGTTTATGCCCCAAATCCACATTCATATATTTTATTCAAGTTATGCCCAAATTTCCCAA
Source organism: Allium sativum (assembly GCA_030737875.1). Lineage (NCBI taxonomy): Eukaryota > Viridiplantae > Streptophyta > Magnoliopsida > Asparagales > Amaryllidaceae > Allium > Allium sativum. The sequence continues at coordinate 602,652,042 of CM060926.1, read as the reverse complement.
TACAAATTATGCCCCAATTTTAAAGTTTTCCCCTCGTTCCCAATTTAACGCATTTGCATATTTCATCGGTGTGCCTAGGCTCGAAGTTAGCTTAGCTATAAAATAAAATGGGAAAAGAAAAAGGGAAGAGAACAAAAGTAATCACAATAACAGGATTGACATATGACTGTAATATAGGCATAGCAACTAATAAACATACAGTGACAAAGTTGGGTATAATGATAAGATAGGCAAAAAGGAACAGATCTGATGAATATGTGATAAATAACTATTTAGGCACAGTGCCATGGTCATAAACAGGCATGATGAGATCTAATTAGTGAATTAGATATACAAATAACGACAGATCTGACATGATAAATAGGCATAGGCTTAGATCTAGTTCATATTCATGTCAGAATAACTTAGATACACAGGTTATAGCAGATCTGATATAATTCGAATAGTCACAGGCTTAGACCCAAGTTATAGTCATGTCAAGATTAACTTTTAAGTATTTAGATCTAAAATTAATGTGGACTCACTCTGATTGGATCTAAGAAATAGAAGAGTAACTGCAGATGTTGAATCACAGATCTCTAAACTTGAATGACTTGATTGCCGAAGAAGAAAAGGCTTAATTTAATATGGGCAGAGGCAGCATCTAGTTCTCCATTGTTTTCGAGTGAAGAAAACAATGGGTATCGGGTCTTATTTATAGCCTAGAATCAATGAATTTGGTAAAGAAAGGAGTCCACGTTCAGAAAAATGAATTCTACCTCGGATCTGACGGGGGGTCGACCCCCCCCCCTTTATGTGTTGACCAAGGGGTCGACACCCCCTTATGGGGTCGACCCATTGGTCGACACCGCCTTGATGGGGTCGACACCCATGGGCGGGAAATTTCCCACTCCCTTTTTTCTCTCAAATTTGAACTATTTTGAATTTCTAGACTTATTTTATTCATATATATTCTTCTTATGTGTGTACAAACCTTAAACCTTAATAACTTCTTCATACGGTGTATGTTTTATGCAAACAAGTGTCTATTTTGACCAGAATTCCAAGATGAACGCAATGGCGGTGTCTATTTCACTTAATTCTAAATATTTAATTAATTATTCTTTAATTTATCATCTTTAGTGTTGTTAAAATTATGGGGTGTTACAATCCACATTTCGCTATGTTCCTTCCATTATAAGTGACTTATTACCCTAACGAACACATAACCTTTTGTTGCCTCCTCTATCCATTTAACGGATAAACTAAACCTCTAAAATCTCTAACAAAAATCAATTCAAATTAGCAGCTATTTGACAGCAGATATGTGGTATAAAGACCAGTAGTATGTTGAATTGAAAGAGGGTGGAGTTGGGCTTAAAAACCTATTTGAACTGAAAAAGGCCTACGGGCTTAAAATTGCCTGAAAAGTACTTTCCTCCAATAATCTATGGGCTGTATGGATGAGAGACCGATATATGAAGACTAATTTTTGGACTACAAGCATTGATAACAATGCCTCTGTGATATGGAAAAATTGTATGAAACTCAGGAATGAACTCAAACCACATATACAACGTGAAATTGCTAATGGAGTCAACACAGATCTTTGGAGAGTCCCATAGCTAAATGGCCAAAGCTTAATTGACAGGCTTGGATGGGATAGCTATTCAGCGTATGGGGCACCTAATGTAATAGTTAGCACTATTATCTCAAATTCTAACTGGCAATGCAGTAATAATTTGGTAGCTCGAGACTTCAATGAAGAAATTACATTTATGCCTATACACTCTGAACGAAATGAAGACATATGGAAATGGAAAAATGGTAACTTTAAGCTTGGGTGTGTATGGGAGAGCATCAGGACGATCCACCATACTGTACACTGGAGAAAGGTGGTCTGGACTCGATCCACCCTACTGTACACTGGAGCAAAGTGGTCTGGACTCGATCCACCCCACCAAAAATGGCACAGATCCTATACAAGGCCATTCTAGGAAGGTTTCCTACCAAGGAAAGACTATGTAGTTGGGGTATAATAGAGGAGGACAGATGTGTGTTATGTAACAGACAATCTGAAACACACAACCACTTGTTTTTTGGAGTGCAGTTTCAGTAGACGATTGTGGGCTATTCAAAAGCTAAAGTGCTTTAACTTAGATCAAAATGGCAACTTGGAGAAAGAAATTGAGTACCTGAACGATGGAAGTCACATGTCGAAGTTGATGGTAGAGCTCGGCAAGATTTGCTTCACAGCCACAGTGTGGTAGACATAGTGAGAACGCAATTCCCGTACTTTAAGGAAAAAAAGCAGAGATGTTTTAGTCAATGCAGCAATTGTCAACAAAGAAATTGCAATGGTGATTGGGAGGATCAGCAAGAAGCTGCTAACCAGTGCAACGGAATGAGAACGATTGCTATTGGGCAAGTGGAGCTGGAAGGAAGCGACTGAAGAGAGGTTACGAGAGAATTTACGTCCGCCATGACTGGACCCTAATTTTGCTTTTGTGCTTTTCAGAGAATATGTAAAGACGCAAAAAGGTTCTCGTTGGAAGTATATGTAAATACCCGTATGCTATAAACGGGCTGTAATATGGGCCGAGCCGGCTTTTGGGCTATAATAAAGATTTAACCCATTTTCAAAAAAAAGTATGTGTGTGTGTATATATGTATGTGTGAGAGTTTTTGCATGTGTGCACATGCACGCATGTGTATGTATTATGAGTATCGTATTGTTGGTCAAGTGAGATTCATATAGCTACTAATGCTGTCACATATCAATAAGTAATTTGTATATATTTATTAGATAAAAATGATTTTTAAGGATCCGATTCACACATCCAAAATTATTATATTTTATATATGTGTACCTTTGTTAACTAATTTGAACATATCATTCATATGAAGCTATACTAATATATTGTATAAATAATTCAAGTAAAACTTTAAAATGTAAATTCAAATAATTTACAATTTTTTGTGACTGAAAATATTTTACTAGCAATTATTTAATGTTTTTTGTTATTATTCAATCAATACATGAATTAGTAAATTCGTGTAAACTAAATCGTTCTTTGAAAACATAATTTTAAATTTTGTAGAATTAATCTATCATAATAAAAATCTCATGATGAAAAAAATAGGATTTTTCTCATAACCATTTTTATAATTTAAAAAAATCATTTAAAAATCATTTGAAAATATTTAATTAGTAAATAAAAAAATTAGACTATGAAATTTTTAAATTTTTTTATAGGCTATAAGTTTTCATTATTGTGCAATTTTAAATTTTGAAATGTTTGATACATGCATATATATATATATATATATATATATTCTATCATTTATTTGTTGTCATTTGACTAATTAATTCATAATATATATTAGCATAATAAAGTTAGAATAAAATTTTAATTGGCTTAGTATTTGACCTATGTTTTAAAATTATTTGTTGCTTTTGTAATTTATTTATTTTTGAAAGCAAAAATGTGTGATCTTCTAAGAAGAAGAGAGCACACATATATAAAATAAAATATAGTCTACAATATCAAACTACAAACCTGAGAAGTAGCAAAAAAACACTAATAATGACTATATGAATGTATATAATGGTAGATAGATGAGCTCCAGATAAACCACTGCCCATCAAACTTCAATATCAAGTTCTGGCAAGGCCACCACCCGATAGTGAAGTATATCTACTCCTACACAATACAATAGCACCCGATAGTGAAGTATATCTACTCTTACACAATGCACTAGTCACTCTAAACAGGATACAACAAATATATGGGAACAAAACAACACAACAAATTCTCCAAAACTGCACCCTAAAAAGCCCCATAGCATAGATCAACTGTAATCCAAACAGTTCTCCAAAAAGTTCCTCAGCTAAAATCCACAACCTGTAACCTGAAAAATACTAGCCAATCATAAGCAACCATCACACACACACACACACACATATATATATATATATATATATATATATGTGTGTGTGAGGGTATATATACATATATATATATATATATCCATATATATATGTGAAGAAGAAAAAAAAGAAATAAGGAAAAAAGAAGACAAGCCAGAAACACATATAAGCCAAAATCAATAACAATTGCACAAATGATTATGACAAAAATACTTATTAATTTTAATAAATAAACACAAATTAATTCTAACCTTAATCAAATATATCTGAAAGCGAGAATCTCTGCGTAACTTATAATGAGAATTAGACATCCAATCTAGACTGAAATTAACAATTCTAACAATCAATCTATCTAAAGAATCAGAGTTAGAAGAAAACAATCTTTGATTTCTCTCCAACCAAATAAACCAACAAATAATAGAAACCAAAGAATCCAACACATATATATGCATGAAATTAAAAACAAATCTACCATAGTTCCAATAATAATCACAGCTACTAAAAGGAAACGACCAGTTCAAAACAAAAATACGTAAAACCGTATTTAAAATATAATTGGTTTTAGAGCAAGAGAAAAATAAATGGTCAATATGCTCAGTCAAAATACAACAAAAACAACACTTAACATAAAAAATAATAGTTTTCTTCTTTAACCGCTCAACCATATTAAGTTTCTTATAAATAATCAACCACATAAGAAAATTAGCTTTAGGCAGAGAATTATACTTCAAAGATACTTAAAAATAGAAAAAGCGACACCAGAAAAATTTAGAAACTTATACACAGATTTAGAAGTATACTGAAGGCTCTTATCTATACCCCATAAAATGTTATCACCATTATTATCCAAATGATACATAGACAACTTAGCACATAGTAAGGCAAAATGCCTGAACATAGTCCCTTCTAAAATATTTTCAAAAGAAGAGATTAAACCTAAGACAGCGTTTAGGACACTCAATGGGCTATTTAGGTGGGAGGTTATGCCCTTCGGTTTGACGAATTTTTCCGCTTTTTTTGTGGATCTTATGAGTAGCGTTTGGGGCATTCTCAACAAGATAGTGGTGGTGTTCGCAGATGACATTCTTATATTTTCCAAGGACTTTAAGGAGCATGAGGATCACTTGAGAAAAGCCCAATGATTTCTTAGGGAAAATCAACTTAAGGCGAAGTTTTTGAAATGTCATTTTTGGAAGAAAGAAGTCAAATTTCTTGAACACGTTGTTTTGGGGGAAGGATTGGCCAAAGATCCCACAAAGGTTGAGGCTATTCAAGACTAGAGGATACCCAACAATGCGACGGAGGTTAGAAGTTTTCTTGTATTATTGGTCTATTGCGGGAGGTTTATTAAGGACTTCGCAAGGATTGCAGCCCCTTTAGCCCATTTAACGAAAAAGAATCTTGAGTTCATGTAGAGTGGGAAGTAAGGCATTGCTTTCGAAAGGTTGAAGGAATCTCTTACGAGTGCGCCTATCCTTATTATTACAGTTGGAATGAAGACGTTCACGGTTTTCACCGATGCTTGTGGGACTGGTTTAGGACCGGTACTCATGCAAGAGGTAGGATAGTTGCCTACGCAAGTAAATAGCTTAAGGGTTATGAGAAGAGGTACCTTGTCCATGACGTAGAGCTTGTAGTTGTGGTTTTTTCCTTAAAGATATAGAGACACTACATTTTAGGTAAAAGTTTGAGCTTTTTACTGGCCATAACCCTCATAAATATTTGTTTTCTCAGCGAGATTTGAACTTTTAATAGCAGTGACGGATGGGGTACATAGCATCATTTGACTTCGCTATTCAGCATAACCTAGGGAAGGGTAATGTCGTTGCCAACGCTTTAAGTCGGAGGCATGCTACCCTAAGTGCGATTATAGAGTAGAAGCAGTTGGATTTTCTTTCAAGTTTTAGTTTGCTGCTGCTGTTTGAGGCATCTCAAGGATTTCTTGGTGCTATAGAAGTAAGGCCAATTTTGGTAGAGAGAATAAAGTGTAAGTAAGATATTGATGACAAATTAAGAAGGTTAAGAGAAAGGGTTATCTCGAGAGAGACCTTTTCTCAGTCGGGTAAGTTTTCTATTTGATAATGCGAGTTTGAAAAGTAATGGACGACTTTATGTCCCTAAGAATGGGGACCTTAGAAGAGAATTTCTAGAAGAGTTCCATCGATCGAAGATGACCATACACCCTGAAGGAGAAAAAATGTTTAGGGATATGAGGAGAAGTCTTTATTAGGAAGGAATGAAGAAGGATTTTGCAGAGTTTGTAGCTATATTCTTGACTTGTCAGAATGTTAAGGCAGATCAAGGTAGGCCGAGAGAATTGTTGTTACCCTTAAAGATTCCTACATGGAAATGGGAACAAATTTCGATAGATTTCATAGGTGGGCTTCCAAGGAGTGAGAAGGGAAATGAAGACATTTGGATCGTTATGGATCGACTGACAAAGTGCACCTATTTTATCCTTATCAAGAAGAATAGGACCGTGGCTTTGTTAGCCCAGTTATAGGTCAATGAGATGATTAGACTACATGGAATCTAGACTAGTATAGTTAGTTATAGAGACTCTTTGTTTACAAGTGAATTTTGGAGGTGCCTATAAGAAGCTTTGGGGACGACACTGAGTTTGAGTATAGCTTAACACCCATAGACTGATTGATAGGAAGAGAGAGTCAACAGAGTTATTGAGGATCTACATAGAGTCTGCATCATCGACTTCGGAGGATCTTGGGAACAATATTTGCCATTGGTGGAGTTTTCGCATCACAATAGTTATCAAGCGACGATTGGTACGGACCCTTACGAAGCATTTTATAGCCGGCCATGCAAATTGTCTACTTATTGGTGGGTAACTACTGACAAAATTTTGCTTGGACCAAACCATATCAGTGATTCTACGGAGAAAATCGCTTTGATTCAATAGAGGATAAAGGCTTTCCAAGATCGGCAAAAATCATATGTGGATTGAAGAAGGAACCTGAATTTAGCATTGGAGATTTATTATTGGTGAGAGTTTCCCTCTTAGGAATACAAACCGGCTTGGAAAGACCGCGAAGTTGGCTCCCAGATTTATTGGGCGTTTAAGATCGTTTATAGGATAGAAAAACTAGCTTATTGTGTGGATCTTCTCGAGCGCTTAACGAGAGTCCATAATGTTTTCCTTCTCGAGCGCTTAACGAGGGTCCATAATGTTTTCATGTTCCTCATGTTCGGAGATGCCTTTATGATTCCACCATCGGACTCAGGCTAGATGATATTGGGGACTTAGGGAGCTTCGAGTTGGAGTCCAGGGTGCCCCGTGCCGGTGCAAAGATTGTGGATCACAGAATCAAAAGACTCCGCAACAAATCTATTTTCTTAGTTTGAGTACAATGGGGAGATAATCTTGTGGAAAGCATATGGGAAACCGAAGGGAAGATAAGGTAAACTCATCCATATTTTTCCTCAAGTAATTATTTTCTTTAAAAACTCCCTTTATAGTTGTATTGTGGTTGCTAGATTGTATGATAGGAGATGGTTGCAACAAAAATGCACCGTACACTCATATATAACTATTTGTATATTAGGATATTTTGCATACATACAACATCACTTATTACACGTACACGTTAGGACTAAGCTCACTTTAACAAGTCTTCAATACATAATCATTTTGAGTTATGGATGTTTATAAATAATGGTTGTTAGAGAGAGCTGTATTTTTTTTCCTTCGGAAAGATTTCAGGACAAAATCTATATTAAGGAGGGAAGAATGTAACATCCCGTAAAATGTACCGTAAATAGACATAGGATAATTAAATAGTAATCAGTAATAAGTTAATAGGCTAAAAATAGAATTTCGAGCAATTGAGAATTGGCCCATGAAAGTATTACAGTTGTATTCGTGGCAAGATTCTGATATGTTATCATATTTTATTTGCTGAAAACTGAGTCTGTATGCAAAGTTATCAATAAAACAAGTTATACGTAAATTGTTTGCACACAAGATCTGAAATTCAAAATGGTCAAATATAAATTTGGAAAATATAATAAATTATTAATTCCAATAAAGGAATATTCCATAAGGATTTGAATTTATATATATATATATATATATATATATGCAGAGGGGGACAAGAATAATCAACAAATGGAAAATAATCAATCTCATTAATCGAATAATTAATACAAAAACAAACATACAGGGAAACAAATTCCTTGGCTCGACCCCGGAAAGGGGATCAACCTCCTCGTAGAAAAGGGCCGACCACCCTTCTGCATAGAGGGTCGACCGCCTTTTGTGAGATAGGTGAGGAAAGCTTTGTTTTTTTGCGGTTTATTTTTAATTTTGCAGCAATAGATTGTCCGGATCTAATCCAACTAACCTGATGGTCTATATACACAATTGTAATTATAAATAAGACCCCTAGCAGCCCCTAAACCTAATTCTATTCTGGGCCTCCACTTTGTCTCCCTATTTTTTAATTCTGGAATTCAGGTTAGGTTTTTCTTCTCTCTTCTAACCTATATTCTATCTTTCTACATCTAAATTATTATATGCATAAACTTTGGAATTAAGTTATATATATGAGATTTGAAACTTCGACCTTATATATCTATATATACGTATATATATTAAGGAGAGTATATGAATATGTTGATCCGAAGGCAAAAATCCAGGTTTATAGTAGATTCTACACTATATTCCACTAATCTCCTCTTCTAATCTCTGTGAGTGTAAATTTTATAAGCTTGTTATTTACTATGTTCTGATAGTATAAATTTTGGATTAAAGTGCCCAAAAGGGGTTTGGATTTGTACGAAAACAAAACAATATCCAGTTCTCCAAATCCCTTATTATTTATTATTTGTTTAGGGAAATGGTCAATCATTTGTATTTGGGTTTGGATTATTGATGTAATAAAAGAAAAGACAATTGGATGTTTGTATAATTCTTTGGTCTAAGTCATTTGCTTGTTACCAGTATATGTGTTTTTATTGCAAAAGAACTTGAGTGTTGTGAATTAAATAGGTTTAAGCATCCATTTTCAAAATAGATTGTATGAACGTATTATTTGCAAGATACTAAAGTATTAAAATTTTGAATACAAAAATTACACAAAAATACTGAACTAGTAACAAAAGGGGGATTTACGTACATATGTATTTGGAAATATTGCACATTGTCTCTATTTTGTTATTGAAATAATCATTCAAACTTGGTTAAAATTCATGCTATGAATGTTTGTTATTTCCTTATTACTTAAATGTAAATACATATTTTATGTTATGATTGGAGTAGTTAGAGAAATATACTTGTATACCTTCATTATGTTGTTGGGATTGACATTTCAAATGATTTAGGATGTTTTTTTACGTACGCTTGATTTGCGCCTCATTTATTACAACGTATTAATAATGTAATTAATGTAATATTAATGCATATTAGATGTATACTAAACACGTTTAGGTAATAGAAATTAAATGTCCCCATAGGAAATTTGTGTGTGTGAGAGTTACTGGCTTTAATTATAATTAATGACACACAGACACAAGGTTACCATTACTTGAAGTAGAAGCCTACTCGTAACCGACCGACATATCAAGCATTTAAAAGTAAGACTGGTTGATGTGAGAGGTTTAGGTGTCATAGGCTATTATAATTATTACACTAAGACGCGAGGTTAAGCCCAAATTGTTGTAGAAGCCTATCGGGAACCGCTCGATAAATCCAGCATCTACAAATGGTCAGATTAATGTGAGATGTCTAGTGTATATATGTGTGTGTATTTGTGTGTGAAGTAGGTCTTCCTTGAGAAGGTACAAAGAGGCTGACTTACCTTGTTGTGTATTAAGTGTTTAGGACTAGGTCCGTTCTTAAGGTTCACTCCTTGGTTTTGGACCAAAGTCATGTGACCTGCCCTTTTTAGGTCTTAAATGGTAATTGGGTCCGACTTTCTCTTATATGGTATTAAATGGTCTTAGCGATGGCATATGAGTAAGGTAGTTCTCCAGAAGTGTGCTTCTCATCTTGGCCTAAGCGTGGGATGACCTAGGAATAGGTACTAACAGTTCTGCCAATAATGTACGGGGACCGTGTGTCTAAAGGAAGTATTAAATGGCTAGGAGTTCACCCGTAATACTAGTTAAAAATTAATGCATGGGTCCATTGGAGAAGTCTTAAATGATGACGAGTGTCCACCTTAGCCAGGTATTAAGTGGCAGATTACTATTTCTTGTATTACAATAAAGAGAATATTTAATAGCGTTGATGATTATAAGACGTGGTCTTAAGTGACTAGGGTCCGCCATAGGATATTAAGTGATAGTGGGAACCCATCCAAAAATAGGTATAAAGTGATGGCCTTAAGTGAGCAGTGGTTTTCTGCCTCGAACAGTACTAAGTGATCATAGAGAATCCACCCTTAAATAAGCAGTGTAGACCTTAAGTGACTATAGAGTAGTCCGCCACATAAACTAATGTGATTGATTTTGTATTGAATTTTGTAGACATAATGTGAAGGATTTATACTGCCAACATAGGAATTTAACTTATGTGATTTTCATTCGTTAGAACTTTATGTTCTGACCTCCCTTCTTTTAACATGATCACAGGTTAATAGATGAGATTACTTGCTTGATCGATGGAGTCATGAAGCCTGACGATGGAGGATCCATAGTTATTATTATTGTTTCTGATTGGAAGTACCTTTATATTTGTAGAATGGCTATGAGTATTATTGTGATGTACCTTTTTTAACTGCTGAGATATTTATCTAAGCATTATTATGGAGCTTTCTTTTAATGGTTCACCTGTTTTCGGTTATTATATTTTATCCCTTCCACTGTGTGAGATTTTAATTGCGTTTAGTCTGCTTTATTATTTATGTTTTAAGTAATTCATTATAAGAACTAATGATTCGTTAAGAATGGATCTATGTTCCGATGGGCCTTTTCTGGATTGGAATTTAGGCCCATTCCGGATGAGTTGTTACACTCTATGTCCTTATTGTTTCGGTTGCTTTCCCCTTTATCAAGCTTGATTTTGATTGAAAAACTATTATGTTCTTTGATTTTAAGCTGCCCAGTTTTTTGTGTGATTTTCAACAATCAAATGCTAGTTCTCTGATTTTCCATTGTGAACCTTATCATTGCTTCCTCGACCTTTATGCTAGTGTGATTGGACATATTTCTTTTCTTGACTTACATATGCCTCACCCATGCTCATATTAAAAGTACAGATACTAAACTTTGAAAAATATGGCCTTTTGTGATTAAATAAGAACATATACTACACTTCAAAGTTCCACTATGCAACACTTGAGGCCTTGAATTATGCACTTGAATTTGGTATTGCACATTTTTTTGGAGTTTTGATTCATCTGTGCACTTGTGCACTTTCATGACTTTGAAATTTGATACTTGAACATGTTGCTTGAACTTATGTACCTGAATCATTCATGTTTGTGTACATGTATGATCTATACATGTCTTGAACCTTGAACAATAGTTCGTCTTATCTGTTTTTGATCTTGTATTGGACCTGAAATGCTAACTCTATGATGTTGTATTTATGCGTAATGTGTTTGTTGAGTTTTGTATTATCTTACGCAGTTGTGTATTTTGACTTGCTGAATTGAATAATGTTGAGGCTGTGAGTTGATTTTCTATACTCCTTTCTTAATTGCACTGAGTTGATCCATATGGTTTGACCTTTGCATTTTTTTCGTGATGGTAATACACGCTCGGACACTATAGTATTTGTAGTGTATCACTGCAAATATTATAAGTTATTCGAGTACATATTTATATATGCTCATTTTACCCTATCTAGAAAAATGATGAGAAACAACCCAAATAACTAAAGCAAATAAAAATTTAATTCAAATTCACATTTGCAATTTTAAATTGTTTTTTTTTTCATGCATTACTGTATTTTGATTGGTATGACAGACGATTGGAAATATTGTGTAGCACATAATAGAAAAAACACAACTGAGTGAAAGTAAATGACATGTTATACAAGAGTGTATAAGTGTGTATGTATTAAGTGTGTGGTGAGGAAACTCATGTACACATGAGTGTTTATATAGTGTTTACATAATAGATCAAAACAGAAAAATGTGTAATATTCAGCAGTGTAATAAAAAATATTTATTTGAATAAAATATATGTTCAAAATTAGAAATTATGGGTTAAATATTTAATTCTTGTAAATACTTATTTATTGTTTATGCAAATGAAATAGTACATGTATAAACACGCCGACCGAATTATATATATGTTTATTATCATCAAATAAAAATCATATCCGTATATTCAATAGAGTGAACTTTTATTTCTCGAATATGATGCGTTTAAAATTAGCACAAATAATGTAGGTGGTAAAAGTTTTGATAAATAGAAAATCACTTGTATATTACGGTTGTAGTTGGGGAGTCGTAGTTGTACTTGTGGAAAAGATAGAAATGAAACAAAAACAAATTTAAACTCTCTTTCCATATTACATAACAAATAGATTTTAATAACCGATCAGAATGGTAAAAGATAGGATTTTTTTCGTTTAGCCTTGTTTTTAAAACTTATTAAGCAAATAGCTCTGATCATAAACTAATTACAAACAAAGCCCTATTTTGGTCAACTCAAAGCTTAGTTAATCAAAACACGAGTCCATTTCGGATAGCTCTGGTGCACTCCTTTTTATTTTATGCTTGCACACCAATGCGATTTCGAATAACAACCATGTGTTTAATTTTATTTTTCTTTAAGAAATAACACTGGTGGACATTTGAAATGTCATCAATTGGCAGCATTTCAGATGCCGTCCAGTTTTCTCAACTTAAAGGCAACAACCCCTCTCTTCTTTTTCTAATACATGTTATCTTTTGCATCAAATTAAATAAAAATTAATACCTTAAGAGATCTACTTTAGGAATTACGTCTTCTTTCGATCATTCAAGGTATGAATTTCTAAACCTTAGTTTTTTTTACTGAATTTGCAAATGAAAATCGATTAATGTTGAACTCATTATAATTGTAGAATGACTTACAATTTTATCCCAACTATATGCTATTACGGTAGTGAATTGTTAATGTATGGAAAGTATGCTAGTGGTTCCCACGAACCAACTAAAGCTTGCAAAGGATTGCATTTATAATTATTAAAAATATCGATTTATAAAGCAATTAAAATAAACTCGGACGAGATTGATATTGATTTAGTTTGCAACCGGCCCATCGATTATGGTCTAAAGCAATAAAAATTGTTGACGACGAGGATGTTGAACTAATATTTTCTATTGTCTCTAAATCAATAGAATTGTTTGTAGGAAAAAATAGAAGGTTTGATGTAGAACAATTTATAGTGGCACCTATAGCTAACTATACCACATAAACAATCCAGTCTCATAAATACTGCAATCTGCATATGAATGTAGCACATGCAATTCAGTCTCATAATTATAGGAATTCGCCTATGAATGTAGCGCAATACAAGCACCAACAAATGTTCTTCAAATACCCTCCTTTCATAGGATTTCAACAAAAAGTACGGTTTAACTACCCATATCTAACATAGGATAGTTTTATATGCATAATTCAAAGGTAAAGCATATTTGCTAATTTTCTGAAATAGTATATTGTTAATTATGATAGATATAATACCAATTTTTTAATTTTATGTGTAGCTATATTCCGTAGCAACATCCAACGCAAAATATTATTGAACCATTGAATAACAGCGTTGGACCATGAAATTATAAAAACATTAAACCAATAATCGAAACCAAATTACAACCTAGGATTTGAATCGAAAGTAATTCCACACTAACTACATATTATAATAATGCTAATCCTGAAAATTGTATAGTTCGCAAGTTATTTTAAGCTTCCTCCGTGTTAATAAAACCTCGTCTGGCAAAGACTACTTGCTTTCTTCCAAAACATTGGACATCTGAGGTTGTGAAGACCTCTAAATGAATTGCTCTTTGAATGCTGAGAAGAAGATAAAGTATTCCATTCCATTATGCCATCTTTGTCATTGGTGTACTTTTTTCGTAGGAGGAAGCGATGGTGCAGGTCTCGAAAGCTTATTCTTTCCTAAGATTTATTGTATATATGCTTTGCAATGAAGTATTTTCCTTTCGAACGCTCCAACAACTCTTTAGATAGATCATAAAACAACTCCATAGCACAATAAATGTCATCCGCCTACCAAAACATAGTGATTAACATGCATATAAATTAAGTAGAATTGGTTTAGCAATGACGGTACATCTCATATTTCCCCTGAAAGGAGCTCTAGGTGTATATAGGTCAATCTCAATGGGATGCTCTACCTTAATAGGAGGCTCTTTGGCATGAAAAATACAATAATGTGTGTTGTTCAAGTACCAAGTATAATGCTCCTCATCCACTAGCATGAGGTCTCATTCTTGTTGCACATGCACATGGTGATGGTTCCATGTCTCAATCGCCATATCATATTCTTCTGACGCAACATCGATTTTGTAACGAGGAGCTGCTTCTGGCAGATGTTGTCTCATATCAAGTTATTGCACCACTCTTCCAAGAAGAAGATGCACTGCATCACTCAAGTAAATGAGTGGGACTCGTGTTATCCATTAATAAATAGATGTGATGCATAAGTCTAAAGGCTTTCCAAGAACATGTGCATATGGGTCTTTACGACAACATTATAATCAATTGCATTGAACTCGTTGTTGTAACAACCCGAATTCCAAAAGACCGATTTTTTTTCAAAATTCTAATTTATCGAAACTCATATTGGTTTGTCTGATATCCTGCAGAAAAGACAGAGATATAAACTATATCAGAGCTCAGAAAACATCTTACAGCGGAATGGATGAAATATAATATAATCAAAATATAGCCTTACCCAGATAATAATACTGCCTAACCAGTATCCAAAGCTATCGTATCTCTGCCACTAATCCAACCTGCGAGTATGTTATGAGGAGAGGGTCAGAACACAAGTTTTGGTGACTGGATTTAAACTACACATTTTGGATAACCCTACATATACCATTCAGTTACATTTTCTTATTTATTAGGTTATTTGGGTTAACAGCACTGAAGGATTACACACACGTCGTACCCATCTACTCCCCAGTGGTTTAACCTAATACAGTATATATATTGCTATGCCCGATATCAAGGTAAAACCCATGGTACCCCACTCACATGGTCTCCACCGTAACACCGCATAAATATACGTGATTCCTCATCCTACATCGGAACGACGTATGGATATATATATAACAACGCACGTTCCTCATATCCATGCTAGGTAAGCATACGGACTACCACCTTTGATCGAATCAGATTCCATCACAGAGTAATGCCATAAAGTCTACGATACACCACCTGGAGTAGACATGCATGTATCTAGACTTTCTCACGTACATATCGTTAATCGTTCTCGATGCCTTAACCTTTACGATACACCATCAGGAAATAGTATGCATGTATCCGTACATATTATCTAATGTATACCGAGTTCCATAATAGGGCAATATCAGAAACATGGAACTCGATCGAGAGCTTTTCAGATATCTGTATACAAAGATGCTATGGTCTGCATTTTCAAAGTGGCTATGGTCCCTCCTGACCCCTCCCTCAACTATTGAAAGATAAACAGAAGTGAGAGCTAGTGATGTAGCCCCGAAGAAAACAACAAACAACAAATCCTAATTGGCATGTACCTCACCCAAAGCCTTGATAGTAAAAGGTCTATTGTCTTTTGGTTTAGCTCTCCGTCTTTCCGCATCACGTATCACGCTGACTGTCGATGGTTGGTACCCGAAGACTAATATCAAACATATGGTTAGATCCGCCAAAGGAAAACATAGATGGTCGTAACCCGACTAGTCACAAGGCAACAGGTTCATCGAATAACCTAAGCCACCCTACAGCCTTCTGATTGCCCATTAACGTGGCAATAAAGGTATACTCACCAGTTAGTAACGCGCAGACCCAACCCCTGCGAGCACAGCTTAAGCGCTGTCACTGCACAGAGGACTACCAGGAGTACCCTCCACTTCCCAGGACGCCTCGTGCTTCTCCTTCCAATCCTGCGGAGCCAGTAGAATATGAATAGAACAATAGGCAGAATAATCAAATGGACGCGTGCTCCCCTTTTGTCCTATGACACCATGATGATCTAACCCGTTGGGTTATTTACCTTCAGGCATACAAACTTATTCAAGCGCATCAGTTTAATGTGTTATTAGACCCTATGTCTAACCGTTTAATTGCGTGCTTGCTCTACCTCATCAGATTCCCAGTTAACTTGATTATTTCAATCATATTAACTTCTTATTCAAGTTCCCAAGTTTCTCTTGCTTATTAATCTCAGTATATAGCTTAACCTATTTAAGTTCATTAACAAGCCATTACAAGTTATTCTTATCAGCAAGATTCAGATTCTCAAGTGTACAGGTTACTTAATGTATAATTAAGTACAACTTATTCCATTTCATAAGTTTTCCCCTTTTCTCTATTTATTACAAATAGCAGGTTTCAGATTTCTAGATTTACAGATTACTTAAATTATAATTAAGTACAACTTATCTCATTATAAGTTATCTCATCCCCCCTATCGTTTATTATAATCTAAGTTATAATTTCCACTTGTCGCTAGGACAATCCTACCTATTATCTTACCTTTTTCCCTTCAGGTTTATTTATAATAGGTTATTATCATTCCCCGTTCATTCTAATACTTTTCCTATTGTAACTTTCGTTCACTTTGATTGGTTACAGTTAATGCCATTTATTTCTACCCTGTTATATACATATATTCATATATATGTTTATGTATCAGACCTCTCATATTAAGCCGACCACTTGTGGATGCTAGATTTGTCGGACGGTTCCGGGCAGACTTCCACCACAAACTAGACTTAACCTCGTGTCTTAGCTCCGTTATATGTATGTTTACGCACTAGACCCCTCACATTAAATTAACCACTTGTGGATGTTGGATATTCCAGGCGGTTCCGGGTAGACTTCTACCACAAGTTGAATTTAACCTTGCCTAAGTGTGGTTACAATTTTCTATTTACAATAAATTTAGGCATGTTTATTCTTCCAAATTTTACAGTAATTTTTGTTTACATTATTTTGGCATAATAATATTCTTAACAAATGTTCATATTCATTGTAAATTTCATAATTACAGCATTCACGGTGAATTCCAACTCAAACAGATGATTAATGGAAAACAGGTGTTATAAACATTACAACTATTCCCAATTTTAGTGTAACTTAACTTGCAGTATCCAATTAACAAGTTATTAGAACATGTGTATACAACAGTAATCCCTTCCACATATTTTAATAGGTTTATACATTTCAGCAGATTAATCATTTCAGCAGATTTATTATACATATTAATGAGGAATGTCAAACGATAAATATACCATTATCAAAAATGTATAACCTAAATCCACTAACCTAATAGTTTTCCAATTCATGAATCTGGTCTAGACCTAGCATTCCATGGCTCCCCCAACTGAGTCTAGAACCTAAATAACTATGGTTTCACATTTCTCGGACTAAAAACAAGGGCAGAAAGAAGAGTAATTTAAATTGACTAGATCCAAGAATTTACCTCACTTCGATTAGAATTCTGAACACCCATTTGCAAATATACTTTCTTTTCCTCCAGATCTTGAATAAGAATTTCCTAAGACTAATTATTCTATTTTTCTGAAGATATTTGAGGAGGAAAAAAAATGGTAGAGCTTAGGCAGCCTCTTAGAAAATATGAGATTTAGGCAAGGCTCTGCTAGCCTATTTATAGGTGTTCTAGTAAGTGGATATGATCTAGTACACACAGCGCTGAGTAAGCAACGAATATGGTTTGAAAAATAGTCCAGATTCATCGAATGAATCTACCCAGATTTGAGGTGGGTCGACCCATAGGTCGACCCTCATACAGACGTGTCGACCTCCCTGGGTCCCGCAAGCGGTTTTAGGCACGATGTTTATTGTTTTAACGTTTGATTAGTATCCTATTATACTTTCTTTAATTTACTTAAATATTATATTTACATATAATCTCCATATATGTATACAAAACTTCAAATACCCATTTTACACGTATATATATACGTACAACTTTTATTTCATTTTCAAAATTCAAACGGCATTACGCCACTATTTAATTCTTACCTATTTTCATTGTCGCAGATTTATTTTGAATTTCTCCTTTGTATGTGTGTGCGTTTATATATATATATATATATATATATACACACACATATATATATATATATATTACACATATATACGCGTATATTTACATGTACATGTATACATATATTTTTATATCCAATTTTATGTATAATCTTCCTTATATGTGCATTTATACATATTTTCTCTTTAAAACATGCATTATTTTAGCCATTTCTCTAAAATAAAAATATGGCACCCACAAGGATCGAACCTGCACCACTCTCTTGGAAACCACTTGCTCTTACCAACCGGACTACATAGGCTTTTGTTAACAAGTCTAAAAACAATGGTGGTCATTGTTCTTTTCTTATACCTCCTTTTGTTGTAATATTACATTTAACGTATCTTTTTCATCTTTAATCTTTTTTCTGTAATCCATAGGTCTAAATTGACCAGAAAATCACCATGGATGCAATGACGCTAATCCCGTGACCAAATTCTGGAAGCTCTTCAAATTTTATTTTATTTTATTTTATTATTTAACTAAAAATGTGGGGTGTTACGTTCTCCCACCCTTAGAAAATTTCATCCCCGAAATTTGATAAGGGTAAAATTAAATAATTCCTCGCATAATATACATCCATCATGTGTGCATCCAATTTTTGCAAACATCTTTGCATTCGTGCAAAGTGTAAAACAACATAATAATACATGAATGGAATGAATGCCTAAGCGGTACCTCCTATATGAATGCAATTTTTTCTTGAAAACATGACGCACACATCCTAAATATACTAGCAAATTCTGTATAAATGCAATATTTGAGAATAAAAATACTTTTTCATCCAAATTTTCCTGCACTCTTACTGAGCAAGATCATAGTTCATCCAATTTTTGCATCCAAAACCCTACAAAGCAACTTTATTTTTTGAATTTTAGAAAAATCTAATTTTTTAAATTCGATTCTTATGTTACAAAAAGGTGGAAAATGGAAAACTTCACATCTTCTGTTTTTCTTTTTCAAACTTTTCCTATCCGTACTTGGATTTTATGAAGCTATTTTATAAAGATTCCCTATCTTTCTATCCAAGCATGGCCCACATAAGAAAACTTTCTTTATTATAGATTTTCTTTTTCAACTTATCTTGGAAAAAATTATTCTTATACACCCTTTTCTCAGAATTTTCCATCTTTCTTTAATTGTCATGTTTGTTGCTTTACAAAATTTGTTGTTTTCTTTTTAGTTATGCCATCACTCTTTTCTCAGCTTATTTAACTTAATCTTCTAATCTAAGTTTAGCTTCAAATAAGCCTTCTAGTCCTTCAACTAAAACAGGAAAACAGATGCTCTACACAGCTACTACTAAGGGACAAGAATCTCAGGATTATGTCCTGGCTGTGTACTAGCAGTCATATCCAAGCAACACCCTAGGCTTTTCCATGCTTACGCATTCTACGGGAACTTACCATTATTCTAAGATAATTTTCGCTATCTACTTCATAGCCTCAAAACTTTTCCTGTCTTCGCTAGGCACTAATCCTTACCTACTCCATACTTTTTAAAATACGGTTTGGCCTTTTCATTTCACTTTTCTTCCAAAAGTTAAAAGTATCAAAATTTTATTTTCCTCACTAAAACTTACTTTTGCCAAACCATAAAAGATGTCATTTTATATTAAAAAAATGTAAATCATTTTTTTTTCAAATCACAAAAACTAGAGTAGATAAGGACAACTATTTCTCAATCAGGTCTACAACTTGTTCTTGCCTATAAGGTCAGTTCTGCTACTTACTACAAGGTGCAAACATCTACTCTATTCTTAATTTCTACTACTTATTTTGTCCACCCAACAAGATTTTCTTGTTAAAATACTTTATCAAAAATGATTGTCAAAAGAATAGAAGTTTAAAACTTTCTTTACTGAAAATTCTAGTTTATAACAAAATGCCACAACAAAATAAACATTTTCTATGTTTTGCTTTTTATTCCTTTCATACCATATAGCTTGAAAACTAGCGAGCTATAAATGCTCTATAATATGCACCTTTTAGTGAGAGAATTTATTTTAGACAAAATTTTCACAAGAAATCACTATTTCCAAAATATACCCCATTTTACTTCAAAACCCAATATGTACTTCTTTACATATTTTTAAAATCGTAACTTTTAAGATCAAAACTTGAAAACACCATAAACCATCTTCCAAAAGCTTTCACAAGTTCAAGTTCTCGAAAGTAAAAAAAATGGTGTTAGACTCAAAGTGGGTTTCCAACTTACCTAGGCTTTCCTAGGCACTCCCACAAAGTAAATTCTCTCAACTATAAATTTTTCTATTCCATTTTTCTCTTTTTAACATTTTCCAATATATAAGGGTTTACTGCTAAACCCACTAACCTGAAATACTAACACAAGGGATTCACCTTTCTTCCATACAAAGTATATTGTACGCTTCCCACCTAAATTACCTAAGGGTCTCAAATTTCCATATTCGTTCCTTTAGTGTACAATACATATATCCCAATTTTCACCATATTATGCTCTTTTTATTTAATCGGTTCCTCTATCGATCTAGGTATATATATAATACATATTTATATTTAAAAAAATACAAATACATTCACTCACTATCTATACAGGAATCCTAAACCTAGGCTCTGATACCAGATGTAGGGCTATCAAAAATGAAACTAGCCTATTTACCCAACCCAGTTAACTACATAATTATTGGGTTGGGTTAAACCCAAATATTTAGTTGGGTTTGTTGGGTTGAACCATTAAACCCAGTTATTTCCTTGGTTTACACGGGTTCAACCATTTACCCATTGTTTCACTTTACCGTTCAGAAAAACAATTCGACCTTCCTTTTCATGTCTGCTCCTCCCTCCAAACTAAAACTATCCTCTTCTTCCTCGTATTCTTTTATTTTATCAGCGCAAAACAAATAGATCCTTCGATTCCAACAAAAAGTTTGTCCCTCCAAATTTGAGTTAAAAAAATTCTTTCTGCCTTTTGTTGCAGCATTTGAGGTTCAAGTTGTTGGTATTTTTGAAATTGGTTCGTTAGATCTCGTTCTTCTACTTTTGATGTTGTTGCTGGTGTAGATGCTAAATTTATAAATAGTTTGCTACTGAAACTTTAAATATTGTTGTGTTGTCACTTGCTGAGATTGGGTGAAGTTGCCGCTCAGATCTCTATGTTGGATTGATTCAAGTCTAAAGGAAAGAGAAAAATGATTCGTAGGTCATGTTGTTTCTCCCCATTTACCTTTTGTTCTCTTTATCGAAAAGTTTTGAAAACAGTTTTATCTCATAGATGCTTTTTTGGAGCTCTAATGTTTTATACTCTATCAGGTTTCAATCAACTGTATGATTTTATGACATGGAAAATTGAAGGATTTACATTTTTTGTTGCACAGTTACACTGTCATTACGTTTTACTGAAACCTTGTTGCAAGCAACCATTCCATTGAATGTTTACATGTTTACTACTGAATTCTGATGAAGTTTTTTCTATGTAGTTTCGTTTTGAGCTGTAGCTTTTGATGTATTATATAGTTTTTTAAGTTTCTCTAGAATAGTAAATGGTTTGAATTGGGTTACCCGTTAAACTCACAGGTTGGGTTGGGTTGAACCGTTTAAAGAATGGGTTAAATGGGTTGGGTTATTTTTTATTTAAATGGGTTGGGTCACTTTTTATCCAACCCAACCCGTTTGACAGGTCTAACCAGACGTAACAACCCGAATTCCGACAGACCGATTTTTTTTAAAATTCCAATCTATCGAAACTTGTGTTGGTTTGTCTAGTATACTGCAGAAAAGACAAAGATATAAAATATATCAGAGCTAAGAAAACATACGGCGGAATGGATAAAATATAATATAATCAAAATATAGCCTTACCCAGATAATAATATTGCATAACCAGTATCCAAAGCTATCATATCTCTGCCACAAATCTAACCTGTGAGTATGTTATGAGGAGGGGATCAGAAAATAAGTTCTGGTGACTAGATTTAAACTACACATTTTGGATAACCCTACATATACCGTTTGGTTACATTTTCTTATTTATTAGGTTACTTGAGTTAACAGCACTCAAGGCTTACACACACGTCGTACCCATCTACTCCCCAGTGGATTAACCTAATACAGTATATATGTAGTTACCCCCAATATTAAGGTACAACCTATGGTACCCCACTCGCACGGTCTCCACCGTAACACCACATAAATATACGCAGTTCCTCATCCTACGCCGGAACGACGTAAGGATCTCTGTATAACAATGCTACGTTCTGCATAACACCGCTATCGCCATGCTACGTAAGTGTATGGACTGCAACCTTTGATCGAATCATAACCTATCACAGAGTAATGCCCTAAAGTCTACGATACACCACCCGGAGCAGACATGCATGTATCTAAACACTCTCACATATGTATCGTTAATCATACTCGATATCGTAATCTTTACGATACACCATCCAAAAACAATATGCATGTATCCACACATGTTATCTACTGTGCACCGAGTTTCGTAACAGGGTGGTATCAGAAACAAGGAACTCGGTCGGGAGCTTTTCATATATCTGTATACACATATGCTATGGTCTGCATTTTCACGGTGGCAATGGCCCTACCTGACCCCTCCCTCAACTAGTGAAAGAAAAACAAAAGTGAGAGCTAGTGACGTGGCCCTAGAGAAAAAAACAAATCCTAATTGGTTTGTCCCTCACCTAAAGCCTTTATAGTAAACGGTCTGTGGTCTTTTGGTTTAGCTCTTCGTCTTTCTGCATCATGCATCACGTATCATGCTGACTGTCGATGGTTGGTACCCGAATACTACTATCAAACAAAAGGTTAGACCCGCCAAAGGAAAACATAGATGATCATAACCAGCCTAGTCATAAGGCAACGGGATCGTTGAATCACCTAAGCCACCTTGCAGCCTTCTGATTTCCCACTGTCGTGGCAATCAAGGTATACTCACCGAGTAGTAACGCGCATACCCAACCCCTACGAGCACAGCTTAAGCGCTGTCACCGCACAGAGGACTACCATGAGTATCCTCCATGTCCCAAGAAGCCGCGTGCTCCCCCTTCCAGTCCTTCGGAGCCAATAGAATATCAGCAGAACAGCAGGAAGAATAATCAGATGGACGTGTGTTCCCTCGTGTCCTATGAAACCACGATTATCTACCCCGTTGAGTTATTCACCTTCAGACGTACGGACTGGTTCAAGCGCATCACTTTAATGTGTTATTAGACCCTATGTCTAACCGTTTAACTACGCGCTTACTCTTCCTCATCATATTCCTAGTTAACTTGGTTATTTCAATCATATTAACTTCTGATTCAAGTTTCCAAGTTTCTCTTGCTTATTAACCTCAGTTATATAACTTAACCCATTTAAGTTCATTGACAAGCCTTTACATGTTATTCTTATCACCAAGATTCAGATTCTCAAGTGTACATATTACTTAATGTATAATTAAGCACAACTTATTGCATTTCATAAGTTTTCCCCTTTTTCTCTACTTATTACAAACAGCAGGTCAAACAGCAGGTTTCAGATTTCTAGATTTACAGATTACTTAATTTATAATTAAGTACAATTTATCTCATTATAAGTTATCTCATCCCCCCATATCGTTTATTATAACCTAAATTATAATTTTCGCTTTTCCCTAGGACAAACCTACCTATTATCTTTCCTTTTTCCCTTTAGGTTTATTTGTAATAGGTTGTTATCATTCCCCGTTCATTCCAATATTTTTACTGTTGTAACTTTCATTCATTTCCATTAATTACAATTAATGCCATTTATTTCTACCCTGTTATATACATATATTCATATGCTTATGTACCAGACCTCTCACATTAAGCCGACCACTTGTGGATGTTGGATTTGTCGGGCGGTTACGGGAAGACTTCAACCACAAATTGGACTTAACCTCGTGTCTTACCACCATTATATGTATGTTTACACACTAGAAGCCTCACATTAAATTAATCACTTGTGTATGCTGGATTTGTCGGGCGGTTCCAGGTAGACTTCTGCCATAAGTTGAATTTAACCTCATGTCTATGTGCGGTTATAATTTTCTATTTACTGTAAATTTAGGCATGTCTATTCTTCCGAATTTTACTGTAATTTTTATTTACAATCTTTTGGCATAATAATATTCTTAACAAATGTTCATATTCATTGTAAATTTCATAATAATAGCATTTACAGTGAATTCCAACCCAAACAGATAATTAATGGAAAACAGGTCTTATGCAACATTACAATTATTCCCAATTTCGGTGTAACTTAACTTACAGAATCCAATTAACAAGTTATTAGAACATATATATATATATATATATATATACAACAATAATCCTTTCCACATATTTTAACCGGTTTATACATTTCAGTAGATTAATCATTTCATCAGATTTATTATACACATTAACGGGGAATGTCAAACGATAAATATATCATTATTAAAAAGGTATAACTTAAATCCACTCACCTAATAGCTTTCCAATTCATGAATCTGGTCCAGACCTAGCATTCCATGGCTCCCCTAACTGAGTCTAGAACTAAATAACCATGGATTCACATTTCTCTAACTAAAAGAGAAGGGAAGAAAGAAGAGAAATTTAAATTGACCAGATCCAAGAATTTACCTCACATCGATTAGAATTCTGAACATCCATTTGCAGATATACATTCTTTTCCCCCAGATTTTGAATTAGAATTTTCTAAGACTAATTATTCTATTTCTTTGAAGAGATTTGAGGAGGAAGAAGAATGGCAGAGCTTAGAAAGCCTCTCAGAAAATATGAGATTTAGGCTAGGCTCTGTTAGCTTATTTATAGGTGTTCTAGCAAGTGGATATGATCTAGTACACGCAGCGCTGAGTCAGAACGAATATGGTTTGAAAAATAGTCCAGATTCATCGAATGAATCTACCTAGATCTGGGGTGAATCGACCCCCCTATGGGTGTTTCGACCCCTGGGTCGACCCCCTGTAGGTCCCACGAGCGACTTTGGGCACGATGTTTACTGTTTTAACGTTTTTAATTTAAACATTTGATTAGTATCCCGTTATACTTTCCCTGATTTATTTAAATATTATATCTACATATAATCTCCTTATATGTATACAAAACTTCAAATATCCAATTTTACATGTATATATATACGCACAACTTTTATTTTGTTTTCAAAATTCAAACGACGTTATGCCATTATTTAATTCTTATCTATTTTCATTCATTGCAGGTTTATTTTGAATATCTCCTTTGTTTATGTGTGTGTATGTGTGTGTGTATTGCACATACATACGCATATATTTACATATACATGTTTACATATATTTTTATATCCACTTTTATGTATAATCTTCCTTATATGTGCATTTATACATATTTTCTCTTTAGAATATGCATTATTTTAGTCGTTTCTCTGAAATGAAAATATGGCACCCACGAGGATTGAACCTGCACCACTCTCTTGGAAGTCACATGCTCTTACCAACTGGACTGCAAGGCTTTTGTTAACAAATCCAAAAACAATGGTGGTCATTGTTCTTTTCTTATACCTCCTTTTGTTGTAATATTACATTTAACATATCTTTTTCATCTTAAATCTATTTTCTGCAATCCATAGGTCTAAATTGACCAAAAAATCGTCACGGATGCAATGACGTTAATCCCGGAGCTAAATTTCGGAAGCTCTTCAAATTTTATTTCATTATTTAATTAAAAATGCGAAGTGTTACAGTTGCTTTGAAACCCAAGTTTGGTTTGGGATAATTCATCATCCTTTTCGGTCCAAGCCACCTAAAAGAGGAGAGTATAATGCATTATTGGGTCAAAACATGTGTGTGTAGTCAAATAACATTGTAGATGTACCTAACACGATATAGCAAAGTAAATCAAGATTCGCTCTCTTCATTGTTAATCTCTTGACCAGGAGATACGTCCAACGCCATAGCTACAAACGTGTACATACACAAAGATGCAATGTATATGAACATGCAAAATATAAGCATAGAAAGGGGAAACTATGTTAATACATGTAATAGGCTCAAACAGCCTCCGATCGATGTGTTCTTATGCAAACCAAGCCTAGTCAGCTCAGTGTATGTATACGCTGGAAATGCACTAAAACTGCATTTCCCCACAGATACCGGTGGCATAGATCAAAATCCTCTATATAACGAAGTCATCCGAGCCAGGCACGGGTCTTCGAATGATCACATATCAAACCCGAAGTGATGATATGTGGTATAATAGCTCGAGCGTGCTGCTCAATCTGAGTCTATGAGACGTCTTTTAGAACGACTCTGTAAGATGCTCCTTAAATCAAATGGTAAGTATCATTTCATTACCCCTCCATTGCTCGATAGAAGGAGATAAACCTAAGAGCCTCTTGTATAATTTTATGTAATACGCTGGCTCTTGACTCTTCGGGGAAGCACCAACTATAAGTAAACTGAGCAAAAGAACAACAACACCCAATGTGATGGTCATCTCCCCAATTCCAAGGTGGAATGTAAATGTCTGTAACCTTAATATATTTTATTGAAGTAATGTTAAGGTGACGAACCAATTGGGTGCATCACATTCAAAAGATAAGTACCAAGTCGGCCAAATCTATCAATTCTAGCACGACGAGGTGAGGGGAATTCACTGCCTTCAATATGGACAAATGATCAATAATTATAACTAAATTTTGGCGCTCTCAAGAAAAACAACAAAATATAAGCACTACATGTAACCAACATGGTATATTTATATTACATAATAAGTGTATTATTGTCTTCAAAGCATTGTTGTTTGATTACTGAAGTTATTGTAAACATTATATGTTGCCATCGATCAATCCAGGTAATATCTCGGAGTAATCTATGTGAAAATTAACAATTTCAAAATAGCATACTCCTTAGTTCAACTATTTGCTAATGAACAATTTCAAATTCATCTACAAAGCTAATAAAGTAAACAATTTCTATGTTAAACTATGTAAAATCAACCAATTTTGAATTTTAGGATAAAATAACTATTAGTACAACTTTAAATTAGTAAACTTCTCAAAATTAACAAAACAATAGTTTGTTAATAAAGTGGAGATCAATTGTAGAATTGATGCTTATATAAGTTTTTTATGTTGATGAACTAGTCATACCTCGATTTGGCAAAGAAATCAATGAAATTTACGATAAATTTTTGGCTTTTGAAAATTATGGAGGGGTAAAGTGAGAGGAATGAGATTGGTTTTGTTTTGACTCTGTAATTGATTGGACGACATTTGAAATGTCACCCACTAGCAACATTTCAAATATCATTCAATGTAATTCAAAAGAAGAAAAAACCCACGCATTAATGCTATTTGAAATAGCACTGATGTGTAAGAACAAAATATAGAAAAATGAAGTGTACCGATGCCATTTGAAATGGCATCAGTGTGTTTTGACAAACTCGGCATTGAGTTTTTCAAAATATAACCATATTTGTAATTTGTTCATAAACATGACTACTTGCATAATAAGTCTTAAAAATTGAACTTAACTGAAAAAACATCATCAGAATTATTAGAAAAGAAAGATATAAACATGATCCGATCAAACTTAACTAGATATGGACGTTCGGTCGGTTTGATATTTAAAAAAAAAAAAAAAAATCAAATCGAATTGAAAATGAAAAAAATTCAAAACTAAGCCGATCTAAAATGGATTATTTTCGGTTAATTCGATTGTTGATCGATCAATCTAAGTACAAAGAGATTTGATTACTCAAATGATTAACTCACTCGAACAAAAACATAAACCTACGTACGAAGAGATTGATATAAATGGAAATGGCATCAACAGACAGATTGATATTGATATACTATTCAACATTTGTTACTATTCAAAAGCAGGGTAGCTTCAACAAACTGATATAAATACATCATGGTTTCGTCTACCAATGCACCCACACAGGTTGACCAATTTTGGTAGCTGTTTCTGCGTAAACAACCTTATTTCGGCATCGTTTTGTTTGTAATTTTTTTTCTTCCAACCTATTGTCCCATTTCTTGACTTTTAGCTGGCGTTACACTTACACTTCTTCTTTTCATACTTTCATTTTTAAAAATAGAAATTACCACAGTGTGGCTAGCTGGCGTTCACTGAGCATGCACATATCCAAATTTACTTAGCTAGTGTTAACAACCTCATATTTAAAAAATAAAAAATCCTAGCCCTTTTTTTTTCCTTTCGATTTACAAAGTATATTGAGTTCATAAACTTTGATTGTTCATTTTTCAGTCACATATCCTGTGCTTTCCAAAAAATGGAACTAAACATTTAACAGTAGCAGGGCATCATACACAATTCATGACTTCTTGTTATGATTAACATTAGCATCTACATTTACGTCATTCGCTCACAAATATACCGATTAAAATTCCATTATTGAACTGCAATCGTCAAAGGTAGAACCACGTGACAATATTTTTCCCTACTGCCGCTACATATGTTATATTATATTAAAAGCCAAATCAAGACCAAGGAAATTCTCTTGCTGCTAATTAATTGTGAAGAGTTTATGCTCCTTATATTAGGGATAAATTGTAATCAAAATTAAGATACTATTTATTCTTATCGAGCACAATGGAAGCATTATTTAAGACACTTGATGCTTAATTATAATAATGAAAGCCTTGTTTATTCACTTTTGTACACATTTATCTGCACTAATTAGCGAGTAATCGAAATTAAGACACAAATACGTACAGACACGTCGAACAGAAGAACATTAGACACTTGTCGCTTAATTACGAAAGCCCAACCACTACAATTTAATAGTTCTATGAATCAAATTTGAAAACATCAAACAATCTTAAATATCAGATGATGTTACATATTTCCTTTTATCACGAGATTCTCAAAGACTATTTAATGCTAAGTCTAAAGATGATTCAAGTAGCATTAGCATTGGCGATAATGATGCCAATTGATGAGTACCATTAATATTGGTTATAGATGTTGATATGAAACGACTAGCAATGAAGAATATGCTAATCAAACAGAGATATTATTAGTGGAGAGGTTAAATATCTTCCTTGGTTGGAAGCAGCGAAAGCAACCCAAGTACAACGTGGTCCACTTAAAAGAGTAGGACAGCATAAAACATTTCCCTTTCACGACTATATTAAAGAGGAGAAAGTGATGTTCAACACTAAAAAAACATGAAGCGAAAAGAGTTCAGCATATACCAACTGCATAAAAGAAGATTCTGCAAGCAAGAAAAGCCTTGTAACTAACATTTCTTTAAGCGTGGGATGGAATTATGAAGTATCTTTGATTATGCCATGATACATAAGTCATTTGGATCGAGAATAGGGATGAAGATGAAATCCTGTTGAAGATTATACCAAATACAAACTCCTTTTTCCAATGGCTTCAAACGTTTAGGGCTTTGGTGCAATACATTAAGATATGACAACTCTAAATGGAACACTGAGAACAGGTTACTTCGTCAAATAAAATATGCCAAAAAAGTCATAATCCCTGCTCATATTTCCTCATCTTCAAATGGATCCCTCTCAGGATAGTTACCTACCTGATATGGCAATAAATAACGCGTTAGCATATTAACAGGATGGTCCGTTTTACCAATTAATGTTGCTACGTAGCTGTTAGTTCTGATGTAATCAAACTGGTAAAAGAACAAACAAAAGGAAAAGAACTGCTACGGTATTTACAAACATAGAATATCAATATTAGCCATATTTTGGTATTCTGCTGCTATGCATGTGTGATGCCTGTGACAGTAAATTTGAAAATTCTAGGGTACATAATAACCTTATTTGAACATGAAATGGGGGAGAAGAAAAAAAAAAAGGATGATAAGATAAGAGTTAAGATGATGGCAGATTTGGGAAAATGTAACAGATCCATACTTTTTAACAAAGAAGACAGCAAAGGGATGGCAACTAGTGCCTCCAGACTCAATAACCTTTGCTATCTGGAGATAACAGCTAATGAATTACATCAACTTATTTTTGAATTATACGATCAAGTAAGTCGGCATGCGTTATTCAATCGAAAAAAAAAAAAAAAAAAAAAACATTGCTTAGTTGTATTTATAGTAAAAATGTAGCAATGACTTCTGCATTTCACAACATCTATGGCAAATTGATAATGAAATACCAACCATCGGTTGATTTAAAGAACCCCTCCCTATAAGATCAAGAACCAACCTTCAAAGCACAAACACATGGGTTTTATACTACATCCAATTCTGTTTTCTGGATGGCTAAGCACATACCTCATGCCTTTTATTAAATGCACTGTGCCCACAAAATTTAGGTTGGTGAAAAACTATGACAAAGTACATCAATCCACCATCCAAGTCATTTTGCCTCGATTTAAACTCAGAGAAAGCTGCATCCATAGACTCTAACCTCGTCTTTTTAGGGATAATTGGTTCATATAACTATATTTTTCTTTATGGAAAAAGATAAAGCCAATTCCCACGGATTTAAACTAAAAGAAAGCTGCATCCATAGACCCTAACCTTGTCTTTTTAGGGATAGCTGGTTCACGTAACTATTTTTTCCTCATGAAAAAAAAAGTAAAGCCAATTCCCTCCATTTAAACCAAGAGAAAGCGGCATCCGTAGACTCTAACCTCGTCTTTTTTAGGGATAATTGGTTCATATAACTATTTTTTCTTATGAAAAAAATTAAAGCCAACATCCTTCCCCACTGGAAACAATAGAAGGGAAGAAAACTCTTCTTGGATATTTGGAAAATTATTGTTGAAAGGGATATAAATTTTTTTATAAGTATTGTCATTTATATTTCATTGTCAACATTAATATTTCATGGATTTTGAGTGTCGAATCTAACACACTCGTATTTCTAAGAAAAATGTTTAATGTGTATACTATTAATTTCTTTCTCGTGTAGTCATTAATATTGTAAGAATAAATAAATGAGAAAAAAATAGTAACTAGGAACAGATCCAGAATTTCAAACCAGCCCAGGATGAATCAAATATTTGGCTTAAAAAAATAAAGCTTAATTTGGACTGTGATGATATGTCCATAAAATAAAGCCTACCATCAAATGCCATGGGCTACTAGAACTTCCCAGACATCATTAGGTAAATAGTAGCATCAAATGCCATGACAATGATATTTTTTGTCTATCTAGTAAAAAATTAAACAAAAATTGAAAGAAAAAAATCTCAACCGTTGAATCACTTTGTCTTTTTATGGAAGGCGAAAATCGCGGGGGGGGGGGGGGGGGCTAGGGGGGGCAATGGGACGGGTCTACGGTCCAAACCCGCTTGACCCGCCCCTGTTTTGATCCATTTAGACCCGCCCCATAGGGTCTTCGGGGCGGGTAGACCCGCGACCCGCTTTTGGAGGTCTGGGTCTAGGGTCGGGTTTGGGGCATGGCCAACCCGTCCCAACCCGACCCGCATGATCGAAACATCATTCAAACACTTTATAACTATAACTATTACTTGTTAATCTTCTTAGATTTACATGGTTATAATTTGAATATTATATTCTTTCAATTGACAAACTATAAAATTTTCATTGTATTAAGTTGCATCAATGATAATCATGCAATAACAAATGCATACATTTTGAACTATTATCTTACAACTCATTTTATAATACTCTCTTGTCATTGTGAACACATTATAATATGCATATAACTTATCATTTAGTGATAAAAAAATATAAATATATAAATTTGTGTACACTAGAACATAATATCACCGGGTCGCGGGGCGGGTCGGGTCTACCCTGACCCGTACGGGTTTCGGGTACGGGGCGAAATTCCAGACCCGCACCGGGTCTACGGGGCGGGTCTGGGGCGGGGTTTAAAAAGTCCGGGTCGGGTCTGGGGCACGAGAAACCCGCCCCATTGCCATTCCTAGGGGGGGCAATCCAATGGTGAAGATACATTGTGCCACCGACTGTATATAATTTTTGTGTCTAAATAGACTTTCCCATAACTAAATGCCATGACTAATTGTACTAACTTTTGGTACCTTAATGTTTATTAGATAGTCTGAAGTAGATGTAGACCCAACTCAGTTGACCTAGAAGTACAACCTAATTTTATACAAAGAACAAACCCCACCCCTCCCCCCCAAAAACCTAAAAAAAGGTTAAAAAAAATTGCAGTTTGACCTGAAATATAGCCCAGGTACCATTGTCATTAGAGCTCCATTCTTGGACAACAATTCAGCAAAAAACAGTTCCGCTGCTTTTTGAACAGAGTTCGGTTTTAACATAAAGTTCATACTTTTATTTTATTTTATTGATTATATTAGATGAATATGTAACGTAATATAATTAATACTTATTAAATAGTGTAAAATTTGATAATTATCAATTAATACTCGCTTCTAAGTAACAATAATCAATTCTTCAGTTGTAATAATTATTAATAATCAATCATTTATGATTTAAGGGTTAAAATTTGGTATTTAATAATTAATCAACTAAAAAATTATAGAAAACACATATAACTGTAAAATAGAGTAAACACACATAAAATTAATTGATTTACAGTGTTTATTAATTGATTTGTGATTTTTTCGACGAGTATAACTGTATTTAAAAACACAAACTTTTAGCTAATTTTATAATTAAAAAAATATATTTCCAATTTCCACACTAACGGAATATTGAATTGGACATAAAGATCCTTATGGTCGATCACTCTCTGACTGACCACAGAGTAAATTTTACATCCGGCGCGCATCTGCTTGCATTGGATGTGAGGATGGTCCAGTCGGTACCATTGCGCATCCATGTTGTCAGTACCAATGTGCATTCATGGTGCCCGAGAACAGAGGGTAAAGTGTCCCTGCTAGCAACACCCATTTACAATGAAAAATCTACAGTTCAAAAAGAAAAGAAAAATATAAATAAAATGATAAGGCGGTAAAATAGTTCCTAAAAATTATGGACTCGGACCAAACATCCATTGTTTCCCTCTTTGGTATATATTTCACAAGGTTAAGTCGAACTTCTGTATGTGCAGTTTATAAGTTTTAACTTTTATCAGAGCTAAACCATTAAGCAACAGTGTATTGTCACCTGCTAGCACAAAGTAAGCTAACCAACATATAGAGCCCAAAGAGGAAAAGCAGGAACAAATACAGATATGAGAAGAAACCCAAACCCTAGAAATTGTGAAGTTTATTATCATTGCTATTTTAGAATAAGAGTGGCACTTTGATTTAAACATGGTACTTCTCAGAAAATCTAAGATGAATACGAGGGAACACATTTCAAGTAACAATAACGATAATAATAATGAACAAATAAAAAAAATAAAAAAAATGTTTTTCAGACACCCTTCAATGTTTCAAAATTCGTTTTCACCCCTGCCAAAAACGGGTTCCACGAAAGACTTAGACAATGTTTTCAGTGAAAATGTGAATTTCAAATAGCATATTTTTGCAATTATAACTGCAAATTTTTGCATTCTACAATGCAAATATTAGCAGTTCTAACTCCACATTTTTGTAAAATAAAATTTGCAGCCTACACCGCAATGATGTGCATTCTACACTTTAAATACTTACAGCTCACGCTGCAAATATTTATGTTACAAACATATACATTTTAAACTGCACATATCTGCAAATATGTGCAGTTTAAAACGCACATTTCCGCTGAAAATAGTGTCAAGGGTGGTTTCCTAAAACTTGTCTTTGATAAGGGATTTTCCCATATTAAGTTTGAAAATAAAAGGCAGATCGTATTTTTTACGAATAAATTATGTGAATAAGGTGATGCGGCTTTTTGTTGTCAAAAAATAATAAAATAATTTTAAATTGTTAAAATTGCTAAATGTTCAAAATTGATCAATCCCTTTCGTCCACTTCAATAAACATCAATGAAAATGACGGATCAAAATTTAGCTTCAAGGAAAGTTGACTCTATTTTATTGAAAAAATATATTCTACATGAGATCGTCTGGTACTTGATATGCATGAGCAAAAACAAAAAAAGTGTTGTGATTTGAAATTATCAAATTCCAATTATATATATATATATATACACATATATTGACATATATATATATATATGTGTGTGTGTGTGTGTGTGTGTGTGTATACGCACATACATAGGAGCATTCTGTCGCACGCCAAATAGTGCAGCATCCTTAAATGCCCCTAGTTTCCACCACATAATCCATTTTCTCTCTCTTTTCACTAACTCTCCTGATCTCTCTCACTTACTTCAATATAAACAAGTGGTTGAGGGATTAGAAGTTGTAACCTTATTTACGTATCAAATTATATTTGTTATTGTTGTTGTTGTTGATGTTATAATAATAATAATAATAATAATAATAATAATAATAATAATAATAATAATAATAATAATTTGAAAACCGTTAATTTTGTTTAGAGCAAGTTTTTTAACATGCCGCAATGCACGTGCATATAAAATACCCCTATATAATAATTCAAAATTTTTAATTTTCAATTGTATATATGGTTATATAAACATAAATAGAAAACTGAAGGAAAAAAATGAATTTTTTATTGAGACTGAGATTCAAAGTTGGGACCTTATTTTCATATCAACTTTTCCACTTGAAAATAAATGATTTTGAACTCCTGTACTCTCTTTTGCATATAAGGTCAATTTTTAGAATTTTGTGATCAGACCAAAAAAATCAGGTTTCAGATTTCTATTATTTGTAAAAATAAGCGATTAAGGTAAGAACAAAGTTATTGAGAAAATAAGCAAGATTTTACCAATAATGTGAAATACAAACTAAATTATCTCTATGATGTGTCCTTCAAACAATTATTGCAAAATTTTACCTGACTTCCTTTATGAAACAAAAAGTATGAGCAAAGTTAATGAGAAAATAAGCAAGATTTTACCAATAATGTGAAATACAAACTAAATTATCTCTATGATGTGTCCTTCAAACAATTATTACAAAATTTTACCTGACTTCCTTTATGAAACAAAAAGTATGCTTTACGTCATGGTTCGAAATTCCGCCTGGCACGCCGGATTTCCGGCCACCCCGGTCCGCTTTCGGCGATGACCGGGACGGAATTCGAACTAAAATCCATTCCGGCAGCCAAACCCTAAAAAAAAAAGGAAGGAGAAGACGAAGAAAGGACAATCTAAATCCATAAACAAACAAGCGGCAGGAAAAAAACAAAGAAAATAATGCGGCATGGTATGGAAAAACAAGCGGCAGCGAAGAAGAACAAGAAATAAAGCGTGATGGGGAAAGATGAACGCATAGAAGAAAGAAGCGGCTTGTTATTTGTGTGGGTTTCCTTGTTATTATTGTTTGGATCAGGCCTGTTTTTTAGGCTTCATTTCTTGTGTTATATGTGTTGCTAATGACATTTGATCAATGTATATTAGTTAATTTAGCTGAATGTTTGGGCGATTTCTGAGCATAGTCTAAAGTGTTTTATTTTTAGTAGTATTTCAGCAGATTGTTTGCGACAAATCCAAGACGTTAAAACGAAAATTTCAAAATCTACGAACCGGAATTTGTTATGTTATGCACATTTTTATATCAAAACATACAACTTCAACATAGTTCGAGACAAATTAACAAGGAAAAAGTACCGAAATCAAAAAGGAATTTCCAAGATTTTCAGAATGAAACCGAAATACCGAAATTTCTCAATGATCTAAATGAAAATGGAAATTGGAATTCTAAATCCTGATTAGTAATAAATATTTATTTGCGTATTTGTAAAAAAAAAAAGTACCGGTATCATCAAACCGGAATTTCCGAAACAAAACCAAATTTTTAAAAAAAATTCGTGACCGGAACGGAACCAGAAACCGGAATTTCGAACCTTGCTTTACATTGTTATAAAAACCGCAGAAATGTTCAGAAAAGACTGGTTCCTTTCATCCATTTAAATAGCCGTTCATTGGAAAGAAAGAAAAACTGACTTTATGGAAATTGATTTTTACAACTTTACCATCTTAACGGAACCGTTCGAAACACGTACTCATCCATTTAGAAACAAGCATGCACATCACTGTTTCAAATTTCGCAAATATCGCCCGAGATCTGCTCCGAGATCTCGTTTTGGGCACCTTCCGCAACGAAACAGCAAATATCACTCTAAATCTCCTTTCGAATATATCGCCCGAGATATTGCAATATCAAACGATATATCGACCGAGATGACATAATGTAATATCGTCCGAGATCTTAGTTTTTTTGGTTAAAATTTAAATTTGTGCTTGAACTAGAACTATAATTAAAAAAACTCAAATCTAGCCATACCAATCTTTTGTTATTTTACATTTTGCATGTTAAATGACTACATTGTATGTTCGTATATGTTTTACAATGCTTATGATTTTCATATTCGTCTTTTTACATACATGTTACTTATGAAATTATGTATTTTATGGTCTGTTTATGCTGAATTTTTTTATGTTTTGAATCCTTTTAATGTTTCATGTCTAACAATATTCTTGTTTTACGCATATTAAGATTTAGAGTATGAATGATCTTTCGCAAAATAAAGAATAATAAAGTTATTTTGCATTTTAAGTTTAAGTTACTATGTTTTTGACAGCATTCATAAAAATCATTTTGTTAAAATGTCATTTTTAACATATCATGTACCCGAGATTGTTCCGATATGATCTTTCAAACCCGAGATGTAAATCCGAGACGAACTCCCGAGTTAGACTCATCTCGTCCGAGATCTCCCCCGATACGAAACCGAGTATATAAAATCCCCGAGAGGAAACGCGACCGGTATCCGAGATTTAAAACCTTGATGCACATACATATATAGTTATTCCCACCGAGTTCCAGAATAAGATATGTCGA
The DNA here is from genome assembly GCA_030737875.1 of Allium sativum. Lineage (NCBI taxonomy): Eukaryota > Viridiplantae > Streptophyta > Magnoliopsida > Asparagales > Amaryllidaceae > Allium > Allium sativum. Next base: position 602,615,096 of record CM060926.1, on the reverse strand, counting down.
AGTGCAGGATTATCTTTAAAGTTCAAGCTTCTAAGTCTAAAATCCAATGTTGGTTTGAAAGGTAGAAAGCTTAACATTTATTGGTGTGGGAAGAATGATTCTAGGGAATCTTGTAAGGCTTGAACAAGTCCATTGCACAAACTCTTACGAGAACTTAAAACAGTATCAAATGAACAAATAATAATATTTGTTTTGCTTTAGATGTCACTTTATATTATTCTTACTTTAGATGTCAAATGCATATAGCAAAATAATCCACAACTTACTTTCAACGACTATAGGTTACCTTTCACATTTTTCTTTTCTTGGTTTAAAGCGTTTAGGGTCACAGTATTGACGGAAAATGTATCCTTTTACCAGTAATCAATAACCTTACACCAGTTCGCTTACCTAAAAGCTTATACGGACACCAGAATTACATTAGGTTTTAATTTTTAATACAAACCAAGGGAGAGGCAACGTGGATAAGTTTTCCCTTTCCCTTTTTTCCATGAACCAAGAAACAAATAAATTCCAGTACAACAGCACCATTCTTCTCCCAGATTAAAGCTTTCTACATGTAATTGAAATTACCAAAGCAACATATACTGCATTAAATATCTGAATCAAGCAATAAACAATATACATTCTCCATGGTTTTTTTAGCTTAAATCGGTTTACTATTAAGCTAAAACTGAAGATAAAGGATGCACAACTGATCAGTATGAATTACAAATGAATGAGTTTGCTTTTGAAACTGTACCTCCTTTAAAGTAGGATTACAATTTGATGTGGGAATTTCTTATGTCCATAAATGCATTTGTTGTATGTGGACCATAAATACAAATTTCCCATTAATAAATCCCTCTCATCCCCCTTTGTCTTTTCATGCCCTAACAAAAAAAGGTTTCAGATCAAAGTTATGATTGTAGGCATGTTTTATTTGTTGGTGAGATCATCTTTAAAAAGATTCAGCATGTTTCAAACTTTCAACGCCTTCATATTCACAAGCGATATGATACACTGAAATTATCTATATTAATTGTCGGTTTGAAACAGGGTTGTAAAAATTGCTAGGAGGATGCTAGGCTGTTAGTATGAACCAAGGATTATTCGTTTAGGCGATGATTAATCGAAGCAATGAATTTTGGACAACTCGCGTCTTTTGGATAAAATTATAATGTTTTGTTAGTGTCGACAGATATAAAACATAATTTTACAATTATGAATGTGCTTAGGAGTTAGGAGTAACCAAGGAAACAAAACTGTCTAAAACTAGCACACTAAATACTTGTATGTGGCATTGAACCTTAACTAATACATACTGCAAAAGGTAGTAAACTTTGTCTAGGCAGACCTGGGCAAATGCTAGGCGGTAAGCCTCGCCTAGCGCCTAGGCAGAACCCTAGAAGGAATTTTACAACAAAGGTTTGAAAATAATTTATCTGAACCTTTGTAAAGATTATTCAAACAGATTAACATACGTACAAAAACAAAAGTGCACTTCGAAACGAAATTATTTTACACAAGATACGGAAAGGGATGACGATAAGGGAGTTTACAGGGGGGGGGGGGGGGTCATGATTCTTCCTCATATATGCATGCATGCAAGCAAACGTACATACATACATATACCTACATGTGTGTATGTCCATGCATGTGAAGATACGTTGGATACATATGCACGTATGTAAATAAATGTATGTATATAAAATATAGGTGTGTAACCATATGTATGTATGTATGTGTGCATGGCATGTGAACATATGTACATCTGCTAAATGTAAATGTGTTTGTTTGTGCGTGTGTGTGCGTGTTGTTTCAGCAAAAATTTCCATAAAAAGCTACCAGAAACATAAATGGAGAATGAAGCGAGGAGTTATTAAAAGAGTAAAGCAAAGTGCTGTCAGAAACAAGGGCTTGGCTATTGAAGGAATAGAATAAAGAATTATTAGAGGTGTAAAGCAAAGTGCTCTCAGAGTCATGGCCCTACAGTTGTCGAAAATATGTTGTATTGGCTATCAGAAATATGCATGCAAAACTATTGAAACTATGGATTAAATGCTAGCTGAGATAAGAAACGGGGTGCTATCGAAAGTATTGAAAGCTATCAAAAACATGAAGTTATTATCCCAAAAAAGAAAAAAAAGGCCATCGAAGATGTAACTATCAAGTGTTTCAACTATCAGAAAGATGAGATTTCAACCATCCAAGATATAGCTTTTAGCTGCACCATATAGCGCGATGTCATGTATCAAGAGCAAATTTGTCCACTTTAGTGATGCCCCTGGGACTCGCAAATATCTTTGCAATTTTTAAGAAATCATTTTGAGGTAACATGTAACAACCAAAATACGCTACATCAACGTCAAGACAGAAAATCACCTTTATCGATTAATTGCCAGACATCAAAGATACAACGAAGAGCAAAGCAAAGCAATAAGATTCAAAACACACATCAAGCATCCAATAATGATGTACTATAAATACGAGACTAACCCTACATAAGAAGATGAATTTTATGCATTCTCCTTATCTTAGAAATCATTTGTGATCTTGTAAAACATTGGAAAGCTAGAAATGTACATCTGTAGTGGATTAGGTCAAATACAAACCACCAAATGCAATAAGGCACAAAAGTTTTTAACATCTGCAATTTTACTTGTCATCTTGCCAAGCTTCTTGGCTCGACCCTTTAGCTCATACTTAAGGGGTTTGGCTGAAATCTTAGCCTTATATGTAGATAAGTATATGTATACATACATGTCATACACATATATGTGTGTGTGCGTGCTCACGTACGTTTTTATGTGTATGTGTGCTTGACCATTGAAAGGAAAGTTGGCAATGCACACAATTTGGGTAAGCATATACATATATATGTGTGTGTGTGTGTGTGTGTGGGTGTGTGTGTGTATATATATGTATATATAAATATATATATATATATATATATATATGGGAGCGGCTATTGGGACACAAAATTAAAGACACAAAATCTGGACCGTAGGATTTGTTTGTCTTTATGTGTGAGGTGGAATTCAGGGGGAGATCTCGTGGTTGAGATTGCTTGTGTCTACATTTGTGGTTGAGATTGTTTGTCTTTATGTGTGAGGTGGAATTCAGGGAAAGTCTATTTAGACACAAATGTAGACACAAGCAATCTCAACCACGAGATCTCCCCCTGAATTCCACCTCACACATAAAGACAAACAAATCCTACGGTCCTGATTTTGTGTCTTTAATTTTGTGTTTAATTTTGTGTCCCAATAGCCGCTCCCATATATATATATATATATATATATATATATATATATATATATATATACATACATACATACATACATATATATAGAGAGAGAGAGAGGAAGGTTATATGGCACCCCATTTTTTTGGCCTCCCTTTTGCATCTCATTTGTGGCCAAGTATTTATAGTTAAATAAGCTAGTGGAGAGAAAAAGAATTAGTGGAAGGAGAGAGAAACGAGAATGTGGTGAAAATCAAGGGGGCTAAAGGGGTGCTACACTATTTGGGGTGTCATTGAAGGCTCCTCACACACACACACACACACACACACACACACACACACATATATATATATATATATATATATATATATATATATACACAGAGAGCGACTATTTAGACAAAAAACAACAAAAATTAAAGGACACAATATCTCAGCCACGTGATTAATTTGTCCTTATATGAAGGTGGAAATCAAGGGGCAATCTAATGGTTGAGATTTTATGTCCTTCAATTTGTGTCAAACTTTTGTGTACATATAGACTTTCCTATATATACACACACACACAGAGGCACGCGCACATGCACTTACCTTGGTTGATTTATGTTGGTGATGGAACACAATTTCGTTAAGAAAAAGGAAAGAAGGTGGACATTGTTTGTGTGCATGTATGTGGGCTTGTGTAATTTTTATATGTATGTGTGTGTGTGCATATATGCTTGATCATCGAAGAGAAAGTTGTTAAATGAAACATTTAACCCCAACCCATTTGGGCGGCATAGATACCTTGGTTGATTTATGTTAGAAAGGGGCTCAGATATTCATCGAGCGCAAGACAATTGGGTGGATCCTCTGTGTGTTCAAGTGCATGTGCATGCATGCATGTGTATATGAGTGTTTTATATATATATATATATATATATATATATATATGTATGTATATGTATATGAAGAGAGTTCCGCTACACCTCTTATGTTGCATGTGAACTCTCCTCTTAATCTCCACCACACATTTCCCCACTCATTCTCTCTCTTTCCATTTGAATATTCTTTCTTAGTGAAAAGAAAGAGAATGAATAGGGGAATGAGTGGATGAGATTCAGGGGGAGAGTAAGAGGTGTAGCGGAACTCTCCCCTATACACACACACATATGAACTCATTAAGTAATGAAGCAACAAACATTGCATTAGAGATGCTAATAAATCACGTTGCAGATGATTAATAAATACAACATAGCTATTACCTTTACTTTATCTGGACGTACTAATGTTCCATGCTGTGGAGGGCATGTGAAGTACCGTTTCCCTTTAACCCTATCAATAATTAACAAGAGCTAGTTAAAGATGCGGACAAATGAAGGGAAAAGGAAATTCTTACTGCAAACAATGAAACAAGGAAACCATGCAATATTCTGCTGCTGCTATGGTTTTCAGTCTGGGAAATAATTAGAGCAGAGAAATGAAATGATTATGGTACTCCAAAAAATTCGAATAAAACAAAGACTGACCACTTGACAGGGCATTCTATAGATATGACAATAGTATAGATGTCGATAGCATGCATATACGGAGTAACATAGGCAAATGAGCCAGAGGTGAAAGAGTGAACCCAATGCAGCAAGTGTTTGGAAGGAGTCATTGTCAAGAAGTAGCCTTATTCTTCGAAAAATGTTCTGGCCAGGTCTCAGATCCATGATTGGTTTTCATTTACTATGGTGCCGAATCGACCCCAAGAAGTTCCTCAACTTACGGATAATAAACGATTTTTTTTTTTAATGTTTTGGTCAGAATATCAACAATTATATTTCATGATTAAACTTATGACTAGTCACTACCCAAGTTTTAAAACGCGAAAAGCATACATGAGGCATTCTCAGGTCTATGAGGCGAGGCGTAACCCTCGAAACGTTGAGGCGTAAACTTTTCGGGTAAAAATAAAACACAAAACATACAAAGAAATTCTGACATTTTAAATTAAACGATGCAAAAAACAAATCATTTAAGACCCGACTTTGAACAAGTATATGTTTTTATTATAAATTAAAAATAAATAATTGAAACTCATATGATTCGAATTTCGATTTCTTAGAACTATTTGAAGGTTCCACCAAACTCAATTTTGATTTCTTCTATCAGTTCAAACCAATCTGCAAAAATTATTTGAAGATTTAGCGAAATTTATTAACCATTTTTTTAAATAACAATGAGAAAATTCATTACATTGCTCTTAATTGTTGTTTCATAAACAGTCTTACTTGATCATGTCAGTATTGAAATTTATAGGTAAAAAATGGTAATCCTTTTCTTTAGTTTTATTATTTATTATTTTCATTAAATAATTGAAATTTAATGACTTTTATTAGTGTCAATATTTGAGTCATGCCTCGGCAGTTTGAGGCGTGCGAGGCCTACGCTTTGTATGCCTCAAAGTTGTTGAGGCGTAAGCTTTAGAGGTAAAAAGCCTTTTGGACTAAGCCTCAAGGCGTTTATCTATTATTTCCTCGAGGCGAGTATTGATTTTAAAACAATGGTCACTACTACATATTTTTAACCAAATATTATTTCTAACACCTAATTTTCAAGCATTATTAATTTCACCTAATGTCAACAACATTAAGGCGATCGTGTCCATTTTTAATTGCTGAAAGGCAATTTGTCAACCAAAATGTAAACTATCGATTTGGAAAGTCAATTGAGAGAATGCGCTAAATTTGCAATTAAATTACAAGTTCATTTAGTAATATTTAACAAAAAATGAATTTGTTAGTGAATATTTTTATAAAAAGTGGGTCTAATTTTATAAGTAAATATTTGATTACATTTGGCAGAGCCACCAATTGATTGAGCATTTGAGTTAATGCTAAAACTGACAACTGTTTTGGCAATGCCTAATGGGTGCTTTAAAAGAGAGGTTTCGTAAACTCTTCAAGAAGTACACTAAATCACCTCAGGCACAAGTATTTCAAATCGACACTATTAAATATTACACAAATTAATTCACTTTTGTTTAAACTTCTAGCATTGGTGAATTTATATGTACAGTTAAAGATTAGATTTAAAATATTTTTTACATGCAACAAAAAATGAGAGATCAAATCAAACTTATTTATCAACCATCTAAGCAGTTGAATGAAATTTCACCACGTAGACATTCAAACATGACTATTAAAGGTCTTATTTCGTAGATTTTCGTAGAAAAATGCATTTATTTTTTTATTAGTTAAAAACTCGAATGTTCGGAAATTAAACACTTTTATCTTCTTAATAATTTAATTTACTAGTCTACATTCAAACAGGCACAAAAGAATGTCCAACTCTTTCCAAAGAAAGAACAAATATATGTAAGCACGAGGGTACAAGTAATCTCTCTTACAGCACCTGGTAGAAATATGAAGAATAATCATGAAGCATGATGGGTGACATCTTCAGACAGATTTGATTGCACCATAAAGAAACATAACATTTATTAGCACTAATATTCAGAGAAGACAGGTCATGGTTTAGTTTGATCGATGTCATAATATTCCACACAAGTGTTGATCATTTCATTTCAATGCAGTAACTTTACCTAATTAAATTGAGTTTTCTTTCGGCATAAAGATAGTTGAGTCCTTATAAAAGCATAAAAGTTTCAAGGAACACATTTACTAAAGCCATGTAATAAGTCTATCAACAAAATAAATGGCTGTGAAATATAACAGCCAAATTTGCAACTGCATTCGGTAAGAAAACAGATATTTTTCCCAACCTAATTGGATGATCAATTCTGCTCAACTTACTTTGCATTCTTCTAGATGCGTACATACATTTCAAGTGATCTCAGTAAGTCTGGACCCAAAAAAATTGTTCGTAGGCTCCTCATTTTGCAACAATCAATTGGAAAAAAAATACAATATAAAATATTTGTTACACACTTAATTTTAAACATATGGATCACAAATGAATCAACCATCCAGGTTAATCATGAAATATATAAGTTTGTTAAATTTATCCTTTAAATTCACTAAGTCCTGAGGTCGATACGGTGTGCCATCTTCGGAGTATCAGGCAAATAAATATCTAGAGCGAAATACAATGTATCGCCTAGTAAAGAAAAAGCGTCTATGTGTTGGGCCGTCATAGAGGTGAAGCCACATACCAAATTCTACGAGAATCAATGCCAAATGATTTTTTTTTTTTTTTGATGATATTCACTAGGTAATAAAGCTATCAGTAGCTACATAGTAAGCTATTTAGTAGTCACCACAGTTTTCCTTTTCATATATATATTTAACTTTTCAAGAAATTTGGTTGTCAGAGGTTATAAATGGAACTAGCAATATGAATTCCACAAGGTGGTCGACACATACACACACATCATATGAATAAACGTGGTCATACAAAAGAGATCGCTTTGAATGACCTTAGCAGACGAACATCTTTTGATTTTGTATGTTGTCATTCTATAGAACCAGAGATTAAAAAAAATAGAACTTCACAAAAAAGGGGGGACAAGGGGAAACTATGCTGATTTTAGGAGATGAAAACAACTTACACGCCATCATTTTTCCCTAGAGGCTCATCTAAGTGGACTCCAACCCAAAATCCAGGAGCTACGGTATCAGCTTCACCAACAAACTTGACTACCCCTCTTTTCGCTCCAGGTTCAACTTCACATCTATCACCCAGCTATTTGGAGAGAAAAATACTCAGTTAAACTATGGAAAACAAATGTGCATAACTAGCCATTTGCAATAATATATACATACATACGAACATATACATACACACACACTACATACAAATGTGTGTATATATATATATATATATATATATATATATATATATATATGACAGTTTGAGAATCAAAATCTCTCTCTCTCTTTCTACACACACACACACAGAGAGAGAGAGAGACAGACAGACACACACACAGACACACACACACACACACACAGAGAGAGAGACAGAGAGAGATACGTGTGTGTATATGTATATATATATATATATATATATATATATATATATATATATGACAGTTTAAATACAGAAAAGGAATACGAACCAAAGGATAAAAATGCTGACTGAAAGTTCATGAGTAAAGGGTTTCCAAAATAGTAGGTTCATAAAAATATTAATGATCTGTTAGGCATATGAAACTAGAAATTATCATAAAGATAACATTTGAAACCTATGTGCCCCACTATTTGGTTGAGGTAGCCAGCTTGGTGAGTTGAGAGTTCGATCCTGGCATATTTCCTCAGAGTTTACAAACACAGGTTGGCTCCTTAGTTATTAAAAAAAAAAAAAAAAAAAAAAAAAAAAAAAAAAAAAAACCCGCTTATGCAACGTTTTTTTTTAATGGCAGGGCATGATCTACACATGGGTCTGTCTAAGGATAATAAGGTACATTTATAAGATAGAAATTTTTTTGAGGAGAGAAATATACAGCTGTCGTTATACTATACATGAACAAGATTATGCGGCCAACATACATCCAAAATAGAAAATATACTGTTCAATTAGCTCTATGGGCTAGACAGGCAATGACATCTAAACATACGAAAATTAATTACAAATAATAGCTGATGGCACAAAAAGTGAGAGAAGATTGAATTGCATAAAAATATTGGCACCATGAAGCAAAGGCTAGTTTGTTTGTGTTGAGTAGAAGATGAGACTTTCATTGGCCTCATAAGCGTAAGAATGGTTTATTTGCCTGAAGCAACAATGTCAATAAATAATTATAAAGACAGTTTAAGCTGATGAAGAATTTAAACCTAACAGAAATTTAGTTAAACAATGCCATCATCCATGGGACAGGCTTATCAGCTTAAACTGTGTTTTATTGTTTTAGTTTGTATATGGACATTGCACCCTTTATAGAATGATAAACACTATATATAAACTCTTCCAACTGTCTATGATTCAAATTAACATTGTATTTTGAAGAGGTAAACAAAACCCTTCCATGTAAATAGTTATCACCAGTTTGTCCCCAACCCGTAGAGGATAGCCACTTACAGTGCCTTTTCAAAATTCAACGATGTCAGTTGCATGTCTTTTTAAAGCTTTAAAGACTGTCAACTTCATTTGTAGGGAAAGACAGGAACAAAGCATATCTAGCTACAAATTTATAGACTTGCCATGTGAAGAATACAAACTGGCAATTTTAGTTACACTAAGAAAATCAAAATAAGTACTACTTAATACATATACTTTGAATGCAGATGATAAAATTCATCTCACTTTGATATTTTTGCACAAGTCTTCCATATATTTATCAGACCGCTGCAAAACAGAACAATTGATTAGAAAATAGTATATGAATATCCTAACAGATGAAAGATAAAGTAAAATCGGATACAGTAAATATTAGTTACATATATTGTTATTGGGTATTGCCATGACTAAACATAGACTCAAATTGTTAACAAGAAAGTGGGAATTTAAGTGAAACCAGCATTAACTATGAACCAAAAGTAAAGTAAAATGGAAGTGCTTACTTTATTTTCTGGCACAGAAGGATTTTGTGATGCTATTTTCTCCTTAAATTTTCTGAAATTACCTGAAACGGGTATAAAAGCAAGGCAATGAGTTATGATCGCAAGTTACCATATTAATCGAGCAATACATGAAACATAAGTGCAAAATATGTAGCTTAACATTCTACTGGGAACCCATGTTAAAGTTGACACAGTGATCATATTGCCATTATGTACTTCAAAATGAATTATCCGATAACAATTTATTGATTACACATTTGTTCCCAACTATAAAATATAACCTGTCTCATTGAAGATTTTGTTTGAACCTTCAAATAAAAAAAGACAACCATGGTTCTAGCAATAAAGAGGTACCTAGTATAAAATTAAGTCTTTTTCTACATAAAAGCACAACACTGTTTCAGATCTCGAAAATATTGTCCGATATCTTGTTTTGATCTCCCTCTAAGACGAAATAACAAATCTCACTGCAAATCTCATTTTGAATACATCACCTGAGATATGGTAATATCGACCGAGATGAGATATTAAAGTATTGGCCGAGATTTTGGTTTTTCTTTTTGGCTAAAATTTGAGTCTGTGTCCGACAAAAAAAATTAGAAATCTAGTTGCTATAGTCTCCTGGTACTTAAAGAATAACCATCATCTTTCAATTTCTAAAATTATCCTTAAAAAAATCCTAAATCGAACAACCTCATTGAAGATATCTGAGTCACATCCCGAGTCACTTGAATAACATCCTTTTAAGATATACTAACGACTCTTTTTGCTAGTTAGCTTGTAATCGTAAAAAACCTAATTTTATTTTAGTTTAATATATTGTCCTTTTTTCTTGAATGTAAATTGAAAACTTGAAAAGAACCATGTTTAATATTTAATATTTTATGTCCATTTTGTACGTTATATGATCATATCGTATATTCGTATATGCTTTACAATCTTTAGGATTTTCATGTTCATCAATTTTTTTACATGTATGTTACTTATGAAAATATGTATTTTATGTTCTACTTTTGTGTAATTGTTTGAAGTTTTGGTCTGTTTTATGTTCTATCTAACAATAATTCATGTTTACAGATCGTAAGTTATCAGCTATAATTTATTTGTATTGTATTTTTTTAAGTTTAAGCATACTATGATGTACGAATATGAATGTTCTATCGTAGATTAATAACAACGGAGACATACGACAAATCAAATTTGAGTTGTAATCTTTATGCTAGCATTTATAAAAAATACGTGTAAGAATAACAAATTTTTAACATATCATACACCCCGAGACGGTTCCAATATGAGCATGAAGACCCGAGATGGAACTCTGAGACAAACTCCTGAGTTGGACTCGTCTCGTACGAGATCTCCCCCAATACGAGGTCGGGTCTCCAAAATCTCTAAGACGATACGTGACCAAAATTCGAGATTTAAAACCATGAAAAGCACATCCAATCATCGCTTTTGCTTCTCCATTATAAAAAAATTGGAAAGATGAAGAAAAAACAAAAAGGATAAATTTTCTCTTTGCTCTCCCAACCACTCTTTACTTTTGAAAAGTTAGAAAAATGTAACTTGCCAAAATGAGTAGTCATCTATCTGCTCTCCGTTTTGTAAATAAATGGATAATGATTGGAGACTACACTAAAATCTGTGTTTTAGCAGAATAGATAACGAAGTAAATAAAACATAAGAGAAGCTCTGAGAAGATGGCATGTACATTTGGATATGATGTGAAACTCTGGTCACTCCAGTCAAGTTAGTTTAAAACAATAACCAGGGGGTAGTTTTTTTTGCCTCCTAATCTATAGTCTAAACAAACATATTGCGTCAGAATTAACTATCATGTCGTGTAATTAATGTTGTTTTAAATTATTACATCAGCAGTCGCTTAAATTTCACATTTTGAACTTTTTTCTTCTTTCACTTAGTTGACGTTGGGTTCTTCCATATGGTAACTCACGTAGATTAGGTTTTACTAAAGCCATATTATCAAAATAAATTGGTGACCTGAGTGTGATTTGATGATCACAGAAACAATCTACGTAGTTATCGGACAATATTGTCAATATATCGGCAGTAATATATGAACCAATACTCGGCACGACATACAGGATAAATTCGCTAAATGTCGGTCATTGAAATAAAAGCGATGAAACATTCTCCTTCTTATTCATGCTTATTGTCTTTATTATTACAGCATAATGAATCATCGAATTATACAATGGACTCATCATTTTTTTGTTGAAAGTTGAAACCATATCATCCATAGTCGTTTTTTCCTCCATTAAGATGTTTGGCTTTTACTTAATTAAAACCCTAATTCTATAGATGTCAAATGTTTGATATTTTTAGATAAATCCTTTACAAGTGTAAAAAGTAATTTTTCTCTAAGCTTTATTTATCATTTGTGAATAATTTTATGTCCCATAAAGCTCTAAAAATACAACGTCAAATCCTTTCAGTTATATGATGATCTGATTTCACTATTTAAATAAGTGCATGGAAAACTTTTTAAGGACATGCAGTTCAATGCTTACAATATAATTTTCAACAAGAGTTGAATTTGCACCACATTTACGAAGAATTTTAACTTCCTTTTGGAAATATGCATAGGATGCATTTTGTAACCTATCAAAGCGAAAAAAGAAGAGAAAAAAAAAAACCATTGACAGTATGAGAATTTAAAAGATGATTAGTAAACAGTGAGTTATTCATGGTTAGAAAGTTTTGAACATGTATTGTTATGACTTGAAATTGAGTTTTTAATCCTGTTGTTGTATAGCAAAAATGGCTATTTAAGTTTTAGGAATTTCATTTTTACCATGTACAATGTTTATTGAATTATAAAAGCCCATGGAATTTATGAATTAAGTAATGACGAAAATGGATTTTCAATCATTTTGAAAGAAAATATTGCATTTAAAAGTTACTATTATTATTTTGATTTATAATGCATCCAAGAAAGACCTGATTTGTAGAAATAACAATATAAGGTATAATGTTTAAGTGTGTGATACAAAGCGACTAGCCAGAAATATTTAGATGTCAATATTGCCCCAATTTTCCACAACCACTAGAATTCACTTGCTTCTTAATTACAATGTTCATTTCATTTTTGGCTTTTTTTTTAATACAAAGGAGGATTATGGATTATTGATAACTTAACTGCAACAAAATCACAAATGGTAACCATGAGTCGATCTAGCAACCAAAAATACAAGTACTTTTGCTTTAAGAAATCAAAACGAACAAAAAGGACAAAACACCCACTCTTATTTAAATATATGCAAACTAAAAATAACACAAAGCAAATTTAACCAAAAGAATGCCTTTTATGTTTTAAACGAAGTAAAAAAGTAGCCGCCTTCAAAAGGCATTTGCCTATGCACATCCAAAGCGACTTTTCAACTTTGCACTTTCAATCATCTATCAAATGGCCCTGGTACTCGTAACTGACAAAAGCAACTTCTTTTATACAGTTACATGCTTATGATTCAACTAGTACGCAAATATCATTTCCTCTTGCTCGTGTTATTCTCATAAAGTTACAACACATTCCTACAAAAACATGCCACCAATTTTTCTCCAATTTTCTCCTCCAAATTTCATTCCTGCATCACTCCTATAAAAACATGCAGCCAAATTTTCTTTTCAAGTATCTTATGACACCAATTTTTCTTTTTCAAATATCTAATGACACCAATTTTTCTTTTTCAAATATCTTATGAACCAAGAACTCCATCACATTAGCAGATTGCTTCGATTATCCAAAAAAATTATATTTTTTTACATTAATGTAGGAAGATACAAACAAATCATGGTAGCAAGATTCAAAAGATAGGCATATTGGCCAGGCAGAAAGTAAGAAGCTGTTGAATGAAACTTTTGTGCTGTACATGAGGCATAGCTGCAAGTAAACATAGATGATCAACGTAAACAAAAAAACTGCAATATTAACATATCCTCTGAATGCCAACCTGAAAGCCAACATTTATTAAAATAGTTTTGGCAAACATTTGAATCAGAATTGTTGAATTCCTGCATAAGCCTCATCTGCCAGATTAAATACTGGCTTCTTAACTCCTGCTCGCAATCGCAGCTTGATGCAATTTTAATGAATTGACTGGTGGGGTAAGTCAATCTGAATCAGCGTAATGTATTGCCTACTGAGTTATAGTTGAAGACCTACAAACCATTCGACTTTGCTCCTCGTCATTACCATTAAATCATATGTATAGTGTTCATACTGGAAAAGCACATTGACCTAGCTTATCACACATGTTCATTGTTTCTACTCAACTCATTGGGACCAAAAGAATCCAGAAATTTTGCCGCCTTCTAAACATGTTTCAACCACAAAACATATACGATAATAAAGCAACTGATACAATAAGCTGTGGGCTTCCTACACAAGTTGTTTTAACAAAAGAGAAGCAGCAAGAATCATTCCATTTGTGAGATTGTAAACCATTAAATTATAAGTTTTTGATTTATCAAGTTGGAAAAAAGACAAAGAAAACTGAAATATATTCCTTTTTCCACACCTTACACAATGAAATTTACAGCAACTAGTTTTCGGGTCATGATGTCACATGCAGAAAACTGATAATGAAAGTAAAAAATTACAATTCTCAACGTAATAACATGCATAATACATTGAATTTCTAGAAGTACTTAACAAGATTACAGGTTGGTTAAGTAACACATGTTTTTGTCGTATACTCACAATCAAGTTTGTCATAAGCTTCCTCTGAGATTGTATACTTCTCAACTAGAGAAGTGTCTTCCAGCCAACCACCAGAGGATACTGACGAGGGGTCCAGATCAATAATATGTAACCGGAACCTTCGAAAAAATTGTAATAAAGATATCAAGATGCAGCTGGAGAGGTATTGTAGATTGTAAACGAGTAGATACAAACTGCAAACAGTATACGGAAATTTGATACACAAAGCTATTTCAGAATATTTAACAATTCAAACAAGTAACATCCTAATCAACAAATCATAACAAAGTATGCACTACAAAACATATATAGTTTCATCAAACCAAAAATTAAAAATTGAGTCAAAAAAAGAATCACGGAAAATCGTAAGATGATAGGATGGTGCTTCTTTTATTAGTTCTATCCAAATGCTTTCTTCTGAAACTTGTTAACCGAAAAGCAATTTGTTTGTGTTGAGTTATAATTACATTAATCAAATGCAAACTACGAGTAAAACACGGAAAAAACTGTAAATTGAAAAAGTTCATGCACTTGACATGACAATCTTCGTTGATGTTAACTCCAATAAAATTTATTTATCTTCTCTCAAAAGAACTTTCATAAAAAATGTTTTGGATAAATTGACACATCCCAAATTTCACGTGTCTTCCCATATTAATCCAGAGTTTGGATTATTTTTAGAACTTGGGGTCCCTTCCCATATTGATTTCAATTACCCATTAACTTGTTATAGCCGGTTAAAGCTTCCCCAAATCTAACTTGCTTAACCCATCATAATTCACTAATTACCGTTTTATCCCACCTTAAAACATGCTTACCCATCATAATCCATCTTCCCAAACACTAACTTTCCGCTTGAAAACCTGCTACTACCGAAGAACAGAACGCCTCCCGTACCACCTCTACATTCGACGGAAACCACCCATGACGACACCATCACACTTCTCTACTCGAGAGCAACCATTCAAATTTTCGACCAGAGACCTCCCTTACGACATACAGTAGTAGGTCCGACATCTTTAATCATCAATCCCCACCCAAAAATCACCATTGGCGCGCCTCGACCCCATAAGCCCCACACCACACACGCCACGGCCTGTCACCCCTTCTAACTCCTCCACGCCGAAGCCCTAAGTCAGCCTAACCAAAACGAGCCTCAGCAAATAATCATCGAGTCTTATGAAAGCATACGGAGTTGAAGCTCTCGATTGCGTGAGTTCAAAGAAATGAACACTAGATTCCTCACTGTCTCATCCAACCAGTAGCAACAAAAACCACCGCAACCCTCAAATCCATCGGCATCACATACCAACCAACTCCCAGTTAATCAACTAAGCAACTTGAAACTACCCAAATCCGTTCGTACAACTGCTCACAATCATCAACCAAACGACCTCATGCAATCAGACTCACAATCCCCAAAACAACCGCATCTGAACAATCGAATTCCGCAATCAAAACCACCAAATCACCAATCGAAATACAGTGCCAAACGCTTATAGAATCCAACCTCGACTTCAATTTACTCAATCGCTAAATTGAGTCAAAAAAAGATCTCACTTTTTTTAAAGCATTTGCCGTCTTTTTCTCTCTCTCTCATCATTCTTCGTTTTGAACGCACGAATTTGATTTGGGATCAAAAAAATCAGCGTTGAGATTGGGTATCAAGGTGCACAATGGTTAGTGGGAAAGTTAAAATACGATAACTGGCTATAACAAGTTAATAGGTTAATGGGATCAATATGGGAAGGGACCCCCCAAACTTGGGATTAACTAAAAATAATCCAAACTCTGGATTAATATAAGAAGACATGTGAAACTTGGGATTAATTGTGTCAATTTGTCCAATTGTTTTTTATACTTGTATTTTTAAAATGAAACTCATTCAGCCCTATACATATTATTGTACACTTACTTTGATATATAGTTAATAGCAAAAGGCAATTGGCTACTTATGCTATCTCAGAAACGTTACATTTTTGTATCGTTGTTTAGTTTGGCAACTTATTAAGCATTTGATAATATTCACTGCTATTTCAATTAAGTATAGCATAGACTATGTTATCTTTATAAACTTTACCGCGACCGGGCTTATTTATTTCCAATATCAGGTTACATGAACTTGCCTCACTACTTCAACTAAGATTTTGGCATGGTGGAATTAATGGTGCAAATATTAACTTGAAAAAAATACATTCATCAATTGTTGTCATATAAAAAATGAAATTAGTATTATTTTCGATTATATATGGACAAAGAATGTTTTCCACTTTTTCTACAAAAGTGGGGCTTGACTTTTATTTATTATATGCATTCATTGATTGGTCTTCCAATTTTGAACATGAAAATTGTTACACGCATTAATAATTGATAACATACATGTTAGTGGATATGCAGAAAACCAGAGTGTGTATGGATTATTATCTGATATCCAAAATGCAGATACCAATATCTAAAAATATTTTCGAATGTGAATGCAGACATGATTGTATGTATATCCAAAAAAATCCGTCTGATCCGAAATTAAATAAATTTATTTTATGATCATTTGCAGCGGATGTTTAAAAAAATTGTTATATGTTTCAACATTGTTTCTGAAGTTGTTTTTCATTCAACCGTTGGTTCTCATGTGAAACAATCTTATGACTTACGATACCTTTAACATTTTAAAAATTATTTTCTAGGTCTAAATTATTCAACTGCCTCCATTTCCACAAGTCCACTTTATCTTTCTATTCCCTCGATTGCATTCAAGCTCTAACTCAATATAACCGCAAAAAAAAAAAAATTATACGTTGCATGATTGCTCTTTATTTTTGCTATGTTTGTTCAAATTAAAATATTGTGTGAACTAATTAATCATGCATGTAGCCATAACTCATGACAATATTCTATAGATTATTATTTTTTACTTGAAAAGCCATTATTGATTTTTATGTTCGATTGTTATTTGAACTAAGAGGTACCGGTCGATACCTCCATAATTTCGAGGATATCATACCCAGGATCGACCTTGACGAAATCGGAATCGAACATGAAACTCAATTCCAATTTCCAATTAGAATTTTAAAAAATTGGCATCGCCATTAGCCAACATCAACTTTCAAGGTTAAAAAAATCAACATCTGCCAACATCAACATAGCGACATTGACATCGATTTTGGTTACGACATTCGCATTGACTTTGGTTGCAACATCAATTTTGGTTGCAACGACACAAGTTTTGGCTGCAACATTACTCGACGTTAACATCGAGAGGAGAAGAGAGAGAGAGAGAGACGATATTTAATTTCGTAGAACTGAAATGTAATTTAGGGTTTGACTAATTTATATCTGGCTTTGCTCGGATAGGGCTAACAAAGATCTCCTAATGATTAGCTAG
Source organism: Allium sativum (assembly GCA_030737875.1). Lineage (NCBI taxonomy): Eukaryota > Viridiplantae > Streptophyta > Magnoliopsida > Asparagales > Amaryllidaceae > Allium > Allium sativum. Next base: position 602,597,283 of record CM060926.1, on the reverse strand, counting down.
GCCCACGATTAATTAAGGTTGGGTTGTGGGAGTCATCTATTTGGGCTTTGGTTGGGTTAGACCAACAAATGTTTACCTGCCAAACAAACGTAATTAAATTTACAAGGATTGTCAAATATTGTAGAATATATCGTCTATTTTATTTTGATTACTTTTACATTTACATTCAAAACCATCAAAAACAGAAATTATGACAGAAACCAAAACTAAAACCGAATTTTTCAAAATTTCCAAAATCGTTGGAAACTATGAAATTTTCAAATGGTTGGAGTAGGCTCTTGAATTTTGGTTCGAACACATCATGAATTGTGATGTTTTTAATTTATAATTTCAACAATAAAACAAAATACAGTTTTCAAATGTGAACTTTTAAGCTATTTTCGGATATCTCCAAATACCCGCATCCTCTTTTCGGATGCGAATGTTTTTGGATATCCAGTTAAAATCTATGGATGTGAGTACAGGTGTGATTTTAAGATATCTGTGGATATCAGATGCATATGCAGATTTTAATTTTTGGATGTGAATGTGGATTCAACAATGTCTATGTTTGTTGACAACTAATTGGTAACGTTTAGAACACTCAACCAAAAGGTGCTTCAATTTGCTAAATAATGTATGTTTTTTGTTATTTGTTCAACGTTCCAGTGTTTTGATTTTACAGTGCGAGCTTTACACGATTCCAAAATTGATCGAGCGAGAACAGATTGATTGTCATCTCATTTAGGTATGCCTTTTTACTTAAATTCTATTGTATACTAGAATGCTTGCTCCTTATAAATCATATGTTTCCTTAATTAGATGTCAACTTTGTTATGTAAATTATAATATTTTATCTTACGAATAGCATTCAACTAAAATGAATAAGCATATGAAAAGGCTTAAATTATCTAAAGCAATGACTGGTGTGTAAGGAATAGAGTATACTCATAAAACTAATCTTGATTGATTTGTTCATCTAAAATGAAGATAAAATCAGTGAGCACAAAATATTTTATCCAACACCAAATTGTTTTCTGTTTTGTCCATCTTCATTAAAAAGAAATCAATACTAAAATGAACAACTATTTCGTTAAATTTATGCTGATGGTTGGTGCATGTTTTAATACGAAGTCACAACAGTAGCTATGATTTATTTCACATTAGAAATATCTCGAAAAGAAAATTCTAGATTTGAGTATTATGCATATTTTATTTTATCTTATAATGCAATCCACCACTGGTTCATGTGGATGCTAACAAGAAGGATGCAAAATAACATACTTTATACATCTAGACAGTGACTTATATGGATAACAAAGTACTATTAAACAATAAAATTTTGTAAAATGAATCAGAAGATACTATATATGCTAAAAACTCATTTTCTTTCATGTCATTATGTCAGCACTTTTCATGTAATTTTCATGATAAGATATATTTCATTTCACATCAATACATATATGAATTTATCCTAAGTTTGTGGTGAGGACTCAAAATAAATATTAGAAAGATTTAAAATTCGTCTGCATTTGTGTCCAAAAAATGAAAATTTCCCAAACTGAATACGAATACAGATGTGATAGTATTAACATCCAAACTATCTAGTATCAGCATCCCCAAAATATCTAATTAGCTTAGCTATGTTATTTCGCTTTGATTTTATATGGAGTATTAATGATTTGTATTAGTGAACCAGATGCTGAATTTAGTAATTTTGTGTGTCATGCAAGTGCTATCTTTTGTTGGCTTATTGTATCCTCCAAATGTGATATACCATGGAGCTCTGGGTGTCTTTCTGAATTTATATTATGTGTCCCTACAGTTGGTGAACTTTTGCATTCCAACAAATTTACTTGTGCCAAAAGCTTTGAAATTCAACTTTTGATCATATGCTGTCAGTGTGTTGCTTCAAAGCTTACATTATTTGATACCAAAGCTTATGCAAAAAAATATACAAATATTAGTCCCACATCGTTCAAATTATAGTAAGTCCTAGTGGAAGTAAACTAGGAAGTGATACTGTAAAGCATTGCAGTGGCATCAAATAAAGCTGTTGTGGTATCTTTGAACTTGCTATTACCTAGGTCTCTTAATATGGCTGTTCAAATGTAGTTATTTTTCCTCTACCTGTTTGCTTATAGCGGCGCATCTCCCTTATTCGTGATTCGAAGGGTATTATCAAAATTTCAAAAAGACACGGTTGAAATTAGTTCATTGAATCTACATTATAAATAGTAGAGATGTAAAGCAAATATGTGCAACATCTTCTATACTTTTACAACAACTGTGTGCAAATTATAGGTTAATGCTAATTTACTACTAATTACTAACCATATAACACTATAAAAAGGTGGAACCCAGTGCACGAGGCTCTCGCGCAATAGCGGGCTCTGGGGAGGTTGATTGTACACAGTCTTTCCCTCCCACAGCGAAGAGGATGTTTCCGGACTTGAACTTAGGCGCCCAGATCACTAACCAGGTGACCTCACCAAGGCTCCACCTCACTAACCATATAACACTATATGGTTGATATATTACAATCTCTGATATTTGGACTCTCCATTAGACTGCTACATAAAACATGACTAGAAGTACCCTACATCCTTCTTTTTTCAACTTCATCGCCATCTGTACGTTTATTTAATCCTATATACCATTTTTGAAGGTTTCCAAATTTGTTTATATTCACAGTTTTTTCGTTTCCATTTCATTCAGATGATTGGAGGATGAATGTGAATTTAGTGTTCGACCTATAGTTCTTGGTTCACAATCAATAAATTAAACGTCCAACATATTTGGTTTTAAATTTTAATTCTTGATGCATGATATCACTAAAAAAAGATGAAACTTTATCGATTAATTACGACGTTGTACAAATAATATATAAGGAAAAGAAACAAATTTTCATGCAATGTGATTTCTAATGCAAAAAAATCACATAAAGTTAAATATATCAAACTACAAAAAAAAAAAAAAAAAAAGATGAGTAGTCGCCTTTATCAAAAGCACTCACAACGAAGAGAGGAAGATGTACATTAAATTAAAATAGGAGGAAGATGCATGATTAAAATACGTATATGGATACAAAGATGAACGGGCCATTCTTAAATTTTTATAATCATAATTGGAAGCAACCAATTATACGAAGCAAATAAATTAAAAATGTAACAGTAGAATATAAGAAAACACAGAGAATCAAGAGGCATTTCGCAATATAGCTTATAAATAGCAAAAGTAGGTTACAAGTTAGTCTTGTAATTTGAAATGCTTTGCAATAACTTAATATTTTTGGCTCAAAAGTAGCAAATAAATTGATTAGTCATAGGCAATTAATACCTGCTCGATTGCTCGTGATTTACTTTGAATTTAGTAACCAAAATTTAGCACAATTTCAACTTACCTACCCAATCACTTTTATTTTTACTACACGTTCAAAACTGCATTAAATTACCATCCAAAATTTGGTACAAGATCAAATATAGACTGATGTTGAAGAAGTTCCAAGAACCGTTCTTTGATTCTCTAATACTCCAATTTAAATCTCATAAATTTGAAAAATATTGAGCGAGGGAACCTATGAGGCTAGACTAATATTCATTAAGGCTTTTTCACGTAGGTCACTGCATAAATGAAAAGAGAAAAATTCCCATTAATTACAAATATACATTTTGCCCCATGTTTATAATAACTAATGTCACTCGTTCCTTTCATCACATCAAAAACCGAATACACTATTCATCGCATGATAATTCAAAGATATAAAATAAATGATACTTTACAGTACAAACATTGAGTTAAAATTTCATTTTGTTCGTTAACTAATAAAGTTTACATTTTTCTAAAAAATAAAATCATATGCGATATAGTTTATTTATCAAAATAAATGTATCCACTAATGCAGATATTTGCACTTTCTAACAGATAGTGCAAAATTAATTTCCGTTGTTTAGCTTAAATATTTGTAGTTTTTGATAAATAATGCAAACGGTGATTGTCAAGCGCAAGTATTTGCATTTAAAAAATAAATAGTCCAGCAATTATTTAGTGCAATTTTTGCATTTAGAAAATGAAAAATGCGAAGTATAATAATTTAGCCCAAATCCAAATGATAGAATTTTTTTAGTAGGCAACGCAAACTAAAGTTGTTAAGTGGAAATATTGTTTTATATGCAACTGTGTATTTTTATTTTTGAGAGATAATGCATATAGAAGCTCTTCTACACAAACTTGTACTTTTATGTAGTTATATAGTAATATATATCAGAAGTTCGAATATTTACACTTCGGTGTAAAGATGTGAAAATTTGCACTTCAATGTAAAACTACTGTGATTACAAAATGTAATTTTGTGTTCTTCCAAAACAATCCTGGTGTTAGAACAATGTATCAAAATTTACATGTGCATTGGTCGGCGTTTAGGATTTATCTATTTAAAATAATAATAAAAAAGACCTGATATATGTGAACATTAATGTGCAAATATTTTCATATATATACAATCATTAACATAAACACTGAAAAACGAATTTATTTTGTACAGGTGTACAGTAACTAATAAGCAATTCAAATAACTTTATTTCATGTGAATATTAGCCCTTCTATACATTTATAATAACGGTTAATTAGAAGGGATAAATATTTTCACCTTAGCGTAATTGTGTAAATATTTGTACTTTCGACCAAACATACCTAAATTCACATATGCTTCGTACGTCGAAGCTTGATGTGTCATCCAACTAAAATTGATGCTATCTTTCCCAAGATATTCATATTAATGCATGCATGTATCTATAGGGGGGGAGGAGGGGGGTGTGTGTGTATGTATGTATGTGTGTGTGTATATGTGTATGTATGTATGTATGCATGTATGTCTAGAGAGAGACATGCGAGCATGCACGAGTTCGCACATGCACACATATATATACACATACTTATTATGTGTATACATATGTATTGCCTACTTAGTTATAGCAATTAGCTGCTCAATCTCACATTCCTTCTAATTCTAAAAGGAAAAAACAAATCATAACATTGTATAGTTCTTGAACACCAATATATCACTCTCTTTTTATGAGGATGACAACCTCGATGGATTGCTCTTACAATCAGACTTTACCTCCTATTACCATTTATGTAAATTTAACTAAGCAACATTTCATTGGTTTTCGAAAACATTCTCCTCTGCCTAATTCATCTTACATTGAGCTTAAAAAAAAATCAACTTAACAAAACTAAGTGATCGTCTGAGTAACATCTTAAGCAACATTTACAAGCTTACAGTAAAAATAACTAACCCGGTTTGAGGAGAGTAAAAACCAAGAGGCCTAAAATTGTCATCCAACTCGCAAACTTTAACTCCAGCGTCATCATACAGCTCAATTCGCATAGAATCAACCGAAGTTCCACATTTCTTCCATAATTTTTCTTTCACTGACTCAACTGTCATCTGAAATAAAAATTGAAAAACGACTCTTTACTGCCTCTTATTAATTTGAGATTATAGCTCATAAATAAAGTAGAATAAAATAAAGCAGCAAAACAACCTCAGGGGAAAATCTGACATCAGCCGAAAAGGATTTTAAATTTGAATGAGTCACTCGAAGGAGCACAGAGTCCTCGATTGGAATTTGAAGGCGGGAACCCATTATTTTGGAAATAGGGTTTGCAATCCAATGATTTCCGGCTGTAATGGCTTTCTGCAAGTTCTATGTAGTAGAAAGTATTAGGTCACTCAATCAGACAATATTCAAAATTTGACCCCTTGGGGTAAAATGCATGAAAAAATTATGGTTGCATCTTGTAACTTATTTACCGACTTAGATTTCATTAAAAAAATGAATGCTAGAATAATAGTTCAACGTTCATTCAGCCCGTTGGACCATAACATTCATTGTCCATCATCATCATCCCTGCATTTTTTTTCCCAAGTGATCGGCATCCACCACATAATTCTCATTTTTTTTCATATTTTCTATCTTGAGTGACATCTTTAGTTAAATTTGATTTTGATAGGTGAAAAGGTGATTAACTGATTTCTGAATACACAGAGGAATATGCCAAATGGCATGATGATTTGAAAAACAAAAAACAAAAGTTACAAAATATGGCAGGAACAGAAAATGTAAATTTTAAATCATGTTTAACGCTGTGTCTATTAACACACTAGAAAATAATTATGGATCAACATGGCATAGATGTGTGTCCTTCCTAAATGAATTCTCATAGTTTCCTTTATAAATTATCATTATGCTAAACGAATAAATCATAAATTTATGTATAAAACAAAGATTTAGTCAAATTTCAATTTCAAGAAGTCGATTAGGAGCTTGAATTTGAGCATCTTAACATAAAAGTATCTGATATTGATAGCTAAATAAACAAAACTATAACAGTTCTATTAAATATAATGAGTATTAACTGTAGTTGTTTATTAGAATGCAAAAATAGTTATAAAAAATACGCTTTCTCTTCAAACATCTATGGAAAAGTAATTCACTAAAACAATTCTTAGCTCTACACTCAATGGCTCTATGCAGTAGTACCATACTCCTTGGAGTCCGTAAAGGTAGCCAATCATTTTTCTCAAATTTTAATTTGACGGATGTACCATATAAAATTGTTCCTACTTAAATGAGATCACAGAAAGCACTAACAAAATGGAAACCTAGGAAGTTGTAACTATTTCAGTCTGTGATAACTGATTTTTCGTAACCATGGCGAAAATGGATCAAATTAAACAATGATGCAGATAAACAGCAAATCAAAGCTATAAACATCAAAATTGTATTTAACATTAGGTTTCATACCTGCTTTGACTTCAACTTGCACACAACTCTCGGTACTGAGTGATAGCGACAGCAGCAATCAGAACGCACAAAACCTGACAAATGAAAACAGGAATAAGTATAGGCTTTAAAGAAGGCGAACTGAACACATGGTTTGGATTTTGGAATATCTCAATGAAAATGTACCTGGAACAGGCAAACGGTATGCGGTATTAGGCGGAGAAAACGAAGGGCTTCAGGGTACTAAGTGTCCGTTCGCAGGCTTATTTTGCTACGTTGGAAATTTTTGTGGCGACGTGTCTGACGCAAGTATCAAATGGAACGTCCGCTGGAAGTTGAAAATCAAGCCGTTGGCGTCGGACGCGTCCATAACTTATTATGAAAGTAGGCATTTTTTAAAACTTATTATAAAAACAGACATTTTTCATAACTTATTATGAAAGTAGGCATGTTTTCTATTTGGGCACTTTGCCTTGCGCACTCCATTTTTACGCAAGAACAATTTTGTTCTTACGCAAAAATGGAGTGCGTAGGTTTTTTTTTTCCTTTTTCTTTCAATGTTTGAAGGAAAGCTTATGCAAACTCACTGTTTTTTCATCCCCAAAAAGACCTTGCGCAATCCATTTGTGCACAAGAACAAGTTTGTTCTTGCGTACAAATGGAATGCTCAAGTATAAAATAAAAATAAATAAATAAAAACCAGCGCACTCCATTTTTGCGTAAGAACAAATTTGTTCTTGCGCACAAATGGAGTGCGCAAGGTCAGTTCCCTGATAGAAAACATGCATACTTTCATAATAAGTTATGAAAGAGGCCTGTTTATACAATAAGTTGTTTTCAAAAGCTCAAACCAAAAATTTGTCCTGCTATAAATCACTCACTCTATCCTTAACACCTTTCACAATATTACTTTAACAACTTCTTCAACTCTTTCTACTTATTCGATTAATGTCTAACTCTGATTCATCTTCCGATTACGACGATTTGATTGAGCTCTACGGGGTTTATCTGGTTAAGAATGAAAGGAAAAATCATATGACGCGGATTAATACTTCGGAGTTCACTGGCTTATCTTGGATCAACGAAATTTTGAATGGTCATCAAAACCGTTGTCAAAATAATTTTCGGATGAAAAGACTTTATTTCCACGCAGTATGTGAAAAACTGCAACATCATGGTCTCGCTTCCAAACCAGAAATCTGTGTCGTCGAAAAAGTTGGAATTTTCATTTATACAATGGTTATTGGGCTTTCAAATAGACAACTTCAAGAAAGATTTCAACGACCAGGTAGCACAATTTCCATTTGTTTTCATGATGTTCTAAACACTTTTCAATTACTCGCTGCGGATGTAATAAATCAAGGAGAACAACAATTTAATACTGTTCCACATCACATCAGAAATTCAACCCGGTATTATCCGTATTTCAAAAACTGTATTGGCGCTATAAATGGTACACACGTATCTGCACATTTACTCGCTGATCAAATTATCCTTTATATCGAACGAAAAGGCTTTGCAACTCAAAATATATTAGTGGTTTGTGATTTCGATTTACAGTTTACGTATGTTATGGCTGGTTGGGAAGAGACTGCACATGATAGTAGAATTTTTAATGCTGTTACAAACGATAGAAGCTCTAACTTTCCTAACCCTCTAGTTGGACAGTATTATTTGGTTGATTCGAGCTATCCACTTCAGACTGGATATTTACCGCCATATCGAAATATGAGGTACCATATTCCGCATTTCCGTGATACCATGAATCAACCAAAGTCGGCTAATGAAGTATTTAATTACTACCACTCGAGTTTACGGATGGTCGTCGAAAGAACATTTGGCATTTGGAAAAAAAATATCATTCTCAACAAGATGCCTACATTTCGGTTCAACACTCAAGTGAAAGTTGCCGTATCTACAATGGCCTTACACAATTTCATACGCAAATATAATAGCGGTGACTGAACGTGTACACCCAAATGGATACCGAGAAATGACATTAGTTCGAGATAACATTAGAGATGGGTTGGTTGCTGTTGGTCTGCGCTAATTTGTCTTTGTATCTGTAACTGTACATGTACTTGTGTTTGTATTAGAAACTGTATCTGTATTTGTATTTGTATTTGTCAAATCAAATCTTTTTTTTTTGTGAATACCACGCTCATATACCCCGCTCAGATACCACGCTCAAATACTCCGTTCGCAGCTAAAAACACTTTCCCCGTTCGCTACAGTACCACACTCAAATACTGCGCTCAAATGTCACACTCAAATACCCCGCTCGCGTTGGTTAAGAACACACCCTAAACAAGCCAACGACGAAACAGTAGTCGGTTGGGTGTGAATTGCAGTCAGACGGGTGAAATGCATGGTGACAAAGATTGTGGCGGCATCAAACCCGCACGCATTTGGGTCTATTTTGGTCGGGACCTTCCAGTGAATTCTGTTTGAAAAGCACTATGGAACAGCATCACAAGCCAACGGTCGCAAACCCATAGGGCCATATTTAGTCGCTACACACCCCCCCAACACCCCCTCCCCCCCTTTTCTCAAATCCAAAGACAAAACATTTCAATCGAAGGGGAAATTTCCCACTTAGCTAACTAAGGTTTTAATAACATGAGTTGCAAACTCGGTCACAATCCTCATGTCCGGTTTATATGTAAGAGGTCATCTGATACGTTAACATAATCGACATTAAATAAAGCAGATTATCTTAATGTAAAATAGTCGATTATATCAACACTATTTATTGTTGTCTCTAGATTAACCTCATGTTCATCTTCCTTTCTCTTCATTTTACTTTCAACCAGACATACACAAGACGTGGTCCTGAGTCCTTATAAATTTTCATGAATTTTCGTGTACTTCCTAACAACAAAGTACACATCAACATGTGCATCAAATATTCCTTAAGATATCCACTTTAAAGTTTAACTTATAACTCATAAAATTTTAAAATATAATTTTAATATGCGACTGATTTAAAATTAGGCTCGTCGTGATCGCATATGTGGCTTTTTGTCTAGTGCAACCAGCCATTATAGATCAATTCGAGCAATCAACACCGCTAGTATTATTTGCTCTTCTCTTCATGAAATAGGATTTGAAGAGCTTTTGAGTACGTATTTACTTAATTACTCCGCATTTACTTAACAAAAATTAATACGTGTACTTTATTACGTATTGAAAATATTTTAAATTCAGATGTCCAATTGTGTTGTGATTTAATTGCATGTAACATGTTAGTGGAAGACCACTAATGCGGTTCTCTTTAGTTTTGGATAGTTAGGTCTGTCCCCCTTAAAATTATTTATACTTAATAGCATAGGCATCGGGAGGGGGAAGACCTTACTGTTAGTACCGTGGATGGTAGTTTTAATGATAACAACCACAAATAATGAATATTTTATATTTACGTATATACTAATTATCATCTCTCTCTCTCTCTCTCTATATATATATATATATATATATATATATATATATATATATATATATATATAGTATACTGCATGATATATTGTAGGATATTATGTAGGAAATTGATAATGAAGACTGTATAATACCAAGCTTTAAGATTCAAGTTGATAATTCAACGATATAAATGCTCATGAGTTTCAAAATTTCAAAAGTTCAAATATTCAAAATATGATAGATTCTCAGGAATTATGCTTAAGATTCAAGTTGCACTTATCTGATCTCCATCCATTTTTTTCAAATTTTTCAAAAATATACCTGTTTTCAAAATCTATTTTCAAAATAACTTTTCAAATTCTCTTTACAAAAAGTTTTCAAATATCCTTTGTCTTCACCTACCGTTCGTAGCTCGGGTGGTTTGGGAGTCGGGAGATGGGAATCAAAGCATTGTGTGCGAGCAGGTTCGAATCCCGCTGCAAACCACTTTGTGGGAGCTGGACGTTAAGCATCTGTGTGCTACAACTAAACATAGCGAGGTAGACACGACATGTGGTTTACTTACATATTGCTCAAAAAAAAAAAAAAAAAATCCTTTGTCTTCCATATAGTTCTTTCAAAGAATTTTCAAAATGAGATTTTATAGATTTTTAAAATAACCTTACTTTGAAATATTTTTACATGCTTACTATTAGATTTTAATATTTATACTTTTACTTATATGCTTTGATTTTAATACTCATACTTTTCAAAATACTAACTTTCACTTTCATATTGTACTTCAATTTTTATAACTTTTTATAAACTTGTACTTGGCTTTTATTAATACTTTGATTTCAGATATTTACTTTATTTTTTATATTTTGATTATACTTATACTTTGACTTATGTGGTTTTTATATCACATGTAAAAATGTATTTTATTATTTGTTATAACAAAAATTGTTTGCGGTCACTTTAAAAATCGATCAGCTTCGCAAAAAAAATATAATACTTTGACTTTAAATTAGACTATAAATGTTGATTTAAAACTTAATAATTATAATCTAATACTATTATAGTTTTGATACTTACATTTTAAGATTAATGTATTTGATTGTATATAGTTTTAATATATAAATTTTATATTTTACTTGAATTAAAATATTTTTAATAAGTTTTATTAAGTTTTACTATGATTAAAATATACATTTACCATGTTAGTTTTACAAAGTTTCAAATCATAATATATAAATTTATATTTACAAAATAAATTCAGAACAAGCTAGTTTTCAAAATCAACTAGCATATGTCGACATGGGGTCACCATGTATGTCGACATATAACAATAAAAATAAAAATTCATCTTTGAAAGGATGTATCTATCCAGGATAACTTCTCTCCAATTGTTATATACCTTCACTTCTATAAATACCCTTATTCTAGAAACATAAATAACTTCCTCACATCATATTTCTTCATTCTCTTTTCTCTTCTCTTGAAAATTAAAAATCTATAACCATATTTTGTAGATTTTCAAAGGGAATCAAGTCATTTCTTCTTAAATTTGATTCTACATCAAACTCTCTTAATTTTTAGCAAGATTAAAGTGAAAACCAGGGTTATAGACCAATTGTAATAAAGATTGAAAGATCAAAGTTCATATTCATTCTACAAACAACTCAAAAACCAATACGGGTGTGGCTAGATTGCCCTTAATTTAGTTAGGTTTGATTGTGCCCAGTAAAAAGCATTAGGAATAACTTGTTTGCTCGAAAATGAAGTTAGGTGAGGATCTATAGTCCGTAAATCAGATTGGTTTGCCCAGATGTCTAAGTTCTAGAGGATATCCCCTCATGGCCTTGAAATTAGGGAGCTTAATTGTTGGTATTGAGAAAAGACCGTATGAACTATATAATTTGATGTACGATAACTCTAAACCAATATAAAAATGTTGGTGTTCTTTCCTTCAATGCATTTACTTTTCTTGCATTTTTTTTAATTTTTTTATTTGATTCTACGATCATTCTTTGTATATACACATAACTATATTGCAAAAGATTTCTAAAAGATTCATAAATTTAAGAAAACACTATTCACTCTCTCCTCTTCTAGTGTTAATCTAGCCTTAGGATCTTTGATCTATATCGCTGTCATTTGGTATCAGAGCATTGGTTTCCAAAAGTGTGACGACCCACCTAACACCATCGGTGCTCCAAACTAAAAATTCGCATTGTACAAGCACCCGTTCGACATAAAGAGATCGTCAAGAGAAAGAAATATAAGAAAAGAAGAAAATAGAACAGAAGAGAAAGAAGAGAATAGAACACAAACACAATCACGGAATCTGTTGTATATCTCACAGCTTATCTATAACATATAATAGTAATAATCACAAATATAAAATATACGAGACAATAATAACTATATAAACCATATAATCAAAGTATACAGGCTCATATAGTTATCCAAAACACTAATGGAGTTTATACATAAAGTAAAAAATCCAACTGATAAACTTTCTCTAATAAGATAAATAACACCGTCAGGGCTCCATAGTGGTATACGATGGAATAAACAATAAGGATACAAGTATAAATATGTAAAACATTGCCTCTTGCTATTCCACCTGCGTTGCTTTGAATAATATCTATATCTATATCTGTCACCTGGTTTACTCATCGATGAGCACCCAAGGTAATAAGAGTGAAATAAAACCTTGGATCAAACAATAGTCTGGTGTGAGCATTAAATAAATCTCAAAGTGCTGTAAAAAGTCATAATAGTATATATTGCACGAAGGGTATGGAGAATCATATATGTTATGCCTTTGCATCCACTAAGTCAGCACATATATAATAATAATATATAAGCTACTTTATGATAGTAAGTATGAGTGTATCCTACATCAGAGTACTAGGATGTCCAGATATCCGAATCGATGATATCCATATCACATGACGCCCCTAAGGTGGTAAATGATTAAGAAAACATAACATTCATCATCCATCCTCGCATTCACTCACTCAGTACGATAACGCTCAGTTTCCATGATATTTGAATTCACGACACTCAGTCAACTAGGACCTAGGTTGTACCCACTTGTACGCCTTAAGGTAAGGACCCGTTCGATCCAGGTGAACTGCATAAGTCTTCCATCGTTGGAAACAAGCAGGACCCTTCTGGTCCAAATGGACATCACATCCACTACTCCCTCTTTAGGAGTAACCACTAAAGTCGTGTGTTACCAATAATCCCTTTGCACACGTTCTCTGCAACATAATCCATCACTAGACTGTCCATAAGAATCACATCTGAAGTCGTCACAATATGGTAACTATCCCTGACGATCATCGTATGTCATAGAATATCATCATGTATCTCCCATCTCTCTCTCTCTCTCTCTGACAGCCACATCAATATGACTTACTGTCATCTTTTCTACATCTCGGAGAAATCTATTCATCGTAACAGTCTTTCTCCCTCTCCTGTAATCTTCGTCGTCGAATAACTAATCAATAGAAGAAACACATCCTCGCCTCAAGCCAAAGCCACTGATCAAAGAGCCATCATGTTGAGATCGCTATCGAACGAACTATCATGTCCTGCTCCTCGAAATCGCACCATTGTCCATGTCAAATAGGTCATAGTAGCTATTAAGAATAGTAATCGATATCGACCACTTCATAATAATCAATAATGACTACTCGGATCACCTATTAAACTAAATTGGTAAATACGCATTCGGGGAAAACATTCGACATTCCTTGCAAATACAGCTTGTCGCCAAGTCCATCCTTCATTTCCAGGCCAGCCATCGGGCTTCAGTGTCGCTCCATCTTCAAATATGTCGTTAAGCTCTAATGTTGCTCCATTGGCGAATCCATCAATGCACTCTGAAGCTCCATCGTGAATTTATCTCATCCACTCGAGTTTATCATCCTTTTGCATTCAATCAATATACACTGACATGTGCGTTTGATCGATAAGCACCCTCAAACTCTAGTGAATGGAATATTTCCCAATACTAGATCGTCCAAGCAAACAATACAACCATGCAACCGATCGTCAAACAAATTCCTAAAATAACATACAAACGTCCTTAATAGTAGTACTAAATCAAATAGAACCTATTTGTAGCAATCAAACTGAAATAAGGGTCCAAATAACCTACATCTAACAGTGTGGTTAAAATAGCGTGTAATAGCATGCAAATAGATTAAAAAATATATGAAAATCATGTTAAATCTACTTAAATCACTATTTAATCTTTTTATTTATTATTTACTAGGTTTGACTATCCTAAATATTACGTTTATAATTAGACAACAGTTAAAAACGTCAAAACTATACTATACAGACTAACATAGTTTAGTGAGAGACAATATCATTCACCTTAGCCAAATCAGACTAAACATGTTCCACATTATAAAGCTCGTCAATACAAATCCAATGCAAGAAACTACGTTTGAATCTGACATCGTACGGGAAAGATATAGTTAATACAAGTTTTTAATGACCAATCGACACAAGTAATTTAACAAATATTAGTTTAAATGTTAATTACCTCGATAACACTAATATTCCTTCCTTCGCAAATCTCTATAACTAGCGTATATTCACAGGAATGAATTCTATGTCCTAGTTCATCCGAAAAAACAAAATCTCACACGTTTGTTCATGAAATCTTGCACTACGAACTCCGAAGAACTCCTTGCTTCACGCTCGACACGCTAGCCACCGTCACTTCATGTCTGATAACCCTTACTGAAAAGCGGCGATTGCCTCCTTGTGCCCTCCCATATTCAATCGCAGTTCATAATAAATGGCTGTAGAACTCAAAACTTGGTGGGGATGTGCCATTTTCAGTATGAAATTCAATAGCGCTCTTAGATCATTGCACCGTCATCCAGGCCTCCAACGAGGCGAAACCCTAGCCCGTTGTACGAAAACCTCAACAGCCCAGCATCGATCACATGCCATGATGCTAACATGGGCATGTAGAGCTCCTTGTCACCATGATAACAACGAGCATAGCGCTATGAATTTTCATTGAAAGAATCATCAGATTTTAATTTTTGAAATTAAAGAGGAGGAGACGACTTCTTATAATGTAACAGTAATTCACAAAAATGGAAGAAGAATGAATAGTAGGATGAACATAAAAGAGATTGGGATGTTATATTAATATTTTATTCTTTCCATTGTTTATACCATTTCAATTTCAAAACAAAATCGATGTACGTTTCAAGTTGCACGGCCAAACGACAAGTCCATTCGCCATGAAACTTAACAGCGGGCATCACTATAACAATACGGTTCTGATGGTATAAGTTTCATCGAAATCCGAGACTATGACTTGAACCGACAATTTTACGCGTATTTCGAGACAATTTTGACCTCAAATCGTTTGACTCAAAATATAGCGATCCGTATACTTTTTCTCTATGTAACGAACAATCTGAACTCGATGGAACTAGTTTCTGATTCGATCATTTGTGAAAAATCACCTTTTAAAACCGCCACTCAATTAATTAACGATCGATATTTAAATAAAAGGTTTAAATATCTAATTGTTAAAATACAGATCATTACATTCTTTCCACCTTAAAGGATTTCATCCCCGAAATCCTCAAGGACGAAACAACACAACCCAATGCTCTTGAATAAGTGACGATACAAGATAATCGTCACTCATCGCCCTCAACAAAAGCCATTGAAGGGACTATAACAATGGAAACATGCTTGGAATTTGGCATGGAGTCTACATTGCCATTCCTTTGTACTACCAGCATCAAACTCTAGATCGAAGCGGCTATGCCAAACACCTAAGTTGTACACTTATTTTTCAAACAACTAGATGATAGGAAATAAAAGTGACAACTTACTATTTGGAGATAATTCAACTTAGCATCGCATGTTTAATTTCTTTCCAAATATAGAAGAATTAACGAAAAATTTCAGTAGCACCTTCCTTATAAGGCTTGATCCGGAAAAACCACAACTCGCCATACAGGGCTCATCCCAACAAAATAAAACAAAGAACCAAAAGTGGCTACCCATAATGGGGCATAAAATTACCAAAATGCATCAAATGAAAAAACAAACATAACTCTACATCTATTACATACCTCTTTTTAAGCAAGCGAAGCATTTAGATGCAAATAAAAGCGAATTGGCATCCAAACAAATCAAATATTGCTTCTTTATATCGAAGCATGTACTCAACAAAGAAGATTAGGCACAATATTAGAAATAACAACAAAGGAATAAACATGTTAAATAAATAAAATTTGCATAACACGAGCATGTCAAGTCATGTATGGAATTTATTTCAAATAAATAAACAATACAACAATAGAATTATCTTGCATGCTTACCAATCATATAATTATAAATAGACATGCAGACCTCATCAATCAACATGTATAAGCAACGCAGTAATAATTATAAGGATAATATCGATATGTATCCTAGCATGCATGATACTAACCTAACTAATAAGCTAAATCAAATATTAATTTCAATCCATATATGACTCAACATCTTCATTGTCATTCTAAAAATCAAAGATATTAATCTAGCATCTCTCGTCAACGAATTGGGTATGACTCGAGTGCTATCATAACATTCCCAATTTTTACGAGAACCTATCGATGAAAATCATCGACCACTATTCCCGCATTCATTTCGAAATCTCAAATAGTTATATAAAACTATTTGATCCATCCCATTCAGCTATTGCCAGCTGACATCGCGTTCGTTATAAAACAAATGCGCAACCAACCCCTTCTGGTGATGTTGGAATGAAAAACACTCATCCCATATGGAACCAACCACCACGGTCAAGTTCATTGTTACAACCCGAACTCCGACTGACCGAATTTTTTTCAAAATTGCAATCTATCGAAACTCGAATTGGCTTGTCTGGTATCCTACATAAAAGACAGAGATAAAGAATATATCAAAGCTCAGAAAAATATCTCACAATGGAATGAAATAAAATATAGCCTTACCAAGGTAATAATACTACCTAACCAGTATCCAAATCTATCATATCTCTGCCATAAACCTAACCTGCGAGTGTGTTATGAGGAGGGGGTCAGAACACAAGTTCTGGTGACTGGACTTAAACTTCACATTTTGGATAATCCTACATATACTGTTCAGTTACATTTTCTTATTTGTTAGGTTACTTTGGTTAACAACACTCAAGGCTTACTCACACGTCGTACCCATCTACTCCCCAGTAGATTAACCTAATACAGTTTATATGAAGATACCCCCAATATAAAGGTACACCCTATGGTACCCCACTCGTACGGTCTCTGCCGTTAACGCCATAGAAATATATGCAGTCCCTCATCCTACGCCGGAACGACGTATGTATCTCTGTATAACAGCGCTACGTTCCGCATAGAACCGCCACATCTCCATGCTACGTAAGCATACGGACTGCCACCTTCGAACCATTTGATCAAATCAAATTCCATCATAGGGTAATGCCCTATAGTCTATGATACACCACCCAGAGCAAATATGCATGTATCTAGATCACTTTCTTATGTACGTATCGTTAATCATACTCGATGCCTCAACCTCGATGATACACCATTTGGAAACGGTATGCATGTATCCGCGCGTATTATCCATTATGCACCGAGCTCCGTAACAGGGCTATATCAGATACACGAAACTCGATCGGGAGCCTTTTCGGATATATGTATACACATATGCTATGATCTACATTTTCACGGTGGTTATGGTCCCACCCGACCCTTCCCTCAACTAGTGAAAGGCCAACAGATATGTAATGTCCCAGTTTTCGACTGCTTTTGTAATAAAATTTATTATCAATTATTTTAATAATTGGTTTAATTAATAAAAAATGAATATTAAATGCGAAAATCCCAAATACATATTTTTAACGATTTAAGATATTTTAACCAATGGGTATGTAAATATAAGACAAGTAAGTGATGTTTTGTTTTATGTTTATATGTTTGTTTTCATTCTTGTTAAAACATAAATATAGATAATATTAGATGAGGATATTATAGCTAGAATAATAATTTTTATTATATTTCTATGTGTATATTTTTACTTATGTATGTAAATTTAAACAAGTGATATTGTTTTAACGTTTCGTTTGTAATTTAAAAACTTGTTCTTGTTTAAATTTTGGGTTTATTTGTGTAACAAATGAGAATGTTAGATAGATAATCTAAATTACTTCCTTGAAAAGAAATCAAGGACATATTCAGAGATGTAACTCTCATATCCTAAGGAAATCAAAACATTTATGAAGATTTAACATCTTTTTTGATATGTCACAACACATTTATGGGAGAATATATGTTGTATACATGAAATTGCATTAAAAACCTGAACAATTAAATGAGATTCGACTGGAAAAAGGAAGTGAAAATCTTTCTAAATCTTCCATTGCACATGCTGCACAGAAATGCGCACATGTATGTGTATCAATTAGATAACACCTTGTTGTATATATCTTTGAAACATTATCATGCAACTAACAACCTTGCCTAACACCTCTTAAAACATAGTAACAACTAACTATAACCTAAGGCCTGACATTTCAAGTCATAGGAAGCAGCTTTACAAACATTCCATCACTGAATATACACCTTGAAAACCACATGTTACTTAACAACAAAGTAAGCTGTTTAAAATATCTCAGCACATGATACATGTCAAGTTGTGCTTTCCTAGGGGATCAAGATGTAGAACTGCTATGCCTACACCTCTAGCATAAGTAGCTTTAATGGCAGGAGTGACATAGGGAATAAGCATTTGATATTCAAAGTACAATCGCACATGTATGGTACACATATACATGCATTTTTTCAACCTGGCCGATGCCTTTCTGATATACTAGTAGAGTTTTAATGTGATTTGCTTCCTCTCCAATCAACATACAGTAGACTTCAAATATCCGTCAACCAACTAGGCCTAAAATCTACTCCTGTCAATTAGATGCTAAGCCATATTCTAGTAATTGTTTCACCCTATAAATACTCTAGTATACCCTACAATCTCCCTCACAAAATCAGTAAAACTTAACACAAAAATGACAAGGAAAGAGGAACCAAAAATCTGAAATCTAAGAGTAAGAGAATGGCAGAGAACAGAGAAGAAAAACTTGTAGCACGAAGATAAACTATGAACAACCTTTGTGAGTAAACTCCTTATTTCAGTATTGATTTTCCACCATATAATATCGCTATATATATATACCTTCATACCTGTATTGATAAGTGGTATCTGTGTCAAAATAAAAATAAAAATCATGAGTGAGTTATAACCTGTAATCTGTATAACAGTATACTTTAGTGTGAGTAAACACCATCCTTTTCTCTTCAAACTTATGCCATGATTTCGTTAAACTTATAAATACTTGCGTGTATGTTTCTTGTATGTATTATATATACATTATATATCATGTTGTTGAAACTTGAAACAGAAAAGAAAAACAGTGAGCAAGATCTTCTTATTTCCATCTAAAACTGTTTCCTGTTGGTATGTTGTAAGACATATGTATATATGTTTTGAATATATTAGTTAGATGTACATGTCAAAACTAAGAAACCAAACTATGTAAAATGAAAGTTCAAAACCAGTGAAGGATAAATATAACAATAAACCCTATCCCAACTCTAAGAACGAAGGAGAATAATTTAGTGAGTAAACTTACCTTTAAATTTTTAGTTTTTATTACTAAGTATCACTTGAATATACTATTGTCTGATGCCTTACATATATACATATCTGTATATGAAAGCTTGTTTCAATTAACCCAAAATATCTTGAGTTATATATGGCCTGCAAAAATCATTTTTGGCATCAATACAATGAATATATATTAACCACTGTAATGTAATAACCCGGAAAATCTGGGTCAGTTTAAAATTTTTATTTTGGCAATTTTAGCGAATTTTGATTATTTAAAATGAATTATTTTAAATAATATCGACGAGAAATTTATTTTGAATTGAATTCGACGTATATATTTATATACGTCGTCGTTAGAATATAAATATTTATATATAATTATAAATAGAATTGAAAATGGCGCGGTAGTTCGATTTCAAACTTCAATTGAATGTACCGGGTGCAAAGCAATCCGGATTTTAGTGAAACCAAAAATGATAGGATCTAATTGATAATATCTTTCCAACGAATCCGAATAATCAAAATTTCATAGCGGGTATCAAAAGATATGTCCAGTTGAAAATTCTGAATAGTCGCTATGGAATTCAGGCCCTTAAAAATGGACATTTTGCAAATGACCTCGGATTTCGACGAAACCAGTTTTGTTGGATCCGTGATGTAAAGTTATTGCTAAGTTTCAAATTTCATAATTTTTCGAATCAATATGTGAGCGTGGCAAAGGAAAACGCGTTTGACCAGTTTCAGTTGATTTTAATCGACTGGAAAATGGCCATTTTTCAAACGGTCTCAGAATTCGACGAAACTAGTTTTGTTAGGACCGTATCGTCAATACGAAGCTAGAAAATATTTTTTTGGAATTTTTCAAGTTAGTATGTGACCCCAGTAAATTGAAATGTGCGTTTAAATTGAATATATAAAGATTCATATTTTAAATTCAACGAAAACTGATTGTAACAGTCGAATTGGCTAACGAAACATATCTCAATGTGTCCGGAATGGCGGTATTTAGCTAGGGGCGATAGCCGTTGAGGTTCGTTTGGAGTTCGTAGCGTTAAGCAGGAAGTTCACAAATTAAATAATATTATTTAAATTTATATATCTTCAAGGGTTGGTCAAAACCCTCATAACTAATTTCCCCTGGTCAACGCCCTCACATCAGCCCCAAATCGCGATCAACGCCCAAAAACGCCCGATCTTTCCTCCTCCAAAATCGCGAGATCCCCTCAATGATTTCACGAATCCCAAGCGTGCAATCGGGGAGTTTGGGAAGATCAATACAATGAGCGGACAAGATCAGTTCTAAATCCATGAATCGCCAGATTTTCACCCTCAAAGGTGATGCTGTCGCTTGGATTTTTAGGGCTCTTGAGCCCGTCGAGTTGCAAGCCATTCGCGGTGGAGGGGCATGGGTCGAAGGCCGTCAACGGCGTGGGCGTGGATCAGGGAACAGTTGGCCTGGTGATGAACGGTGGTAAACCCTAGTCGGTGAAGTTTATTTCGATGCGCGTCTGGACCTGTCTAAACAATAAAAGAAAGGTCAGTTTTTATAAATATAAAAACATTGTTAAAACCAGTTTTAAAAATATATTTAGCATTGTTAAAATCTAAATTTTTATATAAGAAATATAAAAATATGTTTTTTTATTTATGTATAGCATTTTAACAAAATGTATAGTTTTATTTGTATATAACATTGTTTTGAAGGTGATTTTTAAATATATGAATATATATATGTATCATTTCTAAAAATATGTTTTTAAAAAAAAATAAAAGAGACCATTGTTTTAATATATATATAGCATGGTTAAAAATAGTAATAATTAAGCATTGTTTTTAAAACTATAAAAGATATTGTTTTTAAAGGTATATAAGACCTTGTTTTTAAAAAAAAAATATGTAGCATTATCTTCGTAAATATAAAAATATGATTTCTTTTATAATAAGAAAATGTCATTGTTTAGTAAGTAAAAATAAAATCTGTCATGAAAAGAACGAAGTAAAAATATAAAGTGAAAGTAAAAATGTGATTTTTATATATTGAACATCGAAGTAAAAATTCGATTTTTATATATTGAATAACGAAGTAAAAATCAGATTTTTATATATTGAAAGTCGAAGTAAAAATCATATTTTTATATATTGAATAGCATCGTAAAAATTCGATTTTTACATATGTAGAGAATACGGGCGAAAGCGACAAAAAGGCGAGGTTGGCGAAAATTTCAATAAAGGAAGAGTCGTGATATTGGATAGCTATCGGTGAGAATTTCTCACTCTTTAATTTAGTTTTCTAGTTATATATATATATACTAGGATGCAGACGGTGCTTAGTAGCACCCGACACAACCGTCCACAGACCATGGACTTGTTTGTTTGGTTGCATAGATTAGTCAGATTATTTGATTTGAATTTGGTTGTTTGGTGAATTTGATTGATGTGTGAATGGCGTGGGCCTTCACTAGACCGGGGATAAGGCTAGGCCTCGTCCCGTTTCTAGTATCGTGCCGTTATGCCGTCGAAATTTTCTAAAATATGTTAGAAAAATAAAAATATCATTTTATTTAAAGAATGAACTGAATAGAAATTCATATGTTGGATTAAAATGTTTTATCGTTAAAAATATAATTTTTAACGTGAATGTGAATAAATAAATATTCATTTACAAACCAGACGGTTTGTTTATGTACACCTATTTGAAGGACATTGATTGGGTCGATAAATTTTACACATCGCCCAACTGCACAAATGAAATCTGTGTTTGATTGTTTGAAACCCCACATGGGTGTTGGGATGAAATTTGAAGTTCACTCATCCTGATTGATTAAATATGTCGATCGATTGATTGACAGGCTGTTATAAGCGTTAGAATATCTATATTTGATGCTTATACAGTGTAGTGCACTTTGGTTGATGGTTGATTATTTTTCAATGCTATTATATGTGTGTAATGTATGAAAATCCATATAATTAACATTATATGGTAATTGATTGGGCCTCATTCCAATTTGAAAAATAAAGAATATTATAAAATAAAAGTTCATGTGTGACAGTACTCATCCATTGAGATTGGTCATGTGTTGAACGAAATATTTTGATAATAACAACTATTTTGAAAAAGAAATACTTGAAATATAATATTTGAAAATAGAAATTTATGAAGCCGTGTTGATTAGTTTGACGCCATTTTGACGTGAACGATATTTATATCGATTTTATTCATTTCGAAATGAATTGAATTGAAAACGATTTCGAAATGAATTGAATTGAAAACGATTTCGAAATGAACTGAATTGAAAACGATTTCGAATTGAATTGAAAACGATTTCGAAATGAATTGAATTGAAAACGATTTCGAATTGAATTGAAAACGATTTCGAAATAAATTGAATTGAAAACGATTTCGAAATGAATTGAAAACGAATTCAAATTGAATTGAAAGTGAATTGAAATGAATTCAAATTGAACTGAAATTTGAATTGAATAGAAATGAATTTTAAAACGAATTTATAAAGAAGAATTCAATTTTGATTTGAATTGAAATGGAAGTTGAAATTGCTTTTGAGACGAATTTAAAACTATTTATATAATTCGTTTTAAATAGAAATCGACGAAATATATATTATATATATTATATATATTATATATATATATATAATATAATGGCCTGAATAGAACACGCCGCGCCGCGGCAGTTCGTGAATTTCGACCATTTATTTCAAACGGACATTACGGGAGATCCGACCGTCGGATTCTCCTAAAACCGGAACCGTTGGGTTCGTATCGAAAAGAGATTTCTAAAGAATATTAGAAATTAGAAATCTAACGGTTGGATTTGGAATTATGTCCAAATCAAATTCGAAAAAGGTCGCTGTAAGTGCAGTTCGATGGCCATTGATGGAAATCGACTGTACAGGCCTTGATAAAATTATTAAAAATAGTAATAATTTGTGTAAAATCATAAGAAATGATTTAGAAAGAATTGGGATGAAAAACTCCATATTTGAAAAGATAAAAATAGATTTTTATCGAAATGAACTAGTTTTTGAACTAGAATTATAATTCTATTTATTTTTAAATAAATAAATTGAAAGTGAAAAGGGTTTTAAAAATAACCAAAATTTCCAATGATTGCATTGGAGTGGATTTGAATCGAAATTGTCTTCGGAATATTTCGATGTTGGAATTCGGGATTATACGGATGTTGTTATGGAAATTTGAAAGATATATATATATATATATCGTTATTTCCAATACGACATTGGTTAATCGTAGAATTTGATATTGAATATAAGCCGATATATTTTCTATTCAGAGCCTTGTATTGAATATCAAATGTGATTTGGGTTTGTCGTGAATGGTGTCTTCACTAACACTGTTCTTGAACCCCGTTGAGAAAAGATTAAATCTTTTTGTTTAGATTTAACGAAGTGTACCAATTAAATACTATTTAATTGGAATTGAATCGATATTGATTTTTGGGTTTATCGTGGACAGTGTTTTAAATAACACTTGTTCTTTAACCCGATAATTAATGGAATGTGATTTTGGGTTTATCGTGAACCGTGTTTTAAATGACACTGATTCTTTAACCCAGTCGAAGATTAAAACTAAGTGGAGTTTTAATGAATCTTTAATTAGATTGAAATGATCGAAAATGGAGTATCACCAGTTTTGCTCCAGGCGATAGTTAAATCTTTAATTAGATTTGAACGTGAAATGGTAATTGAATTTACCGATAACACTGTGGTGTTAGATATGAAGTATTACCAGTTTTACTTCATGGGATGAATAGGTTGGGATTGGGAAATTAAAACAAACGATTACTTCGGTAAGGTTCGTTAATCCCGACTAGTTTGAATTGAGATTCAAAAATAGAATAAAGAATAAATTCAAGGAATTTATCTTGGATAAAATTAATGGGAACCTTTCCCTATGAATGTGAAATTTAGAAACTAACTGTCGGTTAGCCAAGCAGAATGGTTTTCTGAATATTGATCTGATGTTGGTTTCGGCCTTCGGGGTTAATATTTGGGGAATTATTCTCTTGATTAATTTACGGTTAGTGACTAATGAATTGGAATGAGGCGTATGTTGTGTTTGTGTAACACTTTTATAATATATACGCGAATTATTCGGAAAGACCGGGTTTATCCCATTCTGAATAACTGATACGACGATAAGTCGAAGATGAAGACGATGGTCGAAGACCAGAAGTCTTCACGTCGTTTGGGTGATTACTGATGATCTTGATTGGGCTGTACACCCAAGAAGATGGAAACAGTTAGTGCTCGTCCAGACGTACTTGGAGATCGATGGATATGCGGGGTACTAGGTGCCTCCGGTTTCGTTCAGCCCCAGAACGGACTTGTAAATGGACTGTGTGTCTGACATTGGATTTTAGTCCGTGTGATTGATCTCTATTAAATATATATCTGTTTGGCGGCGGAGAATTTATTCTCTTGCTTAACGCCCTTCTCTGAGACGTACGAGCTCAGGGGTTATATATTGATGGATATCAATCGCATGGAGTGAATTGCCTGTGTGGCATGCCTAAGTGGCAATTGATCGAGGCTTCTGTTGAAAAGCAAAGTCTTGTGGTGATGATCAAAGCACGGCCTTTGTGGCGTAGCTTTGTGTAACGTTTACTTCGCGAGTATCACACCCGGTATGAACCAAAAACGGGAGACGGACCTCAGGGAGGGCATGCGTTTCCTTCTAGCTAAAAAGTGGCGTCAGTGGTTTTACACGCCCTGACGAGTTTGACTTATGTGGTTGTTGCTGTTGCGAGGCGCCTCGGATTGATCGGTCGTTCTCGAACCGATGGAGTCATTTAGTTGGCTCACTTACGCCCCAAAGGGCGGTGAAACGCATGTTCAGGGTTTAAGTTTAATCGACATCGGTGGACCGGCCCTGTCACTCCAAGGGTCGATGCGTTCTGATCCTGAGACTCGGGCTAGACAGTCTCGAATCGGTTGAGGACTATCTTTTGCCTCGGTTCATAGACGGAAATCCAATTTCCAAATACGTGACTTTGCGATTTTGATTGTATAACCTATATATGGCGACATAGTGGGATGGGGCGCTCATGCCGCCTATGATTGATACTTATGATTTGAAGTTGTTTTATACACTATGCACTTATAATAGTATCAAACGATTTGTTTTAAACGTATCAAGCATTCTTTGGCTGCTATAAGGGAAAACCCTATCCTCGGCTGCGTTGCATTGTGTGATGGGACCTGGGTCTTATAACAGCTTCATTTTTCTTTATTTAGCATTGTGCTGTTTGTTTTATGCACTGGTATTCTTGGGAGGAAACCCGTTCCGTGTTATACGGCGTGGTCCCTTGATTTACCTAACTTTTAAAATAAAGAATAATAACTGTTTTAATTCTCACACCAGTCACATGACTGACCTGGAGTTTATTGTTTTAACCTAAACTCTGGGTGCCCCTATTTTCGACACGGGCAGCTAGTAGTTTTGGTTTTTGCAGATTTATATTCACAGGATCCTGGTTTTCTGCTGGAACGATATCTGGAAAGCTTTGTATCCGTATATCTACTTCAAGTTGTGTATTGTATTATTTTCCGCTGCGATGTATTTAAATGTAATTTAAATCTCTGATATTTCTGTGTAATATTCATCTATACTCTGTATATTCTTGTAATCTGATGCATTGTTGTAATAAGCAATGAAATGTTCTTCTGTATGCGTTCTGATTTGTCGTGTTCTCAAACGATAGGGTGTTTCGAGCGGTCTGGGTCGGTTTAGCGACTGGTTCGGACCGAGCGAAATTCCTGCTCGTCACACGTGGTATCAGAGCTTTGGTTTACAGAGCTCGAGAACAAGGCACGTTAGAACCATACGAAAGAATTCATCAGATATCGGATTAGCAATATCCAATGGAATGACTCGTTAGAGATGGGATCAGTAGTATCCTAGAACGAGTGTGAAGAGTATATTTTTAAAATGAAAACAAATTTTGTTTAGAAAATTTAAATCAATTATTCGTATTTGATTATTTATTTATATTGATTAGGACAACCCAGTATATAAAGATTTTGCATATACGCCTTGCAAACGTGTATTTGAAGTTTTAATATACTGGATAGATATAGAATTATACTCTAGTCGCCCGGGGGTGATTCTGATGATTGATAAATCATCATCAGAGTTTATATCCAAGTGACGAACGTGTAATATCTATATATTTCCTATTGATTGGTGTGAGAACCAAAAATTAGATAGGGCTTATTGTTGTGAATTGGCATCAAAAATCCGATTTTTGACTATATATCAAAGTTATGAATTTCAAATGATAATTCACTAATTGATTGATGTTTGTGTTGTTTGTTTAATTGTTTGATAATTTTGAACCATTATGCCTAACTGAATCAAATATTGAATTGTATTGAAAATTGGTAGCATTTTCTTGCATATACATATACTTACATTGAACAGGTCATAGCAAGGAGGCTAGAGCCAAAGAATAAAATTTGTTTGCCCGACAAATAGGTACATGTTTACTACATAATTTACTGTTTTGTTTGGGTGATGATGATTTTATGAGCCTATTGGCTAGCCGCTTGGCTTTTTCTTTTTCTTTTTGAGATCAGAAGGACCGGGGAAGCTATTTGAAATTCCCCGATGCTCCCGGTGCAGGGGAGGTTATGGCGAAATTTTTCGAAAATTTAGGGTGTTAGCCAAATTTTTGAGATTTTTGAAAATTCTCAGAAACTTAAAAGTTGGAGAATGGAAGCCAGATCGAACGTAGAGTTGATTAATCAAACCACTTTCGACTTTATTCCTTTTCGGGGACGAAAAGTTTTAAGTGGGGGAGATTGTAATAACCCGGAAAATCTGGGTCAGTTTAAAATTTTTATTTTGGCAATTTTAGCGAATTTTGATTATTTAAAATGAATTATTTTAATTAATATCGACGAGAAATTTATTTTGAATTGAATTCGACGTATATATTTATATACGTCGTCGTTAGAATATAAATATTTATATATAATTATAAATAGAATTGAAAATGGCGCGGTAGTTCGATTTCAAACTTCAATTGAATGTACCGGGTGCAAAGCAATCCGGATTTTAGTGAAACCAAAAATGATAGGATCTAATTGATAATATCTTTCCAACGAATCCGAATAATCAAAATTTCATAGCGGGAATCAAAAGATATGTCCAGTTGAAAATTCTGAATAGTCGCTATGGAATTCAGGCCCTTAAAAATGGACATTTTGCAAACGACCTCGGATTTCGACGAAACCAGATTTGTTGGATCCGTGATGTAAAGTTATTGCTAAGTTTCAAATTTCATAATTTTTCGAATCAATATGTGAGCGTGGCAAAGGAAAACGCGTTTGACCAGTTTTAGTTGATTTTAATCGACTGGAAAATGGCCATTTTTCAAACGGTCTCAGAATTCGATGAAACTAGTTTTGTTAGGACCGTATCGTCAATACGAAGCTAGAAAATATTTTTTTGGAATTTTTCAAGTTAGTATGTGACCCCAGTAAATTGAAATGTGCGTTTAAATTGAATATATAAAGATTCATATTTTAAATTCAACGAAAACTGATTGTAACAGTCGAATTGGTTAACGAAACATATCTCAATGTGTCCGGAATGGGGGTATTTAGCTAGGGGCGACAGCCGTTGAGGTTCGTTTGGAGTTCGTAGCGTTAAGCAGGAAGTTCACAAATTAAATAATATTATTTAAATTTATATATCTTCAAGGGTTGGTCAAAACCCTCATAACTAATTTCCCCTGGTCAACACCCTCACATCAGCCCCAAATCGCGATCAACGCCCAAAAACGCCCGATCTTTCCTCCTCCAAAATCGCGAGATCCCCTCAATGATTTCACGAATCCCAAGCGTGCAATCGGGGAGTTTGGGAAGATCAATACAATGAGCGGACAAGATCAGTTCTAAATCCATGAATCGCTAGATTTTCACCCTCAAAGGTGATGCTGTCGCTTGGATTTTTAGGGCTCTTGAGCCCGTCGAGTTGCAAGCCATTCGCGGTGGAGGGGCATGGGTCGAAGGCCGTCAACGGCGTGGGCGTGGATCAGGGAACAGTTGGCCTGGTGATGAACGGTGGTAAACCCTAGTCGGTGAAGTTTATTTCGATGCGCGTCTGGACCTGTCTAAACAATAAAAGAAAGGTCAGTTTTTATAAATATAAAAACATTGTTAAAACCAGTTTTAAAAATATATTTAGCATTGTTAAAATCTAAATTTTTATATAAGAAATATAAAAATATGTTTTTTTATTTATGTATAGCATTTTAACAAAATGTATAGTTTTATTTGTATATAACATTGTTTTGAAGGTGATTTTTAAATATATGAATATATATATGTATCATTTCTAAAAATATGTTTTTAAAAAAAAATAAAAGAGACCATTGTTTTAATATATATATAGCATGGTTAAAAATAGTAATAATTAAGCATTGTTTTTAAAACTATAAAAGATATTGTTTTTAAAGGTATATAAGACCTTGTTTTTAAAAAAAATATATGTAGCATTATCTTCGTAAATATAAAAATATGATTTCTTTTATAATAAGAAAATGTCATTGTTTAGTAAGTAAAAATAAAATCTGTCATGAAAAGAACGAAGTAAAAATATAAAGTGAAAGTAAAAATGTGATTTTTATATATTGAACATCGAAGTAAAAATTCGATTTTTATATATTGAATAACGAAGTAAAAATCAGATTTTTATATATTGAAAGTCGAAGTAAAAATCATATTTTTATATATTGAATAGCATCGTAAAAATTCGATTTTTACATATGTAGAGAATACGGGCGAAAGCGACAAAAAGGCGAGGTTGGCGAAAATTTCAATAAAGGAAGAGTCGTGATATTGGATAGCTATCGGTGAGAATTTCTCACTCTTTAATTTAGTTTTCTAGTTATATATATACTAGGATGCAGACGGTGCTTAGTAGCACCCGACACAACCGTCCACAGACCATGGACTTGTTTGTTTGGTTGCATAGATTAGTCAGATTATTTGATTTGAATTTGGTTGTTTGGTGAATTTGATTGATGTGTGAATGGCGTGGGCCTTCACTAGACCGAGGATAAGGCTAGGCCTCATCCCGTTTCTAGTATCGTGCCGTTATGCCGCCGAAATTTTCTAAAATATGTTAGAAAAATAAAAATATCATTTTATTTAAAGAATGAACTGAATAGAAATTCATATGTTAGAATAAAATGTTTTATCGTTAAAAATATAATTTTTAACGTGAATGTGAATAAATAAATATTCATTTACAAAGCAGACGGTTTGTTTATGTACACCTATTTGAAGGACATTGATTGGGTCGATAAATTTTACACATCGCCCAACTGCACAAATGAAATCTGTGTTTGATTGTTTGAAACCCCACACAGGTGTTGGGATGAAATTTGAAGTTCACTCATCCTGATTGATTAAATATGTCGATCGATTGATTGACAGGCTGTTATAAGCGTTAGAATATCTATATTTGATGCTTATACAGTGTAGTGCACTTTGGTTGATGGTTGATTATTTTTCAATGCTATTATATGTGTGTAATGTATGAAAATCCATATAATTAACATTATATGGTAATTGATTGGGCCTCATTCCAATTTGAAAAATAAAGAATATTATAAAATAAAAGTTCATGTGTGACAGTACTCATCCATTGAGATTGGTCATGTGTTGAACGAAATATTTTGATAATAACAACTATTTTGAAAAAGAAATACTTGAAATAGAATATTTGAAAATAGAAATTTATGAAGCCGTGTTGATTAGTTTGACGCCATTTTGACGTGAACGATATTTATATCGATTTTATTCATTTCGAAATGAATTGAATTGAAAATGATTTCGAAATGAATTGAATTGAAAACGATTTCGAAATGAATTGAATTGAAAACGATTTCGAAATGAATTGAATTGAAAACGATTTCGAATTGAATTGAAAACGATTTCGAAATGAATTGAATTGAAAACGATTTCGAAATAAATTGAATTGAAAACGATTTCGAAATGAATTGAAAACGAATTCAAATTGAATTGAAAGTGAATTGAAATGAATTCAAATTGAACTGAAATTTGAATTGAATAGAAATGAATTTTAAAACGAATTTATAAAGAAGAATTCAATTTTGATTTGAATTGAAATGGAAGTTGAAATTGCTTTTGAGACGAATTTAAAACTATATATATAATTCGTTTTAAATAGAAATCGACGAAATATATATTATATATATTATATATATAATATAATGGCCTGAATAGAACGCGCCGCGCCGCGGTAGTTCGTGAATTTCGACCATTTATTTCAAACGGATATTACGGGAGATCCGACCGTCGGATTCTCCTAAAACCGGAACCGTTGGGTTCGTATCGAAAAGAGCTTTCTAAAGAATATTAGAAATTAGAAATCTAACGGTTGGATTTGGAATTATGTCCAAATCAAATTCGAAAAAGGTCGCTGTAAGTGCAGTTCGATGGCCATTGATGGAAATCGACTGTACAGGCCTTGATAAAATTATTAAAAATAGTAATAATTTGTGTAAAATCATAAGAAATGATTTAGAAAGAATTGGGATGAAAAACTCCATATTTGAAAAGATAAAAATAGATTTTTATCGAAATGAACTAGTTTTTGAACTAGAATTATAATTCTATTTATTTTTAAATAAATAAATTGAAAGTGAAAAGGGTTTTAAAAATAACCAAAATTTCCAATGATTGCATTGGAGTGGATTTGAATCGAAATTGTCTTCGGAATATTTCGATGTTGGAATTCGGGATTATACGGATGTTGTTATGGAAATTTGAAAGATATATATATATATATATCGTTATTTCCAATACGACATTGGTTAATCGTAGAATTTGATATTGAATATAAGCCGATATATTTTCTATTCAGAGCCTTGTATTGAATATCAAATGTGATTTGGGTTTGTCGTGAATGGTGTCTTCACTAACACTGTTCTTGAACCCCGTTGAGAAAAGATTAAATCTTTTTGTTTAGATTTAACGAAGTGTACCAATTAAATACTATTTAATTGGAATTGAATCGATATTGATTTTTGGGTTTATCGTGGACAGTGTTTTAAATAACACTTGTTCTTTAACCCGATAATTAATGGAATGTGATTTTGGGTTTATCGTGAACCGTGTTTTAAATGACACTGATTCTTTAACCCAGTCGAAGATTAAAACTAAGTGGAGTTTTAATGAATCTTTAATTAGATTGAAATGATCGAAAATGGAGTATCACCAGTTTTGCTCCAGGCGATAGTTAAATCTTTAATTAGATTTGAACGTGAAATGGTAATTGAATTTACCGATAACACTGTGGTGTTAGATATGAAGTATTACCAGTTTTACTTCATGGGATGAATAGGTTGGGATTGGGAAATTAAAACAAATGATTACTTCGGTAAGGTTCGTTAATCCCGACTAGTTTGAATTGAGATTCAAAAATAGAATAAAGAATAAATTCAAGGAATTTATCTTGGATAAAATTAATGGGAACCTTTCCCTATGAATGTGAAATTTAGAAACTAACTGTCGGTTAGCCAAGCAGAATGGTTTTCTGAATATTGATCTGATGTTGGTTTCGGCCTTCGGGGTTAATATTTGGGGAATTATTCTCTTGATTAATTTACGGTTAGTGACTAATGAATTGGAATGAGGCGTATGTTGTGTTTGTGTAACACTTTTATAATATATACGCGAATTATTCGGAAAGACCGGGTTTATCCCATTCTGAATAACTGATACGACGATAAGTCGAAGATGAAGACGATGGTCGAAGACCGGAAGTCTTCACGTCGTTTGGGTGATTACTGATGATCTTGATTGGGCTGTACACCCAAGAAGATGGAAACAGTTAGTGATCGTCCAGACGTACTTGGAGATCGATGGATATGCGGGGTACTAGGTGCCTCCGGTTTCGTTCAGCCCCAGAACGGACTTGTAAATGGACTGTGTGTCTGACATTGGATTTTAGTCCGTGTGATTGATCTCTATTAAATATATATCTGTTTGGCGGCCGAGAATTTATTCTCTTGCTTAACGCCCTTCTCTGAGACGTACGAGCTCAGGAGTTATATATTGATGGATATCAATCGCATGGAGTGAATTGCCTGTGTGGCATGCCTAAGTGGCAATTGATCGAGGCTTCTGTTGAAAAGCAAAGTCTTGTGGTGATGATCAAAGCACGGCCTTTGTGGCGTAGCTTTGTGTAACGTTTACTTCGCGAGTATCACACCCGGTATGAACCAAAAACGGGAGACGGACCTCAGGGAGGGCATGCGTTTCCTTCTAGCTAAAAAGTGGCGTCAGTGGTTTTACACGCCCTGACGAGTTTGACTTATGTGGTTGTTGCTGTTGCGAGGCGCCTCGGATTGATCGGTCGTTCTCGAACCGATGGAGTCATTTAGTTGGCTCACTTACGCCCCAAAGGGCGGCGAAACGCATGTTCAGGGTTTAAGTTTAATCCACATCGGTGGACCGGCCCTGTCGCTCCAAGGGTCGATGCGTTCTGATCCTGAGACTCGGGCTAGACAGTCTCGAATCGGTTGAGGACTATCTTTTGCCTCGGTTTATAGACGGAAATCCAATTTCCAAATACGTGACTTTGCGATTTTGATTGTATAACCTATATATGGCGACATAGTGGGATGGGGCGCTCATGCCGCCTATGATTGATACTTATGATTTGAAGTTGTTTTATACACTATGCACTTATAATAGTATCAAACGATTTGTTTTAAACGTATCAATCATTCTTTGGCTGCTATAAGGGAAAACCCTATCCTCGGCTGCGTTGCATTGTGTGATGGGACCTAGGTCTTATAACAGCTTCATTTTTCTTTATTTAGCATTGCGCTGTTTGTTTTATGCACTGGTATTCTTGGGAGGAAACCCGTTCCGTGTTATACGGCGTGGTCCCTTGATTTACCTAACTTTTAAAATAAAGAATAATAACTGTTTTAATTCTCACACCAGTCACATGACTGACCTGGAGTTTATTGTTTTAACCTAAACTCTGGGTGCCCCTATTTTCGACACGGGCAGCTAGTAGTTTTGGTTTTTGCAGATTTATATTCAAAGGATCCTGGTTTTCTGCTGGAACGATATCCGGAAAGCTTTGTATCCGTATATCTACTTCTAGTTGTGTATTGTATTATTTTCCGCTGCGATGTATTTAAATGTAATTTAAATCTCTGATATTTCTGTGTAATATTCATTTATACTCTGTATATTCTTGTAATCTGATGCATTGTTGTAATAAGCAATGAAATGTTCTTCTGTATGCATTCTGATTTGTCGTGTTCTCAAACGATAGGGCGTTTCGAGCGGTCTGGGTCGGTTTAGCGACTGGTTCGGACTGAGCGAAATTCCTGCTCGTCACATGTAACTTGTGAAACTAGTAAGCTTGATTCCAATAAGTTAGTGAAGTTGTGTTGATCATGGATATTGCGTATACATGTCTAGAGTTTAGATTTAAAACATTTGTCAATACATACAATATAATATTTTTACATAGATAAAAATGAGTTCGGGAGAGGGAGTTACATGTGTATGGAGCATCACGATGGTTGCATATCGAACGGGTACTGTTTGCATATGCACCAGTGTACATCGGTGCACTTAAACTTCTGGATGCAGTACTCCAGCAAGATAAATACAGCCTACTCTCTGTTTTGCCCAGCGATATTCTCTTGGATCCAATCAAAGGGAATGGGGATAAAAGAGCGTAGTTATTTGCATCAACTCGACAGTTAAATTCATGAAAAAGAAAAGACAGTAGTGGTGTCATCAGCCATGTAAAGGTTTGTCCAGTGATTAGCAAACCAAAAGGGTAAAATCCATGAATAACAGTGATAAGAAGGAGGAGGGGGACTCGGGACTAAGGGCTGATGCATGAACACACATGCACGCTGGGAAGGTTGGTAAACAAGAAAACAGGAAAAATGAGAGATGCATAGTAGAAAAATGAAAGGAAGAAATAGTAAACAGAGTAAGAGCTTTTTACATACAAATGATTTATACCAACATGAATGATAGGACCACGATTATGTACTCGTATGTTTTACACAGTGAAATGATACCAAGTCTGAATAGTATTAACAATTAAGCTATATAGCTATAAATCAGCCTTTCGACGATTTCATACTTTTGCACGGTTCCAAACTAGTTAAGGTCACTGTATTAAAACAGTCTTAGTGTAGTAAGATACTTTAGAAGACCAAAATTTTGATGTTTGTATTCGAGTTAGCAAACGTATTGGGATTGGAGGTTTAAGCAAAAGAAGAAGACAGTCCATAAAAAAATGGGGAGAAAGAAATCCCGATGAGAAAAGAGGAAACTGGAAAAGAAGAAAGGAAAGATAAAGAAGTAGTAGTAACATCAACAGGTAAGGGAAGAAGGCAGGGAAAGTGGAGATGTTTTCTTGGATTGAGGAGCAGCTTGGAGTTGCTGTTAAACAGTCGATTCGTCGTTTAGATGGCCGGAGTCGGAACATGTAGCGGAGTCGACGTCAGGAGGTGGAAGGTGAGTGGGGTAAATGGTTGCGAAGTCGATGGAGCAGGAGCTTGGACTGTGTAGGTGTACAGCGTGCACAAGTGTGCACTGTAATGGCACAACATGGTTGAGAAGGAGTGAGTGGATTGACGGGAGAAATGAGGTGATCGGGATGTAATAATCAGGTCTTTGATTCATGGATTTGGCAAGGAAAAAGTGGCAAAGTGGTACTGGCAAGGAAAAAGTGGCAAAGTGGTACTTGGCAAAGGAAAAGTGGCAAAGTGGTACTTGACAAAGGATGAAGAGAAGTTGGCGCAACAAATGTAAAGGAGAAGAGGGGAAATTGGGCCAAAGGAGTTTATGCCGGGGTTTTTATAAAACAAGTTTTAAAATAAAAATAGAAAATAAAGTGAAAAAAGGAAAGTAAAATAAAAGAAAAAAATATAAATAAAAAGAGATTTTAACTTTAATAGGATTTAAGAAGGAAAGAAGTCAACCATTTTGGGTGGTAGAAGGAAAGATTTTAAAGAAAATAGGAGAACGGAGTTGAATCGTAGTAGCTTGGCTTAAGAGGTTCAATAAGTTTAAAAATCAAACGAAAAGGAAATAATAATAATAAAAAAAAATGAGTAAATCAAATTATTAATATTTGTTAGAAATAAAAAGTCAATTTATAAGTGAGAAAAAGATATAAAGTGCAAATAATTATTGTGTAAACAAGCTAACTTTTTTGAATGAAGTACCGTGTGCGAAGTATATGCTTTAGTTATTCATTTATAATTGACAGTCAAATGTCTGGACTTTAAACAATACAGAAATATGTGATTCTGTTGGGTCAGGGCTTATAAATTAAAAAGTATATAAAATGAATTGTGCATAATTCAATCATATTAAGTTGATAACTATTGAACAAGAAATGTTTTAAGATAAATTATGGAAATTAGTTTCCTTAAGTATCGTCTAATCATAAAAGACATTACGCTAATCATTTCGAAGAGTTCGGAATTAATATTCCACTTCGATTTGATTTATATGACATGTGTCAGAGATTATTGAAGATAATTGAAGACGGAGATATGCAAGGGCTATTTTGTTTTGCAGAATAGTGCCTTCGGTTTGTCCAGTCCCAGGACAACTTGTATGCTCGGGTGTCTGACAACGTATATCTATCTGATCTTACACATCGACTTTTCGGAAGTATATTATGTTGGTGGTGGAGGAATTCATTTCTCTTAGCTTTATGCCCATAATGTATTTGGAAAATAAATTGTTTGTTCTGACAGATATGACGGTGTGACATCCAAAGTGATTGAAGAAGTGATCTGTCAGGAGAATGAAAATGACCTTAAGCCTCACAACCAAGAAAAGACAAAAATCGGGCAGGCAGCATGGCTAGGTGGGTCATTCCCAAGCAGGGTGTATTATCACATATCTAGAGAAATTCCACTTCCTTTTTTAATCTATTCGATGTTGTCCCTTTTCGGGAAACGGTTCCCAACCGTTGGTGATATACATTCGATACACTCAAGCGAAATGAGTGGTCGGTCATGTGTGGGTCAGGTTGCAAGACATTCTTGTTGAACCCAGTGTATTCGCCTCTAGAGATACACTATCGGCAGGTGGTTCCATACCTTGTCATAGTCGGAATCCATTATCTAATAAGCGCCCACGATTTTGATCGTATACTATATATGTAGAACGTAAGATGTAAGCGTTATGCTAGATTGCTATTTATTTGTATTTAGACACTACCATAATATCAGAATAAAATTGTTTTCAAAAATATTTTGGGTTATCGTAAGGTAAAATCCATCTATGTTTATGTGTGGATCAGTCTTACGATTATCTTTTCTTTCCAACCGTTTTTGAAAGTTAAATCGAGTACTTGTGATTCTCATAATAGAAAAACCCGTTCCATTTTCACGGCGTGGTCTTATGAGATACCCTTTGTTAATCAAGTTGTTTTAAAATCGTTTACTCACACCAGTCCCATGACTGACCCAGAGTTTATTTTTCTATGTTTTTCCTAAACTCTTGGGTGCCCAAATTTGTACGGGCAGTCCAATTGTTCAGGATTTTACAGATTTATATGGAGAAGCTTGGAGCAGGAGACTTCAACATTAGATATTTAGAGTTTATTTCCGCTGAATTGTATATATGATGCACTCTGATGATGTATGTAAGTTCAAATGCAGTTTGTATTTCAAAAGTGATTATTTATATATATTATATTTTATTCCGCTGCGATTGTGAGACTCTATGTTGTTGTTCAGTTCGTTCTTCTAACTATTTTCTTCTATTCTAATTTTATATCTTTCTATTTATCATCCTATAACTTCTTTCTATTAATGATTCGTATTTTTCGTGCAATTTGGGTTGGACATGCGTTGTATTCAGTCAGCTCAAAGAGTACGGATTTGCGGGTCATTACAAGATATGGGAACTAGTAACGTGCCCTTACAAACAATCTACATCCAAATTGGCGTGTCCCGCAACCAAAGCCTCGATAGTAAAAGGTCAATGGTCTTTTGGTTTAGCTATCCACCTTTCCGCATCATGATGACTGTCGATCACGGGTACCCGACGATTACTATCAATCAGATGGTTAGACCCGCCTAAGGCAAACAGATGAGATGGTCGTAACCCGCCTAGTCACAAGGCACCAAATTCATCGAATCACCTAAGCCACCCTACAGCTTTTTGACTGCCCACTATCATGGCAATGAAGGTATACTAATCGGGTAGTAATGCGCAGATCCAACCTTTGCGAGCACATCCTAAACGTTGCCACCGCACAGAGGACTACCAGGAGTACCCTCCACATCCCAGGAAGTCGCGTGCTTCCCCTTCCAGTCTTTCGGAGCCAGCAGAAAAACAGGCAGAATAATCAGATGGACGTGTGCTTCCCTCGTGTCTCATGACATCACGATGATCTACCCCATTGGATTCTTCACTTTCAGACGTATGGACTGGTTCAAGCGCCTCAGGTTAACGTGTTATTAGGACCTATGTCCAAACGTTTAATTACGTGCTTGCTT
This sequence comes from Allium sativum, assembly GCA_030737875.1. Lineage (NCBI taxonomy): Eukaryota > Viridiplantae > Streptophyta > Magnoliopsida > Asparagales > Amaryllidaceae > Allium > Allium sativum. The sequence goes on along the minus strand of CM060926.1, from coordinate 602,558,844 downwards.
TACCTCATTTGATTTCCAGTTAACTTGGTTATTTCAAATCATATTAACTTCTTATTCAGGTTACCAAGTTCTTCTTGCTTATTAATTTCAGTTATATAACTTACCCAATTTAAGTTCCTTAAAAAGCCTTTAACATGTTATTCTTATTAGCAGATTTCAGATTCTCAAGTTTTCAGATAACATGTTCTTCATCTTATCAGTAGGATTCAGATTCTCAGGTTTACAGATTACTTAATGTATAATTAAGTACAACTTATTACATTTCAAAAGTTTTCCCTTCTTTTCTCTACTTATTACAAACATCATGTTTCATGTTTCCAGATTTATAGATTGCTTAATTTATAATTAAGTAACTTATCTCATTACATAAGTTATCTCATTTTGCCTGTCGTTTATTGTAACCTGAGTTATAATTTCCACTTGTCCCTAGGACAAGCCTACCTATTATATTTCCCTTACCCCTTTCAGGTTTATTCATAATAGGTTAATACCATTCCCCGTTCATTTTAATATTTATACTGTTGTAACATTCATTCATTTTTATTAATTATAATTAATGCCTTATTTCTATCCTGTTATATACAAATATTCATATATATGTTTATGCACTAGACCTCTCACCATAAATGATTCTCTGCCTTTTTAGATTTCACAAGCATGTCATCTACATAAACTTCCACATTCCGCCCTATTTGGTCTTGAAACATTATGTTCACTAGTCTTTGATATGTAGCACTAGCATTCACTATGCCATAGATGGCCTACTACAACGAAAATTCAAGGTGTTGCCACAGCTATGCTGATTTTTGCCTATTGCAACACACGCTTCAATGTGTTAGCATAGATATCAACCAAGTGTTGTAGTAGCCACATGAATAAAATTATCAATCTGCATCAACACGATCCAACGGTGCAAGTTACTGATCCACATCATTCCGATTTTCCTTCATTGTCTCACCTCCTTTACCACAAATTTTCATTTTCCCACTGAACTTAATTCACGCTATTTTCCACTTAAGAAAAAATATAGCCGCTTCTTTTTCAATGGCGATGGAAAATTAAGGTTTTTCCCTCTTCAACAAATAACGACTGTTTCTTTAATTCAAGATGAAAAAAATCGCGATTTCGGCTTCTTTAATTCGAGATGAATCTCCTTCAGTTTTTTAAAGGTGAGTTTCGAAAGTTCCCAAAATCTCGAATTGAGATTAGTTATTTTATATTTCAAATTTGTTAATTTGTGGCTCTTTGAGCTCGGGATGAATTTTTTATCAGCTGATGATATGATTGCTTACTTGAAATCCAACTAAGAAAAGGAGTAGGACTTGGAATTCATGCAAAGATGAATACAATAGGAACACATCTTGAAGGAAAGGTATGGTTTAGTGAAATAAATCACAACTGCATTCAACTAATGTACAGCAGTTTACTTGATTACAAAATGGCTTTAATCCAAATGGTATTTTGTGGTGCTTTTTTATGTTGATTCGCTAAAATGTTCTTTGAGCAGCTATTGGGTTGTTAATCAATTTAATAACACAGAACTTAGGTTCCTAATGAAGTGTGGTTTTGAATAATTTGACCATCGACCTTGTATGAGCTTCATGTTCTAAACAACTGCTCAGGTTTCTCAGGTTGTTATTGTTAGTGATGATTGAGACATTATTGGTGTTTTACAATGCAGGTGTTTGATGTATTGTAGAGATGAGGTTCAAAACTGTTTGAAGTCATATTGAGAATGCTTACAACCCGGTAATGTTCTCCAACCTCAAATAATTTTCCTTATTTTTCATTTATTTTCTTTCCCATTTTAACAAGTGAAAACTACTAACCTTATTCCTTAACATATGCAACTTTTAATCCATATCCATATCAGTTTGGATATTAGAGCATCACCATTACCTAATATAAACCATTGTTGTATTACTAATATCAAACAGAATGCATGTTTTCAGAGATGATGGTTGGGTCAGATATCAATACAGTTCAAATATTGATCTCTTACTCATGATAATTATAAGAATATATAAATCTGCATATGCATGGTTGGGTCAGATATCAATATATATGTATACATATATTAAATACAGAGGTGGTACTGAAGGAGGTTAAGTGTAGGCAAGGGAACACAAGGTGTTTGTGGTCGGAGATGATGTAAGTGTGTTACAGAAGTGTAAGTTTCGAAGTTTAATGTCTGTTATTGTTTTTAAGGCTTTGGGTGATGATGTACTTGGTGTGTAGTGTTTCAAGGACCGTCACCGGCTGCTCCCGGACCCGCTTCTCGGTACGCCTTCGGCTCGGCATATATTTGTCAGTGGTAGTCTCTATATAAATTGAAACTTCATATGTAATGAGTGAACTGAGTGATGTAGTGAGGAATATCTATATATGTGAATAATCAATGTTATAGTAAATCATTGAGTTGTAAATAGTTGGAGTCAGAAATTTATACTATTTCAGTTGTAGAAATAAAATATTTTATTTAATAAAACATTGTTTGAATTCAAGTTTTATGCATTAGTATTCTATATAATAAATATTTAATCATGTAAAAGTGTTGCTATTGGATGGTCATTGGATGGTAAAAGTATTGCTATAGATAATGTGGGTCCCACTTTTAAGTAAATTTAGTATCTGCGGCATCACCATGAAAATGTCGCCATTAGGTCGCAAAGGTGTTGCCTTTGACTCTATGGCAACGCGGCAAAATGCAACACCAAGAAAGTGTTGCCACAAATCATTTTTTGCCTATAGCAACATTTTTTGGCACTTCCTACATCACTTCTCTGGTGTTGCAGTATGCAATCCATAGCGTAGTGATTCTTCAATCCAAAAGGCATTACCCTATAGAAAAATGTTCCCCAATCAGTAATGAAGCTCGTATGCTCTTCATATGGTTTGAACATAGGGATTTGGTTGTATCCTAAGTAGGTATCCATGAGGGATAACAACTTATGTCCACTAGTTGCGTCAACCAACTGGTGTATTCGGGGAAGGGGATATCAATCCTTTGGACATGCTTTATTCAGGTCTGTGTAATCAACATAAGTCCTCCATTTTTCATTGGACTTCTTCACTAGCATTGGATTGGCTAACCATTTAGGATAAAAGACCTTTCGAATAAACCCATTCGCAAGTAATTTCTTTACTTCCTCTTTCAAGGCTTTCGATCTGTCATGTTATATTGCCTTTTCTTTTGTCAGATATGAGTTACAGATGATTAATGTTCAGGGCGTGGCTCATGACTGAGGGGTTGATTCCCACTATATCTGTAACACCCGTGAATTCTATGACTGTGAAACTCACAAATTAAAGTATAATTAATTTCAAATCAAAGAACTAAGGGAAACGGGATACGCCATTGCGTTCGTCTCGGAAAAATACGCGAAATAGAGTCCGAGTTTTCGAAAAACGGATATCGTATGAAGAAGTTATGGACGAACGAAGTTGGGCGAAAAACCGAAAAAAGGGCCAGAATGCACTGGCGCACTTGGGAAGTGCGCCAGAACAAAAATGAACTGGCGCACCTGTGAAGTGCGCCAGTACATTTTTGACCTGGCGCACCTGCCAAGTGCGCCCAGGTCAAAAATGACCTGCTGGCCAGGTCTGGTCTAGCCCTGGCTGGCCAGGTCGGTGTGTGGTCGAATTTCTGTGGTCTGCTTTGTCATTAGGGCTAGGTGGCGGGTTTTTATTGGTCTCTCTTCCTAATGAATGGCTACGATCTAACCTAGCAACATCAATGGTCCTAATCAATTCCTAACCTCTATATAAACAACCCTAGACTAAACCCTAATCTATTCATTCAAAATAAGATTATAGCCGCCATGTTGCTGAGGAACGACAAAGAGTAGCCGCCGACTAGAGAGAGAGTTAGGAAGAAAGTTCTAAAGCCTAAAGCAATTCAAGCAACCTAAAGCTAATCAATTCAACAAAGGAATTGTGTCTCTTAATTAGAGAATTCGCCGCAACCATTGTAAGTAGAGTATTACTTTGGTATAATAAACAACTGTGTTGATGTGTATGCTTGAATTGTGGCAATGGAAGTAATTCATGTTTGTGCAAAATTATGTTATTCATTATAAAGAACTACATGCGGTAGTTCTATGCAAATATACGTTTGGAATATTGCGCAAATTATGTAATCTATGTTGAAGCTACATGTATGTAGTTGAGTGAAATTTATGCAAGTTTGGGGCTTTGTTATTATGTCGTCATGATGTATACTTTGTGCATAAATCGTTTTGCAAGCAATTGAGACTAGTTTGGTTGTTATAGTTCATATGAAACTATGTTGGAATTTTGACACCTTAATCCATGTATTAAGTCATGCTTATGAATATGGCTAGGCTATGAATGATATTTGGCATAATTGAAATCTATGATTAAGTCTATCTTGTTTAAAAGAATTATATGATGACATATGTGAGACATGGCTAGGTTAGACTCAAAAATCCCTTTTTGCAAGTTTAAAGCAAACACCATGATTAGGAATATTTATGCATAAGTATATTTATACCATCGTTATGTGATTAGACTTAAACCATGATTAAGTTGAACTATGCTTTTGTGTTAGTAACAAAGTATCCCCTTTGTAAACATGTAGAAACCTTATGAACATGACTTGTTTATGTTTATGCCATGAACAAATTGAACTTTACCTATGCCATGCTTATGTTTGACATTATGCCATGTTTATGCTAGAAGTATTTATGCCACGCTTATGTCTGACATTATGCCATGCTTATGCTAGGAATATTTATGACATGCTTATGTTTGACATTATGCCTAAATAAGAATATAGGTTCATGTTGTAGTTAAACCTATGCAAGTTCACATGCTTTGATTCATGTCACCTATGTTACCACTATGCAAGTACACCAATTTCTATTTTGTATTTCCAACGTCGTATTGCAAGTTCATGCGCTCACCTTCCCCTCTTTGTGTATACGCCATAAGCCTCCCCTTTTCGCATGACTAAATTGGGCTTTAAAAGGCTAAGCCCAATATATATATAAACGGACGTGTAAAACGGGGGAAAATAACGTTGGGTTAAAAATAAATTAATGAATGAAAATATAAAATAGAAGGGCCCAAATTCAAGTATGGGTTGGGCCCGTGATTGGTGTAACCTTTACACCATTAACTTAATAATGGGCCGCAAATATTTACATATAAATAAAGAAGAATGACAAGATATGTAAATGTAGAACATACGATGTGTTTAACCCGAGGTTGGATTGAGTTGTGATGTAAACCTGCCCGGAACCGCCCGGCTGTCCAGTAGTCACAACAATACCTATCCAATGTGGGAGGTTAAACATGGAGCCCAGCAAGGACCCGAGGTTAGACTGAGTTGTGGCGTAAGACTGCCCGGAACCAACCGGCAACAGGCAGCCACAACAATACCTGTCTAATGTGAGAGGTCAGGGCCTTAATAAGACAATTAAGGCTGAGTCAGGATTGTTAGGATTAAGTGGACTAAAAACTTAATCAAAATGGAACATGCTAAACTAAACGGACTGGTGGGGGTTAGGTAGGAAACACTTAACCAACTTAGCATGTTGGCTAGAGATAGAAAACCTAGTAACGGGGGACCCTTTTCAGCAGTAACCCTAAAAGGTGTATCATGATACCCTGAAACTAGGCAGGGTGGGGCACGATTACTGGGCTGATTGTAAGAGGTCAAAGCGACGGCGGTGGTGTAGCAGTGTAGGTTCTAACGGAGTGCGGGCGTGCACACACTCCGGCGCAGAAAAATAAGGCACTGGACACCAGTAGCATACCTGTGCACTCTAAGGTTGTGTCGGGTTGCCACTATGGGACTTGATACACCCCATGGTGGGACCAGCATAGGTAACTACAGACATCGGGGGCCGTAAGACACATGTAACTATGCGAGTAGGAGCCGATCATCATTGAATGGATCACATCACCCTGATTATGGGGTGCAAATTGGAAACTAGTTTATATGGGTTCAGAGATTAACATGGGGTACGATAGTATATTCGACCCTAGATAACTTAACCAAGTTCATAGTGTTTGCCCACTTCCTGTTTTACTTATCATACCCAGTTCTTTATTCATAGACAAAGTAGTACTAGACTTACTCAGGCTTTATGTCTGACTCTATTTTTCCTTCGTCTTCTTTCTTCCGTTTCCCCCCCCCCCCCCAGGTCCTCAGGGAGGGAACACAGCAGCTTGACCAGCCTCAACATCCAGCTTGAAGAAGAGAAATGTATTGCTTGGACTTTCCTGTTTTGAACTATGGCTTTGGACAATCCACTAAGGGGCTTTTGCAGTTTATCTATGTTTTATTTATGCTTCTTTAAATAATGTACTCAAGACAGATTATGAAAGTGTTATGTTATGTTTTTGGAAAGGATGTTGTTGTAACACGTATTTGACTTAATGAAATAAAGTTTGTTGTTCTTCCGCTGTTTTACAAATATGTGTTCTTATATCTGTCTTGTATATCTGTGACTTGTACTTATAAACCTCCACCAAAATTAGGGCATTCCCTTTGAGAGTGACCCTAACGGAGGTGGGGTGTTTCACTTGGTATCAGAGCATAGGTTTACCAGATAAGATAAAAAGTTTTGAAAAATAATTTCAAAAAGGAAATTTAAAGAAGCATTTTTAAAAGATAAAATATTATTTTGTTTTAAAAGGCAAAGTCCCCAAAGCCATAGGTATTATCTCTTATCCTTCGTTTTGAATCTATCCTTTCGGTTTCAGCATGTCTGGAGACCTTACTCCCCAGCTGCTGACGCTTTCACTCCTCCTCCTCCACGTGAACCAGCAAGCGGAAGAGTCCCAGAGTAGGAAGACGAATAATAGTCAAATAAGAAAGGATCGTAACAGTAATAATAAGAAACGAGAAAAAAGGAAATGCAATTTTTGTGGTACGGAGGGGCACATAGCCAAGGATTGTAGAAAGAGGAGAAGAAAGCAAGGTGAATGTTTTCATTGTGGGGAGACTGGACACATCAGCAAAGACTGCCCTGAGAAGACAGACTTTGAGAAGGGCGGGAAAGACAACAAGTCCCGAGAGAAGAGGAAGTGTAAATTCTGTGGCAAAGTGGGGCACTTAGTAAAGGACTGCCGGAAAAAGAAGGCCAAGGAGAACGGTGGGTGCTTTTCTTGCGGTGAGACGGGCCATAGGGCTAAGGACTGCCCAAAGAAACGAGGACAGGGGCAGGGGGATGGATCCACCCCAGGGGCACAGGTTCATGTGCTAGAAGCGCCACCATTGCAACAGCGAGGTACAAACACTTCTGTAGAAAGTGTAGTTTATCTTTATGATCACCCCGTTCGCACTTTGTTTGATTCTGGCGCATCACACTCCTTTATCTCGTCTGCTTTAGTAGAATCTCTGCACCTAAAAACTAGTATGGTAGAGGACCCCTTAATTGTTTCAAACCCAATTGGGGACCCAGCTCATTTGTCTATGATCTGTGTGGGATTGAAAATTTCTATTCTAAGTGTAGAATTTCAATGTAGTGCCTTTGTTTTGGGCTTTTCGGGGTATGGTTTGATTTTGGGTAGGGATTGGCTATCCAGTAATGGGGCCATCCTTGATTGTGAGAAAAGGGTTGTTAGGCTCCTAACCCAGCTCGGTAATACTTTGGAAATTTCTTGTAATCCCTCGTATGCGGTTATGCTTAGTTATCTTGAATCGCTAGATGCCTCTGTTGAAAATTTGCAATCAGTTAGAATGGTCCGGGAATATCCGGATGTCTTTGAAGAGGTGAAGGGCTTGCCTCCGAAGCGGGAAATAGACTTCCGCATATATCTTATAGATAATGCAAAGCCCGTTGCGTTTCCCGTTAGACATATGGCTCCACGAGAAAGGAAAGAGCTCAGTAAACAGATTAAAGAGCTTCTAGAAAAGGGGTTCATTAGGAGGAGCATTTCAGAATAGGGCGCTCCAGTAGTGTTCGCCACTAAGGCTGAAGGTTCATTTCGCTGATGCATGAGTTGTAAAGAATCACCTTAGTAAGTACATTTGGCAACATAGTTGACATTTGTTTATTTTCAAGAGATAATTCATCTAAGTGGAATACCTTCTAGTAAGTGAACAAGATCCAAGATTCACTAATGAATTTTGGAGAGCTTGCATGGAACCATGAGTACGTAGTTAAGGCTTGAGCCAAGTATACTGGAAGGAGAATAAGTGAAAGAGGAACGAGAGGCAAGGGTTCCAACTCATATTTTGGAAACAAGGATTAAGAAGCTACGAAATTGTGAAGTTATAGACGGACAAAGCATAATGGAGTTAAGCTCAAGGAAGTGCGACTTAGAAGATTGAAGACTAGATTCGTGCATAATATCTCTTCTTAAGAGTATATCCTCTCGGTCCCATTCTCAATCCAATTTCTGTTGCAAACCACATAGGGAGTATGGCTCATCTGTTAGTAACACATGTTGGGGCTCGAGGGTGTTCATTGGTTTGACTAAAGTTTTTGGGTTTTATAGGATACAGATTGGTCTTAGGAAGGGACTCCCTTATGACCTAAAAGGAGTCCATCATGCTTAGTTGCCTAGAATCATATATGGTGGTTGGGTTGAGTAATTCTTTGGGTGTCAGTCTGATGTTGATTCCGGTCTTCGGGGCTGATGCTTAGAGAGTTCTTCTCCTAATCAATATATATGTGGCATAGGTTTTCAGTTTTGACATTGCCTAATAGGCACAAAGTTTTTACTTGCTTCATTCGACTATACCTTTAGATAGGAACAGTTGGGAAAATGTCCTATAGATTAGAGCTACCCGAGAAGTTGGCTGGAGTCCACAACGTTTTTCACGTTTCACATCTCCGAAAATGTCTACATGAGTCTGCTGAAGTGGTAGAGCCAAATATCCTCGAAGAGGCCGAAGTGGAACGCGAAGCAACCATAAGAAAAGTTCCAACCCGCATATTAGGAACGGAAGTGAAGAAGCTACGCAACCGCGAAGTCAAGCTCGTCAAAGTTCAGTGGAGCGACGCCGAGGGAGACGCGACTTGGGAGACTGAAGCTAAAATCCGCACTGCCTACCCTTTTCTGTTCGAGGGTACATCCTTGATCTTTCACTTTCCTTAAGTTGCGCTTTTATCTATCTTTTTAGGTATATTTCCTCGACCGTATCTTTTAGATAGAATCTTTTTGGATGGAAACATGTAGTTGAAACATGTTATGGATGATGGTTGCAAGTGGTTGCAAGTGATTGCTAGTGGTTGCTCGTGGTTGCATATACACACACAATCTAGGTTTTAGATCGGCTCAGTCACTTCATATTGCATATGCATATATGTTTGTATTCGTATGTGGTTGAACTTTAATGTGTTGTCATGTGGATGCTGCATTTGTATTGAATGATTGTGCACTCATATAGAATCATGAATAGAAAAATTTGCATACATAATGGATTCATGGCACTTACATAATTCGCATTAAGGAGGTCAACTGAATCAGTAGACCGCCTGATTTTGCATTAGATAAGTTCATGTACACACACACCTCGCATATGATCATGAAGCATTAGAAGTCTTTTAAGGACAATGGATTCTCGTGTTTGATGGATGAGTAGATGGATGATTGGATGTTAGGATATACATTCCTCCTAACTTGAAGATTTCGGGGACGAAATCCTTTTAAGTGGGGGAGAATGTAACACCCGTGAATTCTATGACTGTGAAACTCACAAATTAAAGTATAATTAATTTCAAATCAAAGAACTAAGGGAAACGGGATACGCCATTGCGTTCATCTCGGAAAAATACGCGAAATAGAGTCCGAGTTTTCGAAAAACGGATATCGTATGAAGAAGTTATGGACGAACGAAGTTGGGCGAAAAACCGAAAAAAAGGGCCAGAATGCACTGGCGCACTTGGGAAGTGCGCCAGAACAAAAATGAACTGGCGCACCTGTGAAGTGCGCCAGTACATTTTTGACCTGGCACACCTGCCAAGTGCGCCCAGGTCAAAAATGACCTGCTGGCCAGGTCTGGTCTAGCCCTGGCTGGCCAGGTCGGTGTGTGGTCGAATTTCTGTGGTCTGCTTTGTCATTAGGGCTAGGTGGCGGGTTTTTATTGGTCTCTCTTCCTAATGAATGGCTACGATCTAACCTAGCAACATCAATGGTCCTAATCAATTCCTAACCTCTATATAAACAACCCTAGACTAAACCCTAATCTATTCATTCAAAATAAGATTATAGCCGCCATGTTGCTGAGGAACGACAAAGAGTAGCCGCCGACTAGAGAGAGAGTTAGGAAGAAAGTTCTAAAGCCTAAAGCAATTCAAGCAACCTAAAGCTAATCAATTCAACAAAGGAATCGTGTCTCTTAATTAGAGAATTCGCCGCAACCATTGTAAGTAGAGTATTACTTTGGTATAATAAACAACTGTGTTGATGTGTATGCTTGAATTGTGGCAATGGAAGTAATTCATGTTTGTGCAAAATTATGTTATTCATTATAAAGAACTACATGCGGTAGTTCTATGCAAATATACGTTTGGAATATTGCGCAAATTATGTAATCTATGTTGAAGCTACATGTATGTAGTTGAGTGAAATTTATGCAAGTTTGGGGCTTTGTTATTATGTCGTCATGATGTATACTTTGTGCATAAATCGTTTTGCAAGCAATTGAGACTAGTTTGGTTGTTATAGTTCATATGAAACTATGTTGGAATTTTGACACCTTAATCCATGTATTAAGTCATGCTTATGAATATGGCTAGGCTATGAATGATATTTGGCATAATTGAAATCTATGATTAAGTCTATCTTGTTTAAAAGAATTATATGATGACATATGTGAGACATGGCTAGGTTAGACTCAAAAATCCCTTTTTGCAAGTTTAAAGCAAACACCATGATTAGGAATATTTATGCATAAGTATATTTATACCATCGTTATGTGATTAGACTTAAACCATGATTAAGTTGAACTATGCTTTTGTGTTAGTAACAAAGTATCCCCTTTGTAAACATGTAGAAACCTTATGAACATGACTTGTTTATGTTTATGCCATGAACAAATTGAACTTTACCTATGCCATGCTTATGTTTGACATTATGCCATGTTTATGCTAGAAGTATTTATGCCACGCTTATGTCTGACATTATGCCATGCTTATGCTAGGAATATTTATGACATGCTTATGTTTGACATTATGCCTAAATAAGAATATAGGTTCATGTTGTAGTTAAACCTATGCAAGTTCACATGCTTTGATTCATGTCACCTATGTTACCACTATGCAAGTACACCAATTTCTATTTTGTATTTCCAACGTCGTATTGCAAGTTCATGCGCTCACCTTCCCCTCTTTGTGTATACGCCATAAGCCTCCCCTTTTCGCATGGCTAAATTGGGCTTTAAAAGGCTAAGCCCAATATATATATAAACGGACGTGTAAAACGGGGGAAATAACGTTGGGTTAAAAATAAATTAATGAATGAAAATATAAAATAGAAGGGCCCAAATTCAAGTATGGGTTGGGCCCGTGATTGGTGTAACCTTTACACCATTAACTTAATAATGGGCCGCAAATATTTACATATAAATAAAGAAGAATGACAAGATATGTAAATGTAGAACATACGATGTGTTTAACCCGAGGTTGGATTGAGTTGTGATGTAAACCTGCCCGGAACCGCCCGGCTGTCCAGTAGTCACAACAATACCTATCCAATGTGGGAGGTTAAACATGGAGCCCAGCAAGGACCCGAGGTTAGACTGAGTTGTGGCGTAAGACTGCCCGGAACCAACCGGCAACAGGCAGCCACAACAATACCTGTCTAATGTGAGAGGTCAGGGCCTTAATAAGACAATTAAGGCTGAGTCAGGATTGTTAGGATTAAGTGGACTAAAAACTTAATCAAAATGGAACATGCTAAACTAAACGGACTGGTGGGGGTTAGGTAGGAAACACTTAACCAACTTAGCATGTTGGCTAGAGATAGAAAACCTAGTAACGGGGGACCCTTTTCAGCAGTAACCCTAAAAGGTGTATCATGATACCCTGAAACTAGGCAGGGTGGGGCACGATTACTGGGCTGATTGTAAGAGGTCAAAGCGACGGCGGTGGTGTAGCAGTGTAGGTTCTAACGGAGTGCGGGCGTGCACACACTCCGGCGCAGAAAAATAAGGCACTGGACACCAGTAGCATACCTGTGCACTCTAAGGTTGTGTCGGGTTGCCACTATGGGACTTGATACACCCCATGGTGGGACCAGCATAGGTAACTACATACATCGGGGGCCGTAAGACACATGTAACTATGCGAGTAGGAGCCGATCATCATTGAATGGATCACATCACCCTGATTATGGGGTGCAAATTGGAAACTAGTTTATATGGGTTCAGAGATTAACATGGGGTACGATAGTATATTCGACCCTAGATAACTTAACCAAGTTCATAGTGTTTGCCCACTTCCTGTTTTACTTATCATACCCAGTTCTTTATTCATAGACAAAGTAGTACTAGACTTACTCAGGCTTTATGTCTGACTCTATTTTTCCTTCGTCTTCTTTCTTCCGTTTCCCCCCCCCCAGGTCCTCAGGGAGGGAACACAGCAGCTTGACCAGCCTCAACATCCAGCTTGAAGAAGAGAAATGTATTGCTTGGACTTTCCTGTTTTAAACTATGGCTTTGGACAATCCACTAAGGGGCTTTTGCAGTTTATCTATGTTTTATTTATGCTTCTTTAAATAATGTACTCAAGACAGATTATGAAAGTGTTATGTTATGTTTTTGGAAAGGATGTTGTTGTAACACGTATTTAACTTAATGAAATAAAGTTTGTTGTTCTTCCGCTGTTTTACAAATATGTGTTCTTATATCTGTCTTGTATATCTGTGACTTGTACTTATAAACCTCCACCAAAATTAGGGCATTCCCTTTGAGAGTGACCCTAACGGAGGTGGGGTGTTTCAATATCTGAATGGGTCCAAGAAAATACATATGTATTATGGTTCAGGAATTGAATCAAATCTGTTTTCAATTGTTCTTCTAACTTTTTCCCTATTTTGAGGATCTTAGCTGTGTCGGTTGGATCACTGTTTACTTCCCCCAAATATTTTATAGTTTTGATTCTTTTTATATCCCCTTTGAAATCTAGTTTTGTTACGATCTCTTCCTCCTCGGCTAAGTTTATCTCTTCATACCTCTTCCTTTTGGTTCCCAGAAGAGTGTACCTATCATTCATATGCTTGTTAGTCTTATTGATTCTTATTTTAGCTTTGAATGTTGGATGTAGAAATCCGCCATCCAAAGGCTGAAAAACTATAAACGAATCGAAGTAAGTAAGATACTCCCTTTTCTACTGATCAATGGTGGCAAATTACAACTCGTGGGAAATGAATTGTTCTCCCCTGATCGTTCCCTAACCCTATTTTGTCAATAACTTCATCATAAGATATTTTGACGAGACGAAGGCATCCACTTCATCCGAAGCTGGGCGACCGAAGAAAGCATTGTAGTAGGAAGGTTTGGTTAATGATGATGAAAAGAGTCTCAAAGGTTCTGCAGAGTGGAGGCAATGCAAGTTGTACCAAAAGCTTGATTTTCCTGACTGGAGTGGACCCTTTGTTATTGAAACCGAAGATATGCTCATTGCTTGGTTTCAACCTTTTATCGGAGAGATCCATTTGGTCAAAAGCATGCTTAAAGATCACATTCACTGCACTCCCAGTATCGACAAGAAACTTATAGACCATTGAAAGCCTAATCCGTGTTGTTATCATGAGAGGGTCATTGTGGGGATGATGAATACCCTTTTGCATTTCATTTGGCGACACCAACCGGTTGTGCATTTTGACATTGTAGCGGTCATTCTTAAGTGATGGCTCTTCTTAAATAGAAAATATCCCTTTACGAGCCTCTCTCAAATATCCGTTCCGAGCAGCTTGACCATTCCAAGTTGGATGTGGCCCTTCATGGATCACATTTATTCAATTTATCGGAGGGCCCAGATCTAGTTAACCCTCTTCAATTGGGGTTTCTACTAAGTTGTCTGAGATCTTTTGATGCTCGATGGTATGCTGGGTTACTTATTGTTTGTCCAAAACGAATTCTTTTAACTACCTTTCTCGAATGATCTTCTGAATTATGCCTTCTAATACTTTACATTCATCAGTCTTGTGCCCGTTTGTCTTATGGTACTCACAATACTTTCCTCTACTGTATGGTTCCGAGCAGTTTTGTAATAACCCGGAAATTCTGAGCCAATTTAAAATTTTTATTTTAGCTAATTTAGTGAATTTTAAATATTTTAAATAAAGTATTTTAAATAATAACGATGAAAAGTATGTTTGAATCGATGTTTGAAAATAAATATAATTATTTTTAATTATAAACATGGCCTGAAATGGTGCGGTAGTTTCAAAATTTGAATTGGAACTTTGATTGACTGTACCAAGTGCAAAATAAAACGGATTTTTGTGAAACCAAAAATATTTAAATCTGTTTATGAATATCTTTCTAACAAATCTTAAAAATCGAAGTTTCATAGCGGGAATCAAAAGTTATGGCCAAATGAATTTTCAGAAAGGTCGCTATAGAGAATATATAGCCCTTAAAAATGAGAATTTTGCAAACGACCTCGGTTTTCGACGAAACCACTTTTGTTGGATCTGTGATGTCAAGTTATTGCTAGATTCCAAAATTCGTAATTTTTCGAATCAATATGTGAGCGTGGCGAAGGAAAACGCGTTTGACCAGTTTTAGTTGATTTTAATTGACTGGAAAATGACCATTTTCCAAACGGTCTCAGAATTTGACGAAACTAGTTTTGTTAGGATCGTATCATCAATACGAAGCTAGAAAATATTTTTCGGGAATTTTTAGAGTCCGTATGTGGCCCTAGTAAATTGAAATGCGCGTTCAAATTCAATATATAGATTTATATTTTGATTTTGATGAAAACTGATCGAAACAGTCGAATCAGCTTGCTGGACATATCCTATTGTGTTCGGAATGGGGGTATTTAGCTAGGGGCGACAGTCGTCGGGTTTTATTTTGAGTTCGTATGCAAAAACATATATTTTGGAATTAAAATAATAATGAAATTAATTATAAATCCCAGGTCAAAATAAACCCTAGCCTCATTAAACGCGGTCAACTCTCTTCCCCCGCCGCTCCATATGATTCAAGGGCTGATGTTCTTCAATCCTTCTCCTTCCTTTTTCTTCTAATCTAAACAATGATTTCAAAAAATTAAAAAGCAAAATTGTCAAGCCAAGGGGGATCTCGAGTTCCAACGGCTGTGATGGGGTTTAAATTCGAGGATTGGGAGAATTTGGGCAAGGAAATCTCGCTGGTCGGAGGTGTTTCCTGCCGTCGTGGGACCTCCGAGCTGGTTGGTTTTTTCGGTGAAGGTGGAGCATGCGTGGGCGCTTCAAGTGGTGGGGTCAGATTGGCGGCCCAGTGACCATAGGTGGCGGGGCAGGAGCTTTTCAAATCACAGATGATGGGTTCAATCATTCGGGTAGTAACGAGAAAGGGGAAGGCTAATTAAGGAAGGTGGTTAATAATTTAATTAATTATTATATTAAATATATTTAAAATGTCATTAACGAATAAACACTGATATCTTCGTCGTACGGTGTCAGAAAATTGCGAACCCAGGCTCGTTGGAATCGTCTCAACAAGAGCTTCGCGATGGAACTGAGTGGAACTGAAACAGAGCACATCAGAATTTTAGGCAAATTCGAATCAAAACAGAATAGAATTCAGAAATAAAACCGATCAAAGTGAGAATTCTCTCACTATATTATTTTTGTATAGTTATTTATTGTATAACTGCATATATGAACTGCTCCCCGTCGTCCACAGACCATAGACGACTTGTTTGATTGTATTCTGTGTGTAAATTGATCATGATGTGAAATGAAATAAATTGAAAAGAGAATAAAATATATATGAAATGGAAATAAAATATATATGAAATGGAAATAATATATATTTGCAATGAAAATGATATACATACGAAATGTTGTATAATAAAATATATATGAAATGGAAATAATATATATTTGAAATGAAGATAGAATATATATGAAATGAGGATAGAATATATTTGAAATGAGAATAAAATATATATGAAATCGAAATAAAATATATATGAAATGGAAATAATATATACTTGCAATGAAAATGATATACATATGAAATGTGAAAATGATATATATATATGAAATGTGGAAATGATATATATATATATATATATATATATATATATATATATATATATATATATATATATATATATGAAATATGAAAACGATATATATACATATGAAAGGTGAAAACGATATATATATAAAATGAAAACGATATATATATATATATATGAAATGCGAAAATGATTTGATAGTTAAACATATAATTTTTAACATATATATGAGATGTATAAAATTGTCATGTATATGGAATATTCAATTTTGATATAAAATTGAATATGAAGTTGGAATCGTTTTAAAATGAAGTTAAAACGATTTGTAAAATACGTTTTAAATTGAAGTCGATGAAATATATATAATATATAAACTATATATATTTAATGGCATGAATAGAACGCGCCATGCCGCGGCAGTTCGCGAATTTCGACCATTGACTTCGAATGGGTATTACGGGAGATCCGACCGTCGGATTCTCCTAAAACCGGAACCGTTGGGTTCGTATCGAAAAGAGATTTCTAAAGAATATGAGAAATTAGAAATCTAATGGTTGGATTTGGAATTATGTCCAAATCAAATTGGAAAAGGTCGCTGTAAGTGCAGTTCGATGACCGTTGATGGAAATCGACTGTACGAGCCTCGATAAAATTATTAAAAATATTGATAATTTGTGTAAAATCATAATAAATGATTTGGAAAGAATTAGGATGAAAAATTCCACATGTGTAAAGATAAAAATATTTTTTTATCGAAATGAACTAGTTATTAACTAGAAAAATAATCCAATATTTTTAAATAAATAAAATGGATTGAGATGTGGTTTTAATATAACCAGAAATTTTCAATATAAGAATTGGAATAGATTTGAATCGAAATTATCTTTGGGATATTTCGATATTGGATTCCGTGATTATATAGATATTGTGGAGGAATTTGGAAGATATATATATATCGTTATTCCAATACGATATTTGTTGATTTCAGAATTTGATATTGAATATAAGCCGATATATTTTCTATTCAGAGCCTTGTATTCAATATCAAATTGGATTTGGGGTTTGTCGTGAACTTTGTTTAAATGACATTAGTTCTTTAACCCAAGTAAAAGCAGGATTAATTTCCAAAAAGTAGAACAATCAATATGAAGTGATTTTAGAGATGAAACCAATTGGAGTTTGAATAAATCTTTAATTAGATCTGAATGAATGAATGGTAATTAAATTTACCAAAATATGAGATGTGGTGTAAACCAAATATATTTGGTTGTTGATATTGATTGTGACTGATTGATTGTTTGGATGGTGCTCGACCTGTTTATAAGCAAAATATGCTTTTACAATTAGCATTGGGTTGGGTAAGAACATCTGTGTGCTAACACCTTGTGAAACACTTCACAATTTGATGATAAGGTGTTTAGCGATGTGTTCATTTCAAATTTAATGAATGATTGTGAAATGATATTTTTCTCAAGTGAAAAGAATGTGTTCCCGATTTTGGACAGGGAATGTTTTATAAAATTGTTTTATAAAACAGAAAGGATTTTCTTGCTTAACACCCTTCTTTGAGACGTACGAGCTCAAAGGTTATGAGATTAATAGTAACTAATCATATGTGTGAACTGCTAATGTGAAGTACAATATATTGAAAGTACTTGTGATTATTATGTTGTGAAATGATTTTCCATACTTCGGGATATGAAATGATTTGGTATGTGGCTAGAGATTCGGGTGAGCCGGACGACTAAAAGTATGGGTGAGATAGGCGGTGTATGCTTCCTGTGTGGGAGGTGCATCGTCGGTGTAGCCTGCTCCTATGTGGGCGTAGGTGCACATTTATATATCGAGTTGCTAGGTGCGTACCCTTTGCCTTATCTACGGGGAGCCCGATATTTGGTTGCATACTTGTTTGTATGCATTGTTATGATTTGGAATTCATATTTCCAAACGATTTGATTTGAGATCCCGAAGTGAAATCTACTTTGTTATATAAAGTTAGATATGTATTTCAAATGATTTGAAATAGAAATAGGGAAATAAGGTCCAAAGGAATAGTTTCTGTAAATTGAATTGGATATAGAAAATCTACGTGTGGTGATTAATCTACGTGTGGTGATTAATCTAAATGAGTAGATTAGGATATTACATGTTGATTGATGCATAGTAGATCCATATATCTATATTGATTGTTGTTTATACACTGGCATTCACGGGGGTAAACCCGTTCCGCTTTAGCGGCGTGGTCCCGTGATATGCCATATTATTAAATAAGTTAATTATAACTGTTTAGAGTTTCTCACACTAGTCCCATGTCTGACCTGTAGTTTGCTTTTCCCTTGCAAACTCGGGTGCCCCTATTTTCCACACGGGCAGTCGAGTAGTTTTATTTTGCAGATATATTGAGCAGGATTCTGGATTGAAGCTTTAAGCTGTGTCCAGGCATTTACAGTCTTCCCCTGTGTAGTTTATATTTCCGCTGTGTAGTTTATATTTCCGCTGTGCATTGTATTACATTTATGTAAATTTATCTTCCGCTATGTATTATTTTCGATATACTCTGATATTCTGTACTCTGATGTAACATTATTATGATGTTTATAAAAGTCTTCTGTTATTTGTTCTGATGTGTTGTATACCCGAAGTTAGCGTATGTGGGATTCGAACGGTGTTGGTCGGTTTAGCGATCGATTGGGACCGGGCGAAATCCGTGTCGTTACAAGTTTTTAGTTTTGAAAAAAAAAACGGGAAGTTGTCGACTCTCTCCTTTGCCACAGGTATATGAATGAGATTGGCTTACTCAAGGCCATAGAGTTAGCGCTTGAATCTTCCCACCTTGATTTCTTTCGACTTCCATCAAATCCAAACTTCCTGCATTGAGGTTTTTGATTAAAGCCGGGCTTTCCCCTTCCCCTCGGGCTCAAACTTCTTCTTAAAGTAGTATAATTCATCTATGCAGATAAACTTATCTGTCTGACAATGGAAATCTTGAAAGTCCTTGCATCCATGAATATAAAGTTCCTTCAAGAACGAAGTGTTCTCTATTTGTCCCGAATGAACGGCAATGAGTTTGCCACGATCATTCATGTCTTTTGCCTTCAATGATTCAACATTGAACCTTTTTAGATAATTGCCCAAAGGCTCGCCCTAGCTTTGCTTTATGGTGGTGATGACAATGTAATCCACTGTTAGGTCCTTGTAGATACAGAACTGTGTGGAGAACTCATAAGAGAGTTGCTTCTAAGAATAAATGGTATTCTCCCGATATCGAGGATCCATTTTGTGGCCTCTCTTTGAAGTGCTAATGGAAAAAGCCAGCATCAGACAGCCCTGAAAGCATTATAAAGATCCATTTGGCTATCAAAATCCATTAGATAATCATTGGGTTCGGTGGTTCCGAGATACTTCATGGTTGGGATCTTCACACGTGCCGGTATTACAGTATTCATAATCTCGTCAGTGAAAGGGGTAACCCTTCCATTGTTGTTAACTCTCTTATCCAGGGTTCTCTTTCCATTATTTCTAAGCAAATCTTTGACAGCTTTCTTTGCTATGTCTTTGAGGTAAGCTTCTATATTGTCATAGCTTGATCTTTTAGGGATGTAACCTTTAGTAGCTGAGCTTTCAGACTGCTCTCTACTTTTACTGCATTGATTTCCTTGATGATTTATTTCTGAACGATTGGTTCTTTTCTTTATGGAAGAAGTTGTTGTAACGACCCGCATTTTCGGCGATATAATAATTAATTTATTTAATTATTTAAATAGTGATTCAGAGAATTTAATGGTTGTTTAATTAAATAATAGTAAATATTTAATTAAATTAAATAATAGAATAATATATTTAATTTTGAAATAATCAAAAAATGGTGGAATTCACAATATCGTGTGAATGGGATTATTTATAAGATATAATTTAGTTCAAAATTGAATTACGATAACAAATATATTATATAAATGACAGTTTAAACGTAGAATTATAATATAATTATAATCGAGCTCGAAATGGCGCGGTAGTTCGTAATTTGGCGATTCAAACTTTAAATAAATATACAGAAGCCGTTTTAAGCTGGATTTTTGTGAAACAAGAAACGTACGGAGCTGGTAAAGTACATTTTTCTAATGGAAGAGAAAAATAGGGATTTCGTCGTGTAGATTTTTAGTTATCTCCAAATTAAATATTCAGAAAAACAGCGGTATATTCGTTCGTGGCCATAACGGTTATTTAAAAATATTTGAATATCGGATTTGAATTTAGACAAGATTCTTTTGGGACATAACGATAATTTAATTTTTAGAATTTTACTGCAATTTTTAATTAATTAAATAAGCATCTTTTTATTTGGAGTATTTTGCACCTTGTAATCAACATTTTGAGGTTTCACAATATGAGTTAACCTATCGATATTATTATATTTTTGGGATCGTGACACCTTGTTGGACACAACCGTAATTTTATTTCTGTCCGTAGCAGTCGATAAATAAACGAAGTTCTTTGATATTGGCACCACATTAACATCAATAAAATATAATAAAGCAGTAGTGCCTTGCTCCACCCATAAAAGAAGACATGGTATTTGGCAACTTGTGGTATGGGTTTATATCATTTTTGTGGATTGTATGATACATATGTTGCACGACTTTATGGTATGCCAGAAAACAAACAAAACAATATAGGTTTGACTCAACGCAAAGAGTTGTGGTTAATACTCACGTTAGGTAGCCTCTTGTATTACCATTAGTTTAAGTATTCATAGACTATAAAATACCCTTCTTAGATGTTATAACCTAAACTACTCTCTGTAAAACAAAAACATGGCCGCCATCTCTTTTCGTTTAACAATAAATAAGTATCCACCTTCAAAAATTCCTAGAAATGAACATAAAAATCTACAAATCCAAATGTTTGTATATTCGAACTCCTCTCAACTGTACTTCGTTCTGATATGGGTCTTGCCGTGTTCGAAGTAGTCGCCATTTTCCAACGTGCGATTTTTCAAAGCTAGGGTGGATTCATTTGTAAAGCATGGACTTCGATTTGAGATTCCAAGATCGAAATTGGTTTCAGCGTGCATGTTAGCACCTTGTGTTAAATCCTGGGTGGAATTTGGGGAGTTTGATGTCGACATTATAGCGAGGGTGGACTGAGGTAGTCGCGTTGTGTGGAGTTTGGGTGAGTGCGAGTTGCTCCAAATGGGTATGGGTAGGAAGAGGAGATGATGAGGAGTAGATTGGTTTAATTGGTTTGGATTTTAATGTGATGGTGAAGGAGGGAATGTCGATTTCATTTTGCTGCTGTGTTTGTAAATGACGAGCGGAAGTAGTTGGGGTAGAAGGGTGTGCGGGTAGTGGGCTTCAAGTGGAGAGGATGGGCCTTAAGCTAAAGGTGGAGCCCAATTTTTTATAAAGGGAAATTAGTTTTTGTTTTAATTAAAATTGTTTACAAACTTCTAAATGTCATAACTTGATCATACGAAATCAGAATTTCGCAAATTCAAATCCATTGGGATCGTATGGACGAGCGCAACACAATGGAACTGACTGGAAGTCCATCGAAGTTCGTTGCAATTTATAGTGAAATAAATTGTCTGTCTGAATCAAAGACAGTTAATCGTTTTTAATGATAGCAGTCCAATGTGAGTAAAACTCACCAACTCTGAACAGTTATATTTTTATAACGTTTTCTTAGAACTGATAATTATCTGTTGATTGATGTGTGTTAACTGTTTGGATTTAATTGTTAATTTATTGGGTGAAAATATGGATAACGATATATATAAATCGTTAATTGAGTATTGATTCTGTTTATTAGAATATTTTATATTCATGTTGTTTAACATCTGTGATGCAGGGAAACAGGTCGGAGGAATCCAACTGGATTCCTCAACATTTATTTTACTGTTTTCATATATGGTGATATATGATGTGATATATAATCTGTTATTGATTATGTGTGTTGGAATGATATCGATCATTGTGAATTGGAATTTTAAATACTGTAAGAAATACTGGGATGTAGAAAAGGGGATTTTCAAAGTGTATTTTGAAAGTATATTATTTATATAAAATCAATGGATTTTATATATAAAAGAAAAAGGATTTTATGAGAGAAAATAGTTATAAAATCAAAAGGGTAGAAAAGGAAAGATTTATGGGAAATAAATATGTTAAAATAGAAATGAAAAGGATATATTTGTAAACCATTTACAAATAGATTTGGAAAGGGAATATTTGTAAAACATTTACAAATAGAATTGAAAAGAAAATATTTATTTTTTAAATAAATGGGATTGGAAAAGAATATTTATTTGTTAAAATAAATAAAGTTATAAAAAGGAAATATTTATTTAGAAAATAAATAGAGTTATAAAAAGGAAATATTTATTTAGAAAATAAATAGAGTTATTAAAGGGATTTATTGGGAAATGAAAAGAATGTCATATAAGGAAATATTTGGCAAATGAATAGAATTTTACATTAGGAGAGTTTTAGACCCGTGCTTCGCAACAAGTATAACATGATGGATTTAAAACAAAGATTTTAAATAGAATCTGTTGTAACCAATAGATTGAGAAGATTAATTTATAAATAACATTTTATAAATTAAATAAAATATTTATCATTGGATAAATAGAATATATAAGTAAGGGCTTATATAGAGAAGTAAGAATCGATTTCAACATCGATATTTGAAACTGAATATGGATGTAGAGTTAATCAAAGGAGTTAATCAAAATGTGTTAATCAAAATGAGTTAGAGGAGTTAATCAATTAGAGTTAGAGTTAACCAGTTAGAGTTAATCAGTTAGAGTTAATCGATTAGAGTTAAATCGAAGTTAGTTATTCGAAGTGAGTTAATCGATTAGAGTTAAATTAGTTAGAGTTAGTTATTCGAAAGGGTTATCGAATATTAGTTATTCGAAAGGGTTATCGAATATTAGTTATTTGAAAGGGTTATCGAACATTAGTTATTCGAAAGAAAGGGTTACCGAATATTACTTATTCGAAAGGGTTATCGAATATTAGTTATTCGAAAGGGTAATCGAACATTTGTTATTCGAAAGGGTTATCGAATTTTAGTTATTCGAAAGGATTTATCGAATGTTAGTTTATTCGAATAAAGTTAAAAGGAATTGTCGAATATAGTTTATTCGAATAGAGTTGAAAAGAGATACCGAATATAGTTTATTCGAATAGAGTTAAAAAGAGTTGTCGAATATAGTTTATTCGAATAGAGTTGAAAAGAGATATCGAATATAGTTTATTCGAATAGAGTTAAAAGGAGTTGTCGAATATAGTTTATTCGAATAGAGAAAGGAGTAAATCGAATATAGTTTATTCGAAAGGGGTTAATCAAATATAGTTTATTTGATAGGAGTAAATTGATAGGAGTAAACTGATAAGAGTTAATCGATTAGGGTTAATAAAAAAGAGTTAATCCAATGGAGTTAATCATATAGAGTTAATAGAATAGAGTTTATCAAATAGAACTAACTGATAAGGGTAAATCGATTAGAGTTAATCGAATAATGTTAATTGAATAGAGTTAATCAAATATGGCTATTCGAAGAGTGATTATCGAATATAGTTTATTCGAAGGAAAGGGTTATCGAATAGAGATTATTCGAAAGAGAATTATACGTTGAAATTTGATTATATCGAATGTTGGAAAGTAATATTTACTTTTCAGTTTTTAAACAAAGATTTATTCATTTAATAAATCGTTTAGTTAATTATTCAAATTTAAGAATAAAAGTTATACTAGAAGTTAGATATTTCGAAAGAAGGAATTATGACGTTATCGTTATAACCAATGTTTTTATAAAAGAAGTGGATTCGTAAATAGAATCCGTGAGGTTCGCAAGGAAGTTGTTAAAGGTTTAAAAAGATAAACATTGACTATTTCGAAGTTAAAACGTTGTTCAGTTAAGGCCTGAGAGGTAATTATACCCCAACTTGATTGACTTCCTTCTTAACTAAGGAATGGTAAGGTTTGATAGTGAAGGTTGGTTAAGTGAACATAGTTAATGAAGGTAATGGTTTGAATTGGCATAGCGATGTTTTATGTAAACATCTGTTTAAATCCAAGGAATGAGTTTGGAAACGTTTTCCAAATATAATCAGAGATATTTTCTAATCATAGAAAATGAAATGTTGGATGGTAAAGAATACTGGAATGACAGTGATACGTTGAAAGGAGATGGAAATGTTTTCCAATGATTAATAACGTATATTTTCTAAATTAGAAAATAAGAATTTCTGTATATATATATATGGAAATAGGAAATGGGTAAACAAATAAATTAATGATGAATTAATTTAAGAGATAAATGATGATTGACCGATAGAATTTCCATCTGAAAATAATATCGTTGTTTGCACACGTGTTTTTCTTTGATAGTTAGCTCACCGACTATCGATGTTTTTGACCATTTTTCCGTCGTTAATACGGAGAGACGGGGATCAAACTCATTATCTGAAAACCACTTTGTATAGGCTTTAGCACTGCGATCGAATATGATGAAGATAATTGAAGACAGAGTTATGCAAGGGCTATCCTATTTACAGAATAGTGCCTTCGGTTTGTCCAGTCCCAGGAAAACTTGTATGGACGAATGTCTGACAGAGTATATTTAATAGATCGCGTAAGTTGGTCTCTTCAAACGTATTTGCGTTTGGTGGCGGAGGAATTCATTTCTCTTAGTTGTATACCCGTTGTATTTTTGGGGAAATCAATTTGTGATTTGGCGGGTATGACAATGTGACATTCAAAGTAAATCATTGTGTGATCTGTCAGAGATAAGCGTGGCCTCTAGCCTCACAACTGGGAAATGACAAAAATCGGGAAGGCAACATGGCTATGTAGGTCGCACCTATTAGGGTGTATAATGACATGATCTAGAGTTTCATTTACTTCTAAAAATCTATTGTCGATGCTGTCCCATTCGGGAAACGGTTGCTGATCCCAACTGTTGGTGATATACATTCGATACACTCAAGAGAAATTAGTGGTCAGTCATGTGTGGCCGGGTTGCAAGATGTTCTTGTTGAACCCAGTGTATTCCTCTCTAGAGGTACACTAGCGAAAGGTGGTTCCATACCTTGTCATTGTTTGAAATCCATTACCCAATACGTGCTTGCGGTTTTGATTGTATACTATATATGTAGAACGTGAGATGAAAGCGTTTCTGCTAGATGATTATTATATTGTGGTTGATAGACACTATTATAATATCAATGAGTTTTGATATAAAGATTATTTTGGATTCCCATAAGGGAAAAACCCATTCTGTTATACGGCGTGGTCTTATGAGATATCGTTTAATGGCTCACACTGTTTTAAACTGTTTTACTCATACTAGTCCCATGACTGACCCATAGTTTAATTTTTTTGTTTTCCCTAAACTTTTGGGTGCCCAATTTAGTACGGGCAGTCAAGTAGTTGGGATTTACAGATACTTGAAGAGATGGAGCAGGAGGCTTCATAATTATATAGCTATGGTTTTTTTTCCGCTGTGTTGTAAGTGCTGCACTTTGGAAATGATATGCATATTCAGGTACAAATTTATATTTCAAAGTTATGTTATGAAATATATTTATTCGTTCCGCTGTGAGATTCGTGTTTACTCTAAAGTTGTATGTTCTTCTTCTTTTCTAAGTTTCTATCTTATCTATGCTCACCCTCTAATTTCTTTCATTAACTACCGGTATTTTCAATCCTTGGATGTTCGATATGTGTTGTATATCGGATAACCAAGATCGACTTTTTCCGGGACGTTACAGCTGGTATCAGAGCTTAAGGTTAAGTGAATTACCTTGGCTCTGTGGCATGACTCAGTAGAGATAGGGTTAGTAATACACTAGATTGAGTTTGAGTGTATATATACGAGTGAACGTATTTGTTATTTGATATAAAAATGTTTTTATATTGTGGAGATTTATTGGTTGAGTTGTTTATGAATTCGGGTCGATCAGTTTGATCCACTGTATTGATAGGAGTTTCTAAACACTTGAATACGATGGACCGACATAGTATGTTTTGAAAAGCGGGTAAATGAAATAATTTTACCCAAAGTATATTTTGATATAAAAGTGAATATATATTGAAATTATTATATTTGATGTGTTGGTCATTTTTATAATCGAGTAAGATTATAAATCAAATGGTTATGTAAATAACCAGTCAGAATTCATATAAGTGAAATACGTGGAATCAAATGAATTAAATCTGAATTTAAAACAAAATTGAAATTAAAACCCTGGAAATTGGAAAGGTGTTTGTAAATGGAAATGATTAAGTATATGAATATTTATATATCCTGGGAGATTTTAAATTATTTACAAGCATTGTGAAGGATATTTTGAAAATGATTTCAAAATGGAAATGTTTAAATATGGTTTTGAAATTGTTATAGTATTGAACTCACTTTGATCGCTGGAAAATAAATTCCGATGATGAAGTCGACCATCATCGATGTACATTTTCGAGTTTCTAAGTGACAGATTACTACCAAAGATACCGTTTTGAATTTGTTTTGAGAAAACAAGTTGTTTTGAATCCTTTAAAAAAAGAGATATTTGATTTTTGAAAAGCTAAGTGATTTAAACTTCCCAGGGAAAGATTGTTTGAGGTAAAACCAAACTGAATTGAAATTTAGGAAAGCTAATTGGAATTAAAATAAAGTGAGTTAAGTGGTAACTGAAATTGAATTAGAATGATATCGAGACAAATTGGATTTGTGAGATTCGAATTCGAAGTGTAATTTGATAATCAAGTTAAGAATTTGGAATCGAGAATGAAACTCAAGTTTGAAATGATATTTGGCTTGGATATAAGCGAATGGTTGTGTTGGAGATAAAAGTGATTGGAGTTTGATTGGGATGACATTGGTATATGCTGAAATAGCAGTAGATGTAAAGGATATAATGATATGCCCGACAAAAAATACAAGTTTATATTATATATTGGGTATGAGATTTTGATGAGCCAAATTGGCAAGCCGCTTGGCTATTTGATATTCTTTTGGGTTGAAGAAGGCCTAGAGAGGGGAGTTGGAGTTTGACTTATTGACCAGTACAAAGGAGGTGCTGGCGAAATTTTTCGAAAATTAAAGGTGTTAGAATTTTTTTAGAATTTTTGAAATTTTTCGTTAATAGGAATAAATTAATATTTAATTGAAATTAAATTGGTTCAGTTGAAACTGACGTTAAGAAGTGAACAAATAAGTTCTAACCAGTCAATAGGGTTTGTTTCCTATCGTAACAGTTTCGAGGACGAAATTATTTTAAGTGGGGAAGAATGTAACGACCCGCATTTTCAGCGATATAATAATTAATTTATTTAATTATTTAAATAGTGATTCAGAGAATTTAATGGTTGTTTAATTAAATAATAGTAAATATTTAATTAAATTAAATAATAGAATAATATATTTAATTCTGAAATAATCAAAAATGGTGAAATTCACAATATCGTGTGAATGAGATTATTTATAAAATATAATTTAGTTTAAAATAGAATTATGATAATGAATATATTATATAAACGACAGTTTGAACGTAGAATTATAGTATAATTACAATCAAGCTCGAAATGGCGCGGTAGTTCGTAATTTGGCGATTCAAACTTTAAACGAATATACAGAAGCCGTTTTAAGTCGGATTTCTGTGAAACAAGAAACGTACGGAGCTGGTGAAGTATATTTTTCTAGTGGAAGAGAAAAATCGGGATTTCGTCATGTAGATTTTTAGTTATGTCCAAATTAAATATTCAGAAAAACAGCGGTATATTCGTTCGTGGCCATAACGGTTATTTAAAAATATTTGAATATCAGGTTTGAATTTAGACACGGTTCTTTTAGGACATAATGATAATTTAATTTTTAGAATTTTACTGTAATTTTTAATTAATTAAATAAGCAACTTTTTATTTGGAGTATTTTGCACCTTGTAATCAACATTTTGAGGTTTCACAATATGAGTTAACCTACCGATATTATTATATTCTTGGGATCGTGACACCTCGTTGGACACAACCGTAATTTTATTTCTGTCCGTAGCAGTCGATAAATAAACGAAGTTCTTTGATATTGGCACCACATTAACGTCAACAAAATATAATAAAGCAGTAGTGCCTTGCTCCACCCATAAAAGAAGACATGGTATTTGGCAACTTGCGGTATGGGTTTATATCATTTTTTGGATTGTATGATACATATGTTGCACGACTTTGTGGTATGCCAGAAAACAAACAAAACAATATAGGTTTGACTCAACGCAAAGAGTTGTGGTTAATACTCACGTTAGGTGGCCTCTTGTATTACCATTAGTTTAAGTATTCACAGACTATAAAATACCCTTCTTAGGTGTTATAACCTAAACTACTCTCTGTAAAACAAAAACATGGCCGCCATCTCTTTTCGTTTAATAGTAAATGAGTATCCACCTTCAAAAATTCCTAGAAATGAACATAAAAATCTACAAATCCAAATGTTTGTATATTCGAACTCCTCTCAACCCATACTTCGTTCTGATATGGGTCTTGCCGTGTTCGAAGTAGTCACCATTTTCCAGCATGCAATTTTTCAGAGCTAGGGTGGATTCATTTGTAAAGTACGGACTTCGATTTGAGATTCCAAGATTGAAATTGGTTTCAACGTGCATGTTAGCACCTTGTGTTAAATTATGGGTGGAATTTGGGGAGTTTGATGTCGATACTGTAGCGAGGGTGGACTGAGGTAGTCGCGTTGTGTGGAGTTTGGGTGAGTGCGAGTTGCTCCAAACGGGTATGGGTAGGAAGAGGAGATGTTGAGGAGTAGATTGGTTTAATTGGTTTGGATTTTAATGTGATGGTGAAGGAGGGAATGTCGATATCATTTTGCCGCTGTGTTTGTAAATGACGAGCGGAAGTAGTTAGGGAAGAAGGGCGTGCGGGTAGTAGGCTTCAGGTGGAGAGGATGGGCCTTAAGCTAAAGATGGAGCCCAAATTCTTTTTTAAGGGGAATTAGTTTTTGTTTTAATTAAAATTGTTTACAAACTTCTATATGTCATAACTTGATCATACGAAATCAGAATTTCGCAAATTCAGATCCGTTGGGATTGTATGGACGAGCGCAACACAATGGAACTGACTACAAGTCCATCGGAGCTCGTTACAATTTATAGTGAAATAAATTGTCTGTCTGAATCAAAGACAGTTAATCGTTTTTAACGATAATAGTCCAATGTGAGTAAAACTCACCAACTCTGAACAGTTATATTTTTATAACATATTCTTAGAACTGATAATTATCTGTTGATTGATGTGTGTTAACTGTTTGGATTTAACTGTTAATTTATTGGGTGAAAATATAGATAACGATATATATAAATCGTCAATCGAATATTGATTCTGTTTATCAGAATATTTTATATTCGTGTTGTTTAACATTTGTGATGCAGGGAAACAGGTCGGAGGAATCCAACTGGATTCCTCAACATTTATTTTACTGTTTTCATATATGGTGATATATGATGTGATATATAATCTGTTGCTGATTATGTGTGTTGGAATGATATCGATCATTGTGAATTGGAATTTTAATTACTGTAAGAAATACTGGGATGTAGAAAAAGGGATTTTCAAATTTTATTTTGAAGGTAAATTATTTATGTAAAATCAATGGATTTTATATATAAAAGAAAAAGGATTTTATAAGAGAAAATAGTTATAAAATCAAAAGGGTATAAAAGGAAAGATTTATGGGAAATAAATATGTTAAATTAGAAATGAAAAGGATATATTTGTAAACCATTTACAAATAGATTTGAAAAGGGAATATTGTAAAACATTTACAAATAGAATTGAAAAGAAAATATTTATTTGTTAAATAAATAGGATTGGAAAAGAATATTTATTTGTTAAAATAAATAAAGTTATAAAAAGGAAATAATTATTTAGAAAATAAATAGAGTTATAAAAAGGAAATATTTATTTAGAAAATAAATAGAGTTATTAAAGGGATTTATTGGGAAATGAAAAGAATGTCATATAAGGAAATATTTGGCAAATGAATAGAATTTTACATCAGGAGAGTTTTAGACCAGTGCTTCGCACTCGGGTATAACATGATATGGATTTAAAACAAAGATTTTAAATAGAATATGTTGTAACCAATAGATTGAGAAGATTAATTTATAAATAACATTTTATAAATTAAATAAAATATTTATCATTGGATAAATAGAATATATAAGTAAGGGCTTATATAGAGAAGTAAGAATCGATTTCAACATAAATATTTGAAACTGAATATGGACGTAGAGTTAATCAAAGGAGTTAATCAAAACGAGTTAGAGGAGTTAATCGATTAGAGTTAGAGTTAACCAGTTAGAGTTAATCAGTTAGAGTTAATCGAATAGAGTTAAATTGAAATTAGTTATTCGAAGTGAGTTAATCGATTAGAGTTAAATCAATTAGAGTTCGTCGAGCATTGGTTAATCGAAGATAAGAATTTATCAACTATAGTTATTCGAAAAGGAGTTATTCAAAATATTTTATTCGAATAGAATTAAAGTAGTTATTCGAAATAGTTTATTCGAATAGAAAAAAGGGGATTATCGAATATAGTTTATTCGAAAGAAAGAGTAATCGAATATTAGTTATTCGAAAGGGTTATCGAATATTAGTTATTCGAAAGGGTTATTGAATGTTAGTTATTCGAAAGGGTTATCGAATATTAGTTATTCGAAAGGGTTATCGAACATTAGTTATTTGAAAGAAAGGGATATCGAATATTAGTTATTTGAAAGGGTTATAGAATATTAGTTATTCGAAAGGGTAATCGAATATTTGTTATTCGGAAGGGTTATCGAATGTTAGTTATTCGAAAGGAGTTATCAAATGTTAGTTTATTCGAATAAAGTTAAAAGGAGTTGTCGAATATAGTTTATTCGAATAGAGTTTTAAAGAGATATCGAATATAGTTTATTCGAATAGAGTTAAAAGGAGTTGTCGAATATAGTTTATTCGAATAGAGTTGAAAAGAGAGATCGAATATAGTTTATTCGAATAGAGTTAAAAGGAGTTGTCGAATATAGTTTATTCGAATAATGAAAGGAGTAAATCGAATATAGTGAAACGACCCGAACTTCCCCGGTCTCCGAAGAGAAGAGAAAGAACGGATTGTTTTGAGAACACGACAAAATAAAACGCATACGGAAGAACATTTCATTGTATATTACAACAATTCCATCAGAATACAGGAATGTACAGAGTATGAATGAATATTACACAGAAATATCAGAGATTTAAATTACATTTAAATACATAGCAGCGGAAAAATAATACAGCACACAACTAGAAGGAGATATACGGATACAAAGCTTTCCGGATATCGTTCCAGCTGTAGACCAGGATCCTGTGAATATAAATCTGCAAAACCAAAAGTACTAGCTGCCCGTGTCAAAATAAGGGCACCCAGAGTTTAGGTTAAAACAATAAACTCCAGTCAGTCATGGGACTGGTGTGAGAACTAGAACAGTTATTAATCTTTATTTTAAAGTTAGGTAAATCAAGGGACCACGCCGTATAACACGGAACGGGTTTCCTCCCAAGAATACTAGTGCATGAAACAACAACGCAAAGCTAAATAAAGAACAATGAAGCTATTATAAGACCAAGTTCCCATCACATAATGCAATGCAAGCCGGAGGATAGGGTTTTTACCTTATAATAACCAAGAATGCTTGATACGTTTAAAACAAATCATTTGATACTATTATAAGTGCATAGTGTATAAAACAACTTCAAATCATAAGTATCAATCATAGACGGCATAAGCGCCTCATCCCACTATGTCGCCATATTAGGCTCTACAAATAAAACCGCAAATGTCACGTATTTGGAAATTGGATTTCCATCTATGAACCGAGGGAAAAGATATTCCTCAACCGATTCGAGACTCTCTACCCGAGCCTCAGGCTACAGCCGCAACTGCACCTAGGAGCCACAGGGTCGGTCCACCGATGTGGATTAAAATGCCTGAACACTGCGTTTCCCCGCCCTTAGGGGCGTAAATGAGTCCAATGACCCCATCGGTCCCGGATCGACCGATATATCCGAGGCGCCTTGCAACAGCAACAACCACATAAGTCAAACTCGTCAGGGCGTGTAAAACCACTGACGCCACTTCTAGCTAGAAAGAAACGCATGCCCTCCCTGGATCCTTCTCCCATTTTTGGTTCACAACCGGGGTGTGAGGCTCACGAATCCACGCTACACAAAGTTATGCCACACAGGCCGTGCTTTGATCATCACCACAAGACTTTTCTTTTCAATAGAAGCCTTGATCAATTGCCACTTAGGCATGCCACACAGGCAATTCACTCCATGCGTTTGATATCCATCAATATATAACCCCTGAGCTCGTACGTCTCAGAGAAGGGCGTTAAGCAAGAGAATAAATTCTCTGCCGCCAAACAGATATATATTTAATAGAAATCAACCACACAAACTAAAATCCAATGTCAGACACACAATCCATTTTCACGTTCGTTCTGGGTCTGAACGAAACCGAAGGCACCTAGTACCCCGCACATCCATCGATCTCCAAGTACGTCTGGACGATCACTAACTGATTCCCTCCTCTTGGGTGTACGACCCAATCAAGATCATCAGTAATCACCCAAACAACGTGAAGACCTTCGGTCTTCAACCACCGTCTTCATCTTCGACACCACGTCGAATTTGTTATTCAGAATGGGATAAACCCGGCCTTTCTGAATAGCTCGCGTATATAATAAACAAGTGTTACACTAACACAACATACGCCTCATTCCAATCCAAAATATTCTTTTATTCCAATATTCTTATACTTTGAGAAAGGTTCCCATTAATTTTATCGAAGATAAATTCTTTGAATTTATTCTTTAATCTTCTTTTGAATATCAATTCAAACTAGTCGGGATTAGTGAACCACACCGAAGTAATCATTTATTTTATTTTCCAATCCCAACCTATCTATCCCATGAAGTAAAACTGGTAATACTTCATATTTAACACCACGGTGTTATCGGTAAATTCAATTCCCATTTCACGTTCAAATCTAATTAAAGATTTAACTATTGCCTGGAGTAAAACTGGTGATACTCCATTCTCGATCTTTTCAATCTAATTAAAGATTCATTAAAACTCCACTTAGTTTTAATCTTTAACTGGGTTAAAGAATTAGTGTCATTTTAAAACACGGTTCACGATAAACCCAAAATCACATTCCATTAATTATCGGGTTAAAGAACAAGTGTTATTTAAAACACTGTTCACGATAAACCCAAAAATCAATACCAATTCAATTCCAATTAAATATTATTTAATTGGTGCTCTTCATTAAATCTAAATAAAAAGATTTAATCTTTTCTCAACTGGGCTTAAGTACAGTGTTAATGAAGACACCATTCACGACAAACCCAAATCACATTTGATATTAAATACAAGGCTCTGGATAGAAAATATATCGGCTTATATTCAATATCAAATTCTACAACTAACAAATATCGTATTGGAAATAGCGATATATAAATATCTTTCAAATTTCCATAACAACATCTGTATAATCATGAAATCCAACATCGAAATAATCCAAAGACAATTTCGATTCAATTCCATTCCAATTCAATTATTGGAAATTCTGGTTACTTTTAAAACCCTTTTCAAATTCAATTTATTTACTTTAAAAATAAATAAATTATAATTCTAGTTCAAAACTAGTTCATTTCAATAAAAATCTATTTTTATCTTTTCAAATATGGAGTTTTTCATCCCGATTCTTCACAAATCATTTCTTATGATTTTACACAAATTATTACTATTTTTAATAATTTTATCAAGGCCCGTACAGTCGATTTCCATCAACGGCCATAGAACTGCACCTACAGCGATCTTTTCCAAATTTGATTTGGACATAATTCCAAATCCAACTGTTAGATTTCTAATTTCTAATATTCGTTAGAAAGCTCTTTTCGATACGAACCCAACGGTTCCGGTTTTAGGAGAATCCGACGGTTGGATCTCCCGTAATATCTATTCGAAGTTAATGGTCGAAATTCGCGAACTGCCGCGGCGCAGCGCGTTTTATTCAGGCCATAATATTATATATATAATATATATAATATATACTTCATCGATTTCAATTCAAAACGTGCTTTATAAATCGTTTTAAATTCATTTTCAAAACGGTTTCAACTTCATATTCAATTTCTAATCAAAATTGAATATTCCAATATAAATTCGTTTTAAATTCATTTCAAATTGATTTCGATTCAAATCGATTTTAATTCAATTTGAATTCATTTTCTTTTCAATTCAATTCAATTCGAATCCGTTTTATATTCAATTCAATTCGAATTCGTTTTACATTCCATTCAATTCGAATTCGTTTTATATTCAATTCAATTCAATTTAATTCGAATTTCAAATCTATTTCAATATTCATTGAAAAATGAATAAAATCGATATAAATATCGTTTACGTCAAAATGGCGTCGGTCTAATCAACACGGCTTCATATATTTCTATTTCAAATATTCTATTCCAAATATTTCTTTTTCAAATATTTCTTTTTCAAATATTTCAATTTCAAATATTTCTTTTTCCAAATTGGAATAAGGCCCAATCAATTACCAAATAATGTTAATTATATGGATTTTCTACAACACATGTATACAATAACAACGATGAATAATCAACCATCGTCCAAAGTGCATTCTACACTGTATAAGCATCGAATATAAATATTTAACGCTTATAACAGTCTGTCAATCAATCGATCGACATACAACTAAACAATCGGGATTAGTGTACGTCAATTATCATCCCAATACCCGTGTGGGGTTTCAAACAATCAAACACAGATTTTATTTGTGCAGTTGGGCGATGTGTAAAATTTATCATCTCAATCAATATCAGTCAAATGTGTGTATATAAACAAATCGTTCGATCTGTTTATTTTTATTTCATTTCATATACACGTTAAAATTCTATTTTTAACTATAAAATATTTTATTTCATCTATATAAATATTTTATTTCCTTTCACATCACATCACACAATCTACTACACATCAAAATCAAACAAACATACAAGCTGTCCATGGTCTGTGGACGACGGGTGTTGGGTGCTACTAAACACCGTCTGCATCCTAGTATATATTTTAACTAGAAAATTAAATAAAAGGTGAGGAGTTCTCACTGATTAGCTAATCCAATCCCACGACTCTTCTTATGTAGAAATCTTCGCCGTTCTTGCCTCTTGTCACTTTCTTTGCCCGTATTCTCTACATATGTAAAAATCGAATTTTTACTTTGCTATTCAATATATAAAAATCATATCTTTACTTTGCCATTCAATTTATAAAAATCGAATTTTTACTTTGCTATTCAATATATAAAAATCGAATTTTTTTCCTTTGCTATTCAATATATAAAAATCGAATTTTTACTTTGCTATTCAATATATAAAAATCGAAATTTTACTTTGCTATTCAATATATAAAAATCGAATTTTTACTTTGCTATTCAATATATAAAAATCGAATTTTCACTTTGCTATTCAATATATAAAAATCGAATTTTCACTTTGCTATTCAATATATAAAAATCGAATTTTCACTTTGCTATTCAATATATAAAATTCGAATTTTTACTTTGCTATTCAATATATGAAAATCAAATTTTTACTTTGCTATTCAATATATAAAAATCAAAATTTTAATTTGCTATTCAATATATAAAAATCGAATTTTTACTTTGCTATTCAATATATAAAAATCGAATTTTTACTTTGCTATTCAATATATAAAAATCGAATTTTTACTTTGCTATTCAATATATAAAAATCGAATTTTTACTTTGCTATTCAATATATAAAAATCGAATTTTTACTTTGCTATTCAATATATAAAAATCGAATTTTTTACTTTGCTATTCAATATATAAAAATTGAATTTTTACTTTGCTATTCAATATATAAAAATCGAATTTTTTACTTTGCTATTCAATATATAAAAATCGAATTTTTACTTTGCTATTCAATATATAAAAATCAAATTTTTACTTTGCTATTCAATATATAAAAATCGAATTTTTAAACACTTAAAAATTACAACTTTATCGTGATAAAGACATCAACTTTATCTTAGCATAAAAATCATACCTTTAATTACCTATACATCACCATTTTAATTATATGAATAATAAAAATTAAAAATTAAAATTAAAACTCACATTTCTTTGATGGAGGAGGGGTTCAGTCCGAACCGGGGCTGTTTGTGGCGTGTAGGGCGGCGCAGGGGGTGCTGGAAGGTCGTAGGGTGGTGCGGTGGTCGGAGTGTTGGTTGTGGTGGTGCGGAGGGTGGCTCGGGATGGCTGGAAGGATTCGCGGTGGGCTTAAGGGGTTAGGGGGGAAGGGGGGGGGGGGGCGCTCAGTCGAGGGGGGAAGAACGGAGGAGGAGAAGAGGGTGGAGGGTGCTCGGAGGTAGGCGGAGCAGAGGGGCGGCAGTCCCCCCTAGTGGCGGCGCCGTCGACGAAGAGGAGGGGGGGATTTGTTTTTTTGTTTTTTTTTGCTGTTTGATTTGATTTCGAAATTGGGGGGGGGGGGCTGAAGGGTTAAGGAGAGGGAAGGGGATTTTTTTTAATTCAAAAAGTTGACTTTTTTATTCGACCTCGAAACGAGACCCACCGCCTGTCGTCCATAGCGTTTCACCCTTATTCCGAACACAATGGGATATGTACCATAAGCTGATTCGACCGTTTCGATCAATTTCCGTTAAAATCAACATATAACTCTATATATTGAATTTGAACGCGCATTTCAATTTACCGGGGTCACATACGAACTCTAAAAATTCCAGAAAAATATTTTCTAGCTTCATATTGACGATATGGTCCTAACAAAACTAATTTCGTCGAATTCTGAGACCGTTGGAAAAATGGCCAATTTCCAGTCGATTAAAATCAACTACAAATGGTCAAACGCGTTTTCCTTTGCCACGCTTACATATTGATTCGAAAAATTATGAAATTTGAAACCTAGCAATAATTTGACATCACGGACCCAACAAAAGTGGTTTCATCGAAATCCGAGGTCGTTTGCAAATTTTTTATTTTTAAGGGCCTGAATTCCATAGCGACTATTCTGAATTTTCAACTGGACATATCTTTTGATTCCCGCTATGAAATTTTGATTTTTCGGATTCGTTGGAAAGGTATCCCCAATTAGATTCAAATATTTTTGGTTTCACTAAAATCCGGTTTTTTTTGAATCCTGTACATTCATTTGAAATTTGAAATCGAATTATCGAACTACCACGCCATTTTCAATTCCTTTTATAAATATAAATAAATATTTATATTCTATCGTCGATTCAAACGAATATATACGTTCGAATTATATTCAAAATAAATTTCTCGTCGATATTATTAAAAATAATTCATTTTAAATAATCAAAATTCATTAAAATTGTCAAAATAAAAATTTTAAATTGGCCCAGATTTCTGGGTTATTACAATCTCCCCCACTTAAAACTTTTCGTCCCCGAAAAGGAACGAAGCCGAAAGTTGTTTAACTAATCAACTCAACTTCCAGTATTTTCATTACGGCTTAAGTTCTTCAACTTTTCAGTTTCTAAGAACCTTTCAAATTTTTCAAAAATTTGGCTAACACCCTAAATTTTCGAAAAATTTCGCCATAACCTCCCCTGCACCGGGAGCACCGGGAAAATCCCGAAATTGCCATACAGGCCCTCTGATCTCAAAAAGAAAAATAAAAAGCCAAGCGGCTAGCCAATCGGCTCATAAAATCATCATCACCCAAACAAAACAGTAAATTATAGTAAACATGTACCTATTTGTCGGGCAAACAAATTTTATTCTCTGCTCTAGCCTCCTTGCTATGACCTGTTCAATGTAAGTACATGTATATGCAAGCAAATGCGACAAAATTTCAATACAATTCACTTTTTGGTCAATTTGGCTATATGGTACAAATTTTAATTAATCAACCAATAATCAACAACACAACCATCAATCAATTAGTTGATCAGCTTTTGAAATTCATAACTTTGATACATAGTCAAAAATCAGATTTTTGATGCCAAATCACAACAATAAGCCCTATCTAGTTTCGGTTCTCACACCAGTCAATTGGAAATATATAGAAATCTCACTTTCGAAACTCGAAAACAAATACTGGCGATGGTGCCCCGTCACCAGAATTATCCCCGAGCACTAGAGTATGATTCTATAACTATCCAGTATATTAAAACTTCGAATACACGTTTGCAAGACGCATATGCAAAATCTTTATATATCGGATTGTCCAAATCAATTTAAAATATATAATCAAATATGAATAAGTGATTTAAATTTCAAAACAAAACTTGTTTTCATTTTAAAAATATACTCTTCACACTCGTTCTAGGATACTACTGATCCCATCTCTAACGAGTCATCCTCGTTGGATATTACTAATCCAGTTTCTGATGAATCCTTTCGTTTGGTTCTAACGTGTCTTGTTCTCTAGCTTTGTAAACCAAAGCTCTGATACCACGCTGAAACAACCCAAACTTCCCCGGTCTCCGAAGAGAAGAGAAAGAACGAATTGTTTTGAGAACACGAAAAAATAGAACGCATACGGAAGAACATTTCATTGTATATTACAACAATTCCATCAGAATACAGGAATGTATAGAGTATGAATGAATATTACACAGAAATATCAGAGATTTAAATTACATTTAAATACATAGCAGCAGAAAAATAATACAGCACACAACTAGAAGGAGATATATGGATACAAAGCTTTCCGGATATCGTTCCAGCTGTAGACCAGGATCCTGTGAATATAAATCTGCAAAACCAAAACCACTAGCTGCCCGTGTCAAAATAAGGGCACCCAGAGTTTAGGTTAAAACAATAAACTCCAGGTAAGTCATGGGACTGGTGTGAGAACTAAAACAGTTATTAATCTTTATTTTAAAGTTAGGTAAATCAAGGGACCACGCCGTATAACACGGAACGGGTTTCCTCCCAAGAATACCAGTGCATGAAACAATAGTGCAATGCTAAATAAAGAACAATGAAGCTATTATAAGACCCAGTTCCCATCACACAATGCAACGCAAGCCGGAGGATAGGGTTTTTACCTTATAATAGCCAAGAATGCTTGATACATTTAAAAAAAAATCATTTGATACTATTATAAGTGCATAGTGTATAAAACAACTTCAAATCATAAGTATCAATCATAGACGGCATAAGCGCCCCATCCCACTATGTCGCCATACTAAGCTCTACAAATAAAACCGCAAATGTCACGTATTTGGAAATTGGATTTCCATCTATGAACCGAGGCAAAAGATAATCCTCAACCGATTCGAGACTCTCTAGCCCGAGCCTCAGGCTACAGCCGCAACTGCACCTAGGAGCCACAGGGCCGGTCCACCGATGTGGATTAAAATGCCTGAACACTGCGTTTCCCCGCCCTTTGGGGCGTAAATGAGTCCAATGACCCCATCGGTCCTGGATCGACCGATATATCCGAGGCGCCTTGCAACGGCAACAACCGCATAAGTCAAACTCGTCAGGGCGTGTAAAACCACTGACGCCACTTCTAGCTAGAAAGAAACGCATGCCCTCCCTGGATCCTTCTCCCGTTTTTGGTTCACAACTGGGGTGTGAGGCTCGCGAATCCATGCTACACAAAGCTATGCCACACAGGCCGTGCTTTGATCATCACCACAAGACTTTGCTTTTCAATAGAAGCCTTGATCAATTGCCACTTAGGCATGCCACACAAGCAATTCACTCCATGCGTTTGATATCCATCAATATATAACCCCTGAGCTCGTACGTCTCAGAGAAGGGCGTTAAGCAAGAGAATAAATTCTCCGTTGCCAAACAGATATATATTTAATAGAAATCAACCACACAGACTAAAATCCAATG
Organism: Allium sativum; assembly: GCA_030737875.1. Lineage (NCBI taxonomy): Eukaryota > Viridiplantae > Streptophyta > Magnoliopsida > Asparagales > Amaryllidaceae > Allium > Allium sativum. The sequence goes on along the minus strand of CM060926.1, from coordinate 602,518,710 downwards.
TCAAACACACAATCCATTTTCACGTTCGTTCTGGGTCTGAACGAAACCGAAGGCACCTAGTACCCCGCACATCCATCGATCTCCAAGTACGTCTAGACGATCACTAACTGATTCCCTCCTCTTGGGTGTACGGCCCAATCAAGATCATCAGTAATCACCCAAACGATGTGAAGACATCCGGTCTTCAACCACCGTCTTCATCTTCGACACCACGTCGAAATTGTTATTCAGAATGGGATAAACCCGGTCTTTCTGAATAGCTCGCGTATATAATAAACAAGTGTTACACTAACACAACATACGCCTCATTCCAATCCAGAATATTCTTTTATTCCTATATTCTTATACTTTGAGAAAGGTTCCCATTAATTTTATCGAAGATAAATTCTTTAAATTTATTCTTTAATCTTCTTTTGAATATCAATTCAAACTAGTCGGGATTAGCGAACCACACCGAAGTAATCATTTATTTTATTTCCCAATCCCAACCTATCTATCCCATGAAGTAAAACTGGTGATACTTCATATTTAACACCACGGTGTTATCGGTAAATTCAATTCCCATTTCACGTTCAAATCTAATTAAAGATTTAACTATCGCTTGGAGTAAAACTGGTGATACTCCATTCTCGATCTTTTCAATCTAATTAAAGATTCATTAAAACTCCACTTAGTTTTAATCTTTAACTGGGTTAAAGAATCAGTGTCATTTTAAAACACGGTTCACGATAAACCCAAAATCACATTCCATTAATTATCGGGTTAAAGAACAAGTGTTATTTAAAACACTATTCACGATAAACCCAAAAATCAATACCAATTCAATTCCAATTAAATATTATTTAATTGGTGCTCTTCATTAAATCTAAATAAAAAGATTTAATCTTTTCTCAACTGGGCTTAAGAACAATGTAAATGAAGACACCATTCACGACAAACCCAAATCACATTTGATATTAAATACAAGGCTCTGGATAGAAAATATATCGGCTTATATTCAATATCAAATTCTACGACTAACAAATAGCGTATTGGAAATAACGATATATAAATATCTTTCAAATTTCCATAACAACATCTGTATAATCATGAAATCCAACATCGAAATAATCCAAAGACAATTTCGATTCAAATCCATTCCAATTCAATTATTGGAAATTCTGGTTACTTTTAAAACCCTTTTCAAATTCAATTTATTTACTTTAAAAATAAATAAATTATAATTCTAGTTCAAAACTAGTTCATTTCAATAAAAATCTATTTTTATCTTTTCAAATATGGAGTTTTTCATCCCGATTCTTCACAAATCATTTCTTATGATTTTACACAAATTATTACTATTTTTAATAATTTTATCAAGGCCCGTACAGTCGATTTCCATCAATGGCCATAGAACTGCACTTACAGCGACCTTTTCCAAATTTGATTTGGACATAATTCCAAATCCAACCGTTAGATTTCTAATTTCTAATATTCGTTAGAAAGCTCTTTTCGATACGAACCCAACGGTTCCGGTTTTAGGAGAATCCGACGGTCGGATCTCCCGTAATATCTATTCGAAGTTAATGGTAGAAATTCGCGAACTGCCGCGGCACGACGCGTTCTATTCAGGCCATTATATTATATATATAATATATATAATATATACTTCGTCGATTTCAATTCAAAACATGCTTTATAAATCGTTTTAAATTCATTTTCAAAACGGTTTCAACTTCATATTCAATTTCTAATCAAAATTGAATATTCCAATATAAATTCGTTTTAAATTCATTTCAAATTGATTTCAATTCAAATCGATTTTAATTCAATTTGAATTCATTTTCTTTTCAATTCAATTCAATTTGAATCCGTTTTATATTCAATTCAATTCGAATTCGTTTTACATTCTATTCAATTCGAATTCGTTTTATATTCAATTCAATTCAATCTAATTCGAATTTCAAATCTATTTCAATATTCATTGAAAAATGAATAAAATCGATATAAATATCGTTCACGTCAAAATGGCGTTAGTCTAATCAACACGGCTTCATATATTTCTATTTCAAATATTCTATTCCAAATATTTCTTTTTCAAATATTTCTTTTTCCAAACTGGAATGAGGCCCAATCAATTACCATATAATGTTATTTATATGGATTTTCTACAACACATGTATACAATAACAACGATGAATAATCAACCATCGTCCAAAGTGCATTCTACACTGTATAAGCATCGAATATAAATATTTAACGCTTATAACAGTCTGTCAATCAATCGATCGACATACAACTAAACAATCGGGATTAGTGTACGTCAAATATCATCCCAATACCCATGTGGGGTTTCAAACAATCAAACACAGATTTTATTTGTGCAGTTGGGCGATGTGTAAAATTTATCATCCCAATCAATATCAGTCAAATGTGTGTATATAAACAAATCGTCCGATCTGTTTATTTTTATTTCATTTCATATACACGTTAAAATTCTATTTTTAACTATAAAATATTTTCCACTATAAAATATTTTATTTCATCTACATAAATATTTTATTTCCTTTCACATCACATCACACAATCAACTACACATCAAAATCAAACAAACATACAAGTCGTCCATGGTCTGTGGACGACGGGTGTCGGGTGCTACTAAACACCGTCTGCATCCTAATACATATTTTAGCTAGAAAATTAAATAAAAGGTGAGGAGTTCTCACTGATTAGCTAATCCAATCCCACGACTCTTCTTATATAGAAATCTTCGCCGTTCTTGCCTCTTGTCACTTTCTTTGCCCGTATTCTCTACATATGTAAAAATCGAAATTTTACTTTGCTATTCAATATATAAAAATCATATCTTTACTTTGCTATTCAATATATAAAAATCGAATTTTTTCCTTTGCTATTCAACATATAAAAATCGAATTTTTACTTTGCTATTCAATATATAAAAATCAAATTTTTACTTTGCTATTCAATATATAAAAATCGAAATTTTACTTTGCTATTCAATATATAAAAATCGAATTTTTACTTTGCTATTCAATATATAAAAATCGAATTTTTACTTTGCTATTCAGTATATAAAAATCGAATTTTTACTTTGCTATTCAATATATAAAAATCGAATTTTTACTTTGCTATTCAATATATAAAAATCGATTTTTACTTTGCTATTCAATATTTAAAAATCGAATTTTTACTTTGCTATTCAATATATAAAAATCGAATTTTTACTTTGCTATTCAATATATAAAAATCGAATTTTTACTTGTCTATTCAATATATAAAAATCGAATTTTTAAACACTTAAAAATTACAACTTTATCGTTATAAAGACATCAACTTTATCTTAGCATAAAAATCGTACCTTTAATTACCTATACATCACCATTTTAATTATATGAATAATAAAAACAAAAAATAAAAATTAAAACTCACATTTCTTTGATGGAGGAGGGGTTCAGTCCGAACCGGGGCTGTTTGTGGCGGGTAGGGCAGCGCAGGGGGTGTTGGAAGGTCGTAGGGTGGTGCGGTGGTCGGAGTGCTGGTTGTGGTGGCGCGGAGGATGGCTCGGGATGGCTGGAAGGAGGCGCGGTGGGCTTAAAGGGTTAGGGGGAAAATGGGGGGGGGGGGGCGCTCAGTCGAGGGGGGAAGAATGGAGGAGGAGAAGAGGGTGGAGGGCGCTCGGAGGTAGGCGGAGCAGAGGGGAGAAGGGCGGCGGTCCCCCTGGTGGCGGCGCCGTCGACGAAGGGGGGGGGGGCGATTCGTTTTTTTTTCTGTTTGATTTGATTTCGAAATCGGGGGATGGGGGGGGGGGGGGCTGAAGGGTTAAGGAGAGGGAAGGGGATTTTTTTAATTATTTATTTTATTTCAAAAAGTTGACTTTTTTATTCGACCTCGAAACAAGACCCACTGTAACAACCCGAATTTTAAACAACGTGTTAAGACAAGAATCAAGGCAGAATTAAATGTTAAAATCTGAATCAGGAGAAACGGGTTGCGCCATTGCGTTCATCTCGGAAAATACGCGAAATAGAGTCCGAAATTTCGTAGATCGGAGTCCGTATGACCAAGATATGGCCTCGCGAAGTTTCACGAAAAATTCGAAAACGAAAACAGATTCAAATTTCAGAATTCAGAAGAGGCGGGAAAATTTCCCGCCAGACCAGGGGAGGTCGACTGGGGAGTCGACCCCCTACCAACTAGGTCAACTGGGGATTCGACCCCAGGGTCGACCTGGGGGTCGACCTGCCTGGTCGGACCCAGGCAACCTGGTGCACCTGTTTTGCTGTTTGGCTCGGTTTTGGAGGCTTGTGACGATTTTTGAGGGCTTGGATCTATCCTAGGGTTAATCTAACGGCCTAAACTACTCCTAATCTCTATAAAAAGACCCCTAAGCCTACCCTAAACCCTCACAAATCACTCATGCCACGAGGTGCTGCCCAAATCTCCATTGATCATGGCCTCCATCTCCAACTTCAAGAGCCTATGCATTCAAACAAGATCCGAATCAAAGGTGCTAGCTTGCTACATCAAATCAAGGGAGTGGATCAACGTTGCTATGGCGATTTCATGACGGTTCTTCATCAAAGGAGCCACCTTTCTTCGTCAAAATGGTTCATGCTCCTAGTCCTCTTGCCACGCTATGTAAGTTCTAGCTACTTGTAGATTCTAACGGTGGTTCTAATGTGACATGGGATAAAATGCGATGAAACATAAGTATGCTAGCCTATATGAACCTTGTCATGTCTCTTTTGCTTGAACCTATGACTTTGGGCTATGCTTAGTGACTTAATCATGCCATTCATGCTATGTTTAACCTAGTATATCTTGCAAGTTTGAATCTTTATCTATGAAATGTTAGCATGAACCTTTGGGAACCACTTGACTTGTGAAAACGTTGGCAAAGACTTGACTTTGGGGCTTATGCATGTAAATGAACCCAAACCCCTTATGTATCATGCATATTTGTGGCCAAATTCACTTATGACACTATGCATGTTTGTGGCCAAATCCTCTTGTGAAACTATGCATGCTTGTGGCCAAATTCCCTTATGATACTATGCATATTTATGGCCAAATTTCCTTATGATACCATGCATGTTTGTGGCCAATATGTTGGCATAATACCCTACTATGTGACTCGCTTCCACTTGGGTTGGAAATACGTTTAGGTAGTTTAGGAAGAACGTGGGTATGACATGAAAAACTTGACATGGGGTTTACATGAGAACATGACATTCATGATACATTTAAATATGGTCATGACACGTGGGAAAACATGGAACTTGAACTAGACATGGGTGGGTTGTAAGTGTGAAAAGACACTAGACCAAACATGAAAGTGGCCAACTCGAGGTTGGGTTGAGTTTGTAGCATAAATCTACCCGGACCCGCCCGACTTAACTAGTGGCTACAAACAATAGGATCCAATGTGAGAAGTTGGTCATGTCGTGCTTAAGACTCGAGGTTAGACTAGGTTGTGGTGTAAAACTACCCGGACCCGCCCGGCTTAACTAGTAACCACAACAATGTCTAATGTGAGAGGTTGAGAGTGCATTAATTAAATTAATGCCACATGATAAGGTTAAGTAAATTTGACTAATGACACTTAACCGATATGACACGAATGGGTAGGTTAAGTGGGACCGGGCTTGATTTCTTAATGACACTTAACCATACAAGACAATTAGGGGATGGGGTTAAGTAATTTACGCTTAACTAATCCAACTTGGTAATTAGATGGGGTTAAGTAATTAAGACTTAACTAATCTAAACATGGTAATTAGATGGGGTTAAGTAATTAAGACTTAACTAATCTAAACACGGTAATTAGATGGGGTTAAGTAATTAAGACTTAACTAATCTAAACACGGTAATTAGAGGGGTTAAGTAACCTATACTTAACTAATCTAAACACGGTAATTCGATGGGGTTAAGTTAAACACTTAACCAATCTAAACTTGGTAATTCAATGGGGTTAAGTAACCAATACTTAACCAATTTAACATGATAATTTAATGGGGTTAAGTAACTTATACTTAACCAATTTTACGTGATGATTTGATGAGGTTAAGTAACCTATACTTAACCAATCTAATAGGTAGACCTGATAGGGTTAAGTCACAAGACCTTTTAAAAGTAGGCTTAACCATTGTATTATGATTAGTGGATGGGGTTAAGCTAACCCATACTTAACCAATCCGACTCGATAATCTAATAGGATTAAGATAATCTATGCTTAATCAATCTAACATGATAATCTGATAGGGTTAAGACAAATAAATGCTTAACCAGTTTGACTTGATAAGGTTAAGTCATGAGCTTCTTGGTACACTTGACCAACCTGTAGGGCTAAGCCTTGAACTTGAGTACTTAGCCAATCATGACATGATTCGTAGGCGGGTTAAGTCATGAACTTGGATAACAACACTTAACCCATTTGACAAAACCCTAGATCAGGGGACTAGGTTGGAAATCGTAGTTAACAAGGATAGCGGAAAGGGGGCTAAGTGGTAAACCTTAGTTAAGGGTAACTAAGTAATAATTCTTAGCTAAGGTCATGGGACTAGTTCATAAAGAGATGAGTAACCTGGTACGGTAGGTCATCGCTTAGTATACGAGGAGGAGCAAGTTATCTGACTTGGATAAAAGCTCCAGCGAACTGGGTGACGAAGCGGAAGCTTCGGGGAACGTGAGGGTACTCTTGGTATCCCTCTATGAGGTGGCAAGGGGTCCATGAAACCCGGCCTCACAGGGGTTAAGGTCTGCGGTAGAAGAGCCAAGAGTATGCCTTGGTTGCTATGCGAGCGACCTAAAGACTGGGATGGATTAGCGTGGAGTCGAAGATACTTGATTTTGCCCCGGGATAGCATGTCGCCGACTACCTACCATCTTTAGTCAATCATGTACGTACGGAAAGGCAGGGAACTCCCAAAAGACCATATACTAGCTATCGAGTTATGGGTGAGGTTGGCTATTTGGAAGTGGGCATCGATGGGCCTTAGTGAAGTTCTCATACATGATTTTTCTTGGATTGCCTTTCAGTAGTTGAGGGAGGGGTCACGTGGGACCATTGCCACGGGTACAAAAACAGACCTTGATATCTGCATCAGCAGACGACTTAAAGCTCCCGACCGAGTTCCGTATTTCTTGATTTGCCCTGGCACGGAACTCGGATGGCACATTGAGGAACATGTGCGTCTAGACATAGAAAACGATTCACGATACATACGCGGGATAAAGGGCGCGGTTGACGGGTGGCATAATCCCTAGTGGCCCTAGGTGGCTGAACCCAAACCGAGACACGGAAACGTTCATTAGGTAGCATAATCCCTAGTGGTCCTAGGTGGTATAAATCCTAAGTGAACGCGCGATAGTTCATGGTAAGGAAACATAACTAGATCAAGGGTAGCAGTCCAAAATAACCTCAAGGATAAAACGTTTACATGGGAAAGCCCATATGGCCTACGGCAAAGGACTGAACTTATACATGGAAAGAAACATACGAGTTGGGAAAACCTACATATGCTATATATTAGGTTGACATGGACCATTACATGACATTGAGCAAGGGACATTCATAGTTGACACTTGACGCGGGTTGGGATACTAGTACGAGGGGTGCAGAGCAAATATACATGATAAATACCGTGGGATGTTATACATGATAAGTACCTTGGGGTAGTATACTGGATAGAAACCTGACGATGTGATACCTTGATTTATCTTGACACCGTAGTTTATCATGATACCTTAGTCTATCTTACTACAATAGTTCATCCAGTTATCTTGGCTTAGCTTACCTGTCTTGTTGTCATCCTTATGTTTACTTTCAGTTTATGCATGTCATGTTACCTTTACCTGTTTTTATACTGGAAGTAGATAGGACTTACCAGTCTTTATGACTGACCCCGTTTTCTTTCACCTCTTGTCTTCCGTTTCCCCCCCAGGTTACAGGGAGGAAATGCTATTGTTAGTTCGGACTTCTTCTGTTTGAAGGTCATCATGTATGGCTTGGACTTTTCTTGGCTATGGCTACTTTACTGTTTCACTTGGGGAATAATTTATGAAAAGGTTTTATGCTTCTTTATTATTGCAAGACAGGTTTTGATGTATTCTGATGTAAAAGGCTTTAGACCTTATTTTATAAGGTAATGAAATTTGTTTTACTTCCGCTGTTTTATATATATATGTTCTGTCTTGTAATATTTCTGTGCATGTTTACCTCGATAATGCTTCACCAAACCTAGTGCATTCCCTTGTGAGTGACCCTAGCGGAGGTGGGGTGTTACATTTGGTATCAGAGCAGAAGGTTACCAGACTGGGCAAAAGTTTTTAAAACCTTCTGAAAACTATTTGAAAAACCGTTTACCAAGAAGCATTTTTCAAGAAAAGTTTTTAAAGGCTATTCCCCAAAAGCCATTAGCACTGTCCTTTGATTCCTTGATTGAATCTCTTTTCCTTTCTTTCCTCCATCTGTAGTCACAGTAGTTCTGACTGTGACTAATCTTTAACTAGCCACGTAGGTGTTTTCCGTATGATGGAGGTGGTTCTCGAGAGACCTGTTGCCGTGGTACAAGGAAGGATAATAAGAGTAAGGACGCGAGCTTAAGGATAAGCAACTTGTTGGTATGGCTTAGTCCATTAAGGAGGACAAGGATAAGATCATCAGAGAGGGCAATTGTACGCTCCCATTTCTAGGGTACCTAAAAGAAATGGTACCGTTTCTGGTAAAGGTTTAGTCGTTCTTTTCTATCATCCCGTCCAGACTTTGTCTTGATCATCGTATCATTTAAGTCTGCTTGGATAGTTGAGTCTCTGCACCTTAGTACTAGCATGGTAAAGGATCCCAGTTTTGTCCCAAAAATCTGGTTGGAGAGTTGGTCCATTTCTTCATGACTTGTTTGGATTTGAGAATGACATGTCTCAGCTACGGATGGATTCTAGGGATAAAGTGGTCACCCAATAAGGGGTGCCATTTTCGGTTTTGGAAAGAGGGTAGTTAGACTCTCGACTCACCTTGGTGATACCCTCGAAGTCTCGTGTAACCTTTTGAGTTCTGTCATGGTTAGTTACCTAGAATCTCGGGATGCAGTTGTTGGTAATCCGTTCGAATATTTTGACTTTTCGGATTCCTTGGAAAGGTATCCCCAATTAGATTCAAATATTTTTGGTTTCACTAAAATCCGGTTTATTTTGAATCTTGTACATTCGTTTGAAATTTGAAATCGAATTATCGAACTACCGCGCCATTTTCAATTCCTTTTATAAATATAAATAAATATTTATATTCTATCGTCGATTCAAACGAATATATACGTTTGAATTATATTCAAAATAAATTTCTCGTCGATATTATTTAAAATAATTCATTTTAAATAATCAAAATTCATTAAAATTGCCAAAATAAAATTTTTAAATTGGCCCAAATTTCTGGGTTATTACATATAGTTTATTCGAAAGGGGTTAATCAAATATAGTTATTTGATAGGAGTAAACTGGTAGGAGTAAATTCATAAGAGTTAATTGAATACGTTTAGTAAAAAAGAGTTAATCCAATAGAGTTAATCAAATAGTGTTAATAGAATAGAGTTAATCAAATAGAGCTAACTGATAAGGGTAAATCGATTAGAGTTAATCGAATAGTGTTAATTGAATAGAGTTAATCAAATATGGCTATTCGAAGAGTGATTATCGAATATAGTTTATTCTAAGGAAAGGGTTATCGAATAGAGTTTATTCGAAAGAGAATTATACGTTGAAATTGATTATATCGAATGTTGGAAAGTAATATTTACTTTTCGGTTTTTAAACCAAAATTTATTTATTTAATAAACCATTTAGTTATTTATTCAAATTTAAGAATAAAAGTTATATTAGAAGTTAGATATTTTGAAAGTAGGAATTATGACGTTATCGTTATAACCAATGTTTTTATAAAAGAAGTGGATTCGTAAATATAATCCGTGAGGTTCGCAAGGAAGTTGTTAAAGGTTTAAAAAGATAAACTTTGACTATTTCGAAGTTAAAACGTTAATTATACCCCAACTTGATTGACTTCCTTCTTAACTAAGGAACGGTAAGGTTTGATAGTGAAGGTTGGTTAAGTGAATATAGTTAATGAAGGTAATGGTTTGAATTGGCATAGCGATGTTTTATGTAAACATCTGTTTAAATCCAAGGAATGAGTTTGGAAACATTTTCCAAATATAATCAGAGATATTTTCTAATTGTAAAAAATGAAATGTTGGATGGTAAAGAATACCGGAATGACAATGATACGTGGAATGGAGATGGAAATGTTTCCAAATGATTAATAACGTATATTTTCTAAATTAGAAAATAAGAATTTCTATATATGTATATGGAAATAGGAAATGGGTAAACAAATAAATTAATGATGAATTAATTTAAGAGATAAATGATGATTGATGATTGATCGATAGAATTTCCATCTGGAAATAATGTCGTTGTTTTCACACGTGTTTTTCTTTGATAGTTAACTCCCCGACTATCGAAGTTTTTGACCAATTTTCCGTGGTCAATATAGAGAGACCGAGATCAGACTCATTATCTGAAAATCACTCTGTATGGCCGTTAGCATTGCGATCAAATATGATGATGATAATTGAAGATGGAGTTACGCAAGGGCTGTCCTGTTTACAGAATAGTGCCTTTGTTTTGTCCAGTCCCAGGACAACTTGTATGGACGAATGCCTGATAGAGTATATTTAATAGATCGCGTAAGTTGATCTCTTCAAACGTATTTACGTTTGGTGGCGGAGGAATTCGTTTCTCTTAGCTGTATACTGTAACGACCCGGAAAATCTGAACCAATTTAAAAATTTTAAATTAGCTAAAATAATGGATTTTAAATATTTAAAATAAATATTTTAAATAATAGCAATGAAAAGTGAGTTTGAATCGACGTTTGAAAACGAATATAATTAATTCTAATTATAAACAAGGCCTGTAATGGCGCTGCAGTTTCAAAAATTGAATTCAAACTTTGTCGGACTGTACCGGGTGCAAAACAAAACGAATTTGAGTGAAACAAAAAATATTTAAGTATGTTAGTGAATACCTTTCTAACGAATCTGAAAAATCGAAGTTTCATAGCGGAAAGCAAAAGTTATGGCCAAATGAATTTTCAGAAAGGTCGCTATGGAATTTATATAGCCCGTGAAATTGGCCATTTTGCATACGACCTCGGAATTCGACGAAATCACTTTTGTTGGATCCGGGATGAGAAGTTATTGCTAGGTTTCAAATTTCATAATTTTTGAAGCTAGTGTGTGAGCGTGGCAAAGGAAAATGTGTTTTGGTCAATTATAGTTAAATTGGATCGACCAGAAATGGGCCATTTTGCAAACAGTCTTAGAATTCGACGAAACTAGTTTTGTTGGGACCGTATCGTCAAAACATAGCCAATTTTATTTTTCTGGAATTTTTCGAATTAGTTTGTGGCCTTGGAAAATTGAAATGTACGTTCAAATTAAATATTGAATGTTATATATTTTAAAGTGAAGGAAAACTGATTGAAACAGTCAAATGGGCCTACGAAACATATCCCATTGTGTTCGGAATGGGGGTAAAACGCTAGGGACGATAGTCGTTGGGTTTGGATTGGAGTTCGTGTGTGAAAGGGGGTATTTTCGAAATTTAAAAATTTATAAATATAAAAAAATCTCTCATTGGCCAGGAAATTTCTTTTTCTCTCTGCCCGTATACGATCGTTGGCGGAAACCCACTTCCCCCTTCTCTCCTCGATCACACCCAAACCACACAACAAAACCGCATGCTCCTTTGGAAGATTTTGAAGATCCCACTCTCCTCTCCAAATCCATACAAGGATTGATTTTTTTCGTCGCGTGTTGGAGCCAGTTCGACCTCGTGAAGTTCGGGTGTTTGAGGAGCCGCCGCCACCAAGTCAGACCACCGAAGTGGACCCCATTTCCGGCGCCTGAGCACCTCTCCTCCCCCTTCGACCTTACGCAACCCGATCGTGAAACCGTTACTCCGTGTGATCGCAAATTCAAAACCTAGTTTTGAACAGGTTTGAAATCATACGGCTTTGTTTATTTTCCGCTGTTTTAACACCTTTAAAGCGTTGCAAACTTGTAAAAATCATATCTTTTTGCTGTGTTATAGAAATTCAGTGAAATAAGAGATAGTAGACTCGTGTGGACGTCTTCTACCTTCTAGAAGAGACCGCATATTTTTCTGAGCCTTCTGCTATTTTTGGTGGAGTGGAACCCAATGTGAGATTTCTAATTTATAAACGATATGGAAAACGACGATGTATAAATTATATAGCCGATGTATGGGTTATATAAGCGTTGTACACCTCATGTATAAGCGTTGTATAAGTTGTACATTCGATATATAAGTTATATATGCGTTGAAAAAATTATATATGTGTTGAAATAGAAGTTAATTGCTATATATATATATATATATATATATATATATATATATATATATATACGCCCCTCGTCGACAAACCATGGGCGATATTTATTGGTTGTGATTGGTGTGAAAATTGATTGATAGCGAATGGTTGATTGGAATTGTTTGTGGTTGAAAAATACCCATTTGTGGTTGAGAAATATTTGGTTGAAACCGCATAGGATTAGTTTGTGGAAATGAAATAAATATATACATGCCGCCTGCGTGCGAACTAGATGCATGATTCCCCATTGTCGAAAACCGCGAGGTTTTAAGGTAGAGCGAGGAGCCGTACTAGGGACGGTCCCGGTTTTAACCTCCCTGCCGTTATGCTGCCGAAATTTTGAATAATATTCATGTGTTTGAATTATTTTCATTTGTTGAAACTATATTTATTCGTTGAATAGAAAACCTTTATGTGTTGAATCGATATTCATTCGTTGGATAGAAATTCATGTGTTGAATGGTATTCGTGTTTTGAATATAAAAATCACATTTTTATCTATATGTATAAACTATAGAAAACCTTCATGTGTTGAATTAATATTCATTCGTTGGATAGAAATTCATGTGTTGAATGGTATTCGTGTTTTGAATATAAAAATCACATTTTTATCTATATATACAAACTATAGAAAACCTTCATGTGTTGAATCGATATTCATTCGTTGGATAGAAATTCATGTGTTGAATGGTATTCGTGTTTTGAATATAAAAATCACATTTTTATCTATATGTATAAACTATAGAAAACCTTTATGTGTTGAATCGAAATTCATTCGTTGAATTGAAATTCATGTGTTGAATGGTAATCATATTTTGAAATAAATTGTTTTATAATAAAAATCACATTTTTGTCAACTATATGAACTATATAAAATAATCTTGTTTTGAAAGAAATTGTTTTATAATAAAAATACTATTTTTATTACCTATATAAACTATATAAAATAATCTTGTTTTGAAAGAAATTGTTTCATAATAAAAATCCTATTTTTGTTACCTATATAAACTATATAAAATAATAGTGTTTTGAAATGAATTGTTTTACAATAAAAATCACATTTTTATTATATACATGAATTGTTAAATATAGCGAAGTGTTGGAATAGAAGACAATTAGATAAAAATATCATTTTTATCAAATGTATGAAAAGAATATAGCTTTGAAATCGAAGAATCGATATATATATATATATTTAAATAGAATTGAAATATATCAAATAACGACACTGCAGTTCGTATTTTGAAATCGTGATTTCAAACGATTAGTACGGGAGATCCGACCATCGGATTTTCCTGAAATCGCAACCGTTGGGTTCGCTTTGGAAATATCTTTCCAACGGCATCAACTTTGTAAAAATCCAACGGTTGGATTGTCTGGAATGTTTAATTCAAATCTGAAGAAAAACAGCGCCAGAATCGATTATATTTTTATATATATAAATATAATTATATTTAATCGAATAACGACGCTGCAGTTCGTATTTTGAAATCGAAACTTCAAACGATTATACCGGGAGATCCGACTGTCGGATTTTCCCGAAACTGGAACCGTTGGATTCGTTTTGAAAAGATCTTGCTAAAGATGTAAATTTTGTGAAGATCCAACGGTTAGATTTTCAGATATGTGTAAATCAAATCTGAAGAAAAACAGCGCCACGGCCGCGTTATGGCCCGAAGCGTCGTTTTAAATAAATTGGCTATTTTAAAATAAATGAAAATAGCGATAAATCGTTATAAAATATTATAAACGATATGGATGTGATTTAGAAATTAACTGAAGGTTGGCTAAGTCGAATGGTTTCCTGGGTGTTGATCTGATGTTGGTTTCGGCCTTCGGGGTTAATATTTGGGAAATCGTTCTCTTACTGATTGACGGTTAGTGACTAATGAATTGAAATGATGCGTGTGTATGTTAGTGTTGCACTTGTTTATTATATACGCGAGTTGTTCAGAAAGACCGAGTCTATCCCATTCTGAATTACTGAATCGACGATAAGAAATCGAAGATGAAGACGGTGGTCGAAGACCGGAGATCTTCACCTCGTTTGGATGGTAACCGAGGTCCTGATTGGGAGGCATCCTGAAATATGGATAATGAGTGGTGATTGTCCAGACGTACATGGTGGTCGATGGGTTTGCGAGGTATATAGTGCCTCCAGTTTCGTTCAGACCCAGAACGGACTTGTAAATGGACTGTGTGTCTGACATTGGATTTTATTCTGTGTTGATTGATCTCTATTAAATATACATCTGTTTGGCGGCGGAGAATTTATTCTTTTGATTAACGCCCTTCTCTGAAACACACGAGCTCAGAGGTTGTGTATCGATGGTCATCAGTCGTATGGCATGAATTGCTAGTGTGGCATGCCTAAGTGGCAAATGATCAGGGCTTCTGTTGAAAAGCAAAGTCTTGTGGTGATGATCAAAGTCCCGCCTATGTGGCATAGCTTTGTGTATAACGTAAATTCGCGAGCCTCACACCCCGGTATGAACCAGAAACGGGAGAGGACATCAGGGACGACCTGCGTTTCTTTCTAGCTAGAAGTGGCGTCAGTGGTTTTACACGCCCTGACGAGTTTGACTTATGTGGTTGTTGCTGTTGCGAGGCGCCTCGGTTTGATCGGATGATCCGGGTCCGATGGAGTCATTCGTTGGCTCGTTTACGCCCCAAAGGGCGGGGAAACGTAGTGTTCAGGCATAATAATCCACATCGGTGGACCGACCCTGACGATCTAAAGGGTTGATGCGTTCTGATCCTGTGGCTCGGGTTAGAGAGTCACGAATTCGGTAAGGACTATCTTTTGCCTTGGTTCATGACGGAAATCCAATTTCCAAATACGTGACCGTGCGGTTTTGATTGTATATATATATGGCGACATGATATATGGTACCCATGCCGTCTATGATTGATAGTTATGATTCAAAGTTGTTTTGAAACATGTAAATACTAGTAATAATATCAAGTGCTTTTGTTTTATTCGTATCAACCATATTTTGGCCATTATATGGTAAAACTCTATCCTTCGGTTTGCGTTGCATTGTGTGATGGGAACTGAGTCTTATAATGGCTTCATTTTTATAAAAAGCATTGCGATGTTTAAAAGAAAGATTTGTTTTTAAAGCATTGGCAAGCCAATGGAGTAAACCCGTTCCACGAAAGTGGCGTGGTCCTGTGATTAGCCATATTAGAAATGTGTTGAGTAGATTTCTCATTCCAGTCCCATGACTGACTCGTAGTTTGTTTCACTTTCAAACTCGGGTGCCCCTTTTTCTACACGGGCATCCTTGTATTCAGGTTTAGCTGGCTCTTTCTGGATAGCTGGAGCTGAAGATGGATTCTATTATTTATCTCTTTTTATGTTGTTCAGCTCCTATTGTACATATTTTGTTTGTTTCCGCTGTAGACATTTATGTATAGCTGAACTGTATTTGTACTAAGTATGATCCTGTATACTGTGTAACTCTGATGATTACGTTTATCCAGTGTATTCTATTTACATTATCCGGTGTATTTATTTAATTCTGTTATGCTATTATCTGTTTCTGTGTTATATTCCAAAGATTACCCTTGTCTCCGTCAGTACAGGATTTGGGGTCGTCACATATACCCGTTGTATTTTTGAGGAAATCAATTTGTGATTTGGTGGGTATGACAATGTGACATTCAAAGTAAATCATTGTGTGATCTGTCAGAGATAAGCGTGGCCTCTAGCCTCACAACTGGGAATTGACAAAAATCGGGCAGGTATCATGGCTATGTAGATCGCACCTATTAGGGTGTATAATGACCTGATCTAGAGTTTCATTTACTTCTAAAAATCTATGGTCGATGCTGTCCCATTCGGGAAACAGTTGCTGATCCCAACCGTTGGTGATATACATTCGATACACTCAAGCGAAATGAGTGGTCGATCATGTGTGGCCGGGTTGCAAGATGTTCTTGTTGAACCCAGTGTATTCCTCTCTAGAGGTACACTAGCGAAAGGTGGTTCCATACCTTGTCATTGTTGGAAATCCATTACCCAATACGTGCTTGTGGTTTTGATTGTATACTATATATGTAGAATGTGTGATGAAAGCGTTTCTGCTGGATGATTATTATATTGTGGTTGATAGAAACTATTATAATATCAATGAGTTTTGATATAAAGATTATTTTGGATTCTCATAAGGGAAAAACCCGTTCCGTTATACGGCGTGGTCTTATGAGATATCGTTTAATGGCTTAGACTGTTTTAAACTGTTTTACTCATACCAGTCCCATGACTGACCTAGAGTTTATTTTGTTTTGTTTTCCCTAAACTCTTGGGTGCCCAATTTTGTACGGGCATTCAAGTAGTCAGGATTTACAGATACTTGAAGAGCTGGAGCAGGAGGCTTCAAAATTATATAGCTATTGTTTTTTTCTACTGTGTTGTAAGTGCTGTACTTTGGAAATGATATGTGTATTCAAGTACATATTTTTATTTCAAAGTTATGTTATGAAATATATTTATTCGTTCCGTTGTGAGATTCGTGTTTACTCTGATGTTGTATGTTTTTCTTCTTCTTCTATTCTAAGTTTCTATCTTATCTATCCTCACCCTCTAATTTCTTTCATTAACTACCGGTATTTTCGATCCTTGGATGTTCGATATGTGTTGTATATCGGATAACCAAGATCGACTTTTTCTAGGACGTTACAATTGCGTTGACCTTTTCTTTTTTCCTTTGGTTGTTAAGCAGGTGTGTCTCTCTTGGGAGATTCAAATCTTCTCGTTGATTTGGTCTTGTGTTCCTCGATGACCTTTGAGTTTGAGAAGCTTGTAGGAGATTCTGCATTTCATGGAACTATTTCTCCAGAGTCTTTATTATGAGTGGATTTATTTTTTGTCCCATATTTTTTGATGGCATTTCCGTCCGCATCATTCGGTTTGGAGGTTGTGCTGGATTAGAGGTTCCGCCTAATTCAACAACGTTTATATTGGATAATGGAGTTATGCTTTCTTCAAGGGTGGTGTCAAGAATTGCTTCTTCATTTATGTTGTTTAACCTTTTTGACTTCACTTTTTCATGTCACTAAACAACAAATTCGCAAAATTATTCTATAATAGAATAAGAAAGACGGAGGTTCATGCCCCTCCCTCTAGCGCCAAAATGTTAACGATAAAAATCGTCAACACCCAATTTAGGAATTAACAACGCATATATGGAAACATTTAAAGGGTAATTGATCTAGAGGGCGCTTGAGGATAACTTTGCCTCACCAAGACCAACCTAACTTTCCGCTTCCTAGATATCAAGTTCCTATGCCTAAAGATTAGTTACTCTTCCTTCAAAAGGTGAGTACCATTCTCACATGACTTAAGGATCAACAGTTACCTTGGGATAATGGCATTATAAGCTTACAGAAGGTAGAGAACCTTGTTACAATAGTGTTCCCTGGATTCAGGATAGAATAATATAATTTTGTTTTGAAGAAACAGGCTAATATACCACAACGGTTATGTTTAGTGACATTTCATAACCTTTAACAACGAAAATGATACTTTCACATCGATCCAGCCAACGAGAAGACTTGATTGTGCCAGTTATCATGTCATAGGACTACAATAGGTCTTTTAGAATGTTGTGCTATGTTAGGTTTATTACAAGAAGACCGAAGCATAAATATGAATCATAAAGGAAAATTCATTGATTTCACTCAATGATTCCCCTTATAATCTGTTGTACTTAAGTCCCTCACATATGAGGTTAGTGGTAACACCCTATAAAATCAATAAGAACACAACATGATTATCGAATGGAGAGTAAGTTTTATTTCGATTTTCCCTTTCCATTTATCATGAGCGTATTATAAGAGACGTGGATATCCCCAATTGAATTTAGAAATTAGGGCTTGAGTTCTCAGAAAATAATACAAGATTGTGGAATGAGAAAAAGTCCCTCCAAAACGTGACCTCTAGGGTCTTATTTATAGAAAATTTGGGCCCCCTTCGGTAGTGGTCCTGTAGGAAGCCCACTTCTGTTTTGAGCCTCCTGTATCGACCCGTTTTTGTGGTCTACGTTGTCTGCTTGGTTTCGATGGTAATCCTCAGTTTGCTCACTGGTTTCTCGGTGTCGATTTTTCCAGTGCTTCTTCCTTTAACCTTGCCCTGTCTTAGGCAATGGCATCGATACCAAGTGTGTTGGTATCGATAACACTCTGCTTGCTCCACTATCTTGTTGTTGGTTTCACACTTCTACTATGGTATCGGTATCGTGCTCCCTGTTCTTCATGTGTGATATTTCCTTTACTGATGCTGATACTTGCTTCTGTTGCTTGGTTTTACTCCTTTATTTAATGCATTAACCTTCGGTATCGTCTCCATGCCTTTCTTTGTGAGCGATATTGCTTCCTCTGACACTGACACTTGGCTCCAATGCTTGGCTTGTTAGCTTTCGGTATCGCTTTAACGCTTTAATCTTGCTTCCTTTGTATTAACTTTAGGCCTCTGCTTCCCTCCTATTGGTACCGAAACTGGATCAACTGCCTCTCCCTTTAGTATCGACACCAAGCCAACTGTTCCCTACATGTTGGTGCCGTTAACATGTTTTCTTCCTACTTATCTTTGTATCGTTATCAAGCAGTGTGATCCTATGTTGGTGTCGATAGAATTCCTACTTTGGTGCTAGCTTCGTTTTCTTGGTACCTACTTTATTATTGACTCTTGTATGATACCCCTTCACCTTAACATGACTTCGATATCGAATTCTGGTAGTAACATACTACAATTAAAGATCACAACGATTGGAATGCTATAAGGGTAGATCCTATATTCGTCAAGGATGGTCGGGTGGAAGTGCCACGTAATATTTGAACTCACTTATTTAAAATATACTTAAGTATGAATTTTTTAAGACATATTAGTTTTTACTAAAAATATGATTTGGTTGGGTTGATTTTATCGTTTAAATGATTAATTTAAGTATGCTTGATTCCATGTTTATGTTTTCATATGATTATCTTAAATATCTATGTGATTTATCATGTTTTTTCTTTATAATATCTTTATATTAAAAGTCGTATTGGAGTAAGTCAATAATATAGTCAATGTATATGTTATAGTTCATATTAAAAATTGTATTTTAGTAAAGTCGGTAATTAAGTCATTTTATTCCTAAGTTATTGTGGTTATTGTTAATGACAAAAGGTGGAAAATATTAAATTTTCACAGATTGGGAGGAAGTACATATTAGGGAGTTATTGAATTTAGAAGTAGTTAAGAGGGAGCCAAGAAGATATTTTGTAAAATGGTTGTCATCATCAAAAAGGGGAAGATTGTTAGTATCATGGATGGTAGTTTTGATGATAATAACCTATGGTAATGAATAGTTTGTATTTATATATATAATAGTTCTTATCCATATATATATATTGTATAGTACAAGATGTTATATAGGATATTATGCAGGAAATTGGTATTCATAACTTTAAGTATCAAGATTGAAGATTTAGATTAATGATTTAAGATTATGAAGACTTATGATAAAGAATTCAAGATATTATGGAGTCAGCTTAGAGATTATGTTAAAACTCAGGTTTGCACTTATTCTGTCTCCATCCATTTTTACAAAATATGTAACAACCCAGATTTTCAGAACCAATTTAAAATTTTTATTTTGGCTATTTTAGTGGATTTTGGATATTTAAAATGATTTATTTTAAATAATAACGACTAAAAATTTAGTTAAATCGAATTTAGAACGTATAAATTTATTTTAATTATAAAACGAGCTTGAAATGGCGCAGTAGTTTGAAATTCAATTTTAAATTTCAAATTAATGTACATAATTCAAAATAAATCGGATTTCAGTGGAACAAGAAATATTTGCATCTGTTTAGCTATATCTTTCTAACGAATGTGAAAAATCCAGATTTCATAATATAAATTGAAAGTTATGTCCAGTTTAAAATTTAAAATTGTAGCTATGGAATTTATATATATTTTAATTATATATAGCCCTTAAAAATAGCCATTTTGCAAACGACCTCCGTTTTCGATGAAACCACATTTATTGGATCCAGAATGTCAAATTATTACTAAATTTCAAAATTCATAATTTTTGGAATTAATATGTGAGCGCAGTGAATGTAAACGTGTTTGGTAATTTCAATTTGAATTTAAT
The DNA here is from genome assembly GCA_030737875.1 of Allium sativum. Classification (NCBI taxonomy): domain Eukaryota; kingdom Viridiplantae; phylum Streptophyta; class Magnoliopsida; order Asparagales; family Amaryllidaceae; genus Allium; species Allium sativum. Next base: position 602,498,115 of record CM060926.1, on the reverse strand, counting down.
CGACTGGAAAATGACCATTTTTCAAACGGCCTCCAAATTCGACATAATTAGTTTTGCTAGGACCGTATCATCAAAAAATAGCTAGATTTATTTTCCTGTAATTTTTGGAGTCAGTATGTGGCCTTGGTAAATTAAAATGTATGTTGAAATCAATTTTGAATGTTATATTAATTTATATTTTAATTTAAAGAAAAAATGAATGAAATAGTCAAATTGGCTTACAGGATATATCCCATTGTGTTCGGAATGAGGGTAATTAGCTAGAAGCGGCAGTTGTTGGGTTCAATTCAGAGTTCGAAAGAAAAAGTAACTTTGTTGAATTTAAAATAATTAAATATATATAATTATATCCTTGGTCAACCCTCCTCTCTCTCATTATCGTTCAAACCATAAAGAGAAAAAAAACAAAACTGCCCGTTGCCCAAGCCCTAGCCCTAGCCCGCCGCCTCCATCATCGCGCCCCCTCCCTCAGCGACGCTGCTGCTCGCGCCTCCCCATCCGATGCCCCTCCGACCACCACCTCCTCTCCAGCGCCCCGTTCAAGAACCCCAGGCCCCAAAACACCCATTCCTCCGCTGCTCCGGCCAACGTGGCGCCGCCGCCGGCCATTGAGCCACCTCTTGACCCTCCAGACTCCATCCGCCACCGCCCCGCCACGTCAGCGCCACCATGGACCCCTCCATTCGCCAAAAATCCGAACTTTATAAATTTCAGTTTTACATTATACCCCCTGACGATTTTCAGCCAATATCTTCCAAACCGTGCCCCTATGGCTAAAACTCCACAGTACCAAAATCGAAGAGCACGATTTTCTCTTTGATTTGAGTATATGGAAGTCATATTTTGGATTGCGGAGTTGTTCAGAAAATGCGTCCAAAGTCTGTTGTCCAAATAATGTCTTTTCGCAAATTCTAGCGAAATGGAGCATTTTCGAAAGAAAGAACGCTAGACGAAAGTTTTCCGGAATGGCCCGTGTAAGCTAGAAAAAAAGACCATGTGAAGATTGGAGCTTGTTTGCAAATTCTGGAACCAGAACAGCAAATCAAAGCGTCAGAAAATAATTGCAGAGTGGATCCTAATGTGAGAACACCTTCTCACTCAAATTATTTTACAGTTAAACATATTCTAGGTTGCAGACGGGGTTTAGTAGCTCCTGACACTATTTATTGTACAATCCATGGTTGTTCGTTTGGATTGTAATATGGAAAAATTGGCTATATTGTATTGAATGGATTTTATTGTGGTTTTATTGATTGGATTGATTATTGTGTATGGTGCGAGCCAGTATCAGGAGAGGGGTAATGCTAGAGATTACTCCGGATCTCACATCGCGCCGTTATAATGCCGAAATTTTCTGAAATGAACTATATAAAAATATTCGTGTGTTGAATAAAATGTTTGAACAATAAAAATATCATTTTATTGAATGTATGAACTATATAAAATAGTCAAGTGTTGAAATAAATATTTTAATGTTAAAAATATAATTTTTAACGTATATATGAACGACATAAAATTCTCCTGAAATGAAAATAAATATTTGTTTACAAATCAAAAGATTTGTTTATGTACACCCATTTAACTGATATTGATTGAGACGATAAATTTTACACATGGCCCAACTACACAAATAATATTCAGTATTTGTTGGTTGAAACTCCATACGGGTACTGGGATGATCTTTGGCGTACAATAATCCCAACAGTTTAGTGGTGTGTCAATCGATTGGTTGATAGGTTGTTGTAAGCGTTAATTATTTATATTTAATGATTATGCAGTTATGTAATGCACTCTGGATGATGGATGATTGGTTATCATTGTTGCTGTATAAATGTGTTGTATGAAATCCATATAACTAACATTATATGGTAGTTGATTGGGTCTGATTCCAATTCAAAAATAACGAACATTTTAAAATAACGAATATTTTAAAATAATATTCTGTAAAGGATTAAAATGTGAATTTGATGTTCGATTTTGGATGGACACGAAAATATTGAAGTATGCGAAGCCGTATTAATTAGATATGCGCCATTTTAATGCGAACGATATTTATATCAATTTTATTCATTTTTATAATGAATATAGAAAAGGAAACGATTTCAAAATCTGATATTTTGAAAATATTATCATTTAAATATTATAATGATAAGGAGAATTCAATTTTGATTTAAAATTGAAATAAAAGTGGGAATCAGTTTTAAAATGAACTTATAAAATACATTTTGAACGAAATATATTATATATACATATATTAATGGCTTTAATAGAACGAGCCGCGACCGTTTGCGAATTTCGACCATTGATTTCAAATTGACATTACGGGAGATTCGACCGTCAGATTCTCCTAAACCCGGAACCGTTGGGTACGTACCGAAAAGAGATTTCCAATGAATATAAGAAATTTTAAATCTAACGGTTGGATTTGGAATTTTGACCAGATCAATTTTAGAAATGGTCGCTATGAATGCAGTTCAGTGGCCGTTATTGGATACCGAATGTACGAGGCCTTGATAAAATCAGTAAAAATATTAATAATTTGTGTAAAATCATAATAAATGATTTGGAAAGAATTTTGATGAAAAATTCCATGTTTGTAAAGATAAAAAAAATATTTTTATCAAAATGAACTAGTTAATAATTAGGAAGATAATCCAATGTTTTTAAATAAATAAATTGGATTTGTGAATGGTTTTAATCTAACCAAAATTTTCCAATGTATGAATTGGAATGGATTTGAATAGAAATCATCTTTGGGAGATTTCGATATTGGATTCCGGGACTATATGAATATTGTGGAGGAATTTGGAAGATAGATATATATCGTTATTTCCCATACGATATGTGTTGGTTTCAAAATTTGATATTGAACATAAGCCAATATAATTTCTGTTTAGAGCCTTATATTTAATATCGAATTGGATTTTGGGTTTATTGTGAATGGTGTCTTCAGTAACACTATTCTTAAACCCCGTGTGAAAATAGTAAATCTTTTAATTATGGTTATTGGAGTTTCCAATTATATTAAGTAATTAGAATAAAATGGAATATGAATTGGGATTATTGTGAACTGTGTTTTTAACGAGATTCATACTTTAACCCGATTAACAGTGAAATGCGATTTGGAATATATAAATCTTTTATTAAGATTTAATGGAAAATTTCCAAAGTAAAGTTTTCTAATTTAATATATTAAATTAGAATTGAATGGAATTCGACTTAGTGATAATCGAAGTGAGCTTCTGTGGTCGAAGACTGTTACTATATATGGAATTTAAAAGGCTTGGTTACTACTCCATTTATATTATTAGTCGGATAGGAAAATTGATATAGATTATAAATTAATCTGTTTTCCGTGAAGATTCCATGGTTAATGGAATGTGATTTTGGGTTTATCGTAAACTGTGTTTTAAATGACATTGCTTCTTTAACCCAGTTAAAGACAGGATTACATGTCTAACATTGTATTTCGAACTATATTGATTGATTTCTATTAAATATATATCTGTTTGGTGGCGGAGAATTTATTCTCTTGCTTAACACCCTTCCCTGGGACGTTTGAGCTTAAAGGTTATATATTGGTAGAAATCCGTGGTACGGTGTAGATTTCGAGTGTGGCATGTTTGATTTCCCAAAGTTAAATAATCATTGAGTAATGATTTATGAGATTAAAACTAAGTGAAATTTTAATGAATCTTTACTTAGATTAAAATGAGAATGTGATAATTTAAATTATCAAATTTGGGAAATGATTGAGAATGGAGTACCACCGGTTTTTACTCCAGGCGATAGTTAAATCTTTAATTAGATTTGAATGTGAAATGGTAATAAATTTTACTAATAACACTGTGGTGTTAGATATGGAATATTACCAGTGTGGCTCCATGTGATGAATAGGTTGGGATTGGGAAATAAAACAAATGATTACTTCAGTAAGGTGCGCTAATCCCGATTAGTTTGGAAAACCTTAATTTGGTTTAAATTGTGAGAAGAATATTTGAATAAAAGAATATTCTAGACTGGAATGAGGCGTATGCTGTGTTTTTAAATCACTTGATTATAAGATACGTGAATTATTCGGAAAGGCCGGGTTTATACCCATTCTGAATAATTGATTTGACGATAAATCAACAATGAAGACGGTGGTTAAAGACCGAATATCTTCACATCGTTTGGATGATTACTGATGTCTTGATTGGGTTGTACACCCAAGACAAGGTAATAAGTGGTGATCGTTCAGACGTACTTGGAGATCGACCGGATATGTGAGGACCTCTCTCCTGTATTGGACATACGGGATGAGTTAAAAGATGCCTCTGGTTTCGTTCAGACCCAGAATGAACTTGTAATGGATGTGTGTCTGACATTGGATTTTATTCTGTGTTGATTGATTTCTATTAAATATATATCTGTTTGGTGGCGGAGAATTTATTCTCTTACTTAACACCCTTCTCTGAGACGTACGTACTTAGCGGTTATATATTGATAGACATCAGTTGCATGGCATGAATTGTCAATGTGGCATGCTGAGATGCAAATGATCAATGATTTTGTTGAAAAGCAGAGTCTTGTGGTTGATGATCAAAGCAAGGCTTTAAATAGCATAACTTTGTGTATAACACTAATTCACGAGCCTCACACCTCGGTATGAGTAAAAAAGGGATGAGGACGGCAGGGAGGACACGTCGTTTCTTTCTAGGTATGGGTTGTGTCATGGTATGGAGCCCAGACATTTATTTTTACCTATATGGATGATGGATTGCGAGGTGCCTCAGATATTTGTCCCTAGTGGCCATGTGATAGGTTATATAAGACCGGGAAACGTGTGTTCAGGAATATTAATCCATAAAAGTAAGGGTGGACCGGCCCTGCTGCTAACCAGGGTTCGCTGCGGAGGATCCTGAGCCATTTGCTAGAGTGTCTCGAAGCCGGTGAGGATGATCCCTTGCCTCGACTCATATATGGAAATCCAATTTCCAATACAGCATTTTTCGGTTTTAGTTGTAAAACCTAGTATGACGACATAGTATATGGTAGCTATGCCGTCTATGATTGATACATTTATATTTGAAGTTGTTTGATACACTATTCACTTATAGCAATATCAAAATGATTTGTTTTTAAACGTACCAAGCATGTTTGGCTATTATAAGGTAAAACTCTATCCTCTGGCTTGCGTTGCATTGTGTGATGGAACCTAAGTCTTATAATAGCTCCATTTTTCCAAAAAAGCATTACGCTATTTGTTTTATGCACTGGTATTCTTAGGAGAAAACCTGTTACGTGTTATACGGCGTGGTCCCTTGATTTTCTTTACTTTTAAAGTAAACATTTAATAACTGTTTTAGTTCTCACGTCAGTCCCATGACTGACCTAGAGTTTATTGTTTTTAACCTAAACTCTGGGTGCCTATATTTTCCACATGGGCAGCTAGTGGTTTTGGTTTTGCATATATTATTTTCCCAGGATCCTGAATTTACATTTGGAACTATATTCGGAAAGCTTTATATCCGTGTATCTCTTTCAGTTGTGTTATGTATTATTTTTCCACTGCTTTGTAATTTAAATCTCTAATATTTTTCTGATGTATATTATTTATTCATACTCTGTTATATTCTTGCACTCTGATGTAATTGTTGTAACAACAATGAAGTGTTCTTCTGTTTGTGTTCGGAATTGTCCTATTCTCAACTCAATCCTAGCTTTCTCGAAGGGGGAGTTTGGTTCGTTTCAACATGGTATCAGAGCTCTGGCTTACAGAGCTAGAGATCAAGACACATTAGAACCAAACGAAATAATTCATCAGAGATTGGATTAGCAATATCCAATAAGAACGACTCGTTAGAGATAGGGTTTGTAATGCCCTAGAACGAGTGTAAAGAGTGTTATTTTTAAAATAAAAACGAAAACAAATTTTGATTTGAAAATTATATCATATTATACGTATTGGAGTAATTTATTTTGAATATACATCTGATCCACATGTATCCGAAGTCTCAAATATACTGGATGGATATAGAATCACACTCTAGTTGCTCGGTGATAATTCTGATAATGCTACAGCATTATCAGTATTTATTTTCGAGTGCCGAAAGTGGGATATCTATATATTTCCAATTGACTGGTGTGAGAACCAAAATTAGATAAGGTTTATTGTTATGATTTGACACTAAAAATATGATTTTTGAATATATTAAAGATATATGATTGAAAAGCTATTCAACTAATTGATTGCTGGTTGTGTTTTATGATAATTAGTTTGACTAATTAAAAATATTTGAACGATAAAGCCAATATGTAAATGAAAGGTAAATTTAGCCAAATTGAAATAAATATTGAACTGAAATGAAATTTGATTAGAATAACATACATGTACATATATATAATTGAACAGGTCATAGCATGGAAGCTAAGAAGAGGAATAAAATTGTATGCCTGACAAATAGGTACATGTTTACTGTATTTCTTGGATTTTGATGATTTTATGAGCCGTTTGGCTTTTTCTTTTTCTTTTGGATTGATGAGGGCCCTGTGAGGCAAGTTGTGGTTTTAAATGTAACACCCCATAATTCTGTTAATATTAATATTCACAAATTAAAGAATAACTAATCTCAGACGTGAGAATTGTGGGAAACGGGTTGCGCCATTGTGTTCGTCTCGGAATTCTGGTTGAAATAGAGTCCGAGTTTGCGTGAATTGGACTTCGTATGAAGAAGTTATGGCCATCGGAAGTTTCAGAAAATTCAAAACAGATTTCAGAAATTTAAAATTCAAAATTCGAAGTCAAACAGGCTAGGCGGGAAAATTCCTGCCCAGCACCCCAGGTCGACTGGGGAGTCGACACCCCCCAGGTCGACTGGGCAGTCGACCTGGGTGTCGACCTGTCCAGGCGGCTAGGGTTTGGCTGATGTGTCTTTAGGTCTGAGTTGGCAAATTAGACGGTTCAGTTTAGTTCTGAGTTGATCTGACGGTCTAAATAAACCCTAAACTCTATAAATACCTAGGTAGTCTCTCACTCTAATTCACATGAAAAATAGAATTGCCACCGTCATACCGCCGCCATGGAACTCCGTCTAGCCGCCGCCAACTAAGAAGGAAGAAAGCTAATCAAAACCCTAATTCTACTCAACTCTAAAGCAAATCAAGACTCTCTTTCTCTTCTAATTGTGAGTATGATGATCTTAACAAGATTATTATTAAACTAATTAGATTAAGTTATGAATGGATTATAAGTGAATGATGTGGATTGTCATATATGTTGTTGTAAACCTCATGCTATCATGTATGTTGTAAATCCTATGTTATGTGATGATGATATCCTATATGTTGTAAATCATGCTATGATGATATTGTATATGTTATAATTTTCTATGCTAAGTTGTGATAAATCATACATGTTATAAAGTCATGATGTTATTATCCATGCTAATTAGTTCATGTTAATCAAATCATAATGTTTGGGCTATGTTGATCTATATGACAAATCACATATGCAAGTTTAGATTGATTAGTAAAGATTATGAACATATGCCATGAGATCTATTTAGATCTAGAATTATGATATCTAGAATTATGCTATGACATATGTGAATTCTATGTATTAGATGCTAGTTCACACCATCATTATGTTGCATAAAACCCCATATGCAAGTTTATACATGAATTTGGGTAATGATCATATCATGTAAATTGTGACATTTAACAAGTTGACACCTTTAGATCCTTAACATGTGTAGTTTTATGCAAGTTTCACCCCTATTATGAATAGATTATTTTATTTGTCTATATGTTGTGATAATTTATCTTTGTGCTATGAGTTAGACTATTTGAGTCTAACGTACATTTTGCGTCAAATAAGCGAACGTATAACGTGGGGTAGGGGTAGTATTAAGGATTTAATATTAAGAAGTTGGGGTGCAATTGATATGATTTTGCATGCCATGAATGGATGGCCATAATTGAGTCAATTATGGACATCATTAAAAGTAGACTTAATTAATAATTTGAATAGGGAATTATTAAAACTGGGGTAAAAGATTATAAGTGTTAATCAATACTTAGGACACGAGGTTGGACTCGTTTGTGACGTAAACCCGCCCGGACCTGCCCGGCAAATCCAGTGGTCACAAATGTCAGCCCAATGTGAGAGGTCCTAGGCCCAAATTAAAGCATAATAGTTGTAAAGACACGAGGTTAGACTCTTTTATGGTGTAAGACTGCCCGGACCCGCCCGGCAAATCCAGCTGCCATAAATGCCAGTCAAATGTGAGAGGTCTTTATGAGGTTATGGCCTGAATGAATTAAGAAATACTTAACCAGATAAACATGTAAGGTGGGACATGGGGGTTAAGTAAGTGCCTTGGGTGGCATGAGGAATCTAGTGGGTGCCCTTAGTGGCATGTGAAATACGATTAGTAAGACTTAACCAAACACACATGTAAATGAACATGACTAAGAGGGTTAAGTGGGATGTACTAGTGGACAAGCTTAGGTTGGTAGCTTGTGGGGGCCCATTTCAACCAGTAACCCAAACGTATCTTTGTGGGCTCGACCCAAGTCGAGGACGGGACACGCATACTGGGTTTGACTATAAGAGGCCAAAACGGGGAGCGGTGGCAACGCAAGTCCAACGGGTTTCATATGCGTGTGTGGACCCGGGCTGGTAGGTAAGACGTTGTTGCATCGTGTAGGTATAAGCCGTGCATTCTCAAGTTGTATCGGGTTGCCACTTTAGGGGAGTAATTCACCTTACTATGGGGCCAACACGGGTATCTACGAGTAGGGAGCCGATCAAAAGTGGGTAGTAGGGTACACCTAGCGGAGATAGGGGCAGACGACACCAATGTAGTCAGCTAGGGGTACGCAAGGCTATTTATATAATTTCTGTGTAAAGCAAGCGGGATCAACCTTTAGGGTGACTGGTGCGGTGCAGTGTAGTAATTATTCGCTAGTAATTAGGTGTGCCTTTAACGTTATCTTTATCTGCTCTTCCATACCCAATAGTTCATAGACATTTCCTTGTTTTCCAGCTTATGCCTTAGTCTAGTTATTTTGGTAATAGTATTGTTAGAATTATCATACTCGCCAGACATTGTGTCTGACCCCTCCATTTCTATCCTTTTTTCCCCCTCCAGGCCCTCAGGTTGGGCCCAGTTCTAGTGGAGCATGATTGGATTGCTTCATCTCTCTTTGGAAAGCTTGGACCGTTGAAGTAAAGTCCAGCTTGTTATCTTCTTTAATGGCTATTTATGTAATGGGATTATGTATTTTGTTTTATCAAGATGGATATTGTACTTGACTCTGATTTATGGTCTTATGATGTAACAAACATGTTTAAATTCCGCTGCAATAAAATGAAGTTTTAGATTTCCAAGTACTACTTATTATCTGTCTTGTTGTAATTTTTCTGTTCTATATTCACTTAAAACCTCCATGGAAGTTAATGCATTCCCTTTGTGAGTGACATTAATGGACGTGGGGTGTTACACGTGGTATCAGAGCTTAAGGTTACCAGAACAGATAATTTTTTTAGAAAAACTATTTTTCTAAAGTATTTTTGGAAGAAGTGTTTTCAAAAACATGTCTTAATGAGTGATTTAAAGAGGAAAGTTTTTATGAAAAACATAATCCCCAATAGCCATATCGTTATCTTTCGAATTCTCCATTTTGAATCTTTCCTTTTTCGTTTCAGCATGGCTGAAGATTTTAACCTTCCGGATGGTGTAACGATACCAGGATGGTATAGGAGGCTATTAGAGGCTAGGGCCGCTGCAGGTCCAGCCAATGTTCCTCCACCACCAGTTGCACCCGTTCCTCCTCCTCCTCCTCCTCGCGTTGATACTTTTGCAAAGACGTGCAAGGAATTTAAGGCTATGGGTGGAAACCCTTTCAAGGGTCAGAAACGTTTGTGGAAGCTAGATATTGGCTTAAGGAGGTGGAAGAATTGCTAGAAATCTTTGAAGTAGAAGAAGGAAAGTTAAATTAGCAGCTTGGTTAATGAAGGGAGAGGCCTCGTTTTGGTGGGAGGTCACTAATGGGGAGCGTCCTGTTGATTCTTGGGCGGATTTCAGGCGTAGGTTTGAGGCAAAGTTTGTCTCAAGGGCAGAAGAGAATCTATATATGGAAAGGTTCTTGACATTAAAGCAAGGAAGCTCATCAGTGAAAGAATATGTCAACAAATTTAATCAGTTAGCAAGGTTTGGCTTGGACTTAGTGAACACGCCGGAGAAGAAGGCTCTGAGGTTCGTTAATGGACTGAATGAACCGTTGCAAAGGTTGGCTATGACCCACATCCCTATGGGGGCCACCTTTGAGAAGCTAGTAGACATGGCACTCATGCACGAGGAGAAAGGCACTAAAGCTGATAAGGCACCCGAGAAGAAAGGGGATCATAAGAAACCACAACAGTAAAACAAGAAGGGTGGTAAAGACAATAATGGCAAGGGAAAGAAGAAATGCTTTAACTGTGGGACACCAGGCCATTTCAGCAAGGATTGCCGAAAGAAAAAGAAGACTGGCTGTTTTCACTGTGGTGAAGCGGGACATCTAGTGAAGGACTGCCCAAAGAAGGGGCAGAGGGCAGGGTCTACCTCGGGAGGACAGGTGCAGGCTCTTATGGCACCAGGGAAGGCAAGGGGACAAGTTCAGGCTCTAGCAGTCCCACCGCTGCAAGAACGAGGTAGAACCATTTCTGTTGAAAGCTTAGTTTTTCTGTTTGATCACCATGTCTGTACTTTATTCGATTCGGGCGCATCAGATTCGTTTATCTCTACATCATTAGTTGAATCACTGCACTTAAACACCAGTTTAGTAGAGGATCCCTTTGTTGTTTCGAATCCAATTGGGGGCTCAGCTTATTTGTCCATGATGTGTTTGGATTTGAAAATTTCTATACTTAGCGTTGAGTTTAGATGTGATGCTTATGTTTTGGGCTTCACGGGCTATGGGCTAATTTTAGGAATGGATTGGTTATACAAAAATGGGGCCGTTCTTGATTGTGAAAGGAGAGTACTTAGGCTCAAGGCTCGCCTTAGCAACACTCTCGAAATCTTTTGTAATCCCATAGATTCCGTTATGCTAAGTTATCTAGAATCACTAGACGCGTCGGTGGAAAATCTACGATCTGTTAGAGTGGTCCGAGAATACTCGGATGTGTTTGAGGAGGCGTAGGGCTTGCCTCCAAGGCGGGAGATAGATTTTCGAATATATCTTGTGGATAATGCAAAACCAGTATCTTTGCCAGTACGCCACATGGCTCCTCGTGAAAGGAGGGAACTCAATAAGCAAGTGAAGGAGTTGCTTGAGAAGGGGTTCATAAGACGAAGTATACCAGAGTGGGGTGCTCCAGTAGTATTTGCCACGAAGGCGGATGGGTCCCTTAGACTTTATGTGGACTATAGAGAACTTAATAAGCTTACTAAGAAAAACAGATACCCACTGCCGAGGATTGACGATCTCTTCGATCAGTTAGTTGGCGCCTCAGTGTTTTCGCAGTTGGACTTAGCCACTTGTTTCCATCAGTTGAGAGTGGCTGAGGATAACATTGACAAGACTGCCTTTAGGACTCCGGACGGTTTCTATGAATGGATAGTGATGCCCTTCGGTTTGACAAACGCCCCCGCATACTTTGTTGATTTGATGAGTAGGGTGTTTAGGGAGTACCTTAACAAATTCGTGGTAGTCTTTGTAGATGACATCTTGATCTTTTCTAAGAATGAAGAAGAGCATGCCCTACATCTTAGGGAAGTGTTGGAGACCCTACGAGCGCATAACCTTAAAGCTAAATTTTCTAAGTGTCACTTCTGGAGGAAGGAAGTACGATTCCTAGGGCACGTGGTTTCCAAAGAAGGGATAGCTGTGGATCCCGCGAAGGTGGTGGCCATCCAACATTGGAAGGTCCCTAAAAATGCTACCGAAGTGAGAAGTTTCTTGGGGTTGGCTAGCTACTATAGGAAGTTTATCAAAGACTTCGCAAAGATATCAGCTCCATTGACACGCCTGACGAAGAAGAACCTAGTTTTCACATGGGACGTAGAATGTGATGATGCGTTCCAACGTTTGAAGAGAGCTTTGACTTCAGCCCCAGTCTTAGTATTGCCAGACGGGAGTAAGCCGTTTACTGTTTATACCGATGCTTGTGGGACAGGACTAGGCGCAGTCTTAATGCAAGAGGGTAGGGTAATAGCCTATGGTAGAAGGCAGTTGAGAGCGCATGAGAAAAATTACCCTACACATGACCTAGAGTTGGCCGCTATTGTATTCGCGCTTAAGTCTTGGCGTCATTATCTTCTTGGCAAGAAATTCGAATTATTCAATGATCACAAATCGCTAAAATACTTATTCTCTCAGAAGGACTTGAACTTAAGGCTGCAAAGGTGGATGGAGTTCTTAGCATCTTACGACTTCGAGATAGCATATACCCCTGGCAAGGGTAACGTAGTGGCCGATGCCTTAAGTAGAAAAAGATTATCCTTAAGTCCTTTGTTTGTTGAGCGGCGAAACATAGAATTCATTTCGATGTTTGATTTTAGACCTTCCGTTGACTTTGTACCCGGTTTGCTAGTCTCCTTGGAGGTCAGACCTACGCTTTTGGGACGGATTGGCGAGGCACAGCGAGACGATCCACAGTTGGTTGAGTTAGTAGAAAAGCTCAAAAGAGGGGAGTCATCAAGCCATCTCCGTAGGTATACCCTAGATGATAAGGGTTGGTTACGTAGGGATAGTAGACTTTATGTACCTCGAGACGAAGGTTTGAGGACGGCTATTCTTGATGAAGCACATCATTCAAAGATGACCATTCATCCCGGCGGGGACAAGATGTACAAAGACATGAAGCGCGTTTTCTTTTGGGCCAGTATGAAGAGAGGGATGTGGCCGAGTATGTCGCTAGATGCTTGGTGTGCCAACAAGTAAAAGCGGAGCAAAAGAAACCCGGTGGGTTGCTTCACCCATTGGAGGTTCCATTATGGAAGTGGGAAATTGTCTCGATGGACTTTGTGGATGGATTACCGCGATCAAGGAAGGCTAATACGGGGATTTGGGTTATAGTAGATAGACTTACTAAGAGCGCCCATTTCATTCCCATGAAGAGTAAGAGGACTGCTCCATGGTTAGCTTCTGTATATGTTCGAGAGATAGTTCGTTTGCACGGTGTTCCTTCTAGCATAGTGAGCGACCGCGATCCTATTTTCACTAGCGAATTTTGGAGAAGCTTGCAAGAGGCGGTAGGGACTCAGTTATGTTTGAGCACCGCATATCATCCTCAGACGGACGGCCAAACCGAGAGGGTGAATCGTATTCTAGAGGATCTTTTGAGGCTATGTATCCTAGACTTTGGGGGTACATGGGAAGAGCATCTTCCATTGGTAGAGTTCGCGTATAATAATAGCTTTCAGTCCTGCATTGGCATGGCACCTTTCGAAGCTCTTTATGGACGACCTTGTCATTCACCTACATGTTGGTGGGAATCTACGGATAAGATCTTACTTGGGCCCGATATGATTAGGGAGACTTCAGAGAAGATCGACTTGATTCGAAGGAGGATGAAAGCAGCGCAAGATAGGCAGAAATCTTATGCGGATAAGAGGAGAACAGATCTTGAGTTTGAAGTTGGGGACATGGTCTTTATCAAAGTGTCTCCATTACGGAACGTTGTTCGCTTTGGGTCCGTTGGGAAATTAGCACCAAGGTTCGTAGAGCCGTTTCCTATTAAGGAGAAGATTGGACAGATGGCATATAGAGTGGAGTTGCCTGAGGGACTTAGTGGTGTACACGACGTATTCCATGTGTCACATTTGAGGAAGTGCTTGCACGAGACCGTGGAAGTGGTAGAGCCGAGCTTGCTTAGAGAGGTGGAGATAGAGCGTGATGCGATGATTCGACGAGCTCCTACATGCATTCTTGGGTCGGAGATCAAGAATCTGAGAAATCGCGAGGTCAAACTAGTCAAAGTACAATGGGGAGATGATGAGAGCAACACTACTTGGGAGACGGAAGAAAAGATGCGTTCGTTGTCCCCTTTTCTTTTTTAGGGTATGTCCTTTAATTTCTCCTTTATCGCTTATCTTGTACTTATCTTATCTTTAGAGTATCCTCTCGCTAGTATCCTTGACCTTTAGTTAGGATAATTCTGTGGTTGAAACATGTGTTCGAGACATGTTATGTATGATGGATGCAAAGTGGATGCAAGTGTTTGCTAGTGGTTGCTCGTGGATGCATATACACACACTATTAGGCACTAGATCGGCTCAGTCACTTCATACTGCATATTGCATATAAATGGCTGTATTTAGTAAAATGGATGTATAATGATTGTACTATCATATGGATACCGCATTTTGGTGAATGGTTGTGCACGCGTGTAGAAATAATATGTAGCATTAAGGAACTTTTGCATACATAATGGACGCATTGCACTATCATGATTTGCATTAAGGAGGTCAACTGAATCAGTGGACCGCCTGATTTTGCATTAGATATGGACATATACACACACTGTGCATTTAAACATGAAAGCATTAGAAGTCTATAAGGACAATGGATGCCTGTGTTTGGTGGTTGAGTAGATGGACGATTGGATGTTCGGATATACATTCTTCTTGACTTAAAGATTTTGGGGTCGAAATCCTTTAAGGAGGGGAGAATGTAACACCCCGTAATTATATTAATATTAATATTAATATTCACAAATTAAAGAATAACTAATCTCAGATGTGAGAATTGTGGGAAATGGGTTGCGCCATTATGTTCGTCTCGGAATTCTGGTTGAAATAGAGTCCGAGTTTGCATGAATTGGACTTCGTATGAAGAAGTTATGGACATCGGAAGTTTCAGAAAATTCAAAACAGATTTCAGAAATTTAAAATTCAAAATTCGAAGTCAAACATGCTAGGCGGGAAAATTCCCGCCCAGCACCCCAGGTCGACTGGGGAGTCGACTGGGCAGTCGACACCCCCCTAGGTCGACTGGGCAGTCAACCTGGGTGTCGACCTGTCCATGCGGCTAGGGTTTGGCTGATGTGTCTTTAGGGCTAAGTTGGCAAATTAGACGGTTCAGTTTAGTTCTGAGTTGATCTGATGGTCTAAATAAACCCTAAACTCTATAAATACCTAGGTAGTCTCTCACTCTAATTCACATGAAAAATAGAATAGCCACCGTCATACCACCGCCATGGAACTCCGTCTAGCCGCCGCCAACTAAGAAGGAAGAAAGCTAATCAAAACCCTAATTCTACTCAACTGTAAAGCAAATCAAGACTCTCTTTCTCTTCTAATTGTGAGTATGATGATCTTAACAAGATTATTATTAAACTAATTTGATTAAGTTATGAATGGATTATAAGTGAATGATGTGGATTGTCATATATGTTGTTGTAAACCTCATGCTATCATTTATGTTGTAAATCCTATGTTATGTGATGATGATATCCTATATGTTGTAAATCATGCTATGATGATATTGTATAGGTTGTAATTTTCTATGCTAAGTTGTGATAAATCATACATGTTATAAAGTCATGATGTTATTATCCATGCTAATTAGTTCATGTTAATCAAATCATAATGTTTGGGCTATGTTGATCTATATGACAAATCACATATGCAAGTTTAGATTGATTAGTAAAGATTATGAACATATGCCATGACATCTATTTAGATCTAGAATTATGACATCTAGAATTATGCTATGACATATGTGAATTCTATGTATTAGATGCTAGTTCACACCATCATTATGTTGCATAAAACCCCATATGCAAGTTTATACATGAATTTGGGTTATGATCATATCATGTAAATTGTGACATTTAACAAGTTGACACCTTTAGATCCTTAACATGTGTAGTTTTATGCAAGTTTCACCCCTATTATGAATAGATTATTTTATTTGTCTATATGTTGTGATAATTTATCTTTGTGCTATGAGTTAGACTATTTGAGTCTAACGTATATTTTGCGTCGAATAAGCGAACGTATAACGTGGGGTAGGGGTAGTATTAAGGATTTAATATTAAGAAGTTGGGGTGCAATTGATATGATTTTGCATGCCATGAATGGATGGCCATAATTGAGTCAATTATGGACATCATTAAAAGTAGACTTAATTAATAATTTGAATAGGGAATTATTAAAACTGGGGTAAAAGATTATAAGTGTTAATCAATGCTTAGGACACGAGGTTGGACTCGTTTGTGACGTAAACCTGCCCGGACCCGCCCAGCAAATCCAGTGGTCACAAATGTCAGCCCAATGTGAGAGGTCCTAGGCCCAAATTAAAGCATAACAGTTGTAAAGACACGAGGTTAGACTCTTTTATGGTGTAAGACTGCCCGGACCCGCCCGTCAAATCCAGCTGCCATAAATGCCAGTCTAATGTGAGAGGTCTTTATGAGGTTATGGCCTGAATGAATTAAGAAATACTTAACCAGATAAACATGTAAGGTGGGACATGGGGGTTAAGTAGGTGCCTTGGGTGGCATGAGGAATCTAGTGGGTGCCCTTAGTGGCATGTGAAATACGATTAGTAAGACTTAACCAAACACACATGTAAATGAACATGACTAAGAGGGTTAAGTGGGATGTACTAGTGGACAAGCTTAGGTGGGTAGCTTGTGGGGGCCCATTTCAACCAGTAACCCAAACGTATCTTTGTGGGCTCGACCCAAGTCGAGGACGGGACACGCATACTGGGTTTGACTATAAGAGGCCAAAACGGGGAGCGGTGGCAACACAAGTCCAACGGGTTTCATGTGCGTGTGTGGACCCGGGCTGGTAGGTAAGACGTTGCATCGTGTAGGTATAAGCCGTGCATTCTCAAGTTGTATCGGGTTACCACTTTAGGGGAGTGATACACCCCACTGTGGGGCCAGCATGGGTATCTACGAGTAGGAAGCCGATCAAAAGTGGGTAGTGGGGCACACCTAACGGAGATAGGGGCAGACGGCACTTATGTAGTCAGCTAGGGGTACGCAAGGCTATTTATATAGTTTCTGTGTGAAGCAAACGGGATCAACCTTTAGGGTGACTGGTGCGGTGCAGTGTAGTAATTATTCGCTAGTAATTAGGTGTGCCTTTAACGTTATCTTTATCTGCTCTTCCATACCCAATAGTTCATAGACATTTCCTTGTTTTCCAGCTTATGCCTTAGTCTAGTTATTTTGGTAATAGTATTGTTAGAATTATCATACTCGCCAGACTTTGTGTCTGACCCCCTCCATTTCTATCCTTTTTCCCCCTCCAGGTCCTCAGGTTGGGCCCAGCTCTAGTGGAGCTTGATTGGATTGCTTCATCTCTCTTTGGAAAGCTTGGACCGTTGAAGTAAAGTCCAGCTTGTTATCTTCTTTAATGGCTATTTATGTAATGGGATTATGTATTTTGTTTTATAAAGTTGGATATTGTACTTGACTCTGATTTATGGTTTTATGATGTAACGAACATGTTTAAATTCCGCTGTAATAAAATGAAGTTTTAGATTTTCAAGTACTACTTATTATCTGTCTTGTTGTAATTTTTCTGTTATATATTCACTTAAAACCTCCATGGAAGTTAATGCATTCCCTTTGTGAGTGACATTAATGGACGTGGGGTGTTACATTAAAGGTCTCCCCGTACAAAAGAGGTTATGGCTAAATTTTTCGAAAATTTAGGGTGTTAGCCAAAGTTTTTAGAAATTAGAAAATTCTTAGACACTGAAAAGTTGAAGAATGAAAACCAGAATGAAAGTTGAGTTGGTTAATTAAACAACTTTCAGCTCCGTTCCTTTTCGAGGCCGAAAAGATTTTAAGTGGGGGAGATTTTAACAACCCGGATTTTCAAAACCA
Organism: Allium sativum; assembly: GCA_030737875.1. Taxonomy (NCBI): domain Eukaryota; kingdom Viridiplantae; phylum Streptophyta; class Magnoliopsida; order Asparagales; family Amaryllidaceae; genus Allium; species Allium sativum. The sequence goes on along the minus strand of CM060926.1, from coordinate 602,480,297 downwards.
ATTTAAATTTTTTATTTTGGCTATTTGAAACACCCCACCTCCGTTAAGGTCACTCTCAAAGGGAATGCCCTAATTTTGGTGGAGGTTTATAAGTATATGTCACAGATATACAAGACAGATATAATAACACATATTTTTGAACAGCGGAAAACAACAACTTTTATTTCTTCAAAATACGTGTTACACAAACCATGCCATAATACTTCCCAAAATCATAACTGTCTTGATTACATTATTTAAAGAAGCATGAAGAAAACATAAATAAACTGCAAAAGTCCCCTAATTGCTGTCCAAAGCCATAGTCCAAAACGGAAAAGATCCAAGCAATACATTCTTTCTCTTCAAGCTGGATGTGAAAACTGATCAAGCTGCGGTATTCCCTCCCTGAGAACCTGGGGGGGGGGGGGAACGAAAGAAAAAGAGGCGAAAGGAAAAGGGTCAGTCATAAAGACTGAGTAAGTTCTAGTGACTTTCAGTGTAGAAACGGTTAAAACAACCTGTCATGTATGAACTGGAACTAAACTTAAGAATGGTGTCAAGGTGAACAAGATAGACTAAGGTGATCAGGATAAGTCATGACAAGTCAAGTAAAGCATCACATGTTCGAGATTCGTTGCATCGACTGTACTAGTATACTAAGCCCATATCACAAGTTAATCACGAAATAAATCCCACGACCCAATATCATGAAATGACCCTGAAACGGGGTCTGACCCAAGTACGGGGTCCTACGGAGCGTTTATCTAGTCGATCGGCTCCCTACAAGTTCTAGCTCGTCAAGTGTCTGTGTCATACGGCTAATCACGAATGTAGTCACCTGTGCTGGGTCCACCTTCGGGTGTATCAGCCCTAGGGTGTCGACCTCTGACACGATTCAAGATGCACAGATAAATCTACTAATACCCAGTGTCTGCCCCGGAATACGTGCACGACCGTAGTCCACCGAACCTACACTGGCGTACCCCACTACCGTCGTTCACCTCTTACAATCAGCCCAGTAATCGTGCCACACCCGGCCTAGCCCCAGGGTACCTTGATACATCTAGAGGGTTATTGCTGAAAAGGGTCGTGTCTAGGGTTTCGCCTAACAGATTAGGTCATGTAATTCGTGACCTAACCCGCCTAACCGATTAAGTCATGTAATTAGTGACTTAATCCTTTTCCAGTCTAGTCATGTCAAGGTGGTTAAGTATGTCATTTTAGTTCGCGACTTAACCCGCCTACGTGTCATGTCAAGTTGGCTAAGTGTTGTCGTTTCCAGTTCATGACTTAGCCCTACAAACCGTGTTCAAGTTGGTTAAGTTGTCTTTTCATGTTCATGACTTAACCCTAATTGGCATTAATTGATTCGTTAATGCACCGAACCACTCACATTGGATCCTGTTGTTCGTAGCCACTGGATTTGCCGGGCCGTTCCGGGCAGGTTTACGCTACGAACTCAACCCAACCTCGGGTTTCAAGCGCGATGTGACCAACTACCCACATTGGATCCTATTGTTTGTAGCAACTGGATTTGCCGGGCGGTTCCGGGCAGATTTACACTACAAACTCAACCCAACCTCGAGTTGGCCACTTTCTTGTTTTCTAAAGTCATGCCCATGTTCTTATCAGATTTTGCGATATTTCCATAGCATGTTCATATGTCAATTTCGTGCCCAACTAAGGCATGTTTTAAGGTCAAGTTATGGCATGGTTCAAGTCAAGTTTTCGTGCCATATTTCATGTTCTACTTATGCCAAATTTCACAGTTTGTGCTTATAATTAATTCAAGTTTTGCCTATTCTACCCAATCGTATCCCCAACGTATATAAACGTACTTCGTTCACAAGCATAAACAATTCAAGAGATAAAGGGGAATAACACTAAACATGTGATAGGCATATGTGACAATTCCAACATCACTTGCATAATAAACAGGTTATAACATATCACATAGTTTCAATACTAGCATGATGATAATTTGGCATAGTAATGATTCCAACTTAATTTAACATGATGATTTTAACTTTACATCATAGGCATAATAATAATCATTGCGGCATAATAATAATCTTATTACAAACATGAAACATTAAAGGCATATTAATCCTAATAGGCATAGTGGATTCCAATTTAGCATTTTTATCATAATAATTCTCATAAACATAATGATTCCAATTTATCATAATGATTCTCATCTAACATTATAAACATAATGGTTCCAACTTAGCATTTTTAACATAATGATCCTCAACTAACATTATAGACATAATGATTCCAATTTAGCGTTTTTAGCATAATGATTCTCAACTAACATTATAAACATAATGATTCTAATTTAGCATTTTAACATAACGATTCTCAACTAACATTATAGACATAATGATTCCAATTTAGCGTTTTGAACATATTTAACATTATAAACATAATAATTCCAACTTTTCATCATAACCTAGCAATACCCAATTTTTCATTAATCATGATGGGTATATTAACATCACAGGCATAATTCCATCAATAGTCATAGCCATGGTTTAATTAGTACCATAGGCATGGTTTAATCAACATAAAGATTTCAATAAACATAGCGATTCCATGGACATGTATTAGTCCAACTTGCCAAACAATTAAGCCCAAATGATTCATAACAACATCAAAATCATGACAAGTTTAACTTGCAACGTTGCCATAGCAATATCCCAAATTATAATTCAAAGATAAACAATATAAACAATGGATTAACAATAGTTCCTAAATCCGGTTTCAATTCATGGCATGTCCATATTGTTTTAGCGTTTTTGCCTAAAAAGTAACATAGAACTTACAATATGAAGCAAATAACCCAAATAGAAATCAAATAGTCCCAAATTCGTTGTCTAAGGCGTCGTAGTTTGTAGCTTCTAGTTGTAGCCTTCAAGAATCGTCCTCTATCTTCTATAATTTTATTCTTTGTATTTTTAATTCAGAGCTCTAGGTTTAATGGCGGCCGCCTGAGGCTAAAATGAGATAGTATGATTTAGGCTAGGTCTTAGGTCCTTTTTATAATGTTTGTGAGTTGTTTTAGACCGTCGATGGAGCTTGATTCAATAATAGCCGTTCGTTTGAAGGAGAGACCAACCAGGAGCTGACACCTAGCCCTAGTGACAAGGCAAGGCTCAGAAAATCGACTAAACATAGACCAGGCCAGCCAGGGTGGGCTGGGTTCGACCTGGCTCTGGGGCCAGGTCGACAGCCCAGTCGACACCGTGTCGACTTGGCAGTCGACACGGGTGTCGACAACCCTGTCGACCTCTAGCCCAGGTCGACTGCCAAGTCGACCTGGGTGCCTTAGGCGGGAATTTTCCCGCCCTGGCCAATTGGGCCCGATTTTGAATTTTAAACTTGTTTTTTCTGAGCTGCTTTCGTTTGTTTGAATTTTAAACTGAATTCTGAAACTTCCGGGGGCTATATCTTGCTCATACGGACTCCGATTTTCGAAAACTCGGACTCTATTTCGCGTATTTTTCCGAGACGAACACAATGGCGTATCCCGTTTCCCTTAATTCTTTGATTTGAAATTAATTATACTTTAATTTGTGAATTTCACTGTTATAGAATACACGAGGTGTTATATTCTCCCCCACTTAAAAGGATTTCGTCCCCGAAATCTTCAAGTTTAGGAAAAATATATATCCTAACATCCAAACATCCATCTACTCATCCATCAAACACGAGTATCCATTGTCCTTAAAAGACTTCTAATGCTTTATGATCATATGCGAAGTGTGTGTATATGTTCCTTAGCTAATGCTAATGATCAGGCCTGATTGATCTTCTAAATGCAAAATATGTTTAGTGAAATGAATCCAATATGTATGCAATTTTTTTTCCTATTATAATTCATAATTTTTACATGAGTGCTCGAACATTCAATCATATGCAACAACCAAATGATGGCACAACCAAGTTTCCAAAAATAAACACTCATGCATATGCAACATGAAAATGTGTCTGAGCCGATCTAGTGCCTAATGTGTATTCATGCATCCACGAGCAATCACTTGCGACCACTTGCAACCATTTCGCAATCATAACATGTTTCAATTACATGTTTACATCCAAAAAGATTCTAACTATGGTTCTCAAGATAGGTCGAGGAGAGAAATAAGATAAAACAAAGCATCTAGAATAAGTTAACGATGTACCGCCAGAAGGTCCGGTCTGCTTCTCAGGGCAGTGTTTGCTGATGTGTCCAGTCTTCCCACAATGAAAACATTCACCTTGCTTTCTCTTCCTCTTTCTACAATCCTTGGTTATGTGCCCTTCCGTACCACAGTAATTGCATTTCCTTTTATCGCGTGAGTTATTGTTCTTGCCTCCCTTCTCGGAGTCTACCTTCTTATTCTTAGAATCGTTAGGCTTGACCTCTTTCTTCCCTTGAGAGTTTTCTGCCTCTATCTCCTTCTTGCCCTTATCTTCCTCGTTCAGCAATGCCATCTGCACCAACCTTTCGTACATAGCTCCCATGGGTATATGGGTCATGGCCAAACTGTGTAATGGCTCATTCAACCCTTTGACGAAACGGAGAGCCTTCTTGTGCGGGGTGTTGACTAGGTCCAGCCCAAACCTAGCCAGCTCATCGAATTGATTAACATACTCTTTGACTGTCTTGTTCCCTTGCTTAAGAAATAAGAATTTTTCCAACTGCAAACTCCTTTCCGCATCTGAGAGAAATTTAGCCTCAAACCTTGCCCTAAAGTCCTCCCATGTCTCCACTGGTCTTTCTGCATTCGTGACTTCCCACCAGTAGGAAGCCTCACCTTTTAGTAGCCACACTGCCAGTTGTACTTTCTGTCTATCTTCTACCTCAAAGATGATGAATAAGTCCTCGGTTTCTTTCAGCCAATTTCTAGCTGCCACGAAGGACTCAGTTCCATGAAAATCCTTTCCTCCCATAGCTTTAAAATCTTTACATATCTTAGCAAACGTGTTTCCTCGCGAAGGAGGTGGAGGAAGAGGTGCTGCTGCAGCTAGATGATTTCCTGCAGCTGGGGGAGGAGGAACGGTAGGACCTGGCTGGGTGGCCCTTGCTTCTAAGAACCGTCTAAACCAACCAGGTATTGGTACACCCTCTGGCAAGTTAAGTTCTTCGGCCATGCTGAAACAAAAAGGATAGATTCAAAACGAAGGATAAGAGATAGTACCTATGGCTTTGGGGGGGTGGACTTTGCCTTTTAAAATAAAATAATGTTTTATCTCTTTAAAAAAATGCTTCTTTAAATTTCCTTTTTGAAAATAATTTTTCAAAACTTTTTATCTTATCTGGTAAACCTATGCTCTGATATCAAGTGAAACACTCCACCTCCGTTAAGGTCACTCTCAAAGGGAATGCCCTAATTTTGGTGGAGGTTTATAAGTATAAGTCATAGATATACAAGACAGATATAATAACACATATTTTTGAACAGCGGAAAACAACAACTTTTATTTCTTCAAAATACGTGTTACACAAACCATGCCATAACACTTCCCAAAATCATAACTGTCTTGATTACATTATTTAAAGAAGCATGAAGAAAACATAAATAAACTGCAAAAGTCCCCTAATTGCTGTCCAAAGCCATAGTCCAAAACGGAAAAGATCCAAGCAATACATTCTTTCTCTTCAAGCTGGATGTGAAAACTGATCAAGCTGCGGTATTCCCTCCCTGAGAACCTGGGGAGGGGGGGGGGGGGGGGGAACGAAAGAAAACGAGGCGAAAGGAAAAGGGTCAGTCATAAAGACTGAGTAAGTTCTAGTGACTTTCAGTGTAGAAACGGTTAAAACAACCTGTCATGTATGAACTGGAACTAAACTTAAGAATGGTGTCAAGGTGAACAAGATAGACTAAGGTGATCAGGATAAGTCATGACAAGTCAAGTAAAGCATCACATGTTCGAGATTCGTTGCATCGACTGTACTAGTATACTAAGCCCATATCACAAGTTAATCACGAAATAAATCCCACGGCCCAATATCATGAAATGACCCTGAAACGGGGTCTGACCCAAGTACGGGGTCCTACGGAGCGTTTATCTAGTCGATCGGCTCCCTACAAGTTCTAGCTCGTCAAGTGTCCGTGTCATACGGCTAATCACGAATGTAGTCACCTGTGCTGGGTCCACCTTCGGGTGTATCAGCCCCAGGATGTCAACCCCTGACACGATTCAAGATGCACAGATAAATCTACGGATACCCAGTGTCTGCCCCGGATACGTGCACGATCGTAGTCCGCCGAACCTACACTGGCGTACCCTACTGCCGTCGTTCACCTCTTACAATCAGCCCAGTAATCATGCCCCACCCGGCCTAGCCCCAGGGTACCTTGATACTTCTAGAGGGTTATTGCTGAAAGGGGTCGTGTCTAGGGTTTCGCCTAATAGATTAGGTCATGTAATTCGTGACCTAACCCACCTAACAGATTAAGTCATGTAATTCGTGACTTAATCCCTTTCTAGTCTAGTCATGTCAAAATGGTTAAGTATGTCATTTCAGTTCGCGACTTAACCCGCCTACGTGTCATGTCAAGTTGGCTAAGTGTTGTCGTTTTCAAGTTCATGACTTAGCCCTACAAACCGTGTTCAAGTTGGTTAAGTTGTCTTTTCATGTTCATGACTTAACCCTAATTGGCATTAATTGATTCGTTAGTGCACCGAACCACTCACATTGGATCCTGTTGTTCGTAGCCACTGGATTTGTCGGGCGGTTCCGGGCAGGTTTACGCTACGAACTCAACCCAACCTCGGGTTTCAAGCGCGATGTGACCAACTACCCACATTGGATCCTATTGTTTGTAGCAACTGGATTTGCCGGGCGGTTCCGAGCAGATTTACACTACAAACTCAACCCAACCTCGAGTTGGCCACTTTCTTGTTTTCTAAAGTCATGCCCATGTTCTTATCAGATTTTGCGATATTTCCATAGCATGTTCATATGTCAATTTCGTGCCCAACTAAGGCATGTTTTAAGGTCAAGTTATGGCATGGTTCAAGTCAAGTTTTCGTGCCATATTTCATGTTCTACTAATGCCAAATTTCTCAGTTTGTGCTTATAATTAATTCAAGTTTTGCCTATTCTACCCAATCGTATCCCCAACGTATATAAACGTACTTCGTTCACAAGCATAAACAATTCAAGAGATAAAGGGGAATAACACTAAACATGTGATAGGCATATGTGACAATTCCAACATCACTTGCATAATAAACAGGTTTTAACATATCACATAGTTTCAATACTAGCATGATGATAATTTGGCATAGTAATGATTCCAACTTAATTTAACATGATGATTTTAACTTTACATCATAGGCATAATAATAATCATTGCGGCATAATAATAATCTTATTACAAACATGAAACATTAAAGGCATATTAATCCTAATAGGCATAGTGGATTCCAATTTAGTATTTTTATCATGATAATTCTCATAAACATAATGATTCCAATTTATCATAATGATTCCAATTTATCATAATGATTCTCATCTAACATTATAAACATAATGGTTCCAACTTAGCATTTTTAACATAATGATCCTCAACTAACATTATAGACATAATGATTCCAATTTAGCGTTTTTAGCATAATGATTCTCAACTAACATTATAAACATAATGATTCTAATTTAGCATTTTAACATAACGATTCTCAACTAACATTATAGACATAATGATTCCAATTTAGCGTTTTGAACATATTTAACATTATAAACATAATAATTCCAACTTTTCATCATAACCTAGCAATACCCAATTTTTCATTAATCATGATGGGTATATTAACATCACAGGCATAATTCCGTCAATAGTCATAGCCATGGTTTAATTAGTACCATAGGCATGGTTTAATCAACATAAAGATTTCAATAAACATAGCGATTCCATGGACATGTATTAGTCCAACTTGCCAAACAATTAAGCCCAAATGATTCATAACAACATCAAAATCATGACAAGTTTAACTTCCAATGTTGCCATAGCAATATCCCAAATTATAATTCAAAGATAAACACTATAAACAATGGATTAACAATAGTTCCTAAATCCAGTTTCAATTCATGGCATGTCCATATTGTTTTAGCGTTTTTGCCTAAAAAGTAACATAGAACTTACAATATGAAGCAAATAACCCAAATAGAAATCAAATAGTCCTAAATTCGTTGTCTAAGGCGTCGTAGTTTGTAGCTTCTAGTTGTAGCCTTCAAGAATCGTCCTCTATCTTCTATAATTTTATTCTTTGTATTTTTAATTCAGAGCTCTAGGTTTAATGGCGGCCGCCTGAGGCTAAAATGAGATAGTATGATTTAGGCTAGGTCTTAGGTCCTTTTTATAATGTTTGTGAGTTGTTTTAGACCGTCGATGGAGCTTGATTCAATAATAGCCGTTCGTTTGAAGGAGAGACCAACCAGGAGCTGACACCTAGCCCTAGTGACAAGGCAAGGCTCAGAAAATTGACTAAACATAGACCAGGCCAGCCAGGGTGGGCTGGGTTCGACCTGGCTCTGGGGCCAGGTCGACAGCCCAGTCGACACCGTGTCGACTTGGCAGTCGACACGGGTGTCGACAGCCCTGTCGACCTCTAGCCCAGGTCGACTGCCAAGTCGACCTGGGTGCCTTAGGCGGGAATTTTCCCGCCCTGGCCAATTGGGCCCGATTTTGAATTTTAAACTTGTTTTTTCTAAGCTGCTTTCGTCTGTTTGAATTTTAAACTGAATTCTGAAACTTCCGGGGGCCATATCTTGGTCATACGGACTCCGATTTTCGAAAACTCGGACTCTATTTCGCGTATTTTTCCGAGACGAACACAATGGCGTATCCCGTTTCCCTTAATTCTTTGATTTGAAATTAATTATACTTTAATTTGTGAATTTCACTGTTATAGAATACACGGGGTGTTACACTATTTTAATGGATTTTGGATATTTAAATGATTTATTTTAAATAATAATGACTAAAAATTTATTTAAATCGAAGTTAGAACATATAAATTTATTTTAATTATAAAACGAGCTTGAAATGGCATGGTAGTTTGAAAATTCGATTTTAAATTTTAAATGAATGTACAGAATTCAAAATAAATTGGGTTTCAGTGAAAAAAGAAATATTTACATCTGTTTAGCTATATCTTTCCAACGAATGTGAAAAATTCAGATTTCATGATATAAATTGAAAGTTATGTCTAGTTTAAAATTTAAAATAGTTGCTATGGAATTTATACATATTTTACTTAAATATATAGCCCCCAAAAATAGCCATTTTGCAAATGGCTTTCGTTTTCGACGAAACTACTTTTGTTGGATCCGTAATATCATAGTATTACTAAGTTTAAAAATTATAATTGTTGGAATTACTATGTGAGTGCAGTGAATGTAAAAGTGTTTGGTAATTTCAGTTTGAATTTAATCGACTGGAAAATGTCCATTTTTCAAACGGCCTCCAAATTCATCGAAATTAGTTTTGTTAGGACCGTATCATAAAAACATAGCTAGATTTATTTTTGTGGAATTTTTGGAGTCAGTATGTGGCCCTGGTAAATTAAAATGTACGTTGAAATAAATTTTGAACATTATATTAATTTATATTTTAATTTAAAGAAAAACTGAATGAAACAATCGAATTAGCTTATGGGACATATCCCATTGTATCCTGAATGGGGGTAATTAGCTAGGAGCGGCAGTCGTAAGGTTCGATTCAGAGTTCGAAAGAAAAAGTAACTTTTTGGAATTCAAAATAATTAAATATATATAATTATATCTTTTTCAACCCTCCTCTCTCTCATTATCGTTCAAACTGTAAAAAAAACCTCCCGTCGTCACCATCATCGCGGCCCCCTCCCCTTAGCGACGTCGCTGCTCGCGACTCTCCCTCCGATGCCTCGCCGACCACCCCCTCCTCTCCAGCGCCTCGCTCAAGAACCCCAGGCCCCAAAACCCCCATTCCCCCATTGCTACAGCCAACGTGGTGCCGCCGCCGACCACTGAGCCACCCGTTGACCCTCCAGACTCTGATCGTCACCACCCCGCCACGTCAGCGCCACTGTGGACCCCTCCATTTATAAATTTCACTTTTACATTATACCCCATGACGATCTTCAGTCAATATCGTCCAAACCGAGCCACTATGGCCAAAACTCCACACTGCCAAAATCGAAGAGCACGATTTTCTCTTCAATTCGAGTATATGGAAGTCATATTTTAGATTGCGGAGTTGTTCAGAAAACGCGTCCAAAGTCTACTGTCCGAATAATGTCTTTTCGCAAATTCTGGCGAAATAGAGCATTTTCAGAAGAAATGACACTAGGAGAAAATTGTCCAGAATGGCGCGTTTAAGCTAGAAAAAAAGACAGTGTGAAGATTGGAGCTCGCTTTCATATTCTGGAACTAGAACAGCAAATCAGTGCGTCAGAAAATAACGGCGGAGTGGATCCCAATGTGAGAACCTTCTCACTCAAATTATTTTACAGTTAAATATATTCTGGGTTGCAGACGGGGCTTAGTAGCTCCTGAATCTATTTATTGTACAAACCATGGTTGTTTGTTTGGATTGTATTATGGGAAAATTGGTTGTATTGTGTTCAATGGATTTTATTGTGGTTTTGTTGATTGGATTGATTATTTTGTATGGCACGAGCCAATATCAGGAGAGGGGTAATGCTAGACATTACTCTAGTTCTAATATCACGCCGTTATAATGCAAAAATTTTCTGAAATGAACTATATAAAATATTCATGTGTTGAATAAAATGTTTGAACGATAAAAATATCAATTTTATTGCATGTATGAACCATATAAACTAGTCAAGTGTTGAAATAAATATTTTAACGTTAAAAATATAATTTTTAACGTATATATGAACAACATAAAATTCTCCTGAAATGAAAATAAATATTCATTTACAAATCGGATGATTTGTTTATGTACGCCCGTTTAACTGATATTGATTGGGACGATAAATTTTACACGTGGCCCAACTGTGCAAATAATATTCAGTATTTGTCAGTTGAAACCCCACACGGATATTGGTATGATATTTGGTGTACACTAATCCAAATAGTTTAGTTGTATATTAATTGATTGGTTGACAGGATGTTGTAAGCGTTAATTATTTATATTTAATGCTTATGCAGTTGTGTCTGGATGATGGATGATTTGTTATCATTGTTGTCGTATACACGTGTTGTATGAAATCCATATAACTAACATTATATGGTAATTGATTGGGTCTGATTCCAGTTCAAAAATAACGAATATTTTAAAATAAGAAAATATTTTAAAATAACGAATATTTTAAAATAATATTCAGTAAAGGATTAAAATGTGAATTTGATGTCTGATTTTGGATGGACATGAAAAAATTGAAGTATGTGAAGCCGTATTGATTAGATATGCGCCATTTTAACACGAATGATATTTATATTGATTTTATTCATTTTTATAATGAATATAAAAAAGGAAATGATTTCAAAATCTGATATTTTGAAAATATTATCATTTAAATATTATAATGATAAGGAGTATTCAATTTTGATTTAAAATTGAAATAAAAGTGGGAACCGGTTTTAATATAAAATACACTTTGAACAAAATATATATTATATATAAATTATATATATATATATATATATATATCAATGGCTTGGATAGAACGCGCCGCTTCGCGACCATTCGCGAATTTCAACCATAGACTTCAAATTGACGTTACGGAAGATCCGATCGTCAGATTCTCCTAAAACTGGAACCATTGGGTTTGTATCGAAAAGAGAAATGAATAAAAGAGATTTGAAGTCTAACGTTTGGATTTGGAATTATGCCCAAATCAGTTTCAAAAAAGGTCGCTATGAATGCAGTTCGGTGGCCGTTATTGGAAACCGACTGTACGGGCCTTGAAAAAAATTAGTAAAAATACTAATTATTTTTTTAATATCATTTATAATGATTTGGAAAGAATTTGGATGAAAATTTCCACGTCTGTAATGATAAAAATATATTTTTATCAAAAATAACTAGTTAATAACTAGAAAGATAATCCAACATTCTTAAATAAATAAACTGGATTTGTGAATGGTTTTAATCTAACCAGAATTTTCCAATGTATGAATTGGAATGGATTTGAATAGAAATCATCTTCGGGAGATTTTGATATTGGATTCCGTAACTCTATGGATATTGTGGAGGAATTTGGAAGATAGATATATATCATTAATCCCCATACAATATGTGTTGGTTTCAGAATTTGATATTTAAAATGTAAGCCAATATGATTTCTGTTTAGAGCCTTTATATTTTACGTTGAATTGGATTTTATGTTTTCCGTGAATGGTATCTTCTGTAACACTGTTCTTAAAGCCCGTGTGAAAAGAATAAATCTTTTAATTAAGATTATTGGAGTTTCCAGTTAAATTTAGTAATTGGAATAAAATGGAATGTGAATTGGGTTTATTGTGAACTGTATTTTTAACGACATTCATTCTTTAACCCGATTAACAGTGAAATGTGTTTTGGAAAATATAAATCTTTTATTAAGATTTAATGGAAAATTTTCAAACTAAAATTTTCTAATTTAATATATTAAATTGGAATTGAATGGAATTCGATTTAGTGATAATCGAAGTGAGCATCTATGGAGGAAGACTGTTACTATATATGGATTTAAAAGGCTTGGTCGTTATTCCATTTATATTATTAGTCGGATACGAAAATTGATATCGATTATATATTGATCTGTTTTTCGTGAAGATTCCATGGTTAATGGAATGTGATTTTGGGTTTGTGTGAACTGCGTTTTAAATAACATGGGTTCTTTAACCCAATTAAAGACAGGATTACATGTCTAGCATTGTATTTCAAACCGTGTTGATTGATTTCTATTAAATATATATATGTTTGGTGGCGGAGAATTTATTCTTTTGCTTAACACCCTTCTCTGAGACATATGAGCTTAGAGGTTATATATTGGTAGAAATCCGTGGTACAGTGTAGATTGTCGAGTGTGGCAGGTTTGATTTCCCAAAGTTAAATAATCATTGAGTAATGATTTATGAGATTAAAACTAAGTGAAGTTTTAGTAAATCTTTAACTAGATTGAAATGAGAATGTGATAATTTAAATTATCAAATTTGGGAAATGATCGAGAATGGAGTACTACCGATTTTTACTCCAGGCGATAGTTAAATCTTTAATTAGATTTGAACATGAAATGGTAATTAATTTTACCGATAACACCATGGTGTTAGATATGGAGTATTACCGGTTTGGCTCCATGGGATGAATAGGTTGGGATTGGGAAATAAAATAAATGATTAGTTCGTTAAGGTGCGCTAATCCCGACTAATTTGGAAAACCTTAGTTTGGTTTAAATTGTGAAAAGAATATTTGAATAAAAGAATATTTAGGATTGGAATGAGGCTATGTTGTGTTTTTATAGCACTTGATTATAAGATACGTGAATTATTCGGAAAGGCCGGGTTTATACCCATTCTGAATAATTGATTCGACGATAAATCGACAATGAAGACGGTGGTTGAAGACTGAAGATCTTCACATCGTTTGGATGATTACTGATGTCTTGATTGGGATGTACACCCAAGACAAGGTAATAAGTGGTGATCGTCCAGACGTGCTTGGAGATCGACCGGATATGCGAGGACCTCTATCCTGTATTGGACATATGGGATGAGTTAAAAGAAGCCTCCGGTTTCGTTCAGACCCAGAACGGACTTGTAATCGATGTGTGTCTGACATTGGATTTTATTCTGTGTTGATTGATTTCTATTAAATATATATCTGTCTGGTGGCGGAGAATTTATTCTCTTGCTTAACACCCTTCTCTGAGACGTACGTGCTTAGAGGTTATATATTGATAGACATCAGTTGCATGGAATGAATTGTCAATGTGGCATGCTGAGATGCAAATGATCAAGGATTTTGTTGAAAAGCAGAGTCTTGTGGTTGATGATCAAAGCATAGCTTTAAATAGCATAACTTTGTGTATAACATTAATTCACGAGCCTCACACCTCAGTATGAGTAAAAAAGGGATGAGGACGGCAGGGAGGACACATCGTTTCTTTCTAGGTATGGGTGGTGTCATGGTATGGAGCCCAGACATTTATTTATTTTTACCTGTGTGGATGATGGATTGCGAGGCGCCTCAGATATTTGTCCCTGGTGGCTAAGTGATAGGTCATATAGGACCGGGAAACGTGTTTCCAGGAATATTAATCCACAAAAGTAAGGGTGGACTGGCCCTGCTGCTAACCAGGGTTCACTACGGAGGATCCTGAGGCATTTGCTAGAGTGTCTCGAAGCCGGTGAGGATGATCCCTTGCCTCGACTCATAGATGGAAATCCAATTTCCAATACGACATTTTTCGGTTTTAGTTGTAAAACCTAGTATGGCGACATAGTATATGGTTGCTATGCCGTCTATGATTAATACATTTATATTTGAAGTTGTTTGATACACTATGCACTTATAGTAATATCAAAATGATTTGTTTTAAATGTACCAAGCATGTTTGGCTATTATAAGGTAAAACTCTATCCTCTGACTTTAGTTGCATTATGTGATGGGACCTGAGTCTTATAATAGCTTCATTTTTCCAAAAAGCAACGCTGTTTGTTTTATGCACTGGTATTCTTGGGAGAAAACCCGTTCCATGTTATACGGCGTGGTCCCCTGATTTTCTTTATTTTTGAAGTAAAGATTTAATAACTGTTTTAGTTCTCACACCAGTCCCATGACCAACCTGGAGTTTATTGTTTTAACATAAAATCTGGGTGCCTATATTTTCCCCATGGGCAGCTAGTACTTTTGGTTTTGCAGATACTATTTTCCCAGGATCCTGGATTTACCGCTGGAGCTATATTCGAAAAGCTTTGTATCCGTGTATCTCTTTTAGCTGTGTTATTTATTATTTTTCCGCTGCTTTGTAATTTAATTCTCTGATATTTTTCTGATGTATATTATTTATTCATACTCTGTTATATTCTTGTACTCTGATGTAATTGTTGTAACAGCAATGAAGTGTTCTTCTATTTGTGTTCTGACTTGTCCTGTTTTCAACTCAATCCTGGCTTTCCTGAAAGGGGGAGTTTGGGTCGTTTCAATATATTTTTTCAAAACTATCCCTTTTCTCAAAATCTATTTTCAAATAATTTCAAAATAAAATTCACTTTACAAAAGAAATTCAAATTTCCTTTGTTTTCAAACTTGTTCTTTAAAAGAATTTTCAAAATGATTTTTTTAGTTTTTTGAAATAAGTTTACTTTAAAATATTTTTATATTATTATTATTATTATTATTGGCAAAGTCAACCAGTTTTAAAGTGATTGCAAACACTTATTATTATAACAAATAAAAATTACAATTGTTCCTGGTGATTGGTCAATTATCAATCTACTACAAACGGTTTTTAAGGTGGACCGTCCACCACCATCTTAACACGGTTACAACATAAGAGCTAGAAAAAATCTAGACTACAATATGACCTGAATCTCCATGCAGGGATAATATGACATAATATAAAGAAAACTTCAAAAAGCAATGAATAACATATCAAAAAACAAAACAACACTAAACAGACATAATACATACTAAAAGTATCATTAGATGTACTACTACAGTATCACTACAATATTCTCAATTAAGTACAGCCGTTTGGTATTACATCAAGCTCAAGATTTTCAATCAAATGCCAAGACAAGTGCTGCACAAGCCAACATCCATTGAAGTGACCATACAGCAAGCTATGGACAACCTCGAGTAGCACACCTAACTCGAACCAGAAGCTAAAGAAAGATATAGCACAAGAGAACATTCCATCAGCATAGGCAAGGACAAATATCTAGATCGTTCACATCATAGCATCACATAGGAAAGGTGGTAGTCATCAGGCCATCACATGTTTGGCAAACTTCAAACAAGTCGATGTTGGATAGTAGTGTAATTCTCCACGCATTTCAGCAAAGGTTCGAGCCTTATGGCTTCACATGGATTGCCAAAAAAAGGGAAGAAGAAGCAAAAGTTTAACCAGCACACCAAAACACTAACTTGACCAAAGCACGACCTAAAACAATTTACAAATCATATTCTATGTTAAACAATGCCACAAGTTTCCAAATTCCAGTATGTACAATCCAGACACACTCAGTAAGCAAACAACCCATAACACCTAACTGACATCATAGTGAATCCATCAAGGCACATTTTCCAGGCACATTAAATATCAAGTTCTTCATTCAGACCCATCACAACCAACCCAAATTCTCGTATAGCCAAGCTAACCAAAGAAAGCAAAAGATACCAGGCATTAAAGCAGGTGAGATGCGAAAACTGAGCAAAAGAACGAGAAGTTGTTGCATTCAAAAAACCTCTGCGATGTACCCATACTTTCCAAAATCACGCAAGTCGAAACCAAACTAGACCAATCAGAAAAAGCTGTTGAAAGCATCGTAGAAGACCCGCAGCTACCAGGCCACCCCTTTCTACTTGGAACCAACCATACAGTCGATGGACAAAAAATTATCTTGTAATGAGTTAACCAAAGTCGGTTGGATACATGTCGCTGTGCGTTATTGGAGTTCGTACAACCATTAAGTGTAGATCTGAGCTACAATACCTACCACAAATGTCTCGTAGAAGTCAGGCTAGCCACCACGCAACGGTAAGGAAGGAATAAAAAGAGTGAGGTGGAGGTGTTAGTACCGAGTAGAGGATCATAAATAGAGGGTTGTAAGGAAACTAGGGTTTTAGATAAATCGAAGAAAAACCACGGTTCGATTGAGCTCCTACGCAAATGAAAAAAAGGCGAAATAGGAAGCATTAGATTAGGAATGGGTAAGGCAAAAGGATAAAAGTGAAGAAATAGAGAGTCGCGAAGAAATGAAGAACTAGAGATAAATGAGGAAATGCCTTAACGCCATTAACGGGAGATAACCGAAACCAAAACACATTTATACTTATTATAAAATTTTAATATTTATAGGTTTACTTATATGCTTTGATATTAATACTTATATGCTTTGAAATACTAGCTTTAGCTTTCATATTATACTTTGGTTTTTATACTTTAACTTTCTATTAACATATACTTTGGTTTTTATTAATAGTTTGATTTCAAAATTTTATTTTAGATCTTATATTTTGATTATACTTATAATTTGATTTCAATATTATAATTTTATTTTAAATTATACATTATATTTTGATTTTAAAATTAATAACTATAATTTAATACTATTATTGTTTTGATACTTATATTTTAAGTTTAATAAATTTGATTATATATAGTTTTAATATATGTTAGACCAAAAAATAACACTAACACCCAATATGATAGATTTCATATGGAATAGTCAATAATAATAATCAAGAAGGATAGAAAAATAATCAGACACACGATATTTATAGTTGTTCGGCGTTAACGAGCCTACATTCACTTTATAGTTTCTCAATTCTCTAAACAATTACAAGGTTTTGAATCACCCAATCACTCAATCATAATGAATTTATCTATCTGAATTCACTGATTTGGTTACATAAGAGGATGATTGTTTGTAGTGGAGCGACGGTCATGGCATATGCTAGCCATAGACGTGCCAAAAAGTCCCCTGAAATGCCCACGAAATTATGTATTTATAGGCATTGGAGGGTAGGGTTCGGATGCCATGTGGCAGCTGTAGAGGACATCTCGAGAGTAGTGGAGAATGCTTCTATTGATCATGTGCATCCAATTGTATTGTAACGACCCAGATTTTCTGGTCGATTTATTTTGAATATTTAATATTATTTTAACTATTGAGCTGATAATATAAATCGATTTTTATATTGAATTATCGATATAATTATCGTAATACGAGGATCTTAAGTAATTCAATTTAAAATGAAGTCAAAATGATTTATATGAATTTTTATTTGAATTTAAACGATAATAATAATAATTTATAATCAAGGAATTTAAATTAGATTATATATATTTATTTTGGTTATTTATATTTACATTCAAATTAAATATCAAAATATATTCAGTTAGTTCAGAATAGTGTTACACTATTGAAATAATAGTGGTTACGTTAAAATAGCGGTTCGTGGTTTAAATGAATGGACCCCGAGATATTTATAATGGATAAGATCGAAATCGAATCGAAAATCAAATCGATATCTGTTTAAAAAGAATAAAAGATCTCTTTATATCGAAACAAAATCAAATCAAATTAATTAGAAAATCTTTTTAAAATAAATTGAAGATTTGTTGTGTACGTTCTGTTTCCTTCTCCCTTATATAATCGCGATCTCCCCAGCTTTTCTATTCACTCTTCCATTCTCAGCTAATTGAAACAAAAATCGAAATGGCCACTCCCCTCTACCACAATCAGCAAAGCAACCATTGGCTGCTCCTCTTCAACCAAAGCACTTCCCTTCTCCTATTTAATCGCGACCTTACCCCTCCCTTAATTCATTTTGCTGAAACTCGAAATAAAAATGGTCGTTTTTTCTGTTCCTCTTTTATACAGTAAATCGAAAATTCGGGTTTCGATTTTGGTATTTGACGTTGATCTAAGGGTTCAGAGATAGGAATACACGCGCGCGCAAGGACATCAGGCATCGCGAGAACCAGGTTCAACATTGATCGATTTTTAGGGCAAATCAAAATCGCGATTAAGGGTATTGGGAGCATCAGGTTTTGATTCTGAGTACAAGCAATGATTTGAAGTTAAGATTCAGGGATTTTGGGAGGTTCGGAAATTAGATGGAGGGCGGTGGTGTGTCACTGGAAGGGTGCGATAAGTTATGGAATGCGATTTTGGTGGGTTCTTGACAGTAGAGGCAAGTTGGTGGTTGCACTGGCGTTCAAAGGCAGTCGAGGTTCATACGATGTCTAGGTGAAATGGGTTCGGGTAATTTCCTGTATGCGATGACAAGGGGACGAGCTCAGAAGTGAGGGATAGCAAAGATGACTATTTTCAAATAGTGAAGTGTTGAGGATTCAGGAAAGAAGAGAGCAAGCTGTAGTAACGGGTTTTCCTTACTGTCATTAGTTTGAAGGTTGAAGGGGAAATGATATTTAGGCTTCAATTAAGGTTAGTTTAATTTATTCAATTTAAAACTAATAATGGTTTAATTAAATTCAAATTAATTTCCTCATCTTTATAATAGTTAAGTTACAATATATAACCTTCGTATTCATATCCAGAATTAAACCAAATTTGATTATGGATTCGAAATGGTAAAAGCTTCGCATATACTGATTTGGAGCGATATGGAGTTAATCGGAAATAAATCGCTATTTCAACGAATAAAATCAATGTGAGTAAATATCACTCACCTTTTCTTTAGAATTATTTTTATTCGTTAAAAATAATTGTTGTTGCTTGTTTGAATGCTTTCTAGTTGATTTAAATATATTAGTTATTTATGGTTGACTATTATATATATATATATATTGGATTGATGATTGGATTATTCCCGCAGTATCATTAGCGGATGCCCGCGGTACCATTAGCGGATGATTACCCTATACGTCCCACGCTATGATAGTGGATGACCTTCTATACCGCGATATCCTGCCTCGAAGCAGGATGGGTATTATTTATGTTGACTAACGTATGTGGATGCAGGAAAAACAGGTTGGAGGGATCCAACTGGATTCCTCAAAAATATATTATCTGTTTGTTTATTTGTTTGCATATATACTGTCATATATGATGTGTTAGAAACCCTGAAATAAATAATTGGTTGTTTGGTGTTTAAATATCACTGGGCCTGAGGGTTGATTTATAAAATATCATGGGAAGGATATTTGAGATTTAAAGGAAAATTCTATTTTTTCTAGAATAGAATTTGAAATTTCGAATAGAATAGAAAAATGAACTTGTTTTTAAATAATAAAAACAAGTAGTTCATTTATAAATGAAGTTTATAAAGGAAGTGAAAGGAATTATCATTGGATAAATTCAGGAAATATCAACATAGGCGTGAATAAATGAAAAGGGAAATTTATTCTTCCAAAGTAGAAATTTTATTTCAAATGAATTGAATTGGACTTGTTTAAATAAATAAACAAGTAAAAGAAATGATGCTTGTAAATGATAATGAAAAATTATCATTTGGATAATTCGTATATTTAAATTCAAATGTGAATTTAAAAATAGAAATGGGAAAATCGTTTTAAAGAAATAAATGATGGAATTTATCCTGATGTTCAGAATATAAATTGAACGAAAATAAATCGATAAGGATTTATGATTTGAATTCGATTAATTTGAATTTATTTAAGTAGAAGTTAAATTGAATATGAAAATAAATTAGGTATTATATTTATAAGCTATTATAAATAGAATTTCCAAAATGAGATTTTGGTTTTAAAAAGAAATTTGAAAAGGGAACTTATTTAAATATTAAACAAGGAAATTTGTAAAATGGTGTTTATAAATAAAATGAATAAATTAGCAAGAGATAATTTGAATATTAAAATTCAAAGAGAATTGGAATGGAATTCGAATAAAGAAAATTCAAATATAGAATTGGAATATAGAAATTCAAATGTGATTTAAATAGAGTTAAAATGGAATTTGAATATAAAATTCAAATGGAGTCTGAAAATAGATTTGAATATAGAAATCCAAATGAAGTTTGAAAATAGATTTGAATATAGGAAATTCAATTGGTATTGAAATGGAATTTAAATATAGAAGATCTAAGTATAAATAAATTATAACCGAGTAAGTGAAGATCAATGATTTTAGATAATCAGAATTTTTGAGTTGAATTGGGAAAACTGGTTTAATATATGTTAAAAATATATTAGAATGAAGTTGAATTTATTATAAATGAAGCTCAAATGTTTATATATTTAAATATATTAAAACGAACTTGCCGCAGCGCTGCAGTTCTTAAATTGGCGATTCGAACTTCAATTGAGTATACAGAACTCAATTGAAGTCGGAATTTTTTGAAACAAGAATCGTCGAGACCGGTTGAATAATAGTTTTCTAATGAAAGTGAAAAATCTGGATTTCGTCATATAGATTTTGAGTTATGTCAAAATCAAGTTTTCATAAAAACAGCGCCATTATCATTTTAAAAACGATAACGGTTTATTTGAATAAATAAAAGGATTTTAAAGAAATAAAATCCGAATTTGCCATTAGAAAAATCCAGACTGGAGATATAAAATAAATATGAGATCTAGTGAAGTAAGTGGAATGAATTTTGAATAAAAATCAGATTTTTAATTATTAAATAGGTTTAACTAGTTTGAAAAATAAATAGTTAAATCGAGATTTGAATTGAAATGGGGCATTGAATAAGTGAAAGAGATTTGAAAATTTATACTCGAAATCCAATATGTAACTCGAGTTGAAATGGAATTAGAAGGGTTTCATGAGTAGATTAAAATATATTTGAATGTGATATGTTCAAATAAGCAGTGAAATAAGCAAAGGAGCTAACTAAAGAATAAATTAGCAAATTTAGTTAAGTCAATTGGATTGAGTTGAAACATAATTGAAAACAGGTGAACATGTGTTAGACAGGTACTGAATGAACTATATGAAGATTATAATATAAGTGCCTGACAAAAAGGTACGCGTTTAAATTCCATATAAGGTTTTATGCACCGTATCGGCAAGCCGCTTGGCCTTTTCTTTTGGATTGGTGAGGGCCATGGGAGGCTATTTGAAATATCCCGATGCTCCCGGTACAAGGGAGGTTATGGCGAATTTTTCTGGGAATTTAAGGAGTTAGAATATTTTTAAGAAAAATTTGATAGTTAGAGATAAATGTATCGATATATATAGAATTCGATAAGGAATGAATTTAAAAATAGAATATTATAAACAAAAAGGAAATTGATAGGCTGGTAATAGTAAGAGAAACAGATATACGTTTAAAAATGAATAGTTAGTTTTTATAATGTTGATTATTCGAGGTAAGTGGTTTTGTCTGTTTTGAAGTTAATGATGTTTTTAGTCAAGGTCTGAGAGGTAATTTTACCCCAACTTGATTGATTTCATTTTTAATTGATAAATAGCAAGATCTAGTCTCGAAGAGAAGTGTTTGAGTAAGAGTTAGGGAACAAAATAATTAGTTTTGTTGTAATGATGTTTTACACAGCATTCGTTTTAACCCAGACGATGGAATTTTGGAAATATAAAAGTAAATATTTCCTGAGTATAATCACAGTAGTCGGGAAAGAGATAAGTGATTGAAATTGTTTTCAATTGCAAACAGAGATATTTTCAAAATATAAAAAATAAAAGAGGTTGAAGTTGGAACGTTTTCTAAATGGCGTAAGAGGCCAAGATGATTATTGAAAATATTGGTTAACAAATATTGATTAGGAAATGAAGAAATGATTTAATTAATGAAATATTAATTAACAGGCCCAGTGATTGATTGATGTTATGGATGAAAGGAATGTTTGTTTATTTTCTTCGATAGTTAAATAACCGACTATTGAAGTGTTTGCCAATATCGTTGTCAATATGGAGAGAGCGGTTGGATTATTATCCGTGAACCACTCTGTATTGGCAGTAGCGTTGCGAATCAGATTATATAAAGATAATCGAAGACGGGGTAAAATGAAAGGGCTTTTCTATTAATAGAAATTGTGCCTTCGGTTTTGTTCAATCCCAGAACGAACGTATATGGATGAATGTCTGACAAACTATTTCCAATGATCGAGCATATTGGTATGTATAAATATACATGGTGGCAAAAGATTTATTCCCTTAGCATGATATCCAGAATATATTTGTGCAAATCAATTAGTGACTAACGGATTGACAATGTGGCATTCAAAGTGATTGTGCTATCAGTGAAATATAAGTAATCGTAGCCTCAGGTCTCAACAACCGGGAAATGACAAAAATCGGGCAGGCAGCATGGCTATGTGGGTCGCTCCCAATAGGTTATATTATCAAATATCTAGAGATTCATTTAATTCCTTATTCTATTCGACGTTGTCCCAATCGGGAAACAGTTGCTGATCCCAACCGTTGGTGATATACATTCAATACACTCAAGCGAAATGAGTGGTCGGTCATGTGTGGGCCGGGTTGCAAGACGTTCTTGTTGAACCCAGTGTATTCCTCTCTAGAGATACACTACTGGAAGGTGGTTCCATACCTTGTCATGTTTGAAATGCAGTCTCTAATAAGCACCCTGCGGTTTTTGATTTTATATTATATATGGAGCGTGAGATGCAAGCGTTCCACTAGATTCTATTTATTTGATTTAGACACTATTGTAATATCACTGGATTTTTGTATCAAAGTGTTTTGGGTTATAGTAAGGTAAAAACCGTCCATGTTTATGTGTGGGCTGGTCTTACTATTATCTTTTCTTCCGAAAGGATTTTGAAAGTTAAACAAATGGTTGAAGTTTACCCACACCAGTCCCATGACTGACCCTGAGTTTATTTTGTTTTGTTTTCCCTAACTCTTGGGTGCCCAAATTTGTACGGGCAGTCAAGTAGTCGGGATTTTTTTCAGATTCATTTGGAGGAGCTGGAAAGAGGAGGCTTCACCAGTTAGCTATAGACTATCATATTTTCCACTGTGTACTATGTTGTATCTGGAAACGGGTGTTTATAACTGTTCTAGGAATAACTGTTGTGCTCTGATGATGTTATGTATATGAAGTTACTACTTTGTATTTAAAAAGTTATGTTATTTAATATATTTTATTCGTTCCGTTGTGATTTTTGATCTTCGTTTTCTTCTATTCTAATATTTCTTTCTTTCTATTTCTCATACTCTAACTTCTTCTAATAATGATTCGTATTCCTATGCAATTTGGGTTGGACGTGTGTTGTTATTAGTTAACTCAGATAGTACAGATTTGTGGGTCATTACAGTTGGTATCAGAGCTTAGGTTGAGCAAATACCTAGGCTTGTGTGGCATGTGCTCATTAGAGATAGGGTCAGTAGTACCCTAGAATGAGTTGAGAGTATATACGAGAGCGCGTATTTGTTATTTGATATAAAAACTGTTTTATATTGTGTTGGCTAGTTTGTTGAGTGGGTTATGAATTCTGATTGAATCGTGGGATGCCACGAAGTCGATAGGGTTTTCTAAACACTTGAGCAGAGCAGTTCGACATGATATTGTTTTGGGTGGGTAAATGAAACAATTTTACCCAAAATTCTATTTTGATATAGAAGAAATAATTTTCTAAAATTATTATATTATATGGATGTGTTGGATGTTAATATTATAATCAAATAAGATTATAAAATTGGAATTGTTATAAATAACCAAAAATATAATTTGTATATGAATGAGAATACAATAAGATAATTGGAACTGGATTCAAACCATAAATTGGAATTTAAATCCTGGGAAGTTTGAAATATTTTTGAAGTATATTAAAAGGATATAACTTTGTTTTGAAAAGACCGTTTGAATAGAAATCATATTTTAATGGATTTTGAAATAGATAAAGCACTGAACTCACTTCAGTAGCTGGAAAATAATTCTGATGATGACTGCAACATCATCAGTGTTCATTTTCGAGTTTCTAAGTGATGGACTGCTACCTTAGAAAAGTTTTGGTGGAATTAAATTTGTTGAAATATGAGGAGTTGAGTTTCAACATAAGTGAGATTTTGAAAAGTAATGGATTTGTACCATTTTCCTACCTTAGCAATTTCAAGGACGAAATTATTTTAAGGGGGGAAGAATGTAACGACCCAAATTTTTTGGTCGATCTATTTTGAATATTTAATATTATTTTAAATATTGAGCTGATAATATAAATCAATTTTTTATATTGAATTATCAATATAATTATCGTAATATGCGGATCTTAAGTAATTCAATTTAAAATGAAGTCAAAATGATTTATATGAATTTTTATTTGAATTTAAACGATAATAATAATAATTTATTATCAAGGAATTTAAATTAGATTATATTAATTTATTTTGGTTATTTATATTTACATTCAAATTAAATATCAAAATATATTCAGTTAGTTCAGAATAGTGTTACACTATTGAAATAATAGTGGTTATGTTAAAATAGCGGTTCGTGGTTTAAATGAATGGACCCCGAGATATTTATAATGGATAAGATCGAAATCGAATCGAAAATCAAATCGATATCTGTTTAAAAAGAATAAAAGATCTCTTTATATCGATTCAAAATCAAATCAAATTAATTAGAAAATCTTTTTAAAATAAATTGAAGATTTGTTGTGTACGTTTTGTTTCCTTCTCCCTTATATAATCGCGATCTCCCCTGCTTTTCTATTCACTCTTCCATTCTCAGCTAATTGAAACAAAAATCGAAATGGCCACTCCTCTCTACCACAATCAGCAAAGTAACCATGGCCTGCTCCTCTTCAACCAAAGCACTTCCCTTCTACTATTTAATCGCGACCTTACCCCTCTCTTAATTCATTTTGCTGAAACCCGAAATCAAAATGGTCGTTTTCTTCTGTTCCTCTTTTATACAGTCAATCGAAAATCCGGGTTTCGATTTGGGTATTTGATGTTGATCTAAGGGTTCGGAGATAGGAATACACGAACGCGCAAGGACATCAGGCATCGCGAGAACCAGGTTCAACATTGATCGATTTTTAGGGCAAATTAAAATCACGATTAAGGGTATAGGGAGCATCAGGTTTTGATTCTGAGTACGAGCAACGATTTGAAGTTAAGATTCAGGGATTTTAGGAGGTTCGAAAATCAGATGGAGGGCGGTGGTGTGTCACTGGAAGGGTGCGATAAGTTATGGAGTGCGATTTTGGTGGGTTCTTGACAGTAGAGGCAAGTTGTTGGTTGTGCTGGTGTTCAAAGGCAGTCGAGGTTCATACGATGGCAAGGTGAAATGGGTTCGGGTAATTTCCTATATGCGATGACAAGGGGACGAGCTCAGAAGTGAGGGCTAGCAAAGATGACTATTTTCGAATAGGGAAGTGTTGAGGATTCAGGAAAGAAGAGAGCAAGCTGTAGTAATATGTTTTCCTTACTGTCATTAGTTTGAAGGTTGAAGGGGAAATGATATTTAGGCTTCAATTAAGATTAGTTTAATTTATTTAATTTAAAACTAATAATAGTTTAATTAAATTCAAATTAATTTCCTCATCTTTATATTAGTTAAGTTATAATATATAACCTTCGTATTCATATCCAGAATTAAACCAAATTTGATTATGGATTCGAAATGGTAAAAGCTTCGCATATACTGATTTGGAGCGATCTGGAGTTAATCAGACATAAATCGCTATTTCAAGGAATAAAATCAATGTGAGTAAATCTCACTCACCTTTTCTTTAGAATTATTTTTATTCGTTAAAAATAATTGTTGTTGCTTGTTTGAATGCTTTCTGGTTGATTTAAATATATTAGTTATTTAGGGTTGACTATTATATATATATATTGGGTTGATGATTGGATTATTCCCGCAGTATCATTAGCGGATGCCCGCGGTACCATTAGCGGATGATTACTCTATACGCCCCACGCTATGATAGTGGATGACCTTCTATACCGCGATATCCTGCCTCAAAGCAGGATGGGTATTATTTATGTTGACTAACGTCTGTGGATGCAAGAAAAACAGGTTGGAGGGATCCAACTGGATTCCTCAAAAATATATTATCTGTTTGTTTATTTGTTTGCATATATACTATCATATGTGATGTGTTAGAAACCCTGAAATAAATAATTGGTTGTTTGGTGTTTAAATATCACTGGGCCTGAGGGTTGATTTATAAAATATCATGGGAAGGATATTTGAGATTTAAAGGGAAATTCTATTTTTTCTAGAATAGAATTTGAAATTTTGAATAAAACAGAAATATAATTGTTTTTAAATAATAAAAACAAGTAGTTCATTTATAAACGAAGTTTATAAAGGAAGTTGAAGGAACTATCATTGGATAAATTCAGGAAATATCTACATAGGTGTGAATAAATGAAAAGGGAAATTTATTCTTCCAAAGTAGAAATTTTATTTCAAATGAATTGAATTGGACTTGTTTAAATAAATAAACAAGTAAAAGAAATGATGCTTGTAAATGATAATGAAAAATTATCATTTGGATAATTCGTATATTTAAATTCAAATGTGAATTTAAAAATAGAAATGGGAAAATTGTTTTAAAGAAATAAATGACGGAATTTATCCTGGTGTTCAGAAAATAAATTGAACGAAAATAAATCGATAAGGATTCATGATTTTAATTCGATTAATTCGATTTATTTAAGTAGAAGTTAAATTGAATATGAAAACAAATTGGGTATTATATTTATTAGCTATTTGTGACGGCCCGCCCCGCACCAACCGACATTTACTCCAAAAGTGCGCTGTACACATGTCCAGTTAGCACGGAACGGGTCATCAGAAGGAAAAAGGAAGAAGGAAATGAACATACAAAGAACCTGTAGAATGTCTCACAGCGCATAGAATAAAATATAATAATAACATACTTGACATGAAACAGGAGAGACAGTGCATAAGCTGAAAACCAGAACTAAACATCATAGCAGCGGAAATCCAAAATACAGCTTATTACAACTTTCAAACTGTCTCAAAGCAAAAGTAAGATAAAGGAGGTACACTACTAATGCCCAAGTAGCGACCACCAACGACATAGGGAGAATGTGTATATATATATATCATACGTGGAAGCCTCCTGCCCGCCTCCGAATCAGCTACTCGCGCATCACCAGCTAACCTGTCTCTAGTCTGCTCGTGTGAGCACCCAGAGTAATAAGAGGAGACATAAAACTCTGGGTCAGACATAAAGCCTGGTATGAGCGATAAGCATCTAAAGTGAACAATAACAGGTAGACTGAAACATACCTGAACCTGGACCTGCAACCAAAGAGTTAGCACTACATACGGTACAACACTCTAAGGTGCCATGTCAAACGGTGTAAAGATACGGAGGTGGGGGAGGTGTGTATGTCATAATGATGGCAAACAATCGAACATAGCATCCATCCTCACATCTCTCACTCAGTGCGTAAAGCATACGATATTCACCACTTCGATCACCCAACATACCTTGCTACGATCACTCTGCCCCATGAAGTCATAAATGGCTTCACTGCACTGATAACGTAGCCACTAATTCCTCGCTATGTCCACTTGCCCCATGGAGTTATTCACCCCATCTGCGCTGGCTCATAGCCTTACCAATCCTTACTATGTCCATTTGCCCCATGGAGTTGTTCACCCCATCTGCGCTGGCTCATAGTCTTACTACGCATCACCTTGCCCCTCAGGTCATAATGACCCTACTGCACTGATAACGTAGTCTTGCTACCATCACCTTGCCCCTCAGGTCGTAATGACCCTACTGCACTGATAAGTAGCCATCATTCATTTTTAGTGGTGAATCGAAGTTATGAACGTCGACAACTCCTTAGCACACGTCCCGCAGCAAAGTCCAACCATGAAGTGAACTCATTGGTTCCCTACTGGATCCTGAGCTCTAACTTCCCATATTGGACTACCTTTGCATCTCGGGTTATTGGTCAAATACTGGGTCGGTCGGGTCCTCTTCAAGCCGTCGGTTCGGGTCGGGTATTCTCCATCGAGTCGGGTCGGGTCTACTTCTGGTGCGGTTCGGGTTGGGTGTTTCTCCTCGGTTCGGGTCGGGCGTTTCTCCTCGGTTCGGGTCGGGTGCCACTGGCCCTCCAGTTCATGCTTCCGCTCCGATCCGCCTCCTCATCCTTTACGTGCTTCGATCCGATCCATCCTCCTCTATCCGCTCCGGTCCCTACTCCCTAATCTGTAGTGACCCGCATTTTAGCTGTTGAACAATTTATTTATTAAATTATTAAATATCGATTTATCGATATCGAAACGTGAATTAAAAAATATTGAATATTTAATTAATAATTATAATATAATAAAATATATTATAATGTCGAAATAGTCAGAAATAGTGAAATTCACAATATCGTGTGAATTGAATAGCATACGAGATTTGGTGGAGTTTCGATTCGAAATATAATAACGATTTTTATTGAATCGACGACAGTTTGAACGTATAATTATATTATAATTAAAATAGAGCTTGAAACGACGCGGCAGTTCGGTATTTGGCGATTTGAACTTCAAATGAGTATACAGGGTTCGTTTTAAATCGGATTTCTGTGAAACAAGAAACGTGTGGAGCTGGTGGAGTATATCTTTTTGGTGGAAGAGAAAAATCCAGATTTCATCGTGTAGATTTTGATTCACGTCCAAATCAAAATTTGAAATAGTCGTTGTAGAATCGTTTATCGACCGTATCGGTTTATTCGATATAACTAGAGATAGGGTTTGAATTCAGACAAGGTTCTTTTGGGAAATAATGATAATTTAATTTTTAGAAATTTATGGTAATTTTTAATTAATTTAATAAGCAACTTTTTATTTGGAGTATTTGGCACCCTGTATCGACATTTCGGGGTTTCACAATATGAGTTCATCTACCGGTATTATTACATTTTTGGGACCAGAGCACATCACACATTTCAATGGTATTTTTGTTTCTGTCCATAACGGTCGCTACGTGAATAGAATATTTCATAGTGGGGTACGCTATGGTTTTAACTTAAAACAAACTAAATTGAATGGTTAACTGGTCAAACGGACTCAGAATTCAACGAAACAAGTTTCATACAAAACCTTAGGAAGAGGTCTAGTGAAACGTCAAGGCCTCGTATTTTTAGGATTTTTCTGTAATTTTAAGGAATTATTGCTCGGTGTTTTTCATCGATATTTTCTAAAGGATTTTCGCAAACAGTGTCGGAATTCGACGAAACCTGTCCCATTGGATCCGGAATATTTTTCTATGCTAGAATTGACTTAGTTTGTCAAAAACAGAGATCGTATAGGGAAATTTTTCACGAGACTTCGAGAGTAAGTTATAATAGAATAAAATAATAAAGAAAATATCCCCCCTATAAATAAGCGTTACCCCACTCCCTTAAAACCTAATCGAAGTAACTTCAGCAAAATATCTGTAGCCGCCATCAGAACCACTTCTTCAAAACAAATCGGTGACTTCAAAAAAATCAAACAAAAAGAGAAATCTAATTTATTCCCTATATTATCATTCACCTTATATTCAATAGAAAACGTGAGGCCTAGGGTCTTATTTTGGGGGTTTGAGCTGACATCTGGGGGAGCGAGAAGCTGAGCGATGGGAGAACTCGGGAGTGCCGTTGCAGGTGGATGGGCAAAATGCGGAAATGGTGAGATGAGGGGATGATGGGAGGGATGCACACAGTATAAAGGAAATAGTGCGTACGGTTTTTGCATGGCATGAGCCTCCAATCGAAGTGCAGGGTCTGGGTTTCGAAACTTACTGGAATGGGTTCGGCTATCAACTGCTGGCGGTTTGGAGAAAGATAGGTGGTCTCAGGAGCGGCATTTGAGGACGAGGAGAGAGACGCAGGAATGGCCGGGGTTTTTTTTCCGTGGTGAAGCTCAGACAGATCGGTGAAGAAGGAAATAAAGGGAGCGGGCTTGATTTTGTTAGTGGGCCGGAGTTGTTAAAGGGGTGAGGCCCGGTTGAATGAATTTAAAGTTTTTTTTTTTTTAAAATAGTACACTAACCTGTGAACTGAATATCTTTCACATACGGAATCAGAAATTCAAACGGCCAATCACGTTAGGACAGTATGGACGAGAGCTTCTCAATGAAGCTGACTGGAAGTCCATCAGAGCTCGTTACAATTTATGGCGAAATAAATTGTCCGACTCAAATCAACGAACGCAAACCGTTATTTAACGGCTAACACGCAAATGTGAGTAAAAACTCACTAACTCTCCTAATTTATATTTTAATATAAATTGTATTTTTATTTCTGTATTTGACTGCTAGTTATGTACTGTTAATTTGGACTGTTAAGTTGTATTGTTAAGTTGGACTGTAGATTGGACTGTTAAATAATTGATTGAAAACAGTATGGATATATATATCTACATATATATATATATCGTTATTAAACAGTGATTTTGTTATCAGTGTATTTCATTAGAAATGCAAGTGATGTTGTATACGTTGTTTAACATCGGTGGATGCAGGGAAACAGGTTGGAGGAATCCAACTGGATTCCTCAACAGTTATTTTACTGTGATTTATATAGTGTGGTATATAATGTGATATATAATCTGTTGGCGATTATATGTGTTTGAACGATACCGAACATCGTGATTTGATATGATTGGATACCATAACATACCGGAATGTAGATAAGGGAATTTTCAAAGTGATATTGAAAATAGAATATTTTTAAAATGGGATATTTATAAATAAGAGATATTTATAAAATGGAATATTTATAAATAAGAAATGTTTATAAATTGGGATATTTATAAATAGGAGATATTTGAAAAGAAAATAAATTCAAAACATTTCTTTTTGAATGGAAAGGCCTGTGTGGCGAGTTTGGGGATTTTCCCGATGCTTCCGTTACAAAGGAGGTTATGGCGAATTTTTCAGGAAATTTAAGGAGTTAGAATATTTCAAGAATAAATTTGAAAAGGGAATATTTGTAAACCATTTACAAATAGAATTGGAAAGGGAACATTATAAAAAGGAAATCATTTTTAAAGTGTAGAACCGTTATTTAAAAGTAAATCTTTTCAAATGAATAAAACGTTGTTAAAAAGGAAATCTTTATAAAATGAATAAAGTAAATCGAATATGGTATTCGAAGTTAGTTAATCGAATATGGTATTTGAAGTTAGTTAATCGAATATAGACATTCGAAAGGAGTTAATCGAATATGGTATTCGAAAGTTAGTTAATCGAATATGTTATTCGAAAGGGGTTAGTTAAGTCGAGTTAGTCAGTTAGAGTTAACCAGTTAGAGTTAATCAATTAGAGTTAACCAGTTAGTGTTAATCAATAGAGTTAACCAGTTAGAGTTAATCAAATAGAGTTAACCAGTTGGAGTTAATTAGTAAGAGTTAATCGATTAAAGTTAAAACGAACTAGAGTTAATCAAATATAGTTATTTGAGACAGAGTTAGTCAAGTTAGTCGAGCCTAGTTAATCGAATCGAATTGGTCGAACCAAGTAAGTCGAGTTAAGTTAGTCAAGTTAGTCGAGCCTAGTTAATCGAATCGAATTGGTCGAACCAAGTAAGTCGAGTTAAGTTAGTCAAGTTAGTCGAGCCTAGTTAATCGAATCGAATTGGTCGAACCAAGTAAGTCGAGTTAAGTTAGTCAAGTTAGTCGAGCCTAGTTAATCGAATCGAATTGGTCGAACCAAGTAAGTCGAGTTAGTCGAGTCAAGTTAAGTTAGTCAAGTTAAGTTCGTCGAGTTAAATATATCGATGTTAGTTTCATCGAAAGGAGTAATCGATGTTAGTTTCATCGAAAGGAGTATCGATGTTAGTTCATCGAAAGGAGTAATCGATGTTAGTTTCATCGAAAGGAGTATCGATGTTAGTTTCATCGAAAGGAGTTATCGATGTTAGTTTCATCGAAGGGAGTTATCGATTATAGTTTAATCGAAGTGAGATTTTCAAATATGAGATATTTGAAAAGGAAGAGTTATCGAATATTAGTTATTCGAAGAGAGATTATCGAATATCGTTTATTCGAGAAGAAGTTAATCGAATATAGGTTACTCGAAGAAGAGTTAATCAGATAGAGATTTCTCGAAGAGAGTAAATCGGCGAATTCGATTATATCGAATTCGGGAAAGTACTTATACTTTCCAGTGTTTAAATAGAGATTTATTTATTTATAAATAAATAAGTGTTAGGTTAATTATTCACTAATAAGAATAGAAGTTATAATTAAAGTTAGATAATTCGAAAGTAGGGATTATAGCGTTATCGTTATAACCAATGTTTTAAATATAGAAGTAGATTAGAAAAAATTGAATCCGAGAAAGGCGTAAAGAAGTTGTTAAAGATTTAAAGATAAACTTTGACCATTTCGAAGTTATAACGTTGTTCAGTTAAGGTCTGAGAGGTAATTATACCCCAACTTGAGTGACTTCCTTCTTAACTAAGAAATGGTAAGGTTTGATCGTAAAGGAGTTTTGGAAATGTTTTCCAAATGAGAATCAGAATTGTTTTCTGATAAAAGAAAAATAAGAATTTAAAATATAGGGAAACAGGAGAAAAGTAAATAAATGAACTAAAGAGATTAATGTTAAATAATGTTTGTTCGATATAATTTCCATTTGGAAATAATATCGTTGTTTGCACACTGGTTTTTCTTTGATAGTTAACTCACCGACTATCAAAGTTTTGACCATTTTAACGTTGTTAATATGGAGAGACCGGTTGGATTATTATCCAAAGAACCACTCTGTATTGGCATAAGCGTCGCGAATCATATATGCCAAAGATAATTGAAGACGGAGTAAAATGCAAGGGCTATCCTGTTTACAGAATAGTGCCTTCGGTTTGTCCAGTCCCAGGACAACTTGTATGGACGAAGGTCTGACAGAGTATATCCAATAGATCGCGTAAGTTGATCTGTTCAAACGTATTCACGTTTGGTGGCGGAGGAATTCGTTTCTCTTAGCTGTATACCCGTGTTATTTTTGGATAAGTCAATTTGTGATCTGGCGGGTATGACGATGTGACATTTCTAAGTGAATGAAGATGGATGTCTGACATAGTATTTCCAGAAGGTCACGGACATTGATTTCTCCAACCGTACCAAGAGTGGAAGCGGAGAAGGAAACTTCTGTTAGCTGACACGTAATGTATTGTTGTAGACGTCAATTAGTGATTTTCGATGGATCTGACAATGTGGCATTCGAAGTGAATCTGTTGTGATGATAAAGCGTAGCTTCTAGCCTCACATCCGGTAAATGACAGAAATCGGGCAGGCAGCATGGCTAAGTCGGTCGCACCGAAGTAGGGTGTATAATCACCTATCTAGTGAATATTCATTTGTTTCTTAAATCTATCAATGCTGTCCCATATATATACGGGAACGGTTGCTGATCCCAACCGTTGGTGATGTACATTCGATACACTCAAGCGAAATGAGTGGTCGGTCATGTGTGGCTGAGTTGCAAGATGTTCTTGTTAAACTCCAGTGTATCGTTCCTAGAGTACACTGATCGGAAGGTGGTTCCATACCTTGTCATAGTTGGAAATCCAATCATCCAATACGTGCTTGCGATTTTGATTGTATACTATATATGTAGTAACGTGAGATGCAAGCGTTCCTGCTAGATTGATATTTATTTGTACTTAGACATTATCATAATATCAGAGTGATATTGCTTTGAAAAGTTATTTGGATTCTCATAAGGGAAAAACCCGTTCCGTTCTGCGGTGTGGTCTTATGAGATATCATATACCTGTTTAAATGATTTGAGTTTATTCACACCAGTCCCATGACTGACCCGGAGTTTATTTTGTTGTTTTCCCTAAACTCTTGGGTGCCTAAATTTGTACGGGCAGTCAAGTAGTCTGGATTTTACAGATACACTTGGAGAGCTTGGAGCAGGAGGCTTCAGGATTCTATAGCTATTATTATTTCCGCTGTTGTTGTAAGTGTTGTACTCTGATAAGTGTTATGGTATACATATACTGATGTTATTTCAAAGATATGTTATGTTATATTTTATTCGTTCCGCTGTGAGATTCGTGTTTACTCTGATGATGATGTTCTTCTTCTTCTTCTATTCTATAAGTTCTATCTTATCTATTCTCACCTTCTAATTTCTTTCATTAATTACCGGGATTTTTCGATGTTTTGGTTATCGACGTCGAGCTTACGTCGATAACCAAAGTCGCTCAAAATCCGGGTCACTACATAATCCAATCCGATCCCAGTTCAGCTAGCGTGGCCTTCCTTTTTGCCACTTTTCCCAAGTGCTGGATTCCGATCCGATCGAATTCCTTGCTCAGTTCAACATATCTGATCCGATCCGAACCCTGCACTGTTTTCTGAAACTGTTCCAGCAAGTGTTTACGCCATTCGATGACGTTTTCGACCATTCGAACTATTGAAACCAATCACAAAGCATTTCATACAGTCATAGCAACATGCATAATCAACCACAAACATCAAAACATCAATATGATAGGTGAAAATGGATCAAACATACCCCAAAATCCCACATTTTCCCTTAAGCATGTTTAGGTGAAACTAATGATAGGATTAGCAAAACTTAACCGAATTAACCCAAATTCATATCAGAGGTCTAAAACATCATTTAAGAATTTATGAACATTTTTCCCGAATTTTATCATGCTTGAATTCACTAATTAACACTAATTACCCTTAACTAGCCATAATTAGTGTAAAACTATGCAAATCACTCACCTTAGCCACAAATAAACTAAGATCTGAAATAAATCTCTGATTTGAGGTGAATCCCAATGCTAAACAGCAGCTCCAATGTTGCTTTGGTGTAGATCTTCCTTGATTAGGGGTTGCTAAGCCAAATCCTTGACAAAAAGGTGATTTGGAGGTGATTTAGAGGTTGGAGCCATTTTTAGGGTTCCTTGGTGATAAGTGGAGGCTAGAAAACTGAAATGGAATGATCCTCTATCTCATTTCAGCCTTCCCATAACCCTAATCCCGAAATGGGTTATGGGCCTACTCACTAATCACCCGATTTGGCCCGGTTAAGCAGTTTTTCACCCTCCAAACCTTATTTCAGCCATATCTCCCAAACAGTAAGTTCGTTTGGCTATTATGACCACTCTACGGAAAGGTAAACCATCAAACGAATCTAATGGAAGTGGTTTCAGGTCAAAATTCCTTTCCAATCAAAAGTTATGGCCGAAACAAGATCAACTAGGGGCAAAATGGTCATTTAAAAATCGACAAAAATCATAAGCATGGGAAATGACTCTAATGGATGTTTCCCAAAGTTACATGACCAAATGACTTCACATGGGAAAGAAATAAATATTCTACGATCCTATGATGTGTAGAATACGGGTCATTACACTCTCCCCCCTTAAGAAATTTCGCCCTCGAAATTCCTAATCAAAACACACACAAAGGTCCCGCATGCCTATCAATCATAAAACAACAATCAAACATGCAACCAAGCTAAACAAGTCTATCCTAGCATGCGGAAAACTAATTTGTAAAGTAAATCTTACCAGGCAAAGAGTTCTGGATATGCCTTCCTAATGCTCTCCTCTGTCTCCCAAGTACAATCATTCTCGTCCTCGCCCCACTGAACCTTGACTAGCTTCACCGCCTTCCTTCGAAGTTGCTTCGTATCGTGCCCCATAATACGAATCGGCTTGCGGTTCCCAACCGCCTCGGGTTCTACTTCGAAGTCCTCTAACTGATCAGGTGAAATAGTCATATCTGAGTCGTGAACGAACTTCCTTAGTTGGGAAACATGAAATACATTGTGAACTCCCACCATCTTCTCTGGTAAGCCAACTCTATAGGCCAAATTCCCGACTAGTTCAAGAACAGGGAATGGGCCAACAAATCTTGGTGCCAACTTGCCTCTCCTGCCAAATCGAATCACGCTTTTTAACGGAGAGATCTTGACAAACACCAAGTCACCAACGGAAAATTTCAAGTCTCTTCTCCTCTTATCGGCATAACTCTTCTGCCTATCTTGGGCAGCTTTCATTCGTTGCTGAATGATCTTAATCTTATCGGAAGTTTCCCTCACCACATCTGGTCCAAGCACAAACTTCTCGCCAGTTTCAATCCAACATGATGGTGAGTTACACGGTCTTCCGTACAAAGCTTCATATGGAGCCATACCGATACTGGATTGGTAGCTATTATTATATGCAAACTCTACTAGATGCAAATGGTCATCCCATGATCCACCAAAATCCAATATACAAGCTCTTAAGAGATCTACCAATATACGATTCACCCTCTCCGTCTGACCGTCGGTCTGAGGATGGTATGCGGTACTAAGATGTAATCCTGACCCTAGAGCCTCTTGTAAGCTCTTCCAAAACCCACTAGTGAACAACAGGTCTCGGTCACTCACAATGCTTTTGGGTACTCCGTGAAATCTCACTACCCACTTCATATACAATTCTGCCAACTTGGCTGCTGTTCTGGTCGATTTGACTGGTATAAATCTTGCGCTCTTAGTCAATCGATCAACAATTACCCAAATGCTATCGTATCCCGACCTAGTCCTCGGTAAACCATCGATGAAATCCATCGAGACTTGCTCCCATTTCCATTCGGGAATTTCTAATGGTTGCAACAAACCACTAGGCTTCTTTTGCTCGGCTTTAATTAGCTGGCAATTCATGCATTTGGATATAAATTTCCCAACGTCTCCTTTCATCCCTTTCCAGTAGTAATTCTGTCTCATGTCTCGATACATCTTATTACCACCGGGATGTATAGTCAGTTTTGAGTGATGACATTCTCTAAGCACTTCATCTCTCAAACCATTCACGTTGGGCACAACTAGTCTTCCATTCTTCCGAAGCCATCCATCTCGATCAAGCCCATATACATTCATCTCCTCATCGATACCCATCTTTAACTTGGAGATGATTTCCAATAGGTTAGGATCGTCCCTCTGACTGGAACCAATCCGCTCTATCAAAGTGGGTCTGATCGCCAAACTAGCTAGCACGACTGGATCCAATTCGCACTTTGGTCTGAAATCAAACCCCGCGATATACTCCAGTTGCTTCCACTCAAGAAACATTGCCCCTAAGCTGACATGTCTCCTACTCAAGGCATCGGCTACCGCATTACCCTTCCCAGGTGTATATGCGATATCAAAATCATACGAAGCCAAGAAATCTAACCATCTCTGCTGTCGGAGATTCAGATCCTTCTGGGAGAAGAGATACTTTAACGATTTATGATCGGTAAACAACTCAAATTTCTCTCCCAAGAGATAGTGTCTCCACATCTTCAGCGCAAACACGATCGCTGCTAATTCCAAATCATGGGTAGGATACTTCTTCTCATGAGGCTTTAGCTGTCGACTAGCATAAGCTACAACCCTACCTCCTTGCATCAATACAGCACCCAGTCCGGTACCACAAGCATCCGTGTATACCGTCATCTCTTCATTCCCTTTAGGAATGACTAACACTGGCGCACGCGTCAACTTCTCCTTTAGACTCTTGAAGGCATCCTCACATACTCCGTCCCAGACGAAGGACTGATTCTTCTTAGTCAATTGAGTCAACGGTGCTGCTATTTTGGAGAAGTCCTGGATAAACTTACGATAATATCCAGCTAATCCCAAGAAACTTCTTACATCTGTTGCATTCTTGGGTGTAGGCCAATCCTGTACCGTAGCCACCTTCGCAGGGTCCACGTCAATACCACTCTCGGAAACAACATGACCCAAGAATCTCACTTCCCTTCTTCAAAAATGACACTTAGAGAATTTCGCTTTCAATTGGTGTTTCCTCAACACCTCCATCACTATCCTCAAGTGCCCCTTGTGTTCCTCCTCTGTCCTTGAGTAAACAAGGATATCATCCACGAACACAAGAACAAACTTATTCAACTGATCTCTGAATACTCGATTCATAAGATCCACAAAATAGGCTGGTGCATTGGTCAACCCAAATGGCATGACCAACCACTCATAAAATCCAGACGGCGTCCTAAATTCCGTTTTCAGAACACTCTCATCTACTACTCGAAGCTGATGAAATCCTGTCGCGAGGTCCAACTGGGAGAACACTCTTGCTCCTTCCAGTTGATCAAACAAATCATCTATCCGCGGTAGAGGGTACTTATTCTTCCTCGTCACCTTATTCAACTCGCGATAGTCCACACACAAACAAAGGGAACCATCTGCCTTAGTGGCAAACACAACTGGTGCTCCCCACTCGGAGACACTCCTTCTAATAAATCCCTTCTTCAAAAGATTGCTGACTTGCACCCCGAGCTCTCGCTGCTCCCTTGGTGCCATACGACGAAGTGGCATCACTATAGGTCTGGCATCTTTCACTAAATCAATACGGAACTCAATCTCTCGGTGTGGTGGAAGCCCGGTCACCTCCTCGAAGACGTCTGGATACTGGCCAACCACGGGCACATCTGACAACTCATCCTGCGGGATGTCGAGGGAATTTACAAAACTAGCCATAACCCCATCACTAGGTAGACTACCAAACACTACCCTCCGCCCATCATCCGCCCTCACTGTCACCAAAAAGCCCTCACAGTCTACCACCACCCCGTATCTTTGGAGCCAATCGACTCCAATATAATGCCATACCCAGTAAAGCCCAAAACAAAGCAATCACATACAAACATACATCCATGACTCGAAAAGACCAAATTCCTGCAAATCATACTAAGGCTAGTCGAACCACCAATCGGGTTCGTCACAACCAATGGTCTATCGACTATCTCGGGTTCCAGTCCCAACCTATCTACCAGGTCACTAGATATGAAGGAACGGGAAGCCCCAATATCAAACAAAACTCGAACTGGTACATCATAAATAGAAAGCATACCTTGAATAACAACATTCTTTCCTTTCTCCGCCGCAGTTGGGGCATTCGACGAAGAAGGAACAACATCAATAGCATATGCTTTCACAATCTGCTTCTCCTTAAGAGGTTGCGGACATTTATCCTTGAAATGTCCCACTTGACCACAGTTGAAGCACTTCTTATCCGCTGGCTTGGCCCGACAATCTTTAGCATAATGGCCCTTCTTACCATAGCTGAAGCACTCAACATCCTTCTTGCTCTTTTTCTGGTCACCTTTTGATTGGTCCTGCTTCCTCTTATTCTGAGAGTTATTCTTACCTCCACCACCTACTTGCGGCTTTGGCCCTTCTGCAGATGCAGCCTCAGTCTTTGACTTAGGGTAGAGAATCTCTGATCTCAAAGCCTTCCCCACAATCGATTCAAAAGTCTCATCGATGTGATTAATAAGCCTTTCCCCCAAGTACCCATCCAAACCGGTAATGAACTTCTCATTCTTCTTTCCAGGAGTGTCAATGAGAGACAGTCCATACTTCGACAAGGTGTCGAACTCAGCAATATAGTCAGAAACTGCCCTTCCGTTCTGCTTGAGTTCCAAGAACCTCTTAAACAACACTGACTTCTGGGCAGCTGGGATAAACTTCTCGCTAAAGCGAGCCTTGAACTGATCCCAAGTAACCTGATCCTCTGGAGTAGCTGTTCTAACGGCATTCCACCAATTCATCGCTCGCCGTTGCAGCTGACGAGACGCTAGCCTTCTCTTCATCGCATCTTCAAGACCTAAGTCATCAAAGATACGGTCACAGCTATCCATCCAATCTTGAACATCTGTGGCCGACTCCGTTCCGTGGAACGGCTTCCCACCAAGATTAGTGTAATCTTTGCACAACTTGGCGAAATCGACCCTAGGCGCCTGCACTACTGGGCCAACACCAACTCCGGGATTGGGAACTGCCCCTTGCACTTCTCTAAGCATATCTCTCATGAGGTTAGTAAACATCGCCCTCATGTCAGCGGCATTCCCCTGGTTGGTCCCTCTACCAGCACCCCTCGTGTCTCAGCTCATCGTCAATCTGAAAAAGGGAAACGATTAACGACCCCATAGTGGTGCTAGTGCAGTGCGACTTCATCTTTATACTACTAATAGTATATATATATATATAGCTTTTGAAAACCAAAGTAATCACAAATACGCGCTCTCATATACGTACTATCTCTCCCTGGTGTCTTTCCCTAGGTTAACTACGCAACCTAGAGCTCTGATACCAAGTGTGACGGCCCGCCTCGCACCAATCGACATTTACTCCAAAAGTGCGCTGTACACATGTCCAGTTAGCACGGAATGAGTCGTCAGAAGGAAAAAGGAAGAAGGAAATGAACATACAAAGAACCTGTAGAATGTCTCACAGCGCATAGAATAAAATATAATAATAACATACTTGACATAAAACAAGAGAGACAGTGCATAACCTGAAAACCAGAACTAAACATCATAGCAGCGGAAATCCAAAATACAGCTTATTACAACTTTCAAACTGTCTCAAAGCAAAAGTAAGATAAAGGAGGTACACTACTAATGCCCAAGTAGCGACCACCAACGACACAGGGAGAATGTGTATATATATATCATACGTGGAAGCCTCCTGCCCGCCTCCGAATCAGCTACTCGCGCATCACCAGCTAACCTGTCTCTAGTTTGCTCGTGTGAGCACCCAGAGTAATAAGAGGAGACATAAAACTCTGGGTCAGACATAAAGCCTGGTATGAGCGATAAGCTTCTAAAGTGAACAATAACAGGTAGACTGAAACATACCTGAACCTGGACCTGCAACCAAAGAGTTAGCACTACATACTGTACAACACTCTAAGGTGCCATATCAAACGGTGTAATGATACGGAGGTGGGGGAGGTGTGTATGTCATAATGATGGCAAACAATCAAACATAGCATCCATCCTCACATCTCTCACTCAGTGCGTAAAGCATACGATATTCACCACTTCGATCACCCAACATACCTTGCTACGATCACTCTGCCCCATGAAGTCATAAATGGCTTCACTGCACTGATAACGTAGCCACTAATTCCTCGCTATGTCCACTTGCCTCATGGAGTTATTCACCCCATCTGCGCTGGCTCATAGCCTTACCAATCCTTACTATGTCCACTTGCCCCATGGAGTTGTTCACCCCATCTGCGCTGGCTCATAGTCTTACTACGCATCACCTTCCCCCTCAGGTCATAATGACCCTACTGCACTGATAACGTAGTCTTGCTACCATCACCTTGCCCCTCAGGTCGTAATGACCCTACTGCACTGATAAGTAGCCATCATTCATTTTTAGTGGTGAATCGAAGTTATGAACGTCGACAACTCCTTAGCACACGTCCCGCAGCCAAGTCCAACCATGAAGTGAACTCATTGGTTCCCTACTGGATCCTGAGCTCTAACTTCCCATATTGGACTACCTTTGCATCTCGGGTTATTGGTTAAATACTGGGTCGGTCGGGTCCTCTTCAAGCCGTCGGTTCGGGTCGGGTATTCTCCATCGAGTTGGGTCGGGTCTTCTTCTGGTGCGGTTCGGGTCGGGCGTTTCTCCTCGGTTCGGGTCGGGTGCCACTCCCCCTCCAGTTCATGCTTCCGCTCCGCTCCGCCTCCTCATCCTTTACGTGCTTCTATCCGATCCATCCTCCTCTATCCGCTCCGGTCCCTACTCCCTAATCCGATCCGAGCCCAGTTCAGCTAGCGTGGCCTTCCTTTTTGCCACTTTTCCCAAGTGCTGGATTCCGATCCGATCGAATTCCTTGCTCAGTTCAACATATTCGATCCGAGCCCCATATCCGATCCGATCCGAACCCTGCACTGTTTTCTGAAACTGTTCCAGCAAGTGTTTACGCCATTCGACGACGTTTTCGACCATTCTAACTATTGAAACCAATCACAAAGCATTTCATACAGTCATAGCAACATGCATAATCAACCACAAACATCAAAACATCAATATGATAGGTGAAAATGGATCAAACATACCCTAAAATCCCACATTTCCCCTTAAGCATGTTTAGGTGAAACTAATGATAGGATTAGCAAAACTTAACCGAATTAACCCAAATTCATATCAGAGGTCTAAAACATCATTTAAGAATTTATGAACATTTTCCCCGAATTTTATCATGCTTAAATCGCTAATTAACACTAATTACCCTTAACTAGCCATAATTAGTGTAAAACTATGCAAATCACTCACCTTAGCCACAAATAAACTAAGATCTGAAATAAATCTCTGATTTGAGGTAAATCCCAATGCTAAACAACAGCTCCAATGTTGCTTTGGTGTAGATCTTCCTTGATTAGGGGTTGCTAAGCCAAATCCTTGACAAAAAGGTGATTTGGAGGTGATTTAGAGGTTGGAGGCCATTTTTAGGGTTCCTTGGTGATAAGTGGAGGCTAGAAAACTGAAATGGAATGATCCTCTATCTCATTTCAGCCTTCCCATAACCCTAATCCCGAAATGGGTTATGGGCCTACTCACTAATCACCCGATTTGGCCCGGTTAAGCAGTTTTTCACCCTCCAAACCTTATTTCAGTCATATCTCCCAAACGGTAAGTCCGTTTGGCTATTATGACCACTCTACGTAAAGGTAAACCATCAAACGAATCTAATGGAAGTGGTTTCAGGTCAAAATTCCTTTTCAATAAAAAGTTATGGCCGAAACAAGATCAACTAGGGGCAAAATGGTCATTTAAAAATCGACAAAAATCATAAGCATGGGAAATGACTCTAATGGATGTTTCCCAAAGTTACATGACCATATGACTTCACATGGGAAAGAAATAAATATTCTACGATCCTATGATGCGTAGAATACGGGTCATTACACTATTATAAATAGAATTTCCAAAATGAGATTTTGGTTTTAAAAAGAAATTTGAAAAGGGAACTTGTTTAAATATTAAACAAGGAAATTTGTAAAATGGTGTTTATAAATAAAATGAATAAATTATCAAGAGATAATTTGAATATTAAAATTCAAATAGAATTG
This sequence comes from Allium sativum, assembly GCA_030737875.1. Lineage (NCBI taxonomy): Eukaryota > Viridiplantae > Streptophyta > Magnoliopsida > Asparagales > Amaryllidaceae > Allium > Allium sativum. The sequence continues at coordinate 602,436,897 of CM060926.1, read as the reverse complement.
GAATGGAATTCGAATAAAGAAAATTCAAATATAGAATTTGAATACAGAAATTCAAATGTGATTTAAATGTAGAATTTGAATATAGGATTCAAATAGAGTTAAAATGGAATTTGAATATAAAATTCAAATGGAGTCTGAAAATAGATTTGAATATAGAAATCCAAATGAAGTTTGAAAATAGGTTTGAATGTAGAAATTCAAATGGAGATTGAAAATGGAAATTAAATATAGGAAATTCAATTGGTTTTGAAATGGAATTTAAATATAGAAGATCGAAGTATAAATATATTATAACCGAGTAAGTGAAAATCGACGATTTTAGATTTTAAGAATTTTTGAGTTGAATTGGGAAAACTGGTTTAATATATATTAAAAATATATTAGAATGAAGTTGAATTTGTTATAAACGAAGTTCAAACGTTTTTATATATAAATTTAATTAAAACGAAGTCGCCGCAGCGCTGTAGTTCGTAAATTGGCGATTCGAATTTCAATTGAGTATATAGAACTCAATTGAAGTCGAAATTTTTTGAAACAAGAATCGTCGGGACCGGTTGAATAATAGTTTTATAATGAAAGAGAAAAATCTGGATTTCGTCGTATAGATTTTGAGTTATGTCAAAATCAAGTTTTCTAGAAAAACAACGCCATAATCATTTTAAAAACGATAACGGTTTATTTAAATAAAAAGGATTTTAAAGAAATAAAATCCGAGTTTGCCATTAGAAAAATCCAGGCTGGAGATATTAAATAAATATGAACTCCAATGAAGTAAGTGAAATGACTTTTGAATAAAAATCAGATTTTTAATTATTAAATAGGTTTAACTAGTTTGAAAAATAAATAGTTAAATCGAGATTTGAATTGAATTGGGGCGTTGAATAAGTGAAAGAGATTTGAAAATTTATATTCGAAATCGAATATGTAACTCGAGTTGAAATGGAATTAAATAGGGTTCATGAGTAGATTAAAATATATTTGAATGTGATATGTTCAAATAAGCAGTGAAATAAGCAAAGGAGCTAACTAAAGAATAAATTAGCAAATTTAGTTTAGACAACTGGATTGAGTTGAAACAGAATTGAAAACAGGTGAACATGTGTTAGACAGGTACGGAATGAAGTATATGAATATTATAATATAAGTGCCCGATAAAAAGGTATGCATTTAAATTCCATATGAGGATTTATGCGCCATATCGGCAAGCCGTTTGGCGTTTTCTTTTCCTTTTGGATTGGTGAGGGCCATGGGAGGCTATTTGAAATATCCCGATGCTCCCGGTACAAGGGAGGTTATGGCGAATTTTTCCGGGAATTTAAGGAGTTAGAATATTTTTAAGAAAAATTTGATAGTTAGAGATAAATGTATCGATATATATAGAATTCGATAAGGAACGAATTTAAAAATAGAATATTATAAACAAAAAGGAAATTGATAGGCTGGTAATAGTAAGAGAAACATATATACGTTTAAAAATGAATAATTGGTTTTTATAATGTTGATTATTTGAGGTAAGTGGTTTTGTCTGTTTTGAAGTTAATGATGTTTTCAGTCAAGGTCTGAGAGGTAATTTTACCCCAACTTGATTGATTTCATTTTTAATTGATAAATAGCAAGATCCAGTCTCGAAGAGAAGTGTTTGAGTAAGAGTTAGGGAATAAAATAATAAGGGTTTTTGTAACGATGCTTTACACAACATTCGTTTTAACCCAGATGATGGAATTTTGGAAATATAAAAGTAAATATTTCCCGAGTATAACTAAAGTAGTCGGGAAAGAGATAAGTGATGGAAATTGTTTTCAATTGCAAACAGAGATATTTTCTAAATATAGAAAATAAAAGAGGTTGAATTTGGAAACGTTTTCCAAATGGCATAAGAGGCCAAGATGATTATCGAAAATATTGGTTAACAAATATTGATCAGGAAATAAAGAAATGATTTAATTAATGAAACATTAATCAACAGGCCCAGTGATTGATTGATGTTATGGATGAATGGAATGTTTGTTTATTTTCTTCGATAGTTAAATAACCGACTATCGAAGTGTTTGCCAATATCGTTGTCAATATGGAGAGACCGGTTGGATTATTATCCGTGAACCACTCTGTATTGGCAGTAGCGTTGCGAATCAGATTATATGAAGATAATCGAAGACGGAGTAAAATGCAAGGGCTTTTCTATTAATAGAAATTGTGCCTTCGGTTTCGTTCAATCCCAGAACGAACGTATATGGATGAATGTCTGACAAAGTATTTCCAACGATCGAATATATTGGTATGTATAAATATACATGGTGGCAACAGATTTATTCCCTTAGCATAATATCCAGAATATATTTGTGCAAATCAATTAGTGATTAACGGATTGACAATGTGGCATTCAAAGTGATTGTGCTATCAATGAAATATAAGTAATCGTAGCCTCAGGCCTCAACAACCGGGAAATGAAAAAAATCGAGCAGGCAACATGGCTATATGGGTCGCTCCCATTAAGTTGTATTATCACCTATCTAGAGATTCATTTAATTCCTTATTCTGTTCGATGCTGTCCCAATCGGGAAACAATTGCTGATCCCAACCGTTGGTGATATACATTCGATACACTCAAGCGAAATGAGTGGTCGGTCATGTGTGGGCCGAGTTGCAAGACGTTCTTGTTGAACCCGTGTATTTCTCTCTAGAGATACACTATCGGAAGGTGGTTCCATACCTTATCATGTTGGAAATCCAGTCTCCAATAAGCACCCTGCGGTTTTTGATTTTATATTATATATGGAGCATGAGATGCAAGCGTTCCACTAGATTCTATTTATTTGATTTAGACACTATTGTAATATTACTGGATTTTTGTATCAAAGTGTTTTGGGTTATAACAAGGTAAAAACCGTCCATGTTTATGTGTGGGCTAGTCTTGCTATTATCTTTTCTTTCGAAAGGATTTTGGAAGTTAAACAAATGGTTGAAGTTTACTAACGCCAGTCCCATGACTGACCCAGAGTTTATTTTGTTTTGTTTTCCCTAAACTCTTGGGTGCCCAAATTTGTACGGGCAGTCAAGTAGTCGGTATTTTTTTAGATTCATTTGGAGAAGCTGGAAACAGGAGGCTTCACCAGTTAGCTATAGACTATCATATTTTCCGCTGTGTACTATGTTGTATCTGGAAATGGGTGTTTATAACTGTTCCAGGAATAACTGTTGTGCTCTGATGATGGTATGTGTATAAAGTTACTGATTTGTATTTCAAAAGTTATGTTATTTAATATATTTTATTTGTTCCGCTATGAGTTTTGATCTTCGTTTTCTTCTATTCTAATATTTCTTTCTTTCTATTTCTCATCCTCTAACTTCTTCTAATAACGATTCGTATTTTTATGCAATTTGGGTTGGACGCGTGTTGTTATTAGTCAACTCAGATAGTACAGATTTGTGGGTCATTACATGTATCCAGATCCGAAATTGTATAAGTGTGGAGCTAGCCAATTACCTGGAAAGCAGCTCATGTTGTGTGCAGAAATCATCATCCCAGGAGAGTCGGGTAGGGGGGATACGACCTGGTGTGATGCTTGAGTGCTTAAGTCCTTTGATTCGTATGGTAGAAGTAGGATCGGGTTCCTGTAGCTCGATCCTATCTGGAGGTACTCTAATGCTAGGAGTCCAAGTGCCAATCCGTTCCAACGTGCAGAATAGGATCGGGTCGGGTCCTTCGCATCCGACCCATTCCCTTCGATCCAATCCGAATGGTCGTGTCAATCCACTACCTTGTCGATGTAGAAAACTGAATTCCGAGATCTGACCCAAATGCCAAAATCCGATTCGGGGCTTTTACTCATGAAGGTGCTGAGTTTTTCCAACTTTTTGCCACTTTGTCCATGTGATCGCCAATCAATGCCTGCTTATACTCAAGTCCTTAGCTTTGGGTGGCCTGGTCACAAAGCAGGCTAAAAATATATAAATATCATATTTTTACTTAAATTCTTTTAAAATATTTTTAATCAATTTTATTAAGTTTTACTATGGTTAAAATATACATTTACTATGTTAAAATAGTTTTACAAAGTTTCAAAAAATAATATACAAATTTTTATTTACAAAACAAATCAAATTGCATATGTCGATTCAGGATCACTATGTATGTTGACATATAACAATAAAATACAAGATTCAAATTTGAAGGGAAGTGTCCATTCACGATAACTTCTGTTTAACTTTCATATTCCTTTTCTTCTATAAATACCTCTCTTGTAGAAACAAAAATAACTTCCTTCCATCATATTTCTTCATTCTCTTTTATCTTATGTTGAAAACTATAAATTATATTACCTTATTCTATCGAGTTTCAAATCGAATCAAGTCATCTCATATTCGATTTAATTCTACATCGAACTCTCTTCATTTTTACCAAGTTCAAAGTGCAAACAAGAGTAATTAGAGAAATTTTAATCAATGTTTAAAGATCCAAGTCCGCATTCGTTTTACAAACAATTCAAAATCTAATACGGGTGTCTAATTAGCCCTGAATCTAATTAGGTTTGATTGCGCTTGATAAAAAGCAATTGCGAGTGACTTGTTTGCTCGTAAATCAAGTTAGGTGAGGATCTATGGCTTGCAAATCAGATTGACTTGCCCTAAGGTTTGAGTTCTGGAGGGTTTCTCCTTATGGCCTTGATATTAAGGAGTATAATGGTTAATATTGATTAAAGGCCGTACGAAGTGCAAAATTGAATATAAGGTAACTCTGAACTAGTATAAAAATCCCTGTGTGTTCTTTCCTTTACTGCATTATCTATTTATTTGATTATGTGACCATACACACAAATAACTATATTGCAAAAGATATCTAAAAAATTAACAAATTTAAGAAAATACTATTCATCCCATCTCCTCTAGTGTTAATCTAACCTTAAGATCCTTAATCTACATCACTTTCACTTACTATATGACAAACGGTGCCAATACTTTTACAGTTTAGGTAGTGTACTACCGCATCTTAACTTATAAGATGGACTATCATTTGTACATCATATTAGAACTTCTTACATTAGATGAGCAATTGCTAGATTGGTAGATGATAATAGTGAATAAAACAATTTGGAGATTATCATTCTATTATTCTTTTCAAGATACAAAATATTTTATTTTCAAATACATCAAACAAGTTGCCTACTAGATATGTTTCAACTATTGTGGAGCTTTCATTTGAACCTTCGACTATATATGATTATGTCTATGTGTTTGAATTAGTCTTTGGATCATTAGTGTGTAATTAGACTTAAATTCCAATCTATTACCAGTTTTTGAAAGATTTTACAACATTAGTACTATAAGTTCTTTCGCAATTTGATGTACCTAATGTTAGACTTAACATTATCTCTATTCCTTCCTCGATTTACAGTTTGGACTCATGAGACCCACATAATGGAGAAAAAAGGCAATGCACACATTTTTTGTGGTCAGAAATCAGATTGAGTAATGGACTGCACGAGAGAGTACTACATGACATTCTAATGAAGGTTTTACCTTTGTGGTCGATGAATATATAAACGTGTTGGCTACTTATCTATTAGACATTTTCCATTTGTATCACTTACTTCCCATCCGTCCGGATGGCTACTATTAGTTCATTGGAGAGCGTAGATTATGACAAACCTTGAATGGTGATTTTGTTTATCATGTTCCACATCCACATTTACACCTTTCTAGGAAGTTCACCACATCGTTGCTTTATAAGAGCATGCAAATAAGTGGTGGTCAACCAATTACCTCATCGCCAACCGTTTGGATTATGCATCGTTTGGCGTCTATTTTATACTTCATCACATACAACCGATTTTGTTCACATTAGATTTATTGATTTGGTGGAATATTTGACATCTGGAATAGTTTCCCCCCTCATGTTTTACACAATCTTACATAGAGCACTCAGGTATATCTTGATCCACAGCTATTGCAAACAAGATACTATGGTTGGACAACTGATATACTCAAAAGTTGTTGGGAGTTGATAAATATGTTGATATTCCTTGGCATGAAATTTCACGGTACTCGTATCTAGCTATGTTTTGATATAGGGGTTTGTTTCAAATACAGATGGGGCTATGTGAGGTCACGTACATCAAGAACCGACAAAGCACAAATGAGTATGAGAAATAGATATGGAGATGATTACTCATATTAATGAGCATACTATTACGGATGAGCAACAATCACTATAAGAAGAACAATGATTTCCAAGGCTACCAATCGTTGACGGCCTTTGGAAAGCGGTTTCTTGCCATAAGAAACCCCATTGGTATACATATCAATGTTTCTCAACACCTTCCAATAGCTTCAACTAGGTATTCTCAATGGAAAATATGGGCACATGGCAGAATATGTTGACCAATTAGCTGTTTAAAACTACTAGAAAATCTTGAAAGAAACAATTGAAAGCTGTTGGTGATCAATGACCTGTAAGTTGTTGATAGCGATTAGAAGCCACTAAAAATCTAGGTATTTTTTTTCAAGAATTTAGAGCTTCTTACTTCCATCCACCCATAATCACATGTATACCATTACAGCTCCATTTCGAGCATATATACAACAACAATATTCATATATATACCCAAACAGAATATTAAACACAAATCATACACATATAATCCAATATACATAACGTAATCCGACATATACAACATCCAACAAAACATAACAAACCAACATAATCCAAGCTAACATAAACCATCATCCGAACGAACATTTAAACCAATATCCAAAATAGTAGCAATATATATAATCCACCACAATGTGCCTACCAAATCCTCACCTGCTCAAAGCATACAAGTATATAACAACAAAACATAACAAATCATACTTTAAATCACACATTGTTCCCACCAGAACCACCAAATGAAGGTTACATCCCTTACTGCACTATGAACTCTACCAAATGCTGGTTTGAAACAACCCGAACTTCCCCGGTCTCCGAAGAGAAGAGAAAGAACGAATTGTTTTGAGAACACAACAAAATAGAACGCAGACGGGAGAACATTTCATTGTTAATTACAACAATTCATCAGATTACAAGAATATACGGAGTATAAATGAATATTACACAGAAATATCAGAGATTTAAATTACATTTAAATACATAGCAGAGGAAAATAATACAATACACAACTGAAGGAGATATACGGATACAAAGCTTTCCAAATATCATTCCAGCTGTAAACCAGGATCCTGTGAATATAAATCTGCAAAACCAAAACTACTAGCTGCCCGTGTCAAAATAAGGGCACCCAGAGTTTAGGCTAAAACAATAAACTCCAGGACAGTCATGGGACTGGTGTGAGAACTAAAATAGTTATTAATCTTTATTTTTAAAGTTAGGTAAATCAAGGGACCACGCCGTATAACACGGAACGGGTTTCCTCCCAAGAATACCTGTGCATATAACAAAACAACGCAATGCTTAATAAAGAAAAATGAAGCTATTATAAGACCCAGGTCCTATCACACAATGCAACGCAAGCCGGGGGATAGGGTTTTCCCTTATAATAGCCAAACATGCTTAGTACGTTTTAAACAAATCATTTGATACTATTATAAGTGCATAGTGTATAAAACAACTTCAAATCATAAGTATCAATCATAGGCGGCATGGGTACCATATATCAGGTCGCCATACTTGTTCTACAATAAAAACCACAAATGTAACGTATTTGGAAATTGGATTTCCGTATGTGAACTGAGGCCAGGGATCGTCCTCAACCGATTCGAGACTCTCTAGCCCGAGCCTCCGGAACAGCCACAACTGCCCCTTGGAGCGACAGGGCCGGTCCACCGATGTGGATTATAGTGCCTGAACAATACGTCTCCCCGCCCTATGGGGTGTAAATGAGCCAACGAATGACTCCATCGGACCCGGATCGTCCGATATAACCGAGGCGCCTCGCAATAGCAACAACCACATAAGTCAAACTCGTCAGGGCGTGTAAAACCACTGACGCCACTTCTAACCAGAAAGAAACGCATGTCCTCCCTGAGGTCCTCTCACGTTTTTGGTTCACCACCGGGTGTGAAACTCGCGAAGTAAACGTTACACAAAGCTATGCCACAAAGGCCGTGCTTTGATCATCAACCACAAGACTCTGCTTTTCAACAGAAGCCTTGATCATTTGCCACTTAGGCATGCCACACAGGCAATTCACTCTATGCGTTTGATATCCATCAGTATATAACCCCTAAGCTCGTACGTCTCAGAGAAGGGCGTTAAGCAAGAGAATAAATTGTCCGCCGCCAAACAAATATATATTTAATAGAAATCAATCACACAGACTAAAATCCAATGTCAGACACACAGTCCATTTACAAGTCCGTTCTGGGTCTGAACGAAACCGGAGGCACCTAGTACCCCGCATATCCATCGATCTCCAATTACGTTTGGACGATCACCAACTGTTTCCATCTTCTTGGGTGTACATCCCAATCAAGATCATCAGTAATCACCCAAACGATGTGAAGACCTCCGGTCTTCGACCACCATCTTCATCTTCGACTTATCGTCGTATCAGTTATTCAGAATGGGATAAACCCGGTCTTTCCGAATAACTCGCGTATATTATAAACAAGTGTTACACAAACACAACATACGCCTCATTCCAATTTATCAGTCACCAACCGTAAATTAACAAGAGAATAATTCCCCAAATATTAACCTCGAAGGCCGAAACCAACATCAGATCAATATCCAGAAAACCATTCTGCTTAGCTAACCAACAGTTAGTTTCTAAATTTCACATTCATAGGGAAAGGTTCCCATTAATTTTATCAAAGATAAATCCCTTAAATTTATTCTTTAATCTTCTTTTGACTTTCAATTCAACTAGTCGGGATTAACAAACTTTACCGAAGTAATCATTTGTTTTAATTTCCCAATCCCAACCTATTCATCCCATGAAGTAAAACTGGTTATACTTCATATCTAACACCATGGTGTTATCGGTAAATTCAATTACCATTTCACGTTCAAATCTAATTAAAGATTTAACTAACGCCTGGAGCAAAACTGGTGATACTCCATCCTCGATCATTTCAATCTAATTAAAGATTCATTAAAACTCCACTTAGTTTTAATCTGTGACTGGGTTAAAGAATCAGTGTCCTTTAAAACACGGTTCACGATAAACCCAAAATCACATCACATTTCAATCAGTCCTTAACCGTAAATTAGCAAGTGAGCAGTTCCCTAAGTATTAACCCCGAAGGCCGAAACCAACATCAGATCAATACCTCAGAAACCATTCAACTTAACTAACCTCCAGTTAGTTTCTGATTTTCTTAGCTCCTTTGGGTCTAAGAACAGTATTATTGAAGATACCGTACACGACAACTGTGACGGCCGGGAATTTCGCTCGATCCGAATCAGTCGTTAAACCGATCTAGACCGTTCGAAACCCTAGATCGTTTTGAGAACAGGACAAAATAGAACGCAGACGGGAGAACATTTCATTGTTATTACAACAATTCCATCAGATACAAGAATATACAGAGTATGAATGAATAAATTACATTCAATAAATATCAGAGATTACAATAAGTTACATAGCAGCGGAAAATAATACAAGCACAACTGAAGGTGATACACGGATACAGAGCTTTCCGAGCATCATTCCAGCTTTAAACCAGGATCCTGTGAATATAAATCTGCAAAACCAAAACTACTAGCTGCCCGTGCGGAAAATAGGGGCACCCAGAGTTTAGGTTAAAACAATAAACTCCAGGTCAGTCATGTGACTGGTGTGAGAACTAAAACAGTTATTTAAAACTTTACTTTAAAAGAGAGTAATTCAAGGGACCACGCCGTATAACACGGAACGGGTTTCCTCCCAAGAATACCAGTGCATAGAATAAACAACGCAATGCTTTTTCGAAAAATGAAGCCATTATAAGACCCAGGTCCCATCACACAATGCAACGCAAGCCGGAGGATAGGGTTTTCCCTTATAACAGCCAAACATGCTTGGTATGTTTAAAACAAATCATTTGATACTGTCATAAGTGTATAGTGTCAAAACAATTTCAATCATAAATACAAATCATAGACGGCATAAGTGCCCCATACCACTATGTCGCCATACTAGTTCTATAATTAAAACCGCAATACACGTATTGGAAATTGGATTTCCGTCATGAGTCAAGGCAAGGGGCAAGCTCCTCTCCGCTTCGAGACACTCTAGCAAATGCCTCAGGACTACACACTCTGGGTAACCCTGGGATCCTCCAAGACCGGTCCTCTCTTACGTTTGAGGATTAATTATTCCTGAACACACGTTTCCCGGCCCTATAGGACCTATAATCGAGGTGCCTCGCATCCAAACCACAAAGGTGAAAAGTATATAAATGTCAGGGCTGGTAGGTCACTGACACCACCCACAGCTAGAAAGAAACGTCGTGCACTCCTTGGGTCCTCATCCCGTTTTTGACTCATACCGAGGTGTGAGGCTCGCGAATCCACGCTATACACAAAGCTGCCGCGTAGGCCGTGCTTTGATCATCAACCACAAGACTTTGCTTTTCAACAGAAGCCTTGATCCATGCAACTCAGCGTGCCACACAGGCAATTCATGCCATGCGATTGATATCTATCGATATATAACCTCTAAGCTCGTACGTCTCAGAGAAGGGCGTTAAGCAAGAGAATAAATTCTCCGCCGCCAAACAGATATATATTTAACAGAAATCAATCAACACAGAATAAAATCCAATGTCAGACACACAATCCATTTACAAGTTCGTTCTGGGTCTGAACGAAACCGGAGGCGCTTTCCTCGCATATCCATCGATCTCCAAGTACGTCTGGACGACCACCAACTGATTCCCTCATCTTGGGTGTACAGCCCAATCAAGATCATCAGTAATCTCCCAAACGATGTGAAGACTTCCGGTCTTCAACCACCGTCTTCGTCTTCGACATATCGTCGAATCAGTTATTTAGAATGGGTATAAACCCGGACTTTCCGAACAACCCGCGTATATTAAAAATATTACACAAACACAACATACGCCTCATTCCAATTCCACATTCTTAGGGAAAGGTTGCCATTAATTTTATCCAAGATAAATTCTTTAAAATTTATCCTCTAATCTTCCTCTGGATGTCGTTTCAAACCAAATTTTGGTTTTCTAAACTAGTCGAGATTAGCGAACCACACCGAAGTAATTATTTATTTTATTTCCCAATACCAACCTATTCATCCCATGAAGCAAAACTGGTAATACTCTATATCTAATACTATGGTGTTATCGGTAAAATTAATTACCATTTCTCGTTCAAATCTAATTAAAGATTTGACTATCGTTTTGGAGCAAAACTGGTGATACTCCATTCTCGCTCAATTTGTAAATTTGATAATTTAAATTATCAATTCACATTTCAATCTAATTGCAGATTCAATAAAAACTCCTTTTACTGGGTTAAAGAACCAATGTCATTTAAAACACAGTTCACGATAAACCCAAATCACATTCTATTTATTATCGGGTTAAAGAACTAGTGTTATTTAAAACACTTTTCACGATAAAACCACAAATCAATTCTATTTAAAACCCATTTCAAATCCAATTTATTTATTTAAGAATAAATGGATTTTAATTTTAGTTCAAAACTAGTTCATTTTGATAAAAATCTATTTTTATCTTTTCAAATATGGAGTTTTACATCCCAATTTCTCCCAAATCGTTTCTTATGATTTTACACAAATTATTGATATTTTTAATAATTTAATCAAGGCCCGTACAGTCGATTTCCATCAACGGCCATCGAACTGCACTTACAGCGACCTTTTCCAAATTTGATTTGGACGTATCTCCAAATCCAACCGTTAGATTTCAAATTTCTAATATTCGTTAGAAAGCTCTTTTCGATACGAACCCAACGGTTTTGGTTTTAGGAGAATCCGACGGTCGGATCTCCCGTAATGTCTGCTTGAAGTTAATGGTCGAAATTCACGAACTGCCGTGGCGCGTTCTATTCAGGCCATTATATTATATATATAATATATATTTCGTCGATTCTATTTTAAACGAATTTTATAAATAGTTTTGAATTCGTTTCAAAAACAATTTCAACCTTTATTTCAAATTCAAATCAAAATTGAATTTTCTATTGTAAATCCGTTTTACTTTCATTTCTATTTGATTTCAATTCAAATCGATTTTAATTCAATTCGAATTCATTTTCTTTTCAATTCAATTTGATTCGAATTCGTTTTCTTTTTAATTCAATTCAAATTCGTTTTCTATTCAGTTCAAATCAAATTCGTTTTCTATTCAATTCAAATCAAATTCAATTCGTTTTCTAATCAAATCAAATTCAACTCGTTTTCCAATTAAATCAAATTCAATTCGTTTTCTATTCAAATCAAATCAAATTCGTTATATATTCAATTCAAATCAAATTCGTTATATATTCAATTCAAATCAAATTCAATATATATTTTCAATTCAAATAAATTCAATATATATTTTCAATTGAAATCAAATTCGTTATCTATTCAATTGAAATCAAATTCGTTATATATTTCCCATTGAAATCAAATTCGTTTTCTATTCAATTCGAATTCAATTTATAAATATGAATATAATCGATATAAATATCGATTCGCGTCAAAATAGCGCATATCTAATTAATACGGCTTTATATATTTCAATAATTCCATTATTCTATTCAACAAATGAATATTTATCTTTTTTCTCAACACATGACTAATCTCAACGAATGAGTACTGTCCACGTGTGACTATTTTTGTTATTTAAAATATTTTATAAAATTTGGGTATCTATCATTTTATTTTCAATTAGACTCCACCGTGAAGTAGTTCTAATTTTAAATATGATAAAGATGTATATTTTATTATTGAAATATTTCGTTCAACACATGACTAATCTCAACGGATGAGTACTGTCAACACATGAACCTTTATTTTATAATATTCTTTATTTTCTAAATTGGAATGAGGCCCAATCAATTACCATATAAAGTTAATTATATGGATTCCATACAACACATGTATATAATAGCAACGACAAATAATCAACCATCATCCAAGGTGCACTACACTGTATAAGCATCAAGTATAGATATCTAACGCTTATAACAGCCTGTCAATCAATCGATCAACAAACAACTAATTATTGGGATTAGTGTATGTCGTATTTTATCCCAATACCCGTGTGGGGTTTCAAACAATCAAACACATATTTTATTTGTGAAGTTGGGCGATGTGTAAAATTTATCGTCCCAGTCAATGTCCTTCAAATAGGTGTACATAAACAAATCGTCCGGTTTGTAAATGAATATTTATTTATTTTCATTCACGTTAAAAATTATATTTTTAACGATAAAATATTTTATTTTAAAACATGATTTTCTATTCAGTTCATTTATTCAATAAAATGATATTTTTATTTTTCTAACATATTTTAGAAAATTTCGGCGGCATAACGGCACGATACTAGAAACGGGACAAGGCCTAGCCTTATACCCGTTCTAATGAAGGCCCACGCCATTCACACATCAATCAAATCCATTCCATTTCACCAAACAATTCAATTCAGACCAAATAATCTAACCAACTACACAACCAAACAATTAAACAAACAAGCCATCCATGGTCTGTGGATGACGGGTGTCGGGTGCTACTAAACACCGTCTGCATCCTAGTATATATATATAACTAGAAAAGAAATTGAAGAGTGAGAAATTCTCACCAATAGCTATCCAATACCACGACTCTTCATTTATAGAAATCTTCGTTGTTCTCGCCTTTTTGTCACCTTCGTTGCCCGTAGCCACTACATATATAAAAATCACACATTTTTATATTGCTGTCTTTTTAAAATAAAAATCACATTTTTATTTGTTTACTTTCAATTTTAAAAATAATATTTTTATAATCACTTCATATATTTAAAAATCGAATTTTTTACTTTGCTATTCAATATATAAAAATCCCTTTTTCTATAATCACGCTATATGGATAAAATTCCATTTTCACACCGCTACTATATAGATAAAAATTCCATTTTTATTCAACGATGTTCATATAATAAAGATTATATTTTTATCACGCTATTCTCTATATAAAGATTTCGCCTTTTCAAATATAAAGATTTCGCCTTTTCAAATTTCAATAAAATAAAAATCATATTTTTATTTCTACTTCATATGTATTTTTAAAACGCTCCATTCTATATAAAAATCCTATTTTTATATTTCGTATATAAAGATCGCATTTTTATTTCTTCACTATAGAAATTACATTTTTACTTCAACATATAGAAGATTATATTTTTATACCTCTACAATATAAAAGATTATATTTTTATACTTCTATATTATAAAAATTGTATTTTTCACCTTTCTATATTATAAAAATTATATTTTTTTTTCTTTCAGGAAAATCTTAACTTTTAAACAAACAAGGATCATATTTTTCATAATATTAAAAATTTCATCTTTTTCAATTTAAAAATGACATCTTTTTCAATTAAAAGATCTCTTCATTTTACTTTTATATAAATCATTCTTCTATTTCTAAACGGTTACAGATTTAAAGATCATATTTTCATAAATAAAAACACTTCTTTATGTTAAAAAAAACTGATTTCCTCCTATGTATCATATAAAATAAAACCATGTTTTTTTCTTAAAATAAAATAAAATTCAAAAATACAGTAAAAAGAACTCACCTTGATTGGTGAAAACTGAATCTTGCGCCAAAGAGGGGGGGGGGGGGAGGGGGGTTTCAGGTGCGCAACAGTCGGAGAAAGGGGGGGGGGGTGGATTGGCGTCGGTCAGCAACAGGAAGGGGGGTAGCGCGGTCGACAGGGGTTCTGGGGGTCTCGATCGCGGCGGGAGGAAAGGGGGGGGGGGGTCGGAGGTGGCGCGCCGCCACCTGGGGCACGGCGGTGGGCGGCGCTGCCCTAGGGGGGGGCGCGATGGCGGTTCTTCCGCCTCCGTCCTCCCTCCATTTTCCCTTTTTTTTTGCTGAAAATGATTGAATCGAAAAATAAGGGAGGGGGGGGGGGGAGAGGGTATAGGAGAGGAAAGAGAAAAGGGTTTTAATTTTTAATTATTTTATTTTCCAGTCAAAAAGCAACTTTTATTTTCGACCTCGAAAAGAGGCCCACCGCCTGTCGTCTATAGCTAATTACCCCCATTCTGAACACAATGGGATATGTATCGCAAGCTGATTCGGCTGTTACAATCAGTTTTCGTCAAAATCAACATATATCTCTATATATTGATTTTGAACGCGCATTTCAATTTACTGGGGTCACATACTAACTCTAAAAATTCCCGAAAAATATTTTCTAGCTTCGTATTGACGATACGGTCGTAACAAAACTAGTTTCGTCGAATTCTGAGACCGTTGGAAAAATGGCCATTTTCCAGTCGATTAAAATCAACTAAAACTGGTCAAACGCGTTTTCCTTCGCCATGCCCACATATTGATTCGAAAAATTATGAAATTTGGAATCTAGCAATAATTTGACACTGCGGATCCAACAAAAGTGGTTTCGTCGAAATCCGAGGTCGTTTTCAAAATTCCCAATTTTAAGGGCCTGAATTCCATAGCAACTATTCAGAATTTTCAACTGGACATATCTTTTGATTCCCACTATGAAATTTCGATTTTTCGGATTCGTTGGAAAGATATTCACAAATAGATCCTAATGTTTTTGGTTTCACTAAAATCCGGATTGTTTTGCACCCGGTACATTGAATTGAACTTTGAAATCGAATTATCGAACTACCACGCCATTTTCAATTCTATTAATAATTATATATAATTATTTATATTCTAACGACGACGTATATAATATATACTTTCGAATTATACTCAAAATAAATTTCTCGTCGATATTATTTAAAATAATTTATTTTAAATATTCAAAATTCGCTAAAATTGCCAAAATAAAAATTTTAAACTGGCCCAGATTTTCCGGGTTATTACAATCTCCCCCACTTAAAACTTTTTGTCCCCGAAAAGGAACAAAGTCGAAAGTGGTTTGATTAATCAACTCTACATTCGATCTGGCTTCCATTCTCCAACTTTTCAGTTTCTGAGAATTTTCAAATTTTTCAAAAATTTGGCTAACACCCTAAATTTTCTAAAAATTTCGCCATAACCTCCCCTGCACCGGGAGCCACGGGAAAATCCCGAAATTGCCATACAGGCCTTCTGATCTCAAAAAGAAAAAGAAAAAGCTAAGCGGCTAGCCAATAGGCTCATAAAATCATCATCACCCAAACAAAACAGTAAATTATAGTAAACATGTACCTATTTGTCGGGCAAACATATTTTATTCTCTGCTCTAGCCTCCTTGCTATGACCTGTTCAATGGATATACATGTATACGCAAGCAAATACGACTAATTTTCATTACAATTCAATATTTGATGCAATTAGGCATAATGGTTCAAAATTATCAAACAAATAAACAAACAACACAAACATCAATCAATTAGTGGATTAACGTTTCAAATTCATAATTTTGATACATATACAAAAAATCTTTTTTTTGATGCCAATTCACAACAATAAACCTATCTATATTAGTTTTGGTTCTCACACCAGTCTAATGGAAATATATAGATATCACACCTTCGAAACACGAACATAAATACTGATGATGCACGTGCTATCATCAGTACCATCTCCGGGCGACTAGAATGTGATTCTATATCTATCTAATATATTAAAACTTCGAATATACGTTCATGACACGTATATGCAAAACCTTTATATACTAGATTTTCCAAATTCAAAATAAATAAATAATCAAATACGTTTAAAACGATTTAAATTTCAAAACAAAATTTGTTTTCATTTGAAAAATATACTCTTCACACTCGTTCTAGGATACTACTGATCCTATCTCTAACGAGTAATTATAATTGGATATTACTAATCCAATATCTGATGAATTATTTCATATGGTTCTAATGTGTCTTGTTCTCGAGCTCTGTAAACCAAAGTTCTGATACCAAATGTGACAGCCGGGAATTTCGCTCGATCCGAATCAGTCGTTAAACCGATCTAGACCGTTCAAAACCCCTGATCGTTTTGAGAACAGGACAAAATAGAACGCAGATGGGAGAACATTTCATTGTTATTACAACAATTCCATCAGATACAAGAATATACAGAGTATGAATGAATAAATTACATTCGATAAATATCAGAGATTACAATAGGTTACATAGCAGCGGAAAATAATACAAGCACAACTGAAGGTGATACACGGATACAGAGCTTTCCGAGCATCATTCCAGCTGTAAACCAGGATCCTGTGAATATAAATCTGCAAAACCAAAACTACTAGCTGCCCGTGCGGAAAATAGGGGCACCCAGAGTTTAGGTTAAAACAATAAACTCCAGGTCAGTCATGTGACTGGTGTGAGAACTAAAACAGTTATTTAAAACTTTACTTTAAAAGAGAGTAATTCAAGGGACCACGCCGTATAACACGGAACGGGTTTCCTCCCAAGAATACCAGTGCATAGAATAAACAACGCAATGCTTTTTCGAAAAATGAAGCCATTATAAGACCCAGGTCCCATCACACAATGCAACGCAAGTCGGAGGATAGGGTTTTCCCTTATAACAGCCAAACATGCTTGGTACGTTTAAAACAAATCATTTGATACTATAATAAGTGTATAGTGTCAAAACAATTTCAATCATAAATACAAATCATAGACGGCATAAGTGCCCCATACCACTATGTCGCCATACTAGTTCTACAATTAAAACCGCAATACACGTATTGGAAATTGGATTTCCGTCATGAGTTGAGGCAAGGGGCAAGCTCCTCTCCGCTTCGAGACACTCTAGAAAATGCCTCAGGACTACACACTCTGGGTAACCCTGGGATCCTCCAAGACCGGTCCTCTCTTACGTTTGAGGATTAAATATTCCTGAACACACGTTTCCCGGCCCTATAGGACCTATAATCGAGGCGCCTCGCATCCAAACCACAAAGGTGAAAAGTATATAAATGTCAGGGCTGGTAGGTCACTGACACCACCCATAGCTAGAAAGAAACGTCGTGCACTCCTTGGGTCCTCATCCCGTTTTTGACTCATACCGAGGTGTGAGGCTCGGGAATCCACTCTATACACAAAGCTTCCACGTAGGCCGTGCTTTGATCATCAACCACAAGACTTTGCTTTTCAACAAAAGCCTTGATCCATGCAACCCAGCGTGCCACACAGGCAATTCATGCCATGCGATTGATATCTATCGATATATAACCTCTAAGCTCGTACGTCTTAGAGAAAGGCGTTAAGCAAGAGAATAAATTCTCCGCCGCCAAACAGATATATATTTAACAGAAATCAATCAACACAGAATAAAATCCAATGTCAGACACACAATCCATTTACAAGTTCGTTCTGGGTTTGAACGAAACCGGAGGCACTTTCCTCGCATATCCATCGATCTCCAAGTACGTCTGGACGACCACCAACTGATTCCCTCATCTTGGGTGTACAGCCCAATCAAGATCATCAGTACTCACCCAAACGATGTGAAGACTTCCGGTCTTCAACCACCGTCTTCGTCTTCGACATATCGTCGAATCGGTTATTCAGAATGGGTATAAACCCGGACTTTCCGAACATCCCGTGTATATTAAAAATATTACACAAACACAACATACGCCTCATTCCAATTCCACATTCTTTGGGAAAGGTTCACATTAATTTTATTCAAGATAAATTCTTTAAAATTTATCCTCTAATCTTCCTCTGGATGTCGTTTCAAACCAAATTTTGGTTTTCTAAACTAGTCGAGATTAGCGAACCACACCGAAGTAATTATTTATTTTATTTCCCAATCCCAACCTATTCATCCCATGAAGCAAAACTGGTAATACTCCATATCTAATACTATGGTGTTATCGGTAAAATTAATTACCATTTCTCGTTCAAATCTAATTAAAGATTTGACTATCGTTTTGGAGCAAAACTGGTGATACTCCATTCTCGCTCAATTTCTAAATTTGATAATTTAAATTACCAATTCACATTTCAATCTAATTGCAGATTCAATAAAAACTCCTTTTACTGGGTTAAAGAACCAATGTCATTTAAAACACAGTGCACGATAAAACTAAATCACATTCTATTTATTATCGGGTTAAAGAACTAGTGTTATTTAAAACACTGTTCACGATAAACCCACAAATCAATTCTATTTAAAACCCATTTCAAATCCAATTTATTTATTTAAGAATAAATGGATTTTAATTTTAGTTCAAAACTAGTTCATTTTGATAAAAATATATTTTTATCTTTTCAAATATGGAGTTTTACATCCCAATTTCTTCCAAATCATTTCTTATGATTTTACACAAATTATTGATATTTTTAATAATTTTCTCAAGGCCCGTACAGTCGATTTCCATCAACGGCCATCGAACTGCACTTACAGCGACCTTTTCCAAATTTGATTTGGACGTATCTCCAAATCCAACCGTTAGATTTCAAATTTCTAATATTCGTTAGAAAGCTCTTTTCGATACGAACCCAACGGTTTTGGTTTTAGGAGAATCCGACGGTCGGATCTCCCGTAATGTCCGTTTGAAGTTAATGGTCGAAATTCACGAACTACCGCGGCGCGACGCGTTCTATTCAGGCCATTATATTATATATATAATATATATTTCGTCGATTCTATTTTAAACGAATTTTATAAATAGTTTTGAATTCGTTTCAAAAACAATTTCAACCTTTATTTCAAATTCAAATCAAAATTGAATTTTCTATTATAAATCCTTTTTTACTTTCATTTCTATTTGATTTCAATTCAAATCTATTTTAATTCGATTCAAATTCATTTTCTTTTCAATTCGATTATAATTCGTTTTCTTTTTAATTCAATTCAAATTCGTTTTCTATTCAATTCAAATCAATTTCGTTTTCTATTCAATTCAAATCAAATTCAATTCGATTTCTAATCAAATCAAATTCAACTCGTTTTCCAATTAAATCAAATTCAATTCATTTTCTATTCAAATCAAATCAAATTCGTTATATATTCAATTCAAATCAAATTCGTTATATATTCAATTCGAATCAAATTCAATATATATTTTCAATTCAAGTCAAATTCAATATATATTTTCAATTGAAATCAAATTCGTTATCTATTCAATTGAAATCAAATTCGTTATATATTTCCCATTGAAATCAAATTCGTTTTCTATTCAATTCGAATTCAATTTATAAAAACGAATATAATCGATATAAATATCGATTAGCGTCAAAATAGCGCATCTCTAATTAATACGGCTTTATATATTTCATTAATTCCGTTATTCTATTCAACAAATGAATATTTATCTTTTTTCTCAACACATGACTAATCTCAACGAATGAGTACTATCCACGTGTTACTATTTTTGTTATTTAAAATATTTTATAAAATTTGGGTATCTATCATTTGATTTTCAATTAGACTCCACCGTGAAGTAGTTCTAATTTTAAATATGATAAAGATGTATGTTTTATTATTAAAATATTTCGTTCAGCACATGACTAATCTCAACGGATGAGTATTGTCAACACATGAACCTTTATTTTATAATATTCTTTATTTTCTAAATTGGAATGAGGCCCAATAAATTACCATATAAAGTTAATTATATGGATTCCATACAACACATGTATATAATAGCAACGACAAATAATCAACCATCATCCAAGGTGCACTACACTGTATAAGCATCAAGTATAGATATCTAACGCTTATAACAGCCTGTCAATCAATCGATCGACAAACAGCTAATTATTGGGATTAGTGTATGTCGTATTTTATCCCAATACCCGTGTGGGGTTTCATACAATCAAACACAGATTTTATTTGTGCAGTTGGGCGATGTGTAAAATTTATCGTCCCAGTCAATGTCCTTCAAATAGGTGTACATAAACAAACCGTCCGGTTTGTAAATGAATATTTATTTATTTTCATTCACGTTAAAAAGTATATTTTTAACGATAAAACATTTTATTTTAACACATGAATTTCTATTCAGTTCATTTATTCAATAAAATGATATTTTTATTTTTCTAACATATTTTAGAAAATTTCGACGGCATAACGGCACGATACTAGAAACGAGACAAGGCCTAGCCTTATCCCCGGTCTAGAGAAGGCCCACGCCATTCACACATCAATCAAATCCATTCCATTTCACCAAACAATTCAATTCAGACCAAATAATCTAACCAACTACACAACCAAACAATTAAACAAACAAGCCATCCATGGTCTGTGGATGACGGGTGTCAGGTGCTACTAAACACCGTCTGCATCCTAGTATATATATATATATATATATAACAAGAAAAGAAATTGAAGAGTGAGAAATTCTCACCAATAGCTATCCAATACCACGACTCTTTATTTATAGAAATCTTCGTTGTTCTCGCCTTTTTATCACCTTCGTTGCCCGTAGCCACTACATATATAAAAATCACACATTTTTATATTGCTGTCTTTTTAAAATAAAAATCACATTTTTATTTGTTTACTTTCAATTTTAAAAATCATATTTTTATAATCACTTCATATATTTAAAAATCGAATTTTTACTTTGCTATTCAATATATAAAAATCCCTTTTTTATAATCACGCTATATGGATAAAATTCCATTTTCACACCGCTACTATATAGATAAAAATTCCATTTTTATTCAACGGTGTTCATATAATAAAGATTATATTTTTATCATGCTATTCTCTATATAAAGATTTCGCCTTTTCAAATATAAAGATTTCGCCTTTTCAAATATAAAGATTTCGCCTTTTCAAATTTCAATAAAATAAAAATCATATTTTTATTTCTACTTCATATGTATTTTTAAAACGCTCCATTCTATATAAAAATCCTATTTTTATATTTCGTATATAAAGATCGCATTTTTATTTCATCACTATAGAAATTACATTTTTACTTCAACATATAAAAGATTATATTTTTATACCTCTACAATATAAAAGATTATATTTTTATACTTCTATATTATAAAAATTATATTTTTCACCTTTCTATATTATAAAAATTATATTTTTTTCTTTCATAAAAATCTTAACTTTTAAACAAACAAGGATTATATTTTTCATATGTTAAAATTTCATCTTTTTCAATTTAAAAATGACATCTTTTTCAATTAAAAGATCTCTTCATTTTACTTTTATATAAATCATTCTTCTATTTCTAAACGGTTACAGATTTAAAGATCATATTTTCATAAATAAAAACACTTCTTTATGTTAAAAAAAATGATTTCCTCCTATGTATCATATAAAATAAAACCATGTTTTTTTCTTAAAATAAAATAAAATTCAAAAATACAGTAAAAAGAACTCGCCTTGATTGGTGAAAACTGAATCTTGCGCCAAAGGGGGGGGGGGGTTTCAGGTGCGCAGCAGTCAGAGAAAGGGGGGGGGGGGGTTTGGCGTCGGTCAGCAACAGGAAGGGGGGGGGGGTAGCGCGGTCGATAGGGGTTCTGGGGGTCTCGATCGCGGCGGGAGGGAAGGGGGGGGGGGGTCGGAGGTGGCGCGCCGCCACTTGGGGCACGGCGGTGGGCGGCGCTGCCCTAGGTGGGGGCGCGATGGCGGTTCTTCCGCCTCCGTCCTCCCTCCATTTTCCCTTTTTTTTTCTGAAAATGATTGAATCGAAAAATAAGGGGGGGGGGGGGCAGAGGGTATAGGAGAGGAAAGAGAAAAGAGTTTTAATTTTTAATTATTTTATTTTCCAGTCAAAAAGCAAATTTTATTTTCGACCTCGAAACGAGGCCCACCGCCTGTCGTCTATAGCTAATTACCCCCATTCTGAACACAATGGGATATGTATCGCAAGCTGATTCGGCTGTTACAATTAGTTTTCGTCAAAATCAACATATATCTCTATATATTGATTTTGAACGTGCATTTCAATTTACTGGGGTCACATACTAACTCTAAAAATTCCCGAAAAATATTTTCTAGCTTCGTATTGATGATACGGTCCTTACAAAACTAGTTTCGTTGAATTCTGAGGCAGTTGGAAAAATGGCCATTTTCCAGTCGATTAAAATCAACTGAAACTGGTCAAACGCATTTTCCTTCGCCACGCTCACATATTGATTCGAAAAATTATGAAATTTGGAATCTAGCAATAATTTGACACTGCGGATCCAACAAAAGTGGTTTCGTCGAAATCCGAGGTCGTTTGCAAAATTCCCATTTTTAAGGGCCTGGATTCCATAGCGACTATTCAGAATTTTCAACTGGATATATCTTTTGATTCCCGCTATGAAATTTCGATTTTTTGGATTCGTTGGTAAGATATTCACAAATAGATCCTAATGTTTTTGGTTTCACTAAAATCCGGATTGTTTTGCACCCGGTACATTCAATTGAAGTTTGAAATTGAATTATCGAACTACCGCTGCCATTTTCAATTCTATTAATAATTATATATAATTATTTATATTCTAACGACGACGTATATAATATATACTTTCGAATTATATTCAAAATAAATTTCTCGTCGATATTATTTAAAATAATTTATTTTAAATATTCAAAATTCGCTAAAATTACCAAAATAAAAATTTTAAACTGGCCCAGATTTTCCGGGTTATTACAACAACCCAAAATCACATTTCATTAATTATCGGGTTAAAGAACAAGTGTTATATAAAACACTGTTCACGATAAACCCAAGAATCAATTCGAATTCAATTCCAATTAAATATTATTTAATTGGTACACTTCATTAAATCTAACTAAAAAGATTTAATTGTTTTCTCAACTGGCTTAAGAACAGTGTTAATGAAGACACCATTCACGACAAACCCAAATCACATTTGATATTAAATACAAGGCTCTGAATAGAAAATATATCGGCTTATATTCAATATCAAATTCTACAACCAACAACTATCGTATTGGAAATAACTATATAAATATATCTTTCAAATTTCCACAACAATATCTGTTGAATCACGCTATATAGCGTTTTGACTATGACAACTATACAAGTACATACATACATTCTCGACTAACTTTATGTTGCACGAAGATACTTTTGACGAACAGATTCAAGAGCACAAAACAAAGATCACATATAAGATTATAAGATTCTGTGAGTCCTAGATTTATATGTTAAAGTCTTCCTTGATGATAACACACACACAGTTTTAAAATATACATTTTTTTGATTATAAAATATGCAAGATATAGGTTGACAACATAAAACAGACGTCTGGTCTGATAATTTCAGATGTCTGTTTACTGAAACAAATTGTTTTCGAAATAAAATATTCAGACGTCTGTTTTATATATTTCAGACGTCTGATTCTGAAAGGATGCGACTTCTACAAAAAGATACATCCATTTACTTTATAACTCTTGAGCAAAACTTTTCATGATTAGTTGCATCTTTCTACATACTATAAATAGAGGGAAGATTAACTATTCCAATCACCGATTTCTATTCTAATTCTCTCTATCTTATACAAAAGCTCTCTAAATTCTAAAGTGATCTATTTTCAAACTCGAGAATTTTAAACTTCCATAATCCTTCACATACTTCACGATTATCATCAAGGAAAGGCTATAGGAAGGGTGTACTTAACATTCGACAATCCGTGTTATCAAGAACACAAAAGAGTCAACAATTATTCTGTATTAGTGAAGACCTCTTCAGTGGTTGAGGCAAGAAATCCCGTTCAGTGGTTCGGGTAATTGTGAACCTATTCCTCCGGGTGAAGTGAGGGTTTTTAGTGTTAGTGAAATACCAGAAGTGAGTCTGGGACTGGACGTAGGACAGTGGTCCGAACCAGTATAATTCGACTGTGTAATTTACTGCTTACTACCGCTACTTTAGTATTCTACTTATACTCCATTCTATACGATCCTACCGCTGCATAGCCTCTTTCAATTGGTATCAGAGCAAGGACATCCTATAACCGTAACACCGTTATTCGATATTTTGATAAAATGGAGAATAACCCAAGTGCTAGTTCAACTACTTTTGCCAAAGGACAATCTACTCAAAGACCACCACTATTTAACGGATTACACTACAACTACTGGGCTACTAGAATGAGAATTTATATGCAAGCAAGTGGTTTTAGTGCATGGAATGCTACTCAAAAAGAATTTACAGCACCTACTACTGAATATTCAACTTGGACAGTGTCTCAAAAAGATTAAGCAAATGCAAATGCAAAAGCCATGAACATGTTATATTGTGCTCTTGATAGAAATGAATTCAATCGAGTTAGCATATGTACATCGGCTCATCAAATTTGGGAAACACTTAAGACTGTGCATGAAGGAACAAACAAAGTCAAGCAAACAAAGATTTCAATGCTCAAGAATCAATTCCAGAACTTCAAAATGAGACAAAATGAGATTATAAATGAAATGTATTCAAGATTTCAAGATATTTTGCATGCATTGATAGGATCAGGAGAAAAATATAGTGATTTTGATATTGTATCAAAAGTTCTAAACAGTCTCACTGATGAATGGGAACGAAAAGTGCTAGCTACTGAAGAAGCTAATGATTTATCAGCCATGAAGCCAGAAGAACTCATAGGGAATCTTATGTCTTATGAAGTAAATCTTCAAGCAAAAAGAGATATAGCTCAAGAAAAAAAGAATGTGGCATTTCATGCTGATAAAGAGGACTCTGAATCAGAAGATGAAGATATTGCGTTCATTGCCAAAAACTTTAAGAAATTTCTAAAATATAGAAAAGGAAATTTCAAAATGAATACTTCAAATAAAGCTTCATCTTCAAAATCTGGATGTTTTAACTGTCATAAGAAAGATCACATGGTAAAGGATTGTCCAGAACTAAAAGAAAATCAGAAAAGCTTCTATAACAAAAACAAGAAAGATAAATTCAAAAAGAAAGCATTCTCTGTCACATGGGACGACTCAGACTCAGAATCATCAGATAGTGACAGTGAGCAAGTGTTAGCCTACTTTGTGAACTAGGCAACACAAAGTCAAGAAACCAACCGTTGAAGAGTATTTCAAGTTATGCGACTCCGGTTCGGATCGGAAGGAAACTCCACAATTCAGATTGATAGCAGCGTATCGGTTCGGATCGGGTAAAATTCTCTGTTCGGATCGGATATCTCTTACTGGATAAATTGGCAAAGCATACCTGATCGGATCGGAAGGCCAATGAATCTCAGGTGGATTGGAAAGCCGTCTGCTTACCACGACTTCGGAGCGGAGCAGAGTATGATTAGAGAAGAAGAGACGTCCAAGCTACTCCGGTTCGGGTCGGGTATTCCGATCCGAGCCCCCAACCTGCACGTCTCCGACCCGCACCCATGATCCAGGAAAATCTCCTATAAAGTCGCCTGGAGAACCGGACCGGATGTGACCAATTCCTACCCCTAACGTCCATCTCATTGATGCGTTGTCAGCTTGATAGCCCATCCGAACCCGAAGAGAGTGCGATGGATGACACGTGTTCCGACCCGGATTGCATCTCAGGCAGATTCACACCTATAAATACCCCATCTAGAGACAAAGAGAAGGATCTTTTTTCAGCACTTTTGAGAATCCAAGTACCTCCATCATTCGAATTCCTTCACTCCCGGAAAATCCAAACCATCTTTCATTTCCTGTTTTTATCTTTCTGAGCGAACAAAAGTGAGTTGTGAGTGAATCTTACATTGTATTTGTAATTGAATCACTGAATATAGTGAAAACTAAGTGGACGTAGGCATTTCTTCGCCGAACCACTATAAACCTTGTGTGTTCTTTTTTATTTCTGCTTTACTTTATCTTGTTTCTAATCAATTTGGGTGTTAGAACCACATTTGGGTCTAACATTTTGGTGCTTTCACCGAGAATCCTCATCTAAATTCTTTATTTTCCGGGATCTCTTTTTACTTTTTGGACCGTTGAGTTCAAAGAAGTGAATCCTTAAGCTTCTCCACTTTCTTACATTCGTTGAAGTAATTGTCAAAGACTCATGGCCAGAGGAAAAGGCAAGGAAGTCCAGTCTGTTCAAGGAAATGGAGCTGGTGAAGATCAGCAACATGCTGTTGTAACAAGGTCTAGGGGGCAGAGTTCAGCAGCAGGGAGAATTAATGCAGGACATCCGAACCGACAGCAAGGGGAAAGTTCCGATCCGATCCGGGTTGGAGACTCTGAAGCAGTGCACTCCCCCAGTCTGAACCGACCCGACTTGCTCGCTGCACACCGATCCGACCAGGCACCCCAGCTCCGATCCGACCCGACTTCCTACCTCCGATCCGACCCGATGCTTGGTGAAGCTGGAACATCTACTCGAGTCCCCGTGAATGCTCCAATTCCAGCTGCCAGGGTTGGAGACCAGGCCAATCCATCTGCTCCCATCACTCAAGGAGATTTCTCGCGCTTGCTTGATATGCTTGAGAGCACGAGGGAAGCTATGAGAGTTCATGAGCGCACCAATCTCATGATGCAGGAAAATATGAGGCTCATGAGTCGAGAAATCAATGAGCTCCGCCGGCAAAGAACTCCGTCGCCAGTTCGTCATACACCAGTAGATCAATCTTCATCTTCTGAGGAAGAGAGGCCCCGTGAACGAAGGCCACTCGAACGACCTCAGAACGTGGAGCAGCTAACGTTTGGATCTTTGGGATCTCGCGAGGATATCGCATGAGCATTAGGAAACGATAGCCCCTCTCGGGGGCAAAGACTCCAGTCCCCTCTTCCCGAGATCGACCGGGAACGCAGGGAAAGGAATCGAGCGGAGGCAGCTCGAAGAAGAAGGGCGTCTCCTGAGCAAGAGCCCCGAAGGAACTCGGACACTAGGGCCAGGGAACCTGAGCAGCCCCTAACTAGTGCCGATGTACAGGCAATGGTTCGCCGAATTATGTCCGAGAGCCGGAATTATACAAATGAAGACTATGGCATCGAACGAAGCCATACCCCGTTCACTGACGATATTCTAGACTTCCAGTTTCCCCGACGCTTTAACTTGCCACAGATGGACAAGTATAACGGAAGGACTGATCCAGGACAGCACTTGATGCGGTATTCGTGGCTTATGAATGCCGCTGCTGCCCCCGATGAAGTAAAGTGCAAAGCGTTCCCAATCTACCTAGAAGATGTGGCTTTATTTTGGTTTACCCGACTTCCTCCTCGTTCAATTTCTAATTACAAAGAACTAAGCGAGCGTTTCATGAACCAGTTTCGACTACATGCCCGCAAGTCCAAGAGTGTTATTGAATTGTCGAGGATCAAACAGGCACCCGGAGAGTCTTTAAGGGCATATTTAGATCGTTTTAACCAAGCTGTAACCGAGGTCAGTGACCCGCATGAGCCCACTATTCTGATGGCATTAAAGGAAGGAGTCGATCCTGAATCTGAGTTTGGAGACTACCTTTCTGGGAAGACACCCCCCACAAGGGCGATATTCTACGAAAAAGCCGATATTTATCTGAGACGAGAGGAGGCCCGGGCAAACCGGAAGAGAAAGTCTGAGACAGCTTCAAAGGAGAATGTGCAGAGTAATATTGCAGTGAAGCAGTCTGGGGAAAGTTCTGGCAAGGTTGAAGTAAATGTAGGAAACAAGGGTGGAAACAGCAATACTGGAAGCGGGGGAAACAACAACAACCGTAATTCGAACGGTAACAGGAGAAACAGAAATAGGGGAAGCGACCCAAACAAAAGGCCCCGATTCCAGAACTACGAGAACTACACACCATTGAATGACACATTGGAAAATATTTACCTGGACACGTATAATGTGTTGCAGTACAAAAGACCGCCACCTCGTGATTCGACCGAGAAAGAAATGGCGACAGGGAAATTTTGCTTGTTTCACGGAACACATGGACATTCGACCAATGAGTGTCGACATTTGAGGGATGTAATTGAAAAGCTGTTGCGTGAAGGAAAGTTGGATGAGTACAAGGTTGCCCCGAGGGACAGGGGGCAAGGAGAGCAGGCTCCAAAGCAAATCCTACCTGCTCCTAAGCCTACCGCGCAGCAGAAAGGTAAAGGGATCGTCATCTACTCCATAGTAGGCGGACCTCACCCGGCAATCCGAAGCTTTAGGTCAATGGACCAATATGTGAATGCGGCCAAGCATCTAGATGTGAATGAAGGTGACGATTTGGAAGATGTTACCCCCATCAAACAACAAAAAACCATGTTCGATGACGTGGTGTTTCGCAGCCGAGACAACACGGGAATACAATCTCCCATCAATGATCCGTTGGTTATTACTACCACTATTGGGCCGGCTTTGGTCTATAAGGTATTAGTAGACAACGGAAGTTCCGTTAATATTTTGTTCAAGAAGTCATTTGATCAGATGAAGCTTGAGCCCGAAGATCTGAAACCTTGTGAAGGATGGATTAGAGGTTTCAACGGAGCGACGACAGCTCCTATGGGATACATAGAGTTGCCTGTGACCCTAGGGCAAGGAGAACGTAGAAGAGTGCGAATGCTTCAGTTTGTAGTACTGGACGTAGATTCGCCATATAACGCATTTTTAGGAAGGCCTGCCCTCGCTGAGTTTAGAATTTGTATCGCCCCTTGGTGCTTGTTACTAAAGTTCCCAACCGAAGCCGGGACTGGAGTAATAAGAGGGGATCAGGTTTCTGGACGGGCCTGCTATGTGGCCGAACTGAAGATGTTGATGAAAGGAGTTAATGCTGAGAGTAAGGATGCCTCATCTCCCTCAAAGGGGAACTCGGCATAGCAATTAGAGAGGTTGAACCCAAGGGAGTTGCGAAAAGGAACGCCTGAAGACCTGGATCCTAGAGAAGACGAGGAACCAGAGGCTAGAAATGCAACTCCTAATGAAGCAACAGTGGAAATTCCTGTTGATAAAGCTGATCCGACAAAAGTTTTGAAGATCGGTTCCCAATTGGATCAACGTCGTGCTAAAGACCTGACGAACTTCTTGAAGGCGAACTTAGATGTGTTCGCCTGGACCCATGCTGACATGTGTGGGATATCGCCTTCCGTTATCAGTCACAAATTGAATGTAAATCCGAAGCATCCACCTGTAAAGCAAAAGAGACGCATGCTGGGCCCAGAGAGGTCGGCTGCCCTCAAAGAGGAAGTAGAGAAATTGAAGCAAAATGGATTTATTCGAGATTCGACCTATCCCGACTGGATATCGAATCCCGTCCTGGTAAAGAAGCCAAACGGAAAGTGGCGAACTTGTATTGACTTTTCAGATTTAAATAAGGCTTGCCCAAAAGATAGTTTCCCACTTCCCAGGATTGACCAGCTTGTAGACTCGACAGCAGGTCATGAACTTCTCTCTTTCATGGATGCATATTCTGGATACAATCAAATTCCTATGCATGTACCAGACCAAGAGCATACAAGTTTCATTACGAATTTGGGATTATATTGTTATGTTGTAATGCCGTTCGGATTAAAAAACGCTGGAGCTACTTATCAGCGGTTGGTAAATAGAATGTTTTATGATCAAATAGGAAAAACTATGGAAGTTTATGTGGATGATATGCTTGTTAAATCAAAGCAGTCCTCCAGTCATACGCAAGACTTAGCAGAAATGTTTGGTATCTTGCGAAAATACCGTATGAAATTGAATCCTTTAAAATGTTCATTTGGAGTGGCGTCGGGAAAGTTCCTTGGCTTCATTGTGAGTTCCCGAGGAATTGAGATCAACCCTAGCCAGATAGCGGCGATTAGAAATATCAGGGAACCAAGGAGAATTAAAGACGTCCAAAGTCTGGCAGGGAAGGTAGCGGCGCTAAGTAGATTCATCTCCAAAGCCACCGATAAATGTGTTCCATTTTTTGATTTGATAAAAAGGGGAAAGAAGAACTTCCAGTGGACTCCCGATTGTGTCGAGGCTTTTCAAAATCTGTTAGAACTGTTAGAAAAACCGCCAATCTTATCAAAGCCCGTAGACCATGAAGAACTATTTGTTTATCTAGCAGTCTCGGCTCACGCTGTCAGCACAGTTCTGGTTCGAGAAGAAGACAAAGTACAAAGGCCAGTATACTATGTGAGTAAGAAATTAGCAGCGGCAGAGCGCAACTACCCAAAGATCGAGAAGCTTGCTTACAGCCTCCTGATTGCATCCCGAAAGCTTCGTCACTACTTCCAAGCCCATCCAATAACCATATACACCGATCAGCCGTTAAGACAAGTGTTGCAGAGACCCGAAGCGTCGGGAAGGTTGATTAAATGGAACATAGAACTAAGCCAGTTTGATTTGAATTTTCAACCACGAAAGTCAATCAGGGGGCAAGCTCTAGCAGACTTTATTGCGGAGTTCACCATTCCAGAGGAAGAAATAATCAATGACCGAGTGGTTAAATCCGAGGATAAGCTAAAGATGAATCCGTGGGAATTATATACAGATGGAGCTAAAAATGACCGAAGATCCGGAGCTGGAATTGTCTTAGTCACTCCGGAGGGACGGTCGTTATATTACGCCCTGCGATTAGAATTTTCGGCAACAAACAACGACTCTGAGTATGAAGCCCTGATTGCCGGGCTGAAACTCGCTAAAGACCTCGGAGTAAAAGTGATGGATATATTTTGTGACTCTAAGATTGTTGTTTGTCAAGTGCGAGAGGAGTTCGCGGCTCGAGGACCTCGACTTGTCGCTTACCTTAAGAAAGTGAAAGAGCTATTAAGTAGCTTAGAGCGGTACAACATAACACATATTCCCAGAGAAGAAAACCAGAAAGCGGATAGACTAGCAAAATTAGCTAGTTCTGACAATCCAGAAGGGACTGAGGTAATTCCAATTGAAACGTTGGAGTCGCCAAGCTTTGAGTCAATGGAAATGGAATTCGTTTTTGAAGCGGAACCAGAGAAGGAATCATGGATGACTTCAATCAAGAATTTTCTTAAGAATGGGACACTCCCATTAAAGAAGAGTGAAAAGAGAGCTGTAGTGCGCAGAGCTACCAGATATGTTATACAAGACGATATTCTCTATAGACAAGGATTTTCTATGCCCCTGTTACGATGTATCGCACACGACGACATCAAGCGTGTACTGAGAGAAGTGCACGAAGGTGAGTGTGGAGATCATACAGGAGGTCAAACTTTAGCGAAGAAAATATTGCGATACGGATACTTCTGGCCTACGATCAACAAAGATGCAGCTGATTATTCACGACGCTGCGATAAGTGCCAGAGATTCGCCAAAATCCCCAGGGCACCGTCAACCCAGCTTAAATCGATGGTGAGTCCTTGGCCATTTGCCACATGGGGAATCGATATCATTGGAGTTTTACCGATCGCTAAAGGAGGGGCTAAGTATGCCATAGTAGCCGTGGATTATTTTACAAAGTGGGTGGAAGCTGAACCCTTGACTAAGATCACCACAAGAAAGGTGATAAGTTTTGTGGTCAGAAATATTATATGCCGATTCGGGATCCCAAGGACGATTATTACCGATAACGGGACCCAATTTGATAGCACTGAATTCAGAAACTTTTGCCAGAAATATAAGATAGACAAACGATATACTGCAGTTGCCTATCCACAATCTAATGGGCAAGTAGAGGCAATAAACAAGGTAATAAAATCCATCCTCAAAAAGCGATTAGAGCATGCAAAGGCAAAATGGGTTGATGAATTGCCCCTAGCTTTGTGGGCATATCGAACAACGTTTAAAACGGCTACCGGTCATACCCCTTTCTCCCTCTCCTTTGGCTCAGAAGCAGTAATTCCAGTTGAACTGGAAGTTCCTTCCCACAGGGTAACATATTATGACCCGATGACGAATCGGGCACTTTTACTTGAGTCTCTTGATGAAGTCGAAGAGAAAAGAGACGAAGCAGACTTGCGTGCCGCAAGACATCGGCATCAGATGGCACGCTATTATGACAAAAAAGTTCGCCTCAGAACTTTTGAACCCGGAGATTTGGTGCTCAAGAGAGTTTTTCCATCCCTTCCTCACCTCGGCCCAAAATGGGAGGGACCCTTTGTCATCCAACGGAAACTTGATAAAGGAACATTCAAGTTAACGACCGTAGATGGCGAAGAAGTCCCTCGAGCATGGAATGCCCAACACTTAATGCGATATTTGGATTAGAAATGCTATACTTTTTGCTGTTCTTCCTGTAAACTCTGTAGTAAGGCACGACTTGCCTTTGGAAAATATGACGATATGAATAAAGGACTATAAAGTGGACGTAGGCTATGACTTAGCTGAACCACTATAAAATATTGTGTGTTATTTACTTTTATGCATTTCCATTCGTTAGTTATTCTGTTGTGATTATAAAATACAGGACAACTTAGAGCCTAAAAAGGTTGAAACAGTTTGGGCATAAAAAGAAGCACAATGATTATTTGTGCAATAAGACATAAAAGAATGAGAAAACGACATTCTGAACTCTAACTCTCCAGAGAAAGAGAGAGAGTATAAAAGCGTCTCAGACTGAGCGCTGAAAAAGAAATTCTATTCTGAACTCTAACTCTCCAGAGAAAGAGAGAGAGTATAAAAGCGTCTCCGACTGAGCGCTGAGAAAGAGGTTCTATTCCGAACTCTAACTTTCCAGAGAGAAAGAGAGTATAAAGGCGTCTCCGACCGAGCGCCGAGAAAGAAATCTTTTCCCGTTGAACGACCGGGGGATAAACAAATAACTGAAC
This sequence comes from Allium sativum, assembly GCA_030737875.1. NCBI lineage: Eukaryota > Viridiplantae > Streptophyta > Magnoliopsida > Asparagales > Amaryllidaceae > Allium > Allium sativum. The sequence goes on along the minus strand of CM060926.1, from coordinate 602,403,238 downwards.
TCGAACTCTAACTCTCAAGAGAGTGAGATAGAGTATAAAAGAAATGCCAGGAAAAACAACAGATATTGATTGTACAGGAAATGCTATCCCGTTAGAGAATCGGGAGCATCCAGATTGCATAGTTAGGCACTGAATAACTTACGGAGATTGACTGGGGATACATACCCATACACATATCTCCCCTCTTCACAACTTTGATTCATAACTATAGATATGCATTTTTACATAAGTGCAGAGCTGCTAACAGATAAACATTGCAAAAAGTGAATTATTTTTATTTACAAATGAATAAATTTGTACAGGGAAATGACTAAAAAAGAAAGTGCGGGAGCTGCTGTTGTGGCAACACTTATTGATTTACAAAGATGCTAAAAGGACACAGGAGAACCCACTATTTGGGTTTGGGATGAGCCTTCGATTTCTTGGCAGCTTTTTCCGCATCCTTTGCTTCCCTCTCTGCTTCAGTCAAAATTCGCTTTGATTTCTTTTTCCCTGAAGGTGTAGCACTGGAGCCGGCAGACTTCTTCCCGGAAGGCTGGGCACTGGAATCAAAAGAAGATTGTTTAGCAAGTTCTTCGGTGATAGATCTAGTTGAGAGCTTAACCACTAACCTTGAACCTGCATCCACAACTGCAAGGGGCTTGAGGACCTCAGGGTCTAATTCTTCAGCCTTTAATTGCAAGCGCTTGTCTTGATCAGCCTTCATGGCAGCCAAGGTAATGTTCTCAGCGCTTTTCGACTCCCCGGTTATTGTAACTTCTGGCTCCTCATCATGCCCCTCGTCTCCTCCGTCGTCTTTTAAAGCTGCAATCATTTCTTCGTCATGGGGAGTAGTCACCTTAGTTGATTCACTTCTTTCCCCCAATTCTGTGGAAGCAGCCTTGTCTTCTCCTTCTTTGACCCTATCAGCGGGCTTTGTCCCAGTGGTAGCTCCTTGAACTACATCTGTCTTCGCGGAGGATTCAACGCCTACAAAATGAGAAACATCGGTTATCAACTCAGGCGAGAGCAAAGGATTTCTCATTGAACGTTCAATCATGTAGCCAAAGGTAGTAGTAGCCTTGACAAGTTGAGGAGAAAAGACAGGGATACCTTCTGAAGACTTCTCAGCGGGGGTGACTACTACCTCTGGAGTTATTTCAGGAATGGGAGATAGTAAAGTTGATCGGGGAATTCCCGGGTTTTCGGGATCATACCCTTCCACTTCAGGAGTTACAGGAGCAGAAGAAGAGGAGCCAGCTTCAGGAATGGTTTTCTGTTTAGACTTCCGCCTCTCTTCTTCCATGACCTCAACAATTAGACGGCGACCTTCAGCTAGGCGCTCCGGTTCGTCGTCTCTCAGGTACTTCTCCATCAACTTATCTTCATCGAGGGAATCGACCTTAAGCTCTTCTTTTTCCCACTCAACGATTTGATTCCACACATGAACCAAAGTGGATGGATAGTCCTCGATCCAGGAAATGTTTCGACGACGAATAATGTGCGCAAAGAATTCGATCATTAGCTCCCCGAAGCCCTGAATATCGGCCTCCGCCTCTGATAGCTGTTTGCGGGTTTCCTCCGCAGATTTAATAGCGCATTCAACGTTGCCCTCAGCCAGAGCAGCCCTGTTTTCCGCCTCTAACAATTTTGAAGCCAAATCAGCGTTTTTCTTTTCTAACTCAGCACTCCTTTTCGCTAACTCGGCATTCTTCTGCTCAAGCTCAGCATAAGCGAGACGTGTCTTGGCAGCCTCTGACTTGGCTTCGTCAGCTTGCTTCTTCAACTCGGAACGTTCCTGAGTGTGGGATTCTAGCAAATCATGATAGCGCTTTTGCATGTCCTCAAACTGTTGTTTGAAGTTAGAAGCGTTCTTCTGAGCGATAGCTAGTTGAGCTTGAGTATCTTCTAAATTTTTTCCTAAGGTTTTCAGGGCCTTAGCATCTTCCTCTGCAGTTTTGTGCATTGAGTCAGCATTTGTCATTAGCGTGCGGATGATTCTAGAAAGAGTGCGGGAATACTTGAACATTTCGGTATATTGTTTTTCCACCAAATCAATCTTTACTCTGGCCTCCTCTGCCCAATTAGAAGAAATAGGTTCAAGGGAAGGTAGAAAGGTCAGAGTCTCGAAGTAGTGCTCGGGAAATTGCTCCTTTAAGTATGCCAGCCTTACGGCGGTTCCCGCATCTGGTGGAGGAGGGGCTAGGATTGTTAGTTCAGCGTCCCTTCCCGAAGAAGATTCTGTAGAACCCTTGTCTGTCCGAGGTCGCTTAGTAGCAGGGACTTTTTGCTTACTTCTAGACCCAGTTTCCTTTGGAGCTGTTTTCTCTCTGCTTCGCTTTTCATGGGAGGAAGTGGAATCCCTAGATTGTGGTCTATCCTCCTCCCTACGACCTTGATAGCTTTTGTATTTTTCCTGTTCCGGTCGAACTGGTGAGCGGGAGCGTGAGGATCGAGATCGATAAGGATCATAGGGTCTCCTTTCCTCCCTGCCGCGGTCATCCCGGCGGTTATATTCGGCATCCTGGGGAGGGTTAGACATGCTGCGGCGAAGCTTTCTTATGTCATAAGAGGATCGAGACATTGTACCTGCACGATAAGTTAAACGAAGTTTAGAATCAGCGGATCCATGGAAAAAGAAGTGCAATGAATGCTAGTGCTACGGTGCAAAGTGCATCCTATGTAGTGTATGTGTCCCCCCAACCAACCCGAGTCTGAAGCTAAAGTGGTGCGGGCAGGCTCTTTGGCCTTAGCAGGAGTAGTCTCTTCAGAAGAAGTGAAGACTAGAGGGTCCTTTCTGAAATCTTCCGAAGTGTATATAGTCTCGGGTAAAGGGAGATCCCCCAAACCCTGAAATATGTGCTCGTCGGCGCTAGGAACATCCCCTTCGGAAGCGTGAAGTGGCGACCCTTGGGGAGATTTTGATTTGTCTACCGAGGTAGTTTCTTCGGGGGCAATATATCCTTCATGATGTTTTTTGGCCAGATTAGCCAGTTCATCATCTTGAGTGGAAGAGGGAGAGGGTGAAGTTTGAAGAGAAGCTGCAGGAATTCCCGAGCCTTCTCCTATTTCTGGAACTGTTTCCACTGGAGGAATATATGCATAAGGGACCGTCCCATGACCGATGCTACGGAAGACGGATAGCAGCCCGTGAAAATGAAGGTACTCGTCTTTAAGAACCTCATCAATAGTAAGGAATTTTTGGTCGCCATTGAGGAGACGGTGCATTCGATCAAAGAACACTTGGTCTGATACCTGTTTGGGATTATCGACTGCAAATAAAAAGGAAAAACAGGTCAGGGTGATGATTCAAGTGTATAGAGTCCAGGGTCAAAAAATCAGTGCTTTACTTGATTTTGTCCATCTTCTGGCGCATCCAGACTGTTGCTTTATATAGAACCACTCCAGTCTGGAATCTCCAGCCTTGCTGCTAAACGGTGTAGAGATTATCTTCCTCTTTGGGACCGACTCAAAGTAGCAGAAAGAAGGGGTTTCCCTGGTCCGATGTTTGAAATTATAGAAGAAATGAACGTCGTCAAACGTAAGCTCCACGCCTAGAATTTCACGATATGCTATGAATAAGGTATGCAGATAGGCATATGAATTGGGATGCAGCTGCATGGGGGCAATCCGCATTTGTCTTAAGAAGTCGACGATGAAAGGCGAGAAAGGAGGAATGGCGCCAACCATGCACATCAGACGAGTGACCGTCATATATCCTTCTGGAGGGTTATGTGGACGGTCAGAACGTGAGGGCACTAGAGTGTCTCTCTTCATTATTCCGTACTTCAAGCAAATTCTCACGAGTCGGTCATTGTCAATTGTTGATTCTACGGAATCTGGAGGTGATTCCAATATAATGGCTGAGTCAAATTCATCGGGTGCTCGGTTGTCACCAATCCCTCCTTCCTCCTCAAAGCCTAGGGAAACTTCATTTTCTGAAGACATTTCATCGCTTTCCCGATGACCAACTCCGTAATCCGGACCCTCGCTGTCCCATTCTGGGTCAGATGAAGAAGATATATCCTCGAGAGTGGTTTTGTTGGAAGTTTCTGGAGCTTCTTTCCTCTCAGCTAAACGAGAAGAGCGTCTGGGCCTCATTGTCATGGAACTATTGAAGAAGCAATAGCACGGATTAGAGTGAATTATCCCGTGTCCCCCTTTTTGTGTATGTGTGTGAACTAAAGTGTATGCAACAAATGTGGGAAATACAAAATAGAAGTACAGCAATGCAAGACGAAGCTTTAAAGAGAAAATAATAGTCAGATTTGTCCTTGATTCTCGTTTATGTTCGCAAGGCACTATCCTAACTGTTCGCGAAGCATATTCATCTAGAGTAAGCGTTAGTTGAATTAATTGGGTAGTCTTTATGTGCCAAATTTGATATGTTCGGATCGGTTCGGATATGTGTGTGATGGCTGGCTCAATACAAACACAGATAATAATCGGTTCGGATGCGTCATTAGAGTAGGGCCAGTTCGAGACAAGGGAAGCAATGGGTTCGAAGGCAGGACTGATCTGATCGGATCGGATGGCCCGATCCGAACCGAACTAGCACCACTCAACCGATCCATTTACTTCGACCTTCACTTCCCCGACCCGAACCGACGTTTTCTGTCCTCCCTGTCTTTCTAAAGTGTGAAACCCGGACCGATCTCTTATCCTACTCCTTCCTTTCCGCTCCTTCGTCTTCTACCCGAGCCGACTCCAGTTGGTCACCACGCTCCTTCTCTTCTTCCTCTTCTCCCCCTTTCCCACGAACGAGTCCGTTCCATCGCCAAAGCTATTGTTAAGTGCAGAAATTTGCCCTCTCCAGCCTCGCGACGCCTCGAAGTGACGGCGCATCCACCAGTGACGACGTGGAATTCAAGCGAAGCTCTGTGTCTAAACCGTTCCAATCGACCGTAAAGTGAAATCAAGAACGTTTATTACGATGTTATTCGAGATTAAAAAGCTACCTATGTGCTTGATTCGAGGAATCTACAAGAAAGGAGTTCGGAGTTTTAGAGTTTTTAAGGTTTTCGATGCTTGGGTCCGAGCGGCAATAGAAACGAAGAAGAAAGAAATGAAGACGGCGATGGGTTTATATAAAGAATGGAGTTGACTCCTCGTCTCCCTATTTTTGTCTCGCCCGATCGGACCGGAGTGGAAGCCCAGTAGCACAACTCTCTCTGAAGGCCCAATGTTTAAGAAATAAATCCACGAATACGCTTTGGATCGGAATCCGAACCGAGTGGAAACTTCACACGTTGATTTAGCATCCGACTCGAATTGAAGAGAAGGAGAGTAAAGGAGGAGTATGCCTGCAAGAAGCATTACATGGCGAGATAAGTTCCCAAATCTGCTCAAAAATGAGGAAGATGTGTTCGGGTCGGACGCCGAACCGAACAGAAGTCCGTGCATTACTCTTGACAATTCTGGTTAAACGACATCAAAGCACGCTTTGTACAACGAAAGCATCCTTTGAGGGGGCAAAATGTTAGCCTACTTTGTGAACTAGGCAACACAAAGTCAAGAAACCAACCGTTGAAGAGTATTTCAAGTTATGCGACTCCGGTTCGGATCGGAAGGAAACTCCACAATTCAGATTGATAGCAGCGTATCGGTTCGGATCGGGTAAAATTCTCTGTTCGGATCGGATATCTCTTACTGGATAAATTGGCAAAGCATACCTGATCGGATCGGAAGGCCAATGAATCTCAGGTGGATTGGAAAGCCGTCTGCTTACCACGACTTCGGAGCGGAGCGGAGTATGATTAGAGAAGAAGAGACGTCCAAGCTACTCCGGTTCGGGTCGGGTATTCCGATCCGAGCCCCCAACCTGCACGTCTCCGACCCGCACCCATGATCCAGGAAAATCTCCTATAAAGTCGCCTGGAGAACCGGACCGGATGTGACCAATTCCTACCCCTAACGTCCATCTCATTGATGCGTTGTCAGCTTGATAGCCCATCCGAACCCGAAGAGAGTGCGATGGATGACACGTGTTCCGACCCGGATTGCATCTCAGGCAGATTCACACCTATAAATACCCCATCTAGAGACAAAGAGAAGGATCTTTTTTCAGCACTTTTGAGAATCCAAGTACCTCCATCATTCGAATTCCTTCACTCCCGGAAAATCCAAACCATCTTTCATTTCCTGTTTTTATCTTTCTGAGCGAACAAAAGTGAGTTGTGAGTGAATCTTACATTGTATTTGTAATTGAATTACTGAATATAGTGAAAACTAAGTGGACGTAGGCATTTCTTCGCCGAACCACTATAAACCTTGTGTGTTCTTTTTTATTTCTGCTTTACTTTATCTTGTTTCTAATCAATTTGGGTGTTAGAACCACATTTGGGTCTAACAGCAAGCAAATGTATGCTTTATGGCTCAAGAATCCGAAGTGAGTAATTTATCTTATGAAGAATTAATTGAAGTCAATGTTGAATTCTTAAAAAATATAAAAATTCTAAAGAAAAAGCTTAAAGAAACTCGTGAAAATCAGAACAAAGCTGAATTTGAAAGAGATATGTTAAAAGAAGAAAAATTAATCTTAGAAGAAGAACTTCAAAAGGTTCAAGAAAATCTTACAAATTCAGATAATCAAATTTCACTTTTGAGTCAGGAAATTGAGACGCAAAAGATAAAGAATGATGAAATTAGTTCTGAAAATCACATATTAAAAAGTAAAATAAAGGAATTAGAACTTGAAAATAAAAGTATTCAAACTAAGTTAGAAAGTATTTCTAAAAATGTTTCTAACTTCAATAAAGGAAGAGAAAATTTGTCTAAAATTATAGAAAGTTCACAACTACCTTCAAATAAACATGGTTTAGGATTTAAAAAGGAATAAAAAATTCCTAAGAAAAGAAATAAAACTGATTCTAAATACAATACTAGAAGTATTAGAATATGGATTCCAAAAACAAATAATAGTTTGATTAGAAACAAACATATTACATCTTTTATGGAGTCTGTAAATAATAATATAAATTATTTATACAAAAGGGACACTAAACCCACTTGGGTTTGGCTTCCTAAGATCTAACTCTTAGGACCCTATCAAAAATTGGGTACCAATGTGCTTATTAATATTTTTTGCAGGTACCATTCAAAAAGAGAAAATGGATCTTAGACAGTGGTTTCTCAAAACACATGACTGGAGATAAAGATATGCTAACCAATATTTCATACTTTGATGGTGGCTCAGTTACCTTCGGAGATAATTCCAAAGGTTTTATCATTGGCAAAGGAGATGTGTGCAACTACGGTATCTCAAATTTACCTCTTATTACTAATGTTTCTTTAGTTAAAAATTTAAAACATAATTTACTAAGTATTAGTCAACTATGTGACAAAGGTTTTAAGATAACTTTTTCCGAAAATAAATGTAGTATTTTTGATAAAGAACAAAATCTTATTTTTGAAGGAAATCGAGATAGAAATATTTATGTCTTAAATATGAAAGTCAATAATAATAAAGAAATGTGCTTAATAGCGAATAACAATGATTGTTGGCTATGGCACAAAAGATTTTGTCATATAAATTTTAAAACTATCCAAAGATTATCAAAACATAATTTAGTAAAAGGCTTACCTAAAGTAAATTTTAACTTAAAAAATCTATGCGAAGATTGTCAAATAGGTAAATTAACTAAATCATCGTTTAAAACTAAAAAAATTATTTCAACTTTACAACCTTTAGAATTATTACATATGGACTTGTTTGGTCCTACACAAGTTCAATCATTAAATCATAATCGATACGTATTTGTAATAATTGATGATTTTTCAAGATACACTTGGACTATTTTTATGAAAAATAAAAGTGATACTTTTGAACATTTTAAAAACTTTATAAAAAGAATTCAGAATTCTAAAGATTTAAAAGTTAAAAATATACGAAGCGATCATGGAGGAGAATTCGAAAATGAATTATTTGAACATTTTTGTAAAAAGAAAGGGATAAATCATAATTTCTCATTTCCTAGGACTCCACAACAAAATGGAGTTGTAGAAAGAAAGAATAGAACATTACAAGAATGTGCTAGAACGTTACTCAATGGAAGTACCTTACCTAAACAGTTTTGGGCAGAAGCAGTAGCAACTGCTTGTTATGTTTTAAATAGAATATCTATTCGTCCTTTAACTAAAAATACTCCATATGAACTCTTTAATGGAAGAAAACCAAATATTTCATATTTTAGAATTTTTGGTTCTAAATGCTTTATTCTTAATACTAAAGATCATCTTGGAAAATTCGATGTCAAAGCCGATCATGGTATTTTTATCGGGTATTCGGAACGAAGTAAAGCATATTGTATATTTAACAAACGTACAAATATTATAGAAGAATCCTTACATGTATCTTTCAATGAAATTTTTGATAAAAATATAAAGAATAAAGATGATGATGAAATCATTGAAAATACTAGTCTTGAAGATACGGAAAATAATCCAATAGAAAACATTAGGTCACCTCCCAGAATTCTAAGAGATCATCCAACTCAAAATATAATTGGTGAAATTGATTCGCATGTTCGAACAAGAGGACAATTAAATCAAATGGGTCATGTAGCATTTCTTTCGAATATTGAACCAAAGAATCCGAAAGAAGCTGCTACAGATGACTACTGGATCATTGCTATGCAAGAAGAATTGAATCAATTTGAACGGAATAATGTCTGGGAACTTGTACCTAGACCAAACGACCAATCTGTTATTGGCACAAAATGGGTATATAAGAATAAGGCGGATGAACTCGGAAATATTACACGAAATAAAGCCAGATTAGTCGCTCAAGGGTACAATCAAGAAGAAGGTATTGATTATGACGAAACTTTTGCACCCGTAGCAAGACTAGAAGCTATACGTACTTTATTAGCATATGCAAGTTTTAATAATTTTAAACTCTATCAAATGGATGTAAAAAGTGCCTTCTTTAATGGTTTTATTAAAGAAAATGTTTACGTAGAACAACCACCATTATTCGTACATGAAAGATATCCAGATCATGTCTATAAACTAAAAAAAGCTTTATATGGTCTAAAACAAGCACCACGTGCTTGGTATGAACGACTTAAAAGCTATTTAATAAATTCTGGTTTTCGAATAGGAAAAGCGGATCAAACGCTATTTATTAAAAGTACTAATAAGGATATATTAATTGTTCAAATTTATGTTGATGACATAATATTCGGGTCAACTAATGATAATTTATGTAAAGAATTTTCTATCATAATGACAAATGAATTCGAAATGTCACATATGGGTGAACTCTCATTTTTCTTAGGTTTACAAATTAAACAAATTTCAAATGGTATTTTTATTAATCAAGAAAAATATTGTAATAATTTAATTAAACGTTTCGGGCTAGACAACACTTCCGGCAAACCAACTCCAATGAGCACTTCAGTTCATCTCGATAAGGACGAAAAAGGAAAAAGTGTTGATAAAAAATTATACAGAAGTATGATTGGATCACTACTCTACATAACTGCTAGTCGATCGGACATAATGATGAGTGTATGTCTATGTGCACGATTTCAATCAAATCCAAAAGAATCTCATTTAAGAGCTGTAAAACATATTTTAAGATATTTAAATTATACCAAGGACTTTGGTCTATTTTATCCTAAAGGGTGTCCATTTGAATTAGTTTCTTATAGTGATGCTGACTTTGGTGGATCCCGAACAGATAGAAAAAGTACAAGTGGTACGTGCCATTTCATTGGAAAATCACTTGTATCTTGGTTTAGTAAAAAACAAAATTGTGTATCACTCTCAACATGTGAAGCAGAATACATATCTGCTGCTTTAGCATGTGCTCAAGTAATCTACATGCAACAAACAATTAAAGATTTCGGAATAAATTTATCAAAATCAATAATATATTGTGATAACACTAGTGCCATAAACTTATCTAAAAATCCAATAAATCACTCTAGAACAAAACATATAGATATCCGACATCATTTTTTACGTGATAATATTGAAAAGGATATTATCAACTTAGATTATGTTTCAACTGAAAACCAAATCGCAGATATTTTTACTAAACCATTACCAGAAAACTCTTTTATCAAATTAAGAAGAGAGTTAGGTATTATTTCTGTAAAGGATATATAATTTTTTTATACTTGCATGCGTTCTAAATATACTTTCTACCTATTTTTAACTATTGCTCCTTAAAATCCTCACATATTCAAACTTTTCAATGGCTACCAGACTTCTGAACTTCCTTAACCACATATCCAATACTTATTCTTCTTATATAAACCATCACAATCAATCCTCACAAATAAATTCAAACACTAACACTATGTCTTCAAATAATTCAAATTCCTCAATCAATATTACGTTCACATCGGATAGTTCTTCCGACTCTCCTCAATTTCCTACTCCAACTCCCACAAATGAGCCAACTTACAGATGGACGAATTACCACACCGGATTCACTCCTGAGGCAAACAAGACTAGAAGGTCATTATTTTCTTCACCGGAAACAAAGAAGAAAGTGGATGACATTCACCACTATCAATCAGAACAAATAGCTCTCCAGAAGGAACTCTACTTTGAACAAAAATTGACATCTACACGACTAAGTCTTCTCGAAAAGACGGTCTACAAATTTTGCGGTCCTAAACTAAAAGACGTTACTTCGCCCTTACCAATTCCTGCTGATCCGGTTGATCCTTCAGCATCGTATCGTACAGAGAACGATCCAGTCAATCCAACTAAGAAATTCTATACCTATTCTCCAAGACGATCTTCCTACTTTCCCAACTCTTGGGATAGAAACTACAATGCTAATGAAGGAACTAGTTTGGCAACACCTACAAAGACTCCACCTTCAAAGAAATGAAGATTATATATATATATATATATATATATATATATTCATATATAAAATAAATTGTTTTTGATTCCAAAATGTAAAAACAGACGTCTGGTAATAAATAACAGACGTCTGATCCATTTATAACAGACGTCTGAAATAGGTCTAAAATGAACTACATTCTTGCAGGTTAATTTTCTTTAAAAACAGACGTCTGTCTGTATATTTCAGACGTCTGAGTTTGAGTTAAATAACTCAACCACCTTTTCAATCAGACGTCTGATTCATATTAAACAAACGTCTGTTTTCATCCAAAAATGAACTAATTCCTTACGGGTTATACTTTTCTTCATATCAGACGTCTGACCTATAAAAATCAGACGTCTGACTTCGCTGAAAAGATTTTTTTTTTAAAAAAGACACGTCGGTTTCTTATTATATCTCTTCACCTTTTCACCTTTTTACTCATTCATCTCTTCAAACTTACTTTTACCCATTCACTCCTAATAAAAACCCTAGCCCCCAATTTCAAAAATTATCAACACACTTCATCAATTTACAATCAAATCATGGCAAATCGTGGAAAACGAACAAGAGAAGAAGAAGCACTCCCTCCATCCGAAGAATTGATTCAACGATGGCTTTGGGATGACACTGCAAAAGCTAGATACAAAGCTATGAAGGATTCAAAATTTTTTGAAGGTGCTTTTGTAAAATTCGATGCTTTTTCCAATTATCGTCTACTTCACCATGCTAGACATTTCAATTTTGAATCCCTTGTTGATTATGACAAAAACAATGTCAAAATCTATCCTCTTTTGGTCATGTTATTTTTAGCAAATCTAAATCTTGATCATATCAAACCTCAAGTTAAGAAAGATACAATTTGGTCATGGGTATGTGGAAAGCGGATAATTATCTCAATGCAACAATTAGGGCAAATTTTACAATGTGCATGGCAGGGACTTGATATAGACACCATTGAAGTTGATATGCATACACGCGATGAAGTTTCCCATCAATTTTTATCCGATAATCTAATTAATATGAAAGACCTTACCGCTACTCATCTTCGACCACAAGCTCGTCTACTTAATCGTATTCTTGTGCGTACAATTCAACCTCGGAAGGGTAGCTATGAAAAAGTCTATAAAAGGGATTTTCAAGCTCTTTATGCCTTATACTCCAACAAACAAATTAATTGGGCCAAAATTATCATGGACGAATGGATTGACATCACATACAAACGTAAGTACAAGACTCTTCACTATGGTGCTTTTATTACTCGCATTCTTACCTCCTACGAAGTCAATATACCAAATAATATCCCTTCGTTAAGCATCAAAGAAATTGGTCCCAAAACTTTGAAGCTTCTGGATATCCCCCAAAGACCCGCTACCTTAGAAATTATGTCTCTTGAGACTTGGACTCAACACATTGCTAATCAACCAGAAACTCTAGTTACTGAGCCTTCTCATCGGCATGGTCTAAGGAAAGAAGAAGACGAGGACATACACATCATATCCCCCGACATGTCCTCTAAACAAGCCTTGGTCACTCTTTCTCGTAATCAATCCAAATTTCACAAAGATCTAAAGCATTTTCAGAGGCAAAATAACAAAAAATTTGATTCACTCAAAAACTTTTTAAACAAAATTTGGGATGTTGTTTCTTGCACCGGGACTTCTTCATCTCAAGCTCAAGCTCCGGCACCATTTCAATGGTCATCTAGTTCTCATGAAGAAGCTCCGGATTCCGAACAAAGCTCACCAAGGAATGAAGATACATCTCCTCTAGGTTCCACTTCGCACGATATATAAGTATTGATGGTGGTATGATTTACTAGTTTTCCTTAAGAATCATTTATTTAGTTTATGGTTTGTAATATTTTGCTACTTATCTTCTTTCCGCACAAAACTCTCTTATGTGCGTCTCTGTGTTATGTCAGTATTGTTGGTACTTAATCTAAATGTGTGTTTTATCTATATATTGCATTTGTGCTTCAATTTTACATAAGTATTCCTTTTTGTCAAATGACAAAGGGGAGAAAACTAGCAACATTATATGCATATTGACAGGGGGAGCTTATATAGTTGTCATTAGTCAAAAAGGGGGAGAATGTTGAATCACGCTATATAGCGTTTTGACTATGACAATTATACAAGTATATATATACATTCTCGACTAACTTTATGTTGCAGGAAGATACTTTTGACGAACAGATTCAAGAGCACAAAACAAAGATCACATATATGATTATAAGATTCTGTGAGTCCTAGATTTATATGTTAAAGTCTTCCTTGATGATAACACACACACACAGTTTTAAAATATACATTTCTTTGATTATAAAATATGCAAGATATAGGCTGACAACATAAAACAGACGTCTGGTCTGATAATTTCAGACGCCTGTTTATTGAAACAAATTGTTTTCGAAATATAATATTCAGATGTCTGTTTTATATATTTCAGACGTCTGATTCTGAAAGGATGCGACTTCTACAAAAAGATACATCCATTTACTTTATAACTCTTGAGCAAAACTTTTCATGATTAGTTGCATCTTTCTACATACTATAAATAGAGGGAAGATTAACTATTCCAATCACCGATTTCTATTCTAATTCTCTCTATCTTATACAAAAGCTCTCTAAATTCTAAAGTGATCTATTTTCATACTCGAGACTTTTAAACTTCCATAATCCTTCACATACTTCACGATTATCATCAAGGAAAGGCTATAGGAAGGGTGTACTTAACATTCGACAATCCGTGTTATCAAGAACACAAAAGAGTCAACAATTATTCTGTATTAGTGAAGACCTCTTCAGTGGTTGAGGCAAGAAATCCCGTTCAGTGGTTCGGGTAATTGTGAACCTATTCCTCCGGGTGAAGTGAGGGTTTTTAGTGTTAGTGAAATACCAGAAGTGAGTCTGGGACTGGACGTAGGACAGTGGTCCGAGCCAGCATAAATCGACTGTGTAATTTACTGCTTACTACTGCTACTTTAGTATTCTACTTATACTCTATTCTATACGATCCTACCGCTGCATAGCCTCTTTCAATATCTGTGTAATCACGAAATCCAACATCGAAATAATCCAAAGACAAATTCGATTCAAATCCATTCCAATTCAATTCAATTCTTGGAAATTCTGTTTATTTTTAAAACCCTTTTCAAATTCAATTTATTTATTTAAAAATAAATAGAATTTTAATTCTAGTTCAAAACTAGTTCATTTCGATAAAAATTTATTTTTATCTTTTCAAATATGGAGTTTTTCATCCCAATTCTTCACAAATCATTTCTTATGATTTTACACAAATTATTACTATTTTTAATAATTTTATCAAGGCCCGTACAGTCGATTTCCATCAACGGCCATCGAACTGCACTTACAGCGACCTTTTTCAAATTTGATTTGGACATAATTCCAAATCCAACCGTTAGATTTCTAATTTCTAATAATCGTTTGAAAGCTCTTTTCGATACGAACCCAACGGTTCCAGTTTTAGGAGAATCCGACGGTCGGATCTCCCGTAATATCCGTTCGAAGTTAATGGTCGAAATTCGCGAACTACCGCGGCTTGGCGCGTTTTATTCAGGCCATTATATTATATATATAATATATATAATATATACTTCGTCGATTTCAATTCAAAACATGCTTTATAAACCGTTTTAAATTCATTTTCAAAACGGTTTCAACTTCATATTCAATTTCAAATCAAAATTGAATATTCCAATATAAATTCGTTTTAAATTCATTTCAAATCGATTTCATCTCAAATTGATTTCTAATTCAATTTCAGTTCATTTTCGATTCAATTCAATTTCAATTCAAATTCATTTATATTCAATTTCAATTCGAATTCATTTCTATTCAATTTCAATTCGAATTCATTTATATTCAATTTCAATTCGAATTCATTTATATTAAATTTTAATTCGAATTCATTTCTATTCAATTTAATTCGAATTCATTTCTATTCAATTTAATTCGAGTTTCAATTCTTTTCAAAATATCAGATTTTGAAATCACTTTCGATATTCATTATAAAATGAATAAAATCGATATAAATATCGTTCACGTCAAAATGGCGTCAATCTAATCAACACGGCTTCATATATTTCTATTTCCAAATATCCTATTTCAAATATTTCTTTTTCAAATATGGAATGAGGCCCAATCAATTACCATATAATGTTAATTATATGGATTTTCTACAACACATGTATACAATAACAACGATGAATAATCAACCATCATCCAAAGTGCATTCTACACTGTATAAGCATCAAATATAAATATTCAACGCTTATAATAGTCTGTCAATCAATCGATCGAAATACAACTAAACAATCGGGATTAGTGTACGTCAAATATCATCCCAATACCCGTGTGGGGTTTCAAACAATCAAACACAGATTTTACTTGTGCAGTTGGGCGATGTGTAAAATTTATCGTCCCAATCAATATCAGTCAAATGTGTGTATATAAACAAATCGTCCGATTTGTTTATTTTTATTTCCTTTCATATACACGTTAAAAATTCTATTTTTAACTATAAAGTATTTTCCACTATAAAATATTTTATTTCATCAATATAAATATTTTATTTTATTTCACATCACATCACACAATCAACTACACATCAATATCATACAAACAAGCATACAAGCCGTCCATGGTCTGTGGACGACGGGTGTCGGGTGCTACTAAACACCGTCTGCATCCTAGTATATATTTTTAACTAGAAAACAAAATTAAAAGGTGATAAGTTCTCACTGATTAGCTAATCCAATCCCACGACTCTTCTTATGTGGAAATCTTCGCCATTTCTTCTTTCATCACTTTCGTCATCCGTATTCACTACATATACAAAAATCGAATTTTACTTTGCTATTAAATATATAAAAATCGAATTTTTACTTCGCTATTCAATATATAAAAATCGAATTTTTACTTCGCTATTCAATATATAAAAATCGAATTTGTACTTCGCTATTCAATATATAAAAATCGAATTTTTACTTCGCTATTCAATATATAAAAATCGAATTTTTACTTTGCTATTCAATATATAAAAATCGAATTTTTACTTTGCTATTCAATATATAAAAATCGAATTTTTACTTTGCTATTCAATATATAAAAATCGAATTTTTATCAATTGTCTTTCCTTATAAAAATCTATACTTATGTGTTAAAAGACCTCACCTTTATCACTTTAATTTTTTTTACCTTTTATCACATTATTCGATTATATAAAAAAAATTATATTTTTAAAGTTATATAAAAACTGAAAGTTAAAAACCGATGTAAATAAATAAAAATTGAAATGAAAACTCACATCGTTTTCAGTCGAAGTGGAGGGCGCAGAGGGGGGTCCGGCGGGCTGAGGTAGCACTAGTGGCCGCGAAGTGGTGGCTTCAAACGATGGTGGGGGTCTTGCGCTCGATGGGGAAGGAACCGAGGCAAGGGGGAAGGTTTGGTCGGCCTGCGGCGGAGGAGGGTGGCAGGGGGGTCTCGTCGCCGGCGGTCAAGGGGGCGCTAGGGTTTCCTGGCGGTTCGGGTGCGTCGGTCTTCGAACGAAGGGGGGGGGGAGGTGTGGGAGAATCGAGAGGAGGGGGAGGGGGTCGCCAGAGTCGGCGATCGCAGAGGGGGGGGGGGGGGGCGACGTGGCGGTGGATGAGGGACGGCGGCGGCGGCTGTTTCATCTTTTTTTATTTATTTATTTCTGAAATGGTCGGGGAAAGAGAAGGGAAGTGAGGGGGTGGGGTTTATTTATTCTAATTTTATATTATTTTCATTTCTAAAAGTTGACTTTTACTTCGAACACCAAACGTGTAACACCCCACGTCCATTAATGTCACTCACAAAGCGAATGCATTAACTTCCATGGAGGTTATAAGTGAATATAGAACAGCAAAATTACAACAAGACAGATAATAAATAGTACTTGGAAATCTAAAACTTCATTTTGTTGCAGCGGAAATTAAACATGTTTGTTACATCATAAAACCATAGATCATAACCAAGTACAATATCCATCTTCATAAAAACAAAATACATAATCCCACTACATAAATAGCCATTAAAAAGATAACAAGCTGGACTTTACTTCAACGGTCAAAGCTTTCCAAAGAGAGATGAAGCAGTTCAATCAAACTCCACTAGAGCTGGGCCCAACCTGAGGACCTGGAGGGGGAAAAAGGATAGAAATAGAGGAGGTCAGACATAAAGTCTGGCGAGTATGATAATTCTAACAATACTATTATCAAAATAACTAGACTAAGGCATAAGCTGGAAGACAAGTAAATGTCTATGAACTCTTACGAAGATAAAGATAGCGTTTAAGATAACGTTAAAGATAACGGTAAAGGCACACCTAATTACTAACGAATGATTACTACACTGCACCGCACATTACTACACTGCACCACACCAATCACCCTATTGTTTGATCCCACTTGCTTTACACAGAAACTTTATAAATAGCCTTACGTACCCCTAGCTGACTACATAGGTGCCGTCTGCCCCTATCTCCACTAGGTGTACCCCACTACCCACTTTCGATCGGCTCCCTACTCGTAGATACCCGTGCTGGCCCCACAGTGGGGTGTATCACTCCCCTAAAGTGGCAACCCGATACAACTTGAGAATGCACGGCTTATACCTACACGATGCAACAACGTCTTATCTACCAGCCCGGGTCCACACACGCATATGAAACCCGTTGGACTTGCGTTGCCACCGCTCTCCGTTTTGGCCTCTTACAGTCAAACCAGCATGCGTGTCCCGTCCTCGACTTGGGTCGAGCCCACAAAGATACGTTTGGGATACTGGTCGAAATGGACCCCCACAAGCTACCCTCCTAAGCTTGTCACTAGTATATCCCACTTAACCCTCTTAGTCATGTTCATTTACATGTGTGTTTGGTTAAGTCTTACTAATCGTATTTCACATGCCACTAAGGGCACCCTCTAGATTCCTCATGCCACCCAAGGCACCTACTTAACCCCCATGTTCCACCTTACATGTTTATCTGGTTAAGTATTTCTTAATTCATTCAGGCCATAACCTCATAAAGACCTCTCACATTAGACTGGCATTTATGGCAGCTGGATTTGCCGGGCGGGTCCGGGCAGTCTTACACCATAAAAGAGCCTAACCTCGTGTCTTTACAACCGTTATGCTTTAGTTTAGGCCTAGGACCTCTCACATTGGGCTGACATTTGTGACCACTGGATTTGCCGGGCGGGTCCGGGCAGGTTTACGTCACAAACGAGTCCAACCTCGTGTCCTAAGCATTGATTAACACTTAAAATCTTTTACCCCAGTTTTAATAATTCCCTATTCAAATTATTAATTAAGTCAACTTTTAATGATGTCCATAATTGATTCAATTATGGCCATCCACTTATGGCATGCAAAATCATATCAATTGCACCCCAACTTTTAAATACTAAATCCTTAATATTACCCCTACCCCACGTTTATACGTTCGCTTATTCAACGCATAATATAGGCTAGACTTGTATAGTCTAACACCTAGCACAAAGATAAATTATCACAACATATAGACAATTAAAATAAATCTAATCATAATAGGGGTGAAACTTGCATAAACTACACATGTTAAGGATCAAAAAGTGTCAACTTGTTAAATTTCTCAATTTATATGATATGATCATAGCCCAAATCTATACATAAACTTGCATATGGGGTTTTTAGGCAACATAATGATGGTGTGAACTAGCATAGGATATCACATATGTCATAGCATAATTCTAGATGTCATAATAGATGTCTTGGTATATGTTCATAACTTTTGTAATCAATCTAACTTGCATATGTGACTTGTCATATAGATCAACATAACCCAAACATGATGATTTAATTAATATGAACTAACTAGCATAGATTGTAACATCATGGCCTTTTTAACATGTATGATTCATCACAACTTAACATAGAAACTTTCAACATACATAACATCATCATAGCATGATTTACAACATATAAGATATCATCATCACATAACATTGGATTTACAATATACATGATAGCAAAAGGGGTTTACAACAACATATATGATAATTCACATCATCTACTCATAATCCATTCATAACTCAACCTAATTAAAATGATAATAATCTTGTTAAGATCATCATACTCATAATTTAGAGAAGAAAAGAGAGAGTTTTGCTTTGCTTTAGGGTTGAGAGAATTAGAATTGAATGTGTTTTTCTTCTTTCTTAGTTGGCGGCGGCTCCATTGATTTCCATGGCGATGGTAACTATTCTATTTTAATTAGGTTTAGGGTTAGCATTAGGATGTATTTATAGGTGTAGGAAGTTATTTAGGACCATTAGATTAACCCTGAACCATGAGAACCAATCAAATGCAAAATCTGCATTTGAGCGAATCGGCCCACGGGTTGACAGCCAAACACCCTAGATTAACCCCTAGTCGACCCAGCAGGGCTTGGGTCGACCTCAAAAATGGGCCGGTTCGGTTATTCCCCCTCCCAATTCGCTGTTTTGAACTTTTTCTTATATTTATTTATTTAATTTTTAATTCATATATATATATATATATATCAATATATATATATATATATATATATTTCTCTGCTCAACCAATTTCACTTAATTCTTTTCTAAAAATTAAGTATACTTTAATTTGTGAATTTTAATGTTTTAAAATTACGGGGTGTTACATTCTCCCCTCCTTAAAGGATTTCGTCCCCGAAATCTCCAAGTCAAGAAGAATATATATCCTACCATCTAATCGTCCATCTACTCAACCATCAAACACCAGCATCCATTGTCCTTAAAAGACTTCTAATGCTTTAATGTTTATATGCACAGTGTGTGTATATGTCCATATCTAATGCAAAATTAGGCGGTCTACTGATTCAGTCGACCTCCTTAGTGCAATTCATGATAGTGCCATGCGTCCAATATGTGTGCAAAATATTCCTAATGATACATATCAATTCTATATGCGTGCACAACCATCCACCCGAATGCAGCAACTATATGATAATACAACCATTATACATCCATTTTACTAAATACATACATATATATGCAATATGCAATATGAAGTGACTGAGCCGATCTGGTGCCTAATAGTGTGTGTATATGCATCCACGAGCAACCACTAGCAAACACTTGCATCCACTTTGCATCCACCATACATAACATGTCTCAAACACATGTTTCAACCATAGGATTATCCTAACTAAAGGTCAAAGATACTAGCGAGAGGATATACTAAAGATAAGATAAGTACAAGCTAAGCGATAAAGGAGAAATTAAAGGACATACCCTCAAAAAGAAAAGGGTATCGTGAACGCATCTTCTCTTCCGTCTCCCAAGTAGCGTTGCTCTCATCATCTCCCCATTGCACTTTGACTAGTCTGACCTCTCGATTCCTCAACCTCTTGATCTCCGACCCAAGAATGCGCGTAGGAGCTCGTCGAATTGTTGCATCACGCTCTATCTCCACCTCTCTAAGAAAGCTCGGCTCTACCACTTCCGCGGTCTCGTGTAAGCACTTCCTCAAATGTGATACATGGAATACGTCGTGTACACCACTAAGTCTCTCGGGCAACTCCACTCTATACGCCATATGTCCAATTTTCTCCTTAATAGGAAACGACCCTACAAACCTTGGTGCTAATTTCCCAACGGACCCAAAGCGAACAACATTTCGTAATGGAGACGCTTTGACAAAGACCATGCCCCCAACTTCAAACTCGAGATCTGTCCTCCTCTTATCCGCATAAGATTTCTGCCTATCCTGTGCTGCTTTCATCCTCCTTCGAATCAAGTCGATCTTCTCCGAAGTCTCCCTAATCATATCGGGCCCAAGTAAGATCTTATCCGTAGATTCCCACCAACATGTAGGTGAACGACAAGGTCGTCCATATAGAGCTTCGAATGGTGCCATACCAATGCTGGACTGAAAGCTATTATTATATGCGAACTCAACCAATGGAAGATGCTCTTCCCATGTACCCCCAAAGTCTAGGATACATAGCCTCAACAGATCCTCTAGAATGCAATTCACCCTCTCAGTCTGGCCGTCCGTCTGAGGATGATATGCGGTGCTCAAACATAACTGAGTCCCTACCGCCTCTTGTAAGCTTCTCCAAAATTCGCTAGTGAAAATAGGATCGCGGTCGCTCGCTATGCTAGAAGGAACACCGTGCAAACGAACTATCTCACGAACGTATACAGAAGCTAACCATGGAGCAATCCTCTTACTCTTCACGGGAATAAAATGGGCGCTCTTAGTAAGTCTATCTACTATAACCCAAATTCCTGTATTACCCTTCCTCGATCGCGGTAATCCATCCACAAAATCCATCGAGATGCTTTCCCATTTCCACAGTGGAACCTCCATTGGGTGAAGCAACCCACCGGGTTTCTTTTGCTCTGCTTTTACTTGTTGGCACACCAAGCATCTAGCGACATACTCGGCCATGTCTTTCTTCATGCCGGCCCAAAAGTAAACTCTCTTCATGTCTTTGTACATCTTGTCCCCGCCGGGATGAATGGTCATCTTCGAACGATGTGCTTTGTCAAGAATAGTCTTCCTTAGGTCATCGTCTTTTGATACACAAAGTCTACCGTCCCTACGTAACCAACCCTTATCATCTAGGGTATACCTACAAAGATAGCTTGATGACTCCCCTCCTTTGAGTTTTTCTACTAACTCAACCAACTGCGGGTCGTCTCGCTGTGCCTCGCCAATCCGTCCCAAAAGCGTAGGTCTGACCTCCAAGGATGCTAGCAAACCGGGTACGAAGTCAACGGAAGGTCTAAAGTCAAACATCGAAATGAATTCTAAACTTCGCCGCTCAACAAACAAAGGACTTAAGGATAATCTTTTTCTACTTAAGGCGTCTGCCACCACGTTACCCTTGCCAGGGTATAGGCTATTTCGAAGTCGTAGGACGCTAAGAACTCCATCCACCTTTGCTGCCTTAAGTTCAAGTCCTTTTGAGAGAATAGGTATTTTAAAGACTTGTGGTCAGTGAATAATTCGAATTTCTCGCCAAGAAGATATTGACGCCAAGACTTAAGCGCGAAAACAATAGCGGCCAATTCTAGGTCATGTGTAGGATAATTTTTCTCATGCGCTCTCAACTGCCTTCCACCATAGGCTATTATCCTACCCTCTTGCATTAAGACTGCGCCTAGTCATGTCCCATAAGCATCAGTATAAATGGTAAATGGCTTACTCCCATCCGGCAATACTAAGACTGGGGCTGAAGTCAAAGCTCTCTTCAAACGTTGGAACGCATCATCACAATCTACGTCCCATGTGAAAACTAGGTTCTTCGTCAAGCGTGTCAATGGAGCTGATATCTTTGCAAAGTCTTTGATAAACTTCCTATAGTAGCCAGCCAACCCCAAGAAACTTCTCACTTCGGTAGCATTTTTAGGAACCTTCCAATCTTGGATGGCCATCACCTTCGCGGGATCTACAGCTATCCCTTCTTTGGAAACCACGTGTCCTAAGAACCGTACTTCCTTCCTCCAAAAGTGACACTTAGAAAATTTAGCTTTAAGCTTATGCGCTCGAAGAGTCTCCAACACTTCCCTAAGATGTAGGGCATGCTCTTCTTCATCCTTAGAAAAGATCAAGATGTCATCTATAAAGACTACCACGAATTTGTTAAGGTACTCCTTAAACACCCTACTCATCAAATCAACAAAATATGCTGGGGCGTTTGTCAAACCGAAGGGCATCACTAGCCATTCACAGAAACCGTCCGGAGTCCTAAAGGCAGTCTTGTCTATGCTATCCTCAGCCACTCTCAACTGATGGAACCCAGTGGCTAAGTCCAACTGCGAAAACACTGAGGCGCCAACTAACTGATCGAAGAGATCGTCAATCCTCGGCAGTGGGTGTCTATTCTTCTTAGTAAGTTTATTAAGTTCTCTATAGTCCACACACAGTCTAAGGGACCCATCCGCCTTTGTGGCAAATACTACTGGAGCACCCCACTCTGATATACTTCATCTTATGAACCCCTTCTCAAGCAACTCCTTCACTTGCTTATCGAGTTCCCTCCTTTCACGCGGAGCCATGTGGCGTACTGGCAAAGATACTAGTTTCGTATTATCCACAAGATATATTCGAAAATCTATCTCCCGCTTCGGAGGCAAGCCCTTCACCTCCTCAAACACATCCGAATATTCTCAGACCACTCTAACAGATCGTAGATTTTCCTCAGACGCGTCAAGCGATTCTAGATAACTTAGCATAATCGAATTTATGGGATTACAGAAGATTTCGAGAGTGTTGCCAAGGCGAGTCACGATCCTAACTACTCTCCTTTCACAATCAAGAACGGCCCCATTTCTGGATAACCAATCCATTCCTAAAATTAGCCCATAGCCCGTGAAGCCCAACACATAAGTATCACATCTAAATTCAACGCTAAGTATGGAAATTTTCAAATCCAAACACATCATAGACAAATAAGCTGAGCCCCCAATTGGATTCGAAACAACTAAGGGATCCTCTACTAAACTGGTGTTTAAGTGCAGTGATTCAACTAATGATGTAGAGATAAACGAATGCGATGCGCCCGAATCAAATAAGGTACGGACAGGATGATCAAACAGAAAAACTGATCTTTCAACAGAAATGGTTCCACCTCGTTCTTGTAGCGGTGGGACCGCGAGAGCCTGAACTTGTCCCCTAGCCTGCCCTGGTGCCATAAGAGCCTGCACCTGTCCTCCCGAGGTAGCTCCTGCCCTCTGCCCCTTCTTTGGGCAGTCCTTCACTAAATGTCCCGCATCGCCACAATGAAAACAGCCTGTCTTCTTTTTCTTTCGGCAATCCTTGCTGAGATGGCCTGGTGTCCCATAGTTAAAACGTTTCTTCTTTCCCTTGCCGTTATTGTCTTTACCACCCTTCTTGTTTTGCTGTTGTGGTTTCTTCTGATCCCCCTTCTTCTCGGGTGCCTTATCAGCTTTAGCGCTTTTCTCCTCATGCATGAGCGCCATTTCTACTAACTTCTCAAAGGTGGCCCCCATCGGGATGTGGGTCATAGCCAACCCTTGCAATGGTTCATTCAAGCCATTCACGAACCTTAGAGCCTTCTTCTCCGGCGTGTTTACTAAGTCCAAGCCAAACCTTGCTAACTGATTAAATTTATTGACATATTCTTTCACTGATGAGCTTCCTTGCTTCAATGTCAAGAACCTTTCCATACATAGATTTTCTTCCGCCCTTGAGAGAAACTTCGCCTCGAACCTACGTCTGAAATCCGCCTAAGAGTCAACAGGACGCTCCCTATTAGTGACCTCCCACCAAAATGAGGCCTCTCCCTTCATCAACCAAGCTGCTAAACGAACTCTCCTCCCTTCTTCTACTTCAAAGATTTCTAGCAATTCTTCCACCTCCTTAAGCCAATCTCTAGCTTCCACAAACGTTTCTGACCCATGAAATGGTTTTCCACCCATAGCCTTGAATTCCTTGCACGTCTTTGCAAAAGTATCTACGTGAGGAGGAGGAGGAACGGGTGCAACTGGTGGTGGAGGAACATTGGCTGGACCTGCAGCGGCCCTAGCCTCTAATAACCTCCTATACCATCCTGGTATCGTTACACCGTCGGGTAGATTAAGATCTTCAACCATGCTGAAACGAAAAAGGAAAGATTCAAAATGGAGAATTCGAAAGATAAAGATATGTGGCTATTGGGGATTATGTTTTCTTAAAAACTTTTCTCTTTAAATTTCTCATTAAAACATGTTTTTGAAAGAGAGATGAAGCAATTCAATCAAACTCCACTAGAGCTGGGCCCAACCTGAGGACCTGGAGGGGGAAAAAGGATAGAAATAGAGGGGGTCAGACATAAAGTCTGGCGAGTATGATAATTCTAACAATACTATTATCAAAATAACTAGACTAAGGCATAAGCTTGAAGACAAGTAAATGTCTATGAACTCTTACGAAGATAAAGATAGCATTTAAGATAACGTTAAAGATAACAGTAAAGGCACACCTAATTACTAATGAATGATTACTACACTGCACCGCACATTACTACACTGCACCACACCAGTCACCCTATTGTTTGATCCCACTTGCTTCACACAGAAACTTTATAAATAGCCTTACGTACCCCTAGCTGACTACATAGGTGCCGTTTGCCCCTATCTCCACTAGGTGTACCCCACTACCCACTTTCGATCGGCTCCCTACTCGTAGATACCATAGCTGGCCCCATAGTGGGGTGTATCACTCCCCTAAAGTGGCAACCCGATACAACTTGAGAATGCACGGCTTATACCTACACGATGCAACAACGTCTTATCTACCAGCCCGGGTCCACACACGCATATGAAACCCGTTGGACTTGCGTTGCCATCGCTCCCCGTTTTGGCCTCTTACAGTCAAACCCAACATGCGTGTCCCGTCCTCGACTTGGGTCGAGCCCACCAAGATACATTTGGGATACTGGTCGAAATGGGCCCCCACAAGCTACCCTCCTAAGCTTGTCACTAGTATATCCCACTTAACCCTCTTAGTCATGTTCATTTACATGTGTGTTTGGTTAAGTCTTACTAATCGTATTTCACATGCCACTAAGGGCACCCTCTAGATTCCTCATGCCACCCAAGGCACCTACTAAACCCCCATGTCCCACCTTACATGTTTATCTGGTTAAGTATTTCTTAATTCATTCAGGCCATAACCTCATAAAGACCTCTCACATTAGACTGGCATTTATGGCAAC
The DNA here is from genome assembly GCA_030737875.1 of Allium sativum. Taxonomy (NCBI): domain Eukaryota; kingdom Viridiplantae; phylum Streptophyta; class Magnoliopsida; order Asparagales; family Amaryllidaceae; genus Allium; species Allium sativum. Next base: position 602,377,659 of record CM060926.1, on the reverse strand, counting down.
TGGATTTGCCGGGCGGGTCCGGGCAGTCTTACACCATAAAAGAGCCTAACCTCATGTCTTTACAACCGTTATGCTTTAGTTTAGGCCTAGGACCTCTCACATTGGGCTGACATTTGTGACCACTGAATTTGCCGGGCGGGTCCGGGCAGGTTTACGTCACAAACGAGTCTAACCTCGTGTTCTAAGCATTGATTAACACTTAAAATCTTTTACCCCAGTTTTACTAATTCCCTATTCAAATTATTAATTAAGTCAACTTTTAATGATGTCCATAATTGACTCAATTATGGCCATCCACTTATGGCATGCAAAATCATATCAATTGCACCCCAACTTTTTAATATTAAATCCTTAATATTACCCCTACCCCACATTTATACGTTCGCTTATTCAACGCATAATATAGGCTAGGCTTGTATAGTCTAACACCTAGCACAAAGATAAATTATCACAACATATAGAAAATTAAAATAAATCTAATCATAATAGGGGTGAAACTTGCATAAACTACACATGTTAAGGATCAAAAGGTGTCAACTTGTTAAATATCTCAATTTATATGATATGATCATAGCCCAAATCTATACATAAAATTGCATATGGGGTTTTTAGGCAACATAATGATGGTGTGAACTAGCATAGGATATCACATATGTCATAGCATAATTCTAGATGTCATGATAGATGTCTTGGTATATGTTCATAACTTTTCTAATCAATCTAACTTGCATATGTGACTTGTCATATAGATCAACATAACCCAAACATGATGATTTAATTAATATGAACTAACTAGCATTGATTGTAACATCATGGCCTTTTTAACATGTATGATTCATCATAACTTAGCATAGAAACTTTCAACATACATAACATCATCATAGCATGATTTACAACGTATAAGATATCATCATCACATAACACTGGATTTACAATATACATGATAGCAAAAGGGGTTTACAACAACATATATGATAATTCACATCATCTACTCATAATCCATTCATAACTCAACCTAATTAAAATGATAATAATCTTGTTAAGATCATCATACTCACAATTTAGAGAAGAAAAGAGAGAGTTTTGCTTTGCTTTAGGGTTGAGAGAATTAGAATTGAATTTTCTTTTCTTCTTTCTTAGTTGGCGGCGGCTCCATTGATTTCCATGGCGACGGTAACTATTCAATTTTAATTAGGTTTAGGGTTAGCATTAGGATGTATTTATAGGTGTAGGAAGTTATTTAGGACCATTAGATTAACCCTGAACCATGAGAACCAATCAAATGCAAAATCTGCATTTGAGTGAATTGGCCCACGGGTTGACAGCCAAATACCCTGGATTAACCCCTAGTCGACCCAGCAGGGCTCGGGTAGACCTCAAAAATGAGCCGGTTCGGTTATTCCCCCTCCCAATTCGCTATTTTGAACTTTTTCGCATATTTATTTATTTAATTTTTAATATATATATATATCAATATATATATATTTCTCTGCGCAACCCATTTCACTTAATTATTTTCTAAAAATTAAGTATACTTTAATTTGTGAATTTTAATGTTATAAAATTACGGGGTGTTACAAAACAGGACCCAACGACTGTCGCCCCCAGCTAATCACCCCCATTCCGAACACAATGGGATATGTTTTGCAAGCCAATTCGGCAGTTACGCTAAGTTTCCATCAAATTTAAAATATAAATCTTTACATATTCAATTTAAACGCACATTTCAATTTACCGGGCCACATATGGACTTCTAAGATTCCAAAAAAATTATTTCTAGCTTCGTATTGACGATACGATCCTAACAAAACTAATTTCATCCAATTCTGAGACCGTTTGAAAAATGGCCATTTTCCAGTCGATTAAAATCAATTGAAACTGGTCAAACACGTTGTCCTTTGCCACACTCACATATTGATTCGAAAAATTACGAAAATTGGAATCTAGCAATAACTTGACCTCACGGATCCAACAAAAGTGGTTTCGTCGAAATCCGAGGTCGTTTGCAAAATTCCCATTTTTAAGGGCCTGAATTCCCTAACGACTATTCAGAATTTTCAACTGGACATATCTTTTGTTTCCCGCTATGAAATTTTGATTTTTCGGATTCGTTGGAAAGATATTCCCAAATAGATTCTGTTATTTTTGGTTTCACTAAAATCCGGTTTATTTTGCACCCGGTATGTTCATTTGAATTTTGAAATCGAATTATCAAACTACCGCGCCATTTTCAATTCCTTTTATAAATATAAATAAATATTTATATTCTATCGACGACGTATATAATATATACGTTCTAATTCTATTCAAAATAAATTTCTCATCGTTATTTTTTTTAAAATAATTCATTTTAAATATTCAAAATTCACTAAAATTGCCAAAATAAAAATTTTAAACTGGCCCAGATTTCTGGGTTATTACAATCTCCCCCACTTAAAACTTTTCGTCCCCGAAAACGAACGAAGCCGAAAGTTGTTTTAAAAACCAACTCAACTTTCTTTGTTTTGACTACGGCTTAAGTTCTTCAACTTTTCGGTTTCTAAGAACTTTTCAAATTTCTCAAAAATTTGGCTAACACCCTAAATTTTCGAAAAATTTCGCCATAACCTCCCCTTCACAGGGAGCACGGAAAAATCCCGAAATTTCCATACAAGCCCTCTGATCTCAAAAAGAAAAAGAAAAAGCCAAGCGGCTAGCCAATCGGCTCATAAAATCATCATCACCCAAACAAAATAGTAAATTATAGTAAACATGTACCTATTTGTCGGGCAAACAAATTTTATTCTCTGCTCTAGCCTCCTTGCTATGACCTGTTCAATGTAAGTACATGTATATGCAAGAAAATGCGACCAAATTTCAATACAATTCACTATTTGGTTCAAATTGGCTATATAGTTCAAATTTTAATTAATCAACCAATAATCAACAACACAACCATCAATCAATTAGTTGATTAGCTTTTCAAATTCATAACTTTGATACATAGTCAAAAATCAAAATTTTGATGCCAAATCACAACAATAGGCCTTATCTAGTTTCGGTTCTCACACCAATCAATAGGAAATATATAGAAATCTCACTATCGTCGCTCGAAAATAAATACTAGCGATGGTGCCCCGTCACCAGAATTATCCTCGGGCACTAGAGGGATTCTATATCTACCCAGTATATTAAAACTTCGAACACACGTTTGCAAGACATATATACAAAATCTTTATATATTGGATTGTCCAGATTTATTTAAAATAAATATTCAAATACGAATAATTGATTTTAAATTTTCAAAACAAAATTCGGTTTCATTTTAAAAATATACTCTTCACACTCGTTCTAGGATACGACTGATCCCATCTCTCACGAGTCATTCCCACTGGATGTTACTAATCCAATATCTGATGAATTCTTTCGTTTGGTTCTAATGTGTCTTGTTCTCTGAGCTTTGTAAACCAAAGCTCTGATACCACGCTGAAACGACCCGAACTTCCCTGGTCTCCGAAGAGAAGAGAAAGAACGAATTGTTTTGAGAACACGACAAAATAGAACGCAGACGGGAGAACATTTCATTGTTAATTACAACAATTCATCAGATTACAAGAACATACAGAGTATAAATGAATATTACACAGAAATATCAGAGATTTAAATTACATTTAAATACATAGCAGCGAAAAATAATACAATACACAACTGAAGGAGATATACGGATACAAAGCTTTCCGGATATCATTCCAGCTGTAAACCAGGATCCTGTGAATATAAATTTGCAAAACCAAAACTACTAGCTGCCTGTGTCAAAATAAGGGCACCCAGGGTTTAGGTTAAAACAATAAACTCCAGGTCAGTCATGGGACTGGTGTGAGAACTAATGCAGTTATTAATCTTTATTTTTAAAGTTAGGTAAATCAAGGGACCACGCCGTATAACACGGAACGGGTTTCCTCCCAAGAATACCTGTGCATATAACAAAACAACGTAATGCTTAATAAAGAAAAATGAAGCTATTATAAGACCCAGGTCCTATCACACAATGCAACGCAAGCCGGGGGATAGGGTTTTCCCTTATAATAGCCAAACATGCTTAGTACGTTTTAAACAAATCATTTGATACTATTATAAGTGCATAGTGTATAAAACAACTTCAAATCATAAGTATCAATCATAGGCGGCATGGGTACCATATATCATGTCGCCATACTAGTTCTACAATTAAAACCGCAAATGTCACGTATTTGGAAATTGGATTTCCGTCTGTGAACTGAGGCCAGGGATCGTCCTCAACCGATTCGAGACTCTCTAGCCCGAACCTCCAGAACAGCCGCAACTGCACCTTGGAGTGACAGGGCCGGTCCACCGATGTGGATTATAGTGCCTGAACAATACGTCTCCCTGCCCTATGGGGCGTAAATGAGCCAACGAATGACTCCATCGGACCCGGATCGTCCGATCTAACCGAGGTGCCTCGCAACAGCAACAACCACATAAGTCAAACTAGTCAGGGCGTGTAAAACCACTGACGCCACTTCTAACTAGAAAGAAACGCATGTCCTCCCTGAGGTCCTCTCCCGTTTTTGGTTCACCACCGGGTGTGAAACTCGCGAAGTAAACGTTACACAAATCTATGCCACAAAGGCCGTGCTTTGATCATCAACCACAAGACTCTTCTTTTCAACAGAAGCCTTGATCATTTGCCACTTAGGCATGCCACACAGGCAATTCACTCTATGCGTTTGATATCCATCAGTATATAAACCCTGAGCTCGTACGTCTCAGAGAAGGGCGTTAAGCAAGAGAATAAATTCTCCACTGCCAAAAAGATATATATTTAATAGAAATCAATCACACAGACTAAAATCCAATGTCAGACTTTACAAGTCCGTTCCGGGTCTGAACAAAACCGGAGGCACCTAGTACCCCGCATATCCATCGATCTCCAAATACGTCTGGACGATCACCAACTGTTTCCATCTTCTTGGGTGTACATCCCAATCAAGATCATCAGTAATCACCCAAACGACGTGAAGACCTCTGGTCTTCGACCACCGTCTTCATCTTCGACTTATCGTCGTATCAGTTATTCAGAATGGGATAAACCTGGTCTTTCCGAATAACTCGCGTATATTATAAACTAGTGTTACACAAACACAACATACGCCTCATTCCAATTTATCAGTCACTAACCGTAAATTAACAAGAGAATAATTCCCCAAATATTAACCCCGAAGGCCGAAACCAACATCAGATCAATATCCAGAAAACCATTCTGATTAGCTAACCGACAGTTAGTTTCTAAATTTCACATTCATAGGGAAAGGTTCCCATTAATTTTATCAAAGATAAATCCCTTAAATTTATTCTTTAATCTTCTTTTGACTTTCGATTCAACTAGTCGGGATTAACGAACCTTACCGAAGTAATCATTTATTTTAATTTCCCAATCCCAACCTATTCATCCCATGAAGTAAAACTGGTTATACTTCATATCTAACACCACGGTGTTATCGGTAAATTCAATTACCATTTCATGTTCAAATCTAATTAAAGATTTAACTAACGCCTGGAGAAAAACTGGTGATACTCCATCCTCGATCATTTCAATCTAATTAAAGATTCATTAAAACTTCACTTAGTTTTAATCTGTGACTGGGTTAAAGAATCAGTGTCATTTAAAACACGGTTCACGATAAACCCAAAATCATATCACATTTCAATCAGTCCCTAACCGTAAATTAGCAAGTGAGCAATTCCCTAAGTATTAACCCCGAAGGCCGAAACCAACATCAGATCAATACCTCAGAAACCATTCAACTTCACTAACCTCCAGTTAGTTTCTGATTTTCTTAACTCCTTTGGGTTTAAGAATAGTATTATTGAAGATACCGTTCACGACAACCCAAAATCACATTTCATTAATTATCGGGTTAAAGAACAAGTGTTATATAAAAGACTATTCACGATAAACCCAAGAATCAATTCGAATTCAATTCCAATTAAATATTATTTAATTGGTACACTTCATTAAATCTAACTAAAAAGATTTAATCGTTTTCTCAACTGGGCTTAAGAACAGTGTTAATGAAGACACCATTCACGACAAACCCAAATCACATTTGATATTAAATACAAGGCTCTGGATAGAAAATATATCGGCTTATATTCAATATCAAATTCTACGACCAACAACTATCGTATTGGAAATAACGATATAAATATATCTTTCAAATTTCCATAACAATATCTGTGTAATCACGAAATCCAACAACGAAATAATCCAAAGACAATTTCGATTCAAATCCATTCCAATTCAATTCTTGGAAATTCTGGTTATTTTTAAAACCCTTTTCAAATTCAATTTATTTATTTAAAAATAAATAGAATTTTAATTCTAGTTCAAAACTAGTTCATTTCGATAAAAATCTATTTTTATCTTTTCAAATATGGAGTTTTTCATCCCAATTCTTCACAAATCATTTCTTATGATTTTACACAAATTATTACTATTTTTAATAATTTAATCAAGGCCCGTACAGTCGATTTCCATCAACGGCCATCGAACTGCACTTGCAGCGACATTTTCAAATTTGATTTGGACATAATTCCAAATCCAACCGTTAGATTTCTAATTTCTAATAATCATTAGAAAGCTCTTTTCGATACGAACCCAACGGTTCCAGTTTTAGGAGAATTTGATGGTCAGATCTCCCGTAATATCCGTTCGAAGTCAATGGTCGAAATTCGCGAACTACCGCGTCGCGGCGCGTTTTATTCAGGCCATTATATTATATATATAATATATACTTCGTCGAATTCAATTCAAAACATGCTTTATAAACCATTTTAAATTCATTTTCAAAACGGTTTCAACTTCATATTCAATTTCAAATCAAAATTGAATATTCCAATATAAATTCGTTTTAAATTCATTTCAAATCGATTTCATCTCAAATTGATTTCTAATTCAATTTCAGTTCATTTTCAATTCAATTCAATTTCAATTCGAATTCATTTATATTCAATTTCAATTCGAATTCATTTCTATTCAATTTCAATTCGAATTCATTTATATTCAATTTCAATTCGAATTCATTTATATTAAATTTCAAATCGAATTCATTTCTATTCAATTTAATTCGAATTCATTTCTATTCAATTTAATTCGAATTTCAATTCTTTTCAAAATATCAGATTTAGAAATCACTTTCGATATTCATTATAAAATGAATAAAATCGATATAAATATCGTTCACGTCAAAATGGCGTCAATCTAATCAACACGGCTTCATATATTTCTATTTCCAAATATCCTATTTCAAATATGGAATGAGGCCCAATCAATTACCATATAATGTTAATTATATGGATTTTCTACAATACATGTATACAATAACAACGATGAATAATCAACCATCATCCAAACTGCATTCTACACTGTATAAGCATCAAATATAAATATTCAACGCTTATAACAGTCTGTCAATCAATCGATCGACATACAACTAAACAATCGGGATTAGTGTACATCAAATATCATCCCAATACCCGTGTGGGGTTTCAAACAATCAAACACAGATTTTATTTGTGCAGTTGGGCGATGTGTAAAATTTATCATCCCAATCAATATCAGTCAAATGTGTGTATATAAACAAATCGTCCGATTTTTTTATTTTTATTTCCTTTCATATACACGTTAAAAATTCTATTTTTAACTATAAAGTATTTTCCACTATAAAATATTTTATTTCATCTATATAAATATTTTATTTTATTTCACATCACATCACACAATCAACTACACATGAAAATCATACAAACAAGCATATAAGCCGTCCATGGTTTGTGGACGACGGGTGTCGGGTGCTACTAAACACCGTCTGCATCCTAGTATATATTTTTAACTAGAAAACAAAATTAAAAGGTGAGAAGTTCTCACTGATTAGCTAATCCAATCCCACGACTCTTCTTATGTAGAAATCTTCGCCGCTTCTTCTTTCATCACTTTCGTCATCCGTATTCACTACATATATAAAAATCGAATTTTTACTTTGCTATTAAATATATAAAAATCGAATTTTTACTTCGCTATTCAATATATAAAAATCGAATTTTTACTTCGCTATTCAATATATAAAAATCGAATTTTTACTTCGCTATTCAATATATAAAAATCGAATTTTTACTTCGCTATTCGATATATAAAAATCGAATTTTTACTTCGCTATTCAATATAAAAAAATCGAATTTTTACTTTGCTATTCAATATATAAAAATCGAATTTTTACTTTGCTATTCAATATATAAAAATCGAATTTTTACTTTGCTATTCAATATATAAAAATCGAATTTTTATCAATTGTCTTTCCTTATAAAAATCTAAACTTATGTGTTAAAAGACCTCACCTTTATCACTTTAAAAATCTTACCTTTTATCACATTATTCGATTATATAAAAAAATTATATTTTTAAAGTTATATAAAAACTGAAAGTTAAAAATCGATGTAAATAAATAAAAACTGAAATGAAAATTCACATCGTTTTCATTCGAAGGGGAGGGCGCAGAGGGGGGTCCGGCGGGCTGAGGTAGCTCTATTGGCCGCGAAGTGGTGGCTTCAAATGATGGTGGGGGTCTTGCACTCGATGGGGAAGGAACTGAGGTAAGGGGGAAGGTTTGGTCGGCTTGAGGCGGAGGAGGGTGGCAGGGGGGTCTCGTCGCCGGCGGTCAAGGGGGCGCTAGCGTTTCCTGGCGGTTCGGGTGCGTCGGTCTTCGAACGAAGGGGGGGGGGGGGAGGAGTGGGAGAATCGAGAGGAGGGGGGTCGCCAGAGTCGGCGATGGCAGGGTGGGGGGGGGGACGTGGCGGTGGATGAGGAACGGCGGCGGCGGCCGTTTCCTTTTTTTTTTTGTTTCTGAAATGGTCGGGGAAAGAGAAAGGAAGTGAGGGGGGGTTCATTTATTTTAATTTTATATTATTTTTATTTCTAAAAGTTGACTTTTACTTCGAACACCAAACGAGACCCAACGACTGTCGCCCCCAGCTAATCACCCCCACTCTGAACACAATGGGATATGTTTCGCAAGCCAATTCGGCTGTTACGCTAAGTTTCAATAAAATTAAAATATAAATCTTTACATATTCAATTTAAACGCACATTTCAATTTACCGGGGCCACATATGGACTTCTAAGATTCCAGAAAAATTATTTCTAGCTTCGTATTGACGGTCCTAACAAAACTAATTTCATCGAATTATGAGACCGTTTGAAAAATGTCCATTTTCCAGTCGATTAAAATCAACTGAAACTAGTCAAACACGTTTTCCTTTGCCACGCTCACATATTGATTCGAAAAATTACGAAAATTGGAATCTAGCAATAACTTGACATCACGGATCCAATAAAAGTGATTTCGTCGAAATCTGAGGTCGTTTGCAAAATTCCCATTTTTAAGGGCCTGAATTCCATAGCGACTATTCAGAATTTTCAACTGGACATATCTTTTGTTTCCCGCTATGAAATTTTGATTTTTCGGATTCGTTTGGAAAGATATTCTCAAATAGATTCTGTTATTTTTGGTTTCACTAAAATCCAGTTTATTTTGCACCCGGTATGTTCATTTGAATTTTGAAATCGAATTATCGAACTACCGCGCCATTTTCAATTCCTTTTATAAATATAAATAAATATTTATATTCTATCGACGACGTATATAATATATACGTTCTAATTCTATTCAAAATAAATTTCTCATCATTTTTTTTTTAAATAATTCATTTTAAATATTCAAAATTCGCTAAAATTGCCAAAATAAAATTTTTAAACTGGCCCAGATTTCCGGGTTATTACATGGTTCAGCCGCTCTATTTGTGCATCACGGCATCGATCACGCTCCTCAAGCTCGGGGATTCAGGCTCGTAGCTGTTTTGCCTTGAGCCTTTTGATATGCCTTTTGAGTTATCTTAGTCTGTAAATAAATTTAAATTATTAGTATTTCCAACATCGTAATTGTAATTCACATAAATTTCAGTTTCCATTAAATTATCAAAGGAAGTATAATATATTTTTACTATGATCAATATTTGTTAGATTAAATTAGTAATCAAGCGGGAGCATTACTCCAATCAATTCTAACTTAAAGATGAAGATATAAGGGAAAAAAATCTAGGTGTAACATTTAGCAAATTCAAAACAATAGCTTGTTTGAAGGAATCTTATAGATTAAAATTATTTTAAGATCATGTACAAACATAGCAACCATTTTGAACGTGTAGCAGAATAATTATTTAAAACTTTAATTTAAAATTACCACTTTCCAAATCCATAGTGCCTGATGTTGGTTGGTAGATCCATGAAAACTTCAAAAATGACTTTCTCCTCATTAACAGTCAAATCAACTCGTCTAGTGTCCTAGAGTAGCCGAGCTCGTGCTTGCTGGAACTTATGTTATTATGCCAAATACAGTTGAATTTGATAACATTTTTTTAATTAACTTATAACTTTTAGTCAATTATGTTATACTTACGTATGCATCATTTGCTTTATCATCGTGGTCCCAAGAGTATGAAACTATGCCTAAATCATCGGTCTGAATCATCGCATGGGTATGTGTGAAAACATCCCAATAAGACATAGGAGCATCTTGCTCTCTCTCCTGAAATATGCACTTATAAATATATACTATATATTGTTATATTGTATATCTTTTAACAACTTAGAACTTAAAAACTAAAAAAGTAATAATTGTTTATCTTAATTTATAAATTTACCAAGTCGTCGCTGTGATGTTGGAATGACGTGGATCCACCGCGATGTGTAACAGGTTCGTGCTTATATTTGTCGAATTTCTCTCTGACTCCCTCCGTAAATTTAAGTTTAAAAAACGTTTTACAGTTCTAACATATATATTGATTGCACCAAAAAATTTAAATTAAATATGCGGTAAATTTACCTTAAACTCCTCATTGCCCTCACCATCTAACAAAATCATCCCACACAGCAGCGCCCATTCAATTTGGCTTCTTCCCCCCTTTTTGAGGCCATCTATCTTTTTCCTATAGTTCTTTGCGATTTTGTTGTTCCAATGGCGCTATACCAGGGTAATATCAGCCTCTTGAATATGCATTGCATCTTGTATGTTTAAGAAAATAAGAGTGATACATTTCTGTAAATAATCTAAACATGAATTGATATCCTATAAACATGAATTGATATAAGTGTTCCTTATAAAAATGACAATTTCTCTAATTAATATGGCATTATATAAAGTGTTCTATAAATAACATGGTAGTGTCCTATAAATTATTCCTTTATAAACATGAATTGATATTTGAACCTAAGAAGTAAGATATACAATAAATCAGTGTGCATGACTAGAAAATGTAATAATTGATATATCATAATTTTGTAAATTCACGTATACCAAGAAGTCCTTCCTAATGGCCCTTTTCATGTTATCTGGAGTCTTCGACCACTTCGGCCAATATGCCATCACGCGACTCATATATGCGTGTCGCGAGATACCAGAAACTATGGTAGACGGCTCTAGCTCAAAACCATTGTATTAAATAAAAAAATCATTTAATATTTCATGACTACAATATATATATATATATATAGTAGGTTATACAGAGATGAAATTCAATACTGAAACTTAATATTTACCATCGTTTGGGTTTAGGCTTCAACCATACCGCAGGATGCGCTAGCTCCTATGATGGGCCACTGCTATCGCCACCTATTGGAGGAGAATCAACCCTTGTTTGAGAGGAAGAGGGAGGGTTAGAATAAGAAGAGGTACATCTACGTGATGACATATATATAGTACTTGTTACAAACATACATTATGGTAGAACATAAAAGGACTATGATAAAACCTACATTATGATGGGACCTGAATCTTATAATAGCTTCATTTTTCTAAAAGCTTGCGTTGTTTTATTTTAAATAGAGATTCATGTGGAGTAAACCCGTTCTGTGTTATATGGCCTGGTCCCGTGATTTCCCAACTTTTAAAGTAAAGTTTAAATAACTGTTTTAGTTCTCACACCAGTCCCATGACTGACTCGGATTTTATTGTTTCTACCTAAACACTGGGTGCCATATTTTCCACAGGGGCAACCAGTAGTTTTGGTATTTGCAGATATTTCTTTTCACAGGATCCTAGGTTTACAGCTGGAGCTATATTCGGAAAGCTTTGTATCTGTGTATTTCTTTCAGTTGTGTTAGTTCATGTATTTATACATTTTAAATTTCCGCTGCTATGTATTTTAGTCTTGATATTTTCCGTTGTATATTATTTGACTTGGATATACTCTTGTGCTCTGATGTAAATTGTTGTAATAGCAATGAAATGTTCTGTTGTTTGTGTTCTGATGCATCGTGTTCTCAAAGCAATCCGTTGTTTTCCATCTCTTCGGAGATTGGGGGATATCGGTTCATTAAAGTTTGGTATCAGAGCTTTGGTTTATAGAGCTCGAGAACAAGAAACGTTAGAACCAAACAAAAGAATTCATCAGAGATAGGATTAGTAATATCATATAAGAATGACTCGTTAGAGATAGGGTCAGTAATACCCTAGAATGAGTTCAAAGAGTGTTATTTATATAAAAAAATAATTTAGTTTTGAAAATTATATTTTATTATACGTATTTGAGTATTTTATTTTGATATTGAATTTAGACTATCGGGTATATGAAAATTTTGCATATACGCCTAGCTAGCATATATACGAAGTCACAAATATACTATATGAATATAGAATCACACTCTAGTCGCTCGGAGATGATTCTGATGATAACAACTGCATCATCAGTATTTATGTTCTAGTTTCAAAAATGGATATCTATATATTTCCAATTGACTGGTGTGAGAACCAAAAATTAGTTAGAATTTATTGTTTGTAATTTGGCACTAAAAATATGATTTAAGTATATATATATAATGATATATATATTTGAAATTTTAGTCAACAAATTGATTATTGATTGTGATGTGTGATTGTTAGTTCAACTAATTAAAATATTGGAATGATTAAACCAATAAGAGAATGAAAGGTAAATCAAGCCAAATCGAATCAAATATTGAATTAAATTGAAAATAGATTGGATTTACATACATACACATGTATATATATTGAACAGGTCATAACATAGAAGCTAAGAAGAGGAATAAAATTGTATGCCCAACAGATAGGTACATATTTACTGTATATATTGGGGTTTGATGATTTTATGGGCCGATTGGCCTTTTATTTTTCTTTTGGATTGATGAGGGCCCTGTGAGGCAAGTTGTGGTTTTACTGATAGGGTTGTACAAAGGAGGTTATGGCGAAATTTTTCGAAAATTTAAGGTGTTAGCCAAATTTTTTAATAATTAGAAAGTTCTTAGAAACGGAAAAGTTGAAGAACTCAAGCCAAAATGAAAGTTGAGTTGGTTAGTTAAACAATTTTCAGCTCCATTCCTTTTCGAGGACGAAAAGATTTTAAGTGGGGTAGATTGTAATAACCCGGAATTTCTGAACCAATTTAAATTTTTTAATTTAGCTATTTTAATGGATTTTGAATATATAAAATGATTTAATTTGAGAATTAGCAATTTAGATTTTATTTAAATCGAAGTTAGAACATATAAATTTATTTTAATTATAAAACGAGCTTGAATGGCGCGGTAGTTTGAAAATTTGATTTCTAATTTCAAATGAATGCACAAAATTCAAAATAAATCGGATTTCAGTAAAACCCGAAACATTTAAATTTGTTTAATAATATCTTTCTAACGAATGTGAAAAATTCAGATTTCATAGTATAAATTGAAAGTTATGTCCAGTTTAAAATTTAAAATAATCGCTATAGAATTTATATATATTTTTATTATATATATAACCCTTAAAAATAGCCATTTTGCAAATGACCTCCGTTTGGACGAAACCACTTTTGTTGGATCCGGAATTTCAAATTATTATTAGGTTTCAAATTTCATAGTTTTTGGAATTAATATATGAGCATGGTAAATTTGAATGCCCGTTCAGTTTTAATTGTGAATTTAATCGACTGGAAAAATGCCATTTTTCAAACGGCCTCCGAATTTGACGAAATCTGTTTTGTTAGGACCGTATCTTCAAAACATAGCTAGATTTATTTTACTATAATTTTTGGAGTTAGTATGTGGCCACGGTAAATTAAAATGTACGTTTAAATTCAATATATATTGATTTATATTTTAAATTTTGATAAAAGCCGATCGAAACAGTCAAATTGGCTTACGAAACATATTCCATTGTGTCCGGAATGGGGGTATTTGGCTAGGGGGGACAGTCGCCGGGGTTCATTTGGAGTTAGCAGCAATAAACAAGTAAAGTTGGAATTTATTGAATTAAATAAAAATAAAAAATATATTACAAAGGGTCAAAACCCTAGCTTGTTCTCCACAAATAGACGGGCCGCGTTTAAAACGAAATTGAGGGCCGATTTCCTTCAATTCTTCATCTCCATTTTCTGACCAATTCAAGCAAAATCAAACTAAACTTCTAAATGCAAAACTAAAGAGCAAGATGAACACTATAAGTTTAATGGTCGTGATCATGTTTAAGTTCGTAATTTGTGGGAAATCACGCCACAAAGGGCTCCGGGCTGAAGCGGGTTTCTGGGGATTATGGCAAACTGAGTTTTAAGGTGTTAGGGGGATGGGGAGGCGGCGCGACGCTGGGGAGAGTGGTGGTCGGCGATCGTGGGTTAGGGGGTGTACGACGTGCGACAGGGAGGTTTTAGTTTCAACGATGGTTTTTTTTTGAGCGGCCTGTAACTTGAACAAGGAAGAAAGGGTATTACACTTAATGATGATTAGTGTTGATTATAATTAATATATATATATATATATATTAATTTTAATGTAAGTAAATCTTGTAAAACAAATATCTAAGTCATACAATGTCAGAATTCAGCAAACGAAGCACCGTTGGAACCATAAAATCTTGAACTACAACATGGAACTGACTGGAACAAATTTGGAGTAAATCATAATTTGAGGCGAATTTAAAATCAAACAAAATAAAATCATCATTTAAAGACTGACGGAGTGGAAACCAATGTGAGAACTCCTTCTCACTCAAAATTATTTTATCATGTTATTGTATTCATGTATAAAAATATATAGAATTGCCAATGTAGATTTTTATCAGTTTTAATCATTATAAATTGTATACGGTGCCTGTTAGCTCACCTCCCTCGTCCACAAACCATGGATGATTTAATTGACTGTATTGTGGTTTGATTGTGATGCTAAAATGTTTGACATATTAAAAATAATGCTAACATTAATGTGGTAGTTGAAATTAAATTATTAATATCCATTTATAATTTAAACAGTGAAAATTGGTTAATTAGAAAAATAATTCAAATTGAATTAGAACCGGTTAAATTTATTAACTAGTGATTATTTTAAATAGACTGTTGTTGTTTGAAAACCCCACACGGGTATTGGGACGACATTTGACATACACTAATCCCAATATTTAGTTGTATGTCAGTTGATTGGTTGATAGACTGTGTTGAGTGTTATTTATTTATTTTAATGCTTATACAGTTGTAAATTGTACCATGGATGATGTTTGAATGTATAATGATTATTTATCATTATTGTTGAATACATGCGATGTATGAAATCCATATAACTGAAATTATATGGTAATTGATTGAGTCGCATCCCGATTCAGAAATAACGAATATTTTAAAATAACGAATATTTAAAATAATATTCGGTGAATAATCAAAATATGATTTTAGTGTCCGATTTTATATGGACATAAAAATATATAAAAATATATAAAGCCGGGTTAAGTATAGTAACGCCATCTTAACCCGAATGGGTTTATCGACTGAATTTATTCATTTAATAATGAATACGAAAAAGAACTGGATTTCTAATCTGATATTTTGAAAACATTATCATTTTAATATTATAATGATATGGAATATTCAATTGTGATTTAAAATTGAAAATGAAGTTGAAATTGTTTTGAAATGAATTTATAAACGAATTATAAAATACGTTTAGAATTGAAATCGACGAAATATATATTATATATCGTCGCGCAACGACCGCTCGCGAATTTTGACCATTGACTTCAAATTGATGTAACAAGAGATCCGACCATCGGATTCTCCTAAAACTAGAACCATTAGGTTCGTATCAAAAAAGGGTTTTCCAATGAATATAAGAGATTTAAATTTGGGTTGTTGGATTTCAAATTATGTCCAAACTAATTTTGGAAAAGGTTGCTGTAAATCAGTTCGATGACTGTATATGGAAATCGATTGAAATGGCAATATTAAAACCATTAAAAATATGAATAAATTATGTAAAATCATATTAAATGATTTGGAAAGAGTTTGGACGAAATATTCCATATTTGTAAAGATAAATGATATTTTTATCAGAATGAGCTAGTTAACAACTAGAATAGAGAACTGAAAGGAATTGAAATGGGTTTAGAAATGACCAAAATTTTCCAACGTATGAATTGGAATGGATCTGAATGGAAATAATCTTCGGAATATTTCGACATTGGATTCCGTGATTATACGGATGTTGTTGAGGAATTTTGAAGATATATATATCGTTATTACCAATACAATTTTTTTTTGGTTTCAGAATTTGATAATGAATATAAGCCGATATAATTTCTATTTAGAGCCCTGTATTTATGTAATGACCCGGGATTTTGTCGACTTTGGTTATCACATAAACACGATGATGACTAACCAAACATTGAAAAACACCAGTCATTAGTGAAAGAAATTAGAAGGTGAGGAAAGATAAGATAGAAAATTAGAATAGAAGAAGAAGAAGAAGAACACAACATCAGAGTAACACGAATCTCATAGCGGAACAAATAAATATATTTCATAACATAACTTTTAAATACAAATCTGTACTTGAATATACATCATTATCAAAGTACAACACTTACAACATAGCGGAAATAACTATAGCTATATGATCCTGAAGCCTCCTGCTCCAGCTCTTCAAGTGTATCTGTAAAATCCCGACTACTTGACTGCCCATACAAATTTAGGCACCCAAGAGTTTAGGGAAACAAAAATAAATAAACTCCGGCTCAGTCATGGGACTGGTGTGAGTAAAACAGTTTAAAACAGTTCAAGCAGGTAATCGATATCTCATAAGACCACGCCGTATAACGGAACGGTTTTTTCCCTTATGAGAACCCAAATTATCTTTATATCAAAAACCTTTTGATATTATAATAATGTCTATCAACCACAATATAATAATCATCTAGCAAAAACGCTTTCATCTCACGTTCTACATATATAGTATACAATCAAAACCGCAAGCACATATTGGGTAATGGGTTTCCAACTATGACAAGGTATGGAACCACCTTTCGCTAGTGTACCTCTAGAGAGGAATACACTGGGTTCAACAAGAACATCTTGCAACCCGGCCACACATGACCGACCACTCATTTCACTTGAGTGTATCGAATGTATATCACCAACGGTTGGGATCAGCAACCATTTCTCGAATGGGACAACATCAACAATAGATTTTTAGAAGTAAATGAAACTCTAGATCGGGTGATTATACACCCTACTTCGGTGCGACCGACTTAGCCATGCTGCCTGCCCGATTTCTGTCATTTACCGGATGTGAGGCTAGAAGCTACGCTTTATCATCACACCAGATTCACTTTGAATGCCACATCGTCAAATCCATCAAATCACCGATTGACGTCCTCAACCATACATTATGTGTTAGCTAAAAGAAGTTTCCTTCTCCGCTTCCACTCTTGGTACAGTTGGAGAAATCAATATACGTGATCGTCTGGAAATACTCTTTCAGACATCCGTCCATACAAGTCATCCAGGAACAGGATGAACCGAAGGCACTATTCTGTAAACAGGATAGCCCTTGCATAACTCCGTCTTCAATTTCCTTTGGCATATATGATTCGCAATGCTTATGCCAATACAAAGTGGTTCTTTGGATAATAATCCAACAGGTCTCTCCATATTAACAACGTTAAAATGGTCAAAACTTCGATAGTCTATGATTTAACTATCGAAGAAAAACAGGTGTGCAAACAACGATATTATTTCCAAATGGAAATTTAAATCGATCAAACATCATTCAACATTTATCTCTTTATTTCATTAATTTACTTATCTCCTGTTTCCCTATATTCAATATTTCTTATTTTCTAAATTTGGAAAATATACGTTATTAACAATGGAAAACATTTCCATTTCTTGTTTTCTTTATTAGGAAACATTTCTGGTTTCTTATTTGGAAAACATTTCCAAAGCTTCTTCATTGGACTTAGACAGATGTTTAAACAAACCATCGCGATGCCAACTCAAACCATTTCCTTTAATTACTAAATTCACTTAACCATCCTTTACTATCGAACCTTAACCATTCCTTAGTTAAAAATGAAGTCAATCAAGTTGGGGTAATACTACCTCTCAGACCTTAACTGAACAACGTTTCTAATCTTGAAATAGACAAAGTTCACCTTTTAATTCTTTAACAAACTTCCTTACGTAACTCTCTTTCGAATCATCTCTATTTGATAATTCTTTCCTTCGATAAGATATATTCGATAACTCTATTCAATTTATTATATTCACTTAACTCTTTTAATTTAACGCTAACTCTATTCACTTAACTCCTATCGAATAAACTATATTCGATAACACTTTTAATTCTATTTGAATAAACTATATATTCGATTTACTCCTTTTATTCTATTCGAATAAACTTTATTCGATTAACTCCTTTTATTTTATTCGAATAAACTATATATTCGATTAACTCCCTTATTCTATTTAACTCTATTCGAATAACAAATATTTGATAACTCTATTTATTTTCTATTTCTAACAAACTATATTCGATTAACTCCTTTTACTTTCTATTTGTAAATGGTTTTACAAATACCTCCTTTTCTATAATTCTATTTGCAAATGGTTTGCAAATATTTCCTTTTCAAATCTATTCTTTGATTTTATAATTTCCCTTTTCTAAATATCTCCTATTTATAAATATTCCAATTTATAAATATTTCTTATTTATAAATATTCCATTTATAAATATTTTATTTTCAAATATCACTTTGAAAATATTCCCTTATCAATATTTTGGTATGTTATGGTATTCAACATATCAAATCATGATGATTAGTATCGTCCAAACACATATAATCGACAACAGATTATATATCACATCATATATCACAATATATATGAAAAACAGTAAAATAAATGTTGAGGAATCTAGTCGGATTCCTCCAACCTGTCTCCCTGCATCCACAAATGTTAAACAATATAGATAACATCACTTTCAGTTCCATATGATATATTCTGTTAAACAGAATCAATATAGAAATTCAACCAACTGACTAGCAATTCAATCAAACAATCAACACACAATCAATCAGCCAATATTTAGCAGTTCTAAAAATACAACATGAAATTACAAACTGTTCAGAGTTAGTGAGATTTAATCACATTGGACGATCATCGTTAATAACGATAACCATCGCTTGATTCAGACAGACAATTTATTTTGCCATAAATTGTAACTAGCCCCAATCCACTCCCAGCCAGTTCTAGTGTGTAGCCACCGTCCATACGATCCAGTCGGATCTTGTTTCGCGGAATTCATTTGTTTCCCCAACCCATCCACTTCAAACTCCATTCGAACTGCTTCCAACACCTTGAAACTTTCCTCACCAACAAGTGGTGGCCTTCTTCCTTGAATACACACATTCGGCTTTGAAACTAAGACCAAAACTCATGTTCTAAATCCCAATAATCCCACTCCTTTACTACTTCAGCCCATCCACCCTTTTGAACTAAAGCCCATCCCCCTTTACAAACCAGCCCGACTCCACTCCTTCTTATTTTCTTCTCCTGGGCTTTACCACTTCTTTTCCCGGTCCATTCAGAATGCACCGGCCCATTTTAATACCCCCTTCCAATGTAGGGCTGACCCATCCTCCCTAAGCCCAATACCCTAGGAACCCGCATCCAAATCCAACACTTCTTCACCGAATGAAAATCACGAACCCATTCACTCGTAAGAAAAACCAGTTCGTTGACCACTCCCTTGACTGCAAACCGCCACCACCTCGGTTACGAATCCGACGCACCACCACAACCATTCAACTCAGCGTCAAAATCTCTTCCCAGTGGTCACCCTCCCCCCCAATTCGAACACCGCGTTGGCTGAATGACCTGCTGCCATCTCTCGCTGCCATGAAAAAGCGCACACCCCAAAAAGCTTCGAGTTTAACCAAATGCCCACAAATCGAATCACTGCGCCACACTAAGTTCAACAATCCCATCACCTCAGTCCATCCCTCATCCCATCGTCGACCGATCCCAGCCCTAGCTCTCGCATTCATTTTTCACAACTCCAGAAAAAGAATCGAACCCAACAAAAAGTGTACCAGGCTGAAGATCTTTGCTTTACGAATCTGAATATATACGTATTGTAATTTATAAACTTTTATTTGAATTCCTTTGATTTTATGAAGCTCGAAATAATTTTATGGAAAGAACAGAAGTTACGGCTCATTTTTTGTTTGACCTCAGAAAATAAAATTAGGTTTTAAGGCAAAGGTATGTGGGTATTTATAGGCTAGCCAATTTATTTTTATATTGATTTCAATTGAAGTGTTAGTTCAATTTATCGTTTAAAATTCGTACAAATCATATACGATACCTAAAAATCACGAAAATTGGCATGCAGCTACAGTTCGACATTACGGTCCCAACGAAACTGGTTTCGTCGAATTCCGACTTCGTATGCTCACACAGCGTATTTTTAACCGTCAAAATACTGACTGTTTTTCACTCTAAAAATCTGTACGACCACTCAGTGACTCTAAAAATCACGAAACTGGAAATCTAACAACTATTTGATATTGCGGATCCAACAAAGTTAGTTTCGTCAAATTCCGACTTCGTTTGCAAAAGTGGCTATTTTTTAAAGCCTAAATAAACCATTTAAATATATAAATATATTTAAATATAATTAAATTAAATATTTATAAATAAATATTATCGTATATATTCACAATGGAATACCATACAGCTTCAGAATATTCCTATATGAATTTCTAACTCGATATTCACTTCTGGGTCAACCCGATATTCAATTTATATTGAAATTCCTTTTTAAAATATAAATAATTCTTTTATGAATTATAAAGGAATTCCACAGCGACTTTTCTAAAATTTGACTTGGACATATCTCAAAATCTACACGACAAAATCCCGATTTTTCTCTTCCACTAGAAAGATATACTCCACCAGCTCCACACGTTTCTTGTTTCACAGAAATCCGGCTTAAAACGAATCATGTACATTCAGTTGAAGTTCGAATCGCCAATTTTCGAACTGCAGTGCCATTTCAAGTTCAATTTTAATTATATTATGATTCTATGTTCAAACTGTCGTTTATATAATATATTCGTTATTCAAAATCAAATTCCAAGCTGAATTAAATATCACAGATGATCCGGCTCACACCATATCGTCATTTCAGCCAATTCTGTTTATTTCAGAATTAAATATATTATTTAATTTATTATTTTAATTAAATATTCACCATTATTTAATTCCACGACCATTAAATTCTCTAAGCCACCATTAATATAATTAAATAAATTAATTATAATACCTCTGCCAATGCGGGTCATTACAATCTTCCCCACTTAAAATAATTTCGTCGTCGAAATTGCTAAGGTAGAGAACGACCCTGTCGACTGGTTAGAACATATTTGTTCACTTCTTAACTTCAGTTTCAATTGAACCAATTTAATTTCAATTAAATATTTATTAAATTCTTATCAACGAAAATTTTCAAAAATTCTGAAAATTTTATAATGCCTTAACTCTTCGAAAAATTTCGCTAGCACCTCCTTTGTACTGGTCAATCGGTCAAACTCCAACTTGCCTCTCTGGGCCATCTCCAACCCAAAAGAAAAACAAACAGCCAAGCGGCTTGCCAATTCGGCTCATAAATCTTATATCCAATAGAAATATAAACTTGTACCTTTTGTCGGCAAATCATTTTATCCTTTCCACCTGTTATCAATTCAGCGGATACAAGGGTCATCCCAATCAAATTCCAATCTGCTTTTATCCACAACACAACCATTCGCTTATATCCGAGCCAAATATCATTTCAACTTGAGTTTCTTCTCGATTCCCAACTCTTAACTTGATTATCACATTACACTTCAAATTTGAATCTCACAATCCAATTTGTCTTGATATCATTCTAATTCAATCTCAGTTACCACTTTACTGGCTTTATTTTAATTCAAATTTGCCTTCACAAATTTCTGTTAAATTTGTTTTTAATTCAAACAGTCTTTCCCTCGGAGTTTTTAAACAGTTTACTCTTTTCAAAAAAAAAAATCAAATTTTCCTTTTGAACATGTCACTGAGCCCTTAATTAATATTCCATTAGTTAAATCACTTCTCTATTTCTTTATCAATATTTGTTAACCAAATATTTTCAATAACCATATTGGCCTTTTATGTTATTGGGAAAACATTTCCGAATATCGCCTTCCTTTATTTTCTAAACTTCAGAAAATATATGTTATTTATAATTGGAAAATATTCCAATTACTTATCTCTTTTCCGATCTCGTTTATTTCTATACTTTGGAAATATTCTTTATTATATTTCCAAGCTTTCACTTATTTGGGTTAAAACGGATGTTGTGTAAAACATCGTTACAACAACCCAAATACTATATTCAACTACTCTTATTCAACATTGATCTTAGAGCCTGAAATCTTACAATTTATTTGTTAATAATGAAATCAATCAAGTTGGGGTATAACTACCTCTCAGACCTTGACTAAATAACATTTATAACGTCAAAACAGAATGACTACTTACTCGAATAATCAATACCATACAACTACTTATTCACTTTTAAACACGTATACGCTTCCTCTTTCTATTCTTACTAGATTTTATTCTTAGTCTTCCTTTTTGATTTTACTATTCTATTTCTAAGTTCGTTTCCTTATCGACTTCTATATATATATCGATACGTTGATTTCTAACTATCAAATTATCTTAAAAATATTCCAACTCCTTAAATTCTCGGAAAAAATTGCCATAACCTCCTTTATACCAGAAGCATCGGGATATTTCAAATAGCCTCCCATGGCCCTCACCAATCCAAAAGAAAAAGAAAAAACCAAGCGGCTAGCCGATACGGCGCATAAAATCTCATATATGAATTAAATACATACCTTTTGTCGAGCATTCTATTTATATACCTTCATACCTTATCCATACCTATCTCATGTATATTTATACCTGCCCAATCTATTTTAACTATACCTGATCGTTTTAACTCAATTCGTTAATTAATTTGTTAATTAACTTTTTAGTCTATTTCACTTTTATATTTGAACATGACATGTTCAAATATATTTTAACTTGCTTATTAACTAATGTGAATCAAAATTTATAATTTTAGTTCTATATTCGATTTCGAATATCCATTTACAAATCCAATTCACCTTTCAAAGTTCAACTTCAAATTCAAAATTCGATTAACTGATTCCTCTTCGACTTAGTTAATTCTATTCAATTTCTATTCAAATTTTACATCACTTCTATTATTCAAATCTATATATCAAATTATATTTAAATTCCATATATCAAATTCTATTTATTCAAATTCTACAGTTTAAATTCCATTTGAGTTCTATATTCAAATTCTATATATTCAAATCCTATATTTGAATTCCATTTGAATTCTATATTGAAATTCCATTTCACCTTCGATATTCAAATCCTATATTTGAATTCCATTTGAATTCTGTATTCAAATTCTATATATTCAAATCCTATATTTGAATTCCATTTGAATTCTATATTCAAATTCCATTTGAATTTCTATATTCAAACTCTATTTCAATTCCATTGAATTTCATATATTCAAACTCCCTTTGAATTTCTATATTCAAATCCTATTATTACTCTATATGAATTCTATATTCAATTTTCCATTATTTAAACCTTCTTTATTCAAATCTCATTTGAATTTCTATATTCAAATCCCCTTTGAATTTTCTATATTCAAATCCCCTTTGAATTTTCTATATTCAAATCCCCTTTGAATTATCTTATTTAAATTCTATTTCAATTCCATTGAATTTCATATATTCAAACTCCCTTTGAATTTCTGTATTCAATTCTATTTCAATTCCATTGAATTTTATATATTCAAACTCCCTTTGAATTTTTATATTCAACTTCTACTTGAATTCTCTTTATTCAAATTCTATATTCAAATCTATTTGAATTCTCTTTATTCAAACTCTATATTCAAATTTATTTTATAAATCCCATTTTGAAATTCAACACAACTTGTCTTTCCCAAAACAAATTCAAAACAGTATCTCTGGTAGTAATTCGTCACTTACAACTTGAAAATGAATACTAATGATGCAGCTGTCATCATCATAATCTATTTTCCAGTGATCGAAGTGAGTTCAATACTATAAAACCATTTCTAAACATTTCCACTTTGAAATTCATTTCAAAATATAATTCACACGGCTTGTAAAACAATTTAAAATCTCCCAGGATCTTAAATTTTCCTTACCTTTAATCCAAATCCATTTACAAACACTTATCCAATTCTCTAGAGTTTTAACTCCATTTCTGGTTTAAATTTCAGATTTAACTCATCTGATTTCACGTATTTCACTTATTTGAATTCTGATTGGTTATTTACATAACCATTAAATTTATAATCTTACTCGATTATAATAACAACCAATATATCCAATATATATCAAAATATACGTTGGGTAAACTATTTTCATTTACCCTCTTTTCAAAACATATCGTGCCGACCCATCGTATTCGAGTGTTTAGTAACTCCTACCGATACAGTGGATCAAACTGATCGACCAGAACTCATAAACAACTCAACCAATAAATCACCACAATATAAAATAATTTTTATATCAAATACAAATACGTTCACTCGTATATATACACTCAAACTCAATCTAGGGCATTACTAACCCTATCTCTACTGAGTCATGCCACAGAGCTAAGGTAATTCACTTAACTTAAGCTCTGATACCAACTGTAATGACCCGGGATTTTGTCGACTTTGGTTATCACATAAACACGATGACGACTAACCAAACATCGAAAAATACCAGTCATTAGTGAAAGAAATTAGAGGGTAAGGAAAGATAAGATAGAAAATTAGAATAGAAGAAGAAGAACACAACATCAGAGTAACACGAATCTCACAGCGGAACGAATAAATATATTTCATAACATAACTTTGAAATACAAATCTGTACTTGAATATACATCATTATTAAAGTACAACACTTACAACATAGCGGAAATAACTATAGCTATATGATCCTGAAGCCTCCTGCTCCAGCTCTTCAAGTGTATCTGTAAAATCCCGACTACTTGACTGCCCGTACAAATTTAGGCACCCAAGAGTTTAGGGAAACAAAAACAAATAAACTCCGGGTCAGTCATGAGACTGGTGTGAGTAAAACAGTTTAAAACAGTTCAAGCAGGTAATCAATATCCATAAGACCACGCCGTATAACGGAACGGGTTTTTCCCTTATGAGAATCCAAATTATCTTTATATCAAAAACCTTTTGATATTATAATAATGTCTATCAACCACAATATAATAATCATGTAGCAGAAACGCTTTCATCTCACGTTCTATATATATAGTATACAATCAAAACCGCAAGCACGTATTGGGTAATGGGTTTCCAACTATGACAAGGTATGGAACCAGCTTTCGCTCGTGTACCTCTAGATAGGAATACACTGGGTTCAACAAGAACATCTTGCAACCCGACCACACATGACCGACCACTCATTTCACTTGAGTGTATCGAATGTATATCACCAACGGTTGGGATCAGCAACCCTTTCTCGAATGGGACAACATCAACAAAAGATTTTTAGAAGTAAATGAAACTCTAGATCAGGTGATTATACACCCTACTTCGGTGCGACCGACTTAGCCATGCTGCCTGCCCGATTTCTATCATTTACCGGATGTGAGGCTAGAAGCTACGCTTTATCATCACACCAGATTCACTTTGAATGCCACATCGTCAAATCCATCAAATCAGCGATTGACGTCCTCAACCATACATTATGTGTTAGCTAAAAGAAGTTTCCTTCTCCGCTTACACTCTTGGTACAGTTGGAGAAATCAATATACGTGATCGTCTGGAAATACTCTGTCAGACATCCGTCCATACAAGTCATCCAGGAATAGGATGAACAGAAGGCACTATTCTGTAAACAGGATAGCCCTTGCATAACTCCGTCTTCAATTTCCTTTGGCATATATGATTCGCAATGCTTATGCCAATACAGAGTGGTTCTTTGGATAAGAATCCAACCGGTCTCTCCATATTAACAACGTTAAAATGGTCAAAACTTAGATAGTCTATGATTTAACTATCGTAGAAAAACAGGTGTGCAAACAACGATATTATTTCCAAATGGAAATTTATATCGATCAAACATCATTCAACATTTATCTCTTTATTTCATTAATTTACTAATCTCCTGTTTCCCTATATTCAATATTTCTTATTTTCTAAATTTGGAAAATATACGTTATTAACAATGGAAAACATTTCCATTTCTTGTTTTCTTTATTAGGAAACATTTCTGGTTTCTTATTTGGAAAACATTTCCAAAGCTTCTTCATTGGACTTAGACAGATGTTTAAACAAACCATCGCGATGCCAACTCAAACCATTTCCTTTAATTATTAAATTCACTTAACCATCCTTTACTATCGAACCTTAACCATTCCTTAGTTAAAAATGATGTCAATCAAGTTGGGGTAATACTACCTCTCAGACCTTAACTGAACAACGTTTCTAACCTTGAAATAGACAAAGTTCACCTTTTAATTCTTTAACAAACTTCCTTACATAACTCTCTTTCGAATCATCTCTATTCGATAATTCTTTCCTTCGATAAGGTATATTCGAAAACTCTATTCAATTTATTCTATTCACTTAACTCTTTTAATTTAACTCTAACTCTATTCACTTAACTCCTATTGAATAAACTATATTCGATAACTCTTTTAATTTTATTTGAATAAACTATATATTCGATTAACTCCTTTTACTCTATTCGAATAAACTATATTCGATTAACTCCATTTATTTTATTCGAATAAACTATATATTCGATGAACTCCCTTATTCTATTTAACTCTATTCGAATAACAAATATTTGATAACTCTATTTATTTTCTATTTCGAATAAACTATATTCGATTAACTCCTTTTAATTTCTATTTGTAAATGGTTTTACAAATACCTCCTTTTCTATTATTCTATTTGCAAACGGTTTGCAAATATTTCATTTTCAAATCTATTCTTTTATAATTTCCCTTTTCTAAATATCTCCTATTTATAAATATTCCAATTTATAAATATTTCTTATTTATAAATATTCCATTTACAAATATTTTATTTTCAAATATCACTTTGAAAATATTCCCTTATCAATATTTTGGTATGTTATGGTATTCAACATATCAAATCACGATGATCAGTATCGTCCAAACACATATAATCGACAACAGATTATATATCACATCATATATCACAATATATATGAAAAACAGTAAAATAACTGTTGAGGAATCCAGTCGGATTCCTCGAACCTGTCTCCCTGCATCCACGGATGTTAAACAATATAGATAACATCACTTTCAGTTCCATATGATATATTCTGTTAAACAGAATCAATATAGAAATTCAACTAACTGACTAGTAGTTCAATCAAACAATCAACACACAGTCAATCAGCCAATATTTAACAGTTATAAAAATACAACATGAAATTATAAACTGTTCAGAGTTAGTGAGATTTACTCACATTGGACGATCATCGTTAATAATGATAAACATCGCTTGATTCAGACAGACAAATTATTTTGCCATAAATTGTAACTAGCCCCAATCCACTCCCAGCCAGTTCTAGTGTGTAGCCACCGTCCATACGATCCAGTCGGATCTTCTTTCGTGGAATTCATTTGTTTCCCCAGCCCATCCACTTCGAACTCCATTCGAACTGCTTCCAACACCTTGAAACTTTCCTCACCAACAAGTGGTGGCCTTCTTCCTTGAATACACACATTCGGTTTTGAAACTAAGACCAAAACTCATGTTCTAAATCCCAATAATCCCACTCCTTTACTACTTCAGCCCATCCACCCTTTTGAACTAAAGCCCATCCCCCTTTACAAACCAGCCCGACTCCACTCCTTCTTATTTTCTTCTCCAGGGCTTTACCACTTCTTTTCTCGGTCCATTCAGAATGCACGGGCCCATTTTAATACCCCCTTCCAACGTAGGGCTGACCCATCCTCCCTAAGCCCAATACCCTAGGAACCCGCATCCAAATCCAACACTTCTTCGCTGAATGAAAATCACGAACCCATTCACTCGTAAGCAAACCCAGTTCGTTGACCACTCCCTTGATTGCAAACCGCCACCACCTCGGTTACGAATCCGACGCACCACCACAACCATTCAACTCAACGTCAAAATCTCTTCCCAGTTGTCACCCTCCCCTCCAGTTCGAACACCGCGTTGGCTGAATGACCTGCTGCCATTTCTCGCTGCCATGAAAAAGCGAACACCCCAAAAAGCTTCGAGTTTAACCAAACGCCCACAAATCGAATCACTGCGCCACACTGAGTTCAACAATCCCATCGCCTCAGTCCATCCCTCATCCCATCGTCGACCGATCCCAGCCCTAGCTCTCGCGTTCATTTTTCCCAACTCCAGAAATAGAATCGAACCCAACAAAAAGTGTACCAGGCTGAAGATCTTTCTTTTACTAATCCGAATATATACGTATTGTAATTTATAAACTTTCATATGAATTCCTTTGATTTTATGAAGCTCGAAATAATTTTCTGGAAAGAACAGAAGTTACGGCGCATTTTTTGTTTGACCTCAGAAAATAAAATTAGGTTTTAAGGGCAAAGGTATGTGTGTATTTATAGGCTAGCCAATTTATTTTTATATTGATTTCAATTGAAGTGTTAGTTCAATTTATCATTTAAAATTCGTACAAATCATATACGATACCTAAAAATCACGAAAATTGGCATGCAGCTACAGTTCGACATTACGGTCCCAACGAAACTAGTTTCGTCGAATTCCGACTTCGTACGCTCACACAGCGTATTTTGAACCGTCAAAATACTGACTGTTTTTCACTCTAAAAATCCGTACGACCACACAGTGATTCTAAAAATCACGAAACTGGAAATCTAACAACTATTTGATATTGCGGATCCAACAAAGTTAGTTTCGTCGAATTCCGACTTCGTTTGCAAAAGTGGCTATTTTTTAAGGCCCTAAATAAACCATTTAAATATATAAATATATTTAAATATAATTAAATTAAATATTTATAAATAAATATTATCGTATATGTTCACAATGGAATACCATACGGCTTCAGAATATTCCTATATGAATTTCTAACTCGATATTCACTTCTGGGTCAACCCGATATTCGATTTATATTGAAATTCCTTTTTAAAATATAAATAATTCCATTATGAATTATAAAGGAATTCCACAGCGACTTTTCTAAAATTTGATTTGGACATATCTCAAAATCTACACGACGAAATCCCGATTTTTCTCTTCCACTAGAATGATATACTCCACCAGCTCCACATGTTTCTTGTTTCGCAGAAATCCGGCTTAAAACGAATCCTGTACATTCAGTTGAAGTTCGAATCGCCAATTTTCGAACTACAGCGCCATTTCAAGCTCGATTTTAATTATATTATAATTCTATGTTCAAACTGTCGTTTATATAATATATTCATTATTCAAAATCAAATTCCAAGCTGAATTAAATATCACAGATGATCCGGTTCATACCATATCGTCATTTCAGCCAATTCTATTTATTTCAGAATTAAATATATTATTTAATTTATTATTTTAATTAAATATTCACCATTATTTAATTCCATGACCATTAAATTCTCTAAACCACTATTTATATAATTAAATAAATTAATTATAATACCTCTTCCAATGCGGGTCATTACAATTTAATATCAAATTGGATTTTGGGTTTGTCGTGAATGGTGTATTAAACAACACTGTTCTTAAACCCAGTTGAGAAAGGAATAAATCCTTTAATTTATATCAATGAAGTTGTCCAATTATATTTATTAATTGGGATTAAATGGAAGTTGATTTTGGGTTTTTCGTGGACTGTGTTTTAAATAACATTCGTTCTTTAACCCAATTAACAATGAAGATATGATTTGGAATTTATAAATCTTTTTTATTAAGATTTAAGGGAAATTTTCCAAAGTAAACTTTTCCAATTTAATATATTAAATTAGAATTGAATGGAATTCGATTTGGTAATAATCGAGATGAGTTTTTATGAAAGAAGACTGGTACTATATATGGAATTTAAAAGGCTATGCTGTTATTACATTTATATTATTAGTATGATACAAAAATTTATATCGATTATATATTGATCTATTTTCCGTGAAGATTCCATAGTTAATGGAAGGTGATTTGGGTTTATCGTGAACTGTGTTTTAAATGATATTGGTTCTTTAACCCAGTTAAAGACATGATTAATTTTCCTAAAGTTGAATAACCATTAAGTGATGATTTTTGGAGAATAAAACTAAAATAGAGTTTTAAGGAATCTTTAATTAGATCGGAAAGTGACTGAGATAAATAAATTTATCAAACAAAAGAAATGATCGAGAATGGATACAGCCAGTTTTACTCCAGACAATAGTTGAATCTTTAATTAGATTTGAACATGAAAGGATAATTAAATTTATCGATAACTCCGTGGGTGTTAGATATGGAGTACTACCAGTTTTTCTCCATGGGATGAATAGTTGAAATTGGGATTAATAAATAAATGATTACTTTCGTAAGGTTCGATAATCCCGACTAGTTTTATAAAACTTAATTTGGTTTAGAATTGTGGATAAATATGATGAAATCCTTTGAAATGGATATCCAAAGGAAGATTAAAGAATAAATTTAAAAGGATTTATCTTTGATAAAATTAATGGGAACCTTTCCCTAAAAATGTGAATATTTGAATAAACGGATATTTTGAATTGGAATGAGGCTTATGATGTGTTTTTATAGCACTTGATTATTGATTATAAATACGCAAGTTATTCGGAAAGACCGGGTTTACCCCATTCTGAATAACTGATACGGTGACTAAAAGTCGACGATGAAGACGGTGGTTGAAGACCGGAGATCTTCACATCGATTGGATGATTACCAATGTCTTGATTGGGTTGATCCCCCAAGACAAGGTAATAAGTGGTGATCCTCCAGACGTACTTAGAGGTCGACCAGATTTGTGAGGGCCTCTCTCCTGTATTGGACATATGGGACGAAGAATAAGGTGCCTCCAGTTTCGTTCAGACCCATAATGGACTTGTAAATGGATGTGTGTCTGACATTGGATTTCATTCCGTGTTGATTGATTTACAAATATATATCTATTTGGCGGCGGAGAATTTATTCTCCAACTTAACACCATTCTCTGAGACGTACGAGCTTAGAGGTTATATATTGATAGAAATCAGTTGCATGACGTGAATTGTTAGTGTGGCATGTTGAGATGCAAAAGATCAAGACTTTTGTTGAAAAGCAGAGTTTTGTGGATGATGATCAAAACACGACTTTAATTAGCATAGCTTTGTGTATAGTGTTAATTCCCGAGCTTCACACCCTGGTATGAACCAGAAATGGGATGAGGGACCATAGGGAAGGCATGCATTTATTTCTAGCTAGGAGTGGCGTAATGGTATGGAGCCCAGACATTTTACTTATATGGATGATGGAAAGCGAGGTACCTCGGATTTGATGGTCGACATACTGATCAGATTTTATGCCTCATAAGGCAGGGAAAACGTATTGTTCAGGAATAACCAATGCACTAAAGTAAGTGTGGACGGACCCTATCGCTCCTAGGGACGATGCGTTCTGTTCCTGAGGCACGGGGTAGAGTGTCTCAAATCAGATAGGGAAGATCTCTTGCTTGGTTCATGATGAAAATCCAATTTCCAATACGATATTTTTGGTTTTAGTTGTAAACCTATATGGCGGCATAGTTGCATGGGATGCTCATGTCGTCTATGTTTGATACATTTATATTTGAAGTTGATTTTGACAATATGGACTTATAGTAATATCAAAATGATTTGTTTTAAACGTACCAAGCATGTTTGCCTATTATAAGGGAAAACTCTATCCTCCGGGTTGCGTTGCATTGTATGATGGGACTTGAGTCTTATAATAGCTTCATTTTCCCAAAGAATTGCGCTGTTTTATTTTAGAGATTCATGTGGAGTAAACCCGTTCCGTGTTATACGGCGTGGTCCTATGATTTCCCAACTTTTAAAGTAAAGTTTTAATAACTGTTTTAGTTCTCACACTAGTCCCATGACTGACTCAGAGTTTATTGTTTCTGCCTAAACTTTGGGTGCCCATATTTTCCATATGGACAGCTAGTAGTTTTGGTATTTGCAGATATTTCTTTTCATAGGATCCTGGGTTTACAGCTGGAGCTATATTCGGAAAGCTTTGTATCTGTGTATTTCTTTCAGTTGTGTTAGTTCATATATTTATACATTTTACATTTCCGCTGCTATGTATTTTAATCTCTGATATTTTCCGTTGTATATTATTTGACTCAGATATATTCTTGTACTCTGATGTAAATTGTTGTAATAGCAATGAAATGTTCTGTTGTTTGTGCTCTGATGCGTCATGTTCTCAAAGCAATCCGTTGTTTTCCGTCTCTTCGAAGATCGGGGGATTTCCTGTTGTTAAACCAATTGTGTCCAAATCTTATGTTCAAATAGACTTTTCTTGGTTAATTATTATTACTACTACGATGGAAGATTTAGTTATATTTTATATTTTTATATAGTTAGTTAACTTTTTATAAATCAAACTTGTTAAATTTTATACAATTCAATTAGCTTATTCAACTTTTACAGTACGCATTTTAAACACTTACTCAATTTAAATAAATCTTAGTTAACTTATTATTATATAATAATAATGTTATTATTATTATAGAATATATAGTTATATTTTATATTTTATACATTTAGTCAATTGTTATAAGCTAAAATTATTAGTTTTTATAAAACTTAGTTAAATTATTTAAATTTTATAAGTCTTAATTAATTTTATAAATTTCTTTAATATTTGTAAACCTTAATAAACTTAATGTTATTATAAATCTTAGTTGCTTATATTATAAACAAAGTTATGGTTATAAGGATAATTATTTTTGTAGAAAAATTAGTTATATTCATATTTTATACTTTTAGTTAATTTTTGCAAAATGAACTTGTTAATTTTTATAAAATTAATAACTTAGTTAACTTTTTATAATACTTTGTCTATTTTATAAACTTATTTAATACTTATAAAACATAGTCAACTACATTATTATTATTATTAATTCATGATATATGTGAGTGCATGCACAGTGCTGCAATCGCTCATAAAAGCACAAAATACAGACCAACTGAAGTGGCCCGAACTTCCCCGGTCTCCGAAGAGATGAGAAAGAACGAATTACTGTGAGGACAAGACAAAATAGGACGCAGACGGAAGAACATTTCATTGTTATTACAACAATTCCATCAGATACAAGAATATACAGAGTATAAATGAATAAATTACATTCGATAAATATCAGAGATTACAATAAATTACATAGCAACGGAAAATAATACAAAAGCACAACTAGAAGTGATACACGGATACAGAGCTTTCCGAGCATCGTTCCAGCTGTAAATCAGGATCCTGTGGATATAAATCCGCAAAACCAAAACTACTAGCTGCCCGTGCGGAAAATAAGGGCACCTAGAGTTTAGGTTAAAACAATAAACTCCAGTTCAGTCATGTGACTGGTGTGAGAACTAAAACAGTTATTAATATTGGTTTTAAAGTTAGGTAAATCAAGGGACCACGCCGTATAACACGGAATGGGTTTCCTCCCAAGAATACCAGTGCATAGAACAAACAGCGCAATGCTCAATAAAGAAAAATGAAGCTGTTATAAGACCCATGTCCCATCACACAATGCAACGCAAGCCGGAGGATAGGGTTTTCCCTTATAACAGCCAAAGCATGCTTGATATGTTTAAAACACATTATTTGATACTATTATAGGTGTATAGTGTCAAAACAATTTCAAATCATAAGTATCAATCATAGGCGGCATAGCTACCATCTACTATGTCGCCATACTAGGCTCTACAAATAAAACCGAAACACACGTATTGGAAATTGGATTCCATCATGAGCCGAGGCAAGGGGCAAGCTCCTCTCCGATTCGAGACACTCTAGCAAATGTCTCAGGACCCCACTATGATCCTTGGATCTTCAGGGCCGGTCCTCTCTTACTTTTGAGGATTGGCAATTCTTGAACACACGTTTCCCGGTCCTTACAGACCTATATCCGAGGCGCCTCGCATTCCAACAACCACACAGGTGAAAAGTATATAAATGTCAGGGCTGGTAGGTCACTGACACCACCCTAGCTAGAAAGAAACGTCGTGCTCTCCCTGCAGTCACTATCCCGTTTTTGACTCATACCGAGGTGTGAGGCTCGCGAATTCACGTTATACACAAAGCTACGCCACACAGGCCGTGCTTTGATCATCAACCACAAGACTTTGCTTTTCAACAGAAGCCTTGATCAATTGCCACTTACGCGTGCCACATTGGCAATTCACTCCATGCGACTGATGTCCATCGATATACAACCTCTGAGCTCGTACGTCTCAGAGAAGGGCGTTAAGCAAGAGAATAAATTCTCCGCCGCCAAACAGATGTATATTTAATAGAGATCAATCAACACAGAATAAAATCCAATGTCAGACACACAATCCATTTACAAGTTCGTTCTGGGTCTGAACGAAACCGGAGGCACTTTCCTCGCATATCCATCCATCTCCAGGTACGTCTGGACGATCACCAACTGATTCCCTCATCCTGGGTGTACAGCCCAATCAAGATCATCAGTAATCACCCAAACGATGTGAAGACTTCCGGTCTTCAACCACCGTCTTCATCTTCGACATCTCGTCGAATCGGTTATTCAGAATGGGTGTAAACCCGACCTTTCTGAATAACCCACGTATATAATAAACGAATATTACACAAACACAACAAACGCCTCATTCCAATTCAGAATATCCTTTTATTCACAAAAACACATTCTTAGGGAAATGTTCCCATTAATTTTATCCAAGATAAATTCTTCTAAATTTATCCTATAATCTTCCTTTGGATATCATTTCAGACTAGTCGGGATTAGCGAACCACACCGAAGTAATTATTTGTTTTATTTCCCAATCCCAACCTATATATCCCATGGAGCAAAACTGGTGATACTCCATATCTAACACCACGGTGTTATCGGTAAAATTAATTACCATTTCACGTTCAAATCTAATTAAAGATTCATTAAAACTCCACTTAGCTTTAATCCTTTCAGAAATCGACATCTTGCCTTTAACTGGGTTAAAGAACCAATGTCATACAAAACACGATTCACGACAAACCCAAATCACATTTGATATTAAATACAAGGCTCTGAATAGAAAATATATCGGCTTATATTCAATATTAAATTCTGAAACCAACAAATATCATATTGGAAATAACGATATAAAATATATCTTTCAAATTCCCATAACAAAATCTGTTTAGTCACGAAATCCAACATCGTAATATTCCGAAGATATTTCGATTCAGCTCCAGTCCAATCCACGAATTGGGAATATTGATTATTTTTAAAATCACTTTCAAATTCAATTTATTCATTTCACAAATAAATTGATTTTAATTCTAGTTCAAAACCAGTTCATTTCGATAAAAATCTATTTTTACCTATTCAAATGTGGAATTTTCCAGCCCAATTCTTTCCAATTCACATATTATAATTTTACACAAATTATAGATATTTTTAATAATTTTATCAAGGCCCGTACAGTCGATTTCCATCAACGGCCATCGAACTGCACTTACAGCGACCTTTTTCGAATTTGATTTGGACATAATTCCAAATCCAACCGTTAGATTTCGAATTTCTAATATTCTTTGGAAAGCTCTTTTCGATACGAACCCAACGGTTCCGGTTTTAGGAGAATCCGACGGTCGGATCTCCCGTAATGTCCGTTTGAAATAAATGGTCGAAATTCACAAACTGTCGCGGCGCGGCGCGTTCTATTCAGGCCATTATATTATATATATAATATATATAATATATATTTCGTCGATTTCTATTTAAAACGAATTATATAAATAGTTTTAAAATTCGTTTCAAAATCTATTTCAACTTCCATTTCAATTCAAAGCCAAAATGGAATTCTTCTTTATAAATCCGTTTTAAAATTCATTTCTATTCAATTCGAATTTCAGTTCAATTTTAATTCATTCCAATTCGCTTTTAATTCAATTTGAATTCGTTTTCAATTCATTTCGAAATCGTTTTCAATTCAATTCATTTCGAAATCGTTTTCAATTCAATTCATTTCGAAATCGTTTTCAATTCAATTCATTTCGAAATCGTTTTCAATTCAATTCATTTCGAAATCGTTTTCAATTCAATTCATTTCGAAATCGTTTTCAATTCAATTCATTTCAAATTCGTTTTCAATTCAATTCATTTCGAAATCGTTTTCAATTCATTTCGAAATCGTTTTCAATTCAATTCATTTCAAATTTCAATTTCAAAATATTTAATTTCGAAATCACTTTCAATATTCATTATAAAACGAATAAAATCGATATAAATATCGTTCACGTCAAAATGGCGCAAAACTAATCAACACGGCTTTATATTTTTCACAACTTCTTTATTTTATTCAACAAATGAATATTTATCCCATTCAACACATGAATCTATATTTTTTTCAACACACGACTAATCTCAACACATGAGTACTGTCAACACATCACTATTTTTGTTATGTAAAATATTTTATAAAACTATGGTATCTATCGTTTGATTTTAATTAGACTCCACCGTAAAGTAGATTCTAATCGTAAATATGATAAAGATGTAATTTTTATTATTTAAAATATTTCACTCAACACATGAACCTCGTCAACACATGACTATTTTTATATTCAACACATGAATTTTCTTTTATAATATTCATTAATTTCCCGATTGGAATGAGGCCCAATCAATCACCATATAACGTTAATTATATGGATTCCATACAACACATGTATATAATAGCATTGATAAACAATCAACCATCATCCAAAGTGCACCACACAACTGCATAAGCATCAAATATAAATAATCGACGCTTACACAGTCTGTCGACCAATCGATCGACAATAATTAAATAATTGGGATTAGTGTACGCCAAATATCATCCCAACACCCGTGTGGGGTTTCAAATCAACAAACACACATTTTTGTTTGTGCAGTTGGGCGATGTGTAAAATTTATCAACCCAATCAATATCAGTCAAATCAGTGTAAATAAACAAATCGGCCGATTTGTTTATAAATATTTATTTACTCACTTTCACGTTAAAAATTATATTTTTAACGTCAAAAATATTTATTTCAACACTTGAATTTCTATTCAGTTCATTTACACAATAAAAATGATATTTTTATTTTTCTAACATATTTTAGAAAATTTCGGCGGCATAACGGCACGATACTAGAAACGGGACGAGGCCTAGCCTTATCCCCGGTCTAGTGAAGGCCCACGCCATTCACACATCAATCAAATCACTTTCGTTATGCAAACCACAAAATTTGGAGTAAGAGTCTAACCTAGCCTTACTCCTTCGCCTTATAACGGCGCACGTCTAATCCTAACCCATTTATCGATTCGATTTTCCACACCACAAACCACATTCAAACCAATATCGCAATCAATCACCAAACAGCCAAACAAACAAGTCCATGGTCTGTGGACGATTGTGTCGGGTGCTACTAAACACTGTCTGCATCCTAGTATATATATATAACTAGAAAAAGAATTTTGAGTGAGAAGTTCTCACCAAAAGCTATCCAATACCACGACACTCCTATTGTAGAGATCTTCGTCGTTCTCGCCTTTTCTTCTCCTTTGTTGCCCGTAGCCACTACATATAGAAATCACACATTTTTATATTTCGATGTCTTTAAAATAAAAATCACATTTTTATTTATTCACTTTCAATTTAAAAATCATATTTTTATAATCACTTCATATATTTAAAAATCGAATTTTTACTATGCTATTCAATATATAAAAATCATATTTTTACTATCACGCTCTATGGATAAAAATTCTATTTCTACATTGCTACTATATAGATAAAAATTCCATTTCAAAAATATAGATTTCGCCCTTATAAAAATATAGATTTCGCCCTTATAAAAATATAGATTTCGCCCTTATAAAAATAAAGTTTTCGCCTTTATAAAAATAAAGTTTTCGCCTTTATAAAAATAAAGACTTCATCCTTTCAAAAATAAAGTTTTCATCATTATAAAAATTACCACTTTATCTCAACGTATATAAAATAAAAATCAGATTTTTATTTCGCTACATATACAAAGATGATATTTTGATATTCTCTATCCTATAAAGATTATATTTTTAATACTTTAAAAATATAAAAATCATATTTTTAATCCTTTAAAAAAATAAAAATCGTATCTTTAATTTTCCTATGATATATAAAAAAAAATAGTATCTTTATAACTTTAACTTCATGTTAAAAATCTTTCTGCTTATAAAAATAATATCTTTCTTTCATATAAAAATATATTCTTTCTTTCATATAAAAATATATATTCTTTCTTTCATATAAAATATATTCTTTCTTTCATATAAAATATATATTCTTTCTTTCATATAAAATATATTCTTTCTTTCATATATAAAAATATATATTCTTTCTTTCATATAAAAATATATTCTTTCTTTCATATAAAATATATATTCTTTCTTTCATATAAAATATATTCTTATATAAAAAAAATCAGTCCTTTATCTATATATAAAAAAAGGTCAGTTCTAAAGCACATATAAAAATCAAATTTATAACACATAAATTCAGAATTTTTAAAACTTACAGTTTTTTTCTTCTGCGGTTATCGGAGTTCGTCGGCTGGAGCGTCAGGGGGGGGGGGCAGCAGGGGGTCTGAGGCGTGGGGGTGCCTCTCAGGTCGGCCGCGTGGTGGGGTCTCGTCGCTGGACCCTGCAGTGGCTAAAAAGGGGGTGCGGCGGGTTTTTAAGGGGGCTAGGGTTCCTTGGAGCACCGATTGGAGGAGGAGGGAGCAACGAGGGCGGAGGGGGAGGTGGTGGCGCCGCCGTTGAGGGCCGCGATCGGCGATGGCGAACGGGGTTCTGCGATTCGCTGCCTCTTTTTTTTTATTATTATTATTTAAAACTAAATTGAGAATATCGGGGGGGG
Source organism: Allium sativum (assembly GCA_030737875.1). Lineage (NCBI taxonomy): Eukaryota > Viridiplantae > Streptophyta > Magnoliopsida > Asparagales > Amaryllidaceae > Allium > Allium sativum. The sequence continues at coordinate 602,338,080 of CM060926.1, read as the reverse complement.
GGGGGGCCTGGTTAAGGGGAAGGGAAAGGTTTTTTTTTAATTTTATTTTATTTAATTTTCAACATAAAGCAACTTTTATTTTCGACCACAAAACGAGGCCCACCGCCTGCCGCCTATAGCGTTTTACCCCCATTCCGAACACAATGGGATATGTATCGCAAGCTGATTCGATAGTTACAATCAGTTTCCGTAGAATTTACATTTAAATCATTATATTGAATTTTAAACGTACATTTCAAATTACCGGGGTCACATACGAACTCGAAAAATTCCCGAAAAATATTTTCTAGCTTCGTATTGACGATACGGTCCTAACAAAACTAGTTTCGTCGAATTCTGAGACCGTTGGAAAAATGGCCATTTTCCAGTCGATTAAAATCAACTGAAACTGGTCAAACGCGTTTTCCTTTGCCACGCTCACATATTGATTCGAAAAATTATGAAATTTGGAATCCAGCAATAACTTTACATCCCGGACCCAACAAAACTGGTTTCGTCGAAATCCGAGGTCGTTTGCAAAATGTCCATTTTTAAGGGCCTGAATTCCATAGCGACTATTCAGAATTTTCAACTGAACATATCTTTTGATTCCCGCTATGAAATCTCGATTTTTCGGATTCGTTGGAAAGATATCATCAATTAGATCCTAATGTTTTTGGTTTCACTAAAATCCAGATTGTTTTGCACCCGGTACATTCAATTGAAGTTTGAAATCGAATTATCGAACTACCGCGCCATTTTCAATTCTATTATAATTATATATAATTACTTATATTCTAACGACGACGTATATAATATATACGTTCTAAATATATTCAAAATAAATTTCACGTCGATTTTATTTAAAATAATTCATTTTAAATATTCAAACTTCGCTAAAATTGCCAAAATAAAAATTTTAAACTGGCCCAGATTTTCGGGTTATTACAATCTCCCCCACTTAAAACTTTTCGTCCCCGAAAAGGAACAAAGTCGAAAGTGGTTTGATTATTCAACTCTACGCTCGATCTGGCTTCTATTCTCCAACCTTTTAGTTTCTGAGAATTTTCAAAATTTCAAAAATTTGGCTAATACCCTAAATTTTCGAAAAATTTCGCCATAACCTCCCCTGCACCGGGAGCATCGGGGAATTTCAAATAGCTTCCCCGGTCCTTCAGATCTCAAAAAGAAAAAGAAAAAGCCAAGCGGCTAGCCAATAGGCTCACAAAATCATCATCACCCAAACAAAACAGTAAATTATGTAGTAAACATGTACCTATTTGTCGGGCAAACAAATTTTATTCTCTGCTCTAGCCTCCTTGCTATGACCTGTTCAATGTAAGTATATGTATATGCAAGCAAATGCGACTAATTTCAATACAATTCAATATTTGATCAAATTAGGCAAAATGGTTGAAAATTAGCAAACAAATAAACAAACAACACAAACATCAATCAATTAGTGGATTAGAGTTTCAAATTCATAATTTTGATATATATACAAAAAATCATGTTTTTGATGCCAATTCACAACAATGTGTTCTAACTATATAAGTTTGGTTCTCACACCAGTCTAATGGAAATATATAGAAATCACACCTTCGAAACACGAACATAAATACTGATAATGCGGCCGCATTACCAGAATTATCTCCGGGCAACTAGAATGTGATTCTATATCTATCTAATATATTAAAACTTCGAATATACGTTCATGACGCGTATATGCAAAATCTTTATATATTGGATTGTCCATATTCAAAATAAATAAATATTCAAATACGTTTAAAATGGTTTAAATTTTCAAAACAAAAACTGTTTTCAATTGAAAAATATACTCTTCACACTCGTTCTAGGATACTACTGATCCTATCTCTAACGAGTCATTCTAATTGGATATTACTAATCCAATATCTGATGAATTCTTTCGTATGGTTCTAATGTGCCTTGTTCTCGAGCTCTGTAAACCAAAGCTCTGATACCAAATGAAGCGGCCCGAACTTCCCCGGTCTCCGAAGAGATGAGAAAGAACGAATTACTGTGAGGACAAGACAAAATAGGACGCAGACGGAAGAACATTTCATTGTTATTACAAAAATTCCATCAGATACAAGAATATACAGAGTATAAATGAATAAATTACATTCGATAAATATCAGAGATTACAATAAATTACATAGCAACGGAAAATAATACAAAAGCACAACTAGAAGTGATACACGGATACAGAGCTTTCCGAGCATCGTTCCAGCTGTAAATCAGGATCCTGTGAATATAAATCTGCAAAACCAAAACTACTAGCTGCCCGTGCGGAAAATAAGGGCACCCAGAGTTTAGGTTAAAACAATAAACTCCAGGTCAGTCATGTGACTGGTGTGAGAACTAAAACAGTTATTAATATTGGTTTTAAAGTTAGGTAAATCAAGGGACCACGCCGTATAACACGGAACGGGTTTCCTCCCAAGAATACCAGTGCATAGAACAAACAGCGCAATGCTCAATAAAGAAAAATGAAGCTGTTATAAGACCCAGGTCCCATCACACAATGCAACGCAAGCTGGAAGATAGGGTTTTCCCTTATAACAGCCAAAGCATGCTTGATACGTTTAAAACACATTATTTGATACTATTATAGGTGTATAGTGTCAAAACAATTTCAAATCATAAGTATCAATCATAGGCGGCATAGCTACCATCTACTATGTCGCCATACTAGGCTCTACAAATAAAACCGAAACACACGTATTGGAAATTGGATTCCATCATGAGCCGAGGCAAGGGGCAAGCTCCTCTCCGATTCGAGACACTCTAGCAAATGTCTCAGGACCCCACTATGATCCTTGGATCTTCAGGGCCGGTCCTCTCTTACTTTTGAGGATTGGCAATTCCTGAACACACGTTTCCCGGTCCTTACAGACCTATATCCGAGGCGCCTCGCATTCCAACAACCACACAGGTGAAAAGTATATAAATATCAGGGCTGGTAGGTCACTGACACCACCCTAGCTAGAAAGAAACGTCGTGCTCTCCTTGCAGTCACTATCCCGTTTTTGACTCATACCGAGGTGTGAGGCTCGCGAATTCACGTTATACACAAAGCTACGCCACACAGGCCGTGCTTTGATCATCAACCACACGACTTTGCTTTTCAACAGAAGCCTTGATCAATTGCCACTTACGCGTGCCACATTGGCAATTCACTCCATGCGACTGATGTCCATCGATATACAACCTCTGAGCTCGTACGTCTCAGAGAAGGGCGTTAAGCAAGAGAATAAATTCTCCGCCGCCAAACAGATGTATATTTAATAGAGATCAATCAACATGGAATAAAATCCAATGTCAGACACACAATCCATTTACAAGTTCGTTCTGGGTCTAAACGAAACCGGAGGCACTTTTCTCGCATATCCATCCATCTCCAGGTACGTCTGGACGATCACCAACTGATTCCCTCATCCTGGGTGTACAGCCCAATCAAGATCATCAGTAATCACCCAAACGATGTGAAGACTTCCGGTCTTCAACCACCGTCTTCATCTTCGACATCTCGTCGAATCGGTTATTCAGAATGGGTGTAAACCCGGCCTTTCTGAATAACCCACGTATATAATAAACGAATATTACACAAACACAACAAACGCCTCATTCCAATTCAGAATATCCTTTTATTCACAAAAACACATTCTTAGGGAAATGTTCCCATTAATTTTATCCAAGATAAATTCTTCTAAATTTATCCTATAATCTTCCTTTGGATATCATTTCAGACTAGTCGGGATTAGCGAACCACACCGAAGTAATTATTTGTTTTATTTCCCAATCCCAACCTATATATCCCATGGAGCAAAACTGGTGATACTCCATACCTAACACCACGGTGTTATCGGTAAAATTAATTACCATTTCACGTTCAAATCTAATTAAAGATTCATTAAAACTCCACTTAGCTTTAATCCTTTCAGAAATCGACATCTTGCCTTTAACTGGGTTAAAGAACCAATGTCATACAAAACACGATTCACGACAAACCCAAATCACATTTGATATTAAATACAAGGCTCTGAATAGAAAATATATCGGTTTATATTCAATATTAAATTCTGAAACCAACAAATATCATATTGGAAATAACGATATAAAATATATCTTTCAAATTCCCATAACAAAATCTGTTTAGTCACGAAATCCAACATCGAAATATTCCGAAGATATTTCGATTCAGCTCCAGTCCAATCCACGAATTGGGAATATTGATTATTTTTAAAATCACTTTCAAATTCAATTTATTCATTTCACAAATAAATTGATTTTAATTCTAGTTCAAAACCAGTTCATTTCGATAAAAATCTATTTTTACCTATTCAAATGTGGAATTTTCCATCCCAATTCTTTCCAATTCACATATTATAATTTTACACAAATTATAGATATTTTTAATAATTTTATCAAGGCCCGTACAGTCGATTTCCATCAACGGCCATCGAACTGCACTTACAGCGACCTTTTTCGAATTTGATTTGGACATAATTCCAAATCCAACCGTTAGATTTCGAATTTCTAATATTCATTGGAAAGCTCTTTTCGATACGAACCCAACGGTTCTGGTTTTAGGAGAATCCGACGGTCGGATCTCCCGTAATGTCCATTTGAAATAAATGGTCGAAATTCACGAACTGCCGCGGCGCGGCGCGTTCTATTCAGGCCATTATATTATATATATAATATATATAATATATATTTCGTCGATTTCTATTTAAAACGAATTATATAAATAGTTTTAAAATTCGTTTCAAAATCTATTTCAACTTCCATTTCAATTCAAAGCCAAAATGGAATTCTTCTTTATAAATCCGTTTTAAAATTCATTTCTATTCAATTCGAATTTCAATTCAATTTGAATTCATTCCAATTCGCTTTTAATTCAATTTGAATTCGTTTTCAATTCATTTCGAAATCGTTTTCAATTCAATTCATTTCGAAATCGTTTTCAATTCAATTCATTTCGAAATCGTTTTCAATTCAATTCATTTCGAAATCGTTTTCAATTCAATTCATTTCGAAATCGTTTTCAATTCAATTCATTTCAAATTCGTTTTCAATTCAATTCATTTCGAAATCGTTTTCAATTCAATTCATTTCGAAATCGTTTTCAATTCAATTCATTTCAAATTTCAATTTCAAAATATTTAATTTCGAAATCACTTTCAATATTCATTATAAAACGAATAAAATCGATATAAATATCGTTCACGTCAAAATGGCGCAAAACTAATCAACACGGCTTTATATTTTTCACAACTTCTTTATTTTATTCAACAAATGAATATTTATCCCATTCAACACATGAATCTATATTTTTTTCAACACACGACTAATCTCAACACATGAGTACTGTCAACACATCACTATTTTTGTTATGTAAAATATTTTATAAAACTATGGTATCTATCGTTTGATTTTAATTAGACTCCACCGTAAAGTAGATTCTAATCGTAAATATGATAAAGATGTAATTTTTATTATTTAAAATATTTCACTCAACACTTGAACCTCGTCAACACATGACTATTTTTATATTCAACACATGAATTTTCTTTTATAATATTCATTAATTTCCCGATTGGAATGAGGCCCAATCAATCACCATATAACGTTAATTATATGGATTCCATACAACACATGTATATAATAGCATTGATAAACAATCAACCATCATCCAAAGTGCACCACACAACTGCATAAGCATCAAATATAAATAATCGACGCTTACACAGTCTGTCGACCAATCGATCGACAATAATTAAATAATTGGGATTAGTGTACGCCAAATATCATCCCAACACCCGTGTGGGGTTTCAAATCAACAAACACACATTTTTGTTTGTGCAGTTGGGCGATGTGTAAAATTTATCAACCCAATCAATATCAGTCAAATCAGTGTAAATAAACAAATCGGCCGATTTGTTTATAAATATTTATTTACTCACTTTCACGTTAAAAATTATATTTTTAACGTCAAAAATATTTATTTCAACACTTGAATTTCTATTCAGTTCATTTACACAATAAAAATGATATTTTTATTTTTCTAACATATTTTAGAAAATTTCGGCGGCATAACGGCACGATACTAGAAACGGGACGAGGCCTAGCCTTATCCCCGGTCTAGTGAAGGCCCACGCCATTCACACATCAATCAAATCACTTTCGTTATGCAAACCACAAAATTTGGAGTAAGAGTCTAACCTAGCCTTACTCCTTCGCCTTATAACGGCGCACGTCTAATCCTAACCCATTTATCGATTCGATTTTCCACACCACAAACCACATTCAAACCAATATCGCAATCAATCACCAAACAGCCAAACAAACAAGTCCATGGTCTGTGGACGATTGTGTCGGGTGCTACTAAACACCGTCTGCATCCTAGTATATATATATAACTAGAAAAAGAATTTTGAGTGAGAAGTTCTCACCGAAAGCTATCCAATACCACGACACTCCTATTGTAGAGATCTTCGTCGTTCTCGCCTTTTCTTCTCCTTTGTTGCCCGTAGCCACTACATATAGAAATCACACATTTTTATATTTCGATGTCTTTAAAATAAAAATCACATTTTTATTTATTCACTTTCAATTTAAAAATCATATTTTTATAATCACTTCATATATTTAAAAATCGAATTTTTACTATGCTATTCAATATATAAAAATCATATTTTTACTATCACGCTCTATGGATAAAAATTCTATTTCTACATTGCTACTATATAGATAAAAATTCCATTTCAAAAATATAGATTTCGCCCTTATAAAAATATAGATTTCGCCCTTATAAAAATATAGATTTCGCCCTTATAAAAATATAGATTTCGCCCTTATAAAAATAAAGTTTTCGCCTTTATAAAAATAAAGTTTTCGCCTTTATAAAAATAAAGACTTCATCCTTTCAAAAATAAAGTTTTCATCATTATAAAAATTACCACTTTATCTCAACGTATATAAAATAAAAATCAGATTTTTATTTCGCTACATATACAAAGATGATATTTTGATATTCTCTATCCTATAAAGATTATATTTTTAATACTTTAAAAATATAAAAATCATATTTTTAATCCTTTAAAAATATAAAAATCGTATCTTTAATTTTCCTATGATATATAAAAAAAATAGTATCTTTATAACTTTAACTTCATGTTAAAAATCTTTCTGCTTATAAAAATAATATCTTTCTTTCATATAAAAATATATTCTTTCTTTCATATAAAAATATATATTCTTTCTTTCATATAAAATATATTCTTTCTTTCATATAAAATATATTCTTTCTTTCATATATAAAAAATATATTCTTTCTTTCATATAAAAATATATTCTTTCTTTCATATAAAATATATATTCTTTCTTTCATATAAAATATATTCTTATATAAAAAAAATCAGTCCTTTATCTATATATAAAAAAAGGTCAGTTCTAAAGCACATATAAAAATCAAATTTATAACACATAAATTCAGAATTTTTAAAACTTACAGTTTTTTTCTTCTGCGGTTATCGGAGTTCGTCGGCTGGAGCGTCAGTGGGGGGGGGGGGGCAGCAGGGGGTCTGAGGCGTGGGGGTGCCTCTCAGGTCGGCGGCGTGGTGGGGCCTCGTCGCTGGACCCTGCAGTGGCTAAAAAGGGGGTGCGGCGGGTTTTTAAGGGGGCTAGGGTTCCTTGGAGCACCGATTGGAGGAGGAGGGAGCAACGAGGGCGGAGGGGGAGGTGGTGGCGCCGCCGTTGAGGGCCGCGATCGGCGATGGCGAACGGGGTTCTGCGATTCGCTGCCTCTTTTTTTTTTTTTTTTTATTTAAAACTAAATTGAGAATATCGGGGGGGGGGGGGGGCTGGTTAAGGGGAAGGGAAAGGTTTTTTATTTATTTATTTAATTTTCCACATAAAGCAACTTTTATTTTCGACCACAAAACGAGGCCCACCGCCTGCCGCCTATAGCGTTTTACCCCCATTCCGAACATAATGGGATATGTATCGCAAGCTGATTCGATAGTTACAATCAGTTTCCGTTGAATTTACATTTAAATCATTATATTGAATTTTAAACGTACATTTCAAATTACCGGGGTCACATACGAACTCGAAAAATTCCCGAAAAATATTTTCTAGCTTCGTATTGACGATACGGTCCTAACAAAACTAGTTTCGTCGAATTCTGAGACCGTTTGAAAAATGGCCATTTTCCAGTCGATTAAAATCAACTGAAACTGGTCAAACGCGTTTTCCTTTGCCACGCTCACATATTGATTCGAAAAATTATGAAATTTGGAATCCAGCAATAACTTTACATCCCGGACCCAACAAAACTGGTTTCGTCGAAATCCGAGGTCGTTTGCAAAATGTCCATTTTTAAGGGCCTGAATTCCATAGCGACTATTCAGAATTTTCAACTGAACATATCTTTTGATTCCCGCTATGAAATCTCAATTTTTCGGATTCGTTGGAAAGATATCATCAATTAGATCCTAATGTTTTTGGTTTCACTAAAATCCGGATTGTTTTGCACCCGGTACATTCAATTGAAGTTTGAAATCGAATTATCGAACTACCACGCCATTTTCAATTCTATTATAATTATATATAATTATTTATATTCTAACGACGACGTATATAATATATACGTTCTAAATATATTCAAAATAAATTTCACGTCGATTTTATTTAAAATAATTCATTTTAAATATTCAAACTTCGCTAAAATTGCCAAAATAAAAATTTTAAACTGGCCCAGATTTTCGGGTTATTACACCAACTAACCCACGCATGCAAATGAAAATCATAGAGGTTCAGTCTTCTATTTCAATCAAAATATTGGCAAGGTTGCAATCCTAAAGAAAAATAGTAAGTTGAAGAAATAAAAATATCAATATGATTGAAATATAAGTTGATCCAAGATTACTTTTCTAGAAATATAAGTGAATGAACTGTTTACGGCGATATTCCTAGAATTGATTAGAACATGAATATATGATAAAGTATTGGATTGATTATTGTTTACTAATCAGTTAAGTTTGTCATTCCGATGTTTATTCTATGTATGTTTAGCTTGTACTAAAATAAATCAAAATTTTATCACACTCTTGCAAGGCAATATGCAGTATAAACCAAAATCCTGGTAATCACTTCATATTTTGAGGAAACAAATGAATTTTTTTCAAGTTTCAGATGTGACTAATGCTACATTTTCAAAAAAACAACAGATATGTTTACGCTTCGGTGTTACAAATTTTATTATAGCAAGGTTGGATGATTAAGTGTTTATGAGGTGTTTTTAAATGTAAGGTTGGATTAAGTGTTACCGACCTGTGATGAGGTGTGTCTTTTAAAACAAGGGAACCAAAAGCAACCATGGACCCCTCACCAATTTTAATGTTTCCAAGAGCCGTGCGTGACACATGCCCTAAGAAGAGCAGCATGATCTATTTTAGGATGCCTATATCCAGTTTCTTTTCCAGCACCACCAGATGTTATACCCTGCATTCGAACATTCATCACAACTAAAATAAAGTGTATAGTTATTTCTATTTATATTATTAATTAATGAAGGATTGTTTTGTATATGATTCATCCATGCCCACATTTCTCATCAATTTATAAATGAAGCTATTTACTAATTTAACTAGAAACATCAAGCGGTGCATATCTATGCATGCATGTGATGTGTTGGTCACCTAGTTTTATTAAGTGAATTTTAGCAGCCTTAAATTAAAGCCCTATAATATTAAAATGATATAGAAAGCAGAGTCAAAACCGTTTTAAAAAATGGTCAAAACCTCACGCTAACTAAACAAACATACTTCAACGTGCATCAAAATAAAGAAGAGTTACTTGCATTGATGAAACCCTGTTTCCAATAGCTGTTTCTCCAGTGACTATATTGGTTCCATCATCCAATAATATTCCTTGTCCAATTCCTGCAGCTAAATATAACTGAGAAGTAATGTTAGAACTCAATTTAGAATGCTGACTATATCTACAATATTAACTAATATTAACTCAATGTAAATTGCGTTATAAAAACAAAGCAAGAGAGTTGGATGTTATTCTCTGGGAAAAAATCAAACTAAAATGCAAAAATAATCTAAAAGCATACATTCACTTGTATACATGTTATAGCAAACTTCATTAAGTTGGAAGTTTAAGACGAGTTTACGATATTTTAAATTTACATCGATTATTATTCCATATGAGAATGAGCAATAGAAAAAAGGTGCAACATGAGAACCATGTATTTCCTCAGTATGGATGTCTGATACAAAAACATGGTAAATAAACATGTGCTTATACTTGAATGGCAACTTATATCCAAATTGAGTTATTAAAACATATATGTAACAACCCGAATTTTAATAACATATTAAAATCATAAATCAAGGCAGAATTAAATTTTAAAATAAAAATATGGGAAAACGGGTTGCGCCGTTGCGTTCGCCTCGAAATTCTGCTTGAAAACAAGTCCGAAATTTTGTAAATCGGAGTCCGTATGACCGAGATATGGCCTCTAGAAGTTTCACGAAAAATCAGAAAATGAAAACATATTTTCAAATTTCGAATTTAGCCCCAAACAGACTGGGCGGGATAATTTCCCGCCCAGCCCCAGGTCGACTGGGGAGTCGACCCCCCAGGACCAGGTCGACTGGGGAGTCGACCTGGGTGTCGACCTCCTTGGTCGGGCCAGGTTGGCCTGGCGCACCTGCTTGCTCCTTTGGGTCTGTTCTTTTGGCCTGTGACGAGATTGGATGGCTCAGATCTAAACTAGGGTTAATCTAAGGGCCTAAACTAGTCCTAAATCCTATATAAACCCCCTGATGCCTAAACCCTAATTCACTACAACATGTCTAGCCACCATTATGCTACTAAAATCCCTCTTGGTCATGGTCGCCGTCTCTAATCTTCTTCTTAAGCTCTCATACGCAATCCAATACAAAGATGAAGACTTCTACAACAATTCAGGGAGACGAATCAACAACTCTACAACGTTTCTACATCGATTTCAGTTCTTAATTCGCTAGCCATGCTATGTAAGTTCTAGTTACTTTTTAAATTAAAATACTTAATTTTAATATGGCTATGGAATAAAGTGTAATTGGATATAAGCATGTTTATCAATTCAGATCTATTCCTGTTTACCTTTGAACCTTGAGTTTTGAGACTTGTTCAACTCCATTCTTATGTCTAGTTCATGCTCTATTCAGTCATTGTAAATCAGTTTCTTGGATTCATGTTGATATTATTATCAAGATCTAATCTTTATGCCTATCATGACGATCTATGCTGTTTTTCTCCCTGACCTTGTTTCATTGCAACTTCTACCTCCCCCTATTTATTTTCCTTTGATGAACCTAGGTCAATTTCGGACCTAGGCCTAAACTGCGATTTATGTGCGATTGGATACGGGGGAAATACCGAGATATTGCCTAGTTAGATATATGTGTGTTTGGTAGAATCGAAGGCATAATATAGAATTGGATAATTGGGTATTGCCATTAAAATGGTAATTATAAGAATTGGGATTGGCATATGTAATTTTTGGCTAGAACTGGATATGTGTAAATTGACATAAAAATTGACATACGTATAAAACAGCATGAACTGAACATATGTAGATTTGGTATGAATTGGGCATATGTAAAACTGATATGTAATCTAGAACTTGGGCATATGTTAATTAGGTGAGATTTGTAGTTGAAACACATATGATAATTTATGTCTTGAAAAGGGGCTAATATGAACATGCCTAAGTGGGTTTTGGGTAGTTGGAATGTAATAGCTTTAAAGGAGGGATGAATATAAATTGAGGTAAGTTGCCTTTAATGACATAAGATAAATTGTGGTAAAATTGGTATGATTTTGCATACCATTAATTGATGAACATAATTGAGTCAATTATGGACATCGTTAAATTAGGAATTAATTAATAATTTGAATACGGAAAATTACTAAGACTGGGGTAAATGATTATAAGTGATAATCAATGCTTAGGACACGAGGTTGGACTCATTTGTAACGTAAAACTGCCTGGACCCGCCCGGCGAATCCAGTAGTCACAAATGGTAGCCCAATGAGAGAGGTCCTAAGCCCAAATTAAAGCGTAACATAAAAGCGTAACAGTTGTAAAGACACGAGGTTAGACTCTTTTATGGTGTAAGCTGCCCGGACCCACCCGGCAAATCCAACTACCATAAATGTCAGTCTAATGTGAGAGGTCTTTATAGGATTACGGCCTTAATGAATTAAGAAATACTTAACCACATAAACATGTGGTGGGACATGGGGGTTAAGTGGGTGACATGTGGAAATACGAATAGTAATACTTAACCAACATAACATGGTAATTAGACCAGTGGATAGGGTTAAGTAAACTAAGAACACTTAACCAATATGGTATGAATGGGTGGGTTAAGTAATATGATTAGGCTAATGACACTTAACCAATATGGTATGAATGGGTGGGTTAAGTAATATGACCAGGCTAATGACACTTAACTATTATGACATGAATGGTTGAGTTAAGTAAATCTTAATTAATGCCTAGGTGGGAATGATAACTTATGGAATAAAGTAAGTTAGGCGGAACAATAGATAAGATGAGATAACTTATGTAATAAGGAAAGATGTGCTTCATTGTAGATTAAGCAATATGTAAAGACAAGAATGAATTTACAATTGAAGGCAACATAAGTTATATTATAAAAAGGAACAAAACATTGGTTAGGTTGGATAATCCTCTGAGTATCAATCTGATGTTGATTCCGGTCTTCGGGGTTGGTATTTATGGAATTATTCTCTCTCTCCAGTGTGTTTGTAAGTTAAGGGGTACTTGGTTGTAAAGATTGAATAAGAACATGTTATTGTACCATAACAGGGGTTAATGTATGAATCATAGTAATAACATGTTGCGGGCTTATTAATGGACTTAGTATAGTTCAAGTTAAGAATTGAATTAATAAGCAAGTTGAAGGCTGGTATAAATGGAAATAACCAAGTTAAATGATAAGACTGATGAGGTGGCACAAGCGCATAGTTAATGGATAGACATAGGGTCTAATGGAAGATAAAGCCAAGGCGCTTGGTTAAACCCAGACGTTGGGGGTAATATGAATGACATGTAAAAATATAACCTATAAGCACTTAACCAAGATAAAGCATGTATTAAGACATTGTGAGGGAAAGGAATTTCGCTCGATCCGAATCAATCGCTAAACCGATTTAGACTGTTCGAAATGCGTGATTGTTTTGAGAACATGACAAAATAGAACGCAGACGGGAGAACATTTCATTGTATATTACAACAATGCATCAGATTACAAGAATATACAGAGTACAAATGAATATTACACAGAAATATCAGAGATTTAAATTACATTTAAATACATCGCAGCGGAAAATAATACAATACACAACTAGAAGAGATATACGGATACAAAGCTTTCCGGATATCATTCCAGCTGTAAACCAGGATCCTATGAATATAAATCTGCAAAACCAAAACTACTTGCTGCCCGTGTCAAAATAAGGGCACCCAGAGTTTAGGTTAAAACAATAAACTCCAGGTCAGTCATGTGACTGGTGTGAGAACTAAAACAGTTATTAATTCTTTATTTTAAAGTTAGGTAAATCAAGGGACCACGCCGTATAACACGGAACGGGTTTCCTCCCAAGAATACCATTGCATAAAACGAACAACGCAATGCTAAATAGAGAAAAATGAAGCTGTTATAAGACCCAGGTCCTATCACACAATGCAACGCAAGCCGGGGGTTAGGGTTTTCCCTTATAACAGCCAAAGAATGCTTGATACGTTTGAAAACAAATCATTTGATACTATTGTCAGTGCATAGTGTATAAAACAACTTCAAATCATAAGTATCAATCATAGGCGGCATGAGCGTCCCATGCCACTATGTCGCCATATATAGGTTTACAAATAAAACCGCAAAGTTACGTATTTGGAAATTGGATTTCCGTCTATGAACCGAGGCTAGGGATCGTCCTCTACCGATTCAAGACTGTCTAGCCCGAGTCTCAGGATCAGAGCTCGAGTGACCCTTGGAGCGACAGGGCCAGTCCACCGATGTGGATTAAAATGCCTGAACACTACGTCTCCCCGCCCTTTGGGGCGTAAATGAGCCAACGAATGACTCCATCGGACCCGGATCGTCCGATCAAACCGAGGCGCCTCGCAACAGCAACAACCACACAGGTGAAAAGTATATAAATGTCAGGGCTGGTAGGTCACTGACACCATCCTAGCTAGAAAGAAACGCATGCCCTCCCTGAGGTCCTCTCCCGTTTTTGGTTCATAACCGGGGTGCGAAACTCGCGAAGTAAACGTTACACAAAGCTACGCCACAAAGGCCGTGCTTTGATCATCAACCACAAGAATTTGCTTTTCAACAGAAGCCTCGATCAATTGCCACTTAGGCATGCCACACAGGCAATTTACTCCATGCGTTTGATATCCATCAGTATATAACCCCTGAGCTCGTACGTCTCAGAGAAGGGCGTTAAGCAAGAGAATAAATTCTCCGCCGCGAAACAGATATATATTTAATAGAGATCAATCACACGGACTAAAATCCAATGTCAGACACACAGTCCATTTACAAGTCCGTTCTGGGTCTGAACGAAACCGGAGGCACCTGGTACCCCGCATATCCATCGATCTCCAAGTACGTCTGGACGATCACCAACTGTTTCCATCTTCTTGGGTGTACAGCCCAATCAAGATCATCAGTAATCACCCAAACGACGTGAAGACTTCCGGTCTTCGACCACCGTCTTCATCTTCGACTTATCGTCGTATCAGTTATTCAGAATGGGATAGACCCGGTCTTTCTGAATAACTCGCGTATATTTTAAATAAGTGTTACACAAACACAACATATGCCTCATTCCAATTCATTAGTCACTAACCGTAAATTAATCAAGAGAATAATTCCCCAAATATTAACCCCGAAGGCCGAAACCAACATCAGATCAATATCCAGAAAACCATTCTGCTTGGCTAACCAAACGTTAGTTTCTAAATTTTACATTCATAGGGAAAGGTTCCCATTAATTTTATCAAAGATAAATCCCTTGAATTTATTCTTTAATCTTCTTTTGAATTTTGATTCAACTAGTCGGGATTAACGAACCTTACCGAAGTAATCATTTGTTTTAATTTCCCAATCCCAACCTATTCATCCCATGAAGTAAAACTGGTAATACTTCATATCTAACACCACGGTGTTATCGGTAAATTCAATTACCATTTCACGTTCAAATCTAATTAAAGATTTGACTATCGACTGGAGTAAAACTGGTGATACTCCATTCTCGATTATTTCAATCTAATTAAAGATTCATTAAAACTCCACTTAGTTTTAATCTTTAACTGGGTTAAAGAATCAGTGTCATTTAAAACACAGTTCACGATAAACCCAAAAATCAATATCAATTCAATTCCAATTAAATATTATTTAATTGGCACACTTCATTAAATCTAAATAAAAAGATTTAATCTTTTCTCAACTGGGTTCAAGAACAGTGTTAGTGAAGACACCATTCACGACAAACCCAAATCACATTTGATATTCAATACAAGGCTCTGAATAGAAAATATATCGGCTTATATTCAATATCAAATTCTACGATTAACAAATGTCGTATTGGAAATAACGATATATATATATATATATATATATCTTTCAAATTTCCATAACAACATCTGTATAATCACGAATTCCAACATCGAAATATTCCGAAGACAATTTCGATTCAAATCCACTCCAATGCAATCATTGGAAATTCTGGTTATTTTTAAAACCCTTTTCAAATTCAGTTTATTTATTTAAAAAAATAAATAGAATTATAATTCTAGTTCAAAACTAGTTCATTTCGATAAAAATCTATTTTTATCTTTTCAAATATGGAGTTTTTCATCCCAATTCTTCACAAATCATTTATTATGATTTTAGACAAATTATTGGTTTTTTAATAATTTTATCAAGACCCGTACAGTCGATTTCCATCAACGGCCATCGAACCGCACTTACAACGACCTTTTCCAAATTTGATTTGGACATAATTCCAAATCCAACCGTTAGATTTCAAATTTCAAATATCCATTAGAAAGCTCTTTTCGATACGAACCCAACGGTTCCAGTTTTAGGAGAATCCGACGGTCGGATCTCCCGCAATATCCGTTCGAAGTCAATGGTCGAAATTCGGGAACTGCCGCGGCGCAGCGCGTTCTATTCAAGCCATTATATTATATATATAATATATACTTCGTCGATTTCAATTCAAAACGTGCTTTATAAATCATTTTAAATTCTTTTTCAAAACGGTTTATACTTCATATTCAATTTCAAATCAAAATTGAACATTCCAATATAAATTTGTTTTAAATTCATTTCAAATCGATTTCAATTCAATTTCAATTCGAATTCATTCCTATTCAATTTCAATTTGAATTCACTTCTATTTATATTCAATTTCTATTCAAATTTCTATTCTTTTCGAAAAAATCAGATTTTGATATCACTTTCGTTATTCATTCTAAAATGAATAAAATCGATATAAATATCGTTCACGTCAAAATGGCGTCAATCTAACCAACACGGCTTCATGTGTTTCTATTTTCAAATATTCTATTTCAAATGTTTCTATTTCAAATATTTTTATTTCAAATATTTCTCTTCAAATATTTCTCTTCAAATATTTCTATTTCAAATATTTTTCTTCAAAATTTTCTATTTCGAAACTGGAATGAGGCCCAATCAATTACCATATAATGTTAATTATATGGATTTTCTACAACACATGCATATATCAACAACGATGAATAATCAACCATCATCCAAAGTGCATTCTACACTGTATAAGCATCAAATATAAATATTCAACGCTTATTACAGTCTGTCAATCAATCGATCGACATACAACTAAACAATCGGGATTAGTGTACTTTAAATATCATCCCAATACCCGTGTGTGGTTTCAAACAATCAAACACAGATTTTATTTGTGCAGTTGGGCGATGTGTAAAATTTATCGTCCCAATCAATGTCCTTCAAATAGGTGTACATAAACAAACCGTCCGGTTTGTAAATGAATATTTATTTATTCGCATTCACGTTAAAAATTATATTTTTAACGATCAAACTATTTTATTCAACCTATGAATATTCTATTCGGTTCATTTATTAAATAAAATGTTATCTTTATTTTTCTAACTTATTTTTAGAAAATTTCGGCGGCATAACGACACGATACTAGAAACGGGACAAGGCCTAGCCTTATCCCTGGTCTAGTGAAGGCCCACGCCATTCACACATCAATCATATCAATTTCATTTCACCAAACAATTCAATTCAAAACCAAATAATCTAACCAACTACACAACCAAACAATTAAACAAACAAGCCATCCATGGTCTGTGGATGACGGGTGCTACTAAACACCGTCCGCATCCTAGTATATATATAACTAGAAAAAGAAATTGAAGAGTGAGAAGTTCTCACAGATTAGCTAATCCAATCCCACGGCTCTTCTTATGTAGGAATCTCCGTCGTTCTCGCCTCTTGTCACTTTTCACTGCCCGTATTCTCTACATATATAAAAATCACATTTTTACTTTGCTATTCGACATATAAAAATCATATTTTTACTTCGCTATTCAATATATAAAAATCATACTTTTTACTTCGCTATTCAATATATAAAAATCGAATTTTTACTTTGCTATTCAATATATAAAAATCGAATTTTTACTTCGCTATTCAATATATAAAAATCGAATTTTTACTTCGCTATTCAATATATAAAAATCGATTTTTTACTTCGCTATTCAATATATAAAAATCGAATTTTTACTTAGCTATTCAATATATAAAAAACGAATTTTTATTTAGCTATTCAATATATAAAAATCGAATTTTTCTACTAAAAATCAAATCTTTATACTGTTAAAAAATCAAATCTTTATACTGTTAAAAATCAAATCTTTTTACTATTAAAAATCATGGTCATATTCAAAGAAAAAAAACCAGTTTTCTTATCATTAAAGAAATCAGTTTTAAAACTAATAGAATTCAGTTTTTAGATTAAATCAACATGAGTTTTTAAATTAAATAAAAATCATAAAACTTACCTTGTTATTTTAGCCACAAAATCGAAGCTGTGGGGGGGGGGGGGGTTTCACCGTCGTCGGAGGGGGCTTCGGGTGGCTCGAGGGTGGGAGCTCGGGGAAGAAGAAGAGGGGCGGAGGTGGAGGAGGTTAGCGCGGCTACTTAGGGCAACGGTGGCAGCTGCTTGCGGGTTCGGTTGGTTTTATGGGGATTAGGGGTTCGGATGAGCGCCTAGGAGGTAGGAGAGAGGAGGCGTTGGCGAGGAGGGTCGGAGTGGGGAGGCGCGCGACCAGCTCCGGCAGCGCGTGGGTGATCGAGTCGAGGAAGCGAGGCGTCGGGGGTTTTCTGAAAAGGGGCCAATTGTCGATCGAGAGAATGGATTGGGGTGGGGGTTATATATAAAAAGGTTTTATTTAATTTAATTTAATTTATTATTCCTAGAAAAGTTGATTTTTATTTCGAACTCAAAATCGAACCCACCGACCGTCGTCCATAGCGTATTACCCCCATTCCGAACACAATGGGATATGCATCGTAAGCTGATTGATCGTTACGATCAGTTTTCATCAAAATCAACATATAACTCTATATATTGAATTTGAACGCGCATTTCAATTTACCGGGGTCACATACGAATTCGAAAAATTCCCGAAAAATATTTTCTAGCTTCGTATTGACGATACGGTCCTAACAAAACTAATCGAATTCTGAGACCGTTTGAAAAATGGCCATTTTCCAGTCGATTAAAATCAACTGAAACTGGTCAAACATGTTTTCCTTTGCCACGCTCACATATTGATTAGAAAAATTATGAAATTTGGGATGTAGCAATAATTTGACATCACAGACCCAACAAAAGTGGTTTCGTCGAAATCCGAGGTCGTTTGCAAAATGTCCATTTTTAAGGGCCTGAATTCCATAGCGACTATTCAGAATTTTCAACTGGACATATCTTTTGATCCCCGCTATGAAATTTTGATTTTTCGGATTCGCTGGAAAGATAGTCACAATTAGATCCCATTATTTTTGGTTTCACTGAAATCCGGATTGTTTTGCACCCGATACATTCAATTGAAGTTTGAAATCGAATTATCGAACTACCGCGCCATTTTCAATTCCTTTTATAAATATAAATAAATATTTATATTCTATCGTCGATCTATATAACTATATACGATTTAATTTCATTCAAAATAAATTTCTCGTCGTTTTTATTTAAAATAATTCATTTTAAATAGTCAAAATTCGCTAAAATTGCCAAAATAAAAATTTTAAACTGGCCCAGATTTTCGGGTTGTTACAATCTCCCCCATTTAAAACTTTTCGTCCCCGAAAAGGAACAAAGTCGAAAGTGGTTTGATTAATCAATTCTACGTTCGATTTGGCTTCCATTCTCCAACTTTTCAGTTTCTGAGAATTTTCAAATTCTTCAAAAATTTGGCTAACACCCTAAATTTTCGAAAAATTTCGCCATAACCTCCCCTGCACCGGGAGCCACGGGAAAATCCCGAAATTGCCATATAGGCCTTCTGATCTCAAAAAGAAAAAGAAAAGGCCAAGCGGCTAGCCAATAGGCTCATAAAATCATCATCACCCAAACAAAACAGTAAATTATGTAGTAAACATGTACCTATTTGTCGGGAAAACAAATTTTATTCTCTGCTCTAGCCTCCTTGCTATGACCTGTTCAATGTAAGTACATGTATATGCAAGATAACGCAACTAATTTTCAATACAGTTCAATATTTGGTTCAATTTGGCTATATAATACAAATTTTAATTAATCAACCAATAATCAACAACACAACCATCAATCAATTAGTTGATTAGCTTTTGAAATTCATAACTTTGATACATAGTCAAAAATCAAATTTTTGATGCCAAATCACAACAATAGGCCCTATCTAATTTCTGGTTCTCACACCAGTCAATAGGAAATATATAGATATTACACGTTCGTCACTCGAATATAAATTCTGATGATGATATATCAATCATCAGAATCACCCCCGGTCGAAGAGAGTGTAATTCTATATCTATCCAGTATATTAAAACTTGAAATACACGTTTGCAAGACGTATATGCAAAATCTTTATATACTGGACTGTCCTAATCAATATAAAATAAATATTAAAATACGTATACAACGATTTAAAATTTCAAAACAAAAATTGTTCCCATTTTAAAAATATACTCTTCACACTCGTTCTAGGATACTACTGATCCTATCTCTAACGAGTCATTCTCATTGGATATTACTAATCCAATATCTGATGAATTCTTTCGTATGGTTCTAATGTGTCTTGTTCTCTAAGCTTTGTAAACCAAAGCTCTGATACCAACTGTGACGGAAAGGAATTTCGCTTGATCCGAATCAGTCGCTAAACCGATCTAGACCGTTCGAAATGCCTGATTGTTTTGAGAACACGACAAAATAGAACGCAGACGGGAGAACATTTCATTGTATATTACAACAATGCATTAGATTACAAGAATATACAGAGTACAAATGAATATTACACAGAAATATCAGAGATTTAAATTACATTTAAATACATCGCAGCGGAAAATAATACAATACACAACTAGAAGAGATATACGGATACAAAGCTTTCCGGATATCATTCCAGCTGTAAACCAGGATCCTGTGAATATAAATCTGCAAAACCAAAACTACTAGCTGCCCGTGTCAAAATAAGGGCACCCAGAGTTTAGGTTAAAACAATAAACTCCAGGTCAGTCACGTGACTGGTGTGAGAACTAAAACAGTTATTAATTCTTTATTTTAAAGTTAGGTAAATTAAGGGACCACGCCGTATAACACGGAACGGGTTTCCTCCCAAGAATACCAGTGCATAAAACGAACAGCGCAATGCTAAATAGAGAAAAATGAAGCTGTTATAAGACCCAGGTCCTATCACACAATGCAACGCAAGCCGGGGGATAGGGTTTTCCCTTATAACAGCCAAAGAATGCTTGATACGTTTTAAAACAAATCATTTGATACTATTGTCAGTGCATAGTGTATAAAACAACTTCAAATCATAAGTATCAATCATAGGCGGCATGAGCGTCCCATGCCACTATGTCGCCATATATAGGTTTACAAATAAAACCGCAAAGTTACGTATTTGGAAATTGGATTTCCATCTATGAACCGAGGCTAGGGATCGTCCTCTACCGATTCGAGACTGTCTAGCCCGAGTCTCAGGATCAGAGCTCGAGTGACCCTTGGAGCGACAGGGCCGGTCCACCGATGTGGATTAAAATGCCTGAACACTACGTCTCCCTGCCCTTTGGGGCGTAAATGAGCCAACGAATGACTCCATCGGACCCGGATCGTCCGATCAAACCGAGGCGCCTCGCAACAGCAACAACCACACATGTGAAAAGTATATAAATGTCAGGGCTGGTAGGTCACTGACACCACCCTAGCTAGAAAGAAACGCATGCCCTCCCTGAGGTCCTCTCCCGTTTTTGGTTCACAACCGGGGTGCGAAACTCGCGAAGTAAACGTTACACAAAGCTACGCCACAAAGGCCGTGCTTTGATCATCAACCACAAGACTTTGCTTTTCAACAGAAGCCTCGATCAATTGCCACTTAGGCATGCCACACAGGCAATTTACTCCATGCGTTTGATATCCATCAGTATATAACCCCTGAGCTCGTACGTCTCAGAGAAGGGCGTTAAGCAAGAAAATAAATTCTCCGCCGCGAAACAGATATATATTTAATAGAGATCAATCACACGGACTAAAATCCAATGTCAGACACACAGTTCATTTACAAGTCCGTTCTGGGTCTGAACGAAACCGGAGGCACCTGGTACCCCGCATATCCATCGATCTCCAAGTACGTCTGGACGATCACCAACTGTTTCCATCTTCTTGGGTGTACAGCCCAATCAAGATCATCAGTAATCACCCAAACGACGTGAAGACTTCCGGTCTTCGACCACCGTCTTCATCTTCGACTTATCGTCGTATCAGTTATTCAGAATGGGATAGACCCGGTCTTTCCGAATAACCCGCGTATATTTTAAATAAGTGTTACACAAACACAACATATGCCTCATTCCAATTCATTAGTCACTAACCGTAAATTAATCAAGAGAATAATTCCCCAAATATTAACCCCGAAGGCCGAAACCAACATCAGATCAATATCCAGAAAACCATTCTGCTTGGCTAACCAAACGTTAGTTTCTAAATTTTACATTCATAGGGAAAGGTTCCCATTAATTTTATCAAAGATAAATCCCTTGAATTTATTCTTTAATCTTCTTTTGAATTTTGATTCAACTAGTCGGGATTAAAGAACCTTACCGAAGTAATCATTTGTTTTAATTTCCCAATCCCAACCTATTCATCCCATGAAGTAAAACTGGTAATACTTCATATCTAACACCACGGTGTTATCGGTAAATTCAATTACCATTTCACGTTCAAATCAAACTAAAGATTTGACTATCGACTGGAGTAAAACTGGTGATACTCCATTCTCGATTATTTCAATCTAATTAAAGATTCATTAAAACTCCACTTAGTTTTAATCTTTAACTGGGTTAAAGAATCAGTGTCATTTAAAACACAGTTCACGATAAACCCAAAAATCAATATCAATTCAATTCCAATTAAATATTATTTAATTGGCACACTTCATTAAATCTAAATAAAAAGATTTAATCTTTTCTCAACTGGGTTCAAGAACAGTGTTAGTGAAGACACCATTCACGACAAACCCAAATCACATTTGATATTCAATACAAGGCTCTGAATAGAAAATATATCGGCTTATATTCAATATCAAATTCTACGATTAACAAATGTCGTATTGGAAATAACGATATAAATATATATATATCTTTCAAATTTCCATAACAACATCTGTATAATCACGAATTCCAACATCGAAATATTCCGAAGACAATTTCGATTCAAATCCACTCCAATGCAATCATTGGAAATTCTGGTTATTTTTAAAACCCTTTTCAAATTCAATTTATTTATTTAAAAAAATAAATAGAATTATAATTCTAGTTCAAAACTAGTTCATTTCGATAAAAATCTATTTTTATCTTTTCAAATATGGAGTTTTTCATCCCAATTCTTCACAAATCATTTATTATGATTTTAGACAAATTATTGGTTTTTTAATAATTTTATCAAGACCCGTACAGTCGATTTCCATCAACGGCCATCGAACTGCACTTACAGCGACCTTTTCCAAATTTGATTTGGACATAATTCCAAATCCAACCGTTAGATTTCAAATTTCAAATATCCATTAGAAAGCTCTTTTCGATCCAACGGTTCCGGTTTTAGGAGAATCTGACGGTCGGATCTCCCGCAATATCCGTTCGAAGTCAATGGTCGAAATTCGGGAACTACCGCGACGCAGCGCGTTCTATTCAGACCATTATATTATATATATAATATATACTTCGTCGATTTCAATTCAAAACGTGCTTTATAAATCGTTTTAAATTCTTTTTCAAAACGGTTTATACTTCATATTCAATTTCAAATCAAAATTGAATATTCCAATATAAATTCGTTTTAAATTCATTTCAAATCGATTTCAATTCAATTTCAATTCGAATTCATTCCTATTCAATTTCAATTTGAATTCACTTCTATTTATATTCAATTTCTATTCAAATTTCTATTCTTTTCGAAAAAATCAGATTTTGAAATCACTTTCGTTATTCATTCTAAAATGAATAAAATCGATATAAATATCGTTCATGTCAAAATGGCGTCAATCTAACCAACACGGCTTCATGTGTTTCTATTTTCAAATATTCTATTTCAAATGTTTCTATTTCAAATACTTTTATTTCAAATATTTCTCTTCAAATATTTCTATTTCAAATATTTTTCTTCAAAATTTTCTATTTCGAAACTGGAATGAGGCCCAATCAATTACCATATAATGTTAATTATATGGATTTTCTACAACACATGCATATATCAACAACGATGAATAATCAACCATCATCCAAAGTGCATTCTACACTGTATAAGCATCAAATATAAATATTCAACGCTTATAACAGTCTGTCAATCAATCGATCGACATACAACTAAACAATCGGGATTAGTGTACTTTAAATATCATCCCAATACCCGTGTGGGGTTTCAAACAATCAAACACAGATTTTATTTGTGCAGTTGGGCGATGTGTAAAATTTATCGTCCCAATCAATGTCCTTCAAATAGGTGTACATAAACAAACCGTCCGGTTTGTAAATGAATATTTATTTATTCACATTCACGTTAAAAATTATATTTTTAACGATCAAACTATTTTATTTAACCTATGAATATTCTATTCGGTTCATTTATTAAATAAAATGTTATCTTTATTTTTCTAACTTATTTTTAGAAAATTTCGGCGGCATAACGGCACGATACTAGAAATGGGACAAGGCCTAGCCTTATCCCCGGTCTAGTGAAGGCCCACGCCATTCACACATCAATCAAATCAATTTCATTTCACCAAACAATTCAATTCAAAACCAAATAATCTAACCAACTACACAACCAAACAATTAAACAAACAAGCCATCCATGGTCTGTGGATGACGGGTGTCGGGTGCTACTAAACACCGTCTGCATCCTAGTATATATATAACTAGAAAAAGAAATTGAAGAGTGAGAAGTTCTCACAGATTAGCTAATCCAATCCCACGGCTCTTCTTATGTAGGAATCTCCGTCGTTCTCGCCTCTTGTCACTTTTCACTGCCCGTATTCTCTACATATATAAAAATCACATTTTTACTTTGCTATTCGACATATAAAAATCATATTTTTACTTCGCTATTCAATATATAAAAATCATATTTTTACTTCGCTATTCAATATATAAAAATCGAATTTTTACTATGCTATTCAATATATAAAAACCGAATTTTTACTTCTCTATTCAATATATAAAAATCGAATTTTTACTTCGCTATTCAATATATAAAAGTCGAATTTTTACTTAGCTATTCAATATATAAAAATCGAATTTTTATTTAGCTATTCAATATATAAAAATCGAATTTTTATTTAGCTATTCAATATATAAAAATCGAATTTTTACTACTAAAAATCAAATCTTTATTGTAAGGACCCGTTACTTCCCCGTGAAGGAAAGAGCGGATACTTTGAGAACAACACACAAATGAACGCAGACGGAAGAACATTTCATTGTTATTACAACAATTCCATCAGATACAAGAATATACAGAGTATAAATGAATACATTACATTCGATAAATATTAGAGATTACAATAAATTACATAGCAGCGGAATATAATACAAAGCACAACTGAAGGTGAAATACGGATACAGAGCTTTCCGGATATCATTCCAGCTGTAAACCAGGGTCC
Organism: Allium sativum; assembly: GCA_030737875.1. Classification (NCBI taxonomy): domain Eukaryota; kingdom Viridiplantae; phylum Streptophyta; class Magnoliopsida; order Asparagales; family Amaryllidaceae; genus Allium; species Allium sativum. The sequence continues at coordinate 602,312,546 of CM060926.1, read as the reverse complement.
TGTGAATATAAATCTGCAAAACCAAAACTACTAGCTGCCCGTGCGGAAAATAGGGGCACCCAGAGTTTAGGTTAAAACAATAAACTCCAGGTCAGTCATGTGACTGGTGTGAGAACTAAAACAGTTATTAAAACTTTATTTTAAAAGAGAGTAATTCAAGGGACCACGCCGTATAACACGGAATGGGTTTCCTCCCAAGAATACCAGTGCATAGAATAAACAGCGCAATGCTTTTTCGAAAAATGAAGCTATTATAAGACCCAGGTCCCATCACACAATGCAACGCAAGCCGGAGGATAGGGTTTTACCTTATAACAGCCAAACATGCTTGGTACGTTTAAAACAAATCATTTGATACTATAATAAGTGTATAGTGTCAAAACAATTTTCAATCATAAATATAAATCATAGACGGCATGAGTGCCCCATCCCACTATGTTGCCATACTAGGCTCTACAAATAAAGCCGAAATACACGTATTGGAAATTGGATTTCCGCCATGAGTCGAGGCAAGGGGCAAGCTCCTCTCCGCGTTCGAGACACTCTAGCAAATGTCCCAGGGTTACGCACTCTGGGCAACCCCTGGATCTTCAGGGCTGGTCCTCACTTACGTTAGAGGATTGGAAATTCCTGAACACACGTTTCCCGGTCCTTACAGACCTATAATCGAGGCGCCTCGCATTCCAACAACCACATAGGTGAAAAGTATATAAATGTCAGGGCTGGTAAGTCACTGACACCACCAAAGCTAGAAAGAAACGTCGTGCTCTCCCTGCAGTCCGTATCCCGTTTTTGACTCATACCGAGGTGTGAGGCTCACGAATTCACGTTATACACAAAGCTTCCACGTAGGCGTGCTTTGATCATCAACCACAAGACTTTGCTTTTCAACAGAAGCCTTGATCATTGCATCTTAGCGTGCCACACGGGCAATTCATGCCATGCGACTGATGTCCATCGATATACAACCTCTGAGCTCGTACGTCTCAGAGAAGGGCGTTAAGCAAGAGAATAAATTCTCCGCCGCCAAACAGATGTACATTTAATAGAAATCAATCAACACAGAATAAAATCCAATGTCAGACACACAATCCATTTACAAGTCCGTTCTGGGTCTGAACGAAACCGGAGGCACTTTCCTCGTATATCCATCCATCTCCAAGTACGTCTGGACGACCACCAACTATTTCCATCCTCTTGGGTGTACTGCCCAATCAGGATCGTCAATAATTATCCAAACGATGTGAAGACTTCCGGTCTTCAACCACCGTCTTCATCTTCGACTTATCGTCGAATCGGTTATTCAGAATGGGTATAAACCCGGACTTTCCGAACAACCCGCGTATATTAAATACAAATGTTACACAAACACAACATACGCCTCATTCCAATTCATTAGTCACTAACCGCAAATTAGCAAGAGAACAATTTCCCAAACATTAACCCCGAAGGCCGAAACCAACATCAGATCAATACCCAGGAAACCATTCTTCTTAGCCAACCTACAGCTAGTTTCTAAATTCCACATTCTTAGGGAAAGGTTCCCATTAATTTTATCCAAGATAAATTCTTTAAAATTTATCCTGTAATCTTCCTTTGGATGTCGTTTCGAACCAAATTATGGTTTTCTAAACTAGTCGAGATTAGCGAACCGTAACGAAGTAATTATTTATTTTATTTCCCAATCCCAACATATTCATCCCATGAAGCAAAACTGGTAATACTCCATATCTAACTATGGTGTTATCGATAAAATTAATTACCATTTCACGTTCAAATCTAATTAAAGATTTAACTATCGCTTTGGAGCAAAACTGGCGATACTCCATTCTCGCTCATTTCTAAATTTGATAATTTAGATTATAGATTCACATTTCAATCTAATTGCAGATTCGTTAAAACTCCTTTTACTGGGTTAAAGAACAAGTGTTATTTAAAACACAGTTCACGACAAACCCAAATCACATTCTATTTATTATCTGGTTAAAGAACTAGTGTTATTTAAAACACCGTCCACGATAAACCCATTTCAAATCCAATCAAATATATTAGAAATTCCGATTATTTAAAACCCCTTTTTAAATCTAATTTATTTATTTAAAAATAATTGGGTTTTAAATTTAGTTCAAAACTAGTTCATTTCGATAAAAATCCATTTTTATCTTTTCAAATATGGAGTTTTTCACCCTAATTTTTCCCAAATCATTTATTATGATTTTACACAAATTATTGATATTTTTAATAATTTTATCAAGGCCCGTACAATCGATTTCCAACAACGGCCATCGAACTGCACCTATAACGACCTTCTTCGAATTTGATTTGGACGTATCTCCAAATCCAATCGTTAGATTTCAAATTTCTAATATTCGTTAGAAAGCTCTTTTCGATACGAACCCAACGGTTCCGGTTTTAGGAGGATCCGACGGTCGGATCTCCCGTAATGTCGGTTTGAAATAAATGGTCGAAATTCACGAACTGTCGCGGTGCGTTCTATTCAGGCCATTATATAATATATATAATATATATTTCATCGATTACTAGTTAAAACGAATTTTATAAATCGTTTTAAATTCGTTTCAAAAACATTTTCAACTTCCATTTCAAATTCAAATCAAAATTGAATTCTTCTTTATAAATTCGTTTTAAAATTCATTTCTGTTCAATTCAGATTTCAATTTGAATTCATTTCAATTCGCTTTCAATTCAATTTGAATTCGTTTTCAATTCAATTTGAATTCATTTCAATTCGCTTTCAATTCAATTTGAATTCGTTTTCAATTCAATTTGAATTCGTTTTCAATTCAATCCAATCCCAAAGTCGTTTTCTATTCGATTCAATTCAAATTGGTTTTCTATTCGATTCAATTCAAATTGGTTTTCTATTCGATTCAATTCAAATTGGTTTTCTATTCGATTCAATTCAAATTGGTTTTCTATTCGATTCAATTCAAATTGGTTTTCTATTCGATTCAATTTAAATTGGTTTTAAAATCGATATAAATATCGTTCACGTCAAAATGGCGTCAATCTAATCAACACGGCTTCATATATTCCTATTTTCAAATATTCTATTTCAAATATTTCTTTTTCAAATATTTCCTATTCAAATATTTCGTTCAACACATGACTAATCTCAACGGATGAGTACTGTCAACACATGAACCTTTATTTTATATTGATAAAGATGTAAATTTTATTATTAAAATATTTCGTTCAACACATGACTAATCTCAACGGATGAGTACTGTCAACACATGAACCTTTATTTTATATTATTCTTTATCTTCTAAATTGGAATGAGGCCCAATCAATTACCATATAAAATTAATTATATGGATTTTCATACAACACATGTATATAATAGCATTGAAAAATAATCAACCATCAACCAAAGTGCACTACACTGTATAAGCATCAAATATAGATATCTAGCGCTTATAACAGCCTGTCAATCAATCGATCGACATATTTAATCAATCAGGATGAGTGAACTTCAAATTTCATCCCAACACCCGTGTGGGGTTTCAAACAATCAAACGCATATTTTATTTGTGCAGTTGGGCGATGTGTAAAATTTATCGACCCAATCAATATCAGTCAAATTAGTGTATATAAATAAATCGGCCGATTTGTTTATAAATATTCATTTATTCATATTCACGTTAAAAATTATATTTTTAACGATATAACATTTTATTCCAACACATGAATTTCTATTATTCATTTACACAATAAAATGATATTTTTATTTTTCTAACTTATTTTAGAAAATTTCGGCGGCATAACGGCACGATACTAGAAACGGGACAAGGCCTAGCCTTATCCCCGGTCTAGTGAAGGCCCACGCCATTCACACATCAATCAAATCCATTCATTTCACCAAACAATTCAATTTCAATCAAATAATCTAGCTAATTTTATGCAACCAAACAAACAAGTCCATGGTCTGTGGACAATTGTGTCGGGTGCTACTAAACACCGTCTGCATCCTAGTATATATATATATATATATATATATATATATATATATATATATAACTGGAAAAAGAAATTGAAAGGTGAGAAATTCTCACATATAGCTATCCAATCATCTTGACTCTTCTTTTGATAGAAATCTTCATCGTTATCGCATCTTCGTCAGCTTCGTTGCCCGTAGCCACTACATATATAAAAAATCACACATTTTTATATTTTGTTGTCTTTAAAATAAAAATCACATTTTTATTCGTTCACTTTCAATCTAAAAATCATATTTTTATAATCGCTTCATACATTTAAAAATTGAATTTTCACTACGCTATTCAATATATAAAAATCGAATTTTTACTTTGTTATTCAATATGGAAAAATCAAATTTTTACTTTGTTATTCAATATATAAAAATCGAATTTTTACTTTGTTATTCAATATATAAAAATCGAATTTTTATTATCACTCCATATAGATAAAAATTCTATTTTTACAACGCTACTATATAGATAAAAATTCTATTTTTACCTCGCTATTCTCTATATAAAGATTTCGCCTTTCTGAAAATATAGATTTCGCCTTTATGAAAATATAGATTTCGCCTTTATGAAAATATATATTTCGCCTTTTCACTTTTATAACATTTTAAAAATCACATTTTTATATTTCTACACATATAAAGATGATGTTTCTAATATTCCTATCATGTAAAAATTATATTTTTAATACTTTAAAAATATAAAAATTATATTTTTAACCCTCCTATAATATAAAAATCCTATTTTTAATACTCTACCTATATAAAAATAATATTTTTATATCATCTACTATATAAAGATCATATCTTTAATTAGCTATAAGTATAAAAATCATATTTTTATACCTTTTAAAAATAATTTCAACTTATCAAAAATGGTTTCTTCCAACGATAAAAATCATTTCTTTTTACCTTAAAAAATCAAATCTTTTTCTAAGTAAAAATCTAATTCTTTTGTTTATAAAAATCAGTTTTTTTCCTATGCTATAAATATATATAAAAATTAGTTTTTTCCTAAGCTAAAATTTCAAACTCTCCATTATGTAAATCAGTTTTTATATAATCTAAAAATCATAAAAGAAAAGAAAAGGAAAGAAAAGAAAAACTTACTGTATTCGTTGAGAAAGGGGGGCGGTGCGCCGGAAGGGGGTCTGCGGTTGTCGATTCTAGGGTTCGTGGGTGGTGCGGCTAAATCGGAAGAGGGGAGGAGAAGGAGGAGAAGGCGGCGTGGTGTGGAGGAAGAAGAAGAAGAGGCCGCGGCAGCAGTGGGGGGGGGGGTCGCGAGAAGGGGGGCCCACGCCTGAAGCGGCGCGGTGGGCGATGCGCCTTCCTGGAGGCGCGGTGGTCCCGGGGAGGGCGGCGGTTCCTCCCCGCTTCGACTTCTTTTTTTTTTCCTTCTTCTGAAAAATGAAATGGGGGGGGGGGGGTGGGGGGGGGTCAGAAAGATAAAAGGGAGGGAGATTTTTTTTATATATTAATTAATTTAATTGCCTAAAGTTGACTTTTACCTACGACCTCAAAACGAGGCCCACCGCCTGTCGTCCACAGCGTTTTATCCCCATTCCGAACACAACGGGATATGTATCGCAAGCTGATTCAATTGTTACAGTCAGTTTCCGTTGAATTTACATTTAAATCTATATATTGAATTTTAAACGTACATTTCAAATTACCAGGGTCACATACTAACTAGAAAAATTCTAGAAAAATATTTTCTAGCTTCGTATTGACGATACGGTCCTAACAAAACTAGTTTCGTCGAATTCTGAGACCGTTGGAAAAATGGCCATTTTCCAGTCGATTAAAATCAACTGAAAATGGTCAAACGCGTTTTCCTATGCCACGCTCACATATTGATTCGAAAAATTATGAAATTTGAAACCTAGAAATAATTTGACACCACGGACCCAACAAAAGTGGTTTCGTCGAAATCCGAGGTCGTTTGCAAAATTTCCATTTTTAAGGGCCTGAATTCCATAGCGACTATTCAGAATTTTCAACTGGACATATCTTTTGATTCCCGCTATGAAATTTTGATTTGTCGGATTCGTTGGAAAGATATTATCAATTAGATCCTAATGTTTTTGGTTTCACTAAAATCCGGATTGTTTTGCACCCGGTACATTCAATTGAAGTTTGAAATCGAATTATCGAACTACAGCGCCATTTTCATTTCTATTTATAATTATATATAATTATTTATAATTATTCAATTCAGTTTTTAGACTAAATCAACATGAGTTTTTAAAGTAAATAAAAATCATAAAACTTACCTTGTTATTTTAGCCACAAAATCGAAGCTGTGGGGGGGGGGGGGGGGAGGGGTTTCACCGTCGTCGGAGGGGGCTTCGGGTGGCTCGAGGGTGGGCGCTCGAGGAAGAAGAAGAGGGGCGGAGGTGGAGGTTAGCGCGGCTACTTAGGGCAACGGTGGCAGCTGCTTGCGGGTTTGGGTGGTTTTATGGGGATTAGGGGTTCGGATGAGCGCCTAGGAGGGAGGAGAGAGGAGGCGTTGGCGAGGAGGGTCGGAGTGGGGAGGCGCGCGACCAGCTCCGGCAGCGCGTGGGTGATCGAGTCGAGGAAGAGAGGCGTCGGGGGTTTTCTGAAAAGGGGCCAATTGTCGATCGAGAGAATGGATTGGGGGGGGGGGGGTATATATAAAAAGGTTTTATTTAATTTAATTTATTTTATTATTCCTAGAAAAGTTGATTTTTATTTCGAACTCAAAATCGAATCCACCGACCATCGTCCATAGCGTATTACCCCCATTACGAACACAATGGGATATGCATCGTAAGCTGATTTGATCGTTACGATCAGTTTTCGTCAAAATCAACATATAACTCTATATATTGAATTTGAACGCGCATTTCAATTTACCGGGGTCACATACGAATTCGAAAAATTCCCGAAAAATATTTTCTAGCTTCGTTTGCAAAATGTCCATTTTTAAGGGCCTGAATTCCATAGCGACTATTCAGAATTTTCAACTGGACATATCTTTTGATCCCCACTATGAAATTTTGATTTTTCGGATTCGTTGGAAAGATAGTCACAATTAGATCCCATTATTTTTGGTTTCACTGAAATCCAGATTGTTTTGCACCCGGTACATTCAATTGAAGTTCGAAATCGAATTATCGAACTACCGCGCCATTTTCAATTCCTTTTATAAATATAAATAAATATTTATATTCTATCGTCGATCTATATAACTATATACGATTTAATTTCATTCAAAATAAATTTCTCGTTGTTTTTATTTAAAATAATTCATTTTAAATAGTCAAAATTCGCTAAAATTGCCAAAATAAAAATTTTAAACTGGCCCAGATTTTCGAGTTGTTACAGGCATGAGGATGATGGAGGGGTTAAGTGGAGGACATGGGTAACATGTAAGACATAACTGGTGTATACTTAACCAAAATTTAAGCATGTAAGTGGATATGAATAAGAAGGGGTTAAGTAAGAATTACTAGAGGGGACCAAGCATAGGAGGGAAGCTTGTGTCGAGAAAATGGGACCCTTTTTAGACCAGTAGCCCATTACGTATCTTTGTGAGCTCGACCCATGTCGAGGACGGGACACACATACTAGGTTCGATTGTAAGAGGTCGAAACGGGTTAGCGGTGGCAACGCAAGTCCAACGAATTTCATATGCGTGTGTGGACCCGGGCTGGTAGGTAAGACGTTGTTGCATCGTGTAGGTATAAGCCTTGCATCCTCAAGTTGTATCGGGTTGCCACTTTAGGGGAGTGATACACCCCACTGTGGGGCCAGCACGGGTATCTACGAGTTAGGGAGCCGATCGCATGGGGGTTGGTGGGTACACCTAGTGGAGATAGGAGCAGGAGGCACCTATGTAGTCAGCTAGGGGTACGTAAGACTAGTATTATGATTTACACCTAGTGGAGATAGGGGCAGGCGGCACCTATGTAGTCAGCTAGGGGTACGTAAGACTAGTATTATGATTTCTAAGTAGTGGGTGGGATCACCTTATTATATAACACGGGCTACTAGTTGGGACACTAGTAGGGGTAAGGATCCTTGTTACAGGGGAAACTAGTTGGAGTACTAGTAGGAATACAAAACATTCCATGTAAGACACTTGTAAAGATGCTAGTTAGGTGGTGCAGAGCAAGTAGATCTCACAGAAATATTTTAATGGCGAAGCAGAGGAATCTTGTTATGTTTGATAGGAATCTTATGAAATTATACTTAGTTCATCTTGAATGGGAACCTTGCGATGTTACTTGACAAAAATCACATCATGTTAACCTTAGTTATCCTGCCTATTGCTTATCTTGTCATCATGCTTATGTTTATTTTCAGTTTACTCATGCCATATTATCCTTAACTATTTTTATGCTGAAAGTCACTAGGACTTACTCAGTCTTTATGACTGACCCGTTTTGTTTCGCCTCTTTTTCTTCCGTTCACCCCCCCCCCCCCCAGGTTCGCAGGGTGGGAATACAACTTAGCTCGGACCTTATCAAGCTCCAAGGCTCTTTCATGCAAGGCTTGGATTTTTCTTGCCTATGGCTTGCTTCGCTTTATTGGGGAATACTATAACTTTTTTTTATGCTTCTTTGTTTTTGAGCAAGACAGATATTTTAACTATGTAATTGGGTATTGGAAGTTGATGGGCTCTTATTGTAAATAATCATATTTAATAAATGATTTTAAGTACTTCCACTTTACATTCCGCTGTTTTATATATGTCCGTCTTGTAATATTTCTGTTCCAGTACCCATAATGCTCCATTGAAGTTAAGGCATTCCCTTTGTGAGTGACCTTAATGGATGTGGGGTGTTACATTTGGTATCAGAGTAGAAGGTTACCAGACTGAGCAAAAGTTTTCGAAAACCTTCTGAACTAGTTTTCAAAACATTTACAAAGAAGCAAATTTTCAAGAAAATTTTGTTTTGATTAAAAGGCATATTCCCCAAAGCCATATGCACTATCTTTGGATTCCCTCTTGAAATCTCTCCTCTCTCTCTTTTCACCATAGTTTCGTAGGCATCCGACATATGTCGGAGGGCAAAGAAGTGCCCAACCTCCATCTATAGCCGCAGTAGTTCCATCTACGTCTAATCTTATTTCAAGTTGTGTAGAGTTGCCGTGCTTTGGAGGTAACTTCGAAGGACTTTTCAACAAACTATACAAGGATTTATGGCTTAATCACGAAGGAGGAAAAAGGTGAAAGGAAAGAGGCCAAAGTGAAAGAATATTGAAATCCATGACAAGAGAGAGTATCTTTAGTATGGTAAGGAGGGAGTGTAGTTAAGTATTACAGGACAGGGACAAGGGCAAAGGACAGGATCATCGAGAGGGCAATTGTATGCTCTCACTACTAGCGTACCTAAGGGAGGTGGTAATGTTACCGTTAAAGGTTTAGCTTTTCTTTTCTATCATCCCGCTAGAACTTTGTTTTTGTACATCGCATCCTTTTAATTCTGCTTCAATAGTTGAGTCTCTGCACCTTAGTACTAGCATATTGGAGGATCCCAATTTTTGTCTCAAATCCTGTTGGGGAATTGGCTCATTTATTCATGATTTGTTAGGATTTGAGAATGTCTATGCTAAGTGTTGAGTTTAGAAGGAATGCTCATGTTTTTGTGAGCTATGGGTTGATTCTAGGGATGAAGTGGTTATCCAATAAGGTTGCCATTCTCGGTTTTGAAAGGAGGGTAGTTAGACTTTTGACTTGCCTCGGTAATACCCTCGAAGTCGCGTGTAACCTTTAGGGTTCTATTAGGACTAGTTACCTAGAATATCTTGATACATTAGTTGATCCGCTCGAGTAGTGTTCGCCACTAAGGCGGATGGGCCACTTCGCTTATGGATGAGTTGTAGAGAGTCACCTAAGTAAGTACATTGGGCAAAATGGTTGACATTTGTTTATTTTCAAGAGATAACTCATCTATGTGGAATACTTTCTAGTAAGTGAACGAGATCCAAGATTTACTAGTGAATTTTGGAGAGCTTGTGTGAAACCATGAGTACGCTGTTATGTGTAAGCCGAGTATACTAAAAGGAGAATAAGTGAAAGTGGAACGAGAGGCAATAGTGAAATGATTTCAACTTATATTTTGGAGACAAGAATTAAGAAGCTATGAAATTGTGAAGTTAAAGATGGTCAAAGCACAATGGAGTTAAGCTCAAGGGAATGTGGCTTAGAAGATTGAAGACTATATTCGTGCATCATATCTCTTTTTAAGAGTATATCCTTGATCCCTCTTTTCCTGTAGAGCTTACTCGCATGCTATCTTTTGTGTATATCCTCTCGGTCCTATTCTCAATCCAATTTCTGTTGCAAACCCCATAAGGAGTATGACTCATCTGTTAGTAATGCATGTTGGAGCTTGAGGGTGTCCGTTGGTTTTATTAAACCTTTTGGGTTTTATAGGATATGGGTTGGTTTTAGGAAGGGATTTCTTGTGACCTAAAAGGAGTCCATCATGCTTAGTTTCCTAGAATCATGTATATATCGGTTGGGTTGAGAATTTCTTTGGGTGTCAGTCTGATGTTGATTTCGGTCTTCGGGGCTGGTGCTTAGTGAATTCTTCTCCTAATCAATATATATGTGATGTAGATTTCTAGCTTTGATGGACGCGGAGTTTTTACTTGCTTCTATCATTCGACTATATCTTTAGGTAGGAACAGTTGGGTGTAAACATGTGTTTGAGACATGTTATGATTGATGGTTGCAAGTGGTTGCAAGTGGTTGCTAGTGGTTGCTCGTGGATGCATATACACGCACATTAGGCACTAGATCGGCTTAGTCACCTTTCATATTGCATATGCATGAGTGTTTACACTTGTTTGTGGATGAAATTGAATGTGTTTTCATACAGATGTTGCATATGGATGGATGTTTGTGCACACATATAGTGTTTATGTGACTAGGACTATTTGCATACATGTTGGACTCATGGCACTAAACATATTTTGCATCTAGAATATCAATCAGACCTGATCATTTGCATTAGATAAGGAACATATACACACACTTTCTGCATATGTTCATATAGCATTAGAAATCCTATAAGGACAATGAATGCCTGTGATTGATGATTGAGTAGATGGATGACTGGATGGTAGGACACATCCTTCTTAACTTGAAGATTTCGGGGACGAAATCCTTTAAGGAGGGGAGAATGTAACAACCCGAATTTTAATAACATATTAAAATCATAAATCAAGGCAGAATTAAATTTTAAAATAAGAATAAGGGAAAACGGGTTGCGCCGTTGCGTTCATCTCGAAATTCTGCTTGAAAACGAGTCCGAAATTTTGTAAATCGGAGTCCGTATGACCGAGATATGGCCTCTAGAAGTTTCACGAAAAATCAGAAAACGAAAACAGATTTTCAAATTTCGAATTTAGCCCCAAACAGACTGGGCGGGAAAATTTCCCGCCCAGCCCCAGGTCGACTGGGGAGTCGACCTGGGGGTCGACCTCCTTGGTCAGGCCAGGTTGGCCTGGTGCACCTTCTTGCTCCTTTGGGTCTGTTCTGTTGGCCTGTGACGAGATTGGATGGTTCAGATCTAAACTAGGGTTAATCTAAGGGCCTAAACTAGTCCTAAATCCTATATAAACCCCCTGATGCCTAAACCCTAATTCACTACAACATGTCTAGCCACCGTTATGCTACTAATATCCCTCTTGGTCATGGTCGCCGTCTCTAATCTTCTTCTTAAGCTCTCATACGCAATCCAATACAAAGATGAAGACTTCTACAACAATTCAGGGAGATGAATCAACAACTCTACAACGTTTCTACATCGATTTCAGTTCTTAATTCACTAGCCATGCTATGTAAGTTCTAGTTACTTTTTAGATTAAAATACTTAATTTTAATATGGTTATGGAATAAAGTGTAATTGGATATAAGCATGTTTATCAATTCAGATCTATTCCTGTTTACCTTTGAACCTTGAGTTTTGAGACTTGTTCATTTCCATTCTTATGTCTAATTCATGCTCTATTCAGTCGTTGTAAATCAGTTTCTTGGATTCATGTTGATATTATTAACAAGATCTAATCTTTATGCCTATCATGACGATCTATGCTGTTTTCTCCCTGACCTTGTTTCATTGCAACTTCTACCTCCCCCTATTTATTTTCCTTTGATGAACCTAGGTCAATTTCGAACCTAGGCCTAAACTGCGATTTATGTGCGATTGGATACGGGGGAAATACTGAGATATTGCCTAGTTAGATATATGTGTGTTTGGTAGAATCGAAGGCATAATATAGAATTGGATAATTGGGTATTGCCATTAAAATGGTAATTGTAAGAATTGGGATTGGCATATGTAATTTTTGGCTAGAACTGGATATGTGTAAATTGACATAAAAATTGACATACATATAAAACGGCATGAACTGAACATATGTAGATTTGGTATGAATTAGGCACATGTAAAACTGACATGTAATCTAGAACTTGGGCATATGTTAATTAGGTGAGATTTGTAGTTGAAACACATATGATAATTTATGTCTTGAAAAGGGGCTAATATGAACACGCCTAAGTGGGTTTTGGGTAGTTGGAATGTAATAGCCTTAAAGGAGGGATGAATATAAATTGAGGTAAGTTGCCATTAATGGCATAAGATAAATTGTGGTAAAATTGGTATGATTTTGCATACCATTAATTGATGAACATAATTGAGTCAACTATGGACATCGTTAAATCAGGAATTAATTAATAATTTGAATAGGGAAAATTACTAAGACTGGGGTAAATGATTATAAGTGATAATCAATGCTTAGGACACGAGGTTGGACTCATTTGTGACATAAAGCTGCCCGGATCCGTCCGGCGAATCTAGTAGTCACAAATAGTAGCCCAATGTGAGAGGTCCTAAGCCCAAATTAAAAGCGTAACAGTTGTAAAGACACGAGGTTAGACTCTTTTATGGTGTAAGACTGCCCGGACCCGCCCGGCAAATCCAGCTACCATAAATGTCAGTCTAATGTGAGAGGTCTTTATAGGATTACGGCCTTAATGAATTAAGAAATACTTAACCAGATAAACATGTGGTGGGACATGGGGGTTAAGTGGGTGACATGTGGGTGACATGTGGAAATACGAATAGTAATACTTAAACAACATAACATGGTAATTAGACCAGTGGATAGGGTTAAGTAAACTAAGAACACTTAACCAATATGGTATGAATGGGTGGGTTAAGTAATATGATTAGGCTAATGACACTTAACCAATATGGTATGAATGGGTGGGTTAAGTAATATGACCAGGCTAATGACACTTAACTATTATGACATGAATGGTTGAGTTAAGTAAATCTTAATTAATGCCTAGGTGGAAATGATAACTTATGGAATAAAGTAAGTTAGGCGGAAAAATAGATAAGATGAGATAACTTATGTAATAAGGAAAGATGTGCTTCATTGTAGATTAAGCAATATGTAAAGACAAGAATGAATTTACAATTGAAGGCGACATAAGTTATATTATAAAAAGGAATAAAACATTGGTTAGGTTGGATAATCCTCTGAGTATCAATCTGATGTTGATTCCGGTCTTCGGGGTTGGTATTTATGGAATTATTCTCTCTCTCCAGTGTGTTTGTAAGTTAAGGGGTACTTGGTTGTAAAGATTGAATAAGAACATGTTATTGTACCATAACAGGGGTTAATGTATGAATCATAGGAATAACATGTTGCGGGCTTATTAATGGACTTAGTATAGTTCAAGTTAAGAATCGAATTAATAAGCAAGTTGAAGGCTGGTATAAATGGAAATAACCAAGTTAAATGATAAGACTGATGAGGTGGAACAAGCGCATAGTTAATGGATAGACATAGGGTCTAATGGCAGATAAAGCCAAGGCGCTTGGTTAAACCCAGACGTTGGAGGTAATATGAATGACACGTAAAAATATAACCTATAAGCACTTAACCAAGATAAAGCATGTATTAAGACATGAGGATGATGTAGGGGTTAAGTGGAGGACATGGGTAACATGTAAGACATAACTGGTGTATACTTAACCAAAATTTAAGCATTTAAGTGGACATGAATAAGAAGGGGTTAAGTAAGAATTACTAGAGGGGACCAAGCATAGGAGGGAAGCTTGTGTCGAGAAAAGGGGACCCTTTACAGACTAGTAGCCCATTACGTATCTTTGTGAGCTCGACCCATGTCGAGGACGGGGCATGCATACTGGGTTTGATTGTAAGAGATCAAAACGGGTTAGCGGTGGCAACGCAAGTCCAACGGGTTTCATATGCGTGTGTTGACCCGGGCTGGTAGGTAAGACGTTGTTGCATCGTGTAGGTATAAGCCGTGCATCCTCAAGTTGTATCGGGTTGCCACTTTAGGGGAGTGATACACCCCACTATGAGGCCAGCACGAGTATCTACGAGTTAGGGATCCGAACGCATGGGGGTTGGTGGGTACACCTAGTGGAGATAGGGGCAGGCGGCACTTATGTAGTCAGCCAGGGGTACGTAAGACTAGTATTATGATTTACACCTAGTGGAGATAGGGGCAGGCGGCACCTATGTAGTCAGCTAGGGGTACGTAAGACTAGTATTATGATTTCTAAGTAGTAGGTGGGATCACCTTATTATATAACTCGGGCTACTAGTTGGGACACTAGTAGGGGGTAAGGATCCTTGTTACAGGGGAAACTAGTTGGAGTACTAGTAGGAATACGAAAAATTCCATGTAAGACACTTGTAAAGATGCTAGTTAGGTGGTGTAGAGCAAGTAGATCTCATAGAAATATTTTAATGGCGAAGCAGAGGAATATTGTTATGTTTGATAGGAATCTTATGAAATTATACTTAGTTCATCTTGAATGGGAACCTTGCGATGTTACTTGACAAAAATCACATCATGTTAACCTTAGTTATCCTGCCTATTGCTTATCTTGTCATCATGCTTATGTTTACTTTCAGTTTACTCATGCCATATTATCCTTAACTATTTTTATGCTGAAAGTCACTAGGACTTACTCAGTCTTTATGACTGACCCGTTTTGTTTCGCCTCTTTTTCTTCCGTTCCCCCCCCCCCCCAGGTTCGCAGGGTGGGAATACAGCTTAGCTCGGACCTTATCAAGCTCCAAGGCTCTTTCATGCAAGGCTTGGATTTTTCTTGCCTATGGCTTGCTTCGCTTTATTGAGGAATACTATAACTTATTTTTATGCTTCTTTGTTTTTGAGCAAGACAGATATTTTAACTATGTAATTGGGTATTGGAAGTTGATGGGCTCTTATTGTAAACAATCATATTTAATAAATGATTTTAAGTACTTCCACTTTACTTTCCGCTATTTTATATATGTCTATCTTGTAATATTTCTGTTCTAGTACCCATAATGCTCCATTGAAGTTAAGGCATTCCCTTTGTGAGTGACCTTAATGGATGTGGGGTGTTACAATATGCCTCGATGCACGAAAATACTAAAAAAAATATATGTTATTTATTGATGTTCACCTCGTATGCAGTAATCTTTGAATTAATTATCAAAAGGTTTGTAGTAGGTTTTGTAAAACAAATTAATATGAAAAAACAACTTAGATGTTTTCTTTGGTAGCAGAATATCATTAATCAGAAGATACACTAAATGTACGAAAATTCCAGGACATAAGACCATTGACAAACTTTCACCAATAAATGTTCCACATGTTGTTCGATTAAGTCTGCAAATTTCATCATAATTAAATTGTTCTCCTAATTAATAATGATTATGGAAAGTTCATGGTACACATTATTTTCTTGGTGGTTGTAGGAAATATATGATTTAATCATAAAAGTCTTCTTTATTTAGTCTAATTTCATTTGAATAGAAGAGAAAGTTACACAACTAGACATACGACTACTGCCGTGATCAAAAATTTCCCTTGTTGCTCTTATAGTGATATCTACATCCTCTTTTTTACCTTATACAATGCTATCTATGGCATTGCTTGTGTGTGGGTCCCTCATCTCGAACATCTTCCCTTTAATGCATTACTTCACTTGATAGGAAAATAAACTTTGCAAAAATTTCATGCTATTATTTCCCTCATTCCTATCTTGCAGTTTACAAATTAAAAAAGACAAATTATTAACATTTAATTTAAGGTGAAGAATGATTACGGACCTTTGAAGATATTAATCTAACACTGCTAACAAGAAATAACCAACTCTTAAACTCTTTCTCTATAAGAAAATGAGCGAAAGTAATTTTCTTTTCTGAAATGAATAATGCTTTTAGATAGTACATTTATGTACATATTTATAACAGCCGATGGGCTGGAATGTAATAAAACTGAACATTGGGCTAAGCCCACTTATGTTGTACTGAAAAGTAATGTAAACGGGATGTAAGTGTATTTGTGTATTACTCTTTATAACCCCCCCCCCACAAACCCTATCATCTCGGCTAGGGTTTGAGATTGAAAATGGTGGCCAACATAAAAAAAGGAAATTACCAAATCATCTTTCTCAGCAATCTTCTTCAATTCATACATCGTTCTCTCCCTCTTTGTGTCTTCTCTTCCAAGTCTTGACTTTGGCTTGAGCTAGCGCTTTCTCTGTTTTGTTATCAGCTGCCGGTTTGGTCTCCTTGACTTCAGATATGATGAATTGATCGAGAATTTTGTGAGATTTAGATAAAGCTTGAGACTTTGTGCCTGAATCGATGTCAATGCTTGTGGATTTACCAGATCTGTCATTTAGGGCTTGCTCTCTGCTTCCGTTGTTTTGAGATTTAAGATTTGTGATACACACAGCTTGTCTCTCAGTGACTCAAATCTAGGCCTTGACAGTGGTTTGGTCAGAATGTCTGCTGCCTGGTAAGTGGAAGGTATGTGACTAACTTGAAGCTTCTCTTTTTGAACTAATTCCCTAACGAAGTAAATATCCATTTCTAAATGCTTAGTTCTTGAGTGTAGAACAGGATTAGCTGTTAATGCTATAGCACTCATGTTATCACACCATACGTTTACCTTTGCACTTGAGTTAATTTTTAGTTCACTTAGGAGTGATTGAATACACATGATTTCTGCTGTAGCACTTGCAATGCTACGATATTCTGCTTCTGTACTCGACCTTGAAATAGTATTTTGTTTCTTTGCACACCATGATATAGGATTCTTTCCTAAATATATAAAGTAACCACTTATAGATTTTCTGTCATCATAGTCATTTGCCCAGTCATCGTCTGCATAGGCATTAATATCTAAGTTGTTGCAAGTCCTCAAAATTAAGCCCTAATTAATGGTGCCTCTTAAGTACCTTAGAATCCTTTTTACTGCCTTCCAATGGTCACTAAGAGGTCTTTGCATGAATTGACTTGCCTTGTTGACACTATAGGATATGTCTGGTCTGGTTATTGTCACATATTGTTGAGCTCCAACGATACTACTGTACAATTTTTCATTGCATGTGGGTTCTCCTTTCTCCTTACTTAAGTAAGCATTAGTTATCATTGGAGTAGGTAAGGGATTAGCCTTGTCCACATTTAATCTTGATAGAATTTATGCAATGTATTTCTTTTGACTCAACTGAAGCTCATTGTTGTTTCTGTTATCTTCAATTCCTAGAAAGTAGGACAGTTCACCCAGATCCTTGACTGAAAATTCATTGTTTAAGAGATTGGTGATAGATTTGATTTCAGCTTCGCAGTTGCCTGTGATTATGAAATCATCCACATATATCAACACGTAGGTCACTGTGTCATTAGTGAACTTTGTGAATAGAGAATTGTCTGATCTTGTAGGATTGTATCCAAACTTTGACAGTGTTGTCTTTAGCTTATTGAACCATACACGTGGTGCTTGTTTCAGCCCATAGATAGCCTTGTTTAGTTTGCACACCATTTTTTCATTTGTTTTCTCTTTAAGCCCTGGTGGTAGCTCCATATAAACTTCCTCCTGTAATTCACCATTCAAAAAAGCATTACAAGTTGCTTGATGGTCCAATTTCTGTGTAGGGCTATAGTTAATATAATTCTGATTGTGGTAGGCTTCACAACTGGTGAGAATGTTTCACTGAAGTCAATTCCCCACTGTTGTGAATATCCTTTTGCCACTAACCTAGCCTTGTATTTAGAAATTGTACCATCAGCATGTCTTTTAATTCTATATGTCCATCTACACCCAATAATATTTTTGTTTTCGGGTGGTTGAACAAGAGACCAAGTTTGTTTTTTATTTAGAGCATCTAATTCTTCATTCATGGCTGATATCCACTTATCATTCAACTTGGCTTGTTGATAAGTGGATGGTTCAATTTCATTGGATTCAGTACAGAAATTTTTTAGTTAATATACCACTTTTTACCCTTGTCATCATATGATGTTGATTTTTAGTTTGAGCTTCTTCCCTGTTTTCTTCTGGCTGAATGTTTTCATGATCACTGTCTTCATCTTGTGTTGCACTATTGTGTGAAGAATCATCACTGTTGCCATTTGTGCTGTCTTCATCTTCATTCATGGTATTTGCTCTAGAGTTTGAATGCTGTGGTGTATTTGTAGTGTGTGTACTTTGTGTATGTGTTATACCATTGTTAAAGTGTTGCACATGTACAGTTTCACTAGTTTGTTCAGGAAATATAGGAACTGAAACTCTTGGGTTATAAATTTTATTTGTAGTTTTGCATGTGTCACTTTTAAATGGAAACACTTTTTCATTAAAGATGACATGTCTGGATATATAAAATTTTCCATTGTTACTCAGTCACTTGTAACCTTTCTGATTTGTAGTATAACCAAGAAAAGTACATGGAATTGATCTATCGTCAAGTTTATGCTTGTTAAATGGTCTGATATAAGGAAAACACAAACATCCAAATACTTTCAGACCATTATAATTGGGCTTAATTTGACTCAAAACCTCAATGGGACATTTTAAATCAAGCACTTTTGTAGGTAATCTATTAATAAGATGTACAGCTGTTGCAAATGCATCAGGCCAGAATTTTAATGGCATTGATGCATGTGCTAACGTTGTAAGCCCAGTTTCAACAACATGTCTGTGTTTTCTCTCAATTAATCCATTTTGTTCAGAAGTGTGAGGACATGTCAGTCTATGTGTTATACCTTTTTTGCAAAAGTAATTTTTTAATTGTAGAAATTCCTTACCACCATCACTTTGCACTGTCTTGACTTTGTAACTTAACTGATTTTCAACACTAGATATAAACTGCATTACTATGTTACAAGTGTCAGATTTTGATTTCATGAAATAAATCCAAACATATCTTGAATGAGCATCAATAAATGAAATATAGTAGTTGTACCCATAGTCAGTATTAATTGGTGTTGGACCCCAAAGATCAACAACAATTAGTTCTAATGGGTGTATATATTTAGTTTCAGAATTTGGGAACGGTAATTTGTGGCTTTTTCCCATTTGACAGTATGTACACACATAATCATTTGGCATATCAACATAAATATCATTGTTATTTAAAATTTCTTTCATAAGTTCTGAACTTAGATGTCCAAGCTTATAATGCCACAGATCAAATATCATGCATTCATTACTACTGCCTAATTCAGCCACATTACAACAATTGCTTTTAAAATCAGTGTTCCTGAGATTTTCAGAATCAAACTTGTACACGCCGTTTTGTTCTCTACCCTGCAATAAAATGTTCATAGTCAGCATGTCCCTAACTACACAGTGATTTGGGTAAAATTCAAATGACATTTTATTATCTTTGGCACACTGTGACACACTGATTAAGTTTTTTCTTATGTGTGGTGCACATAGAAAGTTGTTTAGATAAATCTGTTTAGCACCCTTAATTCTAGCATGTCCAGTGTATGAAATAACTATTGAGTTTCCATTCCCATAATTAGAGTTTGTTTACCTTTGTATTCTCGATTGCCAAGATTCATATTATTTAGATTGTTTGTAACATGATGCGTAGCCGCTGAATCTGGGTACCACGATTCATCTTGAATATCATCTATAGTAGTAGAATTTGAAGTAGATTCTTGATTGTTTTTTATATCTGCTTGACTGTTGACCATGTTAGCCGTAGGATTGCTGTACTTATTGCTGTTATTTCCTTGTTGGCTGACATTGAAACTGTTATCAAATTTGAAATAACATTTGTTGGCTGTGTGTCCAATTCTTTCACAAATCTGGCACTTGGGTCTGTTGTTAGGGTTCCACCTACCAGCTCTTCCTCCTCCCCTATTTGACTGGCCTCCCCTTGGGTAAGTGTTTTGATTTCTTGTATTCTGTTGGTTTTTGTTCTTGCCAGTTGTAGTATAATTGACAGAGGGGTCAATAACTTGATCCTTCTTTTGCATTAATCTTCCTTCATGAGCCAGTAGCATAGAATACACGCTTTGTAGTGAGGGAGTGGGTTCAATAGATGTTATAAATGCAACAACAACTTCATACTCTTCTTTTAATCCCCCAACAATATACAACACTTGTTCTTTTTCTTCAATTCTGTTTCCAGTACATGCAAGTTGATCACACAAGTTTTTCACCTTCATAAGATATTCATTCATACTGGAATTTTCCTTCTTTATTGACTGTAGTTGCTTTTTGTAATATAATACCCTTGCTGAAGATTGACTTGTGAATGATCTTTCTAATGCTGTCCATACATCATGAGATGTCTTGCTGCCAATTAGTTGTGGCATGATAGATGAACTCACTGTTGACATTAACCAGACACTAACAAGATTGTCTTGCCTTTGATATGATGTGTGTTCTTGATTTGGAGTTAGACTATTGTCATTACCTCTGTTATATTTGGGTCGAACTGCTTTTGTTCCATAGAGATAATCTTCCAATCCATAATCTTTTGCAGCTGTTTCTACTTGCAGCTTCCACAGGAGATAGTTTGATTCATCCAATTGTATTGATACAATATGATTTTGCGGCTTGATGATGGATTTGATGAGATCTTCAGTGCTTTCAGCACTTGTCTGATTGGATCATGCAGAGGATCTTGGTGAATTTGGAGGGTTGGTTTCAACCATGATTCACTGATGGATAGAGAACAGTTGCGCAGGAAAAGAAAATCACGTAAAAATCTTTAAAACTTCTTTTCTTGAATTAGAATCTCTTGAGAGATTCCTTCAATTTGGATTTTAAAGCAACCAGAATTGCTGAACTGATTGGCAATCTAGGATGGCTTTTATCTTCAGATGGTTGGACTTTTTCAAGGTTTTTGATCGATATTGAGTTTTTTGTGATTCTTTATTGCCAAGCTGAGTTGCTGAAAGTTGCTGCAGCCACCAGAGGTTGACGAGGCACGGTTTTTAGGATCTCAGCCTCAACTCTCAAATGAAGAGATGAAAATCTTGGATGAGAGGCATCCAAGTGATGAAAATTTCCCGATGGATGATCTATCTTTTGATAGATTTATAGAGAAATACAGTTTTGGATCTTTTCTTGATGCGTCAGCACACTTTTGGTAGCTCCGATACCATATAAGAAAATGAGCTAAAGTAATTTTCTTTTCTGTAATGAATAATGTTTTTAGATAGTTCGTTTATGTACATATTTATAACAGCCGATGGGCTAGAATGTAATAAAACTGAACATTGGGCTAAGCCCACTTATGTTGTACTAAAAAGTAATGTAAACGGGATATAAGAGTATTTGTGTATTACTCTTTATATTCTCCAAGCCTTAATATATGTTAAAGTCAATGTAGAAGAACTGGAAGTTGTATTAAACAAATTATTTAGTATATGTTAAATCAAATTCAGATGTGATACTTTCATATTACAAATTTCATGTTTTCCTAGGAGGTTGCTGCACAAGCTACGTCTGTTGTTAGTATTTTTGTTGTTGATGTGGTTGTAGCAGTCTATGTTGTTTCTTTGGTTGTTTCAAAAAAAAAAAAAATGGAGCTTGGTATCTACCCACCAAAAGAAATTGCAATTAAAATTAGTTAAGAGTAAAAAATATACCAGATATGAAAATATATAAATGACCTATCCCAACAAATTCTTATTTAGGTTATTGAAAGAGATTGTGATTGAGATCATTGAGACATGATGCATTGTTTTTAAACTGTAGGGGAAAAAATATTGAGTGAGAGCAGCTTTTACCTGTAAAATAAAATTGAGTAAAAAAATAAAATAAAATCATGGGAATTCTAAGTCTAAAATTTACACTATATCTGTCTGAATTGTATTTTACATTGTTGGAACTATCCTACAAATATATTAATTTGAAGTTCAGGGTCTCGCAGTTGTAAGATAGAAAATAAAGATGCAAGATTCATTTAAAACATAGTTATATTAATCAAACTGTTCAAATATTATTTATATAACATCATTATGGTAATGATAAGATCAAATCTACATCATAATGGGAATACCTATGTAAGAAAATGCAATAATTTTGTTGGATAATACATATACAAGGAAAATCAATTATGTCACCCCTTTAATTATATAGATCACCGAGGAAAATTACGGCTCCATCATTTTGGATTTATCCCTTCTGAATTTACCATATTCAATAATGAAATAACATGAGCACTTTTAGATAATTTTGAATTGGAGAACTTAATCCCATCACCTGATTGTGTTAACCCTTCACATTTAATTATTTTCTTTAAAGACAAGGGCAGCATAGATAAAGGGTTGCTTGCATGAGATGAAGTCTCTAGAAAAAATAGGCTCCAACATCCATTACAATAGCTTCAGTAGAGATGACCTTCGTCCCTTCAAATCAACCGATAGAACATTATTATAGTTTATATGGTCCATATCATAGGTAATGTATTCAAACTACAAACTGTACAACAATTGCGTTGAGAATCTTGTGACGATCCCAAAACCCCGTGACACGGTGTTAAGGATAAACATTGGAATATAACACATTAATCATCATTAGCAGATCACAGATAATAGCATAAACAGATATTAGAATAATTTACACAAATATGATAGCGGAATCATATAGATATCATCACATCAGAGAAGCACAGTACAGGATACAACTTAATGCATAATGATACATAGTCAGTCACCATCGCCTGAGGCGGAATCATACATAAAGAGTACACAAAATAAATACCAACCTACATCGCCGATGGCGGAATCATAATATAGATACAATAATGGCGGAGAAAATCCAAGTCAGCACGGTGTAGTCAAGCCTCGCCATGAGCCAAAAGGTGCGTCAGAAACCTGTAACTAGGCTGCCCGTGTGAAAATGAGGGCACCCGAGTTTGCAAGGTGAAACAAACTACGAGTCAGTCATGGGACTGGTATGAGAAATCTACTTAACTTATTAACAACAATAATAAGGCAAATCAAAGGTCCACGCCACTTTCGCGGAACGGGTTTACTCCAATGAGTGCTAGTGCATGAAATAAAGTAAATGATTAAATCATCGCAATGCTTTTTATAAAATGAAGCCATTATACGACTCAGGTCCCATCACACAATGCAACGCAAGCCGGAGGATAGAGTTTTTACCTTATAATGGCCAAAAATGCTTCATACGAATTAAACAAAAGTGTTTGGTATTATTACTAGTGCATATATGTTTCAAAAGCGATTTCAATCATAAATATCAATCATAGGCGGCATAAATGACCCATAACACTATGTCGCCATACTAGTAATACAATCACGTCCGCATATTTCGTATTGGAAATTGGGTTCCTTCATGAGTCGAGGCAAGGGGCAAGCTCCTCTCCGTTCGAGACACTCTAGCAAATGTCCCAGGACCCCACTATGATCCTTGGAATCGGCTGGGCCGGTCCTCTCTTACTTTTGTGGATTGGCAATTCCTGAACACACGTTTCCCGGTCCTTACAGACCTATAATCGAGGCGCCTCGCATTCCAATAACCACACAGGTGAAAAGTATATATAATGTCAGAGATGGTAGGTCACTGACACCACCATAGCTAGAAAGAAACGTCGTGCACTCCCAGCGGTCCGTCTCCCGTTTTTGACTCATACCGAGGTGTGAGGCTCGCGAATTCACGTCATACACAAAGCTACGTCACACAGACCATGCTTTGATCATCAACTACAAGACTTTTCTTTGCAACAGAAGCCTTGATCATATGCCACTTAGGCGTGCCACACAGGCAATCTACTCCATGCGACTGATTTCTGTTAATACATAATCTCTGAGCTCGTACGTCTCAAAGAAGGGCGTTAAGCAAGAGAATAAATTCTCCGCCGCCAAACAGATATATATTTAACAGAGATCAATCAGCATAGAACAAAATCCAATGTCAGACACACAGTCCATTTACAAGTCCGTTCTGGGTCCGAACGAAACCGGAGGCACCAATTCCTCGCATATCTGTACCATCAACAGTATGTTTGGATGGCTACTACTTCAACTCCTTCATGGTAGCTACTCCAATCACGAGCATCAGTAACGCCCATCCATCCAATGTGAAGATCGTCGGTCTTCCACCATCTTCGACTCTTCGACTTCTCAACGTTGATCGATTATTTGAAATGAGATGAACTCGGCCTTTTCAAATAACCCACGCATATTTAGATTTTCAAATCAATTTATCACATGGTTGGGCTATTCAACATTCACGTTTTAGTTCTTTAGTTATAATTTCCATGTTAAATACATTCAACCATCACATATCAAGCAAACACAACAAAATTGGTTTATTTCCGCTCTATATCGTCTATAGTATTTTATAACGATATATCGGCATTTTTATTTAATTTAAAACGACCCTATTTAATTAAACGACGTTTCTGGTCGTGTCGATGCACTGGCGCTGCTTTTCACTAATTTTGTTTTACACATATCTGGAAATCTAACCATTGGATCTTCACAAATTTTATATCATTTGAAAGATCATTTCAAAACGAATCCAACGGTTTCAGTTTTGGGAAAATCCGACGGTCGGATCTTCCACACTAGCCATTTGAAGTTACGATTTCAATTTACGAACTGCAGCGTCGTTATTCGATTTAATTTGATTATATATATAGATATATATATAATCGTTTCTGGCGCTGTTTTTCTTCAGATTTGAATTAAACATTCCAGACAATCCAACCGTCGGATCTTCACAAAGTTGGTGCCGTTGGAAAGATATTTCCAAGGCGAACCCAATGGTTGCGGTTTCGGGAAAATTCAATGGTCGGATTTCCCGCACTAGTCTTTTGAAATCACGGTTTCAAAACACGAAATGCATGACCACGTTTCGTTTTAATTTTATTTATATTTATATATTTATATAAATATAGTTCATTCAAAAATTCCTATATCGTTTTCACTTCAATTATTTAACTAACGCCTTTAAATTTTGGAAAATTTCGCCAAAACCTCCTTTGTATGGGAGGGGCTGGGAAAATTCCCAAATAGCCACACGGGCGTCTCATGTTAAAAAGAAAAAGAAAAAGAAAAAGCCAAGCGGCTAGCCAACAGGCTCATAAAATCATCACCCAAACAAAACAGTAAATGTGTACCTATTTGTCGGGCACAAAATTTTATTTCTCTTCTCTAGCCCCTTTGCTATAACCTGTTCAATAGATATGCATGTACATATATACAATTTGTATCACTTATCATTTTCCATTCAACTTCATATTTGATTTGCTTTGATTTAAAAACACCATTCATTCTAATGTTGCATGCATAGGCTAAATTCATATCATTAGCTAATTAATGTATATTTCAACTCATGCATATTTATTTGAACAAGTGGCTATTTTTAACACTTCACATTTCAATGATGATAATTTTGGCGAACTAAAATAGATTTCAACACATGACTATTTTATTTAGTTCCTATGCATGTTAAAAATAATATTTCTTCACCAATATTTATTTCAACGTCCGCATATCTCTAGCATATCACATATATGATAACAATGATATTTTTATCATTTAAAATATTTATTCGACAAATGAATGTTTTCAACACTTCATAGTTTCAATAAAAATGTAATTTTTATTGTTCGATCATTTTATTCAACACACGAACTTTTCCACTACACACACATCTCAACACATGAGCATTTCCACACATGGATATTTTATTTATGTTGTTCATATTAGAAAGATGGAATTTTTTTACTGTTGAAACTATTTATATAAGGCGAATATTTTTCATACTTCATATATATTATAAAAATGTGATTTTTATTGTTTAAACACTTCACTCATTCACAAATGAATTTAATTTTCACACATCACTTTTCAACACATGAACATCTCCACACATGGATATAGTTTCAACATATGACTTTAATTTCAACGCATGAAAATAATTTCAACATATGAAAATAATTCTAACACATAAAGATTTTTCAAAATTTCGGCAGCATAACGACAGGGTAGATAAACTGGCACCGTCCCTAGTACGGCTCCTCGCTCTACCTTAAAACCTCGCGGTTTTGACAATGGGGATTCATGCATCTAATTTGCACGCAGGCGGCATGTTTTATTTTTATTTCCACAAATATTTCCAATTCATTCCAATCACCAATGTGTATTTTTCAACCACAACCAAACAAATCAACCACAAACAATTATTCAACCATTCGTATTTTTCATCCAATATTTCACACCAATTCACAACAATAAATATCATCCATGGTTTGTGGACGAGGGGAGTATATATATATATATATATATTATTGCTATATTTCACTTGCATTTCAACACATATATCAATTATTCTATGCATGTATAATTCATACTTCGCTTATATAGCTTACACTACGCATGTACATGAGGTATACAACACGTGTGTAATTTATATTTCGCTTATATAATTTATACACGACATTTTCCATTCAATTTCTATTAATTTAGATTTCTCACATTGGTTTGCGGAGTGCTAAAAATCGTAGATGACTTAGAAAAATCCGCGGCTTCTTCTATGTGGTAGAGAGCTTCCTTGCGGTCCCGATGTTTCCTGTTTCATCGAATTTCGTCAACACACCAAAAAGATATGATTTTTCAAAGTGCAAACATAAAAAATAACTCACCTTTCACGATGGTTCAAAACTAGGTTTGCGGTTTTCGCGAGAACCGAGGCACGAGGGGATGATCGGCGGGTTGGACATGGAAGAGGGAGGAGAGGGCTAAAGGCGCGCGGCGGTTTGAGGTGACTCGGTGGGGCCCAGAGCACGCGGCGACGGCTGGAAGGTCGGGACTTTGGAGGGAGATATCTCGATGTAGGAGCAACGATAGGGGGAGCTCTTTATATGGATTTGAAGAGGGGAAGGAGAACTACAAAAAGTTGGACTGGGGGAGGGGCTGATTCGGGCTGTGGCGATCTGAAATCGCCAGGGAAGGGGAGGAAGCGTTCCATCGTCGATGTCGGAGGGGGGGGGGGGGTCGGGGGTTTTCTGATGTTTTTTTTATTTATGAACGGAGAAATATGATTGGTCGATGGTTTTATTAAATTTTTAAATAGTGTTTTCTCCAACGAACTCCTTTACAAACCCAACGACTGTCGCCCCTAGCTAAATACCCCCATCCCAGACACAATGGGATAGGTTTCATTGGCCAATTCGACTGTTACAGTCAGTTATTTTTCAAATTAAAGTATAAAACATTTAATTTTTAACTTTGAACGTACATTTCAATTTGCCAGGGCCACAAACTGATTCGAAATATTCCAGAAAAATAAATCTAGCTATGTTTTGACGCTACGGTCCCAACAAAACTAGTTTCGTCGAATTCTGAGATCGTTTGAAAAATGGCCATTTTCTGGTCGATCCAATTTAACAGAAATTGACCAAACACATTTTCTTTTGCCACGCTCACATACTAGCTTCAAAAATTATGAAATTTGAAACCTAGCAATAGTTTGACATCCCAGACCCAACAAAAGTGGTTTCGTCGAATTCCGAGGTCGTATGCAAAATATCAAATTTCGAGGGCTATATATTCTATATAGCGACCATTCTGAAAATTCATTCGGCCATAACTTTTGATTCCCATTATGAAATTTCGATTTTTCAGATTCGTTAGAAAGGTATTTATAAACAGATTTAGATATTTTTGGTTTCGCTAAAATCCGTTATATTCTCCACCCTGCACACTCAGTCAAAGTTTGAATTCAAATTTTCAAACTGACTCACTATTTCTAATTCACTATTTTATTGAAATATTCTATTTCAATTGTTCAAATTCTTTTGAAATCACCAATTTAAATTTTTTTAAATTGGCCCGTATTTTCCGGGTTATTACAATCTCCCCCACTTAAAACTTTTCGTCCTCGAAAAGTAAACAACAGTAAAGTAGGAAACAAAATGTAAATGCAAAGTATTATAAAGGTACCTTGCACCGGAGTTAGTCAGAGATATCCACTCTGCATTTGGGGTAAGCTTGCTTAATGCTTTCCTCAGTCTCCCAAGTACAGTCTCTAGGATCACTGCTCCACTGCACTTTAACTAAATGAACCTTTTTGCTTCTGAGTTCTCTAGTTTCTTTGCCAACAATCTTTAATGGCTCTCTTCTAAGTGCTAATTCTGGAGTTATGTCTATATCCTGTTGCGCGGCTTCTTCTACAACAAGATCCGGATCATGCACATGTCTTCTAAGTTGAGATATGTGAAATACATCATGCACTCCAAGCAACCAGTCTGGTAATTGAACCCTATAAGCAAGAGTTCCAATTCGTTCGAGTATAGGAAAGGGACCAATAAATCTCGGTGCCAACTTCCCAGTTTTGCCAAATCTGATTACTCCTCTCATCGGAGAAACCTTTAAATAAACATGGTCACCAATAGAAAATGTCAAATCTCTCCTAAACACTCTATTCAATAGATCGACAAAGTATGCTGGAGCGTTCCATAGGCCAAACGACATTACTAACCATTCATAAAATATGTCTGGACCTCTGAAAGCTGTCAAAGGAACACACTCTTCTGCTATTCTCAATTGATGAAAACCTGTAGCTAGGTCCATTCGGGAAAATACTCTCGCCCCATTCAATTGGTCTAGCAAATCATCGATGCGGTGTAATCGATACTTGTTTTTGAGCGTCTGTTTGTTGAGGTCCCGGTAATCAACGCATAATCGAAGAGTACCGTCTGACTTTGGGACAAACACAACAGCTGCACCCCAATTAGAAAAACTAGGTCTGATTAGACCCTTCCACAACAGTTGACGAGTTTGATCGCCTAATTCTTCTTTTTCCTTCGAGTCATTCTGCGAACTGGATGTACCACTGGTCTGGCATTGGGAATTAGATCGATTCGTAATTCTATTTCTCTTTGCGGAGGTAAGTTTTCAACTTCTTCAAACACATCCGCATAGTTTCTAACAATCAGAATCTTTTCTATGGAAGTGGGGATAATTTCTAATGCCGACCAAAATTCTTCTCTATTTGGATTTGAACCATGACAAGGTACCGTAATATATCCAAGCTTCGTACGAATTTTAACGATTCTTTCCGCACAATTCACTTTGGCTTCGTATTTCGTTAACCAATCCAGCCCGAGCATGATATCAAATTCGGGAAAGTCCATGATGATTAAATCAAAGGGAAACTTGTATCGAGAAAAAGAAGCGGGTACTTTACAATATGAACTGAGAATGAGAGATCCTCCTATCGGATTATGTACTTCAACCGATTCTTTAAGCTTTCGTTGTTTTAACTTTAATTTGTGCACTGTGTTATTAGCAATAAAACTACGCGACGCACCTGTGTAAAACAATACAGAGACAGGAATATTTTTAATTGTAAGGGTACCTCCCAAAACATCAGGTTTACCTGCTTCGTCGGAAGCAGCTGGCGGGCTCGACCCGTCATACACGTGAGCTACTGTGGCCTTCTTCAGCAAAGGACAGTCTTTGACTAGATGATCGGTCTTGCGGCAATTAAAGCAGGAGTGAGGGTTCTGAGAACCCTGGCTTGAACCTTGTGAATTTGTCTTCTGCCTCTTCGGGGCTGTGCACACATTAGAGTAGTGCCCCGCTTTGCCACAGTTAAAGCAATTTCCTCTTGGCGGCTTGTTGGTCTGAGGTTTTGAAGATGCTGCTTGGCTTGACTCAGCTTGATTCGCAGCAGGCTTGCGTTTATTCCCCGCTTGGCTTCTAGCGGGATTCTGCTCCAGATGCCTATGGTCAAGGTCTTCGCAGTTGCATGTCATTTCCACCAATTCATTGAATTCCCGCTTGACATGGGCCATGGCTCTATCATGATACTGTCGCCTTAACCCATGGATAAACCTCTTATTTTTGGACTTTGCTGTGGCGACGAGCTCCGGAGCGTAGGGCGACTACAGTGTAAATTTATTCAGATAATCCTACACGGAAAGATCCCCCTGCTAAAGGTTGGCGAATTCATCGTGCATTCGTTCTAGATCTTGTTCTGGGACATATTTCTCCTTGAAGAATTCTTTGAATCCATCCCATGTTCTTCCAGCTTCTCTATTCCCGGCGGTGAGAGATTCCCACCATAGTTCAGCTTGTTCCTGCATAAGCCAGGCATCCATAATAGCTTTATCTTTGTCTCCAAGCCTTAGGCCTTCAAGAATTTTCTCGCATGTTTTGAGCCATGCAAGGGCCTCTATTACCGTGCCAGTTCCCTAGAAGGTTTTGCCTCCTAAGTTTTTGTATCTCTTAGCTACACGGTCTAGCTCGAAGTATTGTGCGGCCGGGGGTTGTATCAAAGGTCCTTCTTGAACTGGGGCCTCTCTCCTTCCTTGGCCTCGGCCGGCACGGCCTCCTCTAGCGGCTGCTGCTCTGGTAGCCATTTGTCAAATTCTGTATAAGCAAGGAAAGAGTCAGCTTATAGAGACGATAATTTATTGCATAGTTAAGCAGAAAATTTACGGAAAGATAACGATGGACTGATCAAATTGTTTTTGCTGTTCTGCTCGGCTCATTCTAGGACTTTACTAGTCCTATCTCTAATGAGCGACTCGCCTTAGAATACTACTGATTCTATTTTGACGAAGTGTTTAATGTGTTAGATTCCAGAACTATGGTTAACCAAAGCTCTGATACCAGCTGTGACGATCCCAAAACCCCGTGACACGGTGTTAAGGATAATCATTGGAATATAACACATTAATCATCATTAGCAAATCATAGATAATAGCATAAACAGAAATTAGAATAATTTACACACATATGATAGCGAAATCATATAGATATCATCACATCAGAGAAGCACAGTACAGGATACAACTTAGTGCATAATGATACATAGTCAGTCACCATCGCCTAAGGCGGAATCATACATAAAGAGTACACAAAATAAATATCAGTCTACATCGCCGATGGCGGAATCATAATATAGATAGAATAATGGCGGAGAAAATCCAAGTTAGCACGGTGTAGTCAAGCCTCGCCATGAGCCAAAAGGTGCGTCAGAAACCTGTAACTAGGCTGCCCGTGTGAAAATGAGGGCACCCGAGTTTGCAAGGTGAAACAAACTACGAGTCAGTCATGGGACTGGTATGAGAAATCTACTTAACTTATTAACAACAATAATAAGGCAAATCAAAGGTCCACGCCACTTTCGCGGAACGGGTTTACTCCAATGAGTGCTAGTGCATGAAATAAAGTAAATGATTAAATCATCGCAATGCTTTTTATAAAATGAAGCCATTATAAGACTCAGGTCCCATCACACAATGCAACGCAAGACGGAGGATAGAGTTTTTACCTTATAATGGCCAAAAATGCTTCATATGAATTAAACAAAAGTGTTTGATATTATTACTAGTGCATATATGTTTCAAAAGCGATTTCAATCATAAATATCAATCATAGGCGGCATAAATGACCCATACCACTATGTCGCCATACTAGTAATACAATCACGTCCGCATATTTCGTATTGGAAATTGGGTTCCTTCATGAGTCGAGGCAAGGGGCAAGCTCCTTTCCGTTCGAGACACTCTAGCAAATGTCCCAGGACCCCACTATGATCCTTGGAATCGACTGGGCCGGTCCTCTCTTACTTTTGAGGATTGGAAATTCCTGAACACACGTTTCCCGATCCTTACAGACCTATAATCGAGGCGCCTCGCATTCCAACAACCACACAGGTGAAAAGTATATACAATGTCAGGGCTGGTAGGTCACTGACGCCACCATAGCTAGAAAGAAACGTCGTGCACTCCTAGCGGTCCGTCTCCCATTTTTGACTCATACCGAGGTGTGAGGCTCGCGAATTCACGTCATACACAAAGCTACGTCACACAGACCATGCTTTGATCATCAACTACAAGACTTTGCTTTGCAACAGAAGCCTTGATCATATGCCACTTAGGCGTGCCACATAGGCAATCCACTCCATGCGACTGATTTCTGTCAATACATAACCTTTGAGCTCGTACGTCTCAGAGAAGGGCGTTAAGCAAGAGAATAAATTCTTCGCCGCCAAACAGATATATATTTAACAGAGATCAATCAACACAGAACAAAATCCAATGTCAGACACACAGTCCATTTACAAGTCCATTCTGGGTCTGAACGAAACCGGAGGCACCAATTCCTCGCATATTCGTACCATCAACAGTATGTTTGGACGGCTACTACTTTAGCTCCTTCATGGTAGCTACTCTAATCACGAGCATCAGTAACGCCTATCCATCCAATGTGAAGATTGTCGGGTTTCCACCGTCTTCGACTCTTCGACTTCTCAACGTCGATCGATTATTTGTAATGAGATGAACTCGGCCTTTTCAAATAACCCACATATATTTAGATTTTCAAATCAATTTATCACATGGTTGGACTATTCAACATTCACGTTTCAGTTCTTTAGTTATAATTTCCATGTTAAATACATTCAACCATCACATATCAAGCAAACACAACAAAATTGGTTTATTTCCAATCTATATCGTCTATAGTATTTTATAACGATATATCGCCATTTTTATTTAATTTAAAACGACCCTATTTAATTAAACGACGTTTCAGGTCGTGTCGATGCACTGGCGCTGCTTTTCACTAATTTTGTTTTACACATATCTGGAAATCTAACCGTTGCATTTTCACAAATTTTGTATCATTAGAAAGATCATTTCAAAACGAATCCAACGGTTTCAGTTTTGGGAAAATCCGACGGTCGGATCTTCCACACTAGCCATTTGAAGTTACGATTTCAATTTACGAACTGCAGCGTCGTAATTCAATTTAATTTAATTATATTTGTATATATATATATATATATAAATATAATCGTTTATGGCGCTGTTTTTCTTCAAATTTGAATTAAACATTCCAGACAATCCAACCGTCGGATCTTCACAAAGTTGGTGCCGTTGGAAAGATATTTCCAAGGCGAACCCAACGGTTGCGGTTTCGGGAAAATTCAATGGTCGGATTTCCCGCACTAGTCGTTTGAAATCACGGTTTCAAAACACGAACTGCACAGCCACGTTTCGTTTTAATTATATTTATATATTTATATAAATATAGTTCATTCAAAAATTCCTATATCGTTTTCACTTCAATTATTTCACTAATGCCTTTAAATTTTGGAAAATTTCGCCATAACCTCCTTTGTACGGGAGGGGCTGGGAAAATTCCCAAATAGCCACACGGGCGTCTCATGTCAAAAAGAAAAAGAAAAAGCCAAGCGGCTAGCCAACAGGCTCATAAAATCATCACCCAAACAAAACAGTAAATGTGTACCTATTTGTCGGGCACAAAATTTTATTCCTCTTCTCTAGCCCCTTTGCTATAACCTGTTCAATAGATATGCATGTACATATATACAATTTTTATCACTTATCATTTTCCATTCAACTTCATATTTGATTTACTTTGATTTAAAAACACCATTCATTCTAATGTTGCATGCATAGGCTAAAATCATATCATTAGCTAATTAATGTATATTTCAACTCATGCATATTTATTTGAACAAGTGGCTATTTTTAACACTTCACATTTCAAAGATGATAATTTTGGCGAACTAAAATAGATTTCAACACATGACTATTTTATTTAGTTCCTATGCATGTTAAAAATAATATTTCTTCACCAATATTTATTTCAACGTCCGCATATCTCTAGCATATCACATATATGATAAAAATGATATTTTTATCATTTAAAATATTTATTCGACAAATGGATGTTTTCAACACTTCATAGTTTCAATAAAAATGTAATTTTTATTGTTCGACATTTTTATTCAACACACGAACTTTTCCACTACACACACTTCTCAACACATGAGCATTTCCACACATGGATATTTTATTTATGTTGTTCATATTAGAAAGATGGAATTTTTTTTATTGTTTAAACTATTTATATAAGGCGAATATTTTTCATACTTCATATATATTATAAAAATGTGATTTTTATTGTTTAAACACTTCATTCATTCACAAATGAATTTAATTTTCACACATCACTTTTCAATACATGAACATCTCCATACATGGATATAGTTTCAACATATGACTTTAATTTCAACGCATGAAAATAATTTCAACATATGAAAATAATTCTAACACATAAAGATTATTCAAAATTTCGGCAGCATAACGGCAGGGTAGTTAAAACCGACACCGTCCCTAGTACGGCTCCTCGCTCTACCTTAAAACCTCGCGGTTTTTGACAATGGGGATTCATGCATCTAATTCGCACGCAGGCGACATGTTTTATTTTTATTTCCACAAATATTTCCAATTCATTCCAATCACCAATGGGTATTTTTCAACCACAACCAAACAATATCAACCACAAACTATTATTCAACCATTCGTATCTTTCATCCAATATTTCACACCAATTCACAACAATAATTATCGTCCATGGTTTGTGGACGAGGGGAGTATATATATATATATATTATTGCTATATTTCACTTGCATTTCAACACATATATCAATTATTCTAGGCATGTATAATTCATACTTCGCTTATATAGCTTACACTACGCATGTACATGAGGTATACAACACGTGTGTAATTTATATTTCGCTTATATAATTTATACACGACATTTTCCATTCAATTTCTATTAATTTAGATTTCTCACATTGGTTTGCGGAGTGCTAAAAATCGTAGATGACTCAGAAAAATCCGCGGCTTCTTCTATGTGGTAGAGAGCTTCCTTGCGGTCCCGATGTTTCCTGTTTCATCGAATTTCGTCAACACACCAAAAAGATATGATTTTTCAAAGTGCAAACATAAAAAATAACTCACCTTTCACAATGGTTCAAAACTAGGTTTGCGGTTTTCGCGAGAACCGAGGCACGAGGGGATGATCGGCTGGTTGGACGTGGAAGAGGAAGGAGAGGGCTACAGGCGCACGGCGGTTGGAGGCGACTCGGTGGGGCCCAGAGCTCGCGTCGACGGTTGGAAGGTCGGGACTTTGGAGGGAGATATCTCGACGTAGGAGCAACGATAGGGGGAGCTCCTTATATGGATTTGAAGAGGGGAAGGAGAACTACAAAAAGTTGAACTGGGGGAGGGGCTGATTCGGGCTGTGGCGATCGGAAATCGCCAGGGAAGGGGAAGAAGCATTCCGTCGTCGATGTGGGGGGGGGGGGGGGTCGGGGTTTTTCTGATGTTTTTTTATTTATGAACAGAGAAATATGATTGGTCGATGGTTTTATTAAATTTTTAAATAGTGTTTTCTCCAACGAACTCCTTTTAAAACCCAACGACTGTCGCCCCTTGCTAAATACCCCCATCCCGGACACAATCGGATAGGTTTCGTTGGCCAATTCGACTGTTACAGTCAGTTATTTTTCAAATTAAAGTATAAAACATTTAATTTTTAACTTTGAACGTACATTTCAATTTGCCAGGGCCACAAATTGATTCGAAAAATTCCAGAAAAATAAATCTAGCTATGTTTTGACACTACGGTCCCAACAAAACTAGTTTCGTCGAATTCTGAGATCATTTGAAAAATGGCCATTTTCTGGTCGATCCAATTTAACAGAAATTGACCAAACACATTTTCTTTTGCCACGCTCACATACTAGCTTCAAAAATTATGAAATTTGAAACCTAGCAATAGTTTGACATCTCGGACCCAACAAAAGTGGTTTCGTCGAATTCCGAGGTGGTATGCAAAATATCAAATTTCGAGGGCTATATATTCTATATAACGACCATTCTGAAAATTCATTCGGCCATAACTTTTGATTCCCGTTATGAAATTTCGATTTTTCAGATTCGTTAGAAAGGTATTGATAAACAGATTTAGATATTTTTGGTTTCGCTAAAATCCGTTATATTCTCCACCCTGCACAGTCAGTCAATGTTTGAATTCAAATTTTCAAACTAACTCACTATTTCTAATTCACTATTTTATTGAAATATTATATTTCAATTGTTCAAATTCCTTTGAAATCACCAATTTAAAAAAATTTAAATTGGCCCGTATTTTCCGGGTTATTACAAATCTTATGGCTCATTTCTCGATTAAAAATGTTGGACATTTCTAATGTACATTTTAACTAAACTAGCCATTCATTATTCATGTGTCCTTTCATCAGATTCTATCAAACGTACAAATAATTTAAATTTGGCATATCATAAAATAAAGCTGTAGCAACATACATGTCCATAACAATCCAAACTTATTTTCTACCTCATTCATAATTTGACATGTCGAAGGACTTAGTCCTAATTTAACAAAATTGATTTTCCCATGTATCAATATTATTCATAAATTCCTAAACTTTATTACATAATCCATCCAAATCTTGTTCACTACTTTTCACTAATACACTTAAACTGCTCCTGATCTATTAGCTAATCCAGATCTATTGCAATAGACAACACAAACAAAAAAAGTGTTGCAATAGTCTCGTTGGACATCAATATGTCTTTAACAAGGAATACTTTGTTTATTAATAACTTATATAACTATTTGTTCTAGAATCACATCACATCAATTATGGCAACAACCATGGCGCAATGTGAGGGGCGTGATGCATATAGCTACAAGTGATTCCACCGGGATAATAGTGTAACCACTGCGTAACTGTGATCCATGGGGAAATGTGATTTCCTTATTTATTTTTAAATTTTTTCTAAGTATTCACTGGAAGTTGAAACAAATCTATTAAGTATTTAGAGATTTTAGTCATGCGCCTGATCAACGTATACCTAAATTATATAAGAATGACAATAAACGTTTTAAACTTCGAGTTATAAAGTATTTTTTACTTTAAATAATAAATCAGTAATATGAAAATAAATATTATATAACTTCAACATGATAAACTAAGAAAGAGGTTTTTAATGTTTTTGCAAGTCCGTTGCTTTGAAATATAACAAAAGCCTAATTTTCTTACTTTGTTCTTTCCAAAATTATTTCCAACAAAGGAATTTTGTGTTATAATAGAAATTCAAATTTAAGTTTTGTTATAAATAAATTTAATTGTAATAAGAGGAGTTTAAACACTTAAATGAACGTATGAAGGGTCTACTGAATGAATTTACTTATTTCTTATACATTAGTCTTTTCCTATCGAATCACAACACTACTTGTATTTTCTAGAGATTCAAGCGATCTTTCAAGGTTTGTTCACCTTTGTCTATTGTCCATATTCCAAAACAGAATTGCTTGCTTACTTGATGCTGCTATTGTTTACATGTTTTATTCGCTACCCGATTAGCTCTACAATTGAAATTTATCTACAGGATTATGATAATGGGTTTGTTTCATCTCACTTTTACTTTAAATTTGAAGTTGAAATAAATTACGAGAAGTGGTAATTGCTGTATTACTGTAATATTTGATCAAAGGTTGATGATGGTTGTGTATGGGTTTGTAAATTTCAAATTCATTATGATTGCTGCCTTCATTCATAAAAGAATGTTGAAAAGTTCAACCGCTTTTGGTTTCTTTTCTTTGACATAGTACTATTGTTTCCTTTCATTATTGTCACCTGAGAATTATATGTGCATGGTTATTGTGACAATAAGATTTTAAACAAATGATATCATATGAAACTTTGTTTGACAACCACACATTTTAAGCCAACAATTCAGATATTAAAATACAAGTATGACTGAGCACAATTATTCTTTAATACCTGTAACATTTCGTTGATAATGCTATGATTGTCTCGCATGTTGTTAAGGTAAGAATGATGGTTTGAATAAATAGTCTCATATCACGGAATAAATTAAAGTAGTATAGTATATATATGAGTTGGTAGGCACGTAACATTAGAGATTCCTTTTGTTACAAGCATGTGTGTGCTAACTCATATGTGTGTGTCCTGTGCAGGAAAAGGGGGATTTGTTTTGACTGTCGTTACATAACAAATAAGCATATTGATTATTCAATTTAGAGATGTTAGCATAACCCTTAACATTAACATGAGTATCTTGATACTCAGTGGCATTCATGGCATGTTTTATATCAACTCTTACTGAAACATCAAGTCTTAGTAATATAAGGATGAAAAAAAATTATATTTTGTGTCACATGCTTGTACACTATTATTTTTTCCCATGTTTGTACCAAACCTGCCTTTTAAATGTTTTTAATAGCTGATTAAAAAGCAACATACTCTTATTGGGTTGGTTACATAGCTTACTTCCTTGTCTCTCTTTCGTTTTACAACTGGGCTAAGCCCATTTTACGTTGTTTGGCTATTATATATAGCCGTGTACAAAACCTGTAATAGAGTATTCCCTGTACAAATCATTTTTACATTTCGCAATAAATAAAAAGCATTCCATTTGAATCCAATTTACACCAAATTCCAACTTGGTATCAGAGCATCTCTATTGTGCTTAACAGCATCAGTTGCTTGATTCTATTCAAGAAATAGTCTTTGATTATTAGAGTTTCTTGTCCATTAGAGAGGTGTCATCATTTGGACCCTCTCATATAAGGTTTTAACCTTATCATTTGAGAGTTGTTGGTTTCAACGAAAGGACTGTG
This sequence comes from Allium sativum, assembly GCA_030737875.1. Taxonomy (NCBI): domain Eukaryota; kingdom Viridiplantae; phylum Streptophyta; class Magnoliopsida; order Asparagales; family Amaryllidaceae; genus Allium; species Allium sativum. The sequence continues at coordinate 602,273,736 of CM060926.1, read as the reverse complement.
CTTTGCCTTGGATTATTCCTGGCTGCAACAATTCTTTCATTGAAACTTCGGTGGTAAAAGCATCTGAACTTTGCAAGAAAACCGATCAGGAAAATAAAGAACCTGATTCAGTTGATCAAAGAGCCATCTAGAAGGACTTATTAGTTATTTGAATTTGAATCCTTCAAGATTCTTGCCGTCATTTTTCATCATTTAAGTCCTCAAGGTTGCTACAGAGATCATTCTAAAGAATTTCTTTAAAATCACAATTCAAGGTTTTCTGTTCAGAAGTTCTCTTACCTGTTCAAGTGATCTGCGCTTATTTTTAGTCATGGCTGGATCTGATGATGCAAACAGTGCCAATGTGTCCAGTGCTAGAGTCTCAACTGCACATAATCAAACTCCCGATCCAATCCAAGATTTAATGAAATCAATCATTAAACCGCAAAGCAGCTTGTTTCCATTCAGCTTGATGAATCAAACTACCCGTTATGGAAATTACAGGTAGAAACAACAATTAGAGGTTATGGTCTCGATGATTACATATATGGAACCAAGATTGTCCCACCAAGATTTATTCGTGATAATGAAGATAAACTTGTTTAAAATCCAGAATTTATGACATACCAAAGACAAGATAGTTTTATCTGTGCATGGATGATGTCATCCATTGGAGCAAGTATTTTACCCCAGTTAATTGGTATTAAAACTGCAAACGAAATTTGGTCTACAATAGAAAGAAATTTTTCTGCACAATCATCTGCTCGAATCATGCATTTCAAAAGACAACTCCATAGTGTTAGAAAAGGTGATTCAACAATGAATGAGTATTTGCTGAAAGTAAAAAACATTTGTGATCAATTAAATTCAGTATGACAAAAAATTCCTGAATCTGAACATGTGTTATCAATTGTAAGTGGTTTGGATGACGATTATGAAGTTGTATCAGCAATTATTTTGTCTATGGATCCTACATCAAATTTACAATATGTACATTCAATCATATTGGTTCATGAAGGCAGGATTGATCATAAAAGAAATGTCAATTCAGATCTATCAGTTAATTTTACTGCCAATGGAAGCGGTAAAAATCAGGGCACTACTTCAAGAAATCAAAATCAGCCTAATTTTCAGAGAGGTGGCCAATCAAATCGAGGCAGATGAAGAAATAATAATAATACTAGAATTAGATGTCAAATTTGTGACAAATTTGGTCACAGTGCAAACAAGTGCTACTTTAGATACAATTTCAGTGTTAATCCAAGACAAACTAGCAACAATTCAAGCGTTAACATGGTGAATGTGCAGAAAGACAACAACAAAAATAAGACAGAAAATACTAATACAGATTCTATTTCTACTGATGATGCTACTTATGATTGCTGGTATCCGGATTCAGGGCTACTAATCATGTTAGCAACAATTTAAATAATCTAAACTTGGGTAACAAGGAATACAAAGGTATGCAAAATCTTTTGGTTGGTAATGGCAAGGTAGCACATATTACACACACTGGAAATGCAAGTTTAAAAGGACCCAAAGAACTTATCTTGAAATTTTTATTAAGGGTTCCATCTATTAAAAAGAATCTAATGAGTGTTTCCCAATTTGCAAAAGACAACAATGTATATTTCGAGTTTTATCCAAATTCTTGCATTGTCAAAGACATTCTAACACAAGAAATTATTTTGCTGGGTAGTGAGTTTAATGGGCTATCCAGATTTGATGTTGCAAATTTTAGAAACTCTAACTGTGTCGATAAAGAATGTTTAGTAACACTTTTAAATGATTCTGTGTGTAGTAGAAAATTTGATTTGTGGCATTGCAAGTTAGGACATCTAAGTGTTAAGACTGTGAAACAAATTATGAGTGATAATAACTTGAATGTTAGCAGTATTACTGATTCCTATATTTGTTCTTCTTGTCAATTGGAAAAATTTCATAAACTTGCATTTCCAAATTCACATACAAATTATACAAGACCACTTGAATTAGTGGCTACTGATTTATGGGGTCCTACATATACTAGTTCTGTTTATGGTTACAAGTACTATATTTCATTTATAGATGCATAATCTAGATTCACTTGGATATACATGTTGAAATCTAAAACTGAAGTAAGCAATATGGTAACACAGTACATTAGTAAAGTTGAAAATATGACTGGACATCATGTGAATACTTTTCAAACTGATGGTGGAAGGGAATTCTTACCATTAAAATCATTTTTTGAGAAGAAAGGTATCAATCATAGAACCACATGCCCATACACTTCAAAACAAAATGGTTTAATAGAATGGAAACACAGACATATTGTGGGGACTGGTTTAATTTTACTGGCACAAGCTTCAATGCCCTTAAAATATTGGCCTGAAGATTTTGATACTGCTGTACATTTGATAAATTTATTACCAACAAAAGTTTTGAAATTCGAATGTCCACAAGAAGTCTTATTTAAAGTTAAACCAGATTATCATCATTTATAAATCTTTGGATGTCAGTGTTTTCCTTGTTTGAGACCATATAACACACACAAATTAAATTTCAGTCCAACTCCTTGTACTTTTCTAGGGTATTGCAACAGACAGAAGGGTTTTAAATGTCTAGATAAAACTGGCAGAATATATATTTCCAGACATGTAAGGTTTAATGAGAAAATATATCCATTCAGTAATATTAACAGTACGACAACTGAAAAAGTTGTTGAGCATAGAATGGTTATACCTGATTTACCTGAAGAAATTCAAGTGATGGTGCCACTTCAACAAGCTACAAGGGACACCACCACAAGCTCTCAACACACAACGCCCTTTAGAAGGCCAAGTCAAGAGCATCTAGCTGATGACAATTCAGACATTCAAAGTCAATCATGTCATGAAAATATTAAAAGTAGTAGCCAATCATCTATCAGGGAACAATATGAGAAAATCAGTCATGATATTGCTAACAGGGATAATCTCTATCAACATCTATGTTTACTAGAGCAAAATGTGGTATTTTTAAACCCAAAACTATTAATACTGCTGTGTTACAAGATGAGCTAGTTTCTTTTCATGAGACAATTGAATGTGATAACTAGAAACAAGCTATGAAAGAGGAATATGATGCATTAATCAGGAATGGAACTTTGTCACTGGTTGAAAAACTAGAGAATAAGAATATAATTGGCTGCAGATGGGTTTATAAGCTAAAGAAAAATTCTGATGGTTCAATTTCTAAATTTAAGGCTATATTAGTTGCTAAATGCTATTCACAAAGGTGTGGTTTTGATTTTAATGAAACATTTTCACCTGTTGTGAAACCCTCATCTATCAGAATAATATTAACAATAGCCTTGTTTAGAAATTGGAACATCAGATAATTAGATGTTAATAATGCATTTCTTAATGGTGGTTTGCAGGAAGAAGTTTTTATGCAACAACCTGAAGGTTTCAGTCAAGGCAACAGTACTAAACTGGTGTGCAAGCTCAACAAAGCTATTTATGGACTTAAGCAGGCACCTAGGGTTTGGTTTGACAAGCTGAAGTCAACCCTAGTCAACTATGGCTACAATTCTACAAAATCTGATAAATCAATATTCACAAAATTTTTTGGGACTGATATAACATATATACTAATTTATGTTGATGATTTCATTATTGCAGGAAGTAGCAAATCTGAAATTGACAAAATCACAAAGAAACTGAAAGCAGAATTTTCTATTAAAGACTTGGGTGACTTAAGCTACTTCCTATGTTTTGAAGTCAAAAGATCAAAGTCAGAGATTCATCTTAGTCAAAGAAAATATATTTCTGAAATTCTTCAAAGAGAAAAAATGGATAAAGCTAATCCTCTTCCAACTCCAATGAACACAAATATTCAACTTTCAAAACACAAAGGAGAAATATTTCATGATGCAAAATTTTATAGAAGTATCATTGGAGCTGTACAGTATGCTACCATTACAAGGCCTGATATTTCTTACAGTGTCAATAAAGCAAGTCAATATATGCAAAATCCTTTAGATACGCATTGGGTTGCTGTCAAAAGAATTCTTAGATATCTAAAGGGAACACTTGATCATGGTCTTATATTTAAAACTGGCAACACACTGAATATAAATGCCTACACAGATGCTGATTGGGGAACATATATTAATGATAGAAAATCAACAACTGGGTATTGTATTTTTCTAGGTAAAAATCCTATTTCATGGAGTGCTAAAATACAGAATATAGTTTCTAGATCAAGTACTGAGGCAGAGTTCAAATGCGTAGCAACTACAGCAACAAAAGTTTTATGGATAGAATCTTTATTAAGTGAACTTAAAGTCAAGACAAAGAAAAAGGCCGTCATCTGGTGTGATAATGTTAGTGCTATCTCCTTAACATCTAATCATGTTCTACATTCCAAAATGAAGCACATAGAACTAGATTTATACTTTATCAGAGAACAAGTGATTCAAGGAAAGTTAAGGGTTGGATATATACCGCCACAATATCAAAAAGCTGATGTACTTACAAAACCACTTTCCAAACCAAATTTAGTCAGGTTGAAAGAAGAACTCAATGTTGATTCAGCAGATTTGAACAAAAGATCCACTAAAATAGTATATATTCCAGACTGAAGCTGAAATTTGAAGTCGGTCATGGTCTGCTCAATTAGGGCTTGTTCAAATTCGAAGATCAAATCTGTTCAATGTTACAAATTCTATTTATCTCATAAAAATACACTTATAATCAAGCTTAAAGCTCAAAGTTTGGATGGATTTACCTAGCTGGAAGATTATGTCTAGAAAAATATTGGAGCCGTTGTCTTTCCTCACATTCAATTTTGAAGAGCTCAAGTTCATATGGATTTATTTGTCTGAGAGATTTTGTTATGAAGGAGATTGGAGCTATCGCCATCTTCATGGAGAAAATTGGAGTCGCCATTTTTTATATATTGAAACATAATTAGGGTTATACCCAGTTACGGTTTCAAGAGGGGGGGGGGGGGGGGTAAAAAGTAACATACTCTTATTGGGTCGGTTACATTGTTTAATTCCCCATCTCTCTTTTGTTTTACAACTGGGCTAAGCCCATTTTACATTGTTTGGCTATTATATATAGCCATGTACAAAACTTGTAATAGAGTATTCTCTGTACAAATCATTTTTACATTTTGCAATAAATAAAAACTTTCTATTGCAATCCAGTTTACACCAAATTCCAACTAGCTGTAACCCAAAAAAATCCAAAAAATCACCGAGCTGTTGCTGCTAATAGCTACTTGTCAACCACACACTTATATAACACAATTAAACCATATAAACCTATGTAGTCATAAAGTATAGATCAATAACACTTACATCATAGTTCCAAGCCAACCTAGTAATATTCTACTAATGATATATTCAAATAACATATTACAATGTGAATCTTCAACGTATGGTCATACATTTACCAAAGCATGAGCAGTTTTACTCAACCAATGATATTTATATACTATAAATAAATAAATAAAATCAATGTATATATATGTATATATATTGTTAGAATGAGTGATTTTATTGTTTGTGCTATGTTTGTTGAGTTTATTTTATATATATGCATTATTCTCATTATTTGTTGAGTACTTAGTAGGTTGCAAGGCGTGTGCTTCGTTTTCGAGCTCATTTTTACGCTATCTGCAAAAACATAAGCTAATCTGCTTACTAATGAGAGGTACGTAACTCAGATTACATATCGTACTTGGGTTATATATATTGTTTTCCCCTGGTGTAGGGATGCCTCATCGTGTAGATGAGATGTATATATGATATATATTATTTGTAATAAAATTCCGATTTAACCACACAAAGGAGTTGCTGTTGAATTTTTTTGTAAGTTCGAATGTTAAAAAAAATTGAGCATTTAAAATTCTATAGCTTATATATTTCTAAATAAGTTTAGAAACTATATAGGCTTTACAAATTAATGTATTATATATAAAATATACTTATGTACGATTCTTTATGTCGTTCCTTTTCGAGGATGAAAAGTTTTGAGTGGGGTGGGTGTAACGACTCATAGAATCGAACGTTTTGAACTAATGTAGTTAACTGAAATTAAAATTAAAATTTGAATTCATAATTAAATATTAATTGAAAACTGAATTGCTCTGTTTAGTTAGTCAATGTTAATCGTGAATCAACATTAACTAAAATTTTGAAAAGTTCGGATAATTGATTCATATTGAATTATTTCTTGAAATTAGTATAATTTATTTTACAACTAGTATATGTTTTATTGCTATTTTATTTGAAATAAAGTATTAAATTTAACTATCTTGTTTAATTATTCTATATCAAGCCTATTTTTGATTTAGAACAATTTATGCAAACTAATTTCGCACCAAAACCTTTCTAATTTATTTAAACCTATTTTACCAAAAAATATTTATTTTATTCAAACCTATTTTTATTCAAGCTTACTATTTCACTTAAACTATTTTTGTATTTAACTATTTTGGGATAAAAGTATATATTTTCGAATCGAATAATTTAAGTTCGAATGATTAAATATAAAGATTTAATTGAATTATGATATTTGGGGATGTAATCCAAACCGAATAAGAAGTTTCGACAATGAATTGATTTGTAGCATGAATTCAAATTTTAAATGATATCGAATATCTGAATCGATTGAGAAATCAAAAATGAATTTGTATTGAAGCGGGAAATTCGAGAATCTTTGATTTTTGGATATTTAATATAATTTTTTTGAAACTTATATATAAAAGATTTATATAAGAACGATTATTAATTTGAGAATAGTTGATTTGGAAGGTAATTGATATGAAGTGAAATCTTATATAATGGAATTTATATAAGAACGATATGTTTGAAAACATGATTTGAGAAGAAAATCTTACGTAAATTGACATTTATAAGTATGATAGATGTGAATCATGAAATGAAGTGCTACGTATGTAGTATCATATGTTTTCAAAACAAAAAATATGGGGAAGTACCTTCCAATGCATGCCTACTCGAGGGAAGCGATGCCTACAATACAAGAGACTCCACTGGGATAGTGGCATAACCGCCGCGTAACTGTAATCTTGACGCCATAGTGAAATTCGAGGGGCGCAATACTTGTAGTACAAGCAACTCTACCGGGATAGCAGTGTGACGACCCAATTTCAGTATACTTTGAGTTGACCAAATACAACCCAAGTCTAGCCCAAAGAATACTATATCTCAGATGCCGAAGAAATAAATTAGAGGATGAGGAAAGATAAGATAGAAAATTAGAATAGTAGAAAATAGAACCGAACAACAACACAAAATCTCACAGTCGCAGTGGAATAAAATATAATATATAAATAATCACTTTTGAAATACAAACTGTATTTGAACTTACATACATCATCAGAGTACATCACATATACAACATAGTGGAATAAACTCTAAATATCTAACGTTGAAGCCTCCTGCTCCAGGCTTCTCCAGATAAATCAGTAAAATACCGAACTACTTGACTGCTCGTATAAATTTGCACACCCAAGAGTTTAGGGAAAAGATAGAAAAATAAACTCTGGGTCGGTCATGGGACTGGTATGAGTAAACGATTTTAAAACAGTTTGAAAAAATAAAACGATATTTCATATGACCATGCCGTATAACAAGGAAGAGGTTTTTCCCTTATAAGAATCTATAACACTTGATTTAACTTTCAAAAAATCCTTTTGAAAGAAAAGATACTCGTAAGGCCGATCCATACATAAACATGGATAGTTTTTACCTTACGATAACCCAAAAAATCTTTATATAAAAATTCTTCTGATATTATAGTTGTGACGACCCAAACTTCCCTTTACGGGAAACCCCGGATTGCTTTGAGAACACGACGCATCAAAACACAAACGACAGAACATTTCATTGCTATTACAACAATTTACATTAGAGTACTAGAATATTACAAAGTATGAATAAATATTACACATTGGAAATACAATATCAGGGATTAAAATTACATAGCAGCGGAAAATAATACATAAGTACAATGTGTAGCGGAAAATAACAACTGACACAACTGAAAGAGATATGTGGATACAACCAGCTGTAATCCAGGATCCTAGGAAAAGAAATATCTTCAAAAACCAAAACTACTAGCTACCCGTATGGAAAAATATGGGCACCTGGAGTTTAGGTAGAAACAATAAACTCCGAGTCAGTCGTGGGACTGGTGTGAGAACTAAAAAATTATTAAATCTTTACTTTAAAAGTTGGGAAATCATGGGCTCAGGCCGTATAACACAGAACGGGTTTACTCACATGGATCCAAGTTTAAAATAAAACAACGCAATCTTTTTTGGAAAATGAAGCTATTATAAGACTCAGGTCCCATCACACAATGCAACGCAAGCTGAAGGATAGAGTTTTACCTTATAATAGCCAAACATGCTTGGTACGTTTTAAAACAAATCATTTGATACTACTATAAGTGCACAATGTCAAAATAAACATCAAATATAAATGTATCAATCATAGACGACATGACGTCCCATGCCACTATGTTGCCATATAGGTTTACAATTAAAATCACATGATGTCGTATTGGAAATTGGACTTCCATCATGAACCAAGGCAAAGGATCTTCCTTCAGATTCGAGACGCTCTAGCTCGCGCTTCAGGGTTCAGCCGCAACTGCACCTGGGATCTAGCAGGGTCGGTCCACACTTACTTTAGTGGATTGGCAATTCCTGAACCAGACATTTTCCTGCCCTATGGGACATAAAATCCGGTCAGTATTTCGACCATCAAGAGCCACTGGGACTCAAATCCGAGGTACCTCGCTTTCCATTATCCACATATGTAAAATGTCTGGGCTCTATACCATGACACCACTCCTAGCTAGAAAGAAACGCATGCACTCCTTGCAGTGCCTCATCCCGTTTCTGGTTCATACCGGGGTGTGAAGCTCGCGAATTAACGCTATACACAAAGCTATGCTAATTAAAGTCGTGCTTTGATCATCATCCAAAAGACTCTGCTTTTGAACAAAAGCCTTATTCATTTGCATCTCAGCATGCCACACTGACAATCCATGCCATGCAACTGATGTCTATCAATGTATAACCTCTAAGATCGTACCTCTTAGAGAAGGGTGTTAACCAAGCGAATAAATTCTTCGCCACCAAACATATATATATATATATATATATTTAATAGAAATCAATCAACATAGAATGAAATCCAATGTCAGACACACATCCATTTACAAGTCCGTTTTGGGTATGAACGAAACCATAGGCACCTTATTCCTCGTCCCATATGTCCAATACAGGAGATAAGTCCTCGCATATTCAGTCGGTCTCCAAGTACGTTCGGACAATCACCACTTATTACCTTGTCTTGAGGGATCGACCCAATCAAGACATCAGTAATCATCCATCCGATGTGAAGGTCTCCGGTCTTTGATCACTGTCTTCATCGTCGGCTTTTAGCCGCTGTATCAGCTATTCAGAATAGGATGAACCCGGTCTTTCCGAATAACTCGTGTATTTTATAATCAATAATCAAGTGCTATAGAAACACATCATACGCCTCATTCCAATTCAGAATATTCTTTTATTCAAATATTTACATCTTTAGAGAATGGTTCCTATTAATTTTATCAAATATGAATCCTTTTAAATTTATTCTTTAATCTTCCTTTGGATATCCATTTCAAAAGATTTTATTTCATTTATCCACGATTATAAACCAATATAAGGTTAATAAAACTAGTCCGGATTATCGAGTCTTACCGAAGTAATCATTTATTTATTAATCTCAATCCCAACCTATTCATCCCATGGAGCAAAACTGGTAGTGCTCCGTATCTAACACCCACGGTGTTATTGGTAAATTTAATTACCATTTCACGTTCAAATCTAATTAAAGATTCAACTGTCATCTGGAGTAAAACTGGTGGTACTCCATTCTCAGTCATTTCTATTGTTTGATAAATTTATTTATCTCATTCACTTTCCAATCCAATTAAAGATTCCTTAAAACTCCATCTTGGTTTACTCTCTAAAATTAGTACTTTATGATCATTCAACTTTAAGAAATTAATCTTATCTTAACAGGGTTAAAGAACCAATGTTATTAAAAACACGGTTCACAATAAACCCAAATCAACTTCCATTTACTATTGAATCTTCATGGAAAACAGATCAATATATAATCGATATAAATTTTCATATCATACCAATACTATAAATGGAATAAGGGCTAAGCCTTTTAAATTCCGTATATAGTACCAGTCTTCCTTCCCAGAAGCTCATCTCGATTATTACAAAATCGATTTCCATTCAATTCCAATTTAATATATTAAATTGGAAAACTTTTCTTTGGAAAATCCAATTAAATTTTAATAAAATGATTAATAAATTCCAAATCATAACTTCACTGTTAATTGGGTTAAAGAACAAATGTTATTTAAAACACCGTTCACGATAAACCCAAAATCCAATTTCAATTCAATTCCAATTAAATATTAATTAATTGGTAAATTAATCTAAATCCTAATTAAAAGATTTATTCTTTTCTCAACGGGGTTTAAGAACAGTGTTATTTAGGACACCATTCACGACAAATCCAAAATCCAATTTGATATTAAATACAAGGCTCAGAATAGAAATTTTATCGGCTTATATTCAATATCAAATTATGAAACCAACAAATATCGTATTGGGAATAATGATATTTATATCTTTCAAATTCCTCAACAATATCTGTATAATCATGGAATCCAAAATCGAAATATTCCAAAGATTATTTCCATTCCAATTCATACATTGGAAAATTCTGGTTATATCAAAACCATTTCAAATCCAATTTATTTATTTAAAAACATTGGATTGTTATTCTAGTTAATAACTAGTTCATTTCGATAAAAATATATTTTATCTTTCAAAACTTGGAAATTTTTCAGCCAAAATCTTTCCAAATCATTTATTGTGATTTTACACAATATATCCATATTTTTAATAATTTTATTAAGGCCTTTACAATCGATTTCCAATATCGACCACCGAACTGCACCCATAGCGACCTTTTCCGAAATTGATTTGGACATATCTTAAAATCTAACCGTTAGATTTTAAATCTCTTATATTCATTGGAAAGCTCTTCTTGATACGAACCCAACAGTTCTGGTTTTAGGAGAATCTGACGGTCGGATTTCCCTTTACGTCCATTTGAAGTCAATGGTCGAAATTTGTGAATGGTCGCTGCGCAGCGCGTTTTATTCAGGCCATTAAATATATATAATATATACCGTCGATTCCATTTAAAACGTATTTTATAAATTCATTTTAAAAAGATTTCAACTTCATTTTTCAATTTTAAATCAAAATTTATTATTCCTTCAATGTAATTTTAAAATGATAATATTTTCAAAATATCAGATTTTGAAATCAATTTTTTTTCGTATTCATTATCAAATGAATAAAATCGATCAATAAACGCGTTCGGGTTAAAATGGCATTTCTATACCTAACCCGGCTTCATATATTTTAATATTTCTGTGTTCAACCAAAATCGGACATCAAAATCATATTTTGATTACTCACTGAATATTATTTTAAAATATTCGTTATTTTTGAATCGAAATGCAACTCAATCAACTACCATATAATTTCAGTTATATGGATTTCATACATCACATGTATTCAACAATAATGATAAATAATCATCAAACAATCAATTCACATTCAGAGTGCAATTTACAACTGTATAAGCATTAAATAATTAAATAACGCTTATCACAGTTTGTCAACCCATCGATTGACATACAACTAAATACTGGGATTAGCGTATGTCAAATATCATCCCAATACCTGTGTGGGGTTTTCAAACAACAACAGTCAATTCAAAATAATCACTGGTTAATAAATTTAACCAGTTCTAATTCGGTTTGAATTATTTTTCTAACTAAACAATTTTCACTGTTCAATATATAAATGATTATTTTGTCCAGTTTCATCTATTAGTTTAATATTAACATTTCTAACATGTTAAATATCACAAAATCAACATCACAATACACAAATCACCAAATCATCCAAATAAATAAATACTCAACTACCCAATGCCATTTACGATGCCATAAGTGGCCATCCGCAGAGTATGAAATGCGAGTGTTGCTAATATCCATACATCGCTTCCAATTTATGTGATTTGTGCGAATTTGTGTGTTGAACTCCAAAAATAAATATCATAACAAATATGATAAAAATATTGAGTGAGAAGGAGTTCTCACCATTTGTTTCCACTCCATCATTCTTTATTGGAGGATTTTAGTACTATTCAGATTTAAATTTGTCTCAAATTCCAATTCCTTTGTTTTTGTTCTAGTTTGTTCCATCGCGTAGCTCTCGTCGTTGCGAATCCAACGCATCCTAAATCGTTAGATTCTAATCACAACATCAAAAGTTATTAATATTTAAAGACATCAAACATTAATTGACTAAATAAATCCCTAATTACCCATAAATTAATTTAATTACATTATAATTAGGGTTAGAAAACCATCTCCTTCCTCAGGTTCACGACAGATAAGAACCCATCACTCGCATGAAATCCACCCTACCACACGTCGCATCGAGCCACCGACAGCCAATCATCGGTGACCACATCGTCGACTCCGTGACCGCCACCACCTGCCATGATTTTGCCGAAATCCAGGCACCCTAGGGCGGGAAAATTGAGCTCGAACCCGTCCTCTTTGAGCTCTAAAATCGGCTGCTAGTTTGAATAGAAACAAATCACAACCGCATGAACTTATAGATTCAAAGAAGTTCTTCGATGTTCATTTTATAATTCTCTGAAATTACCAAGTGGATTATGGTAGAATTGAGGGAGAACGATGGACGATTTCGGCCCTTGAAGAATTAAAGCGGAGGCTGTATGTTTTGGGAGAGTTAGGGTGTAACACCCCACACCCGCTACGGTCACTCACTAAGGGAATGCCATAACATCGGTGGAGTATTTTAAGTGAATATATAACAGAAAATTTACAACAAGACAGATATAAGTAATACTTGAGAATTTAAAACATCATTTCATTGCAGCGGAAAGTAAAACATGTTTGGTTACACCAAAACCATAAACAAGAGTTAAGTACATAATATCCATCCTGATAAAACAAAAGTACATAATCCCAGTACATAACTTAATAGCCATAATAGAAAAGATAAACTGAGCTTTACATCCACGGTCCAAGCTTCAAAAGATAGATAAAGCAGTCTGATCAAAGCCCACTAGTGCTAGGCCCACTCTGATAACCTGAGGGTTGGGAAAAAAATAAAAACAACGGGGTCAGACATAAGTCTGAGCGAGTCCTATAACTTTAACAATCCAATCATTAAAGTAACCAGAGTAAGACATAAGCTTGATATACGGTAACGACTGGGGATAAATGGCTACACTAAGCAGCCAACTAGACTTAGGATGAACTAAGATAACCGTAAAGACGCATCTACCCACCCAAGGATAATTACTACACTGCACCACACCAGTCATTCCCAATTTAAAGGTTGATCCCACTAAGTATACTTAGTAATCTATAATTAGTAGTTTCGTGTACCCCTAGCTGACTACATAGGTGCCGTCTGCCCCTATTTCCACTAGGTGTACCCACTACCCCCCATTCGATCGGCTCCCTAACGTAGATACCCGTGCTGGCCCCACAGTGGGGTGTATCATCCCCCAAAGTGGCAACCTGATAATATCAACGGTGCACGGCTTATACCTACACGATGCAACAACGTCTTACTTACCAGCCCGGGTCCACACACGCATATGAAACCCGTTGGACTTGCGTTGCCACCGCTAACCCGTTTTGGCCTCTTACAGTCAAGCCCAATATGCGTGTCCCGTCCTCGACTTGGGTCGAGCCCACAAAGATACGTTTGGGATATTGGTTGAAATGGGCCCCCACAAGCTACCCACCTAAGCTTGTCATTTCTAGTGAATCCCACTTAACCCTTTAACCATGTCCACTTACATGTTATAAATTTTGGTTAAGTCTTTTAATCATGTTTTAATTGCCACTCAAGGCACCCACTAGTTTTCCACATGCCACCCAAGGCACTTACTTGATTTCCACATGCCACCCAAGGCACTTACTTAACCCTTTAATCATGTTTAATTACATGTTCCACTTTGGTTAAGTATTCTAATCGTATTTTCTATTGCCACCCAAGGCAACCCACTAGTTTCCTCATGCCACCCAAGGCACCCCCACTAGTTACTACATGCCACCCAAGGCACCCACTTAACCCCTCATGCCCCACTACATGCTAATTTGGTTAAGTGTTTCTTAATTAATTAAGATCGTAACCTTTGTAAAGACCTCTCACATTAGACTGTCTTTTATGGCAGCTGGATATGCCAGTTGGTTCCGGACAGCCTTACACCATAACAGAGTCTAACCTTGTGTCTTTACACTTGTCACTTATTTAGTTTATGACTAAGACCTCTCACATTGGGCCAATCATTTGTAGCCGCAGCATTTGCCGGTCGGTTCCGGGCAGTCTTATGCTACAAAAGGGTCCAACCTCGTGTCTTAGTCGATTAATTACACCTAATTAATCATCCCCATAATTTGTATTAATTATCCCTAATTAATTACAAATATTTAAAAATATGGGTAGACCTAACTCAATAGGTAAATTCCCAATTCCATAATATGGGTAGACCTAACTTAATAGGTAAATTTCCAATTCCATAATATGGGTAGACCTAACTTAATAGGTAAATTCCCAATTATGTCCATCCACTTTATGGTATGTTTAATCATACCAACTTCACACAATTTTATGTGTTCATTAATTTTTTACCCCATCGTTCCCACGTAAATACGTTAACATGACATACTTTAAAAGAGGATATTCATCATACACACAATGGGTTCAACTTAGCATATCATTAGCATTATCATGGGTTTAAAAGGTGTCAACTTGCATATATGACCATAAACCCAACTTGCATAAATTACCAACCCAAACTTGCATGAATCACATATGTCATAAAGATGGTAACTTGCATAAATGGTCATGTCATAGACCTATCATAAAGGTGTCAACTTGCATACATGTCATAGGTCTAAAAGGGATGAACTTGCACATGTACTTATGTCATACAAAGGGGTAAACTTTCATATGTATGTATGACATACAAAGGTGTAAACTTGCACATGTTACTTGCATATAATCAACCACCAAACTTGCATAACATGTCATATATAGACTTGCATATAATCAAACACCAAACTTGCATAACATGTTACATATGAACTTGCATATAATCAACCACCAAACTTGCATAACATGTTACTTATGAACTTGCATATAATCAACCACCAAACTTGCATAACATGTTACATATGAACTTGCATATGTATGTATGACATACAAAGGTAAACTCGCATATGTTATGCATATCACTAATCCAAACAACTTGCATAGATTATGCATATTATAGATCCAAACTCATAGGTTAAACTTGCATGTCATGTCACTTTTTTCACACATGATTCTAGCATAAAACCAAGCATTTAACTTGCATAAAACCAAACACTTAGCATGCATAAAACCAAATACTTAGCATGCATAAAACCCACCACTTAACATGCATAAACCCAAACACTTAACTTGCATAAAATAGTGTCATCATGAATAAGTGTTAAACATAGTGATTAGCAAACTAGCATCATAACATATGACCTAAAACCCATTGATCCGCAAGCAAAACCATATGATCTCATCACATCTCATCTACTTAGTTTAGCAATTGGTTATTAAAGTGATAGAAACTCACAAACTCCAAGATTAGCTCCTTAGATAGTTGCTAGAGTTGAAGTAGAGGTGGATTAGTAGTTGATTAGCTTGCAATCCTCTTCTCTAATTAGAGGAGGCTCCTTCTAAGTTGCATTTTGGCGGCATGATGGCATAGATTCTATTTTTAGTATGGATTAGGGTAGTCTTAGGGTGTATTTATAGGATTAGGTTGTGTTTTAGACCCTTAGATTAACCCTAGGTTAGTTCAGGTCCGTCATATTTCGTCCCAAGCCCTCCAACCCAGCCCAAAACTCAACCAGGTGCTCCCAGGCCAGAATCAGCCGACAGGGCAAGTCAACAGCCCTGTCGACTGCCAAGTCGACAGGCATGTCGACAGGCAGGTCGACAGCCCTGTCGACAGCCAAGTCGACTTGGCTGGGCGGGAGTTTTCCCGCCTGGCCCCCATTTCTGCATGTTTCGAAATTCAAATTTCCCGAAAACTTCTTTGGGCCTTAACCGGGTCATACGGACTCCGATTTACAAAATTTTGGACTCTATTTCGCGTATTTTTCCGAGACGAACGCAATGGCACAGCCCGTTTCCCCCAATGCTCACATCTGAGATTATTTATTCTGCAATTAGTGAATATTAGTATTAACTGAAATTCGGGGTGTTACATAGGGTTTGTGTGTGGCGTATATATATATATATATATATATATATTATAATATTAATATTTAATTCAACTTATTACATTATTTTGAAGTATTCGCATCCGAACTCCAAACGAACCCCAACGACTGCCGTTCCTAACTAAATACCCACATTCCAGACACAATGGGATATGTTTCGTAAGCCAATACGATCATTTTGATCAGTTTTTGTCAAGAATAAAATATAAATTAAAATAACGGTCAAAATTGAATTTGAACGTACATTTTAATTTACCGGGGCCACATACTGACTCAAAAAATTGTAGAAAAATTAATCTAGCTATGTTTTGATGATACGGTCCTAACAAAACTAATTTCCTCGAATTTGGAGACCTTTTGAAAAATAACCTTTTCTCCCATTGATTAAATTCAAACTGAAATTACCGAACACGTTTAAATTCACTACGCTCACATACTAATTCCAAAAATTATGAAATTTTATATCTAGCTATAAATTGACATTCTGGTCCAATAAAGGTGGTTTCATTGAAAACAGAGGTCGTTTGCAAATTTGCCCTTTTTAAGGGCTATATATTATATTAAAAAATATATGAATTCCATAGCGACTATTTCAAATTTTAAACTGGACATATCTTACAATTTATAAAGTGAAATCTCAGTTTCTTACATTCGTTAGAAAGATATAATTAAACAGATTCTAACGTTTCTTGTTTTACTAAAATCCGATTTATATTGAATTCTATACATTCATTTGAAATTAAAAATAGAATTTTCAAACTTCCGCGCCATTTCGAGTTCGTTTTATAATTAATATAAATATATACATTCAAACTTCGATTTAAATAAAAAATTAGTCGTTGTTATTTAAAATAAATTATTTTAAATATTCTAAACCCATTAAAGTAGCTAAAATAAATAATTTAAATTGGTCCTGAAATTATGGGTTGTTACAATAATAGTGTCTATCAACCACAAATAAATAATCGTCTAGCAGAACGCTTGCATCTCATGCTCTACATATATAGTACACAATCAAAACCGTGAGCGCTTATTGGATAATGGATTTCCAAATATGAGAAGGTATGGAGCCACCTTCTGATCATGTATCTCTAATGAGGAATACACTAGGTTCAACAAGAACATCTTGTAACCACCACACATGACCGACCACTCATTTCGATTGAGTGTTTCAAATATATTGTCACCAACGATTGGGAGCTACCCACCATTTCCCGAAAAGGAACAACATCGAAGAGAATAAAGAAGAAAATGGAATTTCTCTAGATAGGTGGAAATACACTCTACTTGGGAGCGACCCACTTAACCATGTTGCCTGCCCGATTTTTGTCAATTTCCGGTTGTAAGGCTTGAGGCTGAACTTACCTTCAAAACATATCACATCTTCATTTACTTTGAATGCCACATCATCAAACCCGCCAGTATCACAAATTGATTTTCCCAATACTACGGGTATAAAGCTAGGAGAAGCGAATTCCTCCGTCACCAAACATGGTTTGAAGAGATCAATCGTATGAGCTGTCAGGAATACTTTGTCAAACATTTGTTCATACAAATTTTCCTGGGATTGGACAAACCGAAGGAACTATCCTTTAAATCCATCTTAGGCAATTTCTACCTAGGATTAACAGAACAAACCTTGCATAAACTTCGTCTTTAATGGTCTTCAATAATCTCTGACTTGCAACATATATATCAAATCGAAGTGGAATTTAGATTCCGGATTCTTCGAAACAATAACGATAATAATGGTCCAGATTTGATAATCGGTGATTTAACTTTCAAATATAAAATAAAATAAACATATTTGTTTCCATTGGACCTGCTAAGCTTCTTTTAAATAATATTTGATTATTCAAATTTAGATATTTACTTATTTATATACTTATTTGAAAACATAAGTATTACCTAACTTAGGAACTTCTTATTATCAATCTTACGTGATAATCTCATTCTTCAATATACTTTTTCATTGTTGAAAGCAATATTCAACTCTAACACTAAATTTGAACACAAACTAATACTATCTATCGGATAAAAGTGAAATCGTTCAAGTTGGGGTATTTTAATTACCTCTCAGACCTTGATTCGAATTCATTCTTATCGTTAAGATTTGTAGAAATCCGATATCCAAATTATTTGACCAAACAGAATTTGTACATCCATTTGATTTTCAAATCTTAAACCATTTTTTTAAAAAAACTTTGTTGTTTTGAAAATATTCATCAAGTTAACTTAAATATTAAAAACCAGGAAAATAAATCGACTCAATTCCTTTACCCATTTATAATTAAATCATCTTTAAAACGTACTTATTTAGGTGTTTAATTAAGTTTAAAACATTTTTATTGGATAACTTATCCAATTTTAACCACTCTATTTAACTGCACAGTTATCTTACCAAAATTTATCAATCGAAATATTAATTAACTTTTCAATAAAACATTCTTATATTTAACCATTATTTGTTAAAAACTATTTCCATTGAAACAAATTTATTTAATAACTCATTTCTATTTAAACCAGTTGATTTAAATCAACCTTAAAACAATGACTTACTGCAGTAAATCTTCCCTTTTTTAAATTAATTAATATAATTAATTTAAAATAATCACCATTAATCATTTTCATAAAAAAATTATTCAACTGTTAACAACTTACGTAAATTTCTGATTTACTTTACAGAAAAATATAACTTAGCAGTTCCAATAGCATATAGCAGTTCTTTAACAGACGATGTTCAAGTGGTTAATCAAATCTACACAAACAAACATACAATTCAATATTATCAACTGATAATATAACATCTCAACAACATATATTTATTGATAAAATATATCAAAATATCATGATAGCAGAACAGTGTTTATTTCTTCTAGCAGGATGTCCAAACAATTCAGTCAACTCAATTTATAGCGGAATGGTGTTCACTAATAGATGTCAACATATAATATATAATTGCGATTAGTGTAATTAAACTCAACTAAATTAATTAAACAACCAACTCAGAATTTACTAAATTATATATCATTACAGATCAATAATTTACGTATTAATTTAGTTTAGCAACTAAATTTACGTTTGATTATATTATATTTAATATTACAACCACTTTTACTTTCTTAATAAATCAATACATTTGAATTCGAATTGTTTAAAACTCGACAAATTAAGTCGAGTTACTTACATATACCATCTATCGACTCGACTGTACATCATGAGTCAAACTATTCGATTATACAAGTTTTTAATCTAGCTCATATCTATATACATACTTCAATATATATATATATATATATATATACATATACACACACACACTACAAGAAAATGAGATATATACAATTGCAACTCATAGGATTTTGGTCTCCATGCTGTAGAAATAATGTAGGAGTATGTTTGGTTTTATATTAAACGCTGAGATAAATTTGAGTGGCAATGAATTTTCACTTCCCTCCACTATTACTAAAATCGACCACAAATCATAATATTTCCGCAAAATTTTAAATTCTCAATTACAATTTTTCCGTCCATTTTTCGTTGTCTGCCTGGTCTCCGTCTCACTTTCGAATCTCTGGTCACTTCGCACTGTTGCTCTTGGTCTCTCGGTTGTCATAACGGAAGGCAATCGGTTCCAGTGGAGGAATTTCCATTCCAATGGAGGTCGGACCCATAAATCCCGTTCATTATTCCTCGTCCTTAAGTCATTGTAAGCGCCGCATTGATTATTTTATCTTTTTCATTGATTAGCCAATGTTCAGTTTTTTCTAACATCTGGTATGCCTGTTGAAAATGTTGATTGTGTTATTAGCAGTTAAAAGTTGTTATGTCCCATTTAGTATCACTGTTTTATTTAAGTAGTTATGTTAATTTGCTTGTACTCAACAATAGACTATTACTTCCAAATTTTAGAAATTTGCTTGCTTATGTAGTAGACGATGATGGATAAAAATTGGGTGAATCTACACAGTCAGGTACGTAATTCTCAACATAAATGTAGTTTGAAAATCATATCCTATATTTTGACAAAAGCTAAAAGATAATTTTTTTCAGAGAACTAGTAGTGAATATCAGCAAGGAGATCGGAAGTTTGTGCATACCGCTATGAAAAATTCTGGAAATGTAGGAAAAATTCTATGTCCTTGGTTAGATTGTCGAAATCTTAGTCATCAATATGAGAAGGTGGTAGTTGAGCATCTGATTATAAGAGGAATGGATCGTGTAATATGGTTATCACAGCGGTAAGTCGAGTCGACAAAGGTCCAACTAGTCAACTAGTGGACTAGTCGTAGACTAGTCGAGACTAGTCGATAAATAAATATATACATATATATAATTATAAACTTCTAACTAATACAGTCTGATAGTGTTATACATGGAGCAATGGATGAACTCTGTGGCTATGGTCAGATAGCAAAAAGTCGTAGATTCATTAAGATTTAGTGTTCAACGATTGTGACTGGTATAACTTTTGGTTAAATATATATAGATGATTCTAGAACTCTGAAAAGATTTTTCATTCTCTCTCTCTCCACAGGTTATGGAAGCTGATACCGATCATAAGTTTTTATTCATTTGAAATAATTAGGCATTATTTTTGCATCCCTTGCTATGAAATGTGAGAGAAAAGGAGAACAGTTTTTATATTTTCATTTTCCTTAAGTGTTTGTTGTTATTTGATTTTCTATTTTGCTTGTGTTTTTAATTATGCATCACAGAATACCAGATAATATAAATAAATGCATAATTTGAATAATACCACACTTAACTGATTCTTTTTCCCTTCACTTGAATAGGAATTTATCTCTGTTTTTATTGCCCTTTGGAATAATGGCTTCTAGGGTTGTTGCTTTAGCCGTTAGTCCTATGCTTGACTCCACTACAGTGTTCTTTATTTTGTTTAGCAAAAAATATTTAACAAATTAAGTTTTAGACCGAATATTGAATTTAAAGGTTTAAGGCATAATTCTCTTACTTAAAAAGATAAACAACTACACAAATGCTACTCTTTTTTTTGGTAGCGAGAGCTGCAAAGTGGATGCAATGAGAATCCATTCGTGTGGTGGTTTAAATATATATGTATGTGAAAAAAGTTTTCATTTTTTGTCCAAAATTTTGCCTTCCGTACTTTATAAATTTACCATGAAAAAATCCTTCTTCTTTCTGCAAAAAGAATAAATTATTCCTTTTCATGATCAAGAGTCCATCCATTGTAATGTTATCAATATTGGAGACCTACTTTTTTTTTTTTGGTTTTGGGCCCAAATTGAAACAATTTGAAGCCAGCCTGTTAAGTCGAATCGACTAGTCAGTTGACTAATCGACTAGTCGCTCAATGTCGTTTCAGTCACTCGACATATTAACAAAATTCATGTCGAGAGTCCAAGTCACTGACTGGCGATTGACTGGTCGACTAGTCGCGACTGGTCGGTTGCTGTGATAACAGCGACTAGTCGGTTGCTGTGATAACAGCGACTCGTGTACATAAGACAAGTAGGTGGTATTGTCACATTGAGCACATAAATATAAGCACAAATGTTAAGTTCGATGACATATATGATTTAGGCTAACTGACAATAACAAATATATTTAGGCTAACTTATATTTTGCTGTAGCTATAACTGTACTTCTATGTTTTAAAGTCTCCTAAACTGCCGGTATTTGCTGTGAAAAACAATGTTGTTTTCCTGTAAATGACATATTGAGGTGTAGCATATTCAGGATGGCCTTAGCGCACAAGTGTTTGGATTGTATAGTTCTGCTATATATTTTATGTTTTTCCTCATGTTTTAGTAATAGGAAATGAGGGCAATAACGCGGTAACAGAAAAAAGCAAAGGAGCCAAAAATATATCGTACAAGCCTAATAAACGGAAGAAGCATAATGAAGACAACAACGTTCAAAGCGAGGGCAATCCACAAGTAGTAGTAGAAGATAATGCACAAGTAGAAGTAGATAATCGAGCACAACCAGTAGAAAATAATCCATAGTAGTAGAAGATAATCGAGCACAAGCATTAGAAAATAATGCACAAGGAGTAGAAGGTAATCCTAGTGCATTGGAGAACCATACAATGCAAAACGAACAACACGTGGAAGCCGATGGGCCAACTGAAAATGCAAATGCCAGTCGGCCAAAGAAAAGAAAGACTAGAGGTCCTACGAAAATGAAGAGACTTCCTTCAAACTTCACAAATCATGTTGAAGTTGAATTTAATGAGAATGCTGAACCAATAGGTCAAGGATCAGTCCATTTATCATCTTTTTTAGGACCACTTGTATGAGAGCATGTTCCAGTCACTCTTAGTAATTGGAGACACCTTGACGCTAGTCTGAAATCCATTTTATGGATTGCATTCAGGTATATTTTGTAATTTTTTTTCTAGTTGTGTCTATTTAACACATTGTTTTATACCAAATAAAAAATCCAGAAGTCTGGATTTAATATCAGACGTCCGGTTACCTATTTAGGAATAATATTATAGGCGCAGAAAAATATAAGACGTCTGGATAAAATACCCAAACGTCTGAGCACTTCTTCAGGCTTAATAGTTTAGGCTGAGAAAAAATCCAGATGTGTAGATAAAATAGCAGACTTCTATATTCATCTGCAAATATAATTCTCTAGCCCTATAACACTATCAGACGTCTGGATAAAATATCCAAACGTCTGAAAACATCTTCAGACAATTTACTTTAGGCCGGAGAAAAATCCAGACGTTTGGATATATTTTCACATGTCTGATTTATATTCAGATTGTTTCTTTTTCTACTCTCAGACGTTTGGAAAAATATCCAGATGTCTGACACACCTGTTTCACCTGTACATGTCTTCCTTGTTGTCGAACTATAGCCATATATAATTAAAGTTCCATATCCACAATATTTTCCATCCACAATAACATACCCTAATTACATAACAATTGTAATAACCTGGAAATCTGAGAAATTTATTTCGAATAGAATTAGAACGAATATATTTATAGAGATCGACGTTAGAATATAAATATTTTATTTTAATTATAAAAGGAATTGAAAATGGCGTGGTAGTTCGAAAATCCGATTTCAAAGTTCAAATGAATGTACAAGATTCAAAATAAACCAGATTTTAGCGAAACCAAAAATATTAGAATCTATTTGAGAATATCTTTCCTACGAATCCGAAAAATCAAAATTTCATAGCGGGAATAAAAAGTTATGCCTAGTTGAAAATTCAAAATAGTCACTATGAAATTTTGGCCCAAAAAAATAGAAATTTTGCAAACGATCTATGTTTTCGACGAAACCACTTTTGTTGGATCCAGGATGTCAAGTTATTGCTAGGTTGCAAAATTCATAATTTTTTGAATCAATATGTAAGCGTGGCAAAGGAAAATGCGTTTAACCAGTTTCAGTTGATTTTAATCAACTGGAAAATGGCCATTTTGCAAACGTTCTCAGAATTAGACAAATTTAGTTTTGTTAGGACCGTATCATCAAAACATAGAAATAATTATTTTTCTGGAATTTTTAGAATTAGTATGTGGCCCCAGTAATTGGAAATGCACGTTTAAATTGAATACATAAAGATTTATATATTTTAATTTAAAGGGAAACTAATCGAAATGGTCGAATTGGCTTGCGGGACATATCCCATTGCATTCGGAATGGGGGTAATTAGCTAACGACAATAGTCGTTTGGTTCGATTCGGAGTTCAAACGAAAAATCAACTTTTTCGACAATAAAATAAATTCAATATATAAATTATAACTAACCCCCCTTTCCCTTCATAACAGTCAACGGAGGGAACTTAAATTAAAAACCCCGCTCCTCCAATTCCCATCGCCCCTCAGCCAAATTCGCCCCACCCTCGATTGGCTACCGCCAAGTGCCAGTGCCCCCTCCGGCTGGCCTCTCCTCCGACGCCTGCCGCCGCCTCTACACCTCCTCTTCTCGCTTCAGTGCCCGATTCGAGACCGCCAAGCCCTAAACCCGCGATCCTACCACCCTCAGACCCGATAGTATCCGCAGCCTCCCCTTCTGGCCTCTCCTCCGACGCACCGCAGACCAGATCGCTTCCAGTCCACCATACCGAGCTCCTCCATCCTTTAGATGAACGCCGACCGCCCCGTCTAGATGTTGATGTTGAGTAGACGCATGAAGAGGAAGGGTTCAGCAGCTGTAGCCGCCGCTGCAACTCCATCGCCTATCTCCAGCGCCTCTTCCCCCTTTGTCTCCGACGAACGATGAAGTGAGTGTTATTTTATTTTAAATTTTAGTTAATTAATTTAGGTTAAATACATTGTAAACAGAAAAATCAGTTTTTGAAAATATAAGCATGATGAAAACTTGATTTTTATAATGTCAACCTTGAAGTAAAAATACAATTTTTATCTATGTTAAGTAGCGACAAAGATACAATCTTTTGCTTATACGAAGTGACAAGAAAAATTGGATCTTTAGTTTATAAAGGAAATATACGATTAGAGAATAAACATTTGAATTTTATATATATGGTTTGAGAGTAAAGATGTGATTTTTATTTATAACAAAGATGTGATTTTTATTTATAACAAAGATGTGATTTTTATTTAT
Organism: Allium sativum; assembly: GCA_030737875.1. Taxonomy (NCBI): domain Eukaryota; kingdom Viridiplantae; phylum Streptophyta; class Magnoliopsida; order Asparagales; family Amaryllidaceae; genus Allium; species Allium sativum. The sequence goes on along the minus strand of CM060926.1, from coordinate 602,248,717 downwards.
AACAAGTATGTGATTTTTATTTATAACAAAGGTCGGATTTTTATTTATAACAAAGGTCAGATATTTTTATATAAATGAAAGACGGTATTTTAATATAATGAAAACATCGTGTTAAAGATGCTATTGTTATCATCTTGAAAGTGAAATAAAAATATGTGATATTTTTTTATATATGTAGTGAATACGGACAAGGAAAGTGACAAAAGGCGAGCACGGCGAAGATTTCCTACATATGAAGCATCGCGGCGTTTGGTTTAGCGAATCAGTGAGAACTTCTCACGTTAAATTCTAATTTTTATTTTGAAATATATACTAGGATGCAGACGGTGCTTAGCAGCACCCGACACCTGTCGTCCACAGACCATGGATGACTTGTTTGTTTGATTGATGTGTTGCGAAAGTTGATTGTGTGAAGTGGAACGAATAAAATATTTTATAATTAAAAATATAATTTTTAACGTGTATATAAAATAAATATTTATAAACAAATTGGATGATTTGTTTATGTACACACATTTGAATGATATTGATTTTGACGATAAATTTTACACATCGCCTAACTGCACAAATAAAAATCTGTGTTTGTTGACTGAAACCCCCACGGGTTTTGGGATGATATTTGACGTACACTAATCCCGATTGTTTAGTTGTACGTCAATCGACGGGTTGACAGGATGTGTAAGCGTTAATTATTTATATTTAATGCTTATGCAATTGTGTGGTGCACTTTGGATGATGGTTGATTATTTATCATTGCTATTATATACATATGTTGTATGGAATCCATATAATTAACATTATATGGTAATTGATTGGACCTCATTCCAATTTGGAAAATAAAGAATATTATAAATTAAAGATTCATGTGTTGAATAGAATAAATAGTCATGTGTTGACGATACTCATGTATTGAAACTTATCTTGTGTTGAACGAAATATTTTAGCAATAAAATTTACATCTTTATCATATACAAAAATTAGAAACTAATTGGAAACTAGATAAGATGAGTGGTTTCCTGGGTATTGATCTGATGTTGGTTTCGACCTTCGGGGTTAATACTTAGGGAATCGTTCTCTTACTAATTTATGGTTGGAGTCTGATTAAGAATTAAACGATAGAAATCATAATTTTATGAAGTATATTAAATAATAATAATAATAATAGTCATGTGTTGACGATACTCATGTGTTGAGAATATTTATGTGTTGAAAGAAATATATATTCATGTGTTGAAGAAAATATTCATTTGTTGAATAAAATAACGAAGTTATTGAAATATATAAAGCCGTGTTGATTAGATATGCGCCATTTTGACATGAACGATATATATATCATTTTTATTCATTTTTATAATAAATATCGAAAAGGAATTGATTTCAAAATCTAATGTTTTGAAAATATTATCATTTATATATCGATGATACGAAATATTCAATTTTGATTAGAAATTGAATAGGAAGTGAAATCGTTTTGAAAAAGAATTTAAAACGATTTATAAAATACGTTTTAAAGGGAAATCGACAAAATATAATATATATATTATATATATATAATGGCTTGAATAGAACGCGCTGCACTGCGGTAGTTCGCGAATTTCGACCATTGACTTCGAATGGACGTTACGAGAGATCCGACCATTGGATTCTCCTAAAACGGAACTGTTGGGTTTGTATCGAAAAGAGCTTTCTAACGAATATTAGAGATTTGAAATCTAACGGTTGGATTTTGAATTATGTCCAAATCAAATTTGGAAAAGGTCGCTGTAAGTGTAGTTCGATGGCCGTTGATGGAAATCAACTGTACGGGCCTTGATAAAATTATTAAAAATATCAATAATTTGTGTAAAATCATAAGAACTGATTTGGAAAGAATTAGGATGAAAAATTCTGTATTTAAAAAAGATAAAAATATATTTTTATCGAAATGAACTAGTTTTTAACTAGAATTATAATCCATTTATTTTTAAAATAAATAAATTGAAATGGAATGGAATTCGATTTGGTAATAATCAAAGTGAATTTCTGTGGATGAGGACTGCTGATATATATGGAATTTAAAAGGCTTTGCCGTTATTCCATTTATATTGTTAGTCGGATATGGAAGTTTATATCGATTATATATGTCGATTTGTTTTCCATGAAGATTCTGTAACACCCCACCTCCGTTAAGGTCACTCACAAAGGGAATGCCTTAACTTTGATGGAGCGTTTTAGTAGACAGAACAGAAATTTACAAGACAGATAAAACAGTACTTGAAAAATTAATAACTTTATTACAACAGAAACCGAAGTAAGTTTGGTTACATCTTTTCAAATCACAATATCAGAATTCAAGTACAAAATATTAGCCTTGTACAAAAGCCTTCGTAATGCATAGTTTTTAAAATCATAATCCCCAACATAAACTGCCATGGAAAGATAGAGCCAAGGCCAAGCAGTACTTCAAGCAGAGAAAATCCGAATCAAGCTCCTATACTTCTACCCTAAAAACCTGGCGGGTGGGGGGGGGGGGGGGGGCGATAGAAAAGGGGCGAAAACAAGCAAGGTCAGACATAAAGTCTGGAAAGTATAGTGACTTTCAGCATATGAACAGATAATAACATCATGACATGAAAATAAAGTTGGATAAGAGACAACAACAACAGGAGTAACTGGTATACTTAAGCTAAACAGAAGAAATAGAATGATATAGCCCAAGTTAGGCTTCTTACTTATATTTTACTTCTCTGCACTAATACTAGTATAACAGGATTAGGCATTACTTTAATGTCCAAACTGAAACAAAAACGGAACAGAATAATGTATACATGAACATAATGCTAGTAATGGGCCTTTACCACCCCAACAGACAGAAGGTACATAAACGGAATCAGAGACGGAAAGAGAATAATCCCTACAGAAACAAAATGTTATAATTAGGTGTACACTAGTAAATGGGCCTTTACCACCCCAACAGACGGTACCACGCAGAAATAGACAGGTGTTACCACCCAATAGAAACAGACGGTACCACAACGGAAACAGACAGAACTAAGTGTACCCAACATCTACCCTAAGCGATCGGCTCCCTTATACATAAATACCCTGTGCCAGCGCCACAGAAGGGTGTATCACTCCCCAAAGTGGCAACCTTTAAATGACACAGACCTGTTTACAGATGTCACGGCGTCTTACATCCTCAGAGGCAGACCGGGATCCATGCACGCACATGACCCGGTTGGAACACACCATCAACACCCCTCGCCATTATCAGAATAAACAACTTATAATTAGTTCAGTAAGCGTGCCCGGAACCTACCTACTGTTGGGTCATAGTTTTGATACCAGAAAGGTTTACTGACTAATATGGGTCCCAAACAACAGATGACACAAGTATTTTCCCTCCTAACCTTGTGTCCCCAGACTAACAGATTTCAGATTAACTTGTTTACAAGTTTTAGGCCTACAGAGTTCAGAATCAACTAGTTCACAGACCAGAAAATCAAACCAACATGTTTTCAGACTAACGGATCAGATGTATAGTTTTAACAGACTTATAGATTGTCTAACTTTGTATTGGGCCTATAGATTCATGAAACAGGTTTATTAATACATCAGTCCAGTTGGTTTAACCTTATCTACCCAACACGTTTTAAACATCATATTTATCTCAGATTTTCATTAATTAAATATTAATGCGCAGACCTCTCACATTAGGTCGGTAGCTTGTGGCCGCTAGATAAGCCGGGCGGTTCCGGGCTGACTTCTGCCACAAGCCAGACCTAACCTCGTGTATAAGCATATTTTAGTTATGCCTACGACCTCTCACATTAGACTAGCAGTTTGCGGTTGCTGGTTAAGCCGGTTGGGTCCGGGCAGGCTTCTACCGCAAATATGAGTCTAACCTCGTGTCTCAGCATTTTTATTTTAACCAGTTTATTCCATTACAAATTATACAAATATCAGACTAATTATGTCAATTTAACAGATTTGAATCCTTTCCAAGTCGCAGCAGATTAAACAAATTAACATGTTTTACACAAGTTACAATCATTCAGCTTTTCAACAGATTTAATAGATTTAGCAGCTCGGGCGGTTCAACAGATTAAGCAAATTAGGCAACTCAACAGATTTAGCAGATTAGGCGATTCAACATATGTAACAGTTTAGGCAATTCAACAGATTAAACAAGTAATAGGTTTAGCAGATTAGGCAAATTTAACATAATAAGTAGATAACAGTTTTAGCCGATTTAATCATTCCTTAAAGTCCTATTCACATATCTTGCCTAATTCATAAGGTAAGCCTAAACTTATATGCCCAAATTATGGTCATAATCCACCATATAACATATGTCCCAATTTTTAGTTAAACTTGCATAGTTCAGAATATTGTCCAAAAACCTTACATATAAATTATGCAAAATATAACTATTGATTACAATGCATGTCACATATCCAAAAAAACCCTTACTTAGGTGTATTCACACTTAATAATTATCCAATCTTAATATGGATCTTTACACCTAATTTAAATGCAAATTAATTCTCTTTTTTTCCAAATTTTAGATTGTAATATATATAGTATGTCCAGATCTAGATCTTGAATTACAACTTGTACTATGCATGCAAATCAGTTACATGTTCATAGTTAAACTTTACGCCACAAATCCCAAGTCATATGTCCAATATTCTTTATGCCTCAAAACTCAAGACATATGTTAAATACACCTTATGTTTTAAATACAACATGCCCAATTATATGTCTCAGATTTATGTTCTAAGTTCAACCTATGTTCTTTATGTTCTAAGTCACAATGATCCTCTCCTTCCAAGTCATGGATCGTCTTATACAATATGCCTCAAATTTATGTCCAGAATTACAACATGCGCTGTATCCTCAAATTAGTTACAAATCAATTATGCCCAAATATGCCTCATTCAATATTCTTCCCAAATTTAGTGTTTATGCGTTCATCTCTTATGAGATCTGGATAAGGCTCGTGGTAGCCTGGCTATCAAACAAAAAGAAAGAAAGGAGGAAGAAATACAGAACAAACAGAATAATAAAACAGAGGAACATATCTGATAAATAGAAAAAGGGCATAATCTCAGATTCAGTTTTATAATTATGTCAAGATCATGATTAAAATTCATATCGGAAAATAACTGCCCTTGCCTTGATTGGATTATAGAAGAAGAGTTGCAGTAGTTCTATTTTAATCTTATTCAGATTTAGATGAAGATGCACTAGTTCTAGTTTTGATCCCAGTAGAGTAGCGATGCCATTATTTTATTTATTTATTATAGAGGCAGAGTATAGGCAGAATGAAATTGTGTGGAGAGGAAGTGAGGTTTGGGGGTGTTTTTATAGGAGAATAGGGTGATTTAGAGCCTTCAGATCAGTCCATAAGTCATCAGAACCACCCAGCTCGAAGACAGGTCATCCTGCCACTCAGAAGAAGACACGTCATCACAGAATACTCCAGAATTCTATGCTGGATCGACGTGGGTGCACTTGGCAGGTGCGCCAGTGTATTTTTGTACTGGCGCACTTCACAAGTGCGCCAGTGTATTATGGCCTGTTTCCGGTTTTTCTGCCTAACTTCGTTCGTCCATATCTTCTTCATACGGTATCCGTTTTATGCAAACTCGGACTCTATCTCAAGCATAATTTCGAGACAAACGCATTGGCGCAACCCGTTTCTCTTAATTCTTCTCCTAAAAATTAAGTATATTTTAATCTGTTACTTATACGTTCACAGAAAATAGGGGGTGTTACATTCTCCCCTCCTTAAAGGATTTCGTCCCCGAAATCTTCAAGTTAGGAAGAATGTGTCCTACCATCCAATCATCCATCTACTCAACCATCATCCGCAAGCATCCATTGTCCTTAGAAAACTTCTAATGTTGTATGAACATATGCAAAAGTGTGTGTATATGTCTCTTATCTAATGCAAAGATCTGGCGGTCTACTGATTCAGTTGACCTTCTCAATGCGAACCATGTTGGTGCCATGAGTCCAATTATGAAGAAATCCTATTTGATATACTTCATTTCTATATGAGTACACTACCGCTCATTCATATGCAACATCCATGTGCTGAGTCACCCATTTTTCATCCATAAAAAAATGCACACACGTCCATATGCAGTATGAGAGTGTTTTTGAGCTGATCTAGTGCCTAGTGTGTGTATATGCATCCACGAGAAATCACTAGCAACCACTTGCATCCACTTGCAACCATCAAACATAACATGTCTCAAACACTTGTTTACACCCATTAGTTTCTACCTAAAGGTCGAAGGATAAAGTCGAGTGATAGAAGCAAGTATAAAACTGAAGCTAGATTCCCATTGGACATCGGTTTAAGAGAATAACTTCTATGTATCAACCCCGAAGACCGAAATCAACATCAGATTAATACTCAGAGAATCGCTCCTATTAAACAAATGCCCAACAGGAAACCTATTTCACATTTTGAGTAAAAACTCCTATCCTTTTCAGAAACCTACAGACTACTGATACAGATCAGATTACCAAATGATTCTTAGGAAACTAAGCATGATAAAACTCAGAATGTATGAGCCACGCCCGACACAGATGCCCTCAAACCCCAACTTATTACAAACAGATGAGTCGTAACTCTCATGGGGTTTGAGACTAAAAAGGAAACATAAACAAGACTAGTATTGAAGTGCAGAGTTTCAATTACAGAATCAAAATGCCAGAATCAGAAAGAGTTTTTAACTCCTCAATCAGATAAGGAAATTAAAGCTTCTACATAAATTTTCTTATTTCTACCCTATCTACCAGTCACTTGAGCATTCGCCTGTCCTCCAGAAGTGGGTTCTGCCCTCTGCCCTTGCCCCCGTTTCTTTGGGCAGTCCCTTGTGAAGTGCCTCATTTCTCCACAGTTGAAGCAAGTGCCCTTCCTTTTTCTGCAACCCTTGTTCAGATGGGTCGAGCTTCCACAAGTAAAGCACTTCTTCTCTTTCTTATATTCAGTCATCTCATCCTTATTTTGTGTTTCCTTTTTGGTCCCCGCCTTCTTGTTCTGTGGTCCTTCAAGCTTTTCCTCTTTCTTTTTACTTTCGCCTTCCTCTTCATGCATTAACGCCATGTCCACCAATTTTTCGAAGGTTTCCCCCATAGGAATGTGGGACATCGCCAATCCGTGTAGCGGCTCATTCAACCCTTTGGCAAACCTTAGTGCCTTCTTATGTGGTGTATTTACTAATTCTAAGCCAAATCTTGCCAATTGATTAAACTTGTTGATGTACTCTCTCACTGATAAATCCCCTGCTTTAATGCTGAGAACCTTTCTACGTATAGACTCTCTTCCGCTCATGAGAGAAATTTCATCTCGAACCTATGCCTAAAATCCATCCATCCCTCTACCGGATGCTCTCCATTTGTGACCTCCCACCAAAAAGAAGCTTCGTCCTTAAGCATCCATACCGCCAACTGTACCTTTCGCCTATCGTCCACCTCGAAGATAACGAACAATCAAATCCTCAGTTTCTTTAAGCCAGTTCCTTGCTTCCACGAAGGATTCAGTTCTATTAAAGTTCTTCCCACCCATGGCTCGAAAGTCTCTACATTTCTTCGGGAAAGTATTCACGCGCGGAGGAGGAGGAACCGCTGCAGCTGGGGGAGGAGGGACGTTTCTGGGCCCGCATCATTAGCCCTAGCTTCTAGATACCTCCTGAACCAGCCAGGTATCGGTACGCCCTCCGGAAGGTTAAGATCCCCAAACATGCTAAAACGAAAGAAAAATGAAAGATTCAACACAAAAGATAGAAAGATAGGCTATGGCTTTGGGGATTATGTTTTTCAAAATAAACTCAACTTTTGAAAATACTTCCTTTTTAAAAACCTTTTTGAAAATAGTTTTACAAAACTTTTTATCAAATCCGGTAACCATCAGCTCTGATACCAAGTGTAACACTCCACCTCCGTTAAGGTCACTCACAAAGGGAATGCCTTAACTTTGATGGAGCGTTTTAGTAGACAGAACATAAATTTACAAGATAGATAAAACAGTACTTGAAAAATTAATAACTTTATTACAACAGAAACTGAAGTAAGTTTGGTCACATCTTTTCAAATCACAATATCAGAATTCAAGTACAAAATATCAGCCTTGTAAAAAAGCCTTCATAATGCATAGTTTTTTAAATCATAATCCCCAACATAAACTGCCATGGAAAGATAGAGCCAAGGCCAAGCGGAACTTCAAGCAGAGAAAATCCGAATCAAGCTCCTATACTTCCACCAGAAAAACCTGGGGGTGGGGGGTGGGGGGAACGAAAGAAAAGGGGCAAAAACAAGCAAGGTCAGACATAAAGTCTGGCAAGTCCAGTGACTTTCAGCATATGAACAGATAATAATACCATGACATGAAAATAAAGCTGGATAAGAGACAACAACAACATGAGTAACTGGTATACTTAAGCTAAACAGAAGAAATAGAATGATATAGCCCAAGTTATGCTTCTTACTTATATTTTACCTCTCTGCACTAATACTAGTATAATAGGATTAGGCGTTACCCTAATGTCCAAACTGAAACAGAAACATAACAGAATAATGTATACAGAAACAGAATGCCAGTAATGGGCCTTTACCACCCCCAACAGACAGAAGGTACATAAACGGAATCAGAGACGGAAACAGAATAATCCCTACAGAAACAGAATGTTAGAATTAGGTGTACACTAGTAAATGGGACTTTACCACCCCAACAGACGGTACCACGTAGAAACAAACAGGTGTTACCACCCAACAGAAACAGACGGTACCCCAATGTAAACAGACAAAACTAAGTGTACCCTAAATCTACCCCAAGCGATCGGCTCCCTAATACATAAATACCATGTGCCAGCCCCACAGAAGGGTGTATCACTCCTCAAAGTGGTAATCTTTAAATGACACAGACCTATTTACAGATGTCACGGCGTCTTACATCCTCAGAGGCAGACCGGGATCCATGCACGCATAGGACCCGGTTGGAACGCACCATCAACACCCCTCGCCATTATCAGAATGAACCACTTATAATTAGTTTAGTAAGCGTGCCCGGACCCTACCTACTGTTGGGTCATAGTTTTGATACCAGAAAGGGTTACTGACTAATATGGGTCCCAAACAACAAATGACAAGTATTTTCCCTCCTAACCTTGTGTCCCCAGATTAACAGATTTCAGATTAACTTGTTTACAAGTTTTAGGCCTGTTCAGAATCAACAAGTTCACAGACCAGAAAATCAAGTCAACAGGTTTTCAGACTAACGGGTCAGATGTATAGTTTTAACAGACTTACAGATTGTCTAACTTTGTATTGGGCCTATAGATTCACGAAACGGGTTTATTAATTCATCAGTCCAGTTGGTTTAGCCTTATCTACCCAACACGTTTTAGACATCATATTTATCTCAGATTTGCATTAATTAAATGTTAATGCGCAGACCTCTAACATTAGGTCGGTAGCTTGTGGCAGCTGGATAAGCCGGGCGGTTCTGGGCAGACTTCTGCCACAAGCCAGACCTAACCTCGTGTCTAAGCATATTTTAGTTTTGCCTATGACCTCTCACATTAGACTAGCAGTTTGCGGTTGCTGGTTAAGCCGGTTGAGTCCGGGCAGGCTTCTACCGCAAACATGAGTCTAACCTCGTGTCTTAGCATTTTTATTTTAACTATTTATTCCATTACAAATTATACAAATTTCAGACTAATTATGTCAATTTAATAGATTTTACTTCTTTTCAAGTCGCAGCTGATTAAACAAATTAACATGTTTTACACAAGTTACAATCATTCAGCTTTTCAACAGATTTAAAAGACTTAGCATCTCAGGTGGTTCAACAGATTTAGCAGATTAGGAAACTCAACAGATTTAGCAGATTAGGCGATTCAACATATGTGACAATTTAGGCAATTCAACAGATTAAACAGGTAACAGGTTTAGCAGATTAGGCAAATTTAACATAATAAGAAGATAACAGTTTTAGCCGATTTAGTCATTCCTTAAAGTCCTATTCACATATCTTGCCTAATTCATAAGGTAAGCCTAAACTTATATGCCCAAATTATGGTCATAATCCACCATATAACATATGTCCCAATTTTTAGTTAAACTTGCATAGTTCAGAATATTCTCCAAAAACCTTACATATAAATTATGCCAAATATAGCTATTGATTAGAATGCATGTCACATATCCAAAAAAAAAAACCCTTACTTAGGTGTATTCACACTTAATAATTATCCAATTTAATATTTATCTTTACACCTAATTTAAATGCAAATTAATTCTCTTTTTTCCAAATTTTAGACTATAATATATATAGTATGTCCAGATCTAGAACTTAAATTACAACCTGTACTATGCATCCAAATCAGTTACATGTTCATAGTTAAACTTTACGCCGAAAATCCCAAGTCATATGTCCAATATTCTTTATGCCTCAAAACTTAAGACATATGTTAAATACACCTTATGTTTTAAATACAACATGCCCAATTATATGTCTCAGATTTATGTTCTAAGTTCAAACTATGTTCTTTATGTTCTAAGTCACAATGATCCTCTCCTTCCAAGTCATAGATCGTTTTATACAATATGCCTCAAATTTATGTCCAGAATTACAACATGCGTTGTATCCTCAAATTAGTTACAAATCAATTATACCCAAATATGCCTCATTCAATATTCTTCCCAAATTTAGCATTTATGTGTCCATCTCTTATGTGATCTAGCTCAGGCTCGTGGTAGCCTGGCTATCAAACAAAAAGAAAGAAATGAGGAAGAAATACAGAACAAACAGAATAATAAAACAGAGGAACAGATCTGATAAATAGAAAAAGGGCATAATCTCAGATTCAGTTTTATAATTATGTCAAGATCATGATTAAAATTCATATCGGAAAATAACTGCACTTGCCTTGATTGGATTATAGAAGAAGAGTTGCAGTAGTTCTATTTTAATCTTATTCAGATTTGGATGAAGACGCACTAGTTCTAGTTTTTATCCCAGTAGAGTAGCGACGCCATTATTTTATTTATTTATTTATTATAAAGGCAGAGTATAGGCAGAATGAAATTGTGTGGAGAGAAAGTGAGGTTTGGGGGTGTTTTTATAGGAGAATAGGGTGATTAAGAGCCTTCAATTCTGTCCAGAAGTCATCAGAACCACCCAGCTCGAAGACAGGTCATCCTGCCACTCAGAAGAAGTCATGTCATCACAGAACACTCCAGAATTCTGTGCTGGATCGGTATGGGTGGACTTGGCAGGTGCGCCAGTGTATTTTTGTACTGGCGCACTTTACAAGTGCGCCAGTGTATTCTGGCCTATTTCTGGATTTTCTACCTAACTTCGTTCGTCCATATCTTCTTCATACGATATCCGTTTTACGCAAACTCGGACTCTATCTCAAGCAGAATTTTTAGATGAACGCAATGGCGCAACCCGTTTCCCTTAATTCTTCTCCTAAAAATTAAGTATATTTTAATTTGTTACTTATACGTTCATAGAAAATACGGGGTGTTACAATTCCATTGTTAATGTAATGTGATTTTGGGCTGTCGTGAATGGTATCTTTAATAATACTATTCTTAGACCCAACGGAGTTAAGAAAATCAGAAACCAACTGGAGATTAGTTAAGTTGGATAGTTTCTTGGGTATTGATCTGATGTTGGTTTCGGCCATCGGGGTTAACACTTAGGGAATTATTCACTTGCTAATTTACGGTTAAAGGCTGATGGAATAGAATGTTTGGGTTTATCGTGAACCGTGTTTTAAATGACATTAGTTCTTTAACCCAGTTAAAGACAGGATTTGGTTTCCCAAGTTAAACAATCATTAATATTGATCTTTGGGAAGATTAAAACCAAGTGGAGTTTTAGTGAATCTTTAATTAGATTGAAATGATCGAGAATGGAGTATCACCAGTTTTGCTCCAGGCGATAGTTAAATCTTTAATTAGATTTGAACGTGAAATGGTAATGGAATTTACCGATAACACCGCGGTGTTAGATATGAAGTATTACCAGTTTTACTTCATGGGATGAATAGGTTGGGATTGAGAAATTTAATAAATGATTATTTCGGTAAGGATCTGTAATAACCCGAAAATCTGGGCCAGTTTAAAATTTTTATTTTGGTAATTTTAGCGAATTTTGAATATTTAAAATGGATTATTTTAAATAAAATCGACGTGAAATTTATTTTGAATATAATTCGACGTATATTTTATATACGTCATCGTTAGAATATATAATATTTATATATAATTATAGATAGAATTGAAAATGGCGCGGTAGTTCGATAATTCGATTTCAAACTTCAATTGAACATACCGGGTGCAAAACAATCCGGATTTTAGTGAAACCAAAAACATTAGGATCTAATTGATGATATCTTTCCAACGAATCCGACCAATCAAAATTTCGTAGCGAGAATCAAAAGATATGTCCAGTTGAAAATTCTGAATAGTCGCTATGGAATTCAGGCCCTTAAAAATGGACATTTTGCAAATGACCTCGGATTTCGACGAAACCACTTTTGCTGGGTCCGTGATGTCAAGTTATTGCTAGGTTTCAAATTTCATAATTTTTCGAATCAATATGTGAGCGTGGCAAAGGAAAACGTGTTTTGACCATTTCAGTTGATTTTAATCGACTGGAAATTAGCCATTTTTCTAACGGTCTCAGAATTCGACGAAACTAGTTTTGTTAGGACCGTATCGTCAATACGAAGCTAGATATTATTTTTCTGCAATTTATAGAGTTAGTATGTGACCCCGGTAATTTGAAATGTACGTTTAAAATTCAATATAGTGATTTAAATGTAAATTTAACGGAAACTGATTTTAACAGCCGAATCAGCTGACGATACATATCCCATTGTGTTCAGAATGGGGGTTAAACGCTATGGACGACAGGTGGTGGGCCTCGTTTTGATGACGTATGTAAAAGTCAACTTTTAAAAATAATAAAATAATAAATAAAAAAAAAGAAAACCCCCTTCCTCCCCTTATAACCGATGCCCCCCCCCCCGTTCTAAATTAATTCAGCAAAAAAAAAAGAGAAAAAAAAAAGAAACCGAACAGCGACGGAGCCCCCCCTTTCGATCTTGTCCGCCGCCTCCGCCCTTCGCCATCACCACCACCGCCGCTGGCTCGAAGAGCACCCCCCCTTCCTATCGCGATCTCCCCCTTCCCCTCACCAAAACCGCCGCCCCTTCTTCTCGATCCCGCCGCCACCAATGGAGCACCGCCCTCCAAGCGACACCGCAGCCCCCCCTTGAAGTCAGCCACTGACGAACGGAGAACCCCCCTGTAAGTCTTTTCTTCTTCTTTTATTTATTTATTTTATTTTGTTTTATATAAACTGAAGAAAAAAAAGATAGAATACTGTTTTTATTTTTAAAGTTTAAAACTGTTTTTTTTGTTTGTTTAAAAACTGATTTTTTTTGACAAGATTTAAACTTTATAAAAAATGTGATTTTTAAATTAGAAAAGACAGTGTTTTTAGAATTATAAAAGACGTGATTTTTAAAGCAGAAAAGATTTGATTTTTAAAGTAATAAAATATGATTTATATATTTTTAAAGTAGTAAAAATATAATCTTTTATATTGTAGAAAGATTAAAAATATAATCTTTATAGGATAGAGAATATAAAAATATCATCTTTGTATATGTAGCGAAATAAAAATCTGATTTTTATTTTATATACGTTGAAGTAAAGTGATGATTTTTATAATGGTGAAATCTATATTTTCGAAAAGGCGAAATCTTTATATAGCGAATAGCGAGATAAAAATATAATTTTTATCCATATAATAGCAAAGTAAAAATTCGATTTTTATATATTGAATAGCAAAGTAAAAATTCGATTTTTATATATTGAATAGCAAAGTAAAAATTCGATTTTTATATATTGAATAGCAAAGTAAAAATTCGATTTTTATATATTGAATAGCAAAGTAAAAATTCGATTTTTATATATTGAATAGCAAAGTAAAAATTCGTTTTTTTATATATTGAATAGCAAAGTAAAAATTCGATTTTTATATATTGAATAGTGAAGTAAAAATTCGATTTTTACATATGTAGTGGCTACGACAACGAAGCGGTCAAAAAGGGCGAGAACGACGAAGATCTCTACAATAGGAGTGTCGTGAAGTTGGATAGCTTTTGGTGAGAATTTCTCACCTTTCAATTTCTTTTTCTAGTTACATATATATATACTAGGATGCAGACGGTGCTTAGTAGCACCCGACACAATCGTCCACAGACCATGGACTTGTTTGTTTGGTAGCATAGATTAGTTATATGATGTGATTTGAATTTGGTTGTTTGGTGATTTGATTGATGTGTGAATGGCGTGGGCCTTCACTAGACCGGGGATAAGGCTAGGCCTCGTCCCGTTTCTAGTATCGCGCCGTTATGCCGCCGAAATTTTCTAAAATATGTTAGAAAAATAAAAATATCATTTTATTGAATAAATGAACCGAATAGAAATTCAAGTGTTGAAATAAATATTTTTGACGTTGAAAATATAATTTTTAACGTGAATGTGAATAAATAAATATTCATTTACAGACCGGACGGTTTGTTTATGTACACCGATTTGACTGATATCGATTGGGTCGATAAATTTTACACGTCGCCCAACTGCACAAATAAAATCTGTGTTTAATTGTTTGAAACCCCACACGGGTGTTGGGATGAAATTTGAAGTTCACTCATCCTGATTGATTAAATATGACGATCGATTGATTGACAGGCTGTTATAAGCATTAGATGTCTATATTTGATGCTTATACAGTGTGGTGCACTTTGGATGGTGGTTGACTGTTTATTATTGCTATTATATACATGTGTTGTATGGAATCCATATAATTAACGTTATATGGTGATTGATTGGGCCTCATTTCAAATCGGGAAAATAAGGAATAGTATAAAAGAAAATTCATGTGTTGAATATAAAAGTAGTCATGTGTTGACGATGTTCATGTGTTGAGTGAAATATTTTATATAATAAAATTTACATGTTTATCATATTTAAAAATTAGAACTACTTCCCAGTAGAAGTCTAATTGAAAATCAAACGATAGATACCATAGTTTTATAAAATATTTTACATAACAAAAATAGTGATGTGTTGACAGTACTCATGTGTTGAGATTAGTCGTAGGTTGAAAAATATAGATTCATGTGTTGAATGGGATAAATATTCATTTGTTGAATAAAATATAAAGCCGTGTTGATTAGTTTTGCGCCATTTTGACGGGAACGATATTTATATCGATTTTATTCGTTGTATAACGAATATTGGAAAGTGATTTCGAAATTAAATATTTTGAAATTGAAATTTAAAATGAATTCAATTGAAAACGATTTCGAAATGAATTGAATTGAAAACGATTTCGAAATGAATTGAATTGAAAACGATTTCGAAATGAATTGAATTGAAAACGAATTCAAATTGAATTGAAAGTAAATTGAAATGAATTCAAATTGAATTAAAATTTGAATCGAATAGAAATGAATTTTAAAACGAATTTATAAAGAAGAATTCAATTTTGATTTGAATTGAAAAGAAAGTTGAAATTGCTTTTGAAACAATTTTAAAACGATTTATAAAATTCGTTTTAAATAGAAATCGAAGAAATATATATTATATATATAATATAATGGCCTGAATAGAACGCGCCGCGCCGCGGCAGTTCGTGAATTTCGACCATTTATTTCAAACGGACATTGCGGGAGATCCGACCGTCGGATTCTCCTAAAACCGGAACAGTTGGGTTCGTATCGAAAAGAGCTTTCCATTGAATATTAGAAATTTGAAATCTAACGGTTGGATTTGGAATTATGTCCAAATCAATTTCAGAAAAGGTCGCTGTAAGTGCAGTTCGATGGCCGTTGATGGAAATCCACTGTACGGGCCTTGATAAAATTATTAAAAATATCCATAATTTGTGTAAAATCATAAGAAATGATTTGGGAAAAATTGGGCTGAAGAATTCCACATTTGAAAAGATAAAAATAGATTTTTATCGAAATGAACTAGTTTTGAACTAGAATTAAAATCAATTTATTTGTGAAACAAATAAATTGAATTTGAAAGTGATTTTAAAAATAACCAATATTCCCAATATGTGAATTGGACTGGAGTTGAATCGAAATTATCTTCGGGATATTTCGATGTTGGATTTCGGGACTATACAGATATTGTTATGGGAATTTGAAAGATATATTTTATTTCGTTATTTCCAATACGATATATGTTGGTTTCAGAATTTGGTATTGAATATAAGTCGATATATTTTCTATTCAGAGCCTTGTATTTAGTATCAAATGTGATTTGGGTTTATCGTGGATCGTGTTTTAGATGACATTGGTTCTTTAACCCAGTTAAAGGCAAGATGTTGATTTTTGAAAAGATTAAAACTAAGTGGAGTTTTAATGAATCTTTAATTAGATTAAAATGTGAATTGATAATTTAAATTATCAAATCTGAAAGGTGATCGAAAATGGAGTACCACCAGTTTTGCTCCAAAGCGATAGTTAAATCTTTAATTAGATTTGAACGTGAAATGGTAATTAATTTTACCGATAACACCGCAGTGTTAGGAATGGAGTATCACCAGTTTTGCTCCATGGAATATATAGGTTGGGATTGGGAAATAAAACAAATAATTACTTCGGTGTGGTTCGTTAATCCCGACTAGTTTGAAATGATATCCAAAGGTAGATTATAGGATAAATTTGGAAGAATTTATCTTGGATAAAATTAATGGGAACCTTTCCCTAAGAATGTGATTTTGTGAATAAAAGAATATTCTGAATTGGAATGAGGCGTTCGTTGTGTTTGTGTAACATTTGTTTATCATATACGTGGGTTATTCAGAAAGGCCGGGTTTATACCCATTCTGAATAATCGATTCGACGAGATGTCGAAGATGAAGACGGTGGTCGAAGACCGGAAGTTTTCACATCGTTTGGGTGATTACTGATGATCTTGATTGGGCTGTACACCCAAGATGAGGGAAACAGTTGGTGATCGTCCAGACGTACTTGGAGATCGATGGATATGCGAGGAAAGTGCCTCCGGTTTCGTTCAGACCTAGAACGAACTTGTAAATGGATTGTGTGTCTGACTTTGGATTTTATTCTGTGTTGATTGATCTCTATTAAATATACATCTGTTTGGCGGCGGAGAATTTATTCTCTTGCTTAACGCCCTTCTCTGAGACGTACGAGCTCAGAGGTTGTATATCGATGGACATCAGTCGCATGGAGTGAATTGCCAATGTGGCATGCATAAGTGGCAATTGATCAAGGCTTCTGTTGAAAAGCAAAGTCTTGTGGTTGATGATCAAAGCACGGCCTGTGTGGCGTAGCTTTGTGTATAACGTGAATTCGCGAGCCTCACACCTCGGTATGAGTCAAAAACGGGATAGTGACTGCAGGGAGAGCACGACGTTTCTTTCTAGCTAGGGTGGTGTCAGTGACCTACCAGCCCTGACATTTATATACTTTTCACCTGTGTGGTTGTTGGATATGAGGCGCCTCGGATATAGGTCTGTAAGGACCGGGAAACGTGTGTTCAGGAATAACTAATCCTCAAAAGTAAGAGAGGACCGGCCCTGAAGATCCAAGGATCATAGTGGGGTCCTGGGACATTTGCTAGAGTGTCTCGAACGCGGAGAGGAGCTTGCCCCTTGCCTCGGCTCATGACGGAATCCAATTTCCAATATGTGTATTGCGGTTTTAATTGTAGAACTAGTATGGCGACATGATAGATGGTACCCATGCCGCCTATGATTGATATTTATGATTTGAATTGTTTTGACACTATACACTTATTGTAGTATCAAATAATGTGTTTTAAACGTATCAAGCATGCTTTGGCTGTTATAAGGGAAAACCCTATCCTCCGGCTTGCGTTGCATTGTGTGATGGGACCTGGGTCTTATAACAGCTTCATTTTTCTTTATTTAGCATTGCGCTGTTTGTTTTATGCACTGGTATTCTTGGGAGGAAACCCGTTCCGTGTTATACGGCGTGGTCCCTTAATTTACCTAACTTTAAAAATAAAGATTAATAACTGCTTTAGTTCTCACACCAGTCACATGACTGACCTGGAGTTTATTGTTTTAACCTAAACTCTGGGTGCCCCTATTTTCCGCACTGGCAGCTAGTAGTTTTTGTTTTGCAGATTTATATTCACAGGAACCTGGTTTACAGCTGGAATGATGCTCGGAAAGCTCTGTATCCGTGCATCACTTCTAGTTGTGCTTTTGTATGATTTTCCGCTGCGATGTATTTAAATGTAATCTCTGATATTTATGGAATGTAATTTATTCATTTATACTCTGTATATTCTTGTATATGATGGAATTGTTGTAATAACAATGAAATGTTCTTCCGTATGCGTTCTGTTTTGTCTTGTCCTCACAGTAATTCGTTCTTTCTCATCTCTTCGGAGACCGGGGAAGTTCGGTTCGCTTCATTTGGTCGCTAATCCCGACTAGTTTAGATAAACCATAATTTGGTTTGAATTGATATTCAAAGGAAGATTCAAGAATAAATTTAAGGAATTTTTCTTTGATAAAATTAATGGGAACCTTTCCCAAAGTATAAGAATATTTGAATAAAGAATATTCCGAATTGGAATGAGGCGTATGTCGTGTTTGTGTAACACTTGTTTATTATATATGCGAGTTATTCAGAAAGACCGGGTTTATCCCATTCTGAATAACTGATTCAATGATGTGTCGAGGATGAAGACAGTATTCGAAGAGCGGAGGTCTTCACATCGTTTGGATAATTACTGATGATCTTGATTGGGCTGTACACCCAAGAGGAGAGAATCAGTTCGTGATCGTCCATACATATTGGAGATCGATGGATATGTGCGGTACCAGCTGCCTCCGGTTTTGTTTAAACCCAGAACGGACTTGTAAATGGACTATGTGTTTGACATTGGATATCATTCTGTGTGATTGATGGATATCGGTTGCATGGAGTGGTCTTCCTATGTGGCATGCTAAGATGCAAATGATCAAGGCTTCTATTGAAAAGCAGAGTCTTGTGGTTGATGATCAAAGCACCGCCTGTGTGGCACATCTTTGTGTAGCGTTAATTTGCGAGCCTCACACCCCGGTGTGAACCAGAAACGGGAGAAGGACCTCAAGGAGGGCATGCGTTTCATTCTAGCTAGGGTGGTTTCAGTGACCTACCAGCCCTGACATTTATATTATTTGCACCTGTGTGGTTGTTAGATTGCGAAGCGCCTCGAATATATCAGTGACTATGTGGAGCCGATGGAGTCATTTGGCTCATTTACGCCCCAAAGGGTGGGGAAACGTAGTGTTTAGGCATTTTAATCCACATCGGTGGACCGGCCCTGACGATCCAAGAGTCATTGGAGCTCTGATCCTGAGACATGGGCTAGATTGTCTCGAATCGGTAGAGGACTATCTTTTGCCTTGGTTCACAAACGGAAATCCAACTTCCAATACATGACTTTTCGGTTTTGATTGAAGAGCCTAGTATTGGCGACATGATATATGGTACCCACGCCGTCTATAATTGATACTTATGATTGAAATTGTTTTGACACTATACACTTATAGTAATAATAAAACATGAATTTAGCGTATCAAGCATTCTTTGGCTATTATAAGGTAAAAACCTATCCCCTGGCTTGTGTTGCATTGTGTGATGGGACCTGGGTCTTACAATAGCTTCATTATTCTTTATTTAGCATTGCGCTGTTGTTTTATGCACTGGTATTCTTGGGAGGACACCCGTTCCGTGTTATACGGCGTGGTCCCTTGATTTACCTAACTTTAAAATAAAGATTAATAACTGTTTTAGTTTTCACACCAGTCACATGATTGACCTGGAGTTTATTGTTTTAACCTAAATTCTGGGTGCCACTATTTCCCACACGTGCAGCTAGTAGTTTTGGTCTTGTAGATTTATATTCATAGGATCCTGGTTTACAGCTGAAGCAATATTCGGAAAGCTCTGTATCCGTGTATTACTTCTAGTTGTGCTTTGTATTGTTTTTCCGCTGCAATGTATTTAAATGTAATTTAAATCTCTGATATTTTCTGTGTAATATTTATTCATACTCTGTAATATTCTTGTATTCTGATGGAATTGTTGTAATAAACGATGAAATGTTCTTCTGTGTAACAACCCGGAAAATATGAACCAATTTAAAAATTTTAAATTGGCTATTTTAGTGGATTTTAAATATTTAAAATAAATATTTAAATAATAACGATGAAAAGTAAGTTTGAATCAACGTTTGAAAATAAATATAATTAATTCTAATTATAAACAAGGCTTGAAATGGCGCAGTAGTTTCAAAATTTGAATTCAAACTTTGACTGACTGTACCAGTTGCAAAGCAAAATGAATTTTTGTGAAACCAAAGATATTTAAATCTGTTAGTGAAAATCTTTCTAACGAATCTAAAAAATCGAAGTTTTGTTGCGGGAAGCAAAAGTTATGGCCAAATGAATTTTCAGAAAGGTCGCCATAGAATTTATATAGCCCGAGAAAATGGCCATTTTGCAAACGACCTCAGAATTCGATGAAACCACTTTTGTTGGATCCGGGATGTCAAATTATTGCTAGATTTCAAATTTCATAATTTTTGAAGCTAGTATGTGAGCGTAGCAAAGGAAAATGTGTTTGGTCGATTTCTATTAAATTGGATCGACCAGAAAAGGGCCATTTTTCAAACGGTCTCAGAATTCGACGAAACTAGTTTTGTTGGGACCATATCATAAAAACATAGCTAGATTTATTTTTCGGGAATTTTTAGAATTAGTATGTGGCCCCGGCAAATTGAAATATACGTTCAAATCGAATATTGAATGTTTTATATTTTAATTTAAAGAAAAACCGACTGAAACAGTCGAATGGGCCTACAAAACATATCCCATTATGTTCTAAATTGGGGTATTTAGCTAGTGACGACAGTCGTTGGGTCTGGATTGGGGTTCGTGTGTGAAAGAGGGTATTCTTGGATTTTTAAAATTTATAAATATAAAAAAAAATCATTGGTCAACGAACACTCTCTCTCCCAGATCCACTATACGACGCACGGCGGAAACCCCTCAATCGCTTCCCCTCCGATTTCTCCTTCCACACTCAATAAAAACACATGCCCCGGTTGAGGTTTTTGTAGATCGTCTGAAGAGCTCCGAATCCATATACAGTTTGTATTTTTTCATTGAGTATCGGGGGAGATCTCGGGCTCGAAAGTCGAGCCGTTCAACTCGCCGTCGCCGCCACAGTTCGCCACCGGAGTCCACTGCTCCGCCGCGTGCGCGTGCGCCTCCCAGTCCTCTTCAACGCTGCATGGCCCGATCGTCGTAATACTACACGGATTAACGTGAAAATAGATCCCTAGTTTTGAAGAATTCAGAGAGGTAAACGACTGATTTTAATTTAAACTATATTATAGAACTTTAAAGCGCTACGGTTTTTGATTTCACTGTAAAAATCATATCTTTTTCTTTTGTTGATGAAATTCAGTGAAACAAGAGAGAATGGACTCATGTGGACGTCTTCTACATTCTAGAAGAGACCGCATATTTTTCCGAGCCTTTTGCTATTTTTGGTGGAGTGGAACCCGATGTGAGATTTCTAAATTATAAACGATATGGAAAACGACGATGTATAAATTATATAGTTGATGTATGAGTTATATAAGCGTTGTACACCTCATGTATAGGTGTTGTATAAGTTGTACGTTCGATGTATAAGTTATATATGCGTTGTAAAAATTATATATGTGTTGAAATAGAAGTGAAATATACTTATATATATATATATATATATATATATATATATATATGCCCCTTGTCCACACAACATGAACGATATTTATTGGTTGTAATTGTTGTGAAAATTGGTTGATAGCGAATGATTGATTGGAATTGTTTGTGGTTGAAATTGATTGATTGTGGTTGAAAAATACCCGTTTGTGGTTGAGAATTATTTGGTTGAAACCACATAGGATTAGTTTGTGGAAAAGAAAAAAATATACATGCCGCCTGCGTGCGAACTAGATGCATGAAATCCCCATTGTCAAAAGCTGCGAGAGCGAGGAGCCGTACTAGGGATAGCCCCAGTTTTAACTACCCTGCCGTTATGCTGCCGAAATTTTGAATAATATTCATGTGTTAGAATTATTTTCATGTGTTGAAACTATATTCGTGTGTTGAATAGAAAACCTTCATGTGTTGAATAGAAATTCATGTGTTGAATGGTATTCGTGTTTTAAATAAATTGTTTTATAATAAAAATCATATTTTTATCATCTATATGAACTATATAAAATATTCTTGTTTTGAAATAAATTGTTTTATAATAAAAATCATATTTTTATCATCTATATGAACTATATAAAATAGTCGTGTTTTGAAATAAATTGTTTTGCAACAAAAATCACATTTTTACTATATACATGAATCGTTAAAAATAGTGAAGTGTCGAAATAAATGTCTGTTGGATAAAAATATCATTTTTATCGAATGTATGAAAAGCATATGGTTTTGAAATCGAAGAATATATTATATTTGTCTATATATATATATATATATATATGTAAATAAAATTAAATTAAATCGAATAACGAAGCTGCAGTTCGTGTTTTGAAACCGTAATTTCAAACGATTAGTGCGAGAGATCTGACCATCGGATTTTCCCGAAACCGAAACCGTTGGGTTTGTCTTGGAAATATCTTTCCAACGATACCCACTTTGTGAAAATCCAACGGTTGGATTGTTTGAAATGTTTAATTCAAATCGGAAGAAAAACAGCGCCAGAATCGATTATATTGATATATATATATATATATATATATATATATATATAATTAAATTAAATCGAATAACGACGCTGTAGTTCGTATTTTGAAATCGAAACTTTAAACGATTGTATCGGGAGATCCGACCGTCGGATTTTCCCGAAACTGAATCCGTTAGATTCGTTTTGAAAAGATCTTTCTAATGATTTAAAATTTGTGAAGATCCAATGGTTAAATTTTCAGATATGTGTAAATCAAATATGAAGAAAAACAGCGCCACGGTCGCGTTATGGCCTGAAGCATCGTTTGAATAAATTGGCTATTATTAAATAAATAAAAATAGCGATAAATCGTTATAAAATATTATAAATGATATGGAATAGAAATAAACCGAATTTACCTGGTTTATTGAATATTTGATGATTGAATACGAAATTTATAAACTAACTGAAGGTTAGCTAAGTCGGATGGTTTCCTAGGTTTCGATCTGATGTTGGTTTCAGCCTTTGGGGTTAATATTTGGGAAATTGTTCTCTTACTGATTTACGGTTAGTGACTGATGAATTGAAATGAGGCGTATGTTGTGTTTGTGTAGCACTTTTTATTATATACGCGAGTTGCTCAGAAAGACCGGGTTTGTCCAATTCTGAATAACTGAATCGACGATAAGAAGTCGAAGATGAAGACGGTGGTTGAAGACCGGAGATCTTCACCTCAGTTGGATGGTAACTGAAGTCCTGATTGGGAGGCATCCTGAAATATGGATAATGAGTGGTGATCGTCCAGATGTATGTGGAGATCGATGGGTATGCGAGGTATGTAGTGCCTCCAGTTTCGTTCAGATCCAGAACGGACTTGTAAATGGACTGTGTGTCTGACAGTGGTTTTCATTCTGTGTGATTGATAGCCATCAGTTGCATGGTGTGAATTGCCTGTGTGGCATGCTAAGATGCAGTGATCAAGGCTTCTGTTGAAAAGCAAAGTCTTTTGGTTGATGATCAAAGCACCGCCTGTGTGTCGTAGCTTTGTGTATAACGTGAACTCGCGAGCCTCACACCCCGATATGAACCAGAAACGGGAGAGGACCTCAAGGAGGGCTTGCGTTTCCTTCTAGCTAGAGGTGGTGTCAGTGCTTAAAACTGGCTGACATTTATACTATTTTTCACCTATGTGGTTGTTGCTGTTGCGAGGCGCCTCAGATATATCGGTCGATCCGGGACCGATGGAGTCATTCGTTGGCTCACTTTCGCCCCAAAGGGCGGGGAAACGCAGTGTTCAGGAATTTTAATCCACATCGGTGGACCGACCCTGTCGCTCCAAATGCCCACCTTAGTCTGGGTCCTGAAGGGCGGGCTAGAGCATCTCGAATTCGGTAAGGACTATCTTTTGCCTTGGTTCATGACGGAAATCCAATTTCAAAATACGTGATTATGCGGTTTTGATTGTATACCTATATATATGGCGACATGATATATGGTACCCATGCCGTCTATGATTGATAGTTATGATTCGAAATTGTTTTTGAAACATACAAACACTAGCAATAATATCAAATTCTTGTTTTGTATTCGTATCAAGCATATTTTGGCCATTGTAAGGTAAAACTCTATCCTTCGGTTTGCGTTGCATTGTGTGATGGGAACTGAGTCTTATAATGGCTTCATTTTTATAAAAAGCATTGCGATGTTTAAAAGATTTACTTGTTTTGAGCACTGGCAATCCAATGGAGTAAACCCGTTCTGCGAAAGTGGCATGGCCCTGTGATTAGCCATATTATAAATGTGTTAAGTAGATTTCTCATACCAGTCCCATGACTGACTCGTAGTTTGTTTCACTTGCAAACTCAGGTGCCATTATTTCTACACGGGCATCCTTGTCTTCAGGTTTTAACGGGATCTTTCTAGATAGCTGGAGCTGAAGATGGATTCTACCATTTATCTCTTTTTATGCTGTTCAGCTCCTATTGTACATATTATGTTTGTTTTCCACTGTAGACATTTATGTATAGCTGGACTGTATTTGTACTAAGTATGATCCTGTATACTGTGTAACTCTGATGATTACATTTATCCAGTGTATTTTTTTTATCTGGTGTATTTATTTAATTCTGTTCTGCTATTATCTGTTTATGTGTTATATCCCAAAGATTACCCTTGCCACCGTCAGTACGGGGTTTGGGGTCGTCACAACGTGGTATCGGAGCTTTGGTTAAGCTTAGTGCTGGAATATAACATATTAACGAACTCGTCAGAAATAGAACCAGTAGTGTTCTAGGACAAATGACTCATTACAGATAGGATCAGTAATATCCTAGTATGAGTATAGAAGAATGAAATACACCCTGATAGAAACGTTTACATTCAAGTATGTGTTTCTATGTTTTAAAATATCCTTTCTGTTGACCTGACACTTTGTCTGCCATTTGCAGACGTACTAGAAAATGAGTGCCAAAAACAGAAGAAGTAATACTGACCCGGATATAGAAGCTCTATTTATGAAATATAGAAATCTGGGTGGATAACCGTTCTCGGGCGAAGAATCTATTATGAAAACACAAGCTTGGATTCGTTCTGCTGAGAAAATCTTTGATGGTTTAAAGCGGAGAGATGACCAGAAAAGATAACTGGCATCTTGGGCACTCAAAGATGAAGCTTTGTTCTGGTGGGATTCTATTATTGAGGATAATCCAGAAGGTGCTATCACCTGGGATAGATTCAAGGTAATTTTCCTAGAAAGATTTACTCTTCCAGAAGCAACTGAGCGGTTACGTGATGAATTCTCTTATCTGAAACAAGGAGATATGACCATTCCCGAATTTCATAAGAAATTCAATGAACTGTCTCATTTTGCCCCGCACCTAATTAATGATCCGAAGAGGAAGAATCTGAGGTTTATTCATAGCCTGCAAAGAAAATATTAGAATAGTGTAATGAGGAATGTGAAGCTTCTTTTTCCTGAAATAATATACATGGCTTACCAGTATGAGGATCTCGACAAGAAAGGTATGTTGCGTTACGAAGAGGAAGTCAGTTCTAGTAATAAAGGAGAGTCTGAAACTGATCGTCCTGAGGCCAGTACGGTGTCTGAGGTCAGTAAGAAGCCCGGTGCCAAGAGAAAAAGGGCTAAATCTGAGAAATAACCAGTAACGACTGCCACATGGTCAAGCTGCAATAGGCAAGGACATTTGGCGACAAGTAACGAACGAAGAAAGAATAAGTTCAAATCTAAGAAGAAGCTTCAAGAGAATAGAGGATGCCATAAGTGCCACCAGGCTGGTCACATTTCAAAAAATTGCCCGCTATTCAGAAAACCTGAAGCCGTGCATGTAAATGAAGTGGCAGAAATGCCTGCATCTTCGTCTGCTCAGGAAAGGTCTGATGTTTTGGAAGGCACACTTAATGTCAAAAACATTCCAGTTAAAGTACTGTTTGATACAGGCGCGTCTCGAGGCTTTATTGCAAAGAATGCAGTTAAGAAGTTGGATTTGAAATTGAAGAAGCTCAAAGAACCAATGACTGTCCATAATCCGGTTGGGAGTTCTCTTGATCTTAGTTGGATTTTTGGGGTGCCTGTCTCTTTCTCCTGTTATAAGTTCCCTACCATCTCGATCATCATGAATTTTACAGAATTTGATCTTATCTTGGGGTTAGACTGGTTGACCAAATATGAGGCTGAGGTTAAATGCGCCGAGAGAGTTGTTAAGGCAAAGGCCCAATCAGGGAACTATATAACCATACCATGTGAAGGCCCGAATTCAAATAGAAAAGATTTTTGGGCAACTTTGGATGTTTCTCCTGCTCAAATAGAAAATATCCCGGTAGTCACGGAGGATGTTCCCGACCTCATAAAAGATATTCCTATCGTCAAGAATTATGCGGATGTGTTCGAAGAAGTTGTTAGCTTACCTCCGCAGAGAGAAATCGATTTCGTAATTGCTTTAATCCCGAATGCAAGGCCAGTAGTGCACGCTATTCGAAGGATGACCTTGAAAGAGAAAGAGAAATTATACAATCAAACAAGACAGCTTGTATGGAAGGGTCTGATCAGGCCTAGTTTCTCTGATTGGGGAGCAGCAGCGGTGTTTGTCCCAAAGTCTGACGGTGCTCTGCGACTATGTGTGGATTATCGTGACTGGAATAAGCAGACAATAAAGAATAAATATCCATTGCTGCGAATCGATGATTTATTGGATCGTCTAAATGGAGCACAAGTATTTTCAAGGATGGACCTAGCTACAGGTTTCCATCAGCTTCGTATTGCCGAAGAGTGTGTTCCTATGACAGCACTCAGAGGTCCAGACTTATTCTATGAGTGGTTAGTAATGCCCTTCGGCTTATGTAACGTTCCAGCTTACTTCGTCGATTTAATGTACAGAGTGTTCAGAGGGGTCTTGAATAAATTTGTTCCGGTTTTTATTGATGATATTCTAATCTTCTCTAAATCAAAGGCCGAACATGAAAAACATTTGGTGTAGGTTCTAGAAATTCTGAGATGGAATGTATTGAAAGCCAAACTGTCCAAATGTATTTTCTGGCAAGATAAAGTAAAGTTTCTTGTCCACGTCGTATCGAAACAGGGGATTGCTGTGGATCCAAGTAAAATCACCGCTATTCAAAATTGGAAACAGCCTAGTACTCCCACAGAAGTCCAAAGTTTTCTTGGATTGGATAGTTATTACCGGAAGTTCGTTAAAGATTTTTTGAAGATATGTAGTCACTTAACAAATCTTACAAAGAAGCACTCAAAATTCAAGTGGACTCCAGAATGTGAGGAGGCTTTTGATAAGCTAAAGTTAAGATTAACAACGGCTCCAGTGTTCACGATAATCAATGGCAATCAGGACTTGAAAGTCTGGACAGATGCCTCCAGAGAAGGCCTTGGTGCATTATTAATGCAAAGAGGTCAAGTTATTGCTTATGCTAGCCGTCAGCTGAAGCCACATGAAAAGAACTACGTCACTCATGATCTTGAGTTGTTGGCTATCGTATTCGCTTTGAAAATCTGGAGACACTATCATCTGGGTGAGAAATTCGAACTGTTTACAGATCACCAGTCGCTAAAGTATCTGTTCACCTAGAAAGACTTGAATCTGAGGCAGCAATGTTGGCTAGAGTTCCATACAATTTTGAGATTCTATACACTCCAAAGAAAGCCAATGTCGTGGCCGATGCGTTAAGTAGAAAGAATGTAATGATCGCCAGTTTTATTATTACAACTTCATTGATTGATTAAATATCTGCTCTTCAGAAGGATGATCACTTCATTCATAAGATCAAAGAGATAATTCAGAAAGGCGAGCCCTCGTGTTTTCAGGTTGATAATGATGGGATTCTAAGGCTAATGGGTCGAATTTGTGTTCCTAACATTTCTGAGCTCCGAAAGGAAGTACTGGATGAATGCCACTAGTCAAAACTTATCCATCCAGGAGTAATCAAAATGTATAATGACATCAAATGCACTTTCTGGTAGAGGTCGATGAAGAGAGACATTTCTTTATATGTTAGTCGATGCCCTACTTGCTAGCTAGTCAAAAGCGACCAACAGAAACTGGCTAGATTGTTGCAATCGCTTGACGTTCCAGGTTGTTAGTGGGAACATATTTCCATGGAATTCATAGATGGTTTTCCCAAAACCAGAAAAGGAAATGACAGTATTTGGGTGATCGTAGATCGCTACACAAAGGCTGCCCATTTCA
The DNA here is from genome assembly GCA_030737875.1 of Allium sativum. Classification (NCBI taxonomy): domain Eukaryota; kingdom Viridiplantae; phylum Streptophyta; class Magnoliopsida; order Asparagales; family Amaryllidaceae; genus Allium; species Allium sativum. The sequence continues at coordinate 602,220,192 of CM060926.1, read as the reverse complement.
TACCTGTCAGATCGAACCGAACTGCTCAGAGTCTAGCGCAGATATGTTTCAAGGAAATTGTTAGCCTACACGGAGTTCCGCTCAGTATAGTTAGTGATAGAGATCCAATATTCACTAGCAAATTATGCAAGGCATTTCAAATAGAACTGGGAACGAAGCAGAACTTGAGCACCGCTTATCATCCTCAGACTGATGGTCAAACAGAGAGGGTGAATCGTATACTAGAAGATCTATTGCGGGCTTGTGCTCTTGACTTTGGTGGATCATGGGAAGACCATTTACATTTGGCAGAGTTCTCATATAACAACAGCTACCAAGCGAGCCTGACAATGTCACCATTCGAAGCATTGTATGGGAGACCTTGCCGATCTCCAGCTTGTTGGGTCGAACCTAGTAATAGACTTGTATTGGGACCTGATATGATCCGTGAAGCCGCAAACAAAGTCGATTTTGTTAAGAAACGATTACTCACCGCTCAAAGCCGACAGAAGAGCTATGCTGATTCGAGAAGAAGGGATTTGGCTTTTTCTGTTGGTGATTATGTGTATTTAAGGGTTTCTACGATGAGAGGAGTGATTCGATTTGGCAAAACTGGGAAGTTGGCGCCCAGATTTATTGGTCCATTCCCTATTCTTGAATGGATTGGAACTCTGGCCTGTAGAATTCAATTGCCTGATTGGTTGCCTGGAGTGCATGATGTATTTCACGTATCTCAACTTCGAAGGCATGTTCATGATCCAGACTTGATCGTGGAAGAAGAAGTGCAACAGGATAATGAAATTACTCCAGAATTAGCTGTGAGAAGAGAGCCGCTAAAGATTATCGGCAAAGAAACCAAAGAACTGAGGAACAAGAAGTTTCACTTAGTCAAAGTGCAATGGAGTGGAGATCCACGTGATTGTCCTTGGGAAACAGAGGAAAGCATAAAGAAAGCCTATCCTAAGTGCAGGGTTGATATCTCTGATTGACTCTGGTGCAAGGTACATTTACCCTACTTTGCATTACCATTTTGTTCTCTACTTTGTTGTTATCTTCTTTTTATGGGTGTAAACTTTTCATTCTATAGTCTAATTATTTCAAAAGAGTGTTTGAATTAATTAGTATGAATTTGAAAAGTTAAAAATATAAAATTGATTGTTGTTTGTGTTGTGTGATAGTGGATTTGATTAATTAAATTATTAGAATGATAGTTAATTTAATCAATAATAGAATGAATGGTAGAATTTATTCGATTAAATCACACGTTGAACTGAGGTAAAAATAGATAGAAATATATACATATGCATTATACATGTTTCAACAGGTAAATGGATTAGCTGTTGAGTAAAGAATTTATTTGCGTGCCCGACAAATAGGTAAACCTTAATGAGTTGGATGTGAAATATTATTATATCAACTCCTGTGAATGTCATTGGATGCGGAGTGCTGGTTGTTCTGTGTGTAATAATAAACGTCGCCATAGGATAGTAACAATTAATTTTGAACTACACTACATGGCATACTTCTTGAAGATAGGCATACTTCATCATATACCACATAAGCATTTGGAGCTTGTGTGACGAGGTTGAAGATTTACCATACGAGCGAGAGGCTTGTATGGCGATGACTATATTTTACAGGTTGAACTGATGACTGATATGGACCATATAAAATGTAACGGTAAATTGCCAGATTAATAAAAAAAAACCCACATGGGTCTGGAGATGACAATAAACACGTCTCTCTGGTCATTAAGGCACAAAAACCATTTATAGGGTGACGAGAATTTATTCTCTGGAGTTATGATCTATACACACTCCCTAGTGGACACCAGAATATATCACTATAAATATGTGCATGCTTATTAGGATTTATTGGGTACCTAATACGGCCCAATAAATTTCCAAATCCCTCCCCGTACAAAGGAGGTTATGGAGAAAATTTTTGAAAATTCCGGATGTTAGCCAATTTTTTTGAAGAATTTGAAAATTCTCAGAAACTGAAAAGTTGGAGAATGGAAGCCAGATTGAAAGTAGAGTTGATTAATCAAACCACTTTCGACTTTGTTCCTTTTCGGGGACGAAAAGTTTTAAGTGGGGGAGATTGTAACAACCCGGAAAATCTGAACCAATTTAAAATTTTTAAATTGGCTATTTTAGTGGATATTGAATATTTAAAATAAATATTTTAAATAGTAACGACGAAAAGTAAGTTTGAATCGATGTTTGAAAATAAATATAATTAATTCTAATTATAAACAAGGCCTGAAATGGCGTGGTAGTTTCAAATTTTAAATTCAAAATTTGACTGACTGTACCGGGTGCAAAGCAAAATTTATTTTAGTGAAACCAAAAATATTTAAATCTGTTAGTGAATATCTTTCTAACGAATCTGAAAAATTGAAGTTTCGTAGCGGGAAGCAAAATTTATGGCCAAATGAATTTTCAGAAAGGTCGCTATAGAATTTATATAGCCCGTGAAAATGGCCATTTTGCAAACGACCTCAGAATTCAACGAATATACTTTTGTTGGATCTGGGATGTCAAATTATTGCTAGATTTCAAATTTCATAATTTTTGAAGCTAGTATGTGAGCGTGGTAAAAGAAAATATGTTTGGTCGATTTCTATTAAATGGGATCGACCAGAAAAGGGCCATTTTTCAAACGATCTCAGAATTCGACGAAACTAGTTTTGTTGGGACCATATCATCAAAACATAGCTAGATTTATTTTTCGGGAATTTTTAGAATCAGTATGAGGCCCCGGCAAATTGAAATGTATGTTCAAATCGAATATTGAATGTTTTATATTTTAATTTGAAGAAAAACTGACTGAAACAGTCGAATCGACCTACAAAACTTATCCCATTGTGTTCGGAATGGGGGTATTTAGCTAGGGACGATAGTCATTGGGTCTGGATTGGGGTTCGTGTGTGAAAGAGGGTATTTTTGGATTTTTAAAATTTATAAATATAAAAAAAAATCATTGGTCAACGAACACTCTCTCTCCCCGATCCACTATACGACGCAAAACCCCTCAATCGCTTCCCCCTCCGATTTCTCCTTCCACACTCAATAAAAACCCATGCCCCAGTTGAGTTTTTTGTTGATCGTCTGAAGAGATTCGAATCCATATATAGTTTGTATTTTTTCATTGAGTATCGGGGGAGATCTCGGGCTCGAAAGTCGAGTCGTTCAACTCGCCGTCGCCGCCGCAATTTGCCACCGGAGTCCACTGCACTGCCGCGCGCACGTGCGCCTCCCAGTCCTCTTCAACGCTGCACCGCCCGATCGTCGTAATACTACACGGATTGGCGTGAAAATCGATCCCTAGTTTTGAAGAATTCAGAGAGGTAAATGGCTAATTTTAATTTAAACTATATTATAGCACTTTAAAGCACTACGGTTTTTGATTTCACTGTAAAAATCATATCCTTTTCATTTGTTGACGAAATTCAGTGAAACAAGAGATAATGGACTCGTGTGGACGTCTTCTGCATTCTAGAAGAGACCATATTTTTCTGAGCTTTCTGCTATTTTTGGTGGAGTGGAACCCAATGTGAAATTTCTAAATTTTAAACGATATGGAAAACGATGATATATAAATTATATAGTCGATGTATGAGTTATATAAGTGTTGTACACCTCATGTATAGGCGTTGTATAAGTTGTACGTTCGATGTATAAGTTATATATGCGTTATAAAAATTATATATGTGTTGAAATAGAAGTGAAATATACATACAAAAATATATATATATATATATATATATATATATACACACACGCCCCTCGTCCACAAACCATGGACGATATTTATTGGTTGTAATTGTTGTGAAAATTGGTTGATAGCGAATGGTTGATTGGAATTGTTTGTGGTTGAAATTGATTGATTATGGTTGAAAAATACCCGTTTGTGGTTGAGAATTATTTGGTTGAAACCACATAGGATTAGTTTGTGGAAAAGAAAAAAATATACATGCCGCCTGCATGCGAACTAGATGCATGAAATCCCCATTGTCAAAAGCTACGAGGCTTTAAGGTAGAGCGAGAAGCCATACTAAGGACGGCCCCGGTTTTAACTACCCTGCTGTTATGCTGCCGAAATTTTGAATAATATTCATGTGTTAGAATTATTTTCATGTATTGAAACTATATTTGTGTGTTGAATAGAAAACCTTCATGTGTTGAGTAGAAATTCATTCGTTGAATTGAAATTCATGTATTGAATGGTATTCGTGTTTTAAATAAATTGTTTTATAATAAAAATCATATTTTTATCATCTATATGAACTAAATAAAATAGTCGTGTTTTGAAATAAATTGTTTTATAATAAAAATCATTTTTTTATCATCTATATGAACTATATAAAATAGTCGTGTTTTGAAATAAATTGTTTTGAAATAAAAATCAAATTTTTACTATATACGTGAATCATTAAAAATAGTGAAGTGTCGAAATAAATGTCTGTTGGATAAAAATATCATTTTTATCGAATGTATGAAAAGCATATGGTTTTGAAATCGAAGAATAGATTATGTTTGTATATATATATATATAAATATAATTAAAATAAATCGAATAACGAAGTTGTATTTCGTGTTTTGAAACCGTGATTTCAAACGATTAGTGCGGGAGATCCGACCATCGGATTTTCCCGAAACTGAAACCGTTGGGTTCGTCTTGGAAATATCTTTCCAATTATACCCACTTTGTGAAAATCCAACGGTTGGATTGTCTGGAATGTTTAATTCAAATCTAAAGAAAAACAGTGCCAGAATCGATTATATATATATAATTAAATTAAATCGAATAACGACGCTGCAGTTCGTATTTTGAAATCGAAACTTCAAACGATTGTACTGTGAGATCCGAACGTCGGATTTTTCCGAAACTGAAACCGTTGGATTCATTTTGAAAAGTTCTTTCTAATAATATAAATTTTTTGAAGATCCAACGGTTATATTTTCAGATATGTGTAAATCAAATCTAAAGAAAAACAGCGCCACGGTCACGTTATGGCCTGAAGCATCGTTTGAATAAATTGGCTATTATTAAATAAATAAAAATAGCGATAAATCGTTATAAAATACTATAAACGTTATGGAATAGAAATAAACTGAATTTTCCCAGTTTATTGAATATTTGATGATTGAATACGAAATTTATAAACTAACTGAAGGTTAGCTAAGTCGGATGGTTTCCTCGGTTTTGATCTGATGTTGGTTTCGGCCATCGGGGTTAATATTTGGGAAATCATTCTCTTACTGATTTACGGTTAGTGACTGATGAATTGAAATGAGGCGTATGTTGTGTTTGTGTAGCACTTTTTATTATATACTCGAGTTGCTCATAAAGACCGGGTTTATCCCATTCTGAATAACTGAATCGATGATAAGAAGTCGAAGATGAAGACGGTGGTTGAAGACCGGAGATCTTCACCTCGGTTGGATGGTAACTGATGTCCTGATTGGGAGGCATCCCGAAATATGGATAATGAGTGATGATCGTCCAGACGTATGTGGAGATCGATGGGTATGCGAGGTATATAGTGCCTCCGGTTTCGTTTAGACACAAAACGGACTTGTAAATGGACTGTGTGTCTGACATTGGATTTCATTTTGTGTGATTGATCGCCATCAGTTGCATGGTGTGAATTGCCTGTGTGGCATGCTAAGATGCAGTGATCAAGGCTTCTATTGAAAAGCAAAGTCATGTGGTTGATGATCAAAGCACCGCCTGTGTGGCGTAGCTTTGTGTATAACGTGAATTCGCGAGCCTTACACCCCGGTATGAACCAGATACGGGAGTGGACCTCAGGGAGGGCATGCGTTTCCTTCTAGCTAGAGGTGGTATCAGTGCTTAAAACTGGCTGACATTTATACTATTTTGCACCTATGTGGTTGTTGCTGTTGCGAGGAGCCTCGGATATATCGGTCGATCCAGGACCGATGGACATTCGTTGGCTCACTTATGCCCCAAAGGGCGGGGAAATGCAGTGTTCAGGAATTTTAATCCACATCGATGGACCGACCCTGTCTCTCCAAGGGCCCACCTCGAGTCTGGGTCCTGAGGGGCGGGCTAGAGCGTCTCGAATTCGGTAAGGACTATCTTTTGCCTTAGTTCATGACGGAAATCCAATTTCCAAATACGTGATTGTGCGGTTTTGATTGTATACCTATATATATCGACACGATATATGGTACCCATACCGTCTATGATTGATAGTTATGATTCGAAATTGTTTTTGAAACATACAAACACTAGCAATAATATCAAATTCTTGTTTTTATTCGTATCAAGCATATCTTGGCCATTATAAGGTAAAACTCTATCCTCCGGTTTGCATTGCATTGTGTGATGGGAACTGAGTCTTATAATGGCTTCATTTTTATAAAAAGCATTGCGATGTTTAAAAGATTTACTTGTTTTGAGCACTGGCAATCCAATGGAGTAAACCCGTTCCACGAAACTGGCATGGTCCTGTGATTAGCCATATTATAAATGTGTTCAGTAGATTTCTCATACCAGTCCCATGACTGACTCGTAGTTTGTTTCACTTGTAAACTCGGGTGCCCTTATTTCTACACAGGTAGCATTGTCTTCAGGTTTTAGCGGGCTCTTTCTGGATAGCTGGGGCTGAAGATGGATTTTACCATTTATCACTTTTTATGCTGTTCAGCTCCTATTGTACATATTATGTTTGTTTTCCGCTATAGACATTTATGTATAGCTGAACTGTATTTGTACTAAGTATGATCTTGTATACTGTGTGACTCTGATGATTACATTTATCCGGTGTATTATTTGTTCTTTATCTGGTGTATTTATTTAATTATGTTATGCTATTATCTGTTTATGTGTTATATTCCAAAGATTACCCTTGCCACCGTCAGTATGGGGTTTGGGGTCATCACATTCTGTTTGCGTTCTGATGTGTGTTGTTCTCAAAGCAATTCGTGCTTCCCTTACCAGGGAAGTTACGGGTTCTTACAGTGGTATTATAGCTTTGGTTTACAGAGCTTGGAGAACAAGACACATTAGAACCGAACGAAAGAATTCATCAGAGATTGGATTAGTAATATCCAATAGGATTGACTCATTAGAGATAGGATTAGCAGTATCCTAGAACGAGTGTGAAGAGTGATGTTTTTAACGTAAAAAATTGAAAACAATTTTTGTTTTGAAAATTTAAATCAATTTTTCGTATTTGATTATTTATTTTATATTGAATTTGGACAATCCGGTATATAGAGATTTTAATATACATCTGATCCACGTGTATTTGAAGCCTCCAATATACTGGATGGATATAGAGTCACACTCTAGTCGCCCGAGGGTAATTCTGGTGATGCGGCCGCATCATCAGTATTTATATTCGAGTGCTGAATGTATGATATCTATATATTTCCAATTAAAATATAGTTATAATATATTGTTGTGACTTGGCATCAAAAACATGATTTTCTGTATGTATATCAAAATTATGAATTTGAAACATTAATTCACTAATTGATTGATGGTTGTGTTGTTTGATTATTGTTGTGAATAATTAGAATTTGAATCATTTAGCCAAATTATATCAAATGTTGGATTGTATTGAAAATTAGTCGCATTTGCATGCATATATATGTGCTTACATTGAATAGGTCATAGCAAGGAGACTAGAGCAGAAGAATAAAATTGTTTGCCCGACAAATAGGTACATGCTTACAAATTTATTAGGGTTTTTGATGATTTTATGAGCCGATTGGCTAGCCGCTTGGCTTTTTCTTTTTCTTTTGGTTTGGTGAGGGCCATGGGAGGCTATCTGAAATGTATCGAAGCTCCCGGTGCAGTGGAGGTTACGACGAATTTTTTCAAAAATTTAGGGTGTTAGCCAAATTTTTTAAAAATTTGAAAACTTCTGAGAAACTGAAAAGTTGAAGAACTTAAGCCATAATGAAAGTTGAATTGATTTGTAAAACAACTTTCAGCTTCGTTCCTTTTCGAGGATGAAAAGTTTTAAGTGGGGGAGATTGTAATAACCCGGAAATCTGAGCAAATTTAAAAATTTTATTCTGGCAATTTTAGCGAATTTTGAATATTTAAAATGATTTATTTTAAATAATGACGATGAGAAAATTATTTTGAATAAAATTAGAATGAGTATATTTATAGAGATCGACGTTAGAATATAAATATTTTATTTTAATTATAAAAGGAATTGAAAATGGCGCGGTAGTTCGAAAATTTGATTTCAAAGTTCAAATGAATGTATAGGATTTAAAATAAACCAGATTTTAGCGAAACCAAAAATATTAGAATCTATTTGAGAATATATTTCCAATGAATCCGAAAAATCAAAATTTCATAGCGGGAATAAAAAGTTATGCCCTGTTGAAAATTCAGAATAGTCGCTATGGAATTTTGGCCCTTAAGAATGGAAATTTTGCAAATGATCTCTGTTTTTGACGAAACAACTTTTGTTGGATCCGGGATGTCAAGTTATTACTAGGTTGCAAAATTCATAATTTTTTGAATCAATATGTGAGCGTGGCAAAGGAAAATGCGTTTGACCAGTTTTAGTTGATTTTAATCGACTGGAAAATGACCATTTTGCAAACGATCTCAGAATTTGACGAAATTAGTTTTTTTAGGACCGTTTCGTCCAAACATAGCCAGATTTATTTTTCTGGAATTTTTAGAATTAGTATGTGGCCCCAGTAATTGGAAATGCACGTTTAAATTGAATACATAAAGATTTATATATTTTAATTTTAAGGGAAACTAGTCGATATGGTCGGATTGGCTTGCAGGACATATCCCATTGCGTTCGGAATGGGGGTAATTAGCTAAAGACGATAGTCGTTGGGTTCGATTCGGAGTTCGAACGGAAAATCAACTTTTTCGACAATAAAATAAATTAAAAATATAAATTATAACTAACCCCCCCTTTCCCCTTTATAATAGTCAACGGAGGAAAATTAAATTAAAATCCCCGCTCCTTCAATTCCCGTCACCCCTCAGCCAAATCCGCCCCACCCTCGATCGACCACCGCTAGTGCCAGCGCCGGCTCTGGCTGGCCTCTCCTCCGACGCCTGCCTCCCCTCTACACCTCCTCTTCTCGCTTCAGCGCCGGGTTCGAGACCGCCAATCCCTAAACCCGCGATCCCACCATCCTCAGACCCGATAGTAGCCGCCGCCTCCCCTTCTGGCCTCTCCTCCGATGCATCGCAGACTAGAGCACCAGCTTCGCTTCCAGTCCACCATAGTGAGCTCCTCCATCCTTTAGATGAACGCCGACCGCCCCGTCTAGATGTTGATGTTGAGCAGATGCACGAAGAGGAAGGGTTCAACAACCGTAGCCGCCGCTGCAACTCCATCGCCCATCTCCAGCGCCTCTTCCCCTTTGTCTCCGACGAACGATGAAGGGAGTGTTATTTTATTTTAAATTTTAGTTAATTAATTTAGGTTAAATACATTGTAAACTGGAAAATCTGTTTTTGAAAAAAAAAGCACGATGAAAACTTGATTTTTATAATGTCAACCTTGAAGTAAAAATACAATTTTTATCTATGTTAAGTAGCGACAAAGATATGGTCTTTTGCTTATACGAAGTGGCGAGAAAAATAGGATCTTTAGTTTATGAAGGAAATATACGATTAGAGAATAAACATTTGAATTTTATATAAATGGTTTGAGAGTAAAGATGTGATTTTTATTTATAACAAACATGTGATTTTTATTTATAACAAAGATGTGATTTTTATTTATAACAATGGTCGGATTTTTATTTATAACAAAGGTCACATATTTTTGTATAAATGAAAGACGATAATTTTATATAATGAAAACATCGTGTTAAAGATGCTATTGTTATCATCTTGAAAGTGAAATAAAAATATATGATATTTTTTTAATATATGTAGTGAATACGGACAACGAAAGTGACAAAAGGCAAGCACGGCGAAGATTTCCTATATATGAAGAGTCGCGGCGTTTGGTTTAGCGAATCTGTGAGAACTTCTCATGTTAAATTCTAGTTTTTAGTTTGATATATATACTAGGATGCAGATGGTGCTTAGCAGCACCCGACACCCGTCGTCCACAGACCATGGATGACTTGTTTATTTGATTGATGTGTTGTGAAAGTTGACTGTGTGAAGTGGAATGAATAAAATATTTTATAGTTAAAAATATAATTTTTAACGTGTATATAAAATAAATATTTATAAACAAATCAGACGATTTGTTTATGTACACACATTTGAATGATATTGATTGGGACGATAAATTTTACGCATCGCCCAACTGCACAAATAAAAATCTGTGTTTGTTGACTGAAATCCCACACGGGTATTGGGATGATATTTGACATACACTTATCCCGATTGTTTAGTTGTATGTCAATCGATGGGTTGACAGGATGTGTAAGCGTTAATTATTTATATTTAATGCTTATGCAGTTGTGTGGTGCACTTTGGATGATGCTTAATTATTTATCATTGCTATCATATACATGTGTTGTATGGAATCCATATAATTAACATTATATGTTAATTGATTGGGCCTCATTCCAATTTGGAAAATAAAGAATATTATAAAATAAAGATTCATGTGTTGAATAGAATAAATAGTCATGTGTTGACGATACTCATGTGTTGAGAATATTCATGTGTTGAAACTTATCATATGTTGAACGAAATATTTTAACAATAAAATTTACATCTTTATCATATATAAAATTAGAAACTAACTGGAAACTAGATAAGATGAGTGGTTTCCTGGGTACTGATCTGATGTTGTTTTCCGCCTTCGGGGTTAATACTTTGGGAATCGTTCTCTTACTAATTTACGGTTGGAGTCTGATTAAGAATTAAATGATAGAAATCATAATTTTATGTAATATATTAAATAACAAAATAGTCATGTGTTGACGATACTAATGTGTGAGAATATTTATGTGTTGAAAGAAATATATATACATATGTTGAAGAAAATATTCATTTGTTGAATAGAATAACGAAGTTATTGAAATATATAAAGCCGTGTTGATTAGATATGCTCCATTTTGACGTGAACGATATCTATATAGATTTTATTCATTTTTATAATGAATATCGAAAAGTAATTGATTTCAAAATCTAATGTTTTGAAAATATTATCATTTATATATCGATGATATGGAATATTCAATTTTGATTAGAAATTGAATAGGAAGTGAAATTGTTTCGAAAACAAATTTAAAACGATTTATAAAATACGTTTTAATGGTAAATCGATGAAATATATATATAATATATATAATATATATGTATATATATATATATATATATTATATAACGGCCAGAATAGAATGCGCCGCGCTGCGGCAGTTCGCGAATTTCGACCATTGACTTCGAATGGACGTTACGGGAGATCCGGCCGTCGGATTCTCCTAAAATCGGAATTGTTGGGTTCGTATCGAAAAAAGCTTTCTAACGAATATTATAGATTTGTAATCTAACGGTTGGATTTGGAATTATGTCCAAATCAAATTTGGAAAAGATTGTTGTAAGTGTAGTTCGATGGCCGTTGATGGAAATCGACTGTACGGGCCTTGATAAAATTGTTAAAAATATCAATAATTTGTGTAAAATCATAAGAAATTATTTGGATAGAATTGGGATGAAAAATTCCGTATTTGAAAAGATAAAAATCGATTTTTATCGAAATGAACTGGTTTTGAATTAGAAATATAATCCATTTATTTTTGAAATAAATAAATTGGAATGGAATGGAATTCGATTTGGTAATAATCGAAGTGAATTTCTGTGGACGAGGACTGCTAATATATATGGAATTTAAAAGGCTTTGCCGTTATTCCATTTATATTGTTAGTCGGATATGGAAGTTTATATCGATTATATATGTCGATTTGTTTTCCATGAAGATTCCATTGTTAATGGAATGTGATTTTGGGTTGTCGTGAATGGTATCTTTTATATACCGTTCTTAGACGCAACGGAGTTAAGAAAATCAGAAATTAACTGGAGATTAGTTAAGTTGGATAGTTTCTTGGGTATTGATCTGATGTTGGTTTTGGCCTTTAGGGTTAACACTTAGGGAATTATTCACTTGCTAATTTACGGTTAAAGGCTGATGGAATAGAATGTGATTTTGGGTTTATCGTGAATCGTGTTTTAAATGACATTGGTTCTTTAACCCAGTTAAAGACAGGATATGGTGTCCTAAGTTAAACAATCATTAATATTGATCTTTGGGAAGATTAAAACCAAGTGGAGTTTTAATGAATCTTTAATTAGATTGAAATGATCGAGAATGGAGTATCACCAGTTTTGCTCCAGGCGATAGTTAAATCTTTAATTAGATTTGAACGTGAAATGGTAATTGAATTTACCGATAACACCGTGGTGTTAGATATGAAGCATTACCAGTTTTACTTCATGGGATGAATAGTTTGGTATTGGGAAATTTAATAAATGATTACTTCGGTGAGGATCGCTAATCCCTACTAGTTTGGATAAACCATAATTTGGTTTGAATTGATATTCAAAGGAAGATTCAAGAATAAATTTAAGGAATTTATCTTTGATAAAATCAACGGGAACCTTTCTAAAGTATAAGAATATTTGAAGAAAAGAAAATTCTTAATTGGAATGAGGCGTATGTCGTGTTTGTGTAACACTTGTTTATTATATACGCGAGTTATTCATAAAGACCGGGTTTATCCCATTCTGAATAACTGATTCGACGATGTGTCGAGGATGAAGATGGTGGTCGAAGACCAGAGGTCTTCACATCGTTTGGATAATTATTGTAGATCTTGATTGGGCTGCACACCCAAGAGGAGAGAATCAGTTGGTGATCGTCCAGATATATTGAAGATCGATGGATATGCGAGGTACCAGGTGCCTCCGGTTTCGTTCAGACCCAGAACTGTAACACCCCACATCCGTTAGTGTCACTCACAAAGGGAATGCACTAAGTTCTGTGGAGCATTTAGGGTAAAAGATGCAGATAAATTACAAGACATACAGAAATTAAACAGCGGAAAATAGAACTTTGCTTTATTGATAAAATAGTTTGTACAATGGTTTCTTTACAATATCAGAGTATCATCTGTCTTACAAAATAAAGAAGCATAAAATAACATTTATATCCCCCGATTTTAGCAAGAGCCAGCCATAGCATCTGAAAAGAGAATCCAAGCAAACTTCGACAAATCTTTAAGCTGGAAAGGGTGGCAGTCCAACTTAACCTGAGCTAAACTATTCCCTCCTTTACTACCTAGGGGGGGGGGGGGGTGGGGAGGGAACGGAAGAAAAGAAGACGAAAGAAAAACAGAGTCAGACATAAAGCCTGAGTAAGTTCAGTAACTTCTAGCATGTGAACATGGAAAACAAAACGACATGAATTAACTTAATACAAGATAACACCATGATGATAGGGTCAGCAAGATTAGGCCAGAACAACACAAGATATGCTAAGATAAGATAAACTGGATGTTCTCTAATACTTTCGCCGCCTCGCCATTTCCTTGTTATACGGATTTCTATTATCTCTGCACCAGCTAAATAATGTCCCAACTAGTAACGCTAACGTGATCCCAATCCCTGTATTTTCCATCGCCTTCAGGCATCCATTTATTTATTTGTTACCTAGATTTAATCTAGGGTTTTCTACCAAGTGCCTTCTAGATTCAACTAGAGTTTACGCTGTCTGCTGAACGCTTCTCGGATTCAGGATTTATGCCACCTAGTTCAACTAGGAATTATGCTACCTGTCGAATGATGCCCCCAAGTCTAGGACACACTACCTAGAGTGGTATATGTTCCTATACTTCCCCACGCATGTATCGCGAATCGTTACCGCTTGTCTAGATGCACATGTCCTGTAATGTGCGGTCCGAGTCCTGTGACAGGGCAAATCAAGGAATACAGAATTCGGTCGGGAGATTTCAGATATCTGCCGATGCAGATGCTAAGGTATGTTTTTATTCCAGTGGCTATGGTCCCACTTGACCCCTCCCTCCACTAATGAAAGGCACACCTTGTAAAATGAGAACTATACGCCGGCCCCCGGTGCCCCACTATCCTATGGCCATCCTCACCCATAACTAGATAGCAAGTATATGGTCTTTTGGAGTTCTCCGCCTTTCCGCTTCACGTATCTCGATTGACTCAAGATGGATGGTAGACGACGAGTCGCTTTCACAAGGCTACCGTTTGCTTGCCGAATCACGCTGGTCCATCCTAGTCTTTAGGTTGCCATTTATGGCAACCAAGGCATACCCCTGGTTCTTCCACGCAGACCTTAACCTCTGTGGGCCCAGGCGGATCATCTGCAGCCTCACAGAGGGATACCAAGAGTACCCTCACGTCCCCTCGAAGCCTCGGGCTTCGTAACCCAATTCGTTGGAGCCTTCATTCTACTCAGACGGACATTCGCTCCTTCCCGTGTTATACTAAGAATTACTACTTAGTTTTGCTAACTAAGATTTACCACTTAGTTTCCAGAATCGTTGTTTTCTTAACTAAGGTTTACTACTTAGTTCCCTTTCCCGTCAATTTGGATTGGTTAAATGTCATTAGTCAATTCAAGCCAACTTAACCCTCTTCATTCATCTTGTTATACCGGTTAAGTGTTATCAGTAATTAATGTTGACTTAACCCCACCACAAACCAAGTTATATTGGTTAAGTATTTCTTATTACTTAACCCTACCCATTCACCCTGTATTGGTTAAGTGTTCCTTTTTTAACTTAACCTCGCCCGTCTGTCTTAACTAACATGTTATTAATGGTTAAGTATTATCCCTTCATGTTTTAGACTTAACCTCATTCCTTTATCACAACCTGATGGTTAAGTGATCAGGTTTACTTAGCCCTACAGTCTAGCCCAGCTAACATATCAAAATTGGCTAAGTGTATTAGATTTTACTTAACCCCAACCTCTAGTCTAGTTAACATATTAATTTGGCTAAGTGTATTAACTTTACTTAACCCCTACAAGTCTCGTTTTTCTACCTTGAGTTTGGTTAAGTGTCTCTATGGACTTAGCCCTCCCATTCTAGCTTAACTGTGTTAAGTTGGTTAAGTGTTCCTATGGACTTAACCCTCCCATTCTATCTTAACTGTGTTAAGTGTCAGTCTGAACCTAACCCCACCCATCAGTCTAGTTATCATGTTGAACTGGTTAAGCGTCTTAGTCAACTTAACCCTACCATTCTTGTTCTAGCTTTAACTAAATAAATTAAAGCCGCTACCACTCACATTAGACAGATATTGTTGCGAATACTGGATGCTCCGGTTGGTTCCGGGCAGGTTTACATCGCAACTCAGTCTAACCTCGGGTTAGGCATATTCGTGTTTTCTAAGTTCAAAGGGATTTTGATTAGTTTTCAAATCAGGTTTTGAAAGTAACCATCCCGTCCGTCGGATCAGTTAGGGATAGCCAGGGAGAGCAGGAAACTTGTATTTTCCAAACTCAAGCCTAGACACTATCCTCTCTGTCACCCTAGAACTTTCTGGCTTATTATTAAAAGAGATGTCGTTAATAAACCTTTAATTCGTCTAAATTCACATTTCCTCATTTAGGCTAGATTCTATAGGTAAATTATTCCTAATTTACTTATTTCCCAATTACTCTTTTAATGTATATTGTCTACATTTATTTCTATGGCCCATTTCCCTTCCTAAATCATATTTATGCTTTTTGGTGTGTAAACTATACCAAATTAAGTGTCACTAACAATGACCTTTCTAAACCTGACAGTTATTCTCAATTATGGCCAATTTCACATTTATGCCAATATACTTACCGTGCCAAATTAGCTAATCCAATTCCGATTCAACATTCTAATTCACGTCAAACTAGACTTATTACTCTAGTTCACTATTCATGTAAATGCTAGATTTACATGTCAATACTAGATTCAAATTACACATCTTATAATTCATGTCAAATTTATCCAATTTGCATTTCTATGAAATGCCATAATACATGTTCCCAATTTATGCCAATTCCCAAGTTAAACTATGTTTTAGTAAATTTCATATTTTGCCCAAACCACACTCCCACCGTTCGTATAATCGTGATTCATTCTAGATTATAAATAAAGCTAGGTTCGTAGAAAATAGGGAATGAACCAAAGATGCTATGCTAAAGATAGACATACTAACTGGCATAAAAAGGGTTGAATAACGACGTCGGTTCAAGAACATGGGTAGACCTAACTTAATAGGTAAATTTCCAAGGTCTAAAACCAAGGATAGACATAATAGAGATGCATGTTCAAGAACATGGGTAGACCTAACTTAATAGGTAAATTCCCATGGTCCAAAACCAAAGAAAACCAAGGACAGGCAGAATAAATAATCGGGTTATAACCCAATCTCATAATCACATAACTTAAGCAACACTTTCCTAGTCATGAATCATAGGTGTTTAATCACAAATGTCCTTGTTATGTCATGGGCAATAGTTTTTGTTTTTCTAATCAACGGCATAGGTTTAGTTAAGGAAATAATCCTCATAGTCATAGTCACAGTCATAGGCAATGTTCATAGTCATAGGCAATGTCCATAGTCATAGGCAAATGTTCATAGTCATAGGCATATGTTTTTAAGGTCCATAGTTTCATAGTCACAGTCTTATTTGTCCTCGAATCATAACAGTTCTTAATTAAGTCCCAGAGTATAGGCACTGATTCGAATAGAGAGAGAGATTTGGCATATTATTTTATTCCTTTAATTCATGTCACGAACAGAGAGAAACGTTCAAATCTAAAAAGTAACTGACTTACAGAGATTAGATTAGAATAGAAAGATGGCGTTGCTATGATTCGTAGAAAAACAGTCGTTGCAGTCGTTCGAATCTTTACTTGAATTCTAGCTTGAATCTCCTCTTTGAAAGTCTTTGAGTAGCATCTCCTCGTCTTGATTTATTTTATATATATTATTTTATTTATTATTTGATTAAGAGGAGGAGAGGAAGCCACGTTCACTAAGAATCTTTGCATCATAAGGGTAGAGAAGAATTGTGAATAGAGAAGGAGTCTAGGGCAGTTTATATAGTGTAGAAGTCAACGAATCTGGTCAGGATGGCGTCCGAATACAGAAGAACGAACCAGGTGCAGAAAACAGGAAAAAGCAAGGGGGGTCGACCCCCAGGTCGACTACCCAGTCGACCTGGGTGAACCAGGTCGACTACCCAGTCGACCTGGGTGCCCCCGGTCGACTACCCAGTCGACCTGGGTGCCTTGGGCGGGAAAATTCCCGCCCAGCCCATTCTGGGTCCGATTTGAATTTTGAACCTGACCTGTTTTGAAATTGGAACTTCGCTGAATCTTCCGGAGGCCATATCTTCCTCATACGAACTCCGATTTACGCAAACTCGGACTCGTTTTCATGCAGAATTCCGAGACGAACGCAATGCCGCAGCCCGTTTCCCTTGATTTTGATTTCTAACTTTTAATTCTGCCTTGATTTGTGAATCTTAGCGTTACAGAATTACGGGGTGTTACATTCTCAACCACTTAAAAGTATTTCGTCCCCAAAATCTTCAAGTTAGGAAGAATGCGTCCTACCATCCAATCACCCATCTACTCAACCATTCAATCACAGGCATTCATTGTCCTTAAAAGATTTCTAATGCTTTCATGTTCATATGCATAGTGTGTGTATATGTCTTTATCTAATGCAAAATCAGGTGGTCTACTGATTCAGTTGACCTCCTTAATGCGAATTATGTCAGTGCCATGCGTCCAATCATGTATGCAAGCATCCCTAGTTATGTAAATACTACATGCATGCACGGCCATTCATCCATATGCAACATCCATATGATAACATATCAGGTTCAACTTATAAACAAATACACATCTGTAAATGCAATATGAAAGCATCTGAACTGATCTAGTGCCTAATACGTATGCATATGCATTCACGAGCAACCATTAGCAACCACTTGCAACCATCAACCATAACATGTTTCAAATACATGTTTTCATCCATTGGCTTCTACCTAAGGATCGAAGATGCGACCTAGGTGATATACTTTGGAAAGAGAGAAACAATTATGCGTAAAGCTCCTAAAACAAAGAAATCAAGGATGCACCCTTAAGGAAAAAGGGTATGATGCTAGTATCTAACCTTCTTGAGCTTTACTCCACTATATCTTAACTAATTTAACTTTACGATTGTGAAGTTCCGGATCTCCATTTCCAAAATAAACAGATGTCAATCACGGCGCCAAGTATATGTACTAAGATGATTAGAGGTCTCCCTCTTATCCGCCGTGTCATAGCTATAAGGGTCGAAAGGTTAATATGTGCTTTTTAGAGTACCTGCCACAACTATTCATCTCTCATGCAAATCATCCTAGTCGAACTCGACATTCCTCAAGTACAAGCCCCAAAGGCCTAAACCAATATCAGACAAGCACCCAAGGAATATCTCCCCTGAATTTAGACGATCTACGTGAGATGATATAAGAAAACTCGATAGCTATTCTCAAATCCCTACTAACCAAAAATAAACTGGTCGGACCACCAATCGGATTTGAGACTCTAGTGGGATCTTTCTACTATACAAGTACTATGGTGCAGAGACCCAACTATGGAAGTGGATATGAACAAATGAGAAGCGCTAGAACCTAAGGAAATGGTATGAACAGAAAACTAGACTCTTCCAACCGGACTACCTTTCTCCTAGGTACGCTTGGTGGCGAAAGCATGTACTTGTTCTTCTGAAAATCTCGTCCTCGTTCTTGCCATTGTCCTTAAGTATATGCCCTATCATACCCTAGTAAAGATACTTCCTCTTGTCTTAGGTTTTATAATTTCTTCCTCCTTCGTGTGCTAAGTCTACATCCATGAATTCCTCATCCTAGGGTTATGCTCCTTAGCCAAACTCCTCATCCCCTTCCGTGTGTAGTCATGTTGACAAATCTCTCGAAAACTGCCTCCATCGTACGGAAAACCCTATAAGCTTCGAAAGAAAACTGCACGTAGATGAAACAACTACGACTATGGATGGAAGCCGGGCACTACTTTGCTCTTCGATGAGGTTACCTCCCAGAAAGCCAGGAGCCCAAGAGACTCAAGAAATAAGGAGACAAGAATTTAAATAGAGGAAGAGAAGATAGTGCGTATGGCTTTGGGGAATATGTCTTTAAAACAAATCTATTCTCTTGAAAATGCTTCTTTAAAAACCGTTTTGAAAATAATTTTTCAAATCCTTTATCTGATCTGGTAACCTTCAGCTCTGATACCACGTGTAACACCCCACATCCGTTAGTGTCACTCACAAAGGGAATGCACTAAGTTCTGTGGAGCATTTAGGGCAAAAGATGCAGATAAATTACAAGACAGACATAAATTAAACAGCGGAAAATAAAACTTTGCTTTATTGATAAAATAGTTTGTACAATGGTTTCTTTACAATATCAGAGTATCATCTGTCTTACAAAATAAAGAAGCATAAAAACAACATTTATATCCCCCGATTTTAGCAAGAGCCAGCCATAGCATCTGAAAAGAGAATCAAAGCAAACTTCGACAAATCTTCAAGCTGGAAAGGGTGGCAGTCCAAATTAACCTGAGCTAAACTATTCCCTCCTTTACTACCTGGGGGGGACGGAAGAAAAGAAGACGAAAGAAAAATAGAGTCAGACATAAAGCCTGAGTAAGTTCAGTAACTTCTAGCATGTGAACATGGAAAACAAAACGACATGAATTAACTGAATACAAGATAACACCATGATGATAGGGTCAGCAAGATTAGGCAAGAACAACACAAGATATGCTAAGATAAGATAAACTGGATGTTCTCTAATACTTTCGTCACCTCGCCATTTCCTTGTTATACGGATTTCTATTATCTCTGCACCAGCTAACTAATGTCCCAACTAGTAACGCTAACGTGATCCCAATCCCTGTATTTTCCATCGCCTTCAGGCATCCATTTATTTATTTGTTACCTAGATTTAATCTAGGGTTTTCTACCAAGTGCCTTCTAGATTCAACTAGAGTTTACGCTGTCTGCTGAACGCTTCTCGGATTCAGGATTTATGCCACCTAGTTCAACTAGGAATTATGCTACCTGTCGAATGATGCCCCCAAGTATAGGACACACTACCTAGAGTGGTATATGTTCCTATACTTCCCCACGCATGTATCACGATCGTTGCCGCTTGTCTAGATGCACATGTCCTGTAATGTGCGGTCAGAGTCCTGTGACAGGGCAAATCAAGGAATACAGAACTCGGTCGGGAGCTTTCAGATATCTGCCGATGCAGATGCTAAGGTCTGTTTTTATTACAGTGGCTATGGTCCAACTTGACCCCTCCCTCAACTAATGAAAGGCACACCTTGTAAAATGAGAACTATACGCCGGCCCCCGGTGCCCCACTATCCTATGGCCATCCTTACCCATAACTAGATAGCAAGTATATGGTCTTTTGGAGTTCTCCGCCTTTCCGCTTCATGTATCTCGATTGACTCAAGATGGATGGTAGACGACGAGTCGCTATCACAGGGCTACCGTTTGCTCGCCGAATTACGCCGGTCCATCCTAGTCTTTAGATTGCCATGTATGACAACCAAGGCATACCCCTGGTTCTTCCACGCAGACCTTAACCTCTATGGGCCCAGGTGGATCATCTGCAGCCTCACAGAGGGATACCAAGAGTACCCTCACGTCCCCTTGAAGCCTCGGGCTTCGTAACCCAATTCGTTGGAGCCTTCTTTATACTCAGATGAACATTCGCTCCTTCCCGTGTTATACAAAGAATTACTACTTAGTTTTACTAACTAAGATTTACCACTTAGTTTCCAGAATCGTTGTTTTCTTAACTAAGGTTTACTACTTAGTTCCCTTTCCCGTCAATTTGGATTGGTTAAATGTCATTAGTCAATTCAAGCCAACTTAACCCTCTTCATTCATCCTGTTATACCGGTTAAGTGTTATCAGTAATTCATGTTGACTTAACCCCACCACAAACCAAGTTATATTGGTTAAGTATTTCTTATTACTTAACCCTACCCATTCACCCTGTATTGGTTAAGTGTTCCTTTTTTAACTTAACCTTGCCCGTCTGTCTTAACTAACATGTTATTAATGGTTAAGTATTGTACCTTCATGTTTTAGACTTAACCTCATTCCTTTATCACAACCTGATGGTTAAGTGTTCATGTTTACTTAACCCTACAGTCTAGCCCAGCTAACATATCAAAATTGGCTAAGTGTATTAGATTTTACTTAACCCTAACCTCTAGTCTAGTTAACATATTAATTTGGCTAAGTGTATTAACTTTACTTAACCCCTACAAGTCTTGTTTTGCTACCTTGAGTTTGGTTAGGTGTCTCTATGGACTTAGCCCTCCCTTTTTAGCTTAACTGTGTTAAGTTGGTTAAGTGTTCCTATGGACTTAACCCTCCCATTCTAGCTTAACTGTGTTAAGTGTCAGTCTGAACCTAACCCCACCCATCAGTCTAGTTATCATGTTGAACTGGTTAAGTGTCGTAGTCAACTTAACCCTACCATTCTTGTTCTAGCTTTAACTAAATAAATTAAAGCCGCTACCACTCACATTAGACAGATATTGTTGCGAATACTGGATGTGCCGGTTGGTTCCGGGCTGGTTTACATCGCAACTCAGTCTAACCTCGGGTTAGGCATATTCGTGTTTTCTAAGTTCAAAGGGGTTTTGATTAGTTTTCAAATCAGGTTTTGAAAGTAACCATCCCGTCCGTCGGATCAGTTAGGGATAGCCAGGGAGAGCAGGAAACTTGTATTTTCCAAACTCAAGCCTAGACACTATCCTCTCTGTCACCCTAGAACTTTCTGGCTTATTATTAAAAGAGATGTCGTTAATAAACCTTTAATTTGTCTAAATTCACATTTCTTCATTTAGGCCAGATTCTATAGGCAAATTATTCCTAATTTACTTATTTCCTAATTATTCTTTTAATGTAAATTGTCTACATTTATTTCTATGGCCCATTTCCCTTCCTAAATCATATTTATGCTTTTTGGTATGCAAACTATACCAAATTAAGTGTCACTAACCATGACTTTTCTAAACCTGACAGTTATTCCCAATTATGACCAATTTCACATTTATGCCAATATACTTACCGTGCCAAATTAGCTAATCCAATTCCGATTCAACATTCTAATTCACGTCAAACTAGACTTATTACTCTAGTTCACTATTCATGTAAATGCTAGATTTACATGTCAATACTAGATTCAAATTACACATCTTATAATTCATGTCAAATTTATCCAATTTGCATTTCTATGAACATGCCAGAATACATGTTCCCAATTTATGCCAATTCCCAAGTTAAACTATGTTTTAGTAAATTTCATATTTTGCCCAAACCAAATTCCCACCGTTCGTATAATCGTGATTCATTCTAGATTATAAATAAAGCTAGGTTCGTAGAGAATAGGGAATGAACCAAAGATGCTATGCTAAAGATAGACATACTAACTGGCATAAAAAGGGTTGAATAACGACGTCGGTTCAAGAACATGGGTAGACCTAACTTAATAGGTAAATTCCCAAGGTCTAAAACCAAGGATAGACAGAATAGAGATGCAGGTTCAAGAACATGGGTAGACCTAACTTAATAGGTAAATTCACATGGCCTAAAACCAAAGAAAACAAAGGACAGGCAGAATAAATAATCGGGTTTAGACCCAATCTCATAATCACAGAACTTAAGCAACACTTTCCTAGTCATGAATCATAGGTGTTTAATCACAGATGTCCTTGTTATGTCATATGCAATAGTTTATGTTTTCTAATCAAAGGCATAAGTTTAGTCAAGGAAATAATCCTCATAGTCATAGTCACAGTCATAGGCAATGTTCATAGTCATAGGCAATGTCCATAGTCATAGGAAAATGTTCATAGTCATAGGCATATGGTTTTATGGTCCATAGTTTCATAGTCACAGTCTTATTTGTCCTCGAATCATAACAGTTCTTAATTAAGTCCAAGAGTATAGGCACTGATTCGAATAGAGAGAGAGAGATTTGACATATTCTTTTACTCCTTTAATTCATGTCACGAACAGAGAGAAACGTTCAAATCTAAAAAGTAACCGACTTACAGAGATTAGATTAGAATAGAAAGATGGCATTGCTATGATTCGTAGAAAAACAGTCGTTGCAGTCGTTCGAATCTTTACTTGAATTCTAGCTTGAATCTCCTCTTTGAAAGTCTTTGAGCAGCACCTCCTCGTCTTGATTTATTTTATATATATTATTTTATTTATTATTTGATTAAGAGGAGGAGAGGAAGCCACGTTCACTAAGAATCTTTGCAGCATATGGGTAGAGAAGAATTGTGAATAGAGGAGTCTAGGGCTGTTTATATAGTGTAGAAGTCAACGAATCTGGTCAGGATGGCGTCTGAATACAGAAGAACGATCCAAGTGCAGAAAACAGGAAAAAGCAGGGGGGGTCGACCCCCAGGTCGACTACCTAGTCGACCTGGGTGAACCAGGTCCACTACCCAGTCGACCTGGGTGCCCCAAGTCGACTACCCAGTCGACCTGGGTGCCTTGGGCGGGAAAATTCCCGCCCAGCCCATTCTGTGTCCGATTTGAATTTTGAACCTGACCTGTTTTGAAATTCGAACTTCGCTGAATCTTCCCGAGGCCATATCTTCCTCATACGGACTCCGATTTACGCAAACTCGGACTCGTTTTCATGCAGAATTCCGAGACAAACGCAATGGCGCAACCTGTTTCCCTTGATTTTGATTTATAACTTTTAATTCTGCCTTGATTTGTGAATATTAGTGTTATAGAATTACGGGGTGTTACAAGAACGGACTTGTAAATGGACTGTGTGTCTGACATTAGATATCATTCTGTGTGATTGATGGATATCGGGTGCATGGAGTGGTTTGCCTATGTGGCATGCTAAGATGAAAATGATCAAGGTTTCTGTTGAAAAGCAAAGTCTTGTGGTTGATGATCAAAGCACCTCCTATGTGGCACAGCTTTATGTAGCGTTAATTCGCGAGCCTCACACTGCGGTGTGAACTAGAAACGGGAGAAGGACCTCAGGGAGGGCATGCGTTTCCTTCTAGCTAGGGTGGTGTCAGTGACCTAACAACCCTGACATTTATATTATTTTCACCTGTGTGGTTATTGGATTGCGAGGCGCCTCAGATATATCGGTGACTGTGTGGAGCTGATGGAGTCATTTGGCTCATTTACGCCCCAAAGGGTGGGGAAACGCAGTGTTCAGGCATTTTAATCCACATCGGTGGACCGGCCCTAACGATCCAAGGGTCACTTGAGCTCTGATCCTGAGACATGGGCTAGATTGGCACGAATCGATATAGGACTATTTTTTGCCTCGGTTCACAGATGGAAATCCAACTTCCAATATATGACTTTGCGGTTTTGATTGTAGAGCCTAATATTGGCGACATGATATATGGTACCCATGCCGTCTATGATTAATACTTATGATTGAAATTGTTTTGACATTATACACTTATGGTAATAATAAAACATGAAATTTAGCGTGTCAAGCATTCTTTGGCTATTATAAGGTAAAACCCTATCCTCCATTTTGTGTTGCATTGTGTGATGAGACCTGGGTCTTATAATAGCTTCATTGTTCTTTATTTAGCATTGCGATGTTGTTTTATGCACTGGTATTCTTGGGAGGAAACCTATTCCGTGTTATATGGCGTGGTCCATTGATTTACCTAACTTTAAAATAAAGATTAATAACTGCTTTAGTTCTCACACCAGCCACATGACTGACCTGGAGTTTATTGTTTTAACCTAAACTCTGGGTGCCCCTATTTTCCACATGGGCAACTAGTAGTTTTGGTTTTGCAGATTTATATTCACAGGATCCTAATTTACAGCTGAAGCGATATTCGGAAAGCTCTGTATCCGTGTATTACTTCTAGTTGTGCTTTGTATTGATTTTCCGCTGTGATGTATTTAAATGTAATTTAAATCTCTAATATTTTTATGTAATATTTATTCATACTCTGTAATATTCTTGTATTCTAATGGAATTTTTGTAATAAACAATGAAATATTCTTCTGTTTGCGTTCCGATGTGTGTTGTTCTCAAAGCAATCCGTGCTTTCCTTACCGGGGAAGTTACGGGTTCTTACAACAATAGCATATCCAAATTACATAACAGTAGCATATCCGAATTACCTAGCAGTAACATACCCAAATATCTAACGAACATAGTAAAAACATGTCCGAATTGCATATTGAACATAACATATCCAAGATGAAGGTTTTAAATTAATTTATGGTTAAGAATTTACTCGGCGATTCAATTGGTGGATGTATTTTAGCACATGCACCCAACCGAGATTCCATGCTTATTAACTTTATTCAAGTGACAAATGATGCTTCACTTAACGTAATGAAAATTTCAACTCGTTGCAGTTCAACAATTTATTTTGAAGCAACCTTTACTATATTTGAAGCAAACTGTGTAGTGGAAGTAATATACATTTGTGTTGCTGTACATAGGAATTGTTTTCATGGGGTTATCTATTTTTCCGTTAAAGCAAAAGAAAAAGAGATAACCTCAGGAAAACACTTCCCTACAGCAACACAAATGTATATTACCTACACTACACAGTTTGCTTCAAAGATATTAAAAGTTGCTTCAAAATAAATTGTTGAACTGCAGAAGTTGCAAATTTCATTACGTTAAGTGAAACACAATTTGTCCCTTGAATAAAGCTATTAAAGCATGAAAGCCCGATTGGGTCCATGCGTACATCCACCAATTGAATCACCGAGTAAATTCTTCAGCTTAGTCACGCTTCGTCTGCTTCATAGTCTATAAACAGTTAAGATACATGCATTAGTACATCACTCCATCAACAAATACACAACTAAATATAGATAACTTGAACTTTAATCACAAGTTTAATTTTAAACATACATACAAGCTTTATACAACAAAGTTAGGCAAACTTACTAGTAGGAGGCGGTTGACAATAGAAGGACACCATCGAAGTTAAATTCAGAGGAAAATTTTGATTTTTGGCCATTGAAGTTAATTTTAGGAGGCCACTGAAGTTTGTACCTAAATGAGGCCTAAAGCAGCAATTTATATCCGTTATAAGTTCTCAGAAGAGGGCTAAATGCAAATTTTTCTTTTTTTAATTACAAGCTAGATTTGTGTTGAATGAGGAATGGCAAAAGGTCCCCATATTTCGGCAAATGGGATGTATTTTTAGGTGTTCAAAATGCATGTTATTAATAAATTGGTCAAAGCAAAGTCCAAGGAGGAAAGACTTCAAATGAAACCGGATAATATCAAAACTATGACGGAGTGGGATGATTTTATCAACTTGAAAACTAGTCCAAAGTTTAAGGTAAATTATGTATAAACGGTCATCTTCGTATACGTGAATTAACTAGTCAGTATATTTAATTTTTTATTTCAGCAACAAAGTGAAACATTCAAAGCCATCAGACGCAGACAGATGCCACATACATGCAGCCGTAAAGGAATGGCACGCTTAGCTGCTGATTTGGTCAAAAATAATTTTAATGTTGTGATCTTGTCATGCCATTTATAGAGTTATGATAAATTATTTTATTCCAATTTTTATCACCGCAGAAAAATGAGAGTCCAGATCCCTCTTCTGTCGGTCGATCTGATGTTTGGATTAAATCTCACACTCGAAAAAATGGTGAGCCAACGAGCTCGGTTGTTGAAGAAACTATTGTATGTGATTTAATTTTAAATTGACATATTACAAATGATTGTAGAATGTGATAATGTTGAAAGTTACAATGTAGGTTGTCCTTTACAGGAGAAGATTAAAAAGTTTAACGCTGAATCACAAGCTACCTCGACAACTTCTATGAGAGAAGATTCTCTTTCAGCAGTGCTGGGAAACGATAGATCGGGACAATTAAGAGGAATGAGAAGAGGTATGACCCAGGCCAAGTTTGTTTTGTCACAAGCTAATCAAAAACAAACAATGCAACTACAAAAAATAGTTGCGGATTTGGAGAAGATGGTTCAAATGCTAGTATCACAAAACCAGGTATTTCTACAACGAATGGCAATAAGTTATAACTTGTACGTAGAAATTAGTTATTTGCATTCTGTGAGTTTAGAATCGTAGTAAATCATTGAATAAACTCTTTGTTGAGTAATGACTACATAAATAATTCATAATAAATTCAAGTTGTCATACAAATCCAAAGATAAAATAAAGATTGAGTACATGCAGCATTTTCATACTTCACTTTTCGCAAAACCAAAAGATGAATCCAGAGATAGAATAAATTCAAGCTGGACACTTGTAACAACCCGTATTTCGATAACATGTTAAAACGAGAATCAAGGCAGAATTTAATTTTAAATACTGAATCAAGTAAAGCGGGCTATGCCATTGCGTTCGTCTCGGAAAAATACGTGAAATAGAGTCTGAGTTTTCGAGAATCGGAGTCCGTATGACCAAGTTATGGTCCGACGAAGTTTTCAGAAAATTCAAGTTCAAAAACGAGTTCTAATTTCGAAAATTAGGGCTGGAAGGCTAGGCGGGAAAAATTCCCGCCAGGCACCCCAAGTCGACAGCCCTGTCGACTTGGGAGTCGACATGGCTTGACCCAACTCGACAGCCCTGTCGACTCGGGGGTCGACTTATGGTGGCCGGGCAGTTTTGCCTGGTGCATCTATTTCCTGTCTTGGCTAGGTTTTTGGGCCTGGTTTGAAATCTGACGGTTCAGGTTGATCCTAGGGTTAATCCTAAGGTCCTAATCACTCCTAATCTCTATAAATAAGCCTCTGACCTACCCCTAAACCCTCATTATTCATTCTTGCAACTAAACTATGGCAAAATTTTCACTCTCATGGCCTCCACTCTCATTCTAAAATTCCTAAGTAAATTCCTATGAGAGGTTTCATGATTAGGTGAGTGTTAGAGAGTTCCTATGTTAGTATGAGAGCTTCTCAAGTTGATTTCAAGGCTAAAGCTTTGACCTTTGTTCATCAAGATGGAGTTTTTATTGATTTGGAACTTTCATCTTTGGGTTTTTAAATGATGGCATGCATAGGCGTTGTCTCAATCTTTAACTTAATCGATTTGTGCCTTCATAGCAATGTAAGCCCTTTCCCTACTCTTAGATATTAACTATGAAGTTAAATGTTCATGTTGCAAGTTTGGGTTTGATCATTGAGTATGATACATCCTATCATGTCATGCAAGTTTATGAAGTCATTATCTTGATCTTGTGGGCTAAAAGCTACAACCTTTATGTTGAAATGTTGCATTATGCAACATGAGAACCCTCATAACCTTTATGTCAACTTGCATATGAAGTCATAACCCTTATATGATGATATATGCGAGTTACTAGTCATCATTCCATGTCTTTTGTCACCATGATTTGCTTATGTGCCAAGTTTGGGTTTATGCATGTTTTTGAGGCTTAAGAATGTAACATGCAAGTTAATGAACACATTTGTGCCTCATTTGCCACCATGATTAACTTGTGGCTTAATATCCATTTTTGTCATGCCTTTGCCAAGTCTCTTCTTTTAATCCGTTACGTTGTTGCGAACGTATATGCGAGTTTAAAAGCGTTGGGTTATGTTATGGGTAATTTCTAATGACATGAAAATACAACTTGAAAACATGACTTGAAATATAACATGGAAGTTGACATGTGAGTATGTTTGAAAATATGAAATGGGGAATTTACCTATTAAGTTAGGTCTACCCATACTATGGAATTGGGAATTTACCTATTAAGTTAGGTCTACCCATATTCTTAAAAACTTGAATATGAACATGACACTAGACTAAACATGAAAGTGGCCAACTCGAGGTTGGGTTGAGTTTGCAACGTAAAACTACCCGGAACCGACCGGCCTAACTAGTAGTTGCAAACAATAGGACCCAATGTGAGAAGTTGGTCATGTTGTGCTTGAACCCGAGGTTAGACCAAGTTGTGGTGTAAAGCTACCCAGAACCGACCGGCTTAACTAGTAACCACAACAAAGTCTAATGTGAGAGGTTGAGGTGCATTAGGTAATTAATGCCACATGATAGGGTTGAGTTAATTTGATTAATGACTCTTAACCAAATATGACATGGACAATGGGTTAAGTAAATTGATTAGGCCAATGATACTTAACAAAACATGACAAGGTTAGGTAGGTTAAGTAATTTGATTTGCCTAATGACACTTAACCATTTTTATACGACTAATGGACGGGGTTAAGTTAACCAACACTTAATCAATCCAACACGATAATTTGGTAAGGTTAAGTAAGTTTTCTTAATGACACTTAACAGAAAGATACAGTTAATGGATGGGGTTAAGATTAGACTCAACTAGTCTAAACATGGAAATCGGATGGGGTTAAGTTAGCCTAGACTTAATTAATCCCACTTGGTAGTTTGATGGGGTTAAGTTAAACACTTTACTAATCTAACACGATGATTTGAAGTGGTTAAGTTAACCAACACTTAACCAATCTAACTCGGTAATTTTGAAGTGATTAAGTAACCTATACTTAAACACTCCAACTCGGTTATTTGATAAGGTTAAGTTAACTAATACTTAACCAATCTAACGTGATAACATGATAAGGCTAAGTCACGAATCGCTTAAATACGCTTGACCGATTTGACTCAGTAATTTGATAGGGTCAAGTTAATATATACTTAACCAACTTGAGCATGGTTTGTAGGGTTAAGTCTTGGACTTGGATACTTAGCCAATTTTGACCTGATTTGTAGACGGGATTAAGTCATGAACTTGAGTGACACTTAATCCATTATATAAACCCTAATTCGGAGAATTAGGTGGATAACCGTAAGTAACAAGGATAACGTGAATAAGGCTAAGTGGTAAACCTTAGTTGAAGAATAGCTAAGTAATAATTCTTAGTCAAGGAGATTTGGACCAGTTCATAGATAGATGAGTAACCTGATACGGTAGGTCATCGTTTTAGTATACGAGTAGGAGCAAGTATCTGATTTAGATAAAGGCTCCAGCGAACTGGGTAACGAAGCAGCGGCTTCGGGGAACGTGAGGATATTCTTGGTATCCCTCTGTGAGCTGCCAGGTGATCATACTAGGCTCATGAGAGGTTAAGGTCTGCGTTAGAAGAACCAAGAGTATGCCTTGGTTGCTATTCGAGCGACCTAAAGACGGGGATGGATAGGGGATAGTCGACGATACACGGTCGTGCCCTAGATAGCATTTCGTCAGGCTACCTACCATCTTTGGTCAAGCGTGTGCATACGGAAAGGCAGAGAACACCCAAAAGACCATAATTGCTATCTAATTATGGTTGCGGTAAGGCTAGGATGTGGGTTGGCCAGTAGTGTATTCTCATACAGGATTTATCCTGTCTTGTCTTTCACTAGTTGAGGGAGTGGTCTCGTGGGACCATAGCCACGTATAGAAAAAAAAACAGACCTTAGCATCTGCATTGGCAGATAAATCGAAAGCTCCCGACCGAGTCCTGTATTTCCTGGTATGCCTTGTGACAGGACTCGGATGGCACGATGTGATACATGTGCATACAGTCATGGAAAAACGATTCACGATGAATGCGTGGGAAAAAGGGCGCAGTTGACGGTTAGCGTAAATCCTAGTGGCCCTGGGTGGTTGAACCAAAACCGAGATACGAAAACGTGCAATAGGTAAGCATAATCCCTAGTAGTCCTAGGTAGCGTAAGTCCTAGTTGTGCGAACGATGATTCAGGTTGAAAGACCCTAGTTAGATATAGGGTGACAGTCCAAAACGATCTTAAGGATCATGGAACTATGTTAAAGTAGTATAGAATCTCATGGGAAAGCCCGTATGGTCTACGGCATGGGGCTGAACATTTACATGGAATAAAACATACGAGTTGAGTAACCTATATACGCAATATATTAGGTTGACATGGACCATTACACGACTTTTGAGTAAGGGTCATTCATGGTTAACACACGATACGGTGGGGATACTAGTACGGTAGGTGGAGAGCTAAAAGACAGGATATATACCATGGGATGTTATACGTGATAGATATCTTGGGGATATTATACTTGATAGGAACTTGACGATGGGATACCTTGTTTTACCCTGACATCGTAATTTATCATGACACATTAGTTTATCTGAGTTCAGTAGTTCATCCTGTTATTTTGATTTAGCTTATCTATCTTGTCATCATGCTTATGTTCATCTCAGTTTCTCATGTCAGTTAACTTTACTAGTTTTTATGCTGATAGTAGATAGGGCTTACTCAGTCTTTTTGACTGACCCGTTTTGTTTCGCCTCTTTTCTTCCGTTTCCCCCCCAGGTTACAGGGAGGAAATACTGTTGTTTAGTTCAGACTTCTTCTGCTTGAAGGTCATCATGGATGGCTTGGACTTTTCTTGGCTATGGCTACTTTACTGTTTTTACTTGGGGAATAATTTATGAAAAAGTCTTTATGCTTCTTTACTATTGCAAGACAGGTTTTGATGTACTCTGATGTAAAAGGCTTTAGACCTTAATTATTGATGTTTATGAAAGTTCGATTTTACTTCCGCTATTTTATATGTTCTGTCTTGTGATATTTCTGTGCATGTTTACCAATAATGCCCCTCTAAAGCTAGTGCATTCCTTTGCGAGTGACCCTAGCGGAGGCGGGGTGTTACAACACTGCTGCATGTACAGGCTTAACACTGCTGCATGTACACATGCTTTCTATGTTGTGGTATGCTCAAAAGGTGAATCAATGAATCATAGCTATATGCCAAAACATAAAAAGTTGGACCTTATTCATAAAAGATGACTCAATATGTGTATATACACGTATCCCTCATCTAGAACTTATCAAAATGAGCTGCATGTACACGTTGTTCCTTATCAAAAATGAGCTGGCTCTTTCATCCCTATCTAAAATTTATTAGTAGAGTTACTCTTGTCTTCACCATACTTCAAAATATTATGATAAACCACACTCATAGTAACTTAAAGACACAGTCCTACTGTCTTTAAGTTACTTCTTTCCTCTTACAAAAGCCTTATTACCGTGTCAGTCATGAAGCAGTGATGTCATGCTTGCATTTATTGGGAGCAAGCCATGCCGCCTTGGTTAATTGAAGCCATGCTGCCTTAGTGCCTTTTTTAACGTTAGTACTGTCATGAGGTTATTTTCGGATCCATGTAGAGGGGAATTCAGTACCTTAAAGATACTGAATACCTCATCTACATTGTTCTGAAAATAAACTTTGTGGCAGCACTGCTTAACATTTTAAGGGGCTACATTGCTATCATATATTGATGTATCTAATATATTGTTTGTTTTAATATTTGATAAAGTTGTCCACTATATCGTTGTATTTTAAATGTATATCAATTTGTCCAATATATCGCTATGTTCTACATGTATATCAATTTGTCCAATATATTGTTGTGTTCGTTATGATATTCAGTGCTTCTGCAGACATTATTTTAGGCCGAGAAAATATCCAGACATCTGAATGATTCTTCGTGCATAATATTTTAGGCCGAGATGTAATCCAGACATATGATTGCTGCTTCATTTACAATTTTTTAGGCCGAGAGAAATTTCAGACGTCTGTGTAAAAATTCCAGATGTCTGAATACTTCTTCA
This sequence comes from Allium sativum, assembly GCA_030737875.1. Taxonomy (NCBI): domain Eukaryota; kingdom Viridiplantae; phylum Streptophyta; class Magnoliopsida; order Asparagales; family Amaryllidaceae; genus Allium; species Allium sativum. The sequence continues at coordinate 602,187,584 of CM060926.1, read as the reverse complement.
GGAAAAATATTTTAGACAAAGATGAAATCCGGACGTCAGGATAAAATATTAGACATCTGATTATCATTCCGTTGGTTTTATGGTTCTGATATCAGACGTCTGACACATCAAAATCAGCTATGCATGTCACAAAATCATTACATTCCGATATCCGTCCGTATCCGAAAATTAAGAGGATACGGTTATCCGATATCCGAAAATTAAGCGGATTATCCGCTATCCGAAAATAGTTCTGGATACGGACACAGATATGGCAGTAGCATCAAGTTATCACAAGTTATCACAAGCTAACATACGTCAAAGTCACAATCAAAACACAACCATCAAAGTCACAATCAAAACACAACAAACTAACCACATCTAGTTATCACAAGCATAGCACACATCAAAGTCACAATCAAAATACAACCATGTCACAAAATAAAGTTTAATACATAAATAATTTTTCATTCATTGTAAATTAAGCTTCGGTGTCTTCAGGTTCGACTCTCTCTTTTGTTGAGTCGTTATCCCCCTCTTTTTCCTCAGGTTCGATGCTCGCTTCTTTTGGATCACCTTTCCCCTCTTTTTCTTCCTCTCTCCCCTCCTTGTCATCGGATATCTTTGGATCTTCATTTTCTGTAGGTTCGACGATCGCTTCTTTTGGGTCGCCTTCCCCCTCTTTTTCTTCCTCTATCCCCTCCTTGTCATCGAATTTCTTAGGTTCGATGCTCGCTTCTTTTGGGTCGCCTTCCCCCTCTTTTTCTTCCACTTTCTCCTCCTTGTAACAAGATTTATTTGAATCTTCTTTTTCATCAGAATTATCTATGGAAAAGTTTAGAGATGGTGGAGATGGAGGAGTCCGTGGTCGAGTACTTCATAAAATTTCAGTGAGAGATCGTATTGTTGCACTCATTGTATTATCAATAGTTGCGGGATGAAACGCTAGTGTAAGTTCCATATTCGCAATACGATTCCCTAAGGCAACCTGATTTTGATACAATGTTAGTTGATTATGAATGACGACTTGAAAAAATGATTCATTTGGAAAAATTTGTGCCTTGGGAGAAATCATACCTTCAAAAGTTCGATATTGAAAAGCTTGTTGGGAGGAAGATTCTGGCATATCCTGAGTATGCTCTTGCGGCGGAACTTGTTTACCTTGACATTTAGCTCTCCATTCGTCCAGAGTGCAAAATGTTGGTGGTTCTTCCGGGAGACGCATCAAGGAGAAGAAATTTTTAGCTGCTTTCTTAACCGGAATTTCCTCAAACGTTGATAAATAAGTCGGAACTTTTTATGCCTTTAATAATCTTATAATAAACGGAGCATAGATAATTGTTTTTCAAGACCTACTCCAAAATTCCTTCTGTTCATCAAAAATAAATTGAGCCCAGTTAACTTGAATACCACCAAATATAGCATATAAGGCCCTATGCTCTAGATCAATAATATTTTCATGGCTTACAAGCCGAGGAAACACTGTATTTATAAGAACTCGGGTAAGAAATCTCACTTTTGGTCTTAAATATTTAGTAGAAAACTGAGGCATATCATCTTCCCAAATTTGATGAGTAACGTTATCCCGTGGCTTAAAACGCATATCGAGAATATCATTGATATTTGTTCCGGTGTTAGAACATTGCAATATATCTCCTATGTCCTTAGCTGTGAATCTAACAGTAACCCCGCTAACACTTGACCAAATCCAATCTTTTTCTACTTGAGGATTCCAAAAACCTATACTATCTAAGTTCACATAGAATAGAAAGATGGATAGCTGGTCAATGTTAAGGTGATTAGAAGGGAATGAGACCAGTTTTACATGACCAGCATCCTGGCATAAGCTATGTAAATCATACGTCGGAAAATCAATGAGACTGTAGAATGGACCAATATGTAGGATTTTATTCTGCATCAACCCATATCTTTCTATTGACAAGGGTGAATTGTTCATCCATCTGTCGAGTCATGATTGCGAAACTGGTTGGGGTGTTTCTTCAGTAGTTTGTGGAGGATTTGATGATTCTTCATCTGCCCACTTTCGTTTTGATGAACCTTTTTTATTAGGACCCATGATTTGGACTTGATTTAGACTGGATTTGGGATTTTAGGTTTACAGAAGTTTCAATTTGATCGGTGAAATGGAAGAGTGAGGAATAGAAGGTTGCGGTTATTTTTATACAGAAATAACTGACGTTTTGTAAATCAGACCTCTGGTTTGAAAAACAGATGTTTGATTTAGGGGTTTTTTCAACCCGATGAAGTTTTCAGACGTCTAGAAATAGTTTCAGACGTCTGTGTTGGATGTTTTTTAAATCCGTGTTTATTTTCAGACGTCTGCTAACATTTTCAAACGTCTGATTTTAGTTTTCCTATTTTTTATTTTAACCCTGTCGATTTTCAGACTTCCCGTTTATTGATTCAGACGTCTGGTTTTTAATTTTTTTTGAGACGTTCCCTTAATAATTTGCATAATTGTTTATCAAGTTAAAGGAAGCAGCAGGGATGAGAGTCCATCTCAAGTGGTACAAATGATTTATATTATTGTTGCCATATTAATGGAATTTATTTTGATTTAACATATAATATAAATGATTTTGACTAAATGTAAAGTAAGTATGACCAACCGAATGTCAGATGTAATTTGTTGGATTGGACTGGGATGGACGAAATAGTATCTGAAGGAAGCGTTCTTTCAAATGACCCTAAAGAGCTTTTATACAATATTCCACTTGGACCAAATGCCATGAAACTTTTGATAGAAATCCTGAAAAAATTGGATGCTTATTTATGGAGGTCTACTCCTAGGATGATCACACATATTGGAGAATCTAAGGATGAGATAGTAGCATGGCCATCTGACAGAGTTGTACTCCACAGTACGATAGTCTCTATTATGATGAAAATGCTGTAATACTTAATTCTTTATGCACTCATTAGCTCTATGATTTAATATAAGAACCTGATAATATTTTTTCACTAGAGTAAAACTTCAACAACAAATAAGAAATGCAAGTCATATGATTGGGTTGGAAGCAAAGAATTAGTTGCTGAAGGGTGATTGTACTCTACCGATCCAACTCAGCTCATGGATAATATTCCACTTGGACAGTCTGTTGCGCTTGTTTTGATTGATGCGGCAAAACAATCAGATGTATTCTTATGGAGAGCACCAGTTTGTATGACATATGTTGGAGAAGCTATTGGGTGCAAAGTAGCTTAGCCGAAAAAATGTCGTTCTTGAGGATATTGATGCTACGTAATCTGCTGATACGCCAAATATAGTATCACATTCAGCAGTAATGTGTAGTTTATGTATTTAATTTATAAAAACATGCATATATCTTGATACTGTTTTATTATTATAATCACTTCTGTTCTTTAGAAAACATATTTAAACTATTTCAAATATTGCATAACAGGCCACTAGTTTCAAGTCAAACATTAAATGCAAGTTGATTAGTGTTCATAGAGGGAAAGAAGTTGTTGCTGAAGGAGGCGTGTCTTCGACTGACCTAAATGCGATGGTCCATTTTGTTCATTTGGGAGAAGATGCCGTTAAAGTTTGGGTTGATATTGTTAAAGTTCCAAATGCACCTTTATGGAGACCTACATCTGAGTTTGAGTTTATTGAAGATGCAATTGGTTCTATTATAGCTTGGTCTTCTGCAAATGTCGCCGCAGAATCGTCTTCAAGTAAGAATGACTTATGCTTCTCTTTACTTATCGCCAGTATGAATGATGGAAATACTCCTTATTATGATTGTTTTGGTAGAATTTTATTTCAAGTATGATTTCCCTTTTCACCTCTTAAAACTGAATTAATATTTAAATTTCATTTAGGTAGATAAAACCAGAAAAAATAGAAGATACGGTGACCTAGATGTGCTCAAACATTTTGATCTTATACAGTTTTTCTTTCTTGCAATTTGGACTTACTGTGCCATACGTATATTTGTTGACACAAGAAATGTTGCGAAGGTTAGGATGCTGGTTGGAAAAAAAATATGTTGCCTGCGCATGGAACTGAACCATGCCAACATTGTAAAAGTAATTTAAACACTACGACCAGTTAAACAAGCCAATATTAGAAGTGTTATATTTATATCGAATCCAACAACAAGATGACTTGATCACACTTGACCTCGTTTTCTTTTCACATTGCCATGTTTAGCCGTACTTTTTAGTTCAGTTGTTAGCAGTTTCTCAGTGTCATACATATATAACAAAAGTAGTTATGTATTTTCTTATTGCCAAATCAGGTGTTGATGTTTGATGCATGACGGAAATTCAACTTTGGAGAACACAAGCTTGGACTTTGATCGGTTTATATTTTTCTATTTTGTCAGTAAGCATCTTTTGTAAAAACAAGTTATGGGAAAAAATGTTATGTCCAACTATTGTATATTTGGCATATAGAATTATTATAACTTATGTGATATAGTTTTATAATTATAATTCTTTTGTGTTGTTTGAATTTGGTGATGATTTTGAACTGCATTGTGTAAAAAATATAAATGCTGATAGATGTACTTCAACAACTATACAGAAACGCTGTGATATATTTTGAAAAAACGCTGTGGCATGCAGGGAAGAACAACATTTATGGATGGTAAAAAACGCTGTGATATATATGGTAAAACACTATGATATGTAGGGAGCTACAACTTTTCTAACTAGAAATAAACGTTGTAATATATGTTGGGAAACATTGTGCTATATAGGCGGCATACTATTACTGGACTTTATTAAACGCTGTTATATATGCTGAAAACGCTATGATATATGGGCAATGACAATGGGTATAGCCAATTTAAAACGCTGTTATATATTCACAAAAGCACAATAGTATGAAGACGACAACAACGTTTCTGCCCCATATAAAACACTGTTATATATGTGATGAAGGAGGAATTATTTGTGTTGGCTATGCAAATACAACAGCACAAAACGCTGTGTAAACGTTAGGACAACGCTAATAAAATGTTGTACAAAACTTAACAACAACACTAACTAAAACGCTGTAGTATCTCCTTTTTCTATAGCGTTTTAAAAGCATTGTGATAGTCCCATGACCTATAACAGCGTGTCGGTAGACAACGTTCTTCGAAACGTTGTAAATTTATACAACAATGTTTTTTTAACACTGTCAATAAACATATTTGTAGTGATATATATATATATATATATATTAGCACTTAGACTTTTTTTTAAGTAAATAGGTCTAGGCCCAAAAAGTCTAACTAGCCCCCTCCCCATGCATTAAAACCTGCGTCAATTCCTACTCCGAACCACAACTAAGAAGATGCCCATCTGTTCTTTCCTTTTTTTCTCACTTTCTATTTCTCTATTTCTTTTTATATGTATATTTTTTTTCTTTTATATACTTAAGTTACTGGGCCAAAGTCCATTCATACCTGACACGACCATGCTGCACGCGCATCCCATTCTCTCATTCTCATGTTTTGTTTACTACTTCTGCTTCTTAACTTCCCTTATGTTTTTTCTTTCTTCCTACTGCTACTAATTCTTTCTTCTTTCCTCCAGCTATTTCACAATGTACCCCATGTATATATTTTTTTTATTTAAACATGGACCGAGCCTATTTGCATTTACACGCACCACATCATTCCTATTCACAAACGAGTTCCCTCCTGCTTCTTTTCTTGTATCCTACTGTCCTCGTTTCTACTGCTTATTTTTTTTTAGCTAGTCTGAAGCTCATGGTTGTTTTTCACACTTGTTATACATGCACTGTCAACACATGCAGATGAACCATGGAGCATGACGGTGGAAAAGTGGCGTAACAAAGCATAGTGAATGGGCTATTATTTGCAGCATATAATTTCACAACTTCATGTTCTGTTCGTTGAAGTTTTAACTGTGTTTTCTAATATATATACTACTCCTTCCAACATTTCCTGTGCACGGTGCATGTACACAGCCACCGCAGTCGCTGGACAATTCCCAGACCATCGCCGCATATCACGTCTTCCCCCGAGATCACTTACGACCGGTCACCATCTTCTGATACCTTCCCCTTCTCAAAAACATTTTCTCTACCATCAACCAAAATCCCCTTGTTCTCCTTCTTTACTTTATGTTTCCATCCTGCCTTTCCCGTTTCATTATTTCTTTACCTCTTGTCTATTTGTTTATTTTATTAGAGGCACTTGTTTATTTAACAAAACAGAGCTTCTGTCTTTGTTTTATTTTAGTACTAATTCTTGTTTCCTGCTCTTCAGTTGTGCGCATTTGATTTTTACATATACTTATCTCACTATTCCCTTTTTATTTGTATTTTAATTTCATTCGTTTGTAAAAAAACCATTTACTTTAGTTTGCAGTTCATTACATCAAAATTATGTTTATGTTCCTATTTTACATTTCATTGTGCACTCTTTATTTTAATGATCAAGGCTTAAAGATATAAATAATCGAAAAGTGTTCTGCTACCCAGAATTTAGTTAAAGCTCGATATGTTGAACGTTCCAAACAATACACAAGAAAGCTATTAAAATGTAAACAAATAAAATCTTCTAGACTTGCATTCAAACCTTTACCAAACCAAATTTCAAGTGAGTTACTTACTGTTTTATGTTTGTTTTCCAGATTTTGATCCCAGATCGTACATGCAGATTGAATTAACTAAAACATCCAACTCAATAGTATATATGCATATATATATATATATATATATATATATATATATATGCTTGTATAATAATCAGTAACCAAAATGGGAAAGTATTACTCACAAATTATATATTGTTTCGGTCCCATGATTCATTCATTTTGTGTCAGTCATATTTTAACATGAAACTTTAAATCAACCGAACCCACATTTTCAGGATAATAGATGCACATGTATATGGTCATATCTTAACATAATCAATGGATAAAAAGGGGACAGTTTACTCACCTTATATGTACTCTGTTCTTAACCTGTTTTATGCACTGTTGTTTATATTTATGTTTACTATTTTTTTTCCAGATTTAACATGAAGACCTAATTTTTTTGCATACAATACATTAAGACACTCATACATATACATGCTTACAATCACATACATATAAATAACCAATAGATTCAAAAGGAGAAAGGTTGGTTTACTCACTGGAAATAGTCCATGTTGCTCTCTTTTTCGTGGTTTCCATGTTTATATGCTTCGTTTACTGGTTTTAGGCCTTTGCAAGACCGATCACTGATTTATTTGCTCCACTATCTACCATTTGTTTGCTCAAGTTTTTTCTACTTTGCTTCAGATTTTTGTGTGAGTGTGTAAGCTATGTGTGGGTATTTATATGCAACAACAACTATAAAATAAGGTTCGACATTCAATGTTTACATGTGAAATGAATGTAGCTTAATAGCAGGTCCTGGTTGCTGTGTTTTTGCATGATTGATGGAAATGAAGCTGTCCTATAGCTGTTCGAATAGCTTCGACCAGAAATGCATGGTCAGTTCTCCTTGAAGTGCACCTTTTGGTACAAGAAGATGTGTAGATTGGTTTCTAAAAACATACTTGGCTCTCAAGTAATTCAAGGCATTAAAGACATGTGATTTGACATTGTAGGGCTGCTAAGAATAACATATGCTAGGGGTTTTTGAAGCTACGCGATGGTACAGTCTAAATGTTTGATTGAAAAGGTGTTAAGTCTATAGTTTCATGTGACAATACAATGCAATCATATGAAATAAATGCACGGTTAAGCTATTGATGTACATATACGCATGTATTCTATCATAAATTCAATTCAAGCAAATGTGTATGGCAACCATGTGCAAACTGGAAGACATAGGGTAGAAAATAGTGTTTGTAGCTGCTGCTACACTTGTTTTTGATTCCCACTCTTTTATCAATTAAATGTTATACTTAATAGTCATATCCTATATGCTTACATGTGAAGGAAATAGAGATTTAAATATTCTCATGTATTACCTCTTTATGTAAACTTATATTTACGAAATTCTATATATAAACTAGAAACAAGTTTAAATACAAATAGTAAATGTTAAACAACATTATTTGTGTACGTATATATATATATATATATATATATATATATATATATATTTGTTAAGGATATAAGAAAGTTAAATTATACAAAAATGATTTAAACAACCTTACCAAGATTTTAGATGCAAATCAAAGTTAAAACAATCATTCACTTGTTCATATCTGATATAATAAGTAAAAAAAATACATATAGGAATTTAAATAATTATCATTCTAATTTATTTAATTGAATAAATCACTGAAATAATCCGTAATAAATTGTATTACAAAATCAATCAAAAACTGAGACGTTACAAGTAGCGTAACTGTCGCGTCACTGCGATCTATGGCAAACAACCATGGAGAAATTCAAAGGGTGTGATACCTATAGTTACAATCGTTCTACTAGAATAGTAGCATAACCGCTGCGTAGCTGCACTCCATGGGTAACGCACTTTCCATAAAAAAAAGTTTTAAGTATTTCATTTGGACTTGAAATCAAGCACTCTGTTTGATGACAGAAATTCTGCTAGTTTATAAAATTGTCAAACGAATTCATAAATAAACCGCAAGCGCACGGCGTACACTTGTATTATATGGCGAGCACGGGTCGATCCACGGAGAAAGAAATAATTCTAATTCTATTCAGTCAAATTAAACCAAAGTCAAGTGAAAATTTAACTAACTAAAAATTGCAAAATCTAACCAATTAATTACCACAAAAGTTGAATGAAACTATGAGATTAAATGACAACTTAGGAATGAATCCACTCTTTAGATCGCAAAAATCAACATAAAATGAAACCGTGATCCCTTTAATTTGGTCATTTTTAGCTTAATTAATGTGTTTACGATAAGTATGGCCTATTTGAACTATTAATTATCTCAACATTAGCCATCAAATTGTAACACACCTCTTAAACCACCTACTAACTTCTATGAAAAATGACAACAATGTTAAAAATAAAATCTAGTTTACGCATGGCATATTAACTATGAACTAGAAATATAGGCCATCAAATTTTGATATTGATTTCACTTATTGCCATAGTCATATTTAGATGAGAACGCAGTTTGTGAAAAGTGTTTAAGCATAGTCAATTTGCTATGAATAACATAGACCATCTAATTTTATTATGAAACACAAATTGACATAAATAACTATTGTTCCATTAAGCACTTAAAGAGATAAACAGTCAAAATATGTTGAATCTACATGATTAGAGAGATTCATTACCCCTAAATGGAAGGGGTTTAACTTCTAATACTTGCTATCATATTAACAATTGTAGCTTGCAACATGAAACATCAGAAAAAGAGTAGAATGAAAGGAACGTAACAAAAACTAACTATTCTTGCATGAAATAAAAGCTAAGCTACTAACATAGAAGGAAAAGAGCATGTAAATAAAAGAGAATCAATTATCATTGCATTAAAAAAAAGTTACATGGAAATAAAAATGGCTAAGTAGCCATCAAAAGAGAGCTTTGATCCTACCGCAAATTTAACCAAAGAGAGAGAGGGCATATATTTACATGAACATATGGGGGTATTTATACATGTTTTAAAACCCTAACTCTAATCCATATTTTTGTGAACCACCTAAAATGTCCTCGTCATGAAGCTTCCATTTTTTCTTTAGCTACTAATGATTCATTATTAGTGCATGAAGCCTATTTTGTTCTCATTAGCCTCTAATTGTAACATTAGGGAAAGAGGGTTAGTGGGTAGGTAGGGTCCTCCACTAGTTGTGTGTGAATTAATTCCATCTTCCTTCCTTTATTTCATTCTTGTGCATGTATATCTTCATGATCCTTCTTCATATTTGCACCCAAATTTCTACAAAATAACATGAACATGAAGAAGTAAATTTTATCAAAAATTAATACATACACAAATGAAGATTTTGCCCCAATAAGAAGATAAATGCATAATAATTTAAGAATTTTGGGTTTTTGGTTAAAACATGTTAAAATAGCCTAATATGTCATTTATTTAACTAAAACAAGAATAAATGTGTGAATATAAATGTACATTTTTACGTGCATATCAAATACCCCCACACTTATCTTATTATTCGTCCTCGAATAAACAAAACAAAAAACTAAGATAAATCCATTTTTGTAAAGTGTACGATTGCATTGAGCGTACGCAACAAGCCATTAAACCTCTAGGTGTCCCCAGTAGGACAATTGTTGTCTCTGGAGTGTTTTTAGCGGATACTACCTACAAAATCCGGATATAATGCGAAAATTTGTTAAATGTAAGTTTATTTACAAGATGAATGCAAGTTTATGAAAAAATATTTATAAATGGATAATTTACTTTTAAATTTGACACGAGTGAGTTAGATACAAGTTTGGGCCGCCACCATGGAATTTTAGTCCGTTACTATTCAAAACTTCAAAAAAAATGCAGATTATCATTACAATCTCTTTAGCTTGGCTATTTGTTTCAGTTGAAAACATAGTGCAATTATGAAATGAATTCTATAATCGATTATCTCAATCATAAAATAGGTTTTTTATTTTCTTTTGGTTAACATGACAGGTCAAATAAATGAAGATAATGCTTGGATTTCAATTGCTTACTCTCTCTTTATTTTGAAAAATATTCACGTAATTATTATTTACAAACACCTAACTCGGGTAAACTGAAGCCAACTATACAATCCATGCACTACCTTACGGACCCATGTGAGGAAAGTACAAGGCATGGCGATGCACACGCTTACGTGCAATGTGCATGCTCTATAGGTGTTGTTTATTATTATTATTTATCCACCTAACTCAGGTAAACTGAGGCCAGATATACCACCCATGCATAGCCTTTCAGACTGACGTGAGGGGAGTATATAGCGTGGCGAGTGTACATATATGTGTGTACACCTATCGACTGTAGGTGGTTTTTATTAGCCCTTTTTTTTGCTTTTTTGTTTTTTGAAAAGAGATAGTGTTAAGTAAGAATATCTTAGCACAACTTAACTTAAAAGATCGAAAATGATATCGCAAGTACTCTAAATCAACCATTCTTTTAATCGAAAATTACAATTTAGAAAACACTTCATATTCATCACCTACGAATCTCCCCAATTACACTAAAGTTTCTCATAATTCAAACTTTTCTTTCATTATCCATTAAGAGAAGTAATATTCCAAAAAAATCAATTTAACGACCAAAATTATATGCTTACTCCGTCATGCCTATTTAAAAGTAAATTAAAAATGTATTTTTGTGATATTTTTTGGAATGAAAAGAAAAATCAATACAGAACCAAAATAAATATGAAACTCTTCCCATCCCCCCCAACTTGATTTTGACTGTGTCCCAACAATCAATCCAAATGAAAGGAGAAAAAAAGAAACTTTAAAAAATATGACCTATATTTACTAGAAACGGTTATTATTTACATTATATCAGAAAATATAATGAAAAGAAATAAATGAAACAGTCTTTTAAATACCGATTCATTTGTCTCTTCAAGTATGAGAGACACGGCTTAAGCTCGAAAAACCAAACCATAAAAGGTTTCTAAGTAGAATGTTGATTAGAAAAAATGAATGTTGTATTATTGAATATCATTTGATTTGTTTCATTTTCGATGATTTTTAAAGGAGATTAAACAATTGATCGAATTTCAAGTTTATGTTCACCAAATTGAATTTCAAAATTATCATTGAAAACTTCTTTAGAATTATCGATTTCAAAATTCAAATGGTGATTCAAATCTACCCCTTTAGTATCCAACTCATTTTCGAAAAGTACAAAAAAATTATGTTCATCAAATTCTTCTTCCTTGGTTGAATTATTCACGACTTAAAACTTTATTAAATGAATTATTTTAACCATTTAAACTTGTTTTCAAAATTTTGAAATCGAGAAAAGGAAGATCGAATTCTAAATTTGGTTCCACACACTTAAATGAATTAAAATCCAACTCAAATACCGTATTGTTAACAACTTCGTTAAGATCGTTATTTTCCATTTCAAAAGTTGTTATTTGAAAATTATCGATTGTGGTAAAAGGTGGATTATTATTCAAATCCTCACACGTTGAGATTTGGTTTTGTTTCTCATGAAAATTCAATTAGGTTTCAAACAACAAATCAGTGTGATTATCGTAAATTTCATTCATTTGCTCAAAAAATCAAATTTATAATTATTAATTTTCAATTTTCAATTTGAAAATGTTAAGAACAAAAAATTTCAGTTGCACCACAATTGAAATTATTCCCATTGTCCAAACCATTTGAAAAGTTATTTACATTTCCATTTTGAATTTGAAATTTATTTTGGAGTTCGAAATTGAATTGGCAAGGGTTATAATCAAAATTGTTTGAATTTGGAACTGAATTCAAATTTTGATTATTTTGAAAACTTTGACTTGAATTGTTGCATATGTATGAATTGCACCATCCATTTATTCTTTGATTTTGTTGTGTGCTCATTTAAAGTAAAGAATCAATACTTGTTTCAAGATTTGAGTTTTGGTCGTCATTTTGAAAATTTTATGGTGCAAAATCGGAGTTATTTGTACAATAGTTGTTATTAAAATATCTACATGAATTTGGTGTAAAATTATGTGGATTATATTAGTCTTCACAACTATCGTAAAATTCTTGCGAATAAGAAAATTGGGACATTGTTAAGAAAATAGATTTCTTTTTTTTTTTTTTTGAATTTTTGTTCTTTTAAGAGAAAAGGAAATAAATATTTACAAATTAAAAATTCCTTTTTTAATTCTATTTTTCTGGATTTTTGAAAAAGAAAAAAAGATTGGAAGGAGATTATTAACAAATGGAAAGTTGTTTCTTTTTAGATTTTGGATTTTTTTGTATTTTGTATTTTATGTATGCATGAACCAAATGCAACTATATGAATGTAAATTGCTTATATACAAATTTTCTAAAGTTATATTATGACGTTTTGATTAATCTCTACAAAAGATTTCTCCACCAGTCAACGAACAGGAGTTATCGGTGCATCAAGAATTACCCTAGCAATGTAGCCGAAGGTTTAAGTACCTTCAGAGTAACAACTGTTATAATATTTATGAATCACAGTAATATTTATAAATAGTTATTTCTCTACCATAGTATAGACACCGAGAAATAATTCATTGAAAAAGAAAAATCAGTTCGCGATCTTAGTTATCAACATAAACTCAGTGTTGACTACCCAAGCATCGGAAATACCGGATAGTCCATGAAAGAAATTAGAAGGTGAGAATAGATAAGATAGAAACTTTGAATAGAAGAAGAAGAAGAACATACAACATCAGAGTAAATACCAATCTCACAGCGGAACGAACAACATATAATAGATACATAATTTTGAAATAAAATCAGTATATGTATACAGTAACATTATCAGAGTATAACACTTACAACATAAAGGGAATAACTATAGCTATATAATCCTAAAGCCTCCTGCTCCAAGCTCTCCAAGTATATCTGAAAAATCCCGACTACTTGACTGCCCGTATAAAATTGGGCACCCAAGAGTTTAGGGAAAACAAAACAAAACAAACTCTGGGTCAGTCATGGGACTGTTGTGAGTAAAACAATTTAAAAAAGTTTGAGAAATTAAACGATATCTCAAAAGACCACGCCGTATAACGGAATAGGTTTTTCCCTTATGAGAATCCAAATCAATCTGATTTCACTTTCAAATAATTTTGAAAGAAAAGATAATCTTTATATCAAAACCCTTTTGATATTATAATAGTGTCTATCAATCACAATATAATAATCATCTAGCAGAAACACTTTCATCTCACATTCTACATATATAGTATACAATCAAAACTGCGAGCACTTATTGGATAATGGATTACCAACTATGACAAGGTATGGAACCACCTTCCGATAGTGTACCTCTAGAGAGGAATACACTGGGTTCAACAAGAACATCTTGCAACCCGTCCACACATGACCGACCACTCATTTCGCTTGAGTATATCGAATGTATATCACCAACGGTTGGGATCAGCAATCGTTTTCCGAATGGGACAACATCGAATAGATTAAAGAATGAAATGAATATCTCTAGATAGGTGATAATAAACCCTAATGGAAGCAAACCACATAGCCATGCTGCTTGCCCGATTTATGTTATTTCCCGGTTGTGAGGCTAGAGGTCACGCTTATCTCTGATAGATCACACAATTATTCACTTTGAATGTCACATCGTCATACCCGCCAAATCACAAATTGATTTCCCCAAAAGTACAACGGGTATACAATTAAGAGAAACGAATTCCACTACCACCAAATGTACATACGTTTGAAGAGAACAACTTACGTGATCCATTAAATATACTCTATCAGACATTCTTCCATACAGGTTGTCCTGGGACTGGACAAACCGAAGGCACTATTCTGTAAATCCGTCTTGGGCAATTTCTACCTAGGATTTGACAGAATGACCCTTGCACAAAATCCGTCTTCAATTATCTTCATCATATTTGATAGCAACGCTAATGCCCATACAGAGTGCTTTTCAGATAATGAATCTGATCCCGGTCTCTCCGTATTGACGACAGAAAAATGGTCAAAAACTTCGATAGTCGGTGAGTTAACTATCAAAGAAAACACATGTGAAAACAATGATATTATTTCCAGATGGAAATTTTATCAATCAATCATCATTGAACACTTATCTCTTTGGTTCATTAATTTATTCATTTTTATCATTTCCTGTTAACATTTCTTATTTTCTAAATTTAGAAAATATACGTTATTAACATTGGAAAACCATTCCATTTCTTATTTTTTATATTAGAAAACATTTCTGGTTCTTATTTGGAAAACATTTCCAAAATTCCTACATTTGGATTTAAACAGATGTTTAAATAAAACATCGTTATGCCAACTCAAAACATTACACTGATTAACTAATTTCACTTAACCAACCTTCACTATCGAACCTTAACCATTCCTTAGTTAAAAACGATGCCCTAATCAAGTTAGGGTATAGCTACCTCTCAGGCCTTAACTGAACAACATTTCGAACTTCGAAATAGACAAGGTTCACCTTTTAAACCTCTAATAAACTTCCTTATGTAACTCTCGGATTCTTTTTATGACTTCGCTTTTTTTACAGAAATCATTTGATTTTAACAATAGTGTTAAAATCCTATGCTTCTAAAATATAATAACTTCAATATAACTTTTATTTATTAATTGGAATAAATAAACAAATAACTAATTTATTAATAAATAAATAAATCTTGATTAAAAATGGAACGTGAATAGTACTTTCCCGAATTCGATATAATCGAATTCAACGTATAACTCTCTTTCTAAAAATATATATTCGATAACTCCTTTTCGAATAACTATATTTGATTAACTCCTTTCGAATAACTATATTTGATTAACTCCTTTCGAATAACTATATTTGATTAACTCCTTCCTTCGAATAAACTATATTTGATTAACTCCTTTCGAATAACTATATTCGATTAACTCCTTCCTTCGAATAAACTATATTCGATAATCTCTCTTCGAATAAATATATTCGATTAACTCCTTCCTTCGAATAAACTATATTCGATAATCACTCTTCAAATAACTATATTCGATAATCTCTCTTCGAATAAATATATTCGATTAACTCCTTCCTTCGAATAAACTATATTCGATAATCACTCTTCAAATAACTATATTCGATTAACTCCTTCCTTCGAATAAACTATATTCGATAATCACTCTTCAAATAACTATATTCGATTAACGTTATTCAATTAACTCTATTCGATTAACTTCAATCGATTAACTCTATTGGATTAACTCTATCGATTAACTCTATTTGATTAACTCTAATCGATTAACTCTATTGGATTAACTCTATTTGATTAACTCTAATCGATTTACTATATTGGATTAACTCTATCGATTAACTCTATTTGATTAACTCTAATCGATTAACTCTATTTCAAAACTTTATTTTTCCTTTATAAATATTCTTATCTGAAAAATATTTATCCAAATCCCTTATTCACATTAAATGTGAATAATATTCCTTTTATACAAACCAAACAGTTTGATTTCACATTTTAAAATAATATCCCATTTCCAATTCTATTCATACTTCTATTTATAGAATTATTTATACAAAATCTCCTTTTAACTTCTAACACGTTAAATCTCATTTAAAATTCCCTTTTATAACTCTATTTATTTCTAAAATAAATATTTCCTTTTATAACCTATTTATTTTCTAAATAAATATTTCCTTTTATAATCTATTTATTTTCTAAATAAATATTCCTTTCTTAATCTTATTTATTAAATAAATAATTCCTTTTAAAAACACTCAATTTGATTTTATAAATATTTCTTTTATAAAATCCCTTGACTTTATAAATATTCCTTTTTATAAAATCCTTTGATTTTATAAAGATTTCAATTTCAATATAACATTTGAAAATTCCCTTTTTAACATTCCTGTATTCCTCATGGTATTTAATGTACCATATAACAATGATCGGTATCATTCAAACATACAAAATCAGCAACAGATTTCATATCACATCATATAACACAAAATATGAAAAATAGTAAAATAAATGTTGAGTAATCCAGTTGGATTCCTCCGACCTGTCTCCCTGCATACACAGATGTTACACAATATAATTCACATCAAATTTTATTTCAATATGAAATATTCTGATAAACAGAATCAATATTTAATTAATGATATATATATATATAACTATATCGATATTTAACCAATCAATTAGCAGTTCAACCAAATAGTCAGCACATAGCAATCAATCATCATTTATAAAAATACGTTATAAAAATATGAACTGATAGAGTTGGTGAGTTTTACTCACATTGGACAGTTATCGTTAAATAACGATTAACTATCTTTGATTTAAACAGACGTTTTATTCTGCAATAAAATTGTAATGAGCTCAAATTCACTCCCAGTCAATTCCATTATGTAGCTGCCGTCCATACGATCCCAAAGCATCCTGTTTTGTCTAATTTCGTTAATGTATGAGCAAGATACGCTAAACTAAAGTAATACATTATTTCATTTGAATTGAAATTTAATTAAATACTTAAGTGGGCCTTACCATTTAAAAGAACCGGCCCAACCTGTCCATATATACCCAGTTCTTCACGTCTTAACTCTTTCTTCCCCAAATCGGATTCGCACCATTATAGTACACCACAAACACCATTGGCCGAACTTTCCCTGCTCCTATATCCTTGTTCTTCAACTTATACATCAAACTAAAACATTCAAACGAATCATTATCAATAACTCTTCAACTTTAACACCTCAAAGCACTGCTCGACTCCTTCTTCCTGAACCCAGTATCACGCTATTTATTCCATGGTTGATAACCGTGTTCTCTCTCTCTCTCCTCCTACCAAACACAAACCTCCATAAATCTCTACTCTGATTCCACCAACGAACCTCACTCCACATTCTCATTAGCTACACGCCGATCCCATTTTAATCGCACCTGACCTCCGACATGCATCACCGTAACCTCTCACAGCCGCTACAGGAACATGCGACATTAATTACTCTAGAAATTTACAAAAAATATCCAAACACTTCGTTTCTTCCATCTAAACATGCTTATATACTTCAAATCGCAAATGAATGCCTCAAATTCGAGAACATCGAAACCCAAGGTATCGTTATTACAAAGCTAGTGAACTAAAAATAATCCGAGCCCAACAAAAACCATATGAGATTGTTGCCAACGCTGATATGAGTTCATATACATATATAATATAATTTACAGATTTATTTTCGATTTGATTTGAATTTATGAAGATTGATATTCAGCATATCCTTTTGTTTACTGAAGGCGCGATTTTTCCTTGACCAGTGGATGAATAGAATTAGGTTTAGGGATGGTGAGGGTTATTTATAGGATGAATATATAATTTTTATATTGATTATTTTATTTTATTTTATTCCAACGCTGCTTGTGTTTGTCCTTAAAAATACGTATGATCACATATGATAACCAAAAATCACGAAAATGGACATGCAACTATATTTCGACATTACGGACACAACGAAACTAGTTTCGTCGAATTTCGACTTCGTTTGCTCAAATAGCGTATTTTAACCATCAAAATATCGAATGTTTTTCACATTAAAAATCTGTACGGCTACACACTGACTCCAAAAATCACGAAAATTGGAATCTAATAAAAATTTAATATTATGGATCCAATAAAGTTAGTTTCGTCGAAAACGGAGGTCGTTTGCAAAAGTGGCTATTTTTAAAGCTCTAAATAAACCTTTTTATATATTAAATATATTTAAAAATAATTAAATTAAATATTTATAAATAAATATTGTCGTATATATTCACAATAGAATACCATACAACTGCAGAATAATCCTATATGAATTTCTAACTCGATATTTCAAATCCCGATTAAGTTGATATTCGATTTATAATGAAATTCCTTTTATAATTCATTATAAATTATAAAGGAATTCCATAGCGACTATTTGAAAATTTGATTTGGACATAAATCAAAATCTACATGCTGAAATCCCAATTTTTCTCTTCCATTAGAAAAATATACTCCACCAGCTCCGAACGTTTCTTGTTTCACAGAAATCCAATTTAAAATGGATTCTGTATATTCAATTGAAGTTCGAATCGCCAAATTACGAACTGCAGCAGCATTTCGAGCTCGATTTTAATTATAATACAATTATATGTTCAGCTGTCGTTTATATAATATATTCGTTAATATAATTCAATTCTAAACTGAATTGCACATTATATATGATCCAATTCACAAAATATTGTGAATTCCACTATTTCCGACTATTTAGGAATTTTAATATATTGTTCTATTAATTATATTAATTAAATATTCAATATAATTTAATTAAACGACCATTTAAATCTCTAAATCACTATTTAAATAATTAAATAAATTAATTATTATACGGTAAAAATACGGGACATTACAGTTTGTCAAAATATAATAATGTCCTTGGAAAATAAAGATAAAATGAGGTGAATGCAAAACATAAATTAAATGTATATTAACAATGCAACTTTGAATGAATTTTTATTTTGTTTTTTGGATTTTTTTTTTGATGCAAATGCAAGCAAATAACAATGCAAGATAAATGAAAATGGAGTAGGAACACGGTACCAAAGCGTGCAAAAATTTATTTAGCAGCAAATTTTCTTTTAGCTAACGCAAGCAAAGCAAATTCAAGCAAGCAAGCAAGCAAACAATCCCTGTCTCTTTGATTCTGCAACCTGAAAAGATTTTTATATAAGGAAAAAAATTTGTCTTCAATGACCAAACAAAATTTACAAATCAAAGACCCTCCCCCTTTTTCTTGGAACACAAAACTTAAAGGAAAAAATAACAAGTTTGAAAGAGAACAAATTTAAATGGATCCACCCTTTTTTTTACTCACTAAAATTAGACACAATCAGAAATTAAGCTCACTAAAAAAGTAGTGTGGTGCTAAGGGCACTCCAATATGTTCTTCCTAATACCGCAGTTAAAAAAATAAAACTCATTAAATTTTATATGCTTCCTAATACCACATTATCTCTCCATTATAATCCCTCACTCAATCATTATTTGCCGAACAAATCACGCACTAAGCTAATCTAAATACCCTAATCGTTGTCTTCTTCGCATCTCACGCAGGAAAATTCAAATTTGTATGGCAATTTCTCAATTATTGTTGATCTGAAAACCCTAATCTCTCACTTCTTCTTCTTGTTTGCTTAATTCATGGCTTTTGTATATTGCGATGTCGAATTCGTTGATCGGTTATAGATCTAGGGTTTAGCTCGTTAATCAGTTTTACAAATGAGGACGAATGAATATCGAGCGAAAAAGAAATAGGATAAGATAGAGTGGTAGCCCCTATTTTTAAAGTGTGTGGTATTAAGAAGAGTATAATACTAATTCTTGTGGTATTTTTAGTCGTGGTATTAGGAAGAACATGTTGGGGTGCCCTTAGCGTCACACAAAAAAAATATAAACATCGGTCAAATATCACTTAAAAATGGGCCAAGCCTAATGATCAATATGAAAAAGTAAGGCCACGAATTACAAAAACCAAAAATTTATTTGTTTCTCTGCTAGAACAAAACCACGAAAGAAAAAATCAAACCCTCGAAAAACCGTAAAACAACAATTTTCCTTCGAACTAGCTTCGAATTTGAAGAGGATCTTCTTGGTTCGAATGGAGGGCAAGACTATTTGAAAGGTGTTTTGATTCATGATTTTGGGTTTCGGTTGGGAGGCGATTGAATTTCTGGTGGGGCTTCGAAGCGATTGTATTGAAGTGGCAGGTTAGTGGAAAGCTTCAGATTCGAGTTTGGAAGGGAGAGCTGTAGGTCGAGTTTCGGTTGTTGTTTGTGGTGTGATGTTCGAGGTGAGTTGTGAGAGATGTAGGGTCGGCTATAACTGGCTTTGGATTTATGAACGGGGCGGGGGTTGCTGAGTTATGGTTTGAAAATTGGGTGAGGTGGTTGATGATGTTGTTTCAGGACTGATGCGGAGATGCTTGTGAAGGGGTGATTGTGAAGGGCCAACGAGGTTTGGTTAAAATGCAGTGACGAATGGGTATGAGGAACTGATGATGAGTGTTTGTTCTGTTTGGTATAGGGAATTGGTGATGGGATTTGCATATGACAGGGGAGAGATGGTAGTTGTGAAGTGTGCAGGTTGTGTATGAAGATGTTGGTGAATGGTTCGACATTTGAGGAGGTAGATTGTAAGTTTGAATATAGTGGTGGAAGAAATGTATGTATGACAGAATTGTGTATGTGAGAAAAGTGGTCTATGGCATAGAAATGAGATTATTTCGAGATGAACTTGTAAATAGATTTGTGCATTGAAATAGAATTTGATGAATGCAAATATGAAAAATTAGTTCAACATTAGTCATCAAACTATAATTCACTTCTCAATCCACTTACTAACTTATATGAAAAATGTCAACAATGTTGAAAATAAAATCTATTTTAAGCATGGCCTATTAACTATGAATTAGAAATATTCGCCATCAAATTTTGATAATAATTTCACTTTATTGCCATAAACATATTTAGATGAGAATGCAATTTGTGAATAATGTGTTTAAGCATAGTCTATTTGCTATGAAAAACATAGACTATCAAATTTAATCATGAAACACAAATTAACATAAACGACTATTGTTCTATTATGCACTTAAAGAGATCAACAGTCAAAATATGTTGAAGCTACATGATTAGAGAGCTTCATTACCCATAAATTGAAGGGGTTTAGCTTCTAATACTTGTTGTCATATTAACAATTGTAGCTTGCAACATGAAACAAAAGAAAAAGAAGAGAATGAAAGAAAAGTAACAAAAACTAACTATTCTAGCATGAAATAAAAGCTAAGCTACTAACATAGAAGGAAAAATGCATGTAAATAAAGGATCACCAATTATCATTGCATTAAAAAAAAGTTACATAAAAATAAAAATGGCCAAGTAGCCATGAAAAGAGAGCTTTCATCCTAACACAAAACTAACCAAAGAGAGAAAATATATTTACATGAACATATAGGGGTATTTGTACATGTTTTAAAACCTCAACCGTAATCCATATTTTTGGGAACCATCTAAAATGCCCTCTTCATGAAGTTTACATTTTGTCTTCAACCACTAATGATTCATTAAAAGTTCATGAAGCCTATTTGGTCTCCATTGTCCTCTAATTGTAACATTAAGGAATGTTAGCCTACTTTGTAAACTAGGTTATACAAAGTCAAGAAGTCAGAAGATCAAGTAGACAAAAGGCACTCTGTTGTGCATCCAGTTCGGATTGGAACTACGGGGGTAGGAACAAAAGAAAGGTAAAGGAGGAAGGAAAATATTCGGATCGGATCGGTTGTAGCAGGGCCGATCCGAACCCCATCTGCTAGCCCATCCGATCCGAACCCAGTCCACCCTTCTAGTCCGCACCACGATCTCCTGAATATTCGGGGCAGTTATACCCACTTTCTACCCACGATGGCCACTAACTTGATGTGCTGGAAACACCAGAACTCATCCGATCCCGATAGTCATGGAATGGAGGACGCGTGTACCCGATTCGAACTGAATTCTGGAGAAGTTTCCACCTATAAATAGACCCCAAAGGGTCATTTGAAAGGGACTTTTGGCACTCTGAGAGTTTGAATACCTGTGAGAACCGAATTCCAGCACTCCTAAGCAATCCAAATCATCATTCAAAGTATATTTTGAGATAATTGAGTGAATGTATATGAAAAGTGAGTGAAATTGAATGAATATCTCATTGTATTTTCATCTACATCATCAAACAAAGTGATATAAAGTGGACGTAGACTTTTTAATGCCTAACCACTATAAATACCGTGTCTCTTTTTTATTTTCGATCTCATTTTATTTTAATTTTAGTCAATTTGGGTGTTAAAACCACTTTTTGGTCTAACATTTTGGTGCTTTCACTGAGAACAATTTGACTTCTCTGTTTTTCTGGATTACCGTTCTACTTTTTGGACCGTTGAGTTCAAAGAAGTTAATCCCCTAATTTCGATGCTTTTAAGTACTTGTTGGCTGATTGTTGAAGAATTATGGCCAAAGGAAAAGGCAAGGAAGTTCAAACCAGTCGAGGGAATGAAGTTGGTGAAGATAAGCAAAATCCGGTCGTGACGAGGTCTCGTGGGCAGAGTTCGGGAGCAGGTCAGACATGTTCAGGAAATCCGAACCGATCGCAGAGGGAGAGCTCCGATCCGAACCGAATAGAGGATGTTGAAGAGATGCGCTCCCCCAACCCAAACCGATCCGGCCAGGTTACTTTGCTCCGATCCGATCCGACACTAGGTGATGCTGGAACCTGTACTCGAGCCCCTCCAAATGCTCCGACTCCAGCCACCAGGACCAATGACCAGATCAATACATCTGCGCTTGTCACCCAAGGATATTTTTCGTGCCTTCTTGACATGCTTGACAGCACTAGGGAGGCTATGAGAATCCACGAGCGCACCAATCTTATGATGCAAGAGAATATGAGAATCATGAATAGGGAAATTGGCGAACTCCGCAGAAAAAGAACTCCTTCCCCAGTTCATCATACTGCAATGGATCAGTCTTCTTCTTCTGAGGAAGAACGGCCCCGTAAAAGAAGGCCACTCGAACGACCTCAGAATTTGGAGCAAATGACTTTCGGATCTCTGGGATCCCGTGAAGACGCTGCTCGTGTACTAGGACCCAATGATCCGAGCTTGAGAGAGCCTATGCTATTACCAATGCGAGGATCCAATGTTTTGCCTAGAGACACTAACCTCACCAACCCCACTCAGAGACAAATGCTTCAAACACTTCCTCCCGAGATCGACCGGGAACGTAGGGAGCAAAGCAGAGCAGAAGCTGCTAGAAGAAGGAGGGTGTCCCCTGATCAGGAGCCCAGAGGAAACTCGAACATCAAAGCCAGGGAGCCTAAACGGCCCTTGACCAATGCTGACGTATGGGCTATGGTACACCAGATCAAGTCTGAGAGTCGAAACTACACCAATGAAGATTATGGTATTGAGTGAAGCCATACACCCTTTACTGATGACATTCTTGACTTTCAGTTCCCCCGACGTTTTAATTTGCCACAGATGGACAGATATAATGGGAAAACTGACCCAGGACAACATTTTATGCAATACGCATGGCTTATGAACGCTGCTGCTGCCCCTGACGCTATGAAGTGTAAGGCTTTCCCGATTTACTTAGAAGACGTGGCATTACTATGGTTTACCCGACTTCCTCCTCGATCGATATCGAATTTCAAAGAACTAAGTGAACGTTTTATGAATCAATTCCGACTTCACGCCCTAAAGTCTAAGAATGTTATTGAATTATCGAGAATTATGCAAGCGCCGGGTGAGTCCTTGAAGTCGTATCTAGACCGCTTCAATTTAGCTGTAACAGAAGTCAGCGACCTGCATGAGCCTACCATCTTGATGGCCTTAATGGAAGGAGTTGATCCTAATTCAGAGTTTGGATATTATCTTTCTGGGAAGCCGCCTCCCACAAGATAATTGTTTTATGAGAAGGCCAATATTCAGTTAAGACGGGAGGAAGCAAGGGCAAACAGAAAGAGGAAGTCCGGAGCGGCCTCAAAAGAAGCTGTTCAGAGTAATGTTGCCGTAAAGTAGTCTGGAGAAAGCTCTGGGAAAGTCGAAGTGAATGTTGGAAACAAGAATGGAAATAATAATAATGGAAACGGGAGCAACAACAACCGCAATGGTAATGGTAATAGGAGAAACAGGAACCGAGGAAGTAATTCTGACAAAAGACCCCGGTTCCAGACATTTGAAAACTATTCACCGTTGAATGACACGTTAGAGAACATTTATTTGGACACGTATAATGTTTTTCAATACAAAAGACCGCCGGCATGAGATTCAACAGAGAAAGAAATCGCTACTGGAAAATTTTGTTTATTTCACGGAACTCACGGACATTCAACAAACGAATGTCGACACTTGAGAGATGTGGTTGAGAAGTTGTTGCGTGAAGGCAAGTTGGATGAGTATAAGGCTGCCCCAAGGGACAAGGGGCAAGGAGGACAGGCCCCAAACCAGAATCAGTCTGCTCCCAAGCCTACAACGCAACAGAAAGGCAAAGAGATTGTCATTAACACCATAGTAGGTGGACTCCATCCAACTATCCACAGTTTCAGAGCAATGGACCAATACGTTAATGCAGTTAAGCACATAGATGTGGACGAGTGCGATGATTTGGAAGACATTACCCCTGTGAAACAGCAGAAGACAATGTTCGATGATGTAGTGTTCCATAGCAGAGACGATACCGGAATCCAGTCACCTACCGAAGATCCGTTGGTTATTACCACTACCATTGGACCGACACTGGTTCATAAGGTACTAGTGGACAATGGAAGCTCTGTCAACATTTTGTTTAAGAAGTCGTTTGATCAGATGAGACTCGAGTCTGGAGATTTGAAGCCCTGTGAAGGTTGGATCCGAGGCTTCAATGGGGCATCGACAGCTCCAGTGGGGTATATAGAATTACCCGTAACATTGGAACAAGGGGATCGTCGAAGAGTACGAATGCTTCAGTTCGTAGTGCTAGATATAGATTCGCCCTACAACGCATTTTTAGGAAGGCCTGCCCTTGCAGAGTTCAGGGCTTGTATTGCGCCGTGGTGCTTATTGCTAAAGTTCCCAACTGAAGCCGGAACAGGAGTAATGAGAGGAGATCAAGTCTCAGGACGAGCTTGCAATATTGCTGAATTAAAGATGCTGATGAAGGGACTCAACATCGAGACTAAAGTTACCTCACCTCCTCCAAAAGAGTGTTCGGCGTAGCAATTAGAGGGATCAACCCCGAAGGAGTTGCCGAAGGGAATGCCCGAAGACCTGGATCCTAGAGAAGATGAGGAACCTGAAGATAGAAAGGCAACTCCTAACGAAACGACAGTGGATATAGCCATTGATGAAGCTGATCCAGCAAAAGTTTTGAAGATTGGATCCCAGTTGAATCCGCACCGAGCCAAAGAACTGGCTAACTTTCTGAAGGCAAACCTGAATTTGTTTGCCTGGACCCACACTGACATGTGTGGGATATCACCATCCATCATGAGTCATTCACTGAGTATAAACCCAAAACACCCACCTGTAAAGCAAAAGAGATGTGTGCTGGGCCCATAGAGGTCGGCAGCTCTGAAAGAAGAAGTGGAGAAGCTGAAAGAGAACGGATTTATTAGAGATTCGACATATCCCGACTGGATATCGAATCCTGTTTTGGTAAAGAAGTCAAACGAAAAGTGGCGGACATGTATTGATTTTTCAGACTTGAACAAAGCTTGCCCGAAAGATAACTACCAACTCCCCAGAATAGACTAGCTTGTGGATTCGACGGCGGGACATGAACTTCTTTCTTTCATGGACGCATATTCCGGATATAACCAGATTCCCATGCATGTGCCTGATCAAGAGCACACGAGCTTCATTACAAATTTAGGGTTGTATTGCTATGTGGTCATGCCATTCGGATTGAAAAATGCTGGATCTACCTACCAACGCTTGGTGAACATGATGTTTTATAACCAAATAGGGAAGACTATGGAGGTTTATGTGGACGATATGCTCGTCAAATCAAGACAGTCATCCAGCCATATGCAAGACTTGGTAGAGATGTTCGGTATCCTGCGAAAGTATCGGATGAAGTTAAATCCTTTGAAGTGCTCATTTGGGGTGGAATCTGGAAAGTTTCTAGGTTTCATCGTGAGCTCTCGAGGGATTGAAATCAATCCCAGTCAAATAGCAGCAATAAGGAACATTGAGGAACCAAGGAGAATCAAAGACGTTCAAAGTCTTGCAGGGAAAGTAGCTGCGTTGTGTAGATTTATCTCCAAAGCAACAGACAAGTGCGTCCCGTTTTTTGACTTGATAAAAAGGGGAAAGAAAAATTTCGAATGGACTCCGGACTATGTTGAGGCCTTTCGAAATCTATTGGACTTACTAGAGAGACCACCGATTTTGTCGAAGCCAATGGATCATGAAGAGCTGTTTGTTAATCTAGCAGTATCAGCTCACGCCGTTAGCACCGCCTTGGTCTGGGAAGAAGACAAGGTGCGAAGGCCGGTATATTACGTAAGTAAGAAATTGGCAGTTGCAGAACGTAACTACCCAAGAATTGAAAAGCTTGCTTACAGCCTTCTGATCGCCTCCCGAAAACTTCGCAATTATTTTCAAGCTCTCCCAATAACCATGTACACTGATCAACCTCTGAGACAGGTGTTGCAAAGACCCAAAGCATCGGGACGGTTGATCAATTGGAATATTGAATTAAGTCAGTTTGATTTAAATTTGCAGCCGCGGAGATCGATCAGGTGGCAAGCTCTGGCTGACTTTATAGCAGAGTTCACAATTCGGGAGGGAGAGATGATCAACGACAAGGTGGTCAAGTCAGAAGAGGAATTAAAATTAGATCCATGGAAGTTGTACATACACGGAGCCAAGAACGACCGAAGGTCCGGGGCTGGAGTCGTCTTAGTTACTCCTGAAGGACGATCGTTATATTATGCTTTGCGACTAGAATTTTCAGCGACCAATAATGACTCTGAATATGAAGCCCTGGTTGTCGGGCTGAAACTTGCTAAGGAATTCGAAATAAAGGCATTGGATATATTCTGCGATTCCAAAATAGTCGTCTGCCAAGTGCGAAAGGAGTTTGTGGCCTGGGGACCTCGAATTATTACCTATCTCAGAAAAGTGGAGGAGCTGTTGAGCAATTTGAAACGGTATAACATAACGCATATCCCAAGAGCTGAAAACCAGAAGGCAGACCGGCTAGCGAAGCTGGCTAGTTCCGACAATCCGGAGGAAACCGAAATGGTTCCAATTGAGATGTTGGGATCGCCAAGCTTTGAGTCAATGGAAATTGAATTAGCTTTCTAAGAAGAACCGGAGAGGGAGTCGTGGATGACCCCAATCAAGAATTTCCTTAGAAATGGAGTACTCCCGCCAAAGAAGAGTTAGAGGCAAGCCATAGTTCGCAAAGCTACCAGATACATCCTTCAAGATGATACCCTTTATCTGCAAGGATTTTCTATGCCCATGTTACGATGTATAGCACACGACGACATCAAGCGTGTACTAAGGGAAGCACACGAAGGTGAGTGTGGAGATCATACGGGGGGTTAGACTTTAGCAAAAAAGGTATTGTGGTATGGGTATTTCTGGCCCACAATTAATAAAGATGCAGCTGATTACTCACGACGCTACGACAAATGCCAGAGGTTCGCCAATATCCCCAGAGCACCACCGACCCATCTCAAATCGATGGTGAGTCCTTGGCCGTTTTCCATGTGGGGAATTGATATCATCGGAGTTCTACTGATTGCCAAAGGAGGAGCAAAGTATGCAATAGTCGCCGTGGACTATTTTACGAAGTGGGTGGAAGCTAAGCCCTTAACCAAAATCACAGCGAGAAAGGTGATAAGTTTCGTGGTTAGAAATATTATATGCCGATTTGGGATTCAAGGACCATTATAACTGATAATGGAACCCAGTTCGATGGTGCCGAATTCAGAAATTTCTTCCAGAAATACAAGATCGACAAGCGGTATACTGTAGTCGCCCATCCATAGTCGAATGGGCAAGTAGAAGCAATAAATAAAGTCATAAAGTCCATCCTCAAGAAGCGATTGGAACGTGCAAAAGCAAAATGGGTGGATGACTTGCCCTTGGCTTTATGGGCATATCGGACAACGTTTAAGACAGCTACCAGTCATACTCCTTTCTCTCTCTTATTTGGCTCAGAAGCAGTAATCCCGGTAGAGCTTGAAGTTCCCTCTCACAGGGTGACATATTATGACCCAATGACGAATCGGGCACTCCTCGAGTGCCTTGATGAAATCGAAGAGAAAAGGGATGAGGCAGACTTGCGTGCGTCAAGACATCGACGTCAGATGGCACGCTATTATGACAAGAAAGTTCGTTTTAGAACCTTTGAACCAGGAGATTTGGTGCTCAAGCGATTTTTTCCATCCCTTCCTCACCTCGGTCCAAAGTGGGAAGGATCATTCGTCATCCAACGGAAACTTGAGACAGGAGCCTTCAAGTTAACGACCGTAGATGACGAAGAAGTGCCTAGGGCTTGGAATGCCCAACACTTGATGCGATATTTGAATTAGGGATGTTGTATTTTCTTTTGTTTTTCTTATGAACCCTGTAAAAAGGCACGACTTGCCTTAGAAAAGTCTGTTGATACGAACAAAGGACTATAAAGTGGATGTAGGCTACGACTTAGCCGAACCACTATAAAAATATCGTGTGCCATTTACTTTTCTGCATTATTTATATCTTCAAGTATTATTCTGTTGTGACTGTGGAATACGAGATGTTAAATTAAAATCTGAAAAGTTGGAGATGGCTTATATGCAGGAACGAACACAACGACTGTTTGTACAATAAGACATAAAAGAATGGGAAGACG
Organism: Allium sativum; assembly: GCA_030737875.1. Lineage (NCBI taxonomy): Eukaryota > Viridiplantae > Streptophyta > Magnoliopsida > Asparagales > Amaryllidaceae > Allium > Allium sativum. The sequence continues at coordinate 602,158,619 of CM060926.1, read as the reverse complement.
ACATTCTTAACTCTAACTCTCAAGAATTGAGAGAGAGTATAAAGGATGGGAAGACGACGTCCTCTGAGGCGTGAAGGTGCACCCAGATGAGATACCGCCTCAGCAAGAACTCTAACCTAAATATAAGACAGGAGAGTATAAAAGATGCCATAAAAGAACAGGCATCAATGACAAAAGGAATGTGACCGTCAGAGAATCGGGGACATTCGGACTTTTTAATTTAATCTTGAATAGTTTTTCAAGACTGACTGGGGGCATGTATGTACACACATATTTCCCCCCACTATGACTCCATTACACAACTTTAGTAGGACATGCATTTGCATTTTTACATAAGTACTGAACTGACGACTAACAGGCATTGCAGGAAATGAATTATTTTTATTTACAAATGTATGGATTTGTACAGGAAAACAGGCAAAAAGAAGATGCAAGGGCCACACTCGCTTCAACAATTGTGGGCCAATTAAATGCTAAAATAAAGTAAAACACTTCATCACTTAGACTTTGAAGTGGACTTGGATTTTTTAGCAGCCTTCTGAGCATCCTTCGCCTCTCTTTCAGCATCAGTTAAGATGCGCCTTAGTTTTTTCTTCGCTGAGACTAAAGTGCTAGAATCGGTTGATTTTTTCTCGGGAGTCGGAACGCTGGAATCAAGAGAAGACTTTTTAGCAAGTTCTTCTGTAATAGATCTAGTCGAAAGCTTAACAACTAACCTTGATCCATCATCCACTACTGCGAGAGGCTTAAGGCTTTCGGGGTCTAGGTCTTCAACTTTAAGCTGCATGCATTTGTCTTGTTTGGCTTTCAATGCGGCTAAAGTAATGTCATCGGCGCTTTTTGACTCCCCAACTATAGCCACCTCAGGGTCTTCCTCATGTCCCTCATCGCCACTATCATCCTTTAAGGCGTCTATCATCTCGCCGTCATGAGGAGCGTCAGCCTTACCCTTTTTTCCTTCATCCCTCTCCGCTGACTTTGCTTCGGCAGTGGTTCCCTGGGGCACGTCTGCCTTCTTGGACGGTTCAGCACCTGCAGAACGAGAAGCAACAGTTATCAAATCGGGAGAAAATAAAGGTTCCTTCATCGATTGTCCGACTATACGATGGAAAGTGGAGACAGCTTTGACGAATTGGGGGGAAAAGGTAGAAATACCTTCCAATGATTTCTCAGCTGGAGTAGCTGCCGCCTATGAAGCCGATTCAGGAATAGGAGATAAAAGAGATGTCTGAGGGATCACCGGGTTTTCGGGGTCGTATCCCTCTACTTCAGGAGTTTTAGCGGCAGTGGAAGAAGAACCAGCCTCCAAGATGTCCTTTTCTTTAGCCTTCCGCTTTTCCTCATCCACGGCGGCAGCAATCAGGCGACGCCCCTCGGCTAGGCTCGCCGGCTCGTCATCCCTTATATACTTTTCCATAAGTTTGTCCTCGTCAATGGAATCTACCTTGAGTTCTTCTTTTTCCCATTCAAAAATTTGGCTCCACACATGAACCAAGGTAGTCGGATAATCATCAATCCAAGAGATGTTTCGGTGATGGATTATATGTGCAAAAAATTCGATCAGTAATTCACCAAAGCCCTGCACATCCTCCTGGGCCTCCACCAGTTGCTTGCGGGATTCTTCGGCCGATTTGATGACACTTTCAACATTACCCTCCGCCAGGGCAGCCCTGTTCTCGGCCTCCATCAACTTGGAAGCCATGTCAGTGTTTTTCTTCTCCAATTCGGCGTTCTTCTTCGCCAACTCGGCCTTTTCTCGCTCAAGGTCATCATAAGCAAGTTGCATTTTGGCAGCATCTGACTTGGCATCTTCTGCTTGCTTTTACAACTCCGAATGCTCTTGAGGATGGGACTCGAGCAAGTCATGATAGCGTTTTTGTAGATCTTCAAATTGTTGGTTGAAGCTAGCAGCATCCCGTTGAGCGATAGCAAGTTGAGCCTGTGTATTCTCGAGGTCTTTTCCTTAATTTTTTAAGGCCCTTGCATTATCTTCTGCGGTCTTCTGCATCGAGTTAGTATTCGTGATTAGGTTTCGGATGATTCTGGAAAGGTTACATGAATACTTGAACATCTCTGAATATTGTTTCTCGACCACGTCAATTTTTGCTTTGGCCTCATATGCCCACCTCGAGGAAATAGGCTCAAGAGCAGGTGTAACAACCCGAATTTTTGCAACATGTTAAGACAAGAATCAAGGCAAAATTAAATTATAAATTCTGAATCAGGATAAACAGGCTACGACAATGCGTTCGTCTCGGAAAAATACGTGAAATAGAGTCCGAAATTTCGTAAATCGAAGTCCGTATGACCGAGATATGGCCTCGCGAAGTTTCACGAAAAATTCAAATTCAAAACAGATTCAAAATTTCATAAAATCAGGGTAGGCGGGAAAAATCCCGCCCAGACCAGGTCGACCAGGGGGTCGACCTGGGTATCGACCTAGGTGGGACCAGGTCGACTGGGGAGTCGACCCCAGGGTCGAACTGGGGGTCGACCTGCCTGGTCGGACCCAGGCAGCCTGGTGCACCTGTTTTGCTGTTTGGCTCGGTTTTGGAGGCTTATGACGATTTTTGAGGGCTTGGATCAATCCTAGGGTTAATCTAACGGCCTAAACTACTCCTAATCTCTATAAAAAGACCCTAAGCCTACCCTAAACCCCTCATAATTCACTCATGCCACGAAGTGCTGCCCAAATGCCCAGTGATCATGGCCTCCATCTCCAACTCCAAGAGACTATGCATGCAAATCGGATCCGAATCGAAAGGTGCAAGCTTCCTACACCAAATCGAGGCTCGATCAACGTTGCTACGGCGATTTCATGACGGTTCTTCATCAAAGGAGCCACCTTTCTTCGTCACGACGATGCATAAACCTTCCCTAAGCCTCGCTATGTAAGTTCTAGCTACTTGTAGATTCTAACGGTGGTTCTAATGTGACATGGGATAAAATGCGATGAAACATAAGTATGCTAGCTTATGTGAACCTAAGTTTGCCCCTTTTCTATGATCTATGACCTTGGGCTAAGTTGTAGCGACTTAATCATGCCATTCATGTTATGTTTAACCTAGTATATCTTGCAAGTTTGAATCTTTATCTATGAAATGTTAGCATGAACCTTTGGGAACCACTTGATTTGTGAAACATGGGCAAAAACTTGACTTTGGGGCTTATGCATTTTTGTGGCCAAATTACCTTAGAATGTTATGCATGTTTGTGGCCAAATTACCTTAGAATGCTATGCATGTTTGTGGCCAAATTTCCTACGATAATATGCAAGTTTGTGGCCAAATCCTTTATGACATTGTGCATGCTTGTGGCCAATCCCCTTTTATGTTAGGCATGCTTATGGCCAATCCCTATATGACACTATCGTTCATGTTTTAAGGCCAAACCCCCTTATGATACCATGCATGTTTGGAGCCAATCCCTTTTGTGGCATCGTGCATGTTTTGGGGTCTTCATGTAGCCATAGTATACCTACTATGTTGACTCGCTTTTACTCAAGTGAAAACACGATTTGGGGTAGGATAGACAAACATGAGAATGACGCGGAAAACTTGACATGGGGTTTACATGAGAACATGACATTCATGGTCATGACACGTGGGAAAACATGGAACTTGAACTAGACATGGGTGGGTTGTAAGTGTAAAAAGACACTAGACCAAACATGAAAGTGGCCAACTCGAGGTTGGGTTGAGTTTGTAGCATAAATCTACCCGGACCCGCCCGGCTTAACTAGTGGCTACAAACAATAGGATCCAATGTGAGAAGTTGGTCATGTCGCGCTTAAGACCCGAGGTTAGACTAGGTTGTGGTGTAAAACTACCCGGACCTGCCCGGCTTAACTAGTAACCACAACAAGGTCTAATGTGAGAGGTTGAGAGTGCATTAATTAAATTAATGCCACATGATAAGGTTAAGTAAATTTGACTAATGACACTTAACCGATATGACACGAATGGCTAGGTTAAGTGGGACTGGGCTTGATTTCTTAATGACACTTAACCATACAAGACAATTAGGGGATGGGGTTAAGTAATTTACCCTTAACTAATCCGACTTGGTAATTAGATGGGGTTAAGTAATTTACGCTTAACTAATCCGACTTGGTAATTAGATGGGGTTAAGTAATTTAGACTTAACTAATCTAAACACGGTAATTAGATGAGGTTAAGTAACCTATACTTAACTAATCTAAACACGGTAATTCGATGGGGTTAAGTTAAACACTTAACCAATCTAAACTTGGTAATTCAATGAGGTTAAGTAATCAATACTTAACCAATTTAACATGATAATTTAATGGGGGTAAGTAACTCATACTTAACCAATTTTACATGATGATTTGATGAGGTTAAGTAACCTATACTTAACCAATCTAATGGGTGGACCTGATAGGGTTAAGTCACAAGACCTTTTAACATTGGGCTTAACCATAGTAATACGATTAGTGGATGGGGTTAAGCTAACCCATACTTAACCAATCCGACTCGATGACCTGATGCGATTAAGATAATCTATGCTTAATCAATCTAACACGATAATCTGATAGGGTTAAGAAAAACCAATACTTAACCAAATTGACTTGATGATTGAATAGGGTTAAGTCATGAGCTTCTTGGTAAACTTAACCAACTTGTAGGGCTAGGTCTTGGACTTGAAAACTTAGCCAATCTTGACATGATTCATAGGCGGGCAAAGCCATGAACTTGAATAACAACACTTAACCCAATAAGCAAAACCCTAGTTAGAGGAACAAGGTAGAAAATCGTTGTTAATCAAGGGTAACGGAGAAATGAAGCTAAGTGGTAAACCTTAGTTAAGTATAACTAAGTAATAATTCTTAGCCAGGGACATGGGACTAGTTCATGAATAGATGAGTAACCCGGTACGGTAGGTCATCGCTTAAAACGCGAGGGGGAGCAAATTATCTGACTTAGATAAAGGCTCCAACGAACTGGGTGACGAAGCGGTAGCTTCGGGGGATGTGAGGGTACTCTTGGTATCCCTCTGTGAGGTGGCAGATGGTCCATGTAACCCGGCCTCACAGGGGTTAAGGTCTGCGGTAGAAGAGCCAAGAGTATGCCTTGGTTGCTATGCGAGCGACCTAAAGACTGGGATGGATTAGCGTGGAGTCGACGATACTTGATTTTGCCCTGGAAAGCATGTCGCCGACTACCTACCATCTTTAGTCAATCGTGTACGTACGGAAAGGTAGGGAACTCCCAACAGACCATATACTTGCTATCGAGTTATGGGTGAGGTTGGCTATCTGGAAGTGGGCATCGATGGGCCGTAGTGTAGTTCTCATACATGATTTTTCTTGGATTGCCTTTCAGTAGTTGAGGGAGGGGTCATGTGGGACCATAGACACGGGTACAAAAACAGACCTTGATATCTGCATCAGCAGACGACTTAAAGCTCCCGACCGAGTTCCGTATTTCTTGATTTGCCCTGGCATGGAACTCGGATGGCACATTGAGGAACATGTGCGTCTAGACATGGAAACCGGTTCACGATACATATGTTGGATAAAAGGGTGCGGTTGACGGGTGGCATAATCCCTAGTGGCCCTAGGTGGCTTGAACCCAAACCGAGACACGGAAACGTTCATTAGGTAGCATAATCCCTAGTGGTCCTAGGTGGCATAAATCCTAAGTGAACACGCGATAGTTCACGGTAAGAAAACATAACCAGATCAAGGGTAGCAGTCCAAAACAACTTCAAGGATAAAATGGTACTACTTTGAGGTGGTATAGATTTACATGGGAAAGCCTGTACGGCCTACGGCAAAGGACTGAACTTATACATGGGAAGAAACATACGAGGTATGAAAACCTACATATGCTATATATTAGGTTGACATGGACCATTACATGACATTGGGCAAGGGACATTCATAGTTAACACATGACGCGGGTTGGGATACTAGTACGAGAGGTGCAGAGCAAATATACATGTTAGAACCATGAGAAATATACATGATAGATACCGTGGGATGTTATACAGGATAGATACCTTGGGATAGTATACTTGATAGAAACCTGACGATGTGATACCTTGATTTATCATGACACCGTAGTTTATCATGATATCTTAGTTTACCTTGCTACAGTAGTTCAGCCTGTTACCCTGGTTTAGTTTATCTATCTTGTCGTCATCCTTATGTTTACTTTCAGTTTATGCATGTCATGTTACCTTTACCTGTTTTTATACTGGAAGTAGATAGGACTTACCAGTCTTTATGACTGACCCCGTTTTCTTTCGCCTCTTTGCCTTCCGTTTCCCCCCAGGTTTCAGGGAGGAAATGCTGTTGTTAGTTCGGACTTCTTCTGTTGAGGGTCATCTTGTATGGCTTGGACTTTTCTGGGCTATGGCTACTTTACTATTTCACTTGGGGAAATAATTTATGAAAAGGTTTTATGCTTCTTTATTATTGCAAGACAGGTTTTGATGTATTCTGATGTAAAAGGCTTTAGACCTTATTTTATAAGGTAATGAAATTTGTTTTACTTCCGCTGTTTTATATATGTTCTGTCTTGTAATATTTCTGTGCATGTTTACCTCGATAATGCTTCACCAAACCTAGTGCATTCCCTTTGTGAGTGACCCTAGCGGAGGTGGGGTGTTACATTTGGTATCAGAGCAGAAGGTTACCAGATTGGGCAAAAGTTTTTAAAACCTTCTGAAAAGTATTTGAGAAACCGTTTACAAAGAAGCATTTTTCAAGAAAAGTTTTTAAAGGCTATTCCCCAAAGGCCATTAGCACTATCCTTCGTTTCCTTGATTGAATTTCTTTTCCTTTCTTTTCTCCATCTGTAGTCACAGTAGTTTTAAATGCGACTAATCTTTTCATGCTACGAAGTGTTTTCCGTGCGATGGAGGTGGTTCTCGAGAGACCTGTTACCGCGTTATAAGAAAGGATAGCAGGAACAAGGATAAGGTACACAAGCTTAAGGATAGGCAACTTTTTGGTATGGCTTAAGCCACAATGGAGGAAAAACGGGACGGATAGTTAAGAATTATGGGACAAGGACAAGATCATCGAGAGGGCAATTGTATACTCTCATTTCTAGCGTATCTCGTAAGGATGGTAACGATCTTGTTAAACGTTTAGCTTTTCCTCTCTATCATCCCGTCTAGACTTTGTTTTGATCATCGCATCATTTAAGTCTGCTTCGATAGTTAAGTCTCTGCACCTTAGTACTAGCATGGTAGAAGATACCACTTTTGTCCCAAAATCTGGTTGGAGAGTTGGTCCATTTCTTCATGACTTGTTTGTTTTTGAGAATGACATGTCTCGGCTACGGATGGATTCTAGGGATAAAGTGGCCACCCAATAAGGGGTGCCATTTTCGGTTTTGGAAAGAGGGTAGTTAGACTCTCGACTCACCGTGGTGATACCCTCGAAGTCTCGTGTAACCTTTTGGGTTCTGTCATGGTTAGTTACCTAGAATCTCGAGATGAAGTTGTTGGTAATCCGTTCGAATAGAATTCGCCGCTAGGGCGGATGGTTCGTTTCGCTTATGCATGAGTTATGGGAATCACCCTAGTAAGTACTCTTGGTAACATGGATTGGCATCGGCAAACGAGATCCAGAATTCACTAGTGAATTTTGGAGAGCTTGCATGAGTATGCAGATATGTTTGAACCGAGCATACTAGGGAAAGAATAAGTGAAAGTGAAACGAGAAGCGACAGTGAAATGAGTTCCAACTCATACCTTGGAAATAGGAATCAAGGAGCTACGAAATCATGAAGTTAAAGGCGGTCAAGGCACAATGGAATCAAGCTCATGGAAATGCGGCTTAGACGCGCGCATCATGTCTCTTTCTAAGAGTATATCTTTGATCCTTGGTTTTTCCTATAGAGCTTGCTCGCATGTTATCTTTTGGTGCATATCCTCTCGGTCCGGTTTCTGTTGCAAACCCCGTAAGGAGTTTGTCTTGTTTATCTTCTCGATCCTGTCTTGGGAACCTTAGGTAGAACACTATGGATGTAAACATGTATTTGAAACATGTTATGTTTGATATGGTTGCAAGTGGTTTCTCGTGGATGCGCGAATACACACTTGATACTAGATCGACTCAGGCACATTGCACGTTGCATAGGTACGAGTATTTATACTTGTTTATGGATGAAATTGAATATGTTATCATGTGGATGTTGCATGTGGATGGATATTTGTGCACGCATATAGTACTTATATGACTAGGACTATTTGCATACATGTTGGACTCATGGCACTAAACATATTTTGCATTAAAAAGATCATTCAGGCCTGATCATTAGCATTAGCTAAGGAACATATACACACACTTTCTTGCATACGTTCATACGGCATTAGAAATCATCTAAGGACCATGGTTGCCTGTGGATGATGTTTTGAGTAGATGGATGATGGATGGTAGGATACGTTCTTCCTAACTTGGAGATTTCGGGGACGAAATCCTTTAAGTTGGGGAGGATGTAACAACCCGAATTTTTGCAACATGTTAAGACAAGAATCAAGGCAGAATTAAATTATAAAATCTGAATCAGGATAAAAAGGTTGCGCCATTGCGTTCGTCTCAGAAAAATACGCGAAATAGAGTCCGAAATTTCGTAAATCGGAGTCCGTATGACCGAGATATGGCCTCGCGAAGTTTCACGATAAATTCAAATTCAAAACAGATTCAAAATTTCAGAAAATCAGGGTAGGCGGGAAAAATCCCGCCCAGACCAGGTCGGCCAGGGGGTCGACCTGGGTGTCGACCTGGGTGGGACCAGGTCGACTGGGGAGTCGACCCCAGGGTCGACCTGGGGGTCGACCTGCCTGGTCGGACCCAGGCAGCCTGGTGCACCTGTTTTGCTGTTTGGCTCGGTTTTGGAGGCTTGTGACGATTTTTGAGGGCTTGGATCTATCCTAGTGTTAATCTAACGGCCTAAACTACTACTAATCTCTATAAAAAGACCCTAAGCCTACCCTAAACCCCTCATAATTCACTCATGCCACGAAGTGCTGCCCAAATGCCAAGTTATCATGGCCTCCATCTCCAACTCCAAGAGACTATGCATGCAAATCGGATCCGATTCGAAAGGTGCAAGCTTCCCACACCAAATCGAGGCTCGATCAACGTTGCTACGGCGATTTCAGGACGGTTCTTCATCAAAGGAGCCACCTTTCTTCGTCACGACGATGCATAAACCTTCCCTAAGCCTCGCTATGTAAGTTCTAGCTACTTGTAGATTCTAACGGTGGTTCTAATGTGACATGGGATAAAATGTGATGAAACATAAGTATGCTAGCTTATGTGAACCTAAGTTTGCCCCTTTTCTATGATCTATGACCTTGGGCTAAGTTGTAGCGACTTAATCATGCCATTCATGTTATGTTTAACCTAGTATATCTTGCAAGTTTGAATCTTTATCTATGAAATGTTAGCATGAACCTTTGGGAACCACTTGACTTGTGAAACATGGGCAAAAACTTGACTTTGGGGCTTATGCATGTTTGTGGCCAAATTACCTTAGAATGTTATGCATGTTTGTGGCCAAATTACCTTAGAATGCTATGCATGTTTGTGGCCAAATTTCCTATGATAATATGCAAGTTTGTGGCCAAATCCTTTATGACATTGTGCATGCTTGTGGCCAATCCCCTTTTATGTTATGCATGCTTAAGGCCAATCCCTATATGACACTATCGTTCATGTTTTAAGGCCAAACCCCCTTATGATACCATGCACGTTTGGAGCCAATCCCTTTTGTGGCATCGTGCATGTTTTGGGGTCTTCTTGTAGCCATAGTATACCTACTATGTTGACTCGCTTTTACTCAAGTGAAAACACGATTTGGGGTAGGATAGACAAACATGAGAATGACGCGGAAAACTTGACATGGGGTTTACATGAGAACATGACATTCATGGTCATGACACGTGGGAAAACATGGAACTTGAACTAGACATGGGTGGGTTGTAAGTGTAATAAGACACTAGACCAAACATGAAAGTGGCCAACTCGAGGTTGGGTTGAGTTTGTAGCATAAATCTACCCGGACCCGCCCGGCTTAACTAGTGGCTGCAAACAATAGGATCCAATGTGAGAAGTTGGTCATGTCGCGCTTAAGACCCGAGGTTAGACTAGGTTGTGGTGTAAAACTACCCGGACCCGCCCGGCTTAACTAGTAACCACAACAAGGTCTAATGTGAGAGGTTGAGAGTGCATTAATTAAATTAATGCCACATGATAAGGTTAAGTAAATTTGACTAATGACACTTAACCGATATGACACGAATGGGTAAGCTAAGTGGGATCGGGCTTGATTTCTTAATGACACTTAACCATACAAGACAATTAGGGGATGGGGTTAAGTAATTTACCCTTAACTAATCCGACTTGGTAATTAGATGGGGTTAAGTAATTTACGCTTAACTAATCCGACTTGGTAATTAGATGGGGTTAAGTAATTTAGACTTAACTAATCTAAACACGGTAATTAGATGGGGTTAAGTAACCTATACTTAACTAATCTAAACACGGTAATTCGATGGGGTTAAGTTAAACACTTAACCAATCTAAACTTGGTAATTCAATGAGGTTAAGTAATCAATACTTAACCAATTTAACATGATAATTTAATGGGGGTAAGTAACTTATACTTAACCAATTTTACATGATGATTTGATGAGGTTAAGTAACCTATACTTAACCAATCTAATGGGTGGACCTGATAGGGTTAAGTCACAAGACCTTTTAACATTGGGCTTAACCATAGTAATACGATTAGTGGATGGGGTTAAGCTAACCCATACTTAACCAATCCAACTCGATGACCTGATGCGATTAAGATAATCTATGCTTAATCAATCTAAAACGATAATCTGATAGGGTTAAGAAAAACCAATACTTAACCAAATTGACTTGATGATTGAATAGGGTTAAGTCATGAGCTTCTTGGTATACTTAACCAACTTGTAGGGCTAGGTCTTGGACTTGACTACTTAGCCAATCTTGACATGATTCATAGGCGGGCTAAGCCATGAACTTGAATAACAAAACTTAACCCAATAAGCAAAATCCTAGTTAGAGGAACTAGGTAGAAAATCGTAGTTAATCAAGGGTAACGGAGAAATGAAGCTAAGTGGTAAACCTTAGTTAAGTATAACTAAGTAATAATTCTTAGCCAAGGACATGGGACTAGTTCATGAATAGATGAGTAACCCGGTACGGTAGGTCATCGCTTAAAACACGAGGGGGAGCAAATTATCGGACTTAGATAAAGGCTCCAACGAACTGGGTGACGAAACGGTAGCTTCGGGGGACGTGAGGGTACTCTTGGTATCCCTCTGTGAGGTGGCAGATGGTCCATGTAACCCGGCCACACAGGGGTTAAGGTCTGCGGTAGAAGAGCCAAGAGTATGCCTTGGTTGTTATGGGAGCGACCTAAAGACTGGGATGGATTAGCGTGGAGTCGACGATACTTGATTTTGCCCTGGATAGCATGTCGCCGACTACCTACCATCTTTAGTCAATCGTGTATGTACGGAAAGACAGGGAACTCCCAACAGACAATATACTTGCTATCGAGTTATGGGTGAGGTTGGCTATCTGGAAGTGGGCATCTATGGGCCGTAGTGTAGTTCTCATACATGATTTTTCTTGGATTGCCTTTCAGTAGTTGAGGGAGGGGTCACGTGGGACCATAGCCACGGGTACAAAAACAGACCTTGATATATGCATCAGCAGACGACTTAAAGCTCCCGACCGAGTTCCGTATTTCTTGATTTGCCCTGGCACGGAACTCGGATGGCACATTGAGGAACATGTGCGTCTAGACATGGAAACCGGTTCACGATACATACATTGGATAAAAGGGCGCGGTTGACGGGTGGCATAATCCCTAGTGGCCCTAGGTGGCTTGAACCCAAACCGAGACACGGAAACGTTCATTAGGTAGCATAATCCCTAGTGGTCCTAGGTGGCATAAATCCTAAGTGAACACGCGATAGTTCATGGTAAGAAAACATAACCAGATCAAGGGTAGCAGTCCAAAACAACTTCAAGGATAAAATGGTACTACGTTGAGGTGGTATAGATTTACATGGGAAAGCCCGTACGGCCTACGGCAAAGGACTGAACTTATACATGGGAAGAAACATACAAGGTATGAAAACCTACATATGCTATATATTAGGTTGACATGGACCATTACATGACATTGGGCAAGGGACATTCATAGTTAACACATGACGCGGGTTGGGATACTAGTACGAGAGGTGCAGAGCAAATATACATGTTAGAACCATGAGAAATATACATGATAGATACCGTGGGATGTTATAGAGGATAGATACCTTGGGATAGTATACTTGATAGAAACCTGACGATGTGATACCTTGATTTATCATGACACCGTAGTTTATCATGATATCTTAGTTTACCTTGCTATAGTAGTTCAGCCTGTTACCCTGGTTTAGTTTATCTATCTTGTCGTCATCCTTATGTTTACTTTCAGTTTATGCATGTCATGTTACCTTTACCTGTTTTTATACTGGAAGTAGATAGGACTTACCAGTCTTTATGACTGACCCCGTTTTCTTTCGCCTCTTTGTCTTCCGTTTCCCCCCCAGGTTTCAGGGAGGAAATGCTGTTGTTAGTTCGGACTTCTTCTGTTGAGGGTCATCATGTATGGCTTGGACTTTTCTGGGCTATGGCTACTTTACTATTTCACTTGGGGAAATAATTTATGAAAAGGTTTTATGCTTCTTTATTATTGCAAGACAGGTTTTGATGTATTCTAATGTAAAAGGCTTTAGACCTTATTTTATAAGGTAATGAAATTTGTTTTACTTCCGCTGTTTTATATATGTTCTGTCTTGTAATATTTCTGTGCATGTTTACCTCGATAATGCTTCACCAAACCTAGTGCATTCCCTTTGTGAGTGACCCTAGCGGAGGTGGGGTGTTACAGATGGTAAGAAAGCCATGTTTTCAAAGTAGTGATCGGGGAACTTCTCCTCCAGGTATGCTTGCTTAATTTCAGTTTCAGTGTCCAATGGCGGAGGTGCGGGGAATGTCAGCTCAGTATCCTTATGTGTGAACGGCTCAATGGCCTCCTCACCCTTTCTAGGCCGCTTAGCAGGAACTTTGCACTTACTTCGTGAGTCGGTATCTCTCGGCGGGCTCCTTTCGCTACTACGCTTTTCTTGAGAAGAAATTGGGTCTTTTGACTGTGGCCTGTCATCTTCTCCACGGCCTTGGTAGCCCTTATATCGCTCTGGATCCGACCGAACGGGAGAGCGAGAGCGTGAGGTCTGCGACTGATAAGAATCATGGGGCCTTCTATCCTCCCTACCGCGGCTTTTGCGACGATCATACTCAACATCATGAGGGGGTCTGGTCATGCTGCGGCGTAGTTTCCTGATGTCATAGTGAGCACGAGACATTGTACCTGCACAATAATGCAAGTGGAATTCAGAATCAGTATTCTCATAAGACGTAAGTGCTGTGAAGTGGGGGGGCAATTGTGTCAAGTGCATCCTAAGTGGTGTCCCCCCTCCGACAAACCAGAGTCTGAAGCCGAGCCAATGCGAGTGGGATCTTTAGCCTTAACAGGAGTAGCCTCCTCCGAAGAAGTAAAAACTAAATGATTTGTGCCAAAATCCTCGGAAGTGTAAATAGTGTCGGGAAGGGGGAGATCACCCAAGCCCTGAAATGTAGGATCATCAACAGTAGGGGCATCTCTTTGGGAATCGCCTGTTAGCTGTTCTTTAGGAGATGGTGATTTTTGAGGAGAAACAACATCCCCAGGAGTGATGTACCCCTCTCGATGCTTTTCAGGTAAATTAGCCAACTCATCGTCTTGAGTCGAACTTGAAGAAGGTGAAGTTCGAAGTGGCATGGTGGGGCCTTTCGAGCTCTCGCCCATTTCTGGAATTACATCCACCAAAGGGATATATACATATGGACCTGACCCGTGACCTATGCTACGGGTAATGGACAGCAGCCCATGGTGATGAAGATATATGTCCTTGAGGACCTCGTCGATAGTTAGAAATTTTTGGTCACCATTGAGGAGCTGATGCATCCGATCAAAATACACTTGACCCGATACTTGCTTTGGATTATCAACTGCAAACAAAATGAAAATGGATTAATGTGGTGGCGCGGACATTCAGAGTTAAGATTTAGAGAACCAGTGCCTTACTCGATTTTGTCCATCTCCTAGCACACCCCGGCTGTTGCCTTATATAAAACCATTCCAGCTTGGAGTCATCGGCCTTGCTGCTGAATGGTGCCGGAATTATCTTTCTTTTTGGGATAGACTCGAAGTAAGAGAAAGAAGGAGTTTCTCGAGTCCGATGCTTGAAGTTATAAAAGAAATGAACATCATCAAAAGTGAGATCTGTGCCTAAGATCTCGCGGTATGCTACGTATAAGGTATACAGGTAAGCATAGGAGTTGGGATGCAGCTGTATGAGGGCAATCCGCATTTGTCTTTGAAAATCGACGACAAAAGGAGAAAATGGAGGGATAGCCCCAACCATGCACATTAATCGGGTAATTGCCATAAACCCCTCTGGTGGATTATGAGGACGATCAGTCTTCGACGGCACCAAGGTGTCCTTTTTCAATATCCCGTGTTTTAGGCGTATTCGAGTGAGTCTGTTGTTGTCAATCGTCGATTCAACAAAATCTTGAGGTGATTCCAATATGATGGCAGATTCAAATTCGTCAGGAGCTCGAGTATCTCCATCCCCTCCTTCCTCTTCACAGCCCAGGGAAACATCACTGTCATAAGGCATTTCGCTGTTATGCGCCTCTACTTCATAATCTGATCCCTCGTCGTCCCATTCAGGGTCTGAGGAAGAAGATATGTCGTCAAGAGTGACTTTAGTGGATGTCTCTGGGATCTCTTTCTTTTCTGCCAGTCTAGAAGAATGTCTTTCGGCCATGATCGCTAAACTATCGAAGAAGTAATAACAGAAGTTAGAGTAAATTAGCCCGTGTCCCACCGTGCACGTGTGTGAACTAAAGTGTGTAAGGTGTATGCAGGAAATATAAAGTGAGCACTTGAAAGCGTAATGTAAAGTTCAGGCGATGAAGTGATGTTCAGAATAATTCTTGATGTTCATTTGTGTTCGCAAGGCACTATCCTAACTGTCCATTGGGTTGAAGATTATGTCAAGTATTGATTTGGCCAAATGGGCAAATTCTTATACACGAGAGTTAACTGCTTCGGTTCGGTTCGGGGATAAGCATTGGGATCGGATCAGAAGGAGGCCTCGTTTTGGTCTGCATCCTGTTTTAACACCTTTCAAATAGAATCAGATCGGTTCGAAAGAGGATTTTCGGAGCGGCTCGGATGGACTCAAATAACCGTACCGCTTTATCTCCTTGTGTCTTTTTCCGACCCGACTCGGTTCAGTAAACTGTGGTCCTCTTCTTAACTCCTGAACTCCGATCCGATCCGGTCACGTTCACCTGAACCGATCCCCTGTACTTTTCTTCTTCTCCTTCCTCCTCCTTGATATCGAATCCGATTCCATGTCCAAAAGCCCCAATTAAGAATAAGCACGCACATACTCAAATGATCAAACTTGAATCCTAACATCCTCCATCACTGCCTCGAGATGGTGTTGGCACCATTAACGACGACAACGGAGAGTGGAGGATGCCATGGCGTCAGAATCGAGTAAACACCAAACTTAAATCGTTCGATCTTACCACAGATTCAAACTGAAAACCACCTTAACGAGGTAATCCAAGATTAAAAAACTACCTATATGCTCGATTCGGGGATTTAAACGAGATTGTTGAAGTTTTAGAACCCTAGGGTTTCGATTTTCTCTTTGGGGTAATTCCTAGAAGAATGGTGGAAATAAAAGAAGAAAGAAAGAAACGAAACAATGATTTTATATATAAACGTGCGATGACCATTGGTATTCCCAGGCTTATAATTCCGCTCAGACCGGAATTTAAGCCCACATGAGCAAGCCAGGCCCGCTGACTTAATAACGGTGAAGAAACCACTCGGACCGGAAAGTGAGCTCAAAAGTGTATTCTGGCCTGTTAGTTCAAGGTCAAGTAAAGCGAAATAAAGTCTATTCGGACCGGAGTCTGAACCGAACGAGGTCCCATACATTGACTTGGTGAATAAGTTAAATTTGAAGTAAAAATAAAGATAAAGATAGAGATTACCTGGGAAGGTCGCTGGAGATCAATAAAAGCTCTTAAAGTTGTCTAAAAATGAAGAAAGAAATCCGCACGCTACGTGATGTATATATAGACATCAAGAGATGTGACTTTCTTAAGCAGTATATCCCTATATGTCAATGGAAACAACTTTTCAACAACTCAAATTCAAAGATCAATGAGCAGATGATATCAAAGCACGCTTCGTCTTCAACAGAAGCATCCTTTGAGGGAGCAAAATGTTATCCTACTTTGTAAACTAGGTTATACAAAGTCAAGAAGTTAGAAGATCAAGTAGACAAAAGGCACTCTGTTGTCTATCCGGTTCGGATTGGAATTACAGGGTTAGGAAATAAAGCAAGATAAAGGAGGAAGGAAAATATTCGGATCAGATCGGTTGTAGCAGGGCCGATCCGAACCCCATCTGCTAGCCCATCCGATCCGAACCCAGTGCACCCTGCTACTCCGCACCACGATCTCCTGAATATTCGGGGCAGTTATACCCACTTTCTACCCACGATGGCCACTAACTTGATGTGCTGGCAACACCAGAACTCATCCGATCCCGATAGTCATGGAATGGAGGACACGTGTACCCGATCCGAACCGAATTCTGGAGAAGTTTCCACCTATAAATAGACCCACAAGGGTCACTTGAAAGGGACTTTTGGCACTCTGAGAGTTTGAATACCTGTGAGAACCGAATTCCAGCACTCCCAAGCAATCCAAATTATCATTCAAAGTATATTTTGAGATAATTGAGTGAATGTATAGGAAAAGTGAGTGAAATTGAGTGAATATCTTATTGTATTTTCATCTACATCATCAAACTAAGGGATATAAAGTGGACGTAGGCTTTTTAACGCCGAACCACTATAAATCCCGTGTATGTTTTTTATTTTCGATCTCATTTTATTTTGATTTTAGTCAATTTGGGTGTTAGAACCACTTTTTGGTCTAACAAGGAAAGATGGGTAGTAGGTAACTGGGATCCTCCACTAAGTTGTGTGTGAACTACTTCCATCTTCCTTCCTTTATTTCATTCTTGTGCATGTATATCTTCATGATCCTTTTCGTATTTGCACCCAAATTTCTACAAAACAACATGAATATAAACAAGTAAATTTTTATCAAAAATTAATACATAAACAAATGATGGTTTTGCCTCCATATGAAGATGAATGCACGATAATTTAAGAATTTTGGTTTTTTTGGTTAAAACATGTAAAAATAGCCCAATATGTTATTTATTTAACTAAAACAAGAATAAATGTGCGAATATAAATGTACACTTTTACGTGCACATCACGCTCCAAGTCGGTAAATAAACCAACTCAAACCGTTCAGAATGACAAATTGTTATTTTCCTATGAGGTTTAATAAAACCAAATACAGAATCATAGAATACAATATCTTCAGTAGAAAAAAATTTATATAAAATTTATCAGAGTTGTACAATGATTTACATAGAGGAAGTTACGTACATAAGTTTAATCAAAAGAAATATACAAGGAAAATCAGATCAAAGCGAGTGTCTTCACGAATCATTGGCTTCTTTATCTGTGAATCCTAACCTGTAATACTCAGTCTGACCCGAGCGTTATGCAAAACACAAAACACTCGATCAGGATTAAATTTGTTTAAGTAAATCAACTTACACAAAATGCTAAAAATAAAATAGTTAATCCGAACATTGATATATGGTATCTAAGTATTCGAATATAGGTTCAAACTGTCAAGGGATCAACGTCAGAATGAAATCACATGTTCAAGTTACAAAAGTCTTGTCAGTATTCAATGCACAGGGATATATAAGGACTTGGAGTGTTCCAACCAATAAAGGAAACCAAAGAGCTAGAATTCATACTTCTGGTTTCAATAATAATAGTGTGCATCCAAATTTGAAAAACATGGAAGATATCTAGTACGTTACATACATGATACTACTCTTCCTTTCCTTCTTCTCCCACGAAATTTAAATTGCTGCACCATAGTTTAATGTATGGAAAAAAAATACATATATAAGACATTGTGTGCAAATATTTTCAGTGCGTTCATGGTAGCAACTTGTGGATTCAAAGTATTAAATTCAGGAGTGCAAGCAAAGAACTACCAGGTTTTTTACAAGATATGTATGTACCTAGTTTAGGCAGCAAGTTGTGGCAGTACTGTTGTAATAACCCGGAAATCCGAGCCAATTTAAAATTTGTATTTTGGCTAATTTAAAGAATTTTGAATATTTAAAATGAATTATTTTAAATAATAGCGACAAGAAATTTATTTTGAATAGAATTCGAACGTATATATTTATTTGAATCGTCCTTAGAATATAAATATTTATTTATATATATGAAAGGAACTGAAAATGGCGCGGTAGTTCGATAATTTGATTTCAAATTTCAAATGAATGTACCGGGTGTAAAATAAACTGGATTTTAACGAAACCAAAAATATTTGAAGCTAACTAAGAATATCTTTCCAACAAATCCGAAAAATTGAAATTTCATAGAGGGGATAAAAAGTTATGTCCAGTTGAAAATTCAGAATAGTCGCTATGGAATTCTGGCCCTTAAAAATGGAAATTTTGCAAACGACCTCGGTTTTCAACGAAACCACTTTTGTTGGATCCGCGATGTCAAGTTATTGCTAGGTTTCAAAATTCGTAATTTTTCGATTCGATATGTGAGCGTGGCAAAGGAAAACGCATTTGACGAGTTTCAGTTGATTTTAATCGACTGGAAAATGGCCATTTCTCAAACGGTCTCGGAATTTGACGAAATTAGTTTTGTTAGGACCGTATCGTCAATACGAAGCCAGAAAATATTTTTCTGGAATTTTCTGGGTCCGTATGTGGCCCCGGTAAATTAAAATGTGCATTCTAATTGAATATATACTGATTTGTATTTTAAATTTGATGAAAACTGTTCGTAACAGCCGAATTGGCCTACGATACATATCCCATTATGTTCAGAATGGGGGTAATACGCTAGGGACAACAATCGTTAGGTTCGATTCGAGGTCCATATGAAAAATCCTACTTTTTGGAAATAAAATATTTAAATATAAAATTATATAACCCACCCCCTACTTCTCTATCCTACCGTTGACCAGATCAAAAGTAAAAAAATAAAAAATAAAAAAAATCCCAACTCGCGATCGACGGAGGAGCCCCCCTCTCCGCCGCCGGAGGCGATGCTGCCTTCTGGCCTTCCCATGCGCCACCACCCCACTCCGATCAACCCCCTCCGACCCCGCGCCTCTCAACCTCGATGCAGCCAAAACCCCAAAACCCATCTCAATTCTCCTCATGCCGTAGTTGGAGGCCGCGCCTCCCATCCGCCACTGACCGACGCCGTCCTCCAGTCAACTCACCCACCACCTCGCGCTTCTCTCTTCTCCTCTAATCTGACCCCCTAGGATCCCCTCCTCTCCCCTCTTCGTTCGAATGATAGTGAGTCGTTCTGCTTATTTTGGTTATATTCGTTTTTTTCATTATTCTGAGATTTATATGTGTTTTGATTGGGTTTTTTACATGTTTCTAAAACTGAAATTTTAGATTTTTAAAGAATGAAATTCTATGATTTTAATCCCAAGAAGATATGATTTTTATATAGTTATAGAGGTTCAAAATATAATTTTTATATTATAGGAAGGTTCAAAATATAATTTTTATATTATAGAAAGGCTAAAAATACAATTTTTATAAGGTAGAGAATATAAAAATACAATATATATATATATAATGAAATAAAAATCTGATTTTTATTATACATATTGTGATATAAAAATGTGATTTTTATCCATATAGCGTTGGAAAAAGAATGTGATTTTTAATGTGAACAGCGTGACAAAGATTATGTAGGGAGTACGGGAAAATCCAGATGTTCAGAAATTCAGAAATAAAACTGGAGGAGTGGATCCCTCTGTGAGAACTTCTTACTTTA
Source organism: Allium sativum (assembly GCA_030737875.1). Lineage (NCBI taxonomy): Eukaryota > Viridiplantae > Streptophyta > Magnoliopsida > Asparagales > Amaryllidaceae > Allium > Allium sativum. Next base: position 602,138,495 of record CM060926.1, on the reverse strand, counting down.
AATCTTCTTTTCTAGTTAAAAATACATACTAGGATGCAGACGGTGTTTAGTAGCACCCGACACCCGTCGTCCGCAGACCATGGATGACTTGTTTGTTTGGTTGCTATGTTGTGAAATTTGATTGTGTGATGTGAAATGAAATAAAATATTTTATAGTGGAAAATATTTTATAGTTAAAAATATAATTTTTAACGTGTATATAAAATAAATATTTATAAACAAATCGGACGATTTGTTTATATACACTAATTTGACTGATATTGATTGGGACGATAAATTTTAAACATCGTCCAACTACACAAATAAAATATGTGTTTGATTGTTTGAAACCCCACACGGGTGTTGGGATGAAATAGGACATACACTAATCCCAATAATTAGCTGTATGTCAATCGATCGATTGACAGGCTGTTATAAGCGTTGAATATTTATATTTGATTTTTATACAGTGTAGAATGCACTCTGGATGATGGCTGATGATTTGCCGTTGCTATTATATACATGTGTTGTAGGGAATCCATATAATTAACGTTATATGGTAATTGATTGGGCCTCATTCCAATTCGGAAAAATATAAAGAAAATTCATTTGTTGAATTGTAAAGAAAATTCATTTGTTGAATTGTAAAGAAAATTCATTTGTTGAATATAAAGAAAATTCATTTGTTGAATTGTAAAGAAAGTTCATTTGTTGAATTGTAAAGAAAATTCATTTGTTGAATAGTAAAGAAAATTCATGTGTTGAATAAAAGCCGTGTTGACTAGATTGACGCCATTTTGACGTAAATGATATTTATATCGATTTTATTCATTTTATAATGAATATCAAACGTCATTTTAAAATCTGATATTTTGAAATGAATTGAAATTCGAATTAAATTGAATATAATTTAAATTCGAATTAAATTGAATAGAACTGAAATTCGAATTAAATTGAAATAGATTTGAAATTCGAATTAAATTGAAATTGAATTGAATTTGATTTGAATTGAAATTGAGTTGAAATGGATTTAAAACGAATTTATATTGGAAAGATTCAATTTTGATTAGAAATTGAATATGAAGTTGAAATCATTTTGAAAACGAATTTAAAACAATTTAAATAATACATTTTAAAAGGAAATCAATGAAATATATATATATATATATATATATATATATATATATATATATATATATATATATATAAAAGGGCCTGAATAGAACGCGCCGCGCTGCGGCAGCTCGCGAATTTCGACCATTGACTTTGAATTGACGTTGCGGGAGATCCGACCATCGGATTCTCCTAAAACTGGAACCGTTGAGTTCGTATCGAAAAGAGATTTCGAACGAATATTAGAGATTTGAAATCTAACGGTTGGATTGGGAATTATGTCCAAATCAAATTTGGAAAAGGTCGTTGTAAGTGCAGTTGGATGGCCGTTGATGGAAATCAACTGTACGGGCCTTGATAAAATTATTAAAAATAGTAATAATTTGTGTAAAATCGTAAGAAATGATTTGTGAAGAATTGGGATGAAAAACTCCATATTTGAAAAGATAAAAATAGATTTTTATCGAAATGAACTAGTTTTGAACTAGAATTATAATTCTATTTATTTTTAAATAAATAAATTGAATTTAAAAAGGGTTTTAAAAGTCACCAGAATTTCCAACAATTGAATTGGAATGGATTTGAATCGAAATTGTCTTAGGAATGTTTAGATGTTGGATTTCGTGATTATACAGATATTGTTCTGGAAATTTGAAAGATATATTTATATCGTTATTTCCTATACGATATTTGTAGGTCGTAGAATTTGATATTGAATATAAGCCGATATATTTTTTATTCAGAGCCTTGTATTTAATGTCAAATGTGATTTGGGTCAGTTGTGAATGGTGTCTTCATTAACACTGTTCTTAAACCCAGTTGAGAAAAAGATTAAGCCTTTTATTTAGATTTAATGAAGTGTACCAATTAAATGATATTTAATTGGAATTGAATTGGTATTGATTCTTGGGTTTATCGTGAACAGTGTTTTAAATAACACTTGTTCTTTAACCCGATAATTAATGGAATGTGATTTTGGGTTGTCGTGAACGGTATCTTCAATAATACTGTTCTTAGACCCAAAGGAGTTAAGAAAATCAGAAACTAACTGGAGATTAGTTAAGTTGATTGGTTTCTGGGGTATGGATTTGATGTTGGTTTTGGCCTTCGGGGTTAATATCTAGGGAATTATTCTCTTGCTAATTTACGGTTAGTGACTGATGAATTGGAATGAGGCGTATGTTGTGTTTGTGTAACACTTATTTATTATATACGCGAGTTATTCAGAAAGATCGGGTTTATCCCATTCTGAATAACTGATTCGACGTGGTGTCGAGTATGAAGACGGTGGTTGAAGACCGGAGGTCTTCGCGTCGTTTGGATAATTACTGATGATCTGGATTGGGCCGTACACCATAAAGGAGGGAATCAGTTAGTGATCGTCCAGACGTACTTGGAGATCGATGGATATGTGAGGTACTAGGTGCCTCCGGTTTCGTTCAGACCCAGAACAAACTTGTAAATGGACTGTGTGTCTGACATTGGATATCATTCTGTGTGATTGATGGATACAGCTTGCATGGAGTGGTTTGCCTTTGTGGCATGATAAGATGCAAATGATCAGGGCTTCTGTTGAAAAGGAAAGTCTTGCGGTTGATGATCAAAGCACGGCATGTGTGGCATAGCTTTGTGTAGCGTTGATTCGCGAGCCTCACACCCCGGTTGTGAACCAAAAACGGGAGAGGACCTCAGGGAGGGCATGCGTTTCCTTCTAGCTAGAAGTGGCTTCAGTGGTTTTACACGCCCTGATGAGTTTGACTTATGTGGTTGTTGCTGTGCGAGGCTCCTCAGATATATCAGTGACTATGTGAAGCCGTTGGAGTCATTTATTGGCTCATTTACGCCCCAAAGGGCAGGGAAATGCAGTGTTCAGGAATTTTAATCCACATCGGTGGACCGGCCCTGTCGCTCCAAGGGCCCACCTGAGTCTGGGTCCTGAGACATGGGCTAGATTGTCTCGAATCGGTAGAGGACTATCTTTTGCCTCGGTACACAGATGGAAATCCAACTTCCAAATACGTGACATTTGCGGTTTTGATTGCAGAGCCTAGTATGGAGACATGATATATGGTACCCATGCTGTCTATGATTGATATTTACGATTGTATATAAAATCAGAAACTAACTGGAAACGAGCTAAGATGGGTGGTTTCCTGGGTATTAGTCTGATGTTGGTTTCGGCCTTCGGGGTTAATACTTAGGGAATCGTTCCCTTACTAATTTACAGTTGGAGTCTGATTAATAATAAAAGATGAAATTTAGCGTATCAAGCATTCTTTGGCTATTATAAGGTAAACTCCTATCCTCCGGCTTGCGTTGCATTGTGTGATGGGACCTGGGTCTTATAATAGCTTCATTATTCTTTATTTAGCATTGCGCTATTGTTTTATGCACTGGTGTTCTTGGGAGGAAACCCGTTCCGTGTTATACGGCATGGTCCCTTGATTTACCTAACTTTAAAATAAAGATTAATAACTGTTTTAGTTCTCACACCAGTCACATGACTGACCTGGAGTTTATTGTTTTAACCTAAACTCTGGGTGCCCTAATTTTTGACACGGGCAACTAATAGTTTTAGTTTTGCAGATTTATATTCACAGGATCCTGATTTACAGCTGGAACTATACTCGGAAAGCTCGGTATCCGTGTATTACTTCTAGTTGTGTTTTGTATTATTTTCCGCTGCTATGTATTTAAATGTAATTTAAATCTCTGATATTTTCTGTGTAATATTTATTCGTACTCTTTATATTCTTGTATTATGATGGGATTGTTGTAATATACAATGAAATGTTCTTCTGTCTGCGTTCTGATATGGCTTGTTCTCAATTCAATCTGGGATTTCCCGTAACGGGGATTTCGGGTCGTTACATCGTGGTATCAGAGCTTTGGTTTACAGAGCTCAGAGAACAAGACACATTAGACTCGTATGAAAGGATTCATCAGAAATTGGATTAGTAATATCCAATGAGAATGACTCGTTAGAGATAGGATCAGTAGCATCCTAGAACGAGTGTAAAGAGTGTTATTTTGAAAAATAAAATTGAAAACAGATTTTGTTTTAAAATTTAAAACGTAGTATAAGTATTTGAATGTTTATTTTAAATTAATTTGGACAATCCAATATATAAAGATTTTGATATATGTCTTGCAAACGTGTATTCGAAGTTTTAATTTACTGGATAGTTATAGAATCACACTCTAGTTGCTTGGGGATAATTCTGGTGACGGGACACCATCGCCAGTATTTATTTTCGAGTTTCGAAAGTGAGTGTTCTATATATTTCCAATAGACTGGTGTGAGAACCGAAACTAGATAGGGCCTATTGTTGTGATCTGGCATCAAAAATCTGATTTTTTGACTATATATCAAAATTATGAGTTTGAAATGATAACCAACTAATTGATTGATGGTTGTGTTGTTTGATTGTTAGTTGATTAATTAAATGTTGAACCTTTATCCAATTTGAACCAAATAGTAAATTGTATTGAAATTTTTTCATATTTGCATGCATATACATGTACTTACACTGAACAGGTCGTAGCAAGGAGGCTAGAGCAGAAGAATAAAATTGTTTGCCTGACAAATAGGTATATGTTTACCATAATTTACTGTTTTGTTTGGGTGATGATGATTTTATGAGCCGATTGGCTAGCCGCTTGGCATTTTCTTTTTCTTTTGGATTGAAGAAGGCCATGGGAGGCTATATGAAATATCCCGAAGTCCCCGGTGTAGGGGAGGTTATGGCGAAATTTTTCGAAAATTTAGGGCGTTAGCCAAATTTTTGAAAAATTTGAAAAGTTCTTAGAAACTGAAAAGTTGAAGAACTTAAGCCGTAATGAAAATTATGGAAGTTGAGTTGATTAGTTAAACAACTTTCGGCTTCGTTCCTTTTCGGGGATGAAAAGTTTTAAGTGGGGGAGATTGTAATAACCCGGAAATCCGAGCCAATTTAAAACTTTTATTTTGGCTAATTTAAAGAATTTTGAATATTTAAAATGAATTATTTCAAATAATAACGACGAGAAATTTATTTTGAATAGAATTCGAATGTATATATTTATTTGAATCTTCTTTAGAATATAAATATTTATTTATATATATAAAAGGAATTGAAAATGGTGCGGTAGTTCGATAATTCGATTTCAAATTTCAAATGAATGTACCGGGTGCAAAATAAACCAGATTTTAACAAAACCAAAAATATTTGAATCTAATTGAGAATATCTTTCTAACGAATCCAAAAAATTGTAATTTCATAGCGGGGATAAAAAGTTATGACCTGTTGAAAATTCAGAATAGTCGCTATGGAATTCTGGCCCTTAAAAATGGAAAGTTTGCAAACGACCTCGGTTTTCGACGAAACCACTTTTGTTGGATCCGCGATGTCAAGTTATTGATAGGTTTCAAAATTCGTAATTTTTTGATTCGATATGTGAGCGTGGCGAAGGAAAACGCGTTTGACCAGTTTTAGTTGATTTTAATCGACTGGAAAATGGCCATTTCTCAAACGGTCTCGGATTTGACGAAATCAGTTTTGTTAGGACCGTATCGTTAATACAAAGCTAAAAAACATTTTTCTGGAATTTTCTGGGTCCGTATGTGGCCCCGGTAAATTAAAATGTGTGTTCTAATTGAATATATACTGATTTATATTTTAAATTTGATGAAAACTGTTCGTTACAGCTGAATTGGCCTACGATACATATCCCATTGTGTTCAGAATGGGGGTAATACGCTAGGGACGACAGTCGTTGGGTTCGATTTGGGGTCTGTATGAAAAATCCTACTTTTTGGAAGTAAAATAATTAAATATAAAATTATATAACCCACCCCCAACTTTTCTATCCTACCGTTGACCAGATCAAAATAAAAAAAATAAAAAAAACCAACTTGCGATCGACGGAGGAGCCCTCCCCTCCGCCGGCGAAGGCGCTGCTGCCCTTTGGCCTTCCCACGCGCCGCCGCCCCACTCCGATCAACCCCCTCCGACCCCGTGCCTCTCCACCTCAACGCAGCCAAAACCCCCTGAACCCCAAAACCCATCTCGATTCTCCCACCGCCGCAGTTGGAGGCCGCGCCTCCCATCCGCCATTGACCGACTCCGCCCTTCAGTCAACTCACCCACCACCTCGCTCTTCTCTCTCCTCCTCTAATCTAACCCCCTGCGATCCCCTCCTCTCCCCTCTTCGTTCGAATGACAGTGAGTCCTTCTGCTTCTTTTGGTTATATTCGTTTTTTTTCATTATTCTGAGATTTTTATGTGTTTTAATTGGATTTTTTTACATGTTTCTAAAACTGAAATTTTAGATTTTTAAAGAATGAAATTCTATGATTTTAATCCCAAGAAGATATGATTTTTATATAGTTATAGAGGTTCAAAATATAATTTTTATATTATAAGAAGGTTCAAAATATAATTTTTATATTATAGAAAGGCTGAAAATATAATTTTTTATAAGGTAGAGAATATAAAAATACGATTTTAATATATATAACGAAATAAAAATCTGATTTTTATTATACATGTAGTGAAATAAAAATGTGATTTTTTTCCATATAGCGTTGGAATAAGAATGTGATTTTTAATGTGAACAGCGTGACAAAGATTATGTAGGGAGTACGGGCAAATCCAGATGTTCAGAAATTCAGAAATAAAAATAGAGGAGTGGATCCCTCTGTGAGAACTTCTTACTTTAAATTTTCTTTTCTAGTTAAAAATACATACTAGGATGCAGACGGTGTTTAGTAGCACCGACACCCGTCGTCCACAGACCATGGATGACTTGTTTGTTTGGTTGCTATGTTGTGAAATTAGATTGTGTGATGTGAAATGAAATAAAATATTTTATAGTGGAAAATATTCTATAGTTAAAAATATAATTTTTACCGTGTATATAAAATAAATATTTATTAACAAATCGGACGATTTGTTTATATACACTGATTTGACTGATATTGATTGGGACGATAAATTTTACGCATCGCCCAAGTGCACAAATAAAATCTGTGTTTGATTGTTTGAAACCCCACATGGGTGTTGGGACGAAATTGGACATACACTAGTCCAAATAATTAGCTGTATGTCAATCGATTGATTGACAGACTGTTATAAGCATTGAATATTTATATTTGATGCTTACACAGTGTAGAATGCACTTTGGATGATGGCTGATGATTTGTCGTTGCTATTATATACATGTGTTGTAGGGAATCCATATAATTAACATTATATGGTAATTGATTGGGCCTCATTCCAATTTGAAAAAATATAAAGAAAATTCATTTGTTGAATTGTAAAGAAAATTCATTTGTTGAATTGTAAGGAAAATTCATTTGTTGAATTGTAAAGAAAATTCATTTGTTGAATAGTAAAGAAAATTCATGTGTTGAATAAAAGCCGTGTTGATTAGATTGACGCCATTTTGACGTGAGTGATATTTATATCGATTTTATTCATTTTTTGAAATAGATTTGCAATTCAAATTAAATTGAAATTGAATTGAAATTAATTTTAATTGAAATTGAGTTGAAATGGATTTAAAACGAATTTATATTGGAAAGATTCAATTTTGATTAGAAATTGAATATGAAGTTGAAGTCATTTTGAAAACGAATTTAAAACGATTTATATAATACGTTTTAAAAGGAAATCGATGAAATATATAAAACATATGTGCTATATACATACATATATACATACATACATACATACATATACATATATATATATATATATATATATATATATATATGTACAATGGCCCGAATAGAACGCGCCGCGCTGCGGCATTTCGCGAATTTCGACCATTGACTTCGAATTGACGTTGCGGGAGATCCGACCGTCGGATTCTCCTAAAACCAGAACCGTTGGGTTCATATCGAAAAGAGATTTCTAACGAATATTAGATATTTGAAATCTAACGGTTGGATTTGGAATTATGTCCAAATCAAATTTGGAAAAGGTCTCTATAAGTGCAGTTTGATGGCCGTTGATGGAAATCGAATGTATGGGCCTTGATAAAATTATTAAAAATAGTAATAATTTGTGTGAAATCATAAGAAATGATTTGTGAAGAATTGGGATGAAAAACTCCATTTTTGAAAAGATAAAAATAGATTTTTATCGAAATGAACTAGTTTTGAACTAGAATTATAATTCTATTTATTATTAAATAAATAAATTGAATTTAAAAAGGGTTTTAAAAGTCACCAGAATTTCCAACAATTGAATTGGAATGGATTTGAATCGAAATTGTCTTTGGAATGTTTCGATGTTGGATTTCGTGATTATACAGATATTGTTCTGGAAATTTGAAAGATATATTTATATCGTTATTTCCTATACGATATTTGTTGGTCGTAGAATTTGATATTGAATATAAGCCGATATAGTTTCTATTCAGAGCCTTGTATTTAATATCAAATGTGATTTGGGTTAGTCGTGAATGGTGTCTTCATTAACAATGTTCTTAAACCCAATTGAGAAAAAGATTAAATCTTTTATTTAGATTTAATGAAGTGTACCAATTAAATGATATTTAATTGGAATTAAATTGGTATTGATTTTTGGGTTTATCGTGAACAGTGTTTTAAATAACACTTGTTCTTTAACCCGATAATTAGTGGAATGTGATTTTCGGTTGTCGTGAACGGTATCTTCAATAATACTGTTCTTAGACCCAAAGGAGTTAAGAAAATCAGAAACTATCTGGAGATTAGTTAAGTTGAATGTTTTCTGGGGTATGGATCTGATGTTGGTTTTGTCCTTCGGGGTTAATATCTAGGGAATTATTCTCTTGCTAATTTACGGTTAGTGACTGATGAATTGGAACGAGGCGTATGTTGTGTTTGTGTAACACTTATTTATTATATACGCGAGTTATTCAGAAAGACCGGGTTTATCCCATTCGGAATAACTAATTCGACGTAGTGTCGAGGATGAAGACGGTGGTTGAAGACCGGAGGTCTTCACGTCGTTTGGATAATTACTGATGATCTGGATTGGGCCGTACACCCAAGAGGAGGGAATCAGTTAGTGATCGTCCAGACGTACTTGGAGATCGATGGATGTAACACCCCACCTCCGCCAGGGTCACTCTTGCAAGAACACTGGCTTTGGAGGGGCGTTTGTCAAGGTAAACATGCATGAGATATCACAAGACAGAACATATAAGTAAAACAGAGTAAATAAAGCAGCGGATAAAACTACTATTTCAAAACCATAGTCAACTTACATCAAAAGTACTGAGTCATTATTTTCTAACTACTACAAGTCTAGAAACATAAACTGAAAACTGGAAATAACATAAAGTAAACTATCCCCAAAGTAGACGTGGTAAAGCCATAGCGAGCTCAAGTCCAAACAGTACATGAGCTATCCAGTAAGCAAGCTAAAGATCCAAGCTAGGTGCTAGTGTTCCCACCCTGAGAACCCGGGGGGGGGGGGGGGAACGGAAGAAAAGAGGCGAAAGAAAACGGGTCAGTCAAAAAGACTGGTAAGTCCTACCTACTATTAGTATAAAAACTAATAAAGTTAACTGGACATGTAAAACAGAGATGAAACATAGGATGATAACTGGCATGGTGAAAAGTTAACAAGATAGATCAAGTGTGGCATCGCATATACAAGGTTAAGTTTTGCACCAACAGTACTAGTAATCCAATCCATGTCAAGTATAAACAAGAAATGATCCCTTGGCCCAAGTTTGGCCCAACATCAAGAGATGACCTAAATCAAGGTCCAACTACACGGTCTAGTCGATCGTCTCCCTATATGCCTAACTCGTCAAGTGTCGGTGTCATACGGCCCAATCACGGAATGTAGTCCTACTGTGCTAGGTCCACCCTAGGGTGTATCAAGTCCTAGGGTGCCAACCACTGACACGAATCAAGCACGCACAGTCTAAACCTACTGGTGCCCGTGTCTTCTTTTTCAACTCCGGACTATGTGCACGACCATAGTCCGCCTGAACCTACACCGGCGCACCAACTCAGCCATCGTTCTAGTCGCTTACAATCAGCCCAGTAATCGTGCCCCACCCTAGCCTAGTCCCTACGGTACCGTTGATACATCCAAGAGGGTTACTGCTGAAAAGCACCGCGTAACTAGGGTTTCTAATGGTTTAAGTGTGGTTAACCCTATCCCATCATGTATCAAGTTGGTTAAGTGTACCCAAGTGGTTCGTGACTTAACCCCAACCACCTATCGTGTTTAATTGGTTAAGTATTCAAGTGGTCCATGACTTAACCCTACCATGTGGCATTAATTAATTTAATGCACCCTACCTCCCACATTAGACCTTGTTGTGGTTACTAGTTAAGCCGGGCGGGTCCGGGTAGCTTTACACCACAACTTAGTATAACCTCGGGTTTTAAGTGCAACATGACCAACTTCTCACATTGGGTCCTATTGTTTGTAGCTACTAGTTAAGCCGGCCGGTTCCGGGTAGATTTATGCTACAAACTCAACCCAACCTCGAGTTGGCCACTTTCATGTTTTCTACATGTCATGTCCATGTTCATGTTTTTCAAGCATAATCACATGTCATATTTCAAAACCATGTTTTTATGTCATTAAAGTTACCTAACTACCCATACGCATTCCCATCGCATGTACGTTTCATCACAACACAAAATGGATTAAAAGAGGGAACTTAGAAGAATGACAAAAATGGGCATAAGGTGATAGGATTTGGCCACAAGTTAAACATGGTGGCTCATGAGGCAAAACGTGTTCATTAAACTTGCACATTACATTATAAACCTCAAAACATGCATGACATCAAACTTAGCAAATAGGTGATACATGGTCATAGATGGCATAGGATGATAACTAGTGATTCGCATATAACACCATATGCAAGTTAACATAAAGGTTGTGAGAGTTTCTATGTTGCATTATGCAACATTTCCAAACAAAGGTCATAGCTTTCAATCCACAAAGTCAAGGTGATAGCTTTACAAACATACATAGAACAAATTTATGCATGACATGATAGATTCAAAGCTCAAATCATACTTAGGCCCAAACACAACTTGCAACATGTCATTTTTAACTTCATAGTTTAAATCTAAGAGTAGAATAGGGCTTACAAAGCTTGACTAAGAAGACTAGAACAAAGTAAAACAAGATTGAGATGAAGCCACACTAGAAATCCCCAATTTGAATATAAGCTCCAAGTTGTCTTTGAGAAATAAGAAGAAAGATCCTTGTTTTGATGAAGAAAGATGGCTATTTTACTAGCTTAGAACACTCAAGCCTTCATGAAGAAGATGGAGGCCATGATATGAAGGCCATGAAGCATTTTGGCATAATTTATTTGTAGGAATGATTTGTGTTGATTTAGGCTAGGTAATAGGGTCCTTTTATAGAAGTTTAGGTTAGTTTAGGCCATAGGATTAACCCTAATTCGGATCTGAGCCATCAAATCACGTCACTAGCCAACAAAACAAGACCCAGGAGCCAAAACAGGTGCACCAGCCAAACTGGCCGACCACTCAGGTCGACAGGGGTGTCGACTGGGCAGTCGACACCACCTGGGGGGTGTCGACTCCCAAGTCGACTCCCCAGTCGACTTGGGACTGGCGGGAATTTTACCGCCTGTCCTGCTTGGGCCGAATCTGAATTCTGAATTCAAATTTGAACTGTTTTTGAACTTGAAATTTTATGAAAACTTTGACGGGCCATAACTTGGTCGTACGGACTCCGATTTTCGAAAACTCGGACTCTATTTCGCGTATTTTTCCGAGATGAACGCAAAGGCATAGCCCGTTTCCCTTGATTGATATTTTAAAATTTAATTCTTCCTTGATTTACGTTATAACATGTTATTCAAAAATACGGGTTGTTACAATGGATATGCAGGTACTAGGTGCCTTCGGTTTCGTTCAGACCTAGAACAAACTTGTAAATGGATTGTGTGTCTGACATTGGATATCATTCTATGTGATGGATGGTTATAGCTTGCATGGAGTGGTTTGCCTTTGTGGCATGCTAAGATGCAAATGATCAGGGCTTCTGTTGAAAAGCAAAGTCTTGTGGTTGATGATCAAAGCACGGCCTGTGTGGCATAGCTTTGTGTAGCGTTGATTCGCAGCCTCACACCCCGGTTGTGAACCAAAAATGGGAGAGGACCTCAAGGAGGGCATGCGTTTCCTTCTAGCTAGAAGTGGCGTCAGTGGTTTTACATGCCCTAACGAGTTTGACTTATGTGGTTGTTGCTGTGCGAGGCACCTCGGATATATCGGTGACTATGTGAATCCGATGAAGTCATTTGTTGGCTCATTTACGCCCCAAAGGGAGGGGAAACATAGTGTTCAGGAATTTTAATCCACATCGGTGGACCGGCCCTGTCGCTCCAAGGGCCCACCTGAGTCTGGGTCCTGAGACATGGGCAAAATTGTCTCGAATCGGTAGAGGACTATCTTTTGCCTCGGTTCACAGATGGAAATCAAACTTCCAAATACATGACATTTGCGTTTTTGATTGTAGAGCCTAGTATGGCGACATGATATATGGTACCCATGCCGTCTATGATTGATATTTATGATTGTATATAAAATCAGAAACTAACTGGAAACGAGCTAAGATGGGTGGTTTCCTAGTTATTAGTCTTATGTTGGTTTCGGCCTTCGGGGTTAATACTTAGGGAATCGTTCTTTTACTAATTTACGGTTGGAGTCTAATTAATAATAAAAGATGAAATTTAGCGTATCAAGCATTCTTTGGCTATTATAAGGTAAAACCCTATCCTCCGGCTTGCGTTGCATTGTGTGATGGGACCTGGGTCTTATAATAGCATCATTGTTCTTTATTTAGCATTGCGCTGTTGTTTTATGCACTGGTGTTTTTGGGACGAAACTCGTTCCGTGTTATACGGCGTGGTCCCTTGATTTACCTAACTTTAAAATAAAGATTAAAAGCTGTTTTAGTTCTCACACTAGTCATATGACTGACCTGGAGTTTATTGTTTTAACCTAAACTCTGGGTGCCCTAATTTTTGACACGGGCAGCTAGTAGTTTTGGTTTTGCAGATTTATATTCACAGGATCCTGATTTACAGCTGGAACGATACTCGGAAAGCTCTGTATCCGTGTATTACTTCTAGTTGTGTTTTGTATTATTTTCCGCTGCGATGTATTTAAATGTAATTTAAATCTATGATATTTTCTGTGTAATATTTATTCATAATCTGTATATTCTTGTATTCTGATGGGATTGTTGTAATATACAATGAAATGTTCTTCTGTCTGCGTTCTGATATCAATTCAATCCGGGATTTCCCGTAAGGGGGATTTCGGGTCGTTACATCTATTATGGTTCAGATCATAAAATTTAGTAGAACATGCCATCGTGTGTACCAAAGGAAGGGTGTTTCTTACATGTTATTTCGTATACATGTGTAACAGTGTATATGTATATATATATAGTCATATGTCATTTTCATAAGCAGGCGACTAAAATCCGGATTTAAGCGTGGATTCAAATGGCCAAGTATCCATAGTCCATATAAAATCTGGTTAAACATCATATGACCAATATACAACACATGCACACGTACGCGCGCGCGCGTGTGTATATATACGTGCATGTGTTGTTCTTTATATATATATAATATTTAATGCCCGGGTTCACACATAAATTAAAAATGCACGGTTATTGAATTTTGAATATATGTCTAAATTACCTAGCATACGTTCAGTATAGAGAAATGGTATCTAGTTTTTTAAAAACAAGGCACGAGTGACAGAGCATTGGGAAAACACGAGGTACATGATGCAACAATATTGCAGCAGGGGTAGGCAACACAACACATGCAATTAGTGTATGCATTATCAACAATTAATTCAATAATGAAGCCAAACATAATCAGGCAGAAAGTCCATAATTATATAGTTTGATTATAATTCATTTAAAGACACTATGTATATGATTAGTTCAGTATAAATTATGATTATTGACCTGTCTTTTGGCAAGGCATTCACATCATGGGTTTCTGTATATCGGAGTGTTCAAGAGTTAGGCATAGGCTCAGGAGAGCCCGTGCATGCTTGCATTAAACATCAAAGCATACAACTGTAATGACCCGAAAAATTTGGCGCTCGAATTTCGACAATAATACGTAATCCTGTATTAATTGCCAAAACCCAAGTATCAAAAATACATATTGTAAATAGAAAGAAGTTAAAGGATGAGAAAAGAAAGAAAGAATGTTATAAAATTATTATCCAATAGATTTGGACGATTATTATTTCAAAGAATTTCAACTTATATTGGATCATGTACATCTATTTAAAGTTCAAAACATAAAACTACGAACTACCGCGATGTTGCGGGCTCGTTTATAATTAAATTATAAACCATATGTTCACTGTAAAGACCTAGAAAATTCAACGCTCGGATTTCGACAATAATACAAAATCTTGTATTACATGCCAAAACCTAAGTATCGAAACCCAGATTGTTAATATAAAGAAGTTAGAGGGTAAGAAAAGCAAAAAAAGAAATTTATAATAGAAGAAAAAGAAGATCAGAGTCTTACAGCGGAATGAGTAAAATATAATATATCCAAACTCTTTACACAAAAAGAAACTATATATATTATTATAACATTAGAGTACACATACATCTTAATACAATACACATAGCAGAATATTTATTACCAAAAAATACAGAATTACCACTCGGGACCAGCTTCTCTTCTGAAGCTCTAAGCAAAACCTAACCTAGGAATATACTCGGTCTGACCCGAGCACATTTAAAGCAAAGAAAAATTCAGTCGGATCAATCTGGAATACTTCCAGTGATAAATTCACATTACAAATAACTTGTTTAACTTTAGGAACCCTTTTTGAAATAATAGAACTCTCGTAAGACACTATCACACATAAACATGGCATGTGTTTTTACCTTACGATAACCAAAATACTTTTATATATATATATATATATATATATATCCGACAATATTATAATAATGTCTATCGAACCACAAATAAATAGGAATATAGCCGGAAAGCGTGCATCTCACTTTCCAACATAGTTGGTATACAACTAACAACGCATGACTCATATTGGAGTTTGGATTTCCAACATGAACATCTCCCGATCAATGTACTCTAGAGGGGGATACACTAGGGTTCAACAAGAACATCTGATAACCCAGCCACACATGAACGACCACTTATTCAACTTGAGTGTATCGAATATATTGTCACCTTACGGATTTGAGTTAAAATGACTTGTTTGTAATATGAATATATTATTAGAATAATTCCCAAGTATTCAAATAACCAATTCCAATTAAAACAGTTGACTTAGTCAACTTGAAACAATCAGTTAACTATTTCAATTGCTTCTCCCATTAGACTAATATAATTAATCTAATAATATCGCTTAATTGTTTTATAAAATAAATATTCCAAATTATTAGCCTTTCAGTTAATATTTAACTTACTTGCTTATAAAATTTATTAAAACATCAAAATTGCTATACATAGCATTTATAACTTCCTTTGTAAAAACACATTTATAGATATCGATTTATCTATAAAAATTCTATTTTTATATAAAATATTATTTGAAACGTTACTTTAGTTATAAAAATAATTTTATAACATCAAATATGTCGATTCTCCAGATGGCAAATTAGCATCTTAATAACATGGTTTATAGACCAGTTGCTACAACCACTTAATCAATATTGTCTATTGATTAAAACTCAACGTTTAACATCCAAAAAGGTTTTAATGTCACTTGGGTTAAACAGTTCATATATAAACAATATGAAAATAAATAACACACAATTATTGAGGAATCCAGTTGGATCCCTCCAACCTGTTTTTTCCTACAAGGCGGCTCATAATAACATATGAAATAAATATTTTATTCTAAATCATCCAAGATGACATAAATATAAATGTCAACAAACAATAACCAATCAATAAGCATTAAAGGCATCCAAACATCCAATTTATATTGTTAATGATAAATTATAATTATTATGAATTCAACCACATCATAGAATTCCAAAGGGTCAGAGAGTTAACTCACAAATTTGTTTCCGATTGACGGTTTAGGTTGTTTTATATAGTTTAAACAAACGTCTGAAATTACATAAAATTCTCGCCTCCAGATCTTTCCAAATTAGTTCGACTGCGTAGTATTCTTTACTGTGATTCCAACGAATCATGTTCGTTGAATTCTGTTTACGTATGGAAAAGTTATAACTATTATAATATAATCTCAAGTTAAATTAATTATCAATTATTACACTAATTACCACTGTAAGAAAACCGAGATGTATACCTCTCATACTCTGATACCAACTCTAACAACTCGGAAAATTCGATGCTGGAATTTTGACAATAACACATAATCTTGTATTTCTTGCCAATACCCAAGTATTGTTGTATATAACGTTGTTATATACACAATTTTATGATATTTTTTTTATGATAACAAACAATATATATATATATATATATTATACATGTGTTTTTAACTGTACTTGTTATATATACATCACAGACAAGAATATAATATTTAGATTTAAATAGAATATGACTGTACAGACATTTGTATATTCATACGGTATTTTATTTAAATTAAATATTTCATTTCAAACATTCAAATAGTACAACTATTTATAACTCCACTATTTGAACACATCACATTTTCATTCACATGAATTTGTACTTGTAAATAAACTGAATACGATAGACAAATTTGTTTAGACACAATAAAAATATTTTATTTCAATCAAATTTGTTTATTACAAATGACCTTACAATTCTCTCATTCTGTATAGTTGTTCCTCGCTACAACACTCATACAGTCGTATATTTTCATACATACATTTCTTTTATACACTACTGCTTCAATACTGTCAAATATTGTCTTCTGTCTTCACAGCTCACTGTCAGTCCAGTCATCATCTGCTTACCTTTCACATGAAACACAAACATAGTACACTGCAACAGAAATAAAACTGAATACATGTGAATATAAATTTTATTTTTAAAATTTTATTTGCCTCAGATTTCTTGTGTGTTTCTCATCATTTTTCATGACTTGATCTGATTCATCTATGTCTGGTCAGTTTGTATATAGTACGGGGACATGAAATCTTGTCTGATGGCTGCATATACACACTTGTATAGATATACACGTGTGCACCGCCTCGCCAATCTAGTGTGCAACTGAGGAACAACCACGTTGACCAACTCGACTCAGTGCATACTCGGGCAACACAAGTGGTGCTAGAGTATCAAGATAGACACAGCAAAGAAGAATGACAATTTTATTTCAGTCGAGCTTAAATACATTAAAGTACATGGACAACATCAAGTATTGGTAAGCAAATGGTCAGAGTCAACACGAAGATACACATTACAAACTGATGAATACAACATTGTGTAAATCATGGTAGTCATGAATGGAACAACAAATGTACGTCTGGTCAAATACAAGCATGGTTGAGTTCAGTAAATATACAAACTGAGTCAGGAGCAACATACATGCACAGTCCACAATTCAACACACAAGTACAAGGTAGATCAGTTATAACATGGTGAAGACAAGCAACATGGTCAAGCTTAAACATGGCAGTTCAATTATCATAGTTAAATTGACAGCATACTTATGTAAGCATGCAACAATGAATGAAGAAACATGGTGAATGGTGGTGGCACGGCAGGAGATAGACATATGTGTGTATGGAGCCAAAATACAAAGGTGAACAAACTTGTTCAATAATGGTGTAGTTCAAATATGACAGTACAAGGTGAAGCAAGTGATTTCAGCTCAAAATAGATTATACATGGTGATCAAAAACCGCATAAGTATGGTGCATAATCAAACAGGTGCACAAGTATACATATGTATGGTGGAACAGTGTTATTTGTTCAAATTCATCACAGAAATGGTCGACAAACAAAACCATTATGGACAATTCAGTTCAAAACAGCAAGTTTATGGTGCAGCCCAAATAAGATGTGGTGCGTGGTCATACAGCAATGGATTAGCATGCAGTTTTTGGACAAAGCATGATTTTTTTTCTAAGCAAGTAGCGCAACATTATATATATATATATATATATATATGGAATTTACAGTGGTCAAGGGTGCAAATATGTTTACAAGCATACAACAAGTTTCTACACAACATGTACAAGTAGATGAGCACAAATCATGCAAGCCAAATGAACAGCTCACAGTGGATCAGCTCAACACAAATTGGTGGATGTATACATGGTGATTGATCAAAATAGCGAAAATCATCATAATTGCACAAGTTCTAGGCACTCAATCAATATAAACAAAGGGAAACTATTTCCATAGATTTTTTTTAAAAGACAGTTCAGAAATCATGCATGAATTCTAGGCAGAGGACAAACAGCTTATTTTCATTTCAGGAAACTTGCTTTTAAACATTTCCACAAAAGCATCTTCAATCAAGCAAGAAGTTTTAATTCCAGTTTTCTAATCACAGTGTATTTTGGGCAAGTGTTAAATTCATTTTTGGCCAAAGTTATATTTCCAGAATTCACTCTTCAAAACTTGGCAAGAAACTCCATAAGAAAATTTGCAAGGGACAGTGGATCAATCTTTATCAGATTTGTATTAGTGTGCTCAAGATATATTTCATCAGTCATGCAAACATATTTTGCCAAGTGGAAAGAATATAATTTTGGGAAAGCATTTAACATATTTGGGGCCAGAAATACAATTTAATCAGTCAACGAGGAAACCAGTGGTACAGGAAATTAACTCACGAGCAAATGATTTGGAAAATAATAAATTATTTCCAGTTATTGTCATCACACATTCAAAGTCTAGCAAAATCAGGCAGCAAATCAAAAAGGGAAACACGAGACAAATTAGTCAAGCCATTATCGAGTGAAATCAGAGACTAGGGTTTTCTAAGCCCTATAAAAACCAATCATCACCGACAAATTACATCATCGAAAACTACAATAAACTCGAGAGAAAAAGTTTCAAATCAGAGAAAGCTCACAATTTTTTCAATCGTTTTCAATCGAGCGAATTCCAAATAGAAGCATTAGAAAGCAACAGAGAAGTCGAGCATCAGAGAACTTCATTTCATCAAGAGATCGATTCAATTTAGAGGATTTCAGAGAAACCCTAGAATATTTCCCAAATTCATCGCCGTCATTTAATTTTCCAGAGAGAAAGGAAAATGATCGGATAAAATGAAACATGGGTGCACCAACAACTAAAGTGGCCGGCCTATTCATCTTGTCTAAAGGGAGTTTTAATTTTACTCTATAAACTAGGGTTTGTAGTTATTGTTCTTTTATTATTTGTTGTTTTAAGTTGTATTGTAAAATCAAACGAACAGTTTCTAGTGTCTGTAAAATACTAGGGTATCCAGTTAGGGTGTTAACTAGTAGTTTACTAGAGTCTGTAAAAACTAAGGTTACTGATTACGGGGTTGTAATCAGGGAAAATCTGATCTAGGGGATTAGATCAGTCTAGGGTTTTGAGCGTAGGATTAGAATAGGAGCGAGGGTTTCTTAAGTTTACATGGTCTTGTAAGCGGGATCTGTTCTATTACCTAGTAGAAACCTTAGGAATGTAGCAGTAGGCAGGTTTTTTTGCCGAAGCTGGGTATATCTTGTGTCATTTACCTTTAGGCCCTTTTGTTTCTATTGTATTCTGTGATCTGATATTTTTAATATCTCACTTAATTTTCAATAAACCCTGTTCACCCCCTCCCCCTCTAGGGTTAATCTAGATCCAACAAGTATCAAAAACCCAGATTGTTAATATAAAGAAATTACGGGGTGAGAAAAGAAAGAAATATTAGAATAAAAGAATAAGAAGATCAGAGTCTCACAATGGAACGAATAAAATATAATATATCAAAACACTTTATACAAAAAAAACTTTATATAGATGATGAATACAACATCATAGTACACATACATTTCAATACAACACACACAACGAAATAATTTATTACCAGAAAATATGAATATACGTCTTGACTTCGGCTTCTCTTCTGAAGCTCCAAGCGAAATCTAACTTGGTAATATACTCGGTTTGACCCGAGCACATTTGAAGCAAAGCAAAATTCACCCGGATCTATCTAGAATACTTTCAGTGATAAATTCATATTACAAACAACTTGCTTAACTTTAGAAAACCCTTTTGAAAGAATGGAACTCTTGTAAGACATGACCACATAAAAACATTGCACGTGTTTTTACCTGACGATACCCAAAATCACTTTTTATATCAAAATCGGGTGATATTATAATAATGTTTATCAAACCACAAATAAATAGGAATATTGCCAGAATGCTTGCATCTCACTTTCCAACATAGTAGCTATACATCTAAAAATGTACGGCTCATATTGGATTTTGGATTTCCAACATGACAAGATATGAGAGACCACCTTCCGACTAGTGTACTCTAGAAGAGATACAATGGGATTCAACAAGAACATCTTACAACCCGACCACTCATTCAACTTGAGTGTATCGAATATATTGCCACCCTATGGTTGGCCAACCACCGTATTTCGGAAGATACATAAACGATAGAAGAAGAAACAAAAGAATTTTTCTCTAGATGGTGACAATACATCCTAATGCGAATGAACCACATATCCATGTTGCCTGCCTAATTTCTGTCATTTTCCAGTTGATGAGGCTTGAGGTCAAGATTACCTTTTTAGAACATCAAATCATCATTCCCTTTGAATGCCACATCGTCAGATCATCAAATCACTAATTGACGTACACAAATATACTCTGGGTGTTGAGATAAAAGAAGTTTCCTTCTTCGCCACCAAACTTGGTATATTTGTAAAAATCAACGTACGTGATCCTTTGGAAATACTTTGTCATACATTCATTCATACAAGTCATCTAGGAACAAAAAAAACCAAAGGCACTCTCCTATCGCATCTTATGTAGGAATCACCCAAAGGATCAGTAGAGAGTAGTCCTCAAAATCCGAAGGTTTCAATCACGACAGGATCATAAGTCATAATATCTCTGGGAGCCAACCAAAGAAATTTAATGAGTAGTTCTTCTACTCTTGAAGATCCATGGTCTTTAATGCTCCATCTTTATAACATCTTTGCAAATTAGTTTCGAACACGTAGTTGGTTCGAAGTGGTTTTGGGTCTAGTTCCCATCCCGGTTTCTTTGAAACAACACATCCAAAGTCCAAGATAATATTTCATTGATGGTTCAATTTTTGACTATCAATCATAATAGTATTATCAAATACATTTGCAGCTCAGCCCCTTATTATTTAAAATCACTCACTAAAATCAATATATCGATTTTTATAAATTAATTCTATATATTTATCTCAACACATCTCTCCTATTTTCGTTACTTTAAAAATAGTAATCAATATTTATATTTTTAAAATTAACATATTTACCAAACTCCTTCCTTTTATTTC
This sequence comes from Allium sativum, assembly GCA_030737875.1. Lineage (NCBI taxonomy): Eukaryota > Viridiplantae > Streptophyta > Magnoliopsida > Asparagales > Amaryllidaceae > Allium > Allium sativum. The sequence continues at coordinate 602,116,955 of CM060926.1, read as the reverse complement.
CTTTATCTCGAAATGTAACACCCCATATTTTAATATGAAATAAATATATAAAGAAGATAATAAAATGAATATTAAATAATAAAATATTCAAAATTGTGTAAAATAGACTTTACCATTGTGTTCGTTACGAAATTTTGATTCACATTGACTCTTGGTTTTCATAAATCGGACTAAATGTGAGAAAGTTAGGGTCAAAATAAGTTTGAACTAAATTAAACAATTAAATAATTAATTTGCTCAGAAATGCAAAGCTAATAGGGTGACCCTACCTTACATGGGTCGACCCCTGTGTCGAACTAGGTAATAGGTGGGTCGATCCACCTTCGACCTGGCAACGTGAATGAACCTGGACTGATTTACTGGTTTTACTCTTATGCTGACTGAACGGTGATGTGTGTTCTACGGTTTGATTTAAAACCCTAAGATCCTATGTTTTCTATTATCCTAGCATATATATATAAATAGGCTGGCAACCCTCACTATTTTCTTACAAAAACATTTCTTAATCTTCTTCCTCCTTTAAGTTATGTTCTGAAATAAAATTAAGAAAATGTCGGGGTGCTGTCAAAACAGAATTTGAAAGGATAATTCTTCTTATACTATTTCAAAGAGCTTTTCTGGATCTAATACAAATCACTGTGAGTGTCACGTTACTTTTAGATTTGCAATTTGATAGTAAATATATATTGGATCTAAAAAGCAACAAGTTTGCAAGTTTATTCTTGTAAGTTATTGTTCTGTTAATCTGTCAATTACTTGTTTATTTTCAGTATTACCTATTTATATGTACATCATTCTTCCTTATCCCCTTTTCTATAGCTGTTTTATTTGCAGTCTTATTATGCTTATTTTATCAGTTTGTTCATATCCAAGTTTGGTTATATTTCTCCTTTTATTTATTTTGCGCTGATCCTAGGCCATCGAGTGCTGAGGCCATTTCTGTTTGCGTAAATATTGGCATAAATTGGAATAGTATGTTATGCCAATAAAAGGGAGATTTGCGCATATTAGAATATGAGAACCAGTGACTGAAAAATTTGAGATAATTATAAAGGAAGAATTGTAAACATGTTAATCTGAATAGATTGGACTTAATTTTGTATTAAGTAGAACATGTTATGGGAAGATACATGAATCAAATGTAAATTAAGTAAAGCATGTTACTGTAATATGTAAACATCTAAGCAGGTGCCTGTAAAATTTGGGGAAGGGTTGTTACATTTGGTAAATGTTATTTACAACCATGGAATAAATCATAGGATTATATTAAACTTATTAATGTACTTAAACCTGCTAAGTGGAACCTGTCTAATTAATAAGCATAAGAGGTCCATGTCTGCTGTTATTATTTTTTGGGGGACTCTTAAAATCCTAGTTTACTTGGGGGCCAATCCTAGGGGTGGCCTATGTCAATCTATTGTTTTCTTGGAATCCATTTCAATCAGTACCCCTATTATCAGACGAGTCCCACACTAAGTAGGGACTAGATCACGCTTTACTGATGGATGATTGTAAGAGGTTCAAATTTTTAAGGTTGTACGGGCGCGTTCCAGCGGAGTCATGAACGTGCATGGGTCCGATGGGGGAAGATAAGACGTTGTGACACCAGCGGATAGGGTTGTGTCTTTTAAAGTTGATGGGTTCAAGACTAATTTCCTCGATGGCCATGGCTGGCATAGGTTATTCACGTCTGTTAGGGAGCCGACCATTGGGTAGTAATTAGGGTAATACCTAAACCTGATATTTTAACAGTTGGTACAGAGATTCTGTTCTAAGATATGAATGAGAAGCTTATTCGATCTTACCTTATCTTGTTATTTCATACTTGTGTATTTTTACTATATTTTCGTGTCAAGTATTATTGATCTATCTTGATACTTCTTTATCTCATGCTTATGCTAAAAATCACTGGAACTCACTAGAGTTTATGTTTGACCTATTTTATTTTTCCTTCTCTCCCGTATCCCCCCAAGGTTCTCAAGACGGTGGATTGCAACAGTGATCGTGATTCTTTAATTCAGCTTGGACTTGGACTATTTCATACTCGATGTATTGTCTTCGATTTCTATTCTATGATTATTATGACTGATGAGGGATACTATTTTTATGGTTTTGTACTTGTACTCTGATGGTTTATGTTTCCGTGAGAAAGATGCTTTATGACTACGACTTTACGGTATTGTAAACTATAATGTTGTACTTGGTTTAATAATAAAACTTTGAGAAGTTTTCCACTGCTTTTTATATTTTGTCTTATACATTTTGGCCTCTTATTATTACTTTATACCTATTGCGCTTCACAGAACTTAATGCATCCTCATATAGGTGACATTAGGGGATGTAGGGTGTCATATTTGGTATAAGAGCGTAAGGTTACAAGATCAGAGATTTTTTTTTTTGAAAAAGTATTTTTAAAGTAAAGATTTTCAACTAAAACCTATTTTTAAAAAATTTGTCCCCTCAAGTCATTTACTACATTCCTTTGATCTCTTTTTGAATCCTTGATTCTTCTCTTTTCAACATGTCTGGGGCTTCTAATTTCCCCAAGGGAATTCCCATTTCGACATGGTTTCGTAAATACATAGAGGCTACAACACCTTCCGAAGTGCTAGGAAATATCCCACCCCCAACTGCAGCCGTAGTAGTTCCACCCAATCTTGTAGTTAACTTCTCTAAGCTTTGTAAGAATTTCTTTGCGATGGGACACAACTGTTTCGTGATACGAAGGGTTACGTAAAGGATCATAATCATCTTAGGGAGATGGAGAATGTATTCAATTTGTTGGAGCTAGATGATAGGAGGAAGATTCAGTTGGCCTCCTGGAAATTGAAAGACAAAGCATCATATTGGTGGGAGGTGACTCAGGCAGGGAAGGTGGTGGCCATTTGGGATAGTTTAATAATAGATTTGAGATGAAGTTCTTATCACAAGTAGAGGAAGGAATGCAAGTGGAGAAGTTCTTAAATCTGAAGCAAGGAAGTATGACGGTGAAGGAATATGTCAGTAGCTTTAATCGATTGGCAAGATTTGGCTTCGATTTGGTGAATATTCCTCACAAGAAGGATTTAAGATTCACTAAAGGGTTGAATCAACCTCTCCAAGGAAAGTCATTGACGCATATCCCGATGGGAGCGACTTTTGAAAGGCTAGTGTATATGGCTTTGATGCATGAGGACAGGAAAGAGGACAAGCAAGAAGTTAAGAATGGGGAGGCTAAGCCTAAGACTGAGAAGAGGAAGTGGTGGCCCAAGAAAGGGGCAACAAAGAAGGGAGGAAAACCTGATAAGGCACAAATCACGATAGAAGTTAAGTGTCATGGATATGGAAATATTGGGCATTTTGTTATGGACTATAGAAAGACTAAGAATGCTTGTTTCAGTTGCGGACAAGTTGGATATTTCACCAAGTAGTGCCCTAACAAGCAAGGTCAGAAGGCAGAATCATCTGGGGGACAAATTCGTGCGATACGGATAGCTCGGGTTGGTGGACTGGATCGAGGTAGGAAAGTCATCGTAGAAGGTTTGATTTCTCCTTTTGACTCTCTTATTAGGACATTGTTTGATTCCAGTGCTTGTTATTCATTCATATCCAATTCTGTGGTAAATAGTCTGCACAAAGATACTTGTATAGTTTTTAATCTTGTTGTAGTCTCAAACCCAATAAGAGGTACGACTCACCTGCCTATGATATGTATGGGTTTGAGAATTTCTGTTATGGGCGTCGAGTATGAGTGCGACACATATGTTCTTGGCTTTATGGGTAACATGCTTATTCAAGGAATAGATTGGCTAGCCATGTATGGTTCCATTCTAGATTGTGAAAGGAGAGTTTTTAGGCTTCTAATGTGCCACGATAGAACTCCTGATATTTCTTGTGACCCACAAAGGTCAGTTATGCTCAGTTTCCTAAATTTTCTTGATGCTTTTGTTGACGATCTTATATCAGTAGCCTTACTTAGAGATTTTCCAGATGTGTTCGATAAGGCGAGAGGGTTACCTCCCAGACGAGAGAGGATATACTTGGTGGAGAATGAGAAGCATGTTGCTTTACAAGTGCTCCAAATGGATCCTAGAGAGAGGAGGAATCTTAGCAAACAAGTGGGTGAGCAATTTGAGAGGGGATTCGTTACGCGGAACATTTCTGAGTGGGGGGCTCTTGTCGTCTTTACAACCAAGGAAGATGGCTCTCTCCGTCTATGCGTTGGCTATAGGGAGTTGAATAAACTCTCCAAAAATAATAGGCACTCACTCCCAAAGATAGATGAATTGTTTGACTAGTTAATAGGCGCTTCGGTTTTCTTACAGTTGGATCTAGCCATCGGTTTTAATTAGCTAAGGGTAGCAGATGACGATATAAACAAGACTTCTTTTAGGATTTGTAATGACCCGCATATTTAGAGATATATAATTAATTTATTTAATTATATAAGTGGTGATTTAGAGAAGTTAATGATCATTTAATTAAATAATATTGAATATTTAATTAATAATTATATTATAATAATATATTATAATGTCGAAATAGTCAGAAATAACTGAATTCACAATACAGTGTGGATTGGATTATATATAAGGTATAATTCAGTTTGGAATTGAATTTGAATAATGAATATATTATATAAACGATAGTTTGAACGTATAATTATATTATAATTAAAACCGAGCTTGAAATGGCGCTGCAGTTCGTTAATTGGCGATTCAAACTTCAACTGAATATACAGGGACCGTTTGAAGTCGGATTTCTGTGAAACAAGAAACGTGTGGAGCTGGTGGAGTATATCTTTCTAGTGGAAGAGAGAAATCGGGATTTCTTCGTGTAGATTTTGATTTATGTCCAAATCAAATTTTAGAAAAGTCGCTGTGGAATTCCTTTATATTTTGCGACGCTTTATATACGTTATAAATCGATTTTTCGATACGAACTGAATATCGATCAAATCGGAATTTCTGAAAATCAAGTCATAAATTCTGGCAGGATATTCTGAAGCCGTACGACATCATCTGTGGATATATACGAGAATATTAATTTATTTATATTAAATTTAATAATATTTAAATATATTTATATATTTAAAAGGTCAGTTCAACGCTTGAAAAATAGCCAGTTTTTCATACGACCTCCGTTTTCGACGAAACCGGTTTTGTTGGATCCGCAATGTCAAATAATTGTTAGATTCCAAGTTTTGTGATTTTTAGAGTCAGTGTGTGACCGTAGGGATTTTTAGAGTGGAAAATAGTCAGTATTTCGATAGTTAAAAATACGCAGTGTGAGCATAAGAAGTCGGAATTCGACGAAACCAGTTTCGTTGGGACCGCAATGACGAACTCTAGCTACATGCAAATTTTCATGATTTTTAGGCGTCGTATGTGTTCGCAGTGATTTTTAGAAGACTAGAACGAATATAAAATTAATAAAAGAAAATATCTTAACTCATTTTGAGGTCAAACAAGAGCCACATCATCCTGTTAACAACCACACAACATACCCACCACCGTTATAAAACCATTCTAAGCCGCCACATTCATTCAACAGAAAAAAACACAAAACGCAAAGAAATAAATTCAAAATCAAACTATAGAAAATTCCTAAAATCCTATTACACACATACATGGATTCGGCAACACAAAAACTTCATTTCCGTGTGAGTTTTTCGCAGCTCGACGTCATTTTGGCAAGGGTGCGATTTTACAGTAAGACCTAGGGTTGGTAATCGAGAGAGATTCAAGCTTTAAAACCCGAATTCGAGTTGAGCTTTGGTATTGTGGGGTTGTATAGAGTTTCCAGGAAGATTCTGGTGAGGTTCGAAGTTTAAAGGTGTCGCCATTTCACTGTAGGCAGCGAATTGATGCGACAGGTCGCGAGAGATTTTGGGGATCGAGTTTAAGTGGGAGTACGTGAGGGTGTAGAGGAGGTGTAGACAAGTACGATGGTGGTTTTAGCTTGATAGTCGGTGAAGGATTTGTGGAAACAGGGATTGATTTTGGGTCCTGGAATGTCTTTCGAAGAGCAGGAGTTCGATACCAGGATAAACAAAGAAGAAGGAAAAGGGATATGGAGCGGGCCTTGGTTTTTAAGGGAGGTGTTGGGCCAGTATATGCTAAATGGGCCGAAAGGAGATAAAGGAAAAGGTTAAGGCCCGATGTGAATTAAATTGGTTTTGTTTTTATTTAATTCAATATTATATGTTAACTTGAATAATGTATAACCGTATCATACAATATCAGAACTTGACGAAACCGGATCCGACAGGATCGTATGGACGGACACTACCCAATGGAACTGACGGGGAGTGGATTGGAGCTAGTTTGAAATTACGGCGAATTAAACTGTTTGGTTCAAATCAAACAACAGTTTATCGTTCTTTAACGATGAACTGCAAATGTGAGTAAATCTCACTAACTTTGTTCAGTTTATATTTGTATAAACTGTACTTTATTTTTAATGATTGATTGCTGTGTATTGATTGTTAAATTGGACTGTTAAATTGGACTGTTAAATATATTTGATTGAAAACGTAGATATAGTTATATATAGAAAACCGTCAATCAAATATGGATTCTGATTATCAGTATATTTCATGTTGGGATGAAATTGATGTATATTATACTGTGTAACATCTGTGGATGCAGGGAAATAGGTTGGGGGAATCCAACTGGATTCCTCAACAGTTATTTTACTGTGATTTATATATTGTGATATATAATCTGTTGGCGATTATATGTGGTTGAACGATATTGAACATCGTGATTTGATATGATTGAATACCATAACATATCGAAATGTTGATAAGGGAATTTTCAAAGTGATATTGAAAATAGCATATTTATAAAGTGGAATATTTATAAATAAGGAATATTTATAAATTGGGATATTTATAAATAGGAGATATTTTAAAAAGGAAATAAATTCAAAGCATTTCTTTTTGAATGGAAAGGCCTGTGTTGCGAGTTTGGGGATTTTCCCGATGCTCCCGATACAAAGAAGGTTATGGCGAATTTTCCCGGGAATTTAAGGAGTTAGAATATTTCAAGAATAAATTTGAAAAGGTAATATTTGTAAACCATTTACAAATAGAATTGGAAAGGAAACATTTTAAAAAGGGAAATCATTTTTAAAGGGTAGAACCGTTATTTAAAAGTAAATCTTTTCCAATGAATAAAACGTTGTTAAAAAAAGGAGATCTTTATAAAGTGAATAAAGAAATCGAATATGGTATTCAAAGTTAGTTAATCGAATATGTTATTCAAAGTTAGTTAATCGAATATGGTATTCAAAGTTAGTTAATCGAATATGGTATTCAAAGTTAGTTAATCGAATATAGACCTTCGAAAGGAGAAATCGAATATGGTATTCGAAGTTAGTTGATCGAATATGGTATTCGAAGTTAGTAAATCGAATATGGTATTCGAAGTTAGTTAATCGAATATAGACATTCGAAAGGAGAAATCGAATATGGTATTCGAAGTTAGTTGATCGAATATGGTATTCGAAGTTAGTAAATCGAATATGGTATTCGAAGTTAGTTAATCGAATATAGACATTCGAAAGGAGAAATCGAATATGGTATTCGAAGTTAGTTGATCGAATATGGTATTCGAAGTTAGTAAATCGAATATGGTATTCGAAGTTAGTTAATCGAATATAGACATTCGAAAGGAGAAATCGAATATGGTATTCGAAGTTAGTTAATCGAATGTGGTATTCAAAGTTAGTTAATCGAATATGGTATTCGAAGTTAGTTAATCGAATATGTTATTCGAAAGGGGTTAGTCGAGTCGAGTTAGTCAAATAGAGTTAATCAGTTAGAATTAATCGATTTGAGTTAACCAGTTAGAGTTAATCAGTTAGAATTAATCGGTTAGAGTAATCAGTTAGAGTTAACCAATTAGAGTAATCAGTTAGAGTTAACCAATTAGAGTAATCATTTAGAGTTAAACCAATAGAGTTAATCAGTTAGAGTTAATCCAAATAATATGCCATTTAGCACGACTGCTAGCGTAATTCGCAGGGCTGCAAATAGCCTAAGGCGGTCGGATGTTTCCTGAGGGAATCAGGCGTAACCATTGTGATCGCTGCGATCTAGAGTCAAGCGAATGGAGTTAAATAGAGTTGTCGAATAGTAGTTGTTCGAATGGAGTTAAATAGAGTTAGTCGAATATAGTTTATTCGAATAGAGTTGAATAGAGTTAATCGAATAGTAGTTATCCGAATAGAGTTAAATCGAATATTAGTAATTCGATAGGAGTAAATCAAGTTGAGTTAAATAAACCAAGTTAGTCGAGCCTAGTTAATTGAATCGAATTGGTTGGACCAAGTAAGTTAAGTTAGTCGAGTTAAGTTCATCGAGTTAAATAAATCGATGTTAGTTTCATCGAAGGGAGTTATCGATGTTAGTTTCATCGAAAGGAGTTATCGATGTTAGTTTCATCGAAGGGAGTTATCGATTTTAGTTTAATCGAAGTGAGATTTTCAAATATGAGATATTTGAAAAGGAAGAGTTATCGAATACTAGTATTCGAAGAGAGATTATCGAATATCGTTTATTCGAGAAGGAGTTAATCGAATATAGATTATTCGAAGAAGAGTTAATCAAATAGAGATTTCTCGAAGAGAGTTAATCAGCAAATTCGATTATATCGAATTCGGGAAAGTACTTATACTTTCCAGTGTTTAAATAGAGTTTTATTCATTTATAAATAAATAAGTGTTAGGTTAATTATTCACTAATAAGAATAGAAGTTATAATTAAAGTTAGATAATTCGAAAGTAGGGATTATAACGTTATCGTTATAACCAATGTTTTAAATATAGAAGTGGATTAGTAAAATTGAATCCGAGAAAGGCGTAAAGAAGTTGTTAAAGATTAAAAGATAAACTTTGACCATTTCAAAGTTATAACGTTGTTCAGTTAAGGTCTGAGAGGTAATTATACCCCAACTTGAGTGACTTCCTTCTTAACTAAGAAATGGTAAGGTTTGATCGTAAAGGAGTGTTGGAAATGTTTTCCAAACGAGAATCAGAAATGTTTTCTGATAAAAGAAAAATAAGAATTTAGAATATAGGGAAATAGGAGATAAGTAAATAAATGAACTAAAGGGATTTATGTTAAATGATGTTTGTTCGATATAATTTCCATTTGGAAATAATATCGTTGTTTGCACACTTGTTTTTCTTTGATAGTTAACTCACCGACTATCGAAGTTTTGACCATTTTAACGTTGTTAATATGGAGAGACCGGTTGGATTATTATCCATAGAACCACTCTGTATTGGCATAAGCGTCGCGAATCATATATGCCAAAGATAATTGAAGACGGAGTAAAATGCAAGGGCTATCCTGTTTACAGAATAGTGCCTTCGGTTTGTCCAGTCCCAGGACAACTTGTATGGATGAAGGTTTGACAGAGTATATCCAATGGATCACGTAAGTTGATCTGTTCAAACGTATTCACGTTTGGTGGCGGAGGAATTCGTTTCTCTTAGCTGTATACCCGTGTTATTTTTGGATAAGTCAATTTGTGATTTGGCGGGTATGACGATGTGACATTTCTAAGTGAATGAAGATGGATGTCTGACATAGTATTTCCAGACGATCACGTACATTGATTTCTTCAACTATACCAAGAGTGCAAGCGGAGAAGGAAACTTCTTTTAGCTGACACGTAATGTACTGTTGTAGACGTCAATTAGTGATTCTGATGGATTTGACAATGTAGCATTCGAAGTGAATCTAATGTAATGATAAAGCGTACCTTCTAGCCTCATCAACCGGTAAATGACAGAAATCGGGCAGGCAACATGGCTAAGTCGGTCGCACCGAAGTAGGGTGTATAATCACCTATCTAGTGAATATTCATTTGTTTCTTTAATCTATCAATGCTGTCCCATATAAATATACGGGAACGGTTGCTGATCCCAACCGTTGGTGATGTACATTCGATACACTCAAGCGAAATGAGTGGTCGGTCATGTGTGGCTGAGTTGCAAGATGTTCTTGTTGAACTCCAGTGTATCGTTCCTAGAGTACACTGATCGGAAGGTGATTCCATACCTTGTCATGGTTGGAAATCCATTATCCAATACGTGCTTGCGATTTTGATTGTATACTATATATGTAGAACGTGAGATGAAAGCGTTTCTGCTAGTTGATATCTATTTGTACATAGACATTATTATAATATCAAAAGGTTTTTGATATAAGGATATTTTGTATTCTCATAAGGGAAAAACCCGTTCCGTTCTGCGGCGTGGTCTTATGAGATATCGTTTACTTGTTCATATACCTGTTTAAACTGTTTTACTCATACCAGTCCCATGATTGACCCGGAGTTTATTTGTTTTGTTTTCCCTAAACTCTTGGGTGCCTAATTTTGTACGGGCAGTCAAGTAGTCAGGAATTTACAGATATACTGGAAGAGCGTGGAGCAGGAGGCTTCAAGATCATATAGCTATAGTTATTTCCGCTGTATTGTAAGTGCTGTACTCTGATAAGTGCTATTGTATACATAACTGTTATATTTCAAAGTTATGTTATCTATTATATGTTATTCGTTCCGCTGTGAGGTTCGTGTTACTCTGATGTTGTGTTCTTCTTCTTCTTCTATTCTAAGTTTCTATCTTATCTATTCTCACCTTCTAATTTCTTTCATTAATTACCGGGATTTTTCGATGTTTTGGTTATCGACGTCGAGCTTACGTCGATAACCAAAGTCGCTCAAAATCCGGGTCGTTACAGTTGGTATCAGAGCTTAAGTTAAGAATTACCTTGGCTCTGTGGCGTGACTCGGTAGAGATAGGGTTAGTAATACCCTAGATTGAGTTTGAATGTATATATATGAGTGCGTATTTGTATTTGATATAAAAATGGTTTTATATTGTGGAGATTCATTGGCTGAGTTGTTTATGAGTTCTGATCGATCAGTTTGATCCACTGTATCGGTAGGAGTTTATAAACACTCGAATACGATGGGTCGACACAGTATATTTTGAAAAGAGGGTAAATGAAATAATTTTACCCGAAGTATGTATATTGGAAATATTATAATGTGTTGGTAGTTATTATAATCGAGTAAGATTATAAAAATGAAACAGTTATGAAAATAACCAACCAAATTTCGTATAAGTAATACGAAGTGAATTAAATCTGAAATGAAAGTCAGAATTGAAATTAAAAACTGGAAATTCAGATAAGTGTTTGTAATTGAATCTGGATTAGATATAGGTGAATTTTAAAATCCTGGGAGGTTTTAAATTTGTTTTAATAAGGATATTTTAAACTGACTCAAGATGGAAGTGTTTAAGTTTGAGTTTTGAAAAAGAATATAGTATTGAACTCACTTTGATCGCTGGAAAATAATTCTGATGATGGTGTACACATCATCAGTGTGATTTTCGAGTTGTAAGTGACGGATTACTACCTAAGATTTTATTTTCAAATCTGTTTTGCGAAAACAAGTTTTTGAGAATTCAAATGTTTTGAATTGGTATTATGATTTCAAATTGACTTGAAATAAAAGGCCAGGAATTTAAATTCTAGAATTTAACTTTAACTTGTTAAGTTAAGTGAAAACTGGGGTGATAAGTGAATAATCTGAAATGGGATTAAGTTGATGAGTTAAGAATTTGAAATTTAGCTGTACTTAGAATTTGAAAATCAAGAATGAAACTTGAGATTGATAATTGGATTCGACTTGAGAATAAGCGAATGATTTGGTTTGACGATATAAAAGTGATTGAGTTTATTGGGATGACATTTGTATATGCCGAGTTGATAACAGATGGTAGGGATATAAGGATATGCCCAACAAAAAGGTACAAGTTTATATTTTATATGAGTTTGGAATTTATGAGCCGAATTGGCAAGCCGTTTGGCGTTTTGTTTTTCTTTTGGGTTGAAGAAGGCCCAGAGAGGCGAGTTGGAGTTTGAGCTATTGACCAGTACAAAGGAGGTGCTGGCGAAATTTTTCGAAAATTAAAAGTGTTAGAAAATTTTCAGAATTTTTGAAAATTTTAGTTAGTCGGAAGGAATTAATATTGAAATCGATAATTGTTGGTTCAGTTAAAATCAGAAAGAAGGGGTAAGAAAATCTTAGGAATTCCAATAGATAGGGTCGTCCACTACCTTAGCAATTTCGAGGACGAAATTATTTTAAGTGGGGAAGAATGTAATGACCCGCATTTTTAGAGATATATAATTAATTTATTTAATTATATAAGTGGTGATTTAGAGAAGTTAATGATCGTTTAATTAAATAATATTGAATATTTAATTAATAATTATAATATAATAATATATTATAATGTCGAAATAGTCAGAAATAACTGAATTCACAATACAGTGTGGATTGGATTATATATAAGGTATAATTCAGTTTGGAATTGAATTTGAATAATGAATATATTATATAAACGACAGTTTGAACGTATAATTATATTATAATTAAAACCGAGCTTGAAATGGCGCTGCAATTCGTTAATTGGCGATTCAAACTTCAACTGAATATACAGGGACCGTTTGAAGTCGGATTTCTGTGAAACAAGAAACGTGTGGAGCTGGTGGAGTATATCTTTCTAGTGGAAGAGAGAAATCGGGATTTCGTCATGTACATTTTGATTTATGTCCAAATCAAATTTTAGAAAAGTCGCTGTGGAATTCCTTTATATTTTGCGACGCTTTATATACGTTATAAATCGATTTTTCGATACGAACTGAATATCGAACAAATCGGAATTTCTGAAAATCAAGTCATAAATTCTGGCAGGATATTCTGAAGCCGTACGACATCATCTGTGGATATATACGAGAATATTAATTTATTTATATTAAATTTAATAATATTTAAATATATTTATATATTTAAACGGTCAGTTCAACGCTTGAAAAATAGCCAGTTTTTCATATCACCTCCGTTTTCGACGAAACCAGTTTTGTTGGATCCGCAATGTCAAATAGTTGTTAGATTCCAAGTTTTGTGATTTTTAGAGTCAGTGTGTGACCGTAGGGATTTTTAGAGTGGAAAATAGTCAGTATTTCGATAGTTAAAAATACGCTGTGTGAGCATAAGAAGTCGGAATTCGACGAAACCAGTTTCGTTGGGACCGTAATGACGAACTCTAACTACATGCAAATTTTCATGATTTTTAGGCGTCGTATGTGTTCGCAGTGATTTTTAGAAGACTAGAACGAATATAAAATTAATAAAAGAAAATATCTTAACTCATTTTGAGGTCAAACAAGAGCCACATCATCCTGTTAACAACCACACAACATACCCACCACCGTTATAAAACCATTCTAAGCCGCCACATTCATTCAACAGAAAAAAAACACAAAACGCAAAGAAATAAATTCAAAATCAAACTATAGAAAATTCCTAAAATCCTATTACACACATACATGGATTCGGCAACACAAAAACTTCATTTCTGTGTGAGTTTTTCGCAGCTCGACGTCATTTTGGCAAGGGTGCGGTTTTACAGTAAGACCTAGGGTTGGTAGTCGAGAGAGATTCAAGTTTAAAACCCGAATTCGAGTTGAGCTTTGGTATTGTGGGGTTGTATAGAGTTTCCAGGAAGATTCTGGTGAGGTTCGAAGTTTAAAGGTGTCGCCATTTCACTGTAGGCGGCGAATTGAAGCTCCAGGTCGCGAGAGATTTTGGGGATCGAGTTTAAGGGGGAGTACGTGAGGGTGTAGAGGAGGTGTAGACAAGTACAATGGTGGTTTTAGCTTGATAGTCGGTGAAGGATTTGTGGAAACAGGGATTGATTTTGGGTCTTGGAATGTCTTTCGAAGAGCAGGAGTTCGATACCAGGATAAACAAAGAAGAAGGAAAAGGGATATGGAGCGGGCCTTGGTTTTTAAGGGAGGTGTTGGGCCAGTATATGCTAAATGGGCCGAAAGGAGATAAAGGAAAAGGTTAAGGCCCGATGTGAATTAAATTGGTTTTGTTTTTATTTAATTCAATATTATATGTTAACTTGAATAATGTATAACCGTATCATACAATATCAGAACTTGATGAAACCGGATCCGACAGGATCGTATGGACGGACACTACCCAATGGAACTGACGGGGAGTGGATTGGAGCTAGTTTGAAATTACGGCGAATTAAACTGTTTGATTCAAATCAAACAACAGTTTATCGTTCTTTAACGATGAACTGCAAATGTGAGTAAATCTCACTAAATTTGTTCAGTTTATATTTGTATAAACTGTACTTTATTTTTAATGATTGATTGCTGTGTATTGATTGTTAAATTGGACTGTTAAATAGATTTGATTGAAAACGTAGATATAGTTATATATAGAAAACCGTCAATCAAATATGGATTCTGATTATCAGTATATTTCATGTTGGGATGAAATTGATGTATATTATACTGTGTAACATCTGTGGATGCAGGGAAACAGGTTGGAGGAATCCAACTGGATTCCTCAACAGTTATTTTACTGTGATTTATATATTATGATATATAATGTGATATATAATCTGTTTGCGATTATATGTGGTTGAACGATATTGAACATCGTGATTTGATATGATTGAATACCATAACATATCGAAATGTTGATAAGGGAATTTTCAAAGTGATATTGAAAATAGCATATTTATAAAGTGGAATATTTATAAATAAGGAATATTTATAAATTGGGATATTTATAAATAGGAGATATTTTAAAAAGGAAATAAATTCAAAGCATTTCTTTTTGAATGGAAAGGCCTGTGTGGCGAGTTTGGGGATTTTCCCGATGCTCCCGATACAAAGGAGGTTATGGCGAATTTTCCTGGGAATTTAAGGAGTTAGAATATTTCAAGAATAAATTTGAAAAGGTAGTATTTGTAAACCATTTACAAATAGAATTGGAAAGGAAACATTTTAAAAAGGGAAATCATTTTTAAAGGGTAGAACCGTTATTTAAAAGTAAATCTTTTCCAATGAATAAAACGTTGTTAAAAAAAGGAAATCTTTATAAAGTGAATAAAGAAATCGAATATGGTATTCAAAGTTAGTTAATCGAATATGGTATTCAAAGTTAGTTAATCGAATATGGTATTCAAAGTTAGTTAATCGAATATAGACATTC
Source organism: Allium sativum (assembly GCA_030737875.1). Taxonomy (NCBI): domain Eukaryota; kingdom Viridiplantae; phylum Streptophyta; class Magnoliopsida; order Asparagales; family Amaryllidaceae; genus Allium; species Allium sativum. The sequence goes on along the minus strand of CM060926.1, from coordinate 602,101,869 downwards.
GAAAGGAGAAATCGAATACGGTATTCGAAGTTAGTTGATCGAATATGGTATTCGAAGTTAGTAAATCGAATATGGTATTCGAAGTTAGTTAATCGAATATAGACATTCGAAAGGAGAAATCGAATATGGTATTCGAAGTTAGTTAATCGAATATAGACATTCGAAAGGAGAAATCGAATATGGTATTCGAAGTTAGTTGATCGAATATGGTATTCGAAGTTAGTAAATCGAATATGGTATTCGAAGTTAGTTAATCGAATATAGACATTCGAAAGGTGAAATCGAATATGTTATTCGAAGTTAGTTGATAATATATGGTATTCGAAGTTAGTAAATCGAATATGGTATTCGAAGTTAGTTAATCGAATATAGACATTCGAAAGGAGAAATCGAATATGGTATTCGAAGTTAGTTAATCGAATATGGTATTCAAAGTTAGTTAATCAAATATGGTATTCGAAGTTAATTAATCGAATATGTTATTCGAAAGGGGTTAGTCGAGTCGAGTTAGTCAAATAGAGTTAATCAGTTAGAATTAATCGATTTGAGTTAACCAGTTAGAGTTAATCAGTTAGAATTAATCGGTTAGAGTAATCAGTTAGAGTTAACCAATTAGAGTAATCAGTTAGAGTTAACCAATTAGAGTAATCAGTTAGAGTTAAACCAATAGAGTTAATCAGTTAGAGTTAATCCAAATAATATGCCATTTAGCACGACTGCTAGCGTAATTCTCAGGGCTGCAAATAGCCTAAGGCGGTCGGATGTTTCCTGGGGGAATCAGGCGTAACCATTGTGATCGCTGCGATCTAGAGTCAAGCGAATGGAGTTAAATAGAGTTGTCGAATAGTAGTTGTTCGAATGGAGTTAAATAGAGTTAGTCGAATATAGTTTATTCGAATAGAGTTGAATAGAGTTAATCGAATAGTAGTTATCCGAATAGAGTTAAATCGAATATTAGTTATTCGATGGAGTAAATCAAGTTGAGTTAAATAAACCAAGTTAGTCGAGCCTAGTTAATTGAATCGAATTGGTCGGACCAAGTAAGTTAAGTTAGTCGAGTTAAGTTCGTCGAGTTAAATAAATCGATGTTAGTTTCATCGAAGGGAGTTATCGATGTTAGTTTCATCGAAAGGAGTTATCGATGTTAGTTTCATCGAAGGGAGTTATCGATTTTAGTTTAATCGAAGTGAGATTTTCAAATATGAGATATTTGAAAAGGAAGAGTTATCGAATACTAGTTATTCGAAGAGAGATTATCGAATATCGTTTATTCGAGAAGGAGTTAATCGAATATAGGTTATTCGAAGAAGAGTTAATCAAATAGAGATTTCTCGAAGAGAGTTAATCGGCAAATTCGATTATATCGAATTCGGGAAAGTACTTATACTTTCCAGTGTTTAAATAGAGTTTTATTCATTTATAAATAAATAAGTGTTAGGTTAATTATTCACTAATAAGAATAGAAGTTATAATTAAAGTTAGATAATTCGAAAGTAGGGATTATAACGTTATCGTTATAACCAATGTTTTAAATATAGAAGTGGATTAGTAAAATTGAATCCGAGAAAGGCGTAAAGAAGTTGTTAAAGATTAAAAGATAAACTTTGACCATTTCAAAGTTATAACGTTGTTCAGTTAAGGTCTGAGAGGTAATTATACCCCAACTTGAGTGACTTCCTTCTTAACTAAGAAATGGTAAGGTTTGATCGTAAAGGAGTGTTGGAAATGTTTTCCAAACGAGAATCAGAAATGTTTTCTGATAAAAGAAAAATAAGAATTTAGAATATAGGGAAATAGGAGATAAGTAAATAAATGAACTAAAGGGATTTATGTTAAATGATGTTTGTTCGATATAATTTCCATTTGGAAATAATATCATTGTTTGCACACTTGTTTTTCTTTGATAGTTAACTCACCGACTATCGAAGTTTTGACCATTTTAACGTTGTTAATATGGAGAGACCGGTTGGATTATTATCCATAGAACCACTCTGTATTGGCATAAGCGTCGCGAATCATATATGCCAAAGATAATTGAAGACGGAGTAAAATGCAAGGGCTATCCTGTTTACAGAATAGTGCCTTCGGTTTGTCCAGTCCCAGGACAACTTGTATGGACGAAGGTTTGACAGAGTATATCCAATGGATCGCGTAAGTTGATCTCTTCAAACGTATTCACGTTTGGTGGCGGAGGAATTCGTTTCTCTTAGCTGTATACCCGTGTTATTTTTGGATAAGTCAATTTGTGATTTGGCGGGTATGACGATGTGACATTTCTAAGTGAATGAAGATGGATGTCTGACATAGTATTTCCAGACGATCACGTACATTGATTTCTTCAACTATACCAAGAGTGCAAGCGGAGAAGGAAACTTCTTTTAGCTGACACGTAATGTACTGTTGTAGACGTCAATTAGTGATTCTGATGGATTTGACAATGTAGCATTCGAAGTGAATCTGATGTAATGATAAAGAGTAGCTTCTAGCCTCATCAACCGGTAAATGTCAGAAATCGGGCAGGCAGCATGGCTAAGTCGGTCGCACCGAAGTAGGGTGTATAATCACCTATCTAGTGAATATTCATTTGTTTCTTTAATCTATCAATGCTGTCCCATATATATATATATACGGGAACGGTTGCTGATCCCAACCGTTGGTGATGTACATTCGATACACTCAAGCGAAATGAGTGGTCGGTCATGTGTGGCTGAGTTGTAAGATGTTCTTGTTGAACTCCAGTGTATCGTTCCTAGAGTACACTGATCGGAAGGTGATTCCATACCTTGTCATGGTTGGAAATCCATTATCCAATACGTGCTTGCGATTTTGATTGTATACTATATATGTAGAACGTGAGATGAAAGCGTTTCCGCTAGTTGATATCTATTTGTACATAGACATTATTGTAATATCAAAAGGTTTTTGATATAAGGATATTTTGGATTCTCATAAGGGAAAAACCCGTTCCGTTCTGCGGCGTGGTCTTATGAGATATCGTTTACTTGTTCATATACCTGTTTAAACTGTTTTAATCATACCAGTCCCATGACTGACCCGGAGTTTATTTGTTTTGTTTTCCCTAAACTCTTGGGTGCCTAATTTTGTACGGGCAGTCAAGTAGTCAGGAATTTACAGATATACAAGAAGAGCGTGTAGCAGGAGGCTTCAAGATCATATAGCTATAGTTATTTCCGCTGTGTTGTAAGTGTTGTACTCTGATAAGTGCTATTGTATACATAACTGTTATATTTCAAAGTTATGTTATCTATTATATGTTATTCGTTCCGCTGTGAGGTTCGTGTTACTCTGATGTTGTGTTCTTCTTCTTCTTCTATTCTAAGTTTCTATCTTATCTATTCTCACCTTCTAATTTCTTTCATTAATTACCGGGATTTTTCGATGTTTTGGTTATCGACGTCGAGCTTACGTCGATAACCAAAGTCGCTCAAAATCCGGGTCGTTACAGGATTCCAGATAGATTCTTTGTGTGTTTGGTCATGCCTTTTGGGACTACCAATGCACCCACGTACTTTTTTGATTTGATGAGTAGGGTGTTTAGGGAGTGAGTGAGTAAGTTTATAGTTGTTTTTTTGTACAATATTCTAGTTTTCTCAAGGAATGAGGAAGAGCATGTCATACATTTAGGAGAAGTTCTCCACACTTTTTGATTGCATCATCTTAAGGCTCAGTTTTCTAAGTGTCATTTCTGACTGAAGGAGGTAAGGTTTCTTAGACATGTTGTCTCCAAGGATGGAATAGAGGTGGACCCCACTAAAGTTGTCGTGGTTCAGGATTAGAAACACCTAAGAATGAGACAGAGGTTATGAGTTTCTTGGGGTTGACGGGTTACAACAGGAAGTTCATTAAGGACTTTGCACAGATCTCAACTCTGCTCGTCCATCTGACGAAGAAGAATTTGGTTTTTGCATGGAGTATTGATTGAGAGGACGCGTTCCGAAGATTAAAGAAGGCTCTTACATCGGCTCTAGTTCTGACTCTTCCTGATGGTTCCAAGATGTTCACCATTTACACTATGCTTGCGGCATGGGATTAGGTGTTGGGTTGATGCACGAAGGTAGGGTAGTCTACTACGGGAAACGACAATTGAGGGTTCATAAGAAGAACTACCCACCCATGATTTAGAGTTGGCAACAATAGTGTTTGCAATCAAGTCTTGGCAATGCTTCTTAGTGAGAGGTTCGAGCTTTACACAGATCACAAGTCACTCAAATTTTTGTTCTAGTGGAAAGATCTCAAATTACGACAGCAACTTTGGATGGAGTTTTTTGCATCCTATGATTTTGAGATAGCTTATACCGCATGCAAGGGGAATGTGGTTGCGGACGCCTTGAGTTGGCAGAGGATGACCTTTAGTCCTCTATTCGTGGAACAACTGAGCTTGAAATTTATCTCAACATTTGATTTGAACTATCTACATATCTTACACCCGGTTAGTTGGCATCGTTGGATGTGCGACCTGCTCTTTTGGAGCGCATTGGATCCACTCAACGAGGATGATCAATTAGTGGGTATCTTGGATAGACTTAATAGAGGAGAGACCTCTAGTCACCTAGCTGGATATTCTATGGATGAGATAGGGTGGATACGTCGAGATGGGAGATTGTGTGTTCCCATAGTTGGAGACTTGTTGAGATCAGTTCTTGAGGATCTCATCACTCTAGGATAACTATCCATCCGGGCGATGAAAAAAGTACCATGACATGAAGAGAGTTTTTCATTGGACTAGTATGAAGAATGGCGTTGCAGAGTTTGTGGCCCGATGTTTGACTTGCTAGCAAGTAAAGGATGAATAGAGGAAACCTGGCAGATTGCTTCAGCCCTTAGATATTCCACAATGGAAGTGGGAGAGCATCTCTATTGATTTCATTGATGGTTTTCCCATATCGAGGAAGGGCAACACCAATATATAGGTTATAGTTGACAGATTGACTAAGAGCGCTCACTTTATCCCAGTCAAGATTAAGAGGATGACAACTTGGTTAACATCGATATACCTTAGAGAGATTGCTCAACTTCATGTGGTACCTTCCAGTATTGTTAGTGACTATGACCCCATCTTTACGAGTGAGTTTTGGAGGAGCTTATAGGAGGCACTAGAGACACAGTTACGACTTAGCACTGCCTATCACCCTCAGACCTATGGACAGACTAAGAGGGTGAATAGGGTTCTCGAGGATTTATTGATACTATGTATCCTAGACTTCAGAGGGACTTGCTAGGAGCAACTCCCATTAGTTGAGTTCGCCTACAATAACAGTTATCAGATGAGTATCTGTATGGCTCCCTTCGAGGCACTTTATGGAAGGCCCTGCAAATCACCTACATGTTGGTGGGATTCTACGGACAGACTTCTACATGGGCCTGAGATGGTTAGAGAAACTTTTAAGAAGATAGACTTTATTCGCAGACGAATGAAAGCAACTCAAGACAGGAAGAAGTCATATGCAGATCAGAGGAGAATTGACTTAGAATTCGAGGTAGGAGATATGGTCTTTATCAAGCTGTCACCTTTGAGGAATGTTGTTCGCTTTGGTTTGGTAGGGAAGTTGGTGCCAAGATTTGCAGGGCCATTCCCTATAGTTGAGAGGATAGGTCAGATGGCCTACAGAGTTAGACTACCAGAGAGACTGGTGGGAGTTCATGACATGTTCCATGTTTCCCACTTAAGGAAGTGTCTATATGATTCCGCGAAGGTAGTAGAGCCAAGTACCCTTAAGGATGTAGAGATAGAGAATGAGGCATTAGTTAGGAAAGTTCCTAACCATATACTTGGATCCGAAGTTAAGAAGTTATGCAACAAGGAGATCAAGCTAGTGAAGGTGCAATAGGGAGAAGATCGTGACGATGCGACATGGGACCCAAAGATAAGATTCGCGTTTCTTACCCTTTTCTCTTTAAGAGTACGTTCTTAATCCCTTTCTAAGATTTTGAATTCGAATCTGTTTTTTCTATCGTTTGAATCTGTTCTTAGGTAGAAACCTATGGTTGAAAACATGTGTTTAAGACATGTTATGTTTGCTGGTTGCAAGTGGATGCAAGTGTATGCTGGTGGATGAAGTGGATGCATATACCCATGCATTAGGCACTAGACTAAGGATCGGCTAAACAAGAGTACTTTCATACTGCATATGTGTAACACCCTACATTTTTAATATAATTAAAAATGTACAAATATGTATATATGCATAGATAGGTAAATAATGGTGATGTATAATGAAAAATTAATTCATACATCGAAGACTAAGGAAATTAATGCGATAACAATGTGTGTAATCGAAGAAATGAGAAAATAAAAATATTTAATTTAAATATTAGGAATTAAGTAAAACGCACATCACCATTGCGTCCTTCTCGGAATTCTGGTCGAGATAGACACCTGGTTTGCGTAAAACGGACATCATATGAAGAAGTTATTAAGCCTATAAGTCTGTATACACACAAGAGAAATATATATATATATATGTATGTATATATATATATATATATATATATATATACAAACAAATTAAAATATAAAATAAAGAATAAAATAAGGATTGCATGTAATAAATACATGCACTGAAAAAAAGTATTGCATGCATTAAAAGAAAGAAAGGATCAGTTGCATGCAAAGTAAATATGTTGCATGCACTGATTTGCAAACATAATGCATAAACATTAAAAGAAAAAGATTCATGCAATGGTTTAATTTAAGTATTGTAACTAACATGAAAAAGAGAAGTAAGGAGAAAAGAATAATTATCATTGTTCTAAGACTTATTAACAAAAGACTTCATAGCTCATTTGGTTAAGAATTTGGATTTGTAACATGGAGGTCGGGGGTTCGAACCCCGGCGGCAGCATAATCTTTATCTTTGTTTTAGAGAGGGCCAACTGAACATGCAAATATATGTATGTATACAAATTCAAAATTTGAAAGGATAAGAACGTACATATAAGGAAATAAAGAAAATATATGTATATATATAAGAATATATATATATATATATATATATGCATAAATATAAGTATACAAAAGATAAAATTCAAGATAAGGCTACAATCAATGAAATATGGCAAGAATCAAATAACGGTGCAACATCGTTGAATTTTGAAAATAAAACGAAAATTGTGCGTATATATATACACGTAAAATGGTCAGTAGAGTAATTGTATACATATAAGAATATTTCGTGTGAATAAAACAGTTAAATAAATTCCAGAAATCCAAAAGTTCAAAAATCAAATTTCTATGCCAAAACAATTCAAACATTCGAAATTCGAATTTCTGCGCCAAAACAGCTTACGGGACCCAATGCTGACTCAGCGCTGCGTGTACGATAAGATTTGGCTAGATTCATCTGCGAACCTGGACTATTTTCTTAACTGGGTTCAATGCTGACTCAGCGCTGCGTGTACGACAAGGTCTTGAGCACCTATATAAACACCCAAAAGGCTATAGTTTTCTCTACACATCTTCATTATGCCTGTACTCTCCCCTAATTCATATCAAAATAAATCAAAGACGGGGTTATGCTGCTCAAGTTCTTCATTAGAATTCAAGTAGAGAATCAAAAGCTAATTCAACCACTTCAACAACTATTTTCTAAGAATCAAATCTAAATTATAGGATCAATAATCTACGTCAAGGGATAACTTTTCAGTTTCAGAAATCAGATCCCAGAATTAAAGATCCGTTCTTAAATCAGTGAGTGGGACTACAATATACTTCATGCATAATAGTATTATTATCATTCGTCATCCCTCAGTTAAAATTCATGTTGCAATTAAAAATAATCTTTGTATGCTTAATCTATTCCTCTTCCCTATTCTTCCTTTTTATTTTTGAAACTTTGGCTACCTTCGAGCCAAGGTCAACAATGCGTAAATTATATTTATTTGGGAAGAGCTTGAGTTTTAATCGATGAATTAGGCAATTTGGGTAAAAAGATTATTACACGAATGGTTGTGTAAGCAAAGTAAAAATGGGTTAAGTAGAACTTGACATATGAATAAGCTTAACCAACATATGAGGAATGATAGCAACCTGTTAGGAACACATGTATGGGAAACTGGAATAATAGGTATAGCCTATTAACGGGATTATAAGCATGAACATAAATTGGGGGTTTTTGGGTAAAGCTTGAATTTGAGACTTGAAAATTGGATATGCAGTTAAGATCCTAGAAACATAATTAAAAATGGAATATGTTAGAAAAACCATGTTTTTATTTAATTATGTTACTCGATACATAACATGAAATTGACAATAGTTGCATAACTTGAACTTGAACATGCTTTTGAATTGGTAATTGACATCTGATATCTAGAATGAACATGAACGTGCTTGTAAATTTATAATTGGCCTATAACACCTAGAATAGACATGAACTGTTAATTGGCTAAACATGAAACATTGCTAACTCGAGGTTAAAATGAGTTTGCAGTGTAATCCTGCCCGGAACTGCCCGGCACATCCAGTGACCGCAAACAATAGGTTCTAATGCGAGAAGTTAGTCATAACGTGCTTGAAACCCGAGTTTAGATTGAGTTATGGTGTAATCCTGCCCGAAATCAACCGGCACATCCATTGACCGCAACAATAGGTCTAATGTGAGAGGTTGGGCATTAATAATTAATTAATGCTAATGACACATGCTAGTACGGTAAGGTTAAGTCAACATGAAACACTTGACAACACTTAACTAATTTGTCATGATATATGGGTGGGTTATGCCAACGTGAACCGCTGGATGACACTTAACCAATTTGACATGATATATGGGTGGGTTAAGACAGCATGAACTGATAAAGAACACTTAACTAATTTAGCATTGTACGTGGGTTGAATTAGATACGTGATTGGGGGTTAAGTCAACTTGGACACATGGGCAAACTTAACCAATATAAGAGTATCAAAGCAAGGAAAAGTGGGGAATGATAAGATTAAATAATAGATAAACTTATCCTATGGATAAGAAATTAATATGACTTAAGACGTAATACAAGACTCGAAGGGTGGGACGACTTATACCATGAAATAAGTTATTCTAAGCTAAAAATGTGGGAAAACACCCATATGCTATCATTTGATAAAGAGAACTTAAGTCATGCTTGAATTCATTGGTAAACCTTAGTTAAAAGTAACAAAGTAACAAAAACTAAGTATCAAATCATGGTTAAGAGAACCAAGTAATAAACTTTAGTTAAGAGACTAAGTTGTAAACCTTAGTAATGAAAACGAACGATTAAGAGAACTAAGTAGTAAACCTTAGTTAAGAGGACTAAGTAGTAAACCTTAGTTAAGAGAGCTAACGATTCAGGAAATTAAGTAGTAAACCTTAGTTAAGAAAGCAAACAATTCAGTAAACTAAGTAGTAAACCTTAGTTAAGAGAACTAAGTAGTAAACCTTAGTCAAGAAAGCCAAGTAGAACACGAGGAGGAGCGAACGTCCATCTGATCATGAAGAAGGCTCCAACGAACAGGGTTACGAAGTACACGGCTTCGAGGGGGTGAGGGTACTCTTGGTATCCTTCTATGAGGTTGCATATGATCTTCCGGGGCTCACAGAGGTTTAGGTCTGCGTTAAAAGAGCCAAGGGTATGCCTTGGTTGCAATATAAGAAACCTAAAGACTAGGATGGGTTAGCATGAGGCGGCGATATCTTGTTTAGCCCTGGGATAGCACGTCGTTGTCTACCTACCATCTTGAGCCAATCGGAATACGCAAGCGGAAAGGCGGAGAACTCCGAAAGACCATATACTTTGCTATCTAGTTATGGCTGAGGGTGACCAATAGGTTTGTGGGGGCATAGAGGGCCTGCGTACAGTTCTCATTCTTGATTTTCTTGTGTGCCTTTCATTAGTTGAGAGAGGGGTCAAGTGGGACCATAGCCACATACAGATAAAACAAACCTTAGTATCTGCATCGGCAGATAACTCAAAGCTTCTGACTGAGTTCCGTGTTTCTTGATTAGCCCTGCCACGGGACTCGGGCCGCACATATAAAGGACATTTGCAACTAGATATCTAGCACGTTTAATGACACGATTGGGACGTAAAGTCTAGGAACATGTATATAACCCTGGGTAGTGTGTCCTAGACTAGGGGCATTGTTCGATAGGTAGCATAAACCCTAGTGGCCCTAGGTAGCATAAAACCTGGTCGGATCTAGAAAGCGTTCAATAGGTAGCATAAACCCCAGTAGCCCTGGGTAGCGTAAACCCTGGTTGAATCTAGGAAGCGCTGGATAGAAAACCCTAGATTAGATCTAGGTAATAAACGATATCTAGCAAGATCAAGAGTGGTAGTCCAAACGATTTAGAGAATGGTGGCACTACAGATTTACATGATGAAGCCCGTACGACATACGGCAAGGGATTGTATATATACATGGAAAAGATTACACGAGTTGGGGGTATCTACATATATGTTGTATTAGGTTAATCTACTAGTGGGACATGAGTATAGCCTAGAGAGCTAATATCGCGAATAACCTAATAAGCAAGAAATTATAACTGAACGGTATATGTAGGATTATACAGAAGTTTATTCTAAGTCCACTCACACAGAGCTTATGTTCTGACCCCCTCCTCATTACATAATTCCAGGTTAGGTTCATGACAGAGATAGTATAAGCTTTGGATACTGGTTAGGCAGTATGTTTTATAAGGTAAAGCTATATTTAAAGTATATTATACTTTGAATTCCTTCCGTTGTAAGATGCTTACGAATTCTGACATGTTTTCATTATCTCTGTCTTTTTCTGTAGGATACCAGAGCACCCAAATCGGGTTTCGATAGATTGGGTTTATGAAAAAAATTCGGTCTGTCGGAATCCGGGTTGTTACATCTGGTATCAGAGCTTTGGTTTAGTGATCTTAGGGAGATAATGAGTGAACATATTTGTATTTTCTAAAATATAAATATATTATATATATAAACCTAAATCCATAAAGTATCCCACTAGGAATGGAAAAAGTTGGGATATGTACACTAAAGGAATGAACCTAGAAATTTTAAGACCCTTAGGTGGTTTGGTTGAAAAGTGTACAATATGATTTGGTATTGAAGAAAGAAAGTATCCCATAAGGATTAAAACTGAAATGTTGTTATTACAGAGTAGTGGGTTTAAAAGTGATACCTTATAAGTTAGAAAAAGGTTAAAATGTGGAAAATGGATTAGGAATATATATATAGTTGAGAGAATTGGTTTGGAAAGTGCCTAGCAAAGCCTAGTTGAGTTGAAAGACCCACTTTGAGTCTAACCCAATAATAAGCTTTTAAGATCTTGAATTTGTAAAAGAGTTTGTGTTGTTTTTCAAGTTTTAATCTTAAAAGTATTTTTGATGTTTAAGAAAAATATGTAAAGGACATATTCAGTGCATGTTGGGTTTTTAAAGTAAAGTGGTGTATACTTTGGTAAAACAATGATTTCTTGTTTTAAAAGAACTCTCTCATTAAAAAGTGCATAATATATAGCATATATAGGTCGCTAATTTTCATATTATAATATATGAAAGGATTTAAAAGAAAGTGTTGCGTTTTGTAAAAGAAAAATCTATTATGTTAACAATAAATTTTGATTTACGAAGAAATTTTGTTGGGCGGACAAAATAAGTTGTAGGAATAAAATAGATGTCTGCACCTTATAGCGAGTAGTTAAATTAACATTGTAATTAGAAACAATGTAAGCCCGATAGTTGTCCTTGTCTACTCTTGTTTTGTGATTTAAAAAAAAATGTTTTGCATTTTATTCTGTAACATGTTTTTATGGTTTGGCAAAAACAAGTTTTGGAGAAGAAAACAAAGTTTTAACACTATTAATTTTTGAAAGAAAAATGTAATGAAAAGAAAGGAGGCTAGACCATGTTTTAAAAAGAATGGAGTAGGTAAGGATTAGTGCCTAGAAAAGGACGAGAGAAAGTTAAAGCTATGAATTAAACAATTGGAACCAACTAGAGATTGTTTGAGTTGAGTGATTCTTTGAGTGTCAATATGATGTTGATTTCGGTCTTCGAGGTTGATATTTAGGGAGTTACTCTCTTGACAATTTACAATCAGGGAATAGCTAATATTAAACTAATGGAAAATTCCCGTAGAATGCATAAGCATTGAGAAACTAGGTTTGTTGCTTGAGAAAGAGGGAAAAGTATAGGCTAGTAATGCACAGCAAGGACTAGTAGTGACTACTAAGTAGTAAAGGGCAAGTAACTGGGTAGATCTTGTTGTGTGGACTCGCAATTGTCTGAGATGACAAAGTCCTAAGATTCTTGGCCCATAGTAGTAGCTGTGTAGGATGCTATTTGAGTTGAAAACTGGAAAAGCTCATTTGAAATAATAAACTTAAGTAATTGGATTAAGTCAAATAAGCTACGAAAAAGAAAAGCCTAAGCTAACAAGGGACAATAAATTCAGTAAGACAAGAGACAATAAATTCAGTAAGGCAACAAATGTGATAGGAAAAGAAAATGAAAATCTTAAGAAAAAGATGAATAAATATGAAACTATTCCAAGATAAGATGAAAGAGAAAGGAAAATTTTCTTATGTGGTTGTGCTTGGATAGGAAAGTAGGAAGTTTTTATAGAATAGTTATATAAAAATCCGAGTGCAATTATAAAAGGTACAGCGGAAAATGTAAATTCTTCCATTTTATATCTTTTTGTAACATAAGAAATCGAATTCAGAAAATTAGATTTTTCTAAATTTCGAATTTAATGATGGTTGGTAGGGTTTTGGATGCGACAATTGGATGAACCATGCTCTTATTCGATGAGAGTATGGGAAAACTTGGATGAAAAATATTTTGATTTTTCAAGAATATTGCATTCATATAGAACTGCAAGTATATTTAGGATGTGAGCATCATGTTTTGTAAGGTTTTTTAAAAATTGGCATACATATAGGTGGATCCAAATTAGGCGTACATACTTTACTATGATGTATCTCACTTTGCACATGTGCACAATGTTTGCAACAATTGGATGCACACTGGATGGATATTGCGAGGGATTATCTATTTTACTCTTATCGAATTTCGGGGACGAAATTCTTTAAGGGTGGAAGAATGTAACACCCCACATTTTTAATACAATTAAAAATGTACAAATATGTATATATGCATAGATAGGTAAATAATGGTGATGTAAAATGAAAAATTAATTCATATTGAAGAGTAAGGAAATTAATGCGATAACAATGTGTGTAATCGAAGAGATGAGAAAATAAAAATACTTAATTTAAATATCAAGAATTAAGTAAAATGGACATCACCATTGCATCTGTCTCGGAATTCTGGTCGAGATAGACATCTGGTTTGCGTAAAACGAACATCATATGAAGAAGTTATTAAGCCTAGAAATTTATATACGCATAAGAGAAATATATATATATATATATATATGTATATATATATATACAAACAAATTAAAATATAAAATAAAGAATAAAATAAGGATTGCATGTAATAAATACATGCACTGAAAAAAAATGTAATGCATGCATTAAAAGAAAGAAAGAATTGGTTGCATGTAATGTAAATATGTTGCATGCACTAATTTGCAAACATAATGCATTAACATTAAAAGAAAAAGATTCATGCAACGGTTTAATTTAAGTATTGTAACTAACATGAAAAAGAGAAGTAAGGAGAGAACAATAATTATCATTGTTCTAAGACTTATTAACAAAAGAATTCATAGCTCAGTTGGTTAAGACATTGGATTTGTAACATGGAGGTCGGGGATCGAACCCCAACGGCTGCATAATTTTTATCTTTGTTTTAGAGAGGGACAACTGAACATGCAAATATATGTACGTATACAAATTCAAATTTTGAAAGGATATGAACGTACATATAAGGAAATAAAGAAAATATATGTATATATACGAGAATATATATATATATATATATATATGCCAAAATATATGTATACAAAAGATAAAATTCAAGATAAGGCTACGGTCAATGAAATATGGCAAGAATCAAATAACGGTGCAACATCGTTGAATTTTGAAAATAAAACGAAAATTGTGCGTATATATACGCGTAAAATGGTCGGTAGAGTAATTGTATACATATAAGAATATTTCATGTGAATAAAATAGTTAAATAAATTCCAGAAATTCAAAAGTTCAAAAATCAAATTTCTACGCCAAAATAATTCAAACATTCGAAATTCGAATTTCTGCGCCAAAACAGCTTGCGGGACCCAAGGCTGACTCAGCGCTGCGTGTATGATAAGATTTGGCTAGATTCATCTGCGAACCTGGACTATTTTCTTAACTGGGTTCAATGCTGACTCAGCGCTGCGTGTACGATAAGGTCTTGAGCACCTATATAAACACCCAAAAGGCTATAGTTTTCTCTACACATCTTCATTATGCCTATACTCTCCCCTAATTCATATCAAAATAAATCAAAGACGGGGTTATGCTACTCAAGTTCTTCATTAGAATTCAAGTAGAGAATCAAAAGCTGACTCAGCGCTGCGTGTGCGATAAGGTCTTGAGCACCTATATAAACACCAATAAGGTTACACATCTTGTAATAACCCGTAAATTCTGAGGCAATTTAAAATTTTTATTTTGGCAATTTTAATGAATTTTGATTATTTAAAATGAATTATTTTAAATAATAGCGACGAGAAATTTATTTTGAATAGAATTCGAACATATACATTTATTTGAATCGTTGTTAGAATATAAATATTTAATTTAAATTATAAAAGGAATTGAAAATGGCACGGTAGTTCGATAATTCGATTTCAAATTTCAATTGAACATACCGGGTGCAAAGTAAACCGGATTTTAACGAAACCAAAAATATTTGAATCTAATTGAGAATATCTTTTCAAAGAATCCAAAAAATTGAAATTTCATAGCGGGGGTAAAAAGTTATGTCCAGTTGAAAATTCAGAATAACCGCTATGGAATTCTAGGCCCTTAAAAATGTGAATTTTGCAAATGACCTCGGTTTTCGACGAAACCACTTTTGTTGGATTTGTGATGTCAAATTATTGCTAGATTCCAAAATTCATAATTTTTCGAATCAATATGTGAGCGTGGTAAAGGAAAACGTGTTTTGGCAGTTTTAGTTGATTTCAATCGACCGGAAAATGACCGTTTTTCAAACAGTCTCAGAATTCGACGAAATTAGTTTTGTTAGGACCGTATCGTCAATACGAAGCTAGAAAATATTTTTCGGGAATTTTTCTAGTTAGTATGTGGCCCCGGTAAATTGGAAGGAGCGTTCAAATTAAATATATAGAGTTATATTTTGATTTTGACGAAAACTGATCGAAACGATTGAATCAGCTTACGATACCTATCCCATTGGGTTTGGAATGGGGGTAATTAGCTGTGTACGACAGGTGGTGGGTCTCGTTTTGACGTCGAAATAAAAAGATACCTTTTCGAAATTAAATTAAATAAAAAAAATTCTCCTTTCTCTCTCTCCTCCTTAACCACTCAGCCCCCCCCCTTTTGTTTACCACGATGGATCTCGGTTTTCAAATGAAATAAAAAAAAGAAGAAGAAGAAGAAGGGGTGGTGATCGACGGAGCCTCCACCGTCGCCAGTCCCGACCGCGACCCCTCCTCTCAGCGCAACGGCGCCACCTCGCACTCCATCCACCCTCGTCGAAACCCCCTCCTCGATTTGCGTGAGAACCCTCTGTAAACCCCCCCCCCAACATGAAGAACGACGTCGATTCACCCCTCCACAGCCCGAGGCCGCACCGAACCACCTTTGTAACACCCCGTAATTCTGTAACACTAAGATTCACAAATCAAGGAAGAATTAAATATTAAAATCAAAATCAAGGGAAACGGGTTGCACCATTGCGTTCGTCTCGGAATTCTGCATGAAAACGAGTTCGATTTTGCATAAATCGGAGTCCGTATGAGGAAGATATGGCCTCCGGAAGATTCAGCGAAGTTCAAATTTCAAAACAGGTCAGAAAATGTGTTCAAATTCGAAAAACAGACCCAAATTGGGCTGGGTTGGAATTTTCCCGCCCAAGGCACCCAGGTCGACTGGGTAGTAGACCTGGGTCACCCAGGTCGACTGGGTAGTCGACCTGGGGGTCGACCTCCCCGCTTTTTCCAGGTTTCTGAACCTGGTTCGTTCTGATGTATTTGGTCACGTTTTCTGCCTAGGTTCGTCTGCCTAACACTATATAAACAGCCTTAGTCTCCTTCTCCATTCACAATTCTTTTCTATCCTCATGCTACCTCTGAGAAAATATATAAATAAATAATATATAAAATAAATCAAGACGAGGAAATGCTGCTCAAGTTGTCAAGAGGAGGTTCGAATCAAGATTAAAGCTTCAGGATGAGAATCAAAGGCTAACTCAAACGATTTCGAGCAACGTCGCACGAATCATAGCATCGCCATCTTTCTATTCTAATCTAATCTCTGTAAGTCAGTTACTTCTCAGATTTGAACGTTTCTCTTTTCGTGACATGAAATTAAAGGAATAAAAGAGTATGCCAATTCTTTCTATTCGAATCAGTGCCTATCTCTTTGGACCTAATTAAGAACTGTCATGATTCGAGGACAAATAGGACCGTGACTATGAAACTATGGACCTTAAAACCATATGCCTCTTTGACTATGAACATTGCCTATGACTATGAACATTGCCTATGACTATGAGCATTGCCTATGACTGTGATTGTGACTGTAAGAATTATTTCCTTGGCTATGAACACAAGCCTATGCCTTTGACTAGGAAGCATAAACTATTGCCTATGACATAACAAGGACAACTGTGACTAAACACCTATGATTCCTGACTAGGAAAGTGTTGCTTAAGTTTTGTGACTGTGAAATTGGGTCTAAACCTGATTTTCTATTCTGTCTATTCTGTCTATTCTTGGTCTTCTTTGGTTTTAGACCTTGGGAATTTACCTATTAAGTTAGGTCTACCCATGTTCTTGAACCTATGTCTCTATTCTTGGTTTTCTTTGGTTTTAGACCTTGGGAATTTACCTATTAAGTTAGGTCTACCCATGTTCCTGAACCTACATCGTTATTCAACCCTTTTTATGTCATAAGACTTTCAGACCTATAGGCCTTCGATGTTTTAGATCAATTTCTGTGTAATTCGTTAGGTCTGTAATTGGTAAATTATCATTTTATGCCAGCTATTATGCCTATCTTGTTCATAGCATCTTTGGTTCATTCCCTATTTTCTACGAATCTAGATTTATTTATAATCTAGATTGAATTACGATTATACGAACGGTGGGAATACGATTTGGGCAAAATATGAAATTTACTAAAGCGTAATTTTTAACTTGGAAATTGGCATAAATTGGGAACATGTATTATGGGATGTTCATAGAAATGCAAATTTGATAAATTTGACATGAACTATAGGATGGGTAATTTGAATCTAGTATTGACTTGTAAATCTAGCATTTACATGAATTGTGAACTAGAATAATAAGTCTAGTTTGACTTAAACTGAAATTAGAATGTTAAATCAGAATTGGATTTGCTAAATTGGTATGATAAGTATATTGGCATAAATTGGAAATTGGCCATAATTGGGAGTAAGTCGTCAGGTTTAGCAAAATCATGGTTAGTGACAATTAATTTGGTATAGTTTACATACCAAAAAGCATAAATATGATATAGAGGGGAAAATGGGCAATAAGAATAAATGTTGACAATTTACATTAAAAGAGTAATTAGGAATAATTTACTTATAGAATTTGTCCTAAATGGGAAAATGTAAATTTAGACAAATTAAAGGTTTATTAACGACATCTCTTTTAATAATACACCAGAAAGTTCTAGGGTGACAGAGAGGATAGTGTCTAGGCTTGGGTTTGGAAAATACAAGTTTCCTGCTCTCCCTGGCTATCCCTAATTGATCTGACGGATGGGATGGTTGCTTTCAAAACTTGATTTGAAAATTAATCAAAACCCTTTGAACTTAGAAAACACGAATATGCCTAACCCGGGGTTAGACTGAGTTGCGATGTAAACCTTCCCGGAACCAACCGGCACATCCAGTATTCGCAACAATATCTGTCTAATGTGAGTGGTCGCGGCTTTAATCTATTTAATTAAAGCTATAACAAGAATGGTAGGGTTAAGATAACTAAGACACTTAACCAATTCAACAAGATAACCAAACCGATGGGTGGGGTTAGGTTCATACAGACACTTAACACAGTTAAGCTAGAATGGGAGGGTTAAGTCCATAGGAACACTTAACCAACTTAACACAGTCAAGCTAGAATGGGAGGGCTAAGTCCATAGGGACACTTAACCAAACTTATGGTAACAAGACCAGATTTGTAGGGGTTAAGTAACTAAGAAAACACTTAGCCAAATTAACATGTTAACTAGACTAGAAGGTGGGGTTAAGTAAAGTTAATACACTTAGCCAAATTAACATGTTAACTAGACTAGAGGATGGGGTTAAGTAAATACACTTAGCCAATTTGATATGTTAGCTGGGCTAGACCGTAGGGTTAAGTAAGGTTGAACACTTAACCATCAGGTTGTGATAAAGGAATAAAGTTAAGTCTAAAACATGAAGGGATAATACTTAACCATTAATACTAACATGTCAGTTAAAACAGACGGGCAAGGAACACTTAACCAATACAGGATGAATGGGTAGGGTTAAGTAATAAGAAATACTTAACCAATATAACTTGGTTTGTGGTAGGGTTAAGTCATCATGAATTACTGATAACACTTAACCAGTTTAACATGATGAATGAAGAGGGTTAAGTTGGCTTGAATTGACTAATGACACTTAACCAATCCAAATTGATGGGAAAGAGAACTAAGTAGTAAACCTTAGTTAAGAAAACAACGATTCTGGAAACTAAGTGGTAAATCTTAGTTAGTAAGACTAAGTAGTAATTCTTAGTATAACACGGGAAGGAGCGAATGTCCGTCTGAGTAAAAATGAGGCTCCAACGAATTGGGTTACGAAGCCCGAGGCTTCGAAGGGACGTGAGGGTACTCTTGGTATCCCTCTATGAGGCTGCAGATGATCCTCCTGGGCTCACAGAGGTTAAGGTCTGCATAGAAGAACTAGGGGTATGCCTTGGTTGTAATATAGGGCAACCTAAAGACTAGGATGGACCAGTGTGATTCGATGAGAAAACGGTAGCCCTGTGATAGCAACTCGTCGTCTACCATCCATCTTGAGTCAATCGAGATACGTGAAGCGGAAAGGCGGAGAACTCCAAAAGACCATATACTTGCTATCTAGTTATGGGTGAGGATGGCCATAGGATAGTGGGGGCACCGGGGGCCTGCGTATAGTTCTCATTTGTCAAGGTGTGCCTTTCATTAGTTGAGGGAGGGGTCAAGTGGGACCATAGCCACTGGAACAAAAACAAACCTTAGCATTTGCATCGGCAGATATCTGAAAGCTCCCGACCGAATTCTGTATTCCTTGATTTGCCCTGCCACAGGACTCGGGCTGCACATTACAGGACATGTGCATCTAGACAAGCGATAGCGATTCGCGATACATGCGTGGGGAAGTATAGGAACATATACCACTCTAGGTAATGTGTCCTAGATTTGGGGGCATCGTTCGACAGGTAGCATAACCCCTTGATTAGATCTAGGTAATAAATAATAAACGTATGCCTGAAGGCAATGGAAACTACAGGGATTAGGATCACATTATCGTTACTAGCTGGAACATTAGTTAGGTGGTGCAGAGATATAGAAACCAGTATAACAAGGAAATAGCGAAACGGCGAAAGTATTAGGGCATATCCAGTTTTTCTTAGCTTAGAATATCTTGTGATTATCTTGTCTAATCTTGCTGACCCTATCATCATGGTGTTATCTTGTATTCAGTTAATTCATGTCGTTTTGTTTTTCCATGTTCACATGCTAGAAGTTACTAAACTTACTCAGGCTTTATGTCTGACTCTGTTTTTCTTTCGTCTTCTTTTCTTCCGTTCCCCCCCCCCCCCAGGTAGTAAAGGAGGGAATAGTTTAGCTCAGGTTAAGTTGGACTGCCCTCTTTCCCAGATTGAAGATTTGTCGAAGTTTGCTTGGATTCTCTTTTCAGATGCTATGGCTGGCTCTTGCTAAAATCGGGGAATATAAATGTTGTTTTTATGCTTCTTTATTTTGTAAGACAGATGATACTCTGATATTGTAAAGAAACCATTGTACAAACTATTTTATCAATAAAGCAAAGTTTTATTTTCCGTTGTTTAATTTCTGTCTGTCTTGTAATTTATCTGCATTTTTTACCCTAAATGCTCCACAGAACTTAGTGCATTCCCTTTGTGAGTGACACTAACAGATGTGGGGTGTTACAACCTCCGCCTGTCCCTCTCCCACCTCTGATGTGCGCCATCCCCTTCCCCTCTCCTCTTGCTTCCTCTGATTTGCAGCCCTCCCCTTTGCAAACGAAAACAAGAAAAAAAAAACGTGAGTTTTATTTATTTATATACATTTATTTCATTCTATTTTCTGTTTTAATTTTAGATTCTTAACATATATTATAGGATAGAAAGTTGGATTTTTCATGATAGAAAGATTGGTTTTTCATGATAGAAAGATTTGATTTTGAAATGAATAAGAATATGATTTTATTATCATAAAAGCGAGGATAAAAGATTAGGTTTTTAACTTTATAAAGATGAGATTTTGATAATGATAAAGATTTGATTTTTTTTAGTATAGGAAGAATAAACATATGATTTTTATATTATATGGATAGTAAAAATTTGATCTTTATGCATGTAGCGAAGTAAAAATCTGATGTTTATTATATATATGTTGAAATAAAAATGGGAATTTTATAGGGATGATATAAAAATTTGATCTTTGTATTAGAAGTAGGTATATGAAAATATAATTTTTATATAGAGAATAGCGTGATAAAAATATAATCTATATTATATGAACACCATTATAAAAATAGAATTTTTATCTATATAGTAGCGGTGTAAAAATAGAATTTTTATCTATATAGTAGCGGTATAAAAATGTGATTTTTATCCATGTAGAGTGATTATAAAAATGCGATTTTTATATACATAGCAACATTAAAAAAATGTGATTTCTATATATGTAGTGGCTACAGACAATGAAATTGACAAAAGGCGAGCACGACGGAGATTTCTATATATGAAGAGTCGTGGCGTTGGTTTAGCTAGTCAGTGAGAACTTCTCACTTTAAATCTTGTTTTCTAGTTAAAAATATATATTAGGATGTAGAGTCTCAGAATTCGACGAAATTAGTTTTGTTAGGACCGTATCGTCAATACGAAGCTAGAAAATATTTTTCTGGAATTTTTCTAGTTAGTATGTGGCCTCGGTAAATTGGAAGGAGCGTTCAAATTAAATATATAGAGTTATATTTTGATTTTGACGAAAACTGATCGAAACGATCGAATCAGCTTACGATACCTATCCCATTGGGTTTGGAATGGGGGTAATTAGCTATGTACAACAAGCGGTGGGTCTCGTTTTGAAGTCAAAATAAAAAGATACCTTTTCGAAATTAAATTAAATAAAAAAAATCTCCTTTCTCTCTCTCCTCCTTAACCACTCAGCCCCCCCCCCTTTTGTTTACCACGATGGATCTCGGTTTTCAAATGAAATAAAAAAAAGAAGAAGAAGAAGAAAGGGGGGTGATCGACGGAGCCTCCACCGCCACCAGTCCCGACCACGACACCCTCCTCTCAATGCAACGGCGCCACCTCGCACCCCATCCACCCTCGTCGAAACCCCCTCCTCGATTTGCACGAGAACCCTCAGCAACCCCCTCCCCACCGTGAAGAATGACGTCGATTCACCCCTCCACAGCCCGAGGCCGCACCGAACCACCTCCGCCTGTCCCTCTCCCACCTCTGACGTGCGCCATCCCCTTCCCCTCTTCTCTTGCTTCCTCTGATTTGCAGCCCTCCCCTTTGCAAATGAAAACAGGAAAAAAACGTGAGTTTTATTTATTTATATACATTTACTTCATTCTATTTTCTGTTTTAATTTTAGATTCTTAACATATATTATAGGATAGAAAGGTTGGATTTTTCATGATAGAAAGATTTGTTTTTCATGATAGAAAGATTTGATTTTGAAATGAATAAGAATATGATTTTATTATCATGAAAGCGAGGATAAATGATTAGGTTTTTAACTTTATAAAGATGAGATTTTGATAATTATAAAGATTTGATTTTTTTAGTATAGGAAGAATAAACATACGATTTTTATATTATATGGATAGTAAAAATTTGATCTTTATGCATGTAGCGAAGTAAAAATCTAATTTTTATTATACATATGTTGAAATAAAAATGGGATTTTTATAGGGATGATATAAAAATTCGATCTTTGTATTAGAAGTAGGTATATGAAAATATAATTTTTATATAGAGAATAGCGTGATAAATATATAATCTGTATTATATGAACACCGTTATAAAAAAAGAATTTTTATCTATATAGTAGCGGTGTAAAAATAGAATTTTTATCTATATAGTAGCGGTATAAAAATGTGATTTTTATCCATGTAGAGTGATTATAAAAATGCGATTTTTATATACATAGCAACATTATAAAAATGTGATTTTTATATATGTAGTGGCTACGGACAATGAAATTGACAAAAGGCGAGCACGACGGAGATTTCTATATATGAAGAGTCGTGGCGTTGGTTTAGCTAGTCGGTGAGAACTTCTCACTTTAAATCTTGTTTTCTAGTTAAAAATATATACTACGATGCAGATGGTGTTTAGTAGCATCCGACACCCGTCGTCCACAGACCATGGATGGCTTGTATGTTTGATTGTTTGTTGTGATGAAAACTGATTGTGTGATGTGAAATAAAATAAAATATTTATATTGTAAAAAAATATTTTATCGTTAAAAAATATAATTTTTAACGTGAATGTGAATAAATAAATATTCATTTACAAACCGGACTGTTTGTTTATGTACACCTATTTGAAGGGCATTGATTGGGACGATAAATTTTACACGTCGCCCAACTGCACAAATAATATTCATTGTTTGTGGATTGAAACCCCACAAGGGTGTTGGGATGATATTTGGCGTACACTAATCCCAATTATTTAATTGTATGTCGATCGATTGGTCGACAAAATGTGTAAGCGTAAATTATTTATATTTAATGCTTATGCAGTTGTGTGGTGCCCTTTGGATGATGGTTGATTATTTATTGTTGCTACTATATACATGTGTTGTATGGAATCCATATAATTAACATTATATGGTAATTGATTGGGCCTTATTCCAATTGAGAAAATAAAGAATATTATAAAATAAAGATTCACGTGTTGAAAGTACTCATTTGTTGAGATTAGTCATGTGTTGAAAGAAACATAGATTCATGTGTTAAACGAAATATTTTAACAATAAAATTTACATCTTTATCATATATAAAATTAGAAACCAAATGGAAAATAGATAAGATGAGTGGCCTCCTGGATATTGATCTGATGTTGGTTTCGGCCTTCGGGGTTAATATTTGGGGAATTGTTCTCTTGCTAATTTACGGTTGGAGTCTGATTAATAATTAAACGATAGAAATCGTAATTTTGTAAAATATATTAAATAACAAAAATAGTCATGTGTTGACAGTACTCATTTGTTGAGATTAGTCATGTGTTGAAAGAAATATAGATTCATGTGTTGAATAGAATAAATATTCATTTGTTGAATAGAATAACGAAGTCATTGAAAAATATAAAGTCGTGTTGATTAGAGATGCGCTATTTTGACACGAACGATATTTATATCGATTATATTCATTTTTATAATAAATATTGAAAAGAGATTAAAAAATCGAATATATATAAAATGAATTCGAATTGAATTGAATATAAAATGAATTCGAGTTGAACTGAATTCAAATCGAATTGTAATCAAATAGAAAACGACTGAAATTGAATTGAAGTCGATTTGAATTGAAATCAAATAGAAATGAATGTAAAAAGAATTTATAATGGAAAATTCAATTTTGATTTGAATTTGAAATGAAGGTTGAAATTGTTTTTGAAACAAATTTGAAACGATTTATAAAATTCGTTTTAAAAGGAAACCGACGAAATATATATAATATTATATATATATATAATGGCCTGAATAGAACGCGCCGCACCGCGGTAGTTCGTGAATTTCGATCATTGACTTCGAAAAGACATTACGGGAGATCCGACCATCGGATTTACTAAAACCGGAACCGTTGGGTTCGTATCAAAAAGAGCTTTCTAACGAATACAAGAGATTTGAAATCTGATGGATGGATTTGGAGATACGTCCAAATCAATTTCAGAAAAGGTCGTTGTAAGTGCAGTTCGATGGCCGTTATTGGAAATCGACTGTACAGGCCTTGATAAAATTATTAAAAATATCAATAATTTGTGCAAAATCATAATATATGATTTGAAAAGAACTGGGATGAAAAATTCCACATTTGTAAGGATAAAAATAGATTTTTATCGAAATGAACATGTTTTGAACTAGAATTAAAATCCAATTTTTTTTAATAAATAAATTGGATTTGAAATGGGTTTTAAATAACCAGAATTTCCAATATATGAATTGGAATGGATTTGAATCGAAATTATCTTTGGAATATTTCGATATTAGATTCCGCGATTACACAGATATTTTGGAGGAAATTTGGAAGATATATTTTATATCGTTATTTCCAAAGCGATTTTATTGGGTTTTAGAATTTGATATTGAATATAAGCCGATATATCTTCTATTCAGAGCCTTGCATTTAATATCAAATAGGATTTGGGTTTATCGTGAATGGTGTTTTAAATAACACTTGTTCTTTAACCCGATAATGAATAGAATGGGATTTGGGTTTATCGTGAACTGTGTTTTAAATGACATTAGTTCTTTAACCCAGTAAAAGGAGTTTTAATGAATTTGTAATTAGATTTAAATGTGAATTGATAATTTAAATTATCAAATTTGAAAAGTGATCGAGAATGGCGTATCACCAGTTTTGCTCCAAAGCGATAGTTAAATCTTTAATTAGATTTGAACATGAAATGGTAATTAATTTTACCGATAACACCATGGTGTTAGATATGGAGTATTACCAGTTTGCTCCATGGGATAAATAGGTTGGGATTGGGAAATAAAATAAATAATTACTTCAGTGTGGTTTGCTAATCCCAACTAGTTTGGAAAACCTTAACATGGTTTGAAATGACATCCAAAGGAAGATTAAAGAATAAATTTAAAAGAATTTATCTTTGATAAAATTAATGGGAACCTTTCCCTAAGAATATGAAATTTAGAAACTAACTGTAGGTTAGCTAAGAAAAATGGTTTCCTAGGTATTGATCTGATGTTGGTTTCGGCCTTCGGGGTTAATATTTGGGGAATTTTTCTCTTGCTAATTTACGGTTAGTGACTGATGAATTGGAATGAGGCGTATGTTGTGTTTGTGTAACATTTGTTTATTATATACGCGGGTCATTCAGAAAGGCCGGGTTTATACCCATTCTGAATAACCAATTCGACGAAATATCGAAGAGGAAGACGGGGGTTGTAGACCGGAAGTCTTCACATCGTTTGGGTGATTACTGATGATCTTGATTGGGCTGAACACCCAAGATGAGGGAATCCGTTGGTGATCGTCCAGGCGTACTTGGAGATCGATGGATATGCGAGGAAAGTGCCTCCGGTTTCGTTCAGACCCAGAACGAACTTGTAAATGGACTGTGTGTCTGACATTGGATTTTATTCTGTGCTGATTGATCTCTATTAAATATATATCTTGTAACACCCCACCTCCGCCAGTGCCACTCTTGCAAGGACACTAGCTTTGGAGGGGCGTTAAACGAGGTAAACATGCATGCAGATATCACAAGACAAAACATATAAGTAAAAACAGAGTAAATAAAGCAGCGGATTAAAACTAGCATTTCAAAACCATAGTCAAGTTACATCAAAGTATTTGGTCATTATTTTCCCATAAAACAAAGTCTAGAACATAAACTGAAAACTGAAAAAGAAACATAAAGTAACTATCCCCAAAGTAGCATAAGGCCATAGCATGCTCAAACCATACGTGAGCTATCCAGAAAAGCAGCTAAAGATCCAGCTAGGTAACAGTGTTCCCACCCTGCAAACCTGGGGAGGGGGGGGAACGGAAGAAAAGAGGCGAAAGAAAACGGGTCAGTCAAAAAGACTGGTAAGTCCTATCTACTATTAGTATAAAAACTAATAAAGTTAACTGAGCATATAAAACGGAGATGAGATATAGGGTGATAACTGACATTGTGTAAAGTTAACAAGATATATCAAGTGTGGCATCGCATATACAAGGTTAAGTTGCACCAGGTGTGTACTAGTATTCCAATCCATGTCAAGTATAAACAAGAAATGATCCCTTGGCCCAATGTTGGCCCAAACCCATGAGATGACCTAAATCAAGGTCCAACTACTCGGTCTAGTCGATCAGCTCCCTATAAGCCTAACTCGTCGTGTATCGGTGTCATACGGTCCAAACATGAAATGTAGTCGACTGTGCCAGGTCCACCCTAGGGTGTATCCGGCCCTAGGGTGTCAACCACTGACACGAAACAAGCACGCACAGTCAAAACCTACTGGTTCCCAAGTCTGTCTTTCATCCCCGGACAATGTGCACGACCATGGTCCGTCGAAATCTACTATGGCGCACCTGCTTTTGCCATCTTTTTGGTCGCTTACACTACAGCCCAGTAATCGTGCCCCACCCTAGCCTAGTCCCTAGGGTATCCGATACTCTCTAGTGGGTTACTGCTGAGAAGGACCGCGTAACTAGGGTTTTCTAGTGGGTTAAGTGTGGTTAACCCCATCCAATCAAGTATCAAGTTGGTTAAGTGTACGCAAGGTTCATGACTTAACCGCGTCAACCCATCATGTTTAATTGGTTAAGTATTCAAGTGGTCCATGACTTAACCGTACCATGTGGCGTTAATTAATTTAATGCACCCAACCTCTCACATTAGCCTTGTTGTGGTTACTAGTTAAGCCGGGCGGGTCCGGGTAGCTTTACACCACAACTTAGTCTAACCTCGGTTTTAAGCACAACATGACCAACTACTCACATTGGGTCCTATTGTTTGTAGCCACTAGTTAAGCCGGTCGGTTACGGGTAGATTTATGCTACAAACTCAACCCAACCTCGAGTTGGCCACACTCATATTTTCTAAGTGTCATGTCCATTGTTATGTTTACAAACATAATCACAAGTCAATGTTCATGTCATATTTTAAAACCATGTTTCATGTCATTAATATTACCCAAACCCAACGCATTCCCCTCGCATGCACGTTTCGCGTAACATGACATAGATCAAAAGAGGGAACTTGGCAAAACATGACAAAAAAAGGGCATAAAGTAATAAGGTTGGCCACAAGTTAAACATGGTGGCATATGAGGCATAAATATGTTCATTTAAACTTGCATGTTGCATCATAAGCCTCAAAACATGCATAACATTCAACTTAGCGAATAGGTGATACATGGTCCTAGATGACATAGGATGATGACTAGAAGTTCGCATATAACATTATATGCAAGTTATCATAAAGGTTATGAGAGTTCTCATGTTGCATAATGCAACATTTCCAATCAAAGGTCATAGCTTTCTATGCACAAAGTCAAGGTGATAGCTTTACAAACTTGCATAGGGTAAACATATGCATAACATGTTAGAATCAAAGCACATATCATACTTAGGCCCAAACTCAACTTGCAACATGTAACATTTAACTTCATAGTTAGAATCTAAGAGTAGTATAGGGCTTACAATGAGCGGTTATGCGATCTAGATCAATATATATAAAGATTGAGACGAAGCCACAAGCAAAATCCGCAAAGAAAATAATAAGCTCCACTTAAACGCCTTGAAACAAGAAGTAATAACTCCAACGACAAAGAAAGATGGCTCTTTTACTTAAGAAAGATGGCTCCTTTATGACATAGATTGATTTGAGACTCTCATGCTCTCATGAAGAAGGTGGAGGCCATGATTAGTGAATATTTGGACAGCATTTAGTTGTAGGAATGATTAATGAGGGTTTAGGCTAGGTCTAGGGGTCTTTTTATAGGTGATTAGGTTAGTTTAGACCATAGGATTAACCCTAAAACACATCAGGTCCGTCAAATCCCGTCAGAAACTTCTAGAGCAAGAATCAACATGTCACAATTGGTGCACCAGAAAAACTGGTCCGACCGGGGGGGGGGGGGGGGGTCGACCCCTGGGTCGACATGGGTGTCGACCCATGGGTCGACATTGGTGTCGACCCATTGGGGGGGGTCGACACTGGTGTCGACCCCTGTGTCGACCCTGCCTGGGGCGGGAAAATTCCCGCCCATTCTGCCTTGGTTGAAATTTAAATCTGAATTCGAATTTAAACTGTTTTCGGGCTTGGAATTTTCTGAAAACTTCATTGGGCCATAACTTAGTCATACGGACTCCGTTTTTCGAAAACTCGGACTCTATTTCACGTTTTTTTTCGAGGCGAACGCAATGGCACAGCCCGTTTCCCTTGGTTCAGATTTTACAATTTAATTCTGCCTTGATTTACATTATAACGTGTTATTCAAAAATACGGGTTGTTACATTCTCCCCTCCTTAAAGGATTTCGTCCCCGATATCTCCAAGTTAGGAAGAACGTATCCTACCATCCATCATCCATCTACTCAAAACATCATCCACAAGTAACCATTGTCCTTAAAAAGATTCTAAATGCTGTATGAACGTATGCAAAAGGTGTGTGTATATGTACTTATATAATGCAAAAATCAGGCGGTTACTGATTCAGTAAACCTCCTTAATGCAAAGTATGTTAGTGAAATGAGTCCATATGTATGCAAATTCCTAACATAATTTATAATCTCTACATGAGGGCACATAACATTCATTCATATGCAACATCCACGTGATAACACAACAAGTTTCATCCATGAATAAGTATAAGCACTCATGCATATGCAACATGAAAGTGTGTGAGCCGATCTTAGTGCCTAATGTGTATCATGCATCCACGAGTATCCACTTGCAAACACTTGCAACCACTTGCAACCATCAAGCATAACATGTTTCAAATACATGTTTCATCCAAAGGGTTTCTACCTAAGGTTATCAGGACAAGGTTAACGAGATAACAAGATAAACCTGATAAACATGGATAGCAAAAAGGAAGACATGTAAAAGGAAAAGAGGTCGAGAATGTACCCTCAAAAAGGAATGGGTAAAGCCCACGCATCTTCTCCTCGGTTTCCCAAGTTGCATCTTCATCGGCTTCACTCCACTGAACTTTCACCAATTTGACTTCTCGATTCCTTAGCTTCTTGGTCTCTGTTCCTAAGATACGAATCGGAGCTCTCCTCAAGGTTGCCTCTTTTTCTACCTTCACTTCTTCAAGAATGCTTGGTTCAACCACCTCAGCGGACTCATGTAGGCACTTTCGGAGATGCGAGACATGAAAGACATTATGCACTCCGGCTAGCTTCTCAGGCAATTCCAACTTATAGGCCATCTTTCCAATTCTCTCTATGATAGGGAAGAGTCCTACGAACCTTGGTGCCAGCTTCCCAATTGCTCCAAAACGTACCACATTACGCAAAGGAGAAACCTTCACGAAAACCATGTCTCCCACTTCGAATTCCAAATCTGCCCTTCGCTTGTCAGCATAGGATTTCTGTCTATCTTGGGCCGCTTTCATCCGTCTTCTCACCAATTCAACTTTCTCGGATGTGTCCCGTATCATATCGGGCCCAAGTATAAGCCTATCTGTTGTCTCCCACCAACAAGATGGTGACCTACACGGCCTCCCATACAAAGCTTCAAATGGTGCCATCCCTATGCTGGCTTGATAGCTATTATTATAAGCAAACTCTACAAGAGGAAGGTGGTCTTCCCAAGTACCACCAAAGTCAAGAACACAAAGCCTCAAAAGATCTTCTAGCACTCTATTCACCCTTTCGGTTTGGCCATCTTTCTGGGGGTGATAGGCTGTACTCAGATTCAATCGCGTACCCATCGCTTCTTGCAAACTATTCCAGAACTGGCTAGTGAAAATTGGGTCACGATCGCTAACTATGCTAGAAGGAACTCCATGCAACCGCACTATCTCCCGAAGATAAATAGTTGCTAGCCATGATGCGGTCCTCTTACTCTTTACAAGAATGAAATGAGCACTCTTCGTAAGTCTATCAACTATGACCCATATGCTTGTGTTCCCTTTCCTTGACCCAGGCAATCCATCCACAATATCCATAGAAATACTCTCCCACTTCCATTGCGGGACCTCCAATGGATGTAATAGCCCACCTGGTTTCTTTGACTCGGCTTTCACTTGTTGGCACACCATGCACTTTGAAACATACTCTGCCACATCTTTCTTCATTCCGGCCCAAAAGAAAATGCGCTTCATATCTCTATACATCTTATCTGCTCCCGGATGTATAGTTATCTTCGAGTGGTGTGCTTCTTCAAGAACTTTATGCACCAAGTCTCCCACTTGTGGGACGCATAGCCTTCCATCACGCCTTAGCCAACCCTTATCATCAATAGTATATCTATCAAAGTGGCTAGACGTCTCACCACGAATCAACTTGTCCATGACTTCGACTATCTGTGGATCTTCCTTCTGCGAAGCCCCAACTTGATCAAGAAGCATAGGTCTAAGCTCAAGGGATGCTAAAGTACCAGTCATCGACTCAACAGCCGGTGTGAAATCAAAGGTTGCCAAGAACTCTAGACTCCTCATCTCAACAAACAAGGGACTCAAAGTCAATCTACTTCTGCTTAATGCATCAGCCACAACATTACCCTTGCCAGAGGTATAAGCTATCTCGAAGTCATAAGATGCCAAGAATTCCATCCACCTTTGCTGTCTTAGATTCAGATCTTTCTACGAGAAGAGGTACTTGAGCGACTTATGATCAGTATATAACTCAAACCTTTCGCCTAGAAGATAGTGGCACCAAGACTTGAGTGCAAAGACGATCGCCGCCAACTCCAAATCATGAGTGGGATAGTTCTTCTCATGAACTTTAAGTTGTCTACCCCTATAACATATCACTCTACCCTCTTGCATTAGAACAGCGCCTAACCCTGTGCCATATGCATCGGTGTACACGGTAAACATCTTACCACCATCGGGTAATGCCAAAACTGGAGCTGTGGTAAGGGCTCTCATGAGCCTTTGAAAAGCAAGCTCACACTCCAAGTCCCATGCAAAGACTAAGTTCTTCTTCGTCAACTTAGCAAGAGGGGACGAAATCTTAGCGAAGTCCCTGATGAACTTCCTATAGTAGCCCGCCAGACTGAGAAAGCTTCTTACTTCGGTTGCATTCCTAGGAGTCTTCCACTCTTGAACCACGACCACTTTCGCGGGATCCACCGCTATGCCTTGCTTAGAAACTATATGTCCAAGAAACCGAACTTCCCTTCTCCATAAATGGCATTTGGAGAACTTGGCTTTCAACTGATGCGCTCTAAGCGTATCCATCACTTCCTTGAGATGTCTGGCATGTTCTTCCTCATCCTTTGAGAAGATCAGAATATCATCCACGAAGACAACAACAAACTTGTTAAGGAACTCCGTGAACATCCTGCTCATCAAGTCTACGAAGTAGGCGGGTGCATTAGTCAAACCGAATGGCATGACAAGCCATTCAAAGAATCCATCTGGAGTCCTAAACGAAGTCTTATCAATACTATCCTCAGCTACTCTAAGCTGATGGAATCCGGTGGCTAGATCGAACTAAGAGAAAACAGAAGCACCTACAAGCTGGTCAAAGAGATCATCAATCCTTGGTAATGGGTGCCTATTCTTCTTTGTCAGCTTGTTCAACTCTCGATAATCAACACATAGACGAAGCGAACCATCCGCCTTAGTAGCGAATACCACCGGAGCACCCCATTCAGAAATGCTTCGCCTAATAAAATTCTTCTCGAGCAACTCCTTGATTTTCTTACTGAGCTCCCTTCTTTCTCGTGGGGCCATGTGCCTAACGGGCAATGATACTGGCTTGGCCTTATCGACTAGATAAATGCGGAAATCTATCTCTCGTTTAGGGGGTAACCCCTTAACTTCTTCAAAGACATCAGGATAATCTCGGACCACCCTTACAGATTGCAGATCATCGATTGACGAGTCAAGAGATTCAAGATAACATAACATGACGGGACCTCTAGGGTTTCAAGAAATTTCTAGGGTATTAACGAGGCGAGTCATGAGCCTCACCACCCTATGCTCACAATCGAGGATGGCTCCATAACTGGACAACCAATCCATGCCCAAAATCAACCCGTATCCCGTGAACCCGAGAACATAAGCATTACACGTGAATTCCACGGTCAAGATAGAAATCTTCAAATCCACACAAATCATAGATAGATGGGCGGAACCCCCAATTGGATTTGAAACACTAACGGGATCCTCAACTAGACTAGTACTTAGGTGCAAACTCTCAACAATGTCAGAAGAAATAAAACTATGCGATGCGCCAGAATCAAATAAGGTGCGAACAGAAAAGTCAGAAATATAAACAAGACTTTCTACAGAAATACTACCTCGGTCCTGAACTGGAGCGGTATTGAGAGCATGCACTTGCCCTCCAGAAGGTCCTGCACGCTGATTCTGCCCTTGCCCTTGTCCTTGCTTCTTGGGGCAATCCTTGCTAAAGTGTCCAGTCTCTCCACAATGAAAGCATTCGCCCCGCTTCCTCTTCTTCTTTCTGCAATCCTTGGCTATGTGCCCAACAAACCCACAGAAGTTGCATTTTCTTGGGTCCTTTGCCTTGGCCTTGTTGCCCTTGTTGTTCTTGTTGTTCTGATTGCTCTGATTTCCTCCCCACTTGGAGTCTATCTTCTTGGCTTGAGTCTCATTAGGCTTGACCTCCTTCTTGCCATTCTTATCGTCTCCTTGAAGCAATGCCATGTCTACTAGGCCTTCAAAAGTGGCCCCCATGGGTATATGAGATAGGGCTAAACCTTATAATGGCTCATTCAACCCTCGTGCAAAGCGTAAAGCCTTCTTCTAGGGAGTATAAACCATGTCCAAACCGAATCGAGCGAGCTGGTTAAACTTATTCACATACTCCCTCACTGTCATGTCCCCTTGCTTCAAAGATATAAACTTCTCCAATTGCAGATTCGCCTCAGCTGATGATAGAAACTTAAGCCCAAACCTCGTCCTAAAGTCGGCCCAAGTCTCTGTAGGTCTAGTAGCATTGGTGACCTCCCACCAATAAGCAGCTTCTTCTTTTAATAACCATGCTGCTAATAAAACCTTTCTATGGTCTTCCACATTAAAGATAGCGAAAAGATCTTCAGTTTCTTTCAACCAATTTCTTGTCTCCACAAAATTCTCCATCCCAATAAAATTCTTGCCTACCATCGCCTTAAAGTCTTTGCAAACCTTAGCAAAATCTGCTTGTGGATTCTGAGGAGGAGGAGGAGGAGGAACCTCAGTTACGGTGGGGGTGTTTGCTGGGCCCACATTGTTGGCCCTAGCTTCTAAGTACCTCCGGAACCATCCGGGAATGGTCACTCCCTCGGGAAGGTTAAGATCGGCCATACAGAAAAAGGAAAAGATAGATTTAGAACAAGGAAACGAAGGATAGTGCTAATGGCTTTTGGGGAATAGCCTTTTAAAATAACTAGACTTTTCTTGGAAAATACTTAATTGGTTTTGGAAATAGTTTTTCAAAAGGTAAGTTTTAAAAACTGTTAGACCAAAAAGTGGTTCTAACACCCAAATTGATTAAAAGCAAAATGAAATGAGATAAAAATAAAAATGAACACACAGGATTTATAGTGGTTCGGCGAAGAAATGCCTACGTCCACTTGTTTTTCACTATTTTCAATGATTCAGTTGCAAATACAATGAAATACTCACTTGATCTCTCTCACAACTCACTCACAATTACTCAATTGTTTGAAAACAAGTAATGAAAGAAGATTTGGATTTTCCGGGATTGCTGGAATTCGGGTTATGAAGGTGGTTGAACTCTCCAAATGCCAGAAAAAAGATCCTTTTCTTTGTCTCCAGACGGGGTATTTATAGGTGTGAATTTGCTCAGAGCCCGATCCGGATCGGAGCCAAGTGTCACTCATCCCATCAGCATCGGATTCGAATTGATTTCTTCGTTGACAACGCATCAGAATAGTGGACGTTATGGGCAGGAACTGGTCATAGCCGATCCGGATATCCAGGCGCTTATGCTGGAGAATGATATGGAAAATGGGTTCGGGTCGGAGAGACACGTGCAAGGGGTTCGGGTCGGGATATCCGATCCGACCCGTATTGGCTTGGATACAACGCTCTCTCCTCTTTAGTCTGCTCCGCTCCGCTCCGACTTATCTCTGCAACAACCAAATGGCTTTCCGATCCAATTGAGACTATGTTGCCCTCCGATCCGAACAGATGTGCCTTTCTAATTTCCTCAGCAATAGCTCACCGATCCGAACAGAAAACGTTATTTGATCCGAACCGATACGTTGTTTTGATCTGACCCGAATGATTACAGCTATCCGATCTAGGTTGTAGTGTCTTCTCCGACCTGAGTAGTGATGGTCTCTCCGATCCGAACCGAAATCTTCTAATTAGAAATGCTCTTCAATGCTTGACATCTTGACTTTGTGTTGCCTAGTTCACAAAGTAGGCTAACATTTTGCCCCCTCAAAGGTTGCTTCTGTTGGAGACGAAGCGTGTTTTGATGTCGTCTGTCGCCTAGTCCTTGAATTTGAAACGTCAAATAGTCATTTCTAGTCGTGTGGAGGGATGCGTTGTTTCATAAAGTCATGTCCTTAGTTGCTTGTATATATATGTTGTGAAATGTACAATTTATTTTCTTCATTCCCAAAACAATTTTAAGAGCTCTTCTCGATGTCCGACGGTTCTCCCAGGTGTGCTTTTCCTATTTCTTCTTTGAGTCTAATTCAATTTAGATGCCAAGCTGATATATAAAATTCTGTTCGGTTCGGGCTTCAACTCGAATGGTCCTTCTCTTTTTTTTTGTATTGGGTTAGCAGTCCCAATTGTGCTATTAGGCTCTTGTTCCAATTCGAATGTTATTAAGCTATCGGGCCTGGCCTGCTCACATGGGCTTTAATTCCGGTCCGAACGAAATTATAGGGTTAGGAATATGAGTGGTCATCGTACTTACATATAAGCCCACCGCCTGCCTCTTCTTTCTTTTCTTTTATTCACTGTTCTTGCCCAACCGATTCCACATCGAAACCCTAGTCTTTCCAGAAAATTTCAAAATTCTCGCTTCAACCTTTGAATCAAATACATAGGTAGTCTTGCAATCTCGAATCTCGTTGCCATAATTGTTTTTAATTTACATTCGAAGTTAAGTTGAACGATTCTAGCAAGGTATTTGACTAATTCCATCGCCATGGCTTCCTTCATCCTCCGCCTTCGTCGTTAATGGCATCGACGCCATTTCAGGCGTTGGTGGAGGGTATTGAGATTCGTCGTTGAATACTTGAGTGCTTAATCACTTGATTTTAATTAAGGCTTTAGATATCGAGTTGGGTTCGCTACTTAAGAGGAGGAAGAGGAAGGAAATTGAAGGAGATCGGTTTGGGTGGGGGAATAGTAGGAGAAAAAGGAAAAGAGAGAAATTCACAGAACCGGACCGGGTCGGAGCAATAAAGCAAAGAAATGGGACTTAACTTGTTTGACCGGGTCGGGTCGGACCTATGAATAAAATGGAGGTCAAGACTTATGCGCTCGGATCGGACCGGGTTGTGAAACAAAGTGAGAATAGGGGCATTGTTATTCAGGTCAATCCGACCCGCCCCGAAAGTCAATCCCCGAACCGATCCGGGTATATCTCACTGAGTGTGAGCCTTTGCTTTAAGCTGACATGTGATCTTGCCTATCCGATCTGAACCTGATGTATACACCCGAACCGAAAACTACTCAATCCAAAGCACAAACTTTTGTCCAACTATTTAAAACAATGCTAGATATTACTTCCAACTTCATGAACAGTTAGGATAGTGCCTTGCGGACATAAATGAACATTAAGAACTACTCTGACTATCACTTTCTCTTCAAAGTTTCGTCTTACATTGTTGCACCTTTACTTTGCATTTCTCACATTCGCTGCACACATTTTAGTTCACACACATGCACAGGGGTGTACGAGCTAATTTACTCTAATTCGTGCTATTGCTTCTTCAATAGTTCTATGATAATGAGACCCAGACGCTCTTCCAGACTAGCTGAGAGGAAAGAAGCCCCGTAAACCTCTAACAAAATCACTCTCGAGGATATATCTCCTCCGTTAGATCCAGAATGGGACAGTGAGGTTCCAGACTATGGGGTTGGAAATCGAGAAAGCAACGAGGTGTCTTCAGAGAATGAAGTTTCTCTGGGTTTTGAGGAGGAAGGAGGGATTGGTGACGATCGAGCCCCTGATGAATTTGAATCGGCCATTATATTGGAATCACCTTCAGACTCCGTTGAATCAACAATTGACAATGATCGACTTGTCCGAATTTGCTTGAAGTACGGGATAATGAAAAGGGACACTCTAGTGCCTTCAAGCTCTGACCGTCCCCACAACCCTCCAGAAGGATATATGGCGGTCACTCAACTGATGTGCATGGTCGGCGCTATTCCTCCATTCTCTCCCTTCATCGTTGACTTTTTAAGACAAATGCGGATTGCCCCCATGCAGCTGCATCCCAATTCGTATGCCTACTTGCACACTTTGTACATAGCATATCGTGAAATCTTAGGCATAGAGCTCACGTTCGATGACGTTCACTTCTTCTATAATTTCAAGCATCGGACTCGAGAGACTCCATCTTTCTGCTATTTTGAATCAGTCCCAAAAAGGAAGATAATTTCAGCACCATTCAGCAGTAAAGCTGGAGATTCTAGATTAGAATGGTTCTACGTGAAGCGACAGACTGGATGCGCCAGGAGGTGGACAAAATCAAGTGAAGCATTGATTTTCTAAGTCCGAGCTCTATACACTTGAATCATCACCTTAACTTGTTTTCCTCTTTGTTTGCAGTCGACAATCCAAAACAAATATCAGATCAGGTGTTCTTTGACCGGATGCACCAACTTCTTAATGGCGATCAGAAATTCTTGACCATCGATGAAGTCCTTAAGGACGAATATCTTCACTTCCATGGGCTGTTATCCGTTTTTCGTAGCATCGGTCATGGGACGGCTCCATACGCATACATTCCTCCAGTGGAGGTTGTCCCAGAGATAGGAGAAGGCTCAGGAGTTCCTACAGCGCCTCTTCGAACTTCACCTTCTCCATCTTCTACACAAGATGACGAATTGGCTAATCTGGCCGAAAAGCATCATGAAGGATATACTGCCCCCGAGGAGGCTACATCTCTGGAAAAGTCAACATCCCCAGCATAGTCGCCACTTAATGTTTCCGAGGGGAATATCCCTAGTACCGATGACCAAATATTTCAGGGTTTGGGGGATCTCCCCTTACCTGAAACTATATACACTTCAGAGGATTTCAGGTAGGATCCTTTAGTCTTCACCTCTTCTGAAGAGACCACTCCTGCTAAGGCCAAAGAGCCTGCCCGTACTAGTCTAGCCTCAGACTCAGGTTGGTTGGGGGGAAACACACCACTTAGGATACACTTTATACAATGGCATTAGCATTCATTGCACCTCTTTCTTCATGAATCCATTAATTCTAAATTTTGTTTGTTTTATCGTGCAGGTACGATGTCTCGATCCTACTACGATATCAGGAAGCTTCGCCGCAGCATGTCCAATCCACCTCAGGATATCGAGTATGATCGCCGGGATGATCGTGGTAGGGAGGAGAGAAGGCCTTATGATCCCTATCGTTCTCGACCCTCACGTTCTCGCTCACCAGTTCGGCCGGAACAAGAGAAATACAAGGGTTATCAAAGCCGCAGGGAAGAGGACAGACCACCATCTAAAGACTCCACTTCTTCCCATGAAAAGCGCAGTAGAGAGAGAAGTCCTCCGAAAGAAACCGGGTCTCGGAGTAAGCACAAGATTCCTGCTACTAAACGACCTGGAACAGACAAAGAAACTACCGAATCCTCCTCACACAGGAACACCGAATTGACAATCCCCGCTCCTCCCCCACTAGATGCGGAAACTGCAGTAAAGCGGGCATATTTGAAGGAACAATTTCCCGAACACTACTTCGAGACTTTGACTTTTTTACCTGCCCTTGAACCTGTTTCGTCTAAATGGGCAGATGAAGCCAAAGCAAAGATAGATGCGGTGGAAAAACAGTATACTGAGATGTTTAAATATTCACGCAATCTTTCTAGAATCATCCGCACTCTAATCACAAATACTGATTCAATGCAAAAGATCGCGGAGGAGGATGCCATGGCCTTAAAAGCTCTAGGAAAAGATTTGGAAGACACTCAAGCTCAGCTAGCTGTCGCTCAAAGGGACGCTTCTAACTTCAAACAACAATTCGAGGACATGCAAAAACGTTATCATGACCTGCTTGAATCTCACACTCAGGAGCGCTCTGAATTAAAAAAGCAAGCTGACGAGGCCAAGTCAGAAGCTGCTAAGACATGCCTTGCTTATGCTGAGCTTGAACGGAAAAACGCCGAGTTAGCAAAGAGGAGTGCTGAATTAGAAAAGAAGAATGCCGACTTGGCTTCAAAGCTATTGGAGGCAGAGAACAGAGCTGCCCTTGCTGAGGGCAATGTGGAGTGTGCTATCAAATCTGCGGAGGAGGCCCGTAAGCAACTATCAGAGGCGGAGGCTGACATTCAGGGTTTCGGCGAATTAATGATTGAATTCTTTGCACATATCATCTGTCGCCGAAACATTTCTTGGATCGAGGATTATCCATCCACTCTAGTTCAAGTGTGGAATCAGATCGTCGAGTGGGAAAAAGAGGAACTTAAGGTCGATTCCATCGACGAAGATAAGCTAATGGAGAAATACTTGAGGGATGATGAACCGGAGCGCCTAGCTGAAGGGCGCTGCTTCATTGCTGAGGCCATGGAAGAAGAGAGACGGAAGTCTAAACAGAAAACTGTTCTCGAAGCTGGTTCCTCTTCTTCTGCCCCTACAACTTCTAAAGTAGAGGGGTATGATCCTGAAAATCCGGGAATTCCCCGAACAACTCTGCTATCCCCTATTCCTGAAACAGCACCCGAGGTAGTAGTCACCCCTGCCGAGAGGTCTTCAGAAGATATCCCTACCTTTTCTCCTCAATTTGCCAAGGCTATTTCTACCTTTCGCCACGTGATTGAACAATCGATGAAAGACCCATTGTTTTCGCCTGATTTGATAAGTGTTGCTTCTCATTCTGTAGGTGTTGAATCATCCGAAAAGACAGATGTGACTCAGGGAGCCACTGCTGGGGCAAAGCCCGCAGAAAAGGCCAAAAGAGGGGAAGACAAGGCTACTTCTATAGACTTGGGAGAAGGAAGTGAGCCGACTAAGGCCGCCACTCCCCATGATGAAGAAATGATAGCGGCTTTAAAGGATGATGGCGGTGACGGGGGGCATGAAGAGGAACCAGAAGTTGCAATAGTCGGGGAGTCAAAAAATGCTGATGATGTTACCTTGGCTGCAATGAAAGCTGATCAAGACAAACGTTTGCACTTAAAAGCCAAAGAACTAGACTCCGAAGCCCTCAAGCCCCTCGCAGTTGTGGATGCGGGATCAAGGTTAGTTGTTAAGCTCTCAACTAGAACTATTACAGAGGAACTTGCTAAAAAATCTTCCCTTGATTCCAGCGCTCCGCCCTCCGGGAAGCAGTCTACTGGCTCCAGCACCGTATCTTCAGGAAAAAAGAAGTCAAAACGAATCTTGACAGAGGCTGAGAAAGAGGCAAAGGATGCGGAGAAAGCCGCCAAGAAGTCCAAGGCTCATTCAAAATCTAAATAGTGGATTGCCTTGTATCGTTTTAGCATTTAGTGAACCAATAATTGCTGCTACAAGAGTGGCTCCTGCACTTTTTTTTTTCCTGTACAAATTCATTCATTTGTAAATAAAAATAACTCATTTTCTGCAATGTTTGTTTGTTAGTAGTTCTGCACTTATGTAAAAATACATGTCTATGGTTATGAAATGAAGTTGTGGGGGGAAAAATATGCGTATACATACATGCCCCCAGCCAATTCCCACAAATTATTTAATGCTTAATCAAGCAATCTGAATGCTCCCGATTCTCTGATGGGATAGCACTTCCTGTGTCGTCAGTACCTGTCGTTTTTTCTGGCATTTCTTTTATACTCTCTCTCTTTCTCTTGAGAGTTAGAGTTCGAGCTCAGTAATCTATTCACTCCTCGGTCTTTCAGCGGGGAAAGATTTCTTTCTCAGCGCTCAGTCGGAGACGCCTTTATACTCTCTTTCTCTCTGGAAAGTTAGAGTTAGGAGAAGAATTTCTTTTTCAGCGCTCAGTCGGAGACGCTTTTATACTCTCTCTCTCTCTGGAGAGTTAGAGTTAAGAATGTCGTTTTCTCATTCTTTTTTGTCTTATCGCACAAATAGTCATTGTGCTTCTTTTTATGTCTAAACCGTTTTCAACCTTTTTAGGCTTTGAGTCATCCTGTATTTTATAATCACAACTGAATAACTGAAGAATGTATATATGTAATGCATAAAAGTAAATAACACACAATATTTTATAGTGGTTCGGCTAAGTCGTAGCCTACATCCACTTTATAGTTCTTCATTCATATCATCAGATTTTCCCAAGGCAAGTCGTGCCTTATTACAGAGTTCATAAGAAAAATAACACAAAGTACAGCAATTCTAGTCCAAATATCGCATTAAGTGTTGGGCATTCCATGCCCTAGGGACTTCTTCGCCATCTACGGTCGTTAACTTGAAGGTTCCTTTTTCATGTTTCCGTTGGATGACAAAGGGTCCTTCCCATTTTGGACCTAGGTGAGGAAGGGATGGAAAGACTCTCTTTAGCACCAAATCTCCTGGTTCAAAAGTCCTGAGGCGAACTTTTTTGTCGTAATAGCGTGCCATCTGACGTCGATGTCTTGCCGCACACAAATCTGCTTCGTCCCTTTTTTCTTCGACTTCATCAAGAGACTCAAGTAAGAGTGCCCGATTCGTCATCGGGTCATAATATGTCACCCTGTGGGAAGGAACTTCCAGTTCAACTGGAATTACAGCTTCTGAGCCAAAGGAGAGAGAGAAAGGGGTATGACCGGTGTCCGTCTTAAATGTTGTTCGATATGCCCACAAAGCTAGGGGCAATTCGTCAACCCATTTTGCCTTTGCACGCTCTAACCGTTTCTTGAGGATGGATTTTATTACTTTGTTTATTGCCTCTACTTGCCCATTCGATTGCGGATAGGCAACTACAGTATATCGTTTGTCTATCTTATACTTCTGACAGAAATTTCTGAATTCAGTACTATCAAATTGGGTTCCGTTGTCAGTTATAATCGTCCTTGGGATCCCGAACCACATATAATATTTCTGACCAAAAAACTTATCACCTTTCTTGCCGTGATCTTGGTCAAGGGCTCAGCTTCCACCCACTTCGTAAAATAGTCCACGGCCACTATTGCATATTTAGCTCCTCCTTTAGCAATTGGTAGAACTCCAATGATATCAATTCCCCACGTGGCAAATGGCCAAGGACTCACCATTGATTTAAGTTGGGTCGACGGTGCCCTGGGGATTTTGGCGAATCTCTGGCACTTATCGCAGCGTCGTGAATAATCAGCTGCAACTTTATTAATCGTAGGCCAGAAGTATCTATATCGCAATATCTTCTTTGCTAAAGTTTGACCTCCTGAATGATCTCCACACTCACCTTCGTGTACTTCTCTTAGTACACACTTGATGTCGTCGTGTGCTATACATCGTAACAGGGGCATAGAAAATCCTTGCCTATAAAGAGTATCATCTTGTATGACATATCTGGTAGCTTTGCGAACTACAGCTCTTTTCTCACTCTTCTTTGATGGGAGTGTCCCATTCTTAAGGAAATTCTTAATTGGAGTCATCCACGACTACTTCTCTGGTTCCGCTTCAAAAGCGAATTTAATTTCCATTGATTCAAAGCTTGGCGATTCCAACGTTTCAATTGGAATTATTTCAGTCCCCTCTGGATTGTCGGAACTAGCCAGCTTTGCCAGCCTATCCGCTTTCTGGTTTTCAGCTCTGGGAATGTGTGTTATGTTGTACCGCTCTAAGCTATTCAATAGCTCTCTCACTTTCCTGAGGTAGGCGATAAGTCGAGGTCCTCGAGCCACAAATTCCTCTCGCACTTGGCAAACAACAATTTTAGAGTCACAGAATATGTCTAACATTTTTACTCCGAGGTCTTTAGCAAGCTTCAGCCCGGCAATCAGGGCTTCATATTCAGAGTCATTGTTAGTCGCCGAAAATTCTAATCGCAGGGCGTAATATAACGACCATCCTTCGGGAGTGACTAAGACGATTCCAGCTCCGGACCTTCGGTCGTTCTTGGCTCCATCTGTATATAGTTTCCACGGATCTATCTTTAACTCATCCTCGGACTTAACCACTCTGTCATCGATTACTTCCTCCTCTGGAATGGTGAACTCCGCAATAAAGTCTGCTAGAGCTTGCCCCCTGATCGACTTTCGTGGTTGAAAATTCAAATCAAACTGACTTAGTTCTATGTTCCATTTGATCAACCTTCCCGATGCTTCGGGTCTCTGCAACACCTGCCTTAAGGGCTGGTCGGTGTATATGGTTATTGGATGAGCTTGGAAATAGTGACGAAGTTTTCGGGATGCGATCAGGAGGCTGTAAGCGAGCTTCTCAATCTTTGGGTAGTTGCGCTCTGCCGCTGCTAATTTCTTGCTTACATAATACACTGGCCTTTGTACTTTGTCTTCTTCTCGAACCAGGGCTGTGCTTACGGCGTGAGCCGAGACTGCCAAGTAAACAAACAATTCTTCATGATCCACTGGCTTTGACAAAATCGGCGGCTTCTCTAGCAGTTCCAATAAATTTCGAAAGGCCTCAACACAGTCCGGAGTCCACTCGAAGTTTTTCTTTCCCCTTTTAATCAAATCAAAAAACGGAACGCATTTGTCTGTGGCTTTGGAGATGAATCTACTCAGCGCCGCTACTTTCCCTGCAAGACTTTGGACGTCTTTAATTCTCCTCGGCTCTTCGATATTTCTAATCGCTGCTATCTGGCTAGGGTTGATTTCAATTCCTCGGGAGCTCACAATGAAGCCAAGGAACTTTCCCGATGCCACTCCAAATGAGCATTTCATAGGATTCAATTTCATCCGATACTTTCGCAGGATACCAAACATTTCCGCCAAGTCTTGCGTATGGCTGGAGGACTGTTTCGATTTGACAAGCATATCATCCACATAAACTTCCATAGTCTTTCCTATTTGATTATAAAACATTCTGTTCACCAAGCGCTGATAAGTAGCTCCAGCGTTTTTCAATCCGAATGGCATTACAACATAACAATATAATCCCAAATTCGTAATGAAGCTCGTATGTTCTTGGTCTGGCACGTGCATAGGAATTTGGTTGTACCCAGAATACGCATCCATGAAAGAGAGAAGTTCATGACCCGCTGTCGAGTCTACAAGCTGGTCAATTCTGGGAAGTGGGAAACTATCTTTAGGGCAGGCTTTGTTCAAATCTGAAAAATCAATACAAGTCCACCACTTTCCATTCGGCTTCTTTACTAAGACGGGATTCGATACCCAGTCGGGATATGTCGAATCTCGAATAAATCCATTCTGCTTCAACTTTTCCACTTCCTCTTTGAGAGCAGCCGACCTCTCTGGGCCGAGCACGCGTCTCTTTTGCTTCACAGGCGGATGTTTCGGGTTTACATTCAATTTGTGACTTATAATGGATGGCGATATCCCACACATGTCAGCATGGGTCCAGGCAAACACGTCTAAGTTTGCTTTTAAGAAGTCCGTTAGTTCTTTAGCTCGACGTGGATCTAATTGAGAACCAATCTTCAAAACTTTTGTCGGATCAGCTTCATCAATGGGAATTTCCACTGTCGCTTCATTAGGAGTTGCATTCCTAGCCTCTGGTTCCTCGTCTTTTCCGGGATCTAGGTCTTCAGGCGTTCCTTTGGGCAACTCCTTTGGGGTCAATTTCTCTAATTGCTATTCCGAGCCCCCCTTTGAGGGAGACGAGGCATCTTTACTCTCAACGTTAAGTCCTTTCATCAACATCTTTAATTCGGCCACATAGCAGGCCCGTCCGGAAACTTGATCCCCTCTCATTACTCCAGTTCCGGCTTCGGTTGGGAACTTAAGTAATAAACACCAAGGGGCGATACAAACTCTGAATTCAGCAAGGGCAGGCCTCCCCAAAAATGCATTATAAGGCGAATCTACGTCCAATACTACGAACTGAAGCATCCGCACTCTTCTGCGTTCTCCTTGCCCCAAGGTCATGGGCAATTCTATGTATCCCATGGGAGCTGTTGATGCCCCGTTGAAGCCTCTGATCCATCCTTCACATGGCTTCAAATCCTCAGACTCAAGCTTCATCTGATCAAATGACTTTTTAAACAAAATATTAACGGAACTTCCATTGTCTACTAATACCTTATGAACCAAGGCCGGCCCAATGGTGGTAGTAATAACCAACGGATCATCAGTGGGTGATTGGATCCCAATATTATCTCGGCTGCGGAATACCACGTCGTCAAACATGGTCTTCTGTTGTTTTATGGGGGTGATATCTTCCAAATCATCACCTTCATTCACGTCTAGATGCTTGGCAGCATTTACATACTGATCCATTGATCTGAGACTTCGGATTGCCGGGTGAGGTCCTCCCACTATGGAGTTGACAACAATTCCTTTACCTTTCTG
The DNA here is from genome assembly GCA_030737875.1 of Allium sativum. Classification (NCBI taxonomy): domain Eukaryota; kingdom Viridiplantae; phylum Streptophyta; class Magnoliopsida; order Asparagales; family Amaryllidaceae; genus Allium; species Allium sativum. Next base: position 602,057,050 of record CM060926.1, on the reverse strand, counting down.
CTGCGCTGTAGGCTTGGGAGCAGGTAGAATCTGTTTTGGAGCTTGCTCTCCTTGCCCCCTGTCCCTAGTGGCAACCTTATATTCATCCAACTTCCCTTCACGCAGCAGCTTTTCAATCAAATCCCTCAAATGCCGACATTCATTGGTTGAATGCCCATGAGTTCCATGAAACAAACAAAATTTCCCTGTCGCCATTTCTTTCTCGGTCGAATCACGAGGTGGCGGTCTTTTGTACTGTAACACATTGTACGTATCCAGGTAAATATTTTCCAGGGTGTCGTTCAATGGTGTATAATTCTCGTAGGTCTGGAATCGGGGTCTTTTGTTAGGATAACTTCCCCTATTTCTGTTTCTTCTGTTACCGTTCGGATTACGGTTATTGTTGTTGTTACCCCCGCTTCCAGCATTGTTGTTTCCACCCTTGTTTCCCACATTTACTTCAACCTTGCCAGAACTTTCCCCAGACTGCTTCACGGCGATATTACTCTGCACATTTTCTTTTGAAGCCGTCTCAGACTTTCTCTTTCGGTTTGCCCTGGCCTCCTCTCGCCTTAGATAAATATCGGCTTTTTCATAAATATCTCTCTTGTGGAGGGTGTTTTCCTAGAAAGGTAATCTCCAAACTCGGATTCAGGATCGACTCCTTCCTTCAATGCCTTCAGAATAGTGGGCTCATGCGGGTCACTGACCTCAGTCACAGCTTGGTTAAAACGGTCAAGATATGCCCTCAAAGACTCTCCTGGTGCCTGCTTGATTCTTGATAATTCAATAACACTTTTGGAATTTCGGGCATGGAGTCGAAACTGGTTCATAAAACGCTCGCTTAGTTCCTTGTAATTCGAAATCGACCGAGGAGGAAGTCGGGTAAACCAGAACAGCACCACATCTTCTAAGTAGATTGGGAATGCTTTGCATTTCACTTCATCAGGAGCAGCATCAGCATTCATGAGCCACGAATATCGCATCAAATGCTGTCCCGGATCAGTCCTTCCGTTGTACTTGTCCATCTGTGGCAAGTTAAAGCGCCGGGGAAATTGGAAGTCGAGGATATCATCGGTGAAGGGAGTATGGCTTCGCTCAATGCCATAATCTTCATTTGTATAGTTCCGGCTCTCGGACATGATCTGGCGAACCATTGCCTGCACATCAGCATTAGTTAGGGGCCGCTCAGGTTCCCTGGCCCTAGTATCCGAGTTCCTTCTGGGCTCTTGTTTAGGAGATGCCCTTCTTCTTTGAGCTGCCTCTGCTCGATTCCGTTCCCTGCGCTCCCGGTAGATCTCGGGAGGAGGGGACTGGAGTCTTTGCCCCCGAGTGGGGTCATTGTTTCCTAGCGCTCGTGCAATATCCTCACGAGATCCCAAAGATCCAAATGTCAGCTGCTCCACGTTCTGAGGTCGTTCGAGCGGCCTTCGTTCACGGGGCCGCTCTTCCTCGGAAGATGAAGATTGATCCACTGGTGTGTGACGAACCGGTGATGGAGTTCTCTGTCGACGGAGTTCACTAATCTCCCGACTCATGAGCCTCATATTTTCCTGCATCATGAGATTAGTGCGCTCGTGGACTTTCATAGCCTCCCTTGTGCTCTTAAGCATGTCAAGTAAGCGCGAGAAATCTCCTTGAGTGATGGGGCGGGTCGGATTGACCTGATCACTAACCCTGGTGGCTGGAATCGGAGCATTCGTAGGGACTCGAGTGGAGGTTCCAACTTCACCAAGCGTCGGATCGGATCGGAGATAGGAGGTCGGGTCGGTTCGGAGCTGGGGGGCCTGGTCGGATCGGTATGTGGCAAGCTGCTCGGGTCGGTTCAGATTGGGGGAATGCACTGCTTCAGAATCTCCTACCCGGATCGGATCGGAGCTTTCCCCCTGTTGGCGGCTCGGATTTCCTGCATTGGTTCTTCCTGCTGCTGAACTCTGCCCCCGAGACCTTGTTACAACCGCATTTTGCTGATCTTCGCCAGCTCCATTTCCTCGACCAGATTGAACCTCTTTGCCTTTTCCTTTGGCCATGATTCTTTGACAATCACTTCAACAAATATAAAAGAGCGGAGAAACTAAAGGATTAACTTCTTTGAACTCAACGGTCCAAAAAGTAGAAAGAAATCCCGGAAAATAAAGAATTCAGATGAAGTTTCTCAGTGAAAGCACCAAAATGTTAGACTAAAAAGTGGTTCTAACACCCAAATTGATTAAAAGCAAAATGAAATGAGATAAAAATAAAAATGAACACACAGGATTTATAGTGGTTCGGCGAAGAAATGCCTACGTCCACTTGTTTTTCACTATTTTCAATGATTCAGTTGCAAATACAATGAAATACTCACTTGATCTCTCTCACAACTCACTCACAATTACTCAATTGTTTGAAAACAAATTATGAAAGAAGATTTGGATTTTTCGGGATTGCTGGAATTCGGGTTATGAAGGTGGTTGAACTCTCCAAATGCCTGAAAAAAGATCCTTTTCTTTGTCTCTAGACGGGGTATTTATAGGTGTGAATTTGCTCAGAGCCCGATCCGGATCGGAGCCACGTGTCACTCATCCCATCAGCATCGGATTCGGATTGATTTCTTCGTTGACAACGCATCAGAATAGTGGACGTTATGGGTAGGAACTGGTCATAGCCGATCCGGATATCCAGGCGCTTATGCTGGAGAATGATATGGAAAATGGGTTCGGGTCGGAGAGACACGTGCAAGGGGTTCGGGTCGGGATATCCGATCTGACCCAGATTGGCTTGGATACAACGCTCTCTCCTCTTTAGTCTGCTCCGCTCCTACTTATCTCTGCAACAACCAAATGGCTTTCCGATCCAATTGAGACTATGTTGCCCTCCGATCCGAACAGCTGTGCCTTTCTAATTTCCTCAGCAATAGCTCACCGATCCGAACAGAAAACTTTATTTGATCCGAACCGATACTTTGTTTTGATCCGACCCGAATGATTACAGCTATCCAATCTAGGCTGTAGTGTCTTCTCCGACCTGAGTAGTGATGGTCTCTCCGATCCGAACCGTAATCTTCTAATTAGAAATGCTCTTCAATGCTTAACATCTTGACTTTGTGTTGCCTAGTTCACAAAGTAGGCTAACAAAAACCTTTTGCTCAAATCTTGTAAACCTTATGCTCTGATACCAAATGTAACACACCACCTCCGCCAGTGCCACTCTTGCAAGGACACTAGCTTTGGAGGGGCGTTAAACGAGGTAAACATGCATGCAGATATCACAAGACAGAACATATAAGTAAAAACAGAGTAAATAAAGCAGCGGATTAAAACTAGCATTTCAAAACCATAGTCAAGTTACATCAAAGTATTTGGTCACTATTTTCCCATAAAACAAAGTCTAGAACATAAACTGAAAACTGAAAAAGAAACATAAAGTAACTATCCCCAAAGTAGCATAAGGCCATAGCATGCTCAAACCATACGTGAGCTATCCAGAAAAGCAGCTAAAGATCCATCTAGGTAACAGTGTTCCCACCCTGCAAACCTGGGGGGGGGGGGGGAACGGAAGAAAAGAGGCGAAAGAAAACGGGTCAGTCAAAAAGACTGGTAAGTCCTATCTACTATTAGTATAAAAACTAATAAAGTTAGCTGAGCATGTAAAATGGAGATGAGATGTAGGGTGATAACTGACATGGTGAAAAGTTAACAAGATAGATCAAGTGTGGCATCGCATATACAAGGTTAAGTTGCACCAGGTGTGTACTAGTATTCCAATCCATGTCAAGTATAAACAAGAAATGATCCCTTGGCCCAATGTTGGCCCAAACCCATGAGATGACCTAAATCAAGGTCCAACTACTCGGTCTAGTCAATCGGCTCCCTATAAGCCTAACTCGTCGTGTATCGGTGTCATACGGTCCAAACATGAAATGTAGTCGACTGTGCTAGGTCCACCCTAGGGTGTATCCGGCCCAAGGGTGTCAACCACTGACACGAAACAAGCACGCACAGTCAAAACCTAGTGGTGCCCAAGTCTGTCTTTCATCCCCGGACAATGTGCACGACCATGGTCCTTCGGAATCTACTATGGCGCACCTACTTTTGCCGTCTTTTTGGTCGCTTACACTCCAGCCCAGTAATCGTTCCCCACCCTAGCCTAGTCCCTAGGGTATCCGATACTCCCGAGTGGGTTACTACTGAGAAGAACCGCGTAACTAGGGTTTTCTAGTGGGTTAAGTGTGGTTAACCCCATCCAATCAAGTATCAAGTTGGTTAAGTGTACCCAAGGTTCATGACTAAACCGCGTCAACCCATCATGTTTAATTGGTTAAGTATTCAAGTGGTCCATGACTTAACCCTACCATGTGGCGTTAATTAATTTAATGCACCCAACCTCTCACATTAGACCTTGTTGTGGTTAATAGTTAAGCCGGGCGGGTCCGGGTAGCTTTACACCACAACTTAGTCTAACCTCGGGTTTAAGCACAACATGACCAACTACTCACATTGGGTCCTATTGTTCGTAGCCACTAGTTAAGCCGGTCGGTTCCGGGTAGATTTATGCTACAAACTCAACCCAACCTCGAGTTGGCCACACTCATATTTTCTAAGTGTCATGTCCATTGTTATGTTTACAAACATAATCACAAGTCAATGTTCATGTCATATTTTAAAACCATGTTTCATGTCATTAATATTACCCAAACCCAACGCATTCCCCTCGCATGTACGTTTCACATAACATGACATAGATCAAAAGAGGGAACTTGGCAAAACATGACAAAAAAGGGCATAAAGTAATAAGGTTGGCCACAAGTTAAACATGGTGGCATATGAGGCATAAATATGTTCATTTAAACTTGCATGTTGCATCATAAGCCTCAAAACATGCATAACATTCAACTTAGCGAATAGGTGATACATGGTCCTAGATGACATAGGATGATGACTAGAAGTTCGCATATAACATTATATGCAAGTTATCATAAAGGGTATGAGAGTTCTCATGTTGCATAATGCAACATTTCAAATCAAAGGTCATAGCTTTCTATGCACAAAGTCAAGGTGATAGCTTTACAAACTTGCATAGGGTAAACATATGCATAACATGTTAGGATCAAAGCACATATCATACTTAGGCCCAAACTCAACTTGCAACATGTAACATTTAACTTCATAGTTAGAATCTAAGAGTAGTATAGGGCTTACAATGAGCGGTTATGCGATCTAGATCAATATATATAAAGATTGAGACGAAGCCACAAGCAAAATCCGCAAAGAAAATAATAAGCTCCACTTAAACGCCTTGAAACAAGAAGTAATAACTCCAACGACAAAGAAAGATGGCTCTTTTACTTAAGAAAGATGGCTCCTTTATGACATAGATTGATTTGAGACCCTCATTCTCTCATGAAGTAGGTGGAGGCCATGATTAGTGAATATTTGGACAACATTTAGTTGTAGGAATGATTAATGAGGGTTTAGGCTAGGTCTAGGGGTCTTTTTATAGGTGATTAGGTTAGTTCAGACCATTGGATTAACCCTAAAATACATCAGGTCCGTCAAATTCCGTCAGAAACTTCTGGAGCAAGACTCAACATGTCACAATTGGTGCACCAGAAAAACTGGTTCGACCGGGGGGGTCGACATGGGTGTCGACCCATGGGTCGACATGGGTGTCGACCCATTGGGGGGGGGGTCTACACTGGTGTCGACCCCTGTGTCGACCCTGCCTGGGGCGGGAAAATTCCCGCCCATTCTGCCTTGGTTGAAATTTAAATCTGAATTCGAATTTGAACTGTTTTCGGGCTTGGAATTTTCTGAAAACTTCATTGGGCCATAACTTGGTCATACGGACTCCGTTTTTCGAAAACTCAGACTCAATTTCGCGTAATTTTCCGAGACGAACGCAATGGAACAGCCCGTTTTCCTTGGTTGAGATTTTTCAATTTAATTCTGCCTTGATTTACATTATAACGTGTTATTCAAAAATACGGGTTGTTACACATCTGTTTGGTGGCGGAGAATTTATTCTCTTGCTTAACGACCTTCTCTGAGACGTACGAGCTCAGAGGTTGCATATCGATGGACATCTGTCGCATGGAGTGAATTACCTGTGTGGCATGCCTAAGTGGCAAATGATCAAGGCTTCTTTTGAAATGCAAAGTCTTGTGGTTGATGATCAAAGCACGGCCTGTGTGGTGCAACTTTGTGTATAACGTGAATTCGGGAGCCTCACACCTCAATATGAGTCAAAAACAGGATAGTGACTGTAGGGAGAGCACGACATTTCTTTCTAGCAATGGGTGATGTCAGTGCTTAAACTGGCTGACATTTATATATATCTTTACCTATGTGGTTGTTGGAATGAGGCGCCTCGATTTTAGGTCTGTTAGGACCAGGAAACGTGTGTTCAAGAATACTAATCCACTAATGTAAGTGTGGACCGGCCCTGAAGCATCCAAGGGTTACCCTGAGTGTGTAGTCCTGAGGCATATGCTAGAGTGTCTCGAAGTGGAGAGGAACTTGCCCCTTGCCTCGACTCATGATGGAAATCCAATTTCCAATACAAGATATTTCGGTTTTATTTGTAGAACCTAGTATGGCGACATAGTGGTATGGGCCATTCATGCCGTCTATGATTGATATTTATGATTGAAATTGTTTTGACACTATACACTTATACTAGTATCAAATGATTTGTTTTAAAGGTACCAAGCATGTTTGGTTGTTATAAGGTAAAAACCCTATCCTCCGGCTTGCATTGCATTGTGTGATGGGACCTGGGTCTTATAATAGCTTCATTTTTCGAAAAAGCATTGCAGTGTTTATCCTATGCACTTGTGTTCTTGGGAGGAAACCCGTTCCATGTTATACGGCGTAGTCCCTTGAATTACTCTCTTTTAAAGTAAAGTTTAAATAACTATTTTAGTTCTCACACCGGTCTCATGACTAACCTGGAGTTTATTGTTTTAACCTAAACTCTGGGTGCCCTTATTTTCGATACGGGCAGCTAGTAGTTGGGTTTTTGCAGATTTATATTCACAGGATCCTGGTTTACAGCTGGAACGATACTCGGAAAGCTCTGTATCCGTATATCGCTTTCAGTTGTGTTTTGTATTATTTTTCCGCTATTATGTATTTAAATGAATTTTAAATCTCTGATATTTGTCGAGTGTATTCATTCATACTCTGTATATTCTTGTATTATGATGGAATTGTTGTAATAAGCAACGAAATGTTCTTCGGTTTGCGTTCTATTTTGTCGTGTTCTCAAGATAATCCGGGCTTTCCTTACCGGGGAAGTTTCGGGTCGTCTCATTTTGGTATCTGAGCTTTGGTTTACAGAGCTCGAGATCAAGATACATTAGAACCATACAAAAGAATTCATCAGATATTGGATTAGTAATATCCAATTAGAATGACTCGTTAGAGATAGGATCAGTAGAGTCCTAGAACGAGTGTGAAAATATTTTTTTATTTTTTTCTTGTTTTTTCTTTTTCAAATGAAAACAAAATTGTTTTAAAAATTTAAACCATTTTATTTGTATTTGAATATTTTATTTCTATTGAATTTGGACAATCCAATATATAAAGATTTTGCATATACGCGTCATGAACGTATATTCGAAGTTTTAATATACTGGATAGATATAGAATCACACACTTGTTGCTCGGGAATGATTATGATAAGACTGCAGTGTTGTCAGTATTTATTTTCGAGTATCGAAGGTGTGATTTCTATATATTTCCATTAGACTGGTGTGAGAACCAAAGCTAGATAGGTTTATTGTTGTGATTTGGCATCAAAAACATGATTTTCTGCATATATATCAAAATTATGAATATGAAATGATAATCAACTAATTGATTGATGGTTGTGTTGGTTGATTATTGGTTTGAAATTTTTAACCATTTAGCCTAATGGAACCGATTATTGAACTGTGTTGAAAAATGATTGCAATTGCATGCATATACATGTACTTATATTGAACAGGTCATAGCAAGGTGGCTAGAGCATAGAATAAAATTGTTTGCCTGACAAATAGGTACATATTTATTGTATTTCTTTGGGTTTGGATGATTTTATGAGCCGATTGGCTAGCCGCTGCTTGGCTTTTTCCTTTTCTTTTGGATAGAAGAAGGCCATGGGAGGCTATATGAAATATCCCGAAGTCCCCGGTGCAGGGGAAGTTATGGCGAAATTTTTAGAAAATTTAGGGTGTTAGCCAAATTTTTGAAAAATTTGAAAAGTTCTTAGAAACTGAAAAGTTGAAGAACTTAAGCCGTAATGAAAATAATGAAAGTTGAGTTGGTTTGTGAAACAACTTTTGGCTTCGTTCCTTTTCGGGGACGAAAAATTTTAAGTGGGGGAGATTGTAATTTTCTCGGAAATTCTGAGCCAATTTAAAATTTTTATTTTGGCAATTTTAATGAATTTTGATTATTTAAAATGAATTATTTTAAATAATAGCGACGAGAAATTTATTTTGAATAGAATTCGAACGTATATATTTATTTGAATCGTCATTAGAATATAAATATTTATTTTAAATTATAAAAGGAATTGAAAATGACGCGGTAGTTCGATAATTCGATTTCAAATTTCAATTGAACATACGGGGTGCAAAGTAAACCGGATTTTAACGAAACCAAAAATATTTGAATCTAATTGAGAATATCTACCCAACGAATCCGAAAAATTGAAATTTCATAGCGGGGGTAAAAAGTTATGTCCAGTTGAAAATTCATAATAGTCGTTATGGAATTCTGGGCCCTTAAAAATGGGAATTTTGCAAACGACCTCGGTTTTCGACGAATCCACTTTTGTTGGATCCGTGATGTCAAATTATTTCTAGATTATAAAATTCGTAATTTTTCGAATCGATATGTGAGCGTGGCAAAGGAAAACGTGTTTTGGCAGTTTCAGTTGATTTCAATCGACTGGAAAATGACCATTTTTCAAACGGTCTCAGAATTCGATGAATTTAGTTTTGTTAGGACCGTATCGTCAATACGAAGCTAGAAAATATTTTTCGGGAATTTTTCTAGTTACTATGTGGCCCCGGTAAATTGGAAGGTGCGTTCAAATTCAATATATAGAGTTATATATTGATTTTGACGAAAACTGATCGAAACGATCGAATCAGCTTACGATACCTGTCCCATTGGGTTCGCAATGAGGGTAATTAGCTATGGATGACAGGCGATGGGTCTCGTTTCGAGGTCAAAATAAAAAGGTACCTTTTCGAAATTAAATTAAATAAAAAAATTCTCCTCTCTCCCCTCCTTAACCACTCAGCCCCCCTTTTTTTCCACGATGGATCTCGGTTTTCAAATTAAATAAAAAAAAAGAAGAAAGGGGGGCGATCGTCGGAGCCTCCACTGCCGCCAGTCCCGACCGCGACCTCCCTCCTCCTCTCAGCACGACGACGCCACCTCGCACCCCATCCACCCTCGTCGAAACCCCCTCCTCGATTTGCACGAGAACCCTCAGCAAACCCCTCCCCCCAATGTGAAGAACGACGTCGATTCACCCCTCCACAGCCCGAGGCAGCACCGAACCACCTCCGCCTGTCCCACTCCCACCTCTGACGTGCACCATCCACTTCCCCTCTCCTCTTACTTCCTCTGATTTGCAGCCCTCCCCTTTGCAAACGAAAACATGAAAAAAAAAGTGAGTTTTATTTGTTTATATACATTTATTTCATTCTATTTTCTGTTTTAATTTTAGATTCTTAACATATATTATAGGATAGAAAGGTTGGATTTTTCATGATAGAAAGATTGGTTTTTCATGATAGAAAGATTTGATTTTGAAATGAATAAGAATATGATTTTATTATCACGAAAGCGAGGATAAAAGATTAGGTTTTTAACTTTATAAAGATGAGATTTTGATAATTATAAAGATTTTATTTTTTTAGTATAGGAAGAATAAAAATACGATTTTTATATTATATAGATAGTAAAAATTTGATCTTTATGCATGTAGCGAAGTAAAAAATATGATTTTTATTATATAAATGTTGAAATAAAAATGGTATTTTTATAGGGATGATATAAAAATTCGATCTTTGTATTAGAAGTAGGTATATAAAAATATAATTTTTATATAGAGAATAGCGTGATAAAATATAATCTCTATTATATGAACACCGTTATAAAAATAGAATTTTTATCTATATAGTAGCGGTGTAAAATAGAATTTTTATCTATATAGTAGCGGTATAAAAATGTGATTTTTATCCATGTAGAGTGATTATAAAAATGCGATTTTTATATACATAGCAACATTATAAAAATGTGATTTTTATATATGTAGTGGCTACGGACAATGAAATTGACAAAAGGCGAGCACGACGGAGATTTCTATATATGAAGAGTCGTGGCATTGGTTTAGCTAGTCGGTGAGAACTTCTCACTTTAAATCTTGTTTTCTAGTTAAAAATATATACTAGGATGTAGACGGTGTTTAGTAGCACCCGACACCCGTCGTTCACAGACCATGAATGGCTTGTATGTTTGATCGCTTGTTGTGATGAAAATTGATTGTGTGATGTGAAATAAAATAAAATATTTTATAGTAAAAAAATATTTTATCGTTAAAAACTATTTTTTTTAACGTGAATGTGAATAAATAAATATTCATTCACAAACCGGATGGTTTGTTTATGTACACCAATTTGAAGGACATTGATTGGGACAATAAATTTTACACGTCGCCCAACTGCACAAATAATACTTTGTGGATTGAAACCCCACACGGGTGTTGGGGTGATATTTGGCGTACACTAATCCCAATTATTTAGTTGTATGTCGATCGATTGGTCGACAGACTGTGTAAGCGTTAATTATTTATATTTAATGCTTATGCAGTTGTGTGGTGCACTTTGGATGATGGTTGATTATTTATCGTTGCTATTATATACATGTGTTGTATGGAATCCATATAATTAACATTATATGGTAATTGATTGGGCCTCATTCCAATTGAGAAAATAAAGAATACTATAAAATAAAGATTCACGTGTTGACAGTACTCATTTGTTGAGATTAGTCATGTGTTGAAAGAAATATAGATTCATGTGTTGAACGAAATGTTTTAACAATAAAATTTACATCTTTATCATATATAAAATTAGAACTAACTGGAAAATAAATAAGATGAGTGGTCTCCTGGATATTGATCTGATGTTGGTTTCGGCCTTCGGGGTTAATATTCGGGGAATTTTTCTCTTGCTAATTTACTGTTGGAGTCTGATTAAAAATTAAACAATAGAAATCGTAATTTTGTAAAGTATATTAAATAACAAAAATAGTCACGTGTTGACAGTACTCATTTGTTGAGATTAGTCATGTGTTGAAAGAAATATAGATTCATGTGTTGAATAGAATAAATATTCGTTTGTTGAATAGAATAACGAAGTCAGTGAAAAATATAAAGTCGTCTTGATTAGGGATGCGCTATTTTGGCGCGAACAATATTTATATCGATTATATTCGTTTTTATAATGAATATTGAAAAGAGATTTAAAAATCGAATATATATATAAAACGAATTCGAATTGAATTGAATATAAAATGAATTCGAATTGAACTGAATTCAAATCGAATTGTAATCAAATTGGAAACGAACTGAAATTGAATTGAAATCGATTTGAATTGTAATCAAATAGAAATGAATGTAAAATGAATTTATAATGGAAAATTCAATTTTGATTTGAATTTGAAATGAAGGTTGAAATTGTTTTTGAAACAAATTTGAAACAATTTATAAAATTCGTTTTAAAAGGAAATTGACGAAATATATATAATATATGTATATTATATATAATCGCCTGAATAAACGCGCAGCGCCACGACAGTTCATGAGTTTCGACCATTGACTTCGAACAGACATTACGGGAGATCCGACCGTTGGATTCTCCTAAAACTGGAACCTTGGGTTCGTACCGAAAAGAGCTTTCGAACGAATACAAGAGATTTGAAATCTGACGGTTGGATTTGGAGATACGTCCAAATCAATTTCAGAAAAGGTCGCTGTAAGTGCAGTTCGATGGCCGTTATTGGAAATCGACTGTACAGGCCTTGATAAAATTATTAAAAATATCAATAATTTGTGCAAAATCATAATATATGAATTAAAAACAATTGGGATGAAAAATTCCACATTTGTAAAGATAAAAATAGATTTTTATCGAAATGAACTAGTTTTGAACTAGAATTAAAATCCAATTATTATTTTTAATAAATAAATTGGATTTGAAATGGGTTTTTAATAACCAGAATTTCCAATATATGAATTGAAATGGATTTGAATCGAAATTGTCTTTGGAATATTTCGATATTAGATTCCGCGATTATACAGATATTTTGGAGGAAATTTGGAAGATATATTTTATATCGTTATTTCCAAAGCGATATTTGTGGGTTTCAGAATTTGATATTGAATATAAGCCGATATATCTTCTATTCATAGCCTTGTAATTAATATAAAATGGGATTTGGGTTTATCGTGAATGGTGTTTCAAATAACACTTGTTGTTTAACCCGATAATGAATAGAATGGGATTTGGGTTTATCGTGAACTGTGTTTTAAATGACATTAGTTCTTTAACCAAGTAAAAAGAGTTTTAATGAATCTGTAATTAGATTTAAATGTGAATTGATAATTTAAATTATCAAATTTTAAAAGTGAACGAGAATGGAGTATCATCAGTTTTGCTCCAAAGCGATAGTTAAATCATTAATTAGATTTGAATGTGAAATGGAAATTAATTTTACCGATAACACCGTGGTGTTAGATATGGAGTATTACCAGTTTTGCTCCATGGGATAAATAGGTTGGGATTGGGAAATAAAATAAATAATTACCTCGGTGTGGTTCGCTAATCCCGACTAGTTTGGAAAACCTTAACATGGTTTGAAATGATATCCAAAGGAAGATTAAAGAACAAATATAAAAGAATTTATCTTTGATAAAATTAATGGGAACATTTCCCTAAGAATGTGAAATTTAGAAACTAACTGTAGTTAGCTAAGAAGAATGGTTTCCTAGGTATTGATCTGATGTTGGTTTCGGCCTTCGGGGTTAATATTTGGGGAATTGTTCTCTTGCTAATTTACGGTTAGTGACTGATGAATTGGAATGAGGCGTATGTTGTGTTTGTGTAACATTTGTTTATTATATACGTGGGTCATTCAGAAAGGCAGGGTTTATACCCATTCTGAATAACCAATTCGACGATATGTCGAAGAGGAAGACGGTGGTTGAAGACCGGATGTCTTCACATCGTTTGGATGATTACTGATGATCTTGATTGGGCTGTACACCCGAGATGAGGGAATCAGTTGGTGATCGTCTAGGAGTACTTGGAGATCGATGGATATGCGAGGAAAGTGCCTCCGGTTTCGTTCAGACCCAGAACGAACTTGTAAATGGACCGTGTGTCTGACATTGGATTTTATTCTGTGTTGATTGATCTCTATTAAATGTACATCTGTTTGGCGGCGGAGAATTTATTCTCTTGCTTAACGCCCTTCTCTGAGACGTACGAGCTCAGAGGTTGTATATTGATGGACATCAGTCGCATGGAGTGAATTACCTGTGTGGCATGCCTAAGTGGCAAATGATCAAGGCTTCTGTTGAAAAGCAAAGTCTTGTGGTTGATGATCAAAGCATGACCTGTGTGGCGCAACTTTGTGTATAACGTGAATTCGCGAGCATCACACCTCGGTATGAGTCAAAAACGAGATAGTGACTGCAGGGAGAGCACGAAATTTCTTTCTAGCTATGGGTGGTATCAGTGCTTAAACTGGCTGACATTTATATATACCATTATCGATGTTCTTGTTGGAATAAGGCGCCTCGATTTTAGGTCTGTTACGACTGGGAAACGTGTATTCAGGAATACTAATCCACTAACGTAAGTGTGGACCGGCCCTGAAGCATCCAAGGGTTACCCAGAGTGTGTAGTCCTGAGGCATTTGCTACAGTGTCTCGAAGCGAAGAGGAGCTTGCCCCTTGCCTCGACTCATGACGGAAATCCAATTTCCAATACGAGATATTTCTGTTTTATTTGTAGAACTTAGTATGGAGATATAGTGGTATGGGTCATTAATGCCATCTATGATTGATATTTATAATTGAAATTGTTTTGACACTATACACTTATAATAGTATCAAATGATTTGTTTTAAACGTACCAAGCATGTTCGGCTGTTATAAGGTAAAAACCCTATCCTCTGACTTGTGTTGCATTGTGTGATGGGACCTGGGTCTTATAACAGCTTCATTTTTCGAAAAAGCATTGCGTTGTTTATCCTATGCACTTGTGTTCTTAGGAGGAAACCCGTTCCGTGTTATACGGCATGGTCCCTTGAATTACTCTATTTTAAAGTAAAGTTTAAATAACTGTTTTAGTTCTCACGCCAGTCACATGACTGACCTGGAGTTTATTGTTTTAACCTAAACTCTGGGTGCCCTTATTTTCGACACGGGCAGCTAGTAGTTGTGTTTTTGCAGATTTATATTCACAGGATTCTGGTTTACAGCTGGTACGATACTCGGAAAGCTCTGTATCCGTATATCGCCATCAGTTGTGTTTTGTATTATTTTTCCTCTGCTATGTATTTAAATGTAATTTAAATCTCTGATATTTGTCGAGTGTATTCATTCATACTCTGTATATTCTTGTATTCTGATGGAATTGTTGTAATAAGCAATGAAATGTTCTTCGGTTTGCGTTCTATTTTGTTGTGTTCTCAAGATAATCCGGGCTTTCCTTACAGGGGGAGTTTCGGGTCGTCTCACATCTTCATTATGCCTATGCTCTTCCCTAATTCATATCAAAATAAATCAAAGATAGGGTTATGCTCCTCAAGTTCTTCGTTAGAATTCAAGTAGATAATCAAAGGCTAATCCTACGACTTCAACAACCATTTTCTAAGAATCAAATCTAAATTAGAGGATGGATAATCTACATCAAGGGATAGCTTTTCAGTTTCAGAAATCATATCCCTGAATTCAAAATCCGTTCTTAAATTAGTGAGCGGGATTACAATACACTTCATGCATAATAGTATTATTATCGTTGATCATTCCTCAGTTAAAATTCATGTTGCAATTTAAAATAATCTTTATATGCTTAATCTATTCCTCTTCCCTATTCTTCCTTTTTATTTTTGAAACTTTGGCCACCTTCAAGCCAAGGTCAACAGCGCGTAAATTATAGTTATTTGGGAAGAGCTTGAGATTAATCGATGAATTAGGCAATTTGGGTAAAAAGATTATTACACGAATGGTTATGTAAGCAAAGTAGAAATGGGTTAAGTAGCACTTGACATATGAATAAGCTTAACCAACATATGAGGAATGATAGCAATCTGTTAGGAACATATGTATGGGAAACTGGAATAATAGGTATAGCCTATTAACGGGATTATAAGCATGAACATAAATTGGGGTTTTTGGGTAAAGCTTGAATTTGAGACTTGAAAATTGGATATGCCGTTAAGATCCTAGAAACATAATTAAAAATGGAATATGTTAGACAAACCATGTTTTTATGTAATTATGTAATTCGACACATAACATGAAATTGACAATAGTTGCATAACTTGAACATGAACATGCTTGTGAATTGGTAATTGACTTCTGATATCTAGAATGAACATGAACATGCTTGTAAATTTATAATTGGCTTATGACACCTAGAATAGACATGAATTGTTAATTGGCTAAACATGAAACATGGCTAACTCGAGGTTATAATGAGTTTGCGGTGTAATCCTGCCCGGAACTGCCCAGCATATCCAGTGACGGCAAACAATAGGTTCTAATGTGAGAAGTTAGTCATAACGTGCTTGAAACCCGAGGTTAGATTGAGTTGTGGTGTAATCCTTCCCGGAACCAACCGTCACATCCATTGACCGCAACAATAGGCCTAATGTGAGAGGTTTGGCATTAATAATTAATTAATGCTAATGACACATGCTAGTATGATAAGGTTAAGTCAACATGAAACACAAGACAACACTTAACCAAGTTGACATGATATATGGGTGGGTTAAGTCAACGTGAGCCGCTAGATAACACTTAACCAATTTGACATTATATATGGGCGGGTTAAGTCAACATGAACTGATAGAGAACACTTAACCAATTTAGCATGGTACGTGGGTTGAATTAAATACGTGATTGGGGGTTAAGTCAACTTCGACACATGGGCAAACTTAACCAATATAACAGTATCAAAGCAAGGAAAAGTGGGGAATGATAAGATTAAATAATAGATAAACTTATCCTAGGGATAAGAAATGAATATGACTTAAAATGTATTACAAGACTTAAAGGGTGGGACGACTTATACCATGAAATAAGTTAATCTAAGCTGAAATGTGGGAAAACACCCATATGCTATCATTTGATAAAGAGAACTTAAGTCATGCTTGAATCCATTGGTAAACCTTAGTTAAAAGGAACTAAGTAACAAACCTTAGTTAAAGAGAACTAAGTAACAGAAACTAAGTATCAAACCGTGGTTAAGAGAACCATGTAATAAACATTAGTTAAGAGGACTAAGTTGTAAACCTTAGTTAAGAAAACGAACGATTAAGAGAACTAAGTAGTAAACCTTAGTTAAGAAGACTAAGTAGTAAACCTTAGTTAAGAAAGCTAATGATTCAGGAAATTAAGTAGTGAACCTTAGTTAAGAAATCTAACGATTCAGAAAACTAAGAAGTAAACCTTAGTTAAGAGAACTAAGTAGTAAACCTTAGTCAAGAAAGCCAAGTAGAACACGAGGAGGAGCGAACGTCCATCTGATCGTGAAGAAGGCTCCAAAGAACTGGGTTACGAAGCACGCGGCTTCGAGGGGATGTGAGGGTACTCTTGGTATCCCTCTGTGAGGTTGCAGATGATCCTCCTGGGCTCATGAGGTTAAGATCTGCATTAGAAGAGCCAAGGGTATGCCTTGGTTGAAATATAAGCAACCAAATGACTAGGATGGGTCAACATGAGGCGGCGATATCTTGTTTAGCCCTGTGATAGCACATCGTCGTCTACCTACCATCTTGAGTCAATCATGATACGCAAGCGGAAAGGCGGAGAACTCCAAAAGACCATATACTTTGCTATCTAGTTATGGGTAAGGGTGGCCAATAGGTTTGTGGGGGCATAGAGGGCCTGCGTACAGTTCTCATTCTTGATTTTCTTGGGTGCCTTTCATTAGTTGAGGGAGGGGTCAAGTGGGACCATAGCCACATATAGATAAAACAAACCTTAGCATCTGCATCGGCAGATAACTTAAAGCTCCCGACCGAGTTCTGTGTTTCTTGATTAGCCCTGCCATGGGACTCGGGCCGCACATATAGAGGACATATGCAACTAGATATCTAGCACGTTTAACGACACGATTGGGACGCAAAGTCTAGGAACATATATCGCTTTGGGTAGTGTGTCCTAGACTAGGGGCATTGTTCTATAGGTAGAATAAACCCTAGTGGCCCTAGGTAGCATAAACCCTGGTCGGATCTAGAAATCGTTCAATAGGTAGCATAAACCCCAGTGGCCCTGGGTAGCGTAAACCCTGGTTGAATCTAGGAAGCGCTGGATAGAAAACACTAGATTAGATCTAGGTAATAAATGGAATCTAGCAATATCAAGAGTGGTATTCCAAACGATTTCGAGAATGGTGGCACTACAGATTTACATGATGAAGCCCGTACGACATACAGCAAGGGACTGTATATATACATGGAAAGGATTATACGAGTTGGGGGTATATACATATACGTTGTATTAGGTTAATCTACTAGTGGGACATGAGTATAGCCTAGAGAGCTAATTTCGCGAATAACCTAATAAGCAAGAAATTATAACTGAACGGTATATGTAGGATTATATAGAAGTTTATTCTAAGTCCACTCACACACAACTTATGTTCTGACCCCCTCCTCATTACATACTTCCAGGTTAGGTTCATGACAGAGATGGTATAAGCTTTGGATACTGGATAGGCAGTATGTTTTATAAGGTAAAGCTTTATTTAAAGTATATTATACTTTGAATTCCTTCCACTATAAGATGCTTACGAATTCTGACATGTTTTCTTTATCTCTATCTTTTTCTGTAGGCTACCAGAGCGCCTAACTCGTGTTTCGATAGATTGGGTTTTTGAAAAAAATTCGGTTTGTTGGAATCCGGGTTGTTACAATATGGATGTGTGTGCATTTTTATTTTTAATGGATGAAAATGGTTGAACCACCACTTGAATGTTTCATTTCGGTGAATAACTATTGCACATACATAAAATTTATATATGCTATTAGGATTCTTTTGCTTACATATTGGAAACATGAAACATACATGAATTGCATTAAGAAGGTCAACTGAATAAGTAAACTGCCTGATTTTTGCACTAGCTTAGGGACATATACACAACACCTTTGCATATGTTCATAAAAAGCATTAGTAATTTTAAGGACAATGGATGCTAGTGGTTGATGGATGAGTACATGGGTGTATGTTTTTATTGATAATATTCTTCTTAACTTGGAGATTTTGGGGATGAAATCCTTTAAGGAGGGAAGAATGTAACACCCCATATTTTAATGTACAATAATTATGTAAAGAAGATAATTAAATGAATATTAAATAATTAAATATTCAAAATTAGGTAAAACAGACTTTAATGTTGTGTACGTTATGAAATTTTAATTCTGATAGACTCTTGGTTTTCGTAAATCAAACTAAGTGTGAGAAATTTATGGTTAAAGAAGTTTAAACTAAATTAAACAGTTAAATTATTAGTTAACTCAGAAATGCAATGACAACACGGTGAACGACCCAACATGGAACGACCCATGTGTTGACCCTAGGGTCGACCCCTATGTCGACCCTAGGGTCTGCAATTGTGTCGACCTAATGCAATAACCGGGAAATCTGAGCCAATTTAAAATTTTTATTTTGGCAAATTTAGCAAATTTTGAGTATTTAAAATGAATTATTTTAAATAATAATGACGAGAAGTTTATTTTAAATAGAATTTGAATGTATAGATTTATTTGAATCGGCGTTAGAATATAAATAATTATTTATAATTATAAAAGGAATTGAAAATGGCGCGGTAGTTTGAAATTTCGATTTCAAATGAATGTATGAGATTCAAAATAAACCGTATTTTAGCAAAATCGAAAATATTAGAATCTAATTGAGAATATATTTCCAACGAATCCGAAAAATCAAAATTTCATAGCGGGAATAAAAAGTTATGTCCAGTTGAAAATTCAGAATAGTCGTTATGGAATTCTGGCCCTTAAAAATGGAAATTTTGCAAATGACCTCGGTTTTCGACGAAACCACTTTTGTTGGATCTAGGATGTTTAATTATTGCTAGGATCCAAAATTCATAATTTTTCGAATCAATACGTGAGCGTGGTAAAGCTAAACGTGTTTTAACAGTTTAAGTCAATTTCGATCGACCAGAAAATGGCCATTTTTCAAACGATCTCAGAATTTGATGAAATTAGTTTTGTTAGGACCGTATCATCAATACGAAGCTAGAAAATGTTTTTCGGGAATTTTTAGAATCAATACGTGGTCCCGGTAATTTAAAATGTATGTTTAAAATCAATATCTATATATTGATGTTTTAAATTCAACGAAAACTGATTGAAACGATAGAATTGGCTTACTGGACATATCCTATTGTGTTCGGAATGGGGGTAATTAGCTAGGGACGACAGTCATTGGATCCAGTTTAGAGTTCGTACTGGTAGGCATGTATTATTGAAATTAATGAATTAAATAAATATATTATATAATAACACACCTACCCTCCCCTTTTCTCCTTAGTCAACGGAGAGAGAATAAAAAAAACCCGATCTCATTCTTGCCACCGTCGCCCCTCGTCTGCGCGCCACCGCCAGAGGGCCCCACCGTCGTGCCACCTCTCCTCCGCACCTCCTTCTTCTTCCCCCTCCTCGTCGATCGAAGTCCCAGCCCAATTCGAGACCCCCGAGCCCTAATTCCCCAAATCGAACCGCGCCTTCCAATGTGGGCCCCCTCCGCCAACACCACCCCGCCGACCGCCGGAGCACCTCACGCGACTCCCCCATCCTTCAACCACGTATGAACGAAATAACTCCACCCCCTCTCTTCCTTAAGCAACAATATGTTTTTATTTATTATTTCTCTCTTTTATGTAATTGGTTTAGTAAATAAAAATTGTTTTAAAACTAACACGAGTTTAAAAACTGAAATTTCTATCTATATTATTGTTTAGAAGATATGATTCTTGAAAATATGTGAAGTTATAATTTTTAAATAAAAATATGATTTTTATAGTTTAAAAGGATTGATTTTTATTTAGCAAACGAAGATTTTTATAACGAGAAAGGTTTGTTTTTTAACATTGTAAAAGATTAGATTTTTTAAATCGAAACGATTAGATTTTTGAAATCGAAAAGATTAGATTTTTGAAATCGAAAAGATTAGATTTTTGAAATCGAAAAGATTAGATTTTGTTCAATCAAAAGATTTGATCTTTAATAGAAGAAAAAAATAGATTTTTCATAGTAGAAAAATTATATATATATGAAGTAGCGATAAAAATTCGATCTTTATATAAGAAGTAGAGATATAAAAGTATAATTTTTATATAGAAAGAAGCGTTGTAAAAATATACGATTTTTATATACGAAGTTCCATTATAAAAATGTGATCTTTACAATAAGAACGTCATATTAAAAATGTGATTTTTAATATGAACAGCGTAGAAAAGACTGCGTTGGAATTTCTGGAAAATCCAAACCGTTCAGAAATAGAGAATGGAGGAGTGGAAACCCAAGGTGAGAAATCCTCACTTTTATTATGTTTTCTAGTTAAAATATATACTAGGATGCAGACGGTTCTTAGCAGCACCCGACACCCGTTGTCCACAGACCATGGACGACTTGTGTGATTGGTTGTGTTGTGAAATTTGACTGTTGATTGTGATGTGAAAAATATATATTCATATGTTGAAGTAAAATATATATTCATGTGTTGAAATAAAATATATATTCATGTGTTGAAATAAAATATACATTCATGTGTTGAAATAAAACATATATTCATGTGTTGAAATAAAACATATATTCATGTGTTGAAATAATATATATATATATATATTCATGTGTTGAAATAAAATAAATTTTCAATTACTAATCGAACGATTTGTTTATGTACACCGATTTGACTGATATTGATCGGGATGATAAATTTTACACATCGCCCAACTGCACAAATAAAATATGTGTTTGATTGATTGAAACCCCACACGGGTGTTGGGATGATATTGACGTACACTAATCCCAGTTGTTTAGTAGTATGTCGACTGATGGGTTGACAGACTGTGTAAGCGTTACTTATCTATATTTAATGCTTATGCAGTGGTGTGGTGCACTCTTATAACACCCCACCTCTGTTAAGGTCACTCACAAAGGGAATGCCTTAACTTTGGTGGAGCATTTTAGTAAACAGAACAGAAACTTACAAGACAGATAAAACAGTACTTGAATTTTTTTAACTTTATTACAGCGGAAACAAAAATCAATATGGTTACATCCTTTCAAATCTCAGAATTCAAATACAAAATATCAGTCTTGTACAAAAGCCTTCAAAATGCATGGTTTAAAATCATAATCCCCATAGAACGGAAGCTATAAAGAGCCAAGCCATACTTTAAGCACTTCAAGCAGAGAGAGAAATCCGGATCAAGCTAAAGTATTCCTGAAACATCCCACCTCCATTAGGGTCACTCTCAAAGGGAATGCCCTAATTTTGGTGGAGGTTTTATAAGTATAAGTCACAGATATACAAGACAGATATAAGAACACATATTTTTGAACAGCGGAAAACAACAACTTTTATTTCATCAAAATACGTGTTACACAAACAATGCCATAATTGTCTTACAATACTTCCAAAATCATAACTGTCTTGATTACATTATTTAAAGAAGCATAAAGAAAACATAAATAAACTGCAAAAGTCCCATAATTGTTGTCCAAAGCCATAGTCCGAAACGAAAAGATCCAAGCAATACATTCTTTCTCTTCAAGCTGGATATGAAGGCTGGTCAAGCTGCGGTATTCCCTCCCTGTGGACCTGGGGGGGAAACGGTAGAAAAGAAGACGAAAGAAAAGTAGAGTCAGACATAAATCCTGAGTAAGTCTAGGACTATTCAGTCTATGAATAAAGAACTGGGTATGATAAATATAAACTAGAAATGGGAAAGCACTATAAACTAAGTTAAGTTGTCTAGGGTCGAATATACTATCGTACCCCATATTAATCTCTGTACCCATATAAACTAGTTCCCAACAGGCACCCTATAATCAGGGTGAAGTGATCCATTTTATGATGATCGGCTCCTACTCGTATAGTTACATGTGTCTTACGGCCCCCGTTGTTGTAGTTACCTATGCTGGTCCCACCATGGGGTGTATCAAGTCCCATGGTGGCGGCCCGACACAATCCTAGAATGCACAGGTATGCTACTGGTGCCCAGTGCCTTATTTTTCTGCGCCGGAGTATGTGCACGCCCGCACCCCGTTAGAACCTACACTGCTGCACCACTGCCGTCGATTTGACCTCTTACAGTCAGCCCAGTAATCGTGCCCCACCCTGCCTAGTTTCAGGGTATCATGATACCTTGTAGGGTTACTGCTGGAAAGGGTCCCCCGCTACTAGGTTTTTCTATTTCTAGCCAACATGCTAAGTTGGTTAAGTGTTTTATAAAATTAACCCCCAATCAGTCTGTTTAGTTTAGCATGTTCCATTTTGATTAAGTCTTAATTCACTTAATCCTATCAATCCTGACTCAGCCTTAATTGTCTTATTAGAGCCTTGACCTCTCACATTAGACAGGTATTGTTGTGGCTGCCTGTTGCCGGTTGGGTCCGGGCAGTCTTACGCCACAACTCAGTCTAACCTCGGGTCCTTATTGGGCTCTGTGTTTAACCACCCACATTGGATAGGTATCGTTGTGACTACTGGACAGCCAGGCGGTTCCGGGCAGGTTTACATCACAGCTCAATCCAACCTCGGGTTAAACACATCGTATTTTCTACATTTACATACTTTGTCTCTTTTCTTTTTATATGTAAATATTTGCGGCCCATTATTCAAATTCATCTTTATTGATTAAGATTTATTTATGCCACTTAATTGTTTTTCAAGGTTGTTGGCATGCGTCAAACATGCCAACACATATGTTCTATATTTTAGCCCAAACGTCATTACCCCCGTTTTATACGTTTGTTCCAATGTAAGGTGTGTTGGGTTTAACACTTAAACCCAATTTAGCCATATGAAAAGGGGAGGCTTATAACATGGTGTTTATAAGGTAACATAAAAAGGGGAGTGTGAACGAATGAACTTGCAACATAACGATTCAATTAACATAAGGTAGGCACATGCGAACTTGCAATTGTAACAACATATAATATAAGCAATACTTAAACATGAATCATTCTATTCACATAATCATGGTATAAACAAAACATGAATCATTCTATTCATGTAGTCATGGCATAAATAATACTTAAACATGAACCATTCTAATCATATAATTATGGCATAATCATAATTGAACATGAGTCCTTCTATTCATATAGTCATGGCATAAACATAATTGAACATGAATCCTACTATTCATATAATCATGGTTTTTATCCTATCTATGTAACTTGTAAGTGGGATGTAATTCTAGTGTAATTCTAATGTAACTTATGTGTCAAATATATTATCATATGATTATGATAACAACATAAGCCTAAAAACATGTTTTCAACTAGGCATAATAACAAACATAGTTTAGTCATGTTCATAAAATTAATACAAGCTTACAAAGACGCTTGCTTTTGTCACTATCACAAAATCATGATTTTTATACTTGAACTATGATGCCAATTCCAACATAACCTTCATATGAATCATAATACTTAAGTGGATCAAATTACACTAAAGATGACCATAGAATTATACATCATGTTGGCATAACAATAAATCATATACTTGCATGAATTTCAAATAAACTATTACAACATATAGTTGTTATTTTCAACATGAATCATATACTAGCAATTATCAAATGGGTGTTGTAAATAACTACCACAAACATGTAGTTTCCAATATGAATCATATGCTTGCATGAATCCTAATTAAAATTCCACAACATGTGGTTGTCAACATAAATCATATACTTGTATGAATCCAATCGTACACCATAGCATTGCCAAATCGTTTAGAATCAAAATAACATACAAATATAAGTTATTATCGCCACAATTGCATTTCGTTGTTAACTTCCAACGCAAATCGCGTACTTGCAAATATCCAATCGTATACCATAATATTCCCAATTCGTTTAGCATCAAAGCAACATACAAATATAGATTATTATCGCCACAATTCCATTTCTTACTTTACACAAATCAACACAATTATTTAATTCACATCGGAATAGCACTCTACTTACAACGTATGACGAATCTTCAATTCAGGAATCTGAATTCTGAATTTGGAGATGCTATCCTTTGTTGTAGGCGTTGCTTTGATTTGATTAACGTTGCTTTAAGCTTTGAATTATCTACTAATTGTCTCTCTATTTCTGACGGCTATCCTCAGTCTCTCCTCAGCAGCATGACGGTCTCATCTCCATTTTAGTTTGTGTAAATTAGGGTTAGTCTTAGGTCCTTTTTATAGAATTTGTGAGTTGATTTAGACCGTCGATGGAGCTTGGTTTAATAATAGCCGTCCGTTCAAAGGAGAGGCCAATCAGGAGCTAACACCTAGCCCTAGTGACAAGGCAAGGCTCAGAAAATCGACCAAACACAGACCAGACCAGCCAGGGTGGGCTGGGTTCGACCTGGCTCAGGGGCCAGGTCGACTCCCCAGTCGACCCCCAGGTCGACTCTAGAGTCGACCTGCCTGGGGCAGGTCGACACCTAGGTCGACTCCCAGGTCGACCTAGCCTGGCAGGTCGACCCTAGGGTCGACCCCCAGGTCGACCTGGTGGGTTTGGGCGGGAATTTTCCCGCCTACTCTGATTGGGCTGAAATTCAAATCTGTTTTCGAAATTTGAATTTTCTGAAACTTCATCGGACCATAATTTGGTCATACGCGCTCCGTTTTTCGAAAACTCAGACTCTATTTCACGTATTTTTCCGAGACGAACGCAATGGCATATCCCGTTTCCCATAATACTTTGATTGTTGAAATTTATTATATTTTAATTCGTGAATTTCACTGTTATAAAATACACGGGGTGTTACAATTCCCTCCTTGGATAACCTGGGGGGAAAGGGAAGAAAGGAGGCGAAACAACAAGGGTCAGACAAAAAGTCTGGCAAGTCTAGTGACTTTCAGCATAAGAACAGGTAATAATAACATGACATGAACATAAAACTGGATGAGAGATAACTGTAACAGGTGTAGCAGATATAACGGAAGAACAGAATGACATAAACTATTGCTTTACACTTCTCTGCACTAATACTAGTATAAAAGAATTAGGTGTCACCCTAATGTCTAAACTGAAACAGAAACGAATACAGAATAATTTAACAGAAACAGAATGCTAATAATGGGCCTTCACTACCCGATCAGAAACAGACAGAAGCAGAAACAGATTAATCCCTACGGAGACAAAATGTAGAATTAGGTGTACACTAGTAATGAGCCTTTTCCACCCGAACAGACGGAACCACGCAGAAACTAACAGGTGTTACCACCCAACAGAAACAGACGGTACCAACAGAAACAGACAGAACTAAGTGTACCCTAAAACCCTACCCCAAGCGATCTTCTCCCTAATACATAAATATCCTGTGTCGGCCCCACAGTAGGGTGTATCACTCCCTAAAGTGACAACCAATTGGCACAGACCTATTTACAGATGTCACGGCGTCTTACATCCTCAGAGGCAGACCGGGATCCATGCACGCACATGACCCGGTTGGAACGCACCATCAACACCCCTCGCCATTATCAGAATGAACCGCTTATAATTAGTTCAGTAAGCATGCCCGGACCCTACTTACTGTTGGGTCAAAGTTTTGATACCAGAAAGGGTTACTGACTAATATGGGTCCCAAACAACAGATGACACAAGTAATTCCCCTCCTAACCTTGTGTCCCCAGACTAACAGATTTCAGCTTAACTTGTCTACATGTTTCAGACATACAAAATTTATATTAACTAGTTCACAGATCAGACAATCAAGTTAACAGGTTTTCAGACTAACGGATCAGATGTTCGGATTAACAGACTTACAGATTAACTGGTTCCAGATTATCTAACTTTGTATTGGGCCTACGGATTCACGAAACGGGTTTATCAGATTCATTGGTCCAATTGGTTTAACCTTACCCAACACGTTTTAGACATCATAATTATCTCAGATTTTCATTAATTAAATATTAATGCCCAAACCTCTCACATTAGACTGACAGTTTGCGGCTACTGGTTAGGCCGGTTGGTTCCGGGCAGGTTTCTGTCACAAACTGAGTCTAACCTCGGGTTTCAAGCTCGTTATGACTAACTTCTCACATTAGAACCTATTGTTTGCGACCACTGGAATATGCCGAGCGGTTCTGGGTAGAATTACGCCGCAAACTCATTCTAACCTCGAGTTAGCCATGTTTATCTTTGCGGCCAATTAATTAATGATTTACCATTTATACCCATGCCTAATATACATGTCAATTATTCATAACTATAGCCAATTCAGATTATGTGAATAGCGGACTAATTATATCAACTCAACAGATATAGCAGATAACAGATTTCTCAGATTAGGCGACTTAGCAGATTAAACAAACTAGCAGACTTAGCATTTTCAACAGACTTAGCAGATGACAGATTTGGCAGATGAATAAATCTAGTAGACTAGGCAGTAGAGCAGAACTAGCAGATTAAGCAATATAACAGAACTAGCAGATTAGGAAATATAACACAACTAGCAAATTAGGCAAATATAACAGATTTAATCATTTCTTAATGTTTCATATCTTTCCTAATTATAAATCTTGCCTAAGTTCACATGCATAAATAATAGTCTTGATTCACAATATTATCATATACCCTATGTTTGCATTAAATTTACATAGCACATATTATGGTCATAAATTTACCATATATCGTATGTTTCAGTCTTTATTAAACTTGCATAGTACAGAAGATCCCTATATAAATTATACCAAATATAGCCATCGTTTACTATGCATATCATATATCCCAAAGATCCCTTACTTAGGGGTTTATCTACATTAATAGATACCCTATTCTCATGTAAATCTTTATGCCTAGGCCATATTCTCTTTATCTCAAATCATATGTTCAATACAATTTATATTATAAATATAACATGTCCAGTCATATGTCTCAGATTTTGTTATAGCTACAGTCCATGTTCTTTCCTCAAATCAGTCACCTATTAGTCATGCCCAATTCATGCATCATTCATTTTATTGTCACAAACATTTTTGCGTATGTTAATCTCTTATGAGATTGGCTCAGGCTCGTGGTAGCCTGGCTATAGAACAGAAAGAGGAAAGAGATACAAGATAAGATAGATCCAAATAGAACAGAACAGATATAACCTCAAATTCAGATTTATAATTCATGTCAGAATCAGAATTAACGTTTATATCGGAAAATAACTGCACTTGCCTTGATTGGATTAAAGAAAGAACTTTAGTTGTTGCAGAATTGTTGTAGAAGGTTTAATCTCTATTTTGAATTGAGTTGCTTAGGTTGATGTTGATTATCTTCTAGTTTTGATTCTAGCAGAGTAGCGACGCCATTTTTATTTTTATTTAGAACAGAGGCAGAGAAGAAAAAGATTAGAATTGTGTGTAGAGGAGGCTAGGTCTTAGGGTGTATTTATAGGTGTAGGAACTCATTTCAGCTATCAGATTAACCCTAAAACCAATCCGGACCATCAAAAATTGTCCCTGGGCTTCAAAAACGTGTTCTGGACCGAAACAGGCTGACCAGGTCGACCTGCAAGGGGGGGGGGGTCGACACTATAGTCGACCCCCATGGGGGAGGTCGACTCCCAGGTCGACCTGGCCCCAGGTCGACCTGGCCCCAGGTCGACCCCATGGTCGACCTGGCCCCAGGTCGACCCCCTGGTCGACCTGCCCAGTTCCGGGCTGACCGAAACCTTCTGAATCTTCTACAGGCCATAACTTCTTCATCCGGACTCCGATTTTCGAAAACTCGGACTCTATTTCATGTAAAATTTCGAGAGGAACGCAATGGTGATGTCCATTTTACCTAATTCCTGATTCTTAAATTAATTGTCCTCATTTTACTATCTTTTCCGTTACACACACCGTTATCGAACTAATTTTTCTTTTCTTTCATGTATTAATTAATTCTTCTTATGCATCACCATTATTTACCTATCATAAGCATATTTTCATATATTTTATTTCATTTTTAATTATACTTAAAAATGTGGGGTGTTACATTCTCCCCTCCTTAAAGGATTTCGTCCCCGAAATCTTCAAGTTAAGAAAAATGTGTCCTACCATCCAATCATCCATCTACTCAATCACCAATCACAGGCATTCATTGTCCTTAAGAGATTTCTATTGCTGTATGAACATATGAAAGAAGTGTGTGTGTATATGTTCCTTGTTTAATGCAAAGATCAGGCGGTCCACTAATTCAGTTGACCTCCTTAATGCGAATTATGCCAGTGCCATGAGTCCAACATGTATGCAATTTTCCTACTCGATACATATCATTTCTATATGAGTGCACGGCCATTCAGTCATATGCAACATCCATGTGCTGAGTCAATCATTTTGCATCCACAAAATTTAAAAATGCTCACTCATCCATATGCAGTATGAGAGTGTTTTCGAGCCGATCTAGTGCCTAGTGTGTGTATATGCATCCACGGGCAACCACTAGCAACCACTTGCATCCACTTGCAACCACTTGCAACCATCAAACATAACATGTCTCAAACACATGTTTACACCCATTAGTTTCTACCTTAAGTTCGAAGATTCGATCAATAGGATATAGTCGAATGATGGAAGCGAGTACAGATAGAACAAAAACTTGGTTCCTATTAGACATGGGTTGAGAAAATAATTCCCCTAAGTATCAACCCCGAAGACCGAAATCAACATCAGATTGACACCCATAGGATTACCTCCTTTAGCCAATGTCAATACTGGAAAGCAGAATTATTCAAATATTTACTGACTACTGGTAAAGATCAGGTTCCCTAATGATTCTTTGGAAGCTAAGCATGATAAAATCATATCCCACAAAAACTCAGAATGTATGCATCATACTTGACGTCTAACACAGATATCCCTCAAACCCCAATCTATCATAAACAGATGAGTCATAACCCTTATAGGTTTGAGTCTACAACGGAATCAGAAACAATACCAGTATTAAAGTGCAGAGTATCAATTACAAAATCAAAATACCAGAATCAGAAAGAGTCTAAACTCCATAATCAGATAAAGAAATTAAACCTACTATAGGAATTTTCCTACTTCTATCCTAGCCACTAGCCTCAAGAGTGTTTGCCTGCCCTCCTTGTCCTCGTCTCTTCGGGCAGTCCCTAGTGAAGTGTCCCATCTCCCCACAGTTGAAGCAAGCGCCCTTCCTTTTTCTGCAATCCTTGTTCAGATGAGTCGAGCTTCCACAAGTAAAGCACTTTTTCCCCTTCTTATCTTCAGACTTCTCATCCTTCCTTTGTGTTTCCTTTTTGGGCCCTGCTTTCTTATTCTGTGGTTCTTCCTTCTTTGTCTCTTTCGGGCCCTTGTCTTCCTCGTGCAGTAGTGCCATATCCACCAATTTCTCGTAAGTCGCTCCCATGGGTACATGGGTCATGGCTAGGCTGTGCAGTGGCTAGTTCAATCCTTTAACAAAGCGCAGAGCCTTTTTATGCTGAGTGTTGAATAAATCCAATCCGAACCTAGCTAGTTGGTTGAACTGGTTGACGTATTCTTTGACCGTCATACTTCCTTGCTTAAGAGATAAGAACTTTTCCAATTGTAAACTTCGTTCAGCTTGCGAGAGGATTTTTGTCCCAAACCTTGTTCTGTAATCCATCCATGTCTCAATCGGCCTCTCGGCGTTAGTGACTTTCCACCAGTAGGAAGCTTTGTCTTTGAGCAGCCATACCACCAACTGTACCTTCTGCCTATCGTCCACCTTGAAGAGAACGAATAGATCCTCAGTTTCTTTGAGCCAATTCCTCGCTTCTACGAATGATTCAGTTCCTTTGAAATCCTTCCCACCCATGGCCCTAAAATCTCTACAGATCTTTGAGAAAGCAATTGCACGAGGAGGGGGTGGAGGAGGGGGATCATTTGCTGGACCTGCAGCGACGGTCCTAGCCTCAAGATATTGATGAAACCAACCGGGTACATGAACACCCTCTGGTATCTCAGATGCTTCAGACATGCTGAAACGAAAAAGGAAAGGTTCAATACAAAAAGGACTGAAAGAAAGATATATGGCTCTTGGGGATCATGTTTTTCAAAATAAGCTTTATTTTTGAAAATATTTCCTTTCAAGACCTTTTTGAAAATAGTTTTCAAAAGCTTTACCCAATCTGGTAACCTTCAGCTCTGATACCAAGTGTAACACCCCACCTCTGTTAAGGTCACTCACAAAGAGAATGCCTTAACTTTGGTGGAGCATTTTAGTAAACAGAACATAAACTTACAAGACAGATAAAATAGTACTTGAAATTTTTTAACTTTATTACAGCGGAAACAGAAATCAATATGGTTACATCCTTTCAAATCTCAGAATTCAAGTACAAAATATCAGTCTTGTACAAAAGCCTTCAAAATGCATGGTTTAAAATCATAATCCCCATAGAACGGAAGCTATACAAAGCCAAGCCATACTTTAAGCACTTCAAGCAGAGAGAGAAATCCGGATCAAGCTAAAGTATTCCCTCCCTGGATAACCTGGGGGGGAAACGGAAAAAAGGAGGCGAAACAACAAGGGTCAGAAAAAAAGTCTGGCAAGTCCAGTGACTTTCAGCATATGAACAGATAATAATAATATGACATGAACATAAAACTGGATGAGAGATAACTGTAACAGGTGTAGCAGATATAACGGAAGAACAGAATGACATAAACTATTGCTTTACACTTCTCTGCACTAATACTAGTATAACAGAATTAGGAGTCACCCTAATGTCTAAACTGAAACAGAAACGGATACAGAATAATTTAACGGAAACAGAATGCTAATAATGGGCCTTTACTACCCGATCAGAAACAGACAGAAGCAGAAACAGATTAATCCCTACGGAGACAGAATGTAGAATTAGGTGTACACTAGTAATGGGCCATTACCACCCAAACAGACGGTACCACGCAGAAACAGACAGGTGTTACCACCCATCAGAAATAGACGGTACCAACAGAAACAGACAGAACTAAGTGTACCTTGAAACCCTACCCCAAGCGATCGGCTCCCTAATACATAAATATCCTGTGTCGGCCCAAAGTAGGGTGTATCTCTCCCTAAAGTGACAAACAATTGGCACAGACCTATTTACAGATGTCACGGCGTCTTACATCCTCAGAGGCAGACCGGGATCCATGCACACACATGACCCGGTTGGAACGCACCATCAACACCCCTCGCCATTATCAGAATGAACTGCTTATAATTAGTTCAGTAAACGTGCCCGGACCCTACTTACTATTGGGTCAAAGTTTTGATACCAGAAAGGGTTACTGACTAATATGGGTCCCAATAACAGATGACACAAGTAATTCCCCTCCTAACCTTGTGTCCCCAGACTAACAGATTTCAGCTTAACTTGTCTACAAGTTTCAGACATACAAAATTTATATTAACTAGTGCACAGATCAGACAATCAAGTTAACAGGTTTTCAGACTAACGGATCAGATGTTCGGATTAACAGGCTTACAGATTAACTGGTTCCAGATTATCTAACTTTGTATTGGGCCTACGGATTCACGAAACGGGTTTATCAGATTCATTGGTCCAATTGGTTTAACCTTACCAAACACGTTTTAGACATCATAATTATCTCAGATTTTCATTAATTAAATATTAATGCCCAAACCTCTCACATTAGACTGATAGTTTGCGGCTACTGGTTAGGCCGGTTGGTTCCAGGCAGGTTTCTGTCGCAAACTGAGTCTAACCTCGGGTTTCAAGCACGTTATGACTAACTTCTCACAGTAGAACCTATTGTTTGCGACCACTGGAATATGCCGGGCGGTTCCGGGCAGAATTACGCCGCAAACTCATTCTAACCTCGAGTTAGCCATGTTTATCTTTGCGGCCAATTAATTAATGATTTACCATTTATACCCTTGCCTAATATACATGTCAATTATTCATAACTATAGCCAATTCAGATTATGTCAATAGCGGACTAATTATATCAGCTCAACAGATATAGTAGATAACAGATTTCTCAGATTAGGCGACTTAGCAGATTAAGCAAACTAGCAGATTTAGCATTTTCAACAGACTTAGCAGATGACAGATTTGGCAGATGAACAAATCTAGCAGACTAGGCAGTAGAGCAGAACTAGTAGATTAAGAAATATAACAGAACTAGCAGATTAGGCAATGTAACACAACTAGCAAATTAGGCAAATATAACAGATTTAATCATTTCTTAAAGTTTCATATCTTACCTAATTATAAATCTTGCCTAAGTTCACATGGACAAATAATAGTCTTGATTCACAATATTATCATATACCCTATGTTTGCATTAAATTTACATAGCACATATTATGGTCATAAATTTACCATATATCATATGTTTCAGTCTTTATTAAACTTGCATAGTACAGAAGATCCCTATATAAATTATACCAAATATAGCCATCGATTACTATGCATATCATATATCCCAAAGATCCCTTACTTAGGTGTCTATTTACATTAATAGATACCCTATTCTCATGTAAATCTTTATGCCTAAGTCATATTCTCTTTATCTCAAATCATATGTTCAATACAATTTATATTATAAATATAACATGTCCAGTCATATGTCTCAGATTTTGTTCTAGCTACAGTCCATGTTCTTTCCTCAAATCAGTCACCTATTGTTCATGCCTAATTCATGCATCATTCATTTTATTGTCACAAACATTTTAGCGTATGTTAATCTCTTATGAGATTGGCTCAGGCTCGTGGTAGCCTGGCTATAGAACAGAAAGAGGAAAGAGACACAAGATAAGATAGATCCAAACAGAACAGAACAGATATAACCTCAGATTCAGATTTATAATTCATGTCACAATTAGAATTAACGTTTATATCAGAAAATAACTGCACTTTCCTTGATTGGATTAAAGAAAGAACTTTAGTTGTTTCAGAATTGTTGTAGAAGCTTTAATCTCTATTTTGAATTGAGTTGCTTAGGTTGATGTTGATTAGCTTCTAGTTTTGATTCCAGCAGAGTAGCGACGCCATTTTTATTTTTATTTAGAACAGAGGCAGAGAAGAAGAAGAATAGAATTGTGTGCAGAGGAGGCTAGGTCTTAGGGTGTATTTATAGGTGTAGGAACTCATTTCAGCCATCAGATTAACCCTAAAACCAATCCGGACCATCAAAAATTGTCCCTAGGCTTCAAAAACGTATTCTGGACCGAAACAGGCTGACCAGGTCGACCTGCAGGGGGGGGGGACACTATAGTCGACCCCTATGGGGGAGGTCGACTCCCAAGTCGACCCCCTGGTCGACCTGGCCCTAGGTCGACCCCCAGGTCGACCCCTTGGTCGACCTGCCCAGTTCCGGGCTGACTGAAACCTTCTGAATCTTCTACAGGCCATAACTTCTTCATCCGGACTCCGATTTTCGAAAACTCGGACTCTATTTCGTGTAAAATTTCAAGAGGAACGCAATAGTGATGTCCATTTTACCTAATTCCTGATTCTTAAATTAATTATCCTCAATTTACTATCTTTTCTGTTACACACACCGTTATCGAACAAATTTTTCTTTTCTTTCATGTATTAATTAATTCTTCTTATGCATCACCATTATTTACCTATCATAAGCATATTTTCATATATTTTATTTCATTTTTAATTATACTTAAAAATGCGGGGTGTACAACTCTGGATGATGGTTGATGATTTATCGTTGTTATTATATGCATGTGCTTTATGGAATCCATATAATTAACATTATATGGTAATTGATTGGACCTCATTCTAATTTGGAAAATAAAGAATAGAATGATAATTCATGTGTTGAATAATATAAATTCATGTGTTGAATAGAATGAAAATTCATGTGTTGAATAATACAAATTCATGTGTTGAATAGAATGAAAATTCATGTGTTGTATAATATAAATCCATGTGTTGAATAGAATAAATATTCATGTGTTGAATAAAATAAATATTCATGTGTTGAATAGAAGAAAACACTCATGTGTTGAATAAAAGCCATGTTGATTAAATTGACGCAATTTTGACGTGAACGATATTTACATCAATTTTATTCATTTTTATAATGAATATCGAATAGGATTTGATTTCAAAATATAACGTTTTAAAAATATTGTCATATATAGATTAATCATATGGAATATTCAATTTTGATTTGAAATTGAATATGAAGTTGAAATCGTTTTGAAAACGAATTTAAAACGATTTATAAAATTCGTTTTGAAAGGAAATCGACGAAATATATAATATATATATATTATATATATAATGGCCTGAATAGAACGCGCCGCGTTGCGGTAGTTCGTGAATTTCGACCATTGTCTTCGAATGGATACTATGAGAGATCCGACCGTCGGATTCTCCTATAACCGGAACCGTTGGGTTCGTATCAAAAAGAGCTTTCTAACGAATATTAGAGATTTGAAATCTAATGGCTGGATTTGGAATTATGTCTAAATCAAATTTGGAAAAGATCGCTGTAAGTGCAGTTCGATGGCCATTGATGGAAATCAACTGTACGGGCCTTGATAAAATTATTAAAAATAGTAATAATTTGTGTAAAATCATAAGAAATGATTTGGAAAGAATTGGGATGAAAGACTCCATATTTGAAAAATAAAAATAGTTTTTTATCGAAATTAACTAGTTTTGAACTAGAATAATAATTTATTTATTTTTAAATAAATAAATTGGATTTGAAAGGGTTTTAAAAGTAACCAGAAGTTTCAATAATTGAATTGGAATGGATGTGATTTTGGGTTTATAGTGAACCATGTTTTAAATGACATTGGTTCTTTAACCCAGTTAAAGACAGGATATGATTTCCTAAGTTAAACAATCATTGATATTGATTTTTGGGAAGATTAAAACCAAATGGAGGTTTTAACGAATCTTTAATTAGATTGAAATGATCGAGAATGGAGTATCACCAGTTTTGCTCCAGGCGATAGTTAAATCCTTAATTAGATTTGAACGTGAAATGGTAATTGAATTTACCGATAACACCGTGGTGTTAGATATGAAGTAAGACCAGTTTTACTTCATAGATGAATAGGTTGGGATTGGAAAATAAAATAAATGATTACTTCGGTGTGGTTCGCTAATC
Source organism: Allium sativum (assembly GCA_030737875.1). Taxonomy (NCBI): domain Eukaryota; kingdom Viridiplantae; phylum Streptophyta; class Magnoliopsida; order Asparagales; family Amaryllidaceae; genus Allium; species Allium sativum. The sequence continues at coordinate 602,021,491 of CM060926.1, read as the reverse complement.
CCAACTAATTTGAATTGATATTCAAAGGAAGATTAAAGAATAAATTTAAAGAATTTATCTTTGATAAAATTAATGGGAACCTTTCCCAAAGTGTAAAAATATTTGAATAAAAGAATATATATAGAATTGGAATGAGGCGTATATTGTGTTTATGTAACACTTGTTTATTATATACGTGAGTTATTCAGAAAGATCGGGTTTATCCCATTCTGAATAACTGATTCGACGTGGTGTCGAGGATGAAGATGGTGGTCGAAGACTGGAGGTCTTCACATCGTTTGGGTGATTACTGGTGATATTGATTGGGCTATACACCGAAGAGGAGGGAATCGGTTGGTGATCGTCCAGACGTACTTGGAGATCGATGGATATGCGAGGTACAAGGTGCCTCCGGTTTCGTTCAGACCTAGAACGAACTTGTAAATCGACTGTGTGTCTGACATTGGATTTTATTTTGTGTGATTGATTTCAATTAAATATATATCTGTTTGGCGGCGGAGAATTTATTCTCTTGCTTAACGCCCTTCTCTGAGACATATGAGCTCAGGGGTTATATATTGATGGATATTAATCTCATGGAGTGAATTGCCCGTGTGGCATGCCAAAGTGGCAATTGATCAAGGCTTTTGATGAAAAGCAGAGTCTTGTGGTTGATGATCAAAGCACGGCCTATGTGGCATAGCTTTGTGTAGCGTTGATTCGCGAGCCTCACACCCCGGTTTTGAACCAGAAACGGGAGAGGACCTCAGGGAGGTCATGCGTCTCCTTCTAGCTAGGGTTGTGTCAGTGACCTACCAGCCCAGACATTTATATTATTTTCACCTGTGTGCTTGTTGCTATTGCGAGGCGCCTCAGATATATCGGTGACTATGTGGTGCCGATGGAGCCGTTGGCTCATTTACGCCCCAAGGGGCAGGGAAACACAGTGTTCAGGCATTTTAATCCACATCGGTGGACCGGCCCTGATGATCTAAAGGCTTGACTGAGTACTTGCCTGAGACTCGGGCTAGACAGTCTCGAATTCGGTAGAGGACTATCTTTTGCCTCGGTTCACAGACGGAAATCCAACTTCCAATAAGTGACTTTGCGGTTTTGATTGTATAACCTATATATGGCGACATAGTGGTATGGGGCACTTAGGCCGCCTATGATTGATACTTATGATTTGAAGTTGTTTAATACACTATACACTTATAGTAATAATAAAACATGAAATTTCATGTACCAAGCATTCTTGGCTATTATAAGGTAAAAACCCTATCACCCGGCTTGCGTTGCATTGTGTGATGGGACCTGGGTCTTATAATAGCTTCATTTTTATTTATTTAGCATTGCGCTGAAGTTTTATGCACTAGTATTCTTGGGAGGAAACCCATTCCATGTTATACGGCGTGGTCCCTTGATTTACCTAACTTTAAAATAAAGATTAATAACTGTTTTAGTTCTCACATTAGTCACATCACTGACCTGGAGTTTATTATTTTAACCTAAACTCTAGGTGCCCCTATTTTCCGCATGGGCAGCTAGTAGTTTTAGTTTTGCAGATTTATATTCACAGGATCCTGATTTACAGCTGGAACGATACTCGGAAAGCTTTGTATCCTTGTATTACTTTCAGTTGTGTTTTGTATTATTTTCCGCTGCTATGTTATTTATTGTAATCTCTGATATTTATCGAATGCATTTTATTCATTCATACTCTTTATGTTCTTGTAATCTGATGAAATTGTTGTAATAAGTGATGAAATGTTCTTCTGTTTTTGTTCTGATTCGTCTTGTCCTCAATTCAATCTGTGCTTTCCTTCATGAGGAAGTTCAGGTCATTTTAGTTTGGTATCAGAGCTTTGGTTTACAAAGCTCGGAGAATAAGACACGTTAGAACCAAACAAAAGGATTCATCAGAAATTGGATTAGTAATATCCAATGAGAATAACTCGTTAGAGATAGGATCAGTAGTATCCTAGAACGATTGTGAAGAGTATATTTTTAAAATAAAACTTAAAAAAAAAAATTGTTTTGAAAATCTAAATCAACTATATGTATTTGATTATTTATTTTATATTGATCTGGATAATCAAGTATATAAAGATTTTGCATATACGTCTGATCCACGTGTATACGAAGTTTTAATATACTGGATGGATATAGAATCACACTCTAGCCACTCGGGGATAATTCGGATGATGTCCGGACATCTTCAGTATTTATGTTCGTGTTTCGAAGGTGGGATTTCTATATGATTCCAATTGACTGGTGTGAGAACCAAAACTAGATAGGGCTTATTGTTGTGATTTGGCATCAAAAATCTGATTTTTGAACTATATATCCATGTTATGAATTTGAAATGATAATCAACAAATTGATTGCTTATTGTGTTGTTTGATTATTGTTCGATTAATTAAATGTTGAACCTTTTGCCAAATTGAACCAAATGTTGAGCTGTATTGAATGTTTGTCGCATTTGCATGCATATACATGTACTTACATTGGGCAGGTCATAGTAAGGAGGCTAGAGGAGAAGAATAAAATTGTTTGCCCGACAAATAGGTACATGTTTACAAATTTATTGGCTTTCGATGATTTTATGAGCCGATTGGCTGTTTCTTTTTCTTTTTCGATTGGCGAGGGCCATGGGATGCAATTTGAAATATCCCGAAGCTCCCGGGGCTGGGGAGGTTATGGCGAAATTTTTCGAAAATTTAGGGTGTTAGCCAAATTTTTGAAAAATTTGAAAAGTTCACAGAAACTGAAAAGTTGAAGAACTTAAGCCGTAAAGAAAATAATGAAAGTTGAGCTGATTAGTTAAACAACTTTCGGCTTCGTTCCTTTTCTGGGATGAAAAGTTTTAAGTGTGGGAGATTGTGATAACCGGAAAATCTGAGCCAATTTAAATTTTTTATTTTGGCTATTTTAGCGAATTTTGATTATTTAAAATGAATTATTTTAAACAACAATGATGGGAAGTTTATTTTGAATAGAATTTGAACATGTAGATTTATTTGAATCGGCGTTAGAATATAATTTATTATTTATAAATATAAAAGGAATTGAAAATGGCGCGGTAGATTGAAATTTCGATTTCAAATTTCAAATGAATGTACGGGATTCAAAATAAACCGGATTTTAGCGAAACCAAAAATATTAGAATCTAATTGAGAATATCTTTCCAACGAATCCAAAAAATCAAAATTTCATAGCGGGAATAAAAAGTTATGTCCAGTTGAAAATTCAGAATAGTCACTATCGAATTCTGGCCCTTAAAAATGGAAATTTTGCAAACGACCTCGGTTTTCGATGAAACCACTTTTGTTGGATCCGGGATGTTAAATTATTGCTAGGTTCCAAAATTCATAATTTTTCGAATCAATATGTGAGCGTGGCAAAGTTAAACGTGTTTTAACAATTTAAGTCAATTTCGATCGACCAGAAAATGGCCATTTTTCAAACGATCTCAGAATTTGACGAAATTAGTTTTGTTAGGACCGTATCGTCAATACGAAGCTAGAAAATATTTTTCGGGAACTTTTAGAATCAGTATGTGGTCCCGGTAATTTAAAATGTATGTTTAAATTTAATATTTATAGATTGAAATTTTAATTTCAACGAAAACTGATCGAAACGATAGAATTGGCTTCCCGGACATATCCCATTGTGTTCGGAATGGGGGTAATTAGCTAGGGACGACAGTCGTTGGATCTGGTTTAGAGTTCGTAAAGGTAGGCATGTATTATTGAAATTAATGAATTAATTAAATAAATATATATATTATATAATAACACACCTACCCTCCCCTTATCTCCTTCAGTCAACGGAGAGAGAATAAAAAAAACCCGATCTCGTTCTTGCCACCATCGCCCCTTGTCTGCGCGCCACCGCTAGAGGGCCCCACTGCCGTGCCACCTCTCCTCCGCACCTCCTTCTTCTTCCCCCCTCGTCGTCGATCGAAGTCCCAGCCCAATTCGAGACCCCTGAGCCCTAGTTCCCCAAATCGAACCACGCCTTCCAATGTGGGCCCCCTCCGCCAGCACCACCCCCTTGCCGACCGCCGGAGCACCTCGCGCGACTCCCCCAGCCATCAACCACCTATGAACGCAACAACTCCACCCCCTCTCTTCCTTAAGCGACAGTAAGTTGTTATTTATTTATTATTTCTCTCTTTTATGTAATTGGTTTAGTAAATAAAAATTGTTTTAAAACTAACACGAGTTTAAAAACTGAAATTTCTATATATTTTATTGTTTAGAAGATATGATTCTTGAAAATATGTGAAGTTATAATTTTTAAGTAAAAATATGATTTTTATAGTTTAAAAGGACTGATTTTTATTTAGCAAACGAAGATTTTTATAAGGAGAAGGTATGGTTTTTAACATTGTAAAAGATTAGATTTTTGAAATCGAAAAGATTAGATTTTTGAAATTGAAAAGATTAAATTTTTGAAATCGAAAAGATTAGGGTGTGTTTGGTTAAAAATGAGTTTTGGGTTTTTAGTTTTCAAAATTAATTATAAAATTTTAAAGGTGTAGAAGGAGGAATGGTAGAATGAAAGCAAGATGGAGGGGACCGCGGAGGGGATGTAGCAATCATGAAATGAGGATTTGGTCTCCATATTTCTCTCATTTCTCAAAACATGACAAATGGATAAAAGTTGTTTTTTATTTTGTGTGTTAATTTTGTTTTCTAAAATTGTTGTTTTCCATGATTTATATGCATTGTGCACATTTTGTATGGACGAAAACCAAAACTTAAAAGGGAAAACCAAACACTACCTTAGATTTTTGAAATCTAAAAGATTAGATTTTTAAAATTGAAAAATTAGATTTTTGAAAGCGAAAATATTTGATTTTTGAAATCGAAAAGATTAGAGTTTTGAAAATCGAAAAGAATAGATTTTTGAAATCGAAAAGATTAGATTTTTGAAATCGAAAAGATTAGATTTTGAAATCGAAAAGATTAGATATTGTTCAATAAAAAGATTTGATCATTAATAGAAGAAAAAAATTAGATTTTTCATAGTAGAAAAATTAGATTTATATATATATATATATATATATATATATATATGAAGTAGCAATAAAAATTCGATCTTTATATAAGAAGTGGAGATATAAAAATATAACTTTTATATAGAAAGAAGCGTTGTAAAAATATATTATTTTATATACGAAGTTCCATTATAAAAATGTGATCTTTACAATATAAACATCATATTAAAAATGTGATTTTTAATATGAACAGCGTAGAAAAGACTACGTTGGAATTTCTGGAAAATCCAAACCATTCATAAATAGAGAATGGAGGAGTGGAAACCTGTAACACCCCGAATTTTCTATTAACACTAAAGTTGCTAAAATATTAATAAGTGTGTAAGAGGGGGGATGTATCTAATATGAATATAAAAGTGTGTAAGAGGGGGGATGTATCTAATATGAATATAAAAGTGTGTAAGAGAGGGGATGCATCTAATATGAATATAATAATATTAATAAGTGTGTAAGAGAGGGGATGTATCTAATATGAATATAAAAATATTAATAAGTGTGTAAGGGAGGGGATGTATCTAATATGTATATAAAAACAATAATAAGTGTGTAAAAGGGGGGATGTATCTAATGTGTACATTGCAGAATATATATATATATATATATATATTGCTGAGTGTTTGCTGAGTCACTTCTGACTCATTGCTGAGTCAACAAGATAAACCCCATCTTGTCTGAACGGCTGCGGTTATTTCTAGGTTAAATCTAATGGCCTAAATGCATTCTAAAATCTATAAATAAGTGGGTAGACCCTAAACCTAAATCACTTGTAAAATTAGAGAAGCTACCGTCATGCTGCTGCCATGGAGTTCAGCGTAGCCGTCACAAACTAAGAAGAGGAAGCCTAATCTACTACAACTAAATTCTACTCAACAAAACAAATCAAACCAAAGAACTCTCTCTCTAATTCTCTTCTTTTGTTGGTGAGTATGATGATTCTCACAAGACTATTACAAACTAATTTGACTCAGTTATGAATGGATCACAAGAAAGTGATGTGATTTGTAATTGTAAATTCTATATATTGTGGATCTCTTATTATGTTATTATGTTGTCGTATGATGTAAATTATATATGCTATGTCATGCTATGTTGTAAATTCTCTTATGCTATGTCGTGCTATGTTGAGAATCATGTCAAGCTATGTTATACTATCATACTATGCCATGTTATAAATCATGCTATATTATGTTGTAAAATCATGATGTTGTTGGAACATGCTTAAAGTTATGTTTTTTTTTAATTTAAATGGATCTTGTTTATGGGAATTTGCCTATTAGGTTAGGTGTACCCATAAACTTGAAACTATAATTAAATAAAACTTGATTATGGGAATTTGCCTATTGAGTTAGGTGTACCCATATAAAACCATGTTGTTAAAAAATTAGATGATGTTGATTCACACATGTTCATATGTAAGTTTATGAAAATTGATTGAGATTATATTAGGTGAATTTTGAACAAGTTGACACCTTTAGGTCCATGACATGTATAATCTATGCAAGTTGGACATATGCAAGTTTCACCCCTTATTATGATTCGTTTGGTCACATATACATGTTGTTATTATGATAATCTCTTTTATGCTATGAGTTAGGCTATTCGAGTCTAACATATATTTTGCGAATAAACGTTCAAACGTGGGGTAGGGGTAATATTAGGAATTAATAAATTGGGTGCAATTTTGTAAGATTTTGCATACCATGAATGGATGTCCATAATTGAGTCAATTATGGACATTGTTAAAAATTGGAAGTAATTAATAATTCAAGTAGGGAATTATTAAAATTGGGGGAAAGTGGATTATTATTAATAATCAATGCTTAGGACACGGGGTTGGACCCGTTTGTGATGTAAACCTGCCCGGACCCGCCCGGCAAATCCAGTAGTCACAAATGTCGGCCCAATGTGAGAGGTCCTAGGCCCAAACTAAAGCATAACAGTTGTAAAGACACGAGGTTAGACTCTTTTATGGTGTAAGACTGCCCGGACCCGCCCGGCAAATCCAGCTGCCATAAATGCCAGTCTAATGTGAGAGGTCTTTATGAGGTTATGGCCTTAATGAACTAAGAAATACTTAACCAGATAATCATGTAAGGTGGGACATGGGGGTTAAGTAGGTGCCTTGGGTGGCATGAGGAATCTGGTGGTTGCCTTTAGAGGCATTTGAAATACGATTAGACTTAACCAAACACACATGTAAATGAACATGACTAAGTGGGTTAAGTGGGATGGACTAATGGGGACAAGCTTAGGTGGAATGCTTGTGGTAAATAGTGGGGGGCCCATTTCAACCAGTATCCCAAAACGTATCTTTGTGGGCTCGACCTAAGTCGAGGACGGGACACGCATACTGGGTTTGACTATAAGAGGCCAAAACAGGGAGCGGTGGCAACGCAAGTCCAACGGGTTTCATATGCGTGTGTGTACCCGGGCTGGTAGGTAAGACGTTGTTGCATCGTGTAGGTATAAGCCGTGCATGTCCGTTGTATCAGGTTGCCACTTTAGGGGAGTGATACACCCCACTGTGGGGCCAGCACGGGTATCTACGAGTTAGGGAGCCGATCGAATAATGGGAAGTAGGGTACACCTAGTGGAGATAGGGGCAGGCGGCACCTATGTAGTCAGCTAGGGGTACGTAAAGCCATTGGGAAAGTTTCTAAGTGAAGCTAAGTGGGATGAATCTTTAGGGTGACTGGTGTGGTGCAGTATAGTGTTTATCCTTTAGTATTTAGGAGCGCCTATAACGTTGCCTTTAGCGATTGTCTATGTCCTTAATCTGCTCTTCATAGACATTTTCTTGTTTTCCAGCTTATGCCTTAGTCCAGTTATTTTGGTAATAGTATTGTAGAATTATCATATTCACCAGACTTTATGTCTGACCCACTCTTTTCCATCCTTTTTCTCCCTTCAGGTCCGCAGGTTGGGCCAAGTTCTAGTGGAGTCTAGTTGGATCGCTTATCTTCTGGAAAGCTTGGACTGCTGAAGTAAAGTCCAGCTTGTTATCTTTCTTTTTAATGGCTATTCATGTAATGGGATTATGTACTTGTTTTATCAAGATAGATATTTTACTTGACATTGAATATGGTGTTATGATGTAATCAAACATGTTTTGACTTCTGCTACAATGAAATAAAGTTTTTGAATTTCCAAGTACTATTTTATATCTGTCTTGTTGTAATTTTACTGTTCTATATTCACTTAAAACCTCCATGGAAGTTAATGCATTCCCTTGTGAGTGACATTAATGGACGTGGGGTGTTACACGTGGTATCAGAGCATAAGGTTACCAGAACAGATAAAAAAAAAATTTAGAAAAATATTTTTTTTCTAAAGTATTTTTGGAAGAAGTGCTTTCAAAAAAAAAAAAAAACATGTTATTTAAAGAGAGTTTTTATGAAAAACATAATCCCAAATAGCCACATCCTTATCTTTATCTTTCGAATTCTCCATTTTGAATCTTTCCTTTTTCGTTTCAGCATGGCTGAAGATCTTAATCTCCCAGAAGGCGTGACGATTCCAGGGTGGTTTAGGAGATACTTGGAGGCTAGGGCCACCACTGCAGGCCCAGCGGATACTCCTCCACCCCTAGTTGCACCCATTCCTCCTCCTCCTCCTCGTGTTGACACTTTTGCAAAGACGTGCAAGGAAATCAAGGCTATGGGAGGAAAAACTTTTCAAGGGACTGAGACGTTTGTGGAGGCCAGAGATTGGCTTAAGGAGACTGAGGAATTGTTGGATATCTTTGAAGTGGAAGATGGGAGGAAAGTCCGTTTAGCTGCTTGGTTAATGAAGGGAGAGGCCTCGTTTTGGTGGGAGGTCACTAACGGGGAACGTCCAGTTGATTCATGGGCGGATTTCAGACGAAGGTTTGAGGCAAAGTTTCTTTCAAGGGCAGAGGAGAACTTAAATATGGAAAAATTCCTGGCACTAAAGCAAGGGAGCTCATCAGTAAAGGAATATGTCAATAAATTTAATCAGTTAGCAAGGTTTGGCTTGGAGTTGGTGAACATGCCAGAGAAGAAAGCTTTGAGGTTCGTTAGAGGCTTGAATGAACCGTTGCAAGGGTTGGCTATGACCCACATCCCTATGGGAGCCACCTTTGAAAAGCTAGTAGAAATGGCACTTATGCATGAGGATAAGGCAGTTGAAACGAAAGAGGATCAGAAGAAACCCCAACAGCAAAATAAGAAGGGTGGTAAAAACAATAATGGCAAAGGGAAGAAGAAATGCTTCAATTGTGGGACGCCTGGCCATCTCAGCAAAGATTGCAGAAAGAAAAAGAAGACTGGTTGTTTTCATTGTGGAGATGCGGGACATTTAGTGAAGGACTGTCCAAAGAAGGGGCAGAGGGCAGGGTCTACCTCGGGAGGACAGGTGCAGGCTCTTATAGCACCAGGGCAGGCAAGGGGGCAAGTTCAGGCTATTGCGGCCCCACCGCTGCAAGAAAGAGGTAGAACAATTTCTGTTGAAAGCTTAGTTTTTCTGTTTGATCATCCTGTCCGTACCTTATTCGATTCTGGCGCATCTCATTCGTTTATCTCTGCATCATTAGTTGAATCACTGCACTTGAACACCAGTTTAGTAGAAGATCCCTTGGTCGTTTCAAATCCAATTGGGGGTTCGGCTCATTTGACCATGATATGTTTGGATTTGAAAATCTCTATACTTAGCGTTGAATTTAGATGTGATGCTTATGTATTGGGCTTCACGGGCTATGGGCTAATTTTAGGAATGGATTGGTTGTCTAGAAATAGGGCCATTCTTGATTGTGAAAGGAGAGTGGTTAGGCTTGTGACTCGCCTTGGTAATGCTCTCGACATCTTTTGTAATCCCATAAATTCCGTTATGCTAAGTTATCTTGAATCGCTTGACGCGTCTGTAGAGAACCTGCGATCGGTAGAAGTGGTCCGGGAATATCCGGATGTGTTTGAGGAGGTGAAGGGCTTACCTCCAAAGTGGGAGATAGACTTTCGAATTTATCTTGTGGATAATGCTAAACCCGTATCTTTGCCAGTGCGCCACATGGCTCCTCGTGAAAGGAGGGAACTCAATAAGCAAGTAAAGGAGTTGCTTGAGAAGGGGTTCATAAGACTTAGTATATCGGAGTGGGGTGCTCCAGTAGTTTTTGCCACAAAGGCGGATGGGTCTCTTAGACTTTGTATGGACTATAGAGAACTAAACAAGCTTACTAAAAAGAACCGACACCCGCTGCCGAGGATTGACGATCTCTTTGATCAGTTAGTTGGCGCCTCAGTGTTTTCGCAGTTGGACTTAGCCACTGGCTTTCATCAACTGAGAGAGGCTGAGGATAGTATAGATAAGACTGCTTTTAGGACTCCTGACGGATTCTATGAATGGCTAGTGATGCCCTTTGGTTTGACAAACGCCCCTGCATATTTTGTTGATTTGATGAGTAGGGTGTTTAGGGAATACCTTAACAAATTCGTGGTAGTCTTTGTGGATGACATCTTAGTCTTTTCTAAGAATAAAGAAGAGCACTCCCTACATCTTAGGGAAGTGTTGGAAACCCTTCGAGCGCATAACCTTAAGGCAAAATTTTCTAAGTGTCACTTCTGGAGGAAGGAAGTACGGTTCTTAGGGCACGTGGTTTCCAAAGAAGGGATAGCAGTGGATCCCGCAAAGGTGGTGGGCATCCAAGATTGGAAGGTCCCTAAAAATGCAACCGAAGTAAGAAGTTTCTTGGGGTTGGCTGGCTATTATAGGAAGTTTATCAAAGACTTCGCAAAAATATCAGCTCCATTAACACGGTTAACGAAGAAGAACCTGGTTTTTACGTGGGACAAAGATTGCGATGATGCGTTCCAACGTTTAAAGAGATCCTTAACTTCAGCCCCAGTCTTAGTGCTGCCAGACGGGAATAAACCGTTTACCATCTATACTGATGCTTGTGGGACGGGACTTAGCGCGGTCCTCATGCAAGAGGGAAGAGTAATAGCCTATGGTGGAAGGCAGTTGAGGGTTCATGAAAAGAATTACCCCACGCATGACTTAGAGCTAGCCGCAATTGTTTTCGCGCTTAAGTCTTGGCGTCACTATCTTCTTGGTGAGAAATTCGAACTGTTCACTGACCACAAATCATTAAAATACTTATTCTCTCAGAAGGATTTGAATTTAAGGCAGCAACGGTGGATGGAATTCTTAGCCTCCTACGATTTTGAAATAGCATATACCCCGGGCAAGGGTAACGTGGTGGCAGACGCCTTAAGTAGGAAAAGGTTGTCCTTGAGTCCGTTGTTTGTTGAACGACAAAGCTTATAATTCATCTCTATGTTTGACTTTAGACCTCCGTTGACTTAGTACCCGGTCTGTTAGCATCCTTGGAGGTTAGACCTACACTTCTAGGATGGGTTGGTGAGGCACAGCGAGACGGCCCACGGTTGGTTGAGATAGTAGAAAAGCTCAAAGGGGGGGGGAGTCGTCAAGCCATCTTCGTAGGTATACCCTAGACGATAAGGGTTGGTTACGAAGGGATAATAGACTTTGTGTACTGCAAGACGAAGACTTAAGGAAGGCCATTCTTGATGATGCTCATCGCTCAAAAATGACCATTCATCCCGGTGGGGATAAGATGTACAAAGATATGAAGCGGGTTTTCTTTTGGGCCGGTATGAAAAGGGATGTGGCCGAGTACGTCGCTAGATGCTTGGTGTGCCAACGAGTTAAAGCAGAACAAAAGAAACCCGGTGGGTTGCTTCACCCATTAGAAGTTCCACTATGGAAATGGGAAAGCATCTCAATGGATTTTGTGGATGGATTACCAAGATCAAGGAAGGGTAACACGGGGATTTGGGTTATAGTAGATAGACTTACTAAAAGCGCCCATTTTATTCCCGTGAAAAGTAAGAGGACTGCTCCGTGGTTGGCTTCTGTATACATTAAGGAGATAGTTCGTTTGCACGGTATTCCTTCTAGTATAGTAAGCGACCGTGACCCCATCTTTACTAGCGAATTTTGGAAGAGTTTACAAGAGGTGGTAGGGACTCAGCTATGTTTGAGCACCGCATATCATCCTCAGATAGACGGCCAGACCGAGAGGGTGAATCGCATTCTAGAGGATCATTTAAGGCTTTGTATCCTAGACTTTGGGGGTACATGGGAAGAGCACCTTCCGTTAGTAGAATTCGCATATAACAATAGCTTTCAGTCTAGTATTGGCATGGCACCTTTCGAAGCTCTTTATGGAAGGCCTTGCCGTTCGCCTACATGTTGGTGGGAATCTACCGATAAAATCCTACTTGGGCCCGATATGGTTAGGGAAACCTCGGAGAAGATTGAGTTGATTCGAAGGAGGATGAAAGCAGCACAAGATAGGCAAAAATCGTATGCTGATAAGAGGAGGACAGATCTTGAGTTTGACATTGGGGACATGGTTTTTATCAAAGTATCTCCGTTACAGAATGTTGTTCGCTTTGGGTCCGTGGGGAAATTAGCACCAAGGTTTGTAGGGCCGTTTCCTGTAAAAAACAGGATTGGGAAGATGGCATATAGGGTGGAGTTGCCTGAGAAACTTGGTGGAGTACACGACGTATTCCATGTATCACATTTGAGGAAGTGTTTGCACAAGACCGCGGAGGTGGTAGAGCCGAGCTTGCTTAAAGAGGTGGAAATAGAGCGTGATGCAACAATTAGACGAGCTCCTACATGCATTTTTGGGTCGGAGATCAAAAAGTTGAGGAATCGAGAGGTCAGACTGGTTAAAGTGCAATGGGGAGATGATGAGAGCAACGCAACTTGGGAGACAGAAGAGAAGATGCGTTCGTTGTACCCTTTTCTTTTTGAGGGTATGTCTTTTAATTTCTCCTTTATCGCTTAGCTTATCTTATCTTATCTTTAGTATGTCCTCTCATTAGTATCTTTGACCTTTAGTTAGGATAATCCTATGGTTGAAACATGTGTTTGAGACATGTTATGTATGATGGATGCAAAATGGATGCAAGTGTTTGCTAGTGGTTGCTCGTGGATGCATATATACACACACTTTAGGCACTAGATCGGCTCAGTCACTACATATTGCATATTGCATATATATGGATGTATTTAGTAAAATGGATGAACGATGGTTGTATTATCATGTGGATGCTGCATTCAGATGATGGTTGTGCACGCATATAGAAGTATTATGTAGCATTAAGAATCTTTTGCATACATAATGGATGCATGGCACGATCATAGTTGCATTAAGGAGGTCAACTGAATCAGTGGACCGCCTGATTTTGCATTAGATACGGACATATACACACACTGTGCATTTAAACATGAAAGCATTAGAAGTCTGTAAGGACAATGGATGCCTGTGTATGATGGATGAGTAGATGGACGTTTGGATGGTAGGATATACATTCTTCCAGACTTGAAGATTTCGGGGACGAAATCCTAAAAGGAGGGGAGAATGTAACACCCCGAATTTTCTATTAACACTAAAGTTGCTAAAATATTAATAAGTGTGTAAGAGGGGGGATGTATCTAATATGAATATAAAAGTGTGTAAGAGGGGGGATGTATCTAATATGAATATAAAAGTGTGTAAGAGAGGGGATGCATCTAATATGAATATAATAATATTAATAAGTGTGTAAGAAAGGGGATGTATCTAATATGAATATAAAAATATTAATAAGTGTGTAAGAGAGGGGATGTATCTAATATGTATATAAAAACAATAATAAGTGTGTAAAAGGGGGGATGTATCTAATATGTACATTGTAGAATATATATATATATATATATATATATATATATATATATATATATATATATTGCTGAGTGTTTGCTGAGTCACTTCTGACTCATTGCTGAGTCAACAAGATAAACCCCATCTTGTCTGAACGACTGCGGTTATTTCTAGGTTAAATCTAATGGCCTAAATGCATTCTAAAATATATAAATAAGTGGGTAGACCCTAAACCTAAATCACTTGTAAAATTAGAGAAGCTACCGTCATGCTGCTGCCATGGAGTTCAGCGTAGCCGTCACAAACTAAGAAGAGGAAGCCTAATCTACTACAACTAAATTCTACTCAACAAAACAAATCAAACCAAAGAACTCTCTCTCTAATTCTCTTCTTTTGTTGGTGAGTATGATGATTCTCACAAGACTATTACAAACTAATTTGACTCAGTTATGAATGGATCACAAGAAAGTGATGTGATTTGTAATTGTAAATTCTATATATTGTGGATCTCTTATTATGTTATTATGTTGTCGTATGATGTAAATTATATATGCTATGTCATGCTATGTTGTAAATTCTCTTATGCTATGTCGTGCTATGTTGAGAATCATGTCAAGCTATGTTATACTATCATACTATGCCATGTTATAAATCATGCTATATTATGTTGTAAAATCATGATGTTGTTGGAACATGCTTAAAGTTGTGTTTTTTTTTAATTTAAATGGATCTTGTTTATGGGAATTTGCCTATTAGGTTAGGTGTACCCATAAACTTGAAACTATAATTAAATAAAACTTGATTATGGGAATTTGCCTATTGAGTTAGGTGTACCCATATAAAACCATGTTGTTAAAAAATTAGATGATGTTGATTCACACATGTTCATATGTAAGTTTATGAAAATTGATTGAGATTATATTAGGTGAATTTTGAATAAGTTGACACCTTTAGGTCCATGACATGTATAATCTATGCAAGTTGGACATATGCAAGTTTCACCCCTTATTATAATTCATTTGGTCACATATACATGTTGTTATTATGATAATCTCTTTTATGCTATGAGTTAGGCTATTCGAGTCTAACATATATTTTGCGAATAAACGTTCAAACGTGGGGTAGGGGTAATATTAGGAATTAATAAATTGGGTGCAATTTTGTAAGATTTTGCATACCATGAATGGATGTCCATAATTGAGTCAATTATGGACATTGTTAAAAATTGGAAGTAATTAATAATTCAAGTAGGGAATTATTAAAATTGGGAGAAAGTGGATTATTATTAATAATCAATGCTTAGGACACGAGGTTGGACCCGTTTGTGATGTAAACCTGCCCGGACCCACCCGGCAAATCCAGTAGTCACAAATGTCGGCCCAATATGAGAGGTCCTAGGCCCAAACTAAAGCATAACAGTTGTAAAGACACGAGGTTAGACTCTTTTATGGTGTAAGACTGCCCGGACCCGCCCGGCAAATCCAGCTGCCATAAATGCCAGTCTAATGTGAGAGGTCTTTATGAGGTTATTGCCTTAATGAACTAAGAAATACTTAACCAGATAATCATGTAAGGTGGGACATGGGGGTTAAGTAGGTGCCTTGGGTGGCATGAGGAATCTGGTGGTTGCCTTTAGAGGCATTTGAAATACGATTAGACTTAACCAAACACACATGTAAATGAACAAGACTAAGTGGGTTAAGTGGGATGGACTAATGGGGACAAGCTTAGGTGGAATGCTTGTGGTAAATAGTGGGGGGCCCATTTCAACCAGTATCCCAAGACGTATCTTTGTGGGCTCGACCCAAGTCGAGGACGGGACACGCATACTGGGTTTGACTATAAGAGGCCAAAACAGGGAGCGGTGGCAACGCAAGTCCAACGGGTTTCATATGCGTGTGTGGACCCGGGCTGGTAGGTAAGACGTTGTTGCATCGTGTAGGTATAAGCCGTGCATGTCCGTTGTATCAGGTTGCCACTTTAGGGGAGTGATACACCCCACTGTGGGGCCAGCACGGGTATCTACGAGTTAGGGAGCCGATCGAATAATGGGAAGTAGGGTACACCTAGTGGAGATAGGGGCAGGCGGCACCTATGTAGTCAGCTAGGGGTACGTAAAGCCATTGGGAAAGTTTCTAAGTGAAGCTAAGTGGGATGAATCTTTAGGGTGACTGGTGTGGTGCAGTATAGTGTTTATCCTTTAGTATTTAGGAGCGCCTATAACGTTGCCTTTAGCGATTGTCTATGTCCTTAATCTGCTCTTCATAGACATTTTCTTGTTTTCCAGCTTATGCCTTAGTCCAGTTATTTTGGTAATAGTATTGTAGAATTATCATATTCACCAGACTTTATGTCTGACCCACTCTTTTCCATCCTTTTTCTCCCTTCAGGTCCGCAGGTTGGGCCAAGTTCTAGTGGAGTCTAGTTGGATCGCTTATCTTCTGGAAAGCTTGGACTGCTGAAGTAAAGTCCAGCTTGTTATCTTTCTTTTTAATGGCTATTCATGTAATGGGATTATGTACTTGTTTTATCAAGATAGATATTTTACTTGACATTGAATATGGTGTTATGATGTAATCAAACATGTTTTGACTTCTGCTACAATGAAATAAAGTTTTTGAATTTCCAAGTACTATTTTATATCTGTCTTGTTGTAATTTTACTGTTCTATATTCACTTAAAACCTCCATGGAAGTTAATGCATTCCCTTGTGAGTGACATTAATGGACGTGGGGTGTTACAAAACCCAAGGTTAGAACTCCTCAGTTTTAATATGTTTTCTAGTTAAAATATATATTAGGATGCATACGGTGCTTAGCAGCACCCGACACCCGTTGTCCACAGACCATGGACCACTTGTGTGATTGGTTGTGTTGTGAAATTTGACTGTTGATTGTGATGTGAAAAATATATATTCATGTTTTGAAATAAAATATATATTCATGTGTTGAAATAAAATATATATCCATGTGTGGAGATACTGGACACATCAGCAAGGATTGCCCTAAGAAGCAAGGGCAGGGGCAAGGGCAGACCCAGCAAGCAGGACCTTCTAGAGGGCAGTTGCATGCTCTCCACACCACTCCAGCTCCTGATCGAGGTAGTAATATTTCCGTAGAAAGCCTTGTTTACATTTCTGACTTTCCTGTTCGAACTTTATTTGACTCTGGCGCATCGCATACTTTTATTTCTTCTGATATTGTTGAAAATCTTCACCTAAGTACTAGTCTGGTTGAGGATCCCGTTATAGTTTCAAATCCAATTGGGGGCTCCGCCCATTTATCTATGATGTGTGTGGATTTGAGGATCTCTATCTTAAGCGTAGAATTCACGTGTAATGCTTATGTTCTCAGATTCATGGGATACGGTTTGATCCTAGGAATGGATTGGCTGTTCAATTATGGGGCCATTCTTGATTGTGAACGAAGGGTAGTGAGGCTCATGACTCGCCTTGGCAATACCCTTGAAATTTATTGTAACCCGAAGGGTCCAGTCATGTTGTGTTATCTTGAAGCTCTTGACTCGTCCGACGACAATTTGCAATCTGTAAGAGTGGTTTGGGAATATCTAGATGTCTTTGATGAAGTGAGGGGATTACCTCCTAAACGCGAGATAGAGTTCCGAATTTATCTTGTTGATAATGTCAAGCCAGTTTCATTGCCCATTAGGCACATGGCCCTACGAGAAAGAAGAGAGCTCAGTAAACAAATTAACGAGTTGCTTGAGAAAAATTTCATAAGACGAAGCATTTCTGAATGGGGTGCTCCGCTAGTACTCGCTACTAAGGCGGATGGATCGCTTCGTCCGTGCGTAGATTATCGTGAGTTAAACAAGCTGACAAAGAAAAATAGGCACCCGCTACCAAGAATCGACGATTTGTTTGACCAGCTTGTGGAAGCATCTGTTTTCTCTCAACTCGATCTAGCCACAGGATTCCATTAGCTTAGAGTGGCTGAGGATAGCATTGACAAAACTACATTTAGGACTACAGATGGGTTCTTCGAATGGCTCGTCATGCCGTTTGGGTTAACGAATGCACCCGCGTACTTTGTAGATTTGATGAGCAGGGTGTTTCGGGAGTTCCTTGACAAGTTTGTGGTAGTTTTCGTGGATGATATTTTGATCTTCCCAAAAGATGAAGAGGAGCATGCTAGACATCTCAAGGAAGTCATGGAAAAACTTAGATCACACCAGTTAAAGGCTAAGTTCTCCAAATGCCATTTTTGGAGGAAGGAAGTTTGGTTCCTTGGACATGTAGTTTCTAAGCAAGGCATATCCGTGGACCCCGCAAAGGTAGTTGCGGTACAGGACTGGAAAGTTCCTAAGAATGCAACGAAGGTGAGGAGCTTTCTCGGTTTGGCGGGCTACTACAGGAAGTTCATTAAGGACTTCGCTAAGATTTCAGCCCCTCTTACTAAGTTAACAAAGAAGAACCTAGCTTTTACATGGGACATAGAATGTGACGCTGCTTTTTAGAGACTTAAGAGAGCCCTCACCATAGCTCCGGTTTTAGCATTACCCGATGGAGGTAAGATGTTTACCGTGTACACAGATGCGTGCGGCACGGGATTAGGCGTTGTCCTATTGCAGGAAGGAAGAGTAATATGCTACTGGGACAGACAACTTAAAGTTCATGAGAAAAATTATCCCACGCATGACTTGGAGTTGGCCGCGATTGTTTTTGCACTTAAAGCTTGGCGCCATTATCTTCTAGGGGAGAGGTTCGAGCTGTAAACAGACCACAAATCGCTTAAGTACCTCTTCTCACAAAAAGACTTGAATCTGAGACAACAGCGGTGGATGGAGTTCTTGGCATCATATAACTTCGATATAGCTTTTGCCCCTGGCAAGGGTAATGTGGTGGCGGATGCACTAAGTAGGAAAAGGTTGACTTTGAGCCCCTTGTTTGTTGAAATGAAAAGCCTTGAGTTTATAGCAACCTTTGATTTTACACCTGCTGTTGAGTCATTGACTGCTACGTTAGCATCTCTTGAGCTAAGACCTACACTTCTAGACCAAGTAGGGACTTCACAGAAGGAAGACCCACAGATAGTCGAAATCATGGACAAGCTGATTAGGGGTGAGACGTCAAGTCACCTCAGTAGGTATGCCATAGATGACAAGGGATGTCTAAGGTGCAATGGAAGGCTATGTGTCCCACAAGTGGGAGACCTGGTAAGGAATGTTCTCGAAGAAGCGCACCACTCGAAGATGACAATACATCCCGGAGAGGATAAGATGTACAGGGATATGAAACGCATTTTCATTTTGGCTGGAATGAAAAAGGACGTGGCAGAGTTCGTTTCGAAGTGAATGGTGTGCCAACAAGTAAAGGCCGAGTCGAAGAAGCCCGGTGGACTATTACATCCTTTGGAGGTTCCGCAATGGAAATGGGAGAGTATCTCAATGGATTTCGTGGATGGACTGCCTAGGTCTAGGAAAGGAAATACTAGCATATGGGTCATAGTTGATAGACTCACGAAAAGTAATCACTTCATTCCGGTGAAGAGCAAGAGGACCGCATCATGGCTACCGTCTATTTACCTTCGAGAGATAGTACGGTTGCATGGAGTTCCTTCTAGTATAGTTAGTGATCGTGACCCGATTTTCACTAGCCAGTTCTGGAATAGTCTGCAAGAAGCAATAGGAACACGACTGAACTTGAGCACGGCCTATCACCCACATACGGATGGACAAACCGAAAGGGTAAATAGGGTACTAGAAGATCTCCTGAGGCTATGCATTCTTGACTTTGGTGGTACTTGGGAAGACCATCTTCCTCTCATGGAGTTTGCATATAATAACAGTTACCAAGCTAGCATCGGAATGGCACCGTTCGAAGCCCTGTATGGAAGACCGTGCAAGTCGCCAACTTGTTGGTGGGAGACGACAGACAAACTTATACTTGGGCCTGATATGATAAGGGACACTTCTGAGAAGATTGAGTTGATACGAAGATGGATGAAAACGACCCAAGATAGATAGAAATCTTATGCGGACCAGAGAAGGACAGACCTAGAGTTCGAAGTCGGAGATATGGTCTTTATAAAAGTTTCTCCGTTACGCAATGTAGTTCGTTTTGGGGCAGTTGGAAAGCTAGCACCAAGGTTCGTACGACTGTTCTCTATCGTTGAGAGGATTGGATGGATGGCCTATAAGGTAGACTTACCCGAGAAGCTGGCTGGGGTGCACAACGTCTTTCACGTCTCGCATCTCCGGAAGTGTTTGCATGAGTCAACCGAAGTGGTTGAGCCAAGCATCCTTGAAGATGTAGAAGTGGAAAAAGAAGCGACATTGAGGCGAGTTCCGATTCGTATCTTAGGAACGGAGATTAAGAAGCTGAGGAATCGAGAAGTCAAGCTAGTTAAAGTGCAATGGAGTGAAACCCAAGAAGACGCAACTTGGGAAACCGAAGAGAAGATATGTGCGCTTTACCCATTTCTTTTTGAGGGTACATTCTCGATCTCTTTTTCCTTGAAAACCTTTTTCGTATCATGCTTCTAATATCTACATTTGTCTTGATATCTTCTCGATCTTATCTTGAGAACCTTAGGTAGACCCATATGGATGTAAACATGTGATTGAAACATGTTATGGTTGATGTTTGCAAATGGTTGCAAGTGGTTGCTAGTGGATGCATGACACACATTAGGCACTAGATCGGCTCAGGCACATTTTCATGTTGCATATGCATGAGTGCTAATACTTGTACACGGATGAAACTTGTTATGCTATCACTTGGATGTTGCATATGGATGGACGTTTGTGCACTCATGTAGAGATTATGAACTATGCTAGGAATTTGCATACATGTTGGATTCATAACACTAACATATTTTGCATTAAGGAGGTTTACTGAATCAGTAACCGCCTGATCTTTTGCATTAGATAAGTACATATACGCACACTTTCTGCATATGTTCATACAACACTTGAAGTCTTTTAAGGACAATGGTTTCCTATGGACGATGCTTTGAGTAGATGGATGATTGGATGGTAGGACACATCCTCCCTAATTTAGAGATTTCGGGGACGAAATCCTTTAAGGAGGGGAGAATGTAACAACCCGTGTTTTTATAACGTGTAATAACCATAAATCAAGGCAGAATTAATTTTTAAAATAATAATCGAGGGAAACGGGTCGCGCCATTGCATTCGTGTCGAAATTCTGCTTGGAAACGAGTCCGAGTTTTCGAAAATCGGAGTCCGTATGACCAAGTTATGTCCTTTCAAACTTTTCAGAAATTTTCAAGTTCAAAACAGACTCAATTCGAATTCAAAATTCGAATTTCAAACCTCCAAATCGACTGGGCGGGAAATTTCCCGCCCAGGACCAGATCGACCTGGGGGTCGACTATGTAGTCGACCTACCCAGGACCAGGTCGACCTGGTGCCCGAGCCCATTTCTGAAGCTGGATTCACTCTGATGTATTTGGCCTCATTTCTGTCCACATTCGTTGACCTGACCCTATAAATACAGCCCCTAGAACCAGTCTCTCTACACCAAATTTCTTTCTGACCTTATGCTGCTCTGATTCTGGTTGAAAAGTTTGAGAGAGGGACTGCTTCTACTACGTTGAGACTGCGTTAAGGAAATTGCTGATTTGAGGGCTTCTATTAGGACTTGACTAAACATAATCAACATCAACTCTCTTTTTCAAATTCTCGAACCATGATCTGTAAGCCCCAGTTACTTTCAGATTTAAACTATAAATGTATTATGAATATGATGTAAATTGAAATTGGACCTATGTATGATGACTGGTTACATTCATTCTCGTTCATCTTGGATCTTGACTCTTGAATGTTACTATGACATTGATTTGGGGCCTATTCATGTTGTAAACCAAAAAGAGAAACCCCTCTTATTATCATGTTGAATCTGTTATTAGTCACATGTTTATGACTATCACCTTATGACAGTCGTTACCATGACTATACTATCACCTTATGACAGTCGTATCATGACTATACTATCACCTTATGACAGTCATTACTATGACTATACTATCACCTTGTGACAACTGTTATTTTAACTAGTGCCTTATCCTGCTAGATTTGGAATCTTTATGCTTGAGGCCAATATTTCATATGCCGGTAATGTTTTAATCTTTTATTTCAAGTCATATCATGCTATGCTAGTAATCACTTTTTCCACATTATACCCGTTCCTTTTTATGTTATTCCCTATTAGATTTATTTGTATCGATTTGAACTTACGTGCGATGGGAATACGATTTGGGTAGAATAGGTAAAACATAAATTAGCTTTAAACTTGAACATGAACGTTATTATGACTTGAACCTGAGTATGGACATGAACTTGACACGATTTGACATGAAACATGACTTGAAAACTTGACATGAATCTAGACATGAAAACTTGAACGTGGGCATGACAGTTAGATAAACTTGAAAATGGCCAACTCGAGGTTGGGTTGAGTTTGCAGTGTAAATCTGCCCGGAACTGCCTGGCAAATCCAGTGGCTGCAAACAATAGGCTCCAATGTGGGTAGTTGGTCATATTGCACGTAAACACCCGAGGTTAGACTATGTTGTGGTGTAAATCTGCCCGGAACCGCCCGGAAAATCCAGTAACCACAACAGTTAGTCTGATGTGAGAGGCAGGCGTGCACTAATGAATTAATGCCACATGATATGGTTAAGTCATGAACCACTTGAATATACTTAACCAACTTGACACGATGACTTGATAGGGTTAAGTCATGAACTGCTTGAACACACTTAACCAACTTGAGACACGATCTGGATAGGGTTAAGTCACGAATTTGAATGACAACACTTAACCCATTAGAAACCCTAGTTACGCAGTCCTTTTCAGTAGTAACCCACTTAGATGTATCATGATACCCTGGGACTAGGCAAGGTGGGGCACGATTACTGGGCTGATTGTAAGCGACCAGAACGACGGCAGAGTTGGTGCGCCATTGTAGGTTCAGGCGGGCTATGGTCGTGCATGTAGTCCGGAGTTGAAAAGGCAGGCATTGGGCATCTGTAGATTTACACTGTGCGTGCTTGATTCGTGTCGGTGGTTGGCACCATAGGACTTGATACACCCTATGGTGGACCTAACACAGGTAACTACATTTCTAGATAGGGCCGTATGACACAGACACATGACGAGCTAGGATTTGTAGAGAGCCGATCGATTAATAGATCGTACCGTAGGACCCCGTAATGGGTCACTTCATGACACTGGGCTAAGGGATCATTTCATGATTAATACTTGACATGGGTTAGAACACTAGTACAGATGGTGCAGCGAACCTTGAACATGCGATGCTAGACTCGACTTATCTTGTTATCTTGATTATCCTACCAGTTCTGTTATCACCCTTATGTTTAATTCCAGTTTTCACATATCATGTTACCTTTACTAGTTTTCATACTGAAAGTTACTAGGGCTTACCAGTCTTTTTGACTGACCCTTTTTCTTTCGCCTCTTTTTCTTTCGTTTCTTCCCCCCAGGTTCTCAGGGAGGAAACACTAGCTCTTAGCTTGGATTCAACTTGCTTTCTGACAGCTCATGTACGGTTTGGTCTTGGGCTATGCTATGGCTGCTTCTACAATTTATGGGGAGTAATTTACTTTTGTTTTAAGTTTATGCTTCTTTATTATGAACTGGATGTAATGGAATAATTTGTATTTTGGATATATGAGCTTATGACTCTTTTCTGGAAAATAATAAAAAGTTGGTTTTTATTTCTACTGCTACTTTATTTATGTTCTGCCTTTTGATATCTCTGTGCATGTTTACCTAGATAATACTCCACCAAAACTAGTGCATTCCCTTTGTGTGTGACCCTAGCGGAGGTGGGGTGTTACATTTGGTATCAGAGTAGAAGGTTACCAGGTTGGCAAAAAGTTTTAAAAACCTTCTGAAACTACTTTTAAAAACCATTTATAAAGAAGATTTTTTCAAGAAAAGTTTTTCTCCAAGAAGCCATTAGCACTTCCCTTTGTTTCCTCGTTAGAATCTTTTCTTTTCATTTTTCAGCATGGCCTATCTTAACCTTCCTGAGGGAATACCCGTGCCTGGATGGTTCCGAAGGTACTTCGATGCCAGGGCCAACGACGCGGGCACGGAAGACATCCCTCCTCCTCCTCCCCCAGTGGCTGCGGTTCCTCCTCCTCCTGGTACCGCCTTGGCCAAAATATGCAAAGACTTTAAAGCAATGGGCGACAAGAACTTCGTTGGAACTGAAACCTTCGTTGAGGCACGAAACTGGCTAAAGGAGATAGAAGACTTGTTCATTATCTTTGATATGGAGGACCATAGGAAAGTTCAGTTGGCAGCATGGTTGTTGAAAGAGGAAGCTGCATTTTGGTGGGAAGTCACCAACGCTACCAGGCCAGTTGAAACTTAGGCAGACTTTAGAGAGAGGTTTGGGCTCAAATTCTTATCGTCTGCAGAAGAGAACCTTCAGATGGAGAGGTTCCTAGCACTCAATCAAGGGGATATGCCTGTGAGGGAGTATGTGAATAAGTTTAATCAGCTTGCTCGGTTCGGTTTGGATTTGGTCAACACAGCCCAGAAAAAGGCTGTACGCTTTGCTCGAGGATTGAACGAGCCACTACACAACTTGGCCCTAACTCATATACCCATGGGGGCGACCTTTGAAAGCTTGGTGGATATGGCTCTACTCCATGAGGAAGACAAGAATAGCAAGAAGGAGGTTAAGCCTGCTGAAACTCAGAATAAGAAAGCAGACTTCAAGAAGGGGAACAACAAGAATAATAAGAAAACAAGAGCAACAACAAATCACGTGAGACGAAGAAGTGCAACTTCTGTGGTATTACTGGACATCTAGCTAAAGACTCTAGAAGGAAGAAGAGGAAGTTGGATGAATGCTTTCATTGTGGAGATACTGGACACATCAGCAAGGATTGCCCTAAGAAGCAAGGACAGGGGCAAGGGCAGACCCAGCGAGCAGGACCTTCTGGAGGGCAGTTGCATGCTCTCCACACCACTCCAGCTCCTGACCGAGGTAGTAATATTTCCGTAGAAAGCCTTGTTTACATTTCTGACTTTCCTGTTCGAACTTTATTTGACTCTGGCTCATCGCATACTTTTATTTCTTCTGATATTGTTGAAAATCTGCACCTAAGTACTAGTCTGGTTGAGGATCCCGTTAAAGTTTCAAATCCAATTGGGGGCTCCGCCCATTTATCTATGATGTGTGTGGATTTGAGGATCTCTATCTTAAGCGTAGAATTCACGTGTATTGCTTATGTTCTTGGATTCATGGGATACGGTTTGATCCTAGGAATGGATTGGCTGTCTGATTATGGGGACATTCTTGATTGTGAACGAAGGGTAGTGAGGCTCATGACTCGCCTTGGCAATACCCTTGAAATTTCTTGTAACCCGAAGGGTCCAGTCATGTTGTGTTATCTTGAATCTATTGACTCGTCCGACGACAATTTGCAATCTGCAAGAGTGGTTTGGGAATATCCAGATGTCTTTGATGAAGTGAGGGGGTTACCTCCTAAACGCGAGATAGAGTTCCGAATTTATCTTGTTGATAATATCAAGCCAGTTTCATTGCCCGTTAGGCACATGGCCCCACGAGAAAGAAGAGAGCTCAGTAAACAAATTAATGAGTTGCTTGAGAAAAATTTCATAAGACGAAGCATTTCTGAATGGGGTGCTCTGGTGGTATTCGCTACTAAGGCGGATGGATCGCTTCGTTTGTGCGTAGATTATCGTGAGTTAAACAAGCTGACAAAGAAAAATAGGCACCCGCTACCAAGAATCGACGATTTGTTTGACCAGCTTGTGGGAGCATCTGTTTTCTCTCAACTCGATCTAGCCACAGGATTCCATCAGCTTAGAGTGGCTGAGGATAGCATTGACAAAACTGCGTTTAGGACTCCAGATGGGTTCTTCGAATGGCTCGTCATGCCGTTTGTGTTAATGAATGCACCCGCGTCCTTTGTAGATTTGATGAGCAGGGTGTTTCGGGAGTTCCTTAACAAGTTTGTCGTGGATGATATTTTGATCTTCTCAAAAGATGAAGAGGAGCATGCTAGACATCTCAAGGAAGTCATGGAAACACTTAGATCACACCAGTTAAAGGCTAAGTTCTCCAAATGCCAATTCGGTTCCTTGGACATGTAGTTTCTAAGCAAGGCATAACCGTGGACCCCGCAAAGGTAGTTGCGATACAGGACTGGAAAGTTCTTAAGAATGCAACGGAGGTGAGGAGCTTTCTTGGTTTGGCGGGCTACTACAGGAAGTTCATTAAGGACTTCGCTAAGATTTCAGCCCCTCTTACTAAGTTAACAAAGAAGAACCTAGCTTTTACAAGGGACATAGAATGTGATGCTGCTTTTCAGAGACTTAAGAGAGCCCTCACCACAGCTCCAGTTTTAGCATTACCCGATGGAGGTAAGATGTTTACCGTGTACACAGGTGCGTGCGGCACGGGATTAGGCGCTGTCCTAATGCAGGAAGGAAGAGTAATATGCTACTGGGGCAGACAACTTAAAGTTCATGAGAAAAACTATCCCACGCATGACTTGGAGTTGGCCGCGATTGTTTTTGCACTTAAAGCTTGGCGCCATTATCTTCTAGGGGAGAGGTGCGAGCTGTATACCGACCACAAATCACTTAAGTACCTCTTCTCACAGAAAGACTTGAATATGAGACAACAGCGGTGGATGGAGTTCTTGGCATCATATGACTTCGATATAGCTTATGCCCCTGGCAAGGCTAACGTTGTGACGGACGCGCTAAGTAGAAAAAGGTTGACTTTGAGCCCCTTGTTTGTTGAAATGAAAAGCCTTGAGTTTATAGCAACCTTTGATTTTACACCTGCTGTTGAGTCATTGACTGCTACGTTAGCATCTCTTGAGCTAAGACCTACACATCTAGACCAAGTAGGGACTTCATAGAAGGAAGACCCACAAATAGTCGAAATCATGGACAAGCTGATTAGGGGTGAGACGTCAAGTCACCTCAGTAGGTATGCCATAGATGACAAGGGATGGCTAAGGCGCGATGGAAGGCTATGTGTCCCACAAGTGGGAGACCTGGTAAGGAAAGTTCTCGAAGAAGCGCCACTCGAAGATGACTATACATCCCAGAGAGGATAAGATGTACAGGGATATGAAACGCATTTTCTTTTGGGCTGGAATGAAAAAGAACATGGCAGAGTTCTTTTCGAAGTGCATGGTGTGCCAACAAGTAAAGGCCGAGTCGAAGAAGCCCGGTGGACTATTACATCCTTTGGAGGTTCCGCAATGGAAATGGGAGAGTATCTCGATGGATTTCGTGGATGGACTGCCTAGGTCTAGGAAAGGAAATACTAGCATATGGGTCATAGTTGATAGACTCACGAAAAGTAATCACTTCATTCCGGTGAAGAGCAAGAGGACCGCATTAGGGCTGGCGTCTAGTTACCTTCGAGAGATAGTCTGGTTGCATGGAGTTCCTTCTAGTATAGTTAGTGATCGTGACCCGATTTTCACTAGCCAGTTCTAGAATAGTCTGCAAGAAGCAATAGGAACACGACTGAACTTGAGCACGGCCTATCACCCACAGAAGGATGGACAAACCAAAAGGGTAAACAGGGTACTAGAAGATCTCCTGAGGCTATGCATTCTTGACTTTGGTGGTACTTGGGAAGACCATCTTCCTCTCGTGGAGTTTGCATATAATAACAGTTACCAAGCTAGCATCGGAATGGCACCGTTCGAAGCCCTGTACGGAAGACCATGCAAGTCGCCAACTTGTTGGTGGGAGACGACAGACAGACTTATACTTGGGCCTGATATGATAAGGGACACTTCTGAGAAGATTGAGTTGACACGAAGACGGATGAAAACGGCCCAAGATAGACAGAAATCTTATGCGGACCAGAGAAGGACAGACCTAGAGTTTGAAGTCGGAGATATGGTCTTTATAAAAGTTTCTCCGTTACACAATGTAGTTCGTTTTGGAGCAGTTGGAAAGCTAGCACCAAGGTTCGTAGGACTGTTCCCTATCGTTGAGAGGATTAGACGGATGGCCTATAAGGTAGACTTACCCGAGAAGCTGGCTGGGGTGCACAACGTCTTTCACGTCTCGCATCTCTGGAAGTATTTGCATGAGTCAGCCGAAGTGGTTGAGCCAAGCATCCTTGAAGACGTAGAAGTGGAAAAAGAAGTGACATTGAGGCGAGTTCCGATTTGTATATTAGGAACGAAGATTAAGAAGCTAAGGAATCGAGAAGTCAAGCTAGTTAAAGTGCAGTGGAGTGAAACCCAAGAATACGCAACTTGGGAAACCGAAGAGAAGATACGTGCGCTTTACCCATTTCTTTTTGAGGGTACATTCTCGATCTCTTTTTCCTTGAAAACCTTTTTCGTATCATGCTTCTAATATCTACGTTTGTCTTGATATCTTCTCGATCTTATCTTGAGAACCTTAGGTAGAACCATATGGATGTAAACATGTGAATGAAACATGTTATGGTTGATGTTTGCAAATGGTTGCAAGTGGTTGCAAGTGGTTTCTAGTGGATGCATGACACACATTAGGCACTAGATCGGCTCAGGCATATTTCATGTTGCATATGCATGAGTGCTAATACTTGTACATGGATGAAACTTGTTATGCTATCACTTGGATGTTGCATATGGATGGATGTTTATTCACTCATGTAGAGATTATGAACTATGCTAGGAATTTGCATACATGTTGGATTCATAACACTAACATATTTTGCATTAAGGAGGTTTACTGAATCAGTAACCGCCTGATCTTTTGCATTAGATAAGTACATATACACACACTTTCTGCATATTTTCATACAGCACTATAAATCTTTTAAGGACAATGGTTGCCTGTGGATGATGCTTTGAGTAGATGGATGATTGGATGGTAGGACACATCCTCTCTAACTTAGAGATTTCGGGGACGAAATCCTTTAAGGAGGGGAGAATGTAACAACCCTTGTTTTTATAACGTGTAATAACCATAAATCAAGGCAGAAATAATTTTTAAAATAAGAATCGAGGGAAACGGGTCGCGCCATTGCGTTCATCTCGAAATTCTGCTTGGAAACGAGTCCGAGTTTTCGAAAATCGGAGTCCGTATGACCAAGTTATGACCTTTCAAAGTTTTCAGAAATTTTCAAGTTCAAAACAGACTAAATTCGAATTCAAAATTCGAATTTCAAACCTCCAAATGGACTGGGCAGGAAATTTCCCGCCCAGTACCAGGTCGACCTGTGGGTCGACTATGTATTCGACCTACCCAGGACCAGGTCGACCATGGTGTCGACCTGGGGGTTGACCTGGTGCCCGAGCCCATTTCTGAAGCTGGATTCACTTAGATGTATTTGGCCTCATTTCTGTCCACATTCGTTGACATGACCCTATAAATACAGCCCCTAGCACCAGTCTCTCTACACCAAATTTCTTTCTGACCTTATGCTGCTCTGATTCTAATTGAAAAGTTTGAGAGAGGGACGCTTCTACTATGTTGAGACTGCGTTAAGGAAATTGCTGATTTGAGGGTTTCTATTAGGACTTGACTAAGCATATTCAACATCGACTCTCTTTTTTTAATTCTCGAACCATGATCTGTAAGCCCCAGTTATTTTCAGATTTAAACTATAAATGTATTATGAATATGATGTAAATTGAAATTGGACCTATGTATGATGACTGGTTACATTCATTCTCGTTCATCTTGGATCTTGACTCTTGAATGTTACTATGACATTGTTTTGGGGCCTATTCATGTTGTAAACCAAAAAGAGAAACCCCTCTTATTATCATGTTGAATCTGTTATTAGTCGCATGTTTATGTCTATCACCTTATGACATTCGTTATCATGACTATACTATCACCTTATGGCAGTCGTATCATGACTATACTATCACCTTATGACAGTCATTACTACGACTATACTATCACCTTGTGACAACTGTTATTTTAACTTGTACCTTATCCTGCTAGATTTGGAATCTTTATGTTTGAGGCCAATATTTCATATGCCGGTAATGTTTTAATCTTTTATTTCAAGTCATATCATGCTATGCTAGTAATCACTTTTTCCACATTATACCCGTTCCTTTTTATGTTATTCCCTATTAGATTTATTTTATCGATTCGAACTTACATGCGATGGGAATACGATTTGGGTAGAATAGGTAAAACACAAATTAGCTTTAAACTTGAACATGAACGTTATTATGACTAGAACCTGAATATGGACATGAACTTGACACGATTTGACATGAAACATGACTTGAAAACTTGACATGAATCTAGACATGAAAACTTGAACGTGGGCATGACAGTTAGATAAACTTGAAAATGGCCAACTCGAGGTTGGGTTGAGTTTGCAGTGTAAATCTGCCCGGAACCACCTGGAAAATCCAGTGGCTACAAACAATAGGATCCAATGTGGTTAGTTGGTAATATTGCACGTAAACACCCGAGGTTAGACTATGTTGTGGTGTAAATCTGCCCGAAACCGCCCGACAAATCCAGTAACCACAACAGTTAGTCTAATGTGAGAGGTTGGTGTGCACTAATGAATTAATGCCACATGATATGGTTAAGTCATGAACCACTTGAATATACTTAACCAACTTGACACGATGACTTGATAGGGTTAAGTCATGAACTGCTTGAACACACTTAACCAACTTGACACACGATCTAGATAGGGTTAAGTCATGAATTTGAATGACAACACTTAACCCATTAGAAACCCTAGTTACGCGGTCCTTTTCAGCAGTAACCCACTTAGATGTATCACGATACCCTGGGATTAGGCAGGGTCGGGCAATTACTGGGCTGATTGTAAGCGACCAGAACGACGGCAGAGTAGGTGCGCCATTGTAGGTTTAGGCGGGCTATGGTCGTGCACGTAGTCCGGAGTTGAAAAAGCAGGCATTGGGCACCCGTAGATTTACACTGTGCGTGCTTGATTCGTGTCGGTGGTTGGCACCATAGGACTTGATACACCCTATGGTGGACCTAGCACAGGTAACTACATTTCTGGATATGGCCGTATGACACAGACACATGACGAGCTAGGACTTGTAGGGAGCCGATCGATTAATAGATCGTACCATAGGACCCCGTAATGGGTCACTTCATGACACTGGGCTAACGGTTCATTTCATGATTAATACTTGACATGGGTTAGAACACTAGTACAGATGGTGCAGCGAACCTTGAACATGCGATGCTAGACTTGACTTATCTTGTTATCTTGATTATCCTACCAGTTCTGTTATCACCCTTATGTTTAATTCCAGTTTTCACATATCATGTTGCCTTTACTAGTTTTCATACTGAAAGTCACTAGGGCTTACCAGTCTTTTTGACTGACCCTTTTTCTTTCGCCTCTTTTTCTTTCGTTTCTTCCCCCCAGGTTCTCAGGGAGGAAACACTAGCTCTTAGCTTGGATTCAACTTGCTTTCTGACAGCTCATGTACGGTTTGGTCTTGGGCTATGCTATGGCTGCTTCTACAATTTATGGGGAGTAATTTACTTTTGTTTTAAGTTTATGCTTCTTTATTATGAACTGGATGTAATGGAATAATTTGTATTTTGGATATATGAGCTTATGACTCTTTTCTGGAAAATAATAAAAAGTTGGTTTTTATTTCTACTGCTACTTTATTTATGTTCTGCCTTTTGATATCTCTGTGCATGTTTACCTAGATAATACTCCACCAAAACTAGTGCATTCCCTTTGTGTGTGACCCTAGCGGAGGTGGGGTGTTACATTACTTATCTATATTTAATGCTTGTGCAGCGGTGTGGTGCACTCTGGATGATGGTTGATGATTTATCGTTGCTATTATATACATGTGTTGTAGGGAATCCAAATAATTAACATTATATGGTAATGGATTGGGCTTCATTCTAATTTGCAAAATAATGAATAGAATGAAAATTCATGTGTTGAATAATATAAATTCATGTGTTGAATAGAATGAAAATTCATGTGTTGAATAACATAAATTCATGTGTTCAATAGAATGAAAATTCATGTGTTGTATAATATAAAGGATAAATTGACAGGAATAATCCGAAGTTTGACGTGTCTTCCCATATTAATCCGAAGTTTGGATTATTTTTAATTAATCCCAAGTTTAGGTGGTCCCTTCCTATATTGATCCCGATGACTTATTAACTTGTTGTAGCCGGTTATCAAACTTAAATTCGTCTTCCCCAAACTAGTTTCCCACTCCAGAAAAATCGTTTGGGGTAGACGAATTTAAGTTTGATAACTAACTACAACAAGGTAATAAGTCATCGGGATCAATATGGGAAGGGACATCCTAAACTTGGGATTATTTAAAAATAATCCAAACTTCTGATTAATATAGGAAGACACATCAAACTTCGGATTATTCATGTGTTGAATAGAATAAATATTCATGCATTGAATAAAATAAATATTCATGTGTTGAATAGAAGAAAACATTCATGTGTTGAATAAAAGCCTTGTTGATTAGATTGACGCCATTTTGACGTGAACGATATTTATGTCGATTTTATTCATTTTTATAATGAATATCGAATAGGAATTGATTTCAAAATATAACGTTTTGAAAATATTGTCATTTATAGATTAATCATATGGAATATTCAATTTTGATTTGAAATTGAATGTGAAGTTGAAATCGTTTTGAAAACGAATTTAAAATGATTTATAAAATACGTTTTGAAAGGAAATCGACGAAATATATAATATATATATATTATATATATACATATAATGGCCTGAATAGAACGCGTCGCGCTGCGGCAGTTCGTGAATTTCGACCATTGTCTTTGAATGGATATTACGGGAGATCCGACCGTCGGATTCTCCTGAAACCGGAACCATTGGGTTCGTATCGAAAAGAGCTTTCTAAAGAATATTAGAGATTTGAAATCTAACGGTTGGATTTGGAATTATGTCCAAATAAAATTAAGAAAAGGTCGCTCAGTTCGATGGCCGTTGATGGAAATCTACTGTACGGGCCATGATAAAATTATTAAAAATAGTAATAATTTGTGTAAAAACATAAGAAATGATTTGGAAAGAATTAGGATGAAAACTCCATATTTGAAAAGATAAAAATAGATTTTTATCGAAATTAACTAGTTTTGAACTAGAATAATAATTTATTTATTTTTAAATAAATAAATTGGATTTGAAAGGGTTTTAAAAGTAACCAGAAGTTTCAATAATTTAATTGGAATCGAATGTGACTTTGGGTTTATAGTGAACCATGTTTTAAGTGACATTGGTTCTTTAACCCAGTTAAAGACAGGATATGATTTCCCAAGTTAAACAATCATTGATATTTATTTTTGGGAAGATTAAAACCAAGTGGAGGTTTTAATGAATCTTTAATTAGATTGAAATGATCGAGAATGGAGTATCACTAGTTTTGCTCCAGACGATAGTTAAATCTTTAATTAGATTTGAACGTGAAAAGGTAATTGAATTTACCGATAACCCCGTGGTGTTAGATATGAAGTATGACTAGTTTTACTTCATGGGATGAATAGGTTGGGATTGGGAAATAAAATAAATGATTACTTCGGTGTGGTTCGCTAATCCCAACTAATTTGAATTGATATTCAAAGGAAGATTAAAGAATAAATTTAAAGAATTTATCTTTGATAAAATTAATGGGAACCTTTCCCAAAGTGTAAGAATATTTGAATAAAAGAATATTCTGAATTGGAATGAGGCATATGTTGTGTTTGTGTAACACTTGTTTGTTATATACGCGAGTTATTAAGAAAGACCGGGTTTATCCCATTCTGAATAACTGATTCGACGTGGTTTCGAGGATGAAGACTGTGGTCGAAGACCGGAGGTCTTCACTTTGTTTGGGTGATTACTAATGATCTTGATTGGGTTGTACACCTAAGAGGAGGGAATCAGTTGGTGATCGTCCAGACGTACTTGGAGATCGATGGATATGCGAGGTATAAGGTGCCTCTGGTTTCGTTCAGACCCAGAACGAACTTGTAAATGGACTATGTGTCTGACATTGGATTTTATTCTGTGTGATTGATTTCTATTAAATATATATCTATTTGGCGGCAGAGAATTTATTCTCTTGCTAAACGCCTTTCTCTTAGACATACGAGCTCAGGGGTTATATATTGATGGATATCAATCGCATGGAGTGAATTGCCTATGTGGCATGCCTAAGTGGAAAATGATCAAGGCTTTTGTTGAAAAGTAGAGTCTTGTGGTTGATGATCAAAGCACGGCCTGTGTGGCATAGCTTTGTGTAGCGTTGATTCGCGAGCCTCACACCCTGGTTGTGAACCAGAAACGGGAGAGGACATCAGGGAGGGAATGCATTTCCTTCTAGCTAAGGTGGTGTCAGTGACCTACCAGCCCTGACATTTATATTATTTTCACTTGTGTGGTTGTTGGATTGCTAGGCGCCTCGGATATATCGGTGACTATGTGGAGCCGATGGAGCCATTGGGCTCATTTACGCTCCAAAGGGCGGGGAAACGCAGTGTTTAGGCATTTTAATCCACATCGGTGGACCGGCCTGTACGATCCAAAGGCTTGACTAAGTACTTGCCTGGGACTCGGGCTAGACAGTCTCGAATTCGGTAGAGGACTATCTTTTACCTCGATTCACAGATGGAAATCCAACTTCCAATATGTGACTTTGCGGTTTTGATTGTATAACCTATATATGGCGACATAGTGGTATAGGGCACTTATGCCGCCTATGATTGATACTTATGATTTGAAGTTGTTTAATACACTATACACTTATAGTAATAATAAAACATGAAATTTCACGTACCAAGCATTCTTGGCTATTATAAGGTAAAAACCCTATCCTCTGGCTTGCGTTGCATTGTGTGATGGGACCTGGGTCTTATAATAGCTTCATTTTTCTTTATTTAGCATTGCGCTGTTGTTTTATGCACTAGTATTCTTGGGAGGAAACCCGTTCCGGGTTATACGGCGTGGTCCCTTGATTTACATAACTTTAAAATAAGGATTAATAACCGTTTTAGTTCTCACACCAGTCACATGACTGACATGGAGTTTATTGTTTTAACCTAAACTTTGGATGCCCCTATTTTCCGCACGAACAGCTAGTAGTTTTGGTTTTGCAGATTTATATTCACAGGATCCTGATTTACAGCTGGAACGATACTCGGAAAGCTCTGTATCCGTGTATTACTTTCAGTTGTGTTTTGTATTATTTTCCGCTGCTATGTAATTTATTGTAATCTCTGATATTTATCGAATGCATTTTATTCATTCATACTCTGTATATTCTTGTAACCTGACGAAATTGTTGTAATAAGGGATGAAATGTTCTTCTGTTTGTGTTCTGATTCGTCTTGTCCTCAATTCATTCCGTGCTTTCCTTCACGGGGAAGTTCAGATCGTTTTACCCAAGTAGTAGGTGTGCTGACCCACCTTCGACTTGGCAATGTGAATGAACATGGACTAATTTTCTGGTTTTATTCTTATGTTGGCTCAGTTGTGATGTGTGTTCTACGGCTTGATTTAAAACCCTAAGATTGTATGGTTTATATTATCCTAGCATGTATATAAATTGGCTAGCAACCCTCACCATTTTCTTACACAAACATTTCTTCATCTTCTTCCTCCTCTAAGTTATGTTCTGAGATAAAATTAATAAAATGTCGTGGCTCTGTCAAAACATAGATTGAAAGGATAATTCTTCCATAAATATTTTCTCATACTTTGTGATTAATTGGTGGCTACCCTTGATTATTGGAATTTTGTTCGAGGTAGGCGGTAGTTGCGGCTATGCATTACCATCAACCTGGGTCCGCTACCCGATAGAATCCTACCGTGGGTATTCCTCGTGTGCCTTGTCATATTATCCTGATCGAGCCCCCTACAATTTTGATTTAATGTTGTCATATCACGGTGCATCCCTATCCACCGACGGCTTACTGGTGCGTTATATGCAAACTGTACGGTTACAGTATAAACTTTGTAAGGGTAATAATGCTAATCCAGCTTATGCTATTTTCTGTAGTATATTTAACAATAGACATTATTATAATAGTGTGTTGTATTATATGATATCTAGTTTTAACGGATCCTTAGATGATGGAAATCCCAAATATCCTTTAATTTACTGATGCATTTCATTGAATATTTCACTTGGGTTGATTCACTTATATAAGAATGTTAGACCTGATTCAAGTTGTTTTGTTTTGCATTATTGCTCAGGTCAGATCAATTATTTTAGTATTGAGATTTCACCTTTTAAATCTGGAGACTGTTGAAGACATCATCTCTATCCATTAGTTATAGTGATTTCTTCTTTCTATTATTAATTATTGTATTTAGACTTCCGTTGTATTTAATTTTGTAACTATGATATTATGTATAAGTTTGAATTTTATTTATTAGCTACATGAATTACTATTGTATTTTATTTACTCTACTACGAGATATTCTGCTATTCTATGTCTGTGATTGGAATTATTAAACCCTATAGCAATAACAACCTTCCATTTTGAACGGTTCGATTTGGTTTGATTACCAACTTGAAGCGGTCAAAAAGGTAGGTCGTTACAATACTCAATAAACCACAAGTTATATACTCTGTATCATCCTCAAGCTTGTGATTAAATTCTAATTTTGAAATGACAAATCAAATGAATTAGGGAGAAAAGTATTAATAAAAATCAGAAAGATTGATCTAAAAAATTTATAGAACCGTTTTCGGCTTACAGAGCTACTTTTAAAACTAATCTTGGAATGTCTCCATTCTGATATGTGTATGGTAAATCTTGCGATTTATCGGTCGAAATTGAGTATGAAGAATTATAAGCAATAAATAACGTAAACTTTAATCTTGAGAAAAGTGGTAAAAATAGGAAATTACAACTCAGCACGTTAGAGGAGAATAGGAATGACGCATGTGAAAATTCAAAAATGTATAATGAAGAAATCAATAATATTTTACAATGAGTCAATTTTAAGATTTTTTTTTCATCATATCAAAAAGTTCTTTTGTGTGACTCTCGACTTCAATTATTCCCTAGGAAACTAAAATCAAAATGGATCTGACTATAAATTATACGTACTATTTCTTCACACAGTGCCATGGAAGTAGAAGACCCTAATGATGGACCAATTTTCAAAGTCAATGGTTGTTGCTTAAAACCTTAATTGGAATTGTTAAGTAACCAATAAAATGGGCTTATGATTCTTCATGCACCACACTATGACCAGTAATAAATTTCAACCCTCTTTTATAAATATGCGTATATACTTTTTCTCGTTTGTGCTCATTTTATCACAAATTGATCATGGAAACCCAATCAAAATCAGGTGTGGAGGAGGGGATTCTCATGTTTATTTCGATTGTACATGTTTTTATCTTTGCATTTTTCTTTTCCTTTAAAAAAAATTCAATCAAAAAAATGCATTTTAGTTTTCCCAAAAGAAATAATCAAAATAGATGCATATTAACTTACTTTTGAACAGACATGATAGAGTAAACACATAATTTTTGTCATTTTATTGAATTTTTTTAGGAATTACCTGTCTCATACGAATAGTAAAATGAAAATTTTAAACTACAAGCAACTTTAATGTAGGTAGGATATAGCGAGACTTGGTGTAAGTAGTATATAGCGAGACTCGTGGATGGTGCTTATGAGGTATATTCTAAATTTTGGTCATTATTTAAAAGAGTAGTTGATTCATAATACATGAGCTAACATTTTGAATCTTTGAAGTTAAGAGGTGATGATATGATTTTGCATAGCACTATCTCCTTTCAAATTTTTATATATACGTACATATTTTATTAACACCAAGAGTCAGGCGTACACACTTATGGGTCTACGTTCGTTACACTCTATACTCTTCTCGCGTATGCCCACAAGGTAGTGCACTAATGGTATACTCGTCCTTAGTTTTATGAGTTAGATGTACATATACAAAAAAGGCCAAGAGTCAAGCATACATATTTATGTGCATACTCATCATGCTTTATGTTTTCCTTATGTAGGCCCACAATAAGTGCAAAAGGGTGTATTTGGTCTCAGTTTTCAAAGCCTAGTGTACATAAATAATGTTAATATATACTAATAAACTGATTCAAAAAATAGAGATAGTAATCAATTGAAATTCAAGCATTACCTTAACATTATCGACTAGATTTCTTGTATGAAAAGAAATAAAAATACCACTTTGCAAACTTTGACAACCGACTAAACAGTTTATTTCATAGTTGCATTATGTTATAAATCGAAGTAGCTAGCCAAGCTAGATTCGAAATGTAATGATAACTTATATTTTACTTGATATTTTGACTTATAAAAAACCAAAATTTCTCGATGATAACCAAAAATTGAATATTACTATTTTATGTTAATTTAAAGTAAATTCTTTGTTTTGCAAATAACAAGGTGCATTCTTATCTTTATAAATAAATTTGCATTAGAAATTTTTCATACTGCACTTGGATTTTATGGGTAGTGTTTGTTGAAAATCCTCACAAGAAAAAACTTGTCCTACTAACTAGAGGTTTGATGACTTGTTGAATATATTCAATACAATGTGCCTCTATAATGACCTAAAATTTTAGTTAATTTAAAATTAGAATTTAAATAGGATTGAATGAATTTTTAAATATATATACATATGACTAGAAAATATACCATTTGAATTTCAATTTAGTAAAATATCAGATTAACAAAATATTCAACTTTGAAAATAATTGTCGATATTGAAATATGATGTAGTAAGTAGCTAAGTATTTTAGTTTGTGACATTAGTATTTAAATTAAGTCCTTAAGTCAAGATTACGCTAAACTAAAACAATTCCTAAGCCAATTCTTAGTTGCTTCTCTTAGAAGCATAGTCATATTTTAGTGGCTTCTCTCTGAAGCCAATTCTTAGTGGCTTCTCCTGAAAGCTAATTCTTAATTGCTTCTCTTAGAAGCCTAGTCATATTTTGGTGGCTTCTCTTGGAAGCCAATTCTTAGTGCCTTCTCTTGAAATCTAATTCTTAATTGCTTCCCTTAGAAGCCAAGTCATATTTTTGGTGGCTTCTCTTGGAAGCCAATTCTTAGTAGCTTCTCTTGGAAGCCAAGTCTTATTTGCTTCTCTTAGAAGCCTAGTCATATTTTAGTGGCTTCTCTTAGAAGCCAATTCTTAGTGGCTTCTCTTGGAAACCAAATCTTAGTGGCTTCTCCAAGAAGCTTCATTTCACCTACATATATTATGATATATATATAGGAGTTCATTTGCAAAGAAACTATTCTTCTCTCCCCATCACATTTCACTTCTATACCATTTTCTCTTTTCTTCCAAAGCCTCCATTAATGGCCTCCTCCCCCTTTAGTTTGGCCAAACTCCTCTCTCCACTTTCTCCTACTTAAAACACCACCAAAACACTTCGAAACTCCTTCGCTTCCTCCTCCTACTACATTCTAAAGCCTCTCCCCCTCTACCTCCATATCTGTGCCCTCTTCACCCGAGGCAGAGCCTTATTTTTGCCAAAAACTCCACCTTTCTGCCACTAAACCACTCACACACTTCATTCCTTCAAAGATCCAATCCTTAAGCTACCAAAGATCCAACCTTTAACACTTTAAACTCAAAAAGATACTTCCTTTTAAAGTTTGTTTAAATTTAGTAAGCGTAGAATTTTTTTGTTGAAATATTAGGTGGGAAATAATTCGTGACACCAGCCGAGTTTGGAAGCAATCAGAATCACTTTCAAGTAGGAAAGCTGACCTTTAGCCATAAAGAACGGAGGAGTGGGTCCCTCAGTGAGAACCCTTAACTTATATTTAGTTAACTAGTTTTGGCTAAATTAGTTAATGCATGTGTTAGTGATGAATGGTTAAGTGATTTACATATAAATGCTAAATGATGTGATTAGCATGTTTTAAAGTTGTCAAGTTAGTAAGAGTTTGAGTTAATTACTTAGTGACATGTAAATTGCTTCACCAAGTCCACCTAGTAAGTTAAGAAATGTTGGTAAACATGTGATATTGGATGAATATGTGATATCATTGATATAGGTTGAACATTGGTTGATATTAGTTATGGTGTGGATGATAATTTGAATATGATGTGGGTTAATGTGGATTTGTTTTTCCAATTATGGAAATAGAGTGTTAATGAGGTTTAATACCTTAATTAACAATGGGTTGATTGGGTACTAAGTGTTAATGATCTTAACACTTGTACTGATGGTACCACTAGATGGTAAATGGTTGTTAATTAGTGTTAATAACTATTATTGGATGCTAATGATGTGTGAATTCCATATAAATTGAATTATATGGTGATTGGTTGAACTTTATTCAAATTTAGAATTAATTTGATATTTTATTAATAAATTATTCAATGAAAAATAAAAGTTTGAATTTTAAAGTTAAAATAATTTTGAAAGGTAGTTTAAGTCATTACAAATAGTTTTCGTATAAGAAAGAATTTAATTTCAACTAGTTCTGGATTAATAAAGACATATTTTCAAATTTAAATTGAAAATGAATATCAACGGGTAAAAATGAAGTTCGGTTAAGTTATCCAGGAAAAAAATTTAAAAGGATTTTTTTTACAAAAATATGTTATTTATTTTTATAATGGATGTCAGGAAAATTTTGACTTCAAATAATAAGTTTTGAAAAATAATATTATTTTAATGATTTAATAATATTAAATTAATTAAAAAATGGGAAATTTGATTTTAAAGGAGAAAAATTGAAATATAGTTTCCAAAAATAATTATATATGTTTTATATAATTAATAAATTAATTTTGAAGTGTTACGAATTAATTTTAATTACAAATCAAAATTTGGTCTGAACAGGACTTGTCGCGCAGCGGTAGTTTGTGAATTTCGACCAATAACTTTAAACTGACGTATCAGGAGATTTGACCATCAGATTTTCCCAATACGAAAAATGTTTGGTCCGAAATGTAAAGAGATTTCAAATGAATCCAAGATTTTTGAAATCCAATGGTTAAATTTGGAGATAAGTTCAAATCAAATTTGAATAAAAACAACGCTAGTGCCATTATTGAACTGAAATACAGATTTTTGAGAAATAAGCTATTTTTAAATATTAAAAGTAAGGAAAAATTATGATAAATTATCATTATGATTTTAAGGATTTGAGCTAGAACTGTGAAGTTTTGAACTATAATTTGAACATTTTGGTTTTTGACCTGATTTACTTAACATAGTAAATCAACATTTTGAAATTTAGTTTAAATATAAACTAAAAGTTTTAAAAATTAAGTTCATTGGATTTGAATGGAAATAATATTCGGATACTTCAATATTGGATTTCGTAGTTGTATGGATACCATTTGAGTAATTTGGAAGATATTTATATCGTTATTCCCTATACGGTATTTGTGATATCAGAATTATATTAAATATAGGTCGATAAGATTTCTATTTGAAGCCTTGTATTTGATATCCATTTGGATTTTGCTTTTATCATGAATGATGTCTTAGATAACATATATTATTTAACCTAGCTAAAGATAGGATAGGCTTCCAAAGTTAAGTAATCATAGAATAATGATTTGGAAGTTTTAAAAATAATTAGAGTTTTAATAGATCTTTCAACAAAGATTTGAACGAATGAAATGATGATAAAAAATAAGTTAGGGTTTTAATAAATCTTTCAACAAATATTTGAATGAATGAAATGGATACTATGACTAAGTTAGAGTTTTGATGAATCTTTAATTAGATTTGAAATGAAAGAAGGTAACAAAACTTAGCAAAATATGAGGGGTATTAAATATGGAGTACCACCAGTTGTGCTCCATGGAATGAATATGATGGGAATGGGAAAATGATTTCCAAGGAAAGATTTAAACAAGAGTTTAAAAGATGTAAATATTTGATAAAATTTATGGGAGTAATTCCCAATGTAAAAAATTATTTGTATAAAAGAATATTCTGAATTGGAATGAGACTTACGATATGTTTATATACCACTTGATTTTAAAGATTCGGTAGTTAGTTGGAAAGATAGTGTTTTATCCCATTCTGAATAATTATACAACGAGTATTGAAGATAATTGAAGATGGTGGTTGGAGACCAAGGATCTTCACATCTTTGGATTATTGCTGATGTCTCAATTGGGATCGATGTACACCCAGAACAAACTGGTAAATGGATGTGTGTCTGACGTTGTATTTTACAATATAACCAACTGGATTTTATTGATGTTATATCAGTTGGTGGCGGAGAATTTATTCTCTTAGCTTAACACTTTCCTCTGATACTTATGTACTCAAAGGGTTATATATTAATAGACAATGATTATATGTTGTGAATTGACAATATGGAATGCTAAGTGCTGATATATCAAAGCTTTTGTTGAAAAGCAGAGCTTTGTGGATGATGATGAAAGAATGGCTTATATAGTGTAGCTTTGTGTTGAAAAGTGACTTCGACAAGCCTCACAACCTGTGAAAGGCCGAAAAAAGGATGATAAACCACAGAGTATGGACATACGTGTAATATCCCGGAAATCTGAGCCAATTTAAAATTTTTATTTTGGCAATTTTGATGAATTTTGAATATTTAGAATGAACTATTTTAAATAATAATGACGAGAAATTTATTTTGAATAGAATTAGAATGTATATATTCATTTGAATCGTCGTTAGAATATAAATATTTAGTTTAAATTATAAAAGGAATTGAAAGTGGCGCGGTAGTTTGAAAATTTGATTTCAAATTTCAAATGAAGGTACAGGATTCAAAATAAACCAGATTTTAGTGAAACCAAAAATATTTGAATCTATTTGAGAATATCTTTCCAACGAATCCGAAAAATTGAAATTTCATAGCTGGAATCAAAAGTTATGCCCAGTTGAAAATTCAGAATAGTCGTTATGGAATTTTGGCCTGTAAGAATGGAAATTTTGAAAACGACCTTCGTTTTCGATGAAACCACTTTTGTTGGATCCGGGATGTCTAGTTATTGCTAGATCCCAATTTGCATAACTTTCTGAATCAATATGTGAGCGTGGCGAAGTTAAACGTATTTTGACTAGTTTCAGTTGAATTTAATCAACTGGAAAATGACCATTTTTCAAACGGTCTCAGAATTTTACAAAATTAGTTTTGTTAGTACCGTATCATCAATACAAAGCTAGAAAATATTTTTCAGGAATTTTTAGAGTCCGTATGTGGCCTAGGTAAATTGAAATCTACGTTTGAATTCAATATATAGATCTATATTTTGATTTTGACGAAAACCGATCGAAACAGCTAAACTGCCTTACGATACATATCCCATTGTGTTCGGAATGGGGGTAATTAGCTAGAGGCGATGGTCGATGGGTTTGATTTCGAGTTCAAAATAAAAAGGTACCTTTTTGAAATTAAATAATAATATAATATATATATAAACCCTCTCTACTTACTCGGTCAACACCCCCCCCCCCCCCGTTTCAAATCATTCCAAATCGATTTTTGATATAAAAAAAGGAAGAAGAAGAGAGCGACGGGGGAACCGCCGCTGCCATCACCCCTAG
Organism: Allium sativum; assembly: GCA_030737875.1. NCBI lineage: Eukaryota > Viridiplantae > Streptophyta > Magnoliopsida > Asparagales > Amaryllidaceae > Allium > Allium sativum. Next base: position 601,978,218 of record CM060926.1, on the reverse strand, counting down.
GTGGCGTCGCGCACCGCTGTGGCCCCCCTCTCGCCGCAAGCCCCCCCCCCCCCCCGACCTCACGAGCAACTCCTCCTCCTGAGCGCCGGCGAACAGTAATATCCCCCTTCACTCTCAATGTAATTTTTTTTAAATCTAAGTTTTATTGGTTAAAAATATATATTTTTAAATCAGTTTTTAAGAGTTAAATATATATTTTAAAATCAGTTTTATTTATTTAAAGATTATATTTTTTATAATGAAAAGATTATATTTTTCTAAACAAAAAGATTTGATTTTTATAAGAGTAAAGATACGATTTTTACTTTAGGAAAGGTAGGATTTTGATGAAGGAAAAATATAATTTTTGATTATATAAGAATATAATTTTTAGTTAGAAGAAAGATAAGATTTTTAAATATAAAAAGATAGGATTTTAAATGATAGAAAGCTATGATTTTGAATCATGAGAAGATATGATTTTTGATTTAATAAAAATACGATTTTTATTTATCTAGAGTAATAAAAATATGATTTTTATGTATGTACCGAAATAAAAATGTGATTTTCATATAAATTCTCTTTATGTAAAAAAAATACGATTTTTATATAAGAATTAGCATTATAAAAATATGGAAAACTGAATTATAAAAATATAATTTTTATAATATAAACATCAACATAAAAATATGATTTTTATGTACGAAGCGATAGTATAAAGTTGTGATTTTTATTATGAAGATAACATAATAAAAATGCGATTTTTATATTGTAGCGAACACGGACGACGAAAGTGACAAAAGGCGAGCATGGTGAAGATTTTCTACATTCGAAGAGTCGTGGTGTTTGATTAGCTTCTCGGTGAGAACTCCTCACTTTTAATTTATTTTCTAGTTGAAATATATACTAGGATGCAGATGGTGCTTAGTAGCACCCGACACTCGTTGTCCACAGACCATTGACGACTTGTTTGATTTTGTGTGTTGTGAAAATTTATTGTTATGTGGAATGAATGGAAATATACTCATGTGTTGAAATAAATATTTTATAGTTAAAAATTTAATTTTTAACGTGTATATAAAATAGATATTCATTTACAAATCGAACGATTTGTTTATGTACACCCATTTGATTGATGTTGATTGGGATGATAAATTTTACACATCGCCCAACTGCACAAATACTATTCTGTGTTTGTTGATTTGAAACCCCACACGGGTGTTGGGATGACTTTTGGCGTACACTAATCCCAATTATTTAGCTGTATGTCAATCAATTGGTCGATAGACTGTGTAAGCGTTAATTATTTATATTTAATGCTTATGCAGTTGTGTGGTGCACTCTGGATGATGATTGATTATTTATCGTTGCTATTATATACATGTGTTGTATGGAAATCCATATAATTAACATTATATGGTAATTGATTGGGCCTCATTCCAATTTGGAAAATAAAGAATATTATAAAATAAAGATTCATGTGTTGAATAGAATAAATAGTCATGTGTTGACGATACTCATGTGTTGAGAATATTCATGTGTTGAAACTTACCATGTGTTGAACGAAATATTTTAACAATAAAATTTACATCTTTATCATATAAAAAATTAGAAACTTACTGGAAACTAGATAAGATGAGTGGTTTTGAAACACCGCACCTCCGTTAAGGTTACTCACAAAGGGAATTCCTTAACTTCAGTAAAGCATTTTTTTAGTACAAGATGCAGAAAAATTACAAGACAGACAAATAAAGCAGCCAAAATAAATAACCTTTACTGATTGAAACAGCTTTACAAAGATTGTTTTACAATATCAATAATTATTACAAGAAAGCATCTGTCTTGTTTAATATATAAGAAGCACAAACTGACAATGATATTCCCCAATAAAGCAAGAGCTAGCCATAGCAGTAGAAAATGGAGTTCAAAACAATGCGCCAAAGAATCTTCAAGCTCAGAAAGAATAAAAGCCCCAAAATGAGTTGAGCTTTTCCCTCCATGACTACCGGGGGGGGGGGGGAACGGAAGAAAAGAGGGGAAAGAAAACTAGGTCAGACATGAAGTCTGGTAAGTCCAGTGATTCTTAGTATTTAAATGAGGAAAAGGGTCATGACATGGATAAACTAAATATAAGACTAAACCATAGTAACAAGATAACATGGGGATAAGCATGGGATATGGCAAGATAAATGAATGTACCGATAAACTGAATGTACTGATAAACTGAATGTACTGATAAACTGAATGCGCTTCTACTCCTCTGCTTCGCAACTACCCTGTTATACTGATTTTTATATCGCTGCACTACCTACTAGTATCCAAACTAGTAATCTATGATCATATGATAACGTGATCCCTATCCTCGTATTTGCGGTTGCCTTCAGGTGTACATCTATTATGGGGATTCCGTTTATTACCTAGATCTAATCTAGGGTTTACTATCGAGCGCTTCCTAGATTCAACCAGGGTTTACGCTACCCAAGGCCACTGGGGTTTATGCTACCTATTGAACACTTCTCAGATTCAGGGTTTACGCGACCTAGGTCGAACTAGGGATTACACTACCTACTTTGTATTAATTTTCCATGTGTCTATGTCAGTCGGCCCTCTCTTGTGTGTAGATACTCTAGGCTGGCCCCACCATAAGGTGTATCAAGCCTTATGATAGCGACCCGACACGATTCAAGATGCACAATGTATAGCTACTGGTACCCAGTGCTTGCTTTTTCCACTCCAGAGTACGTGCACGCCCGTAAACCATCGGAACCTACATTGAACATTGACGTACCCCTTGCCACTATTTTTGACCGCTTATAATTAGCCCAGTAATCATGCCTCACCCTGCCTAGTTTCAGGGTACCATGATACATCTGTGTGGCTTACTGCTGAAATTGTTCCCCGTTACTAGGGTTTCCTACTGGTTAAGTTTGTGGGCCTATATATACAATATTACCGACCTACACGTGATGTACTTAACCCTCCCACCGATTCAAGCATGTCTATTTAATGGTTAAGTTTGTGGGCCTATATGTACTAATATTACCCACCGATCCCGATATGTACTTAACCCTTCCACTGGTTCAAGCATGTTTATTTAATGGTTAAGTTTGTGGGCCTATATTACTAATATTACCCACCAACCCGATATGTACTTAACCCTCCCACTGATTCAAGTTAATATATATTCTTGGTTAAGTATTATCCATTCATTCAAGTTAACTTAACCTGCCCACTCACCATGTTATATATATATATATATTGGTTAAGTGTGTCCTATTAACTTAACCTCACCCACTTGTCTAATTAACATGTTATGACAGTTAATTATTCTAATTTTAGTTAACCTATTGCCTAGTTAACATGTTATGATGGTTAAGTCTTCTAAATTTACTTAACCTCACCATCTAGTCTAGTTAGCATGTTAACCTTACCCACTTGTCTAGTTAACATGTTATTATGGTTAAGTGTTCCCTCGGTTACTTAACCCCCCACAAGTCTTTCCTTGTTAACATGTTAAGTTGGTTAAGTGTCCAAATTAACTTGACCCCTATCAACCTTATCCAGTTAACATGTTGAATTGGCTAAGTGTGTTCTCGATTACTTAATTCCACCCTTCTTGTCTTTGTTAACATGTTATTACGGTTAAGTGTTTCCCTAGTTACTTAACCTCACCATTTCTACCTTGATTTATTCATGAGCCTTAATTAATTAATTAATTAAAGCACCAACCACTCACATTAGACAGATATTATTGTGGTTACTGGATGTGCCGTTCGGTTTCGTGCAGGTTTACACCATAACTCAGTCTAACCTCGGGTCTTTCTGGGCTTGATGCACTAACCACCAACATTTGACAGGTATTGTTGTGGTCACCTGAAACACCCCACCTCCGTTAAGGTCACTCACAAAGGGAATGCCTTAATTTTGGTGGAGGTTTATAAGTAAAATCCATAGATATACTCAAGGCAAATATAAATACACATATTTTAAACAGCGGAAACCAAACAGACTTTTATTTCATCAATATGTGTTCAAAACCAAACATTCCGTAATTGTCTCAAAATACTTCCAACATTACAACATCATCACTGTCTTGATAATTAAAGAAGCAGAAAACATAAATAAAGTGACAAAAATCCCCATAGTGATATTCAAAGCCATAGTCCGAGCAAAAGAGACCCAAATCATACATCTACGTTCTTGGAGCTTGTATAGAGCCTGACTGAGCTGAGTTGTTTCCTCCCTGTGGACCTGGGGGGGGGGGGACGAAAGAAAAGAAGACGAAAAGAAAATGGGGTCAGACATAAAGCCTGAGTAAATCTAGTAACTCTTCAGTATGTGAATAAGAAAAGGGCATGATAGATATATACTGAAAATAGGATGGTGTCACAAGCTAAGGGAATGTCGAATGTACTATCGCACCCATACTATATCTCTGCATCTACTTGAGTTTATTCTAACAGGCACCCCGTGGTGAGGGTGAAGTGATCCCCATTTTCGAAAGATCGACTCCTACTCGCGTAAACATGTGTCATACGACACCTAAGAATTGTAGATACCTATGCTGGTCCCACCATGGGGTGTATCAGGACCCATGGTGGCGGCCCCGACACAAATTCTAGAAGGCATAGGTTATACTACTGGTGTCCCTAGTGCCCTGGTTGTTTGCTCCGGAGTGTGCGCACGCCCGCACCCCGTTAGACCTGCACTGTGCACCCACCGCCGTCGGTTTGACCGCTTACAATCAGCCCAGTAATCGTGCCTCACCCTGCCTAGTTTCAGGGTACCGTTGATACCTAACTTGGGTTACTGCTGAAACGGGTCCCACATTACCAGGATTTTCAAGTAAAACATGTTAAGTGGTTAAGTGTCTGTATTTACCTAACCCCACCCATCAATTCTTGTTAACATGTTGAATTTGGTTAAGTGTTATAGTTGACTTAACCCTACCATCTGTCCTTAGCCTCTTAGGAGCACCTTACCACTCACATTAGACAGGTATTGCTACGGTTACTGGATATGCCGGTCGGTTCTGGGCAGGTTTACACTGTAGCTCAGTCTAAACTCGGGTCATTATTGGGCTCAATGCTTAACCACCCACATTGGATAGGTATTGTTGTGACTACTGGACAGCCGGGCGGTTCCGGGCAGGTTTACACCACAACTCAATCCAACCTCGAGTTAAGCACGTCGTGTTTTCTAAATTTACATATTTTATTATTTCTCAAATATATATATATGTAAATGTCATATCTTTTATTTTTGGGTATAACAATTCATACCGCTTTAAATGTCATTGTCATTGGCATGTGCCAAACATGCCAACATATATTTTCAATGTTTTACACCCAACGTTACTACCCCAGTTTATACGTTCGCAACGTTATAACAAATGTTGGGCTCGACACAATTCAGCCCAACTTTATAAGCGTAAGAAAGGGGAAATCAAGAACATGTAATATTTTACCACATATAAGAGTGTGTGGCGCATGAACTTGCAATTTAGTGATACTAACATAAATGATGGGTCATGTGAACTTGCATTCAAATCAAAGTATAACTAAGTTGGTGACATATGAAATGGCATAGTTTAGGCTAATACAAACTTGTGTTTAAAACATGTTTAACTTGGCATAATGTCAAACACAAAACTAGCATGATGTATATTCACTAAAAGGTCCAATTAATCACATAGCCTATTTCAACATGAAATTGCATAGTTTATGAAACCCAAACGATACTTAACATAGATTCAATTATACTTGCAAATAAACATGAACTTGCATAATTTATGAAACCCAAACGATACTTAACATAGATCCAATTATACTTGCAAATAAACATGAAAATGATATCATAGGTTTTGGGTCATGTAGGCATAAACGGCTTCAAGTCTAAAACATGTTCACATAAACTCTAATTTAGACTAAGGGAATAAACATACTCCATGCCTTCGACATATACATAAAGGGATCAATTTCTAATCTTTGCCACAAACATGCAAGTGCCATTGTTTTCATATACAACTGTTCAATAGGCTTGCATCAATCAATTTATGCCACAAACATCAATACATAAGTCATGATAGAACAATCACAATACATAGAATTTTACACAATACAATAACACAATTCTATTTTCATTCACATCGAATCACATCACAATTCTTATTCATATTCTGAAAGGTCACTATACTTACAACGAATGCAGAATCTTGAATTCTGGATTCTGAATTCTGAAATTGAGATGCGCTCCTTTGGGTAGACTAACGTTGCGTTGATAAATTTGATTTAAACTTTAATCTTCTTCTTAATTTGATTCGTCTCTAGGCTTTTCTCTTGAAGGCTATGTCTAATTCCTCCCTAGCAGCATGACGACTCCTTTCTCATTTTTTTTGTGTGAATTTTCAGTCGAGACTTAGGGTATATTTATAGATTTATATGTTGTTTTGAGCCGCTGGATGAAGATAGGAGGAATCTAGGCCATTCAAAGTTCAAAGAGCCAATCAAGAGGTGACACGTTAGCCCTAGTGACACACAGAGCCTCAGAAATTCGAGCCAGAGCCAGACCTGGCCAGCCAGGTCGACCAACCAAGTCGACACCCAGGTCGACACTATGGTCGACCTGGGGGGGACCAGGTCGACACCCAGGTCGACACTATGGTCGACCTGGGGGGGACCAGGTCGACACTGTGGTCGACCTGGGGTGACCAGGACGACACCATGGTCGACCTGGTTTCTGGCGGGAATTTTCCCGCCCAGCCCAGTTTGAACCTGAAATTCGAAATTTTGAAATTTAACTGAGCTGTTTGAATTTAAATTTGATTCTGAAACTTCTGAAAGCCATAACTCCTTCATACGGAGTCCGATTCGTGCAAACACGAACTCTATCTCAAGCAGAATTTCAAGACGAACGCAATGGCGTAACCCGTTTCCCTTTATTCTTTCATTTAGAATTAATTATACTTTAATTTTTGAAGCTTAGAGTTATAGAATTCACGGGGTGCTACATTCTCCCCCGTTAAAAGGATTTCATCCCCGAAATCTTCAAGTTAGGAAGAATGCATATCCTACCATCCAACAGTCCATCTACTCAACCAACAAACACTAGCGTCCATTATCCTTAAAAGACTTCTAATGCTTCATGATCATATGCATAATGTGTGTACATGTCCTTATCCAATGCAGAAATCAGGCGGTCTACTGATTCAATTGACCTCCTTAATGCGAATCATGTAAGTGTCATGAATCCATTATGTATGCAAATTTTCCTACTCATAATTCTACATGAGTGCACAACTATACATACAAATGCGACAAACATATGGCAACATATCAAGTTTCAACCATATACAAATGAGAATACATATATGCATATGCAATATGAAGTGACTGAGCTGATCTATACCCTAGGGTGTGTGTGTATATGCATCCACGAGCAACCACTAGCAATCACTAGCAACCACTTGCAGCCATCATCCATAACATGTTTTCAAATACATGTTTGCATCCATTTGTTCTCTACCTAAGGAGTTTCGAAAAGGACTGAGGAGATATACCTAAAAAGATAGATAAAGCATAACTTAAGGAAAAAGAGAGAAATCAAAGATGTACCCTCAAAAAGAAGAGGGTAGGCAGCGCGTATTCTGTCCTCAGTTTCCCAAGTCGCGTCTTCCTCGGCGTCGCTCCACTGGACTTTAATGAGTTTGACTTCGCGGTTTCGTAGCTTTTTCACTTCAGTTCCTAGGATGCGGGTTGGAACTCTCCTCACAGTTGCTTCACGTTCCACTTCAGCTTCTTCTAGAATGCTAGGTTCCACCACTTCTGCAGACTCATGCAAACACTTCCGGAGGTGAGAAACATGAAAGACGTTGTGAACTCCGGCCAGTCTCTCGGGTAGCTCTAATCTATAGGCCATCTTTCCAACCTTCTCGATGATAGGAAACAGTCCTACAAATCTTGGTGCTAGCTTTCCTGCGGACCCAAAGCGAACGACGTTCCTTAAAGGTGATACCTTAAGGAAAACCCTGTCCCCAACCTCAAATTCAAGGTCGGTCCTTCTTTTATCGGCGTAGGATTTCTGTCTGTCTTGAGCAGTCTTCATTCTCCTACATATCAAGTCCACTTTCTCTAAAGTCTCTCGAATCATATCCGTCCCAAGTATAAGCTTATCTGTAGACTCCCACCAACAAGTTGGTGATTTGCACGGTCTTCCGTACAAGGCTTCGAATGGTGCCATACCGATGGTAGCTTGGTAGCTGTTGTTGTAGGAAAATTCCACTAAAGGAAGGTGATCCTCACAAGTCCCTCCAAAGTCAAGAACGCAAAGTCTCAAAAGATCCTCTAAAACTCTATTCACCCTTTCCATCTGGCCATCGGTTTGGGGGTGATAGGCCGTTCTCAAATATAACTGTGTGCCTACAGCTTCTTGCAGACTCCGCCAAAACTCGCTTGTGAAGATAGGGTCTCGGTTACTAACAATACTAGAGGGTATCCCACGGAGTCGAACTATTTCCTTGAGATAAAGAGATGCTAGAGATAAGGCAGTCCTTTTACTTTTGATAGGTATGAAGTGGGCGCTTTTAGTAAGCCTATCCACTATTACACAAATGCTAGTGTTGCCTCTTCTCGACCTAGGCAATCCATCAATGAAGTCCATTGAAATGCTCTCCCACTTCCACTGTGGGACATCTAAAGGATGAAGTAGTCCTCCAGGCTTCTTCTGTTCCGCCTTGACCCGTTGGCAGGTCATGCACTTATAAACGAAATCTGCCACGTCTTGTTTCATACCGTTCCAAAAGAAAGACCGTTTTATATCCTTGTACATTTTATCACCGCCAGGGTGTATGGTCATCTTGGAATGATGCGCTTCCCCGAGAACCTTCTTTGTCAACTCCCTTGCTTGTGGGACTCATAATCTTCCATCTCGCCTCAGCCAACCCTTATCATCGATGGCGTACCTACTGAGGTGACTAGAAGTCTCACCCCTAATAAGTTTATCAATCGCATCAACAAGCTAAGGGTCTTCACGTTGTGCAGCCCCTATTGAGTCCAAGAGAGTAGGGCGTACTTCGAGAGATGCAAGAAAACCCGGTACAAAATCTGAGGAGGGTCTAAAGTTAAAACTGGCTATATACTCCAAGCTTTGCCTTTCCACAAAAATAGGGCTTAAGGTCAGTTTCTTTCGGCTCAATGCGTCTGCTACCACGTTGCCTTTGCCGGAAGTATAGGAAATTTCAAAGTCATGCGAGGCAAGAAACTCCATCCATCTTTGTTGCCTCAAGTTAAGGTCCTTCTGCGAGAAGAGATATTTCAACGATTTATGGTCAGTGTATAATTCAAACTTCTCACCTAGGAGATAATGGCGCCAAGACTTAAGCGCAATGACGATGGCGGCTAACTCAATATCATGCGTTGGGTAGTTCTTTTCATGAACTTTTAATTTTCTTCCGCCATAAGCTACTACCCTTCCTTCTTGCATTAAAACAACGCCTAGTCCCGTTCCACATGCATCCGTGTATACTGTTAACGTTTTGCTTCCATCCAGCAAGGTCAGAACTGGGGCTGTTGTGAGAGCCCTTTTTAATCGTTGGAAAGCAAACTCGCAGTCCAAATCCCAAGTGAACGCCAGATTCTTCTTTGTTAGCCTTGTGAGTGGGGCCGATATTTTTGCGAAATCGCTAATAAATTTTCGGTAAAAACCAGCTAGCCCAAGAAAGCTTCGAACTTCGGTTGCATTTCTTGGTGTTTTCCAATCTTGCACTGCCACCACTTTCGCAAGGTCCACGGCCAACCCCTCTTTGGACACTATATGCCCCAGAAATCTTACTTTTTTTCTCCAGAAGTGACACTTGGAGAATTTGGCTTTTAGCTGATGTGAGCGGAGAGTTTCCATGATTTCTTTCAGATGCTGGGCGTGCTCTTCCTCATTCTTTGAGAAGATTAAGATATCATCTACGAAGACAACCACAAATTTGTTGAGGAATTCTCTGAACACCTTGCTCATTAGGTCTACGAAATAAGCGGGTGCGTTTGTCAAGCCGAAAGGCATGACAAGCCACTCGAAGAAACCGTCTGGGGTTCTGAACGATGTCATATCAATACTATCTTCAGCCACTCTTAGCAGATGGAACCCAGTTGCCAGATCAAGCTAGGAGAAGGCCGTCGCACCAACAAGCTGATCAAACAAATCGTTGATTCGGTGAAGAGGGTGCCTATTTTTCTTGGTCTATTTGTTTAACTCCCTATAGTCGACGCAAAGGCGAAACGAACCGTCCGCTTTGGTTGCGAACACCATTGGAGCACCCCATTCCGAAATGCTCCGTCTAATGAACCCTTTTTCGAGGAGTTCTTTAACCTGCTTACTGAGCTCCTTTCTCTCCCTTGGAGCCATGTGTCTGACAGGTAAAGCTACAGGCTTTGCATTATCCACAAGATATATGCGGAAGTCTGTTTCCCGCCTCGGAGGTAAGCCTTTCACCTCCTCAAAGACATCCGGATATTCCCGGACTACTCTTACTGATTGCAAATTCTTATCGGAAGCATCAAGCGACTCTAGATAACTTAGCATAACAGCATTCAAGGGATTACAAGAAATTTCTGGAGTGTTACCAAGCCGAGTCAAGAGTCTAACCACTCTTTTCTCACAATCAAGAATGGCACTATTACTGGATAACCAGTCCATGCCTAAGATCAAACCATATCCCGAGAAGCCTAAGACAAAGGCATCACAACTAAACTCAACGCTGAGATTCGAGATTTTCAAAACCAAACAAACCATTGACAAGTAAGCAGAGCCCCCAATAGGATTTGAAACTACTTAGGGATCTTCTACCATACTAGTTTCTAGATGCAGAGATTCTACTAAGGCAGATGAAATAAAATAGTGTGATGCGCCAGAGTCAAAAAGTGTATGAACTGGATGATCATAAAGATAGACTGCACTTTCTACAGAAATATTACTACCTCGTTCCTGCTGAGGTGCCACTAACGCATGTACCTGACCCCCTGAAGTGGATCCGGCTTTCTGTCCCTGCCCTTTCTTCTTTGAGCAGTCCTTAGCTTGGTGCCCAGTCTCTCCACAATGTAAGCAACCACCCATCTTCGCCTTTCTTTTCCGGCAGTCTTTTGATATATGGCCCACAATGCTACAGAAATTGCACCTTCTCTTCTCACAGGGCTTATTATTCTTCCCTCCTTTCTTGAAGTCTGTTTTCTTTGCTTGTAGACCTTCTTTCTTCTCTTCCACCTTAGTTTCTTTCTTACCGTGGTCTTCCTCGTGTAGCAACGCCATGTCCACCAAGCTTTCATAAGTCGCTCCCGTGGATACATGATTCATGGAAAGGCTGTGTGGAGGCTCATTCAAACCCTTGACGAAGAGAAGTGCCTTCTTATGTTGGATGTTTACTAAGTCTAACCCAAATCTGGCCACCTGATTAAACTGATTAACATATTCCCTGATCGTCATGCTCCCCTATTTCAGAGTTAGGAACTTCTCCATTTGCAGGCTTCTTTCAGCTTGGGAGAGAAATTTCGTTTCCAACCTTGTCCTGAAATCTACCCATGTTTCCACCGCCCTTTGAGCATTGGTAACTTCCCACCAATAGGAAGCTTCATCCTTAAGCAACCATACCGCTAGTTGTATATTTTGCCCGTCATCAACCCCGAAGATGACAAACAGATCCTCAGTCTCCTTTAGCCAGTTTCTTGCCCTTACAAAGGACTCTGTTCCATAAAAGTCTTTCCCACCCATAGCCTTAAATCTCTACAGGTTTTTGCGAAGGCATTTCCACGAGGAAGAGGAACCACAGCCACTGGAGGAGGGATGTCTGCTGGGTCCGCGCCATTGGCCCTTGCTTCTAAGTACCTCCTAAACCAGCCGGGAATCGACACTCCTTCCGGGAGGTTAAGGTCTCCAGACATGTTGAAACAGAAAGGAAAATTTCAAAACGAAGGATAAAGATAGTTAGATAGGGCACATGGCTTTGGGGGATTTTGTCTTTTTATAAACCTAACACTTTATTCTTCTTAAAAAAATGGCTTCTTTAAACTTTCTTTTTGAAAACAATTCCAAAAACTTTTATCTTATCTGGTAAACCTATGCTCTGATACCAAGTGAAACACCCCACCTCCGTTAAGGTCACTCACAAAGGGAATGCCTTAATTTTGGTGGAGGTTTATAAGTAAAAGCCACAGATATACTCAAGACAAATATAAATACACATATTTTAAATAGCGGAAACCAAACAGACTTTTATTTCATCAATGTGTGTTCAAAACCAAACATTCCATAATTGTCTCAAAATACTTCCAACATTACGACATCATCACTGTCTTGATAATTAAAGAAGCAGAAAACATAAATAAAGTAACCAAAATCCCCATAGTGATATCCAAAGCCATAGTCCGAGCAAAAGAGACCCAAATCATACATCTACGTTCTTGGAGCTTGTACAGAGCCTAACTGAGCTGAGTTGTTTCCTCCTTGTGGACCTGGGGGGGGGGGGGGGACGAAAGAAAAGAAGACGAAAAGAAAATGGGGTCAGACATAAAGCCTGAGTAAATCTAGCAACTCTTCAGTATGTGAATAAGAAAAGGGCATGATAGATATATACTGAAAATAGGATGGTGTCACAAGCTAAGGGAATGTCGAATGTACTATCGCACCCATACTATATCTCTGCATCTACTTGAGTTTATTATAACAGACAACCCGTGGTGAGGGTGAAGTTATCCCCATTTTCGAAAGATCGGCTCCTACTCGCGTTAACATGTGTCATACAGCCCCCAAGAATTGTAGATACCTATGCTGGTCCCACCATGGGGTGCATCAAGACCCATGGTGGCAGCCCCGACACAAATTCTAGAAGGCATAGGTTATATTACTGGTGTACCCAGTGCCCTGGTTGTCTGCTCCGGAGTGTGTGCACGCCCACACCCTGTTAGCCCTGCACTGTGAACCCACCGCCGTCGTTTTGACCGCTTACAATCATCCCAGTAATCGTGCCCCACCCTGCCTAGTTTCAGGGTACCGTTGATACCTAACTTGTGTTACTGCTGAAACGGGTCCCACGTTACCAGTATTTTCTATTCAAACATGTTAAGTGGTTAAGTGTATGTACTTACCTAACCCCACCAATCAATTGTTGTTAACATGTTGAATTTGGTTAAGTGTTATAGTTGACTTAACCCTACCATCTGTCCTTAGCCTCTTAGGAGCACCTGACCACTCACATTAGATAGGTATTGCTACGGTTACTGGATATGCCGGTCGGTTCCGGGCAGGTTTACACCGTAGCTCAGTCTAACCTCGGGTCATTATTGGGCTCAATGCTTAACCACACACATTGGATAGGTATTGTTGTGACTATTGGACAACCGGGCGGTTTCGGGCAGGTTTACATCACAACTCATTCCAACCTCGGGTTAAGCACGTCATGTTTTCTAAATTTACATATTTTATTATTTCTCAAATATATATATATATATGTAAATGTCATATCTTTTATTTTTGGGTATAACAATTCATACCGCTTTAAATGTCATTGTCATTGGCATGTGCCAAACATGCCAACATATATTTTCAATGTTTTACACCCAACGTTACTACCCCCGTTTATACGTTCGCAACGTTATAACAAATGTTGGACTCGACACAATTCAGTCCAACTTTATAAGCGTAAGAAAGGGGAGATCGAGAACATGTAATATTTTACAGCATATAAGAGTGTGTGGCGCATGAACTTGCAATTTAGCGATACTAACATAGATGATGGGTCATGTGAACTTGCATTCAAATCAAAGAATAACTAAGTAGGTGACATATGAAATGGCATAGATTAGGCTAATACAAACTTGTGTTTAAAAAATGTTTAACTTGGCATAATGTCAAACACAAAACTAGCATGATGTATATTCACTAAAAGGTCCAATTAATCACATAGCCTATTTCAACATGAACTTGCATAGTTTATGAAACCCAAACGATGCTTAACATAGATTCAATTATACTTGCAAATAAACATGAACTTGCATAATTTATGAAACCCGAACGATACTTAACATAGATCCAATTATACTTGCAAATAAACATGAAAATGATATCATAGGTTTTGGGTCATGTAGGCATAAACGGCTTCAAGTCTAAAACATGTTTACATAAACTCTAATTTAGACTAAGGGAATAAACATAGTCCATGCCTTCGACATATACATAAAGGGATCAATTTCTAATCTTTGCCACAAAATTGCAAGTGCCATTGTTTTCGTATACAACTGTTCAATAGGCTTGCATCAAAAAATTTATGCCATAAACATCAATACATAAGTCATGATAGAACCATCACAATACATAGAATTTTACACAATACAATAACACAGTTCTATTTTCATTCACATCGAATCACATCACAATTCTTATTCATATTCTGAAAGGTCACTATACTTACAACAAATGCAGAATCTTGAATTCTGGATTCTGAATTCTGAAATTGAGATGCGCTCCTTTGGGTAGACTAACGTTGCGTTGATAAATTTGATTTAAACTTTAATCTTCTTCTTAGTTTGATTCGTCTCTAGGCTTTTCTCTTGAAGGCTATGTTTAATTCCTCCCTAGCAGCATGACGACTCCTTTCTCATTTTTTTGTGTGAATTTTCAGTTGAGACTTAGGGTATATTTATAGATTTTTAAGTTGTTTTGAGCCGTCGGATGAAGATAGGGGGAATCTAGGCCATTCAAAGTTCAGAGAGCTAATCAAGAGGTGACACGTCAGCCCTAGAGACACACAAAGCCTCAGAAATTCGAGCTAGAGCCAGACCTGGCCAGCCAGGTCGACCAGCCAGGTCGACACCCAGGTCGACACTATGGTCGACCTGGGGGACCAGGTCGACACCATGGTCGACCTGGGGTGACCAGGTCGACACCATGGTCGACCCTATGGTCGACCTGGTCTCTGGGCGGGAATTTTCCCGCCCAGCCCAGTTTGAACCTGAAATTCGAAATTTTGAAATTTAACTGAGCTGTTTGAATTTAAATTTGATTCTGAAACTTCCGAAGGCCATAACTCCTTCATATGGAGTCCGATTCGCGCAAACTCAGAGTCTATCTCAAGCAGAATTTCGAGACGAACGCAATGGCATAACCCGTTTCCATTAATTCTTTCATTTAGAATTAATTAAACTTTAATTTGTGAAGCTTAGCGTTATAGAATTCACGGGGTGTTACATCACTGGATGTGCCGGTCGGTTCCTTGCAGTTTTACACCACAACTCAGTCTAACCTCGGGTTAGGCATATTCATCTTTTACCAAATTTACATACTTACTATTTATGTAAATTTTCTGCAAATCAATTTAGCTTAGATCATATTCAACTGTCATGCAAATTGACATACTTATATTCTATGCCCAAAACTTGAATTACCAATCAATTAATCCAACTTGCAGTTTATACCAATTTAGATTTAATATTCCCCTTTTTCAATTCATGCCCAATCTAGATTAATATTCCAATTTACGGTTCATGTCAAAACTAGATTTAATATTCTAGTTTATCGTTTATGTCCAAAACTTGGTTTACATGCCAGTTACACACTTTGCGACCAATTAAATTTATCAATTTATGCCCAAGTCTAATATGCATGTAAATCATTCACTATTATAGCAAATTTAGATTATGCCAACATATTTTTTATGCCAAATTAACTTAATTAAGCTACGCCCAAATTCCCGTGTCGTAATCGTACGTATAACATGATTTCACAAGTTTCTAAGTACTCATGAAATGATACTAATAGTATCAAAGCAAGGAATAAAGGATAAGCACGAGAATTGAAACAAAAGAACAGCCATGCAAGAATGAACCAAGAATGTACATAATAGTGAATAGGAATAAACTAGACATGTTACACCCTAAAAAATTGAGATCCAACATAATTAAGGGAATAGGCATAGGTGATTTGGTCGAACATAATGCCAGTTCGAAGTACAACCTAATAGGTTAATGGGAATAGGCATAAGTCACTGACTACAATAGTTATAGGCAATTAACCGCAATAGTCATGGGCGACTAATCACAATAGTTTCTTAATCAATGTCATAGGCAATAGTATCATAGTCATGAATCTTGGTAATAGTCTCGTAGTCATGAATCATATGCAATAGTCTCAAAATTATGATTCATAGTCATAGTCAAAGGCAACAGTCTTATAGTTATAGTCATATGTAGTAGTCTCTTTGTCATGAATCATAGTCATAGGTGATAGTTTCATGGGCAACAGTTTCATAGTCATAGTCTTAGGAAAAAGTCCCATAATCATAGTCATTGGCAATTAGCCAAAATAAGTTCTAGGCCACAATCGAGAATCAGATCCAAAGGCCTAGATAACGTTAGATTTGACATAAGCATAAATCAAAGATAATTAACTTGTGAATAGGCACAGTTCTGTATTTTAATTTACTACATTCACGAGTCCAATTACACGTTCAAACCTAAAGAATAACCGAACTTACAATAATCGTTTTAGAAAAGGCGATTTGCTATGATTCAAGTGACGTTGCTTGAAGCGGAATGCCTATGGTCCAACTTGAAGCTTTAACTTGATTTGAATCTCCAATTTGAAGAAGAACTATAACTTGTTTTAATAAGATTTATTTTAATGGTGTAGGCTAGAGAGAAACAACATGTAGACGCCTATAAGAATTTGTGTGGAGAAACCTTAGGTCTAGGCATTCTTTTATAGGTGTAGAGAGTGTTTTAGAGCCATTAGATCGCCCTAGAAGCCATCCAGTCCATCTAGAATAGGTCAAAATCGTTGCAGTCCAGATCTGAAAAAATAGGGCAGGTCGACCCCTGGTCGACCTATAGGGGGAGGTCGACCCTTTTGTCGACCTATGTACATAGGCGACCCCCATGTCGACCCCCTGGTCGACCTGGGTCCTGGGCAGGAAATTTCCCGCCCAGCCCGGGTGTGTGTTTTGAATTCGAGTTTTGAATTCGAGTTTTGAATCTGTTTTTATTTATTTAAATTCTTGAAACTTCTGAAGGCCATAACTTCTTCATACGGAGTCTGATTTACGCAAACTCGGACTCTATCTCAAGCAAAATTTCGAGATGAACGCAATGGCATAACCCATTTCACTTAATTCTTCATCTGAAAATTATTTATACTTTAATTTGTGAAACTTAATGTTACAGAATTACGAGGTTTTACACTCTCGCCTCCCCCCTTAAAGAATTTCGTCCCCGAAATCATCAAGTTAGGAAGAATGTGTCCTACCATTCAGTAATCCATCTAATCAACCATTCAATCGCACGCATTCATTGTCCTTAAAAAGATTTTCTAATGCTTTCATGTTCATATGCATAGTGTGTGTATATGTCCTTATCTAATGAAAAATCAGGCGGTCTACTGATTCAGTTGACCTCCTTCATGCTAATTATGTCAGTGCCATGCATCCATCATGTATGCAGTTATCCCTAGTCATGTGAGTACTATATGCATGCATATTCATTCATCCGTATGCAACATCCATATGATAACACATCAAGTTTTAATCCATATACAAATACATATATGCATATGCAAACATGAAAGTGACTAAGCCGATCTAGCGCCTAATGTGTGTATATGCATCCACAAGCAACCACTGGCAACCACCTGCAACCATCAATCATAACATGTTTCAAATACATGTTTACATCCATTGGCTTCTACCTAAGGATCGAAGATACAACCTAATGGATATATTTAGAAGATAAACATTACAGAGAAAGTGGAATCAAGGATATACCCTCAAAAAGGGTATGATGCGCTTATCTGGTCTTCAGTCTTTTAAGTCGCATCTTCTTGAGCTTCACTCCAGTGTACATTAACTAATTTAACTTCACGATCGTGAAGCTTCTTGGCCTCCATATCCGAAAACCACTAGTAAAGATAGGACCTCGCTCACTTACTATGCTAGAGGGTATCCAATGTAGTCGAACTATCTTCCCGAGAAAAACAAATGTTAATCATGATATCAAGTGTATATATCTAAGATGATTAGAGGTCTCTCCTCTACTTAGCTTATCCATCATGCTGCAAATCTGAGGGTCTAAAGATAATGGTTACTATGTACTTATTACCTCTCTTAAGGTCAGTCTAACTTAGGGTGCCAGCCCAACCATTTATTTCTCACGCAAACCATCCTAGCGAACTCGACATCCCTCAAGTACAAGACCCAAAATCCTAAACCAATATCAGACAAGCACCCAAGGGATACCTCCTCCGAATTCGGACGATCTATGTGAGATGATACTAACAAAAAACCAAACAATTGAGCACTTTACCGACTCTGGCTATCCTCGCCAATCTTGCTCCAGAATCGTATAACTGGCTTTGCAGTTTCATTTAGACACATGCGGAAGTCTGTCTCAAATTTTTAGGGGGAAAACCCCTACTCTAGTCAAAACATCTTGCGTACTCATAGACTACCCCAACGGATCGAAAATCGTCGATAGATAAGTAAAGTGATTCTAGGTTGCTAAGACAAACTGATCCCTTAGGATCGTACGAAATCTCAAGGGTATTCCCGAAGCAAGTCGAAAGTCTAACTACCCTTGTTTCATAATTACTAGTTAACCAATCAATGCCTAGAATCAACCCATAGCCCAAAAAAATAAACATAAATGTAGCTATTCTCAAATCCTCACAAGTCAAAGATATATTTTTCGAACCAGCAATTGGATTTTGAGACTATAATGGGATCCTCTACTACACAATATCTAGGGTGCAGAGACTCAACTATGGAAGCAGATATATATACAGATGTGAAGCGCCAAAATCGAAAGGAGTACTAACAGGATAATCAAAAAGGAAAAACTCTTTCAACCAAAATCTTACTGCCTCTCTCTCAGGTATGCTGGCGGTGAGAGCATGCACTTGCCTTCCGGAAAATCCTATCCCTTGTTCTTTGCCCTTGCCCTTAATTATACGAACCGTTATACCAAAATAAAGATACTTTCTCTTGTCTTAGGTTTTACTATTCTTTCCTCCCCTCCTTTGTGAACCAAGTCCATATCCATGGGTTCTTCATCCTTGTATTGTGCTCCTTAGCCAAACCCCCTCATTCTCAACTTTGCCTTCCTTGTGTAACTTGTTGACGTGCCTCTTGAAAGCTGCTTCCATCGCACGGAGAATCCTACAAAGGTCGAAAGAAAATTAGCCGCAGGTGAAACTGCTACGGCTATAGATAGAAGTTGGGCACTTGTTTGCCCTTTGACAAGTGTCATAGTCTTGTTGAGCCTACGAAACCATGCCGTGATGAGGTTACCTCCCAGAAAGCCAAGAGCTCCGGAGACTTAGGAAAGAAGGAAACAAGGATTCAAATAGAGGATCAAAAGAAAGTGCATATGGCTTTGGGGAATATGCCTTTAAAACAAAACTTTTCTTTTGAAAATGCCTCTTTTAAAACCATTTTGAATTAATTTTTCAAATCTTTTTTTCTGATCCGGTAACCTTCAGCACTGATACCAAGTGAAACACCCCACCTCCGTTAAGGTCACTCACAAAGGGAATGCCTTAACTTCGATGGAGCATTTTTTTAGTACAAGATGCAGAAAAATTACAAGACAGACAAATAAAGCAGTAAAAATAAATAACCTTTATTGATTAAAACAGCTTGTACAAAGATTGTTTTACAACACCAATACTTATTACACGAAAGCATCTGTCTTGTTTAACATATAAGAAGCACAAACTAACAATGATATTCCCCAATAAAGCATGAGCCAGCCATAGTAGTAGAAAATGGAGTTCAAAAGCAATGCGCCAAAGAATCTTCAAGCTCGGAAAGAGTAACGGCCCCAAAATGAGCTGAGCTTTTCCCTCCCTGACAACTTTAGGGGGGGGAACGGAAGAAAAGAGGCGAAAGCAAACTGGGTCAGACATGAAGTCTGGTAAGTCTCGTGATTCTTAGTATTTAAACGAGGAAAAGGGTCATGACATGAAAAAACTAAATATAAGAATAAACCATAGTAACAAGATAACATTGGGGTAAGCATGGGATATGGCAAGATAAACTGAATGTACCGATAAACTGAATGTACTGATAAATTGAATGTACTGATAAACTGAATGCGCTTCTACTCCTTCTCTGCTTCGCAACTACCCTGTTATACTGATTTCTATATCTCTGCACTACCTACTAGTGTCCAAACTAGTAATCTATGATCATATGATAACGTGATCCCAATCCCCGTATTTGCGGTTGCTTTCATGTGTACATCTATTATGGGGATTCCATTTATTATCTAGATCTAATCTAGGGTTTACTATCGAGCGCTTCCTAGATTCAACCCGGGTTTACGCTACCCAGGGCCATTGGGGTTTATGCTACCTATTGAACGCTTCTTGGATTCAGGGTTTACGCGACCTAGGTCCAACTAGGGATTATGCTACCTGTATTAATTTTCCATGTGTTTGTGTCAGTCGACCCTCTCTTGTGTGTAGATACTCTGTGCTGGCCCCACCATAAGGTGTATCAAGCCTTATGATAGCGACCTGACACGATTCAAGATGCACAGTGTATAACTAATGGTACCCAATGCCTGCTTTTTGCACTCCGGAGTACGTGCACGCCCGTAAACCGTTGGAACCTACACAGACGTACCCCCTGCCGCTATTTTTGACCGCTTATAATCAACCCAGTAATCGTGCCCTACCCTGCCTAGTTTCATGGGACCATGATACATCCATGTGGGTTACAGCTGAAATGGGTCCCCATTACTAGGGTTTCCTACTGGTTAAGTTTGTGGGCCTATATATACAATATTAACCACCTACACGTGATGTACTTAACCCTCCAACCGATTCAAGCATGTCTATTTAATGGTTAAGTTTGTGGGCCTATATGTACTAATATTACACACCGTTCTCGATATGTACTTAACCCTTCCACTGGTTTAAGCATGTTTATTTAATGGTTAAGTTTGTGGGCCAATATTACTAATATTACCCACCAACCTGATATGTACCGAACCCTCACACTGATTCAAGTTGATATATATTCTTGGTTAAGTGTTATCCATTCATTCAATTTAACTTAACCTGCCCACTCACCATGTTGAATATATATATATATATATATATATATATATATATATATATTGGTTAAGTGTTCACCATGTGTTACTTAACACCTATCACATATCATGTTATATATTTTTATTTTGGTTAAGTGTTCCTCTTGTGTTACTTAACCCTATCACACATCATGTTATATATATATTTATATATATATATATATATATATATATATATTTATATATATTTTAAGTTTGTCCTATTAACTTAACCTCACCCACTTGTCTAATTAACGTGTTATGACAGTTAAGTGTTCTAATTTTACTTAACCTCACCCACTTGCCTAGTTAACATGTTATAATGGTTAAGTGTTCTAAATTTACTTAACCTCACCATCTAGTCTAGTTAGCATGTTAACCTTACCCACTTGTCTAGTTAACATGTTATTATGGTTAAGTGTTCCCTTAGTTACTTAACCCCCCACAAGTCTTGCCATGTTAACATGTTAAGTTGGTTAAGTGTTCAAATTAACTTGACCCCTATCAACCTTGTCTAGTTAACGTGTTGAATTGGCTAAGTGTTTTCTCGATTACTTAACCCTACCCTTCTTGTCTTTGTTAACATGTTATTAAGGTTAAGTGTTTCCCAAGTTACATAACCTCACCATTTCTAGCTCGATTTATTCATGAGCCTTAATTAATTAATTAATTAAAGCACCAACCACCCACATTAGATAGATATTGTTGTGGTTACTGGATGTGCCGGTCGGTTCCAGGCAGGTTTACACCACAACCCAGTCTAACCTCGGGTCTTTCTGGGCTTGATGCACTAACCACCCACATTAGATAGGTATCGTTGTGGTCACTGGATGTGCCGGTCGGTTCGGGGCAGTTTTACACCACAACTCAGTCTATCGGGTTAGGCATATTCGTCTTTTACTAAATTTACATATTTATGTAAATTTTCCGTAAATCAATTTAGCCTAGATCATATTCAACTATCATGCAAATTAACATACTTATATTCTATGCCCAAAACTTGATTTACCAATCAATTAACCCAACTTGCAGTTTATACCAATTTAGATTTAATATTACCCTTTTTCAATTCATGCCCAATCTAGATTAATATTCCAATTTACGGTTCATGTCAAAACTAGATTTAATATTCTAGTTTACTGTTTATGTCCAAAACTTGGTTTACATGCCAATTACACACTTTGCGGCCAATTATATTTATCAATTTATGCCCAAGTCTAATATGCATGTAAATCATTCACTATTATAGCAAATTTAGATTATGCCAACATATTTTTTATGCCAAATTAACTTAATTAAGATACGCCTAAATTCCCGCGCCGTAATCGTATGTATAACATGATTTCACAAGTTTCTAAGTACTCATGAAATGATACTAATAGTATCAAAGCAAGGAATAAGGGATAAGCACGAGAATTGACATAAAAGAACAGCCATGCAAGAATGAACCAAATACAAAAATAATGGTTCCAATGGGTTTGATGTACATAATAGTGAATAGGAATAAACTAGACAAGTTACACCCAAAAAAATGAGATCCAACATAATTAAGGGAATAGGCATAGGTGATTTGGTCCAACATAATGCCAGTTTGAAGTACAACCTAATAGGTTAATGGGAATAAGCATAAGTCACTGACTACAATAGTTATAGGCAATTAACCGCAATAGTCATAGGCGACTAATCACAATAGTTTCTTAATCAATGTCATAGACAATAGTCTCATAGTCATGAATCTTGGTAATAGTCTCATAGTCATGAATCATATGCAATAATCTCAAAATTATTAATCATAGTCATAGGCAATAGTCTTATAGTCATAGTTATATGTAATAGTCTCTTTGTCATGAATCATAGTCATAGGCGATAGTTTCATGGGCAACTGTTTCATAGTCATAGTTTTAGGGAAAAGTCCCATAATCATAGTCGTTGGCAATTAGCCACAATGAGTTCTAGGCCACAATCGAGAATCAGAACCAAAGGCATAGATAACGTTAGATTTGACATAAGCATGAATCAAAGATAATTAACTTGCAAATAGGCACAGTTCTATATTTTAATTTATTACATTCATGAGTCCGATTACATGTTCAAACCTAAAGAATAACCGAACTTACAGTGATCGGTTTAGAAAAGGGATTTGTTATGATTCGAGTGACGTTGCTTGAAGCGGAATGCCTATGTCCAACTTGAATCTTTAACTTAATTTGAATCTCCAATTTGAAGAAGAACTATGTAACGTCCCGCATTTTATCGGTTTGTATTTGAATATTTAAATCAGTTTAAATATTGAATTCGTAATATAAGTGGATTTATATATTAATTAAAATGAAGTTGAACGTATAAAAATATATATTAAATATAATCGAGCTGTAATATCATGGCAGTTCGTAATTTAACGTTCTGAACTTCAACTGAGTATACAGGACTCGTCTTAAATCGGATTTCTGCGAAACAAGAAACGTTGAAATCTGTTGAACTGTATTTTTCTAACAGAAGTGAAAAATGGAGATTTCGACGTATAGATTGCAAGATATGTCCAAATCAAATATTCAGAAAGTCGCTATGAAATCGTATATCGACCGTAACGGTTTATTTGAAATAACTAGATATCATATTCGAATTTGGACAAGGTTCTTTTGAGGAATAGTGATAATTTAATTTTTAGAATTTTACTGTAATTTTTAATTAATTAAATATGCAATTTTTTATTTGGAGTAGTTCGCACCCTATATCGATATTTCGGGGTTTCAAAATATGAGTCAACCTACCGATATTATTATATTTTTGGGACCGTGGCACATCGCTGGACATGACCATATTCTTATTTCTATCCACAGTAGTTTGTATGTAAATAAAATTTTCTTAATAGATTACGTTTAGTTTTAGAATTAAAAATCAAATCATAAATA
Organism: Allium sativum; assembly: GCA_030737875.1. Classification (NCBI taxonomy): domain Eukaryota; kingdom Viridiplantae; phylum Streptophyta; class Magnoliopsida; order Asparagales; family Amaryllidaceae; genus Allium; species Allium sativum. The sequence continues at coordinate 601,954,229 of CM060926.1, read as the reverse complement.
TCTTAGACTCTAAACTAGTTATGATAAGGTAATAACCTACCCCTATTTCACATGCCTAAACATAGCAGACCTACGTTTTTAAAATATAACAAACCTTTTCCTTAATATCAAAGAGACTATATTGCAAAACAATCCATATACTATTGACAGACAAGGGTTCTATCTACCTTTACTATTAAAACTTCAAAATATCAACAGAGAAAGGGATGGGTTCAATAGGCAGACCGGTATACAACAGGACCATATGTCGACATTCTCAATAGAGACCATTACGTAGTTCTTTATAGTGGCAATTAAGGAAATGTATAGCTCCTACCAACCTATATATAATAACACTGTGCGTTCCCATTGCTTAGAAGCATGCTCATATAAATATATATACTTTTGTCACGTACAAGTAGCATAGTTGAAGTGATAATTCACGAAGTCGTTCCCTTCCACCCTACACTATACTACCTATTACATGCGTATTAAGGAATTCCGCATATATATAAATATTTGTTGCTCGCTTCTTTCTCTCATCATCAAAAGCAAACAGCCGAGTTAGTTAATAGCTTAAAATCCAAATACCAGAGCCGCCTCCATCTAAATAAAAAGCAAAGTGAATGGCCAAAAAACTTGATTTTTCAAAATAGAAATCTTATTATCCCCAATCTTTCCTTCGAAAATTCAAACTAAGAAATCGCAACTCATGGCGAGAACTAAGAACATATGCGGCATGGTGGGTTTTAACATCAGGAATCACCAGAGATTACAGTTCGAAGGCACTGAATTCAGCTCAATCTGCTGAAGCTCGGTCGATCATCTGGAGTTCGAACCATGGGGGTTTGTTGTAGCATGGAAGGAGACTTCGAATGGTAGTTGGTTCATGCCTTCAGGCGGCCAGTGACTAGAGCTGCAATGAGATGAACGGAATGGCTCTGGTCTTCTGTTTTTTTTGGGTACATGAGAGGCTGTAAGGTGCGTGGATGACGTTGAAGCTAGGTTGTGTAGGTACGTGCGAGCTTGACGCACTGGGGACTGGAACATAGAGGAGGAGAAGAGCAAGATAACGGTAGTGATACTTTCGGGTTTAGTGGCAAGGTGAGGGAGTTTGTTTCTCAAATCTAGAACAAGCGTGTGAGCATTAACACCGGAGCGGCAAACAAATGTATGGAATGCATGGACCTTTGTTTTCATTAATTAAGGGATGCATGGTGAGGACTGTTGTTTCCGTGAATTTATATGGAGGTGTGAGGTAGGAAGTGGAGTGTGCGTGAGATCATGGGTGAGGAGCTGTGCAAAAAGGGGATGTCTGTGTGAGTGCATGGGTATTGAAGTGAGATAGGATTGGTGAAATGAAGCACATGAGGAGAGGTAAGCAGTGGTAATATTGTTTGCAACAAATGCTGTAGAGTTTTATAAAGAAAGGGGAGAGTTGAAGCTGAACGATGAATGTCAGCATGCAATTTTCTGGATGGACATAAATCATTTCATCGCAGATGTTAACATGCGGAGTTCAGTGCTTAATCGCTTACTAATCATGGACATATATTATGTTAATCATGCAAACAAGTTTATTTTTCTTCATGGACATTAAACATAGGGCACCACTTATGTTATACGGATTCCCCTTCACGTCCAAGCATCTGAATTTATTAAAAGCAGTTGTACATATTCCCGCTATTGTGTTGAGGAATAAGTGGATAAGAAGTTTGGCATGAACGTTGGAGAGTTTGGATAGAGTTGTTGTTCGTCAGTACTATGAATGAATGTCAGGCGGCATAGTTCTCGGAGAACTGATATGTGAACTAGAGCAGGCACGTTTTATTAGGAGGAAACATGCATGGAGACCGAAGGTTTAAAACAAGATTAAGACGATCTGTGAATACATCATCAGAATCGAGCTTCCTCTGTCATGTCAGAATCATACGGGAGCGGGTTACGCAACGAGGATTAGTCTGGAGCGATGTGGAGCTCGTCAGAATTTATAGAAAAATAGAACGCTCGATTCAAACCGTCGAAGCAAATCATTATTTAACGGTTAACACGCAAAGGTGAGTAAAATCACTAACCCTGATCTATTTTAAAATATTTTAATGTTGTTTGAATGCTGTGTGATGGTCGATTAGGTAGATTACAAATAAATTGGTTGAATATTATATATCGTTGCATATGTACACATCAATGGTAGGATACTGATTCCGTCGATTATAATATTCCCTAGTATGGAATCAGTGCTAATTGTTTGACTAACATCTGTGGATGCGGGAAACCAGTTGAATGAATCCAACCGAATTCCACTATATTTATATGTAATGTTTCTTTTATGTATATGCACTGTTTGAACCCAAATAACAGTAAAACCCCATGTGAATATTGATGTTGAACGAAAATTCAACATTTGTTTCGATAAATCAATAAACGATATCGATTATGAAAGTGGTAACAATCGACCGTAAAACCATTGTTTTGTTAAGAAGTGATTGGCCTTTAGGCAAATTAACGAAGTTAATTATAAAAATTATATTTTTATAATTAAAGCGAAGTTTAAATTATAATAGAAGTTCTATTATAAATTAGTATTTATAGTTCGTTTTATAAAGTAAATATAAACGATTATTTAGTTAAATAAGTATGAAACTGTAATAACCTGACAAGTAAATAATTTGGGATAATTACATTAAATAAACAGTTAATGAATATTGTTAGATTAATTATATTAATCCAATGGTAAGAAGTAGATAAAATCATTTAACAAAGTTACTGATGGAATAAAGTTAAAGCGAAGAGTAAATGTTTAATATAAATAGCCATGAATAACAGAGATTTCGAAGTATGAATATGGGGTTATAAAACCATAGTTCAAATTAAACAAGAAAATATGGTCCGATAAATATTATAAGTAATAAGGGATTAGAGTACGGACTTATATCTGTTCTAAGGTAAGAACGTTGTCGATCAAGGTATAGAGGTAAATAGAATACCCCAACTTGAACAGCTTCACTATTATCGAGGAATAGTATCAGTTTGTAACGAGAAAAGAGAAGTCAAGATTAGTATAAAAGGAATATGGCAACGTATTGCAAGTCTTAGAACTATAGCAATAAAATAAATGCCGTTGACTAGACATAAGCGTGACTGTTATGTCAGGATTAGTTATAAAGGAGAATATTACAGCGTATGACAAGTTTTGAACTGTAACGATAAATTAACGCTGTTAACCAAACTTAAGCGTGATTTTTGTATATAGCAGCACTTCCTAGGGAATGGAAATAATTTAGTTGAAATCCACTTAGTCTAAAGAAATAAATAACGATGTTTGTCCGAAGAAAATATGAGAATAAGTTTGGAAAGAGAAATTGGAGAATCGTGTTAGAAAAACGATGGCAGCATTTCGATGTTCGAAATGTGATTAGAATTGAACCATTAGGATTTGGAACTTGAATTCGACGATGTCGAATGTATTTAAAGTAAATTATTTTTAGGAATTATAATCTGATAGGATAGTAAATATTTAGGTCTAAACCAATAAATTATAGAAGGATATGTAATCAATATTAGTTATAGACTTGATATTGATTTAACAAGAAGTTGACTTAGAATCAGAGTTTATAAAATGAAGTGGGAATATAAAAGAGATTTCAGAAAACAACATAATGGCATTTACGACTTGAATAATGAGTATATTGATAAAGGTGTTCAGATTTTTATAATAGAATTGATATTCACAATTTTAAAGTGAATAATGTTTTAAAGTGAACAATTGGCAGATTAAAATATTTAAAATGGGATTGGAAATATTTTTCCAATATAGTTAGAGAATATTATCCAATGTAGGAAATAAAGAACGTGAAAAGAATGGAAATGTTTCGAACGTTAATAACGTAGGTTTTCTGGAACATGAGAGAATAAGAGTTTATAATGAATGGGAAATGTTTTCCAAGAAGTGTAAAAAGGGTAAAACGGGGGTTGAGAATATCTGGTAAGATATAGGAATTCGAATAATAAAGTCGAATGTTAAACAAAAAGTGCCCGTGATTGTGTGGTGTTAGTTGTACATTTGAATGAATGTTTTTTTTACTTCGATAGTTAAATAACCGACTATCGAAGTGTTTTGACCATCGTTGTCAATATGGAGAGACCGGTTGGATATATTATCCGGAAACCACTCTGTATGGGCATAAGCGTTGCGAATTATATTATGCTGAAGACAATTGAAGACGGAGTTAAACGCAAGGGTCGTCCAGTTCCAAAATGGTGTTTTCTGTTTGTCTAGTCCCAGGACAACGTGTATGGACGAGTGTCTGACAAAGTATTTCCAACGGTCACGCCGTTGATTTTTACGAATATACCAAGTTGGTGGGGAGAAGGTAACTTCTCTTTATTCGACACCCAGTGTGCATTTGTGTAATCAGTAAGTGATTACGGATTTGACGATGTGGCATTCAAAGTGAATGGTGATCAGATGTTCTAAAGATAGACGTAGCCTCTAGCCTCACAACCTGGAAGTAACAAAAGTTGGGCTAGGCAACATGGCTAGTTGGGTCATCCCCAAGCAGGGTGTATTGTCACCGATCTAGAGAAAATTCATATTTATACTTCTTTCGATTCTGTATCTTTGGATGACGGTTGGATGGCCTACAACCGTGGTGGAAATATATTCGATACACTCAAGCTAAATGAGTGGTCGGTCATGTGTGGTCGGGTTGCAAGACGTTCTTGTCGAACCCAGGTGTATCCCCTCTAGAGTACACTGTTCGGAAGGAGCTCCCATACCTTGTCTGTTGGAATCCATTCTTCAATAAGCGCCCTACGGTTTATGATTTTATACTATATATATGTGGAGCGTGAGATGCAAGCGTTCTGCTACTTGGATACTTATTTGTTTAGACATTATTATAATATCACGGGATTTTGATATCAAAGTATTTCGGGTTATAGTAAGGTAAAAACCGTCCGTGTTTATGTGTGGGATGGTCTTACTATTATCTTTTGTTTGAAAAGAATTTTCAAAGTTAAACGATATGGTTGGAATTTACTCACACCAGTCCCATGACTGACCAAGAGTTTATTTTGTTTGTTTTCCCTAAACTCTTGGGTGCCTAAATTTGTATGGGCAGTCAAGTGTTACAGGATTTTACAGATTCACTTGGAGGAGCTCAAACGCAGGAAGCTTCACCATTATTTATTAGAGATTATTTCCGCTATAATGTATATGAGTTATATTCTGATATGAGATGTAAGTACAAATTCAGATTTTGTATTTCAAAGTTATGTTATAATACAATTTATTCATTCCGCTATGAGTCTCGTGTTTACTCTGATTCTGTTCAGTTGTGATCTTCTTCTTCTTCTATTCTATTAGTTATATCTTTTCTTTCTCACCCTCTAAATTCTCCTATTAATGATCTGAATTTTCGTGCACTTTGAGTTGAATGTGTAGGATATTAGTCAGGTCAAATTGGTATGGATTTTCGGTCATTACAAACTATAACTTGTTTTAATAAGATTTATTTTAATGGTGGAGGCTATAGAGAAACAACATGTAGACGCCTAAAAGAATTTGTGTGGAGAAACCTTAGGTCTAAGCATTCTTTTATAGGTGTAGAGAGTGTTTTAGAGCCATTAGATAGATCTCCCTAGAAGCCATCCGGTCCGTCCAGAATAGGTCAAAATCGTTGCAGTCCAAACAGGGCAGGTCGACCTATGGGGGCGAGGTCGACCACTGGTGGACCTATGTACACAGATCGACCCCTAGGTCGACCCCCTGGTCGACCTGGGTCCGGGGCAGGAAATTTCCCGCCCAGCCCGGGTGTATGTTTTGAATTCGAATTTTGAATCTGTTTTTATTTATTTAAATTCTTGAAACTTCTGAAGGCCATAACTTCATCATACGGAGTCCGATTTACGCAAACTCGGACTCTATCTCAAGCAGAATTTCGAGACGAACGCAATGACTTAACCCATTTCCCTTAATTCTTCTTCTAAAAATTATTTATACTTTAATTTGTGAAACTTAATGTTACAGAATTACGTGTTGCTACAAGTTTCCTGGGTATTGATCTGATGTTGGTTTTGGCCTTCGGGGTTAATACTTAGGGAATCGTTCTTTTACTAATTTACAATTGGAGTCTGACTTAGAATTAAACGATAGAAATCATAATTTTATAAAATATATTAAATAACAAAAATAGTCATGTGTTGACAATATTCATGTGTTGAGAATATTCTGTGTTGAAAAATATATATTCATGTGTTGAAGAAAATATTCATTTGATTGAATCGAATAACGAAGTTTTTGAAATATATAAAGCCGTGTTGATTAGATTTGCACCATTTTGGTGCGAACGATATTTATATCGATTTTATTCATTTTTATAATGAATATCGAAAAGAAATTAATTTCAAAATATTATATTTTGAAAATATTATCATTTATATATCGGTGATGTCGAATATTCAATTTTGATTTGAAATTGAACATGAAGTTGAAATCATTTTGAAAACGAATTTAAAACGATTTATAAAGTACGTTTCTAAAGGAAATCGACGAAATATATATATATTATATATATATAATGGCCTGAATAGAACGCGCCGCACCGCGGCAGTTTGCGAATTTCGACCATTGACTTCGAATGGACGTTACGGGAGATCCGACCGTCGGATTCTCCTAAAACAGGAACCGTTGGGTTCATATCGAAAAGTGCTTTCTAAAGAATATTAGAGATTGGAAATCTAACGGTTGGATTTGGAATTATGTCCAAATCAAATTTGGAAAAGGTCGCTGTAAGTGCAGTTCGATGGCCGTTGATGGAAATCGACTATGTGGGCCTTGATAAAATTATTAAAAATAGTAATAATTTGTGTAAAATCATAAAAAATGATTTAGAAAGAATTGGGATTAAAAACTCCATATTTGGAAAGATAAAAATAGTTTTTTATCGAAATGAACTAGTTTTGAACTAGAATTAAAAATCCATTTGTTTTTAAAATAAATAAATTGGATTTGAAATGGTTTTAAAAGTAACCAGAATTTCCAATAATTGAATTGGAATGGATTTGAATCGAAATTGTCTTTGGAATATTTCGATGTTGGATTTCGAGATTATACAGACATTGTTATGGAAATTTGAAAGATATATATATATATATCGTTATTTCCAATACGATATTTGTTGGTTGTAGAATTTGATATTGAATATAAGCCGATATATTTTCTATTCAGAGCCTTGTATTTAATATCGAATGTGATTTGGGTTGTCGTGAATGGTATTTTTAATAATACTATTCTTAGACCCAACGAAGTTAAGAAAATCAGAAACTAACTGGAGATTAGTTAAGTTGAATGGTTTCCTGGGTATTGATCTAATGTTGGTTTTGGCCTTCGGGGTTAACACTTAGGGAATTATTCACTTGCTAATTTACGGTTAAAGGCTGATGGAATAGAATGTGATTTTAGGTTTATTATGATCTGTGTTTAAATGACATTGGTTCTTTAACCCAGTTGAAGACAGGATATTATTTCCCAAGTTAAACAATCATTAATATTGATTTTTGGGAAGATTAAAACCAAGTGGAGTTTTGATGAATCTTTAATTAGATTGAAATGATCGAGGATGGAATATCACCAGTTTTGCTCAAGGCGATAGTTAAATCTTTAATTAGATTTGAACGTGAAATGGTAATTGAATTTACCGATAACACCGTGGTTTTAGATATGAAGTATTACCAGTTTTACTTCATGAGATGAATAGATTGGGATTGGGAAATTAAAACAATTGATTACTTCGGTAAGGTTCGCTAATACCGACTAGTTTGGATAAACCATAATTTGGTTTGAATTGATATTCAAAAAAAGATTAAAGAATAAATTTAAAGAATTTTTCTTTGATAAAATTAATGGGAACCTTTCCCAGAGTATAAGAATATTTGAATAAAAGAATATTCTTAATTGGAATGAGGCGTATGTTGTGTTTGTGTAACACTAGTTTATTATATATGCGAATTATTAAGAAAGACTGGGTTTATCCCATTCTAAATAACTGATTCGACGATGTGTCAAGGATGAAGACGGTGGTCGAAGACCGGAGGTCTTCGCGTCATTTGGATAATTACTGATGATCTTAATTGGGCTGTACACCCAAGAGGAGGGAATCAGTTGGTGATCGTCCAGACGTACTTGGAGATCGATGGATATGCGAGGTACAAGGTGCCTCCGGTTTCGTTTAGACCCGGAACGAACTTGTAAATGGACTGTGAGTTTGACATTGGATTTTATTCTATGTGATTTATTTCTATTAAATATATATCTGTTTGGGGGTGGAGAATTTATTCCCTTGCTTAACGCCCTTCTCTGAGATGTACGAGCTCAGAGGTTATATATTGATGGATATCAATCGCATGGAGTGAATTGCTTGTATGGCATGCCTAAGTGGAAAATGATCAAGGATTTTGTTGAAATGCAAAGTCTTATGGGTGATGATCAAAGCACCGCCCGTGTGGCATAGCTTTGTGTAACGTTAATTCGCGAGCCTCACACCCCGGTTGTGAACCAGAAACAGGAGAGGACCTCAACGAGGGCATGCGTTTCATTCTAGCTAGGGTGGTGTCAGTGACCTACCAGCTCTGACATTTATATTATTTTCACTTGTGTGGTTGCCTCGGATATATCAGTGAATGCGGAGCCGATGTAGTCATTTGGCTCATTGACGCCCCAAAGGGCGGGGAAACGGAGTGTTCAGGCATTTTAATCCACATCGGTGGACCATCCCTGACGATCCAAGGGTCACTCGAGCTCTAATCCTGAGACACGGGCTAGAGCATCTCGAATCGGTAGAGGACTATTTTTTCCTCGGTTCACAGATGGAAATCCAACTTCCAATACGTGACATTTGCGGTTTTGATTGTAGAGCCTAGTATTGGCGACATGATATATGGTACCCATGCCGTCTATGATTGCTACTTATGATTGAAATTGTTTTGACACTATACACTTATAGTAAGAATAAAAGATGAAATTTAGCGTATCAAGCATTCTTTGGCTATTATAAGGTAAAACCCTATCCTTCGGCTTGTGTTGCATTGTGTGATGGGACCTGGGTTTTATAATAGCTTCATTGTTCTTTATTTTAGTATTAGGCTATTGTTTTATGAACTGGTATTCTTGGGAGGAAACCCGTTCCGTGTTATACGGCGTGGTCCCTTGATTTACCCAACTTTAAAATAAAGATTAATAATTGTTTTAGTTCTCACACCAGTCACATGACTGACCTTGAGTTTATTGTTTGAACCTAAACTCTCGGTGCCCCTATTTTTTTCAAGGCAGCTAGTTGTTTTGCTTTTGCAGATTTATATTCATAGGATCCTGATTTACAGCTGGAACGATACTCGGAAAGCTCTGTATTCATGTATTACTTCTAGTTATGTATTGTATTATTTTCCGCTGCAATGTAATGTATTGTTCTCTGATATTTTCTGTGTAATATTTATTCATACTCTGCAGTATTATTGTATTCTGATGGAATTGTTGTAATAAACAATGAAATGTTCTTCTGTTTGTCTTCCAATTTGTCATATTCTCAAAAAAATCAAGGGTTTCGAAAGGTCTTGGTCGGTTTAGCGATCGATTCGGATCGAGCGAAATTCCCTGTTGTCACATTTGGTATCAGAGCTTTGGTTTACAATGCTCGAGAAAAAGACACATTAGAACCATACGAAAGAATTCATCAGAGATTGGAATAGTAATATCCAATAGGAATGACTTGTTAGAGATAGGATCTGTAGTATCCTAGAACGAGTGTGAAGAGTTATGTTTTTAAAAGTATAAGTGAAAACAAGTTTTGTTTTGAAAATTTTAATCAAATACTCGTATTTGAATATTATTTTTATATTGATTTGGACAATCAAGTATATAAAGATTTTGCGTATACGTCTGATCCGTGTGTATTTGAAATTTTAATATACTGGATAGATATAGAATCACACTCTAGTCGCCTGGAGATGGTTATGATGATTGAAGCTTCATCATCAGAATTTGTGTTCGAGTTTTGAAAAGTGGGATATTTATATATTTCCAATTGACTGGTGTGAGAACCAAAACTAGATAGGGCTATTGTTGTGATTCGGCATCAAAAATATGATTTTCTGTATATGTATCAAAGTTATGAGTTTGAAAAATAATCAACTAATTGATTGATGATTGTGTTGGTTGATTAATTAAATGTTGAACCTTCAGCCAAATTGAACCAAATAGTGGATTGTATTGAAGATTTATCGCATCTACATGCATGTACATGTACTTACATTGAACATGTCATAGCAAGGAGGCTAGAGAAAAGGAATAAAATTGTTTGCCCGACAAATAAGTGCATGTTTATTGTATTTCTTAGGTTTTTGATGATTTTATGAGCTGATTGGCTAGCCGCTTGGCTGTTTCTTTTTCTTTTTGGATTGGTGAGGGCCATGGGAGGCTATTTGAAATATCCCGAAGCTCCAGTGCAGGGGAGGTTATGGCGAATTTTTTTGAAAATTTAGGGTGTTAGCCAAATTTTTGAAAAATTTGGAATGTTCTTAGAAACTGAAAAGTTGAAGAACTTAAGCCATAATAAAAATAATGGAAGTTGAGTTGGTTTGTAAAACAACTTTCAGCTTCGTTCCTTTTCGGGTACGAAATTTTTTAAGTGGGGGAGATTGTAATAACCCGGAAATCTGAGCCAATTTAAAAATTTTATTTTGGCAATTTGGATGAATTTTTGAATGTTTCAAATGAATTATTTTAAATAATAACGATGAGAAATTTATTTTGAATAGAATTAGAACGTATATATTTATTTGAATCATCGTTAGAATATAAATATTTAGTTTAAATTATAAAAGGAATTGAAAACGGCGCGGTAGTTTGAAAATTCGATTTCAAATTTCAAATGAAGGTACCAGATTCAAAATAAACTGGATTTTTGCAAAATCAAAAATATTTGAATCTATTTGAGAATATCTTTCCAACGAATCCGAAAAATTGAAATTTAATAGCGGGAATCAAAAGTTATGCACAGTTGAAAATTCAGAATAGTCGCTATGGAATTCTAGCCCTTAAGAATGGAAATTTTGCAAACGACCTTCGTTTTCGACGAAACCACTTTTGTTGGATCTGGGATGTCAAGTTATTGCTAGATTCCAATTTGCATAATTTTCTGAATCAATATGTGAGTGTGGCGAAGTTAAACGTGTTTTGACCAGTTTTAGTTGAATTTAATCGACTGGAAAATGGCCATTTGTCAAATGGTCTTAGAATTTGACGAAATTAGTTTTGTTAGGACTGTATCGTCAATACAAAGCTAGAAAAATATTTTTCGGCAATTTTTAGTGTCTGTATGTGGCCCAGGTAAATTGAAATCTGCGTTCAAATTCAATATATAGATTTATATTTTGATTTTGACGAAAACCGATCGAAACAGCTAAATAGGCTTACGATACATATCCCATTGTGTTCGGAATGAGGGTAATTAGCTGGGGGCGACGGTCGGTGGGTTTGATTTCAAGTTCAAAATAAAAAGGTACCTTTTTGAAATAAAATAATAAAATAATATATATATATATAACCCTCTCTACTTACTCGGTCAACACCCCCCTCTTCAAATCATTCCAAATCGATTTTTGATATTAAAAAAAAGGAAGCAGAAAAGAGCGACGGGGGAACTGCCGCTGCCATCACCCCCAGGCAGCGCCACGCACCGCTGCGGCCCCCCTCTCTCGCCGCAAGCCCCCCGACCTCGCGAGCCCCCTCCAACCACCGGGCGAGCACCTCCAACCACCGCGCGAGCACCTCCTCCACCTGAGCGCCGGCGAACAGTAATACACCCCTTCTCTCTTAATGTAAGTTTTTAATTTTATGTTTATTTTTTTAAAATCTGAGTTTTATAGGTTAAAATATATATTTTTAAATCAGTTTTTAAGAGTTAAATATATATTTTTAAAATTAGTTTTATTTATTTAAATATTATATTTTTTATAATGAAAAGATTATATTTTTCTAAACAAAAATATTTGATTTTTATAAGAGTAAAGATACGATTTTCACTTTAGGAAAGGTAGGATTTTGATGAACGAAAAATATATTTTTTGGTTATATAAGAATATAATTTTTAGTTAGAAAAAAGATAAGATTTCTAAATATAAAAAGATAGGATTTTTAATGATAGAAAGCTATGATTTTGAATCATGAGAAGATATGATTTTTGTTTTAATAAAAATATGATTTTTATTTATGTAGAGTAATAAAAATATGATATTTATGTATGTACCGAAATAAAAATGTGATTTTTATATAAATTCTCTTGATGTAAAAAAATATGATTTTTATATAAGAATTAGCGTTATAAAAATATGGAAAACTGAATTATAAAAATATTATTTTTATAATATAAACATCAACATAAAAATATGATTTTTATGTATGAAGTAACAGTGTAAAGTTGTGATTTTTATTATGAAGATAACGTAATAAAAATGCGATTTTTATATATGTAACGAACACGGACGACGAAAGTGACAAAAGGCGAGCACGGCGAAGATTTTCTACATACAAAGAGTCGTGGTGTTTGATTAACTTCTCAGTGAGAACTCCCCACTTTTAATTTATTTTCTAGTTGAAATATATACTAGGATGCAGACGGTGCTTAGCAACACTCGACATCCATCGTCCACAGAACATGGACGACTTGTTTGATTTTGTGTGTTGTGAAAATTGATTGTGATGTGGAATGAATGGAAATAAACTCATGTGTTGAAATAAATATTTTATAGTTAAAAATATAATTTTTAACGTGTATATAAAATAAATATTCATTTACAAATCGAACGATTTGTTTATGTACACTTATTTGACTGATATTGATTGCGACGATAAATTTTACACATCGCCCAACTAGACAAATACTATTTTGTGTTTGTTGATTTGAAACCCCACACGGGTGTTGTGATGATTTTTGGCGTACACTAATCCAAATTATTTAGCTTTATGTCAATCGATTGGTTGACAGACTGTGTAAGCGTTAATTATTTATATTTAATGCTTATGCAGTTGTGTGGTGCACTCTTGATGATGGTTGATTATTTATCGTTGCTATTATATACATGTGTTGTATGGAAATCCATATAATTAACATTGTACGGTAATTGATTGGGCCTCATTCCAATTTGGAAAATAAAGAATATTATAAAATAAAGATTCATGTGTTGAATAGAATAAATAGTCATGTATTGACGATACTCATGTGTTGAGAATATCCATGTGTTAAATCTTACCATGTGCTGAATGAAATATTTTAACAATAAAATTTACATCTTTACCATATTAAAATTAGAAGTTAACTGGAAACTAGATAAGATGAGTGGTTTCCTGGGTATTGATCTGATGTTGGTTTCGGCCTTCGGGCTTAATACTTAGGGAATCATTCTCTTACTAATTTACGGTTGGAGTCTGATTTAAAATTAAACGATAGAAATTATAATTTTATAAAATATATTAAATAACAAAAATAGTCATGTGTTGACAATATTCATGTGCTGAGAATATTCATGTGTTAAAAAAAAATATTCATGTGTTGAAGAAAATATTCATTTGATTGAATAGAATAACGAAGTTATAGAAATATATAAAGCCGTGTTGATCAGATTTGCACCATTTTGACATAAACGATATTTATATCGATTTTATTCATTTTTATAATGAATATCGAAAAGAAATTAATTTCAAAATATAATATTTTGAAAATATTATCATTTATATATCGATGATGTGGAATATTCAATTTTGATTTGAAATTGAATATGAAGTTGAAATCGTTTTGAAAACGAATTTAAAACGATTTGTAAAATACGTTTCAAAAGGAAATCGATGAAATATATGTATAATTGCCTGAATAGAACGTGCGGCGCTGCGGTAGTTCACGAATTTCGACCATGGACTTCGAATGGACGTTACGGGAGATCCGACCGTCGAATTCTCCTAAAACAAGAACTGTTGGGTTCGTATCGAAAAGTGCTTTCTAACAATATTAGAGATTGGAAATCTAATGGTTGTATTTGGAATTATGTCAAATCAAATTTGGAAAAGGTCGCTGTAAGTGCAGTTCGATTGCAATTGATGGAAATCGACTGTACATGCCTTGATAAAATTATTAAAAATAGTAATAATTTGTGTAAAATCATAAGAAATGATTTGGAAAGAATTGGGATGAAAAACTACATATTTAAAAAGATAAAAATATATTTTTATCGAAATGATCTAGTTTTGAACTAGAATTAAAAATCCATTTGTTTTTAAAATAAATAAATTGGATTTGAAATGGTTTTAATAATAACTAGAATTTCCAATAATTGAATTGAAATGGATTTGAATCGAAATTGTCTTCAGAATATTTCGATGTTGGATTTCGAGATTATACAGATATTATTATGGAAATTTGAAATATATATATATATATATATATATATATATATATCGTTATTTCCAATACGATATTTGTTGGTCGCGGAATTTGATATTGAATATAAGCCGATATATTTTCTATTCAGAGCCTTGTATTTAATATCGAATGTGATTTGGGTTGTCGTGAATGGTATCTTTAATAATAACGTTCTTAGACCCAACGGAGTTAAGAAAATCAGAATCTAACTGGAGATTAGTTAAGTTGAATGGTTTCCTGGGTATTGATTTGATGTTGGTTTCGGCCTTCGCAGTTAACACTTAGGGAATTATTCACCTGCTAATTTACGGTTAAAGGCTGATGGAATAGAATGTGATTTTTGGTTTATTGTGAACCGTGTTTAAATGACATTAGTTCTTTAACCCAGTTAAAGACAGGATATGATCTCCCAAGTTAAACAATCATTAGTATTGATTTTTGGGAAGATTAAAACCAAGTGAAGTTTTAATGAATCTTTAATTAGATTGAAATGATCGAGAATGGAGTATCACCAGTTTTGCTCCAGGCGATAGTTAAATCTTTAATTAGATTTGAACGTGAAATGGTAATTGAATTTACCGATAACACCGTGGTGTTAGATATGAAGTATTACCAGTTTTACTTCATGGGATGAATAGGTTGGGATTGGGAAACTAAAACAACTGATTACTTCGGTAAGGTTCGTTAATCCCAACTAGTTTGGATAAACCATAATTTGGTTTGAATTGATATTCAAAAGAAGATTAAAGAATAAATTTAAAGAATTTATCTTTGATAAAATTAATGGGAACCTTTCCTAGAGTATAAGAATATTTGAATAAAAGAATATTTTGAATTGGAATGAGGCGTATGTAGTGTTTGTGTAACACTAGTTTATTATATACGCGAGTTATTCAGAAAGACCGGGTTTATCCCATTCTGAATAACTAATTCGACGATGTGTCGAGGATGAAGACGGTGGTCGATGACCGGAGGACTTCACGTCGTTTGGATAATTACTGATGATCTTGATTGGGTTGTACACCCAAGAGGAGGGAATCAATTGGTGATCGTCCAGACGTACTTAGAGATCGAGGGATATGCGAGGTACAAAGTGCCTCTGGTTTCGTTCAGACCCAGAACGAACTTGTAAATGGACTGTGTGTCTAACATTGGATTTTATTCTATGTGATTGATTTCTATTAAATATATATCTGTTTGGCGGCGGAGAATTTATTCTCTTGCTTAACGCCCTTCTCCGAGACATACGAGCGCAGAGGTTATATATTGATGGATATCAATCGCATGGAGTGAATTGCCTGTGTGGCATGCCTAAGTGGCAAATGATCAAGGCTTTTGTTGAAAAGCAAAGTCTTATGGGTGATGATCAAAGCACCGCCTGTGTGGCATAGCTTTGTGTAACGTTAATTCGCGAGCCTCACACCCCGGTTGTGAACTAGAAACGGGAGAGGACCTCAGGGAGGGCATGCGTTTCCTTCTAGCTAGGGTGGTGTCAGTGACCTACCAGCCCTGACATTTATATTATTTTCACCTGTGTGGTTGTTTGATTTCGAGGCGCCTCGGATATATCGCTGACTATGTGGAGCCGATCTAGTCATCTGGCTCATTGACGCCCCAAAGGGCGGGGAAACGCAGTGTTTAGGCATTTTAATCCACATCGGTGGACCGGCCCTGATGATCCAAGGGTCACTCGAGCTCTGATCCAGAGACACGGGCTAGAGCGTCTCGAATCGGTAGAGGACTATCTTTTGCCTCGGTTCACATATGGAAATCCAACTTCCAATACGTGACATTTGCGGTTTTGATTGTAGAGCCTAGTATTGGTGGCATAATATATGGTACCCATGCCGTTTATGATTGATACTTATGATTGAAATTGTTTTGACACTATACACTTATAGTAATAATAAAAGATGAAATTTAGCGTATCAAGCATTCTTTGGCTATTATAAGGGAAAACCCTATCCTTCGGATTGTGTTGCATTGTGTGATAGGACCTGGGTCTTATAATAGCTTCATTGTTCTTTATTTTAGCATTGGGCTGTTGTTTTATGCACTGGTATTCTTGGGAGGAAACCCGTTCCGTGTTATACGGCGTGGTCCCTTGATTTACCTAACTTTAAAATAAAGATTAATAACTGTTTTAGTTCTCGCACCAGTCACATGACTGACCTGGAGTTTATTGTTTGAACAAAAACTCTGGGTGCCCCTATTTTCCACACGGGCAGCTAGTAGTTTTGGTTTTGCAGATTTATATTCACATGATCTTGATTTACAGCTGGAAAGATACTCGGAAAGCTCTGTATCCGTGTATTACTTCTAGTTGTATATTGTATTATTTTCTGCTGCTATGTAATATATTGTAATCTCTGATATTTTCTGTGTAATATTTTTTAATAATCTGTAGTGTTCTTGTGTTCTGATGGAATTGTTGTAATAAACAATATAATGTTCTTCTGTTTGTGTTCCAATTTGTCGTGTTCTCAAAACAATCAGGGGTTTCGAACGGTCTTGGTCGGTTTAGCGATCGATTCGGATCGAGCGAAATTCCCTGTTGTCACATTACATTTCCTTCTAGCTAAAAGTGATGCCATGGTACGGATCATAGGAAATTTACTTATGTTGATGATGGAATCGTGGCATCTCGGATAATGGTCAACTACGACCAGGACAATGGTCAGATACGACCGGGGAACGGTATGTTCAGGAGTAATCCGAACTCACCGGGAATTGGTGGGCTGGCTCTGCCGATCTAAGGATCACATGCATGTTAGTCTAGGACATCTTACTAGAGATGATCTGAAAGATTAACAAAGATCTACTGCCTTGGCCATTGATGGAATCCAACTTCCAATACGAGCTTTGCGTTTTTAGTTGTAAACCTATATAGTGGCACAATGGGATGGGGCATTGTGCCATCTAAGGTTGATACATTTATTTGTAAAACTGATTTACACACTATGCACTAGTGATAATAAAAAATAATTTTCGCATATCAAGCATGTTTGTCTATTATAAGGTAAAACTCTATCCTCCGGTTTGCATTGCATTGTGTGATTAAACTTGAGTCTTATAATAACTTCCTTTTTTAAAAAACATTGCGAGTTGTTTATGACTGGTATTCATGTGGAGAAACCTCCTTCTGCGTTATACGACATGGTCCCGTGATTCAACCAACTTTAAAATAAAATATTATAACTGATTTGATTTCTCATACCAGTTCCATGACTGACTCGTAGTTTGTTTTTCCCTTGCAAACTCGGGTGTCTATATTTTCGCATGGGCAACCGGGTAGTTTTGTTTGCAGATATTTTATAGAGCAGGATTCTGGATTATGACAGGAGCTATACTCTGGATCGTTTTGATAGTCTTTCCCCGAGAGTAATGTATTTTCCGCTATGTATTTATCTTTTGGTGTATTAATTGATGTACTCTGATATATACTTTTATACTCTGATGTAACATTTTAATGGTGTTAATGAAAAAGTCTTTTGTTTCTGTATGATGTCTTTTATTCCCAAAGTTAATGTCTAAAGGGTTTCTGCCGTTTTAGATCAGGCTTGTGTGGTTTACAATCGATTTGAAAGGCGGGAATTTTCAGGCCATTACAGCTTCCTAATAAAGTAGATTTATCTTAATGTTGCTTTATTTGAAAATGAATAAAAAGATAAAAATAGAGTATTTGATGTGCACATAAATGTGTATATTTTACTTTCGTACTTAATCTACTTTTTATTTAAATAAATTCTATATTAGGGAAGTAAGCGCTTTCAAGTCATTATTCACCGATCTACATCTGGGCAAAACAGGCATTTTGTATATTTAAACAAAAAAACATTTGCACATTTTTATTTTATTTCATTGGAAAATGAGCGAAGAATGGGAAGTCCTCAAGGGTTTTGTACATGCACACATAGTAAAGGAAAAAAGAATGAAGAAAAGAAGAAATTAAATCAACATGGAGGAGTCGATGTACCCACCTACTACTGGACTATAAATTAGAGGCAAAAGAACATGTTAATAAATAATTGGTTAAAGGTTCTACACAATGAAAAAGGAAATTTGCGTTGCTTTCTCAAAGAGAATACGATTTTAGAACATATATAAATAATCCTTTTATGTTCATGTGGGGTACTTCTTTTTATGCGAAGTTGCAAGCACAAAAATTAGAAATAAAAAGTTTACTTTAATGGTTTTTAGTCTTATTCTTTCATCCGTCAACTTTCTTTTTACACTTATGTTTTTTATTTTATGTTATGCTCTCTTCTTTTATGTTGGTTTCATGCTTTCATTTAATTTTATGCAAGTTAGTTAGCACTTTTGTAATGACCTGGGTTTTTAGCCGTTAAATTAAACATTTAAAAATGGTTTTAAATGTTGATTCAAAATTTATATAACTTGAATTAAATGATTTTGAATATTTATTTAATTTGAATAATAGAATAATAAATTTAATTCCGAAATAGTCGGAATAAGCTGGATTTTCAATACAATATGAATTGGATAGTATAAAAAGATTTAGTTAAGTTTATACTTAAATAATAATAAGAAATTTGTTTACTAAATGAAGTTTGAACGTATAAATTTACTTTTAACTTAAAACGAGCCCACAATGTCACGGTTGTTCATAGTTTTACGTTTTGAACTTCAATTGAATGTACGAAATCCAATATAAGTCGAAATTCTTTGAAACAAGAATTGTTCAGATCTATTGGATAATAATTTTCTAGTGAAAGAGAAAAATCAATATTTCATATTGTAGATTTTAAGTAATGTCCAAATCAAATTTTTAGAAAGTTTTACGTCAATTGGGGTTATTTTGTGACCGTGCGCAATATAAATGCGCATTGTTTCACAATTTGGAATTTTTTTTACAAATGATCTCTGAATTTGACGAAACCAGTTCCATCATGTCTAGAATATTAATCTATTGTAGATTTTCAAATTTCGTCACAATCGGAGTTCGTATGAGATCGCACGAATTATAAACGTCGAACGTTATACACTAAAAAAAGCATTAGTCTTTTCAGTAAAAAAAAACATTAGTTACCTCAACAAAAATTTCTCTGCACAACCTATCATAATATAAACCCTACGCGATCAAATCAGCCATATTTGCGTTTTTTCTTTCCATGATTAAGCTATTTCTGCATTATAAAGACCGAACCCCTATCCTTCTTAAATCAATCCAAACTCAAAACCCTCTAAGAATTTACATAGACTATCAATAGAGAAGTTGAAGAGGGAGCAAAGGACGACACATCGGTGATGGTCGAACGTGTCGCGGTTGCCGGAGTTGGGCGGAATTGGCGTTTGTTTCCGCACATGGTGATTTCGTATTTATGGGTTTTCGTGGTGATGGAGGGAGAATTGGGTCAGGAGGCCTGAAGGGGAGTTATAGAGGAAGTCGAGGCGGAGTGTCGATGTTTGTCTAGTGGGCTAAGATGGTCGGAGGTGACCAGATTTTGGAGATATGAATTTTTCGATTATCAATGATTTCAAGTCGATGGAGGGGGTTTTAAGCGTAGAACCCAAAAGGGCAAATGGAAAGGGAAGCAAGGTGCTCATTTTGGTGGTGGTGCAGTGGTAGATGGTAGCTTTTGGCGGAGGTATCGATGAGATAAACAGAAATTGGGCAGTTGCATGTTTTGGGTTTGTATGGGACCTACAGGGAGTTGGCGATGGCGAGACCAATCAGAGGTAAAGGGAAGTCGATGGCGGTCACAATGGCGGTGGTATGGCAGGTGGCAAACGGATGGGGGCGTGGGAGATGATGAACTTTTGATTTTGGTTCATACGTATTTCGTTCGAAACAAAGGGGGGAATAGAAGCATGTTATATGTGATTAAGGATTTAATTAAAGGTTAATCATTCATTAATTTAATACTAATGACATTACTATTTATTTCAGTTAAAGTTAAAAATAATAACGCTTATAACTCTTTCATAAATTATCATAATTTGACAAAACTAGATCCTTTGGGATCATATGAACGAAGGCTAAGATATTGAGCTGGTCCGGAATGATTTGGAGATATGTGAAAACCCGTAACTTCCCCGTAAAGGAAAGCGCCGGATAGTTCGAGAAAAAGCCACAAAATAGAACGCAGACGGAAGAACATTTCATTGTATATTACAACAATGCATCAGATTACAAGAATATACAGAGTATAAATGAATAAATATTACACAGAAATATCAAGGATTTAAATTACATTTAAATACATAGCAGCGGAAAATAATACAATACACAACTAGAAGGAGATATACGGATACAAAGCTTTCCGGATACCGTTCCAACTGTAAACCAGGATCCTGTGAATATAAATCTGCAAAACCAAAACTACTAGTTTCCCGTGTCAAAATAGGGGCACCCAGAGTTTAGGTTAAAACAATAAACTCTAGGTCAGTCATGTGACTGGTGTGAGAACTAAAACAGTTATTAATCTTTATTTTAAAGATAGGTAAATCAAGGGACCACGCCGGAAAATACGGAACGGGTTTCCTCCCAAGGATACCAGTGCATAAAACAAACAGCGCAATGCTAAATAAAGAAAAATGAAGCTGTTATAAGACCCAGGTCCTATCACACAATGCAACGCAAGCCGGGGGATAGGGTTTTCCCTTATAACAGCCAAAGAATGCTTGATACGTTTAAAACAGATTATTTGATACTATTATAAGTGCATAGAGTATAAAACAACTTCAAATCATAAGTATCAATCATAGGCGGCATGGGTACCATATATCATGTCGCCATACTAGTTCTACAATTAAAACCGCAAATGTCACGTATTTGGAAATTGGATTTCCATCTATGAACCGAGGCAAAAGATAGTCCTCAACCGATTCGAGACTGTCTAGCCCGAGTCTCAGGATCAGAACGCATCGACCCTTGGAGCGACAGGGCCGGTCCACCGATGTGGATTAAACTTAAACCCTGAACATGCGTCTCGCCGCCCTTTGGGGCGTAAGTGAGCCAACAAAATGACTCCATCGGTTCGAGAACGACCGATCAATCCGAGGCGCCTCGCAACAGCAACAACCACATAAGTCAAACTCGTCAGGGCGTGTAAAACCACTGACGCCACTTTTTAGCTAGAAGGAAACGCATGCCCTCCCTGAGGTCCGTCTCCCGTTTTTGGTTCATACCGGGTGTGATACTCGCGAAGTAATCGTTACACAAAGCAACGCCACAAAGGCCGTGCTTTGATCATCACCACAAGACTTTGCTTTTCAACAGAAGCCTCGATCAATTGCCACTTAGGCATGCTACACAGGCAATTCACTCCATGCGTTTGATATCCATCAATATATAACCCCTGAGCTTGTACGTCTCAGAGAAGGGCGTTAAGCAAGAGAATAAATTCTCCGCCGCCAAACAGATATATATTTAATGGAGATCAATCACACGGACTAAAATCCAATGTCGGACACACAGTCCATTTACAAGTCCGTTCTGGGTCTGAACGAAACCGGAGGCACCTAGTACCCCGCATATCCATCGATCTCCAAGTACGTCTGGACGATCCCTAACTGTTTCCATCTTCTTGGGTGTACAGCCCAATCAAGATTATCAGTAATCACCCAAACGACGTGAAGACCTCCGGTCTTCGACCATCGTCTTCATCTTCGACTTTTCGTCGTATCAGTTATTCAGAATGGGATAAACCCGGTCTTTCCGAATAACTCGCGTATATTTTAAATAAGTGTTACACAAATACAACATACGCCTCATTCCAATTCATTAGTCACTAACTGTAAATTAATCAAGAGAATAATTTCCCAAATATTAACCTCGAAGGCCGAAACCAACATCAGATCAATATCCAGAAAACCATTCTGCTTGGCTAACCGACAGTTAGTTTCTAAATTTTACATTCATAGGGCAAGGTTCCCATTAATTTTATCCAAGATAAATTCCTTGAATTTATTCTTTATTCTATTTTTGAATCTCAATTCAAACTAGTCGGGATTAGCGAACCTTGCCGAAGTAATCATTTATTTTAATTTCCCCATCCCAACCTATTCATCCCATGAAGTAAAACTGGTAATACTTCATATCTAACACCACAGTGTTATCGGTAAATTCAATTACCATTTCACGTTCAAATCTAATTAAAGATTTAACTATCGCCTGGAGCAAAACTGGTGATACTCCATTTTCGATCATTTCAATCTAATTAAAGATTCATTAAAACTCCACTTAGTCTTAATCTTCGACTGGGTTAAAGAATCAGTGTCATTTAAAACACGGTTCACGATAAACCCAAAATCACATTCCATTAATTATCGGGTTAAAGAACAAGTGTTATTTAAAACACTGTTCACGATAAACCCAAAAATCATTCCGTTAATTATCGGGATAAAGAACAAGTGTTATTTAAAACACTGTTCACGATAAACCCAAAAATCAATACCAATTCAATTCCAATTAAATATCATTTAATTGGTACACTTCATTAAATCTAAATAAAAAGATTTAATCTTTTCTCAACTGGGTTCAAGAACAGTGTTAGTGAAGACACCATTCACGACAAACCCAAATCACATTTGATATTCAATATAAGGCTCTGAATAGAAAATATATCGGCTTATATTCAATATCAAATTCTACGATTAACAAATGTCGTATTGGAAATAACGATATAAATATATATCTTTCAAATTTCCATAACAACATCTGTATAATCACGAATTCCAACATTGAAATATTCCGAACACAATTTCGATTCAAATCCACTCCAATGCAATCATTGGAAATTCTGGTTATTTTTAAAACCCTTTTCAAATTCAATTTATTTATTTAAAAATAAATAGAATTATATTTCTAGTTCAAAACTAGTTCATTTCGATAAAAATCTATTTTTATCTTTTCAAATATGGAGTTTTTCATCCCAATTCTTCTCAAATCATTTCTTATGATTTTACACAAATTATTACTATTTTTAATAATTTTATCAAGGCCCGTACAGTCGATTTCCATCAACGGCTATCGAACTGCACTTACAGCGACCTTTTTCAAATTTTATTTGGACATAATTCCAAATCCAACCGTTAGATTTTAAATTTCTAATATTCGTTAGAAAACTCTTTTCGATACGAACCCAACGGTTCCGGTTTTAGGAGAATCCGACGGTCGGATCTCCCGTAATGTTCGTTTGAAATAAATGGTCGAAATTCACGAACTGCCGCGGCGCGGCGCGTTCTATTCAGGCCATTATATTATATATATAATATACATAATATATATATTTCGTCGATTTCTATTTAAAATGAATTATATAAATAGTTTTAAATTCGTTTCAAAAGCAATTTCAACTTCCATTTCAATTCAAATCAAAATTGAATTCTTCTTTATAAATTCGTTTTAAAATTCATTTCTATTCAATTCAAATTTCAATTCAATTTGAATTCATTTCAATTCATTTCGAAATCGTTTTCAATTCAATTCATTTCGAAATCGTTTTCAATTCAATTCATTTCGAAATCGTTTTCAATTCAATTCATTTCGAAATCGTTTTCAATTCAATTCATTTCGAAATCGTTTTCAATTCAATTCATTTCGAAATCGTTTTCAATTCAATTCATTTCGAAATCGTTTTCAATTCAATTCATTTCGAAATCGTTTAAAATCGATATAAATATCGTTCACGTCAAAATGGCGTCAATCTAATCAACACGGCTTCATAAATTTCTATTTTCAAATATTCTATTTCAAATATTTCTTTTTCAAAATAGTTGTTATTATCAAAATATTTCGTTCAACACATGACCAATCTCAATGGACGAGTACTGTCAACACATGAACCTTTATTTTATATTGATAAAGATGTAAATTTTATTACTAAAATATTTCGTTCAACACATGACCAATCTCAATGGATGAGTACTGTCAACACATGAACCTTTATTTTATATTGATAAAGATGTAAATTTTATTACTAAAATATTTCGTTCAACACATGACCAATCTCAATGGATGAGTACTGTCAACACATGAACCTTTATTTTATATTATTCTTTATTTTCTAAATTGGAATGAGGCCCAATCAATCACCATATAATGTTAATTATATGGATTTTCATATATCACACGTATATAATAGCATTGCAAAATAATCAACCATCAACCAAAGTGCACTACACTGTATAAGCATCAAATATAGATATCTAACGCTTATAACAACCTGTCAATCAATCGATCGACATATTTAATCAATCAGGATGAGTGAACTTCAGATTTCATCCCAACACCCGTGTGGGGTTTCAAACAATCCAACACAGATTTTAGTTGTGCAGTTGGGCGATGTGTAAAATTTATCGACCCAATCAATGTCCTTCAAATAGGTGTACATAAACAAACCGTTCGGTTTGTAAATGAATATTTTATTTATTCACATTCACATTAAAAATTATATTTTTAACGATCAAACTATTTTATTCAACCTATGAATATTCTATTCGGTTCATTTATTAAATAAAATGTTATCTTTATTTTTCTAACTTATTTTAGAAAATTTCGGCTGCATAACGGCACGATACTAGAAACGGGACGAGGCCTAGCCTTATCCCCGGTCTAGTGAAGGCCCACGCCATTCACACATCAATCAAATCAATTTCATTTCACCAAACAATTCAATTCAAACCAAATAATCTAACCAAATACACAACCAAACAATTTAACAAACAAGACATCCATGGTCTGTGGATGACGGGTGTCGGGTGCTACTAAACACCGTCTGCATCCTAGTATATATATATATATATATATATATATATATATATATAACTAGAAAAATTAAATAGAAAGGTGAGAAGTTCTCACAGATAGCTATCCAATCATCTTGACTCTTCTTTTATAGAAATCTTCGTCAATCTCGCCTTTTGTCGCTTTCGTTGCCCGTATTCACTACATATGTAAAAATCGAATTTTTACTTCGTTATTCAATATATAAAAATCAAAATTTTACTTCGATGTTCAATATATAAAAATCACATTTTTACTTGTTCACTTTCAATTTAGAAATCATATTTTTATAATCACTTCATATGTGTAAAAATCGAATTTTTTTCTTTGCCATTCAATCTATAAAAATCGAATTTTTATTTTAAAGATTTCACCTTTTCTAAAATAAATATTTCGCCCTTTCAATTATAAATATTTCGCTACTACTTTATATAGAAAAATTATATTTCTATATTGCTAAAAATCACTTCTTTCTAACATGAAAAAACATATTTTTCCTACATGAAAAATCTCATCTTTTCATTTTGAAAAATCTAATCTTTATATGATTACTCATTTACATTTCACATGAATAAGAATATATTCTTTATACGAATAAATATCTAAACTTTATATTCAATTAAAATCGTATTTTCTTTCTAATCTAAATTTATAAAAATCAGTTTTAAAGTAAAAATAAAAAATCGGTTTTACTGTAAAATAAAAAAAATCAGTTTTAAAGTAAAATAAAAAAAATCAGTTTTACTTACAGAGGGGGCTGACGCGAGGTCGGCGCCGCTGGGGGCTTCGATGGTGGACTGCGGCGAGGGGGGGGTCTGATGCGAGGTCAGGGGGAGGTCGCGATGGGGGGCTGAGGGAAAGGCGGTGGCGGTCTTCGTTGGAGGGGCGGCGCGCGGTGCGAGAGGGGGGGGGGGGGGGGCGTTGACGGAGAGGGCGCGAGCGAGGGGGAGGGGGAAGGTCGGAGCGTTGGTGAGGCGTCGGCCCTGGAGCTGGCGCCCTCGATTTCTTTTTTTTTCTTTTCTTTTTTTTTCCTTTTTAAAAACTGAATCGAGAATGGGGGGGCCAGAACGTATAGGAAGAGGGCAGGAGAGAGAAAGTTCATATTTTTTTTAATTTATTATTATTTTGAATGCAAATTTTGACTTTTACATACGACCTCAAAACGAGGCCCACCGCCTGTCATCCATAGCGTTTTACCCCTATTCCGAACCCAATGGGATATGTATCGCAAGCTGATATGATCGTTTGAATCAGTTTCCGTTGAAATTTACATTTAAATCATTATATTGCATTTTTAACGTACATTTCAAATTACCAGGGTCACATACTAACTCTAAAAATTCTCGAAAAATATTTTCTAGCTTCGTATTGACGATACGGTCCTAACAAAACTAGTTTCGTCGAATTCTGAGACCGTTGGAAAAATGGTCATTTTCCAGTCGATTAAAATCAACTGAAACTGGTCAAACGCGTTTTCCTTTGCCACGCTCACATATTGATTCAAAAAATTATGAAATTTGGAATCTAGCAATAACTTGACACTGCGGATCCAACAAAACTGGTTTCGTCGAAATCCGAGGTCATTTGCAAAATTCCCATTTTTAAGGGCCTGAATTCCATAGCGACTATTCAGAATTTTAAACTGGACATATCTTTTGATTCCCGCTATGAAATCTTGATTTTTTGGATTCGTTGGAAAGATATCATCAATTAGATCCTAATGTTTTTGGTTTCACTAAAATCCGGATTGTTTTGCACCCGGTACATTCAATTGAAGTTTGAAATCGAATTATCGAACTATCGCGCCATTTTCAATTCTATTTATAATTATATATAAATATTTATATCCTAACGACGACGCATAATATATATACGTTCTAAATATATTCAAAATAAATTTCTCGTCGATATTATTTAAAATAATTCATTTTAAATAATCAAAATTCATTAAAATTGCCAAAATAAAAATTTTAAACTGGCCCAGATTTTCCGGGTTATTACAAGATAGCTAGAAATTTATCTGATTTTAAACGCTAGTTTGAAATTAGATAAAATGACCGAAATCGTCATCGAAAACAAATTTGTGAGTTAACTCTCACGCCTTTTGGAATCCTATGATGTGATAAAATTCAAATAACTATAATTTATCGTCGTTAATATAAATTGGATGTTTAGATGCCTTGGATGCTAATTATTTGTTATTGATTGACTTTATTTATATTACCGTTGTTTTATATGATTTGGATTAAATTATTTACCTCATATGCATCAATTAAATTGTATTATGAGCTCTGATGAAGGGAAAATCAGGTTGGAGGAATCCAACTGGATTCCTCAAATATTTTTGTTGTTATTTGATTTCATATTATTCATATATGAACTGTTTGACCCCAATAGCGTTAAAACTTGTTTGAATGTTAATAGCTAAACTGAAATTTACCGTTGTTGTGTTTTAAGCAATAGACAGTATTCATTTAGTGATTGGAAGAAAATGGTCTAAAACCCATATTTTTGAGATGTTAATTCGCCGTTAGGCAAATCGACATATTTAAAGTTATAAAATTTATTTTTTATAACTGAAAACAACATTTTAAATTATAATTTATATAAAATAGAAGTTTTATAAATAAATCGATATCTATAATTGGTTTTTATAAATGTAGTTATAAAATACTATGTATAGCAAATTCTTATTTTAATAAGTTTTAAAAGTAAGAAAATCGGAAATGAACCTAAGGGTTAATAATTGAAAAAAAATGTTTTGTGAAATAATTGGGTAATATTACTAAATTAATTATATTATTAATCTATGAGAAGAGATTAGTAGGAACCAGTTAACAAGTTAACTAATGTTTTCCGGTTGACTAAGTCAATTATTTTAACTAGTTATTAGATTAATTTGTTATCAATTAATCTTATGAAAATGATAGACGTCTAAACTTAACAAACAATTTCAAAAATCAATCTTTTAATTAACTGTGGAAAATACATCTATCGAGTTGTTTATTATCAATAAAGATAATTCTTATTTTAATAACTATTTAAGGAGATTAACTATTCTATTTTTAGTTAATAATGAAGTAAACAATGTTTATCTTAGTAAATGATGTTGTTAGTTCTTATTTTAATTAATAATAATTGAAATGATTACGTTTTTAATTGGAATTCAATTAGGAGGTAATCAAGTTGTAGTTGAATATGGTAAAGTGTTTGTAAAAGTGATTCGATAATAAATCCAAATCGTGTAAACAAGATTTTTTTAAAAAGAGGTTAAAGCAAATGTGAGGATTTTAAATAAAATTTACTTAATAAATTAATAATTATGTTTGTAAAGAGTTTTTTCCTGAATATAAGTAATGGTTTATAAAACCATGGTTTAAATTAAATAGTAAAAGAGATATGTGAGATTTTTCAAACAATATCAGTTTTTGAGTTACAAACTCGTATATGTCTTAAGATAGGAATGTTGGCGATCAAGGTCTGAGAGGTTAATAAAATGCCCCAACTCAACCTGCTAGAGACTGTTGTGCTTCCAAGGAGCATATACGATATGATTGTTATACAACCACAAACACAATAATGAGCAAGACGCGTGTTTATAGAGAGGAAAAATAGCACCTGAGTATGCAAACACTCCATGCAAGAACCAGCAAGCATCACTACATAAAGCCGAAACCAGACCTAAAGCAATAGGAGAGAAAACTACACCAAAACATAGGACCTCGCACACACCTCCATTCCCATTCCTATAGGAGAAGCCATGCAAAAGTTGGACATAAATACACTCTGCAATGAGGAGCAGATTCGTCAAAAGACTTAACATTGCATATTACAGAAGTAGTACAAAGATGCGAGAGAAGAACCACCATGCTAGATAGAAAATCCCCATTTGACATAGGAAGGCCGCCGCTGCATAATGATACCGGATGCCAGGAGAAGGATGTTCAGTTTTTGAAGAAAGACAAGTAAAGAGGAAAAGGGAATCGAAGGTTTCAAATCTGAAAATTGAAATTAGGGTTTCGTGAGAAACAACGCAATCGAAAGCAAGAATTGTGAGGAGTTTGGTATATGAGAGAAAGATGGGGCATGAGAGAGTTGAAGAAGAAAGGTAATCGGAACAAGTGGAAGAAAGAGATGGCTCTTGTCGCCATTAACTATTTCTCACGAAACTCAGAAAACTTTGTTGTATAGTCAGAATAAGTTCGATTTGCAATATAATATGAATTGGACAATATAAAAATATTTAGTTAAGTTTAGACTTAAATTATAATAAGAATTTCGTTTATTAAACGAAGTTTGAACGTATAAATTTACATTTAATTAAAAACGAGCGAACAATGTCGCGGTAGATCGTAGTTTTACGTTTTGAACTTCAATTGAATGTACAAAGTCCAGTATAAGTCGGAATTCTTTGAAACAAGAATCTTCTGAATCTATTGGATAATAATTTTCTAATGAAAGAGAAAATCAAGATTTCATATTGTAGATTTTAAGTTATGTACAAATCAAATTTTCAGAAAATCGCTATGGAATCATTTATAAACCAGAACGATTTATTAAATAAAATAAAAGGGTTTTTAATAAATTTAATATCGATATAACCTGGAATTTAAAACCAAATTAAGACAGTTAAAGTTATATTAATTCTATTTGAATATATATGATAATAATAATTTATTATCAAGGAATTTATTTGTTTTGAAATCGATGTTTATTTTATCGATTCAATATTGAACAAAAGAATAACCAATTTACAAACGAACTCGGATTTCAACAAAATAAATTTTATAAAATTCATAATAGCTAATTATTGTAAGATTTCCAATTTCACGTCAATTGGGGTTATTTTGTGACTGTGCGCAATGTAAACGCATATTGTTTAACCGTTTGGAATTAAAATAGTATTTTCGTAAATGATCTCTAAATTCAACGAAACCAGTTCCATCGTGTCCCGAATATTGAATTTGTTGTAGATTTCAAATTTTGTCACAATTGAAGTTCGTATGGAATCGTACGAATTGAAAATGTTGAACGTTATACGCAAAAAAAATCTTTAGTCTTTTCAATAAAAAAGGTCCTCAATCACCTCAGCAAAAAAATCACTGTACAACCTATCCTAACCTAAAACCCTACGCGATCAAATCAAACGTATTCGCATTTTTTCCTTTCCTTGTTTCAGCTACTTTTGCATTATAAAAACTGAACCTCTCTCCTTCTTAAATCAATCCAAACTCAAAAACCACTAAGAATTTACAGAAACTTTCTGCAGGGAAGTTGCAGAGGGAGGAAAGGGCGACACACTGGTGATGATCGGAGGTGTCGCGGTGGCCAGAGTTGGCCGGAATTGGCGTTTGTTTCAGCACATGGTGTTTTCATTTTTCTTGTTTTTCATGTTGATGGAGGAAGAATTGGGTCAGGAGGTCTGAAAGGGAGTTGTAGAGGAAATCAAGGCGGAGGTGTCGGCGATGGTCCGGTAGGCTAAGATGGTCATAGGTGACTAGATTTTGGCGATATGTGTTTTTCGATTATTAATGATTTCAGGCCTATGGAGGGTGTTTTAGGCATGGGATCCTAAAGGGCGAACAAAGAAGGAAGGCAGGTAGTCATTTTGGTGGTGGTGCGACAATAGATGGTGGCTCATGGTGGTGGTATTGGCGAGATATACAGAAATTGGGCAGTTGTGTGTTCTAGGTTCGTGTGGGCCTTACAAGGCGTTGGTGGTGGCGAGACCAGTTGGAGGAAGATGGGAAGTCGACGGCTGTCACGATGGTGGTGTTGCGGCAGGCGGTTGGGGGTGAGGGCGGTGATGAATTTTTTATGCTAGTTCGTACGTATTTGGTTCAAAACAAAGGGGAGAATGACGGTGTGTTATGCATGATTAAGGAGTTAATTAAAGTTTAATAATTCATTAATTTAATACTAATGACATTATTATTTATTCCAATTAAAGTTAAAAACTATAACGCTTATAACTCTTCGTATATTATCAGAATTTGACGAAACAAGATCCGTTGAAATCGTATGAACGAAGGCTACACTGGTGAGATGGTTTGAAATGGTTTGGAGCTAGCTGGAATTTTATCTTATTTTAAACACTAATTTGAAATCAGATCAAATCGAAAACAAAATGGTGAGTTAACTCTCATTCCTTTTGGAATCCTATAATGGGATATAATTCATATAAATATAATTTATCGTCGTTGTTATAAATCGGATGTTTGGATGCCTTGGGTGCTTATTATTTGTTATTGATTGACATTATTTATATTACCGCTGTTTTAAATGATTTAGATTAAATTATTTTCCTCATATGCATCAATTAAATGATACTATGAGCTGTGATGCAGGGAAAAACAGGTCGGTGGAATCCAACTGGATTACTCAAATATTATTGTTATTATATGATTTCATATTATTCATATATGAACTGTTTGACCCCAATAACGTTAAAACCTATTTGAATGTTAGTTGTTAAGTTAAAGTACAACGTTGTTGTGATTTAATCAGTAGGTAGTATTGATTTAGTAACTGGCCGCAAATGGTCTAAAACCCATATTTTTGAGATGTCAATTCGCCTTCAAGCAAATTGACGTATTTAAAGTTATAAAATTTATTTTTTATAGCTGGAAACAAAATTTTAAATTATATTTTATATAAGATAAAAGTTTTATAAATAAATCGATATATATAATTGATTTTTATAAATGTAGTTATAAAATACTATGTATAGCGAATTCTTATTTAATAAGTTTTATAAGTTAGAAAATCAGAAATCAACCTAAGGATTAATAATTGAAGAAAAAATTTGTTTTGTGGAAACAATTGGTTAATATTATTAAATTAATTTTAATAAGTTAACTGATATTTTCAGGTTAGTAGGAATCAATTAACAAGTTAACTGATGTTTTCAGGTTGACTAAGTCAACTGTTTTTAACTTGTTATTAGATTAATTTGTTATCAATTAATCTAATAAAAATGATAGCCGTCTAAACTTAACAAATGATTTTGAAAATTAATCTTTTAATTAACTGTGGAAAAGTATATTTATCAAGTTCTTTATTATCAGCAAATATAATTCTTATTTTAATAACTATTTAAGAAGATTAGATATTCTATTTTTAGTTAATAATGAAATAAAAAAGGTTTATCTTAGTAAATGATGTAGTTAATTATTATTTTAATTAATATAATTGAAATGATTACCTTTTTAATTGGAATTCAATTAGGAGGTAATCAAGTTGTAGTTGAATATGATAAAGTGTTTGTAAAAGTGATTCGATAATAAATCCAAATCGTATAAATAGGATTTTTTAAAAGTGTATAAAGCAAATGCGAGTATTTTAAATAAAATTTACTTAATTATTTAATAATTAAGTTTGAAACGAGTTTTATTCTTTAGAAAATAAGTAATGGTTTGTAAGCCATGGTTTAAATTAAATAGTAAAATAGATTAGTGAAATATTTTAAATAATACCAGTTTTTGAGTCATAAACGTGTATTTGTCTTAAGATAAGAATGTTGGTGATCAAGGTCTAAAAGGTAAATAAAATACCCAAGTTAAATGACTTCAGGATTGTCTTAGGATGATACTAGTTTGTAACTATAAAGATATTGGAAATAATTTATTATTTTCATAAGTCAAATGATATTGCAACTTTATTTGCAAGGTTTAAGTGGGTTTGTGAATATATATCGATATTTTCATAGTAAAAGAAATAAAAAGGAGTTTGGTAAATACATCCATTCTAAAGATGTAATGTCCCATGCCCATTAGTGTCACTCATAAAGGGAATGCATTAACTTCCATGAAGCATTATAAGTAAACAAAATAGAATATTACAAGACAGATACATAAAGTAGTACTTGAAAATTTTATAACTTTATTACAGCAGAAACAGAAGTAATTTTGGTTACATCTTTCAAAACCACAATATCGGAATTCAAGTACATAAATATCAGTCTTGTACAAAAGCCTTCAGAGTACGTAATTTTAAAGCCATAATCCCCAACAGAAAATGCCATAAATAGATAGAATCAAAGCCAAGCAATACTTCAAGCACTCTAGCACTTCAAGCAGAGAGAAATCTAAGTCAAACTCTTACGTTCCCAACCTGAGTACCTGAGGGGGGGAGGGGTGGAATGGAAGAAAAGAGGCGAAATAAACTAGGTCAGACATACGTCTGGTGAGTCCAGTGATTTTCAGCATATAAACAGATAACAGTATCATGACATGTAAATAAAACTGGATGAGAGATTGTTGTAACAGGAGTAGCAGGTTAACAGAAGAAACTTAATGATATAGGCTAAGCTAAGCTCCTTACTTAGTTTTCACTTCTCTATGCTAATACTAGTATAACAGAATTAGGTGTTGTCCTATTGTTTAAACATAAAACAGAATGAGCTCTTCAGGAATATGATGCTAGAAATAGGCTTTTACCACCCGAACGGAGACAGATGGTACAGAAACAGAATCAACAATGAAATCAGAGACAGAAACAAAATAATCCCTACGGAAATAGAATATTAGAGTTAGGTGTACACTAGTAATGGGCCTTTACCACCTCAACAGACAGTACCACACAGAAACAGACAGGTGTTACCACCCCAACAGAAACAAACAAAACTAAGTGTATCCTAATTCTACCCCAAGCGATCGGCTCCCTAATACATAAATACCCTCTGACGGCCCCACATAAGGGTGTATCACTCCCTAAAGTGGAAACCTATAGACACAGATCTATTTACAGATGTCACGGTGTCTTACATCCTCAGAGTAGACCGGATCCATGCACACACATGACTCGGTTGGAATACGCCATCAACACCCCTCGCCATTATCAGAGTGAACCTCTTACAATTAGTTCAGTAAGCGTGCCCGGACCCCTCTTAGTGTTGGGTCATAGTTTTGATACCGAAAAGGATTACTGACTAATATGGGTCCCAAACAACAGATGACACATGTAATTATCCCTTCTAACCTTGTGTCCCCAAACTAACAGATTTCAGATTAACTTGTTTACAGATTTTAGATGTACAAAGTTAAGATTAACTAGTTTTCAGATCAGACATACAAGTTAATAGGTTTTCAGACTAACGGATCAGATGTACAGATTAACAAGTTCTCAAACTAACGGATCAGATATACAAATTAACAGACTTACAGATTGTTTTACCTAACTTTGTATTGGGCCTACAGATTCACGAAACGGGTTTATTAGATTCATCAGTCCAGTTGTTTTAACCTTATCCACCAAACACGTTTTAGGCATCATATTTATCCTAGATTTGCATTAATTAAATATTAATGCACAGACCTCTCACATTAGGTCGGTAGCTTGGGGCCACTGGATGTGTCGGGCGGTTCCGGGCAGACTTCTGCCACTAGTCAGACCTAACCTCGTGTCTAAGCATCCTTGTGCCTATGACCTCTCACATTAGACTGACAGTTTGCGGTTGCTGGTTAAGCCGGTTGGGTCCGGGCAGGCTTCCACTGCAAACTGAGTTTAACCTCGTGTCTCAGCATTCATATTTGTAGCTAAATTTTTCATTCACAGATTATGCCAATATCAGATTAATTATGCCAATTCAACAAATTAACTTCTTTACAAGTTATAGCAGATTATTCAAAGTTCCATTAACATGTTTTGCTCAATTTTAGATCGAGCCTACAGATTACATACCCAAATCACAGTATTCAATTCCAACAGATCTAGGGAATTGGGCATTTTAATAGATTTAAACACATCCTAAAGTTTTATTAACATGTCTTGCCTAATCATAAATTAAGCCTTATTTTACATGCCCAAATTATGGTCATAATTCTCAACATAACATATGCCCAAATTTAGTTAGATTTTCCACAATACAGAATATTCTCTAAAAGCCCCAAATCATGATATACAATATGAATTATGCCAATTTATAGCCATTGATTACCGCGTATGTCAAATATCCAAAAATCTGAATTAGGCGTATTCACATTAATAGTTATCCCTATTTTAATATAGGTTTTTCTGGCCTAAGTCACATATCCTTTTTCTTCCAAGTCATTGATCGTCATATAAAACATGCCCCAAACCTAGCTCTTAAATTACAACATGAATTATGTCCTCAAAATCAGATCTTGAATTATAACATGCATTATGTCCCCAAATCACAAGTCATACGTTGTCATACATTAATTCTCCTTCTTCCAAATCATAAATCGTCATATATAGTATGCCTAGATCTAGATCTTGAATTTCAACTTATGTTGTGTTCTCAATTTAGTCATAAATCAGTTATGTCCAATTATGCATCATTCAATATTTTCCCCAAATTTAGCGTTCGCGTGTTAATCTCTTATGAGATTTGGCTCAGGCTCGTAGTAGCCTGGCTATAGAACAGAAGGAAGGAAGAGATACAGAATAGTTACAATAAGATAGATCTACACAGAA
The DNA here is from genome assembly GCA_030737875.1 of Allium sativum. Lineage (NCBI taxonomy): Eukaryota > Viridiplantae > Streptophyta > Magnoliopsida > Asparagales > Amaryllidaceae > Allium > Allium sativum. Next base: position 601,918,592 of record CM060926.1, on the reverse strand, counting down.
AAACAGATCTGATAAACAGGAATAAGATGGATCTACACAGAAAAACAGATCTGATAAACAATAATAAGATAGATCTCCAATTCAGATTTATACCCATGTCAAGATCATAATTAAATTTCATATCTGAAAATAACTGTACTCACAAATCGTGATTTAAGAAAGAGAAGAACGATTCTGGGATCTAATTTTCTAGAGTTGATTTAGCTTTCCGTTGATGTAGGCGTTGATTTGTTATCTTTATCTTCTCTTTTGAATTGATTGATTAGGGTGGAGGCTAGGTCACTTTAGGTTTTAGGAGCATGCAGGCACCATTCCATTTTGTTAATGAATTATGTTTTAGGTTTAGGGTCCTTATATAGTTGTAGAGAGTGTTTTAGGACCATTAGATTAACCCTGAACCATGAGAACAAATCAGATGCCACATCTGCCTTAGAGCGGATCAGCCCACGGGTTGATAGCCAAACACCCTGAATCAACCCCTAGTCCACCCAGCAAGGCTCAGATCGACCTCAAAAATGGGCCGGTTCGGTTATTCGCCCTCCCGATTCGCTGTTTTGAACTTTTTTGCATATTTATTTAATTTTTTATATATATATATATCTATATATATTTCTCTCATATGCATACAAACTTCCAGGCTTAATAACATCTTCATAAGGTATCCGTTTTGTGCAAACCAAATGTCTATATTGACCCAAAATTTTGAAATGAACATAATAGCGCAACCCATTTCACTTAATTCTTCTTATAAAAATTAAGTATACTTTAATTTGTGAATTTTAATGTTATAAAATTACGGGGTGTAACAAAAGAGATAAGTATTGTTTATCATTTCAATGTAACAAAACAATGAGATTGTCGAGATAGGATTTTAAATCTATGAAATGATTTTAATGAATGGTTTTAAATAAAAAGGGTCTGTGTTGCCAATATACTTATCTGCACTATTTGATTTGATAGTTAAACAACTAACTATCAAATAAATAATACCCTATTGGACTTTTTATGTTTCTGTTCGGAGAGAATGAGATGGGAACTAGGCGCAAAACGACTTCGAACCGACTTGACGTTCGAAACTAATTTGTAGGGATGCTTATGCGATTTAAAGATCTGATGACCGTGGATCTTCATAGAATGGAAGAACCACTTATAATCTCTGATTAGCTCCCAAAGATAGACTTCGATTCTGTCATGATTGAAAATCAATGGATTACAAGGGCTACTTGCTACCGATCCTTGGGGAAATTCCAATATGCGATGCAGTAGTAGAGTGCCTTCAATTCATCCTGTTCCTGGATAATCTGTATGGATTAATCTCAAACAGAGTATTTCCTGAGAAACACGTACGTTGTTTTTACAAATATACCAAATTTGGTAGTGGAGAAGGAAACTTCTTTTAGCTTAACACCCAAAGTATGTCTGTGGATTTCAATTAGTGATTTGATGGATCTAGCAATGTGGCACTCAAAATTATCGTGATGTTCTCCGAAAGGTAATCGTGACCTCAAGCCTTATCAACCGGGAAATGACAAAAATCTAGAAGGCAACATGACTATGTGGGTCATTCTCATTAGGATGTGTTGTCAACATCTACAGAAAATTCATTTGTTTCTTATGTCGCTTCTGTATCTCACGGAAAATGGTGGTTGGCCAACCGTGGGTGACAATATACTCGGTACACTCAAGTTGAATGAGTGGCCAGTCTTGTGTGGCCAGGTTGTAAGATGTTCTTGACCAACCCTAGTGTTTTCTCTTTAGAGAACACATATCGGGAGGTGGTCCCATACTTTTTCATGTTAGAAATCCAAACTCCAATATGAGCCATACGTTTTTAGATGTATACCAACTATGTTCGAAAGTGAGATGCAATATTTCCGGTGATATTCTTATTTACTTGTAGGTTGATAGACGTTATTATAATATCACTAGATTTCGATATAAAATTTGATTTGGGTATCGTATGGTAAAAACACGTGTCGTGTTTATGTGTGGTCGTGTCTTATGAGAGTTCCATTTTGTCGAAGGATTTTTTAAGGTTAAGCAAGTTGTTTGTAATATGAATCGATCACTGAAAGTATTCTTGACTGATCCGGGTTGATTTTGCTTTGCTTCAAATATGCTCGGGTCAGACCGAGCATATTTTCCAGGTTATGTTTCGCTTGGAGCTTCAGGAGAGAAGCTGGAGTCGAGACGTATATCCGTATTTTGTGGTAATAAATTATTTCCGTTGTCTGAGTTGTATTGATCTAGTGTGTACTCTAATGTTGTACAATCATATGCACGCAATTTCTTTTGAGTAAACGATTTTAATATGTTGTATTTTGTCCATTCCGCTACGAGGTTCTATGATACTTTGATTCTATAGTATTAGTCTTCTTCTTTTATTCTAATATTTCTTTCTTTTTCTCGCCCTCTAATTTCTTTATTTTAACTATTCTGTGTTTTCAATACTCAGGTTTTGGCAAGTAATACAGGAGTATGTATTATTGTCGAAATTCAAGCGTCGAATTCTGTCGGGTCATTACATCTTGCTTATTGATTTAGTTTCATCACTTTTATGTTTATGTTAAAATTGTTAGAACATCAACTTTCAGGTTTTAATAACAACTATGTAATCACATATTAACAAGGTAACTAACAAAATGCAGGTAAAAATGACTCAAAAAATTGAGTTTGAATTGTTTAACTATCCCACCAAGTAAAAAAACTCGAAGAACGCTCATGAAATTACTGTAACAAAAGTTCGTTCGAGCATATTTTGTATTAGATATCAAGTACGATCTCCAATGAAAAGTACATACACATGCACAATTCACTTAAATATCAAAATAAATATATCAATGATTTTATATAGAGTCGGATATCCGACTAATTAGATCAAATGTCTAATACATGGTGCACACATAAACATATACATGTATCAGCCATCTGAATCTTGGATCAGCAGTCTAACTTAAATATCAGGTAATATTCTGAACTAAATCATACATCTGACTCGACTCTAAAAAAAATCACTAATTTAAGTCAAACGTTTGACTTAATGAACCGGATGTCTAACTCAATGCGTAACTGACAAATATGAATAGACAACTTTTTTTCTCCTCCTCCGCATCGCTTCATTAATGGTTCCAACCACCGGTTAAATAGAACAATTTCAGGAACTGTAACCGTTGATAAAAACTTCTGATTATCTATAAATTCACGTTACTTTCATCATCATATTTTCTATTAACCATATTGTTGCTCTACATAATCATACACTTTCTAAAAGCATTCAAAGCTCTCTATTGCTCTTGCATTCATATTTATTTGCTATCACAAGCAAATCTTCTCATTATAATTCTACATTCTCTCACATAATAAACATAAAAGAGATTATAGAAAGAGTTGTATTTCAAGTAAAAATTCATGTTTATCGATCATAACTTTGCCAAGAAAGAAAGATTGCATAAGCATATTTCTCTAAGCAAAGTGAGTGGTTTTGTTGGTTAGTGAAAGACCGAAGGAAAACTTCGGGGCTAAAGAAATAGGATGGGAAGTTCGAACAATACAAAAACTCAATTGGAATTGTTTTTATCTCTTTGCTCTTATTCTACACTTTGTTATCTACATATTTACTATCTTATCAAGTTTTATATGTAAGTTATCCCAGTGTGCACAATTTATGTTAATATATATTAAATATTAGAAGCTAAGCCTCTTTAATTTAGAAGTAATGAGGCACTCATGAATCATATAAAATTAGCATAATGATTCATTTATGATATATTGTTCTATACTTAACAGAAAATTTGATGTTAATGTGAGATTGTTGTTTGCTTGTAAATCTGATACTTTGCTCAAAATAGATAGGCATAATAAAAAACACAAATTGCGTTCTCATTTACAGATGATTTTCATGATGAAATGAAAATTGAATGAAAATTTAATGTTTTACATTACTAGTTCAAAATTAATGAATATGACATGTAGAGAATAGGTTTCATTTTTGATTTCATGTCATTTGCATGAGAGTTTACAAGCATTTTAATGGATGCATTATATTTTGATGGTTTAAATTACCTTATTTAATAATATAGTTAAGTCATGTTGATAACAAATACATTCATTATGTTTGCAAATAATTAAATAGAGAGATCATAAAGTCATAAAATACATTCATTATATCATACTTTTATTCAATATTTTTTCTTTATTTTTTTTTTACTTTTTTGTTTTAAAAACAAATTCGAATACTTCAGTTTAATTTGATTGAACAATTTTTTAATTCTTGTTTTTCACATTGGATTGATCAAAATCTGCATACATACTACGGGTGTACATCAGTCGCTTGCAGTCGTTTTATTTTTAAAATTTTGGCGGTTTTGTAATCAATAGAAAGTCCGTTTCGAACAAACAAGAAGAACTAATTGAAATGTTCATCAGAGATTGGTTCGATTTAGTTATCTAGTGGTCAGTGATAGGTTTTTAATCGATTTATGACTTTATTTTCAATCTATGTTATTATAATGTTTCAATATTTGTTGTCTTGCTTTCTGTTCTAACTAGAATTTTCTACTCTGAACAACTTAACAAACATTATTTAATTCGAAGTTACATATAATTTATCGAAGGTAAATAACTTAATTAACTTGCTTAACTAGAGTTGGAAAGTAAATGGAAATATTAAAGGTAATTAACTTATTTAACTAACTCAAATATCATTTAAATTGTCTAGCATAGCTAACACGGATGTCATATGCAACATGCCAATCGAAATTAGTACAGTACTCCCATAAATATCAAGAACCAAATGTAGATCATGTTGGTTGAAGTAGGTCTTCCTCCTCCACTGTATTTATAATGTTTATATATCTTTAGAAATATCTAATTAACATGAGATAAGTACTCTGAGTCTACAGGATTCCTCAAATTGATCGATAATCAAGGTAATTATTAAATTCTTTGTTTATAGCAATCTAAAAATCTTGATTCAACTCTTCATCCATACGTCCACGTACCAGATAATCTTGTAGATTCCAAATTTCATTCACCATTGGATATATTGTGAACTTCCAATATAAACATTTCATTTAAACATAATCTACAACCTACCAATCAAATGTCATTTGAACAACTATATGACAAACATCTGCGAACTTGTAAAGAGACATGCACAATCTCCACAACTTTTTTTTTGAACTAACAAGCAATTTTTTTCTACAAACAACTATATTTGCAGCTTTGATATTATAGATCAATTTTCTTATAGTCATTGACATCTGCTAATGTTTTGCAACTATCAAATGAGATCTAAACAAATACTAATATGAGAATTGAAATACAAATACTTAGAAACATATCGAATGAGATCCAAATATAAACATTGATACGAGATTCAAATACTAACAGTAACATGAGGTATGAGACAAACACTGATATGAGATATGAAACACAAACACTCAAAACAGTTATCAAATAATATCCAAATAAAAATACTTATATGATATCCAAGAACCAACACTAATACGAGATAGAAATACAAGCATCGATATGAGATTACAATACAAACACTAATTTGAGATACATGTATGATGGTAAGTGAACAAATATGGAAAAGTACATGTAAAACATAATATCAACTCAACGAGATCCAAATACAAATGCTTGTATGCAAAGAAGGCATAGTTTAAAACTCATTAAATTCATCATCACCACCAAGACCATATACATCATCAACTCTAGGTCTAGTATGATATTCACTACTAAACAAACACTATATACTAACGAACGGGAGCAACGACAGCAACTACAGCTTATCAACGATTACCAATGGCTATCTGTTGAAAGCCATTGATTATGGTCCATTTTCAATCGTTGTAAGTTGTTGCTAATTCGCGAACAAACAGCCATAGCCTGCTTCTTCTTTCTCATTTCATTTCTCTCCTTCAATTGCTCCCAAATCTCCTCCTACCCAAATTCCTCCACCTGTTGCCTTCACCCCTCCATTAGCTTCTCCAACACTTGATAATCTCCCTCTCTTCCTCCCCAGCGTATTAATCTCCTCTAGAAAAGGTATAAACTCCAAACCCATATTTAATTACATTTGTTAATTTAGGGTTAGTTATTTAATTTACATGTTTAGTATTGCCTTATTGTATGTGTAGTGTAGTTTATTAAAGCCTAATTATTGTTATTAACCTAAGTTTGCAAGTTTATAGTTTGTGTGATAATAGAGTAGCATGAATATAAATTGAATATTTTAGTGCTTTTAGGCTTGTTTGGCTATGTTTAGTGTCTATGAGGATAATTTAGTTCATGTATTTTAGAAAGTTACAAAAATGATATTTAATTTTATATAACGTATGGCTAGTTGATTAAACTTAAAACACATGTTTATGATAAACTCGTACATGTACAGTTAAATTGGAATAAGTCATTCAAGGCTTATCTAGTTTAAATTTGTTGCATCAAGCAGACGATCAGATATAAGAGTGACCATCGTATAAGTTGATTTTTAATATACATATCCTTATTATTAAATTATTGGAAACTGTAGAAGAGGAAAATTTTCATGATTTTTATTTTAGGAAAATTTACATTATTTCGCATAAGTTGAAAGCCAGTTTATTTAATAAGTATAAAATATGTAATATACTATATTTATAAAACCCTTAAAGTGTTTTTCAGCCCTATCTAATAAGTACAACATTTGATCATTATGTGGGTATTTGTTTTTTAACAGAACGGACACTTATATTCATCGTATACAATATGTATTGGATTTTTATTCTGTATTGGACAAATTACGAACACAATATTGTAACTAAATCTTGTAAAGCATTTCTTTTAATGGTTCACAAAATTTTGACAGCACTTCCTTTATGTTCCTTGTGTACACACAATTGTGTATTGTTCAAGGAACTAAAGCGATGTGCTGCCGAATTTATTTTAATCGTTTAAATTGAAAAGATTAGGCGATTTAATTACATTATTTTATTTGTCATGGAAGATAAGGATGCCCCATCAGCAAAATGTCAATGATCAATTGATATAACATTCACATATAAAATTGTTTTAATAAATTTTCAATGCAATTTTAATTATCATACTATTTAATTAATACGTAGAGCAAATGGAAAATTATTTTACTGGTTAGATTTGGATGTATCAACAACGAAGGAAAATTGGACGCTCAATAAGTGAACATTTTAATAATGGTGTTCACGTATTTTTTGATTTCGCTTTACGTAATAACGGAAACGAAGAAGAAATTCATTGTCCATATCGTAAATCCAAATTGTTAAAGAATTTAATACCGTGGTTAGATTTCATTTATGTTCGTCGATTTCAATCAAAACATATTTTATAAATCGTTTATAAAATCATTTCAAAACGATTTCAACTTCATTTTCAATTTTGATCATTATAATATTAAAATGATAATATTTTCAAAATGTCAGATTTGGAATTCCATTTCTTTTACATATTCATTATCAAATGAGTAAAATCGATCGACAAACCCATTCGGGTTAAAATGGCGTTACTATACTTAACCCAACTTCATATATTTTTATATATTTTCATGTCCATCCAAAATCGGACATCAAAATCATATTTTGATTATTCACTGAATATTATTTTAAAATATTCATTATTTTAAAATATTCATTATTTCTGAATCGGAATGCGACTCAATCAATTACCATATAATTTCAGCTATATAGATTTCATACATCACATGTATTCAACAATAATGATAAATAATCATTATACATTTAAACATCATCCATGGTGCAATTTACAACTGTATAAGCGTTAAAAAAATGCTCAATATAGTCTGTCAACCAATCGATTGACATACAACTAAATATTGGGATTAGTGTATGTCAAATATCATCCCAATACCCATGACGGGTTTTCAAACAACAACAGTCTATTTAAAACAATCACTGGTTAATAAATTTAACCAGTTCTAATTCAACTTGAATTATTTTTCTAATTAACTAATTTTCACTGTTTAAATTATAAATGGATATTTATAATTTAATTTAAACTACCACATTAATATTAACATTATTTTCAATGTGTCAAACATTTCAGCATCACAATCTAAACACAATACAGTCAATTAAATCATCTACGGTTTGTGGACGAGGGAGGTGAGCTAACACGCACCATATACAATTTATAATGATTAATACTGATAAAAATCTGCACCGAAAATTCTATATATTTTAATACATGAATACAATAAGATGATAAAATAATTTTGAGTGAGAAGGAGTTCTCACATTAGTTTCCCCTCCATCAATCTTTAAATGATGATTTTATTCTGTTTGAATTTAAAATTTCCTCAAATTATGATTTGCTCCAAATTTGTTACAATTAGTTCCATGTTGTAGTACACGATTTTATGGTTCCAACAGTGTTTGGTTTGCTAAATTCCGACATCGTATGACCTAGATATTTGTTTTACAAGATTTACTTACATTAAAATTAATATATGTATATATATATATATATATATATATTAGTTAATTATAATCAACACCAATCATCATTACGGGTAATACCCTTTCTTCCCCGTTCAAGTTACAGGCCCTCAAAAAAGAAAACCCATCATTGAAACTAAAACCTCTCTACCGCAGGTCGTACACCCCTAACCCACGATAGCCGGCTACCACTCTCCCCAGCGTCGCGCCGCCTTCCTATCCCCTAACTCCTCGACACTCGGCGCACCATAATCCCTAAAAACGCGCTTCAAACGGGAGTCCTTTGTGGCATAATTTCCCACAAATTACGAACTTAAACATGATCATGACCGTTAAACTTAGAGAACTCATCTTGCTCTTTAATTTTTCCTTTAGAAGTTTAGTTTGATTTTTCTTGGATTGGTGGGAAATTGGAGAAGAAGTGTAACAACCTGGATTTTCAAAACCAATTTAAAATTTTTATTTTAGCTATTTTAATGGATTTTGAATATTTAAAATAATTCATTTTAAATAATAATGACTAAAAATTTATTTAAATCGAAGTTAGAATGTATACATTTATTTTAATAATAAAACGAGCCAGAAATGGTGCGGTAGTTTGAAAATTCGATTTTAAATTTCAAATGAATGTATATAATTCAATATAAATGAGAATTGGATGAAACAAGAAATATTTGAATCTGATTAACTATATCTTTCTAACAAATGTGAAAATTTCTGATTTCATAATAGGAATTGAAAGTTATGCCCAGTTTAAAATTTAAAATAGTCGCTATGGAATTTATATATATTTTACATAATATATAGCCCTTAAAAATAGCCATTATGCAAACGACCTCCATTTTCGATGAAACTACTTTTGCTGGATCTGGAATGTCAAATTATTGCTAGATTCCAATTTCCAAAAAATTTGGAATTAATATGTGAGCGTGGTAAATTTAAACGCGTTTGGCAATTTCAGTTTAAATTTAATCGACTGGAAAATGGCCGTTTTTCAAACGACCTCCAAATTCGATAAAATTAGTTTTTTAGGACCATATCATCAAAACATATCTAGATTTGTTTTTTTTGGAATTTTTGGAGTCAGTATGTGTCCCCGGTAAATTAAAATGTGCATTCAAATTTAATATATACTGATTTATATTTTAATTTAAAGAAAAACTGAGTGAAACTGTCAAATTGGCTTATGGAACTTATGCCATTATGTCCGGAATGGGGGTAATTAGCTAGGGGTGACAGTCGTTGGGTTCGATTCGGAGTTCGAAAGAAAAATTAACTTTTTGGGAAAATAATATAAATATATAATTATATAACTTCTTCCCCCTCTTCTTTATGGTCAACTCTCGTTTTTAGAAAAAAAACTGACGGACGACGAAGCACCCCATCGCGATCCGTGCTGCCGTGTCCACTAGGCCGTAGTGTAGCTCCCCTCCGACCCTCCTCCTTCCTCCAGCCGCCTTCCCCCCTCTCTACTCCCCCAAACCTGAATCCTAAGACCTCAATCCCCCTTAAACTGTTGCCCCAAAAACCAACGCCCCACCACCAACCGCCAGTGCCTCCTCTACCGCCTGCACACACCCCAACGCCGCCCCTCCGACCACCATCCCCGCCGTGGGCCTCTCCACCTGTGATGATCCCAAACTTCCGTAGTACGAAAGCAAGGATAATCATTGGAATATAACATAATTACAACAATAGAAGATCTAAGATAACATCATCACACATAAATCATTGCTGTGGAAATAGAAATGTCCTAAAACATCATAACAACTGAACATCAGAGTGCGTAGTTACAGGATACAACTTAGCAAATAGAAAGTCTCAGCAAATAGAAATAAGTCTCAAAACACCATCAAGTACATCATAAACAAAGGATGTCTAAATATCTCAAAGCATAAATAAATGATAAAAATGATATTCATCTTCAATCCAATAGCATGCTCCAATCCAGCACATTTCTCAAATATAACCTGAACCTCTCACTTGGCTGCCCGTGTGGAAAAGAGGGCACCCGAGTTTGCAAAGTGAAACAAACTACGAGTCAATCATGGGACTGGTATGAGAAATCTTTCCCACTTGTCTAACAATATGGAAAATCACAGGACCACGCCGCTAATGCGGAACGGGTTTACTCCATTGGATTGCCAATGCATAATTTACATAAATTTTTATTCAAAACAACGCAATGCTTTTTAGAAAAATGAAATCATTATAAGACTCATGTCCCATCACATAATGCAATGCAAACTGGAGGATAGAGTTTTACCTTATAATGGTTAAACATGCTTGATACATGGAAAATAATATTTTACTATTATTATTAGCGTCTAATCAGTTTTAAAATACTTCAAAGTAAATGTATCAATCCTAGACAGCATAGTACCCCATCCTACTATGTCTCCATATATAGGTTTACAATCAAAACCGTAATGTCGTATTGGAAATTGGCTTTCCATCATGAGTCAAGGCTAGTGATGATCTCCTTACCGATTCGAGACACTCTAGCAATGTCTCAGGATCCCCCGCAGTAACCCTTGGATCCTGCAAGGCCGGTCCACAAATATACCTTAGTGAATTGGCAATTCCTGAAGAGACGTTTCCCGGTCCTATTGAACCTTTAAAATGGTCACTATCGACCGATAAATCCGAGCTACCTCATAATCCATCATTCACATAAGTAAAATGTCAGGGCTTGGAAAATGCTGACACCACTCCTAGCTAGAAAGAAACGTGTGCACTCCCTGCGTTCCCTTTTCCCGTTTCTGACTCTTATCGGGGTTTGAGGCTCGCGATGTAACGTTATACACAAAGCTATGTCGAAATAGGCTAAGCTTTGATCATCAACCACAAGGCTCTTATTTTCAACAAAAGCTTTGATCAATTGCATCTTGGCATGTCACATTGACAATTCACGCCATGTAATCGATAACTACCAATATATAACCTCTGAGATCGTGCGTCTCAGAGAAGGGCGCTAAGCAACAGAATTAATTCTCCGCTACCAATATATACATTAAATAGAAATCAATTTAATTTTCATATAATGAAATCCAACGTCAGACACACATCCATTTACAAGTCCGTTCTGGGTCTGAACGAAACCGAAGACACCTTATTCCTCGTCCCGTATGCCCAATACGGAAGAGAGGTTCTCGCATATCCGGACAATCAACAAGTACATCCGAATAACTACCACTGTAACCCTTTCAAGGCAGCAACTTCTATCAAAGGCATCAGTAGTCGTCCATTCAATGTGAAGATCGCCGGTCTTCAATCACCGTCTTCAATATCTTCGATTTAAATCAACGTATAATTACTTGAAATGAGTTTGAACTCAGTCTTTTCAAATAATTCCTCGAATAATTATAATTTAAATCATTTCAAATCATTAATATTAATTTATAACGATTTATTGCTATTTTTATTTATATAAAAATAATCTAATTTAATTTAATGACGCTTCGGGTCAAGAGGCGGCCCTGGCACTATTTTTATCAAAATTGGATTTTATTTTAATTATAAAAGGAATTATAAATGGCGCGGTAGTTCGAAAATTCGATTTCAAATTTCAAATGAATGTACAAGATTCAAAATAAACTGGATTTTAGGGAAACAAAATGTATTTGAATCTATTTGAGAATATCTTTCCAACGAATCTGAAAAATTGAAATTTCATAACTGGAATTAAAAATTATGTCCAATTGAAAATTCAGAAAAGTCGCTATGGGATTCTGGCCCTTAAAAATAGAAATTTTGCAAATGACCTCGGTTTTCGATGAAACCAATTTTTTGGATCTGTGATGTCAAGTTATTGCTAGGTTTCAAAATTCGTAATTTTCTGATCCAGTATGTGAGCATGGCAAGGGTAAACGTGTTTGACCAGTTTTAGTTGATTTTAATCGACTGGAAAATGGCCATTTTTCTAACGGTCTCAGAATTTGACGAAATTAGTTTTGTTAGGACCGTATCGTCAATACGAAGCTAGAAAATATTTTTTTGGAATTTTTAGAGTCCGTATGTGGCCCAGGTAAATTGAAATGCGCGTTCAAATTCAATATATAGATTTATATTTTTATATTGACGAAAACTGATCGAAATGATCAAATCAGCTGATGAAACATATCCCATTGTGTTCGGAATGGGAGTAATTAGCTAGGGGCGACAGTCGTTTGGGTTGAATCTGAGTTTCAAGTAAAAAGTTACTTTTTGAAATTAAAAATAAATAAATACATATATCTCTCTGACCCTCTCTCTCCTCATTCTTCAGATCGAACGAATTAAAAAAAAGAGCAAACGATTATGCCCACCTCACGGCATGCATCGCCGCAACAGGGCCTACCTCCACCGATCCTCGCCCCCTCCTTGCTGATGTGACGCCCCTTCTTCTTCCCCCCTTCGCTCCTCTCTCCCCCTCTTCTAACAAGACCCGTACCCCCCTCTGCCACCAACGACGCGCCCAACCCCACCATCCACCGCGATCCGCAGCCCCCGATGCTCCAGCCCTCCCCAGCCATGTCAGCGCGACGGTGAACACCACCCCGGCCTTCGATTTCTACTGTAAGCCCTCTTATACTTATTTATTTTTATTTATTTCATGCTTTCAGTTTTAAATAAGGGTTCTAAATCAGGTTTTATATACATATAATAGTAAGGAGATTTTTTATATGATAAAATTATTATTTTTAAATAAGTAAAACTTATATTTTTAATATATGAAAAGCTTATATTTTTATTCATGTGAAATGATGTTAAAGATGCGATTTTTATCTACATGAAAAGCAAATAGATATGATTTTTATTATATGTAAGATTAAAGATATGATTTTTATGAGATAGAGAATATAAAAATACGATTTTTATACTATATAGATAGTAAAAATTCGATCTTTATATAAGAAGTAGAAATATAAAAATATAATTTTTATATAGAAAGAAGCGTTGTAAATGTATATGAAGTAGAAATAAAAATATGATTTTTATTTATTGAAATGAATTCATAAAAATATAATTTTTATAGATGAACAGCGTGAAAAGGACTGTATTGGAATTTCAAACAAATCCAAATGGTTCAAAAGTTCAGAAGTAATGCACGGCGGAGTGGAACCCTCTGTGAGAACTCCTCACTTTTATTTTGATTTCTAGTTGAAATATATACTAGAATGCGGACGGTGCTTAGTAGCACCTGACACCCGTCGTCCACAGACCAAGGATGACTTGTTTGTTTGATTTCTATGTAGTGAAATTTGATAGTGCCATGTGTTGAAATAAAATATATATTCATGTGTTCAAATAAAATATATATTCATGTGTTGAAATACAATATATATTCATGTGTTGAAATAAAATATATATTCATGTGTTGAAGTAAAACAAATATTCATTTACAATTCGAACGATTTGTTTATATACACCGATATAACTGATATTGATTTGAACGATAAATTTTACACATCGCCCAACTGCACAAATAAATATCTGTGTTTGTTGATTTGAAACCCCACACGGGTATTGGGATGATATTTGACGTACACTAATCCCGATTATTTAGCTGTATGTCAATCGATGGGTTGACAGACTGTGTAAGCGTTAATTATTTATATTTAATGCTAATGCAGTTGTGTTGTGCACTCTGGATGATGGTTGATTATTTATCATTGCTATTATATACATGTGTTGTATAGAATCCATATAAATAACATTATATGGTAATTGATTGGGCCTCATTCCAATTTGGAAAATAAGGAATATTATAAAAATAAATTCATGTGTTGAATAGAAATAAATTCATGTGTTGAATAGAAATAAATTCATCTGTTGAATAGAAATAAATTTGTGTGTTGAATAGAAATAAATATTTATGTGTTGAATAGAATAAATATTCATGTGTCGAATAGAATAAACATTCATGTGTTGAATAAAAGCCGTGTTGACTAGATTGACACCATTTTGACGTGAATGATATTTATATCGATTTTATTCATTTTTATAATGAATATAGAAAAGAAAGTGATTTCAAAATATAACGTTTTCAAAATATTATCATTTGTATATCGATGATGTGGAATATTCAATTTTGATTCGAAATTGAATATGAAGTTGAAATCGTTTTGAAAACGAATTTAAAACGATTTATAAAATACGTTTTAAAAGGAAATCGATGAAATATATATAATGTATATATTATATACATAGAATGGCCTGAATATAACGCATCGCGACGCGACAGTTAGAGAATTTCGACCATTGACTTCAAATGGATATTACGGGAGATCCGACCATCGGATTCTCCTAAAATCGAAACCGTTGAGTTTGTATCGAAAAGAGCATTCTAATGAATACAAGAAATTAGAAATCTAACGGTTGATTTGGAATTATGTCCAAATCAAATTTGAAAAAGGTCGCTGTAAGTGCAATTCGATGGACGTTGATGGAAATCGACTGTACGGGCCTTGATAAAATTATTAAAAATAGTAATAATTTGTGTAAAATCATAAGAAATGATTTGGAAAGAATTGGGATGAAAATTTCCATATTTGAAAAGATAAAAAAAGATTTTTATCGAAATGAACTAGTTTTGAACTAGAACAATAATCCATTTATTTGTGAAGTAAATAAAGTGGATTTGAAATGGTTTTGAAAATAACCAGAATTTCCAATAATTGAATTGGAATGGATCTGAATCGAAATTATCTTTGGAATATTTCAATGTTGGATTTCGTGATTATACAGATATTGTTATGAAAATTTGAAAGATATATTTATATCGTTATTTCCAATATGATATTTGTTGGTTGTAGAATTTAATATTGAATATAAGCCGATATATTTTCTATTCAGAGCCTTGTATTTAATATCAAATGGGATTTGGGTTTGTCATGAATGGTGTCTTCATTAACACTACTCTTAAACCCAGTTGAGAAAAAGATCAAATCTTTTTATTTAGATTTAATGAAGTGTACCAATTAAATGGGATTTAATTGGAATTGAATTTGAATTGATTTTGGGTTTACCGTAACCGTGTTTTAAATGACATTGGTTCTTTAACCCATTTAAAGACAGGATATTGATTTTTGGGTAGATTAAAACTAAGTGCAGTTTTAATGAATCTTTAATTAGATTGAAGTGATCGAGATGGAGTATCACCAGTTTTGCTCCAAGCGATAGTTAAATCTTTAATTAGATTTGAACGTGAAATGGTAATTAAATTTACTAATAACACCGTGGTATTAGATATGATGTATGACCAGTTTTACTTCATGGGATAAATAGGTTGGGATTGGGAAATAAATGATTACTTCGGTGTGGTTCACTAATCCCGACTAGTTTGAATTGATATTCAAAAGAAGATTAAAGAATAAATTTAAAGAATTTATTTTTGATAAAATTAAAGGGAACCTTTCCCAAAGTGTAAGAATATTTGAATAAAAGAATATTCTGAATTGGAATGAGGCGTATGTTGTGTTTGTGTAACACTTGTTTATTATAAACATGAGTTATTCAGAAAGACCGGGTTTATCCCATTCTGAATAACTGATTCGACGTGGTGTCGAGGATGAGGACAGTGGTCGAAGACCGAAGGTCTTCACTTCGTTTGGGTGATTACTGATGATCTTGATTGGGCTGTACACCCAAGAGGAGGGAATCAGTTGGTGATCGTCCAACCGTACTTGGAGATCGATGGATATGCGAGGTACAAAGTACCTCCAGTTTCGTTCAGACCCAGAACGAACTTGTAAATGGACTATGTGTCTGACATTGGATTTTATTCTGTGTGATTTATTTCTATTAAATAAATATCTGTTTGGCGGCGGAGAATTTATTCTCTTGCTTAACGCCCTTCTCTGAGACGTACGACCTTAGAGGTTATATATTGATGGATATACATCGCATGGTGTGAATTGCCTGTGTGGCATGCTTAAGTGGCACATGATCAAGTCTTTTCGTTGAAAAGCAAAGTCTTGCGGTTGATGATCAAAGCACCGTCTGTGTGGCATAGCTTTGTGTAGCATTAATTCGCGAGCCTCACACCCCAATTGTGAACTAGAAACGGGAGAGGACTTCAGGGAGGGCATGCGTTTCCTTCTAGCTATGGTGGTGTCAGTGACCTACTCGCCCTGACATTTATATAATTTTCACCTGTGTGGTTGTTGCTATTGCGAGGCGCCTCGGATATATCGGTGACTATGTGGAGCCGATGGAGTCATTTGGCTCATTTACGCCCCAAAGGGTGGGGAAACGCAGTGTTCAGGCATTTTAATCCACATCGGTGGACCGGCCCTGACGATCCAAAGGCTTGACTGAGTACTTTCCTGAGACATGGGCTAGATTGTCTCGAATTCGTTGAGGACTATCTTTTGCCTTGGTTCATGGATGGAAATCCAGCTTCCAATACGTGACTTTGCGGTTTTAGTTGTAAACCTATATATGGCGACATAGTGGTATGGGGCACTTATGCCGTCTATGATTGATACTTATGATTGAAATTATTTTTGACACTATACACTTATAGTAATAATAAAACATGAAATTTACCGTATTAAGCATTCTTTGGCTATTATAAGGTAAAAACCCTATCCTCCGGCTTGCGTTGCATTGTGTGATGTGACCTGGGTCTTATAATAGCTTCATTGTTCTTTATTTAGCATTGCGCTGTTGTTTCATGCATTGGTATTCTTGGGAGGAAACCCGTTCAGTGTTATACGGCGTGGTCCCTTGATTTACCTAACTTTGAAATAAAGATTAATAACTGTTTTAGTTCTCACACCAGTCACATGATTGACCTGGAGTTTATTGTTTTAACCTAAACTTTGGGTGCCCCTATTTTGACACGGGCAGCTAGTAGTTTTGGTTTTGCAGATTTATATTCACAGGATCCTGATTTACAGCTGAAGCAGTATTCGGAAAGCTCTTTATCCGTGTATCTATTTTCAGTTGTGCTTTGCATTGTTTTTCCACTATGATGTATTTAAATGTAATTTAAATCTCTGATATTTTCTGTGTTATATTTATTCATACTCTGTATATTCTTGTATTCTGATGGAATTGTTGTAATAAACATTGAAATGCTCTTCTATTTGCGTTCCAATGTGTCCTGTTCTCAAAACAATCAGGGGTTTCGAGCGGTCTTGGTCGGTTTAGCGATCGAGTCAGATCGAGTGAAATTCCTTGTTGTTTACATTTGGTATCAGAGCTTTGGATTACAGAGCTCGGAGAACAAGACATGTTAGAACAAAACAAAAGAATTCATCAGAGATTGGATTAGTAATATCCAATGGGAATGACTCGTTAGAGATGGGATCAGTAGTATCCTAGAACGAGTGTAAAAAGTATATTTTTTAAATGAAAACAATTTTATTTTGAAAATTTAAATCAATTATTCGTATTTAATTATTTATTTTATATTGAATTTGGACAATGCAATATATAAAGATTTTGCGTATACGTATGATCCGCGTGTATTTGAAGTTTTAATATACTGGATAGATATAGAATCACACTCTAGTCGCCCAGGGATGGTACTGATAATTGTCATGACATCACCAGTATTTATGTTCGAGCTCCGATTGTGTGATATTTATATATTTCCATTAGACTGGTGTGAGAACCAAAATTAGATAGGGCTTATTGTTGTGATTTGGCATCAAAAATCCGATTTTTGGACTATATATCAAAGTTATGAATTTGAAGAGATAATCAACTAATTGATTGCTGGTTGTTGAAATGACCCGAAATCCGTACCCTTTGAGTTGACTAATCATACCACACGTCCAACCCAAATTGCACAGAAATACGAATCATTATTAGAAAGAAGTTAGAGGGTGAGAAATAGAAAGAAAGAAATATTAGAATAGAAGAAAACGAAGATCACAAACTCACAGCGGAACGAATAAAATATATTGAATAACATAAATTTTGAAATACAAAGCAGTAACTGTATATATACATACCATCATCAGAGCACAGCAGTTATCTCTGGAACAGTTATAACCACCTGTTTCCAGATACAACATAGTACACAGCGGAAATATGATAGTCTATAACTACTGGTGAAGCCTTCCAACTCCAATCTTCTCCAGGTGAATCTGTAAAATCCTGACTACTTGACTGCCCGTACAAATTTGGGCACCCAAGAGTTTAGGGAAAACAACAAAATAAACTTTGGGTCAGTCATGGGACTGGTGTGAGTAAACTCCAACCATTTGTTTAAATTTCAAAATCCTTTCGAAGGAAAAGATAATCGTAAGACCAATCCACACATAAACACGGATGGTTTTTACCTTACGATAACCCAAAAATATATTGATATCAAATCCAGTGATATTATAATAATGTCTAAATCAAATAAATAGAGTCTAGCGGAACGCTTGCATCTCACGCTCCATATATAATATTAAATCAAAAACCGCAGGGCTCTTATTGGAGATTGTATTCCAACTTGACAAGGTATGGGACCACCTTCCGAACGTGTATCTCTAGAGGCAAATACACTGGGTTCAACAAGAACATCTTGCAACCCGGCCCATACATGACCGACCACTCATTTCGCTTGAGTGTATCGAATGTATATCACCAACGGTTGGGATCAGCAACCGTCTCCCGATAAGGGACACATCGATAGATTTAAGAACAAAAGGAATTTCTCTAGATAGGTGATCATACATCCTAATGGGTGCGACCCACATAGCCATGCTGCCTGCCCGATTTTTTGTCCTTTCCTGGTTGATGAGGCTTGAGGTCATAACGTATCTTTTGACAGATCCCACCTCCATTACTTTGAATGCCACATCGTCATACCCGCCAAATCACAAATTGATTTCACCAAAAATACCACGGGTATACAGCTAAGAGAAACGAATTCCTCCGCCACCAAACGTAAGTACGTTTGAAGAGATCAACTTACGTAATTTATTGAATATACTCTGTCAGACACTCGTCCATTTACGTTTGTCCTGGGACTGGACAAACCGAAGGCACTATTCTGTAAACAGGATAGCCCTTGCACAACTCCGTCTTCAATATATTCAGCATACTTGATTCGCAACGCTTATGCCAATACGGAGTGGTTCTCTGGATAATAATCCAACCGGTCTCTCCATATTAACAACGTTAAAATGGTCAAAACTTTGATAGTCGGTGAGTTAACTATCAAATGAAAACATGTCTGTGTGCAAACAACGATATTATTTCCAGATGGAAATTCTATCGGTCAATCATTATTTCATTCATTCGTTCATTTCCCTATTCCTGTTGTTTAATGTTTCTTATTCACTATATTTAGAAAGTATATATCATTATCATTGGAAAACATTTCCATCTCTTGTTTCTATATCCAGAAAACAATTCTGCTTCTCATTTGGAAAACATTTCCAAATCTCCTTCATTGGGATTAAACAGATGCTTGAATAAACATCACTATGCCAAATCTCCTTCATTTGTTTCCACTTAATCACTTTTTACCATCGAATCTTAACCATTTCTTAGTTAAAAACGAAGTCAATCAAGTTGGGGTATAATTACCTCTCAGACCTTAACTGAACAACATTTCTAACTTCGAAATAGACAAGGTTCATCTTTCCAATCTTTTAACACGCTTCCTTACGTTGCTCTCGGATTCGATTATGAATCCACTTCCTTTTCAGGAATCACTTGATTATAACAATGGTGTTATAATTCCCTGCATCCGAAATATAATAACTTTAATATGACTTTTATTTTCTAACTTGAATATCGGAAAACATTTCCAATATATAATTCCTTTATTGAGAAAACATCTTTTATTCCAGTTAGAAAACATTTCTAAATCCTTTGAATTTACTGATGTTATAAACGTCGTTATTATGACTTAAATCATAAATCATTCGTTAATTAACGATACCACTAACCAACCCTTGCTATCATTCACTTTGAAATATTCAGAGCTCACAACTTTAAACCCAACATTGCTTTCAACATCAGCGTTAAAACCGCTATCTAGCATTATAAAACACTTATCATAACCATAGCATTAAGATTGCTATTAAAACAGTTATTATAACGGCAGCGTTAGAATTGCTATTTAGATTTACCCAGACATTTATTATAACAGCAGCGTCTAAAATTGCTGTATATATATTAACAACATTTATTATGACAACAGCGCTAAAACCGCTGTTTAGTTTTATAAAAGCATTTCTTATAACAACAGCGTTATGCTTGCTGTTTTGAATAAAATACCGTGTGCGACGCACACGCTTCCATTGTTCATTTATAAACTCTGTTTATTTTAACAATTCAAGTTCTCCTTTAACATATTTATAAACTATACATTCTTCTAACCACTTAATTCGATTTCTATAAATCCCCTTTTGATATACATTTTATTTGCAAATATTTCCTTTTTTTTTCTATTATTTCTTTTACTTTAAGCATTTGAAAATCTTTCTTTAAACTTTCCTCTGTAATTTGCTAAATTCGGATTCATTTCCAATCATTGGTTTCAAAACCGATACTCACTTTCAAATATACATTCATATTTGAACTCACCTTTTAATTTATCCAATGGTTAATGATCCACTTAATTTATATCTTTATTTATAACATTTTTCTTGGTTTACCCAATCGAATAGGTTTCCATTTGCAATCTAATGAAAAAGAAATTTATTTCTAATTTGGAAATAAACTCTGCTTTAAATTCTCATTTCCTTTTCTCACATTCGACGATATTTTTATGGTATCTAAAATACCAGGTTCCTAAGGCCATGGTAAACAAACACACAAATTCAACCATGGAGAATGTAGCATAACATATATCACCATCAAATAAAACAGTAAATAAAATGTTGAGGGATCCAGTTGGATCCCTCCAACCTGTTTCCCTGCATCCACAGATGTTAGTAACATCAAAAATATCGCATTAATGAAAAAAAATCAATCAACGATGTGATTATATCAACCAATTCATCAACTATTCAACCAAGCAACCATTTCACATTATGAAATAATTTAAAACTCGTTTATATATAAAAATATAAATGAGAGGGAGTAAGTGAGTTTACTCGCCTTGGTTCGCAGTTGATGGCTTTGCTTTTGTTCCAATTTAAAAAAATCAAACAAGGATTCTGATGAAATTTCCAGTAACGCCGCCGTCCGCCACATTAGTGTCGAAACGCAGATCTCGTTATTACGGTATCAATGTGACCATTCCCGTCCAATTCTTTTCTCCTTTATTTTATAACCTTCTTCCTTGTTCAAAACGTTGCACTTCCAGGAAGGAGCTTCCAACCAGCACCGTGACTTCCCATTGGCTTTCCTCCCTCCACAGTCACTAACGTCCACCGCAATAATCACCACTTGCTTCACCCTTAAGAACTCCCTCCTCCCTCATTAACTCGCGGCAACACCTGCTACCGCTCATTCCTCCCACGTGCGTCATCTCGCAAGTCCCCACTTAATCCACAAATACATCCTTAACTCCCTTTAACTTTAATCAGTCCTCCTAAATCACGCCTTAATCCTTACAGCGCATACTTTCCCCCCATCTAGATCTCCTCCTACCCTCCGTGTTCGCTCACTGTGCCATGCATAACAGTAGCAGCATCGACACAAATCCCCTTAGCGTCGCTTGTTCTCAGCGAGTACTGTAGCTCCCAAAACATGAAGCACTACAAACCATAACTGCTCCGACGTGATTCCCGTTCTAAGAAAACCCAACTCCCTGCTTATAACGCCAACCAAGTCGACCCTAGGCTGTTGGTGGAAACCCAGCGAGGGAAAAAGGCTTACGTCGATTTCAACAACCCAAGTTTCAGTATGGATCTCCACCGCTCGTGTCTTTTCTTTTCTTCCGAGAGGAGTATGCGAGATTTAGTTTCTAGGTTTTATTATTCATTTTATTTTATTTTTCGTTTTTGCTTGTGAATATGGGTGTTGTCTCCAGTATTTAAAGGAAAAAGTGGTTTGGCTACCACGTTTCTCAACGCCTTGGGGAACACGGCTTTAGTTGTTTGGCACGCACGGATGTAAACTTGGCAGGCACGGTGTTGTAAAACGTACAGGGTAAGCTAATATTTTCAAGCGTAGGACACTGTTTTTATTTAAACCTAGCATGTGCATTTTTTTCTGTTCACAGGGTAGCTAGGCGTGTGCTGGAAACTAGGGTGGCAGCTTCATCTTGAATTGTTCCATCCTAGCATTGTATACGTACATATTTACAAAGAGGGTAGGTAGGCTTTAGATTCTGATTACTTTGTCGGCAAGGTTTTGGAAATAGGTTGACAATCCTTCGCATGCTATACTATAGGTTTGTACATTATTATATTTAAGTATAAGAGCTACAGAGATTTTCATGTATTCGAAATTTAGATGTGAAGTAGAAAATTCAATGTGACAAGTCACTGCATAAACTAGAGGAAAGGACAATACTACGACGAAAGATTAAATTTAATGTACGATGCAGTTTTTCCCTTGTCACGGCACTTGAAAATAAAAGTGGCTTCTGTTTACTGATAAAAAGCTAATCTTGGTGTAAAAAAATATTCTGAACCCAACGGGACAAGTTTCGTCGAATTCTGACATCGTATGAAAAAAATTTCCTTTATAAAACCGGAAATCAACACGCGTTTAATTTTTGCACGATCACCAGATAAATCAAATCAACTTGAAACTGCGAACACCGACAATAACTTTTCGATACGAACCCAACGGCACTAGTTTCGTCGCATTCTGAGACTGTTGCCCCGGTAGGCTGTTTTTGGCGCGTACCGCACTGCCCTTCTGAACACCAATTTTGCCGATCTCTAAAAATAACAAACTATATACCTATCCTGACTATATCCGACGCTACGAACTCACCGGAACTGGTTTCGCGTCCTAATTCGATCGTCTGCTCAAATTATACCCAAATATCTTTTTATTCAGTTGAATTAATTTAATTGCACTGAACGAGCGTTTACGGTTACCGTGGTCACATACGACATCGGCTTTCCATGCAATTCAACACCGTACAAAAATTTAACGATACGGTCCCAATGAAACTGATTTCGTCGAAAACAGAGTCCGTTTGCAAAACGGCTATTTTAACGCGTATATTTTAAATAACGATTTCCACAGCGACTATTTCAAAATTTGATTTGACCATAACTAACAAATTATAACACGAAATATGGATTTTTCTTTTTCATATGAAAATTATAATCAATACGGTTCCAACGTGTCTTGTTTCACAGAAATCCGACTTATATCGGATCCTGTATCCTCAGTTGAAGTTCAAAACTCTATATTACGAACTACCGCGCCATTTCGAACTCGTTTTATAATTATAATTATAAATTAATGTTCAAGCTTCGTTTTTAATTAATAAATTCCCTATATATTCCTATATATAATTCAAATAAAATATTTAACCCAATTAAATATTCGGAATTCAACGGCTGAAAAATCCGGGTCGTTACATTCCTTCCCCCTTAAAATAATTTCGTCCTCGAAATTGCTAAGGTAGGAAAAGATGCTACATACTCTATTAACTCGATCCACAAATCCCTTTTGTTCACTCCTTAACTTTAGTTTAACTGGGCCAATTTATTTCAATTAAAAATATTTATTTATTCTTACTAACGAACATTTTCAAGAATTCTGAAAATTTTCTAACACTTTAAATTCTGAAAAATTTCGGCAGCATCTCTTCTGCACGGCTCAATCGGCACAATCCCAACTCGCCTTTCTAGGCCTTCTCCAATCCGAAAGAAAATCAAAAAGCCAAGTGGCTTGCCTCATAGGCTCATAAAATCATCAAACCAAACAATATTGTAAACATGTACCTTTTTGTCGGGCATAATTCTATCTCTTGCATTTGCTTCAATTCAATATTTGCTCAGCATATCCATTCCAACTGATTTCCAATCAGTCCAACTTCCAGTCTTTAACTCTCTAATTAACTTCTGATTAGTTCATTCCAATTCTATCAAATCAAATCTGATCTCTTCTTCAGAAATTAATCCACTTATTCCATTTAATTGTAATAACAATCAACACATTTGATAATTTCAGAAAATTATCTCTTTTGTATCAAAATATCCTTTGGGCAAAATTATATCATTTACCCATCTTTAAAACAATACTATGTCGAATCGTTTTGTTCGAGAGTTTAGAAACACCTATCGATACAGTTGTACATCCTGTATCGACCAGAATTCATAAACCGCTCAACAAACCAGCCAACACAATATAAAACAATTTTATATAAAATCTACAAATACGCGCTCATATATATACACTCAAACTCAATCTAGAGTATTTCTAACTCCATCTCTATTGAGTCACGCCACAAAGCCAAGGTAATCATTTAACCTTCAGCTCTGATACCAACTGAAACGACCCGAAATCTGTACCCTTTGAGTTGACTAATCATACCACACGTCCAACCCAAATTGCACAGAAATACGAATCATTATTAGAAAGAAGTTAGAGGGTGAGAAATAGAAAGAAAGAAATATTAGAATAGAAGAAAACGAAGATCACAAACTCACAGCGGAACGAATAAAATATATTGAATAACATAACTTTTGAAATACAAAGCAGTAACTGTATATATACATACCATCATCAGAGCACAGCAGTTATCTCTGGAACAGTTATAACCACCTGTTTCCAGATACAACATAGTACACAGCGGAAATATGATAGTCTATAACTACTGGTGAAGCCTTCCAACTCCAATCTTCTCCAGGTGAATCTGTAAAATCCTGACTACTTGACTGCCCGTACAAATTTGGGCACCCAAGAGTTTAGGGAAAACAACAAAATAAACTTTGGGTCAGTCATGGGACTGGTGTGAGTAAACTCCAACCATTTGTTTAAATTTCAAAATCCTTTCGAAGGAAAAGATAATCGTAAGACCAATCCACACATAAACACGGATGGTTTTTACCTTACGATAACCCAAAAATATCTTGATATCAAATCCAGTGATATTATAATAATGTCTAAATCAAATAAATAGAGTCTAGCGGAACGCTTGCATCTCACGCTCCATATATAATATTAAATCAAAAACCGCAGGGCTCTTATTGGAGATTGTATTCCAACTTGACAAGGTATGGGACCACCTTCCGAACGTGTATCTCTAGAGGCAAATACACTGGGTTCAACAAGAACATCTTGCAACCCGGCCCATACATGACCGACCACTCATTTCGCTTGAGTGTATCGAATGTATATCACCAACGGTTGGGATCAGCAACCGTCTCCCGATAAGGGACACATCGATAGATTTAAGAACAAAAGGAATTTCTCTAGATAGGTGATCATACATCCTAATGGGTGCGACCCACATAGCCATGCTGCCTGCCCGATTTTTTGTCCTTTCCTGGTTGATGAGGCTTGAGGTCATAACGTATCTTTTGACAGATCCCACCTCCATTACTTTGAATGCCACATCGTCATACCCGCCAAATCACAAATTGATTTCACCAAAAATACCACAGGTATACAGCTAAGAGAAACGAATTCCTCCGCCACCAAACGTAAGTACGTTTGAAGAGATCAACTTACGTAATTTATTGAATATACTCTGTCAGACACTCGTCCATTTACGTTTGTCCTGGGACTGGACAAACCGAAGGCACTATTCTGTAAACAGGATAGCCCTTGCACAACTCCGTCTTCAATATATTCAGCATACTTGATTCGCAACGCTTATGCCAATACGGAGTGGTTCTCTGGATAATAATCCAACCGGTCTCTCCATATTAACAACGTTAAAATGGTCAAAACTTTGATAGTCGGTGAGTTAACTATCAAATGAAAACATGTCTGTGTGCAAACAACGATATTATTTCCAGATGGAAATTCTATCGGTCAATCATTATTTCATTCATTCGTTCATTTCCCTATTCCTGTTGTTTAATGTTTCTTATTCACTATATTTAGAAAGTATATATCATTATCATTGGAAAACATTTCCATCTCTTGTTTCTATATCCAGAAAACAATTCTGCTTCTCATTTGGAAAACATTTCCAAATCTCCTTCATTGGGATTAAACAGATGCTTGAATAAACATCACTATGCCAAATCTCCTTCATTTGTTTCCACTTAATCACTTTTTACCATCGAATCTTAACCATTTCTTAGTTAAAAACGAAGTCAATCAAGTTGGGGTATAATTACCTCTCAGACCTTAACTGAACAACATTTCTAACTTCGAAATAGACAAGGTTCATCTTTCCAATCTTTTAACACGCTTCCTTACGTTGCTCTCGGATTCGATTATGAATCCACTTCCTTTTCAGGAATCACTTGATTATAACAATGGTGTTATAATTCCCTGCATCCGAAATATAATAACTTTAATATGACTTTTATTTTCTAACTTGAATATCGGAAAACATTTCCAATATATAATTCCTTTATTGAGAAAACATCTTTTATTCCAGTTCGAAAACATTTCTAAATCCTTTGAATTTACTGATGTTATAAACATCGTTATTATGACTTAAATCATAAATCATTCGTTAATTAACGATACCACTAACCAACCCTTGCTATCATTCACTTTGAAATATTCAGAGCTCACAACTTTAAACCCAACATTGCTTTCAACATCAGCGTTAAAACCGCTATCTAGCATTATAAAACACTTATCATAACCATAGCATTAAGATTGCTATTAAAACAGTTATTATAACGGCAGCGTTAGAATTGCTATTTAGATTTACCCAGACATTTATTATAACAGCAGCGTCTAAAATTGCTGTATATATATTAACAACATTTATTATGACAACAGCGCTAAAACCGCTGTTTAGTTTTATAAAAGCATTTCTTATAACAACAGCGTTATGCTTGCTGTTTTGAATAAAATACCGTGTGCGACGCACACGCTTCCATTGTTCATTTATAAACTCTGTTTATTTTAACAATTCAAGTTCTCCTTTAACATATTTATAAACTATACATTCTTCTAACCACTTAATTCGATTTCTATAAATCCCCTTTTGATATACATTTTATTTGCAAATATTTCCCTTTTTTTTCTATTATTTCTTTTACTTTAAGCATTTGAAAATCTTTCTTTAAACTTTCCTCTGTAATTTGCTAAATTCGGATTCATTTCCAATCATTGGTTTCAAAACCGATACTCACTTTCAAATATACATTCATATTTGAACTCACCTTTTAATTTATCCAATGGTTAATGATCCACTTAATTTATATCTTTATTTATAACATTTTTCTTGGTTTACCCAATCGAATAGGTTTCCATTTGCAATCTAATGAAAAAGAAATTTATTTCTAATTTGGAAATAAACTCTGCTTTAAATTCTCATTTCCTTTTCTCACATTCGACGATATTTTTATGGTATCTAAAATACCAGGTTCCTAAGGCCATGGTAAACAAACACACAAATTCAACCATGGAGAATGTAGCATAACATATATCACCATCAAATAAAACAGTAAATAAAATGTTGAGGGATCCAGTTGGATCCCTCCAACCTGTTTCCCTGCATCCACAGATGTTAGTAACATCAAAAATATCGCATTAATGAAAAAAAATCAATCAACGATGTGATTATATCAACCAATTTATCAACTATTCAACCAAGCAACCATTTCACATTATGAAATAATTTAAAACTCGTTTATATATAAAAATATAAACGAGAGGGAGTAAGTGAGTTTACTCGCCTTGGTTCGCAGTTGATGGCTTTGCTTTTGTTCCGATTTAAAAAAATCAAACAAGGATTCTGATGAAATTTCCAGTAACGCCGCCGTCCGCCACATTAGTGTCGAAACGCAGATCTCGTTATTACGGTATCAATGTGACCATTCCCGTCCAATTCTTTTCTCCTTTATTTTATAACCTTCTTCCTTGTTCAAAACGTTGCACTTCCAGGAAGGAGCTTCCAACCAGCACCGTGACTTCCCATTGGCTTTCCTCCCTCCACAGTCACTAACGTCCACCGCAAAAATCACCACTTGCTTCACCCTTAAGAACTCCCTCCTCCCTCATTAACTCGCGGCAACACCTGCTACCGCTCATTCCTCCCACGTGCGTCATCTCGCAAGTCCCCACTTAATCCACAAATACATCCTTAACTCCCTTTAACTTTAATCAGTCCTCCTAAATCAGGCCTTAATCCTTACAGCGCATACTTTCCCCCCATCTAGATCTCCTCCTACCCTCCGTGTTCGCTCACTGTGCCATGCATAACAGTAGCAGCATCGACACAAATCCCCTTAGCGTCGCTTGTTCTCAGCGAGTACTGTAGCTCCCAAAACATGAAGCACTACAAACCATAACCGCTCCGACATGATTCCCGTTCTAAGAAAACCCAACTCCCTGCTTATAACGCCAACCAAGTCGACCCTAGGCTGCTGGTGGAAACCCAGCGAGGGAAAAAGGCTTACGTCGATTTCAACAACCCAAGTTTCAGTATGGATCTCCACCGCTCGCGTCTTTTCTTTTCTTCCGAGAGGAGTATGCGAGATTTAGTTTCTAGGTTTTATTATTCATTTTATTTTATTTTTCGTTTTTGCTTGTGAATATGGGTGTTGTCTCCAGTATTTAAAGGAAAAAGTGGTTTGGCTACCACGTTTCTCAACGCCTTGGGGAACACGGCTTTAGTTGTTTGGCACGCACGGATGTAAACTTGGCAGGCACGGTGTTGTAAAACGTACAGGGTAAGCTAATATTTTCAAGCGTAGGACACTGTTTTTATTTAAACCTAGCATGTGCATTTTTTTCTGTTCACAGGGTAGCTAGGCGTGTGCTGGAAACTAGGGTGGCAGCTTCTTCTTGAATTGTTCCATCCTAGCATTGTATACGTACATATTTACAAAGAGGGTAGGTAGGCTTTAGATTCTGATTACTTTGTCGGCAAGGTTTTGGAAATAGGTTGACAATCCTTCGCATGCTATACTATAGGTTTGTACATTATTATATTTAAGTATAAGAGCTACAGAGATTTTCATGTATTCGAAATTTAGATGTGAAGTAGAAAATTCAATGTGACAAGTCACTGCATAAACTAGAGGAAAGGACAATACTACGACGAAAGATTAAATTTAATGTACGATGCAGTTTTTCCCTTGTCACGGCACTTGAAAATAAAAGTGGCTTCTGTTTACTGATAAAAAGCTAATCTTGGTGTAAAAAAATATTCTGAACCCAACGGGACAAGTTTCGTCGAATTCTGACATCGTATGAAAAAAATTTCCTTTATAAAACCGGAAATCAACACGCGTTTAATTTTTGCACGATCACCAGATAAATCAAATCAACTTGAAACTGCGAACACCGACAATAACTTTTCGATACGAACCCAACGGCACTAGTTTCGTCGCATTCTGAGACTGTTGCCCCGGTAGGCTGTTTTTAGCGCGTACCGCACTGCCCTTCTGAACACCAATTTTGCCGATCTCTAAAAATAACAAACTATATACCTATCCTGACTATATCCGACGCTACGAACTCACCGGAACTGGTTTCGCTTCCTAATTCGATCGTCTGCTCAAATTATACCCAAATATCTTTTTATTCAGTTGAATTAATTTAATTGCACTGAACGAGCGTTTACGGTTACCGTGGTCACATACGACATCGGCTTTCCATGCAATTCAACACCGTACAAAAATTTAACGATACGGTCCCAATGAAACTGATTTCGTCGAAAACAGAGTCCGTTTGCAAAACGGCTATTTTAACGCGTATATTTTAAATAACGATTTCCACAACGACTATTTCAAAATTTGATTTGACCATAACTAACAAATTATAACACGAAATATGGATTTTTCTTTTTCATATGAAAATTATAATCAATACGGTTCCAACGTGTCTTGTTTCACAGAAATCCGACTTATATCGGATCCTGTATCCTCAGTTGAAGTTCAAAACTCTATATTACGAACTACCGCGCCATTTCGAACTCGTTTTATAATTATAATTATAAATTAATGTTCAAGCTTCGTTTTTAATTAATAAATTCCCTATATATTCCTATATATAATTCAAATAAAATATTTAACCCAATTAAATATTCGGAATTCAACGGCTGAAAAATCCGGGTCGTTACATTCCTTCCCCCTTAAAATAATTTCGTCCTCGAAATTGCTAAGGTAGGAAAAGATGCTACATACTATTAACTCGATCCACAAATCCCTTTTGTTCACTCCTTAACTTTAGTTTAACTGGGCCAATTTATTTCAATTAAAAATATTTATTTATTCTTACTAACGAACATTTTCAAGAATTCTGAAAATTTTCTAACACTTTAAATTCTGAAAAATTTCGGCAGCATCTCTTCTGCACGGCTCAATCGGCACAATCCCAACTCGCCTTTCTAGGCCTTCTCCAATCCGAAAGAAAATCAAAAAGCCAAGTGGCTTGCCTCATAGGCTCATAAAATCATCAACCCAAACAATATTGTAAACATGTACCTTTTTGTCGGGCATAATTCTATCTCTTGCATTTGCTTCAATTCAATATTTGCTCAGCATATCCATTCCAACTGATTTCCAATCAGTCCAACTTCCAGTCTTTAACTCTCTAATTAACTTCTGATTAGTTCATTCCAATTCTATCAAATCAAATCTGATCTCTTCTTCAGAAATTAATCCACTTATTCCATTTAATTGTAATAACAATCAACACATTTGATAATTTCAGAAAATTATCTCTTTTGTATCAAAATATCCTTTGGGCAAAATTATATCATTTACCCATCTTTAAAACAATACTATGTCGAATCGTTTTGTTCGAGAGTTTAGAAACACCTATCGATACAGTTGTACATCCTGTATCGACCAGAATTCATAAACCGCTCAACAAACCAGCCAACACAATATAAAACAATTTTATATAAAATCTACAAATACGCGCTCATATATATACACTCAAACTCAATCTATAGTATTTCGAACTCCATCTCTATTGAGTCACGCCACAAAGCCAAGGTAATCATTTAACCTTCAGCTCTGATACCAACTGAAACGACCCGAAATCCGTACCCTTTGAGTTGACTAATCATACCACACGTCCAACCCAAATTGCACAGAAATACGAATCATTATTAGAAAGAAGTTAGAGGGTGAGAAATAGAAAGAAAGAAATATTAGAATAGAAGAAAACGAAGATCACAAACTCACAGCGGAACGAATAAAATATATTGAATAACATAACTTTTGAAATACAAAGCAGTAACTGTATATATACATACCATCATCAGAGCACAGCAGTTATCTCTGGAACAGTTATAACCACCTGTTTCCAGATACAACATGGTACACAGCGGAAATATGATAGTCTATAACTACTGGTGAAGCCTTCCAACTCCAATCTTCTCCAGGTGAATCTGTAAAATCCTGACTACTTGACTGCCCGTACAAATTTAGGCACCCAAGAGTTTAGGGAAAACAACAAAATAAACTTTGGGTCAGTCATGGGACTGGTGTGAGTAAACTCCAACCATTTGTTTAAATTTCAAAATCCTTTCGAAGGAAAAGATAATCGTAAGACCAATCCACACATAAACACGGATGGTTTTTACCTTACGATAACCCAAAAATATCTTGATATCAAATCCAGTGATATTATAATAATGTCTAAATCAAATAAATAGAGTCTAGCGGAACGCTTGCATCTCACGCTCCATATATAATATTAAATCAAAAACCGCAGGGCTCTTATTGGAGATTGTATTCCAACTTGACAAGGTATGGGACCACCTTCCGAACGTGTATCTCTAGAGGCAAATACACTGGGTTCAACAAGAACATCTTGCAACCCGGCCCATACATGACCAACCACTCATTTCGCTTGAGTGTATCGAATGTATATCACCAACGGTTGGGATCAGCAACCGTCTCCCGATAAGGGACACATCGATAGATTTAAGAACAAAAGGAATTTCTCTAGATAGGTGATCATACATCCTAATGGGTGCGACCCACATAGCCATGCTGCCTGCCCGATTTTTTGTCCTTTCCTGGTTGATGAGGCTTGAGGTCATAACGTATCTTTTGACAGATCCCACCTCCATTACTTTGAATGCCACATCGTCATACCCGCCAAATCACAAATTGATTTCACCAAAAATACCACGGGTATACAGCTAAGAGAAACGAATTCCTCCGCCACCAAACGTAAGTACGTTTGAAGAGATCAACTTACGTAATTTATTGAATATACTCTGTCAGACACTCGTCCATTTACGTTTGTCCTGGGACTGGACAAACCGAAGGCACTATTCTGTAAACAGGATAGCCCTTGCACAACTCCGTCTTCAATATATTCAGCATACTTG
Source organism: Allium sativum (assembly GCA_030737875.1). Taxonomy (NCBI): domain Eukaryota; kingdom Viridiplantae; phylum Streptophyta; class Magnoliopsida; order Asparagales; family Amaryllidaceae; genus Allium; species Allium sativum. The sequence continues at coordinate 601,885,835 of CM060926.1, read as the reverse complement.
ATTCGCAACGCTTATGCCAATACGGAGTGGTTCTCTGGATAATAATCCAACCGGTCTCTCCATATTAACAACGTTAAAATGGTCAAAACTTTGATAGTCGGTGAGTTAACTATCAAATGAAAACATGTCTGTGTGCAAACAACGATATTATTTCCAGATGGAAATTCTATCGGTCAATCATTATTTCATTCATTCGTTCATTTCCCTATTCCTGTTGTTTAATGTTTCTTATTCACTATATTTAGAAAGTATATATCATTATCATTGGAAAACATTTCCATCTCTTGTTTCTATATCCAGAAAACAATTCTGCTTCTCATTTGGAAAACATTTCCAAATCTCCTTCATTGGGATTAAACAGATGCTTGAATAAACATCACTATGCCAAATCTCCTTCATTTGTTTCCACTTAATCACTTTTTACCATCGAATCTTAACCATTTCTTAGTTAAAAACGAAGTCAATCAAGTTGGGGTATAATTACCTCTCAGACCTTAACTGAACAACATTTCTAACTTCGAAATAGACAAGTTCATCTTTCCAATCTTTTAACACGCTTCCTTACGTTGCTCTCGGATTCGATTATGAATCCACTTCCTTTTCAGGAATCACTTGATTATAACAATGGTGTTATAATTCCCTGCATCCGAAATATAATAACTTTAATATGACTTTTATTTTCTAACTTGAATATCGGAAAACATTTCCAATATATAATTCCTTTATTGAGAAAACATCTTTTATTCCAGTTAGAAAACATTTCTAAATCCTTTGAATTTACTGATGTTATAAACGTCGTTATTATGACTTAAATCATAAATCATTCGTTAATTAACGATACCACTAACCAACCCTTGCTATCATTCACTTTGAAATATTCAGAGCTCACAACTTTAAACCCAACATTGCTTTCAACATCAGCGTTAAAACCGCTATCTAGCATTATAAAACACTTATCATAACCATAGCATTAAGATTGCTATTAAAACAGTTATTATAACGGCAGCGTTAGAATTGCTATTTAGATTTACCCAGACATTTATTATAACAGTAGCGTCTAAAATTGCTGTATATATATTAACAACATTTATTATGACAACAGCGCTAAAACCGCTGTTTAGTTTTATAAAAGCATTTCTTATAACAACAGCGTTATGCTTGCTGTTTTGAATAAAATACCGTGTGCGACGCACACGCTTCCATTGTTCATTTATAAACTCTGTTTATTTTAACAATTCAAGTTCTCCTTTAACATATTTATAAACTATACATTCTTCTAACCACTTAATTCGATTTCTATAAATCCCCTTTTGATATACATTTTATTTGCAAATATTTCCTTTTTTTTTCTATTATTTCTTTTACTTTAAGCATTTGAAAATCTTTCTTTAAACTTTCCTCTGTAATTTGCTAAATTCGGATTCATTTCCAATCATTGGTTTCAAAACCGATACTCACTTTCAAATATACATTCATATTTGAACTCACCTTTTAATTTATCCAATGGTTAATGATCCACTTAATTTATATCTTTATTTATAACATTTTTCTTGGTTTACCCAATCGAATAGGTTTCCATTTGCAATCTAATGAAAAAGAAATTTATTTATAATTTGGAAATAAACTCTGCTTTAAATTCTCATTTCCTTTTCTCACATTCGACGATATTTTTATGGTATCTAAAATACCAGGTTCCTAAGGCCATGGTAAACAAACACACAAATTCAACCATGGAGAATGTAGCATAACATATATCACCATCAAATAAAACAGTAAATAAAATGTTGAGGGATCCAGTTGGATCCCTCCAACCTGTTTCCCTGCATCCACAGATGTTAGTAACATCAAAAATATCGCATTAATGAAAAAAAATCAATCAACGATGTGATTATATCAACCAATTTATCAACTATTCAACCAAGCAACCATTTCACATTATGAAATAATTTAAAACTCGTTTATATATAAAAATATAAACGAGAGGGAGTAAGTGAGTTTACTCGCCTTGGTTCGCAGTTGATGGCTTTGCTTTTGTTCCGATTTAAAAAAATCAAACAAGGATTCTGATGAAATTTCCAGTAACGCCGCCGTCCGCCACATTAGTGTCGAAACGCAGATCTCGTTATTACGGTATCAATGTGACCATTCCCGTCCAATTCTTTTCTCCTTTATTTTATAACCTTCTTCCTTGTTCAAAACGTTGCACTTCCAGGAAGGAGCTTCCAACCAGCACCGTGACTTCCCATTGGCTTTCCTCCCTCCACAGTCACTAACGTCCACCGCAATAATCACCACTTGCTTCACCCTTAAGAACTCCCTCCTCCCTCATTAACTCGCGGCAACACCTGCTACCGCTCATTCCTCCCACGTGCGTCATCTCGCAAGTCCCCACTTAATCCACAAATACATCCTTAACTCCCTTTAACTTTAATCAGTCCTCCTAAATCACGCCTTAATCCTTACAGCGCATACTTTCCCCCCATGTAGATCTCCTCCTACCCTCCGTGTTCGCTCACTGTGCCATGCATAACAGTAGCAGCATCGACACAAATCCCCTTAGCGTCGCTTGTTCTCAGCGAGTACTGTAGCTCCCAAAACATAAAGCACTACAAACCATAACCGCTCCGACGTGATTCCCGTTCTAAGAAAACCCAACTCCCTGCTTATAACGCCAACCAAGTCGACCCTAGGCTGCTGGTGGAAACCCAGTGAGGGAAAAAGGCTTACGTCGATTTCAACAACCCAAGTTTCAGTATGGATCTCCACCGCTCGCGTCTTTTCTTTTCTTCCGAGAGGAGTATGCGAGATTTAGTTTCTAGGTTTTATTATTCATTTTATTTTATTTTTCGTTTTTGCTTGTGAATATGGGTGTTGTCTCCAGTATTTAAAGGAAAAAGTGGTTTGGCTACCACGTTTCTCAACGCCTTGGGGAACACGGCTTTAGTTGTTTGGCACGCACGGATGTAAACTTGGCAGGCACGGTGTTGTAAAACGTACAGGGTAAGCTAATATTTTCAAGCGTAGGACACTGTTTTTATTTAAACCTAGCATGTGCATTTTTTTCTGTTCACAGGGTAGCTAGGCGTGTGCTGGAAACTAGGGTGGCAGCTTCTTCTTGAATTGTTCCATCCTAGCATTGTATACGTACATATTTACAAAGAGGGTAGGTAGGCTTTAGATTCTGATTACTTTGTCGGCAAGGTTTTGGAAATAGGTTGACAATCCTTCGCATGCTATACTATAGGTTTGTACATTATTATATTTAAGTATAAGAGCTACAGAGATTTTCATGTATTCGAAATTTAGATGTGAAGTAGAAGATTCAATGTGACAAGTCACTGCATAAACTAGAGGAAAGGACAATACTACGACGAAAGATTAAATTTAATGTACGATGCAGTTTTTCCCTTGTCACGGCACTTGAAAATAAAAGTGGCTTCTGTTTACTGATAAAAAGCTAATCTTGGTGTAAAAAAATATTCTGAACCCAACGGGACAAGTTTCGTCGAATTCTGACATCGTATGAAAAAAATTTCCTTTATAAAACCGGAAATCAACACGCGTTTAATTTTTTCACGATCACCAGATAAATCAAATCAACTTGAAACTGCGAACACCGACAATAACTTTTCGATACGAACCCAACGGCACTAGTTTCGTCGCATTCTGAGACTGTTGCCCCGGTAGGCTGTTTTTGGCGCGTACCGCACTGCCCTTCTGAACACCAATTTTGCCGATCTCTAAAAATAACAAACTATATACCTATCCTGACTATATCCGACGCTACGAACTCACCGGAACTAGTTTCGCGTCCTAATTCGATCGTCTGCTCAAATTATACCCAAATATCTTTTTATTCAGTTGAATTAATTTAATTGCACTGAACGAGCGTTTACGGTTACCGTGGTCACATACGACATCGGCTTTCCATGCAATTCAACACCGTACAAAAATTTAACGATACGGTCCCAATGAAACTGATTTCGTCGAAAACAGAGTCCGTTTGCAAAACGGCTATTTTAACGCGTATATTTTAAATAACGATTTCCACAGCGACTATTTCAAAATTTTATTTGACCATAACTAACAAATTATAACACGAAATATGGATTTTTCTTTTTCATATGAAAATTATAATCAATACGGTTCCAACGTGTCTTGTTTCACAGAAATCCGACTTATATCGGATCCTGTATCCTCAGTTGAAGTTCAAAACTCTATATTACGAACTACCGCGCCATTTCGAACTCGTTTTATAATTATAATTATAAATTAATGTTCAAGCTTCGTTTTTAATAAATAAATTCCCTATATATTCCTATATATAATTCAAATAAAATATTTAAACCAATTAAATATTCGGAATTCAACGGCTGAAAAATCCGGGTCGTTACAGTTGTGTTGTTTGATTAATTAAAATATTGAACCTTTAGCCAAATTGTATCAAATAGTGAGTGTACTGAAAATTAGTCGCATTTGCTTTCATATTCACGTACTTACATTGAACATGTCATAGCAAGGAGGCTAGAGCAGAAGAATAAAATTGTTTGCCCAACAAATAGGTACAAGTTTATTGTATTTCTTGGGTTTTGGTGATTTTATGAGCTGACTGGCTAGCCGCTTGGCTGGTTCTTTTTCTTTTTGGATTGGTGAGGGCCATGGGAGGCTATTTGAAATATCCTGAAGCTCCCGGTGCAGGAGAAGTTATGGCGAAATTTTCCGAAAATTTAAGGTGTTAGCCAAATTTTTGAAAAATTTGAAAAGTTCTCAGAAACTAAAAAGTTAAAGAACTTAAGCCATAATGAAAATAATGAAAGTAGAGTTAGTTTGTAAAACAACTTTCGGCTTCGTTCCATTTCGGGGACGAAAAGTTTCAAGTGGGGGAGATTGTAATAACCCGGAAATTCTGAGCCAATTTAAAATTTTTATTTTGGCAATTTTAGTGAATTTTGAATATTTAAAATGAATCATTTTAAATAATAGCGACAAAAAATTTATTTTGATTAGATTAGAATGTATATATTTATTTGAATCGCCGTTAGATTATAAATATTTTATTTTAATTATAAAAGGAATTAAAAATGGCGCGGTAGTTCGAAAATTTAATTTCAAATTTCAAATGAATGTACAGGATTCAAAATAAACCGAATTTTAGCCAAACCAAAAATATTTGAATCTATTTGAGAATATCTTTCCAACGAATCCGAAAAATTGAAATTTCATAGCGGGATTAAAAAGTTATGTCCAATTGAAAATTCAGAAAAGACGCTATGGAATTCTAGCCCTTCAAAATAGAAATTTTGCAAACGACCTCAGTTTTCGACGATACCACTTTTGTTGGATCCGTGATGTAATGTTATTGCTAGGTTTCAAAATTCGTAATTTTCTGATTCAATATGTGAGCCTGGCAAAGGAAAACGCGTTTGACCGGTTTTAGTTGATTTTAATCGACTGGAAAATGGCCATCTTTCAAACGGTCTCAGAATTTGAAGAAATTAGTTTTGTTAGGACCGTATCGTCAATACGAAGCTAGAAAATATTTTTCGGGAATTTTTAGAGTTCGTATGTGGTCCTGGTAAATTGAAATGCGCGTTCAAATTCAATATATAGATTTATATTTTGATTTTGACAGAAACTGATCGAAACGATCAAATCAGCTGATGAAACATATCCCATTGTGTTCGGAATGGGGGTAATTAGCTAGGGGCGATAGTCGTAGGGATTGAATCTGAGTTTGAAGTAAAAAGTTAATATTTTAAAATAAAAATAAATAAATATATCTCTCTGACCCTCTCTCTCCTCATTCTTCAGATCGAACGAACAAAAAACAAAGAGCAATCGATCGTGCCCCCCTCGCGGCATGCGCCGCCGCAACAGGGCCCACCGCCCACCTCCGCCGAGCCTCACCCCCCTCCTTGCTGATGCGACACCTCTTCTTCTTCCCCCCTTCGCTCCTCTCTCCCCCTCTTCTAAAAAGACCCGTACCCCCCCATCAGGCACCAACGGCGCGCCCAACCCCGCCATCCACCGCGATCCACAGCCCCCGACGCTCCAGCACCTTCCCAGCCACGTCAGCGCGATGGTGAACACCCCCCCCCCCGCCTTCGATTTCTACTATAAGCCCTTTTATACTTATTTATTTTTATTTATTTCATGATTTCAGTTTTAAATAAGGGTTTTAAATCAGTTTTATATACATATAATAGTAAGGAGATTTTTTATATGATAAAAATATTATTTTTAAATAAGTTAAACTTATATTTTTAATGTATGAAAAGCTTATATTTTTATTCATGTGAAATGATGTTAAAGATGCGATTTTTATTTACATGAAAAGCAAATAGATATAATTTTTATTACATGTAGAGATTAAAGATATGATTTTTATGAGATAGAGAATATAAAAATATGATTTTTATATTATATAGATAGTAAAAACTCGATCTTTATATAAGAAGTAGAAATATAAAAATATAATTTATATATAGAAAGAAGCGTTGTAAATGTATATGAAGTTGAAATAAAAATATGATTTTTATTTATTGAAATGAAGTGATAAAAGTATAATGTTTAAAGATGAACAGCGTGAAAAGGACTGCATTGGAATTTCAAACAAATCCAAACGGTTCAAAAGTTCAGAAGTAAAGCATGGCGGAGTGGAACCCTCTGTGAGAACTCCTCACTTTTATTTTGATTTCTAGTTGAAATATATACTAGGATGCAGACGGTGCTTAGCAGCACCTAACACCCGTCGCCCACAGACCATGGATGACTTGTTTGTTTGATTTCTGTGTAGTGAAATTTGATAGTGTCATGTGTTGAAATAAAATATATATTCATGTGTTGAAATAAAATATATATTCATGTGTTGAAATAAAATATATATTCATGTGTTGAAATAAAATATATATTCATGTGTTGAAATAAAATATATATTCATGTGTTGAAGTAAAATAAATATTTATTATTTGTTTATGTACACCGATTTAACTGATATTGATTGGGACGATAAATTTTACATATCGCCCAACTGCACAAATAAAAATCTGTGTTTGTTGATTTGAAACCCCACATGGGTATTGGGATGATATTTGACGTACACTAATCCCGATTGTTTAGTTGTATGTCAATAAATGGGTTGACAGACTGTGTAAGCGTTAATTATTTATATTTAATGCTTATGCAGTTGTGTGGTGCACTCTGGATGATGGTTGATTATTTATCATTGCTATTATATACATGTGTTGTATAGAATCCATATAAATAGTATTATATGGTAATTGATTGGGCCTCATTCCAATTTGGAAAATAAGGAATATTATAAAAATAAATTCATGTGTTGAATAGAAATAAATTCATGTGTTGAATAGAAATAAATATTCATGTGTTGAATAGAATAAATATTCATGTGTTGAATAGAATAAACATTCATGTGTTGAATAAAAGCCGTGTTGACTAGATTGACGCCATTTTGACGTGAAAGATATTTATACCGATTTTATTCATTTTAATAACGAATATAGAAAAGAAAGTGATTTCAAAATATAACGTTTTGAAAATATTATCGTTTGTATATCGATGATGTGGAATATTCAATTTTGATTCGAAATTAAATAAGAAGTTGAAATCGTTTTGAAAATGAATTTAAAACAATTTATAAAATACGTTTTAAAAGGAAATCGACGAAATATATATAATATATATTATATATATATAATGGCCTGAATATAACGCGCCACGCCGGGGTAGTTCACGAATTTCGACCATTGATTTCGAATGGATATTACGGGAGATTCGACCGTCGGATTCTCCTAAAACTGGAACCATTGGGTTCGTATCGAAAAGAGCTTTCTAATGAATACAAGAAATTAGAAATCTAACAGTTGGATTTGTAATTATGTCCAAATCAATTTTGAAAAAGGTCACTGTAAGTGAAATTCGATGGCCGTTGATGGAAATCGCCTGTACGGGCCTTGATAAAATTATTAAAAATAGTAATAATTTGTGTAAAATCATAAGAAATGATTTGGAAAGAATTGGGATGAAAAATTCCATATTTGAAAAGATAAAATAGATTTTTATCGAAATGAACTAGTTTTGAACTAGAACTATAATCCATTTATTTGTGAAGTAAATAAAGTGGATCTGGAATGGTTTTGAAAATAACTAGAATTTCCAATAATTGAATTGGAATGGATTTGAATCGAAATTATCTTTGGAATATTTCGATGTTGGATTTCGTGATTATACAGATATTGTTATGGAAATTTGAAAGATATATTTATATCGTTATTTCCAATACGATATTTGTTGGTCATAGAATTTGATATTGAATATAAGTCGATATATTTTCTATTCAGAGCCTTGTGTTTAATATCAAATGGGATTTGGGTTTGCCGTGAATGGTGTCTTCATTAACACTACTCTTAAACCCAGTTGAGAAAAAGATTAAATCTTTTTATTTAGATTTAATGAAGTGTACCAATTAAATGGGATTTAATTGGAATTGAATTTGAATTTGAATTGATTTTGGATTTATCGTGAACCGTGTTTTAAATGACATTGGTTCTTTAACCCATTTAACGACAGGATATTGATTTTTGGGAAGATTAAAACTAAGTGGAGTTTTAATGAATCTTTAATTAGATTGAAGTGATCGAGAATGGAGTATCACCAGTTTTTCTCCAGGCGATAGTTAAATCTTTAGTTCGATTTTAACGTGAAATGGTAATTAAATTTACCGATAACACCGTGGTGTTAGGTATGAAGTATGACCAGTTTTACTTCATGAGATGAATAGGTTAGGATTGGGAAATAAATGATTACTTCGTTGTGGTTCACTAATCCCGACTAGTTTGAATTGATATTCAAAAGAAGATTAAAGAATAAATTTAAAGAATTTATCTTTGATAAAATTAATGGGAACCTTTCCCAAAGTGTAAGAATATTTGAATAAAAGAATATTCTGAATCGGAATGAGGCATATGTTGTGTTTGTGTAACACTTGTTTATTATATACGTGAGTTATTCAGAAAGACCGGGTTTATCCCATTCTGAATAACTGATTCGACGTGGTGTCAAGGATGAAGACGGTGGTCGAAGATCGGAGGTCTTCACATCATTTGGGTGATTACTGATGATCTTGATTTGGCTGTACACCCAAAAGAAGGGAATCAGTAGGTGATCGTCCAGACGTACTTGGAGATCGATGGATATGCAAGGTACATGGTGCCTCCGGTTTCGTTCAGACCCAGAACGAACTTGTAAATGGACTGTGTGTCTGACATTGGATTTTATTCTGTGTGATTGATTTCTATTAAATATATATCTGTTTGGCGGCGGAAAATTTATTCTCTTACTTAACGCCCTTCTCTGAGACGTACGAGCTTAGAGGTTAAATATTGATGGATATCAATCGCATGAAGTGAATTTCCTGTGTGGCATGCCTAAGTGGAAATTGATCAAGGCTTTTTATTGAAAAGCAAAGTCTTGTGGTTGATGATCAAAGCACCACCTGTGTGGCATAGCTTTGTGTGGCGTTGATTCGCGAGCCTCACACCCCAGTTGTGAACCAGAAATGGGAGAGGACCTCAGGGAGGGCATGCATTTCCTTCTAGCTAGGGTGGTGTCAGTGACCTACTAGCCCTGACATTTATATTATTTTCACTTGTGTGGTTGTTGCGAGGCGCCTCAGATATATCGGTGACTGTGTGGAGCCGATGGAGTCTTTTGGCTCATTTACGCCCCAAAGGGTGGGAAAACACAGTGTTCAGGCATTTTAATCCACATCGGTGGACCGGCCCTGATGATCCAAAGGCGTGACTGAGTACTTGCCTGAGACATGGGCTAGATTGTCTCGAATTCGGTGAGGACTATCTTTTGCCTCGGTTCACAGATGGAAATCCAGCTTCCAATACGTGACTTTGCAGTTTTAGTTGTAAACCTATATATGGCGACATAGTGGTATGGGGCACTTATGTTGTCTATGATTGATACTTATGACAGAAATTGTTTTTGACACTATGCACTTATAGTAATAATAAAACATGAATTTATCGTATCAAGCTTTCTTTGGTTATTATAAGATAAAAACCCTATCCTCTGGCTTGCGTTGCATTGTGTGATGGGACCTGGGTCTTATAATAGCTTCATTGTTCTTTATTTTGCATTGCGTTGTTGTTTTATGCACTGGTATTCTTGGGAGAAAATCCGTTCCGTGTTATACGGCGTGGTCCCTTGATTTACCTAACTTTAAAATAAAGATTAATGACTGTTTTAGTTCTCACACCAGTCACATGACTGACCTGGAGTTTGTTGTTTTAACCTAAACTCTGGGTGCCCCTATTTTTTCTAGGGCAGTGTAACACCCCGTATTTTTAATGTAATTAAAAATGTATATATATCCACAAATAGGATTAATATGGTGATGTATAATGTAAATTAATTAATATATGAAAAAAAAGAAAAGATTGGTTGCATGCGATGTAAATATGTTGCATGCACTGATTTGCAAACATAATGCATTAACATTAAAAGAAAAAGATTCATGCATTGTTTTAATTTAAGTATTGTAACTAACATGAAAAAGAGAAGTAAGGAAAGAACAATAATTATCATTGTTCTAAGACTTATTAACAAAAGACTTTGTAGCTCAGTTGGTTAAGGCATTGGATTTGTAACATGGAGGTCGGTGGTTCGAACCCCGGCTGCAGCATAATTTTTATCTCTGTTTTAAAGAGGGCCAACTGAACATGCAAATATATATACATATACAAATTCAAAATTTGAAAGGATAAGAACGTACATATAAGGAAATAAAGAAAATATATGTATATACATGAGAATATATATATATATATATGCAGAAATATATGTATACGAAAGATAAAATTTAAAATAAGGCTATAGTAAATGAAATATGGCAAGAATTAAATAACGGTGCAACATCGTTTGAATTTTGAAAATAAAATGAAAGTTGTGCTTATATATATAAGCGTAAAATGGTCGTTAAAGGAATTGTATACATATAAGAACATTTCATGTGAATAAAACAGTTAAATAAATTCCAGAAATTCAAACATTCAAAATTCAAATTTCTGCGCCAAAACAGCTTGTGGGACCCAATGCTGACTTAGCACTGCATGTACGATAAGATTTGGCTAGATTCATCAGCGAACCTGGACTATTTTCTTAACTAGGTTCAATGTTGACTTAGCGCTGCATGTACGATAAGATCTTGAGCAACTATATAAACAGCCCTAGTCTCCTCCTCTATTCACAATTCTTCTCTACCCTTATGCTGCAAAGATTCTGAGTGAACATGGCTTCTTCTCCTCCTCTAAAATATATAAATAAATAAATAAATAATATAAAATATAACAAGACGAGGAGATGCTGCTCAAAAGACTTTCAAGAAGAAGAGATTCAAGCTAGGATTCAAAAGGAGGTTCAAACGACTTCAACGAATGATTTTCTACGAATCATAGCAACGCCATCTTTCTTTTCTAATCTAAATCTCTGTAAGCCAGTTATTTCTTGATTTGAACGTTTTTCTTTGTTCATGACATGAAATTAAAGGGATAAAAGAATATGCCAATTCTCTTTCTTTCTATTCGAATCTGTGCCTATCTCTTTGGACCTAATTAAGAACTGTCATGATTCAAAGACAAATAAGACCGTGACTATGAAACTATGGACCTAAAAACCATATGCCTATGACTATGAACATTTGCCTATGACTATGGACATTGCCTATGACTATGGACACTGCCTATGACTATGAACATTGCCTATGATTGTGACTATGACTATGAGGATTACTTCCTTGACAAAACCTATGCCTTTGATTAACATAAACTATTCCCTATGACATAACAAGGACATCTGTGATTAAACCTCCATGATTCATGACTAGGAAAGTGTTGCTTAAGTTCTGTGATTTTGAGATTGGGGCTAAACCTGATTATTTATTCTGCTTGTCCTTGGTTTTCTTTGGTTTAGACCTTGGGAATTTACCTATTAAGTTAGGTCTACCCATGTTCTTGAACCTACGCCTTTATTCTGTCTATTCTTGATTTTAGACCTTGGGAATTTACCTATTAAGTTAGGTCTACCCATGTTCTTGAACCGACGTCGTTATTCAACCCTTTTTATGCCAGTTAGTATGTCTATCTTTTGCATAGCATCTTTGGTTCATTCCCTATTTTCTACGAGCCTAGCTTTATTTATAATCTAGACTGAATCACGATTATACGAACGGTGGGAATGCGGTTTGGGCAAAATATGAAATTTACTAGAAACATAGTTATAAACTAGGAAATTGGCATAAATTGGGAACATGTATTATGGCATGTTCATAGAAATGAAAATTGGATAAATTTGACATGAATTATAAGATGTGTAATTTGAATCTAGTATTGACATGTAAATCTAGCATTTACATGAATAGTGAACTCGAGTAATAAGTCTAGTTTGACGTAAATTAGAATGTTGAATCGGAATTAGATTAGCTAATTTGGCACGATAAGTATATTGGCATAAATGTGAAATTGGCCATAATTGAGAATAACTGTCAGGATTAGAAAAATCATGGTTAGTGACTCTTAATTTGGTAAAATCCACATACCAAAAAGCATAAATATGATTTAGAAGGGGAAATGGGCCATAAGAATAAATGTTGACAATTTACATTAAAAGAGTAATTGGGAAATAAGTAAATTAGGATTAATTTACTTATAGAATTTGTCCTAAAAGAGGAAATGTAAATTTAGACAAAATTAAAGGTTTATTAACGGCATCTCTTTTAATGACACACCAAAAAGTTCTAGGGTGACAGAGAGGATAGTGTCTAGGCTTGAGTTTGGAAAATACAAGTTTCCTGCTCTCCCTGGCTATCCCTAACTGATCCGACGAACGGGATGGTTACTTTCAAAACTTGATTTGAAAATAAGTTGAAACCCTTTGAACTTAGAAAACACGAATATGCCTAACCCGAGGTTAGACTGAGTTGCGATGTAAACCTGCCCGGAACCAACTGGCACATCCAGTATTCGCAATAATACCTGTCTAATGTGAGTGGTAGTGGCTTTAATTTATTTAGTTAAAGCTAGAACAAGAATAGTAGGGTTAAGTTAACTAAGACACTTAACCAGTTCAACATGATAACTAGACTGATGGGTGGGGTTAGGTTCAGACTGACACTTAACCATTAATAATAACATGATAGTTAAAACAGACGGGCCAGGTTAAGTTAAAAAGGAATACTTAACCAACACAGAGTAAATGGGTAGGGTTAAAAAATTAATACTTAACAAATATAACTTGGTTTGTGGTAGGGTTAAGTCAACATGAGTTACTGACAACACTTAACCAGTTTAACAGGGTAAATAAAGAGGGTTAAGTTGGCTTGAATTGACTAATGACACTTAACCAATCCAAATTGAGTGGAAAGGGAACTAAGTAGAAAACCTTAGTTAAGAAAACAACGATTCTGGAAAACTAAGTGGTAAATCTTAGTTAGTAAAACTAAGTAGTAATTCTTAGTATAACACGGGAAGGAGTGAATGTCTGTCTGAATAGAAAGAAGGCTCCAACGAATTGGGTTACGAAGCCCGAGGCTTCGAGGGGACGTGAGGGTACTCTTGGTATCCCTCTGTGAGGCTGCAGATGATCCGCCTGGGCCCACGGAGGTTAAGGTCTGCGTAGAAGAACCAGGGGTATGCCTTGGTTGCAATACATGGCAACCTAAAGACTAGGATGGACCGACGTGATTCGGCGAGCAAACGGTAGCCCTGTGATAGCGACTCGTCGTCTACCATCTGTCTTGAGTCAATCGAGATACGTGAAGCGGAAAGGCAGAGAACTCCAAAAGACCATATACTTGCTATCTAGTTATGGTTGCGGATGGCCATAGGATAGTGGGGCACCGGGGGCCAGCGTATAGTTCTCATTTTACAAGGTGTGCCTTTCATTAGTTGAGGGAGGGGTCAAGTGGGACTATAGCCACTGGAATAAAAACAGACCTTAGCATCTGCATCGGCAGATATCTGAAAGCTCCCGACCGAGTTCTGTATCCCTTGATTTGCCCTGTCACAGGACTCGGACCGCACATTACAGGACATGTGCATCTAGACAAGCGATAACGATTCGCGATACATGCGTGGGGAAGTATAGGAACATACACCACTCTAGGTGGTGTGTCCTAGACTTGGGGGCATCGTTCGACAGGTAGCGTAATCCCTAGTTGGACTAGGTGGCATAAACCCTGAACTCGAGAAGCGTTCAGCAGATAGCGCAAAACTCTAGTTAAACCTAGAAAGCACTTGATAGAAAACCCTAGATTTGATCTAGGTAATAAATAATGAATGTATGCCGGAAGCCAATAGAAAATACAGGAATTGGGATCACGTTATCGTTACTAGATGGGACACTAGATAGGCGGTGCAGAGATATAGAAACCAGTATAACAAGGAAATAGCGAAGCGGCGAAAGTATTAGAGCATATCCAGTTTATCTTAGCATATCTTGTGACTACCTTGTCTAATCTTGTTGACCCTATCGTCATGGTGTAATCTTGTGTTCAGTTAATTCATGTCGTTTCGTTTTCCTTGTTCACATGCTACAAGTTACTGAACTTACTCAGGCTTTATGTCTGACTCTGTTTTTCTTTCGTCTTCTTTTCTTCCGTCCCCCCCCCCCCAGGTAGTAGAGGAGGGAGTAGTATAGCTCAGGTCAAGTTGGGCTGTCACTCTTTCCCAGCATGAAGATTTGTCGAAGTTTGCTTGGATTTTCTTATCAGATACTATGGCTGGCTCTTGCTAAAATTTGGGGAAATATAAATGTTGTTTGATGCTTCTTTATTTTGTAAGACAGATGACACTCTTATATTGTAAAGAAATCTTTGTACAAACTATTTTATCAATAAAGCAAAGTTTTATTTTCCGCTGTTTAATTTCTGTCTGTCTTGTAATTTATCTGCATCTTTTACCCTAAATGCTCCACAGAACTTAGTGCATTCCCTTTGTGAGTGACACTAACGGATGTGGGGTGTTACATGTGGTATCAGAGCTGAAGGTTACCAGATCAGATAAAGGATTTGAAAAATTATTTTCAAAACGGTTTTTAAAGAAGCATTTTTCAAGAGAAAAGATTTGTTTTAAAGACATATTCCCCAAAGCCATACGCACCACCTTCTCTTCCTCTATTTAAATTCTTATCTCATTCTTTCTTGAGTCTCTGGGGCTCCTGGCTTTCTGGGAGGTAACCTCATCGAAGGGCAAAGTAGTGCCCGGCTTCCATCCATAGCCGTAGTTGTTTCATCTACGGGCAGTTTTCTTTCGAAGCTTATAGGGTTTTCCGGACGATGGATGCAGTTATCGAGAGATTTGTCAACATGACTACACACGGAAGGGGATGAGGAGTTTGGCTAAGGAGCATAACCCTAGGATGAGGAATTCATGGATGTAAACTTAGTACACGAAGGAGGAAGAAATTATAAAACCTAAGACAAGATGAAGTATCTTTACTAGGGTATGATAGGGCATATACTTAAGGACAAGGGCAAGAACGAGGAACAAGATTTTCAGAAGGACAAGTACATGCTTTCGCCACCAACCGTACTTAGGAGAAAGGTAGTCCGGTTGGAAGAGTCTAGTTTTCTTTTCGTACTATTTCCTTAAGTTCTAGCGCTTCTCATTTGTTCGTATCCACTTCCATAGTTGGGTCTCTGCACCATAGTACATGTATAGTAGAAAGATCCCACTAGATTCTCAAATCCAATTGGTGGTCTGACCAGTTTATTTTTGGTTAGTAGGGATTTGAGAATAGTTATCGAGTTTTCTTATATCATCTCACGTAGATCGTCTAAATTCGGAGGAGATATTCTTTGGGTGCTTGTCTGATATTGGTTTAGGCCTTTGGGGCTTGTACTTGAGGAATGTCGAGTTCGGTTTGGATGGTTTGCGTGAGAGATGAATAGTTGTGGCAGGCACTCCAAAGAGCACGTAGTGACCTTTCGACTCTTATAGTTATGGCATGGCGGATAAGAGGGAAACCTCTAATCATCTTAGTACGTATACCTGGTACCGTGATTGAAATCTGTTTATTTTGGAAATGGAGATCCGGAACTTCACAAACGTGAAGTTAAATTAGTTAAGATACAGTGGAATAAAGCTCAAGAAGGCTAGATACTAGCATCATACCCTTTTTCCTTGAGGGTGCATCCTTGATTTCTTTGTTTTAGGAACTTTACGCATAATTGTTTCTCCCTTTCCAAAGTATATCACCTAGGTCGTATCTTTGACCCTTAAGTAGAAGCCAATGGATGTAAACATGTATTTGAAACATGTTATGGTTGGTGGTTGCAAGTGGTTGCTAATGGTTGTGAATGCATATGCATACGTATTAGGCACTAGATCAGTTCAGACGCTTTCATATTGCATTGACAGATATGTATTTGTTTGTAAATTGAACTTGATATGTCATCATATGGGTGTTGCATATGGATGAATGGCCGTGCACGCATATAGTATTTACATAACTAGGGATGCTTGCATACATGGTTGGACGCATGACACTGACATGACTCGCATTAAGGAGGTCGACTGAATCAGTAGACCGCCTGATTTTACAGTAGATAAAGACATATACACACACTATGCATATGAACATGAATGCATTAGAAATCTTTTAAGGACAATGGATGCCTGTGATTGGATGGTTGAGTAGATGGGTGATTGGATGGTAGGACACATTCTTCCTAACTAGAAAATTTCGGGGACGAAATCCTTCTAAGTGGGGGAGAATGTAACACCCCGTATTTTTAATGTAATTAAAAATGTATATATATCCACAGATAGGATTAATATGGTGATGTATAATGAAAATTAATTAATATATGAAAAAAAGAAAAGATTGGTTGCATGCGATGTAAATATGTTGCATGCACTGATTTGCAAACATAATGCATTAACATTAAAAGAAAAAGATTCATGCATTGGTTTAATTTAAGTATTGTAACTAACATGAAAAAGAGAAGTAAGGAAAGAACAATAATTATCATTGTTTTAAGACTTATTAACAAAAGACTTTGTAGCTCAGTTGGTTAAGGCATTGGATTTGTAACATGGAGGTCGGGGGTTCGAACCCCGGCGGCAGCATAATTTTTATCTCTGTTTTAAAGAGGGCCAACTGAACATGCAAATATATGTACATATACAAATTCAAAATTTGAAAGGATAAGAACGTACTTATAAGGAAATAAAGAAAATATATGTATATACATGAGAATATATATATATATATATATATATATATATATATATGCAGAAATATATGTATACGAAAGATAAAATTTAAGATAAGGCTATAGTAAATGAAATAAGGCAAGAATTAAATAACGGTTCTTTTAGGACAAATTCTATAAGTAAATTAATCCTAATTTACTTATTTCCCAATTACTCTTTTGATGTAAATTGTCAACATTTATTCTTATGGCCTATTTCCCCTTCTAAATCATATTTATGCTTTTTGGTATGTGGATTTTACCAAATTAAGTGTCACTAACCATGATTTTTCTAATCCTGACAGTTATTCTCAATTATGGCCAATTTCACATTTATGCCAATATACATATCATGCCAAATTAGCTAATCTAATTCCGATTCAACATTCTAATTTACGTCAAACTAGACTTATTACTCTAGTTCACTATTCATGTAAATGCTAGATTTACACGTCAATACTAGATTCAAATTACACATCTTATAATTCATGTCAAATTTATCCAATTTGCATTTCTATGAACATGCCATAATACATGTTCCCAATTTATGCCAATTTCCTAGTTTATAACTATGTTTCTAGTAAATTTCATATTTTGCCCAAACCGCATTCCCACCGTTCGTATAATCGTGATTCAGTCTAGATTATAAATAAAGCTAGGCTCGTAGAAAATAGGGAATGAACCAAAGATGCTATGCAAAAGATAGACATACTAACTGGCATAAAAAGGGTTGAATAACGACGTCGGTTCAAGAACATGGGTAGACCTAACTTAATAGGTAAATTCCCAAGGTCTAAAACCAAGAATAGACAGAATAAAGGCGTAGGTTCAAGAACATGGGTAGAGCTAACTTAATAGGTAAATTCCCAAGGTCTAAACCAAAGAAAACCAAGGACAAGCAGAATAAATAATCGGGTTTAGCCCCAATCTCAAAATCACAGAACTTAAGCAACACTTTCCTAGTCATGAATCATGGAGGTTTAATCACAGATGTCCTTGTTATGTCATAGGCAATAGTTTATGTTAATCAAAGGCATAGGTTTTGTCAAGGAAGTAATCCTCATAGTCATAGTCACAATCATAGGCAATGTTCATAGTCATAGGCAGTGTCCATAGTCATAGGCAATGTCCATAGTCATAGGCAAATGTTCATAGTCATAGGCATATGGTTTTTAGGTCCATAGTTTCATAGTCACGGTCTTATTCGTCTTTGAATCATGACAGTTCTTAATTAGGTCCAAAGAGATAGGCACAGATTCGAATAGAAAGAAAGAGAATTGGCATATTCTTTTATCCCTTTAATTTCATGTCATGAACAATGAAAAATGTTCAAATCTAGAAATAACTGACTTACAGAGATTTAGATTAGAAAAGAAAGATGGCGTTGCTATGATTCGTAGAAAATCATTCGTTGAAGTCGTTTGAACCTCCTTTTGAATCCTAGCTTGAATCTCTTCTTCTTGAAAGTCTTTTGAGCAGCATCTCCTCGTCTTGTTTTATTTTATATATATTATTTATTTATTTATATATTTTAGAGGAGGAGAAGAAGCCATGTTCACTCAGAATCTTTGCAGCATAAGGGTAGAGAAGAATTGTGAATAGAGGAGGAGACTAGGGCTGTTTATATAGTTGCTCAAGATCTTATTGTACACGCAGCGCTGAGTCAACATTGAACCTAGTTAAGAAAATAGTCCAGGTTTGCAGATGAATCTAGCCAAATCTTATCGTACATGCAGTGCTAAGTCAGCATTGGATCCCACAAGCTGTTTTGGCGCAGAAATTTGAATTTTGAATGTTTGAATTTCTGGAATTTATTTAACTGTTTTATTCACATGAAATGTTCTTATATGTATACAATTCCTTTAACGACCATTTTACGCTTATATATATACGCACAACTTTCATTTTATTTTCAAAATTCAAACGATGTTGCACCGTTATTTAATTCTTGCCATATTTCATTTACTATAGCCTTATCTTAAATTTTATCTTTCGTATACATATATTTCTGCATATATATATATATATTCTCATGTATATACATATATTTTCTTTATTTCCTTATATGTACGTTCTTATCCTTTCAAATTTTGAATTTGTATATGTACATATATTTGCATGTTCAGTTGGCCCTCTTTAAAACAGAGATAAAAATTATGCTGCCGCCGGGGTTCGAACCCCCGACCTTCATGTTACAAATCCAATGTCTTAACCAACTGAGCTACAAAGTCTTTTGTTAATAAGTCTTAGAACAATGATAATTATTGTTCTTTCCTTACTTCTCTTTTTCATGTTAGTTACAATGCTTAAATTAAACCAATGCATGAATCTTTTTCTTTTAATGTTAATGCATTATGTTTGCAAATCAGTGCATGCAACATATTTACATCGCATGCAACCAATCTTTTCTTTTTTTTCATATATTAATTAATTTTCATTATACATCACCATATTAATCCTATCTGTGGATATATATACATTTTTAATTACATTAAAAATACGGGGTGTTACAGGCAGGTAGTAGTTTTGGTTTTGCAGATTTATATTCACAGGATCCTGATTTACAGCTGAAGCGGTACTTAGAAAGCTCTGTATCCATGTATCTGTTTTCAGTTGTGCTTTGTATTGTTTTTCCGCTACGATGTATTTAAATGTAATTTAAATCTCTGATGTTTTCTATATAATATTTATTCATGCTCTGTATATCTTGTATTCTGATGGAATTGTTGTAATAAACAATGAAATGCTCTTCTGTTTGCGTTCCAATGTGTTGTGTTCTCAAAACAATCAGGGGTTTCGAGCGGTCTTGGTCGGTTTAGCGAACTAGTCGGATCGAGCGAAATTTCTTGTTGTTTACATTCATAATGTCACATAAAGCATAATTTATTTACATGACAATTGAGCGCATGACAAATAAAAAAGCTAATTTTTATTTGTATTTCTATTTTTAACTTTAACAAATAAAAAGGAATATTTTATTTGTATATAGTTTCAATGCATGTTTTGACAATAAAAATAATTCATACAAATTCTAATGTATGTATTGTAAAAAAAACGATCCTTTGACTTTGCATACAAATTCTAATATATGCATTGTCAATAAAATGATATTTTAACTTTGCCTTTAAATTCTAACATATGCATTGTAAATAAAACGATATTTTAATTTTTCATATAAATTCTAATATATGCATTGTAAATAAAACGATATTTTAACTTTGCATATAAATTCTAATATATGCATTTTAAATAAAACGATATTTTAACTTTGCATATAAATTCTAATATATGCTTGGTGATAAAAGAATCACCTAGATTTATACACAAATTATGATGTACATTTTGATATTTCGTTTTATTAACAATTCTATTTGAACAAAATGTATAAAAGCGATGTTTTCATTTTCCTCCTTTCTAGCATGTTAAAAATAATGTTTTTAACATACAAATATTTTCTAACATGTATTTTCTAGCAATGTTAAAAATATTGTTTTTAACACTTTTATATTTTCTAGCATATGTTTCTAACATGTTAAAAATATGGTTTTAACATTTTTATCTTCTAACATATGTTTTCTAATGAATCTCTTTTACATCAAAAATGGAATTTTTAATGTTTCAACATTTTTATTCAAATAGTCAATATTTCTAATGAATCAAATTTATATTAAAAATATGATTTTTAATGTTTCAACACTTTTATTCAAATATGAAAAATCTTCATATGAATCGTTCTTTTTATAAAAAAATGAGACTTTTAATGTTAACATGCTTTTGTGGTAAAATGAACATTCCTTAGTGATTCATTCATTACATTAAAAATAAGGTTTTTAATGTTATCCTGATTTTATATTTAACATGAACATTTTTCCTAGTCTCTTACATTACATTAAAAATGTGAAA
Source organism: Allium sativum (assembly GCA_030737875.1). NCBI lineage: Eukaryota > Viridiplantae > Streptophyta > Magnoliopsida > Asparagales > Amaryllidaceae > Allium > Allium sativum. The sequence continues at coordinate 601,864,651 of CM060926.1, read as the reverse complement.
ACATGTTTTTTTTTAAAACATGAACATTTCACTATGTTCTATCATTACATTAAAAATGTAAAGTTTAATGTATACATGTTTTTATTTTAATACGTGAACATTCTTCTAGTTTCTAACATTACATTAAAAATGTAAATTTTAATGTAATCATGTTTTTATTTTAAAACATGAATATTTTTCTAATTTCTAACATTACATTAAAAATGTAAATTTTAATGTAATCATGTTTTTATTTTAAAACATGAATATTTTTCTAATTTCTAACATTACATTAAAATGTAAATTTTAATGTAATCATGTTATTATTTTAAAACATGAATATTTTTCTAATTTCTAACATTACATTAAAATGCAAATTTTAATGTAATCATGTTGTTATTTTAAAACATGAACATTTTTCTAATTTCTAACATTACATTAAAAATGTAAATTTTAATGTAATAATGTTTTTATTTTAAAACATGAATATTTTTATAATTTCTAACATTACATTAAAAATGTAAATTTTAATGTAATCATGTTATTATTTTAAAACATGATTTTTTTTTTAATTTCTTACATTACATTAAAAATGTAAATTTTAATGTAATCATGTTATTATTTTAAAACATGAATATTTTTCTAGTTTCTAATATTACATTAAAAATATAAATTTTAATGTGATCATGTTATTATAAAACATGAACCTTTTCTATTTTAATTCTAATTCAACAAAATGTTAGAAATTGATATTTCATCTTTGTTGAAAATTCTAATTCAACAAAGTGACAAAATTTGATATTTCATTTTTGTTGAAAACTCTAGTTCAACAAAATGACCAAAAAATGTATATTTCCTTTATGTTGAAAATTCTAATTCAACAAAATGACCAAAATGTATATTTCATTTTTGTTGAAAACTCTAGTTCAACAAAATGACCAAAAATGTTTATTTCCTTTTTGTTGAAAATTCTACTTCAACAAAATGACCAAAATATATATTTCATTTTTGTTGAAAGTTCTAATTCAACAAAATGATAAAAATTGATATTTCATTTTGATTAAAAATTCTAATTCAATCAAAATGACAAAAAGTGATATTTCATTTTGATTAAAAATTCTAATTCAATCAAAATTACAAAAAGTGATATTTCATTTTTACTGACAAACGTGTAATTTGTGATTCGACACAATTCTACTTCACAAAAAATGTCAATTTTTTTATTTTATTTTATTTCAACAAAAATGTTCATTTTTGTTATGGTAATTTTATTTAAACAAAAATGTTTATTTTTGTTATGACAATTTTATCTAAACAATAATAATCTACATGTTTGTGACAATTTCATTTAAACAATAATGATCCACATGTTTGTGACCATTTTATAGTAACACAATATTGATCTACATGTTTGTGACAATATTATAATAACACAATATTGATCTACATGTTTGTAACAATTTTATAATAACACAATATTGATCTACATGTTTGTGACAATTTTATAATAACATAATATCACCAAATTAATAGATCTACACAATAATCACTTATCAAATAACGTATCATAATAATTAGAAATTAACAGCGGATTGGTGATAATAAAATCATAATTAATTTTAATTATTTAATAAGAAGAAATAAAACAGAATTCTCACAGTGCTTTGAATCCTATATAATTCAGATCAGAATTCTTGGCGAAAATCTAATCTGCTCAGAATTCGTTCTACTCAATCTAGAAATGCAGATCTCGGACTCACGATCGCAACACTTTTGATATTATTCAATTTCGAGTTCGTATGAGTGAGATATGATTTATTTTACGTTGATAATATTTTAAAACTAAATAAATAATTTGTTTGAAATCCACCCTCTTCCTCTTCTACAGACAAAGATCGCGACTTTTCTATTCAATTCGATTCTAGGGTTCAATTCTTCGTCCAAGCAGAGGAGCTTCGTCACAATCAGATGTCGCTACGTCAAAGAGGAGAAGGAGGCGCACCAGGGGGGTCCCACCTCGGTCAACTCGAACTGGGCAAGGGGGTTGAGCGAAGGTTGCAAAGGCACGGGTTTGGGGCTTGAAAACTCGATTGTTACACGACGATGGTGAGGATTATCCGTATGGATGGAAGGACGAGAGAAATCTCTTTGATAATGTCTAAAGGAGCGAAGGATTTCGATGTGTGGATCGACGGATTTTAATGGGGAAGGATCGGCTGTTCAATGCCATGGATTTTGAACGATGGTTGCTGTGAATAGTTTAGGGTATCAGGGTTAAGACTTAATCTATATTTATAATAAAATAATAATATTAATTTCTTTATTTATTGGGTTTAAGCCCGTTAATCCCTTTCAGCTCTAATTTCAGCTCAACGAAAGTCGTTTCTCCCCAATTGCCCCTGTTTCGGAACCAATGGGTTAGGTCCCGTCAGCCCAAATAATTGTTTTCTGCCTGTTTTCTTTAATTTAAAATTTAAATCACTTATTTAATTAATTCGATCGTACATTTAAATTCACTGGGGCCACATACGGACTCCGAAAATTGCCGAAAAATAAATCTAGTTATGTTTTGACGTTACCGCCCTAACAAAATTTATTTCGTCAAATTTAGAGATCGTTTGAAAAATGGCCTTTTTAACGGTCGATTAAATTCAACAGAAATTATCGAATGTAGTTTAATTCACCACGCTCACAAATTAATTCCAAAAATTATGGAAAATTAAACTTAGCAACAATTTGACATTACGGATCCGAAAAAATGGTTTCGTCGAAAAAGGAGGTCGTTTATAAAATGACTATTTTTAATAGCTTTAATATTATTTAAAAATGAAAATTTTAAATGCTGGCACATTTTCTAACCAAGTTCTTTAAAATAAATTTTTTAAATTGGCTCTAGTTTTCCAGGTTGTTACAATCTCCCCACTTAAAAGTTTTTCGTCCTCGAAAAGGAAACAATAGTAAAGTAGGAAACAAGACGGAAAATGCAAAATATTATAAATGTACCTCATCACAAGAGCTACTCGGAGACGTCCACTCTGCACTTGGGATAAGCCTGTTTGATGCTATCCTCATTCTCCCATGTACAGTCTCTAGGATCCCCGCTCCACTGCACTTTGACTAAGTGGATCCTCAGAACTCAGGTCTCTTTGCCAACAGTTTTCACCGGCTCCCTTCTCACTGCTAAGCTCGGAGTAATCTCCAAATATTGTTATGTTGCTTCTTGCATAACTAAGTTTGGATCATGTACATGCTTCCGGAGTTGAGACACATGGAATACATCATGCACCCCTGGCAACCAGTCAGGCAACTGCACCCTATAAGCGAGAGTTCCAATCCTTTGGAGAATAGGAAATGGACCAATGAATCTCGGCGCCAACTTCCCAGTCTTCCCAAAACGAACTACACCTGCCAGTGGGGAAACCCTTAAGTACACACAATCACCAACAGAGAATTCAAAATCCCTTCTTCGTGAGTCTTCATAGCTCTTCTGTCGGCTCTGAGCAGTCAGTAGGCGCTTCTTAATAAAATCAACTTTATCTGCTGCTTCGCGAATCATTTCGGGACCCAATACTGATCGATTTCCTGTTCCACCCAACATGTAGGAGATCTGCATGGCCTGCCATATAATGCTTCAAATGGCGACATCTGCAAGCTTGCTTTGTAACTGTTATTATAAGAGAACTCAACTAAGTGCAAGTGATCCTCCCATGACCCGCCAAAATCAAGAATGCATGCTCGCAACAAGTCTTCTAATTTGCGGTTCTCCCTCTCAGTCTGGCCATTTGTCTGAGGGTGATAAGCGATGCTCAAATTAAATTTTGTCCCAAGCTCTTCTTGGAATGCTTCCCAGAATTTACTAGAAAATATTGGATCACAGTCACTAACAATGCTATTGGGAACCCCATGTAGTCTGACAGTCTCTCTGAAATAAAGCTACACCAGACTTCGAGCTGTTCTATTAGATCTGACAAGGATAAAATGTGCAGTTTTCATGAAACGATCCACAATTACCCATATACTATCATTCCCTTTTATGATTTGGGGCAAGCCATTAATAAAGTCCGTCAAAATTTGGTCCCACTTCCAACTTGGAACCCCTAGCGGTTGCAACAATCCTGCCAGCTTTTGTTGATCATTTTTGACTTGTTGGCAGGTGGAACATCTAGCAACATATATAGAAATGTTCCTCTTCATCGTCTTCCACCAAAAGGTGCGCTTAAGATCATGATACATCTTGCTTACTCCTAGATGGATGCCGAGTTTAGATTTGTGACATTCATCCATAACTTCTCTTTTTAGCTCAGGAATAACTAGCACACAGATTCGCCCTTGCAATCTAAGAGTCCATTTCCTGTCAATTTGGAAGCTTGAAGCTTCGCACCTTCGAACTCGCTCGCTAATCATCTGAATAAATTTACCATCTTTCTGAAGAGTAGAGATCTTATCCATTAATGTAGGCGTAATGATAAGACTGGCGATGATAAGATTGGTACTATCTACATTCTTCTTGCTGAGTGCATCAGCTACAACATTGGATTTTCCTGGAGTATATAAGATGTCCAGGTCATAAGCCGCAAGAAATTCAACCCAACGTCTTTGCCTCAAGTTCAAGTCCCTTTGGGTGAACAGATACATCAAGGATTTATGATCTGTATATAGTTTGAACTTCTCACCCAAGAGATACTGCTTGCATATCTTTAGAGCAAAGACAATGGCCATCAACTCAAGATCATGAGTGGGGTATTTCTTCTCATGCGGTTTCAACTGACGGCTAGCATAAGCAATTACTTTGCCTCTTTGCATTAACACCACACCGGTACCTTAAATAGATAAAAAGGATAACATGTTAATATAAGATTTGTCATTAAAAATGTCATCTCTGACATGCTTGTTTAGATAAAAAGAATAACCTTAAATAGAAGCATCAGTATAGACTTTCAAATCTTGGTTTCCATCAATAATAATCAACACAGGAGCAGTGGTCAGCCTCAATTTCAGCTCTTTGAAAGCTGCCTCACATTCGGGTGTCAAAATAAACTTTGTATACTTCTTGGTCAGTTTCGTCAGTGGACAAGATAGTTTTGAAAAATCTTTGATGAATTTCCGATAATAGCCAGCCAATCCTAAGAAACTTCTGACTCCTGTAGGAGTGCTAGGCTGCTTCCAATCTTGAATGGCCGAGATCTTGCCTGGGTCTACTGAAATGCCTTTCTTAGATACAACATGGTCGAGGAATTTCACATCTTCTTGCCAGAATATGCATTTAAAGGATTTGGCTTTCAATGCATTGAAAACCAACACGAATTTATTTAAGACATCCCGGAATACTCTGTTCATCAGATCGACAAAGTAGGCAGGAGCGTTACTTAGGCCAAACGACATTACTAGTCATTCATAAAATAAGTCTGGTCCTCTGAAAGCTGTCAAAGGGACACACTCTTCTGCAATGCGTAGTTGATGGAAACCTGTAGCTAGTTCCATCCTAGAGAATACTTGCGCTCCATGCAAGCGATCTAATAGATCATCAATACACAGCAATGGATATTTGTTTTTCAGCGTTCGCTTATTGAGGTTGCGGTAGTCCACACACAATCGGAGAGTACCATCTGACTTTGGGACAAACACCACTGCTGCACCCCAAGTTGAGAAGCTAGGCCTGATCAGACCCTTCCACAAAAGTTGTTTAGTTTGATTGCTTAGCTCTTTTTTTCTTTTAGCGTCATTCTCCGAATAGGATGCACAACTGGCCTTGCATTCGGAGCTAAGTCAATCTTGAAGTCGAATTTTCTGTGCGGAGGTAAGCTATCAACTTCTTCAAACACATCCGCATAATCGTTGACGATAGGAATATTCTCTATAGAAATAGGAGTGACTTCTAGAGAAAACCAGAATTCTTTTCTATCTGTGGATGAGACGTGGCATGGTATAGCAATAATATCTTTTAATTTGGTTTTAATTTTGACTATTCTTTCAACGCATAGTAACTCAGCCTCATACTTTGTAAGCCAATCCTTTCCAAGTATGATATCATATCCAGAAAAATTCATAATGATTAAGTCAAAAGGGAAATGGAAGTAAGAATAAGAAACATGCACTCTACAATACTGATCGAGAATAAGTGAACCTCCTATCAGACTATGGGCTATAATCGACTCTATAAGTTTTTTTTATTTCAGTTTTAACTTTTTAATCGTGTCACTAAAAATGAAACTTCATGATGCACCCGTGTCAAACAATACTATAATAGGAATGTTCTTAATATTAAGGGTACCTCCTAAAATATCGGGTCTTCCTGCTCCCTCAGAAGAAGCTGGTGCAGCCGCTCCATCATATACATGAGCCACTTGAGAATTCTTCAGTAATGGGCAGTTTGGCTTGATGTGCCCCTTCTTATGACAATTGTAGCACTCCCTCTTATCCTGAGAACTCTGACTAGGCCCATACTCATTTCTCCTTGGCATCTTTGGAGCTCGGCATTCGTAGTCAAAGTGCCTCATCTTCTGGCAATTAAAGCATTTCACCTTGGATTTGTCTCACTTACTTCCTTGGGGCTTGGCGGCTAAAGAGTTTCTCGCCTCTTGTTTCCTGTCAGCCTGCTTCCTCCTGTTGTTATTTTAATTTTTCTCCCAATCTTGTTGCGAATTCTGGTCATTTTCCTTATAGCGACAAGCCATCTCGATCACCTCATTAAATGGGAGCTTAATGTGTGCTGTGACTCTGTTCAGATATCTCTTCGAAAGGCCTTTAATGAATCTTTTGTTCTTCTGGACTAGGTCCTGAATTAATTCAGGAGCATAGCGTGAGAGCTCTTCAAACTTCCGCACATATTCTAAAACAGTCATATCTCCTTGCTGCAAGTTGGCAAATTAATTGTGGAGAGGCTCTACTTCCTACGGAGGAATAAACTTCTCGTTGAAGAGCTCCTTGAATCTGGCTCAAGACTTGTCGGCTTCATTATTTCCAATTATGATAGTATCCCACCAATTTTTAGCCTCATCTTTTAATAGCCACGATGCCAAAAAATGCTTGCGGTGGTCTTCTAATTCCAGGCCTCCAAATATCTTCTCGTAATTTTTGAGCCAGGCTTGTGCTTTTATTACAGTCTCTCACCTCGTGAATGACACGCCCCCTAAATTCCTGAACTTCTTGGCCATCTTGTCCATGTCAAAAGGTTGTGCGGGTGGAGGTGGTGGTGTTACAACCTCGGGAGTGGGGGGCCCCTGAGCAGTGGGGGTCTCATCTCTTGCTGGTCCTTTGGCTCCACCTCTGCCTCGGGGTCATGCACTTGCTCTAGTACTCATTTTTAGTTAGTTCCGTATCATCAAGGAAAGAGTCAGACCAACAGAAATGATAATTTTAAAGGGAAGGTAAAAGCAGAGACATATGGAAAGAGGATAATGATGTAACGACTGATTAATATGTGCTATTCTGCTGTGCTCATTGTGGGAAATTACTAATCCTATCTCTAATGAGCTACTCGCCTTAGAATACTACTGATTCTATCTAGACGAATTGTTTTAAATACGTTATACTCCGAAGCTAAGGTTAACCTTTAGCTCTGATACCAAATGTGATGACCCCAAACTTCCGTAGTGTGAAAGCAAGGATAATCATTGGAATATAACATAATTACAACAATAGCAGATCTCAGATAACATCATCACACATAAACAATTGTAGCAGAAATAGAAATGTCATAAAACATCATAACAACCGAACATCAGAGTGCGCAGTTATAGGATACAACTTATCAAATAGAAAGTCTCAGCAAATTGAAAGAAGTCTCAAAACTCCATCAAGTACATCATAAACAAAGGATGTCAAAATGTCTTAAAGTAGAAATAAAAGATAAAAATGATCTTCATCTTCAGTCTAATAGCTTGCTCCAATCCAGCACATTTCTCAAATATAACCTGAACCTATTACTTGGCTGCCCGTGTGGAAAAGAGGGCACCTGAGTTTGCAAAGTGAAACAAATTACGAGTCAGTCATGGGACTGGTATGAGAAATCTTTCCTACTTATCTAGCAATATGGAAAATCAAAGAAACACGCACCTATTGCGGAATGGGTTTACTCCATTGGATTGCCAGAGCATAATTTACTTAAATTTTTATTCAGAACTACGCAATGCTTTATAGAAAAATGAAATCATTATAAGACTCATGTCCCATCACACAATGCAATGCAAACCGGAGGATAAAGTTTTACCTTATAATGATTATACATGCTTGATACGGGAAAAATAATATTTTAATATTATTATTAGTGTCTAATCAGTTTTAAAATACTTCAAAGTAAATGTACCAATCCTAGACGACATAGTACCTCATCCTACTATGTTGCCGTATATAGGTTTACAATCAAATCTGTAATGTCGTATTGGAAATTGGGTTTCCGTCTTGAGTCAAGGCTAGGGACGATCTCCTTGTCGATTCGAGACATTCTAGCAATGTCTCAGGATCCCCCGTAGTGAACCCTTGGATCCTGCAGGGTCGGTCCACAAATATACGTTAGTGGATTGGCAATTCCTGCAAACACGTTTCCCGATCCTATTGAACCTATAAAATGGTCACTATCGACCAATAAATCTGAGCTACCTTATAATCTATCATCCACATAAGTACAAATGTCAGGGCATGGAAAATGCTAACACCACTCCTAGCTAGAAAGAAACGTGTACACTCTCTGCGTTCCCTTGTCCCGTTTCTGACTCTTATCGGGGTGTGAGGCTCGCGAAGTAATGCTATGCACAAAACTATGCCAAAATAGGCTCTGCTTTGACCATCAACCACAAGGCTCTATTTTTCAACAAAAGCCTCGATCAATTGCATCTTGGCATGTCACATTGATAATTCACGCCATGCGATCGATAACTACCAATATATAACCTCTGAGCTCGTGCGTCTCAGAGAAGGGTGTTAAGAAAGATAATAAATTCTCCGCCGCCACAGATATATTAAATAGAAATCAATTTAATCTACGTAGAATGAAATCCAATGTCATACACATCCATTTATAAGTCCGTTCTGGGTCTGAACGAAACCGTAGACACCTTATTCCTCGTCCCGTATGCCCAATATGGAAGAGAGGTTCTCGCATATCCAGACAATCAACAAGTACGTTCGGACAACTACCACTGTAACCCTTTCAAGGCAGCAACTCCTATCAAAGGCATCAGTAGTCGTCCATTCGATGTGAAGATCGTCGGTCTTCAATCACCGTCTTCAATATCTTCGATTTAAATCATCGTATAATTATTTGAAATGAGTTTAAACTCAGTCTTTTCAAATAATTCCTCAAATAATTATAATTTAAATCATTTCATATCGTCAACATTAATTTATAACGATTTATCGCTATTTTTATTTATATAAAAATTGTCTAATTTAGTTTAACGACATTTCGGTTCAATAGGCGACCCTGGCGTTGTTTTTATCAAAATTTGATTTACACTTATCTCGAAATCTAACCATTGGATTTTAACAAAATTTATATTGTTGGAAAGATCTTCTCAAAGCGGTCCTAACGGTTCTAGTTTTGGGAAAAATCCAACGGTCGGATCTTTCGGTATAATCGTTTAAAGTTACGATTTCGAAACGCGAACTACCGTGCGCGATTCGTTTAATTTTAATTTATATATATAATTATATATAAATATAAACCATTTGATGATTCCACAAACGTATTTAACACGCCAAATAAAAGAATATTTTATTGGCATATCATATCTACATGTTCATATTTTCAAATAAAGTATATTTTATTTATATGACAATTGAGCTCATGACAAATAAAAATGCTAATTTTTATTTGTTTTTCTATTTTTAACTTTAACAAATAAAAAAGAATATTTTATTTGTATATAGTTTCAATGCATGTTTTGACAATATAAATAATTCATACAAATTCTAATGTATGTATTGTCAAAAAAGAATGATCCTTTGACTTTGCTTACAAATTCTAATATATGCATTGTCGATAAAATGATATTTTAACTTTGCATATAAATTCTAATATATGCATTGTAAAAAAAACGATATTTTAACTCTGCATATAAATTCTAATATATGTGTTGTAAATAAAACGATATTTTAACTTTGCATGTAAAATTTAATATATGCATTGTAAATAAAACGGTATTTTAACTTTGCATATAAATTATAATATATGCTTGGTGATAAAAGTATCACCTAGATTTATACACAAATTCTAATGTACATTTTGATGTTTCATTTTGTTAACAATTCTATTTGAACAAAATGTATAAAAGTGATGTTTTCATTTTCCTTCTTTCTAGCATGTTAAAATAATGTTTTTAACACACAGATATTTTCTAACTTGTATTTTCTAGCAATGTTAAAAATAATGTTTTTAACACTTCTATATTTTCTAACATATGTTTCTAACATGTTAAAATTTGGTTTTTAACATTTTAATCTTCTAATATATGTTTTCTAATGAATCACTTTTACATCAAAAATGGAATTTTTTTAATGTTTCAACATTTTTATTCAAACAGTCAATATTTCTAATGAGTCAACTTTACATTAAAAATATGATTTTTAATGTTTCAACACTTTTATTCAAATATGAACAATCTTCGTATGAATCATTTTTTTTTTAAAAATGAAACTTTTAATGTTAACATGCTTTTATGGTAAAATGAACAATTCCTAGTGATTCATTCATTACATTAAAAATAAGGTTTTTAATGTTATCCTCTTTCTATATTTAACATAAACATTTTTCCTAGTCTCTTACATTACATTAAAAATGTGAAAACATGTTTTTATTTCAAACATGAACATTTCACTATGTTCTATCATTACATTAAAAATGTAAATTTTAATGTATACATGTTTTTATTTTAAAACATAAACATTCTCCTAGTTTCTAACATAACATTAAAATCCAAATTTTAATGTAATCATGTTTTTATTTTAAAATATGAATATTTTTCTAATTTCAAACATTACATTAAAATGTAAATTTTAATGTAACCATGTTTTTATTTTAAAACATGAATATTTTTCTAATTTCTAACATTACATTAAAAATGTAAATTTTAATGTAATCATGTTATTATTTTAAAACATGAACATTTTTCAAATTTCTAACATTACTTTAAAATGTAATTTTTAAAGTAATCATGTTATTATTTTAAAACATGAATATTTTTCTAATTTCTAACATGACAATAAAAATGTAAATTTTAATGTAATAATGTTTTTATTTTAAAACATTGGTATTTTTCTAATTTCTAACATTACATTAAAAATGTAAATTTTAGTGTAATCATGTTTTTATTTTAAAATATGAATATTTTTATAATTTCTAACATTACATTAAAAATGTAAATTTTAATGTGATCATGTTGTTATTTTAAAACATGAATATTTTTCTAATTTCTAACATTACATTAAAAATGTAAATTTTAATGTAATCATGTTATTATTTTAAAACATGAATATTTTTCTAATTTCTGACATTACGTTAAAAATGTAAATTTTAATGTAATCATGTTGTTATAAAACATCAACCTTTTCTATTTTAATTCTAATTCAACAAAATGTTAGAAATTGATATTTCATCTTTGTTGATAATTCTAATTCAACAAAGTGACAAAATTTGATATTTCGTTTATGTTGAAAACTCTAGTTCAACAAAATGACCAAAAATGTATATTTCCTTTTTGTTGAAAATTCTAATTCAACAAAATGACCAAAATGCATATTTCATTTTTGTTGAAAACTCTAGCTCAACAAAATGACCAAAAATGTATTTCCTTTTTGTTGAAAATTCTAATTCAATAAATTGACCAAAATGTATATTTCATTTTTGCTAAAAATTCTGATTTAACAAAATGATAAAAATTGATAGTTCACTTTGATTAAAAATTCTAATTCAATCAAAATGATAAAAAGTGATATTTCATTTTGATTAAAAATTCTAATTCAATCAAAACGACAAAAAGTAATATTTCATTTTTATCGACAAACATGTAATTTGTGATTCAACATAATTCTACTTTACAAAAAATGTCAATTTTGTTTTGATTGTTTTATTTCAAAAAAAATTTAATTTTTGTTATGGCAGTTTTATTTAAAAAAAAATTGTTCTTTTTTGTTATGATAATTTTATCTAAACAATAATAATCTACATGTTTGTGACAATTTGATTTAAACAATAATGATCCAAATGTTTGTGACAATTTTATAATAACACAATATTGATCTACATGTTTGTGACAATTTTATAATAACACAATATTGATCTACATTTTTGTGAAAATTTTATAATAACACAATATTGATCTACATGTTTGTGACAATTCTATAATAACATAATATAACCAAATTAACAGATCTACACAACAATCACATATCAAATCACATATCATAATAATTAGAAATTAATAGCGGATTGGTGATAATACAATCATAATTAATTTTAATTATTTAAGAAGAAGAAGAAATAAAATAGAATTCTCACAGTGCTTTGAATCTTGTATAATTCATATCCGAATTTTTGGCCAAAATCTGATCTTCCCAGAATTCGTTCTTCTCAGTCTAGAAATGCAGATCTCGGACTCACGATCGCAACGCTTCTGAAATTATTCAATTTCGAGTTCGTATAAGTGAGATATGATTTATTTTACGTTGATAACATTTTAAAATTAAATTAATTAAATAATTTGTTTGTAATCCACCTTCTTCCTCTTCTACAGACAAAGGCCACGACTTTTCTACTCCGTTCGATTCTAGGGGTCAATACTTCATCTAAACAGAGGAGCTTCGTCAGAATCAGATGCCGCCATGTCGAAGAGGAGAAGGAGGCACACCAGGGTTGTCCCACCTCGGTTAACTCGAACTGGCAAGGGTGCTGAGCGACGGTTGCAAAGGCACGGGTTTGGGGCTTGAAAACTTAACAGTTACACGACGATGGTGAGGGTTATCCGTATGGATGGAAAGAGGAGAGAAATCTCTTTGATAATGTCTAAAAGAGTAAAGGATTTCGATGTGTGGATCGATGGATTTTAATGGGGGAAGGATCGGCTGTTCAATGCCATGGATTTTGAATGACGACGGCTGTGAATAGTTTAGGGTATTAGGGTTAAGACTTTATCTATATTTATTATAATAAAATAATATTAATTTCTTTAATTATTGGGTTTAAGCCCGTTAATCCCTTTTAGCTCTAATTTCAGCCCAACGAAAGTCGTTCCTATCCAATTGCCCCGTTCTGGAACAAATGGGCTAGGTCCCGTTAGCCCAAACGATTGTTTTCAGCCAGTTTTATTTAATTTAAAATTTAAATCATTTATTTAATTAATTCGATCGTACATTTAAATTCACCGGAGCCACATACGGACTCCAAAAATTCCCAAAAAATAAATTTGGCTATGTTTTGACGATACAGTCCTAACAAAATTAATTTCGTCGAATTTAGAGACCGTTTGAAAAATGACCTTCTTAACGGTCGATTAAATTCAACAGAAATTATTGAACGTAGTTTAATTGTAACGACCCATATTTTTTACCGTTCAAATCGACAATAAACCACACATGTCAACCCAAACAAATCGTAAATGCAGGTAGTTATTGGGAAAAAAGAAGAAAAAGAAGAAGAAGAGAAAAACCAATCACAGAATCTCACAGCGGAAGGACAACATATAATAAATAAGTAGCAGTTAAAGCAGTTGAAATGTATACATTGGTTATAACATTCAAATGAATATTAGAGTTACATATACATACAGATGTACAAAATAAGCAGCGGAAATACCTATATATGATGAATATATATATACAAATCTTCGTCTTCGATCTCCAAGGCACAGTCATCTTCAGTAACTGCAACGTCTGCTGACCCGAGCGTATTGCAAAAAAAAGGAAACACAACAAACACTCGGATCAGCACTAAATCATCTCATATTAGTCAAATCAAATATGAAATAACATCAGTATTATGGGTGCAGTAACTCAAGAGGTGTTACGGGATTTTTCCATCTCTCGAGGATCCGTTAAACTAATATCTATATAATAATACGCTATTATTATAATGTCTATTCCTTAAAGTATAAATACTGAAAATAGCGTAAGCGGGATTACCATATTACCCTTACGCCGTTTATAGGCATCAACAGTCTATACAGTACCGTAAATTCACCATACTGGTGTTATCAGAGGGCACTCTATAGAAGGCAATGCTAAATCAAAATCGTATGGGCTCGATAAGGATATATATGACAAGGCACTCGAGGCAATGCCCAGGGTAGGATTCTACCAATTGCACTCCCGGACCGGTGGTAACGCATAACAGACACTACCGCCCACCTCGGAACACACTCCCAAAGTCATAAATGGGCCCAATTCATCATCATCATAGTCATAGAAATAGTATCGAAGAAGTGTGTCCGATCAAAGGTGCTACCTCAGTTAGTCACGGTATAGCTCCTGTTTTAGTCATTTCAATTCTGACCCGAAGGTCAGGGCTATTTCGCAATCGCTCATCTTCCTTCGATTAAATAATTGCCTTCAAGTCATCATATCTCATTCTGGATACGTCGGAACGTTCACAGATACGTCAAAACGTTTATAGTTGTCAAAGTGGTATCGACACTGACAGAGAGTATGCCTTATGCCGACTCCGGTCTCTTTGACAACCAACGCTTACATCTTTCACATCGGTTGGTTCTTTTACATTTCAAAGGTTCGCTTTCATATCAAAATATCGTATTTTGTTTCGAACTAAATTTATATTCAAAAATAGAATATAGTTTCAAATCAAAATATCATAAGTCATACCAACCCGATTCTATTCTAAATTAGAATATATCCCATACCATTATATTATAATCATATAATATTTCCAAAACGAAATATCCAAATAGAATATAATTTACCTCAAAGGTATCCAATTATCACGGATTCTCATCTCAACTCCATTTGAACCAGTAGTTCAAACTCAAGCATTTCCATTCGGAAGAATTTAAAATTTGAGAGAAAAAAAAATACTTGTAAACTAAATGTTCATATAATAATAATAACAATAATAATAATAATAATAAATTTTTAAATAATAAATATATATAGATGTATATATAGAATATAATAGTTAAGATAAATTAGTAATTTAAATATTATATATATACTTAAAATAAGATTTACTAGAAACCTTTGAAAAATGAATTATAAGGAAATTATTTAAATACAATAGTATTAAGTAAAAGTAATTAATAGTTTTAAAGCTAGAATAATTATTTAGAATCAATGCATAAATTATTTAAAATAAATTTCTCAAATCAAAACCTTTCTTCCCTCCAAATTTCAAATACTTGAATTTATCCTCCGGTCTCAACAGAGTTCATTTAGTTCCCTATCTCGTTTCAACCTCGTTCAAAACAACTACTTGATTTCAAGAGTTCCGAGATATATATATATATCCCAACTGGGTTAGAACAACTTAGATACTCTTGATTTCTAATTTTCCCAACATTTAATTTCTATAAGAATTTTTCCTTCTAATCCAACTCTTAATTTGAAGAGATTTCAAATCATACCCAAACCCCAATTTAGATATTTCTATTTTGGTTTGAAAAATTCCTTCAACCCTTTTTATCAGTATCCCAGTTCAGAATCTTAAAAGAATTTAAAAATCGAGTATCGACACATTCTTTTGTGTGAAATCCTATAAAATAAAATTTCAAATATTGAAATCATTTAACCAACCGATGTCTGTATATAATTATCTATCCAATGGCCAAGTGATTTAATATTTAATTTCTCGATATTTCAAGGATGGATCTATCATTTCAATCCAAATCAGGGTCACAGAGATTTATCATTTCACTCTGTGTTCTTAATTCATTTTATCGATAAATCCCGGGTTCATTAGATGCCCGCAACATCAAGGGTACAAATGAGATTTATCGTCAAAACCAACATGCAATACGATATACTGAATATGGGCATAAACAGTGACAATATAAATTCAGTAATAAAATTCAACCAAACAACCATCATATCATTTCATTCAACTGATCAGCATTCTGTTCCAGGATTAACAAGGGTTCGAATTTCAACTAGAGATTTAAATTAAATTAAATAACTTAATCATTTACTTAGATTGCATGTTAACACACTGGCATGTCAAATTTAAACAACACATCAACAATCCAACGCAACCATGCAACTAAACTTATTTCATAATTTAATTCAATAAATATGGGAATAATTCAGTATTTCGTGAGTGAGAAAACCACTCACCTTTTGCGTCCATAGTTGATCGAACGTCCAACTAAGGGCCAAAATTTGACAGTCACCAAACGCAGCCAGGTTAGTGCCAAAACGTCCGCAATTCCGTCACGATCCCAACGCAACAAACCGCTCGTCAATCCGAGTCCGTATGAAAAAGATATGAGCGATTTTCCATTTGAAATATAGATATATATATTAATTAAATAAATTTCTCACCCACTCCACAATTGACACGTCAGCCCCCTTTTGGACCTTCTTCCCGTTCCATCCACCCGGCTACAGTAAACCCGCACCACAAAACCCAACCGTACGCCCCTCTTTGACCGCGAAGTCCTCTCAACTCCAGCCACCGTTCGACGAACGGCCACCTGCAAATCGAAGCCTTCCCCGAACCGCACCCGACCATGGTGGTCCCACCACGTCCGGTGTACCTCAGCTCCGCCAGCGCTGGTTCAAAGGTGAGGCGTTTTTCGCCTTTAATGACGAAATTCCGGCGACCTGCTCTATGATAATCCAAACGAACACCTCCAGCACACTCATACGAGTCTCCTCTTCAATACCCAGGTCCCGGAATCTCCGATTACATCCCCAATCAAAAACGCCCAAATTGCATGCATGGATTTCGAGAATCTGAGACTTTGACCGCAAATTCCGACCACACGAAGCGCTGCATGTCAGATCTGAGACTACCCGCGAGTTCGTGTCGTCGAGATCTTCGTTTTGACATATAATACTCTAGGGTTTTGAGAGATTTTATTTTCAACTAAATTTTGAAATTTAGATCTAGGGTTTGGATTTAGATTTCAGCCATTAGAGAGAGAATTGGAGGTGGAAATAGAGAATGGGCTGATGGGTGTTAAGGTGGATTTTAATTATATATAATTATAAGGCCCAAATATTCAAACACCCAATTATCCATTTACATCGATCTCTTTCACACTTTCTCTCGTACGATCAAGCGGTAAGTCGGATTGTAACGCAAATTTGAATCCTGCCATAATCCACCGTTCCGGTTCTGATGGCGCCAGTTTCGTCGAATTCCGAGACAGTCGCCAGAACGGTTAATTTCAGAGTTAATTTATTAATAAAATATTAAAAATTCAATTAACTGTTTAATTAAATTTGAATATTCATTAAATTCAAGTTTTAAACCAAATTATAAATTTAAATCAATTCTATAAATTTATTTCATACATTTCAGGTTCTCACATTTGATTTTTTTCTCCAATTAAATTTGAACTACAAATTTCAAATAAATGAGTTATTCAATACCAAATCCCAAATTTTACCATTTACCCATTTAAGTTTGAGATTCTTATTTATAAATTAAACAACTTAAGTTTTATTCAGTCATTTAATTATAAAACCCAAATTACTACATTTCAAAGTAAGGCTAAGTTCAAAAAATCTAATTGTACCCAATTTAAACAATCATTACTATTATAATCAACAAAATTTGAATTTAACCCCTATTATTCAATTTATTTATTTTAAGTATAAATTGTAAAATACTCTAAAGTTATGGGTTGTTACATTCTCCCCCACTTAAAATTTTTTCGTCCTCGAAAAGAGAACGAGATAAAGTATTAAACAAATCATACATTCAAATCCATACTTAAAGAAATTAGTATTTATAAATAAGCATATAGTTGTAAAACCTAATAAATTTTCTAACTCCCGAAATCACGAAAAATTTCGGCAGCATCTCCCCTGTACGGAGGGCCCCGGGAAAAATCTCGATACATACATCAATCCAAAATATACATCTCATCAACGATGAGGCATCCCTGAACCAGGGAAAACAAAAACAAAGCCACCAAGCTTTATATAACCCCAAATACTTGCCTCTTTAAGCGTTTATTTGCATTTTGATTTACCTAAGCATTTTAGTATTTAGCGCACGCGAGCTCCGAGCGAAATTCCGAATCCTTGCACCTACTAAAACACTCAAACATACATAAGAATCAAATATATAACAATATATGGCGAATTTATATAGCTTACACAACATATACAAAGTAATTTAACCGCAAAACCAAGATTTTCATAGCAGACCAGCGAACAAATCATTGATTGTCACCCTTTAAATTTTGGAATAGGATTAAAACATACTAGGCAAAAGTTGTAGCATTTGTTTCAGGCTTTCCGAATTGTCCGGATTCGTCGAATTTCGACAATTCGCTCAAAAGTTATGACTATTTTAGTGAAGGCGAACATCTCAGCCCGTACACTGAAAAATGCAGATCTGAATTGTTCAACCCAGTTTTTAACCCTTTAAACAGGAAAATTTCAACAAGTATATTAAGGAAAAGTTTTAGTTCAGATTCTAGCCTTTCCGAATTGTACTCGCACATCGAAATCCGACGCTCCATTTGGAAGTTATGGTCAAAACAATATTGATATATACTTCAGTTTTTAATTTCCTGCACATACAACTATGTCTAAAACTTGAATTTCAGCATAATAAACATGAGAATTTCAACGGGCGCTATTAACGAAAGTTTTAACTCAGTTTCTAAGGTTTTCAAAAAGTCCGGAATCGTTAAATTCCGATCATCCATTCAAAAGTTATGGCTATTCTACTACAGCCTATCGAACACTTCAGATTTTGCACGAACGTCGACTTATATAATTGGAGTTTCAACTTCCGGATTCTAAAACTTTTATGAATTTTTATCATTTTACACTAGTTATCACTCTTTACTCTAGGAATGGTTTTGAAGACCATTAGTAACTTAACCATCAAAATGAATTATTCCCCTTATACTCATCATATGATTTCCCTTTCAATACTTAAATATGTTCATATTCATTTCAATTATATTAAATGAAGTTTTTATTTCAATTACCTCTTCCATTTTCATCATTGAATCCCTTACATTTACTTCATTATCTAAGCAATGAATTCATATTCAATTGCTTATTTCACTCCATTACATTTTCGACACATTACTCGTTTCTTCTCAAGCATTAAATTTTAATTAAAACTTGATTTTATTAAATCCTTAACTCATATACATGAATCAAATTGCCAAAATTTATCACTCATTTCTTTCCTAGGCGCTGAATTCTAAATTGATCTTCTAACCTTTCTTATGTCTTATTCCATATTTCCAAGATAGATTTTAACTCCGCTTCCATACCTTAATCAATTTAACTAAATTTCTTAAGTGTCTTTTTACTTAAGTTGGAGTTTCCCTAAGTTGATTCCATTGTATTGAATCCATCATCTCAGATTGTTTATTTTATATCACCTTCAACGCCTAAACTCCCAAACTAAAATTCCTTCAATCGTTACATTAGTCTGAATAAGCAAATTTTCATCTTCATCTTATTTCATTTGTGAGGCACTTCGATTCATACCTTTAATCATTTTCTCCTTCGCTTATTCCCATTTCCCTTTTAAACTAAAGTCATTCCGTTAACTCGATTTATTTATTATTCTGTCAAGTCCTGGATTTAGTTAAGAACAGCTCATAATTCAAGTTTCATATATATATCACTCTCAACCCATTATTATTATCAAATTTCTCTAAATCAAATTACTTAACTCGATTTCCCTTCCAAATAAAATTTCATCCCTTTCGACAACTGATTTGCCTTCTACTCCTTCTAATTAACTATATTCAAATTTATCTTTCGATGTGTAATCTCAAATGAGTTTTACCCAAGCCATAAGCAACTACTGATTATTCACTCAACAGTGTTACCCAAATTTTATTTTGTCGACTTAAGTCGAATCCTAGTTTCACACTAAGTTTTGATTTTCCCAGCACTTCTATCGAGTAAACTTAGATTTTATTAAACCTTATTTCTCACTTAAGAGTTTTAAATGGTATTTTCCTTTTGTCCTTAATATTTAAATCTATTCCTTAAATTTCAAATCAAAATTTCTAATAATAGAGTTAATCTAGTACTAAATGAATATCATTAGTTAAGAAGAACTTAAATGCTTGATTTCAGGTTTTATACCATTTATTGAAAATCACACCATATAAGGAATTTTAAATCCAACCCTTTGAATTAACAAAGAAACTAGAAATTTCAATTCTAGTTTAATTCAAATTAATTTTTTTTTTAAATAACATACACAATACCTTTATATAAAATTTATACCATATAGAGTTTTAACTCCTAAATTCTTTGTCAAACCAATTATAATAACTATTGAGTGGTCCCCCACTAAAACTCTTCGGAATAAACATCGATAATGTGTGCACCCATTACCGACATCGTTTCTAAGGTCCAAGGAGGGATTATACCACTTTGAATAATCTTTAAAACCATTTCTTTTCGATCATACCTAAAATATAGTATTACTTAAAACTTTGGCAACTATTTCCAAAGATACCCCAGGATCAAGTTTCAAGTTCATTTATATTTAAATCTCAATCTTTCTCACCCAATTTTATTTTGGATATCATTTCATTTTCAAATTGTTCTCATAGATCATTTGAATTTTCCTTATAAAATTTATTATCGAATCAACCATATTAGGTAATAGCTTAAAATTACCACCTACTAAAACGATTTCACATATACTTGAACCAATATTATATTTGATATATAAATATTTAGAATATGAATGAAAACCATATTATGTCGATCCATCCTGTTCGATTATTTATAAATTCCTATCGATACGATGACGTCCCATATATCAACCAGAACCCATAAATATTCAACAGAACAAGCCAACACAATAAAACCCATTTTTATATCAAAATACAAATACGCTCTCTCATATCACTCAAACTCATTCTAGGGCATTACTAACCCAATCTCTAATGAGTTAATTCCCAACAGAGCCAAGGTTATCGCTAACCATCGCTCTGATACCAACTGTATCGACCCATATTTTTGACCGTTCAAATCGACAATAAACCACGCATGTCAACCCAAACAAATCGCAAATGCAGGTAGTTATTAG
The DNA here is from genome assembly GCA_030737875.1 of Allium sativum. Lineage (NCBI taxonomy): Eukaryota > Viridiplantae > Streptophyta > Magnoliopsida > Asparagales > Amaryllidaceae > Allium > Allium sativum. Next base: position 601,843,482 of record CM060926.1, on the reverse strand, counting down.
GAAAAAAGAAGAAAAAGAAGAAGAAGAGAAAAACCAATCACAGAATCTCACAGCGGAAGGACAACATATAATAAATAAGTAGCAGTTAAAGCAGTTGAAATGTATACATTGGTTATAACATTCAAATGAATATCAGAGTTACATATACATACAGATGTACAAAATAAGCAGCGGAAATACCTATATATGATGAATATATATATACAAATCTTCGTCTTCGATCTCCAAGGCACAGTCATCTTCAGTAACTGCAACGTCTGCTGACCCGAGCGTATTGCAAAAAAAAGGAAACACAACAAACACTCGGATCAGCACTAAATCATCTCATATTAGTCAAATCAAATACGAAATAACATCAGTATTATGGGTGCAGTAACTCAAGAGGTGTTACGGGATTTTTCCATCTCTCGAGGATCCGTTAAACTAATATCTATATAATAATACGCTATTATTATAATGTCTATTCCGTAAAGTATAAATACTGAAAATAGCGTAAGCGGGATTACCATATTACCCTTACGCCGTTTATAGGCATCAACAGTCTATACAGTACCGTAAATTCACCGTACTGGTGTTATCAGAGGGCACTCTATAGAAGGCAATGCTAAATCAAAATCGTATGGGCTCGATAAGGATATATATGACAAGGCACTCGAGGCAATGCCCAGGGTAGGATTCTACCAATTGCACTCCCGGACCGGTGGTAACGCATAACAGACACTACCGCCCACCTCGGAACACACTCCCAAAGTCATAAATGGGCCCAATTCATCATCATCATAGTCATAGAAATAGTATCGAAGAAGTGTGTCCGATCAAAGGTGCTACCTCAGTTAGTCACGGTATAGCTCCTGTTTTAGTCATTTCAATTCTAACCCGAAGGTCAGGGCTATTTCGCAATCGCTCATCTTCCTTCGATTAAATAATTGCCTTCAAGTCATCATATCTCATTCTGGATACGTCGGAACGTTCACAAATACGTCAAAACGTTTATAGTTGTCAAAGTGGTATCGACACTGACAGAGAGTATGCCTTATGCCGACTCCGGTCTCTTTGACAACCAACGCTTACATCTTTCACATCGGTTGGTTCTTTTACATTTCAAAGGTTCGCTTTCATATCAAAATATCGTATTTTGTTTCGAACCAAATTTATATTCAAAAATAGAATATAGTTTCAAATCAAAATATCATAAATCATACCAACCCGATTCTATTCTAAATTAGAATATATCCCATGCCATTATATTATAATCATATAATATTTCCAAAACGAAATATCCAAATAGAATATAATTTACCTCAAAGGTTTCCAATTATCACGGATTCTCATCTCAACTCCATTTGAACTAGTAGTTCAAACTCAAGTATTTCCATTCGGAAGAATTTAAAATTTGAGAGAAAAAAAAAATACTTGTAAACTAAATGTTCATATAATAATAATAACAATAATAATAATAATAATAAATTTTTATATAATAAATATATATAGATGTATATATAGAATATAATAGTTAAGATAAATTAGTAATTTAAATATTATATATATACTTAAAATAAGATTTACTAGAAACCTTTGAAAAATGAATTATAAGGAAATTATTTAAATACAATAGTATTAAGTAAAAGTAATTAATAGTTTTAAAGCTAGAATAATTATTTAGAATCAATGCATAAATTATTTAAAATAAATTTCTCAAATCAAAACCTTTCTTCCCTCCAAATTTCAAATACTTGAATTTATCCTCCGGTCTCAACGGAGTTCATTTAGTTCCCTATCTCGTTTCAACCTCGTTCAAAACAACTACTTGATTTCAAGAGTTCCGAGATATATATATATATATATATATCCCAACTGGGTTAGAACAACTCAGATACTCTTGATTTCTAATTTTCCCAACATTTAATTTCTATAAGAATTTTTCCTTCTAATCCAACTCTTAATTTGAAGAGATTTCAAATCATACTCAAACCCCAATTTAGATATTTCTATTTTGGTTTGAAAAATTCCTTCAACCCTTTTTATCATTATCCCAGTTCAGAATCTTAAAAGAATTTAAAAATCGAGTATCGACACATTCTTTTGTGTGAAATCCTATCAAATAAAATTTCAAATATTGAAATCATTTAACCAACCGATGTCTGTATATAATTATCTATCCAATGGCCAAGTGATTTAATATTTAATTTCTCGATATTTCAAGGATGGATCTATCATTTCAATCCAAATCAGGGTCACAGAGATTTATCATTTCACTCTGTGTTCTTAATTCATTTTATCGATAAATCCCGGGTTCATTAGATGCCCGCAACATCAAGGGTACAAATGAGATTTATCGTCAAAACCAACATGCAATACGATATACTGAATATGGGCATAAACAGTGACAATATAAATTCAGTAATAAAATTCAACCAAACATCCATCATATCATTTCATTCAACTGATCAGCATTCTGTTCCAGGATTAACAAGGGTTCGAATTTCAATTAGAGATTTAAATTAAATTAAATAACTTAATCATTTACTTAGATTGCATGTTAACACACTAGCATGTCAAATTTAAACAACACATCAACAATCCAACGCAACCATGCAACTAAACTTATTTCATAATTTAATTCAATAAATATGGGAATAATTCAGTATTTCGTGAGTGAGAAAACCACTCACCTTTTGCGTCCATAGTTGATCGAACGTCCAACTAAGGGCCAAAATTTGACAGTCACCAAACGCAGCCAGGTTAGTGCCAAAACGTCCGCAATTCCGTCACGATCCCAACGCAACAAACCGCTCGTCAATCCGAGTCCGTATGAAAAAGATATGAGCGATTTTCCATTTGAAATATAGATATATATATTAATTAAATAAACTTCTCACCCACTCCACAATTGACACGTCAGCCCCCTTTTGGACCTTCTTCCCGCTCCATCCACCCGGCTACAGTAAACCCGCACCACAAAACCCAACCGTACGCCCCTCTTTGACCGCGAAATCCTCTCAACTCCAGCCACCGTTCGACGAACGGCCACCTGCAAATCAAAGCCTTCCCCAAACCGCACCCGACCATGGTGGTCCCACCACGTCCGGTGTACCTCAGCTCCGCCAGCGCTGGTTCAAAGGTGAGGCGTTTTTCGCCTTTAATGACGAAATTCCGGCGACCTGCTCTATGATAATCCAAACGAACACCTCCAGCACACTCATACGAGTCTCCTCTTCAATACCCAGGTCCCGGAATCTCCGATTACATCCCCAATCAAAAACGCCCAAATTGCATGCATGGATTTCGAGAATCTGAGACTTTGACCGCAAATTCCGACCACACGAAGCGCTGCATGTCAGATCTGAGACTACCCGCGAGTTCGTGTCGTCGAGATCTTCGTTTTGACATATAATACTCTAGGGTTTTGAGAGATTTTATTTTCAACTAAATTTTGAAATTTAGATCTAGGGTTTGGATTTAGATTTCAGCCATTAGAGAGAGAATTGGAGGTGGAAATAGAGAATGGGCTGATGGGTGTTAAGGTGGATTTTATTTATATATAATTATAAGGCCCAAATATTCAAACACCCAATTATCCATTTACATCGATCTCTTTCACACTTTCTCTCGTACGATCAAGCGGTAAGTCGGATTGTAACGCAAATTTGAATCCTGCCATAATCCACCGTTCCGGTTCTGATGGCGCCAGTTTCGTCGAATTCCGAGACAGTCGCCAGAACGGTTAATTTCACAGTTAATTTATTAATAAAATATTAAAAATTCAATTAACTGTTTAATTAAATTTGAATATTCATTAAATTCAAGTTTTAAACCTAATTATAAATTTAAATCAATTCTATAAATTTATTTCATACATTTCAGGTTCTCACATTTGATTTTTTTCTCCAATTAAATTTGAACTGCAAATTTCAAATAAATGAGTTATTCAATATCAAATCCCAAATTTTACCATTTACCCATTTAAGTTTGAGATTCTTATTTATAAATTAAACAACTTAAGTTTTATTCAGTCATTTAATTATAAAACCCAAATTACTACATTTCAAAGTAAGGCTAAGTTCAAAAAATCTAATTGTACCCAATTTAAACAATCATTACTATTATAATCAACAAAATTTGAATTTAACCCCTATTATTCAATTTATTTATTTTAAGTATAAATTGTAAAATACTCTAAAGTTATGGGTTGTTACATTAATTCACCACGCCCACAAATTAATTCCAAAAATTATGGAAAATTAAAATTAGCAATAATTTGACATTCCGAATCTGACAAAAATGGTTTCGTCGAAAACGAAGGTCGTTTATAAAATGACTATTTTAATAGCTTTAATATTATTTAAAAATGAAAATTTTAAATTTTGGCACATTTTCGAACCAAATTCTTTAAAATACAAATTTTAAATTAGCTCTGATTTTTGGGGTTGTTACACCACCTTCAAACACCCTAAAATATGTGATTTCTTTATTTTAATCCTTTGATTAACATGTTTAGCAATTTAAAAATGTGATTTTTAACTCGTTCGTGATATGCAAAATTTTTTAGTAAGTTAAAAATACGTTTTAAGTAGTGCATGATATGAAATTATTTTTAAAAGGATAAAAATATGATTTTTATATATATAATTATATTATAAAAATATGATGTTTATATAATAGCATTATAAAAATATGAATTTTATATATGTAGTAGCATCATAAAAATATTATTTTTATATATGTAGCATTGTAAAAATATGATTTTTTATATATATAACAGCATTATAAAAATATGATTCTTATATATATAATAACACTATAAAAATATAATTTTTTTATATGTAGTAGCGTCACAAAAATATGATTTTCATATATGCAATAGAGTCATAAAAATGTGATTTTTATATATATAATAGCATTGTAAAAATATGATTTTTAAATATATATATATATATATGTATATATATAAAGCGTTGTTAAACAACATGCGATTTATAATATAAACCGCGTGAAACAGATGACGATGGAACTGATTGGAAACAAATCAAAATCTGAACCGTTCAATTAAAGAATGACGGAGTTGATCCCAAAGGTGAGAACTTCTTCTCACTCTAATTTTGTTTACAGTGAAATATATACTAGGATGTAGACGGTGCTTAGTAGCACCCAACACATTTGATTGAAACCATGGATGTTTGGTTATTTGTTTTATTTGATTAATTGTTAATTAATAGGGTTTAGCAACCCTATTAAGAAATTGGTTGAATTTGATTTGAGATGTTAATTGAATTGATTGGAATTGGTATGTGTATGGCATGAGCCAGTATTAGGCGAGGGATAAGGCTAGACCGTATTCCGGTTCTAGTATCACGCCGCTATGCTACCAAAATTTTCTAAAAATATGTTAGATATATAATGGTTAGTTAAAAATATTAATTTTAACCTATATATGAGTTATATAAAATATTCATGTCACTACAACAAATTGACCGTATTACAACGGTGGAAAACCATTGTAAAATACGTTTTACAACGGTGGAGTAACCGTTGTGTATTAAGAAGTTGTAATAAACTAAAATCTTTTACAACTGTTTTGCACCGTTGTCATATGTATATTTTACAACTTTTTTCCACCGTTGTAATAAACTTTATTACAACAGCTATGCACCGTTGTAATAATGTCTACAACAACTGTTATGCACTATTGTGATTAACAGTTGCGTTTAAAAAATAAATAAACATCCTTTGTAACTGAAATGAACAATACACTGAATATAGAAATACTCAATAAGCAAAACAGATATTGCAGTTATTTGCAAACTAATTTATTAAAATACTCAATTTTCAATATTACAAACAACAAGTTTTAGAAAACATTTCGCGCATTATTACATACTTAGTACAAGCACAAGTTATCCACAAGAAACTGCATATCCTAGAGGAGTACACTAGTCGAAGACAACAAAATCTTTACGCCATTTATCTTTTTGGTGCAAGTTCACTGCATCGACGACTCCTCCAAAAACTATGCTTCAACTATCAACCTGCTTCATCTTGCACTTCCTTAACATCCCCACCACTACAAGACACCACCAGTATAATCAAAAAACATGCATATATATAAAAATAACCTTAATCTTGTTGAATAACAACTTTTAAATGATTTGACAGTACTTGCACAAGTGCAAACTGGCATTCTAAGGTCCAACATTTGAATTAACTATTCGTTTTTTCCTCCAAAAGAAAATAAGGTAAAATACACTTTCATTTGAAATTCATGAATTTTATCAAAATAAATTGAACACCTAAGCTTTGGACTTATGAATTAAAAGAAAAAGTTTAGAAAAATATGGTTGATGCTATAAGTTCACACTTTTATTTTCCTGTTTTTATTTAAAATATTCGATGTTGGCGCAACTACAATTACTTGCAAATACAATTGCTGGTATTACAAAGCCTAACATGGACAATATTATATTATCTTCCCAATGCATGGATCAACGACTAAAGGATTTTCTACATTAAAAATTTATTATGTGTCACAAAATTTTACCTGTTGAGCAGAATCAAGAGAGAAATTTAGCAACCAAAAGGGAAGCAGCAGCAGAGTCAAGACACCACAGAAACGAGTTAATACATGGTGCAATTGAAAAGGGGATCAAAACATCCTTCACTGCAATAATATCAATGGCATAATTTATTTTTTGTGGGGTAAAAGAATCACTTTAGATACTGCTGTGCCAAAAACCCAGACAAATACCCATCTCTCAGAAAATTCAATACCCAACTCAAACTCCCATGTACATAATCCACCCAATAAGAAGACACAACCAAATTAAAACTCCTCCACCTTCTTTCTTTTGCATATTTTCCTAGTCCTTCACTAATCCTTTCAATCTCCCCTTTACCTCCACCACTCAACAGTGCGTTGCCTAAACATCGAACAAGAACTGCACCAACTTCAAGCGCTAAGCAGCCGCCTTGGCCCAATTCAGGTGTCATTGGATGAAATGCATCACCTACAGTGCATACATTTCCTTTTCTTATAATCAATAATAACTTATGAGAAAAAAAAAACACATTGGTGGAAGTTACGTTAACATCTGAAAAACTGAAATAAGAGTCTTTCAAAATCAGTGATGATCTTTTAAAAGAAACTCTTGAATAGAGTCTTAGGAGCCACAATTAACGATATGAAAGAAAAAGTGTATTAAGTTAAGAAGCTAAAATGAAGTATCCTCCTATTTCTATTAGTAATTTCAATTATATCATGAAAAATCACTGTGAAAAAAGGCGTAGAAATTTTTTCCCATAGAATATATCTATGACAGATAAAAATACATAACACAATTAGAAGTAAAGTTAGATAACAATATTACAAAAACAAATAAGCAATGAGCAGCCAACAATAAAGCATGGCCTTGCTTACATCGATGGTAGATTCATACAGTACCATTAAAAAAGCTTGTGCCACTACCTACGCTGCCCTTGCTACATAGCAAAGCAGCTACATACACCTTTCTACTAGCATGTACTTATGACCCTAGTTTGGTTGAAATGGTAAGATAGTTGCTTGCTACTTTTGTATTTGTTTATTTTACTATATTTATTTTCTTTTTTCAACGTGTTACGATGCGGTTTTGGGAAAAGTATGCACACTTGAGTAAAATTTAAATCGGTGTCGTTGCAAATGCAACAACGGATTAGTTTATTTTATGTTTGGTGTCTTAAATCCAACAGCGGTGGAAAAACTTTATTTGGAACAAAATATTGCCTTGTGTTCACATAAATTACGAAAATGCTTCTGCATCCAGGTATGATTTTGTCAAAAATATAAGGATAGGAACAGTAAATTTGGAAGTCCAACCACAAATTCACATTAATTTACCATATTGACCCCTTTAACATCCTATTTTTTTTACTAATCCGTACAGTTTACCCGAATATACAGCCGGATGACGTAGCACAGTTCGATAATTCCAAGTGGTTTTAAAGTTCACCAACGAACAGATAAATAAACAAATAGAAAAGGACAACATCTTCCCAAAGCAAAAGAAACACACCAGTAACGAAACACGATAATGGTTAGGAAATAATTCATAAAGCACAGCTACAGAAGCAGAAGAAGAAGCACAGCATAGTCAAAAATTGTTCACTAATACTTTCAGTGTCCCCTTTAGCTCCACCATTTGACATTGTGTTGCCCAAACATCGAGAAGAACTTTGAAATCGGCAGTAGAAATTGAGGTTTGTTGATGTAATAACCCGGAAAATTAAGACCAATTAAAATTTTTTATTTTGGCATTTTAATGAATTTTGAATATTTAAAATGAATTATTTTAAATAATAATAACAAGAAATTTATTTTGAATAGAATTGGAATGTATATATATTTATTTAAATCGACGTTAGAATATAAATAATTATTTTTAATTATAAAAGGTATTGGAAATGGCGCGGCAGTTTGAAAATTCGATTTCAAATTTCAAATGAATGTATAGGATTCAAAATAAACCAGATTTTAGCGAAACCAAAAATATTAGAATCTATTCGAAGATATCTTTCCAACGAATTCGAAAAATAAAAATTTCATAGCGGGAATAAAAAGTTATGCCTAGTTGAAAATTCAGAATAGTCGCTACGGAAAATATAGCCCTAAAAAATGGAAATTTTCCAAATGACCTTCGTTTTCGATGAAACTGCTTTGTTGGATCTGGGATGTCAAGTTATTGCTAGATTCCAAAATTCATAATTTTTGGGATTAATATGTGAGCTTGGCGTAGGAAAACGTGTTTTGACAGTTTTAGTCAATTTGGATCGACCAGAAAATGGACATTTTTCAAAATGTCTTCAAATTTGACTAAATTAGTTTTGTTAGAACCGTATCGTCAATACGAAGCTAGTAAATATTTTTTTGGAATTTTTAGAGTCCGTATGTGACCCTAGTAAATTGAAATGTGCGTTCAAAAATTAATATAAAGATTTATATTTTGATTTTGATGGATACTGATCAAAACAACTGAGTTGGCTTGTGATACATATCCCATTGTGTTCGGAATGGGGGTAATTAGCTAGGGACGACAGTCGGTGGGTTCGATTTCGAGTTCGAAAGAAAAAGTTACTTTTTGGATTTAAAATAAATTAAATATATATTATTATAATCAGTCAAAGCCCTATATCTCTCCTCCTCATTTTTACTTATCGTTCATACCCGAAGTGAATAAGAAGAAGAAAAAAACCTCGAACCCGGCACTCAGCAACATCGAGACCCTCCTTCTCGTCGTCTGCCGCACCGCGCCGCCGCAGTCAGTTTCCGATGGCGTTGCCCCCCCCCCCCCCCACCCCCCGCGCCGATCCCCTCCCCTCCATCCCCCTTGTCTCTCCTCAACCCCTCTTCCACGAGACCCAAACCCCCCATGCCCTAACCCCAAGCCCGACGCCGCCTGCCCCCTCCGGCCCTCCACCAAGCTCTGGCGCAAGCCACGTCAGCCCCCTCTCCAATTTCCAATGTAAGTTCTTTTATTTATTTATTTTAATTTATTATAAAAAAAATCAATTTATATTTATGGAGAAATAAAAGGTTTGATTTTTAATAAGGGAAAGAGTTAGATTTTTGATTAGAAAAAGTATATGATTTTATTTATATTTTATTTAGAGAAAGATTATATTTTTATAATATGAAAAGGTTATATTTTTTAATATAAAAAGATTTGTTTTTTATAATAAATTCATTGAGATAAAAACGCGATTTTTATAAGGTATGTACCGACATAAAAAACTAATTTTTATAATATGAACTTCACTATAAAGGTAGGATTTTTATGTTAGTGAAGATACGATCCTTTTTGTTAATAAAAATATTATTTTAATATATAGTAAGGGAAGTAAAAATTAGATTTTTATAAGTTAAAAGATTTGATCTTTTAAAGAGAATAATAATATACAGATTCGATTTTTATATATGTAGAATGGCGATAAAAATATATATATATTTTTTATTTTATTTTTGAAAGAATTATAAAAATGTAATTTTTATAGATAAAATGTATGAACCCGTAACTTCCCCGGTAAAGAATGCCCGGATACTTTGAGGACAAGACCAATCAGAACGCAGACGGAAGAACATTTCATTGTATATTACAACAATTCCATCAGATTACAAGAATATATAGAGTATAAACAAATAAATTTTACATAGAAATATCAGAGATTACAATAAATTACATAGCAGCGGAAAATAATACAATACACAACTAGAAGAGATATACGGATACAAAGCTTTCCAGATATCGTTCCAGCTGTAAACCAGGATCCTGTGAATATAAATCTGCAAAACCAAAACTACTAGCTGCCCATGCCAAAATAAGAGCAACCAGAGTTTAGGTTAAAACAATAAACTCCAGGTCAGTCATGTGACTGGTGTGAGAACTAAAACAGTTATTAATCTTTATTTTTAAAGTTAGGTAAATCAAGGGACCACGCCGTATAACACGGAACAGGTTTCCTCCCAAAAAATACCAATGCATAAAACAAACAGCACAATGCTAAATAAAGAAAAATGAAGCTATTATAATACCCAGGTCCTATCAGACAATGCAACGCAAGCCGGCGGATAGGGTTTTCCCTTATAATAGCCAAACATGCTTAATACGTTTAAAACAAATCATTTGATACTATTATAAGTGTATAGTGTATAAAACAACTTCAAATCATAAGTATCAATCATAGACGGCATGGGTACCATATATCATGTCGCCCTACTAGTTCTACAATTAAAACCGCAAAATCACTTATTGGAAATTGGGTTATCATTTATGGTATGAACCGAGGCTAGGGATCGTCCTCACCGATTCGAGACTGTCTAGCCCTAGCCTCAGGACCCAGACTCAGGTGGGCCCTTGGATCGTCAGGGACGGTCCACACGGAGTGGATTAAAATGCCTGAACATGCATTTCCCCGCCCTATGGGGCGTAAATGAGCCAACGTGTAACCACCCAGAAATTTCGACTACTGAAATGTAGGGATTAGTTTGAGATTCAATTACTAATGATTAATTTCATATTGGTACTTGAGTAGAAATTTAAAATTTAATGTATGAATTGAAATCAATACTGAATTCAGAATGGTTGATTGGAAATCAAATAGTTATTGTTGGATATGTGAATTAGAATTGAAATTCGACTTAAAATATAAGTTGTTGAATTAACGTTAAACAAATCGGAGATTTTATTTGTTGAGAATATATGGAAAATTGGCCAGGATATGTGTATTCGATTATATTAAGAAATTGAAATTTTCGTTTGGAATCGAATGAAGTTTTTTTGGGAGCAAACGGAATTAAATCAGTAAACTGAAAAATAATTTAAAAATAACATAAAATTGTATACAAAGGTAGTCTATGTTCATTTAAAACAAATTTTTATTAGGTTCAGAACGTCGAGACGTAGCGCTACATCCATTTTTCACTGCATTTGGAATTCATTTGTGATGATACAAAAATTACACGTACAACATAAATTACGGTAGGACTGAAATTGCGGTAGGATTAATTTTTATAGGGACCAACCAAATAAATCCTCCCTCAGTTAATAAACAGACCTACCTTTGAAACTTGGCCACGCTATCGATTCCTTCCTACCCACGTAAACGTGGTACCCACGTTTCTTTGCCGTTATAAAAGAATCACCCATTCCTTAAGTTTCTTCAGCAGATAATCTTCCCCTAAAATCAGCCCTTCCTCCTAAATCGAAAACCCCAAATCGATGAAATAGCCACCGCAAGCACCACTGTCTAACGCCGCCGGCTTTGGCCTTTCATCCCTTCCCAAAGATCAATTTCTGTTCCCAAATCGGAGAATTTAATGGCTACCCTTTTGAATTAGCTTCGCTATTCCTTCCCTCATCAAAAATAGAAGCCGAACCACCTAAAAATCGTCGTCACTCCTTCTTCCTAAAACCTTAACTCCACTGCTACTCAAATCGAAATTCGCTGCTACCAATCGAAGCCATCGAAGCTCCAATTCCAGAGTCGCGGATCAAAGGCCGTCGTCAACTCGAGTTCAGTGATTACCTCCATCAATTCGGAGCAAAAGTCCAAACTGTTTGCTTTCTTTCACATGCGAAGGTGAGTTTCTTTGAAACTCACGATTTAAACTTTATTCAAGTGATTAACAAACAATATGAACTGTTTATAATGATTGATGTTATTGATGATTTGTTGCTTGTGTGTTTCGAATGTTTTACGGTTGCTGTTTGATGGGTTTAGGCTCTTGAAAATTGATATTCATCGAGCCTGAATCCTGTATTTTAAAACTGAGTGGACTTGGTCCTTCTATTGTTCGGAGTCATGAACACAATTATGGAATTCTCACTGAGTCCTCCTCTACTTGTAGTACGTGATATACGAATCACCGTGGGCTAGTTAACATCTAATGAAACTTTAATACTCTTGCATATGAGTTAGAACCCAGTATGCTTTAGTATTGGACAAATTTTGAAAGTAGACTGAAAGAACTTGGATTTATATACATGTAGATCTGTTTTGAACTAAAGCAATTTGAGCAGTTTGTCTAAAACACTACATAGTTCGTCGCATTGGAATCTTTGATGGTATTGACTATCTTGGACACTGACACTGAGTACCTAATATTCATATGCTCTGTTGTTAACATGAACATGTGTTGGTTATTTGAATAATAATATTTTATATAAGTATAAACTGGAAGTATTTCATTGAACCATGTGTGTAAGCTAACTAAAAGTATTTTACAGATTTCATGATTCATAGAGCGGAAAATGAAAGGAAAATAATTTCCCAATATTATTAAACCCATGACTAGAGTTCGTTTATAATATCGATAGAAAAATATATGTGATAGGATATATATGTATACTGCATTGGTCACCATGTATACACATACATATCAGAGTATGTGTGCTTTATCATGTCGATGCTTCCCTTGATGTTAAATTTCCGGTTACCATCAATTCATTGTCGAGTACTTAATTGGGTATATGTTCATGGTACATTTGACATGCGCTACTCCTTTAAACTGCTGCTGGCGTAACTTGAAACCTGAAGTGTTGTTTCTGTTTCACTGTGCTAAACCCAACCTGTTTGCCTATGAAACTGAAATATGGGATTACATATTACTGACTTTACAACTTGCATTGTTGCTAGTCATCGGGTACACTGTCATGATCATCTTGTATTTGACCGATTAAACTACACCTTACACTTTAGTCCACACCTACGTATATACACGTGCATATGCAGGGTATATATGTATTGGATGGATGCTGTGCACTAAGCTATGATAGTTTCAAATGAAAAAAATGGAAAAAATAAATAAATTAAATCAACCTTGCTTAGATATAAATTAAATATGGAACCATTAGACATTTATAATATTGTATAGATTGGTGTCATTGACTAAAATAGGATTAATGTACATTTTGTCACTTGAAAACAGCTTCCTTAAGTTGTGTATATTGTAAGCTTGGGGTGTTACCAGAGGTAAACCTTTTGTCATTTCTTGTCATGTGTAAATTGATTAACATGGGCAATAGCTGTGGGAAAAAATCATATAGTCTATTGGTGTTTCTTTGCAAATGGGCGGTGTTTAGGAACTGTGGTCTATAGTTTTTACGGAACTCCCTCATTGTCATTTAGACCGACACTTCCTTAACGTCTTTTAACCTGCTACATGTATATTTTGAATGCTTTGATTTTCAAAATCTATGCTGGCATTGAGTCTTTGTTTAAGCTACCTGTATCGAGTGTCCTTATATATATATGCATACTCACTGCATAAGTTACCCCTGTTAAACTGCATATATGTGTCCTTATCTATATAAATGTATAACCGCATAAGCTACCACCTGTGCCTTAACTACACTGATCATGAAAAGTTGGCATTACACTTACATGCGGAATTAGCAGGCCTGTAGCAGGCCTGTAACCTTGCATAGACTTCTCATCATATATGGATATCTTATCTGTTGTTTGTTACATGCGGCTACTGTTGTGACCATTGTCATGTATATTAACTTTTGGGTCATACCTATATAAATGTCCACATTTTTCTGTCATTCCACTGGCCTGATTCGAAAGTTATACATTTGCATGGAGGTTCTCTGTCTTACAGAAAATCTGAAAGATATATGTGCCAGACAACACTTGGACCGACCCTGTCCTGGGAAATATGTTGCATGTATGTTGCTCCTTAATATTAGCTGCCTTGGCCGTGAACATTAAGTTACAATGCTGATTACACACAAGTTTACATTCAGTTGGCACTGTATTTTAATTACTGTCACATCTAAGTATTTACACATATACTGTAATGTTTCGTGTAAACCTGTGCATGTAAATCTTCATGTGGCTTGAGTGGTTCTGAATGCCGGGTACTAAACTCTATGTTTGTGTTTAACCTCGGTGCTGTGTTATGTGCAGCAATGTTTTGACCATATTTAAAAAGGCTTGCACTTTATACTAGTTTTTTTTTCAAACTGTAGTATTGTGACCTTGAATCAGTCCGCGACCATTCGTTTGAATCTTGTTAGCCATGTTGTATATCCTATCTTGTACCCCTTTGTGTATTCCTTGTTTATTCGAAGCATGATTTTTAGTATATGTATATATATATATGTGTGGTGGCCGATGGACACATATGTATATATGTACCACTGTATGTGTATATATATGTCATCAGCATACATATATATAAACACATATGCTATCCCGATTTGTTATCGTCCCATATTGTTATGATATATCTTGATAGTTTTCTCATGGATTCGATGTGCTCGAGATTTAAATCTTTGGATAGGATTAACTGTTATATATTCAGTTTATATTGAAGTTAATTTACTTGAACTATGATTTAATCCCGACTCGAGTATTTTGTGTTTTACATGAAATGCTCGAGTCAGACCCGAGCAGTACAGATTTAAAGATCACAGCTTGGGATTCGAAGACTGGAAAGTTGGGGATTCCGGAAATGCACACTCTTGTTAAATAGTAAATATTTTCCTTGTATTCAAATTTTATTTTCGTTCCGCTGTATAGAAAAAAATGTTGTATTAAAACTCTGATTTATAAATAAAAGTTTTATTTTGTTGTTCGACATTGTGTTATTTAATTATCTTGTGTTGATCCAGTATTTTAAACTCTGTAAGCTAAATAGCGCTCCGTCGATTTGTTCGTTTTAAACTGGTTTAATTACCAATTTGAAGCGGTCAAATTGGTGGGACGTTACAAGTGGTATCAGAGCTGGTTGCTTAATTGGTACGGATGATAGGGGGTTCTCGCTTCGCGTTTGGTGGCGAACGGGAGACTCTTACCCCTACATCTCCCGACAATGTGGGTTGGTCGAGTCGAGAGGCTGGCCGTAAAAGCAGTTCTGAGGTATCTCTGTAAGCCACGGTGGGAGGTTAGCCCACTGCCCTTGTGGTCGTTACAGGTGGTATCAGAGCTTTGGTTTATTCAAAGCATAGCTTATCGAGTTTAAAATAGAATTGACACTGAAAAAACGATTTTGAAAATAAAAAGATTTTGAAATATATTTTTTGAAAATTGTAAATAATTTTAAAATAAATTTTGAAAGGGAAAATACTTTGGAAATATTATATATTTTGAAAACTCGTATTTTGAAAATAATACAGTGGAAATAAACAAATTTATTTTGAGATTTAAATTTTTTCGGAATCCCCAGTCTTCGAATCCGCATTTGCTAGGGCAGTTCTTCAATAAGTTCCCTTAGGATTTGAATCTCGAATCCATCATCGAGGGATATCAAAAGAAGATAAGTATAAGAGAATAGTCGAATCAATCGTGTATCTTAGACAATTTAAATTTATTGGAAATGAGAATTCAAATGGAAATTTGAACGGAAAAGAAAAATTTGAAATCGATTCAAAGACGAAACGATGAATTTTATTCGAATATAAATTAATGATAATAAAATCAAAGGGTTTATAAGTGGAATTCAATTGTGTCTAATTACATTATGAATTAATTTAGATTATCCAGAGCTTGGCAAGATAGAGTATAATTGGTTTCAAACCAATAATGTATAGTCGGATATATGAATTTGATAGTAAGTTATGAACTTGTGAATCAATTAACAAGAAGAGATTTGTAAACGAGAGTTATAAATGAAGCAAGATATGAAGGAAGATTCTAAAGAGATTTGAATCGATATTTAAATGAAATCGAAACCGAAATTGATGAAACAAGTTCAGATTCCTATAAAAGGAATAATACTTACTTTTTAAAAGTAAATAACGGTTGAAAGCAAAATGTTGCAAATGGAATTGGAGAAAAAGAAAATGGAGTTGACCAGTACGGTGGGAATATTCTGATGTTCAGAATGTAAATCAAATGAGATTTTTCCGAAGTTCGAAATATATTATCGGATAAGAGATTATTCGAAAAGAAAAAATATATATAGTTATTCATGATAGTCAATTATGTTAAATTTCAGGAAAGTACAAATTACTTTCTATTTTATTAAAAATTTAAAATATTATTAATTAATTGTTTATGTATTCAGATTAATAAATAAAGCATACTTTATAGATAAATATTTCGAGGGTGTAAATTGTTTTTATAATCAGCATTTAAAAAAAAGTGAATCGTTAATTTTGAATTCGAAAGTTATAAGAGTAAATGTTTGTTGGTATACGAAGCTGCGAAGTTGATCTATTTTGAAGTTAATAATGTTGTTCAGTTAAGGTTTGAGAGGTAAATATACCCCAACTTGATTGACTTCATTGTTGACCAAGAAATGATTAAGGTTCGAAAAAAAAAGTTAAGTGAAGAGAGCTAATGAGTACCAACAGTAAGTGGGAATAACAATGTTTTATTTAACGTACGTTTAAATCAAACTAACAAATTTAGAGATGTTGCAAGAGAATAAAGTATATTCTCGATAGAAAATAAAGCTTTGTGAATATATGGAAAAGTTTTCCAGTGACAATAAATGATTTTTTAAGAATAGAGAAAATGAACAGTACAATTATTTTCAATGGATAGTGAGAAGTTAACATAAATCAGAGTAACAAGAACTGAAGAACAAAGAGCCGTACGTCGAAAACGAAGGAAGGCAGAACGCAAAGAAAAGTGGAATTGTAAATTGAATCCGAGAATTTCGTAAACAATGATTGATAAGAAATTCAGAAGTGGAGTTAAGAAATTTAGAAACTGACTAGAGATTAGTTGAATAGTTTTCTGACTATTGATCTGATGTTGGTTTCGACCTTCGGGATTGATAGTTAGGAAATTGTTCGCTTGCAAATTTACGGTCGAAGGATGTGAATGTGAAGGAATGCTAATGCGTGGAAGAAAAATTTGTGATAAGAATAGAAATTCTAAAATTTTGAGAGCATAAAAATTTGAATTAAGTGATGAACTTAATAACTGGAAATTCGGAAGAAAATTTGGTTTATAACCAATAGAGGCATAAATCTGAGTTGATTAAAAAGATCAAACTGAAATTTTGAAATTAGAATGAAATTTGAGAATATTAGAGTTTGGATATTGGATACAGAAGTTTCCAAAATGTATATGGAAAAATATATAAGAGTGCGGTGAATTAGAAAACTAATGATTTGGGAAGTATCGATTGGAGATAAAACCGGATACAAAGGCTTTAAATAAAAATGAGATGTCTGGAAATATGATTTAGAAATAAAACCATAAGTATGAGGAGTATGAAATAAAATACTATATATATGTATATAGTATTATATGTTTTCAAATCACGACAAGGAAAGTACCTTCCTTCTCCTTGAATTTCGAGCTTTGTTGAGGTATGCTGCTGGTGGTAGTAGGTTGTCCGGACATAAAACTCATGAGTTATCATTGAGCACGACTGCTAGCGTAATTCGCAGGGCTGCAGATAGCCTACGGCGGTCGGATGTTTCTTGAGGGAGTCAGGCGTAACCATTGTAATCGCTGCGATCTAGAGTCGTTGGAATTCGACCATATAGCGAAATTCGCAAGGGCTGCAGATAGCCTACGGCAGACAGTTGTTTCTTGGGGGAACCAAGCGTAACCATTGTGACTGCTGCGATCTACAGTCGAATTAGAAAGGCGTAATCCGTAGAGCTGTGAAAGCTTACGGGTATGGATGTTTCCTGGGGGACCCAGGCGTAACCATTATGTACCTGCGGTCCACTTAGATATCTTAGTGATTGTAAGCCACCTGTTTGGAGCAGCAGTTAGTCTTAGTGACTTGATTGGTCTTAGTGACCTGATTTGTCCTTGTGACTTGATTGATCCTCATAATTTTGTTTAACCTCAATTGATAATTTGTTTTCGTGATTCTGAGGTAGAGCAGCCAACGCTCAGTGACCTCAGATTTTCTTTTGATTCTGAAATATCTCTCATGAATCTGTCCATGACGAAATTCGCAGGGAAGCGATTTCCTACGGATACGGATGTTTTCTGGGGGATCCAGACGGAACCATTGTGTATCTTTGATTCGTGAAAAATCAACATATCAATATTGCATTGGTACTTCCCGTATCTGTTTTTAAAGGAATTTTTGAAATATTTTTCACTTGAAGTTGAAGCCAAGATATTTAGTACTTGGAGATTTTAGTCATGCGCCTGGCCAGCGTGTGCCTAATATCTATGAAGACGACGATAGACTTGTCAAGCTTCGAGTTACTAAATATTTTCAAATCAATAATTTGAAATTTAAAATATATCTAAGTTAAGAAAGATTTCATAGTATTTTAAAACCCTTAGCTATGGGATAATAATACAAGTATTTTCTATGCAGAAAGTATAAATTATTATTTCGAATTTTGGGAAAAAATTTCAAGTCGATAATTTGTGACTTGAAAGGGTAATTACACTCCTCAATGAGTGTTGGGGAGGACTAAATGGGTTGAATATAAGGAAATGCGGTTGAACGGGGGAAATGAACAAGTAAATATTGAGAAATGAGATTATAAATAAATTTGGAATAATTTGAGATCTAATTCATGCCGAATTTGAAATTTGAAAAGAGATTGGTTTTGAAGAGGAATTGGTTTTTCCAAGTAAATTGAATGTGATAGATGACTTGAACATTGGTATTTAAGTTAGTTATGGAAGGATTTCACTTAAATATGAACATTTGAAATATACAATGGTATAACTATAACAACTTTTCCTTTTCGAGGACGAAAAGTTTTAAAGGGGGGAAGACTGTAACGACCCAGAAATTTCGACTACTGAAATATGGGGATTAGTTTGAGATTCAATTACTAATGATTAATTTCATATTGGTTCTTGAGTAGAAATTTAATCTTTAATGTATGAATTGAACTCAATAATGAATTCAGAATGGTTGATTGGAAATCAAATAGTTATTATTGGATATGTGAATTAGAATTGAAATTCAACTTAAAATATAAGTTGTTGAATTAACGTTAAACAAATCGGAGATTTTATTTGTTGAGAATATATGGAAAATTGGCCAGGATGTGTATTCGATTATATTAAGAAATTGAAATTTTCGTTTGGAATCGAATGAAGTTGTTTTGGGAGCAAACGGAATTAAATCAGTAAACTGAAAAATAATTTAAAAATAACATAACATCGTATACAAAGGTAGTCTGTGTTCATTTAAAACAAATATTTATTAGGTTCAGAACGTCGAGACGTAGCGCTATGTCCATTTTTCACTGCATTTGGAATTCATTTGTGATGATACAAAAATTACACGTACAACATAAATTACGGTAGGATTGAAATTGCGGTAGGATTAATTTTTATAGGGACCAACCAAATAAAACCTCCCTCAGTTAATAAGCAGACCTACCTTTGAAACTTAGCCACGCTATCGATTCCTTCCTACCCACGAAAACGTGGTACCCACGTTTCTTTGCCCTTATAAAATAATCACCCATTCCTTAAGTTTCTTCAGCAGATAATCTTCCCCTAAAATATGCCCTTCCTCCTAAATCGAAAACTCCAAATCGATGAAATAGCCACCGCAAGCACCAATGTCTAAAGCCGTCGGCTTGGCCTTTCATCCCTTCCCAAAGATCAATTTCTGTTCCCAAATCGGAGAATTTAATGGCTACCCTTTTGAATTAGCTTCGCTATTCCTTCCCTCATCAACAATAGAAGCCGAACCACCTAAAAATCGTCGTCACTCCTTCTTCTGAATACCTTAACTCCACTGCTACTCAAATCGAAATTCGCTGCTACCAATCGAAGCCATCGAAGCTCCAATTCCAGAGTCGCGGATAAAAGGCCGTCGTCAACTCGAGTTCAGTGATTACCTCCATCAATTTGGAGCAAAAGTCCAAACTGTTTGCTTTCTTTCACGATGCGAAGGTGAGTTTCTTTGAAACTCACGATTTAAACTTTATTCAAGTGATTAACAAACAATATGAACTGGTTATAATGATTGATGTTATTGATGATTTGTTGCTTGTGTGTTTCGAATGTTTTACGGTTGCTATTTGATGGGTTTAGGCTCTTGAAAATTGATATTCATCGAGCCCGAATCCTGTATTTTAATATTGGGGTGGACTCGGTCCTTCTATTGTTCGGAGTCATGAACACAATTATGGAATTCTCACTGAGTCCTCCTTTACTTGTAGTACCCGATATACAAATCACCGTGGGACAGTTAACACATAATGAAACTTTAATACTCTTGCATATGAGTTAGAACCCAGTATGCTTTAGTATTGGACAAATTTTGAAAGTAGACTGAAAGAACTTGGATTTATATACATGTAGATCTGTTTTGAACTAAAGCAATTTGAGTAGTTTGTCTAAAATACCGCATAGTTGGTCGCATTGGAATCTTTGATTGTATTGACTATCCTGGACACTGACACTGAGTACCTAATATTCATATGCTCTATTGTTAACATGAACATGTGTTGGTTATTTGAATAATAATATTTTATATAAGTATAAACTGGCAGTATTTCGTTGAACCATGTGTGTAAGCTAACTAAAAGTATTTTACAGATTTCATGATTCATAGAACGGAAAATGAAAGGAAAATCATTTCCCAATATTATTAAGCCCATGACTAGAGTTCGTTTATAATATAGATAGAAAAATATATGTGATAGGATATATATGTATACTGCATTGGTCACCATGTATACACATACATATCAGAGTATGTGTGCTTTATCATGTCGATGCTTCCCTTGATGTTAAATTTCCGGTTACCATCAATTCATTGTCGAGTACTTAATTGGGTATATGTTCATGGTACATTTGACATGCGCTACTCCTTTAAACTGCTGCTGGCGTAACTTGAAACCTGAAGTGTTGTTTCTGTTTCACTGTGTTAAACCCAACCTGTTTGCCTATGAAACTGAAATATGGGATTACATATTACTCACTTTACAACTTGCATTGTTGCTAGTCATCAGGTACACTGTCATGATCATCTTGTATTTGACCGGTTAAACTACACCTTACACTTTAGTCCACACCTACGTATATACACGTGCATATGCAGGGTATATATGTATTGGATGGATGCTATGCACTTAAGCTATGATAGTTTCAAATGAAAAAAATGGAAAAAATAAATAAATTAAATCAACCTTGCTTAGATATAAATTAAATATGGAACCATTAGACATTTATAATATTGTATAGATTGGTGTCATTGACTAAAATAGGATTTATGTACATTTTGTCACTTGAAAACAGCTTCCTTAAGTAGTGTATATTGTAAGCTTGGGGTGTTACCAGAAGTAAACCTTTTGTCATTTCCTGTCATGTGTAAATTGATTAACATGGGCAATAGCTGTTGGAAAAAATCATATAGTCTATTGGTGTTTCTTTGCAAATGGGCGGTGTTTAGGAACTGTGGTCTGTAGTTTTTACGGAACTCCCTCAATGTCATTTAGACCGACACTTCCTTAACCTCTTTCAACCTGCTACATGTATATTTTGAATGCTTTGATTTTCAAAATCTATGCTGGCATTGAGTCTTTGTTTAAGCTACCTGTATCGAGTGTCCTTATATATATATATATATGCATACTCACTGCATAAGTTACCCCTGTTGAACTGCATATATGTGTCCTTATCTATATAAATGTATAACCGCATAAGCTACCACCTGTGCCTTAACTACACTGATCATGAAAAGTTGGCATTACACTTACATGCGGAATTAGCAGGCCTGTAGCAGGCCTGTAACCTTGCATAGACTTCTCGTCATATATGGATATCCTATCTGTTGTTTGTTACATGCGGCTACTGTTGTGACCATTGTCATGCATATTAACTTTTGGGTCATACCTATATAAATGTCCACATTTTTCTGTCATTCCACTGGCCTGATTCGAAAGTTATACTTGTGAATGGAGGTTCTCTGTCTTACGGAAAATCTGAAAGATATATGTGCCAGACAACACTTGGACCAACCCTGTCCTAGGAAATATGTTGCATGTATGTTGCTCCTTAATATTAGCTGCCTTGGCCGTGAACATTAAGTTAAAATGCTGATTACACACAAGTTTACTTCAGTTGGCACTGTATTTTATTTAATGTCATGCCTAAGTATTTACACATATACTGTAATGTTTCGTGTAAACCTGTGCATGTAAATCTTCATGTGGCTTGAGTGGTTCTGAATGCAGGGTACTAAACCTTGTGTTTGTGTTTAACCTCGGTGTTGTGTTATGTGCAGCAATGTTTTGACCATATTTAAAAAGGCTTGCACTTTATACTAGTTTTTTTTTCCAAACTGTAGTATTGTGACATTGAATCAGTCCGCGACCATTCGTTTGAATCTTGTTAGCCATGTTGTATATCCTATCATGTACCCCTTTGTGTATTCCTTGTTTATTCGAAGCATGATTTTTAGTATATGTATATATATATATATATATGTGGTGGCTGATGGACACATATGTATATATGTACCATTGTATGTGTATATATATGTCATCAGCATACATATATATAAACACATATGCTGTCCCGATTTGTTATCGTCCCATATTGTTATGATATATCTTGATAGTTTTCTCATGGATTCGATGTGCTCGAGATTTAAATCTTTGGATAGGATTAACCGTTATATATTCAGTTTATATTGAAGTTAATTTACTTGAACTATGATTTAATCCTGACTCGAGTATTTTGTGTTTTACATGAAATGCTCGGGTCAGACCCGAGCAGTACAGATTTAAAGATCACAGCTTGGGATTCGAAGACTGGAAAGTTGGGGACTCCGGAGATGCACACTCAAAAGATGTTAAACAGTAAATATTTTCCTTGTATTCAAATTTTATTTTCGTTCCGCTGTATAGAAAAAAAATGTTGTATTAAAACTCTGATTTATAAATAAAAGTTTTATTTTGTTGTTCAACATTGTGTTATTTAATTATCTTGTGTTGATCCAGTATTTTAAACTCTGTAAGCTAAATAGCGCTCCGTTGATTTGTACGTTTTAAACTGGTTTAATTACCAATTTGAAGCAGTCAAATTAGCGGGACGTTACACAATGAATGACTCCATCAGCTTCACATAGTCACCGATATATCCGAGGCGCCTCGCAAACCAACAACCACATAAGTCAAACTCGTCAGGGCGTGTAAAACCACTGACGCCACTTCTAACTAGAAAGAAACGCATGCCCTCCCTGAGGTCCTTCTCCCGTTTCTGGTTCATACCGGGTGTGAAACTCGTGGATTAAACGTTACACAAAGCTATGCCACAATGGCTGTGCTTTGATCATCAACCACAAGACTTTGCTTTTCAACTGAAACCTTGATCATTTGCCACTTAGGCATACCACATAGGCAATTCACTCTATGCGTTTGATATCCACTAGTATATAACTCCTGAGCTCATACGTCTCAGAGAAGGGCGTTAAGCAAGAGAATAATTCTCTGCTGCCAAACAGCTATATATATTTAATAGAAATCAATCACACTGGATAAAATCCAATGTCAGACACACAGTCCATTTTCAAGTTCGTTCTGGGTCTGAACAAAACTGGAGGCACCTAGTACCCCTTATATCCATCGATCTCCAAGTACGTCTGGACGATCACCAACTATTTCCATCTTCTTGGGTGTACAGCCCAATCAAGATCATCATTAATTATCCAAATGACGTGAAGACCTCCGGTCTTCAACCACCATCTTCACCTTCGACTTATCGTCGTATCAGTTATTCAGAATGGGATACCCGGTCTTTCCGAATAACTCGCGTATATAATAAACAAGTGTTACACAAACACATCATATGCCTCATTCCAATTCATCAGTCATTAACCATAAATTAATCAAGAGAATAATTCCCCAAATATTAACCCCGAAGGCCAAAACCAACATCAAATCAATATCCAGAAAACCATTCTGCTTAGCTAACCGACAGTTAGTTTCTAAATTTCACGTTCTTAGGGAAAAGTTCCCATTAATTTTATCAAAGATAAATTCTTTAAATTTATTCTTTAATCTTCCTTTTGAATATCTATTCAAACTAGTCGGGATTAACGAACCTTACCGAAGTAATCATTTATTTTATTTCCTAATCCCAACCTATTCATCCCATGAAGTAAAACTGGTAATACTTCATATCTAACACCACGGTGTTATCAGTAAATTCAATTACCATTTCACGCTCAAATCTAATTAAAGATTTAACTATCGCCTGGAACAAAACTGGTGATACTCCATTCTCGATCTTTTCAATCTAATTAAAGATTCATTAAAACTCCACTTAGTTTTAATCTTTGACTGGGTTAAAGAATCAGTGTCATTTAAAACAAGTTCATGATAAACCCGAAATCACATCACATTTCAATCAGTCCCTAACCGTAAATTAGCAAGTGAACAATTCCCTAAGTATTAACCCCGAAGGCCGAAACCAACATCAGATCAATACCATAGAAACCATTCAACTTAATTAATCTCTAGTTAGTTTCTGAATTTCTTAACTTCTTAGGGTCTAAGAACAATATTATTGAAGATACAACAACCCAAAATTACGTTCCATTAATTCTCGGGTTAAAGAACAAGTGTTATTTAAAACATTGTTCACGATAAACCCAAAAATCAATACCAATTCAATTCCAATTAAATATTATTTAATTGGTACACTTCGTTAAATCTAAATAAAAAGATTTAATCTTTTTTCTCAACTGGGCTTAAGAACAGTGTTAATGAAGACACCATTCACGACAAACCCAAATCACATTTGATATTAAATACAAGGCTCTGAATAAAAAATATATAGGCTTATATTCAATATCAAATTCTTCGACCAACAAATATCGTATTGGAAATAACGATATAAATACATCTTTCAAATTTCCATAACAATATCTGTGTAATCACGAAATCCAACATCGAAATATTCCAAAGACAATTTCGATTCAAATCCATTCCAATTCAATTATTGGAAATTCTGGTTACTTTTAAAACCCATTTCAAATTCAATTTATTTATTTAAAAATAAATAGAATTATAATTCTAGTTCAAAACTAGTTCATTTCGATAAAAATCTATTTTTATCTTTTCAAATATGGAGTTTTTCATCCCAATTCTTCCCAAATCATTTCTTATGATTTTATACAAATAATTACTATTTTTAATAATTTTATTAAGGCCGGTACAGTCGATTTCCATCACCGGCCATCGAGCTGCACTTACAACGACCTTTTCCAAATTTGATTTGGACATAATTCCAAATCCAACCGTTAGATTTAAAATTTCTAATTTTCGTTAGAAAGCTCTTTTCGATACGAACCCAACGGTTCCAGTTTTAGGAGAATCTGACGGTCGGATCTCCCGCAATATCCATTCGAAGTCAATGGTCGAAATTCACGAACGGCCGCGGCGCGGCGCGTTCTATTCAGGCCATTATATTATATAAATAATATATAATATAATATATATTATATATATAATATATATAATATATACTTCGTCGATTTCCTTTTAAAACGTATTTTATAAATCGTTTTAAATTCATTTCAAATCGATTTCAATTCAATTTCAATTTAATTCGAATTTCAATTCATTTCAATTTAATTCGAATTCAATTCTATTCAATTTCAATTTGAATTCAATTTAATTCGAATTTCGATTATTTTCAATATAATTCAAATTTCGAAAACACTTTCAACATACATTGAAAATTGAATAAAATCGATATAAATATCGTTCACGTCAAAATGGCGTCAATCTAATCAACACGGCTTCATATATTTCTACTTTCAAATATTCTATTTCAAATATTTCTTTTTCAAATATTTCTATTTCAAAACTGGAATGAGGCCCAATCAATTACCATATAATGTTAATTATATGGATTTTCTACAACACATGTACAAAATAACAACGATAAATAATCAACCATCATCCAGAGTGCGTTTACACTGTATAAGCATCAAATATAAATATTTAACGCTTATAACAGCCTGTCAATCAATCGATCGACACACAACTAATTATTGGGATTAGTGTATGTCATATATCATCCCAATACCCGTGTGGGGTTTCAAACAATCAAACACATATTTTATTTGTGCAATTGGGCGATGTGTAAAATTTATCGTCCCAATCAATATCAGTCAAATCAGTGTATATAAACAAATCTCCGATTTGTTTTTAAATATTTATTTTAAATACACGTTAAAAATTTCTATTTTTAACTATAAAATATTTTTAACTATATAAATATTTTATTTCATTTCACATCACATCACACAATCAACTACACATCAAAATCATACAAACAAGCATACAAGCCGTCCATGGTCTGTGGACAACGAGTGTCGGGTGCTACTAAACACTGTCTGCATCCTAGTATATATTTCAACTAGAAAAATTAAATTAAAGGTGAGAAATTCTCACAGAGGGTTCCACTCCGCCGTGCTTTGCTTTTGAACTGCTGAACATCTGGAATTGCTTGAAATTCCAATGCAGTTCTTTTCACGTTGTTCAAATAAAAATTATATTTTTAACTACGCTACTATATATATATATAAATCACATTTTTAAACCGTTATAATGTATATATTTTCAAAAACAATGTATATTCATATTTTCAAAGCATCACTACTTATATTTTTAGAACATCGCTACTTATATTTTTAGAACATCGCTACTTATATTTTTAGAACATCGCTACTTGTAGTTATAAAACATCGCTACTTATATTTATAAAACATCGCTGCTTGTAGTTATAAAACATCGCTACTGATATTTTTAAAACATCGGTATTTATAATTTTTTAAACATCGGTATTTTCATATTTTTAAACAAAGGCATTCTTTTTATTTTGACAAACAGAGCAAATTTTATTTTGACAAACAAAGAAAAATTTATTTTTAAAACAAGGCTAAACAATGCTCTTTTTATATAAAAAATAATAATTCTGTTTTTATATTTTTAAAACAAAGTTATTTTTTTTCTTTAAATCAATCCTATATTTTTCGATCTACAACAATGTATGATTTTCATTTTTCAATGTATGTTTTTCCATTTTAAAACTAAATTAAACAATTAACTAATTTAATTAAGTTTTTAAATTTACCTTTCTTCCTGACACTATCGTTTGTTTACAGTTGATCCTAGGCCACTCCACCTTCTTCTTCTCCTTTCTTTCTGTACCTCCTAGAGTTGAGCTCGCCACTAGGGCTCGAGCTAGCACACAAGTCAAGGCACCATCGCCTGATCAGGGATGACCACATGAAGCACCCTGAACCCCACTTTGACCGCCGGCAGTACCATGGAGCTCGAGCTCCTCTCTTGATCGGAAAAAGCAGGTGAACAACGCCCATTAGGGCGCGATTTCTGGCCACGATGGCTCACAGGTGGCGATCACCACCGTTGGAGAAGAAGAGCTCGGGATGACGAACAAACTTGCCTTGGGAAGCTCCTGATTTTATTGCGTGTGGAGGAGATCGGAGAGGGGGAAGGTCGGTGCAGAAATCGTCGTTGTTTTTGAGTAAAGGGTGGCGGCTGTAATGGATTGTCCAATAGGGTTTGGGGAAAGGGTTTTATAATTAATATTTATTATTATTTTATTTTGTTTAATTCTAAAAAGTGAATTTCGCATCCGATCTCCAAATCAAACCCAACGGCTGTCGTCCCTAGCTAAATACCCCCATTCCGAACACAATGGATATGTTTCGTAACCCAACTCGGCAGTTTGAATCAGTTTTTATCAAAATCAAAATATAAATCACTATATATTTAATTTGAACGTACATTTCAATTTACCAGGGCCACATACCGATTCTAAAAATTACAGAAAAATTATTTCTAGCTTCGTATTGACGATATGGTCCTAACGAAACTAATTTCGTCAAATTGCGAGACCGTTTGAAAAATGGTCATTTTCTAGTTTACCCAAATTGACTGAAACTGTCAAAACACGTTTAGCTTCGCCACGCTCACATACTGCTTCGGAAAATTATGAATTTTGAAACCTAGCAATAATTTGACATCTCGGATCCAACAAAAGTGGTTTCGTCGAAAACCGAGGTCGTTTGCAAAATGGCTATTTTCAAGGCCTTTATATATATATATATATATATATATATATATATATATATATATATTAAAATATATATAAATTCCACAACGACTTTTGTGAAATTTAAACTGGACGTATCTTTCAACCTCTAAAGTGAAATCTCTGTTTCTTACCTTTGTTTGAAAGATATGATTAAACAGATTCAAATATTTCTTGTTTCGTTCAATTCTGAATTAAAACAAATTCTATATATTCATTAAAAGTTTGAAATCGAATTTTCGAACTACTGCGCCATTTTCAATTCCTTTTATAATTATATATAATTATTTATATTCTAACGATGATCTATATAAATATATACGTTTGAAATTTATTCAAAATAAAATTTTCATCGTTATTATTTAAAATAATTCAGTTTAAATATTCAAAATTCATTAAATTCGCCAAAATAAAAATTTTAAATTGGCTCGCATTTTCCAGGTTGTTACAATCTCCCCCACTTAAAACTTTTCATCCCCGAAAAGGAACGAAGCCGAAAGTTGTTTAACTAATCAACTCAACTTCCATTGCTTTCTTTACGGCTTAAGTTCTTCAACTTTTCAGTTTCTAAGAACTTTTCAAATTTTTCAAAAATTTGGGTTACACCCTAAATTTTCGAAAAATTACGCCATAACCTCCCCTGCACCGTGAGCACCGGGAAAATCCTGAAATTGCCATACAGGCCCTCTGATCTCAAAAAGAAAAAGAAAAAGCCAAGCGGCTAGCCAATCGGCTCATAAAATCATCATCACCCAAACAAAACAGTAAATTATGATAAACATGTACCTATTTGTCGGGCAAACAAATTTTATTCTTCTGCTCTGACCTCCTTGCTATGACATGTTCAATGTATATATATGCATATGCATGCAATTCTAACAAATTTTCAATACAGTTCAGTATTTTGTTCAATTTGGCATAACGGTTCAAAATTATCAAACAAATAAACAAACAACACAACCATCAATCAATTAGTTGATTAGAATTTCAAACACATAACTTTGATATATATATAGAAAATCATGTTTTTAATGCCAAATCACAACAATAAATCTATCTAGTTAAATTTTGGTTCTCACACCAGTCTAATGGAAATATATAGAAGTCACACCTTCAAAACACGAAAATAAACCACTGATGCCGTACGTCATCAGTGGAATCATCCCCGAGCTACTAGAGTGCGATTCTATATCTATCCAGTATATTAAAACTTCGAATATACGTTCATGACGCGTATATGCAAAATCTTTATATACTAGATTGTCTAAATTCAAAATAAATAAATATTCAAATACGTATATTTGAATTTTACTTTCAAAACAAAGTTTGTTTACAAATTTTTATTTTAAAAATATACTCTTCACACTTGTTCTAGGATACTACTGATCCTATCTCTAACGAGTCATTCTAATTAGATATTACTAATCCAATATATGATGAATTCTTTCGTATGGTTCTAATGTGTCTTGTTCTCGAGCTCTGTAAACCAAAGCTCTGATACCAACTGTAAGAACCCGTAACTTCCCCGGTAAGGAAAGCTCAGATACTTTAAGGACAAGACCAATCAGAACGCAGATGGAAGAACATTTCATTGTATGTTACAACAATTCCATCATATTACAAGAATATAAAGAGTATAAACAAATAAATATTACACAGAAATATCAGAGATAACATTAAATTACATAGCAGCGGAAAATAATACAATACACAACTAGAAGAGATATACGGATACAAAGCTTTCCTGATATCGTTCCAGCTGTAAACCAGGACCCTGTGAATATAAATCCGCAAAACCAAAACTACTAGCTGCCCGTGTCAAAATAAGGGCACCCATAGTTTAGGTTAAAACAATAAACTCCAGGTCAGTCATGTGACTGGTGTGAGAACTAAAACAGTTATTAATCTTTATTTTTAAAGTTAGGTAAATCAAGGCACCACGCCGTATAACACGGAACGGGTTTCCTACCAAGAATACCAGTGCATAAAACAAACAGCGCAATACTAAATAAAGAAAAATGAAGCTATTATAAGACCCAGGTCCTATCACACAATGCAACGCAAGCCGGGGGATAGGGTTTTCCCCTATAATAGCCAAACATGCTTAGTACGTTTAAAACAAATCATTTGATATTATTATAAGTGTATAGTGTATGAAACAACTTCAAATCATAAGTATCAATCATAGACGGCATGGGTACCATATATCATGTCGCCCTACTAATTCTACAATTAAAACCGCAAAATCACGTATTGGAAGTTGGGTTATCATTTATGGTATGAACCGAGGCTAGGGATCGTCCTCACCGATTCGAGACTGTCTAACCCGAGCCTCGGGACCCACACTCAGGTGGGCCCTTGGATCGTCAGGGCCGGTCCACACGGTGTGGATTAAAATGCCTAGACATGCGTTTCCCCGCCCTATGGGGGCGTAAATGAGCCAACGAATGACTCCATCGGCTTCACATAGTCACCGATATATCCGAGGCGCCTCGCAAACCATCAACCACATAAGTCAAACTCGTCAGGGCGTGTAAAACCGCTGACGCCACTTCTAACTAGAAAGAAACGCATACCCTCCCTGAGGTCCTTCTCCCGTTTCAGGTTCATACCAGGTGTGAAACTCGTGAATTAAACGTTACACAAAGTTATGCCACAAAGGCCGTGCTTTGATCATCAACAACAAGACTTTGCTTTTCAACAGAAGCCTTGATCATTTGCCACTTAGGCATGCCACACAGGCAATTCACTCTATGCGTTTGATATCCACCAGTATAAAACCCCTGAGCTCGTACCTCTCAGAGAAGGGCATTAAGCAAGAGAATAAATTCTCCGCCACCAAACAGATATATATTTAACAGAAATCAATCACACAGGATAAAATCCAATGTCAGACACATAGTCCATTTACAAGTTCGTTCTGGGTCTGAACGAAACCTGAGGCACCTAGTACCCCGCATATCCATCGATCTCCAAGTACGCCTGGACGATCACCAACTATTTTCATCTTCTTGGGTGTACAGCCCAATCAAGATCATCAGTAATTATCCAAACGACGTGAAGACCTCCGTTCTTCAACCACCGTCTTCACCTTCGACTTATCGTCGTATCAGTTATTCAGAATGGGATACCCGGTCTTTCCGAATAACTCGTGTATATAATAAACAAGTGTTACACAAACACAACATATGCCTCATTCCAATTCATCAATCACTAACCGTAAACTAATCAAGAGAATAATTCCCCAATTATTAATCCCGAAGGCCGAAACCAACATCAGATCAATATCCAGAAAACCATTCCGCCTAGCTAACCGACAGTCAGATTCTAAATTTCGCGTTCTTAGGGAAAATTCCCATTAATTTTATCAAAGATAAATCCTTTAAATTTATTCTTTAATCTTCCTTTTGAATATCTATTTAAACTAGTCGGGATTAACGAACCTTACCGAAGTAATCATTTATTTTATTTCCCAATCCCAACCTATTCATCCCATGAAGTAAAACTGGTAATACATCATATCTAACACCATAGTGTTATCGGTAAATTCAATTACCATTTCACGCTCAAATCTAATTAAAGATTTAACTATCGCCTGGAGTAAAACTGGTGATACTCCATTCTCGATCTTTTCAATCTAATTAAAGATTCATTAAAGCTCCACTTAGTTTTAATCTTTGACTGCGTTAAAGAATCAGTGTCATTTAAAACACGGTTCACGATAAACCCAAAATCACATCACATTTCAATCAGTCCTTAACCGTAAATTAGCAAGTGAACAATTCCCTAAGTATTAACCCCGAAGGCCGAAACCAACATCAGATCAATACCCCAGAAACCATTCAACTTAGCTAATCTCCAGTTAGTTTCTGATTTTCTTAACTCCTTTGGGTCTAAGAACAGTATTATTTAAAACACTGTTCACGAAAAACCCAAAAATCAATACCAATTCAATTCCAATTAAATATTATTTAATTGGTACACTTCATTAAATCTAAATAAAAAGATTTAATCTTTTTTCTCAACTGGGCTTAAGAACAGTGTTAATGAAGACACCATTCACAACAAACCCAAATCACATTTGATATTAAATACAAGGCTCTGAATAGAAAATATATCGGCTTATATTCAATATCTAATTCTACGACCAACAAATATCATATTGGAAATAACGATATAAATATATCTTTCAAA
Source organism: Allium sativum (assembly GCA_030737875.1). Classification (NCBI taxonomy): domain Eukaryota; kingdom Viridiplantae; phylum Streptophyta; class Magnoliopsida; order Asparagales; family Amaryllidaceae; genus Allium; species Allium sativum. The sequence continues at coordinate 601,810,785 of CM060926.1, read as the reverse complement.
TTTCCATAACAATATCTGTGTAATCACGAAATCCAACATCGAAATATTCCAAAGACAATTTCGATTCAAATCCATTCCAATTCAATTATTGGAAATTCTGGTTACTTTTAAAACCCTTTTCAAATTCAATTTATTTATTTAAAAATAAATAGAATCATAATTCTAGTTCAAAACTAGTTCATTTCGATAAAAATCTATTTTTATCTTTTCAAATATGGAGTTTTTCATCCCAATTCTTCCCAAATCATTTCTTATGATTTTACACAAATTATTACTATTTTTAATAATTTTATTAAGATCGGTACAGTCGATTTCCATCAACTTCCATCGAACTGCACTTACATCGACCTTTTCCAAATTTGATTTGGACATAATTCCAAATCCAACCGTTAGATTTCAAACTTCTAATATTCATTAGAAAGCTCTTTTCGTTACGAACCCAACGGTTCCGGGTTTAGGAGAATCCGATGGTCGGATCTCCCGCTATATCCATTCGAAGTCAATGGTCGAAATTCACGAACGGCCGCGGCGCGGCGCGTTCTATTCAGGCCATTATATTATATATATAATATATATAATATATATTTCGTCGATTTCCTTTTAAAACGTATTTTATAAATCGTTTTAAATTTATTTCAAATCGATTTCAATTTAATTTCAATTTAATTCGAATTTCAATTCATTTCAATTTAATTCGAATTCAATTCTATTCAATTTGAATTCAATTCTTTTCAATTTAATTCGAATTTCGATTATTTTCAATATAATTCAAATTACGAAAATACTTTCAACATACATTGAAAATTGAATAAAATCGATATAAATATCGTTCACGTCAAAATGGCGTCAATCTAATCAACACGGCTTCATATATTTCTACTTTCAAATATTCTATTTCAAATATTTCTTTTTCAACTATTTCTATTTCAAAACTGGAATGAGGCCCAATCAATTACCATATAATGTTAATTATATGGATTTTCTACAACACATGTACAAAATAACAACGATAAATAATCAACCATCATCCAGAGTGCGTTTTACACTGTATAAGCATCAAATATAAATATTTAACGCTTATAACAGCCTGTCAATCAATCGATCGACACACAACTAATTATTGGGATTAGTGTATGTCATATATCATCCCAATACCCGTGTGGGATTTCAAACAATCAAACACAGATTTTATTTGTGTGGTTGGGCGATGTGTAAAATTTATCGTCCCAATCAACATCATTCAAATCAGTGTATATAAACAAATCTTTGATTTGTTTATAAATATTTATTTTAAATACACGTTAAAAATTTCTATTTTTAACTATAAAATATTTTTAACTATATAAATATTTTATTTCATTTCACATCACATCACACAATCAACTACACATCAAAATCATACAAACAAGCATACAAGCCGTCCATGGTCTGTGGACGACGGGTGTCGGGTGCTACTAAACACCGTCTGCATCCTAGTATAAATTTCAACTAGAAAAATTAAATTAAAGGTGAGAAATTCTCACAGTGGGTTCCACTCCGCCGTGCTTTGCTTTTGAACTGCTGAAAATCTGGAATTACTTGAGATTCCTATGCAGTTCTTTTCACGTTGTTCAAATAAAAATTATATTTTTAACTACGCTACTATATATATATATATATATATATAAATCACACTTTTAAACCGTTATATATATTTTTCAAAAACAATATCTATTCATATTTTCAAAGCATCACTACTTATATTTTTAGAACATCGCTACTTATATTTTTAGAACATCGCTACTTGTAGTTATAAAACATCGCTACTTATATTTTTAAAACATCGCTACTTGTAGTTATAAAACATCGCTACTAATATTTTTAAAACATCGGTATTTATAATTTTTTAAACATCGGTATTTTCATATTTTTAAACAAAGACATTCTTTTTATTTTGACAAACAGAGCAAATTTTATTTTGACAAACAAAGAAAATTTTATTTTTAAAACAAGGCTAAACAATGCTCTTTTTTATATAAAAAATAATAATTCTCTTTTTATATTTTTAAAACAAAGTTTTTTTTCTTTAAATCAATCCTATATTTTTCTATCTACAACAATGTATGATTTTCATTTTTCAATGTATGTTTTTCCATTTTAAAACTAAATTAAACAATTAACTAATTTAATTAAGTTTTTAAATTTACCTTTCTTCCTGACACTATCGTTTGTTTACAGTTGATCCTAGGCCAGTCCACCTTCTTCTTCTCGTTTCTTTCTATACCTCCTAGAGTTGAGCTCGCCACTAGGGCTCGAGCTAGCACACAAGTCGAGGCACCATCGCCTGATCAGGGATGACAACGTGAAGCGCCCTGAACCCCACTTTGACCGCCGGCAGTACCATGGAGCTCGAGCTCCTCTCTTGATTTGAAAAAGCAGGTGAACGACGCCCATTGGGGCGCAATTTCTGGCCACGACGGCTCACAGGTGGCGATCACCACCGCTGGCGAAGAAGAGCTCGGGATGACGAACAAACTTGCCTTGGGAAGCTCCTGATTTTATTGCATGTGGGGGAGATCGGAGAGGGGGAAGGTCGGTGCAGAAATCGCCGTTGTTTTTGAGTAAAGGGTGGCGGTTGTAATGGATTGTTCAATAGGGTTTCGCGGAAAGGGTTTTATAATTAATATTTATTATTATTTTATTTCGTTTAATTCTAAAAAGTGAATTTCGCATCCAATCTCCAAATCAAACCCAACGGCTGTCGTCCCCAGCTAAATACCCCCATTCCGAACACAATGGGATATGGTTTGTAACCCAACTCGGCAGTTTGAATCAGTTTTTATCAAAATCAAAATATAAATCACTATATATTTAATTTGAACGTACATTTCAATTTACCGGGGCCACATACTGATTCTAAAAATTACATAAAAATTATTTCTAGCTTCGTATTGACGATACGGTCCTAACGAAACTAATTTCGTCAAATTCCGAGACCGTTTGAAAAATGGTCATTTTCTGGTTGACCCAAATCGACTGAAAATGTCAAAACACGTTTAGCTTCGCCACGCTCACATACCTATTCGGAAAATTATGAATTTTGAAACCTAGCAATAATTTGACATCCCGGATCAAACAAAAGTGGTTTCGTCGAAAACCGAGGACGTTTGCAAAATGGCTATTATCAAGGCCTTTATATATATTAAAATATATATATATATTCCACAGCGACTTTTCTGAAATTTAAACTGGACGTATCTTTCAACCTCGAAAGTGAAATCTTAGTTTCTTACCTTTGTTTGAAACATATGATTAAACAGATTCAAATATTTCTTGTTTTGTTCAATTCTGACTTAAAACGAATTCTATATATTCATTAAAAGTTTGAAATTGAATTTTCGAACTACCGTGCCATTTTCAATTCCTTTTATAATTATATATAATTATTTATATTCTAACGACGATCTATATAAATATATACATTTGAAATTTATTTAAAATAATTTTTTCATTGTTATTATTTAAAATAATTCATTTTAAATATTCAAAATTCATTAAATTCGCCAAAATAAAATTTTTAAATTGGCTCGCATTTTCCGGGTTGTTAAAATAAAATTCAATTTTTATAATGTTTTCATTATGATAAAGATACGATCTTTATATGGATATCATGAAGATAAAAATTTGATTTTTATTATATATGAAGCGAAATAAAAATTCCATCTTTATATAAGAGGTAAAAATATAAAAAATATAATTTTATATAGAATGAAGCGTTGCAAAAATATATGAAGTAGAAATAAAAATATGATTTTCATTTATTAGAATGAAGCGATAAAAATATGATTTTTGTTTATTAGAATGAAGCGATAAAAATATGATTTTTATATATGAACAACGTGAAAAGGATGCGTTGGAATTTTGGGCAAATCCGAACCGTTTAGAAGGAAAGAATGACAGAGTGGAACCCCAAAGTTGAGAACTTCTCACTTTTATTTTATTTTCTAGTTAAAATATATACTAGGATGTAGACGGTGCTAAGCAGCACCCGACACCCGCCATCCACAGACCGTGGATGACTTGTTTATTTGAGTGATTGCGTTGTGGAGTGGAATAAAATATTTTATAGTTCAAATATAATCTTTAATGTGTATATGAATGAAATAAATATTCATAAACCAATCAGACGGTTTGTTTATATACACACATTTGACTGATATTGATTAGCACGATAAATTTTACACATCGCCCAACTGCACAAATAAAATTCATTATTTGTTGATTGAAACCCCAAACAAGTATTGGGATGATATTGGACATACACTAATCCCAATATTTAGTTGTATGTCAATCGATCGTTTGGTTGACAGACTGCTATAAGCATTAAATATTTGTATTTAATGCTTATTCAGTGTAGAATGCACTTTGGATGATGGTTGACTGTATTTGATTGTTGTTGTACACATGTGTGTATGAAATCCATATAAATCACATTGCATGGTAATTGACTGTGTCTGATTCCAGTTCAGAAAGAATGAAAAATTTAAATTAACTAATATTTTAAAATAACGAATAATTTAAAATAACATTCAGTAAAAGACCAAAATAGGATTTTCATGTCCAATTTGAGATGGACACGAAAATATTTCAATATATATAGTCGTGTTGAGTAGATTAACGCCATTTGGACGTGAACAATATTTATATCGATTTTATTCATTTTTATAATGAATATCGAAAAGGAATTGATTTCAAAATCTAATGTTTTGAAAATATTATCATTTATATATCGATGATATGGAACATTCAATTTTGATTAGAAATTGAATATGAAGTAGAAATGTTTTGAAAACGAATCTAAAACGATTTATAAAATACGTTTTAAATGGTAATCGACGAAATATAATATAATATAATATATATATATATAACGGCCTGAATAGAATGCGCTGCACCACGGTATTTCGCGATCTTCGACCATTGGCTTCAAACGGACATTACGGGAGATTCGACCGTCGGATTCTACTAAAACCGGAACTATTGGGTTCGTATCGAAAAGAGTTATCTAACGAATATGAGAGTTTTGAAATCTAATGGTTGGATTTGGAATTATGTCAAAATAAAATTTGGAAAAGGTCGTTGTAAGTGCAGTTCGATAGCCGTTTATGGAAATCGACTGTACGGGCCTTGATATAATTTTTAAAAATATCAATAATTTGTGTAAAATCATAATAAATGATTTGGAAAGAATTGGGAAGAAAAATCCCATATTTTAAAAGATAAAAATATATTTTTATCGAAATGAACTAGTTATTAACTAGAAAAATAATATATTTATTTATAGAAATAAATAAACTGGATTTGAAATGGTTTTAAATAACAAGAATTTCCAATATATGAATTGAGATGGATTTGAATTGAAATTATCTTCGGGATAGTTCGTTATTGAATTCTGTGATTATACGGATATTGTGGAGGAATTTGGAAGATGTATATATCATTATTCCAATACGATATTTGTTGATTTCAGAATTTGATATTGAATATAAGCCGATATATTTTCTATTCAGAGCCTTGTATTTAATATCAAATGGGACTTGGGTTTGTCGTGAAGGGTGTCTTAATTAACACTTTTCTTAAACCCAGTTGAGAAAAGATTAAATCTTTTTATATAGATTTAATGAAATATACCAATTATTTGATATTTAGTTGGAATTGAATTGAAATTTGTTCTTGGGTTTATCATGAACAGTGTTTTAAATAACACTTGTTCTTTAACCTGATAATAAAAAGAATGTGAATTGGGTTTATTGTGAACTGTGTTTTTAATGACATTCGTCATTTAACCTGATTTACAGTGAAATATGATTTGGAATATATAAATCTTTTATTAAAATTTAAAGGAATTTTCAAAGTAAAGTTTTCCAATTTAATATATTAAATTGGAACTGAATGGAATTCTATTGGATAATAATTGAAGTGAACTTCTGTGGAGGAAGGCTGTTAATACATATGGAATTTAAAAGGCATTTTCGTTGTTCCATTTATATTATTGGTCGGATACGGAAATTGATATCGATTATAAATTGATTTGTTTTTCCGTGAAGATTCCATAATTAATGGAATGTGATTTGGGTTTATCGTGAACTGTGTTTTAAATGACATTAGTTCTTTAACCCAGTTAAAGGCAGGATTACATGTCTATCATTGTATTTCGAACTATATGGTTGACCTCTGCCTAATATATATCTATTTGGCGACAGAGAATTTATTCTCTTGCTTAACGCCTTTCTCTGAGACGTACGTGCTTAGAGGTTATATATCGGTAGAAATCAATAGTACGGTGTAGATTGTCGATGCGACATGGTTGTGTTTCCAAGGTTAAATAATCATTAATATTGATTTTTGGGAAGATTAAAACTAAGTGGAGTTTAATGAATCTTTAATTAGTTTGAAACGTGAATTGATAATTTAAATTATAAAATTTGGGAAATGATCGAGAATGGAGTATCACAAGTTTTGCTCCTTGCGATAGTTAAATCTTTAATTAGATTTGAACGTGAAATGGTAAATAATTTTACCGATAACACCGTGGTGTTAGTTATGGTGTAATACCAATTTTGCTCTATGGGTTGAATAGGTTGGGAATTGGGAAATTAAATAAATGATTACTTTGGTAAGGTGCGTTAATCCCGACTAGTTTGGAAAACCTTAATAATGGTTTGAATGATATCCAAAGGAAGATCAAAGAAAATTTTAAAAGAATTATCTTTGATAAAATTAATGGGAACCCATTCCCTGATGATGTGAATATTTGAATAAAAGAATATTCTGAATTGGAATGAGGCGTATGTTGCATTTTTATAGCACTGGTTTATTATATACGGGAGTTATTCGAAAAGGCCGGGTCTATACCCATTTCGAATAACTGATTCAACGATATGTCGACGATGAAGACGGTTGTTGAAGACCGGAGGTCTTCCCATCGTTTGGATGATTACTGATGTCATGATTGGGCTATACACCCAAGACGAGGTAATAAGTGGTGATCGTCCAGACGTACTTGCAGATCGACAGATAAGCGAGGACCTCTCTCCTGTATTGGACATATAGGAGAGGAATAAGGTGTCTCCGGTTTCGTTAAGACCCAGAACGGACTTGTAAATGGATTATGTGTCTAACATTGGATTTTATTCTGTGTTGATTGATTTCTATTAAATATAGATCTGTTTGGCGGCGAAGAATTTATTCTCATGCTTAACGCCCTTCTCTGAGACGTATGAGCTCAGAGGTTATATATCGATAGATATCGGTCGCATGGCATGAATTGCCTGTGTGGCATGCTGAGATGCAATGATAAAGTCTTCAGTTGAAAAGCAGAGTTTTGTGGTTGGTGATCAAAGCACGGCTTTAAAACAGCGTAGCTTTGTGTATGCCGTCAATTCGTGAGCCTCACACCTCAGTATGAGTCAAAAACGGGATCGTGACTGCAGGGGGTGCACGGCGTTTCTTTCTAGCTATGGGTGGTGTCAGCGTTTTATAGGCACTGACATTTTTTTTACCTATGTGGTTGTTTGATTGCGAGGCGCATCAGATATATCGGTCTCTTCGAAGCCGATGGATATAGGTCCGATAGAATCGGGAAACGTGTGTTCAGGAATAACCAATCCTCAAAGTAACAAAGGACCGACCCTGAAGATCCAAGGGTTACCCAGAGTGCGTAGTCCTGAGACATTTGCTAGAGTGTCTCGAAGCGGTGAGGTGCCATCCCTGGCCTCGACTCAAAACGGAAATCCAATTGCCAATACGTGACAATTCGATTTTGATTGTAGAGCCTAGTATTGGCGACATGATAGATGGTACCCATGCCGCCTATGATTGATACATTTATATTTGAAGTTGTTTTCATATACTTTACATTATAATAGTATCAAAATGATTTATTTTAAACGTACCAATCACGTTTGGCTATTATAAGGGAAAACCCTATCCTCCGGCTTGCATTGCATTATGTGATGGGACCTTGGTCTTATAGTAACTTCATTTTTTCAAAAAGCATGGCGCTGTTTTTTTCTATGCACTAGTATTCTTGGGAGGAAACCCGTTCCGTGTTATATGGCATGGTACCTTCAATTAATAACTTCTAAAGCAAAGTTCTAAATAACCGTTTTAGTTCTCACACCAGTCACATGACTGACCTGGAGTTTATTGTTTTAACCTAAACTCTGGGTGCCCCTATTTTCCACACAGGCAGCGAGTAGTTTTGGTTTTGTAGATTTATATTCACAGGATCCTGGTTTATAGCTGGAACAATGTTCGGAAAGCTCTATATCCGTTTATCTCTTTCAGTTCTGTTTTGTATTATTTTCCGCTGGTATGTAATGTTATTTAAATCTCTGATATTTTTCTGATGTATAATATTTATTTATACTCTGTACATTCTTGTATTCTAATGGAATTGATGTAATTAACAATGAAATGTTCTTCTGTTTGTGTTCTGATTCGTCTTGTCCTCAAAGAAATTCGTTCTTTCCTTTGCGGTGAAGTTCAGGTCGCCACAGTTGGTATCAGAGCTCTGGTTTATAGAACTCGAGAACAAGACACATTAGAGCCAAACGAAAGAATTCATCTGAGACTGGATTTGTAATATCCAATAAGAATAACTCATTAGAGATAGGATCAGTAATATCCTAGAACGAGTGTGAAGAGTATATTTTTAAAATGAAAACAATTTTTTTTGAAAATTTAAACCTTATACGTATTTGAATATTTATTTGTATTGAATTTGGACAATCCAATATATAAAGACTTTACATATACACCTTGCAAATGTATATTCGAAGTTTTAATATACTGGATAAATATAGAATCATACTCTGGTCGCCCGGACATGATCCTGATGATGAAATATACCATCAACAGCATTTATTTTCGAGTTTAGAAAGTGGGATGTCTATATATTTCCATTAGACTGGTGTGAGAACCAAAATTAGATAGGGCTTATTGTTGTGATTTGGCATCAAAAATCTGATTTTTGGACTATGTATCCAAATTATGAATTTGAAACTTTAATTCAATATTTGATTGATGATTGTGTTGTGTGATTATTTATTTAAATCAACATGTGAAAGAAAGGTTAAATTTAGCCAAATTGTACAAAATATTAAACTGTATTGAAAATTGTTTGGAAATGCATGCATGTACATATATATGTGTGAACAGGTCATTGCAAGGAGGCTAGAGCAGAGGAATAAAATTGTATGCCCGACAAAAAGGTACATGTTTACTAATTTATTGGGTTTGGAAGATTTTATGAGCCAATTGGCTAACCGCTTGGCTGTTTCTTTTTCTTTTTGGATCAGAGAGGCCTGTATGGATATTTCGGGATTTTCTCGATGCTCCCGTACAAGGGAGTTTATGGCAAATTTTTTTGGAAATTTAGGGTGTTAGCCAAATTTTTGAAAATTTGAAAAGTTCTTAGAAACTGAAAAGTTGAAGAACTTAAGCCATAATAAAAATAATGAAAGTTGAGTTGGTTTGTAAAACAACTTTCATCACTGTTCCTTTTAGAGGATGAAAATATTTTAAGTGGTGGAGATTGTAATAACCCGGAAAATCAGAACCAATTTAAAATTTTTATTTTGGCAATTTTAATGAATTTTGAATATTTAAAATGAACTATTTTAAATAATAATGACGAGAAATTTATTTTGAATAGAATTGGAACGTATATATATTTATTTGAGTCGACATTAGAATATAAATAATTATTTTTAATTATAAAAGGAATTGGAAATGGCGCGGTTGTTTGAAAATTCAATTTTAAATTTTAAATGAATGTACAGCGTTCAAAATAAACCGGATTTTAGCGAAACCAAAAATATTAGAATTTATTCGAAGATATCTTTCCAACGAATCCAAAAACTAAAAATTTCATAGTGGGAATAAAAAGTTATGCCCACTCGAAAATTCAGAATAGTTGTTATGGAAAATATAGCCCTAAAAAATGGAAATTTTGCAAACGACCTCTGTTTTCGACGAAACCACTTTTGTTGGATCTGGGATGTCAAGTTATTGCTAGATTCAAAAATTCATAATTTTTGGGATTAATATGTGAGCGTGGCGCAGGAAAATATGTTTTGACAGTTTCAGTCAATTTGGATCGACTAGAAAACGGCCATTTTTCAAATGGTCTCCAAATTTGACGAAATTAGTTTTGTTAGAACCGTATCGTCCATATGAAGCTAGAAAATATTTTTCGGGAATTTTTAGAGTCAGTATGTGACCCCAGTAAATTGAAATGTGCATTCAAAAATCAATATAAAGATTTATATTTTGATTTTGATGGAAACTGATCGAAACAGCTGAGTTGACTTGTGATACATATCCCACTGTGTTCGATATGGTGGTAATTGGCTAGGGACGAAGTCGGTGGGTTCAAATTCCAAGTTCGAAAGAAAAAGTTACTTTTTGGATTTAAAATAAATTAAATATATACATTATTATAATCAGTCAAAGCCCTATATCTCTCCTCCTCCTTTTTACTTATCATTCAAACCCGAAGTGAATAAAAAGAAGAAAAAAAACCACGAACCCGACGCTCAGCATCATCGCGACCCCCCTTCTCATCGTCTGCCACACTGCGCCGCCGTGGTCAGGCGCTGCTGGCGTTCCCCCCTCCTGCCGATCCTCTCCCCTCTAGCCCCCTCGTCCCTGCTCTCCCCCTCTTCCATAAGTACCAAACCCCCCATGCACTAACCCCAAGCCTGACGCCACTTGCCCCTTTCGGCCCTCCACCAAGCTCCGGCGCGAGCCACGTCAGCCCCCCTCTCCAATTTCCAATGTAAGTTCTTTTATTTATTTATTTTAATTTATTATAAAAAAAATCAGTTTATATTTATAGAGAAAATAAAAGGTCTGTAATAACCCGGAAATCCGAGCCAATTTAAAATTTGTATTTTGGCAATTTTAGTGAATTTTGATTATTTAAAATGAATTATTTTAAATAATAACGACGAGAAATTTATTTTGAATAGAATTAGAATGTATATATTTATTCGAATCGTCGTTAGAATATAAATATTTTATTTTAATTATATAACGAGCCTGAAATGGTGCGGTAGTTCGATAATTCGATTTCAAATTTCAAATGAATGTGCAGGATTCAATATAAACCAGATTTTAGTGAAATCAAAAATATTCGAATCTATTCGAGAATATCTTTCCAACTAATCTGAAAAATTGAAATTTCATAGCGGGAATCAAAAGATATGTCCAGTTGAAAATTCAGAATAGTCGCTATGGAATTCTGGCCCTTGAGAATGATAATTTTGCAAACGACCTCGGTTTTCGATGAAACCACTTTTGTTGGATCCGTGATGTCAAGTTATTGCTAGGTTTTAAAATTTCATAATTTTTCGAATCAATATGTGGGCGTGGCAAAGGAAAACGCATTTGACCAGTTTCAGTTGATTTTAATCGACTGGAAAATGGCCATTCTTTTCAAACGGTCTCAGAATTCGACGAAATTAGTTTTGTTTGGACTGTATCGTCAATACGAAGCTAGAAAATATTTTTTGGGAATTTTTAGAATCCATACGTGGCCCCGGTAAATTGAAATGTGCATTAAAATTCAATATATAAAGTTATATTTTGATTTTGATGGAAACTGATCGAAACAATTGAATCGGCCTACGAAACATACCCCATTGTGTTCGGAATGGGGGTAATTAGCTATGCACGACAGGTGGCGGGTCTCATTTGGAGGTCGAAAAAGAAATTTGCTTTTAGGAAATTTTAAAACAATAAAATATATATTATTTATATCAAACCCCCCCACACCTCATTATCTTCAAAACAGAAAATAGAAAAAAAAAACGATGAGCGACGGAGCGCCGCCACTCGCCCCTGCCATCGCCAGACCCACCGCACTCCCCTCCCTCACGTGGACACCGGCTCCCCTTCCTCCTGGCCACGATTGTCCTTTCGCCGACCCCGAAGCTCCACAAACCCCCCACCCCCTCCCCCCGTTCACTGAAGCACGCCACGCTCAGCCCTGCCATCCGCATCCCCCTTCCACTCCGATCCCCTCCCCTTTTCGCCGCCTCCCCTCCGGAAGAGCGCAACAGCCTCCCCCAGCCTCTGGCCACCTTCCGACGCTGATAAGTGACCCTCCTTCCTCCTATACTTGACCAAAGTGAGTTGTTTTAATTATTTTGTCATGTGATTAGCTTCTTTAACTTAGCTATTTACACAAATGGGTGGTAGAAGTGTTAAAAATATAATTTTTATAATATAGAAAGGTTAAAAATATAATTTTTATATTAGTGGAAGGTTAAAAATATGATTTTTATATTATATAGATAATAAAAATATGATTTTTATATCATAGGAAGAATAAAAATATGATTTTTACTCATGTATAGTAATAAAAATATAATTTTTATTATATTACTAGCAAGATAAAAATATATATTTTATCGTGGAAGTAGCGTTGTAAATGAGTGATATTTACGTATGTGGTAGAGATATAAAAATATATTTTTTATTATGAAGTTAGCGTGATAAAAATAGAATTTTTACCTATATAGTAGCGGTATAAAAATGTGATTTTTATCCATATAGCATAGTTATAAAAATGTGATTTTTATATATGTAGTGACTACGGACAATGAAAGTGACAAAAGGCGAGAACGGCGAAGATTCCTACCAATGAAGAGTCGCGGCATTTGGATTAGCTAGCTGGTGAGAACTCCTTGCCTTTAATTTAAATTTCTAGTTTGAAATATATACTAGGATGCAGACAGTGTTTAGTAGCACCTGACACCCGTCGTCCACAGACCATGGACAGCTTGTATGCTTATTTGTTTGATTTTGATGTGTAGTTGATTGTGTGATGTGATGTGAAATGAAATAAAATATTTTATAGTGGAAAATATTTTGTAGTTAAAAATATAATTTTTAACGTGTATATGAAATGAATATACAAACAAATCGACGATTTTTTTATATACACTGATTTGACTGATATTGATTGGGACGATAAATTTTACACATCGCCCAACTGCACAAATAAAATCTATGTTTGATTGTTTGAAACCCCACACGGGTATTGGGATGATATTTTACGTATAGTAATCCCTATAATTAGTTGTATGTCGATCGATTGATTGACAGACTGATATAAGGGTTGAATATTTATATTTGATGCTTATACAGTGTAGAATGCACTTTGGATGATGGTTGATTATTTGTCGTTGTTGATATATACATGCTTTGTATGGAAGTCCATAGAAATAAAATCTATGGTAGTTGATTGGGCCTCATTCCAGTTTTGAAATAGAATATTTGAAGAGAACTATTTTAATAAAATATTTGAATAGAAATATTTGAAAAAGAAATATTCGAAATAGAATATTTGAAAATAGAAATATATGAAACCGTGTTGATTAGATTGACGCCATTTTGACGTGAACGATATTTATATCAATTTTATACATTTTATAATGAATATCGAAAGTGATTTCAAAATCTGATATTTTGAAAAGAATTAAAAAATTGAATAGAAATGAATTCGAATTGAAATTGAATAAAAATGAATTCGAATTGAAATTGAATAGAAATGAATTTGAATTGAAATTGAATTGAATTGAATACGAACTGAAATTGAATTAGAAATCAATTTGAATTGAAATCAATTTGAAATGAATTTAAAACGAATTTATAAGGAAAAATTCAATTTTGATTTGAAGTTGAAAAGAAGTTGAAATCGTTTTGAAAACGAATTTAAAACGATTTATATAATACGTTTTAAAAGGTAATTGACGAAATATATAAAATATATATATTACATATATATAATGGCCTGAATAGAACGCGCCACGCCGCGACAGTTCGCGAATTTCGACCATTGACTTCGAATGGATATTGCGGGAGATCCGACCGTCAGATTCTCCTAAAACTGGAACCGTTGGGTTCGTATCGAAAAGAGCTTTCTAGTGAATATTGGAGATTTGAAATCTAACGGTTGGATTTGGAATTATGTCCAAATCAAATTGGAAAAAGGTCGCTGTAAGTGCAGTTCGATGGCCGTTGATGGAAATCGACTGTACGGGCCTTGATAAAATTATTAAAAATAGTAATAATTTGTATAAAATCATAAGAAATGATTTGGGAAGAATTGGGATGAAGGACTCCATATTTGAAAAGATAAAAGCAGATTTTTACCGAAATGACTAGTTTTGAACTAGAATTATAATTCTATTTATTTTTAAAATAAATAAATTGGATTTGAAATGGTTTTGAAAATAACCAGAATTTCCAATAAGTGAATTGGAATGGATTTGAATCGAAATTGTCTTCAAAATATTTCGATGTTGGATTTAGTGAAGATACAGATATTGTTATTGGAATTTGAAAGATATATCTGTATCGTTATTTCCAATACGATATTTTTTGGTCGTAGAATTTGATATTGAATATAAGCCGATATATTGTCTATTCAGAGCCTTGTATTTAATATCAAATGTGATTTGGGTTTGTCATGAATGGTGTCTTCATTAACACTGTTCTTAAGCCTAGTTGAGAAAAAGATTAAATCTTTTTATTTAGATTTAATGAAGTGTACCAATTAAATGGAATTTAATTGGAGTTGAATTGGTATTGATTTTTGGGTTTATCGTGAACAGTGTTTTAAATAACACTTGTTCTTTAACCCGATAATTAATGGAATGTGATTTTGGGTTTATAGTGAATCGTGTTTTAAATGACATTGATTCTTTAACCCGGTTATAGATTAAAGCTAAGTGGAGTTTTAATGAATCATTAATTAGATTGAAATGATCGAGAGTGGAGTATCCTCAGTTTTACACCAGGCGATAGTTAAATTGTAATGACCCGCATTGGCAGGGGTATTATGATTAATTTATTTAATTATATCAATGGTGATATAGTGAATTAAATGGTCGTGGAATTAAATAATGATGAATATTTAATTAAAATAATAAATTAAATAATATATTTAATTCTGAAATAATCAGAATTGGCTGAAATGGCGATATGGTGTGAATTGGATTATTTAAAATATATAGTTCAGTTTAGAATTGAATTAGAATAACGAATATATTCAATCATCGACAATTGAACGCATAGTTTATAATATAATTATAAACGAGTTCGAAATGGCGCTGCAGTTCGCTATTTGGCGATTCGAACTTCAACTGAATATACAGGGTTCGTTTTAAATCGGATTTCTGTGAAACAAGAAACGTGTGCAGTTGGTGGAGTATATCTTTCTAGTGGAAGAGAAAAATCAAGATTTCGTCGTATATATTTTGAGTTATTTCCAAATCAAATTTTAGAAAAGTCGCTGTGGAATTCCTTTATAATTTATAAAGGAATTATTTATAGTTTATAAAGGAATTTCATTATAAATCGAATATCGATTTAATCGGGATTTGAGATATCGAGTTAGAAATTCATATAGGATTATTCTAGAGATGTATGGTATTCTGGTGTGAATATATACGATAATATAAATTTATTTATATTTAATTTAATTATATATAAATATATAAATATATTTATATATTTAAATGAGTCATTCAAAGCTTTAAAATTAGCCAGTTTTGCAAACGAAGTCGGAATTCGACGAAACTAATTTTGTTAGATCCGCAATGTCAAATAGTTGTTAGATTTCCAGTTTCGTGATTTTTAGAGTCACTGTGTAGCCGTACGGATTTTTAGAGTGAAAAACAGTCAGCATTTTGACAGTTAAAAATACGCTGTGTGAGCATACGGAGTCGGAATTCGACGAAACCAGTTTTGTTGGGAACGTACTGTCGAACTAAAGGTGCATGTCCAGTTTGGTGATTTTTGGGTATCATATGTGGTCGCAGGGATTTTTAAGGGCCAGAAACAAGCATAAAATCAATAAAAATAAATATAAAAATAAAATTAAAAATAATCACCCATTTTCTTTGGATCCACAACAGGCCACGCCTCACCATTTCTCAGCCATAAATAAAACCAACCACCACACAGCCTATATAACCCGAATGAACGAACACAGCAAAAAGTTAAACAAAAGGAAATTTATATAAAATCAAAACAAATGCCAGAAATCGATTAACATATATAGCTGAGATCTACAAGAGTTGTTCTTCAATTCTACACCCTCAAATTGTCGATCGATTGAAGTTCCTGTTCGTTGAAAATAAGCTGCGACGACTAGAGTTAGGAACTGGAGAGGATTCAAACACCAATGCTTGAAATCAAGTTTGTTTCTGGGTTACTGAGGTGAAACCGCACCTACCCGATGCTTTTTGGAAATTTCTGAGAAAATAAATGTCGATCTCGTTCACTGGACCGTAAGTTGGAGCGGATGTCGGAGTTTGCAAACGAGGGTGCGGGTTGTGCACTTGAAGGCCGAGGTTGAGGAGGAAGGGAGGAGAAGGACTTTGGTTTGTTTAGTTTTTGAATTGGTGGAAGAAGTGAGGGAGAATGGAGGTGGAATCATCGGCCATAGTTTGGGAATAATGAAGCGCGTTTGAATTGGAAGGGGAGAGGCACTATAGGCAACGGGTGTGGGTTTCCATCAAGTGGATTTGGGCCAAGGAAAAGACTTAGGCCCGGTTGGTTTTAAAGTTAGCTTAATTTTAAAATAAATTCGTATACCGTGTAAAAGCCATAACTTTGTCATACAAGAACGAAATTCCACAAAACAGGTCACGTTGGAATCATATGGACGGGAGCAACACAATGACACTGACGGGAAGTGGATTGGAGCTCGTCTGAATTTACGGTGGATTTAATTGTTTGATTCAAATCAAATAACAGTTTATCGTTCTTTAACGACGAACTGCCAAAGTGAGTAAATCTCACTAACTCTGAACAGTTTATAATTTCATGTTGTATTTTTAGAACTTTTAGAAATTGTTTGATTGACTGTGTGTTGACTGTTTGATTGAACTGCTAGTCAGTTAGTTGAATTTCTATATTGATTCTGTTTAACAGAATATATCATATTGAAATGAAAGTGATGTTATATTATATTGTTTAACATCTGTGGATGCAGGAAGATAGGTTGGGGGAATCCAACTGGATTCCTCAACATTTATTTTACTGTGATTCATATATTGTGATATATGATGTGATATATAATCTGTTGTTGATTATGTGTGTTTGGACGATATTAATCATTGTTATATGGTATGTTAAATACCATAAGAAATACTGGATATGGGAAAGGTGATTTTCAAAGTGTACTTTGAAAATGAATTATTTATATAAAATCGATGGATTTTATATAGAAAAGGAAAAGGATTTTAAAAAAAGAAATATTTATAAAATCAAAGGATAAGTTAGAATAAAAGGAAATCATTTGTAAAGTGAAGACCCGTTACTAAAAGTAAATCTTTAAAAATGAATAGTTTATTCGAAAGGAGTTAATCGAATTAGTTATTCGAATAGAATAAAGGAAGTTATCGAATAAAGTTAAAAGGGGGTATTCGAATATAGTTTAGCCAAAAGGAGTTATTCGATCAGAATTCATTGAATAGAATTAATTGATTAGAGTTAATCAAACAGAGTTAATCAGTTAGGGTTAACCAGTTAGAGTTAATTGGTTAGAGTAAATCAGTTAGGTTAAACCATTAGGGTAAACCAGTTAGAGTTAAACAGTTAGTGTTCATCAGTTAAAGTAAATCGATAGAGTTATATCAAACTAGAATTTATTGAATATAGTTAAATCGAACTAGAGTTAAATCAAATGAGTTAATCGAATATATAGTTTATTTGAATAGAAGCAGATGAGTTATTTGAATATAGTTTATTCGAATAGAAGTAAAAGGTGTTAATCGATGTTAGTTTAATCGATTAGAGTTAAAGCAAAGGAGTTAATCAAATATAGTTTATTCGAATAGAGTAAAAGGAGTTAATCGAATATATAGTTTACTCAAATAGAATTAAAAGAGTTATCGAATATAGTTTATTTGATAGAGTTAAGTGAATAGAGTTAAAGTTAAATCAAAAGAGTTAAGTGAATAAAATAAATTGAATAGAGTTATAGAATATACCTTATCGAAGGAAAGAATTATCGAATAGAAAAGATTTGAAAGAGAGTTAAGTAAGGAAGTTAGTTAAAGAAATTTAAGGTGAACTTTGCCTATTTCGAGGTTAGAAATGTTGTTCAGTTAAGGTCTGAGAGGTAGTTCTACCCCAACTTGATTGGCTTCGTTTTCAACTAAGGAATGGTTTTGGTTCGGCAGTAAAGGATGGTAAAAGTGAATTTAGTAATTAAAGTAAATAGTTGAGTTGGCATAGCGATGTTTTTATCTAAACACCTGCTTAATCCAAACGTAGAAGTTTTGGAAATGTTTTCCAAACAAGAACCAGAAATGTTTTCTAATAAAGAAAACAAGAAATGGAAATGTTTTCCATTGTTAATAATGTATATTTTCCAAATTTAGAAAATAAGAAATATTGAATATAGGGAAACAGGAGATAAGTAAATAAATGAAATAAAGAGATAAATGCTGAATGATGGTTGATCGATATAAATTTCCATTTGGAAATAATATCGTTGTTTGCGCACCTGTTTTCTTCGATAGTTAAATCAAAGACTATCGAAGTTTTGACCATTTTAACGTTGTTAATATGGAGAGTGTAACACCCCGCCTCCGCTAGGGTCACTCGCAAAGGAATGCACTAGCTTTAGGGGGGCATTATTGGTAAACATGCACAGAAATATCACAAGACAGAACATATAAAATAGCGGAAGTAAAATCAAACTTTCATAACATGAATAAATAAGGTCTAAAGCCTTTTACATCAGAGTACATCAAAACCTGTCTTGCAATAGTAAAGAAGCATAAAGACATTTTCATAAATTATTCCCCAAGTAAAAACAGTAAAGTAGCCATTAGCCAAGAAAAGTCCAAGCCATCCATGATGACCTTCGAGCAGAAGAAGTCCGAACTAAACAACAGTATTTCCTCCCTGTAACCTGGGAGGGGGGGGGGAACGGAAGAAAAGAGGCGAAGCAAAACGGGTCAGTCAAAAAGACTGAGTAAGCCCTATCTACTATTAGCATAAAAACTAGTAAAGTTAACTGACATGAGAAACTGAGATGAACATAAGCATGATAACAAGATAGATAAGCTAAATCAAAATAACAGGATGAACTACTGAACTCAGATAAACTAAGGTGTCATGATAAATTACGATGTCAAGATAAAACAAGGTATCACATCGTCAGGTTTCTATAAGGTATAATATCCCCAAGATATCTGTCACGTATAACGCCCCGTGATATCTATCCTGTATTTTAGCTCTGCACCTACCGTACTAGTATCCCCACCGTGTCATGTGTTAACCAAGAATGACCCTCACTCAAAAGTCGTGTAATGTTCCATGTCAACCTAATATATCGCATATATAGGTTACTCAACTTTTATGTTTTATTCCATGTAAATGTTCAGTCCCTTGCCGTAGACCAGACGGGCTTTCCCATGAGATTCTATATTACTTTAACATAGTTCCATGATCCTTAAGAGCGTATTGGACTATTACCCTAAACCTAGCTAGGGTCTTCCAACATGAATTATTGTTTGTACAACTAGGACTTATGCTACCTAGGGCTGCTAGGGGTTATGCTTACCTATTGCACGTTTTCGTATCTCGGTTTGGGTTCAACCACCTAGGGCCACTAGGGATTACGCTAACCGCCAACCACGCCCTTTTTCCCACGCATTCATCGTGAATCGCTTTTCCATGACTGTATGCACATGTATCACATCGTTCCATCCGAGTCCTGTCACAGGGCAAATCAAGAAATACAGGACTCGGTCGGGAGCTTTCGATTTATCTGCCGATGCAGATGCTAAGGTCTGTTTTTCTTATACGTGGCTATGGTCCCACGAGACCACTCCCTCAACTAGTGAAAGACAAGACAGGATAAATCCTGTATGAGAACACAACACTGGCCAACCCACATCCAAGCCTTACCGCAACCATAATTAGATAGCAATTATGGTCTTTTAGGTGTTCTCTGCCTTTCCGTACGTACACGCTTGACCAAAGATGGTAGGTAGCCTGACGAAATGCTATCTAGGGTACGACCGTGTATCGTCGACTATCCCCTATCCATCCCCGTCTTTAGGTCGCTCGTATAGCAACCAAGGCATACTCTTGGTTCTTCTAACGCAGACCTTAACCTCTCATGAGCCTAGTATAATCACCTGGCAGCTCATAGAGGGATACCAAGAATATCCTCACGTTCCCCGAAGCCGCTGCTTCGTTACCCAGTTCGCTGGAGCCTTTATCTAAATCAGATACTTGCTCCTACTCGTATACTTAAACGATGACCTACCGTATCAGGTTACTCATCTATCTATGAACTGGTCTAAATTTCCTTGACTAAGAATCATTACTTAGTTATTCTTCAACTAAGGTTTACCACTTAGCATTGTTCCCGTTATCTTTGTTAACTATGGTTATCCACCTAATCCTCAGAACTAGGGTTTACCTAATGGATTAAGTGTCACTTAAGTTCATGACTTAACCCGTCTACAAATCCTGTCAAAATTGGCTAAGTATCCAAGTTCAAGGCTTAACCCTACAAACCATGCTCAAGTTGGTTAAGTATATTAAGCAATTCACGACTTAACCTCGTCCAATTATCATTCTAGATTGGTTAAGTATATATTAACTTGACCCTATCAATTTACTTAGTCAAATCGGTCAAGTGTATTCAAGAGATTCGTGACTTAGCCTTATCATGTTTTCACGTTATATTGGTTAAGTATTGGTTAAATTAACCACAATAAATTAACGAGTTAGATTGGATAAGTATAGGTCACTTAACCACATCAATTCATCATGTTTAGATTAGTTAATTGTTTAACTTAACCCCATTAAACTACCAAGTGGGATTAATTAAGTCTAGGCTAACTTAACCCCATCCGATTTCCATGTTTAGACTAGTTGAGTCTAATCTTAACCACATTCGTTAACCGTATTTTTCGGTTAAGCGTCATTAAGAAAACTTACTTAACCTTACCAAGTTATCGCGTTGGATTGATTAAGTGTTGGTTAACTTAACCCCATCCACTAGTCATATAAAAATGGTTAAGTGTCATTAGGCAAATCAAGTTACTTAACCTACCCAACCTTGTCATGTTTTGTTAAGTATCATTAGCCTAATCAAATTACTTAACCCATTTGTCCATGTCATATTTGGTTAAGAGTCATTAATCAAATTAACTTAACCCTATCATGTGGAATTAATTACTTAATGCACCTTCACCTCTCACATTAGACTTTGTTGTGGTTACTAGTTAAGCCGGTCGGTTCCGGGTAGCTTTACACCACAACTTGGTCTAACCTCGGGTTCAAGCACAACATGACCAACTTCTCACATTGGGTCCTATTGTTTGCAACTACTAGTCAAGTCGGTCGGTTCCGGGTAGTTTTACGTTGCAAACTCAACCCAACCTCGAGTTGGCCACACTTATATTATCTAAGTGTCATGTCCATCATGTTTCCCAAAACATGTTACAAGTTTTCAAGCATTTGGGTAGACCTAACTTAATAGGTAGATTCCCAAAGGGTAGACCTAACTTAATAGGTAAATTCCCAAAGGGTAGACCTAACTTAATAGGTAAATTCCCAAGCTTATGTTTTTATGCATACTTACATGTCAACTTCCATGTTATATTTCAAGTCATGTTTTCAAGTTGTATTTTCATGTCATTAGAAATTACCCATAACATAACCCAACGCTTTTAAACTCGCATATACGTTCGCGACAACGTAATGGATTAAAAGAAGAGACTTGGCAAAGGCATGACAAAAATGGATATTAAGCCACAAGTTAATCATGGTGGCAAATGAGGCACAAATGTGTTCATTAACTTGCATGTTACATTCTTAAGCCTCAAAACATGCATAAACCCAAACTTGGCACATAAGCGAATCATGGTGACAAAAGATATGGAATGATGACTAGTAACTCGCATATATCATCATATAAGGGTTATGACTTCATATGCAAGTTGACCTAAAGGTTATGAGGGTTCTCATGTTGCCTAATGCAACATTTCAACATAAAGGTTGTAGCTTTTAGCTCACAAGATCAAGATAATGACTTCATAAACTCGCATGACATGATAGCATGTATCATACTCAGTAATCAAACCCAAACTTGCAACATGAACATTTAACTTCATAGTTAATATCTAAGAGTAGGGAAAGGGCTTACATTGCTATGAAGGCACAAAAGATATGACAAAGCCCTTATGCAATCAAATAGACCCAAAATGCAAGCTCTAACATAAAAACCCTTGAGCCAAAATGATCAAAACCCTTGCTTTATGATGCAAAGATAGAAACTTGACTTGAATGCAAGCTAATGACACTCATACAAGCTTGAAAACACTTGTATGCATGGAAAATCTCTCATAGAAACCATTTAGAAATTTTATGAAGAGAGTGGAGGCCATGAGAGGTAAAATTTTGCCATAGTTTAGTTGCATGAATGAATAATGAGGATTTAGGATAGGTTAGGGTCTTATTTATAGATTAGGCAAGTGTTTTAGGCCATAGGATTAAACCTAGATTCAATCCAAGCCATCAAAGCATGTCTTGGGGAAGAAGTCAAGTGTAGGAACCATCTAGGGCCTTTAGATTAAAGATGAACCATGAGAACCATCCAAATGCAAAATCTGCATTTGAGCGAATCGGCCCACGGGTTGACAGCCAAACACCCTGGATTAACCCCTAGTCGACCCAGCGAGCTCGGGTCGACCTCAAAAATCGGCCGGTTCGGTTATTCCCCTCTCCCAATTCGCTGTTTTGAACATTTTTGCATATTTATTTATTTAATTTTCAATTATATATATATATATATATATATCAATATATATTTCTCTGCGCAACCCATTTCACTTAATTAAGTATACTTTAATTTGGGAATTTTTCGTGAAACTTCGCGAGGCCATATCTTGGTCATACGGACTCCGATTTTCGAAAACTCGGACTCTATTTCGCGTATTTTTCCAAGACGAACGCAATGGCATAGCTCGTTTCCCTTGATTCAGATTTTACAGTTTAATTCTGCTTCCATTTATGTTATAACAGGTTATTGAAAATACGGGTTGTTACATTCTCCCCACCTTTTAGGATTTCGTCCCCGAAATCTCCAAGTTAGGAAGAACATATCCTACCATCCATCATCCATCTACTCAAAACATCATCCACAAGCAACCATTGTCCTTAGATGATTTCTAATGCTGTATGAATATATGCAAAACGTGTGTGTACATGTTCCTTAGCTAATGCAAATGATCAGGCCTGAATATTCTTTCTAATGCAAAATATGTATAGTGCCATGAATCCAACATGTATGCAAATAGTCCTAGTCATATAGATACTATATGCGTGCACAATCATTCATTCATATGCAACAACCGCATGATAATACATTCGATTTCATCCATAAACAAGTATAAATACTCGTGCATATGCAATATGAAATGTGACCGAGTCGAGCTAGTATCTAATGTGTATTCGCGCATCCACGAGCAACCACTTGCAACCACTTGCAACCATATCAATCATAACATGTTTCAAATACATGTTTACATCCATAGGGTTCTACCTAGAATTCCCTGAAACATGGTCGAGAAGATAAACAGGACAAACTCCTTACAGGGTTTGTAACGGAGAATAGGACCGAGAGGATAAAAGATAGCCTACAAGTAAGCTCTACAGAAAACAGGGATCAAGGATATACTCCCAAAAAGAGATATCATGCGCGTATCTAGTCTTTGACCATCAAAGTCGTCTTTTAACTTCGCGATTTTGTAGCTTCTTATTCCTGTTTCCATAACATGAGCTGGAACTCATTTCTTAGTAGCCTCTCGTTCCACTTGCACTTATCCTTTTCCTAGAATACTTGACGCAAACATGACTGCGTACTCATGATCTCATGCAAGCTTTCCAAAATTCACTAGTGAATCTTGGATCTCGTTTATATACTATAAGGCATTCCATGTAGAAGAACTTTCTCTTGAAAGTAAACAGATGTCAATCAGGTTATCATGCGCACTTACTAGGGTGATCTCTATAACCCATGCATAAATGAAGTAAACCATCCGTCTTATTGGCGAACACCACTCGATCGGGCTTCAAATTTCCAATAAAGGCATCAAGGGATTCTAAGTAACTAGTCATGACAGAACCTCAAAAAGGTTACCCGATACTTCGAGGGCATTACCAAGGCTAGTCAAAAGGTCTAACTACCCTCCTATCAAAACCGAGAGTGGCACCCCCTACTGGATAACCACTTCATCCCTAGAATCCATCCATAGCTTATAAACATAAGCATTATTTCCAAACTCAACACTTGGCATAGACATTCCCAAATCCAAACAAGTCATGTATAAATGGACTGATTCTCCAATAGGACTTTGAGACAAAAATGGGATTCTCTATTACGCTAGTACTTAAGGTGCAGAGACTCAACTATCGAAGCAGACTTAAATGATACGAACAACGAAGTCCTAACGGGATGATAGAGAAGAAAAGCTAAACCTTTAACAAGATCGTTGCCCTCCTTCCGAGGTACTCTAGAAATGAGAGCATACTACTGCCCTCCCGATGATCTTGTCCTTGACCCATAATACTTAACTATCCGCCCCGTTTTACCATGCCAAAGGTACTCTCTCGTCATGGGTTTCATTGTTCATCTTTCTCCCTCCTTTGAGGACTAAGCCATACCAACAAGTTGCTCATCCTTAAGCTCGTATCCTTTATCCTTCTTTCTCACGATCCTTTCTTATAACGCGGCCACTGGTCTCTCGAGAACCACCTCCATCGTATGGAAAGCACTTTCGTAGGTAGAAAAGATTAGTCGCAGTTAAAACTACTGTGACTACAGATGGAGGAAAGAAAGGAAAAGAGACCCAATTAAGGAAACAAGGATAGTGCTAATGGCCTTTGGGGAATAGCCTTTTTCTTTTAAAAGAAAATTTTCTTGAAAAATGCTTCTTTGTAAACGGTTTTTTTTTCAAATAGTTTTCAGAAGGTCTTTAAAAACTTTTGCCCAGTCTGGTAACCTTCTGCTCTAATACCACGTGTAACACCCCGCCTCCGCTAGGGTCACTCGCAAAGGAATGCACTAGCTTTAGGGGGGCATTATTGGTAAACATGCACAGAAATATCACAAGACAGAACATATAAAATAGCGGAAGTAAAATCAAACTTTCATAACATGAATAAATAAGGTCTAAAGCCTTTTACATCAGAGTACATCAAAACCTGTCTTGCAATAGTAAAGAAGCATAAAGACATTTTCATAAATTATTCCCCAAGTAAAAACAGTAAAGTAGCCATTAGCCAAGAAAAGTCCAAGCCATCCATGATGTCCTTCGAGCAGAAGAAGTCCGAACTAAACAACAGTATTTCCTCCCTGTAACCTGGGGGGGGGGGGGGGGAAACGGAAGAAAAGAGGCGAAACAAAACGGGTCAGTCAAAAAGACTGAGTAAGCCCTATCTACTATTAGCATAAAAACTAGTAATGTTAACTAACATGAGAAACTGAGATGAACATAAGCATGATAACAAGATAGATAAGCTAAATCAAAATAACAGGATGAACTACTGAACTCAGATAAACTAAGGTGTCATGATAAATTACGATGTCAAGATAAAACAAGGTATCACATCGTCAGGTTTCTATCAAGTATAATATCCCCAAGATATTTGTCACGTATAACGCCCCGTGATATCTATCCTGTATTTTAGCTCTGCACCTACCGTACTAGTATCCCCACCGTGTCATGTGTTAACCAAGAATGGCCCTCGCTCAAAAGTCGTGTAATGGTCCATGTCAACCTAATATATCGCATATATAGGTTACTCAACTTGTATGTTTTATTCCATGTAAATGTTCAGTCCCTTGCCGTAGACCATACGGGCTTTCCCATGAGATTCTATATTACTTTAACATAGTTCCATGATCCTTAAGATCGGTTTGGACTATTACCCTAAACCTAGCTAGGGTCTTCCAACATGAATTATTGTTTGTACAACTAGGACTTATGCTACCTAGGGCTGCTAGGGATTATGCTTACCTATTGCACGTTTTCGTATCTCGGTTTGGGTTCAACCACCTAGGGCCACTAGGGATTACGCTAACCGCCAACCGCGCCCTTTTTCCCACGCATTCATCGTGAATCGCTTTTCCATGACTGTATGCACATGTATCACATCGTGCCATCCGAGTCCTGTTACAGGGCAAATCAAGAAATACAGGACTCGGTCGGGAGCTTTCGATTTATCTGCCGATGCAGATGCTAAGGTCTGTTTTTCTTATACGTGGCTATGGTCCCACGAGACCACTCCCTCAACTAGTGAAAGACAAGACATGATAAATCCTGTATGAGAACACAACACTGGCCAACCCACATCCAAGCCTTACCGCAACCATAATTAGATAGCAATTATTGTCTTTTGGGTGTTCTCTGCCTTTCTGTACGTACACGCTTGACCAAAGATGGTAGGTAGCCTGACGAAATGCTATCTAGGGTACGACCGTGTATCGTCGACTATCCCCTATCCATCCCCGTCTTTAGGTCGCTCGTATAGCAACCAAGGCATACTCTTGGTTCTTCTAACGCAGACCTTAACCTCTCATGAGCCTAGTATAATCACCTGGCAGCTCATAGAGGGATACCAAGAATATCCTCACGTTCCCCGAAGCCGCTGCTTCGTTACCCAGTTCGCTGGATCCTTTATCTAAATCAGATACTTGCTCCTACTCGTATACTTAAACGATGACCTACCGTATCAGGTTACTCATCTATCTATGAACTGGTCTAAATTTCCTTGACTAAGAATCATTACTTAGTTATTCTTCAACTAAGGTTTACCACTTAGCATTGTTCCCGTTATCCTTGTTAACTACGGTTATCCACCTAATCCTCAGAACTAGGGTTTACATAATGGATTAAGTGTCACTTAAATTCATGACTTAACCCGTCTACAAATCCTGTCAAAATTGGCTAAGTATCCAAGTTCAAGGCTTAACCCTACAAACCATGCTCAAGTTGGTTAAGTATATTAAGCAATTCACGACTTAACCTCGTCCAATTATCATTCTAGATTGGTTAAGTATATATTAACTTGACCCTATCAATTTACTTAGTCAAATCGATCAAGTGTATTCAAGCGATTCGTGACTTAGCCTTATCATGTTTTCACGTTATATTGGTTAAGTATTGGTTAACTTAACCACAATAAATTAACGAGTTAGAGTGGATAAGTATAGGTCACTTAACCACATCAATTCATCATGTTTAGATTAGTTAAGTGTTTAACTTAACCCCATTAAACTACCAAGTGGGATTAATTAAGTCTAGGCTAACTTAACCCCATCCGATTTCCATGTTTAGACTAGTTGAGTCTAATCTTAACCCCATTCGTTAACCGTATTTTTCGGTTAAGCGTCATTAAGAAAACTTACTTAACCTTACAAAGTTATCGCGTTGGATTGATTAAGTGTTGGTTAACTTAACCCCATCCACTAGTCATATAAAAATGGTTAAGTGTCATTAGGCAAATCAAGTTACTTAACCTACCCAACCTTGTCATGTTTTGTTAAGTATCATTAGCCTAATCAAATTACTTAACCCATTTGTCCATGTCATATTTGGTTAAGAGTCATTAATCAAATTAACTTAACCCTATCATGTGGCATTAATTACTTAATGCACCTTCACCTCTCACATTAGACTTTGTTGTGGTTACTAGTTAAGCCGGTCGGTTCCGGGTAGCTTTACACCACAACTTGGTCTAACCTCAGGTTCAAGCACAACATGACCAACTTCTCACATTGGGTCCTATTGTTTGCAACTACTAGTCAGGTCGGTCGGTTCCGGGTAGTTTTACGTTGCAAACTCAACCCAACCTCGAGTTGGCCACACTTATATTATCTAAGTGTCATGTCCATCATGTTTCCCAAAACATGTTACAAGTTTTCAAGCATTTGGGTAGACCTAACTTAATAGGTAGATTCCCAAAGGGTAGACCTAACTTAATAGGTAAATTCCCAAAGGGTAGACCTAACTTAATAGGTAAATTCCCAAGCTTATGTTTTTATGCATACTTACATGTCAACTTCCATGTTATATTTCAAGTCATGTTTTCAAGTTGTATTTTCATGTCATTAGAAATTACCCATAACATAACCCAACGCTTTTAAACTCGCATATACGTTCGCGACAACGTAATGGATTAAAAGAAGAGACTTGGCAAAGGCATGACAAAAATGGATATTAAGCCACAAGTTAATCATGGTGGCAAATGAGGCACAAATGTGTTCATTAACTTGCATGTTACATTCTTAAGCCTCAAAACATGCATAAACCCAAACTTGGCACATAAGCGAATCATGGTGACAAAAGATATGGAATGATGACTAGTAACTCGCATATATCATCATATAAGGGTTATGACTTCATATGCAAGTTGACATAAAGGTTATGAGGGTTCTCATGTTGCCTAATGCAACATTTCAACATAAAGGTTGTAGCTTTTAGCTCACAAGATCAAGATAATGACTTCATAAACTCGCATGACATGATAGCATGTATCATACTCAGTGATCAAACCCAAACTTGCAACATGAACATTTAACTTCATAGTTAATATCTAAGAGTAGGGAAAGGGCTTACATTGCTATGAAGGCACAAAAGATATGACAAAGCCCTTATGCAATCAAATAGACCCAAAATGCAAGCTCTAACATAAAAACCCTTGAGCCAAAATGATCAAAACCCTTGCTTTATGATGCAAAGATAGAAACTTGACTTGAATGCAAGCTAATGACACTCATACAAGCTTGAAAACACTTGTATGCATGGAAAATCTCTCATAGAAACCATTTAGAAATTTTATGAAGAGAGTGGAGGCCATGAGAGGTAAAATTTTGCCATAGTTTAGTTGCATGAATGAATAATGAGGATTTAGGATAGGTTAGGGTCTTATTTATAGATTAGGCAAGTGTTTTAGGCCAGAGGATTAAACCTAGATTCAATCCAAGCCATCAAAGCATGTCTTGGGGAAGAAGTCAAGTGTAGGAACCATCTAGGGCCTTTAGATTAAAGATGAACCATGAGAACCATCCAAATGCAAAATCTGCATTTGAGCGAATCGGCCCACGGGTTGACAGCCAAACACCCTGGATTAACCCCTAGTCGACCCAACGAGCTCGGGTCGACCTCAAAAATCGGCCGGTTCGGTTATTCCCCTCTCCCAATTCGCTGTTTTGAACATTTTTGCATATTTATTTATTTAATTTTCAATTATATATATATATATATATATATATATATCAATATATATTTCTCTGCGCAACCCATTTCACTTAATTAAGTATACTTTAATTTGGGAATTTTTCGTGAAACTTCGCGAGGCCATATCTTGGTCATACGGACTCCGATTTTCGAAAACTCGGACTCTATTTCGCGTATTTTTCTGAGACGAACGCAATGGCATAGCTCGTTTCCCTTGATTCAGATTTTACAGTTTAATTCTGCCTCCATTTATGTTATAACAGGTTATTGAAAATACGGGTTGTTACAGAGAGACCGGTTGAATTATTATCCAAAGAACCACTCTGTATTGGAATAAGCGTTGCGAATCATATATGCCAAAGGAAATTGAAGACGGAGTTAGGCAAGGGCTATCCGGTTTACAGAATAGTGCCTTCGGTTCATCCTGTTCCTGGATGACTTGTATGGACGGATGTCTGGCAGCGTATTTCCATATGATCACGTATATTGATTTCTCCAACCATACCAGGAGTGGAAGCGGAGAAGGAAACTTCTTTTAGCTAACATATAATGTATTGTTGAGGACGTCGAATCAGTGATTTGATGGATGTGGCGATGTGGCATTCAAAGTGAATCTGGGGTGATGATAAAGCGTAGCTTCTAGCATCACATCCGGTAAATGACAGAAATCGGGCAAGCAACATGGCTAAGTCGGTCGCACCGAAGTAGGGTGTATAATCACCTGATCTAGAGTTTCATTTACTTCTAAAAATCTATTGTTGATGCTGTCCCATTCGGGAAACGGTTGCTGATCCCAACCGTTGGTGATATACATTCGATACACTCAAGCGAAATGAGTGGTCGGTCATGTGTGGCCGGGTTGCAAGATGTTCTTGTTGAACACAGTGTATTCTTCTCTAGAGGTACACTCGCGAAAGGTGGTTCCATACCTTGTCATAGTTGGAAATCCATTACCCAATACGTGCTTGCGGTTTTGATTGTATACTATATATGTAGAATATGAGATGAAAGCGTTTCTGCTAGATGATTAATATAATTTTGGTTGATAGACATTATTATAATATCAAAAGGTTTTTGATATAAAAATATTTTGGATTCTCATAAGGGAAAAACCCGTTTCGTTATACGGCGTGGTCTTATGAGATATCATTTACCTGTTTGAACTGTTTTAAACTGTTTTACTCATACCAGTCCCATGACTGACCCGGAGTTTATTTTGTTGTTTTCCCTAAACTCTTGGGTGCCCAATTTTGTACGGGCAGTCAAGTAGTCAGGATTTACAGATATACTGGAAGAGCTTGGAGCAGGAGGCTTCAGGATTATATAGCTGTAGTTATTCTCGTTGTGTTGTAAGTGTTGTACGTTGATACTTATATGTATATTCAAGTACAGATGTATATTTCAAGTTATGTTATATGAAATATATTTATTCGTTCTGCTGTGAGATTCGTGTAACTCTGATATTGTGTTCTTATTCTTCTTCTATTCTAAGTTTCTATCTTATCTATCCTCACCCTCTAATTTCTTTCACTAATGACTGGTATTTTTTGACGTTTGGTTAGTCATCATTGAGTTTATGGCGATAACCAAAGTCGAAAAAATCCAGGTCATTACAGTTGGTATCAGAGCTTAAGTTAAGTGAATTACCTTGGCTCTGTGGCGTGACTCGGTAGAGATACGGTTAGTAATACCCTAGATTGAGTTTGAGTGTATATATACGAGTGAACGTATTTGTATTTTATATAAAAAATATATTTATTTATATTGTGAAGATTCATTAGTTGAGTTGTTTATGAGTTCTGGTCGATCAGTTTGATCCACTGTATCGGTAGGAGTTACTAAACACTTGAATAAGATGAACCGACACGATATGTTTTGAAAGGAGGGTAAATTAAAATAAGTTTACCCAAGGTATATCTTAATATAGAGAAGATATATATATATATATCAAAATTATAATATAGTGAATATATTGGTTGTTATTATAATCGAGTAAAATTATAAATTAAGTGGTTATGTAAATAACCAAGCAGGATTCATATAAGTGAAATACGTGAAATCAGATGAGTTAAATCTGAAATTTATACCAGGAATTGAATTAAAATTCTGGAAAATTGGATAAGTGTTTGTAAATGGATTTGAATTGAAAATAAGGAAAATTTAAGATCCTGGGAGATTTTAAATTATTTTACAAGCAGTGTGAATTATATTTTGAAATGAATTACAAGGGTGGAAATGTTTACAAATGGTTTTATAGTACTGAACTCACTTCGATCGCTGGAAAATAGATTCTGATGATGACAGCTGCATCATCAGTATTCATTTTCGAGTTGTACGTGACGAATTACTACCATAGATACTGTTTTGAATTTGTTTTGGGAAAGACAAGTTGTGTTGAATTTCAAAATAGAATTTGAATAATAGAATTTGAATTTTTAAATAGATTTGAAATATTAACTTGTTTGAAAAGAAATAAAACGAGAAGTTCCTTTATAAACGAAGTTTATAAATAGTTCTTTTATAAACGAAGTTTATAAATGAAGTGAAAAGAATTATCATTGGATAATTTAGAATTAAAAATACAAGTGTGAAATTGAAAGGGAAATTTATTTTCCAAAGGTAGAAATATCGATTTAAAAAGGGAATTGAAATCGAGACTTATTTAAAGAATGAATAAAGAAAGTTTGAAAAGGAATTTGAATAAAGGAAATTCAAACATAGATTTTAAATAAGGGAATTCAATGGGGATTTGAATATAGAAATTCAAATGAGATTTGAATAAAGAAGATTTAAATAATGGAAAATTGAATATATAATTCACATAGAGTAATAATGAAATTTGAATATAGAATTAAAATGGTTTGAAATGAAATTTGAATATAGAATTCAAATAGATTGAAATGGAATTTGAAAATAGAATTTCAAAATAGAATTTGAAATAGGAATTCAAATAGAGTTGAAATGGGAAATGGAATATATAATTCAATGGAGTTTGAAAATATAGGATTTGAATATCGAAAGTGAAATGGAATTTGAATATAGAAATTCAAATATGGAATTTGAATATAGAATTCAAATGGAATTCAAATATAGGATTTGAATATCGAAAGTGAAATGGAATTTGAATATAGAAATTCAAATGGAATTTGAATATAGAATTCAAATGGAATATAAACTATAAAATTTGAATAGAATTTGAATAGAATTAACTAAGTCGAAGAGGAATTAGTTAATCGAGATTTGAATTTGAATTTGAACTTTTAAAGGTGAATTGGATTTGTGAATGGATATTCGAAATCGAATATAGAACTTAAATTTGAAATTTGAATTCAAATTAGTTAATAAGCAAGTTAAAATATATTTGAACATGTCATGTTCAAATATAAAAGTGAAATAGACTAAAGATTTAATTAACAAATTAATTAACGAATTGAGTTAAACGATCAGGTATAGTTAAAATAGATTAGACAGGTGTAGATATACATAAGATAGGTATGGATAAGGTATGAAGGTATATAAATGGAATGCTCGATGAAAAGGTATGTATTTAATTCATATATGGGATTTTATGCGCCGAATTGGCTAGCTGCTTGGCTTTTTCTTTTTCTTTTGGATTGGTGAGGGCCATGGGAGGCTATTTGAAATATCCCGATGCTCCTGGTACAAAGGAGGTTATAGCGAATTTTCCGGAAATTTAAGGAGTTGGAATATTTTTAAGATAATTTGATAGTTAGAAATCAACGTATCGATATATATATAGAAGTCGATAAGGAAACGAACTTAGAAATAGAATAGTAAAATCAAAAAGGAAGACTAAGAATAAAATCTAGTAAGAATAGAAAGAGGAAGCGTATACGTGTTTAAAAGTGAATAAGTAGTTGTATGGTATTGATTATTCGAGTAAGTAGTCAAATCTCTTTTGACGTTATAAATGATTATTCAGTCAAGGTCTGAGAGGTAGTTATACCCCAACTTGATTGATTTCATTATTAACAAATAAATAGTAAGATTTCAGCTTGAAGATCAATGTTGAATAAGAATTAGTTGAATATAGTATTTGGGTTGCCGTAACCATGTTTTACACAACATCTATTTTAACCCAAATAAATGTAAGCTTGGAAATATAATAAAGAATATTTCCTATGTATAGAAATAAACGAGGTCGGAAAAGAGATAAGTAATTGGAATATTTTCCAATTATAAATAGCATATATTTTCTAAGGTTTAGAAAATAAAGGAAGGCGATATTCGGAAATGTTTTCCAAATAACATAAAAGACCAATATGGTTATTGAAAATATTTGGTTAACAAATACTGATAAAGAAATAGAGAAGTGATTTAACTAATGGAATATTAATTAAGGGCTCAGTGACATGTTCAAAAGGAAAATTTGATTTTTGAAAAGAGTAAACTGTTTAAAAAAAACACCTAGGGAAAGACTGTTTGAATTAAAAACAAATTTAATAGAAATTTGTGAAAGGAAATTTAATTAAAGTAAAGCCCGTAAAGTGGTAACTGAGATTGAATTAGAATGATATCAAGACAAATTGGATTGTGAGATTTAAATTTGAAGTGTAATGTGATAATCGAGTTAAGAGTCGGGAATCGAGAATGAAACTCGAGTTTGAAATGATATTTGGCTCGGATATAAGCGAATGGTTGTGGAGATAAAAGCAAACTAGAATTTGATTTGGGATAACAATGGTATATGCTGAGTGATAACATATGAAAGTGATAGAGTTGATATGCCCGACAAAAGGTACAAGTTTATATTTCATATGGTATGAGATTTTGATGAGCCGAATTGATAAGCCGCTTGGCTGTTTGATTTTCTTTTGGGATAGAGATGGGCCAGAGATGCGTGTTGGAGTTTGACCGATTGACCAGTACAAAAGAGGTGCAACCGAAATTTTTCAAAAAATTTAAGGCGTTAGAAAATTTTCTGGATTTTTGAAAATTTTTGTTGTTAAGAGTTAATTAATAATTTAATTGAAATTAAATTGGTTCAGTTGAAACTGAAGTTAAGAAGTGAACAAATATGTTCTAACCAGTCGATAGGGTCGTCCTCTACCTTTTAGCAATTTCGAGGGCGAAATTATTTTAAGTGGGGAAGATTGTAATGACCCGCACTGGCAGGGGTATTATTATTAATTTATTTAATTATATCAATGGTGATATAGTGAATTAAATGGTGGTGGAATTAAATAATGATGAATATTTAATTAAAATAATATATTTAATTCTGAAGTAATCAGAATTGGCTGAAATGGAAATATGGTGTGAATTGGATTATTTAAAATATATAGTTTAGTTTAGAATTGAATTAGAATAACGAATATATTCAATCGTCGACAATTGAACGTATAGTTTATAATATAATTATAAACGAGTTCGAAATGGCGTTGTAGTTCGCTATTTGGCGATTCGAACTTCAACTGAATATACAGGGTTCGTTTTAAATCAGATTTTTGTGAAACATGAAACGTGTGGAGTTGGTGGAGTATATCTTTCTAGTCGAAGAGAAAAATTAGGATTTCGTCGTATATATTTTGAGATATTTCCAAATCAAATTTTAGAAAAGTCGCTGTGGAATTCCTTTATAATTTATAAAGGAATCAGTTATATTTTAAAAAGGAATTTCATTATAAATCGAATATCGATTTAATCGGGATTTGAGATATCGAGTTAGAAATTCATATAGGAATATTCTAGAGCTGTATGGTATTCTGGTGTGAATATATACGATAATATAAATTTATTTATATTTAATTTAATTATATTTAAATATATAAATATATTTATATATTTAAATGGGTCATTCAAAGCTTTAAAAATAGCCAGTTTTGCAAACGAAGTTGGAATTCGACGAAACTAATTTTGTTATATCCGCAATGTCAAACAGTTGTTAGATTTCCAGTTTCGTGATTTTTAGAGTCACTGTGTAGTCGTACGGATTTTTAGAGTGAAAAAAACAGTCAGTATTTTGACAGTTAAAAATACACTGTGTGAGCATACGGAGTCGGAATTCGATGAAACCAGTTTTGTTGGGACCGTACTGTCGAACTGAAGGTGCATGTCCAGTTTTGTGATTTTTGGGTATCATATGTGGTCGCAGGGATTTTTAAGGAACAGAAACAAGCATAAAATCAATAAAAATAAATATAAAAATCAAATTAAAAATAATCCTCCATTTTCTTTGGATCCACAGCAGGCCACGCCTCACCATTTCTCAGCCACAAACAAAACCAACCACCACATAGCCTATATAACCCAAATGAATGAACACAACAAAAAGTTAAACAAAAGAAAATTTATATAAAATCAAAACAAATGCCAGAAATCGATTAACATATATAGCTGAGATCTACAAGAGTTGTTCTTCAATTCTACACCCTCAAATCGTCGATCGATTGAAGTTTCTATTCACTGAAAATAAGCTGCGATGGCTAGGGTTAGGAGCTGGAGAGGATTCAAACACCAATGCTTGAAATCAAGTTTGTTTCTGGGTTCCTGAGGTGAAACCGCACCTACCCGATGCTTTTTGGAAATTTCTGAGAGAATAAATGTCGATCTCGTTTACTGGACGGTGAGTTGGAGCAGATGTCGGAGTTTGCAAACGAGGGTGCGAGTTGTGTACTTGGAGGCCGAGGTTGAAGAGGAAGGGAGGAGAAGGACTTTGGTTTGTTTAGTTTTTGAATCAGTGGAATAAGTGAGAGAGAATGGAGGTGGAATCATCGGCCATGGTTTGGGAATACTGAAGCGCGTTTGAATTGGAAGGGGAGAGGCACTGTAGGCAACGGGTGTGGGTTTCCATCAAGTGGATTTGGGCCAAGGAAAAGAGGTGAGGCCCGGTTGGTTTTAAAGTTAGCTTAATTTTAAAATAAATACGTATACCGTGTAAAAGCCATAACTTTGTCGTACGAAAACGAAATTCCACAAAATAGGTCACGTTGGAATCATATGGACGGGAGCAACACAATGACACTGACAGGAAGTGGATTGGAGCTCGTCTGAATTT
Source organism: Allium sativum (assembly GCA_030737875.1). Lineage (NCBI taxonomy): Eukaryota > Viridiplantae > Streptophyta > Magnoliopsida > Asparagales > Amaryllidaceae > Allium > Allium sativum. The sequence goes on along the minus strand of CM060926.1, from coordinate 601,774,434 downwards.
ACGGCGGATTTAATTGTTTGATTGAAATCAAATAACAGTTTATCGTTCTTTAACGATGAACTGCCAAAGTGAGTAAATCTCACTAACTCTGAACAGTTTATAATTTAATGTTGTATTTTTAGAACAGTTAGAAATTGTTTGATTGACTGTGTGTTGACTGTTTGATTGAACTGCTAGTCAGTTAGTTGAATTTCTATATTGATTCTGTTTAACAGAATATATCATATTGAAATGAAAGTGATGTTATATTATATTGTTTAACATCTGTGGATGCAGGAAGACAGGTTAGGGGAATCCAACTAGATTACTCAACATTTATTTTACTGTGATTCATATATTGTGATATATGGTGTGATATTTAATCTGTTGTTGATTATGTGTGTTTGGACGATATTTATCGTTGTTATATGGTATGTTAAATACCATAAGAAATACTGGATATGGGAAAGGGGATTTTCAAAGTGTACTTTGAAAATGAATTATTTATATAAAATCGATGGATTTTATATAGAAAAGGAAAAGGATTTAAAAAAAAGAAGTATTTATAAAATCAGAGGATAAGTTAGAATAAAAGGAAATCATTTGTAAAGTGAAGAACCGTTACTAAAAGTAAATCTTTATAAATGAATAGTTTATTCGAAAAGGAGTTAATCGAATTAGTTATTCGAATAGAATAAAGGAAGTTATCGAATAAAGTTAAAAGGGGGTATTCGAATATAGTTTAGCCAAAAGGAGTTATTCAATCAGAATTCATCGAATAGAATTAATTGATTAGAGTTAATCAAACAGAGTTAATCAGTTAGGGTTAACCAGTTAGAGTTAATTGGTTAGAGTAAATCAGTTAGGTTAAACCATTACGGTAAACCAGTTAGAGTTAAACAGTTAGTGTTCATCAGTTAAAGTAAATCGATAGAGTTATATCGAACTAGAATTTATTGAATAGAGTTAAATCGAACTAGAGTTAAATCAAATGAGTTAATTGAATATATAGTTTATTCGAATAGAAGCAAATGAGTTAATCGAATATAGTTTATTCGAATAGAAGTAAGAGGAGTTAATCGATGTTAGTTTAATCGATTAGAGTTAAAGCAAAGGAGTTAATCGAATATAGTTTATTCGAATAGAGTAAAAGGAGTTAATCGAATATATAGTTTACTCAAATAGAATTAAAAGAGTTATCGATTATAGTTTATTCGATAGAGTTAAGTGAAAAGAGTTAAAGTTAAATCAAAAGAATTAAGTGAATAAAATAAATTGAATAGAGTTAGCGAATATACCTTACCAAAGGAAAGAATTATCGAATAGAAAAGATTTGAAAGAGAGTTAAGTAAGGAAGTTAGTTAAAGAAATTTAAAGTGAACTTCGCCTATTTCGAGTTTAGAAATGTTGTTCAGTTAAGGTTTGAGAGGTAGTTCTACCCCAACTTGATTGGCTTCGTGTAATAACCCGGAAATTCTGAGCCAGTTTAAAATTTTTATTTTGGCAATTTTAAAGAATTTTGAATATTTAAAATGTATTATTTTAAATAATAACGACGGAAAATTTATTTTCGACGAAGTTAAAACGAATAAATTTATTTTAATTATATAACGAGCCTGAAATGGCGCGGTAGTTCGAAAATTCGATTTCTAATTTCAATTGAATATACAGAATTCATTATAAGTCAGAATTGGACGAAACAAGAAATATTTGAATCTGATGAACAAGGTCTTTCTAACGAAGTTAACAAACTAAGATTTCACTTTAGAAATGATAAGATATGTCCAGTTGAAAATTCAGAATAGTCGCTATGGAATTTATATATATTTTATATAATATATAGCCCTTAAAAATAGCCGTTTTGCAAACGACCTCTGTTTTCGACGAAACCACTTTTGTTGGATCCGGGATGTCAAGTTATTGCTAGATTCCAAAATTCATAATTTTCTGAATTAATATGTGAGCGTGGCGCAGTTAAACGCGTTTGACCAGTTTCAGTTGATTTTAATCGACTAGAAAATGGCCATTTTTCAAACTGTCTCAGAATTCGACGAAATTAGTTTTGTTAGAACCGTATCGTCAATACGAAGCTAGAAAATATTTTTCGGGAATTTTTAGAGGTTGTATGTGGCCCCGGTAATTTGAAATGTACGTTCAAATTGAATATATACTGATTTATACTTTAAATTCAATGGAAACTGATCGTAACGGACGAATTGACTTACGATACATATCCCATTGTGTTCGGAACGGGGGTAAAACGCTAGGGACGACAGTCGGTGGGTCTGATTTCGATTTGAAAATAAAAAGTTGCTTTTAAGAAATTTAAAATAATAAAATAATATAATCTCCTTTTCATATAACCCCCCCCCCTTTCATTGTTTTCTCCATTCAAAGTCAACGCCTCCTTTTATTCTTCCTTCACCATTCAAAAGCGGATCTCGATCGCGCTCAGCACCTCGCCCCCGCTGCGCTCCCCTCCGCCGCTCGCAGTCAGGCGCGCCCCTCCAGCCTCTGCTCCGGCGATCGCTCATCCCCTCTTCGATAGCCCTCCGTCCTCCTCCCTCTTCTACATCTAGAAACCGACGCGAGATTGCCACACTGCCCCCAATCGTCGCGACCACCCTAAGCCCCACACCTGAATGAAGACAGTCGTTATCCACTGCCAGAGTCCCACCTCCGATCTGCTGGCCACCTGAGTGGCGGTGCCACCTCCCAGCAGTGCCACCGCGATTTTCTCCACCCCCCCCCCTCCAGGCCGGCGCATTCCCTCCGATCTCCTCCATGATGACGGCGGCGATGGCAAACTCCAACCCTCGGAGTTGAACAACCTGAAAACGATTCAGTGAGCAGTTTTTTTTCATTAATCACATTGCAATTTAAGTAGTTTCTTTTTATATAATAACAGTGGTTATTTTCAGATTTATAAAATATTATCACATGGTTTATTTTCAGATTTTTATACATAATAGCAAATTGAAAATAGGTTTTATAAATATAAATAAAAATATGATTTTTATATATTGAACATTGAAGAAAAAAATTCAGTTTTTATATATTGAATAGCAAAGTAAAAATGTGGTTTTTACATATGTAGTGGCTACGGCAACGAAGATGATAAAAATGCGACAACGATGAAGATTTCTATCAATGAAGTGCCGTGGAGCTAGGATAGCTATCGGTGAGAATTTCTCACCTTTCAATTTCTTTTCTAGATATATATATATATATATATATATATATATACTAGGATGCAGACGGTGCTTAGTAGCACCCGACACAATCGTCTACAGACCATGGACTTGTTTGTTTGATTGCAAAAATTAGTTAGATGATTTGGGTTGAATTGAATAGTTGGGTGAATTGAAATTGATTTGATTGATGTGTGAATGGCGTGGGCCTTCACTAGACCGGGGATAAGGCTAGGCCTCGTCCCGTTTCTAGTATCGTGCCGTTATGCCGCCGAAATTTTCTAAAATATGTTAGAAAAATAAAAATATCATTTTATTGTGTAAATGAATAATAGAAATTCATGTGTTGAAATAAAATGTTTTATCGTTAAAAATATATTTTTTAACGTGAATATGAGTAAATGAATATTTATAAACAAATCGGCCGATTTGTTTATATACACTGATTTGACTGATATTGATTGGGTCGATAAATTTTACACATCGCCCAACTGCACAAATAAAATCTGTGTTTGATTGTTTGAAACCCCACACGGGTGTTAGGATGAAATATGCAGTTCACTCATCCTGATTGATTAAATATGTCGATCGATTGATTGACAGGCTGTTATAAGCGTTAGATATCTATATTCGATGCTTATACAGTGTAGTGCACTTTGGTTGATGGTTGATTATTTTTCAATGCCATGATATACATGTGTCGTATGAAAATCCATATAATTATCTTTATATGGTAATTGACTGGGCCTCATTCCAATTTGAAAAATAAAGAATAATATAAAATAAAAGTTCATGTGTTGAACGAAATATTTTGATAATAACAACTATTTTGAAAAAGAAATATTTGAAATAGAATATTGGAAAATAGAAATTTATGAAGCCGTGTTGATTAGTTTGACGCCATTTTGACGTGATCGATATTTATATCGATTTTATTCATTTCGAAATGAATTGAATTGAAAACGATTTCAGAATGAATTGAATTGAAAATGATTTCGAAATGAATTGAAAACGATTTCGAAATGAATTGAATTGAAAACGATTTCGAAATGAATTGAATTGAAAACGATTTCGAAATGAATTGAATTGAAAACGATTTCGAAATGAATTGAATTGAAAACGATTTCGAAATGAATTGAATTGAAAACGAATTCGAATTGAATTGAAAACGAATTGAAATGAATTCAAATTGAATTGAAATTTGAATTGAATAGAAATGAATTTTAAAACGAATTTATAAAGAAGAATTCAATTTTGATTTGAATTGAAAAGGAAGTTGAAATTGCTTTTGAAACGAATTTAAAACTATTTATATAATTCGTTTTAAATATAAATCGACGAAGTATATATTATATATATATATTATATATAATATAATGGCCTGAATAGAACGCGCCGCGCCGCGGCAGTTCGTGAATTTCGACCATTTATTTCAAACGGACATTACAGGAGATCCGACCGTCGGATTCTCCTAAAACCGGAACCGTTGGGTTCGTATCGAAAAGAGCTTTCTAACGAATGTTAGGAATTTGAAATCTAACGGTTGGATTTGGAATTATGTCCAAATCAAATTTGAAAAAGGTCACTGTAAGTGCAGTTCGATGGCCATTGTTGGAAATCGACTGTACGGGCCTTGATAAAATTATTAAAAATAGTAATAATTTGTGTAAAATCATAAGAAATGATTTGTGAAGATTTGGGATGAAAAACTCCATATTTGAAAGGATAAAAATAGATTTTTATCGAAATGAACTAGTTTTGAACTAGAATTATAATTCTATTTATTTTTAAATAAATAAATTGAATTTGAGAAAGGGTTTTAAAAATAACCAGAATTTCCAATGATTGCATTGGAGTGGATTTGAATCGAAATTGTCTTCGGAATATTTCGATGTTCGGATTCGTGATTATACGGATGTTGTTATGGAAATTTGAAAGATATATATTTATATCGTTATTTCCAATACGACATTTGTTAATCGTAGAATTTGATATTGAACATAAGCCGTTATATTTTCTATTCAGAGCCTTATATTGAATATCAAATGTGATTTGGGTTTGTCGTGAGTGGTGTCTTCACTAACACTGTTCTTGAACCCAGTTGAGAAAAGGTTAAATCTTTTTATTTAGATTTAATGAAGTGTACCAATTAAACGATATTTAATTGGAATTGAATTGGTATTGATTTTTGGGTTTATCGTGAACAGTGTTTTAAATAACACTTGTTCTTTAACCCGATAATTAATGGAATGTGATTTTGGGTTTATCGTGAACCGTGTTTTAAATGACACTGATTCTTTAACCCAGTTAAAGATTAAAACTAAGTGGAGTTTTAATGAATCTTTAATTAGATTGAAATGATCGAAAATGGAGTATCACCAGTTTTGCTCCAGGCGATGGTTAAATCTTTAATTAGATTTGAACGTGAAATGGTAATTGAATTTACCGATAACACCGTGGTGTTAGATATGAAGTATAACCAGTTTTACTTCATGGGATGAATAGGTTGGGATTGGGAAATAAAATAAATGATTACTTCGGTGTGGTTCGCTAATCCCGACTAGTTTGAATTGATATTCAAAGGAGATTAAAGAATGAATTTAAAGAATTTATCTTGGATAAAATTAATGGGAACTTTTCCCAAAGTATAGGAATATTTGAATAAAAGAATATTCTGAATTGGAATGAGGCGTATGTTGTGTTTGTGTAACACTTTTATAATATATACGCGAGTTATTCAGAAAGACCGGGTTTATCCCATTTTGAATAACTGATTCGACGTGGTGTCGCAGATGAAGACGGTGGTCGAAGACCAGAAGTTTTCACGTCGTTTGGGTGATTACTGATGATCTTGATTGGGCTGTACACCCAAGAAGATGGAAACAGTTGGTGATCGTCCAGACGTACTTGGAGATCGATGGATATGCGGGGTACTAGGTGCCTCCGGTTTCGTTCAGACCCAGAACGGACTTATAAATGGACTGTGTGTCTGACATTGGATTTTAGTCCGTGTGATTGATATCTATTAAATATATATCTGTTTGGCGGCGGAGAATTTATTCTCTTGCTTAACGCCCTTCTCTGAGACGTACGAGCTCAGGGGTTATATATTGATGGATATCAAACGCATGGAGTGAATTGCCTGTGTGGCATGCCTAAGTGGCAATTGATCGAGGCTTCTGTTGAAAAGCAAAGTCTTGTGGTGATGATCAAAGCACGGCCATTGTGGCGTAGCTTTGTGTAACGTTTACTTCGCGAGTTTCACACCCGGTATGAACCAAAAACGGGAGACGGACCTCAGGGAGGGCATGCGTTTCTTTCTAGTTAGAAGTGGCGTCAGTGGTTTTACATGCCCTGACGAGTTTGACTTATGTGGTTGTTGCTGTTGCGAGGTGCCTCGGTTTGATCGGACGATCCGGGTCCGATGGAGTCATTCGTTGGCTCATTTACGCCCCATAGGGCGGGGGAACGCATGTTCAGGGTTTAAGTTTATTCCACATCGGTGGACCGACCCTGTCGCTCCAAGGTCACTCGAGCTCTGACCTGAGACATGGGCTAGATTGTCTCGAATCGGTTGAGGACTATCTTTTTCCTCGGTTCATAGATGGAAACCCAATTTCCAAATACGTGATTCTGCGGTTTTATTTGTAGAGCCTAGTATGGCGACATAGTGGGATGGGGCACTTATGCCGTCTATGATTGATACTTATGATTTGAAGTTGTTTTATACACTATGCACTTATAATAGTATCAAATGATTTGTTTTAAACGTATCAAGCATTCTTTGGCTGTTATAAGGGAAAACCCTATCCCTCGGCTTGCGTTGCATTGTGTGATAGGACCTGGGTCTTATAACAGCTTCATTTTTCTTTATTTAGCATTGCGCTGTTGGTTTTATGCACTGGTATTCTTGGGAGGAAACCCGTTCCGTGTTATACGGCGTGGTCCCTTGATTTACCTAACTTTAAAAACAAAGACTAATAACTGTTTTAGTTCTCACACCGGTCACATGACTGACCTGGAGTTTATTGTTTTAACCTAAACTCTGGGTGCCCTTATTTTGACACGGGCAGCTAGTAGTTTTGGTTTTGCAGATTTATATTCACAGGATCCTGGTTTACAGCTGGAATGATATCCGGAAAGCTTTGTATCCGTATATCTCTTCTAGTTGTGTATTGTATTATTTTCCGCTGCTATGTATTTAAATGTAATTTAAATCTCTGGTATTTCCGTGTAATATTCACTTATACTCTGTATATTCTTGTAATCTGATGCATTGTTGTAATATACAATGAAATGTTCTTCTGTATGCGTTCTGTTGTGGCTTGTTCTCGAACTATCCGGCACTTTCCTTTACGGGGAAGTTACGGGTCCTTACAGTTGGTATCAGAGCTTTGGTTTACAAAGCAGAGAACATGACACATTAAAACCATACGAAAGAATTCATCAGATATTGGATTAGTAATATCCAATGAGAATGACTCGTTAGAGATGGGATCAGTAGTATCCTAGAACGAGTGTGAAGAGTAGTGTTTTTGATAAATAAAAGTGAAAACAAATTTTGTTTTGAAAATTTAAATCAATTATTCTTATTTGGTTATTTATTTATATTGATGTGGACGATCCAGTATATAAAGATTTTGCGTATACGTCTGATCCACGTGTATTTGAAATTTTAATATACTGGATAGATATAGAATTCCACTCTAATCGCCCGGAGATGATTTTGATGATGGAGCTCCATCATTAGAATTAATATTCGAATGACGAAAGTGGGCTTTCTATATATTTCCTATTGACTGGTGTGAGAACCAAAATTAGATAGGACCTATTGTTGTGATTTGGCATCAAAAACATGATTTTCTGTATATGTATCAAATTTATGAATTTGAAACTCTAATTCACTAATTGATTGATGTTTGTGTTGTTTGTTTATTTGGTTGATAAGTTTGAACCATTATGCCTAATTTGATCGGATAATGAATTGTATTGAAATTTGGTCGCATTTGCTTGCATATACATATACTTACATTGAACAGGTCATAGCAAGGAGGCTAGAGCAGAGAATAAAATTTGTTTGCCCGACAAATAGGTACATGTTTACTACATAATTTCCTGTTTTGTTTGGGTGATGATGATTTTGTGAGCCTACTGGTTAGCCGCTTGGCTTTTTCTTTTTGAGATTAGAAGGACCGGGGAAGCTATTTGAAATTCCCCGATGCTCCCATTGCAGGGGAGGTTATGGCGAAATTTTTCGAAAATTTAGGGTGTTAGCCAAATTTTTGAAAATTCTCAGAAACTGAAAAGTTGGAGGATGAAAGCCAGATCGAACGTAGAGTTGAATGATCAAACCACTTTCGACTTTGTTCCTTTTCGGGGACGAAAAGTTTTAAGTGGGGGAGATTGTAATAACCCGGAAATTCTGAGCCAGTTTAAAATTTTTATTTTGGCAATTTTAAAGAATTTTGAATATTTAAAATGGATTATTTTAAATAATAACGACGGAAAATTTATTTTCGACGAAGTTAAAACGAATAAATTTATTTTAATTATATAACGAGCCTGAAATGGCGCGGTAGTTCGAAAATTCGATTTCTAATTTCAATTGAATATACAGAATTCGTTATAAGTCAGAATTGGACGAAACAAGAAATATTTGAATCTGATGAACAAGATCTTTCTAACGAAGTTAACAAACTAAGATTTCACTTTAGAAATGATAAGATACGTCCAGTTGAAAATTCAGAATAGTCGCTATGGAATTTATATATATTTTATATAATATATATAGCCCTTAAAAATAGCCGTTTTGCAAACGACCTCTGTTTTCGACGAAACCACTTTTGTTGGATCCGGGATGTCAAGTTATTGCTAGATTCCAAAATTCATAATTTTCTGAATTAATATGTGAGCGTGGCGCAGTTAAACGCGTTTGACCAGTTTCAGTTGATTTTAATCGACTGGAAAATGGCCATTTTTCAAACTGTCTCAGAATTCGACGAAATTAGTTTTGTTAGAACCGTATCGTCAATACGAAGCTAGAAAATATTTTTCGGGAATTTTTAGAGGCTGTATGTGGCCCCGGTAATTTGAAATGTACGTTCAAATTGAATATATACTGATTTATACATTAAATTCAATGGAAACTGATCGTAACGGACGAATTGACTTACGATACATATCCCATTGTGTTCGGAACGGGGGTAAAACGCTGGGGACGACAGTCGGTGGGTCTGATTTCGATTTGAAAATAAAAAGTTGCTTTTAAGAAATTTAAAATAATAAAATAATATAATCTCCTTTTCATATAACCCCCCCCTTTCATTGTTTTCTCCATTCAAAGTCAATGCCTCCTTTTATTCTTCCTTCACCGTTCAAAAGCGGATCTCGATCGCGCTCAGCACCTCGCCCCCGCTGCGCTCCCCTCCGCCGCTCGCAGTCAGGCGCGCCCCTCCAGCCTCTGCTCCGGCGATCGCTCCCCCCTCTTCGATAGCCCTCCGTCCTCCTCCCTCTTCTACATCTCGAAACCGACGCGAGATTGCCACACTTCCCCCAATCGTCGCGACCACCCTAAGCCCCACACCCGAATGAAGACAGTCGTTATCCACTGCCAGAGCCCCACCTCCGATCTGCTGGCCACCTGAGTGGCGGTGCCACCTCCCAGCAATGCCACCGTGATTTTCTCCACCCCCCCTCCAGGCCGGCACATTCCCTCCGATCTCCTCCATGATGACGGCGGCGATGGCGAACTCCAACCCTAGGAGTTGAACAACCTGAAAACGATTCGGTGAGCAGTTTTTTTTCATTAATCACATTGCAATTTAAGTAGTTTCTTTTTATATAATAACAGTGGTTATTTTCAGATTTATAAAATATTATCACATGGTTTATTTTCAGATTTTTATACATAATAGCAAATTGAAAATAGGTTTTATAAATATAAATAAAAATCTGATTTTTATATATTGAACATTGAAGAAAAAAATTCAGTTTTTATATATTGAATAGCAAAGTAAAAATGTGGTTTTTACATATGTAGTGGCTACGGCAACGAAGATGATAAAAATGCGACAACGATGAAGATTTCTATCAATGAAGTGCCGTGGAGCTAGGATAGCTATCGGTGAGAATTTCTCACCTTTCAATTTCTTTTCTAGATATATATATATATATACTAGGATGCAGACGGTGCTTAGTAGCACCCGACACAATCGTCTACAGACCATGGACTTGTTTGTTTGATTGCAAAAATTAGTTAGATGATTTGGGTTGAATTGAATAGTTAGGTGAATTGAAATTGATTTGATTGATGTGTGAATGGCGTGGGCCTTCACTAGACCGGGGATAAGGCTAGGCCTCGTCCCGTTTCTAGTATCGTGCCGTTATGCCGCCGAAATTTTCTAAAATATGTTAGAAAAATAAAAATATCATTTTATTGTGTAAATGAATAATAGAAATTCATGTGTTGAAATAAAATGTTTTATCGTTAAAAATATAATTTTTAACGTGAATATGAGTAAATGAATATTTATAAACAAATCGGCCGATTTGTTTATATACACTGATTTGACTGATACTGATTGGGTCGATAAATTTTACACATCGCCCAACTGCACAAATAAAATCTGTGTTTGATTGTTTGAAACCCCACACGGGTGTTAGGATGAAATATGCAGTTCACTCATCCTGATTGATTAAATATGTCGATCGATTGATTGACAGGCTGTTATAAGCGTTAGATATCTATATTCGATGCTTATACAGTGTAGTGCACTTTGGTTGATGGTTGATTATTTTTCAATGCCATGATATACATGTGTCGTATGAAAATCCATATAATTAACTTTATATGGTAATTGACTGGGCCTCATTCCAATTTGAAAAATAAAGAATAATATAAAATAAAAGTTCATGTGTTGAACGAAATATTTTGATAATAACAACTATTTTGAAAAAGAAATATTTGAAAATAGAAATTTATGAAGCCGTGTTGATTAGTTTGACGCCATTTTGACGTGATCGATATTTATATCGATTTTATTCATTTCGAAATGAATTGAATTGAAAACGATTTCGAAATGAATTGAATTGAAAACGATTTCGAAATGAATTGAATTGAAAACGATTTCGAAATGAATTGAATTGAAAACGATTTCGAAATGAATTGAATTGAAAACGAATTTGAATTGAATTGAAAACGAATTGAAATGAATTCAAATTGAATTGAAATTTGAATTGAATAGAAATGAATTTTAAAACGAATTTATAAAGAAGAATTCAATTTTGATTTGAATTGAAAAGGAAGTTGAAATTGCTTTTGAAACGAATTTAAAACTATTTATATAATTCGTTTTAAATATAAATCGACGAAGTATATATTATATATATATATTATATATATAATATAATGGCCTGAATAGAACGTGCCGCGCCGCGGCAGTTCGTGAATTTCGACCATTTATTTCAAACGGACATTACGGGAGATCCGACCGTCGGATTCTCGTAAAACCGGAACCGTTGGGTTCGTATCGAAAAGAGCTTTCTAACGAATGTTAGGAATTTGAAATCTAACGGTTGGATTTGGAATTATGTCCAAATCAAATTTGAAAAAGGTCGCTGTAAGTGCAGTTCGATGGCCATTGTTGGAAATCGACTGTACGGGCCTTGATAAAATTATTAAAAATAGTAATAATTTGTGTAAAATCATAAGAAATGATTTGTGAAGATTTGGGATGAAAAACTCCATATTTGAAAGGATAAAAATAGATTTTTATCGAAATGAACTAGTTTTGAACTAGAATTATAATTCTATTTATTTTTAAATAAATAAATTGAATTTGAAAAAGGGTTTTAAAAATAACCAGAATTTCCAATGATTGCATTGGAGTGGATTTGAATCGAAATTGTCTTCGGAATATTTCGATGTTGGGATTCGTGATTATACGGATGTTGTTATGGAAATTTGAAAGATATATATTTATATCGTTATTTCCAATACGACATTTGTTAATCGTAGAATTTGATATTGAACATAAGCCGTTATATTTTCTATTCAGAGCCTTATATTGAATATCAAATGTGATTTGGGTTTGTCGTGAGTAGTGTCTTCACTAACACTGTTCTTGAACCCAGTTGAGAAAAGGTTAAATCTTTTTATTTAGATTTAATGAAGTGTACCAATTAAACGATATTTAATTGGGATTGAATTGGTATTGATTTTTGGGTTTATCGTGAACAGTGTTTTAAATAACACTTGTTCTTTAACCCGATAATTAATGGAATGTGATTTTGGGTTTATCGTGAACCGTGTTTTAAATGACACTGATTCTTTAACCCAGTTAAAGATTAAAACTAAGTGGAGTTTTAATGAATCTTTAATTAGATTGAAATGATCGAAAATGGAGTATCACCAGTTTTGCTCCAGGCGATGGTTAAATCTTTAATTAGATTTGAACGTGAAATGGTAATTGAATTTACCGATAACACCGTGGTGTTAGATATGAAGTATAACCAGTTTTACTTCATGGGATGAATAGGTTGGGATTGGGAAATAAAATAAATGATTACTTCGGTGTGGTTCGCTAATCCCGACTAGTTTGAATTGATATTCAAAGGAGATTAAAGAATGAATTTAAAGAATTTATCTTGGATAAAATTAATGGGAACTTTTCCCAAAGTATAGGATTTTTGAATAAAAGAATATTCTGAATTGGAATGAGGCGTATGTTGTGTTTGTGTAACACTTTTATAATATATACGCGAGTTATTCAGAAAGACCGGGTTTATCCCATTCTGAATAACTGATTCGACGTGGTGTCGAAGATGAAGACGGTGGTCGAAGACCAGAAGTTTTCACGTCGTTTGGGTGATTACTGATGATCTTGATTGGGCTGTACACCCAAGAAGATGGAAACAGTTGGTGATCGTCCAGACGTACTTGGAGATCGATGGATATGCGGGGTACTAGGTGCCTCCGGTTTCGTTCAGACCCAGAACGGACTTATAAATGGACTGTGTGTCTGACATTGGATTTTAGTCCGTGTGATTGATCTCTATTAAATATATATCTGTTTGGCGGCGGAGAATTTATTCTCTTGCTTAACGCCCTTCTCTGAGACGTACGAGCTCAGGGGTTATATATTGATGGATATCAAACGCATGGAGTGAATTGCCTGTGTGGCATGCCTAAGTGGCAATTGATCGAGGCTTCTGTTGAAAAGCAAAGTCTTGTGGTGATGATCAAAGCACGGCCTTTGTGGCATAGCTTTGTGTAACGTTTACTTCGCGAGTTTCACACCCGGTATGAACCAAAAACGGGAGACGGACCTCAGGGAGGGCATGCGTTTCTTTCTAGTTAGAAGTGGCGTCAGTGGTTTTACACGCCCTGACGAGTTTGACTTATGTGGTTGTTGCTGTTGCGAGGCGCCTCGGTTTGATCAGACGATCCAGGTCCGATGGAGTCATTCGTTGGCTCATTTACGCCCCATAGGGCGGGGGAACGCATGTTCAGGGTTTAAGTTTAATCCACATCGGTGGACCGGCCCTGTCGCTCCAAGGTCACTCGAGCTCAAACCTGAGAAATGGGCTAGATTGTCTCGAATCGGTTGAGGACTATCTTTTGCCTCGGTTCATAGATGGAAACCCAATTTCCAAATACGTGATTCTGCGGTTTTATTTGTAGAGCCTAGTATGGCGACATAGTGGGATGGGGCACTTATGCCGTCTATGATTGATACTTATGATTTGAAGTTGTTTTATACACTATGCACTTATAATAGTATCAAATGATTTGTTTTAAGCGTATCAAGCATTCTTTGGCTGTTATAAGGGAAAACCCTATCCCTCGGCTTGCATTGCATTATGTGATAGGACCTGGGTCTTATAACAGCTTCATTTTTCTATATTTTGCATTGCGCTGTTGGTTTTATGCACTGGTATTCTTGGGAGGAAACCCGTTCCGTGTTATACGGCGTGGTCCCTTGATTTACCTAACTTTAAAAACATAGACTAATAACTGTTTTAGTTCTCACACCAGTCACATGACTGACCTGGAGTTTATTGTTTTAACCTAAACTCTGGGTGCCCTTATTTTGACACGGGCAGCTAGTAGTTTTGGTTTTGCAGATTTATATTCACAGGATCCTGGTTTACAGCTGGAATGATATCCGGAAAGCTTTGTATCTGTATATCTCTTCTAGTTGTGTATTGTATTATTTTCCGCTGCTATGTATTTAAATGTAATTTAAATCTCTGGTATTTCCGTGTAATATTCACTTATACTCTGTATATTCTTGTAATCTGATACATTGTTGTAATATACAATGAAATGTTCTTCTGTATGCGTTCTGTTGTGGCTTGTTCTCGAACTATCCGGCACTTTCCTTTACGGGGAAGTTACGGGTCCTTACACTTCGTTTTTAACTAAGGAATGGTTTTGGTTCGGCAGTAAAGGATGGTAAAAGTGAATTTAGTAATTAAAGTAAATGGTTGAGTTGGCATAGCGATGTTTTTATCTAAACACCTGCTTAATCCAAACGTAGGAGTTTTGGAAATGTTTTCCAAACGAGAACCAGAAATGTTTTCTAATAAATAAAACAAGAAATGGAAATGTTTTCCATTGTTAATAATGTATATTTTCCAAATTTAGAAAATAAGAAATATTGAATATAGGGAAATAGGAGATAAGTAAATTAATGAAATAAAGAGATAAATGTTGAATGATTGTTGATCGATATAAATTTCCATTTGGAAATAATATCGTTGTTTGCACACCTATTTTCTTCGATAGTTAAATCACAGACTATCAAAGTTTTGACCATTTTAACATTGTTAATATGGAGAGACCGGTTGGATTATTATCCAAAGAACCACTCGGTATTGGCATAAGCGTTGCGAATCATATATGCCAAAGGATATTGAAGACGGAGTTATGCTAGGGCTATCCTGTTTACAGAATAGTGCCTTCGGTTCGTCCTGTTCCTGGATGACTTGTATGGACGGATGTTTGACAGCGTACTTCTAGATGATCACATATATTGATTTCTCCATCCATACCAAGAGTGGAAGCGGAGAAGGAAACTTCTTTTAGCTAACACATAATGTATGGTTGAGGACGTCAAATCGGTGATTTGATGGATGTGGCGATGTGGCATTCAAAGTGAATCTGGGGTGATGATAAAGCGTAGCTTCTAGCCTCACATCCGGTAAATGACAGAAATCAGGCAGGCAGCATGGCTAAGTCGGTCGCATCGAAGTAGGGTGTATAATCACCTGATCTAGAGTTTCATTTACTTCTAAAAATCTATTGTTCATGCTGTCCCATTCGGAAAACGGTTGCTGAACCCAACCGTTGGTGATATACATTCGATACACTCAAGCGAAATGAGTGGTCGGTCATGTGTGGCCAGGTTGCAAGATGTTCTTGTTGAACCCAGTGTATTCCTCTCTAGAGGTACACTCGCGAAAGGTGGTTCCATACCTTGTCATAGTTGGAAATCCATTATCCAATACGTGCTTGCGGTTTTGATTGTATACTATATATGTAGAACGTGAGATGAAAGCGTTTCTGCTAGATGATTAATATAATTGTGGTTGATAGACATTATTATAATATCAATAGGTTTTTGATATAAAGATATTTTGGATTCTCATAAGGGAAAAACCCGTTCCATTGTACGGCGTGGTCTTATGAGATATCATTTACCTATTTGAACTGTTTTAAACTGTTTTACTCATACCAGTCCCATGACTGACCCGGAGTTTATTTTATTGTTTTCCCTAAACTCTTGGGTGCCCAATTTTGTACGGGCAGTCAAGTAGTCAGGATTTACAGATATACTGGAAGAGCTTGGAGCAGGAGGCTTCAGGATCATTTAGCTATAGTTATTCCCGCTGTGTTGTAAGTGTTGTATGTTGATACTGATATGTATATTCAAGTGCAGATGTATATTTCAAGTTATGTTATATGAAATATATTTATTCGTTCCGCTGTGAGATTCGTGTTACTCTGATATTGTGTTCTTCTTCTTCTTCTATTCTAAGTTTCTATCTTATCTATCCTCACCCTCTAATTTCTTTCACTAACGACTGGTATTTTTCGACGTTTGGTTAGTCATCATTGAGTTTATGGCGATAACCAAAGTCGACAAAATCCGGGTCATTACATAAATCATTAATTAGATTTGAACGTGAAATGGTAATTGAATTACCGATAACACCTTGGTGTTAGATGTGAAGTATCACCAGTTTTACTTCATGGGATAAATAGTTTGGGGTTGGGAAATAAAATAAATAATTACTTCGGTATGGTTCGCTAATCCCGACTAGTTTGAAGTGATATTTAAAGGAAGATTAAAGAATAAATTTAAAGAATTTATCTTTGATAAAATTAATGGGAACCTTTCCCAAAGTGTAAGAATATTTGAATAAGAGAATATTCCGAATTGGAATGAGGCGTATGTTGTGTTTGTGTAACACATGTTTATTATCTACGCGAGTTATTCAGAAAGACCGGGTTTATCCCATTCTGAATAACTGATTCGACGTGGTTTCGAAGATGAAGACGGTGGTTGAAGGTCGGAGGTCTTCACGTCGTTTGGATAATTACTGACGATCTTGATTGGGCCGTATACCCATGAGGAGAGAATCAGTTGATGATCGTGCAGACGTACTTGGAGATCGATGGATATGCGGGGTACTAGGTGGCTCCGGTTTCATTCAGACCCAGGACGAACTTGTAAATGGACTGTGTGTCTAACATTGGATTTTATTCTGTGTGATTGATTTCTATTAAATATATATCTGTTTGGCGGCGGAGAATTTATTCTCTTGCTTAACGCCCTTCTCTGAGACGTACGAGCTCAGAGGTTATATATTGATGGATATCAAACGCATGGAGTGAATATCCTGTGAGGCATGCCTAAATGGAAATAGATCGAGGCTCCTGTTGAAAAGCAAAGTCTTGTGGTTGATGATCAAAGCACTGCCTGTGTGGCATAGCTTTGTGTAACGTGAATTCGCGAGGCTCACACCCCGGTTATGAACTAGAAACAGGAGAGCTCCTCAGGGAGGGCATGCGTTTCCTTCTAGTTAGAAGTGGCATCAGTGGTTTTACACGCCCTGATGAGTTTGACTTATGTGGTTGTTGCAGTTGTGAGGCGCCTCAGTTAGATCGAACGATCCGGGTCCGATGGAGTCACTTGTTGGCTCATTTATGCCCCAAAGGGCGGGGGTTCAGGCATTTTAATCCACATCGTTGGACCAGCCCTGACGATCCAAAGGCTTGACTAAGTACTTGCCTGAGACATGGGCTAGATTGTCTCGTATTTGGTGAGGACTATCTTTTGCCTCGGTTCACAGATGGAAATCCAATTTCCAAATACTACACCGTGCGGTTTTGATTATATACCTATATAGGGCGACATATTGGAATGGGGTGCTTATGCCGTCTATGATTGATACTTATGATTTGAAGTTGTTTTATACACTATGCACTTATAACAGTACCAAATTATTTGTTTTAAACGTATCAAGCATTCTTGGCTATTACAAGGTAAAAACCCTATCCTTCGGCTTGCGTTGCATTGTGTGATGGGACCTGGGTCTTATAATAGCTTCATTGTTCTTTATTTAGCATTGCGCTGTTGTTTTATGCACTGGTATTCTTGGGAGGAAACCCGTTCCGTGTTATACGGCGTGGTCCCTTGATTTACCGAACTTTAAAATAAAGATTAATAACTGTTTTAGTTCTCACACCAGTCACATGACTGACCTGGAGTTTATTGTTTTAACCTAAACTCTGGGTGCCCTTATTTTGACACGGGCAGCTAGTAGTTTTGGTTTTGCAGATTTGTATTCACAGGGTCCTGATTTACATCTAGAACGATACTCGGAAAGCTCTGTATCCGTATATTACTTCTAGTTGTGTATTGTATTATTTTCCGCTACTATGTAATTTATTGTAATCTCTGATATTTTCTGTTGTATAATATTTATTCATACTCTGTATATTCTTGTATTCTGATGGAATTGTTGTAATATACCATGAAATATTCTTCTGTATGCGTTCTTTTTTGGCTTGTTCTCAATTCAATTTGGGATTTCCCGTAAGGCGGATTTCAGGTCGTCTCATTGTGGTATCAGAGCTTTGGTTTACAAAGCTTAGAGAACAAGATACATTAGGACCATATGAAAGAATTCATCAGATATTGGATTAGTAATATCCAATGGGAATAACTCGTTAGAGATGGGATCAGTAGTATCCTAGAACGAGTGTGAAGAGTGTATTTTTGAAAATGAAAACAAATTTTGTTTTGAAAATTTAATTCAATTATTCATATTTGAATATTTATTTATATTGATTAGGACTATCCAGTATATAAAGATTTTGCGTATACGTTTGATTCGCGTGTATTCGAAGTTTTAATATGTTGGGTAGATATAAAATCACATTCTAGTCGCTCGGAGATGATTCTGATGATTGATCGATCATCGTCAGAATTTATGTTCGAGTGATGAAAGTGGGATTTCTATATATTTCCTATTGACTGGTGTGAGAACTAAAATTTGATAGGGCCTATTCATGTGATTTGGCACCAAAAATGTGATTTTTGACTATATATCAAAATTATTAATTTGAAATGATAACCAACTAATTGATTGATGGTTGTGTTGCTTGATTATTGTTTGATTCATTAAATTTGAACCATATAGCCAATTTGAACCAAATAGTAAATTGTATTGAAAATTTATCGCATTTGCTTGCATATACATGTACTTACATTGAACAGGTCATTGCATGGAGGCTAGAGCAGAGAATAAAATTGTTTGCCCGACAAATAGGTACATGTTTACCATAATTTACTATTTTGTTTGGGTGATGATGATTTTATGAGCCGCTTGGCTTTTTCTTTTTCTTTTGGATTGAAGAAGGCCATGGGAGGCTATATGAAATATCCCGAAGTCCCCGGTGCAGGGGAGGTTATGGCGAAATTTTTCGAAAATTTAGGATGTTAGCCAAATATTTGGAAAATTTGAAAAGTTCTTAGAAACTGAAAAGTTGAAGAAATTAAGTCATAGTGAAAATACTGGAAGTTGAGTTGATTTGTGAAATAACTTTTGGCTTCGTTCCTTTTCGGGGACGAAAATTTTTAAGTGGTGGAGATTGTAATAACCCGGAAATCCGAGCCAATTTAAAATTTTTATTTTGGCAATTTAAGTGAATTTTGATTATTTAAAATGAATTATTTTAAATAATAACGATGAGAAATTTATTTTGAATAGAATTAGAACGTATATATTTATTCGAATCGTCGTTAGAATATGAATATTTTATTTTAATTATATAACGAGCCTGAAATGGCGCGGTAGTTCGATAATTCGATTTCAAATTTCAAATGAATGTACAGGATTCAAAATAAACCGGATTTTAGTGAAACCAAAAATATTCGAATCTATTCGAGAATATCTTTCCAACGAATCCGAAAAATTGAAATTTCATAGCGGGAATCAAAAGATATGTCCAGTTGAAAATTCAGAATAGTCGCTATGGAATTCTAGCCCTTGAAAATGGAAATTTTGCAAACGACCTCGGTTTTCGACGAAACCACTTTTGTTGGATCCATGATGTCAAGTTATTGCTAGGTTTTAAATTTCATAATTTTTCGAATCAATATGTGGGCATGGCAAAGGAAATCGCGTTTGACCAGTTTCAGTTGATTTTAATCGACTGGAAAATGGCCATTTTTTTCAAACTATCTCAGAATTCGATGAAATTAGTTTTGCTAGGACCGTATCGTCAATACGAAGCTAGAAAATATTTTTCGGGAATTTTTAGAATCTACACGTGGCCCCGGTAAATTGAAATGTGCGTTCAAATTCAATATATAAAGTTATATTTTGATTCTAACGAAAACTGATCGAAACAATTGAATCGGCATACGAAACATACCCCATTGTGTTCGGAATGGGGGTAGTTAGCTATGGACGACAGGCGGTGGGTCTCGTTTGGAGGTCGAAATAGAAAGTTGCTTTTTGGAAATTTTAAAACAATAAAATATATATTATTTATATCAAAACCCCCACCCCTCATTATCTTCAAAACAGAAAATAGAAAAAAAAAACGATGAGCGACGGAGCGCCGCCACCCGCCCCTGCCATCGCCAGACCCATTACACTACCCCCTCACGTGGACGCCGGCTCCGCTCCCATCTCATCACCCCACGCCTCATGTCAGCCTAACCGCTGCATTTATTCATACTCTGTATATTCTTGTATTCTGATGGAATTGTTGTAATATACAATGAAATGTTCTTCTGTATGTGTTCTTTTGTGGCATGTTCTCAATTCAATCTGGGATTTCCCGTAAGGGGGATTTCGGGTCGTCTCATGGTCGGATTTTTAATAAGGGAAAGGGTAAGATTTTTGATTTGAAAATGTATAAGATTTTATTTATATTTTATTTAGAGAAAGATTATATTTTTATAATAGGAAAAGGTTATATTTTTGAATATAAAAAGATTTGATTTTTATGATAAATTTATTGAGATAAAAACGCGATTTTTATAAGGTATGTAGCGACATAAAAATCTAATTTTTATAATATGACCTTCGCTATAAAGGTGGGATTTTTATGTTAGTGAAGATACGATCCTTTTTTATAATAAAAATATTATTTTATATATAGTTAGTGAAGTAAAGATTAGATTTTTATAAGTTAAACGATTTGATCTTTCAAAGAGAATAATAATATAAAGATTCGATTTTTGTATATGTAGAATGGCGATAAAAATATAATTTTTTGTATTTTTTTTGGAAGAATTATAAAAGTGTGATTTTTATAAATAAAAATACGATTTTTATAATGTTTTCATTATGATAAATATATGATCTTTATATGGATATCATGAAGATAAAAATTCAATTTTTATTATAAGCGTTGTAAAAATATATGAAGTAGAAATAAAAATATGATTTTTACTTATTAGAATGAAGCGATAAAAATATGATTTTTATTTATTAGAATGAAGCGATAAAAATATGATTTTTATATATGAACAGCGTAAAAAGGATGTGTTGGAATTTTGGGCAAATCTGACCCGTTCAGAAGGAAAGAATGACGATGCGGAACCTCAAAGGTGAGAACTTATCACTTTTATTTTATTTTCTAGTTAAGATATATACTAGGATGCAGACGGTGCTTAGCAGCACCCGACACCCGTCATCCACAGACCATGGATGACTTGTTTGTTTAAGTGATTGCGTTGTGGAATGGAATAAAATATTTTATAGTTAAAAATATAATCTTTAACATTTATATGAATAAAATAAATATTCATAAACAAATCGGATGATTTGTTTATGTACACACATTTGACAGATATTGATTGAGACGGCCCGCCCCGCACCAACCGACATTTATTCCGAAAGTGCGCTGTACACATGTCCAGTTAGCACGGGACGGTCGTCAGAAGGAAAGGAAAGGAGGAAATGAACTAACAAGGAACGTGTAGAATGTCTCACAGCGCATGGTACAAAATATAATAACAACATACTTGACATAACACAGGTGAGACAGTGTATAAGCTGAAAACAACTAACATAGCAGCGGAAAGTCCAAGTGCACCTTATAATCCAAAGTTAACATTATTACAACTTTTCAAACTGTCTCAAAAAGAAAACGTAAGATAAGGGAGGTACACTACTAATGCCCAAATAGCGACCACCAACGACACGGGGAGAATATCTATATATCATACGTGGAAGCGCCCTGCTCGCCTCCGAATCAGCTACTCGTGCATCACCAGCTAACCTGTCTCTAGTCTGCTCGTGTGAGCACCCAGAGTAATAAGAAGAGACATAAAACTCTGGGTCGGACATAAAGCCTAGTATGAGCGATAAGCATCTAAACAGAACAATAACAGGTAGACTAAACCATACCTGAACCTGGACCTGCAACCAAAGAGTTAGCACTACATACTGTACAACACTCTAAGGTGCCATTTTAAATGGTGTAAAGGTAACGGGGGTGGGGGTGTGCATGTCATAGTGATGGCAAACAATCAAGCATAACAACCATCCTCTCATCTCTCACTCAGTGCGTAAAGCATACGATATTCACCACTTCGATCACCCAACATACTTTGATATGATCACTTTGCCCAATGAAGTCATAAATGGTTTCACTACACTGATACATAGCCACTAATCCTTCGCAATGTCCACTTTGCCCCATGCAGTTACAATGACCCCACTGCACTGGCTCATAGCATTACTAATCCTTTACTATGTCTATTCTGCCCCATGGAGTCACAATGACCCCACTGCACTGGTTCATAGTCTTACTACGCATCACTTTGCCCCTCGAGTCATAGAGACTCTACTGCGCTGATAACATAGTCTTGCTACCATCACCTTGCCCCTCGAGTCATAGTGACTCTATTGCACTGATAAGTAGCCCATCGTCCATTTTCAGTGGTGAATCGAAGTTATGAATGCCGACAACTCCTTAGCACACGTCCCGCAGCAAAGTCCAACCATAAAGTGAACTCATTGGTTCCCAACTGGATCCTGAGCTCTAACTTCCATTTGGACTACCTTTGCATCTCGGGTTATTGGTCATCACCGGATCGGTTCGGATCTTCCCCTAATCACTAGTTCGGTTCGGATTGGAATGCTTCTCTTCACTGGATCGGGTCGAATACCTCGAGCTCCCTCCCTATATGTCAGTTCGGATCGGAAGACGTTGCCCCTAGGTGATCGGGTCGGGTTCTTCAATTCCATTCACCATGCGTTGGTTCGGTTCGGAGGTGACCATGCGGGTCGGATCAGATGATGCATGCCCCGAGAAATGCAAGTGGATAGAAGCTTCCCCAGTCCTTGTTGTCCTCCTCTATTCGGATCGGGGTGTGGAGCGTAAGAGCGGATCGGAGCTTCTGAATTCGAGTGGGGGTTCGGATCGTGTCCTCCTAACCGATCCGATCGGGTTCGGATGTCTTCCTGCACTTTTTCCAGCAAGCAGTTTACGCCACTTGACGGCGTTTTCGACCATTCCAACCATTCTAATCAATCACAAAGCATACCATACAGTCATAACAACATGCATAATCAACCACAAACACCAAAACAACTATATGATAGGTTAAAATGGATCAAACATAGCCAAAATCCCATATTTTCCCTTAAGCATGTTTAGGCAAAACTAATGATATGATTAACAAAACTTAATGAAATTAACCCAAATTCATGTCAGAGGTCTAAAACATTATTTTCGAATTTATAAATATTTTTCCAGAATTTTATCTTGTTTAAATTCGCTAATTAACACTAATTACCCTTAATTAGCCATAATTAGTGAGGAACTATGCGAATCACTCACCTTAGCCAGAAATAAAACTTAGATCTGAAATAAATCTCTGATTTGGTGCGAATCCCAATGCTAAACAGCAGCTCTAACGTTGATTTGGTGAAGTTCTCCCTTGATTTGATGTTGCTAAGCATAATCCCTGATTAGAAGGTGATTTGGAGGTGATTTAGAGGTTAGAGGCCATTTTTAGGGTTTCTAAGAGGTAACTGGAGGCTAGAAAACTGAAATGGAATGAATCTCTAACTCTTTTCAGCCTCCCCATAACCCTAATCCCGAAATGGGTTATGGGCCCATTCACTAATCACCTTATTTGGCCCAGTTAAGCAGTTTTTCACCTTCCAAACCTTATTTCGGCTATATCTCCCAAACGGTGAGTCCGTTTGGCTATTATGACCACTCCACGGAAAGGTAAACCATCAAATGAATCTAATGGAAGTGGTTTCAAGTTAAAATTCCTTTTCAGTCAAAAGTTATGGCCAAAAAAAGATCAGCTAGGGGCTAAACGGTCATTTAAAAATCGACAAAAATCATGAACATAGGAAATCACTCTAATGGTTGTTTCCAAAAGTTACATGACCATACGACTTCATATGGGAAAGAATTAAATATTCTACGATCCTCCGATGCGTAGAATGCGGGTTGTTACATTCTCCCCCCCCCCCCCCCCCTTAAGAAATTTCGCCCCCGAAATTCCCTAACCAAAACACACAAAGGGTCCCGCATGCCTATCAACCATAAAACAACAATCAAACATGCAAAACATGCAAAATAAGTTTATCATAGCAGGCGGAATAACTAAATTGCAAAGTAAATCTTACCAGGCAAAGAGTTCTGGATACGTCTTTCTAATGCTCTCCTCTGTCTCCTAAGTACAGTCATTCTCGTTCTCGCCCCACTGAACCTTGACTAGCTCCACCGCCTTCCTTCGAAGTTGCTTCGTATCGTGCTCGACAATACGAATTGGCTGGCGGTTCCCAACCGCCTCGGGTTCCACTTCGAAGTCCTCTAACTGATCAGGTGAAATAGTCATATCTGGGTCGTGCACGAACTTCCTTAACTGGGAAACATGAAATACGTTGTGAACTCCCGCCATCTTCTCGGGTAAGTCAACTCTATATGCCAAATTCCCAACTAGTTCAAGAACTGGGAATGAGCCAACAAATCTTGGTATCCTGCCAAATCGTATCACGCTCTTCAACGGAGAAACCTTGACAAACACCAAGTCACCAACGGAGAATTTTAAATCTCTTCTCCTCTTATCAGCATAGCTCTTCTGCCTATCTTGGGCAGCTTTCATTCGTTGCTGAATGATCTTAATCTTATCTGAAGTTTCCCTCACCACATCTGGTCTAAGCATAAACTTCTCGCCAGTCTCTATCCAACATGATGGTGAGTTACACGGTCTTCTGTACAAAGCTTCATATGGAGCCATACCGATACTGGATTGGTAGATATTATTATATGCAAACTCTACTAGATGCAAATGGTCATCCCATGATCCACCAAAATCCAATATACAAGCTCTCAAGAGATCTTCCAATATACGATTCACCCTCTCCGTCTGACCGTCGGTCTGAGGACGATATGCGGTACTGAGATATAATTCTGACCCTAGAGCCTCTTGCAAGCTCTTCCAAAACCCACTAGTTAACAACGGGTCTCGGTCGCTCACAATACTTTTAGGTACTCCATGAAATCTCACTACCCATTTCATATACAATTCTGCCAACTTAGCTGCCGTTTTGGTCGATTTAACTGGTATAAATCTTGCACTCTTAGTCAATCGATCCACAATTACCCAAATGCTATCATATCCCGATCTAGTCATCGGTAAACCATCGGTGAAATCCATCGAGACTTGCTCCCATTTCCATTCGGGAATTTCTAATGGTTGCAACAAACCACTAGGCTTCTTTTGTTCGGCTTTAACTAGTTGGCAATTCATGCATTTGGATATAAACTTCCCAACGTCTCTTTTCATCCCTTCCCAGTAGTAAGTTTGCTTCATGTCTCGATACATCTTATTACCACCGGAATGTATAGTCAGTTTTGAGTGATGACATTCTCTAAGCACTTCATCTCTGAAACCATTTACGTTGGGTACAACTAGTCTTCCATTCTTTCTAAGCCATCCATCCCGATCAACCCTATACACATTCATCTCCTCACCGTCGATGTTCATCTCTAACTTGGAGATGATTTCCAATAGATTAGGATCGTCCCTCTAGTTGGAACCAATCCGCTCTATCAAAGTGGGTCTGATCGCCAAACTAGCTAGCATTTCTAGATCCAATTCGCACTTTGGTCTGAAATCAAACCCTACGATATACTCCAGTTGCTTCCATTCAAGAAACATAGGCCCTAAACTGGCATGTCTCCTACTCAAGGCATCGGCTACCGCATTACCTTTCCCAGGTGTGTATGCGATATCAAAATCATACGAAGCCAAGAACTCTAACCATCTCTGCTGACGGAGATTCAGATCATTCTGGGAGAAGAGATACTTTAACGATTTATGATCGATAAACAACTCGAATCTTTCTCCCAAGAGATAATGTCTCCACATCTTCAGCACAAACACGATCGCTGCCAATTCCAAATCATGGGTAGGGTACCTTTTCTCATGCGGCCTTAATTGCCGACTAGCACAAGCTACAACCCTACCTCCTTGCATCAATACAGCACCTAGTCCGGTACCACAAGCATCTGTGTATACCATCATCTCTTCATTCCCTTTAGGAATGACTAACACTGGCACACGCGTCAACCTTTCTTTTAGACTTTTGAATGCATTCTCACACACTCCGTCCCAGACGAAGGCCTGATTCTTCTTAGTCAACTGAGTCAACGGTGCTGCTATCTTTGAGAAGTCCTGGATAAACTTACGATAATATCCAGCTAACCCCAAGAAACTTCTTACATCTGTTACATTCTTGGGCGTAGGCCAATCCTGTACCGTAGCCACCTTCGCAGGGTCCACGACAATACCATTCTCTGAAACAACATGGCCCAAGAACATCACTTCCCTCCTCTAGAAGTGACACTTAGAGAATTTCGCTTTCAATTGGTGTTTCCTCAACACCTCCATCACTATCCTCAAGTGTCCCTTGTGTTCCTCCTCTGTCCTCGAGTAAACAAGGATATCGTCTACGAACACAAGAACAAACTTATTCAACTGATCTCTGAATACTCGATTCATAAGATCCACAAAGTAGGCTGGTGCATTGGTCAACCCAAATGGCATGACCAACCACTCATAGAATCCCGACGGCGTCCTAAATTCCGTTTTCGGAACACTCTCATCCGCCACTCGGAGCTGATGAAATCCTATCGCGAGGTCCAACTGGGAGAACACTCTTGCTCCTTCCAGTTGATCAAACAAATCATCTATCCATGGTAGAGGATACTTATTCTTCCTCGTCACCTTATTCAACTCGCGATAGTCCACACACAAACGAAGGGAACCATCTGCCTTAGTGGCAAACACAACTGGTGCTCCCTACTCGGAGACACTTCTTCTGATAAATCCCTTCTTCAAAAGATTGCTGACTTGCACCCCAAGCTCTTGCTGCTCCCTTGGTGCCATATGACGAAGTGGCATCACTATAGTTCTGGCATCTTTCACTAAATCAATACGAAACTCAATCTCTCAGTGTGGTGGAAGCCCGGTCACCTCCTCGAAGACGTCCGGATACTGGCCAACCACGGGCACATCTAACAACTCACCATGCGGGATGTCGAGGGAATTTATAAAACTATCCATTACCCCATCACTAAGTAGACTACCAAACACTACCCTCAGCCCATCATCCGCCCTAACTGTCACCAAAAAGCCCTCACAGTCTACCACCACTCCGTATCTTCGGAGCCAATCGACCCCCAATATAATGCCATACCCAGTAAAGCCCAAAACAAAGCAATCACAAACAAACATACATCCATTACTTGATAAGACCAAATTTCGGCAAATCATAATAAGGTTAGTCGAACCACCAATCGGGTTCGGCACAACCAATGGTCTATCAACTATCTCGGGTTCCAGTTCCAACCTATCTACCAGGTCACTAGATATGAGGGAACGGAAAGCCCCAGTATCAAACAAAACTCGAACTGGTACATCATAAATAGAAAGCATACCTTGAATAACAACATTCTTTCCTTTCTCCGCCGCAGTTGGGGCATTCGACGAAGAACGAACAGCATCAATAGCATATGCTTTCACAATCTGCTTCTCCTTAAGAGGTTGCAGACACTTATCCTTATGATGTCTCACTTGGCCACAGTTATAGCACTTCCTATCCGCTGGCTTGGCCCGACATTCTTTAGCATAATGGCCCTTCTTACCACAGCTAAAGCACTCAACATCTTTCTTGTTCTTTTTCTGGCCATCCTTAGATTGGTTCTGTTTCCTCTTATTCTGAGAGTTATTCTTGCCTCCACCGCCCGCTTGCAGTTTCAGCCCTTCTGCAGATGCAGCCTCAGTCTTTGACTTAGGGTAAAGACTCTCTGATCTCAAAGCTTTCCCCACAATAGATTCAAAAGTCTCATCGATGTGGTTGATAAGCCTTTCCCCCAAGTATCCATCCAACCCAGTAATGAACTTCTCATTCTTCTTCTCAGGAGTATCGATAAGAGATAGTCCATACTTCGACAAAGTGTCGAACTCAGCAATATAGTCAGAGACTGCCCTACCATTTTGCTTGAGTTCCAAGAATCTCTTAAACAACACTGTTTTCTGGGCAGCTGGAATAAACTTCTCGCTAAAGCGAGCCTTGAACTGATCCCAAGTAACCTGATCTTCTGGAGTTGTTGTTCTAATAGCATTCCACCAATTCATCGCTCGCCCTTGCATCTGACGAGACGCTAGCCTTCTCTTCATCGCATCCTCGATACCCAAGTCGTCGAAGATACGATCACAGCTATCCAACCAATCCTGAACATCTATGGCCGACTCCATTCCGTGGAACGACTTCCCACCAAGGTTAGTGTAATCCTTGCACAACTTGGCGAAATCGACCCTAGGCGCCTGCACTACTGGACCACCACCATTTCCGGGATTGAGAACTGCCCCTTGAACATCCCTAAGCATCTCCCTCATGAAGTTAGTGAACATCGTCCTCATGTCAGGAGCATTCCCATTATTGGTCCCCCTACCATCACCTCTAGCATATCGGCTCATCGTTCAATCTGTAAAGAGGAAACGATTAACGACCCCATAGTGGTGTTAGTTACAGTACGACTTCATTCTTATACTACTAATAGTATATATATATAGCTTTTGAAAACCAAAGTAATCACAAATACGCGCTCTCATATTCGTACTATCTCTCCCTAGTGTCTTTCCCTAGGTTAACTACGCAACCTAAAGCTCTGATACCAAATGAGAAAGCCCGCCCCGCACCAACCGACATTTACTCCAAAAGTGCACTGTACACATGTCCAGTTAGCACGGGACAGTCGTCAGAAGGAAAGGAAAGGAGGAAATGAACTAACAAGGAACCTGTAGATTGTCTCACAGCACATGGTACAAAATATAATAACAACATACTTGACATAACACAGGTGAGACAGTGCATAAGCTGAAAACAACTAACATAGCAGTGGAAAATCCAAGTACAGCTTATGATCCAAAGTTAACATTATTACAACTTTTCAAATTGTCTCCAAAAGCAAAAATAAGATAAGGGAGGTACACTACTAATGCCCAAGTAGAGACCACCAACGACACAGGGAGAATATCTATATATCATACGTGGAAGCCTCCTGCTCGCCTCCGAATCAGCTACTCGCGCATCACCAGCTAACACGTCTCTAGTCTGCTCGTGTGAGCACCCAGAGTAATAAGAAGAGACATAAAACTCTGGGTCAGGCATAAAGCCTAGTATGAGCGATAAGCATCTAAACAGAACAATAACAGGTAGACTAAACCATACCTGAACCTGGGCCTGCAACCAAAGAGTTAGCACTACATACTGTACAACATTCTAAGGTGCCATTTCAAATGGTGTAAAGGTAACGGGAGTGGGGGTGTGTATGTCATAGTGATGGCAAACAATCAAGCATAACAACCATCCTCATATCTCTCACTCGGTGCGTAAAGCATACGATAATCACTACTTCGATTACCCAACATACTTTGCTATGATCACTATGCCCCATGAAGTCATAAATGGCTTCACTGCACTGATACATAGCCACTAATCCTTCGCTATGTCCACTTTGCCCCATGGAGTTACAATGACCCCACTGCACTGGCTCATAGTCTTAATAATCCTTTACTGTGTCCACTCTGCCCCATGGAGTCACAATGACCCCATTGCACTGGCTCATAGTCTTACTACGCATCACTTTGCCCCTCGAGTCATAGTGACTCTACTGCACTAATAACATAGTCTTGCTACCATCACCTTGCCCCTCGAGTCATAGTGACTCTACTGCACTGACAAGTAGCCCATCATCCATTTTCAGTGGTGAATCGAAGATATGAATGCTGACAACTCCTTAGCACACGTCCCGCAGCAAAGTCCAACCACGAAGTGAACTCATTGGTTCTCAACTGGATCCTGAGCTCTAACTTCCATTTGGACTACCTTTGCATCTCGGGTTATCGGTCATCACCGGATCGGTTTAGATCTTCCACTAATTACTAGTTCGGTTCGGATCGGAATGCTTCTCTTCACTGGATCGGGTCGAATACCTCGAGCACCCTCCCAATATGTCGGTTCGGATCGGAAGATGTCGCCCCTAGGGGATCGGGTTGGGTTCTTCAATTCCATTCACCACACGTTGGTTCGGTTCGGAGGTGACCATGCGGGTCGGAACGGATGATGCATGCCACGAGAAATGAAAGTGGATAGAAGCTTCCCCAGTCCTTGTTGTCCTCCTCTGTTTGGATCGGGGTGTGGAGCGTAAGAGCGGATCGGAGCTTCTGAATTCGAGTGGGGGTTCGGATCGGGTCCTCCTAACCGATCCGATCCGGTTCGGATGTCTTCCTTTACTTTTTCCAACAAGAAGTTTACGCCACTCGACGGCATTTTCGACCATTCCAACTATTCTAATCAATCACAAAGCATACCATGTAGTCATAACAACATGCATAATCAACCACAAACACCAAAACAACTTTTTGATAGGTTAAAATGGATCAAACATAGCCAAAATCCAATATTTTCCTATAAGCATGTTTAGGCAAAACTAATGATATGATTACCAAAACTAAATGAAATTAACCCAAATTCATGTCAGAGGTCTAAAACATTATTTTCGAATTTATAAATATTTTTCTAGAATTTTATCATGTTTAAATTCGCTAATTAACTCTAATTACCCTTAATTAGCCATAATTAGTGAGGAACTATGCAAATCACTCACCTTAGCCACAATTAAAACTTAGATCTGAAATAAATCTCTGATTTGGTGTAAATCGCAATGCTAAACAGCAGCTCTAACATTGATTTGGTGAAGTTCTCCCTTGATTTGATGCTGCTAAGCTTAATCCCTGATTAGAAGGTGATTTGGAGGTGATTTAGAGGTTGGAGGCCATTTTTAGGGTTTCTAAGAGGTAAGTGGAGGCTAGAAAACTGAAATTGAAAGAATCTCTAACTCTTTTCAGCCTCCCCATAACCCTAAACCCGAAATGGGTTATGGGCCCATTCACTAATCACCTTATTTGGCCCGGTTAAGTAGTTTTTCACCTTCCAAACTTTATTTCAGCTATTTCTCCCAAAAGGTGAGCCCGTTTGGCTATTATGACCACTCTACGGAAAGGTAAACCACCAAACGAATCTAATAGAAGTGGTTTCAAGTCAAAATTTCTTTCCAGTCAAAAGTTATGATCAATACAAGATCAGCTAGGGGTAAAACGATGATTTTAAAATCGACAAAAATCATGAACATAGGAAATGACTCTAATGGTTGTTTCCCAAAGTTACATGACCATACGACTTCATATGGGAAAGAAATAAATATTCTACGATCCTCCGATGCATAGAATGCGGGTTGTTACATTGATTGGGACGATAAATTTTACACATCGCCCAACTACACAAACAAAATTCATTATTTGTTGATTGAAACCCTACACGGATATTGGGATGATGGTGGACATTCACTAATCCCAATATTTAGTTGTATGTCAATCGATTGGTCGATAGACTGTTATAAGCGTTAAATATTATATTTAATGCTTATGCAGTGTAGAATGCACTTTGGATGATGGTTGCCTGTATTTGATTGTTGTTGTATACATATGTGTATGAAATCCATATAAATCACATTATATGGTAATTGACTGTGTCTAATTCCATTTAATAAAGAATGAATATTTAAAATAACTAATATTTTAAAATAACATTCGGTAAAAGATCAAAATAGGATTTTCATGTCCGATTTGGGATGGACACGAAAATATTTCAATATCTATAGCCGTTTTGATTAGATTAACGCCATTTAGACATAAACGATATTTATATCGATTTTATTCATTTTTATAATGAATATTGAAAAGGAATTGATTTCAAAATCTAATGTTGAAAATATTATCATTTATATATCGATGATGGAATATTCAATTTTGATTAGAAATTGAATATGAAATTGAAATCTTTTTGAAAATGAATCTAAAACGATTTATAATATAAGTTTTAAATGGAAATCGACGATATATATATATATATATATATATATAATGGCCTGAATAGAACGCGCCGCGCCGCAGCAGATCGCGAACTTCGACTATTGACTTCGAACGGACATTACGGGAGATCCGACCGTCAGATTCTCCCAAAACTGGAACCGTTGGGTTCGTATCGAAAAGAGTTTTCAAACGAATATGAGAGATTTGAAATTGAACGGCTGGATTTGGAAATATTTCCAAATAAAATTTGGAAAAGGTCACTGTAAATGAGTTCGATGGCCATTTATGGAAATAGACTGTACGGGCCCAGATAAATTTATTAAAAATATCAATAATTTGTGTAAAATCATAATAAATGATTTGGAAAGAATTGGGATGAAAAATCCCATATTTGAAAAGATAAAAATATATTTTTATCGAAATGAACTAGTTATTAACTAGAAAACTAATATATTTATTTTTAGAAACAAATAAATTGGATTTGAAATGGTTTTAAAAATAACCGGAATTTCCAATATCTGAATTGGGATTTGAATCGAAATTATCTTCGGAATATTTTGTTATTGAATTCCGTGATTATACGGATATTGTGGAGGAATTTGGAAGATGTATATATCATTATTCCAATACGATATTTGTTGATTTCAGAATTTGATATTGATTATAAGCCGATATATTTTGTATTCCGAGCCTTGTATTTAATATCAAATGAGATTTGGGTTTGTTGTGAATGGTGTCTTCATTTGCACTATTCTTAAATCCAGTTGAGAAAAGATTAAATCTTTCTATATAAATTTAATGAAGTATACCAATTAATTGATATTTAATTGGAATTGAATCAAAATTTGTTTTTGGGTTTATTGTGAAAAGTGTTTTAAATAACACTTGTTCTTTAACCCGATAATAAATAGAATATGAATTGGGTTTATTGTGAACATTGTTTTTAATGACATTCGTTCTTTAACCCGATTTACAATGAAATATGATTTGGAATATATAAATCTTTTATTAAGATTTAAAGGAATTTTCCAAAGTAATGTTTTCCAATTTAATATATTAAATTGGAATTGAATGGAATTCGATTGGATAATAATCGAAGTGAACTTCTATGGAGGAAGGCTGTTAATACATATGGAATTTAAAAGGCGTTGTCGTTATTCCATTTATATTATTTGTCGGATACAAAAATTAATATCGATTATATATTGATTTGTTTTTCCGTGAAGGTTCCATAATTAATGGAATGTGATTTGGGTTTATCGTGAACTGTGTTTTAAATGACATTAGTTCTTTAACCCAGTTAAAGGCAGGACTACATGCCTGTCATTGTATGTCGAACTGTATGGTTGACCTCTTCTTAATATATTTCTGTTTGGCGGCGGAGAATTTATACCCTTGCTTAATGCCTTTCTCTGAGACGTACGAGCTCAGAGGTTATATATCGACAGAAATCAATAGTACGGTGTAGATTGTTGATGCGACTTGTTTGTGTTTCGAAAGTTAAATAATCATTAATATTGATTTTTGGGATGATTAAAACTAAGTGGAGTTTTAATTAATCTTTAATTAGATTGAAATGTGAATTGATAATTTAAATTATCGAATTTGGGAAATGATCGAGAATGGAGTATCACCAGTTTTGCTCCTAGCAATAGTTAAATCTTTAATTAGATTTAAACGTGAAATGGTAAATAATTTTATCGATAACACCG
Organism: Allium sativum; assembly: GCA_030737875.1. Taxonomy (NCBI): domain Eukaryota; kingdom Viridiplantae; phylum Streptophyta; class Magnoliopsida; order Asparagales; family Amaryllidaceae; genus Allium; species Allium sativum. The sequence goes on along the minus strand of CM060926.1, from coordinate 601,740,555 downwards.
TGGTGTTAGTTATGGGGTAATACCAGTTTTTCTTCATGGGATGAATAGGTTGGGGATTGGGAAATTAAATAAATGATTACTTCGGTAAGGTGCGTTAATTTCGACTAGTTTGGAAAACCTTAACATATTTTGAATGATATCCAAAGGAAGATTAAAGAATAAATTTAAAAGAATTTATGTTTGATAAAATTAATGGGAACCTATTCCCTGATGATGTGAATATTTGAATAAAAGAATATTCTAAATTAAAATGAGGCGTATGTTATGTTTATAACACATGTTTATTATATACGCGAGTTATTCAGAAAGGCCGGGTCTATACCCATTCTGAATAACTGATTCGACGATATGCCAACGATGAAGACGGTGGTTGAAGATCGGAGGTCTTCACAATGTTTAGATGATTACTGATGTCTTGATTGGGCTGTACATCCAAGACGAGGTAATAAGTGGTGATCTTCCAGATGTACTTGGAGATTGACGGATAAGCGAGGACCTCTCTCCTATGTTGGACATACGAGGGAGGAATAAGGTGTCTCCGGTTTCGTTCAGACACAGAACGGACTTGCAAATGGATTGTGTGTCTGACACTGGATTTTATTCTGTGTTGATTGATTTCCATTAAATTTATATATGTTTGACGGCGGAGAATTTATTCTCTTGCTTAACGCCCTTCTCTGAGACGTACGAGCCCAGAGGTAATATATCGATAGATATCAGTCGCATGGCATGAATTGCCTGTGTGGCATGCTGAGATGCAATGATCAAGGATTCTATTGAAAAGCAGAGTCTTGTGGTTGATGATCAAAGCACGGCTTTAAAATAGCGTAGCTTTGTGTATGGAGTTAATTCGCGAGCCTCACACCTCGGTATGAGTTAAAAATGGGATCGTGACTACAGGGGGTGCAGGACGTTTCTTTCTAGCTATGGGTAGTGTCAGCGTTTTACAAGCCCAGACATTTATATTTTTTTTACCTATGTGGTTGTTGGATTGCGTGACTCCTCGGATATGTCGGTCTCTTCGAAGCCGATGGATATAGGTCCTACAAGACCGGGAAACGTGTGTTCAGGAATAACCAATCCTCAAATGTAACGGAGGACTGGCCCTGAAGATCCAAGGGTTACCCAGAGTGCTTAGTCCTAAGATATTTGCTAGAGTGTCTCGAAGTAGTGAGGAGCCGTCCCTGGCCTCGAATCATGATGGAAATCCAATTTCCAATACGTGACATTTCGGTTTTGATTGTAGAGCCTAGTATTGGCGACATGATAGATGGTACCCATGCCGCCTATGATTGATACATTTATATTTGAAGTCGTTTTCATACATTTTACACTATAATAGTATCAAAATGATTTGTTTTAAATGTATCAAGCATGTTTGGCTATTATAAGGGAAAACCCTATCATCCGGCTTGTGTTGCATTGTGTGATGGGACCTGGGTCTTATAATAGCTTCATTTTTTCAAAAAGCATTGCGCTATTTTTTCTATGCACTAGAATTCTTGAGAGGAAACCAGTTCCGTGTTATACGGTGTGGTCCATTGAATTACTCTCTTCTAAAGCAAAGTTTTAAATAACTGTTTTAGTTCTCACACTAGTCACATGACTGACCTGGAGTTTATTGTTTAACCTGAACTCTGGGTGCCCCTATTTTCCACACGGGCAGCTAGTAGTTTTGGTTTTGCAGATTTATATTCACAGGATCCTGGTTTATAGCTGGAACGATATTCAGAAAGCTTTATATCCATTTATCTCTTTCAGTTGTGTTTTGTATTATTTTCCGCTGCTATGTAATGTAATTTAAATCTCTGATATTTTTCTGTTGTATAATATTTATTCATACTCTTCACATTCTTGTATTCTGATGGTATTGTTGTAGTTAAGAATGAAATGTTCTTTTGTTTGTGTTCTGATTCATCTTGTCCTCAAAGCAATTCGTTTTTCCTTCGCGGGGAAGTTCGGGTCGCCACAGTTGAGGCATAAGTTTTCTTGAGGAGAAGGAATTGGGGGTCGAATTTTTGAGGAGGCGTAAGTTTTTTGAAGAAAACAGGAGCGGTCGGCCCATGGAAGGGAAGGTTCTAGAAATACCAGGTGACGCAAATTATTTTTTCAAAGACAAAATTTCAGTTTTACTGCCTTGAGTTTCGTAAACATAGATCGCCACTTTTCCATCGTTCTACATAAAACGCTTTCTTTTTCTATCAGAAAAATAAGAATATTATTAACTATTACAACTTTAGACTCTAGACTAAACGATACATGCCCCTGTTTTCTCTTTGGTTTCCACCTAAGACTTGTCCTAGGATGCGATTTCAATCGTCTATGCAATCTAGTTTTTTTCAGGCAAATTGAACTACCAATATAAAAATTTAAATAAGTAAAAATTATAAGCTAGAATTAATAAGTAAAATATTATGTTAAATATAGTATGAATTTCTTGAGAATTAAATTTTACTAAAATATTAAAAATTACTTATTAATAATAGTTAACATTAATTATCACTAGTTTCTTCTTAGTTATAATTGAATTCTAACTATTAAAAGTTAGTTATTATGTACGTATTACTGATTATTTACTATTAAATATTTAACAATAATTATTAAAAAAACTACTATTTATTATTTATCTAATAGTAAGTAATAATAAATAATTAGAATTAATTTGTAAAATTATTATTGAATATTAATTATTTATTATTCTTAAATGTTAATATTACTAACTAGTAAATATTAGTTGTTATTAATATTTAATTGTTCTCTATTACAACAAATAGAAAAAAGAACTGCTGAAAATAAGAATTGTAAAAAATATGTATCTATTACAACTACCAAAAAAGAAAAGTTGTGGTAGACATTTATTACAACTGGAAAAATAAAAGAGTTATTAAAAAAATGTCTATAACAACTTTTTGGAAATAACGGTTCTAAATAACCTCTGCTACAAGTGGCATTTTGTGACAGTTGTAAAATTAAAGTTGCAATACGGTATTTTTGTTGTAGTGTGTTGAATAAAATATTTTATTGTTAAAAAATATAATTTTTAACGTATGAAAGGACAACATAAAATTCTCCTGAAATGAAAATAACTATTCATTTACAAATCAAACGATTTGTTCGTGTACACTCATTTAAATGACATGGATTAGGACGATAAATTTTACACATCACACAAGTGCACAAATAATAACTATTATTTGATGGTTGAAACCCCACACGGGTATTGGGATGATATTTGATGTACACTAATCCTAATTGTTTATTTGTATGTCAATCGATTGGTTGACAGATTGTTGTAAGCGTCAATTATTTATATTTAATGCTTATGTAGTTATGTAATGCACTCTGGATGATGGTTGATTGTTTACCATCGTTATTATATACATGTGTTGTATGAAATCCATATAAATAACATTATATGGTAATTGATTGGGTCTCATTCAAATTTGGAAAATAACGAATATTTTAAAATAATATTTAGAAAAATGATTATAATATTCATTTGTTGAATAAAATCTTTAAACAATAAAAATAACATTTTTATTGAATGTATAAACCATTAAAGGTATTCATGTATTGAATAAAATATTCATGTGTAGAATAAAATTTTTAAACAATATTTTAAAAATAATATTCCGTAAATGATTAAAATGTGAATTTGATGTCCGATTTTGGATGGACACAAAATTATTGAAATATGTGAAGCTGTATTGATTAGATATGTGCCATTTTAACACAAACGATATTTATATCGATTTTATTCATTTTTATAATAAATATCGAAAAGGAAATGATTTCAAAATCTGATATTTGGAAAATATTATCATTTAACTATTATAATGATAAGGAGTAATCAATTTTGGTTTAAAATTGAAAATGAAGCTGGAATCGTTTTTAAAACGAATTTAAAACAATTTATAAAATACGTTTTAAGTCGAAATCGACGAAATATATATAATATATATTTTATATATTTAATGGCCTGGATAGAATGCGCCGCGCATCGACCGTTCACGAATTTCGACCATTGACTTCGAATTGACGTTACGGGAGATCCGACCGTCAGATTTTCCTAAAACAGGAACTGTTGGGTTTGATTCGAAAAGAACTTTCCAACGAATAAAAGAGATTAGAAATCTAAAGGTCGGATTTGGAATTATGTCCAAATTAAATTTGGAAAAGGTCGCTGTACATGAAGTTCGATGGCCGTTTATGGAAATCGACTGAAAGGACCTTAATAAAATTATTAAAAATATCAATATTTTTTGTAAAATCATAGTAAATGATTTGGAAAGAATTAGGATGAAAAATTCCATGTATGTAAAGATTAAAATATATTTTTATCAAAATAAACTAGTTAATAACTAGAAAGATAATCCAATATTTTTAAATAAATAAATTGGGTTTGAAAAGGTTTTAAAATAACCAGAGTTTTCCAATGTATGAATTGGAATGGATTTGAATGGAAATAATCTTTGGAATATTTCAATATTGGATTCCGTGATTATATGGATATTGTGGAGGAACTTGGAAGATATATATATATCATTATTACCAATACGATATTTGTTGATTTCTGAATTTGATATTGAATATAAGTCAATATAATTTCTATTTTGAGCCTTGTATTTAATTTTGAATTGGATTTTTGGTTTGTCGTGAATGGTGTCTTAAATAACACTGTTATAAAACCCCTGTGGAAAAGAATAAATCTTTTAATTAAGTTTATTTGAGTTCGAATTATATTTATTAATTGGAATAAAATGGAATGTGAATTGGGTTTATCGTGAACGGTGTTTTAAATAACACTTGTTCTTTAACTCAAATTAACATTGAAATGTGATTTGGAATATATAAATCTTTTATTAAGATTTAATGGGAATTTTTACAAAATAAAGTTTTCCAATTTAATATATAAAATTGGAATTGAATGGAATTCGATTTGGTAATAATCGATGTGAGCTTCTGTGGAGGAAGACTGTATATATATATATATATATATATATATATATAGGGAATTTAAAAGGCTTGGTCCTTATTCAATTTATATTATCAGTCGAATACGGAAATTGATATCGATTATATATTAATCTGATTTCCGTGAAGATTCCATAATTAATGGAATGTGATTTTAGGTTTATCGTGAACTGTGTTTTAAATGACATAAGTTCTTTAACCCAGTTAAAGACATGATTTATTTCCTAAATTTGAATAATCATTAAAAAATGATTTTTGGGAAGATTAAAACTAAGTGGAGTTTTAATGAATCTTTAATTAGATTGAAATTTGAATGTGATAATTTAAATTATCGAATTCGGGAAATGATCGAGAATGGAGTATCACTGCTTTTGCTCCAAGCGATAGTTAAATCTTTAATTAGATTTGAACGTGAAATGGTAATAAATTTTATCGATAACACCGTGCGTGTTAGATATGGAGTACTAACAGTTTTGCTCCATGGGATGAATAGGTTAGGATTGGGAAATATAATAAATGATTACTTTGGTAAGGTTCGCTAGTCCCGACCAGTTTGGAAAACCTTAATTTGGTTTAAATTGTGAAAAGAATATTTGAATAAAAGTAAATTCTGGATTGGAATGAGGCGTATGTTGTGTTTTTTTAGCACTTGATTATAAAATACGCGAATTATTCAGAAAGATCAGGTTTATGCCCATCCTGAATAACTGATTCGACGATATGTCGGCGATGAAGATGGTGGTTGAAGACCAAAGGTCTTCACATCATTTTGATGATTACTGATGTCTTGATTGGGCTGTACACCCAAGACGAGGTAACAAGTGCTGATCGTCCAGAGGTACTTGGAGATCGACGGATATGCGAGGACCTATCTCCTGTATTGGACATATGGGACGAGGAATGAGGTGCCTCCGGTTTCATTCAGACCAAGAACGGACTTGTAAATGGATGTGTGTCTGACATTGGATTTTATTTGGTGCTGATTGATTTCTATTAAATATATATCTATTTGGTGGTGGAGAATTTATTCTCTTGCTTAACGACCTTCTTTAAGACGTCCGAGCTTAGAGGTTATATATCGATAGACATCAGTCTCATGGCGTGGAATGTCAATGTGGCATGCTGAGATGCAAATGATCAAGGTTTTTGTTGAAAAGTAGAGCTTTGTGGTTGATGATCAAAGCACGACTTTAAATAGCATAGCTTTGTGTATAGCGTTAGTTCACTATCCTCACACTTGGGCGTGAACCAGAAACGGGAGAGGACCCTAGGTAGAACATGTGTTTTTTCTAGCTAGAAGTGGTGTCATGGTATGGAGCCCAGACATTTTTAATTATGTGGATGATGGAAAGCGAGGTACCTCGGATATATCGGTCACTGGGGTTGGGCATAAAACGCACCACAATGCGGAAACCGCCCAGACCGAACCGAAAAAATGGTGCATAAAACCGCACCGGATTCTCTCTTTAAAGCAAACAACCCAAACCGAACCGTCTCGCATCATACGGTTCGGTTGCGGCTTGAACTTTTACCAAACTGTATTAAACCGAACCGAACCGCATAGCTACACCGACAATGTTATGATAAAAAAAGTTAACAAATTCCTATCTACCTTTTAATTTAACGCTATATACATTCTATTTTCAATGTATTATGTAGTTATATTAATTAAAGATAACACTATGTGTTTTAACCTTCATATGACACAACGTCATAAAATCGTAAATTGTTCATTGATGAAAGTAATTTTCTTGTTTTATATTTAATACGGGTTAAAACCGAACCGAACCAAAACCGAACCGTATTACATCGAAATCGAACCGAAACTGAACCGTTTGAATGGTTAGTATAATGGTTTGTATTTTTGATCAAGCGTTTGATGCGATGCAAAAGCGTTTTGAGCTTCAAACTGCACCAAACCGAACCGTGCCCACACCTATCGCTCACTACGGGGCCGATGGATGGATATGGTCGACATACTGACTAGACTTACGCCCCATAGGGCGGGGAAACGTATTGTTCAGGAATTGCCAATCCTCAAACGTAAGAGAGGACAAACCCTGATAGATCGAAGGTGCAGTTGCGGCTGTATCTTGAGTTATGGTAGCCTAGATTGTCTCGAATTTAGTAAGGATGATCCCTTGCCTTGGTTCACAGATGGAATCCAACTTCCGATACAACATTGTGCGGTTTAAATTGTAGAACTAGTATGGCGACACGTTATATGGTACCCATGCCGTCTATGATTGATACATTTATATTTGAAGTTTATTTCTTTACTTATAGTAATAATAAATTATTAAATTTCCGTATCAAGCATTATTCGGCTATTATAAGGCAAAACCCTATCCTCAGGCTTGCGTTGCATTGTGTGATGGGACCTGGGTCTTACAATAACTTCATTTTCTTTAATTAGCATTGCACTGTTTCTTTTATGCACTGCTATTCTTGGGGTTAAATCCGCTCCATATTTTACGGCGTGGTTCCTTGATTTACTTAAAGGTAAAATCAATTAAATAACCGTTTTTAGTTCTCACACCAGTCACATGACTGACCTGGAGATTATTTCTTTAACCTAAACTCAGGATGCCCATATTTTTCACACGGGCAGCTAGTAGTTGGGTTTTGCAGATATTTCTTTTCCAGGATCCTGGTTTACAGCTAGAGCTATATTCGGAAAGCTCTGTATCTGTGTATTTGTTTCAATTGTGTTATGTATTATTTTTCCGCTGCATTATAATTTAAATCTCTGATATTTTCTTATGTATAACATTTATTCATACCCTATAAGATTCTTGTACTCAGATGTAATTGTTGTAATAATAATGGAATGTTCTTCTTTTTGTGTTCTGATTTTCCATGTTCTCAACTCAATCCGGGCTTTCCCTTACAGGGAAGTTTGGGTCATGTCAAGAAGAATCGAAGGAAATCGGCCGTCGATTTCGTTTTAATGGCGGCCCGTCTTTTTCTAGAGAATGAGCTAGGGTTTTTACCATTTATAATATATTTTTATTATTATTTAATTCAATAAGTTCCAACTTTACTTATTTATTGCTGCTACCTCCAAATGAACCCCAACGACTATCGCCTCAAGCCAAATACCCCCATTTCGGACACAATGGAATATGTTTTGTAAGCTAATTTGACCGTTTCGATCAGTTTTTATCAAAATTTAAAATATAAATCAATATATATTGAATCTAAATGTACATTTTAATTTATTGGGGCCACATACTGACTCCAAAAATTACAGAAAAATAAATCTAGCTATGTTTTGACGATACGGTCCTAACAAAACAGGTTTTGTCAAATTTGGAGACCGTTTGAAAAATGGCCATTTTCCAGTCGATTAAATTCTCAATTAAAACTAAACAGGCATTTAAATTCACCATGTTCAATATTAATTCCAAAAATTATGAAATTTGAAATCTAACAATAATTTGACATTCCGGATCCAACAAAAGTGGTTTCGTCGAAAACGGAGATCGTTTGCAAAATGGCTATTTTTAAGAGTTATATATAATAAAAAATATATATATATTCCATAGCGACAATTCTAAATTTTAAACTGGACATAACTTTCAATTTATACTATGTAATCTGAATTTTTCACATTCTTTAGAAAGATATTATTAAACATATTTAAATGTTTCTAACTTTACTGAAATCCGATTTATTTTGAATTCTGCACATTCATTTGAAATTAGAAATCGTATTTTCAAACTACCATGTCATTTCAGGCATGTTTTATAATTAAAATAAATTTATACACTCTAACTTCGATTTATATAAAATTTATATCGCTAATTCTCAAATTAAATCATTTTAAATATTCAAAATCCATCAAAATAGCTAAAATAAAAATTTTAAATTGGTTTAGAAATTCCAGGTTGTTACAATTGTTGACACAATAAATTTGCACTATTGGATCACCCCATGAATTTCACTCCTCCATATAAGGACAAAATGAAACAATGGTTAATATTTTGTGCCTCTTAATTTGTGTTCAATTTTGTTTTTAAATAGCTGCTTCCATATATAGGAAATTCTATTTAGACACAAAATTTTGACATTAATGGTGACATAATTGATTTACACTGTTGGATCACCCCATGAATTCAACCTTTCCATATAAAGACAAAAAGATCAAACGGTTGAGGCTTTGTGTCTCTCTTTTTGTAGTAATAATTCTTAACTAAAAATTATTAGAACATCAGTAAGTTAACTAAGATTTATATATATTAGATAAGTTTAAAGAAATTAACCAAGTACGATAAAAATTAACTAAGTCTTACAAAAAGTATCAAGTATAGTTTATAAAAGTAAACCAAGTACATAAAAAAATAAAATAATGCGAAATCTTATATATTATAATTGTTATAATTATAATATAGTAATAATTTCTAGGATTTATAATAATACAAAGTTACTAACCCTATCTCTATCGAGTCACGCCATAGAGCCAAGGTAATCATTTAACCTTCAGATCTGATACCACTGTAACGACCCGGGTGATTTTCGACCTCAACAATCGACATATAACACCATGTCGACTATTCACAGATTGAAAATACCGAAATGTCAATAAAAAGAATTTAGAGGGTAAGAAATAGAAAGAAAGAAAGTTAGAATAGAAGAAGAAGAAGATCATCATAGAACATAATCAGAGTAAACACGAATCTCATAGCGGAACGAATAAAATATATTATATATCACAACTTTGAAATAAAACCAGTATCTGTATACAATACCATTATCGGAGTATAACACTTACAACACAGTGGAAATAAACAATAGCTACATAATCCTGAAGCCTCCTGCTCCAAGCTGTCCAAGTATATCTGTAAAATCCCGACTACTTGACTACACGTACAAATTGGGCACCCAAGAGTTTAGGGTAAAACAAAACAAAATAAACTCTGGGTTAGTCATGGGACTGGTGTGAATAAACTAAAACCACTTGGTTTAACTTTAAAAATCCTTTTCAAAGAAAGGATAATCGTAAGACTGATCCACACATAAACACGGATGGTTTTTACCTAATTATAAACCAAAACATTCTTTGAAATCCACACTCTTCTGATATTATAATAATATTTGAATCAAATAAATAGAAATCTAGTGGAACACTTTCATCTCACGTTCCATATATATAATATATAATCAAAAACCACAGGTGCTTATTGGGTAATGGATTCCAACTGGTAAGGTTGGGACCACCTTCTGATAGTGTATCTCTAGAGACGAGTACACTGGGTTCAACAATAAAATCTTGCAACCCAGGCTAAACATGACCGGTCACCCATTTCGCTTGAGTGTACCGAATGCATTATCACCAATGGTTGGGATCAGCAACCGTTTCCCGAAAGGGACTACATCGAAATAGATTAAAGAAGTAAATGAAATTTCTCTAGATAAGGCGACAATACACCCTAATTGGGAGCTACCCACTTAGCCATGCGACCTACCCGATTTTATACCATTTCCTGTTTATGAGGCTTGAGGTCATAACATACAGATCACACCTTTATTTACTTTGAATGTCACATTGTCATACCCACCAAATCACAAATTGATTTCTCCAAAAATACCATGGGTATAAAGCTAAGAGAAACGAATTCCACCGCTACCAAACGTAAATAATTTTAAAGAGATCAACTTATGTGATTTATTAGATATAGTTCGTTAGACATTCTTCCATACAAGTTGTCCTAGGTCTGGACAAACCGTAGGCACTATTCTATAAACCCATCTTAGGAAATTTCTGCCTAGGATTTGCCAGAACAACCCTTGTATAAACTCCGTCTTCTATTATCTTCATCATATTTGATTCGCAACGCTAATGCCCATACAGAGTGGTTTTCAGATAATAAATCTGATCCCGATCTCTCCGTATTAACGACGTAAAAATGGTCAAAACTTTGATAGTTGGTTATTTAACTATCAAAGAAAAACATCCATACACACAACGATCTTATTTCCAAATGGAATTTTTTATCGATTAATCATCACTCAACATTTTTCACTTTTCATTAATTTATTATTAATTTATTCATTTCTCCATTTCCATATATTCACAAATTCTTATTTTCTAAATTTAGAAAATACATGTTATCAACATTGGAAAACATTTCCATTTCTTATTTATGCCTCATTATCCCTCCCCATTTATCAGTCCCTAACTATAAACTAGCAAGAGAGTAATTCCCTAAGTATCAACCCCAAAGGCCAAAACCAACATCAGATCGATACATAGGAAACCATTCAACTTAACTAATCTCCAGTCAGTTTCTGATTTCCTTCATGATGCTTCTCAAATTCTTATCAAATCATTGCTTACGCAACTCTCAGATTCAGTTTACGAATCCATTTCTTTTATGAAAACCATTGGTTATAATGATAACATTAAAATCCCTACTTTTGAAATATCTAACTTCAAAATATAACTTTTTATTCATTAATTTAAATAAATAATAATTAATAAATTTATTGAATAAATAAATCTTGTTTTGAAACTAGAAAGTAAATAGTACTTTCCTACATTCGATATAGTCGAATTCCAAAGTATAATTCTCTCTCGAATAATCACTATTCAATAACTCTCCTTCGAATAATTGTTATTCGATTAACGTTCCGAACTTCGAAATAAATTACCGTTCAGGTTAACTCAATTTCATTTTCATTATAAATTCACCATTGAATTTATCACTTCCAATTCTTTAATCGTTTCTTTTTATAATCATTTTAAATTTGCAAAACGTTCGCTTTTAAATCATTATTCACTTTAAAATGCGAATATTATTCCTTTATAGAAAACGAACTTGTTTTATCAAATCAAAACTTGATTTTAATTTACAAATATTATTACAGGTTCAAATTTTGTTTATCAAGTCATTTCATAAATCCATTACTAATTTATTTTTCCCGAAATAGAATCCACTATCTTATTTTAATGAAATTTCCTATCTCATCCAAATTACTACTTAAATTCCTATTTGAAAACCCAACTTTTTTATAAATGTTTTTATTTGCAAAATATTTACTTTAATCCATTATCCTCATCGAACGTGAATAATATTTCTTTTATATTATCAATTAAGTTTGATTTCGTATTTTTAAAAAAATCCCATTCCCAAATTCTATTTATACTTCTATTTATAGAATTATTCATATATAATCTCATTTTTTTCTTCTAACACTTATAATCTCATTTAATTCCCTTTATAAATGTTAAGTTCAAATTCCATTAAAAATATCGGTGTTAAAACCAATTTTTACTTCTTATTATAAATTCAAACTTGTATATTCAATTTATCAAATGATAAATATTTTACTTAATTTATAAACATCATTTATAAATTAATCTTCTCAATTTAACTGTTAAAACATATTTCTAATAACTATCTACTTTAAATCGATTTTCCTATAATTCTTTTATAACAGGTAATTGCCTTCTAATTTTTTTATTAATTTCCCAAATATCATATTATTTCATATAATCATTTATTTTCTTCTTATTAATATCATTTAAGTATTTTCACAAAAATGGACTTTTAATCTTCCATCTAATTGTTAATAATTTTATACAAAAGTTTCTTATTTAATTTCCAAATATTTCCTTTTATAAAATCCATCGATTTTATAAAATTCACTACCCACTTCAAAATTTCCTTCTTCTTTGATTTTATATAAATATTTTATTTCAATATACAGTTTGAAAATTCCCTTTTTACATTCTAGTATTATTTATGGTATATAAAAATGCCATTTAAAAGACCAGTGCCGTCCAAATACATCAAAATAAAATCACAGATTATATATCACATCATATATCACAATATATGAAAAACAGTATTGTAATTATGGAGGAATCCAGTTGGATCCCTCCAACCTGTTTCCTTGCATCCCCAGAAGTTAATCACATAAATTATATCAATTTCACATCAATAAGAAATTCTATAGCAAATGAACAAAATATTTAAATGACGACTTATATATATAACTATATATATATTATCTGAACCAATTATCGACAATTCATCCAAACAATCATCGCACGGAAATCAAACATCATTTATCAATTCTAAAAATATGTTATAAAAATAAAAACTGGGCAGAGTTAGTGAGCTTACTCATTTGGTCGATTATCGTTAAATAACGATAAACTATCATTGATTTGATTCAGGCGTTTTATTCTGTAATAATTTGTAACGAGCTCCAACTCACTCCAAATCAGTACCATTGTGTAGCTGTCGTCCATACGATCCCAACGAATCCTTTTTTGTTGGATTTGGACAACGTATGACAAAGTTATTTAAATTACAAGTTTCATATATAATATTTAAATTAAAACTAACTAAATTTGATTTTCTAACTGGGATCACCCTTGAAATAAGGCCCAAACCCATGTTTATATATCCAGACCCGCTCGTGTTCATCTACTCCAAACTGAAATAATGCGCCAGCTCCAGCCATCCTTAAAACTCAACATTGCCAACACTTCAGGCCTCCACTGCATTTTCACTCTTCGAAAAAAATTCATGCAAATGATATGACCACGTCTCTCTTCAAAATCTCGTCTCCCCCATAACTGTAACATCTAACTCGCGGTTTCCTGTTGTAACGAGTGAACATCCCTCGAACATCCTCTTCCTGTCATTAAAATTCATGCCAAACTCACCAATATTTACCGCATCTCACTCTCTCCCATTCCATACCCTCTCAACTCGATCATGCATAGCAATTTGCATTCGAACATGCACCTGGGATAAGCGACAACTTGTGATACCGAACCCTTCCAAAATCACACACAAGGTGCTAAATAATCTTAGAAACCCAACTACATCAACCAACTCGTGAATCGATACCCAAAATTTCTTCAGTCCTTAACCCTACCTAACACTGCAAATGCTGGAAGAATAAGGACGACCCCAAACAACATCGAGCCCCTTGAAACTTATACCAGGTTGAAGAGGAACCATACACGAATTCAAAAAAATATATATATACTGTGATTTATTTGGTTTTATATGAATTGTTCTTCATTTTTGAAAGTGGCGAATTGCTTTTGAAATGCTTAGAACTGGTGGCATGATAATGTATTGACCAGGGAACAATAAAGGTAGGGTTAAAAGGAGTTAAGTTGTATTTATAGAATACATTAGCTTGTACAAGAAGCTTCATATAAACTTTTATTAATTTATATTGTTACTGCTACTTGTATTTGTCTTCTAAAAATCCGTATGATCACATACGGTACCCAGTTTCGATAAAAATGGATATGGAACTACAACTCAACATTTCAGATCGAATGAAGCTTGTTTCATTGAATTCTGAGTCCGTTTGCGCACACAACGTATTTTTAAAGTCAAATTATTGAATATTTTTGACATTTAGCCACATACTGATTCCAAAAATCATGAAATTTGAAATTTGAAATTTAACGATAATTTAATATTCTGGATCCAACAAAATTAATTTCATCGAAAACGGAGGACGTTTGCAAAAATGGCTATTTTCTAAGGTCTAAATAAACCCATTTAAATATTAATATATTTAAAAACAATTTAATTTAATATTAATAAATTAATATTACGGTATATATTCACCTAAAATATCATTTAGCTCCAAAATAAACATATATGGATTTATAACTCGATATTTCAAAATTCCAAGTTAATTGATATTAAATATATAATAAAAACCCTTTTATTATATAAATAAATCATTATAAATTATAAACGAATTCCATAGCGACTTTCTGGAAATTTGATTTGGACATAACTCACAATCTACATGACGAAATCACATTTTTTCTCTTCCATTAGAAAATTATAGTTCACCAGATCCGAACGTTTTTTATTTCATAGAAATCCGACTTAAAACAGATTCTGTATATCCAGTTGAAGTTCAAAACTCAATATTTTAAACTACCACAACATTACGGGCTTATTTATAATTATATTATAAATTATACGTTCTAATATCATTTATAAATAAATTCGTTATTAAAAAAATCGAATCTAAACTAAACCAAATCTCTTATACTATCTACTTCACACAATATTGTCAATTCAAATTAATTTCGATTATTTCGGAATTAAACATATTATTCTATTATTCATATTAATTAAATATTCGATATTATTTAATTCAAGTTATCAATATCACTAAATCGATATTTAAATAATTTAATTAATTAATTAATTGACCGTTAAAAATACGGGACGTTACAATATTTTAATATATCAATATTTAGGGCCAGTGATATTTAAACATCCAAAACACCCAATTATCAATCATTGGTTTTCTAACACATCATATATGATAATATATATGAAAATAAACAATAATAAAATTTGAGTAATCCAGTTGGATCCCTCCAACTTGTTTTCCTACATCCACAACCAACATAAATAATGCCTATCCTACTTCAAGGTAGGATATCCCGGTAGAGAAGGTCATCCACTATATATATTGTGGGGCGCATAGGGAAATCATCCGCTAATGGTACTACAAGCATCCGCTAATGGTACTGCGAGATTTATTCTCTATATGTGTGTGTGTGTATACATATATATAATAGCCACAACCACCAAGCCTAAATATAACTTATATATATATATAATAGACACAATAACATTTCAATGCATCCAAACAACCAATAAACTGCATATAACATTATATTAAACAAACATTAGTTTATAGTAAATCATAAACGAATCTAGAGAGTGAGTTTACTCATCTGGATTTTTCCGTAGAAATAGCAATTTTATTTCGAATCATTCTAATGCAAAGCTTTTGCCAACTCGACTCCAATGCATTTCATTGTCGAAATTTGATTTTTGTATGAAGAGCTTGTAACTTAAGCTATGTTTTATTTCATTTGCGTTAAAATAAAATTTAAAATTCATTATAAATTAATTACCTTTGATTAATCACGCACGCTAGCCCTTTTCTTCCCCATTATCATGCTCCAGTATTTGAATCCCTTACAACCGAGATCCTCTTCACCCTAGCTGCTTCCATGCTCCATTGATGCATACGAAACCTTCCTCAATCGACTCACCCCTAAAATCTCCAGCCTCCTAACTCGCACGCCATTCTTAAACTCATTCACAGCTCCATCTCGCGCAGACTAAGTACAGGTGTGAAAATTTTTGAAGTCGTTTCTCCCAAATCCAATGAACCATTCTCCAACTTCCCAAATCACCTTGCATGGGAACTCGCGTAACATACATAAGTCGCGACCCAGGCTTCGACTCGCTACACCAGTGAGACATCGACATTTTTTTCTTCTGAATCATCACCAAACCCTATATGAGATGACGTTCTTCTCCACTATCATAAATTCATACTCAATTTCAACTGATTCCTCCAAAATCAAAAACTTTAACGCACGACCGTTGCTCGACGTCGAGCCCTGACACCCACGTTGCAACTTTGACTTAGTCAGTCACGAGTTCTTGCTTCAGAATCGAATTCAAAATCAAATTCAATTTCGTTTCTTAATTCAGAAACGATTTCGATTTAGGGAAAAAATGGAAACCTCGATTTCCGTTCATTCAAAAGGGAAATGTACGAGATGCATTTAAGGAGAATTCAATTTTTTAGTCACTGAGGAAAAGAGGAACAAGAGGGATTGCAGAGACTTGAATTGGTTTGCTTATTTTTTTAGAATGGGAGAACGCGATATATATAGATAAGATGTAGAAGATAAAAATGACGTCTTTCCAAGGTACAGATAGGGTTAATGATAGAGTAGGCTTGTAGTGTACTCTCTATTACCTTAAGAAAGAAGTAATCGATTTTAGCTTAGGGAGGAAGAAAACCATTTAGTACTAGGTTTGATTAGAACCTGTATGATTTTATTTAATTAAAATTATCACAAAATTTCGAACCCCTATTTGAGCGCAACAACTGGCATTTCTAGGATTATACCACTATTCTGAATACACTGGAACATGTTTTGAAGCCTCATTCAATCATATGGAGAATATATCAATTTAGATTGATATAATATAAATTATATTCAAAATAATTAATTCCTTGATAATAAATTATTATTATCATTTATAATCAAAAAAAATATTGGTCATCTGAAATATTTCGATTTAGTTTTAACTTCGAATTCAATTATATTTTGTATTATGATAATACAATATATTCGAAATAAATCATATTTCAATTGTTGAATCGATAAACTTGATATAAAACTCATTTATATTATCAACTTAACATTTAAAACAATATTAAATGTTTAAAATTAATCGACCGAAAATCCAAGTTGTTACATCTTGCAACCCAACCACAAATAACTGACCACTCAGTCAATTTGAGTGTATTGAATATATTGTTACCCATGGTTTGCCAACCATCGTTTCCCTTAAGACACAAAAGCGATAAAAGAAACAAATGAATTTTCTTTAGATGGTGACAATACATCCTATTGGGAATGACCACATAGCCATGCTGCGTGTAACAACCCGTATTTTCAGAACTAATTTAAAATTTTGATTTAAGCTATTTTAAGGAATATGCGAATATAAATTGGTTGTTTTTGCTAAATAAAATTTGAGAATAATTTTAAAATTATTTTTTATATTTTTATTTGTCTTAAAAAAAACTCATTAAAACTATCAAATTAATTTATAAGTTTTGTTTTGAAAATTCAATTTTTAAAATCATCGCACAGTCCTTAAAAATTAAAATTTTGCTAGGAAGTTCAGAATTCGACGAGGTAATTTTTTTTGGATTCATGAAAAATCATTGTTGAGTTCAAAAATGCATGTTGAACGGAGTCAGAATGTTGCCGTGAGAAGCAAAATCATTTCTTCAAAAAAAGGCAGTCAGTTTACAAAGGAACATCGGAATTCGATTCCACTTTTTTTCTGGATTCATATCGTCAAATAATGATTAAATCCAAAACGGCATAATTTTTGGAGTTAGTGTTTGGGCATACAAGAATAAAAGGTATGCTAAAATCACATTTTTAAAGCTAATTTAAGCAAATTTACAAAGGAAAGTTATTTAGATGACCTCGAAATTCGATGAAACTTTTTTTATCGAATTCATAGTGTCGAATAATGGTAGAATTCCAAATTTCATGATTTTTGAAATCAGTACGTGGTCGTGCGTGATTTTACCGTGAAAAACAGTCAATATTATGACTTTAAAATTCGTTGCTTGTGCATGCGGACTCGGAATTCGATGAAACTAGTTTCGTTGGGTCCTTAATTCCAGAGAGTAGCTGCACCTCGATTTTCATTGAAAACGGGATCCGTAGGTGACCACAAGGATTTTTAAACGATGAAAATAAGACATAATTGAGTAAAATAAAATATAAAATCAATAAAAAATAATTTTTTTCCTTCTTCTATATAATATCCTAATCTCCTTCAACCCTTACTTCCTCGTTCTACAGCCAACAAAAACTCACGCTGCCTCCTTCTTCTTAAAACGTGAGAAATGGAAGTTAGAAAATTAAAAATCAAATCGGATAAAAATCAAAAATCATGAAACAAGGTTATTTGAGTTCATGAAGCAATTCTCTATGTTCCAGTATGCTTGCTGATGAGTTTCAAAGCATTTGGGTTTGCTGTTTATTTACAGTGTGCAACTTCTAAGGGCTAGGGTTGGAATTTGTGAAGATTAGAAGCTTTGATTCATGTTTTTGAGGTTGTTTTTGGTTTGAGGAGATTGAATGGAATGTGTATGCAAAGTTTGAGTGAAAACGGAGAGAAATAGTGTCAAGACCTGTAGTGTACTGCATGCATTTTGGAGAGGAAGCCGCGATCTTCATTTTGTGTGCGAGCTGCAAGGTATTGACATGAGATGATGGAGATTTTGTAGAGATGAATTAAATGGTTTTTGTTTGAATTTTAGTACAGAGGAGAGGGAGCATTGGGAGCTTGAAGGTGTAGCAATGAAGGAGGATATGGTGAATTAAGGAGCAGGTTTGGACGTGAGGAAGAAGAGTTAGGGAAGGGGATTAGATTAAACAAAGGGTAATTAGTGAATTAATTAATTGTTAGTGACATATATGTATATGCAAACTTGTAAAATGTATAACTTTTTCGTACGAACTCGAAATTCAGCAAGACATGATGCGTTGGAACTGTATTGATGAGAGCTTCGCAATGAAACTAATCTGGAGAGGTTTGGAGCTCGTGTCAATTTATGGTGAAATAAAACATCTCGGTGAACTATCAGAAAATAATTGTTTTATAACAATTTCTAAAGAAATCAAGGTGAGAATTCTCTCACTAAAATATTTGTACAGTTATTTAATTTATTTTATAACTATAAATATATAGAAATTGCTAGTGTTGATTTTTTATCTATTGTATGTGATATTGCTTGAGTTCAACACGTGAACTATTCACGACTCATCTGCACAAGAAGCGTTTTTTGAATATCCAACACTCGTATTTCAAACAATGTGGATACAATTTTTGGTTGTTGAAATGTGATATAAAAATCCATTTATATATATTGAATAGTAAAATTGGCTAATTAGAAAAATAATTCAACCCAAATTTGAATTGGTTAAAAATTTTAAACAATGATTTAATTAAATTGACTGTAGTTGTTTGAAAACCCCACATCGGTACTAAGATGATATTTGACATACACTAATCCTAATAATTAGTGATATATCAATCGATAGGTTGACAGGCTGTGATGAGCGTTATTTATTTATTTTTAATGCTTATACAGTTGCAGAATGCACTTTGGATGATGTTTGAATGTGTAATGATTATTTATCATTATTGTTGAATACATGCGATGTATGAAATCCATATAACTGAAATTATATGGTAATTGATTGAGTCGTATTCCAATTCAGTAATAATTAATATATTAAAATAACGAATAATTTAAAATAAAATTTAGTAAAGAACTAAAATATGATTTTGACGTCCGATTTTGGATGGACACAAAAATATTGGAATATATGAAGCCGAGTAAGTAGATATTCGCTATTTTAACCCGAACGGGTTTATCGATCAATTTTATTCATTTATAATGAATATCTAAAAGAATTGATTTCAAAATCTAATATTTTGAAAATATTATCATTTTAATATTATAATGATATGAAATATTCAATTTTGGTTTAAAATTGAAAATGAAGTTAAAATAGTTTTAAAATGAATTTATAAACGATTTGTAAAGTATGTTTTGATTGGAAATCGATGATATATATATATATATATATATATTATATATTATATGTGCTGAATAGAACACGCCGCCGAGCGACCGTTCGCGAATTTCCACCATTATCTTCAAATTGATGTAACTGGAGATCTGACCGTCGGATTCTACTAAAACCGGAACCGTTGGTTTGTACCGAAAAGAGCTTTCCAATGAATTTAAGAGATTTGAAATCTAATGGTTAGATTAGAAAATATGTCCAAATCAATTTTAGAAAAGGTCGCTGTGGATGCAGTTCGGTGGTCGTTATTGGAAACCGGCTGTAAGGGCATTAATAAAATTACTAAAATATGGAAAAATTGTGTAAAATCATAATAAATGATTTAGAAGGTTTTTGGATGAAAAATTCCAAGTTTGTAAAGGTAAAAATATATTTTTATCAAAATGAACTAGTTATTAACTAGAATAATAATCCAATGTTTTTAAATAAATAAATTGGATTTGAAATGGTTTTGAAATAACTAGAATTTTCCAACGTATGAATTGGAAGTGATTGCAACAAAAATAATCTTCGGAATATTTCGATATTGGATTCCATGGTTATACATATATTGTTAAGGAAGTTGGAAGATATAAATATCATTATTCCCAATACGATATTTGTTGGTTTCAGAATTTGGTATTTAATATAAGCCGATAAAATTTCTATTCAGAGCCTTGTATTTAATATCAAATTGGATTTTGGGTTTGTCGTGAGTGGTGTCTTAAATAACACTATTCTTAAACCCAGTTGAGAAAAGAATTAATCTTTTAATTAAGATTTAGAGAACTTTACCAATTATTTAATATTTAATTGGAATTGAATTGAAATTGGATTTTGGGTTTGTCGTGAGTGGTGTCTTAAATAACTCTATTTTTAAACCCAGTTGAGAAAAGAATAATTTTTTTAATTAAGATTTAGAGAAGTTTACCAATTAATTAATATTTAATTGCAATTGAATTTAAATTGGATTTTTGGGTTTATCGTGAACGGCGTTTTAAATAACATTTATTCTTTAACCCAATTAATAGTGAAGTTATGATTTGGAATTTATAAATCTTTTTATTTAAATTTAATGGAAAATTTCCAAAGTAAAGTTTTCCAATTTAATATATTAAATTAAAATCGAATGGAATTCGATTTTGTAATAATCGAGATGAGCTTCCATGAAGGAAGACTGTTACTATATAAGGAATTTAAAAGGCTTCACCATTATTCCAGTTATATTATTAGTCTGATACGGAAATTCATATTGATTTTGACTGATCTAATTTCCGTGAGGATTCCATTTTAATGGAAGAGGATTTGGTTTTATCGTGAACTATGTTTGGAACGACCCAAACTCTCCCTTGCGGGAAAGCCCGGATTGCTTGGGGAACACGACAAATCAGAACACAAACAGAAGAACCTTTCATTGCTATTACAACAATTACATCAGAGTACAAGAATATTCCAGAGTATAAATGAATAATATACAGCGAAAAATAAATATTAGCGATTTGAATTACATTTAAAAATACATAATAGGGGAAAAATAATACATAACACAATTGAAAGAAATACACGGATACAGAGCTTTTCGAATATAGCTTCAGCTGTAAACCAGGATCCTGTGAAAAGAAATCTGCAAAACCAAAACTACCCATGTAGAAAATATGGGCACCCAGAGTTTAGATTAAAATAATAAACCCTAGGTCAGTCATAGGACTGGTGTGAGAACTAAAACAGTTATTATCTTGATTTTAAAGTTAGGTAAATCACGCGACCACGCCGTATAACACAGAACGGGTTTACTCCACATGAATCTTAGTTTAAAATAAAACTACGCAATGCTTTTTGGAAAAATGAAGCTATTATAAGATTCAGGTCCCATCACACAATGAACATAATCGATGATAGAGTTTTCCCTTATAATAGCCAAATATGCTTGATATGCGAAATTCCATCTTTTAGTATTAATATAAGTGAAGAAATCAACTTCAAATATAAATGTATCAATGATAGGCGGTGTAGGTACCACTATATTACGTCGCCATATATATATATATATATATATATATATATATATATACAACTAAAACCGAATATCGCGTATTAGAGAATGGGTTTCCATCTATGAACCAAGACAAGCGATCGTCCTTACAGATTCGAGACTCTCTAGCCCAAGCCTCAGGATACAACCGCAACTGCACCTGTGGTTAGCGTCAGGGTCGGTCATCCATCGATGATTAGCAATACCATAAACTATATATTAGCCTTCCCTATGGGGCATAAAATAATATGGTCAGTATATCGACCATAACATCCATCGATCCCGTAGTGACCGATATATCCGAGGCGCCTCTCTATCCATCAAGAAATAATAAGCAACATCCACATGAGTAAACAGTCTGGGCTCCATACCATGACGTTACTCCTAGCTAGAAACTAACATATGTCCATTTCCCTGACGTCCTCATCCTATTTCTGGTTCATACCGGGGTGTGAAGCTAGCGATGTAACGCTACACAAAGTTGTGCTAATTAAAGCTGTGCTTTGATCATCATCCACAAGACTCTTCTTTTCAACAAAAGTCTTGATCATTTGCATTTTGGCATGCCACACTGATAATTCACACCATACAACTAATGCCTATCAATATATAACCTCTAAGCTCGTACATTTCAGAGAAGGGTGTTAAGCAAGAGAATGAATTCTCCTCCACCAAACAAATATATATTTAATAGAAATCAATTTATACGGAATGAAATCCGATGTCAGACACACATCCATTTACAAGTCCTTTCTGTGTCTGAAAGAAACCAGAGGCACCTTATTCCTCGTCCCATATGTCCAATACAGGAGAGCGGTCCTCTAATATCCGTTGATCTCCAAGTACGTCTAAACGATCACCACTTATTACCTTGTCTTGGGTGTACGGGCCAATCAAGACATCAGTAATCATCCAAACGATGTGAAGAACTTCGGTCTTCAACCACCGTCTTCATCTTCGACTCTTGATCGTCGTATAAGTTATTCAGAATGGGTTAAACCCGGTCTTTTCGAACAACTCGCGTATTTTATAATCAAGTGCTATAAAAACACATCATACGCCTCTTTCCAATTCAGAATATTCTTTTAATAAAATATTCACATTATTAGGGAAAGGTTCCCATTAACTTTATCAAAGATAAATTCTTTTAAAATTATTCTTTGATCTTCCTTTGGATCTCATTTTAAAATATTTTAATTTTATCTTTTACCAATTCTAAACCATATCAAGGTTTATCAACAAGTCAGGATTAGTGAACCTAACCGAAATAATCATTTATTTATATTTTCACATCCCAACCTATTAATCCCATTCTCTTTTTAATCTAATTAAAGATTCATATAAAACTATAGCTCAGTTTTAATCTCAAAAATCATTACTTAATGATTATCCAAATTTTTAGGAAATAAATCTTGTTTTTACTTGGGTTAAAGAACCAATGTCCTTAAAAACACAGTTCACGATAAACCCAAATCATTTTCCATAAAAATGGAATCTACACGGAAAACAGATCAATATATAATCGATATAAATTTCCGTATCAGACTAGTAATATAAATGGAATAGCGGCAAAGCCTTTTAATTTCCATATATAGTAACAGTCTTCTTTTACAAAAGCTCATCTCGATTATTATTCAATCGAATTCCCTTCAATTCCAATTTATTCTATTAAATTGGAAAACTTTACTTTGGAAATTTTCCATTTAAATCTTAATAAAAGATTAATAAATACCAAATTATATTTTCATTGTTAACTAGGTTAAAGAATGAATGTTATTAAAAAAACAGTTCACAATAAACCCAATTCACATTTCATTTTATTCTAATTACTAAATATAATTAGAAACTCTAATAATCTTAATTAAAAGATTTATAAATTCCAAAATTATATTTTCACTGTTAATCGGGATAAAGAACGAATGTCTTTAAAAACACAATTCACAAAAACCCAATTCACATTTCAATTTATTCCAATTACTAAATATAATTGAAAACTCTAATATTCTTAATTAAAAGATTTATTCTTTTCACACGGGGTTTAAGAATAGTGTTATTTAAGACACTATTCACGACAAACCCAAAACCCAGTTAAACATTAAATAAAAGGGTCTGAATAGAAATTATATCGACTAATGTCCAATATCAAATTCTGACATCAACAAATATCATGTTGGGAATAATGATATTTATATCTTCTAAATTCCCATAACAATACCTAAATAATCACAGAATCCAATATCAAAATATTCCAAAGATTATTCCTTCTCAAATCCATTCCAATTCATACGTTGGATTTGGTTATATTAAAACCATTGCAGATCCAATTTATTATTTCTAAAATAATTGGATTATTATTCTAGTTAATAACTAGTTCATTTCAATAAAAATATATTTTTATCCTTTCAAACATAATTTTTTTTTCATCCAAAATCTTTCCGAACCATTTAATATGATTTTACACAATTTATTAATATTTTTAATAATTTTATCAAGGCCTGTACAATTGGTTTCCAATAACGGCCATCGAACCGCCTCTATGGCGACCTTTTTCAAATTTCATTTGGACATAATTACAAATCCAACCGTTATATTTCAAACTTCTTATATTCATTGGAAAGCTCTTTTCGATCGAACCCAGCGATTCTGGTTTTAGGAGAATCTGACGGTCAGATCTCCCGTTACGCCAATTTGAAGTTAATGGTCGAAATTCGCGAATGGTCACTGCGCGGCGCGTTCTATTCAGGCCATTAAATATATATTTCGTCGATTCCCATTACGTTTTATAAATCGTTGATATATTGGTTTTAAAATGATTCCAACTTCATTTTCAATTTTAAATTAAAATTGAATATTCTATATCTTTGTCATATTAAAATGATAATATTTTCAAAATATTAAATTTTGAAATCACTTCTTTTCGATATTCATTATAAAACGAATAACTCGATCGATAAAAAGGTTGTTCAACTACATAACTATTTTTATTGTTCAAAATTTTTATTCAACACATGAATATTTATATAGTTTACACATTCAATAAAAATGATATTTTTATTGTTTAAATATTTTATTCAACATATGAATATTTTATATGGTTTATACATTCAATAAATATGATATTTTTATCGTTCAAATATTTTATTCTCATTAACATGATAAAGATGACATTTTTAATGTACAAAAATAAATTCAACAAATGATTATTTTTAATTTCATTAACATGTTAAAGATGACATTTTTAATGTACAAAAATATAATTCAACAAATGATTATTTAATTTTCATTAAGATGTTAAAGATGACATTTTTAATGTATAAAAATATAATTCAACAAATGATTATTTTAGTTTCATTAACACGTTAAAGATGACATTTTTAAAGTACAAAAATATAATTCTACAAACGATTATTTTATTTTCATTAACATGTTAAAGGTGACATTTTTAAGGTACAAAAATATAATTCAACAAATGATTATTTTATTTCCATTAACATGTTAAAAATGACAATTTTAAGGCACAAAAATATAATTCAACAAATGATTATTTTATTTCCATTAACATGTTAAAGATGACATTTTTAATATACAAAAATATAATTCAACAAATGATTATTTTATTTTCATTAACATGTTAAAGGTGACATTTTTAATGTACAAAAATATAATTCAATAAATGATTATTTTATTTTCATTAACATGTTAAAGGAGATATTTTTAATGTACAAAAATATAATTCAACAAATGATTATTTTATTTTATTTAACATGATAAAGGTGACATTTTTAATGTACAAAAATATAATTCAACAAATGATTATTTTATTTCCATTAACATGTTTAAGGTGACATTTTTAATGTACAAAAATATAATTCAACAAATTATTATTTTACTTTCATTAACATGTTAAATATGACATTTTTAATGTACATAAATATAATTCAACAAATGATTATTTTAGTTTCATTAACGTGTTAAAAATGACATTTTTAATGTATAAAAATATAATTCAACATATGACTATTTTATTTCCATTAACATGTTAAAGATGACATTTTTAATATACAAAAATATAATTCAACAAATGATTATTTTATTTTCATTAACATGTTAAAGGTGACACTTTTAATGTACAAAAATATAATTCAACAAATGATTATTTTATTTTCATTAACATGTTAAAGGAGACATTTTTAATGTACAAAAATATAATTCAACAAATGATTATTTTATTTTAATTAACATGATAAAGGTGACATTTTTAATGTACAAAAATATAATTCAACAAATGATTATTTTATTTTCATTAACATTGTAACAACCCGGAAAATACGAGCCAATTTAAAAGATTTAAATTGGATATTTTAAAGGAATTTAGACAATTGAAATAGAATATTTCAATAAAATAGTGAATTAGAAATGATATGGCAATTTGAAAATTTGAATTCAAACTTTGACTGACTGCACCGGGTGGAAAATATGACGGATTTTGGTGAAACCAAAAATATTTAAATCTGTTGATGAATATCTTTCTAACGAATCTGAAAAATCGAAGTTTCACGGCGGGAATCAAATGTTATGGCCAAATGAATTTTCAGAAAGGTCGCTATAGAGAATATATAGCCCTTGAAGATAGACATTTTGCAAACGACCTCGGAATTCGACGAAACCACTTTTGTTGGGTCTGGGAGGTCAAACTATTGCTATGTTTCAAATTTCATAATTTTTGAAGCTAGTATGTGAGCGTGGCAAAAGAAAACGTGTTTGGTTAATTCCTGTTAAATTGGATCGGCCAGAAAATGGCCATTTTTCAAACGGCCTCAGAATAGGACAAAACTAGTTTTGTTGGGACCGTAGCGTCAAACATAGCTAGATTTATTTTTTTGGAATTTTTCGAATTAGTTTGTTGGCTTGGCAAATTGAAATGTACGTTCAAAACAGAATTTGAATGCTTTATACTTTGATTTGAAAAATAACTGACTATAATAGTCGAATTGGCCTATGAAACATATCCCATGGTGTTTGGGATAGGGGTATTTAGCTAGGGGCGACAATCGTTGGGTTTGAATTGGTGTCCGTGCAGAGAAACACTATTTTAAAATTTAATAAAATCACGGGCCAATCAAAATTCTCCTTTCATAATTTTTAAAATAAAAAAAATAAAATAAAAACTCTCGTTCCCTCTCTCGACCGACGACGCACGTCGTTCCCCACTTCCCGACCAAATCGCCGCCGCCTCAGCCACCTGACGCCTCCGCCACCACCCGATCTCGACAGCGCTGCCTCCCCTCTTCAGATCCGACCAACTCTCAACCCCCTCGTCGCCCCATCGACGAGAACGAGCTCGCCAAAGTCGGCGATTTTCCAGTGCCGCCGAGCATGCTTCTGACCACCGATCCGATGAAACCCCCCTGCACCTGAAGCCCTTGACATCATACAACCTGATTGGGACGAAGTGCTACGGATTTCACGAATTTTCAAAACCTAGTTTTGAACATCTTTGAAAGGTATCAGCCTTAGTTTAATTTAATTGAAAATAACACTCTTAAGTGTTGCAAACTTTGATAAATCATATCTTTGCCGTGTGTTGACGAAATTCGATGAAACAGGAAACATCGTGACCGCAAGGAGGCTCTCTACATCCCAGAAGAGACCGCAGATTTTTCTGAACTATCTATGATTTTTAGCATCACAAAAACCAAGGTGAGATTTCTAACTGAAATATGAATGGAAATGTCATGTATAAATTATATAAGCGAAATGTAAATTATACACGTGTAGTATACCTCATGTATATGCATTGTGTAAGCTATATGAGCGAAGTGAATTATACATGCATTGTTTAAATGATATGTGTGTTGGAATGGAAATAAAATATATTTATACACAAATATATATATATATATATACACTCCCCTCGTCCACAAACCATGGATGATATTTATTGGTTGTGAATTGGTGTGAAAATTTTGGTGAATAATGCGAATGGTTGATAGAATTGTTTGTGGTTGATATTGTTTGGTTATGGTTGAAAAATACCCATTGGTGATTGAAACAAATTTGAAATAATTGTGGAAAAGAAAATCATACTCGCCTGCGTGCGAATTAGATGTATGAAATCCCCATTGTCAAAAACCGCGACGTTTTAAGGTAGAGCGCGGGGCCGTACTCGGGACGGTGCCGGTTTTAACTACCCTGTCGTTATGCTGTCGAAATTTTGAATAATATTCATGTGTTAGAATTATTTTCATATGTTGAAATTATTTTCATGTGTTGAAACCATAGTCATGTGTTGAAACTTTATCCATGTGTGGAAAATGCTCATGTGTTGAAAATTAAATTCATGTGTTGAATGAATAAAGTGTTTAAATAATAAAAATCACATTTTTATAATATATATGAAGTATGTGAAATATTCGCGTTATAAATAAATTGTTTCAACAATAAAAATTACATCTTTCTTATATGAACAAACTATATAAAATATCCATGTATGGAAAATGCTCATGTGTTGAGAAGTATGAGTGTTGAAATAAATATTTGTTTGTTATGAATATTATTTTTAACATGTATAGGAACTAAATAATATGGTCATGTGTTGAAATATATTTTAGTTCGCCAAAAATATCATTTTTGAAATATGAAGTGTAAAAAAAATAACCACTTGTTCAAATAAATATGCATGAGTTGAAATATTCATTAATTAGCTAATGATATGATTTTTGCTTATGTATGCAACATTAAAATGAATGGTGACTTTAAACCAAATTGAATCAAATAAGAAGTTGAATGGAAAATGATAAGCAATAAGAATTGTACATATGTACATGCATATTTATTGAACAGGTTATAGCAAAGAGGCTAGAGAAGAGGAATAAAATTGTGTGCCCGACAAATAGGTACATGTTTACTGTTTTGCTTGGGTGATGATTTTATGAGCCTACTGGCTAGCCGCTTGGCTTTTTCTTTTTCTTTTTGAGATGAGACACCCCTGTGGCTATTTGGGAATTTTCCTAGCCCTTCCCGTACAAAGGAAGTTATGGCGAAATTTTCCAAAATTTAAAGATGTTAGTGAAATATTTGAAGTGGAAACGATATTGAAATTGTCAAATGAACTATATATATATATATATATATATATATGTATAATTAAAACGAACCGTGGCCGTGCAGTTCGTGTTTTGAAACTGTGATTTCAAACGATTAGTGCGGAAGATCCGACCATCGGATTTTCCCGAAAACACAACCATTGGGTTCTCCTTGGAAATATCTTTCCAACGGCACCAACTTTGTAAAGATCCAACGGTTGGATTCTCTGGAATGTATAATTCAAATCTGAAGAAAAACAGCGCCAGAATCAATTATATTTATATATAAATATAAATATAATTAAATTAAATCGAATAACGACGCTGCAGTTCATATTTTGAAATCGTAACTTCAAATGACTAGTGCGGGAGATCCGACCATTGGATTTTCCCAAAACTGAAACCTTTGGATTCGTTTTGAAAGGATCTTTCTAATGAAATAAAATTTGTGAAGATCCAACGGTTAGATTTTCAGATATGTGTAAAACAAATTTA
This sequence comes from Allium sativum, assembly GCA_030737875.1. Classification (NCBI taxonomy): domain Eukaryota; kingdom Viridiplantae; phylum Streptophyta; class Magnoliopsida; order Asparagales; family Amaryllidaceae; genus Allium; species Allium sativum. Next base: position 601,710,770 of record CM060926.1, on the reverse strand, counting down.
GTGAAAAACAGCACCAGTGCCTCGGCACGACCTGAAACGTCGTTTAATTAAATATGGCTGTTTTTAAATAAATAAAAATGGCGATATATCATAATAAAATATTATAAACAATATAGAATGGAAATAAACCAATTTTGCTAGGTTTGCTTGATATGTGATGGTTGAATGTATTTAACATGAAAATTATACTAAGGAACTGAAATGTGAATGTTGAGTAATTTAACCATGTGAAGAATTGGTTTGAAATCTAAATATATGTGGATTATTTGAAAAGGCCGAGTTAATTCTCATTTCAAATAATTGATCGACGGTGAGAAGTCGAAGAGATGAAGACGGTTTAAGATCGACAATCTTCACATTGGATGGATGGGCGCTACTAATGCTGGTGATTGGAGTAGCTACCTTGAAGGAGCCGAAGTAGTAGCCGTCCGGACGTATTGTTGATTGTGCGGATATGCAAGGAATATGGTGCCGCCGGCTTTGTTCATACCCAGAACGAACTTGTAAATGGACTGTGTGTCTGACATTGGATTTTGTTCTATGCTGATTGATCTCTATTAAATATATATCTGTTTGGCGGCGGAGAATTTATTCTCTTGCTTAACGCCCTTCTCTGAGACGTACGAGCTTAGAAGTTGTATATCGATAGAAATCAGTCGCATGGAGTGGATTGCCTGTGTGGCACGCCTAAGTGGAAAATGATCAAGGCTTATGTTGCAAAGCAAAGTCTTGTGGTTGATGATCTAAGCATGACCTGTGTGGCATAGCTTTGTGTATAGCGTGGATTCGCGAGCCTCACACCTCGGTATGAGTCAAAAACGGGAAAAGGAGCTCTGGGAGAACACGACGTTTCTTTCTAGCTACGGTGGTGTCAGTGACCTACCAGCCCTGACATTTATATATACTTTTCACCTGTGTGGTTGTTGGAATGCGAGGCGCCTCGATTATAGGTCTGTAAGGACTGGGAAACGTGTGTTCAGGAATAACTAATCCTCAAAAGTAAGTGTAATGACCCGCATTGGCAGGGGTATTATGATTAATTTATTTAATTATATCAATGGTGATTAAAAGGATTTAATGGTCGTGGAATTAAATAACGATGAATATATAATTAAAATAATAAATTTAATAATATATTAAATTCTGAAATAATCAGAATTGGCTGAAATGGCGATATGGTGTGAACTGGATCATCTGTGATATTTAATTCAGCTTGGAATTTAATTTGAATAACGAATATATTATATAAACGACAGTTTGAACGTAGAGTTATAATATAATTAAAAACGAGCTTGAAATGGCGCTGCAGTTCGTAAATTGGCGATTTGAACTTCAACTGAATGTACAGGATTCGTTTTATGCCGGATATCTGTGAAACAAGAAACATGTGGAGCTGGTGGAGTATATCTTTCTAGTGGAAGAGAAAAATCGGGATTTAGTGGTGTAGATTTTGATTTATGTCCAAATCAGATTTTAGAAAAGTCGCTGTGGAATTCCTTTATAATTTATAAAGGAATTATTTATATTTTAAAAAGGAACTTCAATATAAATCGAATATCGGGTTGACCCAGATTAGAAATATCGAATTAGAAATTCATATAGAGATTTTTCTAAAGCTGTATGGTATTCCACTGTGAATATATACGATAATATAAATTTATTTATATTTAATTTAATTATATTTAAATATATTTATATATATTTAAACGGGTCATCCGGAGCTTTAAAAATAGCCACTTTTGCAAACGAAGTCGGAATTCGACGAAACTAGTTTTGTTGAATCTGCAATGTCAAATAGTTGTTAGATTTCCAGTTTTGTGATTTTTAGAGTCACTGTGTGGCCGTACAGATTTTTAGACTGAAAAACAGTCAATATTTTGACAGTTAAAAATACACTGTGTGAGCATACGTAGTCGGAATTCGACGAAACTAGTTTCGTTGGGACCGTAATTTGAAAACCCATAACTTCCCCGGTAGGGAAAGCGCGGATAGTTCGAGAACAACACACAAAAGAATGCAGACAGAAGAACATTTCATTGTATATTACAACAATACCATCAGAATACAAGAATATACAGAGTATAAATGAATATTACACAGAAACATCAGAGATTTAAATTACATTTAAATACATCGCAGCGGAAATAATACAAAACACAACTAGAAGGAGATATACAGATAGAAAGCTTTCCGGTTATCGTTCCAGCTGTAAGTCAGGATCCTGTGAATATAAATCTGCAAAACCAAACTACTAGCTACCCATGTCAAAATAAGGGCACCCAGAGTTTAGGTTAAAACAATAAACTCCAGGTCAGTCATGGGACTGGTGTGAGAACTAAAACAGTTATTAATCTTTATTTTTAAATTGAGGTAAATCAATGGACCACGCCATATAACACGGAACGGGTTTCCTTCCAAGAATACCAGTGCATATAACAACAGTGCAATGCTAAATAAAGAAAAATGAAGCTATTATAAGACCCAGGTCCTATCACACAATGCAACGCAAGCCGGGGGATAGGGTTTTCCCTTATAATAACCAAAGAATGCTTGATACGTGAAATTTCATGTTTTAATTCTTAATCAGACTCCAACCGTGAATTAGTAAGAGAACGATTTCCTAAGTATTAACCCCGAAGGCCGAAACCAACATCGGACTTTTACCCAGGAAACCACCCATCTTAGCTCATTTTCAGTTGGTTTCTGATTTTATATACAATAATATATATCAATCGTAGGCGGCATGAATGCCCCATACCACTATGTCGCCATATATAGGTATACAATCAAAACCGCAAGATGTCTTATTGGAAGTTGGGTTATCATTTATGGTATGAACCGAGGCTAGGGATGTCCTCTACCGATTCGAGATGCTCTAGTCCGCCCCTCAAGAACAGCCGCAACTGCCCCTTGGATCGTCAGGGCTGGTCCACACGGAGTGGATTATTATGCCTGAACAATACGTCTCCCCGCCCTATGAGGTGTAAATGAACCAACAAATGACTCCATCGACTTCACATAGTCACCGATATATATATCTGAGGCACCCCACATCAGCAACAACCACATAAGTCAAACTCGTCAGGGCGTGTAAAATCACTGACGCCACTTCTAACTAGAAAGAAATGCATGCCCTCCCTGAGGTGCTTCTCCCGTTTCTGGTTCATACCGGGTGTGAAACTCGCGAGGTAAACGTTACACAAAGCTATGCCACAAAGGCCTTGCTTTGATCATCAACAACAAGACTTTGCTTTTCAACAGAAGCCTTTCTCAATTGCCACTTAGGCATGCCACACAGGCAATTCACTCCATGCGATGGATATCTATCAATATATAACCCCTGAGCTCGTACGTCTCAGAGAAGGGCGTTAAGCAAGAGAATAAATTCTCCGCCGCCAAACAGATATATATTTAATAGAAATCAATTACACAGACTAAAATCCAATGTCAGACACACAGTCCATTTACAAGTTCGTTCTGGGTCTGAACGAAACCAGAGGCACCTAGTACCCCGCATATCCATCGATCTCCAAGTACGTCTGGACGATCACTAACTGTTTCCCTCCTCTTGGGTGTACAACCCAATCAAGATCATCAGTAATTCTCCAAACGACGTGAAGACCTCCGGTCCTCAACCACCGTCTTCACCTTCGACTTATCGTCGTATCAGTTATTCAGAATGGGATAAACCCGGTCTTTCCGAATAACTCGCGTATATAATAAACAAGTGTTACACAAACACAACGTACGCCTCATTCCAATTCATCAGTCACTAACCGTAAATTAACAAGAGAATAATTCCCCAAAATATTAACCCCGAAGGCCGAAACCAACATCAGATCAATATCCAGGAAATCATTCTTCTTAGCCAACCTACAGTTAGTTTCTAAATTTCACATTCTTAGGGAAAGGTTCCCATTAATTTTATCAAAGATAAATTCTTTTAAATTTATTCTTTAATCTTCTTTTGAATATCAATTCAAACTAGTCGGGATTAACGAACCTTACCGAAGTAATCATTTATTTTATTTCCCAATCCCAACCTCTTCATCCCATGAAGTAAAACTAGTCATACTTCATATCTAACACCACGGTGTTATCGGTAAATTCAATTACCATTTCACGCTTAAATCTAATTAAAGATTTAACTATCGCCTGGAGAAAAACTGGTGATACTCCATTCTTGATCTTTTCAATCTAATTAAAGATTCACTAAAACTCCATTTAGTTTTAATCTTTAACTGGGTTAAAGAATCAGTGTCATTTAAAACACAGTCCACGATAAACCCAAAATCACATTCCATTTCAATCAGTCCCTAACTGTAAATTAGCAAGTGAGCAATTCCCTAAGTATTAACCCCGAAGGCCGAAACCAACATTAGAACAATACCCCATAAACCATTCAACTTAACTAACCTCCAGTTAGTTTCTGATTTTCTTAATTCCTTTTTGGGTCTAAGAACAGTATTATTGAAGATACTGTTTGTAACACCCCGTGTATTCTATAACCGTGAAATTCACAAATTAAAGTATAATAAATTTCAAATCAAAGAATTAAGGGAAACGGGATACGCCATTGCGTTCGTCTCGGAATTCTTCTTGAAATATGGAGCGAGTTTGCGTAAAACGGACTCCGTATGAAGAAGATATGGCCTACGGAAGTTTCAGAATTCTGTTTAAAATCCAAACAGACAAAAACAGCTCAGAAATCACATTTAAAATTCAAAAATCGGGCCGGATTGGCCAGGGCGGGAATTTTCCCGCCCAAGACACCCAGGTCGACTGGGTAGTCGACCTGGGGCACCCAGGTCGACTACATAGTCGACCTAGGGGTCGATTGGGTAGTCAACCTGGCCCCTGAGCCAAGTCAAACCTAGCACCCCTGACTGGCCTGGTCTGTGCTTGGTCGATTTTCTGAGCCTTGCCTTGTCACTAGGGCTAGGTGTCAGCTCCTGGTTGGTCTCTCCTTCAAACGAACGGCTATTATTAGACCAAGCTCCATCGACGGTCCTAATCAACTCACAAACTCTATAAAAAGGACCTAAGACCCACCCTAATTCATACAAACAAAAATGGAGATGAGACCGTCATGCTGCTGAGGAAAGACTAGGAATAGCCGTCAGAAATTGAGAGACAATTAGGAGACAATTCGAAAGCTTAAAGCAACGTCAAATAAATCAAAACAACGCCTACAACAAAGGATAACATCTCCAAAATCAGAATTTAGATTCCTGAATTGAAGATTCGTCTTACGTTGTAAGTAGAGTGCTATTCCGATGTGAATAAATAATTGTGTTTTGATTTGTGTAAAATGAGAAATGGAATTGCATTCGATTGTGGTGACAATAACCTATATTTGTATGTTGCTTTGATTCTAAACGATTTGGAAATGTTGTGGTATAACGATTAGATATTTGCAAGTATGTGATTTATGTTGGAAGTTAACAACTACATATGTTGTGGTAGTTTATTTGAGATTCATGCAAGTATATGATTCACCATTATGCCAATATGATGTACATACTTTTATGACCACTTTTAGTGTGTAATGGGATTCAACTAAGTATTATGGTTTACATGAATTTATGTTGGAATTGGCATCATGATTCAAGTGTAAAACTGTACCTTTGTATTAGAGACAAAAGTAAGCATCTTTATGAACATGACTAAACTATGTTTGGTGTTATGCCTAGTTGAAAACATGTTTTAGGCCTATGTGGTTATCAAAATCATATGGTGATATATGTGACACATAATTAAGTTAGATTTACATTCCAATTGCAAGTTTACATGAATAGATTAAAAACCATGATTCATGTTTAGGTATGTTTATGCCACGATTATATGAATAGAATGGTTCATGTTTTGGGATGTTTATGCCATGATTATATACTATTACAATGCAAGTTCACATGTGCCTAATTCATGTTAATTAGATCGTTATGTTGCAAGTTCATGCATTCACACTCCCCTTTTTATGTAACTTAGAATATATAAAAACCATGTTCTAAGCCTCCCCTTTTGCATGTGGCTAAGTTGGGTTTAAATGTTAAACCCAACATATGTTATATTTTAGTGAACGTATAAAACGGGGGTAATGACGATGGGGTTAAAATATAGAACATATGTGTTGGAAAGTTTGACGCATGCCAACAACCTTGAAAAACAATTAAGTGGTATAAATTAATTTTACCCAATAAAGATGAATTTGAATAATGGGCCGCAAATATTTACATATAAAAAGGAAAAAGACAAAATATGTAAATGTAGAAAATACGATGTGTTTAACCCGAGGTTGGATTGAGTTGTGATATAAACCTGCCCGGAACCGCCCGGCTGTCCAGTAGTCATAACAATACCTATCCAATGTGGGTGGTTAAACATGGAGCCCAACAAAGACCCGAGGTTAGACTGAGTTGTGTCATAAGACTGCCCGGACCCAACCGGGAATAGGCAGCCACAACAATACCTGTCTAATGTGAGAGTTCGACGCTTTAATAAGACAATTAAGGCTGAGTCAGGATTGATAGGATTAAGTAAATTGAATTAATACTTAATCAAAATGGAACATGCTAAACTGTACAGACTGATTTGGGGGTTAGGTTTACAAAACACTTAACCAACTTAGCATGTTGGATAGAAATAGAAAACCTAGTAGCGGGGGACCCTTTTCAGCAGTAACCCTACAAGGTGTATCAGGATACCCTGAACTAGGCAGGGTGGGGCACGATTACTGGGCTGACTGTAAGAGGTCAAATCGACGGCGGTGGTGCAGCAGTGCAGGTTCTAACGGGGTGCGGACGTGCACACACTCCGGCGCAGAAAAATAAGGCACTGGGCACCAGTAGCATACCTGTGCATTCTAGGATTGTGTCGGGCCGCCACCATGGGACTTGATACACCCCATGGTGGGACCAGCATAGGTAACTACAACATCGGGGGCCGTAAGACACATGTAACTATGCGAGTAGAAGCCGATCATTAGAAACGGATCACTTCACCCAAATTATGGGGTGCCTGTTGGGAACTAGTTTGTATGAATGCAGAGATTAACTTGGGGTACGATAGTATATTCGACTCTAGACAACTTAACTTAGTTTATGGTGCTTTCCCATTTCCAGTTTATACTTATCATACCCAGTTCTTTATTCATAGACTGAATAGCCCTAGACTTACTCAGGCTTTATGTCTGACTCTACTTTTCTTTCGTTCCCCCCCTCCCCCAGGTCCACAGGGAGGGAATACCGCAGCTTGACCAGTTTTCACATCCAGCTTGAAGAGAAAGAATGTATTGCTTGGATCTTTTTCGTTATGGACTATGGCTTTGGACAACAATTATGGGACTTATGCAGTTTACTTATGTTTTTATGCTTCTTTAAATAATGTAATCAAGACAGTTATGAAGATGTTATGTTTTTTGGAAGTATTGTAAGACAAATTATGGCATGGTTTGTGTAACACGTATTTTGTTGAAATAAAAGTTGTTGTTGTTTTCCACTGTTCAAAAATATGTGTTCTTATATCTGTCTTGTATATCTGTGACTTATACTTATAAACCTCCACCAAAATTAGGGCATTCCCTTTGAGAGTGACCCTAACGGAGGTGGGGTGTTTCACTTGGTATCAGAGCATAGGTTTACCAGATAGGATAAAAGTTTTGAAATTTTATTTTCAAAAGAAAATTTAAAGAAGTATTTTTAAAGATAAGATATTATTTTATTCTAAAAAGGCAAACTCCCCCAAAGCCGTAGGTGCTATCTTTTATCCTTCGTTTTGAATCCATCCTTTTTGTTTCAGCATGTCCGAAGAACTTAACTTGCCAGAGGGTATACCAATACCTGGTTGGTTTAGACGATTCTTAGAAGCAAGGGCCACTCAGCCAGGTCCTACCGTTCCTCCTCCTCCAACTGCAGGAAATCATCCAGCTGCATCAGCACCTCTTCCTCCACCTCCTCCACGGGGAAATACTTTTGCTAAGATATGTAAAGATTTTAAAGCTATGGGAGGAAAGGACTTTCATGGAATCGAGTCCTTCGTAGTAGCCAGGAATTGGCTGAAAGAAACCGAGGACTTATTCGTCATCTTTGAGGTAGAAGATAGGCAGAAGGTACAACTGGCAGTATGGCTACTTAAAGGCGAGGCTTCCTACTGGTAGGAAGCCACTAATGCAGAAAGACCAGTGGAAACATGGGAGGACTTTAGGGCGAGGTTTGAGGCTAAATTTCTCTCAGAAGCTGAAAGGAGTCTCCAGTTGGAAAAATTCTTATTCCTAATTAAGCAAGGGAATATGACAATCAAAGATTATGTTAATCAGTTCGATCAGCTAGCTAGGTTCGGACTGGACCTAGTCAACACCCCGCACAAGAAGGCTCTCCGCTTTGTCAAGGGGTTGAATGAGCCATTACACGGTTTGGCCATGACCCATATACCCATGGGAGCTACGTATGAAAGGTTGGTGCAGATGGCATTGCTGAACGAAGAGGATAAGGGCAAGAAGGAGACAAAGGCAGAAAGCTCTCAAGGGAAGAAAGAGGGTTTGCAGCCTAAGAAGACAGACTTTAAGAAAGGCGGGAAAGACAACAAAGAGAAGAGGAAGTGTAATTTCTGTGGCAAAGTGGGGGCACTTTGTGAAAGATTGCCGGAAAAAGAAGGCCAAGATGAATGGTGGGTGCTTTTCTTGCGGTGAGACAGGCCACCTGGCTAAGGATTGCCCAAAGAAGCGAGGGCAACGGCAGAGGGTTGGATCCACCTCAGAGGCACAAGTTCATGCGCTAGAAGCGCCACCTCAGCAGCAGCGAGGTATAAATACTTCTGTAGAAAGTGTAGTTTATCTTTATGATCACCCAGTTCGCACTTTATTCGATTCTGGCGCATCACACTCCTTTATCTCATCTGCTTTAGTAGAATCTCTGCACCTAGAAACTAGAATGGTAGAGGACCCCTTAATTGTTTCAAATCCAATTGGGGGACCAGCTCATTTATCTATGATATGTGTGGGATTGAGAATTTCTATTAGCGTAGAATTAAAATGTAGTGCCTTTGTTTTGGGCTTTTCGGGATATGGTTTGATTTTGGGCGTGGATTGGCTATCCAGTAATGGTGCCATCCTGGATTGTGAGAAAAGGGTTTTTAGGCTTCTGACCCAACTCGGTAACACTCTGGAAATTACTTGTAATCCCTCGTATGCGGTTATGCTTAGTTATCTTGAATCGCTAGATGCTTCTGTTGAAAATTTGCAATCGGTTAGAGTGGTCCGGGAATATCCGGATGTCTTCGAAGAAGTGAAGGGCTTACCTCCGAAGCGGGAAATAGACTTCCGCATATATCTTTTAGATAATGCAAAGCCCGTTGCGTTGCCCGTTAGACACATGGCTCCACGGGAAAGGAAAGAGCTCAGTAAACAGATTAAAGAGCTTCTAGAGAAGGGGTTCATTAGAAGGAGCATTTCAGAATGGGGCGCTCCAGTGGTGTTCGCTACGAAGGAGGATGGTTCACTCCGTCTATGTGTTGACTATAGGGAGCTCAACAAGCTAACGAAAAAGAATAGGCACCCTCTCCCCAGATTTGACGATCTGTTTGATCAGCTTGTAGGAGCGTCTGTTTTCTCCCAACTCGATTTAGCGACCGAATTTCATCAGCTAAGGGTGGCTGAAGATAGTATCGATAAGACAGCGTTCAGAAACCCAGACGGCTTCTTTGAATGGCTTTTCATGCCTTTTGGCTTGATAAACGCACCCGCTTACTTCGTGGATCTAATGAGTAGGGTGTTCATAGATTTCCTCAATAAGTTCGTAGTGGTTTTCGTAGACGATATCTTGATCTTCTCAAAGAGTGAAGAGGAGCATGCCCAGCACCTAAGGGCAATCATGGAAACTCTGCGAGTCCATCAGTTAAAAGCTAAATTCTCCAAATGCCACTTTTGGAGAGAGGAAGTAAGGTTTCTTGGGCACATAGTATCCAAAAATGGGTTAGTTGTGGACCCTGCAAAAGTAGTAGCGGTGCAGGATTGGAAGACACCAAGAAATGCAACTGAGGTCTAAAGTTTTCTAGGGCTAGCAGGTTTCTACCGAAAATTCATAAGGGATTTTGCGAAAATATTAGCTCCGCTCACAAAGCTGACCAAGAAGAATCTAGTGTTCAATTGGGACTTGGATTGCGAATTTGCTTTCCAACGACTAAAAAGGGCTCTTACAATAGCCCCGGTTTTGACGTTGCCAGATGGAAGCAAAATGTTCACAGTTTATACAGATGCATGTAGGACAGGGCTAGGTGCTGTCTTGATGCAAGAAGGGAGGGTAGTAGCTTATGCGGAAGACAATTGAAAGTTCGTGAAAAGAACAACCCGACCCACGATCTTGAGTTAGCTGCCATCGTCTTTGCACTCAAGTCTTGGCGACACTATCTCCTAGGTGAGAAGTTTGAACTTTAAACTGACCATAAATCGTTGAAATATCTTTTCTCGCAGAAAGATATTAACTTGAGGCAACAGAGATGGATGGAGTTTCTTGCCTCGTACGATTTCGAGATCTCCTACACTCCGGGCAAAGGCAACTTAGTGGCAGACGCGTTGAGCCGAAAGAAACTGAACCTAAGCCCGCTATTTGTTGAAAGACAAAGCCTAGAGTTTAAAGCCCGCTTTGACTTTAGGCCCTCCTCCGATTTTGTACCGGGCTTGCTAGCATCTCTCGAAGTACGCCCAACTTTAGTGGACGCAATAGGGACAGCACAACGCGAAGACCCTCAGCTTGTGGAGATGACTGATAGGATCATTAGGGGTAAGACTTCAAGTCACCTCAGCAGATACTCCATCGACGACAAGGGTTGGCTAAGGCGTGACGGAAGACAATGCGTCCCACAGACAAGGGATTTAGTAAAGAAGGTTCTCGAGGAAGCACATCACTCCAAGATGACGATACATCCAGGCGGGGATAAAATGTACAAGGACATAAAAAGAACTTTCTTTTGGAACAGCATGAAGAAGGACGTGGCAGATTTCGTTTCTAAGTGTATGGTGTGCCAACAGGTTAAGGCGGAACAGAAAAAGCCTGGCGGTCTGCTCCATCCTCTAGAGGTCCCGTAGTGGAAGTAGGATAGCATCTCAATGGACTTCATTGATGGGCTGCCTAGGTCTAGAAGAGGCAACACTAGCATTTGGGTAATAGTGGATAGGCTTACTAAAAGCGCCCACTTTTTACCTGTCAAGAGTAAAAGAACTGCCTCATCCCTAGCATCTCTATACCTCAAGGAAATTGTTTGACTCCATGGAATACCCTCCAGCATTGTTAGTGACCGAGACCCTATCTTTACAAGTGAATTTTGGCGGAGTCTGCAAGAAGCGGTAGGCACACAGTTATGCTTGAGCACAGCCTATCACCCCCAAACCGACGGCCAGACGGAAAGAGTGAACAGAGTTTTGGAGGACCTTTTAAGACGGTGCGTCCTTGACTTCGGAGGGACGTGGGAAGATCATCTTCCTTTAGTGGAATTTGCCTACAACAACAGCTACCAAGCCACCATCGGAATGGCGCCCTTCGAAGCTTTATATGGAAGACCATGCCGATCGCCCACTTGTTGGTGGGAGTCTACTGATAAACTCATACTTGGGCCAGATATGATCCGAGAGACTTCAGAAAAAGTATACTTAATATGGAGAAGAATGAACACAGCCCAAGACAGACAAAAATCCTACGCCGACAAGTGGAGGACCGACCTTGAATTTGAGGTTGGGGACATAGTTTTTCTTAAGGTATCTCCGCTAAGGAACGTTGTTCGTTTTGGAACCACAGGGAAGCTAGCACCAAGGTTCGTAGGGCCATTTCCTATCATCGAGAAAATTGGGAAAATGGCCTATAGATTAGAGCTACCCGAAAAGCTGGCCGGAATTCACAACGTCTTTCACGTTTCGCACCTCCGAAAATGTCTACATGAATATGCTGAAGTCGTAGAGCCAAATATCCTAGAAGAAGCTGAAGTGGAACGCGAAGCAACTGTGAGGAAAGTTCCAACCCGCATATTAGGAACGGAAGTGAAGAAGCTACACAACCGCGAAGTCAAGCTCGTCAAAGTTCAGTGGAGCGACGCCGAGGGAGACACAACTTGGGAAACTGAAGCTAGAATACGCGCAGCCTACCCTTTTCTCTTCGAGGGTACATCTTTGATCTTTTTCCTTAAGTTGCGCTTTTATCTATCTTTTTAGGTATATCTCCTCGACCTTATCTTTTTGGTAGAAACTCTTTGGATGAAAACATGTAATTGAAACATGTTATGGATGATGGTTGCAAGTGATTGCAAGTGATTGCTAGTGGTTGCTCGTGGTTGCATATACACACATAATTTAGGTTTTAGATCGGCTCAGTCACTTCATACTGCATATGCATATATGTATTTATATTCGTACATGGTTAAAGTTTAATGTGTTGTCATATGGATGCTGCATTTATATATGAATGATTGTGCACTCATGTAAAATCATGAATAGGAAAATTTGCATACATAATGGATTCATGACACTTACATAATTTGCATTAAGGAGGTCAACTGAATCAGTAGACCGACTGATTTTGCATTAGATAAGTACATGTACACACACTTCACATATGATCATGAAGCATTAGAAGTCTTTTAAGGACAATGGTTGCTCGTGTCTGATGGATGAGTAGATGGATGTTTGGATGTTAGGACGTACATTCTTCCTGAACTTGGAGATTTCGGGGACGAAATCCTTTTAAGTGGGGGAGAATGTAACACCCCGTGTATTCTATAACCGTGAAATTCACAAATTAAAGTATAATAAATTTCAAATCAAAGAATTAAGGGAAACGGGATACGCCATTGCGTTCGTCTCGGAATTCTGCTTGAAATAGAGTCCGGGTTTGCGTAAAACGGACTCCGTATGAAGAAGATATGGCCTCCGGAAGTTTCAGAATTCAGTTTAAAATTCAAACAGACAAAAACAGCTCAGAAATCAGATTTAAAATTCAAAAATCGGGCCTGATTGGCCAGGGCGGAAATTTTCCTGCCCAAGACACCCAGGTCGACTGGGTAGTCGACCTGGGCTACCCAGGTCGACTGGGTAGTCGACCTAGCCCCTGAGCCAGGTCGAACCCGGCCACCCTGGCTGGCCTGGTCTGTGCTTGGTCGATTTTCTGAGCCTTGCCTTGTCACTAGGGCTAAGTGTCAGCTCCTGGTTGGTCTCTCCTTCAAACAAACGGCTATTATTAAACCAAGCTCCATCGACGGTCCTAATCAACTCACAAACTCTATAAAAAGGACCTAAGACTCACCCTAATTCATACAAACAAATATGGAGATGAGACCGTCATGCTGCTGAGGAAAGACCAGGAATAGCCGTCAGAAATTGAGAGACAATTAGGAGACAATTCGAAAGCTTAAAGCAACGTCAAATAAATCAAAACAACGCCTACAACAAAGGATAGCATCTCCAAATTCAGAATTCAGATTCCTGAATTGAAGATTCGTCTTACGTTGTAAGTAGAGTGCTATTCCGATGTGAATAAATAATTGTGTTTTGATTTTTGTAAAATGAGAAATGGAATTGCATTCAATTGTGGTGACAATAACCTATATTTGTATGTTGCTTTGATTCTAAACGATTTGGAAATGTTGTGGTATAACGATTGGATATTTGCAAGTATGTGATTTATGTTGGAAGTTAACAACTACATATGTTGTGGTAGTTTATTTGAGATTCATGCAAGTATATGATTTACCATTATGCCAATATGATGTACATACTTTTATGACCACTTTTAGTGTGTAATGGGATTCAACTAAGTATTATGGTTTACATGAATTTATGTTGGAATTGGCATCGTGATTCAAGTGTAAAACTGTACCTTTGTATTAGAGACAAAAGTAAGCATCTTTATGAACATGACTAAACTATGTTTGGTGTTATGCCTAGTTGAAAACATGTTTTAGGCCTATGTGGTTATCAAAATCATATGGTGATATATGTGTCACATAATTAAGTTAGATATACATTCCAATTGCAGGTTTACAAGAATAGATTAAAAACCATGATTCACGTTTAGGTATGTTTATGCCATGATTATATGAATAGAATGGTTCATGTTTTGGGATGTTTATGCCATGATTATATACTATTACAATGCAAGTTCACATGTGCCTAATTCATGTTAATTAGATAGTTATGTTGCAAGTTCATGCGTTCACACTACCCTTTTTATGTTACTTAGAATATATAAACACCATGTTCTAAGCCTCCCCTTTTTCATGTGGCTAAGTTGGGTTTAAATTTTAAACCCAACATATGTTATATTTTAGTGAACGTATAAAACGGGGGTAATGACGATGGGGTTAAAGTATAGAACATATGTGTTGGCATGTTTGACGCATGCCAACAACCTTGAAAAACAATTAAGTGGTATAAATTAATTTTACCCAATAAAGATGAATTTGAATAATGGGCCGCAAATATTTACATATAAAAAGGAAAAAGACAAAATATGTAAATGTAGAAAATACGATGTGTTTAACCCGATGTTGGATTGAGTTGTGATATAAACCTGCCCGGAACCGCCCGGCTGTCCAGTAGTCACAACAATACCTATCCAATGTGAGTGGTTAAACACGGAGTCCAACAAAGACCCGAGGTTAGACTGAGTTGTGGCGTAAGACTGCCCGGACCCAACCGGCAACATGCAGCCACAACAATACCTGTCTAATGTGAGAGGTCGAGGCTTTAATAAGACAATTAAGGCTGAGTCAGGATTGATATGATTAAGTAAATTGAATTAATACTTAATTAAAATGGAACATGCTAAACTATACAGACTGATTTGGGGGTTAGGTTTACAAAACACTTAACCAACTTAGCATGTTGGCTAGAAATAGAAAACCTAGTAGCGGGGGACCCTTTTCAGCAGTAAACCTACAAGGTGTATCAGGATACCCTGAACTAGGTAGGGTAAGGCACGATTACTGGGCTGACTGTAAGAGGTCAAATCCACGGCGGTGGTGCAGCAGTGTAGGTTCTAACGGGGTGCGGACGTGCACACACTCCGGCGCAGAAAAATAAGGCACTTGGCACCAGTAGCATACCTGTGCATTCTAGGATTGTGTCGGGCTGCCACCGTGGGACTTGATACACCCCATGGTGGGACCAGCATAGGTAACTACAACATCGGGGGCCGTAAGACACATGTAACTATGCGAGTAGGAGCCGATCATTAGAAACGGATCACTTCACCCAAATTATAGGGTGCCTGTTGGGAACTAGTTTGTATGAATGCAGAGATTAATTTGGGGTACGATAGTATATTCGACTCTAGACAACTTAACTTAGTTTATGGTGCTTTCCCATTTCCAGTTTATACTTATCATACCCAGTTCTTTTTTCATAGACTGAATAGTCCAAGACTTACTCAGGCTTTATGCCTGACTCTACTTTTCTTTCGTCTTCTTTTCTTTCTTCCCCCCACCCAGGTCCACGGGGAGGGAATACCGCAGCTTGACCAGTTTTGAGACGACCCGAAATCCCGTTCTCACGGAAACAAGGGTTATCTTTGGAATATAACACAGAAACGGATAATAACAGAACAGAATTAAATAAATACACCAGGTAATGAACAATAGAATATACTGGATAAAAGTAATCATCAGAGTTACACAGTATACAGGATCTTACTTAGTACAAATACAGTTCAGCTATACATAAATGTCTACAGCAGAAATAAACAAAATATGTACAATAGGAGCTGAACAGCATAAAAGAAAATAAATGATAGAATCCATCTTCAGCTCCAGCTATCCAGAAAGAACCAGCTAAACCTGAATACAAGGCTGCCCGTGTGGAAAAAGGGGCACCCGAGTTTGAGAGTGAAACAAACTACGAGTCAGTCATGGGACTGGTATGAGAAATCCATTCAACACATATATAATTGGCTAATCACAGGACCACGCCACTTTCGTGGAACGGGTTTACTCCATTGGATTGCCAGTGCTTTAAAACAAATCTTTCTTTTAAACATCGCTATGCTTTTTATAAAAATGAAGCCGTTATAAGACTCAGTTCCCATCACACAATGCAACGCAAACCGGAGGATAGAGTTTTACCTTATAATGGCCAAAATATGATTGATACGAATAAAACAAAGGCATTTGATATTATTGCTAGTGTTAATATGTTTTGAAAACAATTTCAAATCATAACTATCAATCATAGACGGCATTAATGCCCCATACCACTATGTCGCCATATATAGGTATACAATCAAAACCGCACAGTCATGTATTTGGAAATTGGTTTTCCGTCTTGAACCAAGGCAAAAGATAGTCCTTACCGAATTCGAGACGCTCTAGCCCGTGTCTCAGGTACAGCCGCGACCATACCCTGGATCGTCAGGGCCGGTCCACACGAAGTAGATTATAATGCCTGAACAATGCGTTTCTCTACCCTTTGGGGTGTAAATGAGCCAACGAATGACTCCATCGGACCCGGATCGTCCGATCAAACCGAGGCGCCTCGCAACAGCAACAACCACATAGGTGAAAAGTATATAAATGTCAGGGCTGGTAGGTTACTGACACCACCCTAGCTAGAAAGAAAACGCACGTCCCCCCTGAGGTCATGCTCCCGTTTCTGGTTCATACCGGGGTGTGAGGCTCGCGAATTTACGTTATACACAAAGCTACGCCACACAGGCGGTGCTTTGATCATCACCACAAGACTTTGCTTTTCAACAGAAGCCCTGATCATTGCATCTTAGCATGCCACACAGAATAAATCTTATGTCAGACACACAGTCCATTTACAAGTCCGTTCTGGGTCTGAACGAAACCGGAGGCACTAAATACCTCGCAAACCCATCGATCACCACGTACGTCTGGACGATCACCACTCATTATCCGTATTTCGGGATGCCTCCCAATCAGGACCTCGGTTACCATCCAAACGAGGTGAAGATCTCCGGTCTTCGACCGTCGTCTTCATCTTCGAATTTCAGTCGTCGGTCAATTTTTTGAAATGAGAATTAACTCGGCCTTTTCAAATAATTCACGTATATTTAGAATTTCAAATCAATTTATTTCAACGGTTAAATTATTCGACAACACCAATATTGTTCTTTAATGTAATTTCACACCGAACACATTCAACCATCAAATACAACATAAATCAAGCAAATTCAATTTATTTCCACTCCATATTGTTTATGGTACTTTATAACTATTTATCGCTATTTTTATTTATTTTAAAATAGCCAATTTATTCAAAACGACGCTTCGGGCCATAAAGCGGCCATGGCGCTGTTTTTCTTTAGATTTGATTTACACATATCTGAAAATCTAACCATTGGATCTTCGCAAAATTTACATCATTAGAAAGGTCTTTTCAAAACGAATCCAACGGTTCCAGTTTCGGGAAAATCCGACGGTCGGATCTCCCGGTACAATCGTTTGAAGTTTCGATTTCAAAATACGAACTGCAGCGTCGTTATTCAATTAAATATATAATTATATTTTTATATATATATAAATATAATCGCTTCTGGCGCTGTTTTTCTTCAGATTTGAATTAAAAATTCCAGACAATCCAACCGTTGGATTTTTACAAGGTTGGTGCCGTTGGAAAGATTATTCCAAGGCGAACCCGACGGGTGAGGTTTCGGGAAAATCCAATGGTCGGATTTCCCGTACTAGTTGTTTGAAATCATGGTTTCAAAATACGAACTGCACGGCTTCGTTTCGTTTTAATTTTATTTATATTTATATATTTATATAAATATAGTTCATTCTATGATTTCCATATCGTTTTCACTTCAAATATTTTTCTAACACCTTAAAATTTTGGAAAATTTCGCCATAACCTCCCCTGCACCGGGAGCATCGGGAAATCGCAAATAGCTTTCCCGGTCCTTCTAATCTCAAAAAGAAAAAGAAAAAGCCAAGCGGCTAGCCAATAGGCTCATAAAATCATCACCCAAACAAAACAGTAAATGTGTACCTATTTGTCGGGCACAAAATTTTATTCCTCTTCTCTAGCCCCTTTGCTATAACCTGTTCAATGAATATGCATGTACATATATATACAGTTCTTATCATTTATCATTTTCTATTCAACTTCATATTTTATTTCTATTTGGTTTAAAAACACCATTCATTCTAATGTTACATAAATAGGTGCAAATCATTTCATTAGCTAATTAATGAATATTTCAACTCATATATGTTTATTTTGAACAAGTGGCTATTTTCAACACTTCACATTTCAACGATTTATGCATACAATAAAAATGTGATTTTTATTGTAAAACAATTAATTTCAAAACTCTATTTTTCTATATAGTTCATATAGGTGATAAAAATGGGATTTTTATCATAAAACAATTTCTTTTAAAAACGAGATTATTTTACACAGTTCATATAGTCGATAAAAGGTGATTTTTATTATCAAACAATTTATTTTAAAATATGAATACCATTCAACACATGAATTTCTAATCAACGAATGAATATCAATTCAACACATGAATGTTTTCTATAGTTTCTATATATAGATAAAAATGTGATTTTTATTATCAAACTATTTATTTCAAAATATGAATACCATTCAACACATGAATTTCTAATCAACGAATGAATATCAATTCAACACATGAATGTTTTCTATAGTTTCTATATATAGATAAAAATGTGATTTTTATTATCAAACTATTTATTTCAAAATATGAATACCATTCAACACATGAATTTCTAATCAACGAATGAATATCAATTCAACACATGAATGTTTTCTATACAATGAATAAATATAGTTTAAGCATATGAAAATAATTCAAACACACGAATATTATTCAAAATTTCGGCAGCATAACGGCAGGGTAGTTAAAACCGGGACCGTCCCTAGTACGGCTCCTCGCTCTACCTTAAAACCTCGCGGTTTTTGACAATGGGGATCATGCATCAAGTTCGCACGCAGGCGGCATGTATATATTTATTTCATTTCCACAAACTAATCCTATGTGGTTTCAACCAAATATTTCTCAACCACAAATGGGTATTTTTCAACCATAATCAACCAATATCAATCACAAACAATCCCAAACAATCATTCGCTTTCAATCAATTTTCACAACAATTTCAACCAATAAATATCGTCCATGGTTTGTGGACGAGGGGCGTATATATATATATATATATATTTATATATAGCAATTCACTTTTATTTCAACACATATATATATATATATAGAAAAAGAAATTGAAGAGTGAGAAATTCTCACCAATAGCTATCCAATACCATGACTCTTCCTTTATAGAAATCTTCGCCAATCTCGCCTTTCGTCGCTTTCGCCCATAGCCACTACATATGTAAAGATCGAATTTTTTTCTATGTTATTCAATATATAAAAATCGAATTTTTACTTCGTTATTCCATATATAAAAATCGAATTTTTATTATGCTTCGATGTTCAAATCTTTTCCTTTTTAAAGTTCAAATCTTTTTCTTTTTAAAGTTCAAATCTTTTTCTTTTTAAATTTCAAATCTTTTCCTTTTTAAAATTTAAATCTTTTTCTTTTTAAATTTTAAAAAAATCAGTTTTAACCTTAAAAAAAAAAACTGTTTTAACCTTTAAAAAAAAATCTGTTTTAACCTTTTAAAAAAATCTGTTTTAACCTTTTTAAAAAAACAGTTTTAAATGCTTTTAAAAATCAGAATTAAACCCTTTTAAAAATCGGTTTTAAAACCTAAAAAAAACAAACAGTATTTAAACTTAAAAAAAAACAGTATTCATTTTTAAGAAAATAAAATCAGAATTAAAATAAAAATAAAATAAAATAAAAACTTACTGTGATGCGAAGAAAAGGGGGGGGGGGTCGATGTCAGGGTCGGCGGTGGGTCTCGAACTGGGCGGAGCTGGCTTCGGTGGTCTCGAACGGGGAAGGCGGCGCTAGGGTTTCGAATGGGGAAGGCGGCTTCGTGGGCTCGAACGGAGAAAAGGCGGTGCTAGGGTTTCGAACGGGGAAGGCGGCTTCGTGGGTGGAGCTCCGGTGGTGGCGGCGTCGCTGCTGCTCCGTTCTTCTTCTTTTTTTTCTTTTTTCTGATTAATGAAATCGGGGGGGGGGGGGGGCAGGAAGAAGAAAAGGGAGGGAGATTATATTTTTTTTATTATTTAATTATTTATATTTTGCAAAAAGGTTGACTTTTACATACGACCTCGAAACGAGGCCGACCGCCTGACGCCCATAGCGTTTTACCCCCATTCCGAACACAATGGGATATGTATCGCAAGCTGATTTGATTGTTACAATCAGTTTCCGTTGAATTTACATTTAAATCCATTATTTTAGCCAATTTAAAATTTTTAAATTGGTTCAGATTTTCTGGGTTGTTACAAGTTTTCAAATCCAGCTTGAAGAGAAAGAATGTATTGCTTGGATCTTTTTCATTATGGACTGTGGCTTTGGACAATAATTATGGGACTTATGCAGTTTACTTATGTTTTTATGCTTCTTTAAATAATGTAATCAAGACAGTTATGAAGATGTTATGTTTTTTGGAAGTATTGTAAGACAAATTATGGCATGGTTTGTGTAACACGTATTTTGTTGAAATAAAAGTTGTTGTTGTTTTCCGCTGTTCAAAAATATGTGTTCTTATATCTGTCTTTTATATCTGTGACTTATACTTATAAACCTCCACCAAAATTAGGGCATTCCCTTTGAGAGTGACCCTAACAGAGGTGGGGTGTTTCACTGTTCGCGACAACCCAAAATCACATTCCATTAATTATCGGGTTAAAGAACAAATGTCATTTAAAACACTGTTCACGATAAACCCAAAATCAATTCCAATTAAATATTATTTAATTGGTACACTTCATTAAATCTAAATAAAAAGATTTAATCTTTTTCTCAACTGGGCTTAAGAACTGTGTTAATGAAGACACCATTCACGACAAACCCAAATCACATTTGATATTAAATACAAGGCTCTGAATAGAAAATATATCGGCTTATATTTAATATCAAATTCTACGACCTACAGATATCGTATTGGAAATAACGATATATATATATATATATATATATATATATCTTTCAAATTTCTAGAACAATATCTGTATAATCACTAAATCCAACATCGAACAATTCCGAAGATGATTTCGATTCAAATCCATTCCAATTCAATTATTGGAAATCCTGGTTATTTTCAAAACCATTTCAAATCCAATTTATTTATTTTAAAAATAAATAGAATTATAATTCTAGTTCAAAACTAGTTCATTTCGATAAAAATCTATTTTTATCTTTTCAAATATGGAGTTTTTCATCCCAATTCTTCCCAAATCATTTCCTATGATTTTACACAAATTATCACTATTTTTAATAATTTTATCAAGGCCCGCACAGTCGATTTCCATCAACGGCCATCGAACTGCACTTACAACGACCTTTTTCCAAATTTGATTTGGACATAATTCCAAATCCAACCGTTAGATTTCAAATTCCTAATATTCGTTAGAAAGCTCTTTTCGATACGAACCCAACGGTTCCGGTTTTAGGAGAACCCGACGGTAAAATCTCCCGCAATATCCATTCGAAGTCAATGGTCGAAATTCACGAACTGCCGCAGCGCGGCGCGTTCTATTCAGGCCATTATATTATCTATATAATATATACGATATATACTTCATCGATTTCCTTTTAAAACGTATTTTATAAATCGTTTTAAATTCGTTTTCAAAACGATTTCAACTTCATTTCTAATTCAAATCAAAATTGAAATTTTCCTTATAAATTCGTTTTAAATTCATTTCAAATTGATTTCTATTCAAATTGATTTCTAATTCAATTTCAGTTCGTTTTCAATTCAATTCAATTTCAATACGAATTCATTTCTATTCAATTTCAATTTGAATTCAATTTTATTCAATTTCAATACTTTTCAAAATATCAGATTTTGAAATCACTTTCGATATTCATTATAAAATGAATAAAATCAATATAAATATCGTTCACGTCAAAATGGCGTCAATCTAATCAAAACGGCTTCATATACTTCTATTTTCAAATATTCTATTTCAAATATTTCTATTCAAAATAGTTCATTTCAAATATTTCTATTTCAAAACTGGAATGAGCCCCAATCAATTACCATAAAATGTTAATTATATGGATTTTCTACCACACGTATATAACAACAACGATAAATCATCAACCATCATCCAAAGTGCATTCTACACTGTATAAGCATCAAATATAAATATTTAATGCTTACAACAGTCTGTCAATCAATCGATCGACATACAACTAACTATTGGGATTAGTGTATGTCATATATCACCCCAATACCCGTGTGGGGTTTTCAAACAATCAAACAATGATTTAGTTTGTGCAGTTGGGCGATGTGTAAAATTTATCATCCCAATTAATATCAGTCAAATGTGTGTATATAAACAAATCTCCGATTTGTTTATAAATATTTATTTTAAATACACGTTAAAAATTCTATTTTTAACTATAAAATATTTTCCACTATAAAATATTTTATTTCATTCCACATCACACAATCAACTACACATCAAAATCAAACAAACAAGCATACAAGCCGTCCATGGTCTGTGGATGACGGGTGTCGGGTGCTACTAAACGCCGTCTGCATCCTAGTATATATTATTAACCAGAAAACAAAATTAAATGGTGAGAAGTTCTCACAGAGGGTTCCACTCCGCCGTGATTTGCTTTTGAACTGCTGAACCGTCTGGATTCCTTTGAAATTCTAACGCAGTCTTTGTCCCGCTGTTTACAATAAAAATTATATTTTTATTGCTTCATTCAATAAATAAAAATCATATTTTTATTTTCTTCTTCATATATATTTTCGACGCTTCATTCTGTATAAAAATTATATTTTTATATTTCTACTTCATATATAAAGATCGAATTTTTATTTCATCGCTATAAAAATCACATTTTTATTTCAACATATATATGATAAAAATCAGATTTTTATTTCGCTACATATATAAAGATAATATTTTTATATTCTCTATCTTATAAAAAAACATATTTTTATAATCTCTACTATATAAAAATCATATTTTTATTCTTTCTATAATATAAAAATCGTATTTCTATACTTCCTAAAATATAAAAATCATATTTTTACTATCATACCTGTAAAAAGATCATATTTTTAATATGCCACTAGTATAAAAATTATATTTTTAACTTTTCTATATTATAAAAAATATATTTTTAACTTCTCTATATTATAAAAATTATATTTTTATATGTCGTTCATACAAAGAAAAATCACACCGTTACATGTAAAAAAAAACCTCATCTTTATAGATTAGCTTTCTCCATAAAAATCAAATTATTTTTCTTACAGTGCTTTTATATAAATTAAAAATCGAATTTTCTTTAACAAAGGTACTATAAAATTAAACTCATAGACCGATGTGGAGGAGGTTGGTCGTGTTGTGCGGCGTCGTTGGGTTGCTGCGACGGGGTTTTGCTAATTGGAGCTCGAACTGGTGGTAGCGGTTTAAAGAAGAAAGAGGGAAGAGGGTGCACGACAGGAGGAGGTCGAGGAGAAAGAGGAGAGGCGTCAGAAGGGTGCGTCGGTCATGGGCTCGGGGTGGCCTCGAGGGTCAGGAAGGGCGGCGGGTGTCAGGGGTCTGGTAGGGGTTTTAAATCAGAGGAGAGAGGGAAATGAGGGTCAGTGGGCTCGTCGATCGATGGGGGGCGATGAACTAAGGTGGAGGGAGGTGCGATGGCCAGGGGAACACAAGGCGATGGCGGCGGTCAGTGGCGAGGAGCGTGTTTTTTTTCTGAATGATTTTTGGCCAATGAGGTAAAAGGAGAAGGGGATGGGGTTTTACAAATAAATATATTATTTTAATTTTAACTTTTAAATCCAAAAAGTAACTTTTATTTTCAAACTCGAAATCAAACCCACCGCTTTTCATCCCTAGCTAATTACCCCCATTCCGAACACAATGGGATATGTATCGTAAGCTGATTCGATCGTTTCAATCAGTTTCCGTCAAAATCAAAATATAACTCTATATAATGAATTTGAACGTGCATTTCAATTTACTGGGGTCACACACGAACTCGAAAAATTTCCGAAAAATATTTTCTAGCTTCGTATTGAGGATACGGTTCTAACAAAACTAATTTCATCGAATTCTGAGACCGTTAGAAAAATGGCCATTTTCCAGTCGATTAAAATCAACTAAAACTGGTCAAACACGTTTTCCTTTGCGACGCTCACATATTGATTCGAAAAATTATGAAATTTGAAACCTAGCAATAACTTAACATCGCGGATCCAACAAAAGTGGTTCCGTCGGAAACCGAGGTCGTTTGCAAAATTTCCATTTTCAGGGGCCAGAATTCCATAGCGACTATTCTGAATTTTCAACTGGGCATATCATTTGATTCCCGCTATGAAATTTTGATTTTTCGGATTCGTTGCAAAGATATTCTCAATTATATTCTAATATTTTTGGTTTCGCTAAAATCCGGCTTATTTTGCACACGGTATGTTCAATTGAAATTTGAAATTGAATTATCGAACTACCGCGCCATTTTCTATTCCTTTTATATATATAAATAAATATTTATATTCTAACGACGATTCGAATAAATATATACATTCGAGTTCCATTCAAAATAAATTTCTCGTCGTTATTATTTAAAATAATTCATTTTAAATAATCAAAATTCGCTAAAATTGCCAAAATAAAAAATTTAAATTGGCTCGGATTTCCGGGTTATTACAATCTCCCCTACTTAAAACTTTTCGTCCCCGAAAAGGAACGAAGCCGGAAGTTGTTTAACAAACCAACTCAACTTACAGTATTTTCACTACGGATTAAGTTCTTCAACTTTTCAGTTTCTAAGAACTTTTCAAATTTTTTCAAAAATTTGGCTAACACTGTAGTGACCCGGATTTTGAGCGACTTTGGTTATCGACGTAAGCTCGACGTCGATAACCAAAACATCGAAAAATCCCGGTAATTAATGAAAGAAATTAGAAGGTGAGAATAGATAAGATAGAACTTATAGAATAGAAGAAGAAGAAGAACATCATCATCAGAGTAAACACGTATCTCACAGCGGAACGAATAAAATATAACATAACATATCTTTGAAATAACATCAGTATATGTATATAATAACACTTATCAGAGTACAACACTTACAACAACAGCGGAAATAACAATAGCTATAGAATCCTGAAGCCTCCTGCTCCAAGCTCTCCAAGTATATCTGTAAAATCCCGACTACTTGACTGCCCGTACAAATTTAGGCACCCAAGAGTTTAGGGAAAACAACAAAATAAACTCCGGGTCAGTCATGGGACTGGTGTGAATAAACTCAAATCATTTAAACCGGTATATGATAACTCATAAGACCACGCCGTGAATACGGAACGGGTTTTTTCCTTATGAGAATCCAAATAACTTTTCAAAGCAATATCATTCTGATATTATAATAATGTTTAAGTACAAATAAATATCAATCTAGCAGAAACGCTTGCATCTCACGTTACTACATATATATTATACAATCAAAATCGCAAGCACGTATTGGATGATTGGATTTCCAACTATGACAAGGTATGGAACCACCTTCCGATCAGTGTACTCTAGGAACGATACACTGGAGTTCAACAAGAACATCTTGCAACTCAGCCACACATGACCGACCACTCATTTCGCTTGAGTGTATCGAATGTACATCACCAACGGTTGGGATCAGCAACCGTTCCCGTATATATATGGGACAGCATTGATAGATTTAAGAAACAAATGAATATTCACTAGATAGGTGATTATACACCCTACTTCGGTGCGACCGACTTAGCCATGCTGCCTGCCCGATTTCTGTCATTTACCGGTTGTGAGGCTAGAAGCTACGCTTTATCATCACAATAGATTCACTTCGAATGCCACATTGTCAGATCCATCGAAAATCACTCATTTACGTCTACAACAATACATTACATGTCAGCAAAGAGAAGTTTCCTTCTCCGCTTCCACTCTTGGTATGGTTGAAGAAATCAATGTACGTGACCTTTCTGGAAATACTCTGTCAGACATCCATCTTCATTCACTTAGAAATGTCACATCATCATACCCGCCAGATCACAAATTGACTTATCCAAAAATAACACGGGTATACAGCTAAGAGAAACGAATTCCTCCGCCACCAAACGTGAATACGTTTGAACAGATCAACTTACGCGATCCATTGGATATACTCTGTCAGACCTTCGTCCATACAAGTTGTCCTGGGACTGGACAAACCGAAGGCACTATTCTGTAAACAGGATAGCCCTTGCATTTTACTCCGTCTTCAATTATCTTTGGCATATATGATTCGCACGCTTATGCCAATACGGAGTGGTTCTTTGGATAATAATCCAACCGGTCTCTCCATATTAACAACGTTAAAATGGTCAAAACTTCGATAGTCTGTGAGTTAACTATCAAAGAGAAACAAGTGTGCAAACAACGATATTATTTCCAAATGGAAATTTTATCGAACAAACATCATTTAACATAAATCTCTTTAGTTCATTTATTTACTTATCTCATGTTTCCCTATATTCTAAATTCTTATTTTCTTTTATCAGAAAACATTTCTGATTCTCGTTTGGAAAACATTTCCAAAACTCCTTTACAATCAAACCTTACCATTTCTTAGTTAAGAAGGAAGTCACTCAAGTTGGGGTATAATTACCTCTCAGACCTTAACTGAACAACGTTATAACTTTGAAATGGTCAAAGTTTATCTTTTAAATCTTTAACAACTTCTTTACGCCTTCCTCGGATCCAATTTTTACTACTCCACTTCTATATTTAAAACATTGGTTATAACGATAACGTTATAATCCCTCCTTTCGAATTATCTAACTTCAATTATAACTTCTATTCTTATTAGTGAATAATTAACCTAACACTTATTTATTTATAAATAAATAAATCCCTATTTAAACACGGGAAAGTAGAAGTACTTTCCCGAATTCGATATAATCGAATTCGCTGATTAACTCTCTTCGAGAAATCTCTATTTGATTAACTCTTCTTCGAATAACCTATATTCGATTAACTCCTTTTAGAATAAACTATATTCGATAATCTCTCTTCGAATAACTAATATTCGATAACTCTTCCCTTTCAAATATCTCATATTTGAAATTCTCACTTCGATTAAATTAAAATCGATAACCCCCTTCGATGAACTAACATCGATAACTCCTTTCGATGAAACTAACATCGATAACTCCTTCCGATGAAACTAACATCGATAACTTTAACTCGACTAACTTAACTTGACTCGACTAATTCGACTTACTTGGTTCGACAAATTCGATTCGATTAACTAGGCTCGACTAACTTGACTAACTTAACTCGACTTACTTGGTTCGACTAACTCAATTTATTAACTCGACTGACTAATTCAACTCGATTAACCTAACTTGATTTACTTATCTCGATTAACTGAACTAATCACTTTGATTAACTCGACTAATTCACTTTGGTTAACTTAACCAATTCACTTAACTAATTTCACTTAGTTTAACTTAACTAATTCACTTAACTCTTGTCTAATAAACTATATTCGATAACTCCTCTAACTCTATTCGAATAAACTATATTTGATTAACTCCTTCACTCTATTCGAATAAACTATATTCGATTAACTCTATTTAACTCCGTTTAACTCTATTCGAATAACTAATATTCGATTAACTCTGTTTAACTCCGTTTAACTCTATTCGAATAACTAATATTCGATTAACTTCTTTTCTTTATTCGAATAAACTATATTCGATCAACTCATTTGATTTAACTCTAATCGATTTACTCCATTTAACTCTATTCGAATAACTAATTCGATTAACTAACTTCGAATACCATATTCGATTAACTAACTTCGAATACCCTGAAAGAACCCATAACTTCCCCATGAAGGAAAGCTCGAATACTTTGAGAACAACACACAAAAGGACGCAGACGAAAGAACATTTCATTGCTATTACAACAATTCCATCAGATACAAGAATATACAGAGTATAAATGAATAAATTACATTCGATAAATATCAGAGATTACAATAAATTACATAGTAGCGGAAAATAATACAAAAGCACAACTAGAAGTGATACACGGATACAGAGCTTTCCGAGCATCGTTCCAGCTGTATATCAGGACCCTGTGAATATAAATCTGCAAAACCAAAACTACTAGCTGCCCGTGTGGAAAATAGGGGCACCCAGAGTTTAGGTTAAAACAATAAACTCCAGGTCAGTCATGGGACTGGTGTGAGAACTAAAACAGTTATAATTCTTTATTTTAAAGTTCGGTAAATCAAGGGACCACGCCGTATAACACGGAACGGGTTTCCTCCCAAGAATACCAGTGCATAGAACAAACAGCGCAATGCTAAATAAAGAAAAATGAAGCTGTTATAAGACCCAGGTCCCATCACACAATGCAACGCAAGCCGGAGGATAGGGTTTTCCCTTATAACAGCCAAAGCATGCTTGATACGTTTAAAACACATTATTTGATACTATTATAGGTGTATAGTGTCAAAACAATTTCAAATCATAAATATCAATCATAGGCGGCATGGGTACCATCTATCATGTCGCCATACTAGTTCTACAATTAAAACCGCAATACACGTATTGGAAATTGGATTTCCGTCATGAGTCGAGGCAAGGGGCAAGCTCCTCTCCGTGTTCGAGACACTCTAGCAAATGCCTCAGGACCCCACTATGATCCTTGGAATCGGCTGGGCCGGTCCTCTCTTACTTTTGAGGATTGGCAATTCCTGAACACACGTTTCCCGGTCCTTACAGACCTATGTCCGAGGCGCCTCATATCCAACAACCACACAGGTGAAAAGTATATAAATGTCAGGGCTGGTAGGTCACTGACACCACCCTAGCTAGAAAGAAACGTCGTGCTCTCCCAGCGGTCCATCTCCCGTTTTTGACTCATACCGAGGTGTGAGGCTCGCGAATTCACGTTATACACAAAGCTACGCCACACAGGCCGTGCTTTGATCATCAACCACAAGACTTTGCTTTTCAACAGAAGCCTTGATCAATTGCCACTTACGCATGCCACATTGGCAATTCACTCCATGCGACTGATGTCCATCGATATACAACCTCTGAGCTCGTATGTCTCAGATAAGGGCGTTAAGCAAGAGAATAAATTCTCCGCCGCCAAACAGATGTATATTTAATAGAGATCAATCAACACAGAATAAAATCCAATGTCAGACACACAATCCATTTACAAGTTCGTTCTGGGTCTGAACGAAACCGGATGCACTTTCCTTGCATATCCATCCATCTCCAGGTACGTCTGGACGATCACCAACTGATTCCCTCATCCTGGGTGTACAGCCCAATCAAGATCATCAGTAATCACCCAAACGATGTGAAGACTTCCGGTCTTCAACCACCGTCTTCATCTTCGACATCTCGTCGAATCGGTTATTCAGAATGGGTATAAACCCGGCCTTTCTGAATAACCCACGTATATAATAAACGAATGTTACACAAACTCAACAAACGCCTCATTCCAATTTAGAATATTCTTTTATTCACAAAATCACATTCTTAGGGAAATGTTCCCATTAATTTTATCCAAGATAAATTCTTCTAAATTTATCCTATAATCTTCCTTTGGATATCATTCAAACTAGTCGGGATTAATGAACCACACCGAAGTAATTATTTATTTTATTTCCCAATCCCAACCTATATATCCCATGGAGCAAAACTGGTGATACTCCATTCCTAACACCACGGTGTTATCGGTAAAATTAACTACCATTTCACGTTCAAATCTAATTAAAGATTTAACTATCGCTTTGGAGCAAAACTGGTGGTACTCCACTCTCGATCACTTTTCAGATTTGATAATTTAAATTATCAATTCACTTTTCCATCTAATTAAAGATTCATTAAAACTCCACTTAGTTTTAATCTTTTCAAAAATCAATATCCTACCTTTAACTGGGTTAAAGAACCAATGTCATCAAAAACACGATTCACGACAAACCAAATCACATTTGATATTAAATACAAGGCTCTGAATAGAAAATATATCGGCTTATATTCAATATCAAATTCTGAAACCAACAAATATCGTATTGGAAATAACGATATATAATATATCTTTCAAATTCCCAAAACAATATCTGTATAGTCCCGAAATCCAACATCGAAATACTCCGAAGATAATTTCGATTCAACTCCACTTCCACTTCAGAATATTGGGAATATTGATTATTATTTTTAAAATCACTTTCAAATTCAATTTATTTATTTCAAAAATAAATTGATTTTAATTCTAGATCAAAACTAGTTCATTTCGATAAAAATCTATTTTTATCTTTTCAAATGTGAAATTTTTCAACCCAATTTTTCCCAAATCATTTCTTACGATTTTACAAAAGTTATAGATATTTTTGATAATTTTATCAAGGCCCGTACAGTCGATTTCCAACAACGGCCATCGAACTGCACTTACAGCGACCTTTTTCGAATTTGATTTGGACATAATTCCAAATCTAACCGTTAGATTTCAAATTTCTCATATTCATTGGAAAGCTCTTTTCGATACGAACCCAACGGTTCCGGTTTTAGGAGAATCCGACGGTCGGATCTCCAGCAATGTCCGTTTGAAATAAATGGTCGAAATTCACGAACTGCCGCGGCGCGGCGCGTTCTATTCAGGCCATTAAATATATAATATATATATATTATATATATCGTCGATTTCCTTTTAAAACGTATTTTATAAATCGTTTTAAATTCGTTTCAAAACAATTTCAACTTCTATGTCAAATTTCAAATCGATTTGATTTTAATTCAATTCGAGTTCCTTTCAATTCAATTCAAATTCAAATTCGTTTCAATTCAATTCAATTCGAATTTACCTTCTATTTGATTCAATTCGAATTCGTTTCAAATTGATTTCAATTCAATTTCAGTTCGTTTTAAATTTCAATTTCAATCTAATTCAATTTGAATTCATTTCTATTTTATTCGAATTCAAATTCGCTTCCTATTCAATTCGAATTTTAATCTAATTCAATTTGAATTTCATTTCAAAATATTTAATTTTGAAATCGCTTTTCAATATTCATTATACAACGAATAAAATCGATATAAATATCGTTCGCGTCAAAATAACGCCTCTCTAATCAACACGGCTTTATATTTTCAAAACTTCTTTATTCTATCCAACCAATGAATATTTATCCCATTCAACACATGAATCTATATTTCTTTTAACATACGACTAATCTCAACACATGAGTACTGTCAACACATCACTATTTTTTTGTTATGTAAAATATTTTATAAAACTATGGTATCTATCGTTTGATTTTAATCAGACTCCTACTGAGAAGTAGTTCTAATTTTAAATATGATAAAGATGTAATTTATTTCATTTAAAATATTTTACTCAAAACATGAATAGTTTCTACACATAATCATCGTCCACACATGACTATTTTTATATTCAACACATGAATTTTCTTCTATAATATTCATTGTTTTCCCGATTGGAATGAGGCCCAATCAATCACCATATAATGTTAATTATATGGATTCCATACAACACATGTATATACTAGCATTGATAAACAATCAACCATCAACCAAAGTGCACTACACTGTATAAGCATCAAATATAAATATCTAACGCTTATAACAGCCTGTCAATCAATCGATCAACATATTTAATCAATCAGGATGAGTGAACTTCAAATTTCATCCCAACACCCGTGTGGGGTTTCAAACAATCAAACACATATTTTATTTGTGCAGTTGGGCGATGTGTAAAATTTATCGACCCAATCAATGTCAGACAAATCAGTGTACATAAACAAACCGTCCGGTTTGTAAATGAATATTTTATTTATTCACTTTCACGTTAAAAATTATATTTTTAATGATAAAATATTCTATTTCAACACATGAATTTCTTTCAACACATTTACACAATAAAAATGATATTTTTATTTTTCTAACATATTTTAGAAAATTTCGGCGGCATAACGGCACGATACTAGAAACGGGACGAGGCCTAGCCTTATCCCCGGTCTAGTGAAGGCCCACGCCATTCACACATCAATCATATTCACCAAACACCCAAATTCAAATCAAATCATCAAACTAATCTATGCAACCAAACAAACAAGTCCATGGTCTGTGGACGATTGTGTCGGGTGCTACTAAGCACCGTCTGCATCCTAGTATATATATATATAACTAGAAAAAGAAATTGAAGGGTGAGAAATTCTCACCTATTGCTATCCTAGCTCCACGGCACTTCATCGATAGAAATCTTCATCGTCATCGCATCTTCGTTGCCTTCTTTGCCCGTAGCCACTACATATATAAAAATCACACATTTTTATATTTTGTTGTCTTTGAAATAAAAATCATATTTTTACAATCGCTTTCTATATTTAAAAATCGAATTTTTATTCTGTTATTCAATATATAAAAATAAGCATATTTTCACAACGCTACTATATAGATAAAGATTATATTTTTATCACCTTATTCCTCATATAAAGATTTCGCCCTTTCAAAAATAAAGTTTTCGCCTTTATAAAAATAAAGTTTTCGCCTTTATAAAAATAAAGTTTTCGCCTTTATAAAAATAAAGTTTTCGCCTTTATAAAAATAAAGTTTATATTTTTTTATTCTCTATCCTATAAAGATTATATTTTTAATACTTTAAAAATATAAAAATCATATTTTTAATATTTCTATATAGTAAAGACTATATTTTCATTCATATGATAAAAATCATATTTTGATTATCTTCCTTATATAAAAATTATATTTTTACTTCACTACTCATCTCAAAATATCGTCTTTTATGTTTTAAAAATATCGTCTTTTATGTTTTAAAAATATCGTCTTTTATGTTTTAAAAATATCGTCTTTTATGTTTTAAAAATCAAACTTTTATAATTTAAAAACCCTAATCTGAAAAATAAATAATAAAGTAATTAGAGTATATAAATAAAACAAAATTAACATAAAAAAAACTTACAGTGTTTTGCCGAAGAAGGGGGGGGGGTTTTGCGGGTTCGGGTCTGGGTGGGGTCGGGCGTCGCAGGCGAAGGGAAGGGGAGGAGGAAGAAGCGGTGGAGAGAGAAGAAAGGAAGAGGAGGAAGAAGAGGAGAGGGCGGCTACAGGGAGGAGGTGGAGGGAGCAGCGAGCGCAGGAAGGAGGAGGAAGGAAAGGAGAGGGAGGCGTGGTAAAGGGGAGGCGGCGGCGGTGGGCTCTGTTGGCGCGGTGGTCGGAGTGCGGCGGCGGTGGAATAGCGGGGGGGGGGGGGGGGGGGGCGAGATCGATTTGGATGCGTTTTTTGTTTTTTTCCTTCTGTAAATCGATTATGAACGGGGGGTATATGAAAAAGATTTTATATATTTAATTTAATTTTAATTTATTTTATCCCAAGGAGTTGACTTTTTATTCGACTTCGAAACGAGGCCCACCGACTGCCGCCCATAGCGTTTCACCCCCATTCCGAACACAATGGGATATGTATCGTAAGCTGATTCGGCTGTTACAATCAGTTTTCGTTAAATTTACATTTAAATCACTATATTGAATTTTAAACATACATTTCAAATTACCGGGGTCACATACTAACTCTATAAATTCCATAAAAATATTTTCTAGCTTCGTATTGACGATACGGTCCTAACAAAACTAATTTCGTCGAATTCCGAGACCGTTGGAAAAATGGCCATTTTCCAGTCGATTAAAATCAACTGAAACTAGTCAAACGCGTTTTCCTATGCCACGCTCACATATTGATTCGAAAAATTATGAAATTTTAAACCTAGCAATAATCTTACATCACGGACCCAACAAAACTGGTTTCGTCGAAATCCGAGGTCGTTTGCAAAATGTCTATTTTTAAGGGCCTGAATTCCATAGCGACTATTCAGAATTTTCAACTGGACATATCTTTTGATTCCCGCTACGAACTTTCGATTTTTCGGATTCGTTATAAAGATATCATCAATTAGATCCTAATGTTTTTGGTTTCACTAAAATCCGGATTGTTTTGCACCCGGTACATCCAATTGAAGTTTGAAATCGAATTATCGAACTACCGCGCCATTTTCAATTCTATTTATAATTATAAATAAATATTTATATTCTAACGACGACGTATATAATATATACGTCGAATTCTATTCAAAATAAATTTCTCGTCGATTTTATTTAAAATAATTCATTTTAAATATTCAAAATTCACTAAAATTGCCGAAATAAAAATTTCATGTTGGCTCGCATTTTCGGGTTATTACAATCTCCCCCACTTAAAAATTTTCGTCCCCGAAAAGGAACAAAGTCGAAAGTGGTTTGATTATTCAACACTATGTTCGATCTGGCTTGCATTCTCCAACTTTTCAGTTTCTGAGAATTTTCAAAATTTAAAAAATTTGGCTAACACCCTAAATTTTCGAAAAATTTCGCCATAACCTCCCCTGCACCGGGAGCATCGGGGAATTTCAAATAGCTTCCCCGGTCCTTCAGATCTCAAAAAGAAAAAGAAAAAGCCAAGCGGCTAGCCAATAGGCTCACAAAATCATCATCACCCAAACAAAACAGTAAATTATGTAGTAAACATGTACCTATTTGTCGGGCAAACAAATTTTATTCTTCGGCTCTAGCCTCCTTGCTATGACCTGTTCAATGTAAGTATATGTATATGCAAGCAAATGCGACCAATTTTCAATACACATCAATATTTGATTTAATTAGGCTAAATGGATAAAAATTAGCAAACAACACAAACATCAATCAATTAGTGAATTAGAGTTTCAAATTCATAATTTTGATACATATATACAAAAAATCATGTTTTTGATGCCAATTCACAACAAAGTGTTCTAGCTATATTGGTTTTGGTTCTCACACCAGTCTAATGGAAATATATAGAAATCACACCTTCGCAACACGAACATAAATACTGATGATGTGGCCACATCATCAGAATTATCCCCGGGCGTCTAGAATGTGACTCTATATCTATCCAGTATATTAAAACTTCGACTATACTTTCATGACGCGCATACGCGAAATCTATATATACTCGATTGTCCGTATTCAAAATAAATAAATAATCAAATACGAATAAAGCGATTTAAATTTTCAAAACAAAATTGTTTTCGTTTGAAAATTATACTCTTCACACTCGTTCTAGGATACTACTGATCCTATCTCTAACGAGTAATTCTAATTGGATATTACTAATCCAATATCTGATGAATTCTTTCGTATGGTTCTAATGTGTCTTGTTCTCGAGCTCTGTAAACCAAAGCTCTGATACCAACTGAAAGAACCCGTAACTTCCCCGTGAAGGAAAGCTCGAATACTTTGAGAACAACACACAAAAGGATGCAGACGAAAGAACATTTCATTGCTATTACAACAATTCCATCAGATACAAGAATATACAGAGTATAAATGAATAAATTACATTCGATAAATATCAGAGATTACAATAAATTACATAGCAGCGGAAAATAATACAAAAGCACAACTAGAAGTGATACACGGATACAGAGCTTTCCGAGCATCGTTCCTGCTGTATATCAGGACCCTGTGAATATAAATCTGCAAAACCAAAACTACTAGCTGCCCGTGTGGAAAATAGGGGCACCCAGAGTTTAGGTTAAAACAATAAACTCCAGGTCAGTCATGGGACTGGTGTGAGAACTAAAACAGTTATAATTCTTTATTTTAAAGTTCGGTAAATCAAGGGACCACGCCGTATAACACGGAATGGGTTGCCTCCCAAGAATACCAGTGCATAGAACAAACAGCGCAATGCTAAATAAAGAAAAATGAAGCTGTTATAAGACCCAGGTCCCATCACACAATGCAACGCAAGCCGGAGGATAGGGTTTTCCCTTATAACAGCCAAAGCATGCTTGATACGTTTAAAACACATTATTTGATACTATTATAGGTGTATAGTGTCAAAACAATTTCAAATCATAAATATCAATCATAGGCGGCATGGGTACCATCTATCATGTCGCCATACTAGTTCTACAACTAAACCGCAATACACGTATTGGAAATTGGATTTCCGTCATGAGTCGAGGCAAGGGGCAAGCTCCTCTCCGCGTTCGAGACACTCTAGCAAATGCCTCAGGACCCCACTATGATCCTTGGAATCGGCTGGGCCGGTCCTCTCTTACTTTTGAGGATTGGCAATTCCTGAACACACGTTTCCCGGTCCTTACAGACCTATATCCGAGGCGCCTCGTATCCAACAACCACACAGGTGAAAAGTATATAAATGTCAGGGCTGGTAGGTCACTGACACCACCCTAGCTAGAAAGAAACGTCGTGCTCTCCCAGCGGTCCATCTCCCGTTTTTGACTCATACCGAGGTGTGAGGCTCGCGAATTCACGTTATACACAAAGCTACGCCACACAGGCCGTGCTTTGATCATCAACCACAAGACTTTGCTTTTCAACAGAAGCCTTGATCAATTGCCACTTACGCATGCCACATTGGCAATTCACTCCATGCGACTGATGTCCATCGATATACAACCTCTGAGCTCGTATGTCTCAGAGAAGGGCGTTAAGCAAGAGAATAAATTCTCTGCCGCCAAACAGATGTATATTTAATAGAGATCAATCAACACAGAATAAAATCCAATGTCAGACACACAATCCATTTACAAGTTTGTTCTGGGTCTGAACGAAACCGGAGGCACTTTCCTCGCATATCCATCCATCTCCAGGTACGTCTGGACGATCACCAACTGATTCCCTCATCCTGGGTGTACAGCCCAATCAAGATCATCAGTAATCACCCAAACGATGTGAAGACTTCCGGTCTTCAACCACCGTCTTCATCTTCGACATCTCGTCGAATCGGTTATTCAGAATGGGTATAAACCCGGCCTTTCTGAATAACCTACGTATATAATAAACGAATGTTACACAAACTCAACAAACGCCTCATTCCAATTTAGAATATTCTTTTATTCACAAAATCACATTCTTAGGGAAATGTTCCCATTAATTTTATCCAAGATAAATTCTTCTAAATTTATCCTATAATCTTCCTTTGGATATCATTCAAACTAGTCGGGATTAACGAACCACACCGAAGTAATTATTTATTTTATTTCCCAATCCCAACCTATATATCCCATGGAGCAAAACTGGTGATACTCCATTCCTAACACCACGGTGTTATCGGTAAAATTAATTACCATTTCACGTTCAAATCTAATTAAAGATTTAACTATCGCTTTGGAGCAAAACTGGTGGTACTCCACTCTCGATCACTTTTCAGATTTGATAATTTAAATTATCAATTCACTTTTCCATCTAATTAAAGATTCATTAAAACTCCACTTAGTTTTAATCTTTCCAAAAATCAATATCCTACCTTTAACTGGGTTAAAGAACCAATGTCATCAAAAACACGATTCACGACAAACCAAATCACATTTGATATTAAATACAAGGCTCTGAATAGAAAATATGTCGGCTTATATTCAATATCAAATTCTGAAACCAACAAATATCGTATTGGAAATAACGATATATAATATATCTTTCAAATTCCCAAAACAATATCTGTATAGTCCCGAAATCCAACATCGAAATACTCCGAAGATAATTTCGATTCAACTCCACTTCCACTTCAGAATATTGGGAATATTGATTATTTTTTTAAAAATCACTTTCAAATTCAATTTATTTATTTCAAAAATAAATTGATTTTAATTCTAGTTCAAAACTAGTTCATTTCGATAAAAATCTATTTTTATCTTTTCAAATGTGAAATTTTTCAACCCAATTTTTCCCAAATCATTTCTTATGATTTTACACAAATTATAGATATTTTTGATAATTTTATCAAGGCCCGTACAGTCGATTTCCAACAACGGCCATCGAACTGCACTTACAGCGACCTTTTTCGAATTTGATTTGGACATAATTCCAAATCCAACCGTTAGATTTCAAATTTCTCATATTCATTGGAAAGCTCTTTTCGATACGAACCCAACGGTTCCGGTTTTAGGAGAATCCGACGGTCGTATCTCCCGCAATGTCCGTTTGAAATAAATGGTCGAAATTCACGAACTGTCGCGGTGCGGCGCGTTCTATTCAGGCCATTAAATATATAATATATATATATATATTATATATATATCATCGATTTCCTTTTAAAACGTATTTTATAAATCGTTTTAAATTCGTTTCAAAACAATTTCAACTTCTATGTCCAATTTCAAATCGATTTGATTTTAATTCAATTCGAGTTCCTTTCAATTCAATTCAAATTCAAATTCGTTTCAATTCAATTCAATTCGAATTTACCTTTTATTTGATTCAATTCGAATTCGTTTCAAATTGATTTCAATTCAATTTCAGTTCGTTTTAAATTTCAATTTCAATCTAATTCAATTTGAATTCATTTCTATTTTATTCGAATTCAAATTCGCTTCCTATTCAATTCGAATTTTAATCTAATTCAATTTGAATTTCATTTCAAAATATTTAATTTTGAAATCACTTTTCAATATTCATTATACAACGAATAAAATCGATATAAATATCGTTCGCGTCAAAATAACGCCTCTTTAATCAACACGGCTTTATATTTTCAAAACTTCTTTATTCTATCCAACCAATGAATATTTATCCCATTCAACACATGAATCTATATTTCTTTTAACATACGACTAATCTCAACACATGAGTACTGTCAACACATCACTATTTTTTTGTTATGTAAAATATTTTATAAAACTATGGTATCTATCGTTTGATTTTAATCAGACTCCTACTGAGAAGTAGTTCTAATTTTAAATATGATAAAGATGTAATTTATTTTATTTAAAATATTTTACTCAACACATGAATAGTTTCTACACATAATCATCATCCACACATGACTATTTTTATATTCAACACATGAATTTTCTTCTATAATATTCATTGTTTTCCCGATTGGAATGAGGCCCAATCAATCACCATATAATGTTAATTATATGGATTCCATACAACACATGTATATACTAGCATTGATAAACAATCAACCATCAACCAAAGTGCACTACACTGTATAAGCATCAAATATAAATATCTAACGCTTATAACAGCCTGTCAATCAATCGATCAACATATTTAATCAATCAGGATGAGTGAACTTCAAATTTCATCCCAACACCCGTGTGGGGTTTCAAACAATCAAACACATATTTTATTTGTGCAGTTGGGCGATGTGTAAAATTTATCGACCCAATCAATGTCAGACAAATCAGTGTACATAAACAAACCGTCCGGTTTGTAAATGAATATTTTATTTATTCACTTTCACGTTAAAAATTATATTTTTAATGATAAAATATTCTATTTCAACACATGAATTTCT
Source organism: Allium sativum (assembly GCA_030737875.1). Classification (NCBI taxonomy): domain Eukaryota; kingdom Viridiplantae; phylum Streptophyta; class Magnoliopsida; order Asparagales; family Amaryllidaceae; genus Allium; species Allium sativum. The sequence continues at coordinate 601,671,282 of CM060926.1, read as the reverse complement.
TTCAACACATTTACACAATAAAAATGATATTTTTATTTTTCTAACATATTTTAGAAAATTTCGGCGGCATAACGGCACGATACTAGAAACGGGACGAGGCCTAGCCTTATCCCCGGTCTAGTGAAGGCCCACGCCATTCACACATCAATCATATTCACCAAACACCCAAATTCAAATCAAATCATCAAACTAATCTATGCAACCAAATAAGCAAGTCCATGGTCTGTGGACGATTGTGTCGGGTGCTACTAAGCACCGTCTGCATCCTAGTGTGTATATATATATATAACTAGAAAAAGAAATTGAAGGGTAAGAAATTCTCACCTATTGCTATCCTAGCTCCGCGGCACTTCATTGATAGAAATCTTCATCGTCATCGCATCTTCGTTGCCTTCTTTGCCCGTAGCCACTACATATATAAAAATCACACATTTTTATATTTTGTTGTCTTTGAAATAAAAATCATATTTTTACAATCGCTTTCTATATTTAAAAATCGAATTTTTATTCTGTTATTCAATATATAAAAATAAGCATATTTTCACAACGCTACTATATAGATAAAGATTATATTTTTATCACCTTATTCCTCATATAAAGATTTCGCCCTTTCAAAAATAAAGTTTTCGCCTTTATAAAAATAAAGTTTTCGCCTTTATAAAAATAAAGTTTTCGCCTTTATAAAAATAAAGTTTATATTTTTATATTCTCTATCCTATAAAGATTATATTTTTAATACTTTAAAAATATAAAAATCATATTTTTAATATTTCTATATAGTAAAGACTATATTTTCATTCATATGATAAAAATCAAATTTTGATTATCTTCCTTATATAAAAATTATATTTTTACTTCACTACTCATCTCAAAATATCGTCTTTTATGTTTTAAAAATATCGTCTTTTATGTTTTAAAAATATCGTCTTTTATGTTTTAAAAATATCGTCTTTTATGTTTTAAAAATATCATCTTTTATGTTTTAAAAATATCGTCTTTTATGTTTTAAAAATCAAACTTTTATAATTTAAAAACTCTAATCTGAAAAATAAATAATAAAGTAATTAGAGTATATAAATAAAACAAAATTAACATAAAAAAAACTTACAGTGTTTTGCCGAAGAAGGGGGGGGTTTTGCGGGTTCGGGTCTGGGTGGGGTCGGGCGTCACAGGCGAAGGGAAGTGGAGGAGGAAGAAGCGGTGGAGAGAGAAGAAAGGAAGAGGAGGAAGAAGAGGAGAGGGCGGCTACAGGGAGGAGGTGGAGGGAGCAGCGAGCGCAGGAAGGAGGAGGAAAGAAAGGAGAGGGAGGCGTGGTAAAGGGGAGGCGGCGGCGGTGGGCTCTGGTGGCGCGGTGGTCGGAGTGCGGCGGCGGTGGAATAGCGGGGGGGGGGGGGGGGGGCGAGATCGATTTGGATGAGTTTTCTTTTTTTTTCCTTCTGTAAATCGATTATGAACGGGGGGGTATATGAAAAAGATTTTATATATTTAATTTAATTTTAATTTATTTTATCCCAAGGAGTTGACTTTTTATTCGACTTCGAAACGAGGCCCACTGACTGTCGCCCATAGTTATTCACCCCCATTCCGAACACAATGGGATATGTATCGTAAGCTGATTCGGCTGTTACAATCAGTTTTCGTTAAATTTACATTTAAATCACTATATTGAATTTTAAACATACATTTCAAATTACCGGGGTCACATACTAACTCTATAATTTCTATAAAAATATTTTCTAGCTTCGTATTGACGATACGGTCCTAACAAAACTAATTTCGTCGAATTCCGAGACCGTTGGAAAAATGGCCATTTTCCAGTCGATTAAAATCAACTGAAACTGGTCAAACGCGTTTTCCTATGCCACGCTCACATATTGATTCGAAAAATTATGAAATTTGAAACCTAGTAATAATCTTACATCACGGACCCAACAAAACTGGTTTCGTCGAAATCCGAGGTCGTTTGCAAAATGTCTATTTTTAAGGGCCTGAATTCCATAGCGACTATTCAGAATTTTCAATTGGACATATCTTTTGATTCCCGCTACGAACTTTCGATTTTTCGGATTCGTTGGAAAGATATCATCAATTAGATCCTAATGTTTTTGGTTTCACTAAAATCCGGATTGTTTTGCACCCGGTACATCCAATTGAAGTTTGAAATCGAATTATCGAACTACCGCGCCATTTTCAATTCTATTTATAATTATAAATAAATATTTATATTCTAACGACGACGTATATAATATATACGTCGAATTCTATTCAAAATAAATTTCTCGTCGATTTTATTTAAAATAATTCATTTTAAATATTCAAAATTCACTAAAATTGCCGAAATAAAAATTTCAAACTGGCTCGCATTTTCGGGTTATTACACACCCTATTCGATTAACTAACTTTCGAATACCCTATTCGATTTCTCCTTTCGAATGTCTATATTCGATTAACTTTATTCACTTAATAAAGATTTCCTTTTTAACAACGTTTTATTCATTTGAAAAGATTTACTTTTAAATAACGGTTCTACACTTTAAAAATGATTTCCTTTTTATAACGTTCCCTTTTCAATTTTTTTTGTAAATGGTTTATAAATATTTCGTTTTCAAATTTATTCTTGAAATATTCTAACTCCTTAAATTCCCGGGAAAATTCGCCATAACCTCCTTTGTATCGGGAGTATCGGGAAAATCCCCAAACTCGCCACACAGGCCTTTCCATTCAAAAGAAAATGTTTTGAATTTATTTCCTTTTTTAAAATACCTCCTATTTATAAATATTCCCATTTATAAATATTCCTTACTTATAAATATTTCAATTTATAAATATCTCTGTTTTCAATATCACTTTGAAAATCTCCTTATCAACATCCTGTATGTTATGGTATTCAATCATATCAAGACACGATGTTCAATATCGTCCATACAGACACAATCAACAAACAGGTTATAATTCACATCATATATCAAAATATATGAAAAAAACAATTAAAATAACTGTTGAGGAATCCAGTTGGATTCCTCCAACCTGTTTCCCTACATCACAGATGTTAGACAATATAGATAACATCACTTTCAGTTCCATATGATATATTCTGTTAAACAGAATCAATATAGAAATTTAACTAACTGACTAGCAGTTCAATCAAACAGTCAACACACAATCAAACAGACAATTTCTAACAGTTCTAAAACTACAACATGAAATTATAAACTGTTCAGAGTTGGTGAGATTTACTCACATTTGCGCGTTAACCGAAAAATATCGGTTTGCGTTCATTATTTGAGACGGACAATTTATTTCGCCATAAATTGTAACGAGCTCCGATGGACTTCCAGTTAGCTTTATTGTGAAGCTCTCGTCCATACGGTCCCAACGCAACTTACGGTTCGAAATTCTGATATCATATGATGAAGTTACACCATTTATAAGTTAGTTCACTATTTAATTAAACAAAACTTTTAAATAAATTATATGGGCCTTAACTTTTCTTACTCCGGCCCAACTCCTGCTCCACAAACTCCAGGCCCGCTTCATCCTACTCCCATCAGCCCACGAGAAAAAGAAATCCGCTCCACTTATTTCTTCTCCAAATTGTTTCACCGTAACATTCCTCCTTATTCCCAATTTTTTTTTTGACCGACGGTTGACTGCTTACCACCCCCTCCTCGATCACCAAACGCCACCGTAACTACCTCCATCGCACTCGCCCAGACGATCTCCCCTTGATGACCACCATCAAATCAATTCCGACACGCTACTTTCAAATCGATCTGCTGTTTTCGAAACCTAAAGCCGACGTCGCCCTTCCCTGTTGAGGACCGAAGCACCTCCAACTGACCGCAACTCTCGTGCCTCACCTTCCTGAACCCCTCCGCACCCTCGATTCCAGCTTCCGATCATTGTTCTAACCCCAACAGTAAAACCTAATCCCACTGGAACCCGCGAGTAACCCAAAGTTGCATCGAACAATAAAAGAAGGACATTAGAACGGAGAGAAAAGCTCCAGGAACTGAAATATGGTTGTAAAAGAATTTATAGATTTTGATTTTTATTTTCTTTCGATTTTCAAAGGAGGAATTTTACTGTTGATAATTTCTACTGAGGGTTACGGCGCCTCAGTTTGACCATTGGAGAATTTATTTAGGGTTAGGAGTGCTAAGGCTTATTTATAGAGTAGTTTTATAGTTTTTTATTCGAATATTTTAGTTGTTTTTAAGCAAACACTATTTTTACTTGTCCTCTAAAATTCCTGTGGTCACATACAATACCCAAAAATCATGAAAATTTGCATGCCGCTACAGTTCGACATTATGGTCCCAACGAAACTGGTTTCGTCGAATTCCGACTTCGTTTGCAAAAGTGGCTATTTTTAACGCTCTAAATAGCCTATTTAAATATATAAATATATTTAAATATAATTGAATTAATTATTTAAAATTAATTATTATCGTATATCTTCACATATGATATCGTACAGCCGCAGAATATCATATCAGAATTTTCAGCTTGATATTTCAGATTCCAGATTATCTCGATATTCAGTTTATACTGAAAAATCCATTTATAACGTATATAAAGCGTCGCAAATTATAAAGGAATTCCACAGCGACTTTTCTGAATTTTGATTTGGATGTAACTCAAAATCTACACGACGAAATCCCGATTTTTCTCTTCCACTAGAAAGATATACTCCACCAGCTCCACACGTTTCTTGTTTCATAGAAATCCGGCTTAAAATGAATCCTGTACATTCAGTTGAAGTTCAAATTGCCAAATAGCGAACTGCCGCGTCGTTACGCGCTCGAATTTAATTATATTATAATTATACGTTCAAACTGTCGTCGATTGAATATATTCGTTATTCAAATTCAATTCCAAACTGAATTATACCTTATATATAACCCAATTCACACTGTATTGTGAATTCAGCTATTTTTGACTATTTCGACATTATAATATATTTTATTATATTATAATTATAAATTAAATATTCAATATTATTTAATTCACGTTCTCGATATCGATAAATCAATATTTAATAATTAAATAAATAAATTATTCAACAGCTAAAAATGCTGGTTACTACAATCTTCCCCCCTTAATAAAATTTCGTCCTCGAAATTGCTAAGTTAGGGGATGACCCTATCTTCTGGGTAAAAATTTATCTGTTTACCTCTTGTCTCCGTTTTCAACTGAAGCAATTAATATCGACTAATATATTAATTTATTCCGACTAACTAAATTTTCAAAAATTCTGAAAATTTTCTACATCTTAACTTTTCGAAAAAATTTGCCAGCACCTCCTTTGTACTGGTCAATATCTCAAACTCCAACTCGCCTCTCTGGGCCTTCTTTAACCCAAAAGAAAATCAAACTGCCAAGCGGCTTGCCAATTCGGCTCATAAATCTCATATCCATATATAATATAAACTGGTACCTTTTTGTCGGGAATATCAACTCTATCACTTCCATATGCTATCAACTCAGCATATACCAGTGTTATTTCCATCAAATTCCAATCAGTTCATCTCCTCAAACGAAATCGAATTTCATTCAAACCCCACTATCAAATTCCAAATTATTGACTCATCAACTCAATTCCGTAACAGATTATTCTCTAATCTAATTCAATTCTATTTAACTATGCTCAAGTTAAATTTCAATTTATTTCTACTATCTTATTCTATTTAACTTCATAAGTTAAAATTAAATTCCGAAACTTAATTTCCTGGGTCTATTTCAAATCAATTTGAAATTACAATGCCAATTCAAAACCTTTGAATTTCTAAACAACTTGTTTTCTCAAAACAATTCAAAAACAAAACCTTTGGTAGTAGTCCGTCACTTAGAACTCGAAAATGAACACTGATGATGTCGCGATTCATCATCAGGATCTATTTTCCAGCTATCGAAGTGAGTTCAATACTATATCACCTTCAGTTTGAAAAACGTTTTCAAAATCTCCCAGGAACTTAAAATTTCCTTATTTTAATCCCAATCTGATTTAAATTCAGATTTTTCTTCATTTTATTTCATATACTTTACTTATATGAATTTTGATTAGTCGTTTATAATCATTTTACCTCTTATAACCTCATTCGATTATAATAACAACCAACACAACCAATTATACTATGTAAATTTCAAAACATACCATGTCGGTTCATCGTGTTCAAGTGTTTACGAAACTCCTACCGATACAGTGGATCAAACTGATCGACCAGAATTTATAAGCCACTCAACCAATAAATCTACACAATATAAATCACTTTATATTAACTAACAAATACGCACTCGTATATATACACTCAAATTCAGTCTAGGATATTACTAATCCCATCTCTACTGAATTACGCCACAGAGCCAAGGTAATTCTTAACTTAAGCTCTGATACCAACTGTAGTGACCCGGATTTTGAGCGACTTTGGTTATCGACGTAAGCTCGACGTCGATAACCAAAACATCGAAAAATCCCGGTAATTAATGAAAGAAATTAGAAGGTGAGAATAGATAAGATAGAACTTATAGAATAGAAGAAGAAGAAGAAGAACATCATCGTCAGAGTAAACACGTATCTCACAGCGGAACGAATAAAATATAACATAACATATCTTTGAAATAACATCAGTATATGTATATAATAACACTTATCAGAGTACAACACTTACAACAACAGCGGAAATAATAATAGCTATAGAATCCTGAAGCCTCCTGCTCCAAGCTATCCAAGTATATCTGTAAAATCCCGACTACTTGACTGCCCGTACAAATTTAGGCACCCAAGAGTTTAGGGAAAACAACAAAATAAACTCCGGGTCAGTCATGGGACTGGTGTGAATAAACTCAAATCATTTAAACAGGTATATGATAACTCATAAGACCACGCCGTGAATACGGAACGGGTTTTTCCCTTATGAGAATCCAAATAACTTTTCAAAGCAATATCATTCTGATATTATAATAATGTCTAAGTACAAATAAATATCAATCTAGCAGAAACGCTTGCATCTCACGTTACTACATATATAGTATACAATCAAAATCGCAAGCACGTATTGGATGATTAGATTTCCAACTATGACAAGGTATGGAACCACCTTCCGATCAGTGTACTCTAGGAACGATACACTGGAGTTCAACAAGAACATCTTGCAACTCAGCCACATATGACCGACCACTCATTTCGCTTGAGTGTATCGAATGTACATCACCAACGGTTGGGATCAGCAACCGTTCCCGTATATATATGGGACAGCATTGATAGATTTAAGAAACAAATGAATATTCACTAGATAGGTGATTATACACCCTACTTCGGTGCGACCGACTTAGCCATGCTGCCTGCCCGATTTCTGTCATTTACCGGTTATGAGGCTAGAAGCTACGCTTTATCATCACAATAGATTCACTTCGAATGCCACATTGTCAGATCCATCGAAAATCACTAATTTACGTCTACAACAATACATTACGTGTCAGCTAAGAGAAGTTTCCTTCTCCGCTTCCACTCTTGGTACGGTTGAAGAAATCAATGTACGTGACCTTTCTGGAAATACTCTGTCAGACATCCATCTTCATTCACTTAGAAATGTCACATCATCATACCCGCCAGATCACAAATTGACTTATCCAAAAATAACACGGGTTTACAGCTAAGAGAAACGAATTCCTCGGCCACCAAATGTGAATATGTTTGAACAGATCAACTTACGCGATCCATTGGATATACTCTGTCAGACCTTCGTCCATACAAGTTGTCCTGGGACTGGACAAACCGAAGGCACTATTCTGTAAACAGGATAGCCCTTGCATTTTACTCCGTCTTCAATTATCTTTGGCATGTAAGATTCGCACGCTTATGCCAATACGGAGTGGTTCTTTGGATAATAATCCAACCGGTCTCTCCATATTAACAACGTTAAAATGGTCAAAACTTCGATAGTCTGTGAGTTAACTATCAAAGAGAAACAAGTGTGCAAACAACGATATTATTTCCAAATGGAAATTTTATCGAACAAACATCATTTAACATAAATCTCTTTAGTTCATTTGTTTACTTATCTCCTGTTTCCCTATATTCTAAATTCTTATTTTCTTTTATCAGAAAACATTTCTGATTCTCGTTTGGAAAACATTTCCAAAACTCCTTTACGATCAAACCTTACCATTTCTTAGTTAAGAAGGAAGTCACTCAAGTTGGGGTATAATTACCTCTCAGACCTTAACTGAACAACGTTATAACTTCGAAATGGTCAAAGTTTATCTTTTAAATCTTTAACAACTTCTTTACGCCTTCCTCGGATCCAATTTTTACTACTCCACTTCTATATTTAAAACATTGGTTATAACGATAACGTTATAATCCCTCCTTTCGAATTATCTAACTTCAATTATAACTTCTATTCTTATTAGTGAATAATTAACCTAACACTTATTTATTTATAAATAAATAAATCTCTATTTAAACACGGGAAAGTAGAAGTACTTTCCCGAATTCGATATAATCGAATTCGCCGATTAACTCTCTTCGAGAAATCTCTATTTGATTAACTCTTCTTCGAATAACCTATATTCGATTAACTCCTTCTCGAATAAACTATATTCGATAATCTCTCTTCGAATAACTAATATTCGATAAATCTTCCCTTTCAAATATCTCATATTTGAAAATCTCACTTCGATTAAATTAAAATCGATAACCCCCTTCGATGAACTAACATCGATAACTCCTTTCGATGAAACTAACATCGATAACTCCTTCCGATGAAACTAACATCGATAACTTTAACTCGACTAACTTAACTTGACTCGACAAATTCGACTTACTTGGTTCGACAAATTCGATTCGATTAACTAGGCTCGACTAACTTGACTAACTTAACTCGACTTACTTGGTTCGACTAACTCAATTTATTAACTCGACTGACTAATTCAACTCGATTAACTTAACTTGATTTACTTATCTCGATTAACTGAACTAATCACTTTGATTAACTCGACTAATTCACTTTGGTTAACTTAACCAATTCACTTAACTAATTTCACTTAGTTTAACTTAACTAATTCACTTAACTCCTGTCGAATAAACTATATTCGATAACTCCTCTAACTCTATTCGAATAAACTATATTCGATTAACTCCTTCACTCTATTCGAATAAACTATATTCGATTAACTCTATTTAACTCCGTTTAACTCTATTCGAATAACTAATATTCGATTAACTCTGTTTAACTCCGTTTAACTCTATTCGAATGTGAAAACCCGTAACTTCCCCGTAAAGGAAATCGTCGGATAGTTCGAGAACAAGCCACAACAGAACACATACAGAAGAACATTTCATTGTATATTACAACAATGCATGAGATTACAAGAATATACAGAGTATAAATGAATATTACACAGAAATATCAGAGATTTAAACTACATTTAAATACATAGCAGCGGAAAAATAATACAATACACAACTAGAATGAGATATACGGATACAAAGCTTTCCGGATATCGTTCCAGCTGTAAACCAGGATCCTGTGAATATAAATCTGCAAAACCAAAACTACTAGCTGCCCGTGTCAAAATATGGGCACCCAGAGTTTAGGTTAAAACAATAAACTCCAGGTCAGTCATGGGACTGGTGTGAGAACTAAAACAGTTATTAATCTTTATTTTAAATCATTAGGTAAATCAAGGGACCACGCCATATAACACGGAACGGGTTTCCTCCCAAGAATACCAGTGCATAAAACAAACAGCGCAATGCTAAATAAAGGAAAATGAAGCTGTTATAAGACCCAGGTCCCATCACACAATGCAACGCAGCCGAGGATAGGGTTTTCCCTTATAATAGCCAAAGAATGCTTGATACGTTTTAAAACAAATCATTTGATACTATAGTCAGTGCATAGTGTATAAAACAACTTCAAATCATAAGTATCAATCATAGGCGGCATGAGCGCCCCATCCCACTATGTCGCCATATATAGGATTACAACGAAAACCGCAAGATCACGTATTTGGAAATTGGATTTCCGTCATGAACCAAGGCAAAAGATAGTCCTTACCGAATTCGAGACTGCCTAGCCCGAGTCTCAGGATCAGAACGCATCGACCCTTGGATCGTCAGGGCCGGTCCACACGGAGTGGATTAAAATGCCTGAGCACTACGTTTCGCCGCCCTTTGGGGCGTAAGCGAGCCAACAAGTGACTCCATCGGACCCGGATCGTCCGATCTAACCGAGGCGCCTCGCAACAGCAACAACCACATAAGTCAAACTCGTCAGGGCGTGTAAAACCACTGACGCCACTTTTAGCTAGGAGGAAACGTAGGCCCTCCCTGAGGTCCTTTCTCCCGTTTTTGGTTCATACCGGGGTGTGAGGCTCGCGAATCAACGCTACACAAAGCTACGCCACAAAGGCCGTGCTTTGATCACCAACCACAAGACTTTGCTTTTCAACAGAAGCCTTGATCATTTGCATCTTAGCATGCCACACAGGCAAACCATCCTATGCAACCGATATCAGTCACACAAAATGAAATCCGATGTCAGACACACAGTCCATTTACAAGTCCGTTCTGGGTCTGAACGAAACCGGAGGCACCTAGTACCCCGCATATCCATCGATCTCCAAGTACGTCTGGACGATCACTAACTGTTTCCATCTTCTTGGGTGTACAGCCCAATCAAGATCATCAGTAATCACCCAAACGACGTGAAGACTTCCGGTCTTCGACCATCGTCTTCATCTTCGACTTATCGTCGTATCAGTTATTCAAAATGGGATAAACCCGGTCTTTCTGAATAACTCGCGTATATTTTAAATAAGTGTTACACAAACACAACATACGCCTCATTCCAATTCATTAGTCACTAACCGTAAATTAATCAAGAGAATAATTCCCCAAATATTAATCCCGAAGGCCGAAACCAACATCAGATCAATATTCAGAAAACCATTCTGCTTGGCTAACCGACAGTTAGTTTCTAAATTTCACATTCATAGGGAAAGGTTCCCATTAATTTTATCCAAGATAAATTCCTTGAATTTATTCTTTATTCTATTTTTGAATCTCAATTCAAACTAGTCGGGATTAGCGAACCTTACCGAAGTAATTATTTATTTTAATTTCCCCATCCCAACCTATTCATCCCATGAAGTAAAACTGGTAATACTTCATATCTAACACCACAGTGTTATCGGTAAATTCAATTACCATTTCACGTTCAAATCTAATTAAAGATTTAACTATCGCCTGGAGAAAAACTGGTGATACTCCATTTTCGGTCATTTTAATCTAATTAAAGATTCATTAAAACTCCACTTAGTTTTAATCTTCGACTGGGTTAAAGAATCAGTGTCATTTAAAACACGGTTCACGATAAACCCAAAATCACATTCATTAATTATCGGGTTAAAGAACGAGTGTTATTTAAAACACTGTTCACGATAAACCCAAAAATCAATATCAATTTAATTCCAATTAAATATTATTTAATTGGTACACTTCATTAAATCTAAATAAAAAGATTTAATCTTTTCTCAACTGGGTTCAAGAACAGTGTTAATGAAGACACCATTCACGACAAACCCAAATCACATTTGATATTAAATACAAGGCTCTGAATAGAAAATATCCCGGCTTATATTCAATATCAAATTCTACGATTAACAAATGTCGCATTGGAAATAACGATATAAATATATATATATCTTTCAAATTTCCATAACAACATCTGTATAATCCCGAATTCCAACATCAAATATTCCGAAGACAATTTCGATTCAAATCCACTCCAATGCAATCATTGGAAATTCTGGTTATTTTTAAAACCCTTTCGAATTCAATTTATTTATTTAAAAATAAATAGAATTATAATTCTAGTTCAAAACTAGTTTACTTCGATAAAATTCTATTTTTATCTTTTCAAATATGGAGTTTTTCATCCCAATTCTTCTCAAATCATTTCTTATGATTTTGCACGAATTATTACTATTTTTAATAATTTTATCAAGGCCCGTACAGTCGATTTCCATCAATGGCCATCGAACTGCACTTATAGCGACCTTTTTCGAATTTGATTTGGACATATTTCCAAATCCAACCGTTAGATTTCTAATTTCTAATATTCGTTAGAAAGCTCTTTTCGATACGAACCCAACGGTTCCGGTTTTAGGAGAATCCGACGGTCGGATCTCCCGTAATGTCCGTTTGAAATAAATGGTTGAAATTCACGAACTGCCGCGGCGCGGCGCGTTCTATTCAGGCCATTATATTATATATATAATATATTTAATATATACTTCGTCGATTTCTATTTAAAACGAATTATATAAATAGTTTTAAAAATCGTTTCAAAAGCAATTTCAACTTTCTTTTCAATTCAAATCAAAATTGAGTTCTTCTTTATAAATTCGTTTTTAAAATTCATTTCTATTCAATTCAAATTTCAATTCAATTTGAATTCATTTCAATTCGCTTTCAATTCAATTTGAATTCGTTTTCAATTTAATTCAATTCCAAAGTCGTTTTCTATTCGATTCAATTCAAATTGGTTTTCTATTCGATTCAATTCAAATTGGTTTTCTATTCGAATCAAATTCGTTATATATTCAATTGAAATCACATTCGTTTTCTATTCAATTCATTTCGAAATCGTTTTCAATTCAATTCATTTCGAAATCGTTTTCAATTCAATTCATTTCGAAATCGTTTTCAATTCAATTCATTTCGAAATCGTTATCAATTCAATTCATTTCGAAATCGTTATATATTCAATTCAATTCATTTCGAAATCGTTATATATTCAATTCAATTCATTTCGAAATCGTTATATATTCAATTCAATTCATTTCGAAATCGTTTTCAATTCAATTCATTCCGAAATCGTTTTCAATTCAATTCATTTCGAAATCGTTATCAATTCAATTCATTTCGAAATCGTTATATATTCATTTCATTTCGAAATGAATAAAATCGATATAAATATCGTTCACGTTAAAATGGCGTCAAACTAATCAACACGGCTTCATAAATTTCTATTTTCAAATATTCTATTTCAGATATTTCTTTTTCAAAATAGTTGTTATTATCAAAATATTTCGTTCAACACATGACCAATCTCAATGGATGAGTACTGTCAACACATGAACTTTTATTTTATATTGATAAAGATATAAATTTTATTACTAAAATATTTCGTTCAACACATGACACATCTCAATGGATGAGTACTGTCAACACATGAACCTTTATTTTATAATATTCTTTATTTTTCAAATTGGAATGAGGCCCAATCAATTACCATATAAAGTTAATTATATGGATTTTCATACATTACACACATATAATAGCATTGAAAAATAATCAACCATCAACCAAAGTGCACTACACTGTATAAGCATCAAATTAGATATCTAACGCCTATAACAGCCTGTCAATCGATCGATCGACATATTTAATCAATCAGGATGAGTGAACTTCAAATTTCCTCCTAACACCCGTGTGGGGTTTCAAACAATCAAACACAGATTTTATTTGTGCAGTTGGGCGATGTGTAAAATTTATCGACCCAATCAATGTCCTTCAAATAGGTGTACATAAACAAACCGTCGGGTTTGTAAATGAATATTTATTTATTCATATTCACGTTAAAAATTATATATTTTAACGATAAAATATTTTATTCAACCTATGAATATTCTATTCTGTTCATTTATTCAATAAAATGATATTTTTATTTTTCTAACATATTTTAGAAAATTTCGGCGGCATAACGGCACGATACTAGAAACGGGACAAGGCCTAGCCTTATCCCCGGTCTAGTGAAGGCCCACACCATTCACCCATCAATCAAATCACCAAACAACCAAATTCAAATCAAATCATATAACTAATCTATGCAACCAAACAAACAAGTCCATGGTCTGTGGACGATTGTGTCGGGTGCTACTAAGCACCGTCTGCATCCTAGTATATATATATAACTAGAAAATAAATTGAAAGGTGAGAAATTCTCACATATAGCTATCCTAGTTCCACGGCACTTCATTGATATAAATCTTCTTCGTTCTCGCCTTTTTGTCACCTTCGTTGTCCGCTTTCACTACATATGTAAAAATCGAATTTTTACTTCGCTATTCAATATATAAAAATCGAATTTTTTACTTCGAAATTCAATATGTAAAAAATCACATTTTTTTCTATGCTATTCATTTTATAAAAATCACATTTTTTCTATGCTATTCATTTTATAAAAATCACATTTTTTTTCTATGCTATTCATTTTATAAAAATCACATTTTTTCTATGCTATTCATTTTATAAAAATCACATTTTTTCTATGCTATTCATTTTATAAAAATCACATTTTTTTCTATGCTATTCATTTTATAAAAAACACATTTTAAAACCATTGTCATTTAAATATTTAAATTTAAACACAAAGCTTAATTAAATTTAAATGCATAGAGGCTCACCTTTTAATCACGTCGTTAAGGCTTAACCCCCGTCTTCTTCATTCCAGGTTGACAGAACCCAACGCCCGCTCCTTCATCACCCCGTCGCATGCAAATCCAAGCAGTAAACCACCGATCTGATGTGACCGCACCGAAGCCATAGCCGTTCCCCTCCTTCTCCGTGAACCACGCGCCCTCCGACGGCTCCACCGTCGTGAAAAACCATCACGAACATCGGCGGTTCATAATGGAAAATCGAGCTCCACACTCAATGGAATTCGATCATATAGGTATAGAATTAACCCTCGTGAATCCCTCTACGATTTTTTTTTGAAGTTGGATTTAATTTCTATTTGGATTAAGCAAATTTGAGGATCAATTTTCGAAGGGTTCGGACCCTTGATAAGAAACGGCGGCTGTAATAGAAGATAGGGTTAGGTTTGGAAAGAGTGAGTATATATATTAATATTAATTATTTTATTTCGCTAATTTTGCTTCTTAAGGAAATTTTACGTCCGGACACCAAACGAACTTCAACGACTGTCGCCCCTAGCTAATTACCCGCATTTCGAACACAATGGGATATGTATCATAAGCTGATTCGACTATTACGATAGGTTTTCATCAAAATTAAAATATAATTCTGTATATATTTAATTTGAATGCACATTTCAATTTACCGGGGCCACACACTAACTAGAAAAATTCCCAAAAAATATTTTCTAGCTTCGTATTGACGATACGGTCCTAACAAAACTAATTTCGTTGAATTCTGAGACCGTTAGAAAAATGGCCATTTTCCAGTCGATTAAAATCAACTAAAACTGGCCAAACGCGTTTTCCTTTGCCACGCTCACATATTGATTCGAAAAATTATGAAATTTGGAATCTAGCAATAACTTCACATCCCAGACCCAACAAAAGTGGTTTCGTCGAAATCCAAGATCGTTTGCAAAATGTCCATTTTTAAGGGCCTGAATTCCATAGCGACTATTCAGAATTTTCAACTGGACATATCTTTTGATCCCCGCTATGAAAATTTGATTATTCGGATTCGTTAGAAAGATATTACCAACTAGATCCTAATGTTTTTGGTTTCACTAAGATCCGGATTGTTTTGCACCCGGTATGTTCAATTGAAGTTTGAAATCGAATTATCGAACTACCGCGCCATTTTCAATTCTATTTATAATTATATATAAATATTTATACTCTAACGACGGCGTATATAATATATACGTTCGAATTCTATTCAAAATAAATTTTCCCGTTGATTTTATTTAAAATAATCTATTTTAAATATTCAAAATTCGCTAAAATTGCCAAAATAAAAATTTTAAACTGGCCCAGATTTTCGGGTTATTACAATCTCCCCCACTTAAAACTTTTCGTCCCCGAAAAGGAACAAAGTCGAAAGTGGTTCGATTAATCAACTCTACGTTCGATCCGGCTTCCATTCTCCAACTTTTCAGTTTCTGAGAATTTTCAAAAATTTGGCTAACACCCTAAATTTTTGAAAAATTTCGCCATAACCCCCCCTGCACCGGGAGCATCGGGGAATTTCAAATAGCTTCCCCGGTCCTTCAGATCTCAAAAAGAAAAAGAAAAAGCCAAGCGGCTAGCCAATAGGCTCATAAAATCATCATCACCTAAACAAAACAGTAAATTATGTAGTAAACATGTACCTATTTGTCGGGCAAACAAATTTTATTCTTCGGCTCTAGCCTCCTTGCTATGACCTGTTCAATGTAAGTATATGTATATGCAAGCAAATGCGACCAATTTTCAATACAGTTCAATATTTGGTTCTATTAGGCTTAATGGTTAAAAATTAGCAAACAACTAAACAAACAACACAAACATCAATCAATTAGTGGATTAGAGTTTCAAATTCATAATTTGATACATATACAAAAATCATGTTTTTGATGCCAATTCACAACAATAGGCCCGATCTAATTTTGGTTCTCACACCAGTCAATAGGAAATATATAAATATCACATCTTCAAAACACGAACATAGATTCTGATGATGATCGACCAATCATCAGAACCATCTCCGGGTGTCTAGAATGTGATTCTATATCTATCCAATATATTAAAACTTCAAATATACGTTTGCAAGGCGTATATGCAAAATCTTTATATACGGGACTGTCCAAATCAATATAAATAAATAATCAAATACGAATAGTTGATTTAAATTTTCAAAACAAAATTTGTTTTCATTTGAAAAATATACTCTTCACACTCGTTCTAGGATACTACTGATCCCATCTCTAACGAGTCATTCCCGTTGGATATTACTAATCCAATATCTGATGAATTCTTTCGTATGGTTCTAATGTGTCTTGTTCTCTAAGCTTTGTAAACCAAAGCTCTGATACCAACTGTGAAAACCCGTAACTTCCCCGTAAAGGAAAGCGTCGGATAGTTCGAGAACAAGCCACAACAGAACACATACAGAAGAACATTTCATTGTATATTACAACAATGCATGAGATTACAAGAATATACAGAGTATAAATGAATATTACACAGAAATATCAGAGATTTAAACTACATTTAAATACATAGGAGCGGAAAAATAATACAATACATAACTAGATGAGATATACGGATACAAAGCTTTCCGGATATCGTTCTAGCTGTAAACCAGGATCCTGTGAATATAAATCTGCAAAACCAAAACTACTAGCTGCCCGTGTCAAAATATGGGCACCCAGAGTTTAGGTTAAAACAATAAACTCCAGGTCAGTCATTTGACTGGTGTGAGAACTAAAACAGTTATTAATCTTTATTTTAAATCATTAGGTAAATCAAGGGACCACGCCGTATAACACGGAACGGGTTTCCTCCCAAGAATACCAGTGCATAAAACAAACAGCGCAATGCTAAATAAAGGAAAATGAAGCTGTTATAAGACCCAGGTCCCATCACACAATGCAACGCAGCCGAGGATAGGGTTTTCCCTTATAATAGCCAAAGAATGCTTGATACGTTTTAAAACAAATCATTTGATACTATAGTCAGTGCATAGTGTATAAAACAACTTCAAATCATAAGTATCAATCATAGGCGGCATGAGCGCCCCATCCCACTATGTCGCCATATATAGGATTACAACGAAAACCGCAAGATCACGTATTTGGAAATTGGATTTCCGTCATGAACCAAGGCAAAAGATAGTCCTTACCGAATTCGAGACTGCCTAGCCCGAGTCTCAGGATCAGAACGCATCGACCCTTGGATCGTCAGGGCCGGTCCACACGGAGTGGATTAAAATGCCTGAGCACTACGTTTCGCCGCCCTTTGGGGCGTAAGCGAGCCAACAAGTGACTCCATCGGACCCGGATCGTCCGATCTAACCGAGGCGCCTCGCAACAGCAACAACCACATAAGTCAAACTCGTCAGGGCGTGTAAAACTACTGACGCCACTTTTAGCTAGGAGGAAACGTAGGCCCTCCCTGAGGTCCTTTCTCCCGTTTCTGGTTCATACCGGGGTGTGAGGCTCGCGAATCAATGCTACACAAAGCTACGCCACAAAGGCCGTGCTTTGATCACCAACCACAAGACTTTGCTTTTCAACAGAAGCCTTGATCATTTGCATCTTAGCATGCCACACAGGCAAACCATCCTATGCAACCGATATCAGTCACACAGAATGAAATCCGATGTCAGACACACAGTCCATTTACAAGTCCATTCTGGGTCTGAACGAAACCGGAGGCACCTAGTACCCCGCATATCCATCGATCTCCAAGTACATCTGGACGATCACTATCTGTTTCCATCTTCTTGGGTGTACAGCCCAATCAAGATCATCAGTAATCACCCAAACGACGTGAAGACTTCCGGTCTTCGACCATCGTCTTCATCTTCGACTTATCGTCGTATTAGTTATTCAGAATGGGATAAACCCGGTCTTTCCGAATAACTCGCGTATATTTTAAATAAGTGTTACACAAACACAACATACGCCTCATTCCAATTCATTAGTCACTAACCGTAAATTAATCAAGAGAATAATTCCCCAAATATTAACCCCGAAGGCCGAAACCAACATCAGATCAATATTCAGAAAACCATTCTGCTTGGCTAACCGACAGTTAGTTTCTAAATTTCACATTCATAGGGAAAGGTTCCCATTAATTTTATCCAAGATAAATTCCTTGAATTTATTCTTTATTCTATTTTTGAATCTCAATTCAAACTAGTCGGGATTAGCGAACCTTACCGAAGTAATTATTTATTTTAATTTCCCCATCCCAACCTATTCATCTCATGAAGTAAAACGGGTAATACTTCATATCTAACACCACAGTGTTATCGGTAAATTCAATTACCATTTCACGTTCAAATCTAATTAAAGATTTAACTATCGCCTGGAGCAAAACTGGTGATACTCCATTTTCGATCATTTTAATCTAATTAAAGATTCATTAAAGCTCCACTTAGTTTTAATCTTCGACTGGGTTAAAGAATCAGTGTCATTTAAAACACGGTTCACGATAAACCCAAAATCACATTCATTAATTATCGGGTTAAAGAACGAGTGTTATTTAAAACACTGTTCACGATGAACCCAAAAATCAATATCTATTTAATTCCAATTAAATATTATTTAATTGGTACATTTCATTAAATCTAAATAAAAAGATTTAATCTTTTCTCAACTGGGTTCAAGAACAGTGTTAATGAAGACACCATTCTCGACAAACCCAAATCACATTTGATATTAAATACAAGGCTCTGAATAGAAAATATCCCGGCTTATATTCAATATCAAATTCTACGATTAACAAATGTCGCATTGGAAATAACGATATAAATATATATATATCTTTCAAATTTCCATAACAACATCTGTATAATCCCGAATTCCAACATCGAAATATTCCGAAGACAATTTCGATTCAAATCCACTCCAATGCAATCATTGGAAATTCTGGTTATTTTTAAAACCCTTTCGAATTCAATTTATTTATTTAAAAATAAATAGAATTATAATTCTAGTTCAAAACTAGTTTACTTCGATAAAAATCTATTTTTATCTTTTCAAATATGGAGTTTTTCATCCCAATTCTTCTCAAATCATTTCTTGTGATTTTGCACAAATTATTACAATTTTTAATAATTTTATCAAGGCCCGTACAGTCGATTTCCATCAATGGCCATCGAACTGCACTTATAGCGACCTTTTTCGAATTTGATTTGGACATAATTCCAAATCCAACCGTTAGATTTCTAATTTCTAATATTCGTTAGAAAGCTCTTTTCGATATGAACCCAACGGTTCCGGTTTTAGGAGAATCCGACGGTCGGATCTCCCGTAATGTCCGTTTGAAATAAATGGTCGAAATTCACGAACTGTCGCGGCGCGGCGTGTAACACCCCGAATTTTAGTTAATGCTAAAATTCACTAATTACAGGATAAATAATCTCAGATGTGGGAATTGGGAGTAATGGGCTACGTTATTGCGTTCGTCTCGGAAAAATACGCGAAATAGAGTCCGAGTTTTTGAGAATCGGAGTCCGTATGGCCCGGTTATGGCCCAAAGAAGTTTGCAGAAAATTTAAAGCTAAAAACAGATTTAGAAATTTAAAATCAGATTTCAAATTAGAACCAGCGGGGCCAGGCGGGAAGATTCCCGCCCTAAGCATGTCGACAGGGCTGTCGACAGGCCTGTCGACAGGGGTGTCGACTTGCCTGTCGACACGGCGTCTCGAACCAGGGTGCTTGGGTGCACCAGATCTGGTTTTCTGGCTAGGGCTGGGCTGGGTTCTAGAGATTTCCTAAATCTAACGGACCTAATCTAATCTAGGGTTAATCTAAGGGCCTAAAACACTCTCCTAATCTATAAATACACCCTAAACCTACCCTAATCCATACTAAAAATAGAAATGATGGCCTCATGCCGCCAAATTAAATCCTAGAAGGAGTCTCCACTAATCTAAGAAGGAAGTTGCAAGCTAATCCCTCTCAAATCATTCTCTAATCATCACCAACTTCATATTTAGCAACTAATTCCACTTCATAAGTTGGTTAATTTTGGGTTTGGTGAGTTTCTATCACTTTAACATCAATTGTTAAAGTAAGTAGATTGGGTGTAATGAGACTTATGGTCTTAAATGCGGATTAGTGAGTTTGAATCATTTGTAATGATGTGCTACTCTATGTTTTACTATGATTATGCATAATTAATAAGTGGGTTTATGCATGTTTGATAAGTTGGCTTATGCATGCTTAATAAGTTGGTTTATGCATGTTTAACAAGAAGGTTTATGCATGTTTAACAAGTAGGTTTATGCATATTTAATAAGTGAATTTATGCATGTTTAACAAAGTGAGTTATGCAAGTTCATATGCAAGTTAAGTATATGTTTAAATGCAAGTTTAACATGATATGCAAGTTATGCATGCTTATGCGAGTATATGAATGCTTATGCAAGATATGTATATGCTTAAATGACATGATATGCAAGTTATGCATGCTTATGCAAGTATGTGAATGCTTATGCAAGTATGTGAATGCTTATGCAAGTATGTGAATGCTTATGCAAGTTATGTGTATGCTTAAATGCATGTTTAACATGTTATGCAAGTTATGAGAATGCCTATATGCAAGTTCAACATGTTATGCAAGATGTGTGTATGATAATATGCAAGCTCATATGCAACATGTTATGCAAATCATGTGTATGATAATATGCAAGTTTGGGTTAAATGTAGTTGGGTTAATATATGCTCATATATGCAAGTTGACATCCTCTTAACCCATGACCAAGTTATATGCTAAACCCATGATATTTGTGATGGATCTTCCCCTTTGTTATGTCATGAAATGAGAACGATTTACGTGGGGAACGATGGGGTTGGTAAATATGTTAATAAATGAATGATTGGGTATGATTAAGCATACCATAAAAATAAATTACCATAAGTGGGAATTTACCTATTGAGTTAGGTCTACCCCATGGGAATTTACCTATTGAGTTAGGTCTACCCATGTTATGGAAAACTTGATATTAATTAGGGATAATTAATATGGGGGTGATTAATTAGGTGTAATTAATCGACTAAGACACGAGGTTGGACTCATTTGTAGTGTAAAACTGCCCGGACCCGACCGGCTTAACCAGTTGCTACAAATGTCAGCCCAATGTGAGAGGTCTTAGCCATAAATTAAATACGTGATTAAAGTAAAGACACGAGGTTAGGCTCTGTTATGACGTAAGACTGCCCGGACTCTACCGGCTTAACCAGGCGGTCATAACAGCCAGTCTAATGTGGGAGGTCTTTATGGGAGATCACGGTCTTAATTAATTAAGAAACACTTAACCATATTAGCATGTAGTGGGACATGAGTGGTTAAGTGGGTGCCTTGGGTGGCATGTGGAAATCTAGTGGGTTGCCTTGGGTGGCAATAGAAAATACGATTAGAATACTTAACCAAGTGGAAACATGTAATTAAACATGATTAAAGGGTTAAGTGAGATACACTAGATATGTGACAAGCTTAGGTGGGTAGCTTGTGGGGGCCCATTTCAACCAATATCCCAAACGTATCTTTGTGGGCTCGACCCATGTCGAGTGACGGGACACGCATATTGGGCTTGATTATAAGAGGCCAAAACGGGTTAGCGGTGGCAACGCAAGTCCAACGGGTTTCATATGCGTGTGTGGACCCGGGCTGGTAGATAAGCCGTTGTTGCATCGTGTAGATATAAAGCCGTGCACCGTTGATAGTATTGGGTAGCCACTTTAGGGGAGTGATACACCCCACTGTGGGACCAGCACGGGTATCTACGGTAGGGAGCCGATCGATGGGGAGTAGTGGGTACACCTAATAAAGATAGGGGCAGACGGCTCCTATGCAGGGGTACACGAAACTACTGGGTAAGAATTACTGAGTACACCTAGTGGAGATAGGGGCAGACGGCACCTATGTAGTGGGCTAGGAGCACACGAGACTACTGGGGAAATTTTCTAAGTCCTTGGAAGGGATCAACCTTTAAGTAGGAATGACTGGTGTGGTGCAGTTAGTAATTATCCTTGGGTGGGTAGATGCGTCCTTACGGTTATCTTAGTTTATCCTAAGTCTACCAAGCTGCTTAGTGTAGCCATTCATCCCCAGATATTACCGTAGGTCAAGTTTATGTCTTCTCTGGTTACTTTAATGATTGTATTGTTAAAGTTATAGGACTCACTCAGACTTATGTCTGACCCCGTTGTTTCTATCTTTTTCCCAACCCTCAGGTCCTACGGTGGATCCTAGCAGTAGTGGAGCTTGATCAGATTGCTGTTCCAGTCTTTAGGAGCTTGGATAGATGTAAAGCTCCAGTTATCCAGTTATCTTTTCTTTTTGTTTTGGCTATTGTATGAGAGAGTGGGATTATGTACTTCTTTATTTTGACGGATATTGTACTTGACTTTTATCGTGGTTTTATGATGTAACCAGACATGTTTATTTCCGCTGTTATGAGATGATGTTTTAAATTTCAAGTACTATTTATATCTGTCTTGGTGAAATTTTTCTGTTCTATATTCACTAAAATACTCCACCGATGCTATGGCATTCCCTTAGTGAGTGACCATAGCGGGTGTTGGGTGTTACACGTGGTATCAGAGCAAAGGTTACCGGAACAGATAAAATTTTTAGAAAACTATTTTTCTAAAACATGTTTGAAAGAGATATTTTCAAAAACATGTCTTTTAAGAGAAAAGTTTTCGAAAGAAAAGCATAATCCCCAATAGCCATATCTATATCCTTCGAATTCTCCGTTTTGAATCTTTCCTTTTTCGTTTCAGCATGGCCGAGAATCTTAATTTTCCGGAGGGTGTGACGGTACCAGTATGGTATAGGAGATTGACGGAGGCTAGGGCCACCACTGCGGGTCCAGCAAATATTCCTCCACCAACCGTAGCACCCGATCTTCCTCCTCCCCCTCCTCCTCGCACGGATACTTTTGCTAAGACTTGCAAGGAATTCAAAGCTATGGGAGGGAAACCTTTTCAAGGATCTGAAACTTTTGTGGAGGCTAGAGATTGGCTTAAGGAGGTGGAAGAATTGATAGATATCTTTGAGATGGAAGAAGGAAAGAAAGTCAAGTTGGCTGCTTGGTTAATGAAGGGAGAGGCCTCATTCTGGTGGGAGGTCACTAATGGAGAACGCCCCGTTGACTCTTGGGCGGATTTTAGTCAAAGATTTATGGCGAAGTTTCTCTCAAGGGCGGAGGAAAACTTGTATATGGAAAGATTCTTGACTCTAAAGCAAGGAAATCTCTTGGTGAAGGAATATGTCAACAAGTTTAATCAATTGGCAAGGTTTGGCCTAGATATGGTGAATACACCGGAGAAGAAGGCTTTGCGGTTCGTGAAAGGCTTGAATGAACCAATGCATGGGTTGGCTATGACTCATATCCCTATGGGGGCCACCTTTGAGAAGCTAGTTGACATGGCACTCATGTATGAAGAAGAGAAGGGTCCCAATGCTAATAGGGCACCCGAGAAGAAGGGAGATCAAAAGAGACCTCAGCAACAACAACAAAGCAAAGGTGGGAAAGGCAACGGTGGCAAGGGCAAGAAGAAGAAGTGTTTCAATTGTGGGACACCTGGCCACCTAAGCAAGGATTGTCTCAAGAAGAAGAAGACTGGCTGCTTCCACTGTGGCGAAGCAGGGCATTTAGTGAAGGATTGCCCTAAGAAGGGGCAAAAGACGGGGTCTACCTCAGGAGGACAGGTGCAAGCTCTTATGGCACCGAGTCAGGCTAGGGGGCAAGTACAGGCTCTCGTGGTTCCACCAATTCAGGAAAGAGGTAGAACTATCTCCGTTGAAAGTCTGGTTTTTCTATTTGACCATCCTGTCCGTACATTGTTTGATTCAGGCGCATCGCATTCGTTTATCTCATCATCATTAGTTGAGTCACTTCACTTAGACACCAGTCTGGTAGATGATCCCTTGGTTGTTTCAAACCCAATTGGGGGCTCCACTTATTTGTCCATGATATGTTTGGGTTTGAAGATTTCTATACTTAGCATTGAGTTTAGATGTGATGCTTTTGTATTGGGCTTCACGGGCTATGGGTTGATTTTGGGCATGGACTGGTTATCCAGTAATGGTGCCGTTCTTGATTGCGAAAGGAGAGTTGTTAGGCTCATGACCCGTTTGGGCAACACTCTCGAGATTTCTTGTAATCCCATGGACTCTGTTATGCTAAGTTATCTTGAATCGCTTGACGCTTCGGTCGAGAGTTTGCAATCTATGAGAGTGGTCCGGGAATATCCGGATGTGTTTGAGGAGGTGAAGGGCTTACCTCCGAAGCGGGAGATTGACTTCCGAATATATCTGGTGGATAATGCTAAACCGGTATCTTTACCAGTGCGCCACATGGCTCCTCGTGAGAGGAGGGAACTCCATAAGCAAATAGGGGAGTTGCTTGAGAAGGGGTTCATAAGACGGAGTATATCGGAGTGGGGTGCTCCGGTAGTATTTGCTACAAAGGCGGATGGGTCCCTCAGACTTTGTGTAGACTATAGAGAACTCAACAAACTCACAAAGAAGAATAGACACCCATTGCCGAGGATTGATGATCTTTTCGATCAGTTGGTTGGCGCCTCAGTGTTTTCTCAGTTGGACTTGGCCACGGGGTTTCATCAGTTGAGGGTGGCTGAGGATAGCATAGACAAGACTGCCTTTAGAACTCCAGATGGTTTCTATGAGTGGCTGGTGATGCCATTTGGGTTGACGAACGCCCCTGCATACTTTGTTGATTTGATGAGTAGGGTGTTCAGGGAGTTCCTTAATAAATTTGTGGTGGTCTTTGTGGACGATATCTTAGTATTTTCTAAGAGTGAAGAAGAGCATGCCCTACATCTTGGGGAGGTATTGAAGACTCTTCGAGCACATAGCCTCAAGGCTAAATTCTCTAAATGTCACTTCTGGAGGAAAGAAGTGCGGTTCTTGGGGCATGTGGTCTCCAAGGAAGGGATAGCTGTGGATCCCGCGAAGGTAGTATCAATTCAGGATTGGAAGGTTCCAAAGAATGCTACCGAAGTAAGAAGTTTCTTGGGGTTGGCGGGTTATTATAGGAAGTTTATCAAAGACTTCGCAAAGATATCAGCCCCGTTAACCTGCTTAACAAAGAAGAATCTTGTTTTTGCATGGGACGTAGATTGTGATGATGCGTTCCGACGGTTAAAGAGAGCTTTAACCACCGCTCCAGTTTTAGTGTTGCCAGATGGGAGCAAGCCATTTGTTGTCTATACTGATGCTTGTGGGACAGGGCTTGGCGCAGTCTTAATGCAAGAGGGAAGGGTAATAGCCTATGGTGGAAGGCAGTTGAGGGCACATGAGAAAAATTACCCTACCCATGATCTGGAGCTGGCCGCTATTGTTTTTGCGCTTAAGATTTGGCGTCATTATCTTCTTGGTGAGAGATTCGAGTTGTTCACTGACCATAAATCATTGAAGTACTTATTCTCTCAGAAGGATTTGAATCTAAGACAGCAAAGGTGGATGGAATTCTTAGCATCCTATGATTTCGAGATAGCGTATACCCCTGGCAAGGGTAACGTGGTGGCGGACGCCTTGAGCAGGAAGAGGTTGTCCTTGAGTCCATTGTTCGTGGAACGACGAAGCTTGGAGTTTATCTCGATGTTTGATTTCAGACCTTCCATTGACTATGTACCCGGTTTGCTAGCTTCTTTGGAAGTTAGACCTACTCTTTTGGGGCGGATTGGAGAAGCACAGAGGGACGACCCACAGTTGGTTGAGTTGGTAGAAAAGCTCATAAAGGGGGAGTCGTCCAGCCATTTGAGTAGGTACACCTTAGACGATAGGGGGTGTTTGCGTAGAGACGGTAGACTTTGTGTACCGCAAGACGAGGGTTTGAGGAAGGCTATTCTGGATGATGCACACCGTTCTAGGATGACCATTCATCCCGGTGGGGACAAGATGTACCGAGACATGAAGAGGGTTTTCTTCTGGGCCGGTATGAAGAAAGATGTGGCCGAGTATGTCGCTCGATGTTTGGTGTGCCAACAAGTGAAGGCGGAGCAAAAGAAACCTGGTGGGTTGCTTCACCCATTGGAAGTTCCGCAATGGAAGTGGGATAGCGTCTCGATGGATTTTATTGACGGGTTACCCAGATCGAGGAAGGGTAATACAGGAATTTGGGTGGTGGTAGATAGACTTACTAAGAGCGCCCATTTCATACCTGTGAAGAGCAAGAGGACTGCTCCATGGCTAGCTTCAGTATATCTTCGAGAGATAGTTCGATTACATGGGGTACCCTCTAGCATAGTAAGTGATCGAGATCCTATCTTCACTAGCGAGTTCTGGAGAAGTTTGCAAGAAGCAGTGGGGACTCAATTGTGTCTGAGCACCGCATATCATTCTCAGACAGACGGCCAGACTGAGAGGGTGAATCGTGTTCTAGAAGACCTTTCGAGGCTTTGTATCTTAGATTTTGGAGGTACATGGGAAGAGCATCTTCCATTGGTGGAGTTCGCATATAATAACAGCTTTCAGTCTAGTATTGGTATGGCTCCTTTCGAAGCTCTCTATGGAAGGCCTTGTCGATCACCTACATGTTGGTGGGAATCTACGGATAAGATCTTGCTTGGGCCTGATATGGTTAGGGAGACTTCAGAGAAGATCGATTTGATTCGAAGAAGGATGAAAGCAGCGCAAGATAGGCAAAAATCTTATGCGGACAAGAGAAGGACGGATCTTGAGTCTGAGGTTGGGGATATGGTTTTTGTTAAGGTATCTCCGTTGAGAAATATTGTTCGCTTCGGATCCGTTGGGAAGTTAGCACCAAGGTTTGTTGGGCCGTTTCCTATCAAGGAAAGGATTGGACGGATGGCATATAGGGTGGAGTTGCCCGACAGACTTAGTGGTGTTCATGATGTATTCCATGTATCACATCTGAGGAAGTGCTTACATGAGACGGCAGAGGTGGTAGAGCCGAGCTTGCTTAGAGATGTAGAGGTAGAGCGTGATGCGACTATTCGACGAGCTCCTACTCGCATCCTTGGGTCAGAGACTAGGAAATTGAGGAATCGAGAGGTTCAACTAGTCAAAGTGCAATGGGGAGAAGATGAGAGCAACGCACCTTGGGAGACGGAAGCGAAGATGCGTTCATTGTACCCATTTCTTTTTGAGGGTATGTCTTTACTTTCTCCTTTATCGCTTGTCTAGTACTTATCTTATCTTTGGTATGTCCTCTCGTTAGTACCTTTGACCTTTAGATAGGGTAAACCTATGGTTGAAACATGTGTTTGAGACATGTTATGGTTGATGGATGCAAGTGGATGCAAGTGTTTGCTAGTGGTTGCTCGTGGATGCATATACACACACTCTAGGCACTAGATCGGCTCAGTCACTTCATATTGCATATTGCATAAAATTGTGTGTAGGAAAATATATTTATGGATGTATAATGGTTGTGTTATCACATGGATGATGCATTTTGGTGAATGATTGTGCACTCATGTAGATATTGTATGTGTCGATAGGGTTCTCTCGCATACATAATGGATGCATGGCACCATCATGGTTTGCATATGTTCATACATTAGATAGGGAACATATACACACACTTTTTGCATATGCTCATACATCATTAGAAACTGTTAATGACAATGGATGCCCGTGGTTGATGATTTGAGTAGATGGTTGTTTGGATGGTAGGATATGCATTCTCCTTAGCTTAGAGATTTCGGGGACGAAATCCTTTAAGGAGGGGAGAATGTAACACCCCGAATTTTAGTTAATGCTAAAATTCACTAATTACAGGATAAATAATCTCAGATGTGGGAATTGGGGGTAACGGGCTGCGTTATTGCGTTCGTCTCGGAAAAATACGCGAAATAGAGTCCGAGTTTTCGAGAATCGGAGTCCGTATGGCCCGGTTATGGCCCAAAGAAGTTTGCAGAAAATTTAAAGCTAAAAACAGATTTAGAAATTTAAAATCAGATTTCAAATTAGAACCAGCGGGGCCAGGCGGGAAGATTCCCGCCCTAAGCATGTCGACAGGGCTGTCGACAGGGATGTCGACTTGCCTGTCGACTTGCCTGTCGACACGGCGTCTCGAACCAGGGTGCTTGGGTGCACCAGATCTGGTTTTCTGGCTAGGGCTGGGCTGGGTTCTAGAGATTTCCTAAATCTAACGGACCTAATCTAATCTACGGTTAATCTAAGGGCCTAAAACACTCTCCTAATCTATAAATACACCCTAAACCTACCCTAATCCATACTAAAAATAGAAATGATGGCCTCATGCCGCCAAATTAAATCCTAGAAGGAGTCTCCACTAATCTAAGAAGGAAGTTGCAAGCTAATCCCTCTCAAATCATTCTCTAATCATCACCAACTTCATATTTAGCAACTAATTCCACTTCATAAGTTGGTTAATTTTGGGTTTGGTGAGTTTCTATCACTTTAACATCAATTGTTAAAGTAAGTAGATTGGGTGTAATGAGACTTATGGTCTTAAATGCGGATTAGTGAGTTTGAATCATTTGTAATGATGTGCTACTCTATGTTTTACTATGATTATGCATAATTAATAAGTGGGTTTATGCATGTTTGATAAGTTGGCTTATGCATGCTTAATAAGTTGGTTTATGCATGTTTAACAAGAAGGTTTATGCATGTTTAACAAGTAGGTTTATGCATATTTAATAAGTGAATTTATGCATGTTTAACAAAGTGAGTTATGCAAGTTCATATGCAAGTTAAGTATATGTTTAAATGCAAGTTTAACATGATATGCAAGTTATGCATGCTTATGCGAGTATATGAATGCTTATGCAAGATATGTATATGCTTAAATGACATGATATGCAAGTTATGCATGCTTATGCAAGTATGTGAATGCTTATGCAAGTATGTGAATGCTTATGCAAGTATGTGAATGCTTATGCAAGTTATGTGTATGCTTAAATGCATGTTTAACATGTTATGCAAGTTATGAGAATGCCTATATGCAAGTTCAACATGTTATGCAAGATGTGTGTATGATAATATGCAAGCTCATATGCAACATGTTATGCAAATCATGTGTATGATAATATGCAAGTTTGGGTTAAATGTAGTTGGGTTAATATATGCTCATATATGCAAGTTGACATCCTCTTAACCCATGACCAAGTTATATGCTAAACCCATGATATTTGTGATGGATCTTCCCCTTTGTTATGTCATGAAATGAGAACGATTTACGTGGGGAACGATGGGGTTGGTAAATATGTTAATAAATGAATGATTGGGTATGATTAAGCATACCATAAAAATAAATTACCATAAGTGGGAATTTACCTATTGAGTTAGGTCTACCCCATGGGAATTTACCTATTGAGTTAGGTCTACCCATGTTATGGAAAACTTGATATTAATTAGGGATAATTAATATGGGGGTGATTAATTAGGTGTAATTAATCGACTAAGACACGAGGTTGGACTCATTTGTAGTGTAAAACTGCCCGGACCCGACCGGCTTAACCAGTTGCTACAAATGTCAGCCCAATGTGAGAGGTCTTAGCCATAAATTAAATACGTGATTAAAGTAAAGACACGAGGTTAGGCTCTGTTATGACGTAAGACTGCCCGGACTCTACCGGCTTAACCAGGCGGTCATAACAGCCAGTCTAATGTGGGAGGTCTTTATGGGAGATCACAGTCTTAATTAACTAAGAAACACTTAACCATATTAGCATGTAGTGGGACATGAGGGGTTAAGTGGGTGCCTTGGGTGGCATGTGGAAATCTAGTGGGTTGCCTTGGGTGGAAATAGAAAATACGATTAGAATACTTAACCAAGTGGAAACATGTAATTAAACATGATTAAAGGGTTAAGTGGGATACACTAGATATGTGACAAGCTTAGGTGGGTAGCTTGTGGGGGCCCATTTCAACCAATATCCCAAACGTATCTTTGTGGGCTCGACCCATGTCGAGTGACGGGACACGCATATTGGGCTTGATTATAAGAGGCCAAAACGGGTTAGCGGTGGCAACGCAAGTCCAACGGGTTTCATATGCGTGTGTGGACCCGGGCTGGTAGATAAGCCGTTGTTGCATCGTGTAGATATAAAGCCGTGCACCGTTGATAGTATTGGGTAGCCACTTTAGGGGAGTGATACACCCCACTGTGGGACCAGCACGGGTATCTACGGTAGGGAGCCGATCGATGGGGAGTAGTGGGTACACCAAATAAAGATAGGGGCAGACGGCACCTATGCAGGGGTACACGAAACTACTGGGTAAGAATTACTGAGTACACCTAGTGGAGATAGGGGCAGACGGCACCTATGTAGTGGGCTAGGAGCACACGAGACTACTGGGGAAATTTTCTAAGTCCTTGGAAGGGATCAACCTTTAAGTAGGAATGACTGGTGTGGTACAGTTAGTAATTATCCTTGGGTGGGTAGATGCGTCCTTACGGTTATCTTAGTTTATCCTAAGTCTACCAAGCTGCTTAGTGTAGCCATTCATCCCCAGATATTACCGTAGGTCAAGTTTATGTCTTCTCTGGTTACTTTAATGATTGTATTGTTAAAGTTATAGGACTCACTCAGACTTATGTCTGACCCCGTTGTTTCTATCTTTTTCCCAACCCTCAGGTCCTACGGTGGATCCTAGCAGTAGTGGAGCTTGATCAGATTGCTGTTCCAGTCTTTAGGAGCTTGGATAGATGTAAAGCTCCAGTTATCCAGTTATCTTTTCTTTTTGTTTTGGCTATTGTATGAGAAAGTGGGATTATGTACTTCTTTATTTTGACGGATATTGTACTTGACTTTTATCGTGGTTTTATGATGTAACCAGACATGTTTATTTCCGCTGTTATAAGATGATGTTTTAAATTTCAAGTACTATTTATATCTGTCTTGGTGAAATTTTTCTGTTCTATATTCACTAAAATACTCCACCGATGCTATGGCATTCCCTTAGTGAGTGACCATAGCGGGTGTGGGGTGTTACACGGCGCGTTCTATTCAGGCCATTATATTATATATATAATATATATAATATATACTTCGTCGATTTCTATTTAAAACGAATTATATAAATAGTTTTAAAAATCGTTTCAAAAGCAATTTCAACTTTCTTTTCAATTCAAATCAAAATTGAGTTCTTCTTTATAAATTCGTTTTTAAAATTCATTTCTATTCAATTCAAATTTCAATTCAATTTGAATTCATTTCAATTCGCTTTCAATTCAATTTGAATTCGTTTTCAATTTAATTCAATTCCAAAGTCGTTTTCTATTCGATTCAATTCAAATTGGTTTTCTATTCGATTCAATTCAAATTGGTTTTCTATTCGAATCAAATTCGTTATATATTCAATTGAAATCACATTCGTTTTCTATTCAATTCATTTCGAAATCGTTTTCAATTCAATTCATTTCGAAATCATTTTCAATTCAATTCATTTCGAAATCGTTTTCAATTCAATTCATTTCGAAATCGTTATCAATTCAATTCATTTCGAAATCGTTATATATTCAATTCAATTCATTTCGAAATCGTTATATATTCAATTCAATTCATTTCGAAATCGTTTTCAATTCAATTCATTCCGAAATCGTTTTCAATTCAATTCATTTCGAAATCGTTATCAATTCAATTCATTTCGAAATCGTTATATATTCAATTCATTTCGAAATGAATAAAATCGATATAAATATCGTTTACGTCAAAATGGCGTCAAACTAATCAACACGGCTTCATAAATTTCTATTTTCAAATATTCTATTTCAGATATTTCTTTTTCAAAATAGTTGTTATTATCAAAATATTTTGTTCAACACATGACCAATCTCAATGGATGAGTACTGTCAACACATGAACTTTTATTTTATATTGATAAAGATATAAATTTTATTACTAAAATATTTCGTTCAACACATGACCAATCTCAATGGATGAGTACTGTCAACACATGAACCTTTATTTTATAATATTCTTTATTTTTCAAATTGGAATGAGGCCCAATCAATTACCATATAAAGTTAATTATATGGATTTTCATACATTACACACATATAATAGCATTGAAAAATAATCAACCATCAACCAAAGTGCACTACACTGTATAAGCATCAAATTAGATTTCTAACGCTTATAACAGCCTGTCAATCGATCGATCGACATATTTAATCAATCAGGATGAGTGAACTTCAAATTTCCTCCTAACACCCGTGTGGGGTTTCAAACAATCAAACACAGATTTTATTTGTGCAGTTGGGCGATGTGTAAAATTTATCGACCCAATCAATGTCCTTCAAATAGGTGTACATAAACAAACCGTCGGGTCTGTAAATGAATATTTATTTATTCATATTCACGTTAAAAATTATATATTTTAACGATAAAATATTTTATTCAACCTATAAATATTCTATTCGGTTCATTTATTCAATAAAATGATATTTTTATTTTTCTAACATATTTTAGAAAATTTCGGCGGCATAACGGCACGATACTAGAAACGGGACAAGGCCTAGCCTTATCCCCAGTCTAGTGAAGGCCCACGCCATTCACACATCAATCAAATCACCAAACAACCAAATTCAAATCAAATCATATAACTAATCTATGCAACCAAACAAACAAGTCCATGGTCTGTGGACGATTGTGTCGGGTGCTACTAAGCACCGTCTGCATCCTAGTATATATATATATAACTAGAAAATAAATTGAAAGGTGAGAAATTCTCACATATAGCTATCCTAGCCCCACGGCACTTCATTGATATAAATCTTCTTCGTTCTCGCCTTTTTGTCACCTTCGTTGTCCGCTTTCACAACATATGTAAAAATCGAATTTTTACTTCGCTATTCAATATATAAAAATCGAATTTTTACTTCGAAATTCAATATATAAAAAATCACATTTTTTTCTATGCTATTCATTTTATAAAAATCACATTTTTTCTATGCTATTCATTTTATAAAAATCACATTTTTTTCTATGCTATTCATTTTATAAAAATCACATTTTTTCTATGCTATTCATTTTATAAAAATCACATTTTTTCTATGCTATTCATTTTATAAAAATCACATTTTTTTCTATGCTATTCATTTTATAAAAAAACACATTTTAAAACCATTGTCATTTAAATATTTAAATTTAAATACAAAGCTTATTTAAATTTAAATGCATAGAGGCTCACCTTTTAATCACGTCGTTAAGGCTTAACCCCCGTCTTCTTCATTCCAGGTTGACAGAACCCAACGCCCGCTCCTTCATCACCCCGTCGCATGCAAATCCAAGCAGTAAACCACCGATCTGATGTGACCGCACCGAAGCCATAGCCGTTCCCCTCCTTCTCCGTGAACCACGCGCCCTCCGACGGCTCCACCGTCGTGAAAAACCATCACGAACATCGGCGGTTCATAATGGAAAATTGAGCTCCACACTCAATGGAATTCGATCATATAGGTATAGAATTAACCTTCGTGAATCCCTCTACGATTTTTTTTTTGAAGTTGGATTTAATTTCTATTTGGATTAAGCGAATTTGAGGATCGATTTTCGAAGGGTTCGGACCCTTCATAAGAAACGGCGGCTGTAATAGAAGATAGGGTTAGGTTTGGAAAGAGTGAGTATATATATTAATATTAATTATTTTATTTCGCTAATTTTGCTTCTTAAGGAAATTTTACGTCCGGACACCAAACGAACTTCAACGACTGTCGCCCCTAGCTAATTACCCGCATTTCGAACACAATGGGATATGTATCACAAGCTGATTCGACAGTTACGATAGGTTTTCATCAAAATTAAAATATAATTCTTTATATATTTAATTTGAACGCACATTTCAATTTACCGGGGCCACACACTAACTAGAAAAATTCCCAAAAAATATTTTCTAGCTTCGTATTGACGATACGGTCCTAACAAAACTAATTTCGTTGAATTCTGAGACCGTTAGAAAAATGGCCATTTTCCAGTCGATTAAAATCAACTGAAACTGGCCAAACGCGTTTTCCTTTGCCACGCTCACATATTGATTCGAAAAATTATGAAATTTGGAATCTAGCAATAACTTCACATCCCAGACCCAACAAAAGTGGTTTCGTCGAAATCCGAGATCGTTTGCAAAATGTCCATTTTTAAGGGCCTGAATTCCATAGCGACTATTCAGAATTTTCAACTGGACATATCTTTTGATCCCCGCTATGAAAATTTGATTATTCGGATTCGTTAGAAAGATATTACCAACTAGATCCTAATGTTTTTGGTTTCACTAAGATCCGGATTGTTTTGCACCCGGTATGTTCAATTGAAGTTTGAAATCGAATTATCGAACTACCGCGCCATTTTCAATTCTATTTATAATTATATATAAATATTTATACTCTAACGACGGCGTATATAATATATACGTTCGAATTCTATTCAAAATAAATTTTCCCGTTGATTTTATTTAAAATAATCTATTTTAAATATTCAAAATTCGCTAAAATTGCCAAAATAAAAATTTTAAACTGGCCCAGATTTTCGGGTTA
Organism: Allium sativum; assembly: GCA_030737875.1. NCBI lineage: Eukaryota > Viridiplantae > Streptophyta > Magnoliopsida > Asparagales > Amaryllidaceae > Allium > Allium sativum. The sequence continues at coordinate 601,636,295 of CM060926.1, read as the reverse complement.
TTACATCGAATAACTAATATTCGATTAACTTCTTTTCTTTATTCGAATAAACTATATTCGATCAACTCATTTGATTTAACTCTAATCGATTTACTCCATTTAACTCTATTCGAATAACTAATTCGATTAACTAACTTCGAATACCATATTCGATTAACTAACTTTGAATACCCTATTCGATTAACTAACTTTCGAATACCCTATTCGATTTCTCCTTTCGAATGTCAATATTCGATTAACTTTATTCACTTAATAAAGATTTCCTTTTTAACAACGTTTTATTCATTTGAAAAGATTTACTTTTAAATAACGGTTCTACACTTTAAAAATGATTTCCTTTTTATAACGTTCCCTTTTCAATTTTTTTTGTAAATGGTTTACAAATATTTCGTTTTCAAATTTATTCTTGAAATATTCTAACTCCTTAAATTCCCGGGAAAATTCGCCATAACCTCCTTTGTATCGGGAGTATCGGGAAAATCCCCAAACTCGCCACACAGGCCTTTCCATTCAAAAGAAAATGTTTTGAATTTATTTCCTTTTTTAAAATACCTCCTATTTATAAATATTCCCATTTATAAATATTCCTTACTTATAAATATTTCAATTTATAAATATCTCTGTTTTCAATATCACTTTGAAAATCTCCTTATCAACATCCGGTATGTTATGGTATTCAATCATATCAAATCACGATGTTCAATATCGTCCATACACACACAATCAACAAACAAGTTATAATTCACATCATATATCAAAATATATGAAAAAAACAATTAAAATAACTATTGAGGAATCCAGTTGGATTCCTCCAACCTGTTTCCCTACATCACAGATGTTAGACAATATAGATAACATCACTTTCAGTTCCATATGATATATTCTGTTAAACAGAATCAATATAGAAATTTAACTAACTGACTAGCAGTTCAATCAAACAGTCAACACACAATCAAACAGACAATTTCTAACAGTTCTAAAAATACAACATGAAATTATAAACTGTTCAGAGTTGGTGAGATTTACTCACATTTGCGCGTTAACCGAAAAATATCGGTTTGCGTTCATTATTTGAGACGGACAATTTATTTCGCCATAAATTGTAACAAGCTCCGATGGACTTCCAGTCAGCTTTATTGTGAAGCTCTCGTCCATACGGTCCCAACGCAACTTACGGTTCGAAATTCTGATATCATATGATGAAGTTACACCATTTGTAATTTAGTTCACTATTTAATTAAACAAAACTTTTAAATAAATTATATGGGCCTTAACTTTTCTTACTCCGGCCCAACTCCTGCTCCACAAACTCCAGGCCCGCTTCATCCTACTCCCATCAGCCCACGAGAAAAAGAAATCCGCTCCACTTATTTCTTCTCCAAATTGTTTCACCGTAACATTCCTCCTTATTCCCAATTTTTTTTGACCGACGGTTGACTGCTTACCACCCCCTCCTCGATCACCAAACGCCACCGTAACTACCTCCATCGCACTCGCCCAGACGATCTCCCCTTGATGACCACCATCAAATCAATTCCGATGCGCTACTTTCAAATCGATCTGCTGTTTTCGAAACCTAAAGCCGACGTCGCCCTTCCCTGTTGAGGACCGAAGCACCTCCAACTGACCGCAACACTCGTGCCTCACCTTCCTGAACCCCTCCGCACCCTCGATTCCAGCTTCCGATCATTGTTCTAACCCCAACAGTAAAACCTAATCCCACTGGAACCCGCGATAACCCAAAGTTGCATCGAACAATAAAAGAAGGACATTAGAACGGATAGAAAAGCTCCAGGAACTGAAATATGGTTGTAAAAGAATTTATAGATTTTGATTTTTATTTTCTTTCGATTTTCAAAGGAGGAATTTTACTGTTGATAATTTCTACTGAGGGTTACGGCGCCTCAGTTTGACCATTGGAGAATTTATTTAGGGTTAGGAGTGTTAAGGCTTATTTATAGAGTAGTTTTATATTTTTTTATTCGAATATTTTATTTGTTTTTAAGAAAACACTATTTTTACTTGTCCTCTAAAATTCCTGTGGTCACATACAATACCCAAAAATCATGAAAATTTGCATGTCGCTACAGTTCGACATTATGGTCCCAACGAAGCTGGTTTCGTCGAATTCCGACTTCGTTTGCAAAAGTGGCTATTTTTAACGCTCTAAATAGCCTATTTAAATATATTTAATTATTTAAAAGTGAATTAATTATTTAAAATTAATTATTATCGTATATCTTCACATATGATATCGTACAGCCCCAGAATATCATATCAGAATTTTCAGCTTGATATTTCAGATTCCAGATTATCTCGATATTCAGTTTATACTGAAAAATCCATTTATAACGTATATAAAGCGTCGCAAATTATAAAGGAATTCCACAGCGACTTTTCTGAATTTTGATTTGGACGTAACTCAAAATCTACACGACGAAATCCCGATTTTTCTCTTCCACTAGAAAGTTATAATCCACCAGCTCCACACGTTTCTTGTTTCATAGAAATCCGGCTTAAAATGAATCCTGTACATTCAGTTGAAGTTCAAATCGCCAAATAGCGAACTGCCGCGTCGTTACGCGCTCGAATTTAATTATATTATAATTATACGTTCAAACTGTCGTCGATTGAATATATTCGTTATTCAAATTCAATTCCAAACTGAATTATACCTTATATATAACCCAATTCACACTGTATTGTGAATTCAGCTATTTTTGACTATTTCAACATTATAATATATTTTATTATATTATAATTATAAATTAAATATTCAATATTATTTAATTCACGTTCTCGATATCGATAAATCGATATTTAATAATTAAATAAATAAATTATTCAACAGCTAAAAATGCGGGTTACTACAAACACCCTAAATTTTCGAAAAATTTCGCCATAACCTCCCCTGCACCGGGGGCACCGGGAAAATCCCGAAATTGCCATATAGGCCCTCTGATCTCAAAAAGAAAAAGAAAAAGGCAAGCGGCTAGCCAATCGGCTCATAAAATCATCATCACCCAAATAAAACAGTAAATTATGATAAACATGTACCTATTTGTCGGGCAAACAAATTTTATTCTCTACTCTAGCCTCCTTGCTATGACCTGTTCAATGTAAGTACATGTATATGCAAGCAAATGCGACCAAATTTCAATACAATTCACTTCCTGGTCAATTTGGCTAAAGGTTCCACATTTAATTAATCAAACTATAATCAAACAACACAATCAGCAATCAATTAGTGAATTATTACTTCAAATTCATAACATTGATATATAGTCAAAAAATCACATTTTTGATGCCAATTCACAACAATAGGCCCTATCTAATTTTAGTTCTCACACTAGTCAATAGGAAATATATAGAAATTCCACCTTCGAAACTCGAACATAAATATTGATGATGAGATCTCAATCATCAGTATCTTCTCCGGGCAACTAGAGTGTAATTCAATATCTATCCAGTATATTAAAATTTCGAATACACGCGGATCAGACGTATAGGCAAAATCATTATATACTGCATTGTCCAAATTCAATATAAAATAAATAATCAAATACGAATACTTGATTTAAATTTTCAAAACAAAATTTGTTTTCACTTTTAAAAATATACTCTTCACACTCGTTCTAGGATACTATTGATCCCATCTCTAACGAGTCATTCCCGTTGGATATTACTAATCCAATCTCTAATGAATTCTTTTGTACGGTTCTAATGTGTCTTGTTCTCTGAGCTTTGTAAACCAATGCTCTGATACCAACTGTGAAAACCCGCAACTTCCCCAGTAGGGAAAGCGCGGATAGTTCGAGAACAACACACAAAAGAACGCAGACAGAAGAATATTTCATTGTATATTACAACAATACCATCAAAATACAAGAATATACAGAGTATAAATGAATATTACACAGAAATATCAGAGATTTAAATTACATTTAATTACATCGCAGCAGAAATAATACATAACACAACTAGAAGGAGATATACGGATACAAAGCTTTCCGGATATCGTTCCAGCTGTAAGTCAGGATCCTGTGAATATAAATCTGCAAAACCAAAACTACTAGCTGCCCGTGTCAAAATAAGGGCACCCAGAGTTTAGGTTAAAACAATAAACTCCAGGTCAGTCATGGGACTGGTATGAGAACTAAAACAGTTATTAATCTTTATTTTTAAAGTCAGGTAAATCAAGGGACCATGCCGTATAACACGGAATGGGTTTCCTTCCAAGAATACCAGTGCATATAACAATAGCGCAATGCTAAATAAAGAAAAATGAAGCTATTATAAGACCCAGGTCCTATCACACAATGCAACGCAAGCCGGGGGATACAGTTTTCCCTTATAATAGCCAATGAATGCTTGATACGTGAAATTTCATGTTTTAATTCTTAATCAGACTCCAACCGTAAATTAGAAAGAGAACGATTTCCTAAGTATTAACCCCGAAGGCCGAAACCAACATCAGATTAATACCCAGGAAACCACCCATCTTAGCTCGTTTCCAGTTGGTTTCTGATTTTATATACAATCATAAATATCAATCGTAGGTGGCATGAATGCCCCATACCACTATGTCGCCATATATAGGTATACAATCAAAACCGCAAGATGTCTTATTGGAAGTTGGGTTATCATTTATGGTATGAACCGAGGCTAGGAATCGTCCTCTACCGATTCGAGACGCTCTAGTCCGTCCCTCAGGAATAGCCGCAACTGCACCTTGGATCGTCAGGGCCGGTCCACACAGAGTGGATTATTATGCCTGAACAATACGTCTCCCCACCCTATGGGGCGTAAATGAGCCAACAAATGACTCCATCGGCTTCACATAGTCACCGATATATATATCCGAGGCGCCTCGCAACAGCAACATCCACATAAGTCAAACTCGTCAGGGCGTGTAAAACCGCTGACACCACTTCTAACTAGAAAGAAACGCATGCCCTCCCTGAGGTCCTTCTCACGTTTCTGGTGCATACCTGGTGTGAAACTCGCGAGGTAAACGATACACAAAGTTATGCCACAAAGGCCTTGCTTTGATCATCAACCACAAGACTTTGCTTTTCAATAGAAGCCTTGCTCAATTACCACTTAGGCATGCCACACAGGCAATTCACTCCATGCGATGGATATCTATCAACATATAACCCCTGAGCACGTACATCTCAGAGAAGGGCGTTAAGCAAGAGAATAAATTCTCCGCCGCCAAACAGATATATATTTAATAAAAATCAATTACACAGACTAAAATCCAATGTTAGACACACAGTCCATTTACAAGTTCGTTCTGGGTCTGAACGAAACCGGAGGCACCTAGTTTCCCGCATATCCATCGATCTCCAAGTATGTCTGGATGATCACCAACTGTTTACCTCCTCTTGGGTGTACAACCCAATCATGATCATCAGTAATTATCCAAACGACGTGAAGACCTCCGGTCTTCAACCACCATCTTCACCTTCGACTTATCGTCGTATCAGTTATTCAGAATGGGATAAACCCGGTCTTTCCGAATAACTCGCATATATAATAAACAAGTTTTACACAAACACAACATACGCCTCATTCCAATTCATCGGTCACTAGCCGTAAATTAACAAGAGAATAATTCCCCAAAATATTAACCCCGAAGGCCGAAACCAACATCAGATCAATAACCAGGAAATCATTCTTCTTAGCCAACCTACAGTTAGTTTCTAAATTTCACATTCTTAGGGAAAGGATCCCATTAATTTTATCAAAGATAAATTCTTTTAAATTTATTCTTTAATCTTCTTTTGAATATCAATTCAAACTAGTCGGGATTAACAAACCTTACCGAAGTAATCATTTAATTTATTTCCCAATCCCAACCTATTCATCCCATGAAGTAAAACTGGTCATACTTCATATCTAACACCACGGTGTTATCGGTAAATTCAATTACCATTTCACGTTTAAATCTAATTAAAGATTTAACTATCGCCTGGAGCAAAACTGGTGATACTCCATTCTCGATCTTTTCAATCTAATTAAAGATTCATTAAAACTCCACTTAGTTTTAATCTTTAACTGGGTTAAAGAATCAGTGTCATTTAAAACACGGTTCATGATAAACCCAAAATCACATTCCATTTCAATCAGTCCCTAACTGTAAATTAGCAAGTGAGCAATTCCCTAAGTATTAACCCCGAAGGCCGAAACCAACATCAGATCAATACCCCAGAAACCATTCATCTTAACTAACCTCCAGTTAGTTTCTGATTTTCTTAACTCCTTTTTGGGTCTAAGAACAGTGTTATTGAAGATACTGTTCGCGACAACCCAAAATCACATTCCATTAATTATCGGGTTAAAGAACAAGCGTTATTTAAAACACTGTTCACGATAAACCCAAAATCAATTCCAATTAAATATTATTTAATTGGTACACTTCATTAAATCTAAATAAAAAGATTTAATCTTTTTCTCAACTGGGCTTAAGAATGGTGTTAATGAAGACACCATTCACGACAAACCCAAATCACATTTGATATTAAATACAAGGCTCTGAATAGAAAATATCGGCTTATATTCAATATCAAATTCTACGACCTACAGATATCGTATTGGAAATAACGATATATATATATATATATATATCTTTCAAATTTCTAGAACAATATCTCTATAATCACTAAATCCAACATCGAACAATTCCGAAGATGATTTCGATTCAAATCCATTCCAATTCAATTATTGGAAATCCTGGTTATTTTCAAAACCATTTCAAATCCAATTTATTTATTTTAAAAATAAATAGAATTATAATTCTAGTTCAAAACTAGTTCATTTCGATAGAAATCTATTTTTATCTTTTCAAATATGGAGTTTTTCATCCTAATTCTTCCCAAATCATTTCTTATGATTTTACACAAATTATCACTATTTTTATTAATTTTATCAAGGCCCGCACAGTCGATTTCAATCAACGGCCATCGAACTGCACTTACAGCGACCTTTTCCAAATTTGATTTGGACATAATTCCAAATCCTACCGTTAGATTTCAAATTTCTAATATTCGTTAGAAAGCTCTTTTCGATACGAACCCAACAGTTCCGGTTTTAGGAGAATCCGACGGTCGGATCTCCCGCAATATCCATTCGAAGTCAATGGTCGAAATTCACGAACTACCGCAGTGCAGCGCGTTCTATTCAGGCCATTATATAATATATATAATATATACTTTGTCGATTTCCTTTTAAAACGTATTTTATAAATCGTTTTAAATTCATTTTCAAAACGATTTCAACTTCATTTCTAATTCAAATCAAAATTGAATTTTTCCTTATAAATTCGTTTTAAATTCATTTCAAATTGATTTCTATTCAAATTGATTTCTAATTCAATTTCAGTTCGTTTTCAATTCAAATCAATTTCAATACGAATTCATTTCTATTCAATTTCAATTTGAATTCAATTCTATTCAATTTCAATACTTTTCAAAATATCAGATTTTGAAATCACTTTTGATATTCATTATAAAATGAATAAAATCGATATAAATATCGTTCACGTCAAAATGGTGTCAATCTAATCAACATGGCTCTATATACTTCTATTTTCAAATATTCTATTTCAAATATTTCTATTCAAAATATTCCATTTCAAATATTTCTATTTCAAAACTGGAATGAGCCCCAATCAATTACCATATAATGTTAATTATATGGATTTTCTACCATATGTATATAACAGCAACGATAAATCATCAACCATCATCCAAAGTGCGTTCTACACTTTATAAGCATCAAATATAAATATTTAACGCTTATAACAGTCTGTCAATCAATCGATCAACATACAACTAACTATTGGGATTAGTTTATGTCATATATCACCCCAATACCCGTGTGGGGTTTTCAAACAATCAAACACCGATTTTATTTGTGCAGTTGGGCGATGTGTAAAATTTATCATCCCAATTAATATAAGTCAAATGTGTGTATATAAAAAAATCTCCGATTTGTTTATAAATATTTATTTTAAATACACGTTAAAAATTCTATTTTTAACTATAAAATATTTTCTACTATAAAATATTTTATTTCATTTCACATCACACAATCAACTACACATCAAAATTAAACAAACAAGCATACAAGCCGTCCGTGTTCTGTGGACGACGGGTGTCGGGTGCTACTAAACATCGTCTGCATCCTAGCGTATATTATTAACTAGAAAACAATATTTTTAGGTGAGAAGTTCTCACAGAGGGTTCCACTCCGCCGTGCTTTGCTTTTGAACTGCTGAACCGTCTGGATTCCTTTGAAACTCCAACGCAGTCTTTGTCCCGCTGTTTACAATAAAAATTATATTTTTATTGCTTCATTCAATAAATAAAAATCATATTTTTATTTTCTTCTTCATATGTATTTTCGACGCTTCATTCTATATAAAAATTATATTTTTATATTTCTACTTCATATATAAAGATCGAATTTTTATTTCATCGCTATAAAAATCACATTTTTATTTCAACATATATATGATAATAATCAGATTTTTATTTCGCTACATCTATAAAGATAATATTTTTATATTCTCTGTCTTATAAAAAACATATTTTTATAATCTCTACTATATAAAAATCATATTTTTATTCTTCCTATAATATAAAAATCGTATTTTTATACTTCCTAAAATATAAAAATCATATTTTTACTATCATACCTGTATAAAGATCATATTTTTAATATGCCACTAGTATAAAAATTATATTTTTAACTTTTCTACATTATAAAAATTATATTTTTAACTTCACTATATTATACAAATTATATTTTTATATGTCGTTCATATAAAGAAAAATCACACCTTTACATGTAAAAAAAACCTCATCTTTATAGATTAGCTTTCTCCATAAAAATCAGATTATTTTTCTTACAGTGCTTTTATATAAATTAAAAATCGAATTTTCTTTAACAAAGGTACTGTATAAATTAAAACTCACAGATCGATGTGGAGGAGGCTGGTCGTGTTGCGTGGCGTCGTTGTGTTGCTGCGACGGGGTTTTGCTGATTGGAGCTCGAACTGGTGGTAGCGGTTTAAAGAAGAAAGAGGGAAGAGGGTGCATGGCAGGAGGAGGTCGAGGAGAAATGGGAGAGGCGTTGGAAGGGTGCATCGGTCGTGGGCTCGGGGTGGCCTCGAGGGTCAGGAAGGGCGGCGGGTGTCACGGGTCTGGTAGGGGTTTTAAATCAGAGGAGAGAGGGAACTGAGGGTCGGTGGGCTCGTCGATCGATGGGGGGCGATGAACTGAGGCGGAGGGAGGTGCGATGGCCAGCGGAACGCTAGGCGATGGCGGCGGTCGGTGGCAAGGAGCGCGTTTTTTTCTTCTGAATGATTTGTGGCCAACGAGGTAAAAGGAGAAAGGGATGGGGTTTTATAAATAAATATATTATTTTAATTTTAACTTTAAAATCCAAAAAGAAACTTTTATTTTCGAACTCGAAATCAAACCCACCGCCTGTTGTCCCTAGCTAATTACCCCCATTTCGAACACAATGGGATACGTATCATAAGCTGATTCGATCGTTTCCGTCAAAATCAAAATATAACTCTATATATTGAATTTGAACGTGCATTTCAATTTACTGGGGTCACACACGAACTCGAAAAATTCCCGAAAAATATTTTCTAGCTTCGTATTAAGGATACGGTTCTAACAAAACTAATTTCATCGAATTCTGAGACCGTTAGAAAAATGGCCATTTTCCAGTCGATTAAAATCAACTGAAACTGGTCAAACGCGTTTTCCTTTGCCACGCTCACATATTAATTCGAAAAATTATGAAATTTGAAACCTAGCAATAACTTGACATCACGGATCCAACAAAAGAGGTTTCGTCGGAAACTGAGGTCGTTTGAAAATTTCCATTTTCAAGGGCCAGAATTCCATAGCGACTATTCTGAATTTTCTACTGGGCATATCTTTTGATTCCCTCTATGAAATTTTGATTTTTCGGATTCGTTGGAAATATATTCTCAATTAGATTCTAATATTTTTGGTTTCGCTAAATCCGGCTTATTTTGCACCTGGTATGTTCAATTGAAATTTGAAATCGAATTATCGAACTACCGCGCCATTATCAATTCCTTTTATATATGTAAATACATATTTATATTCTAACGACGATTCGAATAAATATATACGTTAGAATTCCATTCAAAATAAATTTCTCGTCGTTATTATTTAAAATAATTCATTTTAAATAATCAAAATTCGCTAAAATTGCCAAAATAAAAATTTTAAATTGGCTCGGATTTCCGGGTTATTACAATCTCCCCTACTTAAAATTTTCGTCGCCGAAAAGGAACGAAGCCGAAAGTTGTTTAACAAACCAACTCAACTTCCAGTATTTTCACTACGGCTTAAGTTCTTCAACTTTTTAGTTTCTAAGAACTTTTCAAATTTTTTCAAAAAATTGGCTAACACCCTAAATTTTCGAAAAATTTCGCCATAACCTCCCCTGCACCGGGGGCACCGGGAAAATCCCGAAATTGCCATACAGGCCCTCTGATCTCAAAAAGAAAAAGAAAAAGCCAAGCGGCTAGCCAATCGGCTCATAAAATCATCATCACCCAAACAAAACAGTAAATTATGATAAACTTGTACCTATTTGTCGGGCAAACAAATTTTATTCTCTACTCTAGCCTCCTTGTTGTGACCTGTTCAATGTAAGTACATGTATATGGAAGCAAATGCGACCAAATTTCAATACAATTCACTTCTTGGTCAATTTGGCTAAAGGTTCCACATTTAATTAATCAAACTATAATCAAACAACACAATCAGCAATCAATTAGTGAATTATCACTTCAAATTCATAACTTTGATATATAGTCAAAAAATCACATTTTTGATGCCAATTCAGAACAATAGTCCCTATCTAATTTTGATTCTCACACCAGTCAATAGGAAATATATAGAAATTCCACCGTCAAAACTCGAACATAAATACTGATGATGAGATCTCAATCATCAGTATCTTCTCCGGGCAACTAGAGTGTAATTCTATATCTATCCAGTATATTAAAACTTCGAATACACGCGGATTAGACGTATACGCAAAATCATTATATACTGCATTTTCCAAATTCAATATAAAATAAATAATCAAATACGAGTACTTGATTTAAATTTTCAAAACAAAATTTGTTTTCACTTTTAAAAATATACTCTTCACACTCGTTCTAGGATACTACTTATCCTATCTCTAATGAGTCATTCTCGTTGGATATTACTAATCCAATCTCTGATGAATTCTTTTGTACGGTTCTAATGTGTCTTGTTCTCTGAGCTTTGTAAACCAAAGCTCTGATACCAACTGTGAAAACCCGTAACTTCCCTGGTAGGGAAAGCGCGGATAGTTCGAGAACAACACACAAAAGAACGCAGACAGAAGAACATTTCATTGTATATTACAACAATACCATCAGAATACAAGAATATACAGTGTATAAATGAATATTACACAGAAATATCAGAGATTTAAATTACATTTAAATACATCGCAGCGGAAATAATACAAAACACAACTAGAAGGAGTTATACGGATACAAAGCTTTCTGGATATCGTTCCAGCTGTAAGTCAGGATCCTGTAAATATAAATCTGCAAAACCCAAACTACTAGCTGCCCGTGTCAAAATAAGGGCACCCAGAGTTTAGGTTAAAACAATAAACTCCAGGTCAGTCATGGGACTGGTGTGAGAACTAAAACAGTTATTAATCTTTATTTTTAAAGTCAGGTAAATCAAGGGACCACGCCGTATAACACGGAACGGGTTTCCTTCCAAGAATACCAGTGCATATAACAACAGCGCAATGCTAAATAAAGAAAAATGAAGCTATTATAAGACCCAGGTCCTATCACACAATGCAACGCAAGCCAGGGGATAGGGTTTTCCCTTATAATAGCCAAAGAATGCTTGATACGTGAAATTTCACGTTTTAATTCTTAATCAGACTCCAACCGTAAATTGATAAGAGAACGATTTCCTAAGTATTAACCCCGAAGGCCGAAACCAACATCAGACTAATACCCAGGAAACCACCCATCTTAGTTCGTTTCCAGTTGGTTTCTGATTTTATATACAATCATAAATATCAATCGTAGGCGGCATGAATGCCCCATACCACTATGTCGCCATATATAGGTATACAATCAAAACCGCAAGATGTCTTATTGGAAGTTGGGTTATCATTTATGGTATGAACCGAGGCTAGGGATCGTCCTCTACCAATTCGAGACGCTCTAGTCCGCCCCTCAGGAACAGCCGCAACTGCCCCTTCGTTTTCAGTGTCGGTCCACAGGGAGTGGATTATTATGCCTGAACAATACGTCTCCCCGCCCTATAGGGCGTAAATGAGCCAAAAAATGACTCCATCGGCTTCACATAGTCACCGATATATATATCTGAGGCGCCTCGCAACAGCAACAACCATATAAGTCAAACTCGTCAGGGCGTGTAAAACCACTGACGCCACTTCTAACTAGAAAGAAACGCATGCCCTCCCTGAGGTCCTTCTCCCGTTTCTGGTTCATACCGGGTGTGAAACTTGCGAGGTAATCGTTACACAAAGCTATGCCACAAAGGCCTTGCTTTGATAATCAACCACAAGACTTTGCTTTTCAACAGAAGCCTTGCTCAATTGCCACTTAGGCATGCCACACAGGCAATTCACTCCATGCGATGGATATCTATCAATATATAACCCCTGAGCTCGTACGTCTCAGAGAAGGGCGTTAAGCAAGAGAATAAAATCTCCGCTGCGAAACAGATATATATTTAATAGAAATCAATTACACAGACTAAAATCCAATGTCAGACACACAGTCCATTTACAAGTTCGTTCTGGGTCTGAACGAAACCGGGGGCACCTAGTACCCCGCATATCCATCGATCTACAAGTACGTCTGGACGATCACAAACTGTTTCCCTCCTCTTGGGTGTACAGCCCAATCAAGATCATCAGTAATTATCCAAATGACGTGAAGACCTCCGGTCTTCAACCACCGTCTTCACCTTCGACTTATCGTCGTATCAGTTATTCAGAATGGGATAAACCCGGTCTTTCCGAATAACTCACGTATATAATAAACAAGTGTTACACAAACACAACATATGCCACATTCCAATTCATCAGTCACTAACTGTAAATTAACAAGAGAATAATTCCCCAAAATATTAACCCCGAAGGCCGAAACCAACATCAGATCAATAATCAGGAAATCATTCTTCTTAGCCAACCTACAGTTAGTTTCTAAATTTCACATTCTTAGGGAAAGGTTCCCATTAATTTTATCAAAGATAAATTCTTTTAAATTTATTCTTTAATCTTTTTTTGAATATCAATTCAAACTAGTCGTGATTAACGAACCTTACTGAAGTAATCATTTATTTTATTTCCCAATCCCAACCTATTCATCCCATGAAGTAAAACTGGTAATACTTCATATCTAACAACACGGTGTTATCGGTAAATTCAATTACCATTTCACGTTTAAATCTAATTAAAGATTTAACTATCGCCTGGAGCAAAACTGGTGATACTCCATTCTCGATCTTTTCAATCTAATTAAAGATTCATTAAAACTCCACTTAGTTTTAATCTTTAACTGGGTTAAAGAATCAGTGTCATTTAAAACACGGTTCACGATAAACCCAAAATCACATTCCATTTCAATCAGTCCCTAACCGTAAATTAGCAAGTGAGCAATTCCCTAAGTATTAACCCCGAAGGCCGAAACCAACATCAGATCAATACCCCAGAAACCATTCAACTTAACTAACCTCCAGTTAGTTTCTGATTTTCTTAACTCCTTTTTGGGTCTAAGAATAGTATTATTGAAGATACCATTCACGACAACCCAAAATCACATTCCATTAGTTATCGGGTTAAAGAACAAGTGTTATTTAAAACATTGTTCACGATAAACCCAAAATCATTTCCAATTCATTTCCAATTAAATATTATTTAATTGGTATACTTCATTAAATCTAAATAAAAAGATTTAATCTTTTTTTCAACTGGGCTTAAGAACGGTTTTAATGAAGACACCATTCACGACAAACCAAAATCACATTTGATATTAAATACAAGGCTCTGAATAGTAAATATATCGGCTTATATTCAATATCAAATTCTACGACCTACAGATATCGTATTGGAAATAACGATATATATATCTTTCAAATTTCCAGAACAATATCTGTATAATCACTAAATCCAACATCGAACAATTTCGAAGATGATTTCGACTCAAATCCATTCCAATTCAATTATTGGAAATCCTGGTTATTTTCAAAACCATTTCAAATCCAATTTATTTATTTTAAAAATAAATAGAATTATAATTCTAGTTCAAAACTAGTTCATTTCGATAAAAATCTATTTTTATCTTTTCAAATATGGATTTTTTTCATCCCAATTCTTCCCAAATCATTTCTTATGATTTTACACAAATTATCACTATTTTTAATAATTTTATCAAGGCCCGCACAGTCGATTTCCATCAACGGCCATCGAACTACACTTACATCGACCTTTTCAAAATTTGATTTGGACATAATTCCAAATCCAACCGTTAGATTTCAAATTTCTAATATTCGTTAGAAAGCTCTTTTCGATACGAACCCAACGGTTCTGGTTTTAGGAGAATCCGATGGTCGGATCTCCCGCAAAATCCATTCGAAGTCAATGGTCGAAATTCACGAACTACCACACCGCGGTGCGTTCTATTCAGGCCATTATATAATATATATAATATATATATAATATATTTCGTCGATTTCCTTTTAAAACGTATTTTATAAATCGTTTTAAATTCGTTTTCAAAATGATTTCAACTTCATTTCTAATTCAAATCAAAATTGAATTTTTCCTTATAAATTCATTTTAAATTCATTTCAAATTGATTACTATTTAAATTGATTTCTAATTCAATTTCAGTTCATTTTCAATTCAATTCAATTTCAATACGAATTCATTTCTATTAAATTTCAATTTGAATTCAATTCAATTGAATTTCAATACTTTTCAAAATATCAGATTTTGAAATCACTTTCGATATTCATTATAAAATGAATAAAATCGATAAAAATATCGTTCACGTTAAAATGGCGTCAATCTAATCAACACGGCTTCATATACTTCTATTTTCAAATATTCTATTTCAAATATTTCTATTCAAAATATTTCATTTCAAATATTTCTATTTTAAAAATGGAATGAGCCCCAATCAATTACCATATAATGTTAATTATATGGATTTTCTACCACACGTATATAACAGCAATGATAAATCATCAACCATCATCCAAAGTGCATTCTACACTGTATAAGCATCAAATATAAATATTTAACGCTTATAACAGTCTGTCAATCAATCAATCGACATACAACTAACTATTGGGATTAGTGTATGTCATATATCACCCAAATACCCATGTGGGGTTTTCAAACAATCAAACACCGATTTTATTTGTGCAGTTGGGCGATGTGTAAAATTTATCGTCCCAATTAATATCAGTCAAATGTGTGTATATAAACAAATATCCTATTAGTTTATAAATATTTATTTTAAATACACGTTAAAAATTCTATTTTTAACTATAAAATAATTTCCACTATAAAATATTTTATTTCATTTCACATCACATAATCAACTAACATCAAAATCAAACAAACAAGCATACAAGCCGTCCATGGTCTGTGGACGACGGGTGTCGGGTGCTACTAAACACCGTCTGCATCCTAGTATATATTATTAACTAGAAAACAAAATTAAAAGGTGAGAAGTTCTCACAGAGGGTTCCACTCCGCCGTGCTTTGCTTTTGAACTGCTGAACCATCTGGATTCCTTTGAAATTCCAACGCAGTCTTTGTCCCGCTGTTTACAACAAAAATTATATTTTTATTGCTTCATTCAATAAATAAAAATCATATTTTTATTTTCTTCTTCATATATATTTTCGACGCTTCATTCTATATAAAAATTATATTTTTATATTTCTACTTCATATATAAAGATCGAATTTTTATTTCATCGCTATAAAAATCACATTTTTATTTCAACATATGTATAATAAAAATCAGATTTTTATTTCGCTACATATATAAAGATAATATTTTTATATTCTCTATCTTATAAAAAATATATTTTTATAATCTCTACTATATAAAAATCATATTTTTATTCTTTCTATAATATAAAAATCATATTTTTATACTTCCTAAAATATAAAAATCATATTTTTACTATCATACCTGTATAAAGATCATATTTTTAATATGCCACTAGTATAAAAATTATATTTTTAACTTTTCTATATTATAAAAATTATATTTTTAACTTCTTTATATTATAAAAATTATATTTTTATATGTCGTTCATATAAAGAAAAATCACACCTTTACATGTAAAAAAAATCTCATCTTTATAGATTAGCTTTCACCCTAAAAATCAGATTATTTTTCTTACAGTGCTTTTATATAAATTAAAAATCGAATTTTCTTTAACAAAGGTACTGTATAAATTAAAACTCACAGATCGATGTGGAGGAGGCTGGTCATGTTGCGCGGCGTCGTTGTGTTGCTGCGACGGGGTTTTGCTGATTGGAGCTCGAACTGGTGGTAGCGGTTTAAAGAGGAAAGAGGGAAGAGGGTGCACGGCAGGAGGAGGTCAAGGAGAAAGGGGAGAGGCATCGGAAGGGTGCGTCGGTCGTGGGCTCGGGGTGGCCTCGAGGGTCAGGAAGGGCGACGGGTGTCAGGGGTCTGGTAGGGGTTTTAAATCAGAGGAGAGAGGGAAGTGAGGGTCGGTGTGCTCGTCGATCGATGGGGGGCGATGAACTGAGGCGGAGGGAGGTGCGATGGCCAGGGGAACGCCAGGCGATGGCGGCGGTCGGTGGCGAGGAGCGCGTTTTTTTTCCTGAATGATTTGTGGCCAACGAGGTAAAAGGAGAAGGGGATGGGGTTTTATAAATAAATATATTATTTTAATTTTAACTTTAAAATCCAAAAAGTAACTTTTATTTTCGAACTCGAAATCAAACCCACCGCATGTCGTCCCTAGCTAATTACCCCCATTCCGAACACAATGGGATATGTATCGTAAGCTGATTCGATCGTTTCGATTAGTTTCCATCAAAATCAAAATATAACTCTATATATTGAATTTGAACGTGCATTTCAACTTACTGGGGTCACACACGAACTCGAAAAATTCCCAAAAAATATTTCCTAGCTTCTTATTGAGGATACGGTCCTAACAAAACTAATTTCATCGAATTCTGAGACCGTTAGAAAAATGGCCATTTTCCAGTCGATTAAATTCAACTAAAACTGGTCAAACGCGTTTTCCTTTGCCACGCTCACATATTGATTCGAAAAATTATGAAATTTAAAACCTAGAAATAACTTGACATCTCGGATCCAACAAAAGTTGTTTCGTCGAAAACCGAGGTCGTTTGCAAAATTTCCATTTTTAAGGGCTAGAATTCCATAGCGACTATTCTGAATTTTCAACTGGGCATATCTTTTGATTCCCGCTATGAAATTTTGATTTTTCGGATTCGTTGGAAAGATATTCTCAATTAGATTCTAATATCTTTGGTTTCGCTAAAATCCGGCTTATTTTGCACCCGGTATGTTCAATTGAAATTTGAAATCGAATTATCGAACTACCGCGCCATTTTCAATTCTTTATATATATATATATATAAATAAATATTTATATTCTAACGACGATTCGAATAAATATATACGTTCGAATTCCATTCAAAATGAATTTCTCGTCGTTATTATTTAAAATAATTCATTTTAAATAATCAAAATTCGCTAAAATTGCCAAAATAAAATTTTTAAATTGGCTCGGATTTCCGGGTTATTACACGTAATGTCGAACTCCAGCTACATGTCCAGTTTCCTGATTTTTGGGCATCATGTGTGACCACACGGATTTTTAGAAGGCTAAAAAAAAATATAAAATCAAAGAAATAAAAAGGATCAGTGGACAAGGATCCTCCAACAAGCCATGTTATCCACTATATAATGCAC
Source organism: Allium sativum (assembly GCA_030737875.1). Lineage (NCBI taxonomy): Eukaryota > Viridiplantae > Streptophyta > Magnoliopsida > Asparagales > Amaryllidaceae > Allium > Allium sativum. Next base: position 601,618,205 of record CM060926.1, on the reverse strand, counting down.
CATAACATTTCCTAAACCTAATTCTCTCCTTCATAAGTCAACTACAATATCTGCCGCTCCAATTCTTCATTTCTCAGAAAAACATCCACCTTCAAAAACCAATATCAATTCATAAGAAATCCTATAATTTGTGAAACATATATGTACGGGTTACTAGTGAGGTGCTCTTCCTTCTAACATCATTTTCCTGAAGCTCGAAGGATTTTTTCCGCGTAGATTTTATTACAGCGCATTTAGGGTTCAAGTATTTGGGAATTTAAAGCTTCTATCCGGTTATTGAGCAGTGGTTTTGGATTTAGAGGGTTGGTTGCATCTCGTTTGTGGTATTTTGTGAAAATACGGTGAGATTTTTGTTCGATGCCTCACAGGGCTGCTGTACGAACGGAAATCGTATGAGAGGATCGAACTGTAAATTGTTGGTATGTAGATGAAGAGGAGTTGACAAGAAGGTTATTGGTAATTTTAGTTTGTGGATTCATGGAAGGATGAGTGTGTTTGGGAGGAGAGAAGCAAGTATGAAGGGCGTGTATGGGTTACAGGAAGTCACGACTGAATTGGGGAAGATGAGGAAGAAAGGGAGCGGGCCTGAAGTATTTAAAAGGGTAATGGTCCGACTTTGATTAGGTTAAAGCCCAATTAGATTTATATTTTAGTTTAAATTCAATTCAAATACCGTATAACTTGTTAATGAAATATCTTCGCCATACGATATCAGATTGACGAACCGTAAGTTGCGTTGGTACCATATGGACGAGAGCTTCACAATGAAGCTGACTGGAAGTGGATTCAAGCTCGTTTGAATTTATGGCGAAATAATTTGTTTGATTCAAATCAAACAAACAGTTTATCGTTCTTTAACGATGAACTGCCAATGTGAGTAAATCTCACTAACCCTAAACAGTCTATATTTCATGTTGTATTCTTAGAACTGTTAAATAATTGTCTGATTGATTGTGTATTGACTGTTTGATTGAACTGCTAGTCAGTTAGTTAAATTTCTATATTGATTCTGTTTAACAGAATATATCAAATGGAACTGAAAGTGATGTTATCTATATTGTTTAACATCTGTGATGCAGGGAAATAGGTTGGAGGAATCCAACTGGATACCTCAACATTTATTTTACTGTTTTTCATGTATTGTGATATATGATGTGAGATATAATCTGTTGTCGATTATATGTGTTCGGACGATACTGATCATCGTGATTTTATGTGTTAAATACCATAACATACCGAAATGTTGATAAGGGAATATTTTCAAAGTGATATTTGAAAATAAAATATTTATAAATGGAATATTTATAAATAAGAAATATTTATAAATTGGAATATTTATAAATAGGAGATATGTAGAAAGGGAAATTATAAAATCAAAGAATAGATTTGAAAAGGAAATATTTGCAAACCATTTGCAAATAGAATAATAGAATAAAGGAGTTAATCGAATATAGTTTATTCGAATAGTAAAAGGAGTTAATCGAATATAGTTTACTCAAATAGAATAAAGGAGTTAATCGAATATAGTTTATTCAAATAGAATAAAGGAGTTAATCGAATATATATTTTATTCGAATAGAATAAAGGAGTTAATCGAATATATAGTTTATTCGAATAGAATAAAGGAGTTAATCGAATATATAGTTTATTCGAATAGTAAAAGGAGTTAATCGAATATAGTTTATTCGAATAGAATAAAGGAGTTAATCGAATACAGTTTATTCGAATAGTAAAAGGAGTTAATCGAATATAGTTATTTCAAATAGAATAAAGGAGTTAATCGAATATAGTTTATTCAAATAGAATAAAGGAGTTAATCGAATATATAGTTTATTCGAATAGAATAAAGGAGTTAATCGAATATATAGTTTATTCGAATAGTAAAAGGAGTTAATCGAATATAGTTTATTCGAATAGAATAAAGAAGTTAATCGAATATAGTTTATTCGATTAGTAAAAGGAGTTAATCAAATATAGTTTATTCAAATAGAATAAAGGAGTTAATCGAATACAGTTTATTCAAATAGAATAAAGGAGTTATTCGAATATACAGTTTATTCGAATAGAATAAAGGAGTTAATCGAATATATAGTTTATCCGAATAGTAAAAGGAGTTAATCAAATATAGTTTATTCGAATAGAATAAAGGAGTTAATCGAATATAGTTTATTCGAATAGTAAAAGGAGTTAATCGAATATTGTTTATTCAAATAGAATAAAGGAGTTAATCGAATATAGTTTATTCAAATAGAATAAAGGAGTTAAACGAATATATAGTTTATTCGAATAGAATAAAGGAGTTAATCGAATATATAGTTTACTCGAATATTAAAAGGAGATAATCGAATATATAGTATATTCAAATAGAATTAAAAGAGTTATCGAATATAGTTTATTCGATAGGAGTTAAGTGAATAGAGTTAAAGTTAAATCAAAAGAGTTAAGTGGATAGAATAAATTGAATAGAGTTATCGAGTAAACATTATCGAAGAAAAGAATTGTCGAATAGAAAATATTTGAAAGAGAGTTACGTAAGAAAGTTTGTTATAGAATTAAAAGGGTGAACTTTGTCTATTTCAAGGTTTGAAACGTTGTTCAGTTAGGGTCTGAGAGGTAGTATTACCCCAACTTGATTGACTTCATTTTAAACTAAGGAATGGTTAAGGTTCGATAGTAAAGGATGGTTAACTGAATTTAGTAATTAAAGGAAATGGTTTGAGTTGGCATCGCGATGGTTTGTTTAAACATCTGTCTAAGTCCAATGAAGAAGCTTTGGAAATGTTTTCCAAATAAGAAACCAGAAATGTTTTCTAATAAAGAAAACGAGAAATGGAAATGTTTTCCATTGTTAATAATGTATATTTTCCAAATTTAGAAAATAAGAAATATTGAATATAAGGAAACAAGAGATAAGTAAATTAATAAAATAAAGAGATAAATGTTGAATGATGTTTGATCGATATAAATTTCCATTTGGAAATAATATCATTGTTTGCACACCTGTTTTTCTTCGATAGTTAAATCACAGACTATCGAAGTTTTGACCATTTTAACATTGTTATTATGGAGAGACCGGTTGGATTATTATCCAAAGAACCACTCTGTATTGGCATAAGCGTTGCGAATCATATATGCCAAAGGAAATTAAAGACAGAGTTATGCAAGGGCTATCCTGTTTACAGAATAGTGCCTTCGGTTCATCCTGTTCCTGGATGACTTGTATGGACGGATGTCTGACAAAGTATTTCCAGATGATCACGTATATTGATTTCTCTAACCGTACCAAGAGTGGAAGCGGAGAAGGAAACTTCTTTTAGCAAACACATAATGTATGGTTGAGGACGTCAATCAGTGATTTGATGGATTTGACGATGTGGCATTCAAAGTGAATCTGGGATGATGATAAAGCGTAGCTTCTAGCCTCATCAACTGGTAAATGACAGAAATCGGGCAGGCAGCATGGCTAAGTCGTTCGCACCGAAGTAGGGTGTATAATCACCCGATCTAGAGTTTCATTTACTTCTAAAAATCTATTGTTGATGCTGTCCCATTCGGGAAACAGTTGTTGATCCCAACTGTTGGTGATTTACATTCGATACACTGAAGCGAAATGAGTGGTCGGTCATGTGTGGCCGGGTTGCAAGATGTTCTTGTTGAACCCAGTGTATTCCTCTCTAAAGGTACACTAGCGAAAGGTGGTTCCATACCTTGTCATAATTGGAAATCAATTACCTAATACGTGCTTGCGGTTTTAATTGTATACTATATATGTAGAACGTGAGATGAAAGCGTTTATGCTAAATGATTATTATATTGTGTTGATAGACATTATTATAATATCAAAAGGTTTTTGATATAAAGATATTTGGATTCTCATAAGGGAAAAACCCGTTCCGTTATACGGTGTGGTCTTATGAGATATTGATTACCTGTTTGAACTGTTTTAAAATGTTTTACTCACACCAGTCCCATGACTGACCCGGAGTTTTATTTTGTTGTTTTCCCTAAACTCTTGGGTGCCTAAATTTGTATGGGCAGTCAAGTAGTCAGGATTTACAGATATACTGGAAGAGCTTGGAGCAGGAGGCTTCAGGATCATATAGCTATAGTTATTTCCGCTATGTTGTAAGTGCTGTACTTTGATAATGATATGTATATTCAAGTACAGATTTGTATTTCAAAGTTATGTTATGAAATATATTTATTCGTTCTGCTGTGAGATTCGTGTTACTCTGATATTGTGTTCTTCTTCTTCTATTCTAAGTTTCTATCTAATCTTTCCTCACCCTCTAATTTCTTTCATTAATGACCGGTATTTTTCAATGTTTGGGTAGTCGTCATCGTGTTTATGTCGATAACCAAAGTCGTCAAAATCCCGGGTCATTACAGTTGGTATCAGAGCTTAGGTTAAGTGAATTACCTTAGCTCTGTGGCGTGACTCGGTAGAGATAGTGTTAGTAATACCCTAAATTGAGTTGAGTGTATCCATACGAGTGAATGTATTTGTTATTGATATAAAAATTTGTTTTATATTGTGGAGATTCATTGTTTGAGTTGTTTATCTGTTCTGGTTGATCAGTTTGATCCACTGTATCGGTAGGAGTTACTAAACACTCTAATATGATAGGTCGTCACGATATGTTTTGAAAAGGGGGTAAACGAAATAGTTTTACCCAAAATTGTATTTTGATATAAATGATTTATATCGGAATAATTATAATATATTGGATATATTGGTTGTTATTATAATCAAGTAAGATAATAAATTAAATGGTTATGTAAATAACCAATCAGAATTCATATAAGTGAAATACGTGAAATCGGATGAATTAAATCTGAAATGTAAACCAGAAATTGAATTAAAATTCTGGAGAATTGGATAAGTGTTTGTAAACGGATTTGAATTATAAATAAGGAAAATTTAAGATCTTGGGAGATTTTAAATTGTTTTACAAGCTGTGTGAATTATATTTTGAAATGAATTTCAAAGTGGAAATGTTTAGAAATGGTTTTATAGTATTGAACTCACTTCGAAAGCTGGAAAATAGATTCTGATGATGACAACTGCATCATCAGTATTCATTTTCGAGTTGTAAGTGACGAATTACTACCAGGATACTGTTTTGAATTTGTTTTGGGAAAGACAATTTATGTTGAATTTCAAAATGGGATTTATAATAAGAATGAATAAAGAAAGTTTGAAATAGAAATTGAATATAGAAATTCAAAGGGAGTTTGAATATATGAAATTCATTGGAAGTGAAAATGAAATTTGAATAAAGAAGATTCAAATAGATTTGAAAATGAAATTAGAATAAAGAAGATACAAATAGAATTGAATTTGAAATTTGAATATAGAAGATTCAAATAGAATTGAAATGAAATTCAAATGTGGAATTTGAATAAGGAAATTGAAACGAAATTCAAATATAGAATTTGAATAAGTAAATTGAAATTAAATTCAAATATAGAATTTGAATAAGGGATTTGAAATGAAATTCAAATATAGAATTTGAATAAGAGAATTGAAATGGAATTTGAATATAGGAAATTCAAATAGAATTGAAATGGAATTCAACTAGTTGATAAACAAGTTAAACTTATGTTTGAACATGTATATTCAAATAAAAAGGTGAAATAGGCAAACCAGTTAGTTAGCCGTTAGTAAATGGATCTTGAATTGAAGTTGAACTTTAGATAAGTAAAGGGGACTGGTAAATTTATATTCGAAATCGAATATGAAACCTGAGTTTGAAAAAAAGTAGAATTTGATTAGTTTATAAGTAAGTTAAATTATATTTGAACATGTCATGTTCAAATATAAAAGTGAAATAGACTAAAGAGTTAATTAACAAATTTATTAACGAATTGAGTTAAAACGATCAGGTTTAGTTAAAATAGATTGGGCAGGTATAAATATACATGAGATAGGTGTGGATAAGGTATGAAGGTATATAAATAGAATGCTTGACGAAAAGGTATGTATTTAATTCATATATGAGATTTTATGCGCCGTATCGGCTAGCTGCTTGGGTTTTCTTTTTCTTTTAGATTGGCGAGGGCCATGGGAGGCTATTTGAAATATCCCGATGCTCCTAGTACAAAGGAGGTTATGGCGAATTTTTCCGGGAATTTAAGGAGTTAGAATATTTTTAAGATAATTTGATAGTTAGAAATCAATATATCGATATATATATATATATATATATATATATATATATATATATATATATATATATAGAAGTCGATAAGGAAACGAACGTGGAAATAGAATAGTAAAATCAAAAAGGAAGACTAAGAATAAAATCTAGTAAGAATAGAAAGAGGAAGCGTACACGTGTTTAAAAGTGAATAAGTAGTTGTATGGTATTGATTATTCGAGTAAGTAGTCATATCTGTTTTGACGTTATAAATGTTATTCAGTCAAGGTCTGAGAGGTAGTTATACCCCAACTTGATTGATTTCATTATTGACAAATAAATAGTAAGATTTCAGGATCGAAGATCAATGTTGAATAAGAGTTAGATGAATATAGTATTTGGGTTGTTGTAACGATGTTTTACACAACATCCGTTTTAACCCAAATAAGTGTAAGCTTGGAAATATAATAAAGAATATTTCCTTAGTATAGAAATAAATGAGATCGGAAAAGAGATAAGAAATTGGAATATTTTCCAATTATAAATAGCATATATTTTCTAAAGTTTAGAAAATAAAGGAAGGCAATATTCGGAAATGTTTTCCAAATAACATAAAAGGCCAATATGGTTATTGAAAATATTTGGTTAACAAATATTGATAAATAAATAGAGAAGTGATTTAACTAATGGAATATTAATTAATGGCTCAGTGACATGTTTGAAAGGAAAATTTGATTATCGAAAAGAGTAAACTGTTTAAAAACTCCCAGGGAAAGGCTGTTTGAATTAAAAACAAATTTAATAGAAATTTGTGAATGCAAATAGGAATTAAAAATAAAGGCAGTAAAGTGGTAACTGAGGTTGAATTAGAATGATATCAAGACAAATTGGATTATGAGATTCAAATTTGAAGTGTAATGTGATAATCAAGTGAAGAGTTGGGAATCGAGAAGAAACTCGAGTTGAAATGATGTGTGGCTCGGATATAAGCGAATGGTTGTGTTGTGGATAAAAGCAGATTGGAATTTGATTGGGATAACCCTTGTATCTGCTGAATTTGATAATAGGTGGAAAGGATATAATGATATGCCGACAAAAGGTACAAGTTTATATTTCTATTGGATATAAGATTTATGAGCCGAATTGGCAAGCCGCTTGGCTGTTTGATTTTCTTTTGGGTTGGAGATGGCCCAGAGAGGCGAGTGGGAGTTTGACCGATTGACCAGTACAAAGCAGGTGCTGGCAAAAAATTTCGAAGAGTTAAGGTGTTAGAAAATTTTCAGGATTTTTGAAAATTTTCGTTGATAATGATTAATTAATAATTTAATTGAAATTAAATTTGGTTCAGTTGAAACTGAAGTTTAGAAGTGAACAAATATGTTCTAACCAGTCGATAGGGTCGTCCTATATCTTTTAGCAATTTCGAGGACGAAATTATTTTAAGTGGGGAAGAATGTAATGACCCGCATTGGCAGGGGTATTATGATTAATTTATTTAATTATATCAATGGTGATTAAAAGGATTTAATGGTCGTTGAATTAAATAATGAGGAATATTTAAATAAAATAATAAATTTAATAATATAATAAATTCTGAAATAATCAGAATTGGCTGAAATGGCGATATGGTGTGAACTGGATCATCTTTGATATTTAATTCAGCTTGGAATTTAATTCGAATAACGAATATATTATATAAATGACAGTTTGAACGTAGAGTTATAATATAATTAAAAACGAGCTTGAAATGGCACTGTAGTTCGTAAATTGGCGATTCGAACTTCAACTGAATGTACAGGATTCGTTTTACGCTGGATTTCTGTGAAACAAAAAACGTGTGGAGCTCGTGGAGTATATCTTTCTAGTGGAAGAGAAAAATTGGGATTTCGTCGTGTAGATTTTGATTTATGTCCAAATCAAATTTTAGAAAAGTCGCCGTGGAATTCATTTATAATTTATAAAGGAATTATTTATATTTTAAAAAGGAATTTTAATATAAATCGAATATCGGGTTGACCCAGATTAGAAATATCGAATTGGAAATTCATATAGAGATTTTTCTAAAGCTGTATGGTATTCCACTGTGAATATATACGATAATATAAATTTATTTATATTTAATTTATTTATATTTAAATATATTTATATATATTTAAACGGGTCATCCAGAGCTTTAAAAATAGCCACTTTTGCAAACGAGTCGGAATTCGACGAAACTAGTTTTGTTGGATCCGCAATGTCAAATAGTTGTTAGATTTCCAGTTTCGTGATTTTTAGAGTCACTGTGTGGCGTACGGATTTTTAGACTGAAAAACAGTCAGTATTTTGACCGTTAAAAATACACTGTGTGAGCATACGGAGTCGGAATTTGACAAAACCAGTTTCGTTGAGACCATAACGTCGAACTCTAGCTACATGTCCAGTTTCGTGATTTTGGGGTATCATGTGTGACCACACAGATTTTTAGAAGGCTATAACAAATATAAAATCAAAGAAATAAAAAGGATGAGTGGACAAGGATCCTCCAACAAGCCAAGTTATCCACTATATAATGCACCACAATATTTCCTAAACCTAATTCTCTCCTTCATAAGTCAACTACAATATCCGCCGCTCCAATTCGTCATTTCTCAGAAAAACATCCACCTTCAAAAACCAATATCAATTCATAAGAAATCCTATAATTTGTGAAACATATATGTATGGGTTACTAGTGAGGTGCTCTTCCTTCTAACTTCATTTTCCTGAAGCTCGAAGGATTTTTTCCGCGTTGGTTTTATTACAGCGCATTTAGGGTTCAAGTATTTGGGAATTTAAAGCTTCGATCCGGTTATTGAGCAGTGGTTTTGGATTTAGAGGTTTGGTTGCATCTCGTTTGTGGTATTTTGTGAAAATACGATGAGATTTTTGTTCGATGCCTCACAGGGCTGCTGTACGAATGGAAATCGTATGAGAGGATCGAACTGTGAATTGTTGGTATTTAGATGAAGAGGAGTTGACGAGAAGGTTATTGGTAATTTTAGTTTGTGGATTCATGGATGAGTGTGTTTGGGAGGAGAGAAGCAAGTATGAAGGGCGTGTATAGGTTACAGGAAGTCACGGCTGAATTGGGGAAGATGAGGAAGAAAGGGAGCGGGCCTGAAGTATTTAAAAGGGTAATGGGCCGACTTTGATTAGGTTAAAGCCCAATTATATTTATATTTTAGTTTAAATTCAATTCAAATACCGTATAACTTGTTCATGAAATATCTTCGCCATATGATATAAGATTGACGAACCGTAAGTTGCGTTGGGACCGTATGGACGAGAGCTTCACAATGAAGCTGACTGGAGGTGGATTCAAGCTCGTTTGAATTTATGGTGAAATAAATTGTTTGATTCAAATCAAACAAACAGTTTATCGTTCTTTTACGATGAAGTTCCAATGTGAGTAAATCTCACTAACCCTGAACAGTTTATATTTCATGTTGTATTCTTAGAACTGTTAAATAATTGTCTGATTGATTGTGTATTGACTGTTTGATTGAACTGCTAGTCAGTTAGTTAAATTTCTATATTGATTCTGTTTAACAGAATATATCATATGGAACTGAAAGTGATGTTATCTATATTGTTTAACATCTGTGATGCAGGGAAACAGGTTGGAGGAATCCAACTGGATTCCTCAACATTTATTTTACTGTTTTTCATATATTGTGATATATGATATGAGATATAATCTGTTATCGATTATATGTGTTCGGACGATACTAATCATCATGATTTGATGTGTTAAATAACATAACATACCGAAATGTTGATAAGGGAATATTTTCAAAGTGATGTTTGAAAATAAAACATTTATAAATGGGATATTTACAAATACGAAATATTTATAAATTGGAATATTTATAAATAGGAGATATTTAGAAAGGGAAATTATAAAATCAAAGAATAGATTTGAAAAGGAAATATTTGCAAACCATTTGCAAATAGAATAATAGAATAAAGGAGTTAATCGAATATAGTTTATTCGAATAGTAAAAGGAGTTAATCGAATATAGTTTATTAAAATAGAATAAAGGAGTTTACCGAATACAGTTTATTCAAATAGAATAAAGGAGTTAATCGAATATATAGTTTATTCGAATAGAATAAAGGAGTTAATCGAATATATAGTTTATTCCAATAGAATAAAGGAGTTAATCGAATATATAGTTTATTCGAATAGTAAAAGGAGTTAATCGAATATAGTTTATTCGAAAAGAATAAAGGAGTTAATCGAATATAGTTTATTCCAATAGAATAAAGGAGTTAATTGAATATAGTTTATTCAAATAGAATAAAGGAGTTAATTGAATATATAGTTTATTCGAATAGAATAAAGGAGTTAATCGAATATATAGTTTATTCGAATAGTAAAAGGAGTTAATCGAATATAGTTTATTCGAATAGAATAATGGAGTTAATCGAATATAGTTATTCGAACAGTAAAAAGAGTTAATCGAATATAGTTTATTTAAATAGAATAGAGGAGTTAATCGAATATATAGTTTATTCGAATAGAATAAAGGAGTTAATCGAACAAATAGTTTATTCGAATAGTAAAAGGAGTTAATCGAATATAGTTTATTCGAATAGAATAAAGGAGTTAATCGCATATAGTTTATTCGAATAGTAAAAGGAGTTAATCGAATATAGTTTATTCAAATAGAATAAAGGAGTTAATCGAATATAGTTTATTCAAATAGAATAAAGGAGTTAATCGAATATATAGTTTATTCGAATAGAATAAAGGAGTTAATCGAATATATAGTTTATTCGAATAGTAAAAGGAGTTAATCGAATATATAGTTTATTCAAATAGAATTAAAAGAGTTATCGAATATAGTTTATTCGATAGGAGTTAAGTGAATAGAGTTAAAGTTAAATCAAAAGAGTTAAGTGGATAGAATAAATTGAATAGAGTTATCGAATATACCTTATCGAAGAAAAGAATTATCGAATAGAAAAGATTTGAAAGAGAGTTACATAAGAAAGTTTGTTATATAATTAGAAGGGTGAACTTTGTCTATTTCAAGGTTAGAAACGTTGTTCAGTTAAGGTCTGAGAGGTAGTATTACCCCAACTTGATTGACTTCATTTTTAACTAAAGAATGGTTAAGGTTCGATAGTAAAGGATGGTTAAGTGAATTTAGTAATTAAAGGAAATGGTTTGAGTTGGCATCGCGATGGTTTGTTTAAACATCTGTCTAAGTCCAATGAAGAAGCTTTGCAAATGTTTTCCAAATAAGAAACCAGAAATGTTTTCTAATAAAGAAAACGAGAAATGGAAATGTTTTCCATTGTTAATAACATATATTTTCCAAATTTAGAAAATAAGAAATATTAAATATAAGGAAACAAGTGATAAGTAAATTAATGAAATAAAGAGATAAATGTTGAATGATGTTTGATCGATATAAATTTCCATTTGGAAATAATATCGTTGTTTGCACACCTGTTTTTCTTCGATAGTTAAATCACAGACTATTGAAGTTTTGACCATTTTAACGTTGTTATTATGGAGAGACCGGTTGGATTATTATCCAAAGAACCACTCTGTATTGGCATAAGCGTTGCGAATCATATATGCCAAAGGAAATTGAAGACGGAGTTATGCAAGGGCTATCCTGTTTACAGAATAGTGCCTTCGGTTCATCCTGTTCCTGGATGACTTGTATGGATGGATGTCTGACAAAGTATTTCCAGACGATCACGTATATTGATTTCTCTAACCGTACCAAGAGTGGAAGTGGAGAAGGAAACTTCTTTTAGCTAACACATAATGTATGGTTGAGGACGTCAATCGGTAATTTGATGGATTTGACGATGTGGCATTCAAAGTGAATCTGGGGTGATGATAAAGCGTAGCTTCTAGCCTCATCAACTGGTAAATGACAGAAATCGGGCAGGCAGCATGGCTAAGTCGGTCGCACCGAAGTAGGGTGTATAATCACCTGATCTAGAGTTTCATTTACTTCTAAAAATCTATTGTTGATGTTGTCCCATTCGGGAAACAGTTGCTGATCCCAACTGTTGGTGATATACATACGATAAACTGAAGCGAAATGAGTGGTCGGTCATGTGTGGCCGGGTTGCAAGATGTTCTTGTTGAACCCAGTGTATTCCTCTCCAAAGGTACACTAGCGAAAGGTGGTTCCATACCTTGTCATAATTGGAAATCCATTACCTAATACGTGCTTGCGGTTTTGATTGTATACTATATACGTAGAACGTGAGATGAAAGCGTTTCTGCTAAATGATTATTATATTGTGTTGATAGACATTATTATAAGGGTCTGTTTGTCACAGGTCCCTATTAAGTTTCAAAATTAGGCTCACATCCGGTCCTAAACTTATTGTAAATTAGGTCCCTATTTTTCAAAAACATATAAAAAATATAAAAAAAATCACTAGAATTCATTATTAAATAAAACACGTTCACGCCAAAAAAATCAGGTGGAAAAACAATCAAAAAACACGTCAAAACCGAAAATAACACAAAATCAGCGATACAGCAGGTTTTTGCATCAAAAGATGCACATATTTGTAAATAGTTGCACACATTCATGCTAATATTTCAGTGTTGCGCCCAAACTGCAGTATAAATGCATACATGTATGCAGGTAAACTGCATTACATGCATCTTTTTATGCATATATTCAAATTTGACCTATTTTATCAAGCATTCGCCGTTTTCGGACATTGTTGCACACATTTATGCTGTTGTACAGAATAAATGCATGCATACATGCATATATTCGCTAGCCGTCGTCCCTTTTAAAATTGTAGCACACATGCATGCATATATACAGAATAGTTGCATTCATGTATGCAACTTTTCGTTACACGTGAAACTCAGTTCAACTTTGTATGCATAAATGTATGCAGTTATTTGCTAATAGTTGCATACATGTATGCGTATATTGGTCCAGATTTTCAACAAAAATACACTATATGAATATATGCATACATGTATGCTACTTTTCAGATATTGTTGCACAGAAGTATGCAACTTTTTTTTTTTGGTCGAATGCTCCTGAGAATATTTCCTATTTTTAGAATTTTTTTTTTACTCACTAGCGCACTTTTTTTTTCAAAAATTGGAAAACACGTAACATTTCATGGCAGGTCCGAAAATGTACACAAAAAATTGGGCGGCAGCTAAAAACAGGGGGCGGAAACATATGGAAAGTTAGGGGGGATGTGGCTTTAATTAAGTTTGAAAATAGGGATGTGAGCCTAATTTTCACTTATTATAATATCAAAAGGTTTTTGATATAAAGAAATTTGGATTCTCATAAGGTAAAAACCCGTTCCGTTATACGGCGCGGTCTTATCAGATATCGATTACCTGTTTGAACTGTTTTAAAATGTTTTACTCACACCAGTCCCATGACTGACCCAGAGTTTTATTTTGTTGTTTTCCCTAAACTATTGGGTGCCTAAATTTGTACGGGTAGTCAAGTAGTCAGGATTTACGGATATACTGGAAGAGCTTGGAGCAGGAGGCTTCAGGATCATATAGCTATAGTTATTTCCGCTGTGTTGTAAGTGCTGTACTTTGATAATGATATGTATATTCAAGTACAGATTTGTATTTCAAAGTTATGTTATGAAATATATTTATTCGTTCCGCTGTGAGATTCGTGTTACTCTGATATTGTGTTCTTCTTCTTCTTTTATTCTAAGTTTCTATCTAATCTTTCCTCACCCTTTAATTTCTTTCATTAATGACCGGTATTTTTCGATGTTTGGTTAGTCGTCATCGTGTTTATGTCGATAACCAAAGTCGTCAAAATCCCGAGTCATTACAGTAAGAGAGGACAGACCCAGCCGATTCCAAGGACCGCTGTGTGCGATCCTGAGACATTTGCAAGAGTCTCTCGAACGGAGAGGAGCTTGCCCCTTGCCTCGACTCATGATGGAATACAATTTCCAATATGAAATGTGCGGATGTGATTGTATTACTAGTATGGCGACATAATGGTATGGGTCATTCATGTCGCATAGGATTGATATTTATGATTGAATTTGCTTTTGAAAACATATATACACTAGTAATAATATCAAACACTTTTTATACGTATGAAGCATTTTTGGCCATTATAAGGGAAAACTCTATCCTCCGGCTTGCGTTGCATTGTGTGATGGGACCTGAGTCTAGTAAAGGCTTCATTTTTATAAAAAGCATTGCGATGAATTAATCATTTACTTTATTTCATGCACTAGCACTCATTGGAGTAAACTCGTTCCACAAAAGTGGCGTGGTCCTTTGATTTGCCTTATTATTGTTGTTTAATAAGTTAAATAGATTTCTCATACCAGTCCCATGACTGACTCGTAGTTAGTTTCACCTTGCAAACTCGGGTGCCCTCATTTTCACACGGGCGGCCTAGTTACAGGTAGCTGACATATTTTCGCTTGGCACCGCAGTAGAGGTGCACTTTTGGCTCACGGCGAGGCTTGACTACATGTTGATGACTATGATTTTTCCGCCATTATTGTATATGTATATGATTCCGCCACAGGCCATGTAGACTGATGCTTCATTTATATACTCTTTATATATCTGATTCCGCCACAGGCGATGTAGACTGATTATATATTATTATGCACTAAGTTGTATCCTGCACTGTACTCTCTGATGTGGTGATATATATATAATTCCGCTATCATATTTGTGTAAATTATTCTATTTCTTGTTTATGCTATTATTTGTACTCTGCTAATGATGATTAATGTGTTATATTCTAATGATTATCCTTAACACCATGGCACGGGGTTTTGGGATCGTCACAGGTGGTATCAGAGCTTTGGTTAACCTTAGTTCTGGAATTTAACACATTAAACACTTCATTAGAATAGAATCAGTAGTATTTTAAGGGGAGTAGCTCACTAGAGATAGGACTAGTAATGTCCTAGAATGAGCTAAGCAGATTAGCAAAACAATTTGATCGGTACATTGTTGTCTTTCCTTAAGTTCTTCTGCTTTACCATATAATAAAATTATCGTTTCTGTAGGCTGACACTTTTCTTGCTTATACAAAACTTTAACAATGGCTACCCGAGCAGCCGCTGGTAGAGGAGGCCGAGCTGGCCATGGCAGAGAACAAGGAGAAGTCGCAGCTGAAGATGGACCCTTAATACAATCCCCATCCGCTCAACCATTCGAGCTTGACTGCGTGGCTAAAAGGTAAAAGAACCTAAGAGGCAAAACCTTCTCTGGAATGGGAACTGTAATTGAGGCCTTAGCATGGCTGAAAACATGCGAGAAGATAATAGGAGGCCTGAGGCTGGGTGATCAAGACAAAGCTTTCATGGGTGCTTTGCTTCTATAAGAGGAAGCCGAATTAAGGTGGGAAGCTCTTACTGCAGCGAACAGAAATGCTATTAGGACCTAGGACGAATTCAAAGAATTATTCAAAGAGAAGTATGTCCCAGAGCAAGCCCTTGAGCGCATCCACGATGAATTCGCAAACCTCCAGCAGGGAGATCTCTCGGTGCAAGACTATCTAGACAAGTTTACACAATTATCCCTCTATGCTCCCGAACTCATCGCCACCGCTAAGTCCAAGAATAAGAGGTTCATCCTCGGGCTGAAGCGAAAGTACCAAGACAGGGCAATGGCCCACATCAAGCTGGCATTTAATGAATTAGTGGAGATGGCGTGCAACTATGAGGACCTGGATCAAAGGAACATCGATCTGGATCGTGCTAAAAGCCAGGCGGGGAATAAGCGCAAGCCCTCCACAAACCAGCCAGAATCAAGCAACGCGGGGTCCACGAATTAGCAGACTAGCAGGCCGCCAAAGGGAAGCTGCTACAATTTTGGCAAGGTGGGGCACTACTCAAATGTTTGCACAGCCCCAAAGAGGCAGAAGACCGACTCTCAAGGTTCAAGCCAGGGCTCTCAGAACCCTTGCTCATGCTTTAACTGCCGCAGGACAGGACATCTTGTCAGAGACTGTCCCTTGCTTAAGAAGGCCGAGGTTGCTCACGTATATGACGAGACAAACTCGCCGGCTGCTTCCGATGGAGCAGGTAAACCCTCTGTTTTGGGAGGTACCCTTACAATTAAAAGTATTCCTGTTTCTGTATTATTTGACACGGGTGCATCACGTAGTTTTATTGCTAGTAACACAGTTCAAAAATTGAAGTTAAAACAGAAAAAGCTTGTAGAGTCGGTTAAATTTCATAATCCAATAGGGGGTTCTATTATTCTCGGTTCGTATTGTAAAGTACCTGCTTCCTTTTCTCGATACCAGTTTCCTTTTAATCTAGTCATTATGGACTTTTCCCGAATTTGATATCATTCTCGGGCTAGATTGGTTAACGAAATATGAAGCTGAAGTAAAGTGTGCAGAAAGGATAGTAAAAATCACTTGGATACATTACTGTACCATGCCATGGTTCGAATCCAAATAGAAAGGAATTTTTGTCTGCGTTAGAAGTTATCCTCACTTCGTTAGAAAAGATTCCTGTTGTTAGAAACTATGCCGATGTGTTTGAAGAAGTCGAAAACTTACCTCTGCAAAGAGAAATAGAATTCAGAATCAATCTAATTCCCATTGCTGGACCAATAGTACATCCAATTAGAATAATGACTCCAAAGGAAAAAGAAGAATTAGGCGATCAAACTCGTCAACTGCTGTGGAAGGGTCTGATCAGACCTAGCTTTTCTAGTTGGGGTGCTGCTGTAGTGTTTGTTCCAAAGTCGGACGGTACTCTTCGATTATGTGTTGATTACGGAGACCTCAACAAAAAGACACTCAAAAAAAAATACCCATTACCCCGCATCGATGATCTGCTAGACCAATCAAATGGGGCGAGAGTATTTTCCAGAATGGACCTAACTACAGGTTTCAATCAATTGAGAATTGCAGAAGAGTGTGTTCCTTTGACAGCTTTCAAAGGTCCAAACATATTTTATGAATGGTTAGTAATGTCGTTCGGCCTATGCAACGCTCTAGCATACTTTGTCGATCTAATAAATAGAGTGTTCAGGGGAGTTCTGAATAAATTTGTCCTTGTATTCATCGATGATATTTTAATTTACTCCAAATCAAAACCTGAGCATGAAAGAAATTTAGAACAAGTATTGGAGATTCTGAGAAAGAACGTCTTCAAAGCCAAATTCTCTAAATGTGCCTTCTTGTAAGAAGAGGTGAAGTTCCTTGGCCATGTCGTGTCAAAGGAAGGGATTTCTGTAGCTCCGAGCAAAATTACAGCAATTCAAGACTGGAAATAGCCTACCACACCCAAAGAGGTCAGAAGTTTTATGGGGTTGGCTAGTTATTATCGAAAATTCGTTAAGGATTTCTCGAAGATATCCAGCCCATTAACAAAGCTTACAAAGATGCACGAGAAATTTAAGTGGACTTCCGACTGTGAGGAAGCTTTCCAGGCATTGAAATCGAAATTGACAACTACTCCAGTGTTAACCATTGTCGATGGCAACCAGGGTTTGACGGTTTGGACAGATGCTTCTATTAGAGGTCTTGGTGCAGTGTTAATGCAAAGAGGCCAAGTAGTCGCTTATGCAAGTCGCCAGCTAAAACCGCATGAGAAGAATTATGTAACTCATGATCTTGGGTTGTTAGCTATCATTTTTGCTTTGAAAATCTGGAGACATTACTTATTGGGTGAGAAATTTGAACTATTTACAGATCATCAATCATTGAAGTATTTGTTCACCCAGAAAGATCTGAATTTGAGACAGCAGCGTTGGCTAGAATTTCTTGCAGCGTATGCTCTGGATATCCTGTATACACCAGGAAAGGCTAATGTGGTAGCTGATGCGCTCAGTAGCAAGACTGAAATCATCGCCAGTTTTATCGTTACGTCTTCACTGAATGACAAGATCTCTGTTCTACAGAAAAACGACAATTTTGTTAAAGAGATGATCAGAAGAATTCAAAGAGGCGAAAGCTCCAGTATCCAAGTGAATAATGAGGGAGTTCTAAGATTAAATGGAAGAATTTGTGTTCTCAACATCCCTGAGCTCAAAAGAAAGGTGCTCGATGAATGCCATAAATCCAAGCTTAGCATTCATCCTGGAGTAAGTAAAAAGTACAAGATATCTAACGCACTTTCTGGTGGAAGGCGATGAAGAGGGACATTTCTTTATATGTTAGCAGGTGCCTTACTTGCCAATTAGTCAAGAGCGACCAACAAAAGCTAGCCGGATTGTTGCAACCGTTGGAAGTCCCAGGTTGGAAATGGGAACAGATTTCCATGGATTTCATAGATGGTTTGCCCTGAACCAAGAAAGGTAATGACAGTATTTAGGTGATCGTAGATCGCTTAACGAAGACCACCCATTTCATTACTGTCAAGTCCAATAGAACCGCTCAAAGTCTAGCACATATATATTTCAAAGAAATTGTTAAGCTGCATGGAGTTCCCATCAGCATAGTCAGTGATAGAGACCCAATATTCGCTAGCAAGTTCTAGGAGGCATTTCAGATAGAATTGGGAACGAAATGAACATGATCACCGCTTATCACACTCAGACAGATAGCCAAACTAAGCGAGTGAACAAAATTCTAGAAGATTGACTGTGGGCTTGTATTATTGATTTTGGTGGGTCATGGGAAGATCACTTGCATTTGGCAGAATTCTCATATAACAATAGATATCAGGTAAGTCTAAAAATGTCGCCATTTGAGGCATTATATGGTAGACCGTGCAGATCTCCAGCATGTTGGGTAGAACCTGGCAACAGACTTATGTTGGGACCCGATATGATTAGAGAAGCATCTGATAAAGTCGATTTCATCAAGAAGCGATTGAAAACCGTGCAAAGCCGACAGAAAAGTTATGTAGATTCTAGAAGAAGAGATTTGACATTTGTTGTTAGTGATTATGTTTACTTGAAAGTTTCTTCAATGAGAGGAGTGATCCGATTCGGTAAAAATGGGAAGTTGGCACCCAAATTTATTGGTCCCTTTCCTATACTAGAACGAATTGGAACTCTTACTTATAGGGTTCAACTACCTGATTGGTTTCCGGGAGTGCATAATGTGTTTCACATATCACAACTTAGAAGACATGTGCATGATTCGGATCTTGTTATAGAAGAAGCAGCGCAACAGGACTTGGAAATTACCCCAGAATTAGCATTCAGAAGAAAGCCATTAAAGATTGTTGGCAAAGAAACTAGAGAGCTAAGGAGCAAAAATGTAACAACCTGTATTTTTAATAACCTGTTATAGCGTAAATCGAAGCAGAATTTAATTCTAAAATCTGAATCAAGGGAAACGGGCTATGCCATTGCGTTCGTCTCGGAAAAATACGCGAGATAGAGTCCTAGTTTTCGAAAATCGGAGTCCGTATGACCCGATTAAGGCCCAACGAAGTATTCAGAAAACTTCTAAGTAAAAACAGTTTTCAAATTCAAATCTGAATTTGGAAAATTGGGCCAGTTTGGGCCAGGCGGGAGAATTCCCGCCCGAACACCCAAGTCGACAGCCCTGTCGACTTGGGAGTCGACTTGGTTGGACCCAAGTCGACAGCCCTGTCGACTTGGCTGTCGACTTGGTCCAGCCGGGCTGTTTAGCCTGGTGCACCATTTTGAGATTGTGTTTAGCTTGGGGGCCAGATTCGATTTTAAGGGCTGAGATTGCAACTAGGGTTTAATCCTATGGCCTAAAACACTTGCCTAATCTATAAATAAGACCCTAACCTACCCTAAATCATCATTAATCTATCCTACAACTAAACTATGGCAAAATAATCCTCTCATGGCCTCCACTCTCTTCATAAAATTCCTAAGTCAATTTCTAAGTGATTTTCCATGCATACACGTGTTTTCAAACTTGTATGAGCATTATTAGCTTGCATTCAAGTCAAGTTTCTATATTTGCATCATAAAGGAAGGGTTTTGATCATTTTAGCTTGCATTTTGGGTTTAATTTGGTTGCATAAGGGCTTTGTCATATTTCCTAAGCATTGTAAGCCCTATTCTACTTTCATACTTAAACTCTAAAGTTAAATGTATGATATGCAAGTTTTCTATGATGTAATATGCAAGTTTATCATGTTATGCAAGTTTTCTATGATGTAATATGCAAGTTTATCATGTTATGCAAGTATGCTATGATATGATATGCAAGTTCATCATGTTATGTTATGCAAGTTTGATATGCAAGTTGTCATATGATATGCAAGTTTTGTTATGCAAGTTTGGGTTGAACATTTTGTTCATGCTATCATGTTATGCAAGCTTATCTTTGGTTTATCAACATAAAGCTTCAAGCTTTATGCCAAAGGTTGCATTTTGGCAACATTTAAGTTATCATATCTCTTATGATAACTTGCATGTGAGGCTAAATGCGAACTTATGGCCGTTTCTACATGTCATTTAGCACCATGTATCACCAATATGCCAAGTTTGGTTTTATGCATACTTTTGAGGCCTAAAAATGTAATATGCAACATATGTACATTTCATATGCCACCATATTGAACTTGTGGCTTCAACACCTTTTATGTCATGATTATGCCAAGTTCCCTCTTTCTATCCTTTATGCGCTATTGCGATATGTAAGCGATGGGATTGCGTTTGGGGTTGGGTAAAAGTAAAAGACATAAAAACATAAGCTTGGGAATTTACCTATTAAGTTAGGTCTACCCATTGGGAATTTACCTATTATGTTAGGTCTACCCAATTGCTTGAAAACTTGTAACATGTTTTGGAAACATGATGGACATGACACTTAGAAAAGATAAGCGTGGCCAACTCGAGGTTGGGTTGAGTTTGTAGCGTAAACCTACCCGGAACCGACCGGCTTAACTAGTTGCTACAAACAATAGGACCCAATGTGAGAAGTTGGTCATATTGTACCTTGAACCCGAGGTTAGACCAAGTTGTGGTGTAAAGCTACCCGGACCCGCCCGGCTTAACTAGTAACCACAACAAGGTCTAATGTGAGAGGTTAAGGCGCATTAAATTAATTAATGCCTCGTGATTAGGGTTAAGTCATGGTCCACTTAGTACTTAACCAATTTGGGCTCGGTAGATTAATTGGGGTTAAGTCGTGAACTCATCGTTACACTTAACCAAGTTAATCCATGATTACCAAGAGGGTTAAACCGTACTTAACCCACTAGAAAAATCCTAGCAATGGGTGCCCACTCCAGCAGTAATCCCAAGTTAGTATCATCATGGCCCTAGGGACTAGGCTAGGGTGGGGGCACGATTACTGGACTGGAGGTAAGCGACCAATAAACGACGGCAGGGTGGTACGCCGGTGTAGTTCCGGGCGGACCATGGTCGTGCACATAGTCCAAAGCCAGGGAAATCATGCACGGGTACCAGTAGACCGAGACTGTGCACTCATGTTTATGGTGTCCAGGGGTTGCCACCCTAGGGCTTGATACACCCGACGGGAGACCCGGCACAGTCTGACTACAATTATGTTTGGGCCGTATTGACACCAACACGTGACGAGTTAGGCTTAGGGAGCCGATCGACTAGACCGTTTGGTTGGACCTCGTGGTAGGGTCACTTCATGTTATTGGACCTTGCATTAGGGTCACTTCATGTTATTGGGCCAAAGCATGGGCCAAGGGATCAATACTTGTATGTTCAAGTTATGTTAGTTTGCTAGTACACCTGTGGTGCAAAACCTTAATCCTGATTATGCGATGACACCTTTATCTACCTTGTTAGTATATCATCATGCTAGTATCCTTATAATCATACCTGCTGCTCATGCCAGTTAACTTTATCGGTTTACATAGATTGTAGTAGGGCTTACTCAGTCTTTTTGACTGACCTGTTTTCTTTCGCCTCTTTTCTTCCGTTTCCCCCCCCCCCCCAAGGTTCTCAGGGCGGGAATATTGGAGCTTAGCTGGATTTTCTGACCGCTTGCTTGAGGGATTTAGCTCATGTACAGTTTGACATGAAGCTGGTTATGGCTATCACTTCTTTTGGGGATTAGTATTTATGTATTTCAGTTGATGTTGTTTTATCTAGACTTGTTTATTTGGAAAGTTGACATTATGATGTTACAGACTTGTTTTGAAATGGTTTAAAATCTTCCGCTGTTTTATCTATGTTATTTACTCTGTTTACCTATATACATATGTTCTTGTTCTGCCTTGATATATCATTATGCATGTTTACCTTGTTTAAACGCCCCTCCAAAGCCAGTGTGCTTACAAGAGTGGTACTGGCGGAGGTGGGGTGTTACATTTGGTATCAGAGCATATGGTTGACGAGAAGGAACAAAAAGGTTTTTAGAAAACTTTTGGAAAACTATTTTCAAAACCAAGTATAAAGTATTTTCCAAAGAAAAGTATAGTTTATTCCCCAAAAAGCCATTAGCAAAACTCCTCCGTTTTCTCCATTCTGAATCTGTCTTTTTCTTAATTTTCAGTATGGCCAATAACTTTGCTATTCCGGAGGGAGTGCACGTACCTGTTTGGTATAGGAGACTTTTGGAGGCTAGGGCGACCGAAGCCGGCCCCGCAGATGTCCCTCCTCCTCCTCCTCCAGTAGTTAATCCTCCTCCTCCAGTAGTCAATATTCCTCCTCCTGTCGCTAATGTTCCTCCTCCTCCTGTCGCTGAGGTTCCTCTTCCTCCTCCCCCTCAGCATCCTCAAGCTGACTTCGCAAAGACTTGCAAAGATTTCAAAGCAATGGGTGGCAAGAACTTTCAAGGCACTGAGACTTTTGTAGAGGCCAGAAATTGGTTGAAAGAGAACGAGGATTTATTTGCTATCTTTGGGATAGACGATCAGAGGAAGCTCTTGTTGGCGGTTTGGCTTATGAAGGATGAAGCCGCTTATTGGTGGGAAGTCACCAATGGTACTAGCCCTGTTGAGACTTGGGCCGATTTCAGGGCAAGGTTCATGCTTAAGTTTCTATCTTCTACTGAGGAGAATCTGCAAATGGAAAGGTTCATAACTTTGAAACAAGGAGATATGTCTGTCAAAGAATATGTGAACAAGTTCAATCAGTTAGCTCGTTTTGGCTTGGATATGGTGAATACTCCTCAGAAGAAGGCTCTTCGTTTTGCTAGAGGATTGAATGAGCCGTTGCAGGGATTGGCTATGTCACATATTCCCCATGGGGCCACGTTTGAGAGTTTGGTTGATAAGGCGTTACTTCAGGGCGATGTCAAGAAAGAGATCAAGATGAATGATACTCAAGCTAAGAAGACTGATTCCCAGGGAAAAGGAAATCAGGGTAATCCAAGTGGTCAGAGCAGTCAAGGCAATCAGAACAAGAACAAGAGTCAAGGCAACAAGGGTAACAACAACAAGGGCAATAACAACAAGGGCAAGAACAACAAGGGGAAGTGCCATTATTGCGGTTCAGTTGGGCATCTTATCAAGGATTGTAAGAAGAGAAAAAGGAAGAATGGTGAATGCTTTTTCTGCGGTGAGACTGGACATTTCAGTAAGGATTGCCCGAGGAAGCAAGGGCAAGGCCAGGGTCAGACTCAGCGTGCTGAACCTTCAGGAGGGCAAGTTCATGCTCTCAATGCCGCTCCAGTTCCCGATCGAGGTAGTATTTCTGTTGAGAGCCTTGTATATATTTTTGATTTTCCAGTTCGTACCTTGTTTGATTCTGGTGCATCGCATAGCTTTATCTCATCTGATCTTGTTGATA
The DNA here is from genome assembly GCA_030737875.1 of Allium sativum. Classification (NCBI taxonomy): domain Eukaryota; kingdom Viridiplantae; phylum Streptophyta; class Magnoliopsida; order Asparagales; family Amaryllidaceae; genus Allium; species Allium sativum. The sequence goes on along the minus strand of CM060926.1, from coordinate 601,594,421 downwards.
GTTTGCACCTTAGTACTAGCTTGGTAGAAGATCCCGTCTGTGTCTCAAATCCTATTGGGGGTTCCGCCCATTTGTCTATGATATGTGGGGATTTGAGGATCTCTATACTGAGTGTAGAGTTCTTGTGCAGTGCTTATGTTCTTGGTTTCAGGGGATACAGATTGATATTGGGCATGGATTGGCTGTCCAGATATGGAGCCATTCTTGATTGTGAGCATAGGGTTGTGAGGCTCATGACTCGCCTCGGAAACACCCTAGAGATTTCTTGTGATCCGAGAGGTCCCGTCATGTTGTGCTATCTGGAATCACTCGACTCGTCAATGGAGACTCTTCAGTCTGTGAGAGTGGTTCGAGAGTATCCGGATGTTTTCGATGAAGTTAGGGGGTTGCCCCCTAAGCGAGAGATTGATTTCCGCATTTATCTGGTGGATAATGCAAAGCCTGTTTCTTTGCCTGTTCGGCACATGGCTCCGCGTGAAAGGCGGGAGCTAAGTAAGCATTTGAAAGAGTTGCTTGAGAAGAACTTCATTAGACGAAGTATATCTGAATGGGGAGCGCCTGTGGTATTTGCTACCAAGGCAGATGGTTCTCTCCGACTTTGTGTAGACTATCGAGAGTTGAATAAGCTGACTAAGAAGAACAGACACCCGTTATCGAGGATTGATGATCTATTTGACCAGCTTGTCGGTGCTTCTGTTTTCTCTCAGCTTGATCTTGCTACGGGATTTCATCAGCTCAGGGTAGCTGAAGATAGTATAGACAAGACTGCGTTCAGGACTCCAGATGGATTCTTCGAATGGCTTGTCATGCCGTTCGGCTTGACTAATGCACCCGCATATTTCGTGGACTTGATGAGTAAGGTGTTCAGGGAGTTCTTGAACAAGTTTGTCGTGGTCTTCGTAGATGATATTCTGATCTTCTCTAAGGATGAGGGAGAGCATGCAAGGCATCTCATGGAGGTGATGGATACTCTTAGAGCGCATCAGTTGAAGGCCAAGTTCTCCAAGTGTCACTTTTGGAGAAGGGAAGTTAGATTCCTTCGGCATATAGTGTCTAAGCAAGGCTTAGCAGTGGATCCCGCTAAGGTAGTTGCAGTTCAGGATTGGAAGACTCCAAGGAATGCAACCGAAGTGAGAAGTTTTCTAGGTCTTGCAGGTTTTTACCGGAAGTTCATCAAGGACTTCGCAAAGGTATCCGCTCCTCTCACTAAATTGACGAAGAAGAATTTAGTTTTTGCTTAGAGGATAGAATGCGAGCTTGCTTTTCAGAAGCTCAAGAGAGCTCTCACATCAGCACCTGTTCTAGCTTTGCCCGATGGAGGGAAGTTATTTACAGTATACACCGATGCATGTGGCACGGGGTTAGGAGCTGTTTTGATGCAAGAAGGAAGAGTGATATGCTTTGGCGGTAGACAACTCAAAGTGCATGAGAAGAATTATCCCACTCATGACTTAGAGTTGGCAGCAATAGTATATGCACTCAGGGATTGGCGCCATTATCTTCTGGGCGAAATATTTGAGCTTTATACCGATCACAAGTCATTGAAGTATCTCTTTTCTCAGAAGGATCTGAATCTGAGGCAACAAAGATGGATGGAATTCTTGGCGTCCTATGATTTTGAGATAGCTTATACCCCTGGCAAGGGAAATGTGGTAGCTGATGCATTGAGTAGAAGAAGGTTGACCCTAAGTCCTCTATTCGTTGAGATGAAGAATTTAGAGTTTGTGGCAACCTTTGATTTCTCTTTGGCGGTTGAGTCGATGACCGGTTCTTTAGCATCTCTGGAACTCAGACCTACCCTTCTTGATCAAGTTGGGGCTTCGCAGAGAGAAGACCCTCAGATAGTTGAGATTATGGATAAGCTGATTCGAGGAGAGACGTCTAGTCATCTCGCTCGATATTCTATTGATGACAAGGGTTGGCTGAGGAGAGACGGAAGATTATGTGTTCCAATGGTAGAAGATCTAGTAAGAAGAGTTCTAGAGGAAGCACATCGCTCTAAGTTGACTATACATCCAGGCGGAGATAAGATGTATAAAGATATGAAGCGCATTTTCTTTTGGCCTGGGATGAAGAAGGATGTGGCAGAGTTTGTCTCTAGATGTATCATTTGCCAGCAAGTTAAGGCCGAGTCAAAGAAGCCCGGTGGGCTATTGCATCCTCTAGATGTTCCACTTTGGAAGTGGGAGAGTATTTCCATGGACTTTATCGATGGGCTACCAAGGTCAAGGAAAGGGAATACGAGCATTTGGGTTATTGTGGATAGACTCACGAAGAGTGCTCATTTTATTTCGGTGAAGAGCAAGAGGACCGCATCTTGGCTAGCGTCTGTATATCTTCGTGAGATTGTGAGACTTCATGGAGTCCCTTCTAGTATTGTCAGTGACCGTGACCCAATCTTTACAAGTCAATTCTGGAATAGCTTGCAAGAAGCTATGGGCACGAGGTTGAATCTAAGTACGGCTTATCACCCACAGACGGACGGTCAAACCGAAAGGGTGAATAGGGTACTCGAGGATCTGTTGAGGCTTTGTATTCTGGATTTTGGTGGTACTTGGGAAGACCATCTTCCTCTTGTTGAGTTTGCATATAATAACAGTTATCAGGCAAGCATAGGGATGGCACCATTTGAAGCTTTATATGGGAGGCCGTGCAAGTCGCCTACATGTTGGTGGGAGACTACAGATAAGCTTATACTTGGGCCTGATCTGATTAGAGATACATCCGAGATGATCGAGTTGATTCGGAGACGGATGAAAGCGGCCCAAGACCGACAGAAATCCTATGCTGATAAGCGAAGATCGGATTTAGAGTTTGATGTTGGGGATATGGTTTTTGTGAAGGTTTCTCCTTTGCGGAATGTGGTCCGATTTGGAGCTGTTGGGAAGTTGGTACCGAGGTTTGTTGGACCATTCCCTATTATAGAGAGGATCGGGCAGATGGCTTATAGAGTGAAGTTGCTCGAGAAGCTTGCCGGAGTACACGATGTTTTTCATGTCTCGCATCTCCGGAAGTGTTTGCATGAATCAGCAGGGGTTGTTGAGCCGAGTGTTCTGGAAGATGTGGAAGTGGAGAAAGAGGCTACCTTGAGGAGAGCTCCGATTCGTATCTTGGGGACGGAGACCAAGAAGCTAAGGAATCGAGAGGTCAAGTTGGTGAAGGTTCAATGGGGTGAACCCGAAGAAGACGCAACTTGGGAAACCGAGGAGAAGATGCGTGGGCTTTATCCATTCCTTTTTGAGGGTACACTCTCAATCTCTTTTCTTTGTTAGCATATCTTTCTTTTTGCTATCCATGTTTATCTAGTTTATCGTGTTAATCTTGTCATGAGAACCTTAGGTAGAAACCCTTTGGATGAAACATGTGTTTGAAACATGTTATGCTTGATGGTTGCAAGTGTTTGCAAGTGGTTACTCGTGGATGCATTATACACGTTAGGCACTAGATCGGCTCACACACTCCTCATATTTCATATGCATGAGTGTTTATGCTTATTCATGGATGAAAATTTTTGTGTTATCACATGGATGTTGCATATGGATGTATGTGATGTGCACACATATAGATGTTATACATTATGTTAGGAATTGCATACATACGGATTCATTTGACTAACATAATTTGCATTGATGATATTTGCATTAGATAAGTACATATACACACACCTTTGCATATGTTTATACAACATTTAGAATCTTGTAAGGACAATGATTGCTCGTGGATGATGTTTTGAGTAGATGGATGTTGGATGGTAGGATACGTTCTTTCTAACTTGAAGATTTCGGGGACGAAATCCTTTAAGGAGGGGAGAATGTAACAACCTGTATTTTTAATAACCTGTTATAGCGTAAATCGAGGCAGAATTTAATTCTAAAATCTGAATCAAGGGAAACGGGCTATGCCATTGCGTTCGTCTCGGAAAAATACGCGAGATAGAGTCCGAGTTTTCGAAAAGGACCTCTGGGAGAACACGACGTTTCTTTCTAGCTACGGTGGTGTCAGTGACCTACCAGCCCTGACATTTATGTATACTTTTCACCTGTGTGGTTGTTGGAATGCGAGGCGCCTCGATTATAGGTCTGTAAGGACCGGGAAACGTGTTTTCAGGAATAACTAATCCTCAAAAGTAAGTGTAATGACCCGCATTGGCAGGGGTATTATGATTAATTTATTTAATTATATCAATGGTGATTAAAAGGATTTAATGGTCGTGGAATTAAATAACGATGAATATTTAATTAAAATAATAAATTTGATAATATATTAAATTCTGAAATAATCAGAATTGGCTGAAATGGCGATATGGTGTGAACTGGATCATCTGTGATATTTAATTCAGCTTGGAATTTAATTTGAATAACAAATATATTATATAAACGACAGTTTGAACGTAGATTTATAATATAATTAAAAACGAGCTTGAAATGGCGCTGCAGTTCGTAAATTGGCGATTCGAACTTCAACTGAATGTACAGGATTCGTTTTACGCCGGATATCTATGAAACAAGAAACATGTGGAGCTGGTGGAGTATATCTTTCTAGTGGAAGAGAAAAATCGGGATTTCGTCGTGTAGATTTTGATTTATGTCCAAATCAGATTTTAGAAAAGTCGCTGTGGAATTTCTTTATAATTTATAAAGGAATTATTTATATTTTAAAAAGGAACTTCAATATAAATCGAATATCGGGTTGACCCAGATTAGAAATATCGAATTAGAAATTCATATAGAGATTTTTCTAAAGCTGTATGGTATTCCAATGTGAATATATACGATAATATAAATTTATTTATATTTAATTTAATTATATTTAAATATATTTATATATATTTAAACGGGTCATCCGGAGCTTTAAAAATAGCCACTTTTGCAAACGAAGTCGGAATTCGACGAAACTAGTTTTGTTGAATCTGCAATGTCAAATAGTTGTTAGATTTCCAGTTTTGTGATTTTTAGAGTCACTGTGTGGCCGTACAGATTTTTAGACTGAAAAACAGTCAGTATTTTGACAGTTAAAAATACACTGTGTGAGCATACGGAGTCGGAATTCGACGAAACTAGTTTCGTTGGGACCGTAATTTGAAAACCCATAACTTCCCCGGTAGGGAAAGCGCGGATAGTTCGAGAACAACACACAAAAGAACGCAGACAGAAGAATATTTCATTGTATATTACAACAATACCATCAGAATACAAGAATATACAGAGTATAAGTGAATATTACACAGAAATATCAGAGATTTAAATTACATTTAAATACATCGCAGCGGAAATAATACAAAACACAACTAGAAGGAGATATACGGATACAAAGCTTTCCGGTTATCGTTCCAGCTGTAAGTCAGGATCCTGTGAATATAAATCTGCAAAACCAAAACTACTAGCTGCTCGTGTCAAAATAAGGGCACCCAGAGTTTAGGTTAAAACAATAAACTCCAGGTCAGTCATGGGACTGGTGTGAGAACTAAAACAGTTATTAATCTTTATTTTTAAAGTCAGGTAAATCAAGGGACCACGCCGTATAACACGGAACGGGTGTCCTTCCAAGAATACCAGTGCATATAACAACAGTGCAATGCTAAATAAAGAAAAATGAAGCTATTATAAGACCCAGGTCCTATCACACAATGCAACGCAAGCCGGGGGATAGGGTTTTCCCTTATAATAACCAAAGAATGCTTGATACGTGAAATTTCATGTTTTAATTCTTAATCAGACTCCAATCGTAAATTAGTAAGAGAACGATTTCCTAAGTATTGACCCCGAAGGCCGAAACCAACATCGGACTTTTACCCAGGAAACCACCCATCTTAGCTCATTTTCAGTTGGTTTCTGATTTTATATACAATCATATATATCAATCGTAGGCGGCATGAATGCCCCATACCACTATGTCGCCATATATAGGTATACAATCAAAACCGCAAGATGTCTTATTGGAAGTTGGGTTATCATTTTTGGTATGAACGGAGGCTAGGGATGTCCTCTACCGATTCGAGATGCTCTAGTCCGCCCCTCAAGAACCGCCGCAACTGCCCCTTGGATCGTCAGGGCTGGTCCACACGGAGTGGATTATTATGCCTGAACAATATGTCTCCCCACCCTATGGGGTGTAAATGAGCCAACAAATGACTCCATCGACTTCACATAGTCACTGATATATATATATCTGAGGTGCCTCGCATCAGCAACAACCACATAAGTCAAACTTGTCAGGGCGTGTAAAATCACTGACGCCACTTCTAACTAGAAAGAAATACATGCCCTCCCTGAGGTAATTCTCCCGTTTCTGGTTCATACCGGGTGTGAAACTCGCGAGGTAAACGTTACACAAAGCTATGCCACAAAGGCCTTGCTTTGATCATCAACCACAAGACTTTGCTTTTCAACAGAAGCCTTGCTCAATTGCCACTTAGGCATGCCACACAGGCAGTTCACTCCGTGCGATGGATATCTATCAATATATAACCCCTGAGCTCGTACGTCTCAGAGAAGGGCGTTAAGCAAGAGAATAAATTCTCCGCCGCCAAACAGATATATATTTAATAGAAATCAATTACACAGACTAAAATCCAATGTCAGACACACAGTCCATTTAAAAGTTCGTTCTGGGTCTGAACGAAACCGGAGGCACCTAGTACCCCGCATATCCATCGATCTCCAAGTACGTCTGGACGATCACTAACTGTTTCCCTCCTCTTGGGTGTACAACCCAATCAAGATCATCGGTAATTATCCAAACGACGTGAAGACCTCCGGTCCTCAACCACCGTCTTCACCTTCGACTTATCATCGTATCAGTTATTCAGAATGGGATAAACCCGGTCATTCCGAATAACTCGCGTATATAATAAACAAGTGTTACACAAACACAACATACGCCTCATTCCAATTCATCAGTCACTAACTGTAAATTAACAAGAGAATAATTCCCCAAAATATTAACCCCGAAGGCCGAAACCAACATCAGATCAATATCCAGGAAATCATTCTTCTTAGCCAACCAACAGTTAGTTTCTAAATTTCACATTCTTAGGGAAAGGTTCCCATTAATTTTATCAAAGATAAATTCTTTTAAATTTATTCTTTAATATTCTTTTGAATATCAATTCAAACTAGTCGGGATTAACAAACCTTACCGAAGTAATCATTTATTTTATTTCCCAATCCCTACCTCTTCATCCCATGAAGTAAAACTGGTCATACTTCATATCTAACACAACGGTGTTATCGGTAAATTCAATTACCATTTCACGTTTAAATCTAATTAAAGATTTAACTATCGCTTGGAGAAAAATTGGTGATACTCCATTCTCGATCTTTTCAATCTAATTAAAGATTCACTAAAACTCCACTTAGTTTTAATCTTTAACTGGGTTAAAGAATCAGTGTCATTTAAAACACAATTCACGATAAACCCAAAATCACATTCCATTTCAATCAGTCCCTAACTGTAAATTAGCATGTGAGCAATTCCCTAAGTATTAACCCCGAAGGCCGAAACCAACATTAGATCAATACCCCAGAAACCATTCAACTTAACTAACCTCCAGTTAGTTTTTGATTTTCTTAACTCCTTTTTGGGTCTAAGAACAGTATTATTGAAGATACTATTTGTAACACCCCGTGTATTCTATAACCGTGAAATTCACAAAATAAAGTATAATAAATTTCAAATCAAAGAATTAAGGGAAACAGGATACGCCATTGGGTTCGTCTTGGAATTCTGCTTGACATATAGAGCGAGTTTGCGTAAAACGGACTCTGTATGAAGAAGATATGGCCTACGGAAGTTTCAGAATTCTGTTTAAAATTCAAACAGACAAAAACAGCTCAGAAATCAGATTTAAAATTCAAAAATCGGGCCGGATTGGCCAGGGCGGGAATTTTCCCACCTAAGACACCCAGGTCGACTGGGTAGTCGACCAGGGGCACCCAGGTCGACTACATAGTCGACCTGGGGGTCGACTGGGTAGTCAACCTAGCCCCTGAGCCAAGTCGAACCTAGCCCCCCTGACAGGCCTGGTCTGTGCTTGGTCGATTTTCTGAGCCTTGCCTTGTCACTAGGGCTAGGTGTCAGCTCCTGGTTGGTCTCTCCTTCAAACGAACGACTATTATTAAACCAAGCTCCATCGACGGTCCTAATCAACTCACAAACTCTATAAAAAGGACCTAAGACCCACCCTAATTCATACAAACAAAAATGGAGATGAGACCGTCATGTTGCTGAGGAAAGACTAGGAATAGCCGTAAAAAATTGAGAGACAATTAGGAAATAGTTCGAAAGCTTAAAGCAACGTGAAATAAATCAAAACAACGCCTACAACAAAGGATAGCATCTCCAAATTCAGAATTCAGATTCCTGAATTGAAGATTCGTCTTACGTTGTAAGTAGAGTGCTATTCCGATGTGAATAAATAATTGTGTTTTGATTTGTGTAAAATGAGAACTGGAATTGCATTCGATTGTGGTGACAATAATCTATATTTGTATGTTGCTTTGATTCTAAACGATTTGGAAATGTTGTGGTATAACGATTGGATATTTGCAAGTATGTGATTTATGTTGGAAGTTTACAACTACATATGTTGTGGTAGTTTAATTGAGATTCATGCAAGTATATGATTCACCATTATGCCAATATGATGTACATACTTTTATGACCACTTTTAGTGTGTAATGGGATTCAACTAAGTATTATGGTTTACATGAATTTATGTTGGAATTGGCATCGTGATTCAAGTGTAAAACTGTACCTTTGTATTAGAGACAAAAGTAAGCATCTTTATGTACATGACTAAACTATGTTTGGTGTTATGCCTAGTTGAAAACATGTTTTAGGCCTATGTGGTTATCAAAATCATATGGTGATATATGTGACACATAATTAAGTTAGATTTACATTCCAATTGCAAGTTTACATGAATAGATTAAAAACCATGATTCATGTTTAGGTATGTTTATGCCATGATTATATGAATAGAATGGTTCATGTTTTGGGATGTTTATGCCATGATTATATACTATTACAATGCAAGTTCACATGTGCCTAATTCTTGTTAATTAGATCGTTATATTGCAAGTTCATGCATTCACACTCCACTTTTTATGTTACTTAGAATATATAAACACCATGTTCTAAGCCTCCCCTTTTTCATGTGGCTAAGTTGGGTTTAAATGTTAAACCCAACATATGTTATATTTTAGTGAACGTATAAAACGGGGGTAATGACAATGGGGTTAAAATATAGAACATATGTGTTGGCATGTTTGACGCATGCCAACAACCTTGAAAAACAATTAAGTGGTATAAACTAATTTTACCCAATAAAGATGAATTTGAATAATGGGCCGCAAATATTTACATATAAAAAGGAAAAAGACAAAATATGTAAATGTAGAAAATACGATGTGTTTAACCCGAGGTTGGATTGAGCTGTGATATAAACCTGCCCGGAACCGCCCGGCTGTCCAGTAGTCACAACAATACCTATCCAATGTGGGTGGTTAAACACGGAGCCCAACAAAGACCCGAGGTTAGACTGAGTTGTGGCATAAGACTGCCCGGACCCAACCGGCAACAGGCAGCCACAACAATACCTGTCTAATGTGAGAGGTCGAGGCTTTAATAAGACAATTAAGGCTGAGTCAGGATTGATAGGATTAAGTAAATTGAATTAATACTTAATCAAAATGGAACATGCTAAACTGTACAGACTGATTTGGGGGTTAGGTTTACAAAACACTTAACCAACTTAGCATGTTGGCTAGAAATAGAAAACCTAGTAGCGGGGGACCCTTTTCAGCAGTAACCCTACAAGGTGTATCAGGATACCCTGAACTAGGCAGGGTGGGGCACAATTACTGGGCTGACTGTAAGAGGTCAAATCGACGGCGGTGGTGTAGCAGTGTAGGTTCTAACGGGGTGCGGACGTGCACACACTCCGACGCAGAAAAATAAGGCACTGGGCACTAGTAGCATACCTGTGCATTCTAGGATTGTGTCGGGCCACCACCATGGGACTTGATACACCCCATGGTGGGACCAGCATAGGTAACTACAACATCGGGGGCCGTAAGACACATGTAACTATGCGAGTAGGAGCCGATCATTAGAAACGGATCACTTCACCCAAATTATGGGGTGCCTGTTGGGAACTAGTTTGTATGAATGCAGAGATTAATTTGGGGTACGATAGTATATTCGACTCTAGACAACTTAACTTAGTTTATGGTGCTTTCCCATTTCCAGTTTATACTTATCATACCCAGTTCTTTATTCATAGACTGAATAGTCCTAGACTTACTCAGGCTTTATGTCTGACTCTACTTTTCTTTCGTTTTCTTTTCTTTCGTCCCCCCCCCCCCCCATGTCCACAGGGAGGGAATACCACAGCTTGACCAGTTTTCACATCCAGTTTGAAGAGAAAGAATGTATTGCTTGGATCTTTTTCGTTATGGACTATGTCTTTGGACAGCAATTATGTGACTTATGCAGTTTACTTATGTTTTTATGCTTCTTTAAATAATGTAATCAAGACAGTTATGAAGATGTTATGTTTTTTGGAAGTATTGTAAGACAAATTATGGCATGGTTTGTGTAACACGTATTTTGTTGAAATAAAATTTGTTGTTTTCCGCTGTTCAAAAATATGTGTTCTTATATCTGTCTTGTATATCTGTGACTTATACTTATAAACCTCCACCAAAATTAGGGCATTCCATTTGAGAGTGACCCTAACGGAGGTGGGGTGTTTCACTTGGTATCAGAGCATAGGTTTACCAGATAGGATAAAAGTTTTGAAATTTTATTTTCAAAAGAAAATTTAAAGAAGCAATTTTAAAGATAAGATATTATTTTATTCTAAAAAGGCAAAGTCCCCCAAAGCCATAGGTGCTATCTTTTATCCTTCGTTTTGAATCCATCCTTTTTGTTTCAGCATGTCCGAAGAAGTTAACTTGCCAGAGGGTATACCAATACCTGGTTGGTTTAGACGATTCTTAGAAGCAAGGGCCACTCAGCCAGGTCCTATCGTTCCTCCTCCTCCAACTGCAGGAAATCATCCAGCTGTAGCAGCACCTCTTCCTCCACCTCCTCCGCAGGGAAATACTTTTGCTAAGATATGTAAAGATTTTAAAGCTATGGGAGGAAAGGACTTTCATGGAACCGAGTCCTTCGTATTAGCCAGGAATTGGCTGAAAGAAACCGAGGACTTATTCGTCATCTTTGAGGTAGAAGATAGGCAGAAGGTACAACTGGCAGTATAGCTACTTAAAGGCGAGGCTTCCTACTGGTAGGAAGCCACTAATGCAGAAAGACCAGTGGAAACATGGGAGGACTTTAGGGCGAGGTTTGAGGCTAAATTTCTCTCAGAAGCTGAAAGGAGTCTCCAGTTGGAAAAATTCTTATTCCTTAAGCAAGGGAATATGACAGTCAAAGAGTATGTTAATAAGTTCGATCAACTAGCTATGTTCGGACTGGACCTAGTCAACACCCCGCACAAGAAGGCTCTCCGCTTTGTCAAGGGGTTGAATAAGCCATTACACGGTTTGGCCATGACCCATATACCCATGGGAGCTACGTATGAAAGGTTGGTGCAGATGGCATTGTTGAACGAAGAGGATAAGGGCAAGAAGGAGACAAAGGCAGAAAGTTCTCAAGGGAAGAAAGAGGGTTTGCAGCCTAAGAAGACAGACTTTAAGAAAGGCGGGAAAGACAACAAAGAGAAGAGGAAGTGTAATTTCTGTGGCAAAGTGGGGCACTTAGTGAAAGATTGCCGGAAAAAGAAGGCCAAGATGAATGGTGGGTGCTTTTCTTGCGGTGAGACAAGCCACCTGGCTAAGGATTGCCCAACGAAGCGAGGGCAAGGGCAGAGGGCTGGATCCACCTCAGAGGCACAAGTTCATGCGCTAGAAGCGCCACCTCTGCAGCAGCGAGGTATAAATACTTCTGTAGAAAGTGTAGTTTATCTTTATGATCACCCAGTTCGCACTTTATTCGATTCTGGCGCATCACACTCCTTTATCTCATCTGCTTTAGTAGAATCTCTGCACCTAGAAACTAGAATGGTAGAGTACCCCTTAATTGTTTCAAATCCAATTGGGGGACCAGCTCATTTATCTATGATCTGTGTGGGATTGAAAATTTCTATTCTAAGCGTAGAATTTAAATTTAGTGCCTTTGTTTTGGGCTTTTCGGGATATGGTTTGATTTTGGGCATGGATTGGCTATCCAGTAATGGTGCCATCCTGGATTGTGAGAAAAGGGTTGTTAGGCTTTTGACCCAACTCGGTAACACTCTGGAAATTACTTGTAATCCCTCGTATGCGGTTATGCTTAGTTATCTTGAATCGCTAGATGCTTCTGTTGAAAATTTGCAATCGGTTAGAGTGGTCCGGGAATATCCGGATGTCTTTGAAGAAGTGAATGGCTTACCTCCGAAGCGGGAAATAGACTTCCGCATATATCTTTTAGATAATGCAAAGCCCGTTGCGTTGCCCGTTAGACACATGGCTCCACGGGAAAGGAAAGAGCTCAGTAAACAGATTAAAGAGCTTCTAGAGAAGGGGTTCATTAGAAGGAGCATTTCAGAATGGGGCGCTCCAGTGGTGTTCGCTACGAAGGAGGACGGTTCACTCCGTCTATGTGTTGACTATAGGGAGCTCAACAAGCTAACGAAAAAGAATAGGCACCCTCTCCCTAGAATTGATGATCTGTTTGATCAGCTTGTAGGAGCGTCTGTTTTCTCCCAACTCGATTTAGCGACCGAATTTCATCAGCTAAGGGTGGCTGAAGATAGTATCGATAAGACAACGTTCAGAACCCTAGACGGCTTCTTTGAATGGCTTGTCATGCCTTTTGGCTTGATAAACGCACCCGCTTACTTCGTGGATCTAATGAGTAGGGTGTTCAGAGATTTCCTCAATAAGTTCGTAGTGGTTTTCGTAGACGATATCTTGATCTTCTCAAAGAGTGAAGAGGAGCATGCCCAGCACCTAAGGGCAATCATGGAAACTCTGCGAGTCCATCAGTTAAAACCAAATTCTCCAAATGCCACTTTTGGAGAGAGGAAGTAAGGTTTCTTGGGCACATAGTATCGAAAAATGGGTTAGCTGTGGACCCTGCTAAAGTAGTAGCGGTGCAGGATTGGAAGACACCAAGAAACGCAACTGAGGTCCAAAGTTTTCTAGGGCTAGCAGGTTTCTACCGAAAATTCATAAGGGATTTTGCGAAAATATTAGCTCCGCTCACAAAGCTGACCAAGAAGAATCTAGTGTTCAATTAGGACTTGGATTGCGAATTTGCTTTCCAACGACTAAAAAGGGCTCTTACAACAGCCCCGGTTTTGACGTTGCCAGATGGAAGCAAAAAGTTCACAGTTTATACAGATGCATGTAGGACAGGGCTAGGCGCTATCTTGATGCAAGAAGGGAGGGTAGTAGCTTATGGCCGAAGACAATTGAAAGTTCATGAAAAGAACTACCCGACCCACGATCTTGAGTTAGCTGCCATCGTCTTTGCACTCAAGTCTTGGCGACACTATCTCCTAGGTGAGAAGTTTGAACTTTACACTGACCATAAATCGTTGAAATATCTTTTCTCGCAGAAAGATCTTAACTTGAGGCTACAGAGATGGATGGAGTTTCTTGCCTCGTACGATTTTGAGATCTCCTACACTCCGGGCAAAGGCAACGTAGTGGCAGACGCGTTGAGCCGAAAGAAACTGAACCTAAGCCCGCTATTTGTTGAAAGACAAAGCCTAGAGTTTATAGCCAGCTTTGACTTTAGGCCCTCCTCCGATTTTGTACCGGGCTTGCTAGCATCTCTTGAAGTACGCCCGACTTTAGTCGACGCAATAGGGACAACACAACGCGAAGACCCTCAGCTTGTGGAGACGACTGATAGGCTCATTAGGGGTAAGACTTCAAGTCACCTCAGCAGATACTCCATCGACGACAAGGGTTGGCTAAGGCGAGACGGAAGACTATGCGTCCCACAGACAAGGGATTTAGTAAAAAAGGTTCTCGAGGAAGCACATCACTCCAAGATGACGATACATCTAGGCGGGGATAAAATGTACAAGGACATAAAAAGAACTTTCTTTTGGAATAGCATGAAGAAGGAAGTGGCAGATTTCGTTTCTAAGTGTATGGTGTGCCAACAGGTTAAGGCGGAACAGAAAAAGCCTGGCGGTCTGCTCCATCCTCTAGAGGTCCCGCAGTGGAAGTGGGATAGCATCTCAATGGACTTCATTGATGGACTGCCTAGGTCTAGAAGAGGCAACACTAGCATTTGGGTAATAGTGGATAGGCTTACTAAAAGCGCCCACTTTTTACCTGTCAAGAGTAAAAGAACTGCCTCATCCCTAGCATCTCTTTACCTCAAGGAAATTGTTCGACTCCATGGAATACCCTCCAGCATTGTTAGTGACCGAGACCCTATCTTCACAAGTGAGTTTTGACGGAGTCTGCAAGAAGCGGTAGGCACACAGTTATGCTTGAGCACAGCCTATCACCCCCAAACCGACGGCCAGACGGAAAGAGTGAACAGAGTTTTGGAGGACCTTTTAAGACTGTGCGTCCTTGACTTCGGAGGGACGTGGGAAGACCATCTTCCTTTGGTGGAATTTGCCTACAACAACAACTACCAAGCCACCATCGGAATGGCGCCCTTCGAAGCTTTATATGGAAGACCATGTCGATCGCCCACTTGTTGGTGGGAGTCTACTGATAAACTCATACTTGGGCCAGATATGATCCGAGAGACTTCAGAAAAAGTAGAATTTGTAACACCCCACCTCCACTAGGATCACTCCTTAGAATGTACTAGCTTTGGAGGGGCGTTATTGTGAAGGTAAACATGCACAGAGATATCGCAAGACAGAATATATAAAAATAAATATAAGTAAAGCAGCTGGTAGCAGATAAAAACCCATCATCATCATCTCAGAAAACCAACATAGTCAAGTACATACTATCCAAATGTCATGATCCAAAATACAACATAAGTCTAGATACGTGATAACAAAATACGTGGTAAAACATCAGTACTAATCCCCAGAAATAAAAGATAAGCCACAGCTAGCTCAGATCCATACATGAGCTATCCAACAAGCAAGCCAAAGATCCACTAAGCAGATGTAACCCCTCCCTGAGAACCTGTGCGGGGGGGGGGGGGGGGGGGGGGGGGGAAACGGAAGAAAAGAAGCGAAAGAAAACAGGTCAGTCAAAAAGACTGGTAAGCCCTACTACGATCAATCTATAAACTAATAAAGTTAACAGCATGATGGAAACTGAGGTAAACATACTGGCAATAGATAAAGGTGACATCACATAGATGAGATTAAACTTTGCACCACAGTGTAGTAGCAAACCCACAAAACAGATATTGATCCCTTAGCCCAAACTTTGGCCCAATAACATGAAGTGACCTTAATATAAGGTCCAGCCCAACGGTCTAGTCGATCGGCTCCCTATAAACCTAACACGTCAAGTGTTGTTGTCCATACGGCCCACATGGATGTAGTCGGACTGTGCTGGGGCCATCTTCGGGTGTATCAAGCCCTAAGGTGTCAACCCCCAGACACCTAAGCAATAATGCACAGTCTAAGCCTACTGGTACCCGTGCCTCGAGTTTGTCCAACATCGGACTACGTGCACGTCCGTAGCCCGCCGGACCCGCACCGCTGTACCACTCAGCCGTCGCTTTGGTCGCTTACATCAGTCCAGTAATCATGCCCCGCCCTAACCTAGCTGTAGGGTTGTAGTGATACCAAACTGGGATTACTGCTGGAACAGACCACGTTGCTAGGGTTTCTAAGAGGGTTAAGTGTGGTTTTAACCCCTCACTAATCATGGACTAAATTAGTTAAGTGTAACCACTTAACCCCATCTAATCCTCGCATCCCCATTATTGGTTAAGTATTAGTGGGCCATGACTTAACCCTAATCATGAGGCATTGATTACTTAACGCACCCAACCTCTCACATTAGACATCCGTGGTTACCTGGGAAGATTTACACCACATCTAGGTCTAACCTCGGGTCTTATGGTGCAACATGACCAACTACCCACATTAGACCCCACGTTGTGGTTACCTGGGAAGATTTACACCACAACTAGGTCTAACCTCGAGTTGGCCATATCATGTTATCTAATGTCATGTCCACTTTTAAAACATATTTACAAGTTAACATATACTTGGGTAGACCTAACTTAATAGGTAAATTCCTAAGGGGTAGACCTAACTTAATAGGTAAATTCCCAATCTTTTAGTTTCATGTATTTTTAAGTTTACCCAAACCCTCCCAACGTTATTATCTCCCTTACATATTCGTCATAACGCATAAGGGTATAAAAGGTAACTTGGCATAACATACATGATGAACTTCACATATCATAATAAACATGCATACATGTTAAACTTGCAAATCATGTCATAGTGTACTCGCATAAACATGCATAGCTTATTAAATATGCATAACATGGTAAGGTGAACTTGCATAGTCATGCATAACCCATTAAACTTGCATAATATGGTAAGGTGAACTTGCATAAACATGCATAACCCACAAAACATGTATAACATGGTAAGGTGAACTTGCATAAGCATGCATAATCCATTAAACTTGTAGAACATGGCATAATAAACTCGCATAAGCATGCATAACTTGTGAAACATGTAAAACATGGCATAGTAATCTCGCATAAGCATGCATAACTTGTGAAACATGTAAAACATGGCATAGTAATCTCGCATAAGCATGCATAACTTGTGAAACATGTAAGACATGGCATAGTAATCTCGCATAAGCATGCATAACTTATGAAACATGTAAAACATGGCATAGTGAGTTCGCATAAGCATGCATAATCAAATAAACTCACATAAATCTCAACTTTCACCACATATTAACTTTAGAGTTTGTAAAGTGAAGGTAAGAGGGCTTACAAATATAAACAAGTCACAAATCCACCAAATAAGATGAAGAAGCCCTTTTAAAACCCAAAACAAAGCTTCAAATAAGAAAACCCTTTTGCAAAATCCCAAAAACACAATCTTAGCAAATCAAACTTGCAACTTAATGAAGTATGCAAGTTATTAAGCATTCATACAACATAGAAAAGGTTGTATGATCATCATATCTTCATAGGATTAAACTTTGAGGAAGGTGGAGGCTAGGGATTTTAGGTGGAGGCCATTTGAGGATTCAATTTGGCATAGTTTAGTTGCTAGATTGATTAATGAGGCTTTAGGGTAGGATTAGGGGTGTATTTATAGAAGATTAGAGTGTTTTTAGCCCTAGGATTAACCCTAGGTTAGTTTTGGCCCGTCAGATCTCGGAATTCTCTAGAACCAAGCCACAAGACCAAGCCCAAATCAAAGTGGCGCGCCAGGCAAAACTGCCTGCTTACCCCCTGTCGACAGGGCTGTCGACAGGGCAGTCGACACCATAGGACCCCTGTCGACATGCCTGTCGATATGGGGGCCCTGGCGGGAATTTTCCCGCCTAACCCCGATTAGCCCTAATCCTGGTTTTTAATTTGAAATTTAAATCTGTCTTTAGCATAGAAATTTCTGAAAACTTCAATGGGCCTTAACTGGGTCATACGGACTCCGATTCTCGAAAACTCGGACTCTATTTCGCGTATTTTTCCGGGACGAACGCAATGGCATAGCCCGTTTCCCCTGATTCAGATTTTTGAATTAAATTCTGCCTCGATTTATGTTATAACAGTTTATTGAAAATACGGGTTGTTACATTCTCCCCTCCTTAAAGGATTTCGTCCCCGAAATCTTCAAGTTAGGAAGAACATATCCTACCATCCAACATCCATCTACTCAAAACATCATCCACGAGCAACCATTGTCCTTAAAAGATTCTAAATGCTGTATGAACATATGCAAAAGTGTGTGTATATGTACTTATCTAATGCAATGATCAATGCAAAATATGTTAGTGAAATGTATCCATATGTATGCAAATCCCTAACATAATGTATAATATCTATATGCGTGCTCAATCATACATCCATGTGCAACATCCATGCGATTGCATTACAAATTTCATTCAAGAATAAGCATAAACACTCATGCACATGCAATATGAGGAGTGTGTGAGCCGATCTAGTGCCTAATGTGTATCATGCATCCACGAGTAACCACTTGCAAACACTTGCAACCACTTGCAACCATCAAACATAACATGTTTCAAACACATGTTTCATCCAAAGGGTTTCTACCTAAGGTTCTCATGACAAGATTTGCACGATAACTAGATAAACATGGATAGCAAAGAGAAAGATATGCTAAACAAAGAAAAGAGATTGAGAGTGTACCCTCAAAAAGGAATGGATAAACCCCACGCATCTTCTCCTCGGTTTCCCAAGTTGCGTCTTCTTCGGCTTCACCCCATTGAACCTTCACTAACCTGACCTCACGATTCCTTAGCTTCTTGGTCTCTGTCCCCAAGATACGAATCGGAGCTCTCCTTAAAGTTGCTTCTTTCTCTACTTCCACGTCTTCAAGAATGCTAGGTTCAACCACCTCAGCGGACTCATGCAGGCACTTTCGAAGATGCGAGACATGAAAGACATTATGCACTCCGGACAACTTTTCGGGCAATTGCACTCTATAAGCCATCTTCCCAATTCTCTCTATGATAGGGAAGGGTCCAACAAATCTCGGTGCTAGCTTCCCAACAGCTCCAAATCGGACCACATTCTGCAAAGGAGAAACCTTTACGAAAACCTTGTCCCCAACCTCAAACTCCAAATCGGATCTCCGCTTATCAGCATAGGATTTCTGCCGGTCTTGGGCCGCTTTCATCCGTCTTCTAATCAACTCGACCTTCTCGGATGTATCCCTAATCATGTCGGGTCCAAGTATAAGCTTATCCGTGGACTCCCACCAACATGTAGGTGACTTGCACGGCCTCCCATATAAAGCCTCAAATGGTGCCATCCCTATGCTCGCCTTATAACTGTTATTATATGCAAACTCAACAAGAGGAAGATGGTCTTCCCAAGCACCACCAAAATCCAGAATGCAAAGCCTCAACAAGTCCTCAAGTACCCTATTCACCCTTTCTGTTTGGCCGTCTGTTTGTGGGTGATAGGCCGTACTCAGGTTCAACCTTGTGCCCATAGCCTCCTGCAAACTGTTCCAGAACTGACTAGTAAAGATGGGGTCTCGGTCACTGACTATGCTGGAAGGGACTCCATGTAGTCGTACTATCTCACGAAGATATACTGATGCTAGTACAGATGCGGTCCTTTTGCTCTTCACTGGGATAAAATGAGCACACTTCGTGAGCCTATCCACAATGACCCATATGCTCGTATTCCCCTTTCTGGACCTTGGAAGCCCATCAATAAAGTCCATAGAAATGCTCTCCCACTTCCATAGCGGGACCTCTAGCGGATGTAATAGCCCACCGGGCTTCTTCGACTCAGCTTTTACTCTCTGACAAATAACACATCTCGAGACAAACTCCGCCACATCCTTCTTCATTCCAGGCCAGAAGAAAACGCGCTTCATGTCCTTATACATCTTATCACCACCTGGATGTATAGTCATCTTGGAGCGATGTGCTTCCTCAAGAACTTTCCTCACCAAGTCTTCTACCATCGGAACACAAAGCCTTCCGTCTCTCCTCAGCCAACCCTTATCGTCTATAGAATATCGGGCAAGGTGACTAGATGTCTCCCCTCGAGCCAGCTTGTCCATGATCTCAATTATCTGAGGGTCTTCCTTCTGTGAAGCCCCGACTTGATCCAGAAGGGTAGGCCTGAGCTCTAGAGATGCCAAAGAACCGGTCCTCGTCTCAACTGTCAAGGAAAAATCAAAGGTTGCCAAGAACTCTAAATTCTTCATCTCAACAAATAGAGGACTTAGTGTCAACCTTTTCCTACTCAACGCATCCGCTACAACATTCCCCTTGCCAGGGGTATAGGATATCTCAAAATCATAGGAAGCCAAGAATTCCATCCATCTCTGCTGCCTTAAGTTCAGATCCTTCTGCGAAAAGAGGTACTTCAAAGACTTTTGATCAGTATATAGCTCAAATCTCTCTCCCAGAAGGTAATGACGCCATGCTTTGAGTGCATATACAATCGCTGCCAGCTCTAGATCATGAGTGGGATAATTCCTCTCATGCACCTTAAGTTTCCTCCCACCAAAACATATAACTCTGCCCTCTTGCATCAGAACGGCGCCCAATCCCGTGCCACAAGCATCAGTGTACACGGTAAATATCTTGCCACCATCGGGTAGGGCTAGAACTGGTGCTGAGTTGAGGGCTCTCTTGAGCCTTTGAAAAGCAAGCTCACAATCCATATCCCAAGCAAAGACTAAGTTCTTCTTCGTTAACTTAGTAAGAGGAGCGGATATCTTCGCGAAGTCCTTGATGAACTTCCGATAGAAACCCGCAAGACCCAGAAAGCTTCTCACCTCAGTTGCATTCCTTGGAGTCTTCCAATCCTGAACTGCAACCACCTTAGCGGGATCCACCGCTAAGCCTTGCTTGGATACGATATGCCCAAGAAATCTGACTTCCCTTCTCCAAAAGTGGCACTTGGAGAACTTGGCTTTTAACTGGTGTGCTCTGAGCGTGTCCATCACCTCTACTAGGTGCCTCGCATGCTCTTCCTCATCCTTGGAGAAGACCAGAATATCATCCACAAAGACCACGACAAACTTATTCAAGAACTCCCGAAACACCCTACTCATCAAATCCACAAAATACGCGGGTGCATTCGTCAAACCGAACGGCATAACAAGCCATTCAAAGAATCCATCTGGAGTTCTGAATGCAGTCTTGTCTATACTATCTTCAGCCACTCTGAGCTGATGAAAACCCGTAGCAAGATCAAGCTGAGAGAAAACAGAAGCACCAACAAGTTGATCAAAGAGATCGTCGATCCTTGGTAACGGGTGTCTGTTCTTCTTAGTCAGCTTATTCAATTCTCTATAATCCACACAGAGTCGAAGAGAGCCATCTACCTTAGTTGCAAACACCACAGGCGCTCCCCATTCGGATATACTCCTCCTGATGAAATTCTTCTCAAGCAATTCTTTCACTTGCTTGCTCAGCTCCCGTCTCTCACGCGGAGCCATATGCCGAACGGGTAAAGAAACGGGCTTAGCATTATCCACCAGATAGATGCGAAAATCAATCTCTCGTTTAGGGGGCAACCCCTTAACTTCTTCAAAAACATCTGGATAATCTCGGACCACCCTTACAGACTGAAGGGCCTCCTCTGATGAGTCGAGAGATTCTAGATAGCATAACATGATGGGATTCTTCGGATTGCATGAAATCTCTAAGGTGTTGCCCAGGCGAGTCACAAGCCTTACAACCCTATGCTCACAATCCAGAATGGCTCCATATCTAGACAGCCAATCCATGCCCAAGATCAATCTGTATCCCCTGAAACCAAGAACATACGCACTACACAAGAACTCTACGCTGAGTATAGAGATCCTCAGATCCTCACATATCATAGATAGATGAGCAGAACCCCCAATGGGATTCGAAACACAAACGGGATCATCCACTAAGCTAGTACTAAGGTGCAAGCTATCAACAAGATCAGATGAAATAAAGCTATGTGATGCACCAGAATCAAACAAGGTACGCACTGGAAGATCAGAGATATAAACAAGGTTCTCAACAGAAACACTACCTCGCTCGGGAACTGAAGCGGCATTGAGAGCATGAACTTGCCCTCCTGAAGGTCCAGCCTGTCCTTTCTTCTTTGGGCATTCTTTGCTGAAGTGCCCAGTCTCTCCACAAGAAAAGCATCCACCACTAAGCTTCCTTTTCTTCTTCCTGCAATCCTTAGCAAAATGCCCAGCTATGCCACAGTAATTGCACTTTCCCTTGCCTTTGTTGTTGTTGTTCCCCTTCTTGTTCTTGCCCTGATTCCCCTGGCTGCTTTGACCACCTTGATTGCCTTTGCCTTGAGAATCAATCTTCTTTGCTTGGGTATCGCTCGACTTGACTTCTTTCTTTCCATCTCCCTGAAGCAGGGCCATATTGACCAAACTCTCGAAAGTAGCTCCATGCGGAATATGTGACATCGCCAAGCCCTGTAGCGGCTCATTCAACCCCCTAGCAAATCGAAGAGCCTTCTTCTCCGGGGTGTTTACCATATCCAAACCAAAACGGGCCAGCTGATTAAACTTGTTCACATACTCCTTGACAGACATATCACCTTGCTTTAATGCAATGAACTTCTCCATTTGTAAATTTGCCTCAGCTGAAGATAGAAACTTGGTCACAAATCTAGCCCTCAAATCGGCCCAAGTCTCAACGGGCCTCGTCCCATTGGTGACCTCCCACCAATAGGCCGCCTCATCCTTCAAAAGCCATACTGTCAATAAGATCTTCCTCTCGTCATCAATTCCAAAGATAGCAAACAAGTCCTCCGTGTCTTTCAGCCAATTCCTAGCTTCAACAAAAGATTCCGTGCCTAGGAAATTCTTGCCTCCCATTGCCTTGAAGTCTTTACAAACCTTCGTAAACTCAATCTGAGGATGCTGAGGGGGAGGAGGAGGAAGAGGAGCCTCAGCAACGGGAGGGGGAGGAACATTAGCAACGGGAGGAGGAATATTAACTGCTGGAGGAGGGGGAGCAGGAACCACCGGAGGAGGGATATTAGGGAGAGGATTCTCAACTACAGGAGGAGGAGTGGGAGTAGGGTTGGCGGGACCAGCTGCCGCCCTAGCTTCTAGGAGTCTCCTATACCAGAGTGGTACGTTCACTCCATCTGGGATGTCAAGATTCTCAGCCATACTGAAACAAAAGATAAGATAAGATCAGGTCAAGGGAACGAAGGATAACGCTAATGGCTTTTGGGGATTAGCCTTAAAATAATCTAGACTTTATTTTGAAAATATTTAGTAGGTTTTTGAAAATAGTTTTTCAAAAAGGGTTTTTTTTTTTTCAAAAGTTTTGTTCAATCTTGTTAACCTTGTGCTCTGATACCAAATGTAACACCCCACCTCCACTAGGATCACTCCTTAGAATGTACTAGCTTTGGAGGGGCGTTATTGTGAAGGTAAACATGCACAGAGATATCGCAAGACAGAATATATAAAAATAAATATAAGTAAAGCAGCGGTAGCAGATAAAAACCCATCATCATCATCTCAGAAAACCAACATAGTCAAGTACATACTATCCAAATGTCATGATACAAAATACAACATAAGTCTAGATACGTGATAACAAAATACGTGGTAAAACATCAGTACTAATCCCCAGAAATAAAAGATAAGCCACAGCTAGCTCAGATCCATACATGAGCTATCCAACAAGCAAGCCAAAGATCCACTAAGCAGATGTAACCCCTCCCTGAGAACCTGTGGGGGGGGAACGGAAGAAAAGAAGCGAAAGAAAACAGGTCAGTCAAAAAGACTGGTAAGCCCTACTACGATCAATCTATAAACTAATAAAGTTAACAGCATGATGGAAACTGAGGTAAACATACTGGCAATAGATAAAGGTGACATCACATAGATGAGATTAAACTTTGCACCACAGTGTACTAGCAAACCCACAAAACAGATATTGATCCCTTAGCCCAAACTTTGGCCCAATAACATGAAGTGACCTTGATATAAGGTCCAGCCCAACGGTCTAGTCGATCGGCTCCCTATAAACCTAACACGTCAAGTGTTGTTGTCCATACGGCCCACATGGATGTAGTCAGACTGTGCTGGGTCCACCTTCGGGTGTATCAAGCCCTAAGGTGTCAACCCCCAGACACCTAAGCAATAATGCACAGTCTAAGCCTACTGGTACCCGTGCCTCGAGTTTGTCCAACATCGGACTACGTGCACGTCCGTAGCCCGCCGGACCCGCACCGCTGTACCACTCAGCCGTCGCTTTGGTCGCTTACATCAGTCCAGTAATCGTGCCCCGCCCTAACCTAGCTGTAGGGTTGTAGTGATACCAAACTGGGATTACTGCTGGAACAGACCACGTTGCTAGGGTTTCTAAGAGGGTTAAGTGTGGTTTTAACCCCTCACTAATCATGGATTAAATTAGTTTAGTGTAACCACTTAACCCCATCTAATCCTCGCATCCCCATTATTGGTTAAGTATTAGTGGGCCATGACTTAACCCTAATCATGAGGCATTGATTACTTAACGCACCCAACCTCTCACATTAGACATCCGTGGTTACCTGGGAAGATTTACACCACGTCTAGGTCTAACCTCGGGTCTTATGGTGCAACATGACCAACTACCCACATTAGACCCCACGTTGTGGTTACCTGGGAAGATTTACACCACAACTAGGTCTAACCTCGAGTTGGCCATATCATGTTATCTAATGTCATGTCCACTTTTAAAACATATTTACAAGTTAACATATACTTGGGTAGACCTAACTTAATAGGTAAATTCCCAAGGGGTAGACCTAACTTAATAGGTAAATTCCCAATCTTTTAGTTTCATGTATTTTTAAGTTTACCCAAACCCTCCCAACGTTATTATCTCCCTTACATATTCGTTATAACGCATAAGGGTATAAAAGGTAACTTGGCATAACATACATGATGAACTTCACATATCATAATAAACATGCATACATGTTAAACTTGCAAATCATGTCATAGTGTACTCGCATAAACATGCATAGCTTATTAAATATGCATAACATGGTAAGGTGAACTTGCATAGTCATGCATAACCCATTAAACTTGCATAATATGGTAAGGTGAACTTGCATAAACATGCATAACCCATAAAACATGTATAACATGGTAAGGTGAACTTGCATAAGCATGCATAATCCATTAAACATGTAGAACATGGCATAATAAACTCGCATAAGCATGCATAACTTGTGAAACATGTAAAACATGGCATAGTAATCTCGCATAAGCATGCATAACTTGTGAAACATGTAAAACATGGCATAGTAATCTCGCATAAGCATGCATAACTTGTGAAACATGTAAGACATGGCATAGTAATCTCGCATAAGCATGCATAACTTATGAAACATGTAAAACATGGCATAGTGAGTTCGCATAAGCATGCATAATCAAATAAACTCACATAAATCTCAACTTTCACCACATATTAACTTTAGAGTTTGTAAAGTGAAGGTAAGAGGGCTTACAAATATAAACAAGTCACAAATCCACCAAATAAGATGAAGAAGCCCTTTTAAAACCCAAAACAAAGCTTCAAATAAGAAAATCCTTTTGCAAAATCCCAAAAACACAATCTTAGCAAATCAAACTTGCAACATAATGAAGTATGCAAGTTATTAAGCATTCATACAACATAGAAAAGGTTGTATGATCATCATATCTTCATAGGATTAAACTTTGAGGAAGGTGGAGGCTAGGGATTTTAGGTGGAGGCCATTTGAGGATTCAATTTGGCATAGTTTAGTTGCTAGATTGATTAATGAGGCTTTAGGGTAGGATTAGGGGTGTATTTATAGAAGATTAGAGTGTTTTTAGCCCTAGGATTAACCCTAGGTTAGTTTTGGCCCGTCAGATCTCGGAATTCTCTAGAACCAAGCCACAAGACCAAGCCCAAATCAAAGTGGCGCGCCAGGCAAAACTGCCTGCTTACCCCCTGTCGACAGGGCTGTCGACAGGGCAGTCGACACCATAGGACCCCTGTCGACATGCCTGTCGACATGGGGGCCCTGGCGGGAATTTTCCCGCCTAACCCCGATTAGCCCTAATCCTGGTTTTTAATTTGAAATTTAAATCTGTCTTTAGCATAGAAATTTCTGAAAACTTCAATGGGCCTTAACTGGGTCATACGGACTCCGATTCTCGAAAACTCGGACTCTATTTCGCGTATTTTTCCGAGACGAACGCAATGGCATAGCCCGTTTCCCCTGATTCAGATTTTTGAATTAAATTCTGCCTCGATTTATGTTATAACAGTTTATTGAAAATACGGGTTGTTACAGAATTAATATGGAGAAGAATGAAGACAGCCCAAGACAGACAAAAATCCTACGCCGACAAGTGGAGGACCGACCTTGAATTTGAGGTTGGGGACAGAGTTTTTCTTAAGGTATCTCCGCTAAGGAACGTTGTTCGTTTTGGAACCACAGGGAAGCTAGCACCAAGGTTCGTAGGGCCATTTCCTATCATCGAGAAAATTGGGAAAATGGCCTATAGATTAGAGCTACCCGAAAAGCTGGCCGGAATTAACAACGTCTTTCACGTTTCACACCTCCGAAAATGTCTACATGAATATGCTGAAGTGGTAGAACCAAATATCCTAGAAGAAGCTGAAGTGGAACGCGAAGCAACCGTGAGGAAAGTTCCCACCCGCATATTAGGAACGGAAGTGAAGAAGCTACGCAACCGCGAAGTCAAGCTCGTCAAAGTTCAGTGGAGCGACGCCGAGGGAGACGCAACTTGGGAAACTGAAGCTAGAATACGCGCAGCCTACCCTTTTCTCTTTGAGGGTAAATCTTTGATCTTTTTCCTTAAGTTGCGCTTTTATCTATCTTTTTAGGTATATCTCCTCGACCTTATCTTTTAGGTAGAAACTCTTTGGATGAAAACATGTAATTGAAACATGTTATGGATGATGGTTGCAAGTGATTGCAAGTGATTGCTAGTGGTTGCTCGTGGTTGCATATACACACATAATTTAGGTTTTAGATCGGCTCAGTCACTTCATACTGCATATGCATATATGTATTTATATTCGTACATGGTTGAAGTTTAATGTGTTGTCATATGGATGCTGCATTTATATATGAATGATTGTGCACTCATGTAAAATCATGAATAGGAAAATTTGCATACATAATGGATTCATGACACTTACATAATTTGCATTAAGGAGGTCAACTGAATCAGTAGACCGACTGATTTTGCATTAGATAAGTACATGTACACACACTTCGCATATGATCATGAAGCATTAGAAGTCTTTTAAGGACAATGGATGCTCGTGTCTGATGGATGAGTAGATGGATGTTTGGATGTTAGGACGTACATTCTTCCTGAACTTGGAGATTTCGGGGACGAAATCCTTTTAAGTGGGGGAGAATGTAACACCCCGTGTATTTTATAACCGTGAAATTCACAAATTAAAGTATAATAAATTTCAAATCAAAGAATTAAGGGAAACAGGATACGCCATTGCGTTCATCTTGAAATTCTGCTTGAAATAGAGTCCGAGTTTGCGTAAAACGGACTCCGTATGAAGAAGATATCGCCTCCGGAAGTTTCAGAATTCAGTTTAAAATTCAAACAAACAAAAACAGCTCAGAAATCAGATTTAAAATTCAAAAATAGGGCCGGATTGGCCAGGGCGGAAATTTTCCTGCCCAAGACACCCAGGTCGACTGGGTAGTCGACCTGGGCTACCCAGGTCGACTGGGTAGTCGACCTGGCCCCTGAGCCAGGTCGAACCCAGCCCCCTTGGCTGGCCTGGTCTGTGCTTGGCGATTTTCTGAGCCTTGCCTTGTCACTAGGGCTAGGTGTCAGCTCCTGGTTGGTCTCTCCTTCAAACGAACGGCTATTATTAAACCAAGCTCCATCGACGGTCCTAATCAACTCACAAACTCTATAAAAAGGACCTAAGACTCACCCTAATTCATACAAACAAAAATGGAGATGAGACCGTCATGCTGCTGAGGAAAGACGAGGAATAGCCGTCAGAAATTGAGAGACAATTATGAGACAATTCGAAAGCTTAAAGCAACGTCAAATAAATCAAAACAACGCCTACAACAAAGGATAGCATCTCCAAATTCAGAATTCAGATTCCTGAATTGAAGATTCGTCTTACGTTGTAAGTAGAGTGCTATTCCGATGTGAATAAATAATTGTGTTTTGATTTGTGTAAAATGAGAAATGGAATTGCATTCGATTGTGGTGACAATAACCTATATTTGTATGTTGCTTTGATTCTAAACGATTTGGAAATGTTGTGGTATAACGATTGGATATTTGCAAGTATGTGATTTATGTTGGAAGTTAACAACTACATATGTTGTGGTAGTTTATTTGAGATTCATGCAAGTATATGATTCACCATTATGCCAATATGATGTACATACTTTTATGACCACTTTTAGTGTGTAATGGGATTCAACTAAGTATTATGGTTTACATGAATTTATGTTGGAATTGGCATCGTGATTCAAGTGTAAAACTGTACCTTTGTATTAGAGACAAAAGTAAGCATCTTTATGAACATGACTAAACTACGTTTGGTGTTATGCCTAGTTGAAAACATGTTTTAGGCCTATGTGGTTATCAAAATCATATGGTGATATATGTGACACATAATTAAGTTAGATTTACATTCCAATTGCAAGTTTACATGAATAGATTAAAAACCATGATTCATGTTTAGGTATGTTTATGCCATGATTATATGAATAGAATGGTTCATGTTTTGGGATGTTTATGCCATGATTATATACTATTACAATGCAAGTTCACATGTGCCTAATTCATGTTAATTAGATAGTTATGTTGCAAGTTCATGCGTTCACACTCCCCTTTTTATGTTACTTAGAATATATAAACACCATGTTCTAAGCCTCCCCTTTTCATGTGGCTAAGTTGGGTTTAAATGTTAAACCCTACATATGTTATATTTTAGTGAACGTATAAAACGGGGGTAATGACGATGGGGTTAAAATATAGAACATATGTGTTGGCATGTTTGACGCATGCCAACAACCTTAAAAAGCAATTAAGTTGTATAAATTAATTTTACCCAATAAAGATGAATTTGAATAATTGGCCGCAAATATTTACATATAAAAAGGAAAAAGACAAAATATGTAAATGTAGAAAATACGATGTGTTTAACCCGAGGTTGGATTGAGTTGTGATATAAACCTACCCGGAACCGCCCGGCTGTCCAGTAGTCACAACAATACCTATCCAATGTGGGTGGTTAAACACGGAGTCCAACAAAAACCCGAGGTTAGATTGAGTTGTGGCGTAAGACTGCCCGGACCCAACCGGCAACAGGCAGCCACAACAATACCTGTCTAATGTGAGAGGTCGAGGCTTTAATAAGACAATTAAGGCTGAGTCAGGATTGATAGGATTAAGTAAATTGAATTAATAATTAATCAAAATGGAACATGCTAAAGTATACAGACTGATTTGGGGGTTAGGTTTACAAAACACTTAACCAACTTAGCATGTTGGCTAGAAATAGAAAACCTAGTAGCGGGGGACCCTTTTCAGCAGTAACCCTACAAGGTGTATCAGGATACCCTGAACTAGGCAGGGTGAGGCACGATTACTGGGCTGACTGTAAGAGGTCAAATCGACGACGGTGGTGCAGCAGTGTAGGTTCTAACGGGGTGCGGACGTGCACACACTCCGGCGCAGAAAAATAAGGCACTGGGCACCAGTAGCATACCTGTGCATTCTAGGATTGTGTCGGGCCGCCACCATGGGACTTGATACACCCCATGGTGGGACCAGCATAGGTAACTACAACATCGGGGGCCGTAAGACACATGTAACTATGCGAGTAGGAGCCGATCATTAGAAACGGATCACTTCACCCAAACTATAGGGTGCCTGTTGGGAACTAGTTTGTATGAATGCAGAGATTAATTTGGGGTACGATAGTATATTCGACTCTAGACAACTTAACTTAGTTTATAGTGCTTTCCCATTTCCAGTTTATACTTGTCATACCCAGTTCTTTATTCATAGACTGAATAGTCCTAGACTTACTCAGGCTTTATGTCTGACTCTACTTTTCTTTCGTCTTCTTTTCTTTCTTCCCCTCCCCCCCCCCCCCAGGTCCACAGGGAGGGAATACCGCAGCTTGACCAGTTTTCAAATCCAGCTTGAAGAGAAAGAATGTATTGCTTGGATCTTTTTCATTATGGACTATGGCTTTGGACAACAATTATGGGACTTATGCAGTTTACTTATGTTTTTATGCTTCTTTAAATAATGTAATCAAGACAGTTATGAAGATGTTATGTTTTTTGGAAGTATTGTAAGACAAATTATGGCATGGTTTGTGTAACACGTATTTTGTTGAAATAAAAGTTGTTGTTGTTTTCCGCTGTTCAAAAATATGTGTTCTTATATCTGTCTTGTATATCTGTGACTTATACTTATAAACCTCCACCAAAATTAGGGCATTCCCTTTGAGAGTGACCCTAACAGAGGTGGGGTGTTTCACTGTTCGCGACAACCCAAAATCACATTCCATTAATTATCGGGTTAAAGAACAAATGTTATTTAAAACACTGTTCACGATAAACCCAAAATCAATTCCAATTCAATTCCAATTAAATATTATTTAATTGGTACACTTCATTAAATCTAAATAAAAAGATTTAACTGGGCTTAAGAACTGTGTTAATGAAGACACCATTCACGACAAACCCAAATCACATTTGATATTAAATACAAGGCTCTGAATAGAAAATATATCGGCTTATATTTAATATCAAATTCTATGACCTGCAGATATCGTATTGGAAATAACGATATATATATATATATATATATATATATATCTTTCAAATTTCTAGAACAATATCTGTATAATCACTAAATCCAACATCGAACAATTCCGAAGATGATTTTGATTCAAATCCATTCCAATTCAATTATTGGAAATCCTGGTTATTTTCAAAACCATTTCAAATCCAATTTATTTATTTTAAAAATAAATAGAATTATAATTCTAGTTCAAAACTAGTTCATTTCGATAAAAATCTATTTTTATCTTTTCAAATATGGAGTTTTTCATCCCAATTCTTCCCAAATCATTTCTTATGATTTTACACAAATTATCACTATTTTTAATAATTTTATCAAGGCCCGCACAGTCGATTTCCATCAACGGCCATCGAACTGCACTTACAACTACCTTTTCCAAATTTGATTTGGACATAATTCCAAATCCAACCGTTAGATTTCAAATTCCTAATATTCATTAGAAAGCTCTTTTCGATACGAACCCAACGGTTCCGGTTTTAGGAGAATCCGACGGTAAGATATCCCGCAATATCCATTCGAAGTCAATGGTCGAAATTCACGAACTACCTCAGCGCGGCGCGTTCTATTCAGGCCATTATATTATCTATATAATATATATGATATATACTTCGTCGATTTCCTTTTAAAACGTATTTTATAAATCGTTTTAAATTCGTTTTCAAAACGATTTCAACTTCATTTCTAATTCAAATCAAAATTGAATTTTTCCTTATAAATTCGTTTTAAATTCATTTCAAATTGATTTCTATTCAAATTGATTTCTAATTCAATTTCAGTTCGTTTTCAATTCAATTCAATTTCAATACGAATTCATTTCTATTCAATTTCAATTTGAATTCAATTTTATTCAATTTCAATAATTTTCAAAACATCAGATTTTGAAATCACTTTCGATATTCATTATAAAATGAATAAAATCAATATAAATATCGTTCACGTCAAAATGGCGTCAATCTAATCAACACGGCTTCATATACTTCTATTTTCAAATATTCTATTTCAAATATTTCTATTCAAAATAGTTCATTTCAAATATTTCTATTTCAAAACTGGAATAAGCCCCAATCAATTACCATATAATGTTAATTATATGGATTTTCTACCACACGTATATAACAGCAACGATAAATCATCAACCATCATCCAAAGTGCATTCTACACTGTATAAGCATCAAATATAAATATTTAATGCTTATAACAGTCTGTCAATCAATCGATCGACATACAACTAACTATTGGGATTAGTGTATGTCATATATCACCCCAATACTCGTATGGGGTTTTCAAACAATCAAACAACGATTTTTTGTGTGCAGTTGGGCGATGTGTAAAATTTATCATCCCAATTAATATCAGTCAAATGTGTGTATATAAACAAATCTCCGATTTGTTTTTATAAATATTTATTTTAAATACACGTTAAAAATTCTATTTTTAACTATAAAATATTTTCCACTATAAAATATTTTATTTCATTCCACATCACACAATCAACTACACATCAAAATCAAACAAACAAGCATACAAGCCGTCCATGGTCTGTGGACGACGGGTGTCGGGTGCTACTAAACGTCGTCTGCATCCTAGTATATATTATTAACTAGAAAACAAAATTAAATGGTGAGAAGTTCTCACAGAGGGTTCCACTCCGCCGTGCTTTGCTTTTGAACTGCTGAACCGTCTGGATTCCTTTGAAATTCCAACCCAGTCTTTGTCCCGCTGTTTACAATAAAAATTATATTTTTATTGCTTCATTCAATAAATAAAAATCATATTTTTATTTTCTTCTTCATATATATTTTCGACGCTTCATTCTATATAAAAATTATATTTTTATATTTCTACTTCATATATAAAGATCGAATTTTTATTTCATCGCTATAAAAATCACATTTTTATTTCAACATATATATGATAAAAATCAGATTTTTATTTCGCTACATATACAAAGATAATATTTTTATATTCTCTATCTTATAAAAAGCATATTTTTATAATCTCTACTACATAAAAATCATATTTTTATTCTTTCTATAATATAAAAATCGTATTTTTATACTTCCTAAAATATAAAAATCATATTTTTACTATCATACCTGTATAAGGATCATATTTTTAATATGCCACTAGTATAAAAATTATATTTTTAACTTTTCTATATTATAAAAATTATATTTTTAACTTCTCTATATTATAAAAATTATATTTTTATATGTCGTTCATATAAAGAAAAATCACACCGTTACATGTAAAAAAAACCTCATCTTTATAGATTAGCTTTCTCCATAAAAATCAGATTATCTTTCTTACAGTGCTTTTATATAAATTAAAAATCGAATTTTCTTTAACAAAGGTACTGTATAAATTAAAACTCACAGACCGATGTGGAGGACGCTGGTCGTGTTGCGCGGCGTCGTTGGGTTGCTGCGACGGGGTTTTGCTGATTGGAGCTCGAACTGGTGGTAGCGGTTTAAAGAAGAAAGAGGGAAGAGGGTGCACGGCAGGAGGAGGTCGAGGAGAAAGAGGAGAGGCGTCAGAAGGGTGCGTCGGTCATGGGCTCGGGGTGGCCTCGAGGGTCAGGAAGGGCGACGGGTGTCCGGGGTCTGGTAGGGGTTTTAAATCAAAGGAGAGAGGGAACTGAGGGTCAGTGGGCTCGTCGATCTATGGGGGGTGATGAACTGAGGCGGAGGGAGGTGCGATGGCCAGGGGAACGCCAGGCGATGACGGCGGTCGGTGGCGCGGAGCGTGTTTTTTTTTCTGAATGATTTGTGGCCAATGAGGTAAAAG
This sequence comes from Allium sativum, assembly GCA_030737875.1. Classification (NCBI taxonomy): domain Eukaryota; kingdom Viridiplantae; phylum Streptophyta; class Magnoliopsida; order Asparagales; family Amaryllidaceae; genus Allium; species Allium sativum. Next base: position 601,561,129 of record CM060926.1, on the reverse strand, counting down.
GAGAAGGGGTTTTACAAATAAATATATTATTTTAATTTTAACTTTAAAATCCAAAAAGTAACTTTTATTTTCGAACTCGAAATCAAACCCACCGCTTGTCATCCGTAGCTGATTATCCCCATTCTGAACACAATCGGATATGTATCATAAGCTGATTCGATCGTTTCGATCAGTTTCCGTCAAAATCAAAATATAACTTTATATATTGAATTTGAACGTGCATTTCAATTTACTGGGGTCACACACGAACTCGAAAAATTCCCGAAAAATATTTTCTAGCTTCGTATTGAGGATACGGTTCTAACAAAACTAATTTCATTGAATTCTGAGACCGTTAGAAAAATGGCCATTTTCCAGTCGATTAAAATAAACTAAAACTGGTCAAACGCGTTTTCCTTTGCGACGCTCACATATTGATTCGAAAAATTATGAAATTTGAAACCTAGCAATAACTTAACATCGCGGATCCAACAAAAGTGGTTCCGTCGGAAACCGAGGTCATTTGCAAAATTTCCATTTTCAAGGGCCAGAATTCCATAGCGACTATTCTGAATTTTCAACTGGGCATATCATTTGATTCCCGCTATGAAATTTTGATTTTTCAGATTCGTTGGAAAGATATTCTCAATTAGATTCTAATATTTTTGGTTTCGCTAAAATCCGGCTTATTTTGCACACGGTATGTTCAATTGAAATTTGAAATCGAATTATCGATCTACCGCGTCATTTTCAATTCCTTTTATATATATAAATAAATATTTATATTCTAACGACGATTCGAATAAATATATACGTTCGAGTTCCGTTCAAAATAAATTTCTCGTCGTTATTATTTAAAATAATTCATTTTAAATAATCAAAATTCGCTAAAATTGCCAAAATAAAAAATTTAAATTGGCTCGGATTTCCGGGTTATTACAATCTCCCCCACTTAAAACTTTTCGTCCCCGAAAAGGAACGAAGCCGGAAGTTGTTTAACAAACCAACTCAACTTCCAGTATTTTCACTACGGATTAAGTTCATCAACTTTTCAGTTTCTAAGAACTTTTCAAAAAATTTCAAAAATTTGGCTAACACCCTAAATTTTCGAAAAATTTCGCCATAACCTCCCCTGCACCGGGGGCACCGGGAAAATCCCGAAATTGCCATATAGGCCCTCTGATCTCAAAAAGAAAAAGAAAAAGCCAAGCGGCTAGCCAATCGGCTCATAAAATCATCATCACCCAAACAAAACAGTAAATTATGATAAACATGTACCTATTTGTCGGGCAAACAAATTTTATTCTCTACTCTAGCCTCCTTGCTTTGACCTGTTCAATGTAAGTACATGTATATGCAAGCAAATGCGACCAAATTTCAATACAATTCACTTCCTGGTCAATTTGGCTAAAGGTTCCACATTTAATTAATCAAACTATAATCAAACAACACAATCAGCAATCAATTAGTGAATTATCACTTCAAATTCATAACATTGATATATAGTCAAAAAATCACATTTTTGATGCCAATTCACAACAATAGGCCCTATCTAATTTTAGTTCTCACACTAGTCAATAGGAAATATATAAAAATTCCACCGTCGAAACTCGAACATAAATACTGATGATGAGATCTCAATCATCAGTATCTTCACCGGGCTACTAGAGTGTAATTCAATATCTATCCAGTATATTAAAATTTCGAATACACGCGGATCAGACGTATAGGCAAAATCATTATATACTGCATTGTCCAAATTCAATATAAAATAAATAATCAAATACGAATACTTGATTTAAATTTTCAAAACAAAATTTGTTTTCACTTTTAAAAATATACTCTTCACACTCGTTTTAGGATACTACTGATCCCATCTCTAACGAGTCATTCCCGTTGGATATTACTAATCCAATCTCTAATGAATTCTTTTGTACGGTTCTAATGTGTCTTGTTCTTTGAGCTTCTTAAACCAATGCTCTGATACCAACTGTGAAAACCCGCAACTTCCCCGGTAGGGAAAGCGCGGATAGTTCGAGAACAACACACAAAAGAACGCAGACAGAAGAACATTTCATTGTATATTACAACAATACCATCAAAATACAAGAATATACAGAGTATAAATGAATATTACATAGAAATATCATAGATTTAAATTACATTTAAATACATCGCAGCAGAAATAATACAAAACACAACTAGAAGGAGATATACGGATACAAAGCTTTCTGGATATCGTTCCAGCTGTAAGTCAGGATCCTGTGAATATAAATCTGCAAAACCAAAACTACTAGCTGCCCATGTCAAAATAAGGGCACCCAGAGTTTAGGTTAAAGCAATAAACTCTAGGTCAGTCATGGGACTGGTGTGAGAACTAAAACAGTTATTAATCTTTATTTTTAAAGTCAGGTAAATCAAGGGATCATGCCGTATAACACGGAATAGGTTTCCTTCCAAGAATACCAGTGCATATAACAACAGCGCAATGCTAAATAAAGAAAAATGAAGCTATTATAAGACCAAGGTCCTATCACACAATGCAACGCAAGCCGGGGGATACGGTTTTCCCTTATAATAGCCAAAGAATGCTTGATACGTGAAATTTCATGTTTTAATTCTTAATCAGACTCCAACCGTAAATTAGAAAGAGAACGATTTCCTAAGTATTAACCCCGAAGGGCGAAACCAACATCAGACTAATACCCAGGAAACCACCCATCTTAGCTCGTTTCCAGTTGGTTTCTGATTTTATATACAATCATAAATATCAATCGTAGGCGGCATGAATGCCCCATACCACTATGTCGCCATATATAGGTATACAATCAAAACCGCAAGATGTCTTATTGGAAGTTGGGTTATCATTTATGGTATGAACTGAGGCTAGGAATCGTCCTCTACCGATTCGAGACGCTCTAGTCCGCCCTTCAGGAACAGCCGCAACTGCCCCTTGGATCGTCAGGGCCGGTCCACACGGAGTGGATTATTATGCCTGAACAATAAGTCTCCCCGGCCTATGGGGCGTAAATGAGCCAACAAATGACTCCATCGACTTCACATAGTCACCGATATATATATCCGAGGTGCCTCGCAACAACAACATCCACATAAGTCAAACTCGTCAGGGCGTGTAAAACCACTGACACCACTTCTAACTAGAAAGAAACACATTCCCTCCCTGAGGTCCTTCTCCCGTTTCTGGTTCATACCTGGTGTGAAACTCGCGAGGTAAACGATACACAAAGTTATGCCACAAAGGCCTTGCTTTGATCATCAACCACAAGACTTTGCTTTTCAATAGAAGCCTTGCTCAATTGCCACTTAGGCATGCCACATAGGCAATTCACTCCATGCGATGGATATCTATCAATATATAACCACTGAGCTCGTACATCTCAGAGAAGGGCGTTAAGCAAGAGAATAAATTCTCCGCCGCCAAACAGATATATATTTAATAGAAATCAATTGCACATACTAAAATCCAATGTCAGACACACAGTCCATTTACAAGTTCGTTCTGGGTCTGAACGAAACCGGAGGCACCTAGTTTCCCGCATATCCATCGATCTCCAAGTACGTCAGGACGATCACCAACTGTTTCCCTCCTCTTGGGTGTACAACACAATCAACATCATCAGTAATTATCCAAACGACGTGAAGACCTCCGGTCTTCAACCACCATCTTCACCTTCGACTTATCGTCGTATCAGTTATTCAGAATGGGATAAACCCGGTCTTTCCGAATAACTCGCATATATAATAAACAAGTGTTACACAAACACAACATACGCCTCATTCCAATTCATCAGTCACTAGCCGTAAATTAACAAGAGAACAATTCCTCAAAATATTAACCCCGAAGGCGAAACCAACATCAGATCAATAACCAGGAAATCATTCTTCTTAGCCAACCTACAGTTAGTTTCTAAATTTCACATTCTTAGGGAAAGGTTCCCATTAATTTTATCAAAGATAAATTCTTTTAAATTTATTCTTTAATCTTCTTTTGAATATCAATTCAAACTAGTCGGGATTAACAAACCTTACCGAAGTAATCATTTAATTTATTTCCCAATCCCAACCTATTCATCCCATGAAGTAAAACTGGTCATACTTCATATCTAACACCACGGTGTTATCGGTAAATTCAATTACCATTTCACGTTTAAATCTAATTAAAGATTTAACTATCGCCTGGAGCAAAACTGGTGATACTCCATTCTCGATCTTTTCAATCTAATTAAAGATTCATTAAAACTCCACTTAGTTTTAATCTTTAACTGGGTTAAAGAATCGGTGTCATTTAAAACACGGTTCATGATAAACCCAAAATCACATTCCATTTCAATCAGTCCCTAACTGTAAATTAGCAAGTGAGCAATTCCCTAAGTATTAACCCCGAAGGCCGAAACCAACATCAGATCAATACCCCAGAAACCATTCATCTTAACTAACCTCCAGTTAGTTTCTGATTTTCTTAACTCCTTTTTGGGTCTAAGAACAGTGTTATTGAGGATACTGTTCGCGACAACCCAAAATCACATTCCATTAATTATCGGGTTAAAGAACAAGCGTTATTTAAAACACTGTTCACGATAAACCCAAAATCAATTCCAAGTAAATATTATTTAATTGGTACACTTCATTAAATCTAAATAAAAAGATTTAATCTTTTTCTCAACTGGGCTTAAGAACGCTGTTAATGAAGACACCATTCACGACAAACCCAAATCACGTTTGATATTAAATACAAGGCTCTGAATAGAAAATATCGGCTTATATTCAATATCAAATTCTACGACCTACAGATATCGTATTGGAAATAACGATATATATATATATATATATATATATATATATATATATATATCTTTCAAATTTCTAGAACAATATCTCTATAATCACTAAATCCAACATCGAACAATTCCGAAGATGATTTCGATTCAAATCCATTCCAATTCAATTATTGGAAATCCTGGTTATTTTCAAAACCATTTCAAATCCAATTTATTTATTTTAAAAATAAATAGAATTATAATTCTAGTTCAAAACTTGTTCATTTCGATAAAAATCTATTTTTGTCTTTTCAAGTATGGAGTTTTTCATCCTAATTCTTCCCAAATCATTTCTTATGATTTTACACAAATTATCACTATTTTTATTAATTTTATCAAGGCCCGCACAGTCGATTTCCATCAACGGCCATCGAACTGCACTTACAGCGAACTTTTCCAAATTTGATTTGGACATAATTCCAAATCCAACTATTAGATTTCAAATTTCTAATATTCGTTAGAAAGCTCTTTTCGATACGAACCCAACAGTTCCGGTTTTAGGAGAATCCGACGGTCGGATCTCCCGTAATATCCATTCGAAGTCAATGGTCGAAATTCACGAACTACCGCAGTGCAGCGCGTTCTATTCAGGCCATTATATTATATATATAATATATACTTCATCGATTTCCTTTTAAAACGTATTTTATAAATCGTTTTAAATTCGTTTTCAAAACGATTTCAACTTCATTTCTAATTCAAATCAAAATTGAATTTTTCCTTATAAATTCGTTTTAAATTCATTTCAAATTGATTTCTATTCAAATTGATTTCTAATTCAATTTCAGTTCGTTTTCAATTCAATTCAATTTCAATACGAATTCATTTCTATTCAATTTCAATTTGAATTCAATTCTATTCAATTTCAATACTTTTCAAAATATCAGATTTTGAAATCACTTTCGATATTCATTATAAAATGAATAAAATCGATATAAATATCGTTCACGTCAAAATGGTGTCAATCTAATCAACACGGCTTCATATACTTCTATTTTCAAATATTCTATTTCAAATATTTCTATTCAAAATATTTCATTTCAAATATTTCTATTTCAAAACTGGAATGAGCCCCAATCAATTACCATATAATGTTAATTATATGGATTTTCTACCATACGTATATAAAAGCAACGATAAATCATCAACCATCATCCAAAGTGCGTTCTACACTGTATAAGCATCAAATATAAATATTTAATGCTTATAACAGTCTGTCAATCAATCTATCAACATACAACTAACTATTGGGATTAGTGTATGTCATATATCACCCCAATACCCGTGTGGGGTTTTCAAACAATCAAACACCGATTTTATTTGTGTAGTTGGGCGATGTGCAAAATTTATCATCCCAATTAATATCAGTCAAATGTGTGTATATAAAAAAATCTCCGATTTGTTTAGAAATATTTATTTTTAATACACGTTAAAAATTCTATTTTTAACTATAAATTATTTTCTACTATAAAATATTTTATTTCATTTCACATCACACAATCAACTACACATCAAAATTAAACAAACAAGCATACAAGCCGTCCATGGTCTGTGGACGACGGGTGTCGGGTGCTACTAAACACCGTCTGCATCCTAGTATATATTATTAACTAGAAAACAATATTTTTAGGTGAGAAGTTCTCACAGAGGGTTCCACTCCGCCGTGCTTTGCTTTTGAACTGCTGAACCATCTGGATTCCTTTGAAACTCCAACGCAGTCTTTGTCCCGCTGTTTTCAACAAAAATTATATTTTTATTGCTTCATTCAATAAATAAAAATCATATTTTTATTTTCTTCTTCATATATATTTTCGATGCTTCATTCTATATAAAAATTATATTTTTATATTTCTACTTCATATATAAAGATCGAATTTTTATTTCATCGCTATAAAAATCACATTTTTATTTCAACATATATTTGACAAAAATCAGATTTTTATTTCGCTACATATATAAAGATAAAATTTTTATATTCTCTATCTTATAAAAACATATTTTTATAATCTCTACTATATAAAAATCATATTTTTATTCTTTCTATAATATAAAAATCGTATTTTTATACTTCCTAAAATATAAAAATTATATTTTTACTATCATACCAGTATAAAGATCATATTTTTAATATGCCACTAGTATAAAAATTATATTTTTAACTTTTATATATTATAAAAATTATATTTTTAACTTCTCTATATTATAAAAATTATATTTTTATATGTCGTTCATATAAAGAAAAATCACACCTTTACATGTAAAAAAAACCTCATCTTTATAGATTAGCTTTCTCCATAAAAATCAGATTATTTTTCTTACAGTGCTTTTATATAAATTAAAAATCGAATTTTCTTTAACAAAGGTACTGTATAAATTAAAACTCACAGATCGATGTGGAGGAGGCTGGTCGTGTTGCGCGGCGTCGTTGTGTTGCTGCGACGGGGTTTTGCTGATTGGAGCTCGAACTGGTGGTAGCGGTTTAAAGAAGAAAGTGGGAAGAGGGTGCATGGCAGGAGGAGGTCGAGGAGAAATGGGAGAGGCGTCGGAAGGGTGCGTCGGAAGGGTGCATCGGTCGTGGGCTCGGGGTGGCCTCGAGGGTCAGGAAGGGCGGCGGGTGTCAGGGGTCTGGTAGGGGTTTTAAATCAGAGGAGAGAGGGGACTGAGGGTCGTTGGGCTCGTCGATCGATGGGTGGCGATGAACTGAGGTGGAGGGAGGTGCGATGGCCAGGCGAACGCTAGGCGATGGCGGCGGTCGGTGGCGAGGAGCGCGTTTTTTTCTTCTGAATGATTTGTGGCCAACGAGGTAAAAGGAGAAAGGGATGGGTTTTATAAATAAATATATTATTTTAATTTTAACTTTAAAATCCAAAAAGAAACTTTTATTTTCGAACTCGAAATCAAACCGACCGCCAGTTGTCCCTAGCTAATTACCCCCATTTCGAACACAATGGGATACGTATCGTAAGCTGATTCGATCGTTTCGATCAGTTTCCGTCAAAATCAAAATATAACTCTATATATTGAATTTGAACGTGCATTTCAATTTACTGGGGTCACACACGAACTCGAAAAATTCCCAAAAAATATTTTCTAGCTTCGTATTAAGGATACGGTTCTAACAAAACTAATTTCATCGGATTCTGAGATCGTTAGAAAAATGGCCATTTTCCAGTCGATTAAAATCAACTGAAACTAGTCAAACGCGTTTTCCTTTGCCACGCTCACATATTGATTCGAAAAATTATGAAATTTGAAATCTAGCAATAACTTGACATCACGGATCCAACAAAAGTGGTTTCATCGGAAACAGAGGTCGTTTGAAAATTTCCATTTTCAAGGGCCAGAATTCCATAGCGACTATTCTGAATTTTCAACTGGGCATATCTTTTGATTCCCTCTATGAAATTTTGATTTTTCGGATTCATTGGAAAGATATTCTCAATTAGATTCTAATATTTTTGGTTTCGCTAAATCCGGCTTATTTTGCACCTGGTATGTTCAATTGAAATTTGAAATCGAATTATCGAACTACCGCGCCATTATCAATTCCTTTTATATATATAAATACATATTTATATTCTAACGACGATTCGAATAAATATATACGTTCGAATTCCATTCAAAATAAATTTTGTCGTCGTTATTATTTAAAATAATTCATTTTAAATAATCAAAATTCGCTAAAATTGCCAAAATAAAATTTTTAAATTGGCTCGGATTTCCGGGTTATTACAATCTCCCCCACTTAAAACTTTTCGTCCCCGAAAAGGAATGAAGCCGAAAGTTGTTTAACAAACCAACTCAACTTCCAGTATTTTCACTACGGCTTAAGTTCTTTAACTTTTTAGTTTCTAAGAACTTTTCAAAAAAATTCAAAAATTAGGCTAACACCCTAAATTTTCGAAAAATTTCGCCATAACCTCCCCTGCACCGGGGGCACCGGGAAAATCCCGAAATTGCCATACAGGCCCTCTGATCTCAAAAAGAAAAAGAAAAAGCCAAGCGGCTAGCCAATCGGCTCATAAAATCATCATCACCCAAACAAAACAGTAAATTATGATAAACTTGTACCTATTTGTCGGGTAAACAAATTTTATTCTCTACTCTAGCCTCCTTGCTCTGACCTGTTCAATGTAAGTACATGTATATGTAAGCAAATGCGACCAAGTTTCAATACAATTCACTTCTTGGTCAATTTGGCTAAAGGTTCCACATTTAATTAATCAAACTATAATCAAACAACACAATCAGCAATCAATTAGTGAATTATCACTTCAAATTCATAACTTTGATATATAGTCAAAAAAATCACATTTTTGATGCCAATTCAGAACAATAGTCCCTATCTAATTTTGATTCTCACACCAGTCAATAGGAAATATATAGAAATTCCACCGTCGAAACTCGAACATAAATACTGATGATGAGATCTCAATCATCAGTATCTTCTCCAGGCAACTAGAGTGCAATTCTATATCTATCCAGTATATTAAAACTTCGAATACACGCGGATTAGACGTATACGCAAAATCATTATATACTGCATTTTCCAAATTCAATATAAAATAAATAATCAAATACGAGTACTTGATTTAAATTTTCAAAACAAAATTTGTTTTCACTTTTAAAAATATACTCTTCACACTCGTTCTAGGATACTACTTTTCCTATCTCTAATGAGTCATTCTCGTTGGATATTACTAATCCAATCTCTGATGAATTCTTTTGTATGGTTCTAATGTGTCTTGGTCTCTGAGCTTTGTAAACCAAAGCTCTGATACCAACTGTGAAAACCCGTAACTTCCCTGGTAGGGAAAGCGCGGATAGTTCGAGAACAACACACAAAAGAACGCAGACAGAAGAACATTTCATTGTATATTACAACAATACCATCAGAATACAAGAATATACAGTGTATAAATGAATATTACACAGAAATATCAGAGATTTAAATTACATTTAAATACATCGCATCGGAAATAATACAAAACACAACTAGAAGGAGTTATACGGATACAAAGCCTTATGGATATCGTTCCAGCTGTAAGTCAGGATCATGTAAATATAAATCTGCAAAACCAAAACTACTAGCTGCCCGTGTCAAAATAAGGGCACCCAGATTTTAGGTTAAAACAATAAACTCCAGGTCAGTCATGGGACTGGTGTGAGAACTAAAACAGTTATTAATCTTTATTTTTAAAGTCAGGTAAATCAAGGGACCACGCCGTATAACACGGAACGGGTTTCCTTCCAAGAATACCAGTGCATATAACAACAGCGCAATGCTAAATAAAGAAAAATGAAGCTATTATAAGACCTAGGTCCTATCACACAATGCAACGCAAGCCAAGGGATAGGGTTTTCCCTTATAGTAGCCAAAGAATGCTTGATACGTGAAATTTCATGTTTTAATTCTTAATCAGACTCCAACCGTAAATTGATAAGAGAACGATTTCCTAAGTATTAACCCTGAAGGCCGAAACCAACATCAGACTAATACCCAGGAAACCACCCATCTTAGCTCGTTTCCAGTTGGTTTCTGATTTTATATACAATCATAAATATCAATCGTAGGCGGCATGAATGCCCCATACCACTATGTCGCCATATACAAGTATATAATCAAAACCGCAAGATGTCTTATTGGAAGTTGGGTTATCATTTATGGTATGAACCGAGGCTAGGGATCGTCCTCTACCGATTCGAGACGCTCTAGTCCACCCCTCAGGAACAGCCGCAACTGCCCCTTCGATTGTCAGGGCCGGTCCACAGGGAGTGGATTATTATGCCTGAACAATACGTCTCCTCGCCCTATGGGGTGTAAATGAGCCAAAAAATGACTCCATCGGCTTCACATAGTCACCGATATATATATCCGAGGCGCCTCGCAACAGCAACAACCACATAAGTCAAACTCGTCAGGGCGTGTAAAACCACTGACGCCACTTCTAACTAGAAAGAAACGCATGCCCTCCCTGAGGTCCTTCTCCCGTTTCTGGTTCATACCGGATGTGAAACTCGCGAGGTAAACGTTACACAAAGCTATGCCACAAAGGCCTTGCTTTGATCATCAACCACAAGACTTTTCTTTTCAACAGAAGCCTTTCTCAATTGACACTTAGGCATGCCACACAGGCTATTCACTCCATGCGATGGATATCTATCAATATATAACCCCTGAGCTCGTACGTCTCAGAGAAGGGCGTTAAGCAAGAGAATAAATTCTCCGCCGCCAAAAAGATATATATTTAATAGAAATCAATTAACCAGACTAAAATCCAATGTCAGACACACAGTCCATTTACAAGTTCGTTCTGGGTCTGAACGAAACCGGGGGCACCTAGTACCCCACATATCCATCGATCTACAAGTACGTCTGGACGATCACCAACTGTTTCCCTCCTCTTGGGTGTACAACCCAATCAAGATCATCAGTAATTATCCAAATGACGTGAAGACCTCCGGTCTTCAACCACCGTCTTCACCTTCGACTTATCGTCGTATCAGTTATTCAGAATGGGATAAACTCGGTCTTTCCGAATAACTCGCGTATATAATAAACAAGTGTTACACAAACACAACATATGCCACATTCCAATTCATCAGTCACTAACTGTAAATTAACAAGAGAATAATTCCCCAAAATATTAACCCCAAAGGACGAAACCAACATCGGATCAATAATCAGGAAATCATTCTTCTTAGCCAACCTACAGTTAGTTTCTAAATTTCACATTCTTAGGGAAAGGTTCCCATTAATTTTATCAAAGATAAATTCTTTTAAATTTATTCTTTAATCTTCTTTTGAATATCAATTCAAACTAGTCGTGATTAACGAACCTTACCGAAGTAATCATTATTTTATTTCCCAATCCCAACCTATTCATCGCATGAAGTAAAACTGGTAATACTTCATATCTAACACCACGGTGTTATCGGTAAATTCAATTACCATTTCACGTTTAAATCTAATTAAAGATTTAACTATCGCCTGGAGCAAAACTGGTGATACTCCATTCTCGATCTTTTCAATCTAATTAAAGATTCATTAAAACTCCACTTAGTTTTAATCTTTAACTGGGTTAAAGAATCAGTGTCATTTAAAGCACGGTTCACGATAAACCCAAAATCACATTCCATTTCAATCAGTCCCTAACCGTAAATTAGCAAGTGACCAATTCCCTAAGTATTAACCCCGGAGGCCGAAACCAACATCAGATCAATACCCCAGAAACCATTCAACATAACTAACCTCCAGTTAGTTTCTGATTTTCTTAACTCCTTTTTGGGTCTAAGAATAGTATTATTGAAGATACCATTCACGACAACCCAAAATCACATTCCATTAGTTATTGGGTTAAAGAACAAGTGTTAATTAAAACATTGTTCACGATAAACCCAAAATCATTTCCAATTCAATTCCAATTAAATATTATTTAATTGGTACACTTCATTAAATCTAAATAAAAAGATATAATCTTTTTCTCAACTGGGCTTAAGAACGGTGTTAATGAAGACACCATTCACGACAAACCAAAATCACATTTGATATTAAATACAAGGCTCTGAATAGAAAATATATCGGCTTATATTCAATATCAAATTCTACGACCTACTGATATCGTATTGGAAATAACGATATATATATCATTCAAATTTCCAGAACAATATCTGTATAATCACTAAATCCAACATCGAACAATTTCGAAGATGATTTCGACCCAAATCCATTCCAATTCAATTATTGGAAATCCTGGTTATTTTCAAAACCATTTCAAATCCAATTTATTTATTTAAAAATAAATAGAATTATAATTCTTGTTCAAAACTAGTTCATTTCGATAAAAACCTATTTTTATCTTATCAAATATGGAGTTTTTCATCCCAATTCTTCCCAAATCATTCCTTATGATTTTACACAAATTATCACTATTTTTAATAATTTTATCAAGGCATGCACAGTCGATTTCCATCAACGGCCATCGAACTACACTTACAGCGACCTTTTCAAAATTTGATTTGGACATAATTCCAAATCCAACCGTTAGATTTCAAATTTCTAATATTCGTTAGAAAGCTCTTTTCGATACGAACCCAACGGTTCTGGTTTTAGGAGAATCCGATGGTCGGATCTCCCGCAATATCCATTCGAAGTCAATGGTCGAAATTCACGAACTACCGCAGCGCGGCGCGTTCTATTCAGGCCATTATATTATATATATAATATATATATAATATATTTCTTCGATTTCCTTTTAAAACGTATTTTATAAATCATTTTAAATTCGTTTTCAAAATGATTTGAACTTCATTTCTAATTCAAATCAAAATTGAATTTTTCCTTATAAATTGGTTTTAAATTCATTTCAAATTGATTACTATTCAAATTGATTTCTAATTCAATTTCAGTTCATTTTCAATTCAATTCAATTTCAATACGAATTCATTTCTATTCAATTTCAATTTGAATTCAATTCAATTGAATTTCAATACTTTTCAAAATATCAGATTTTGAAATCACTTTCGATATTCATTATAAAATGAATAAAATCGATATAAATATCGTTCACGTTAAAATGGCATCAATCTAATCAACACGGCTTCATATACTTCTATTTTCAAATATTCTATTTCAAATATTTCTATTCAAAATATTTCATTTCAAATATTTCTATTTCAAAACTGGAATGAGCCCCAATCAATTACCATATAATGTTAATTATATGGATTTTCTACCACACGTATATAACAGCAACGATAAATCATCAACCATCATCCAAAGTGCGCTCTACACTGTATAAGCATCAAATATAAATATTTAACGCTTATAACAGTCTGTCAATCAATCAATCGACATAAAACTAACTATTGGGATTAGTGTATGTCATATATCACCCAAATACCTGTGTGGGGTTTTCAAACAATCAAACACCGATTTTATTTGTGCAGTTGGGCAATGTGTAAAATTTATCGTCCCAATTAATATCAGTCAAATGTGTGTATATAAACAAATATCCGATTAGTTTATAAATATTTATTTTAAATACACGTTAAAAATTCTATTTTTAACTATAAAATAATTTCCACTATAAAATATTTTATTTCATTTCACATCACATAATCAACTAACATCAAAATCAAACAAACAAGCATACAAGCCGTCCATGGTCTGTGGACGACGGGTGTCGGGTGCTACTAAACACCGTCTGCATCCTAGTATATATTATTAACTAGAAAACAAAATTAAAAGGTGAGAAGTTCTCACAGAGGGTTCCACTCCGCCGTGCTTTGCTTTTGAACTGCTGAACCGTCTGGATTCCTTTGAAATTCCAACGCAGTCTTTGTCCCGCTGTTTACAACAAAAATTATATTTTTATTGCTTCATTCAATAAATAAAAATCATATTTTTATTTTCTTCTTCATATATATTTTCGACGCTTCATTCTATATAAAAATTATATTTTTATATTTCTACTTCATATATAAAGATCGAATTTTTATTTCATCGCTATAAAAATCACATTTTTATTTCAACATATATATAATAAAAATCAGATTTTTATTTCGCTACATATATAAAGATAATATTTTTATATTCTCTATCTTATAAAAAATATATTTTTATAATCTCTACTATATAAAAATCATATTTTTATTCTTTCTATAATATAAAAATCATATTTTTATATTTCCTAAAATATAAAAGTCATATTTTTACTATCATACCTGTATAAAGATCATATTTTTAATATGCCATTAGTATAAAAATTATATTTTTAACTTTTCTATATTATAAAAATTATATTTTTAACTTCTCTATATTATAAAAGTTATATTTTTATATGTCATTCATATAAAGAAAAATCACACCTTTACATGTAAAAAAATCTCATCTTTATAGATTAGCTTTCACCCTAAAAATCAGATTATTTTTCTTACAGTGCTTTTATATAAATAAAAAATCGAATTTTCTTTAACAAAGGTACTGTATAAATTAAAACTCACAGATCGATGTGGAGGAGGCTGGTCGTGTTGCGCGGCGTCGTTGGGTTGCTGCGACGGGGTTTTGCTGATTGGAGCTCGAACTGGTGGTAGCGGTTTAAAGAAGAAAGAGGGAAGAGGGTGCACGGCAGGAGGAGGTCGAGGAGAAAGGGGAGAGGCATCTGAAGGGTGCGTCGGTCGTGGGCTCGGGGTGGCCTCGAGGGTCAGGAAGGGCGGCGGGTGTCAGGGGTCTGATAGGGGTTTTAAATCAGAGGAGAGAGGGAAGTGAGGGTCGGTGTGCTCGTCGATCGATGGGGGGCGATGAACTGAGGCGGAGGGAGGTGCGATGGCAGGGGAACGCCAGGCGATGGCGGCGGTCGGTGGCGAGGAGCGCGTTTTTTTTCCTGAATGATTTGTGGCCAACGAGGTAAAAGGAGAAGGGGTTGGGGTTTTATAAATAAATATATTATTTTAATTTTAACTTTAAAATCCAAAAAGTAACTTTTATTTTCGAACTCGAAATCAAACCCACCGCATGTCGTCCCCAGCTAATTACCCCCATTTCGAACACAATGGGATATGTATCGTAAGCTGATTCGATCGTTTCGATTAGTTTCCGTCAAAATCAAAATATAACTCGATATATTGAATTTGAACGTGCATTTCAACTTACTGGGGTCACACACGAACTCGAAAAATTCCCAAAAAATATTTTCTAGCTTCGTATTGAGGATACGGTCCTAACAAAACCAATTTCATCGAATTCTGAGACCGTTAGAAAAATGGCCATTTTCCAGTCGATTAAATTCAACTGAAACTGGTCAAACGCATTTTCCTTTGCCACGCTCACATATTGATTCGAGAAATTATGAAATTTAAAACCTAGCAATAACTTGACATCGCGGATCCAACAAAAGTTGTTTCGTCAAAAACCGAGGTCGTTTGCAAAATTTCCATTTTTAAGGGCTAGAATTCCATAGCGACTATTCTGAATTTTTAACTGGGCATATCTTTTGATTCCCGCTATGAAATTTTGATTTTTCGGATTCGTTGGAAAGATATTCTCAATTAGATTCTAATATCTTTGGTTTCGATAAAATCCGGCTTATTTTGCACCCGGTATGTTCAATTGAAATTAGAAATCGAATTATCGAACTACCGCGCCATTTTCAATTCCTTTTATATATATAAATAAATATTTATATTCTAACGACGATTCGAATAAATATATACGTTCGAATTCCATTCAAAATAAATTTCTCGTCATTATTATTTAAAATAATTCATTTTAAATAATCAAAATTCGCTAAAATTGCCAAAATAAAAATTTTTAATTGGCTCGGATTTCCGGGTTATTACACGCAATGTCGAACTCCAGCTACATGTCCAGTTTCGTGATTTTTGGACATCATGTGTGACCACACGGATTTTTAGAAGGCTAAAACAAATATAAAATCAAAGAAATAAAAAGGATCAGTGGACAAGGATCCTCCAACAAGCCATTTTATCCACTATATAATGCACCACAACATTTCCTAAACCTAATTCTCTCCTTCATAAGTCAACTACAATATCCGCCGCTCCAATTCTTCATTTCTCAGAAAAACATCCACCTTCAAAAACCAATATCAATTCATAAGAAATCCAATAATTTGTGAAACATATATG
Organism: Allium sativum; assembly: GCA_030737875.1. Taxonomy (NCBI): domain Eukaryota; kingdom Viridiplantae; phylum Streptophyta; class Magnoliopsida; order Asparagales; family Amaryllidaceae; genus Allium; species Allium sativum. The sequence continues at coordinate 601,544,663 of CM060926.1, read as the reverse complement.
TACGGGTTACTAGTGAGGTGCCCTTCCTTCTAACATCATTTTCCTGAAGCTCGAAGGATTTTTTCCGCGTTGGTTTTATTACAGCGCATTTAGGGTTCAAGTATTTGGGAATTTAAAGCTTCGATCCGGTTATTGAGCAGTGGTTTTGGATTAAGAGGGTTGGTTGCATCTCGTTTGTGGTATTTTGTGAAAATACGGTGAGATTTTTGTTCGATGCCTCACAGGGCTGCTGTACGAACGGAAATCGTATGAGAGGATCGAACTGTAAATTGTTGGTATGTAGATGAAGAGGAGTTGACGAGAAGGTTATTGGTAATTTTAGTTTGTGGATTCATGGAAGGATGAGTGTGTTTGGGAGGAGAGAAGCAAGTATGAAGGGCGTGTATGGGTTACAGGAAGTCACGGCTGAATTGGGGAAGATGAGGAAGAAAGGGAGCGGCCCTGAAGTATTTAACAGGGTAATGGGCCGACTTTGATTAGGTTAAAGCCCAATTAGATTTATATTTTAGTTTATATTCAATTCAAATACCGTATAACTTGTTAATGAAATATCTTCGCCATACGATATCAGATTGACGAACCGTAAGTTGCGTTGGTACCATATGGACGAGAGCTTCACAATGAAGCTGACTGGAAGTGGATTCAAGCTCGTTTGAATTTATGGCGAAATAATTTGTTTGATTCAAATCAAACAAACAGTTTATCGTTCTTTAACGATGAACTGCCAATGTGAGTAAATCTCACTAACCCTAAACAGTCTATATTTCATGTTGTATTCTTAGAACTGTTAAATAATTGTCTGATTGATTGTGTATTGACTGTCTGATTGAACTGCTAGTCAGTTAGTTAAATTTCTATATTGATTCTGTTTAACAGAATATATCAAATGGAACTGAAAGTGATGTTATCTATATTGTTTAACATCTGTGATGCAGGGAAACAGGTTGGAGGAATCCAACTAGATTCCTCAACATTTATTTTACTGTTTTTCATGTATTGTGATATATGATGTGAGATATAATCTGTTGTCGATTATATGTGTTCGGACGATACTGATCATCGTGATTTGATGTGTTAAATACCATAACATACCGAAATGTTGATAAGGGAATATTTTCAAAGTGATATTTGAAAATAAAATATTTATAAATGGAATATTTATAAATAAGAAATATTTATAAATTGGAATATTTATAAATAGGGGATATATAGAAAGGGAAATTATAAAATCAAGGAATAGATTTGAAAAGGAAATATTTGCAAACCATTTGCTAATAGAATAATAGAATAAAGGAGTTAATCGAATATAGTTTATTCGAATAGTAAAAGGAGTTAATCGAATATAGTTTATTCAAATAGAATAAAGGAGTTAATCGAATATAGTTTATTCAAATAGAATAAAGGAGTTAATCGAATATATATTTTATTCGAATAGAATAAAGGAGTAAATCGAATATATAGTTTATTCGAATAGAATAAAGGAGTTAATCGAATATATAGTTTATTCGAATAGTAAAAGGAGTTAATCGAATATAGTTTATTCGAATAGAATAAAGGAGTTAATAGAATACAATTTATTCGAATAGTAAAAGGAGTTAATCGAATATAGTTTATTCAAATAGAATAAAGGAGTTAATCGAATATAGTTTATTCAAATAGAATAAAGGAGTTTATCGAATATATAGTTTATTCGAATAGAATAAAGGAGTTAATCGAATATATAGTTTATTCGAATAGTAAAAGGAGTTAATCGAATATAGTTTATTCGAATAGAATATAGGAGTTAATCGAATATAGTTTATTCGATTAGTAAAAGGAGTTAATCAAATATAGTTTATTCAAATAGAATAAAGGAGTTAATCGAATACAGTTTATTCAAATAGAATAAAGGAGTTAGTCGAATATATAGTTTATTCGAATAGAATAAAGGAGTTAATCGAATATATAGTTTATCCGAATAGTAAAAGGAGTTAATCAAATATAGTTTATTCGAATAGAATAAAGGAGTTAATTGAATATAGTTTATTCGAATAGTAAAAGGAGTTAATCGAATATAGTTTACTCAAATAGAATAAAGGAGTTAATCGAATATAGTTTATTCAAATAGAATAAAGGAGTTAAAAGAATATATAGTTTATTCGAATAGAATAAAGGAGTTAATCGAATATATAGTTTACTCGAATAGTAAAAGGAGTTAATTGAATATATAGTTTTTTCAAATAGAATTAAAAGAGTTATTGAATATAGTTTATTCGATACGAGTTAAGTGAATAGAGTTAAAGTTAAATCAAAAGAGTTAAGTGGATAGAATAAATTGAATAGAGTTATCGAGTATACCTTATCGAATAGAAAATATTTGAAAGAGAGTTACGTAAGAAAGTTTGTTATAGAATTAAAAGGGCGAACTTTGTCTATTTCAAGGTTTGAAACGTTGTTCAGTTAGGGTCTGAGAGGTAGTATTACCCTAACTTGATTGACTTCATTTTTAACTAAGGAATGGTTAAGGTTCGATAGTAAAGGATGGTTAACTGAATTTAGTAAATAAAGGAAATGGTTTGAGTTGGCATCGCGATGGTTTGTTTAAACATCTGTCTAAGTCCAATGAAGAAGCTTTGGAAATGTTTTCCAAATAAGAAACCAGAAATGTTTTCTAATAAAGAATACGAGAAATGGAAATGTTTTCCATTGTTAATAATGTATATTTTCCAAATTTAGAAAATAAGAAATATTGAATATAAGGAAACAAGAGATAAGTAAATTAATGAAATAAAGAGATAAATGTTGAATGATGTTTGATCGATATAAATTTCCATTTGGAAATAATATCGTTGTTTGCACACCTGTTTTTCTTCGATAGTTAAATCACAAACTATCGAAGTTTTGACCATTTTAACGTTGTTATTATGGAGAGACTGGTTGGATTATTATCCAAAGAACCACTCTGTATTGGCATAAGCGTTGCGAATCATATATGCCAAAGGAAATTGAAGACAAAATTATGCAAGGGCTATCCTGTTTACAGAATAGTGCCTTCGGTTCATCCTGTTCCTGGATGACATGTATGGACGGATGTCTGACAAAGTATTTCCAGACGATCACATATATTGATTTCTCTAACCGTACCAAGAGTGGTAGCGGAGAAGGAAACTTCTTTTAGCTAACACATAATGTATGGTTGAGGACGTCAATCAGTGATTTGATGGATTTGACGATGTGGCATTCAAAGTGAATCTGGGGTGACGATAATTTGTAGCTTCTAGCCTCATCAACCGGTAAATGACAGAAATCGGGCAGGCAGCATGGCTAAGTCGGTCGCACCGAAGTAGGGTGTATAATCACCTGATTTAGAGTTTCATTTACTTCTAAAAATCTATTGTTGATGCTGTCCCATTCGGGAAACAGTTGCTGATCCCAACTGTTGGTGATATACATTCGATACACTGAAGCGAAATGATTGGTCGGTCATGTGTGGCCGGGTTGCAAGATGTTCTTGTTGAACCCAGTGTATTCCTCTCTAAAGGTACACTAGCGAAAGGTGGTTCCATACCATGTCATAATTGGAAATCCATTACCTAATACGTGCTTGCGGTTTTGATTGTATACTATATATGTAGAACGCGAGATGAAAGCATTTCTGCTAAATGATTATTATATTGTGTTGATAGACATTATTATAATATCAAAAGGTTTTTGATATAAAGATATTTGGATTCTCATAAGGGAAAAACCCGTTCCGTTATACGGTGTGGTCTTATGAGATATTGATTACCTGTTTGAACTGTTTTAAAATGTTTTACTCACACCAGTCCCATGACTGACCCGGAGTTTTATTTTTTTGTTTTCCCTAAACTCTTGGGTGCCTAAATTTGTACGGGCAGTCAAGTAGTCAGGATTTACAGATACACTGGAAGAGCTTGGAGCAGGAGGCTTCAGGATCATATAGCTATAGTTATTTCCGCTGTGTTGTAAGTGCTGTACTTTTATAATGATATGTATATTCAAGTACAGATTTGTATTTCAAAGTTATGTTATGAAATATATTTACTCGTTCCGCTGTGAGATTCGTGTTACTCTGATATTGTGTTCTTCTTCTTCTTCTATTCTAAGTTTCTATCTAATCTTTCCTCACCCTCTAATTTCTTTCATTAATGACCGGTATTTTCGATGTTTGGTTAGTCGTCATCGTGTTTATGTCGATAACCAAAGTCGTCAAAATCTCTGGTCATTACAGTTGGTATTAGAGCTTAGGTTAAGTGAATTACCTTGGCTCTGTGGCGTGACTCGGTAGAGATAGTGTTAGTAATACCCTAAATTGGGTTGAGTGTATACATACGAGTGAATGTATTTGTTATTGAAATAAAAATTTGTTTTATATTGTGGAGATTCATTGTTTGAGTTGTTTATGTGTTCTGGTCGATCAGTTTGAACCCCTGTATCGGTAGGAGTTACTAAACACTCTAATATGATACGTCGTCACGATATGTTTTGAAAAGGGGGTAAACGAAATAGTTTTACCCAAAATTGTATTCCGATATAAATGATTTATATCGGAATAATTATAATATATTAGATATATTGGTTGTTATTATAATCAAGTAAGATAATAAATTAAATGGTTATGTAAATAACCAATCAGAATTCATTTAAGTGAAATACGTGAAATCAGATGAATTAAATCTGAAATGTAAACCAGAAATTGAATTAAAATTCTGGAGAATTGGATAAGTGATTGTAAACGGATTTGAATTAAAAATAAGGAAAATTTAAGATCTTGGGAGATTTTAAATTGTTTTACAAGCTGTGTGAATTATATTTTGAAATGAATTTCAAAGTGGAAATGTTTAGAAATGGTTTTATAGTATTGAACTCACTTCGAAAGCTGGAAAATAGATTCTGATGATGACAACTGCATCATCAGTATCCATTTTTGAGTTGTAATTGACGAATTACTACCAGGATACTGTTTTGAATTTGTTTTGGGAAAGACAAGTTATGTTGAATTTCAAAATGGGATTTATAATAAGAATGAATAAAGAAAGTTTGAAATAGAAATTGAATATAGAAATTCAAAGGGAGTTTGAATATATGAAATTCAATGGAAGTGAAAATGAAATTTGAATAAAGAAGATTCAAATAGAATTGAAAATGAAATTAGAATAAAGAAGATACAAATAGAATTGAATTTGAAATTTAAATATAGAATATCCAATAGAATTGAAATGAAATTCAAATGTGGAATTTGAATAAGGAAATTGAAACGAAATTCAAATATAGAATTTGAATAAGTAAATTGAAATTAAATTCAAATATAGAATTTGAATAAGGGATTTGAAATGAAATTCAAATATAGAATTTGAATAAGAGAATTGAAATGGAATTTGAATATAGGAAATTCAAATAGAATTGAAATGGAATTCAATTAGTTGATAAACAAGTTAAACTTATGTTTGAACATGTATATTCAAATAAAAAGGTGAAATAGGCAAACCGGTTAGTTAGCCATTAGTAAATGGATCTTGAATTGATGTTGAACTTTAGATAAGTAAAGGGGACTGGTAAATTTATATTCGAAATCGAATATGAAACCTGAGTTTGAAAAAAAGTAGAATTTGATTAGTTTATAAGTAAGTTAAATTATATTTGAACATGTCATGTTCAAATATAAAAGTGAAATAGACTAAAGAGTTATTTAACAAATTTATTAACGAATTGAGTTAAAACGATCAGGTATAGTTAAAATAGATTGGGCAGGTATAAATATACATGAGATAGGTATGGATAAGGTATGAAGGTATATAAATAGAATGCTCGACGAAAAGGTATGTATTTAATTCATATATGAGATTTTATGTGTGACAGCCCGCCCCCGCACCAACCGACATTCACTCCATAAGTGCGCTGTACACATGTCCAGTTAGCACGGAACGGGTCGTGAGAAGGAAAGGGAAGAAGGAAATGAACATACAAAGAACCTGTTGAATGTCTCACAGCGCATAGAACAAAATATAATAATAACATACTTGACATAAAACAGGAGAGACAGTGCATAAGCTGAAAATCAGAACTAAACATCATAGCAGCGGAAATCCAAAATACAGCTTATTACAACTTTCAAACTGTCTCAAGCAAAAGCAAAATAAATGAGGTACACTACTAATGCCCAAGCAGCGACCACCAACGACACAGGGAGAATGTGTATATATATATCATACGTGGAAGCCTCCTGCCCGCCTCAGAATCAACTACTCGCGCACTACCAGCTAACCTGTCTCTAGTCTGCTCGTGTGAGCACCCAGAGTAATAAGAGGAGACATAAAACTCTGGGTCAGACATAAAGCCTGGTATGAGCGATAAGCATCTAAAGTGAACAATAACAGGTAGACTAAAACATACCTGAACCTGGACCTGCAACCAAAGAGTTAGCACTACATACTGTACAACACTCTAAGGTATCATATCAAACAATATAAAGATACGGAGGTGGGGGAGGTGTGCATGTCATAGGGATGGCAAACAATCAAACATAGCATCCATCGTCACATCTCTCACTCGGTGCGTAAAGCATATGATATTCACCACTTCGATCACCCAACATACCTTGCTACGATCACTCTGCCCCATGAAGTCATAAATGGCTTCACTGCACTGATAACGTAGCCACTAATCATTTGCTATGTCCACTTTGCCCCATGGAGTCACAAGAACCCCACTGCACTGGCTCATAGCCTTACCAATCCTTACTATGTCCACTTTGCCCCATGGAGTCACAAGAACCCCACTGCACTGGCTCATAGTCTTACTGATCCTTACTATGTCCACTTGCCCCATGGAGTTATTCACCCCATCTGCGCTGGCTCATAGTCTTACTACACATCACCTTGCCCCTCAAGTCATAATGACTCTACTGCACTGATAACGTAGTCTTGCTACCATCATTCATTCTTAGTGGTGAATCGAAGATATGAACGTCGACAACTCCTTAGCACACGTCCCGCAGCAAAGTCCAACCATGAAGTGAACTCATCGGTTCCCAACTGGATCCTGAGCTCTAACTTCCCATATTGGACTACCTTTGCATCTCGGGTTATTGGTCAATACTGGGTCGGGTCGGGTTCCTCCTCAAGTTATCGGTTCGGGTCGGTGTCCTTCATCCGTTCGGGTCGGGTCTCCTTCTGGTGCGGTTCGGGTCGGGTACTCCTTTGTGTTCGAGTTAGATGCTTCTCTTCGGGTCGGGTCGGGTGCTTCCCTTCGGGTCGGGTCGGGTGTCCCTTCTTGGTTCGCATTTTCGATCCGTCTTCATGCTCCCTTCATATGCTCCTATCCGATCCGCTTCCATGCTCCTTCTCTGATTCGTCTTCGTACTTCCGATCTGATCCGTCCTCCTCGATCTGATCCGTCCTTCTCGATCCGATTCGTTTTTCTCTATCCGATCTGATCCCAGTTCAGCTAGCGTGGCCTTCCTTTTTGCCACTTTTCCCAAGTGTTGGGTTCCGATCCGATCAGATTCTTTGCTCAGTTCAACATATCCGATCTGAGCCCCCTTATCCGATCCGATCCGAACCCTGCACTGTTTTCTGAAACTATTCCAGCAAGTGTTTACGCCATTCGACGACGTTTTCGACCATTATAACTATTGAAATCAATCACAAAGCATTTCATAGAGTCATAGTAACATGCATAATCAACCACAAACATCAACATGATAGGTTAAAATGGATCAAACATACCCAAAAACCCATATTTCCCCCTAAGCATATTTAGGTGAAACTAATGTTAGGATTAACAAAACTTAACCAAATTAACCCAAATTCATATCAGAGGTCTAAAACATCATTCCGAATTTTATAAACATTTTTCCAGAATTTTATCATGTTTAAATTCGCTAATTAACACTAATCACCCCTAATTTGCCATAATTAGTGCAAAACTATGCAAATCACTCACCTTAGCCACAAATAAACTAAGATCTGAAATAATTCTCTGATTTGATGCGAATTTCAATGCCAAACAGCAGCTCCTATGTTGCTTTGGTGAAGATCTTCCTTGATTAGAGGTTGCTAAGCCAAATCCTTGACAAAAAGGTGATTTGGAGGTGATTTAGAGGTTATAGGCCATTTTTAGGGTTCCTTGGTGATAAGTGGAGGCTAGAAAACTGAAATGGAATGATCCTCTATCTCATTTCATCCTCCCCATAACCCTAATCCCGAAATGGGTTATGGGCCTACTCAATAATCACCCGATTTGACCCGGTTAAGCAGTTTTTCACCCTCCAAACCTTATTTCAGCCATATCTCCCAAACGGTAAGTCCGTTTGGCTATTATGACCACTCTACGGAAAGGTAAACCATCAAACGAATCTAATGGAAGTGGGTTCACATCAAAATTCCTTTCCAATCAAAAGTTATGGCCAAAACAGTACCAACTAGGGGCAAAATGGTCATTTAAAAATCGACAAAAATCATGAACATGGAAAATGACTCTAATGGATGTTTCCCAAAGTTACATGACCATACACCTTCACATGGGAAAGAAATAAATATTCTACAATCCTATGATGTATAGAATACGGGTCGTTACACTCTCCCCCCCCCCCCTTAAGAAATTTCGCCCCCGAAATTCCCTAATCCAAACACACACAAAGGTCCCGCATGCCTATCAACCATAAAACAACCATCAAACATGCAAAGCAAGCAAAATAAGTCTATCCTAGCATGCGGAAAACTAAATTGCAAAGTAAATCTTACCAGGCAAAGAGTTCTGGATATGCCTTCCTAATGCTCTCCTCTGTCTCCCAAGTACAATCATTCTCGTCCTCGCCCCACTGAACCTTGACTTGCTTCACCGACTTCCTTCGAAGTTGCTTCGTATCGTGCCCCACAATACGGATCGGCTTGCGGTTCCCAACCGCCTCGGGTTCTACTTCGAAGTCCTCTAACTGATCAGGTGAAATAGTCATATCTGAGTCGTGAACGAACTTCCTTAGTTAGGAAACATGAAATACATTGTGAACTCCCGCCATTTTCTCTGGTAAGCCAACTCTATATGCCAAATTCCCGACTAGTTCAAGAACAGGGAATGGGCCAATAAATCTTGGTGCCAACTTGCCTCTCCTACCAAATCGTATCATGCTCTTCAACGGAGAGATTTTGACAAACACCAAGTCACCAACGGAGAATTTCAAGTCTCTTCTCCTCTTATCAGCATAACTCTTTTGCCTATCTTGGGCAGCTTTCATTCGTTGCTGAATGATCTTGATCTTATCGGAAGTTTCTCTCACCACATCTGGTCCAAGCACAAACTTCTCTCCAGTCTCTATCCAACATGATGGTGAGTTGCACGGTCTTCCGTACAAAGCTTCATATGGAGCCATACCGATACTGGATTGGTAGCTATTATTATATGCAAACTCTACTAGATGCAAATGGTCATCCCATGATCCGCCAAAATCCAATATACACGCTCTCAAGAGATCTTCCAATATACGATTCACCCTCTCCGTCTGACCGTCGGTCTGAGGATGATATGCGGTACTAAGATGTAATCCTGACCCTAGAGCCTCTTGTAAGCTTTTCCAAAACCCACTAGTGAACAACGGGTCTCGGTCACTCACAATGCTTTTGGGTACTCCATGAAATCTCACTACCCACTTCATATACAATTCTGCCAACTTGGCTGCCGTTCTGGTCGATTTGGCTGGTATAAATCTTGCGCTCTTAGTCAATCGATCCACAATTACCCAAATGCTATCATATCCCGATCTAGTCCTTGGTAAACCATCGATGAAATCCATCGAGACTTGCTCCCATTTCCATTCGGGAATTTCTAATGGTTGCAACAACCCACTAGGCTTCTTTTGCTCGGCTTTAACTAGCTGGCAATTCATGCATTTGGATATAAACTTCCCAACGTCTCTTTTCATCCCTTCCCAGTAGTAAGTCTGTCTCATGTCTCGATACATCTTATTACCACCGGGATGTATAGTCAGTTTTGAGTGATGACATTCTCTAAGCACTTCATCTCTCAAACCATTCACGTTGGGCACAACTAGCCTTCCATTCTTCCGAAGCCATCCATCTCGATCAAGCCCATACACATTCATCTCCTCATCGATACCCATCTCTAACTTGGAGATGATTTCCAATAGGTTTGGATCGTCCCTCTGACTAGAACCAATCCGCTCTATCAAAGTGGGTCTGATCGTCAAACTAGCTAGCATAACTGGATCCAATTCGCACTTTGGTCTGAAATCAAACCCCGCGATATACTCCAGTTGCTTCCATTCAAGAAACATTGCCCCTAAGCTGGCATGTCTCCTACTCAAGGCATCAGCTACCGCATTACCTTTCCCAGGTGTGTATGCGATATCAAAATCATATGAAGCCAAGAACTCTAACCATCTCTGCTGACGGAGATTCAGATCTTTCTGAGAGAAGAGATACTTTAACGATTTATGATCGGTAAACAACTCAAATCGTTCTCCCAAGAGATAGTGTCTCCACATCTTCAGCGCAAACACAATCGCTGCCAATTCCGAATCATGGGTAGGATACTTCTTCTCATGCGGCTTTAGCTGTCGACTAGCATAAGCTACAACCCTACCTTATTGCATCAATACTGCACCCAGTCCGGTACCATAAGCATCCGTGTATACCGTCATCTCTTCATTCCCTTTAGGAATGACTAACACTGGCGCACGCGTCAACTTCTCCTTTAGACTCTTGAAGGCATCCTCACACACTTCGTCCCAGACGAAGGACTGATTCTTCTTAGTCAACTGAGTCAACGGTGCTGCTATCTTGGAGAAGTCCTGGATAAACTTACGATAATATCCAGCTAATCCCAAGAAACTTCTCACATCTGTTGCATTCTTGGGCGTAGGCCAATCCTGTACCGTAGCCACCTTCGCAGGGTCCACGGCAATACCATTCTCTAAAACAATATGACCCAAAAATCTCACTTCCCTTCTCCAAAAATGACATTTAGAGAATTTCGCTTTCAATTGGTGTTTCCTCAATCACTATCCTCAAGTGTCCCTTGTGTTCCTCCTCTGTCCCTGAGTAAACAAGGATATCATCCACGAATACAAGAACAAACATATTCAACTGATCTCTGAATACTCGATTCATAAGATCCACAAAATAGGCTGGTGCATTGGTCAACCCAAACGGCATGACCAACCACTCGTAAAATCCAGACGGCGTCCTAAATGCCGTTTTCGGAACACACTCATCTGCTACTCGAAGCTGATGAAATCCTGTCGCGAGGTCCAACTGGGAGAACACTCTTGCTCCTTCTAGCTGATCAAACAAATCATCTATTCGTGGTAGAGGATACTTATTCTTCCTCGTCACCTTATTCAACTCGCGATAGTCCACACACAAACGAAGGGAACCATCTGCCTTAGTGGCAAACACAACTGGTGCTCCCCACTCGGAGACACTCCTTCTAATAAATCCCTTCTTCAAAAGATTGCTGACTTGCACCCCGAGCTCTCGCTGCTCCCTTGGTGCCATACGACGAAGTGGCATCACTATAGGTCTGGCATCTTTCACTAAATCAATACGGAACTCAATCTCTCGGTGTGGTGGAAGCCCGGTAACCTCCTCGAAGACGTCCGGATACTGGCCAACCACGGGCACATCTGACAACTCATCCTGCGGGATGTCGAGGGAATTTACAAAACTAGCCATAACCCCATCACTAGGTAGACTACCAAACACTACCCTCCGCCCATCATCCGCCGTCACTGTCACCAAAAAGCCCTCACAGTCTACCACCACCCCGTATCTTTGGAGCCAATCGACTCCCAATATAATGCCATACCCAGTAAAGCCCAAAACAAAGCAATCACATACAAACATACATCCATGACTCGATAAGACCAAATTCCTGCAAATCATACTAAGGCTAGTCGAACCACCAATCGGGTTCGTCACAACCAATGGTCTATCGACTATCTCGGGTTCCAGTCCCAACCTATCTACCAGGTCACTAGATATGAAGGAACGGGAAACCCTAGTATCAAACAAAACTCGAACTGGTATATCATAAATAGAAAGCATACCTTGAATAACAACATTCTTTCCTTTCTCCGCCGCAGTTGGGGCATTCGACGAAGAAGGAACAACATCAAGAGCATATGCTTTCACAATCTGCTTCTCCTTAAGAGGTTGCGGACACTTATCCTTCTGATGTCCCACTTGACCACAGTTGTAGCACTTCCTTTCCGCTGGCTTGGCCCGACATTCTTTAGCATAATGGCCCTTCTTTCCACAGCTGAAGCACTCAACATCTTTCTTGCTCTTTTTCTGGCCACCTTTAGATTGGTCCTGCTTCCTCTTATTCTGAGAGCTATTCTTGCCTCCACCGCCTACTTGCGGCTTTGGCCCTTCTGCAGATGCAGCCTCAGTCTTTGACTTAGGGTAAAGACTCTCTGATCTCAAAGCTTTCCCCACGATCGATTCAAAAGTCTCATCGATGTGGTTGATAAGCCTCTCCCCCAAGTATCCATCCAAACCAGTAATGAAATTCTCATTCTTCTTCTCAGGAGTATCGATAAGAGACAGTCCATACTTCGACAAAGTGTCGAACTCAGCAATATAGTCAGAAACTGCCCTGCCACCCTGCTTGAGTTCCAAGAACCTCTTGAACAACACTGACTTCTGGGCAGCTGGAATGAACTTCTCGCTAAAGCGAGCCTTGAACTGAACCCAAGCAACCTGGTCCTCTGGAGTAGTTGTTCTAATGGCATTCCACCAATTCATCGCTCGCCCTTGCAGCTGACGAGACGCTAGCCTTCTCTTCATCGCATCCTCAAGACCCAAGTCATCAAAGATACGATCACAGCTATCCATCCAATCTTGAACATCTGTGGCCGACTCCGTTCCATGGAACGTCTTTCCACCAAGATTAGTGTAATCCTTGCACAACTTGGTAAAATCGACCCTAGGCGCCTGCACTACTGGGCCAACACCAACCCCGGGATTGGGAACTGCCCCTTGCACTTCTCTAAGCATGTCTCTCATGAGGTTAGTAAACATCGCCCTCATGTCAGCGGCATTCCCTTGGTTGGTCCCTCTACCAGCACCCGTCGTGTCTCGGCTCATCGTCAATCTGAAAAAGGGAAACGATTAACGACCCCATAGTGGTGCTAGTGCAGTGCGACTTCATTCTTATACTACTAATAGTATATACATACATAGCTTTTTGAAAACCAAAGTAATCACAAATACGCGCTCTCATATACGTACTAACTCTCCCTAGTGTCTTTCCCTAGGTTAACTACGCAACCTAGAGCTCTGATACCAAATGTGACGGCCCGCCCCCGCACCAACCGACATTCACTCCATAAGTGCGTTGTACACATGTCCAGTTAGCACGGAACGGGTCGTGAGAAGGAAAGGGAAGAAGGAAATGAACATACAAAGAACCTGTAGAATGTCTCACAACGCATAGAACAAAATATAATAATAACATACTTGACATAAAACAGGAGAGACAGTTCATAAGCTGAAAATCAGAACTAAACATCATAGCAGCGGAAATCCAAAATACAGCTTATTACAACTTTCAAACTGTCTCAAGAAAAACCAAGATAAATGAGGTACACTACTAATGCCCAAGCAGCGACCACCAACGACACAGGGAGAATGTGTATATATATATATCATACGTGGAAGCCTCCTGCCCGCCTCCGAATCAGCTACTCGCGCACTATCAGCTAACCTGTCTCTAGTCTGCTCGTGTGAGCACCCAGAGTAATAAGAGGAGACATAAAACTCTGGGTCATACATAAAGCCTGGTATGAGCGATAAGCATCTAAAGTGAACAATAACAGGTAGACTAAAACATACCTGAACCTGGACCTGCAACCAAAGAGTTAGCACTACATACTGTACAACACTCTAAGGTATCATATCAAACAATATAAAGATACGGAGGTGGGGGAGGTGTGCATGTCATAGGGATGGCAAACAATCAAACATAGCATCCATCCTCACATCTCTCACTCAGTGCGTAAAGCATACGATATTCACCACTTCGATCACCCAACATACCTTGCTACGATCACTCTGCCCCATGATGTCATAAATGGCTTCACTGCACTGATAACGTAGCCACTAATCATTTGCTATGTCCACTTTGCCCTATGGAGTCACAAGAACCTCACTGCACTGGCTCATAGCCTCACCAATCCTTACTATGTCCACTTTGCCCCATGGAGTCACAAGAACCCCACTGCACTGGCTCATAGTCTTACTGATCCTTACTATGTCCACTTGCCCCATGGAGTTATTCACCCCATCTGCGCTGGCTCATAGTCTTACTACGCATCACCTTGCCCCTCAGGTCATAATGACCCTACTGCACTGATAACGTAGTCTTGCTACCATCACCTTGCCCCTCAGGTCATAATGACCCTACTGCACTGATAAGTAGCCCATCATTCATTCTTAGTGGTGAATCGAAGTTATGAACGTCGACAACTCCTTAGCACACGTCCCGCAGCAAAGCCCAACCATGAAGTGAACTCATCGGTTCCCAACTGGATCCTGAGCTCTAACTTCCCATATTGGACTACCTTTGCATCTCGGGTTATTGGTCAATACTGGGTCGGGTCGGGTTCCTCCTCAAGTTATCGGTTCGGGTCGGTGTCCTTCATCCGTTCGGGTCGGGTCTCCTTCTGGTGCGGTTCGGGTACTCCTTTGTGTTCGAGTCAGATGCTTCTCTTCGGGTCGGGTCGTGTGCTTCCCTTCGGGTCGGGTCGGGTGTCCCTTCTTGGTTCGCATTTTCGATCCGTCTTCATGCTCCCTTCATATGCTCCTATCCGATCCGCTTCCGTGCTCCTGCTCTGATTCGTCTTCGTACTTCCGATCCGATCCGTCCTCCTCGATCCGATCCGTCCTTCTCGATCCGATCCGTTTTCCTCTATCTGATCTGATCCCAGTTCAGCTAGCGTGGCCTTCCTTTTTGCCACTTTTCCCAAGTGTTGGGTTCCGATCTGATCAGATTCTTTGCTCAGTTCAACATATCCGATCTGAGCCCCCTTATCCGATCCGAACCCTGCACTGTTTTCTGAAACTATTCCAACAAGTGTTTACGCCATTCGACGACGTTTTCGACCATTCTAACTATTGAAATCAATCACAAAAAATTTCATACAGTCATAGCAACATGCATAATCAACCACAAACATCAAACATCAACACGATAGGTTAAAATGGATCAAACATACCCAAAACCCCATATTTTCCCCTAAGCATATTTAGGTGAAACTAATGTTAGGATTAACAAAACTTAACCAAATTAAGCCAAATCATATCAGAGGTCTAAAACATCATTCCGAATTTTATAAACATTTTTCCAGAATTTTACATGTTTAAATTCGCTAATTAACACTAATCACCCCTAATTAGCCATAATTAGTGCAAAACTATGCAAAACACTCACCTTAGCCACAAATAAACTAAGATCTGAAATAATTCTCTGATTTGATGTGAATTTCAATGCCAAACAGCAGCTCCTATGTTGCTTTGGTGAAGATCTTCCTTGATTAGAGGTTGCTAAGCCAAATCCTTGACAAAAAGGTGATTTAGAGGTTAGAGGCCATTTTTAGGGTTCCTTGGTGATAAGTGGAGGCTAGAAAACTGAAATGGAATGATCCTCTTTCTCATTTCAGCCTCCCCATAACCGTAATCTCGAAATGGGTTATGGGCCTACTCACTAATCACCCGATTTGGCCCGGTTAAGCAGTTTTTCACCCTCCAAACCTTATTTCAGCCATATCTCCCAAACTGTAAGTCCGTTTGGATATTATGACCACTCTACGGAAAGGTAAACCATCGAACGAATCTAATGAAAGTGGTTTCAGATCAAAATTCCTTTCCAATCAAAAGTTATGGCCAAAATAGTACCAACTAGGGGCAAAATGGTCATTTAAAAATCGACAAAAATCATGAACATGGAAAATGACTCTAATGGATGTTTCTCAAAGTTACATGACCATACAACTTCACATGGAAAAGAAATAAATATTCTACAATCCTATGATGTATAGAATACGGGTCGTTACATTATGCGCCGTATCGGCTAGCTGCTTGGGTTTTCTTTTTCTTTTGGATTGGCGAGGGCCATGGGAGGCTATTTGAAATATCCCGATGCTCCTAGTACAAAGGAGGTTATGGCGAATTTTTCCGGGAATTTAAGGAGTTAGAATATTTTTAAGATAATTTGATAGTTACAAATCAATATATCGATATATATATATATATATATATATATATATATATATATATATATATATAAGTCGATAAGGAAACGAACGTGGAAACAGAATAGTAAAATCAAAAAGGAAGACTAAGAATAAAATCTAGTAAGAATAGAAAGAGGAAGCGTATACGTGTTTAAAAGTGAATAAGTAGTTGTATAGTATTGATTATTCGAGTAAGTAGTCATATCTGTTTTGACGTTATAAATGTTATTCAGTCAAGGTCTGAGAGGTAGTTATACCCCAACTTGATTGATTTCATTATTAACAAATAAATAGTAAGATTTCAGGATCGAAGATCAATGTTGAATAAGAGTTAGTTGAATATAGTATTTGGGTTGTTGTAACGATGTTTTACACAACATCCGTTTTAACCCAAATAAGTGTAAGCTTGGAAATATTATAAAGAATATTTCCTAAGTATAAAAATAAATGAGATCGGAAAAGAGATAAGAAATTGGAATATTTTCCAATTATAAATAGCATATATTTTCTAAAGTTTAGAAAATAAAGGAAGGCAATATTCGGAAATGTTTTCAAAATAACGTAAAAGGCCAGTATGGTTATTGAAAATATTTGGTTAACAAATATTGATAAATAAATAGAGAAGTGATTTAACTAATGTAATATTAATTAAGGGCTCAGTGACATGTTTAAAAGGAAAATTTGATTATTGAAAAGAGTAAACTGTTTACAAACTCCCAGGGAAAGGCTGTTTGAATTAAAAACAAATTTAACAGAAATTTGTGAAAGCAAATAGGAATTAAAAATAAAGGCAGTAAAGTGGTAACTGAGGTTGAATTAGAATGATATCAAGACAAATTGGATTGTGAGATTCAAATTTGAAGTGTAATGTGATAATCAAGTGAAGAGTTGGGAATCGAGAAGAAACTCAAGTTGAAATGATGTGTGGCTCGGATATAAGCGAATGGTTGTGTTGTGGATAAAAGCAGATTGGAATTTGATTGGGATAACCCTTGTATCTGCTGAATTTGATAATAGGTGGAAAGGATATAATGATATGCCGACAAAAGGTACAAGTTTGTATTTCTATTGGATATAAGATTTATGAGTCGAATTGGCAAGCCGCTTGGCTGTTTGATTTTCTTTTGGGTTGGAGATGGCCCAGAGAGGCGAGTGGGAGTTTGACCGATTGACCAGTACAAAGCAGGTGCTGGCAAAAAATTTCGAAGAGTTAAGGTGTTAGAAAATTTTCAGGATTTTTGAAAATTTTCGTTGATAATGATTAATTAATAATTTAATTGAAATTAAATTTGGTTCAGTTGAAACTGAAGTTTAGAAGTGAACAAATATGTTCTAACCAGTCGATAGGGTCGTCCTATATCTTTTAGCAATTTCGAGGACGAAATTATTTTAAGTGGGGAAGAATGTAATGACCCGCATTGGCAGGGGTATTATGATTAATTTATTTAATTATATCAATGGTGATTAAAAGGATTTAATGGTCGTTGAATTAAATAATGAGGAATATTTAATTAAAATAATAAATTTAATAATATATTAAATTCTGAAATAATCAGAATTGGCTGAAATGGCGATATGGTGTGAACTGGATCATCTTTGATATTTAATTCAGCTTGGAATTTAATTTGAATAACGAATATATTATATAAATGACAGTTTGAACGTAGAGTTATAATATAATTAAAAACGAGCTTGAAATGGCACTGTAGTTTGTAAATTGGCGATTCGAACTTCAACTGAATGTACAGGATTCGTTTTACGCTGGATTTCTGTGAAAGAAAAAACGTGTGGAGCTCGTGGAGTATATCTTTCTAGTGGAAGAGAAAAATTGGGATTTCGTCGTGTAGATTTTGATTTATGTCCAAATCAAATTTTAGAAAAGTCGCTGTGGAATTCCTTTATGATTTATAAAGGAATTATTTATATTTTAAAAAGGAATTTCAATATAAATCGAATATCGGGTTGACCCAGATTAGAAATATCGAATTAGAAATACATATAGAGATTTTTCTAAAGCTGTATGGTATTCCACTGTGAATATATACGATAATATAAATTTATTTATATTTATATTTAATTTATTTATATTTAAATATATTTATATATATTTAAAGGGGTCATCCAGAGCTTTAAAAATAGCCACTTTTGCAAACGAAGTCGGAATTCGACGAAACTAGTTTTGTTGGATCCGCAATGTCAAATAGTTGTTAGATTTCCAATTTCGTGATTTTTAGAGTCACTGTGCGGCGTACGGATTTTTAGACTAAAAAACAGTCAGTATTTCGACAGTTAAAAATACACTGTGTGAGCATACGGAGTCGGAATTTGACGAAACCAGTTTCGTTGAGACCATAATGTCGAACTCTAGCTACATGTCCAGTTTCGTGATTTTGGGGTATCATGTGTGACCACACAGATTTTTAGAAGGCAAACAAATATAAAATCAAAGAAATAAAAAGGATGAGTGGACAAGGATCCTCCAACAAGCCAAGTTATCCACTATATAATGCACCACAATATTTCCTAAACCTAATTCTCTCCTTCATAAGTCAACTACAATATCCGCCGCTCCAATTCGTCTTTTCTCAGAAAAACATCCACCTTCAAAAGCCAATATCAATTCATAAGAAATCCTATAATTTGTGAAACATATATGTACGGGTTACTAGTGAGGTGCTCTTCCTTCTAACATCATTTTCCTGAAGCTCGAAGGATTTTTTTCCGCGTTGGTTTTATTACAGCGCATTTAGGGTTCAAGTATTTGGGAATTTAAAGCTTCGATCCGGTTATTGAGAAGTGGTTTTGGATTTAGAGGTTTGGTTGCATCTCGTTAGTGGTATTTTGTGAAAATACGGTGAGATTTTTGTTTGATGCCTCACAGGGCTGCTGTACGAATAGAAATCGTATGAGAGGATCGAACTGTAAATTGTTGGTATGTAGATGAAGAGGAGTTGACGAGAAGGTTATTGGTAATTTTAGTTTGTGGATTCATGGTTGAGTGTGTTTAGGAGGAGAGAAGCAAGTATGAAGGGCGTGTATAGGTTACAGGAAGTCACGGCTGAATTGGGGAAGATGTGGAAGAAAGGGAGCGGCCCTAAAGTATTTAAAAGGGTAATGGGCCGACTTTGATTAAGTTAAAGCCCAATTAGATTTATATTTTAGTTTAAATTCAATTCAAATACCGTATAACTTTTTCATAAAATATCTTCGCCATATGATATCAGATTGACGAACCGTAAGTTGCATTGGGACTGTATGGACGAGAGTTTCACAATGAAGCTGACTGGAGGTGGATTCAAGCTCGTTTGAATTTATGGCGAAATAAATTGTTTGATTCAAATCAAACAAACAGTTTATCGTTCTTTTACCATGAACTTCCAACGTGAGTAAATCTCACAAACCCTGAACAGTCTATATTTCATGTTGTATTCTTAGAACTGTTAAATAATTGTTCTATTGATTGTGTATTGACTGTTTGATTGAACTGCTAGTCAGTTAGTTAAATTTCTATATTGATTCTGTTTAACAGAATATATCATATGGAACTGAAAGTGATGTTATCTATATTGTTTAACATCTGTGATGCAGGGAAACAGGTTGGAGGAATCCAACTGGATTCCTCAACATTTATATTACTGTTTTTCATATATTGTGATATATGATATGAGATATAATCTGTTATCGATTATATGTGTTCAGACGATACTGATCATCGTGATTTGATGTGTTAAATACCATAACATACCGAAATGTTGATAAGGGAATATTTTCAAAGTGATATTTGAAAATAAAACATTTATAAATGGGATATTTACAAATAAGAAATATTTATAAATTGGAATATTTATAAATAGGAGATATTTAGAAAGGGAAATTATAAAATCAAAGAATAGATTTGAAAAGGAAATATTTGCAAACCATTTGCAAATAGAATAATAGAATAAAGGAGTTAATCGAATATAGTTTATTCGAATAGTAAAAGGAGTTAATCGAATATAGTTTATTCAAATAGAATAAAGGAGTTTACCGAATATAGTTTATTCAAATAGATTAAAGGAGTTAATCGAATATATAGTTTATTCGAATAGAATAAAGGAGTTAATCGAATATATAGTTTATTCGAATAGAATAAAGGAGTTAATCGAATATATAGTTTATTCGAATAGTAAAAGGAGTTAATCGAATATATTTTATTCGAATAGAATAAAGGAGTTAATCGAATATAGTTTATTCCAATAGAATTAAGGAGTTAATTGAATATAGTTTATTCAAATAGAATAAAGGAGTTAATCGAATATATAGTTTATTCAAATAGAATAAAGGAGTTAATCGAATATATAGTTTATTCGAATAGTAAAAGGAGTTAATCGAATATAGTTTATTCGAATAGAATAAAGGAGTTAATCGAATATAGTTATTCAAATAGTAAAAGGAGTTAATCGAATATAGTTTATTTAAAAAGAATAAAGGAGTTAATCGAATATATAGTTTATTCGAATAGTAAAAAGAGTTAATCGAATATAGTTTATTCGAATAGAATAAAGGAGTTAATCGCATATAGTTTATTCGAATAGTAAAAGGAGTTAATCGAATATAGTTTATTCAAATAGAATAAAGGAGTTAATCGAATATAGTTTATTCAAATAGAATAAAGGAGTTAATCGAATATATAGTTTATTCGAATGGAATAAAGGAGTTAATCAAATATATAGTTTATTCGAATAGTAAAAGGAGTTAATCGAATATATAGTTTATTCAAATAGAATTAAAAGAGTTATCGAATATAGTTTATTCGATAGGAGTTAAGTGAAAAGTGTTAAAGTTAAATCAAAAGGGTTAAGTGGATAGAATAAATTGAATAGAGTTATCGAATATACCTTATCGAAGAAAAGAATTATCGAATAGAAAAGATTTGAAAGAGAGTTACGTAAGAAAGTTTGTTATATAATTAGAAGGGTGAACTTTGTCTATTTCAAGGTTAGAAGCGTTGTTCAGTTAAGGTCTGAGAGGTAGTATTACCCCAACTTGATTGACTTCATTTTTAACTAAAGAATGGTTAAGGTTCGATAGTAAAGGATGGTTAAGTGAATTTAGTAATTAAAGGAAATGGTTTGAGTTGGCATCGCGATGGTTTGTTTAAACATCTGTCTAAGTCCAATGAAGAAGCTTTGGAAATGTTTTCCAAATAAGAAACCAGAAATGTTTTCTAATAAAGAAAACGAGAAATGGAAATGTTTTCCATTGTTAATAACATATATTTTCCAAATTTAGAAAATAAGAAATATTAAATATAAGGAAACAAGAGATAAGTAAATTAATGAAATAAAGAGATAAATGTTGAATGATGTTTGATCGATATAAATTTCCATTTGGAAATAATATCGTTGTTTGCACACCTGTTTTTCTTCGATAGTTAAATCACAGACTATCGAAGTTTTGACCATTTTAACTTTGTTATTATGGAGAGACCGGTTGGATTATTATCCAAAGAACCACTCTGTATTGGCATAAGCGTTGCGAATCATATATGCTAAAGGAAATTGAAGACGGAGTTATGCAAGGGCTATCTTGTTTACAGAATAGTGCCTTCGGTTCATCCTGTTCTTGGATGACTTGTATGGACGGATGTCTGACAAAGTATTTCCAGACGATCACGTATATTGATTTCTCTAACCGTACCAAGAGTGGAAGTGGAGAAAGAAACTTCTTTTAGCTAACACATAATGTATGGTTGAGGACGTCAATCGGTGATTTGATGGATTTGACGATGTGGCATTCAAAGTGAAACTGGGGTGATGATAAAGCGTAGCTTCTAGCCTCATCAACTGGTAAATGACAGAAATCGGGCAGGCAGCATGGCTAAGTCGGTCGCACCGAAGTAGGGTGTATAATCACCTGATCTAGAGTTTCATTTACTTCTAAATATCTATTGTTGATGTTGTCCAATTCGGGAAACAGTTGCTGATCCCAACCGTTGGTGATATACATTCGATAAACTGAAGCATAATGAGTGGTCGGTCATGTGTTGCCGGGTTGCAAGATGTTCTTGTTGAACCCAGTGTATTCCTCTCCAAATGTATACTAGCGAAAGGTGGATCCATACCTTGTCATAATTGGAAATCCATTACCTAATACGTGCTTGCGGTTTTGATTGTATACTATATATGTAGAACGTGAGATGAAAGCGTTTCTGCTAAATGATTATTATATTGTGTTGATAGACATTATTATAAGTGTCTGTTTGTCGCAGGTCCCTATTAAATTTCAAAATTAGGCTCACATCCGGTCCTAAACTTATTGTAAATTAGGTCCCTATTTTTCAAAAACATATAAAAAATATAAAACAAATCACTAGAATTCATTATTAAATAAAACACGTTCACGCCAAAAAAATCAGGTGGAAAAACAATCAAAAAACACGTCAAAACCCAAAATAACACAAAATCAACGATACAGCAGGTTTTTACATCAAAAGATGCACATATTTGTAAATAGTTGCACACATTCACGCTAATATTTCAGTGTTGCGCCCAAACTGCAGTATAAATGCATACATGTATGCAGGTAAACTACATTACATGCATCCTTTTATGCATATATTCAAATTTGACCTGTTTTTTCAAGCATTCGCCGTTTTCAGACATTGTTGCACACATTTATGCTGTTGTACAGAATAAATGCATGCATACATGCATATATTCGCTAGCCGTCGTCCCTTTTAAAATTGTAGCACACATGCATGCATATATATAGAATAGTTGCATTCATGTATGCAACTTTTCGTTACACGTGAATCTCAGTTCAACTTTGTATGCATAAATGTATGCAGTTATTTGCTAATAGTTGCATACATGTATGCGTATATTGGTCCAGATTTTCAACAAAAATACACTATATGAATATATGCATACATGTATGCTACTTTTCAGATATTGTTGCACAGAAGTATGCAACTTTTTTTTTTTTGGTCGAATGCTCCTGAGAATATTTCCTATTTTTAGAATTTTTTTACTCACTAGCGCACTTTTTTTTTCAAAAATTGGAAAACACGTAACATTTCATGGCAGGTCCGAAAATGTACACAAAAAAGTGGGCGGCAGCTAAAAACGGGGGCGGAAACATATGGAAAGTTAGGGAGGATGTGGCTTTAATTAAGTTTGAAAATATGGATGTGAGCCTAATTTTCACTTATTATAATATCAAAAGGTTTTTGATATAAAGATATTTGGATTCTCATAAGGGAAAAACCCGTTCCGTTATACGGCGTGGTCTTATGAGATATCGATTACCTGTTTGAACTGTTTTAAAATGTTTTACTCACACCAGTCCCATGACTGACCCAGAGTTTTATTTTGTTGTTTTCCCTAAACTATTAGGTGCCTAAATTTGTACGGGCAGTCAAGTAGTCAGGATTTACGGATATACTGGAAGAGCTTGGAGCAGGAGGCTTCAGGATCATATGGCTATAGTTATTTCCGCTATATTGTAAGTGCTGTACTTTGATAATGATATGTATATTCAAGTACAGATTTGTATTTCAAAGTTATGTTATGAAATATATTTATTCGTTCCGCTGTGAGATTCGTGTTACTCCGATATTGTGTTCTTCTTCTTCTTCTTCTATTCTAAGTTTCTATCTAATCTTTCCTCACCCTTTAATTTCTTTCATTAATGACCGGTATTTTTCGATGTTTGGTTAGTCGTCATCGTGTTTATGTCGATAACCAAAGTCGTCAAAATCTCGAGTCATTACAGTAAGAGAGGACCGACCCAGCCGATTCCAAGGACCGCTGTGTGCGATCCTGGGACATTTGCTAGAGTCTCTCGAATGGAGAGGAGCTTGCCCCTTGCCTCGACTCATGATGGAATCCAATTTCCAATATGAAATGTGCGGATGTGATTGTATTACTAGTATGGCGACATAATGGTATGGGTCATTCATGTCGCATAGGATTGATATTTATGATTGAATTTGCTTTTGAAAACATATATACACTAGTAATAATATCAAACACTTTTGTTTTATACGTATGAAGCATTTTTGGCCATTATAAGGGAAAACTCTATCCTCCGGCTTGCGTTGCATTGTGTGATGGGACCTGAGTCTAATAAAGGCTTCATTTTTATAAAAAGCATTGCGATGAATTAATCATTTACTTTATTTCATGCACTAGCACTCATTGGAGTAAACTCGTTCCGCAAAAGTGGCGTGGTCCTTTGATTTGCCTTATTATTGTTGTTTAATAAGTTAAATAGATTTCTCATACCAGTCCCATGACTGACTCGTAGTTTGTTTCACCTTGCAAACTCGGGTGCCCTCATTTTCACACGGGCAGCCTAGTTACAGGTAGCTGACATATTTTCGCTTGGCACCGCAGTAGAGGTGCACTTTTGGCTCACGGCGAGGCTTGACTACATGTTGATGACTATGATTTTTCCGCCATTATTGTATGTATATGATTCCGCCACAGGCCATGTAGACTGATGTTTCATTTATGTACTCTTTATATATCCGATTGCGCCACAGGCGATGTAGACTGATTATCTATTATTATGCACTAAGTTGTATCCTGCACTGTACTCTCTGATGTGGTGATATATATATATATATATATATATCTAATTCCGCTATCATATTTGTGTAAATTATTCTATTTTTTGTTTATGCTATTATTTGTACTCTGCTAATGATGATTAATGTGTTATATTCTAATGATTATCCTTAACACCATGGCACGGGGTTTTGGGATCGTCACAGGTGGTATCAAAGCTTTGGTTAACCTTAGTTCTGGAATTTAACACATTAAACACTTCATTAGAATAGAATCAGTAGTATTCTAAGGGGAGTAGCTCACTAGATATAGGACTAGTAATGTCCTAGAATGAGCTAAGAAGATTAGCAAAACAATTTGATCTGTACATTGTTGTATTTCCTTAAGTTCTTCTGCTTTTCCATATAATAAAATTATCGTTTCTGTAGGCTGACACTTTTCTTGCTTATACAAAACTTTAACAATGGCTACCCGAGCAGCCGCTGGTAGAGGAGGCCGAGCTGGCCGTGGCAGAGAACGAGGAGAAGTCACAGCCGGAGATGGACCCTTAATACAATCCCCATCCGCTCAACCATTCGAGCTTGACTGCGTGGCTAAAAGGTAAAAGAATCTAAGAGGCAAAACCGTCTCTGGAATGGGAACACTAATTGAGGCCTTAGCATGGCTGAAAACATGCGAGAAGATACTAGGAGGCCTGAGGCTGGGTGATCAAGACAAAGCTTTCATGGGTGCTTGGCTTATATAAGAGGAAGCCGAATTAAGGTGTGAAGCTCTTACTGCAGCGAACAGAAATGCTGGTAGGACCTGGGACGAATTCAAAGAATTATTCAAAGAGAAGTATGTCCCAGAGCAAGCCCTTGAGCGCATCCACGATGAATTCGCAAACCTCCAGCAGGGAGATCTCTCGGTGCAAGACTATCTGAACAAGTTTACACATTTATCCCGCTATGCTCCCGAACTCATCGCCACCGCTAAGTCCAAGAATAAGAGGTTCATCCTCGGGCTGAAGCGAAAGTACCAAGACAGGGCAATGGCCTACATCAAGCTGGCGTTTAATGAATTAGTGGAGATGGCGTGCAACTATGAGGACCTGGATCAAAGGAACATCGATCTGGATCGTGCTAAAAGCCAGACGGGGAATAAGCGCAAGCCCTCCACAAACCAGCCAGAATCAAGCAAAGCGGCGTCCACGAATTAGCAGACTAGCAGGGTGCCAAAGGGAAGCTGCTACAATTTTGGCAAGGTGGGGCACTACTCAAATGTTTGCACAGCCCCAAAGAGGCAGAAGACCGACTCTCAAGGTTCAAGCCAGGGCACTCAGAATCCTTGCTCATGCTTTAACTGCCGCACGACAGGACATCTTGTCAGAGACTGTCCCTTGCTTAAGAAGGTCGAGGTTGCTCACGTATATGATGGGACAAACCCGCCGGCTGCTTCCGATGGAGCAGGTAAACCCTCTGTTTTGGGAGGTACCCTTACAATTAAAAGAGTTCTTATTTCTGTATTATTTGACATGGGTGCATCACGTAGTTTTATTGCTAGTAACATAGTTCAAAAATTGAAGTTAAAACAGAAAAAGCTTGTAGAGTCGGTTAAATTTCATAATCCAATAGGGGGTTCTATTATTCTCGGTTCGTATTGTAAAGTACCTGCTTCCTTTTCTCGATACCAGTTTCCTTTTAATCTAGTCATTATGGACTTTCCCGTATTTGATATCATTCTCGGGCTAGATTGGTTAACGAAATACGAAGCTGAAGTAAAGTGTGCAGAAAGGATAGTAAAAATCACTTGGATACATTACTGTACCATGCCATGGTTCGAATCCAAATAGAAAGGAATTTTGGTCTGCGTTAGAAGTTATCCTCACTTTGTTAGAAAAGATTCCTGTTGTTAGAAACTATGCTGATGTGTTTGAAGAAGTCGAAAACTTACCTCCGCAAAGAGAAATAGAATTCAGAATCAATCTAATTCCCAATGCCAGACCAGTAGTACATCCAATTAGAATAATGACTCCAAAGGAAAAAGAAGAATTAGGCGATCAAACTCGTCAACTGTTGTGGAAGGGTCTGATCAGACCTAGCTTTTCTAGTTGGGGTGCTGCTGTAGTGTTTGTCCCAAAGTCAGACGGTACTCTTCGATTGTGTGTTGATTACCGAGACCTCAACAAAAAGACACTCAAAAAAAATGCCCATTACCCCGCATCGATGATCTGCTAGACCAATCAAATGGGGCGAGAGTATTTTCCAGAATGGACATAACTATAGGTTTCAATCGATTGAGAATTGCAGAAGAGTGTGTTCCTTTGACAGCTTTCAAAGGTCCAGACATATTTTATGAATGGTTAGTAATGCCGTTCGGCCTATGCAACGCTCCAGCATACTTTGTCGATCTAATGAATAGAGTGTTCAGGGGAGTTCTGAATAAATTTGTCCTTGTATTCATCGATGATATTTTAATTTACTCCAAATCAAAACCTGAGCATGAAAGACATTTAGAACAAGTATTGGAGATTCTGAGAAAGAACGTCTTCAAAGCCAAATTCTCTAAATGTGCCCTCTTGCAAGAAGAGGTGAAGTTCCTTGGCCATGTCGTGTCAAAGGAAGGGATTTCTGTAGCTACGATCAAAATTACAGCAATTCAAGACTGGGAACAACCTACCACACCCATAGAGGTCAGAAGTTTTATGGGGTTGGCTAGTTATTATCGAAAATTCGTTAAGGATTTCTCGAAGATATCCATCCCATTAACAAAGCTTACGAAGAAGCACGAGAA
This sequence comes from Allium sativum, assembly GCA_030737875.1. Lineage (NCBI taxonomy): Eukaryota > Viridiplantae > Streptophyta > Magnoliopsida > Asparagales > Amaryllidaceae > Allium > Allium sativum. The sequence goes on along the minus strand of CM060926.1, from coordinate 601,517,087 downwards.
ATTTAAGTGGACTTCCGACTGTGAGGAAGCTTTCCAGGCATTGAAATCGAAATTGACAACTACTCCAGTGTTAACCATTATCGATGGCAACCAGGGTTTGACGGTTTGGACAGATGCTTCTATTAGAGGTCTTGGTGCAGTGTTAATGCAAAGAGGCCAAGTAGTCGCTTATGCAAGTCGCCAGCTAAAACCGCATGAGAAGAATTATGTAACTCATGATCTTGGGTTGTTAGCTATCATTTTTGCTTTGAAAATCTGGAGACATTACTTATTGGGTGAGAAATTTGAACTATTTACAGATCATCAATCATTGAAGTATTTGTTCACCCAGAAAGATCTGAATTTGAGACAGCAGCGTTGGCTAGAATTTCTTGCAGCGTATGATCTGGATATCCTGTATACGCCAGGAAAGGCTAATGTGGTAGCTTATGCGCTCAGTAGAAAGACTGAAATCATCGCCAGTTTTATCGTTACGTCTTCACTGAATGACAAGATCTCTGTTCTACAGAAAAACGACAATTTTGTTAAAGAGATGATCAGAAGAATTCAAAGAGGCGAAAGCTCCAGTATCTAAGTGAATAATGAGGGAGTTCTAAGATTAAATGGAAGAATTTGTGTTCCCGACATCCCTGAGCTCAAAAGAAAGGTGCTCGATGAATGCCATAAATCCAAGCTTAGCATTCATCCTGGAGTAAGTAAAAAGTACAAGATATCTAACGCACTTTCTGGTGGAAGGCGATGAAGAGGGACATTTCTTTATATGTTAGCAGGTGCCCTACTTGCCAATTAGTCAAGAGCGACCAACAAAAGCTAGCCGGATTGTTGCAACCGTTGGAAGTCCCAGGTTGGAAATGGGAACAGATTTCCATGGATTTCATAGATGGTTTGCCCTGAACCAAGAAAGGTAATGACAGTATTTGGGTGATCGTAGATCGCTTAACGAAGACCGCCCATTTCATTATTGTCAAGTCCAATAGAACCGCTCAAAGTCTAGCATAGATATATTTCAAAGAAATTGTTAAGCTGGATGGAGTTCCCATCAGCATGGTCTGTGATAGAGACCCAATATTCGCTAGCAAGTTCTGGGAGGCATTTCAGACAGAATTGGGAACGAAACAGAACATGAGCACCGCTTATCAAACTCAGACAGATAGCCAAACTGAGCGAGTGAACAAAATTCTAGAAGATTTACTACGGGCTTATATTATTGATTTTGGTGGGTCATGGGAAGATCACTTGCATTTTGCAGAATTCTCATATAACAATAGCTATCAGGCAAGTCTAAAAATGTCGCCATTTGAGGCATTATATGGTAGACCGTGCAGATCTCCAGCATGTTGGGTAGAACCTGGCAACAGACTTATGTTGGGACCCGATATGATTAGAGAAGCATCTGATAAAGTCGATTTCATCAAGAAGCGATTGAAAACCATGCAAAGCCGACAGAAAAGTTAAGTAGATTCTAGAAGAAGAGATTTGACATTTGCTGTTAGTGATTATGTTTACTTGAAAGTTTCTTCAATGAGAGGAGTGATCCGATTCGGTAAAAATGGGAAGTTGGCACCCAGATTTATTGGTCCCTTTCCTATACTAGAACGAATTGGAACTCTTACTTATAGGGTTCAACTACCTGATTGGTTGCCTGGAGTGCATAATGTGTTTCACATATCACAACTTAGAAGACATGTGCATGATCCGGATCTTGTTGTAGAAGAAGCAGCGCAACAGGACTTGGAAATTACCGCAGAATTAGCATTCAGAAGAAAGCCATTAAAGATTGTTGGCAAAAAAACTAGAGAGCTAAGGAGCAAAAAGGTTCATTTAGTTAAGGTGCAGTTGAGTAGTGATCCTAGAGACTGTACTTGGGAGACTGAGGAGAGCATTAAGCAAGCTTACACCAAATGCATAGTGGACATCTCTGACTAACTCCGGTGCAAGGTACCTTCACAATACTTTGCATTTACATTTTTATTTCCTACTATGTTGTTGTTTCCTTTTTGGGGACGAAAAGTTTTAAGTGGGGGAGATTGTAACAAACTGGTAAATACGAGCCAATTTAAAAATTTTAAATTGGATATTTTAAAGGAATTTAGACAATTTAAATAGAATATTTCAATAAAATAGTGAATTAGAAATAATATGGCAGTTTGAAAATTTGAATTCAAACTTTGACTGACTGTACCGGGTGGAAAATATAATGGATTTTGGTGAAACCAAAAATATTTAAATCGGTTGATGAATATCTTTCTAACGAATCTGAAAAATCGAAGTTTCATAGTGGGGATCAAAAGTTATGGCCAAATGAATTTTCATAAAGGTCGCTATAGAGAATATGTAGCCCTTGAAGATAGACATTTTGCAAACGACCTCGGAATTCGACAAAACCACTTTTGTTTGGTCCGGGAGGTCAAACTATTGCTAGGTTTCAAATTTCATAATTTTTTAAGCTAGTATGTGAGTGTGGCAGAAGAAAACGTGTTTGGTTAATTCCAGTTAAATTGGATCGGCCAGAAATGGTCATTTTTCAAACGGCCTCAGAATTGGACGAAACTAGATTTTTTGGGACTGTAGCATCAGAACATAGCTAGATTTATTTTTCTGGAATTTTTTGAATCAGTTTGTGGCCCTGGCAAATTGAAATGTACGTTCAAAACAGAAGTTGAATGTTTTATACTTTGATTTGAAAAATAACTGACTATAACAGTCGAATTGGCCTACGAAACATATCCCATTGTGTCCGGGATGGGGGTATTTAGCTAGAGGCGACAGTCGGGTTTGAATTGGTGTCCGTATAAAGAAACACTATTTTAAAATTTAATAAAACCACGGGTCAATCAAAATTCTCCTTTCATAATTTTTGAAATAAAAAAAACCCTCGTTCCCTCTCTCGACCGACGACGCACGTCGCTCCCCACTTCCCGACCAAATCGTCGCCGCCTCAGCTACCTGACGCCTCCGCCGCCACCCGATCTCGACAGCGCCGCCTCCCCTCTTCAGATCCGACTAACCCTTGTCGCCCCATCAACGAGAACGAGCTTTTCAAAGTCGGCGACTTTCCAGCGCCGCCGAGCACGCCTCCGACCACCGATCCCGACGAAACCCCCCGTGCCTAAAGCCCTTTCCACCCTCTTCGATGTCATACAACCTGATCGGGACGAAGTGCTACGGATTTCACAAATTTTCAAAACCTAGTTTTGAACATCGTTGAAAGGTATCAGCTTTAGTTTAATTGAATTGAAAATAACACTCTTAAGTGTTGAAAACTTTGAAAAATCATATCTTTGTTGTGTGTTGACGAAATTCGATGAAACAGGAAACATCGTGACCGCAAGGAGGCTCTCTACATCCTAGAGGAGACCGCGAATTTTTCTGAACTATCTATGATTTTTAGCATCACAAAAACCAAGGTGAGATATCTAATTGAAATATGAATGGAAATGTCATGTATAAATTATATAAGCGAAATGTAAATTATACACGTGTAATATACCTCATGTACATGCGTTGTGTAAGCTACACTTCCCTCGTCCACAAACCATGGACGATATTTATTGGTTGTGAATTGGTGTGAAAAAATTGGTGAATAATGCGAATGGTTGATAGAATTGTTTGTGGTTGATATTGTTTGGTTGTGGTTGAAAAATTCCCATTGGTGATTGAAACAAATTTGAAATAATTGAGGAAAAAGAAAATCATACTCGCCTGCGTGCGAATTAGATGTATGAAATCCCTATTGTCAAAAACCAGTAGAGCGAGGAGCCGTACTCGGGACGGTGCCAGTTTTAACTACCCTGCCGTTATGCTGCCGAAATTTTGAATAATATTCATGTGTTAGAATTATTTTCATATGTTGAAATTATTTTCATGTGTTGAAACCAAAGTCATGTGTTGAAACTTTATCCATGTGTGGAAAATGCTCATGTGTTGAGAAGTCATGTGTTGAAAATTAAATTCATGTGTTGAATGAATAAAGTGTTTAAACAATAAAAATCACATTTTTATAATATATATGAAGTATGTGAAATATTCGCGTTATAAATAAATTGTTTCAATAATAAAAATTACATCTTTCTTATATGAACAAACGATATAAAATATCCATGTGTGGAAAATGCTCATGTGTTGAGAAGTACGAGTGTTGAAATAAATATTTGTTTGCTATGAATATTATTTTTAACATGCATAGGAACTAAATAATATGGTCATGTGTTGAAATATATTTTAGTTCGCCAAAAATATCATTTTTGAAATATGAAGTGCAAAAAAAATAACCACTTGTTCAAATAAATATGCATGAGTTGAAATATTCATTAATTAGCTAATGATATGATTTTTGCTTATGTATGCAACATTAGAATGAATGGTGACTTTAAACAAATTGAATCAAATAAGAAGTTGAATGGAAAATGATAAGTGATAAGAATTGCACATATGTACATGCATATTTATTGAACAGGTTATAGCAAAGAGGCTAGAGAAGAGGAATAAAATTGTGTGCCCGACAAATAGGTACATGTTTACTGTTTTTCTTGGGTGATGATTTTATGAGCCTGTTGGCTAGCCACTTGGATTTTTCTTTTTCCTTTTGAGATGAGACGCCCATATGGCTATTTGGGAATTTTCCCAGCCCTTCCCGTACAAAGGAGGTTATGGCGAAATTTTCCAAAATTTAAAGGCGTTAGTGAAATATTTGAAGTGAAAACGATATTGAAATCATCGAATGAACTATATTTATATATATATATATAAATATAAATAAAATTAAAACGAATCGTGGCCGTGTAGTTCGTGTTTTGAAATCGTGATTTCAAACGATTAGTGCGGAAGATCCGACCATCGGATTTTCCCGAAACCGCAACCGTTGGGTTCGCCTTGGAAATATCTTTCCAACGGCACCAACTTTGTAAAGATCCGACGGTTGGATTCTCTGGAATGTTTAATTCAAATCTGAAGAAAAATAGCGCCAGAATCGATTATATTTATATATAAATATAAATATAATTAAATTAAATCGAATAACGACGCTGCAGTTCGTATTTTGAAATCGTAACTTCAAACGACTAGTGCGGGAGATCCGACCATTGGATTTTCCCAAAATTGAAACCATTGGATTCGTTTTGAAAGGATCTTTCTAATGAAATAAAATTTGTGAAGATCCAACTGTTAGATTTTCATATATGTGTAAAACAAATTTAGTGAAAAACAGCGTCAGTGCCTCTGCACGACCTGAAACGTCGTTTAATTAAATATGGCTGTTTTTAAATAAATAAAAATGGCGTTATATCGTTATAAAATATTATAAACGATATAGAATGGAAATAAACCGATTTTGCTGGGTTTGTTTGATATGTGATGGTTGAATGTATTTAACATGAAAATTATTCTAAGGAACTGAAATGTGAATGTTAAGTAATTTAATAATGTGAAGAATTGGTTTGAAATCTAAATATACGTGGATTATTTGAAAAGGCCGAGTTAATTCTCATTTCAAATAATCGATCGATGGTGAGAAGTCGAAGAGATGAAGACGGTTCAAGACCGACGATCTTCACATTGGATGGATGGGCGCTACTGATGCTCGTGATTGGAGTAGCTACCTTGAAGGAGCTGATGTATTAGCCGTCCGGACATATTGTTGATTGTGCGAATATGCAAGGAATATGGTGCCTCCGGCTTCGTTCATACCCAGAACGAACTTGTAAATGGACTGTGTATCTAACATTGGATTTTGTTCTGTGCTGATTGATATCTATTAAATATATATCTGTTTGGCGGCGGAGAATTTATTCTCTTGCTTAACGCCCTTCTCCGAGACGTACGAGCTTAGAGGTTGTATATCGATAGAAATCAGTCGCATGGAGTAGATTTCCTGTGTGGAACACCTAAGTGGCAAATGATCAAGGCTTCTGTTGCAAAGAAAAGTCTTGTGGTTGACGATCAAAGCATGGCCTGTGTGGCATAGCTTTGTGTATAGCGTGGATTTGCGAGCCTCACACCACGGTATGAGTCAAAAACGGGAGAAGGACCGCTGGGAGAACACGACGTTTCTTTCTAGCTACGGTGGTGTCAGTGACCTCCCAGCCCTGATATATATACTTTTCACCTGTGTGGTTGTTGGAATGCGAGGCGCCTCGATTATAGGTCTGTAAGGACAGGGAAACGTGTGTTCAGGAATAACTAATCCTCAAAAGTAAGAGAGGACAGGCCCATTCGATTCCAAGGACCGCTGTGTGCGATCCTGGGACATTTGCTAGAGTGTCTCGAATGGAGAGGAGCTTGCCCCTTGCCTCGACTCATGATGGAATCCAATTTCCAATACGAAATGTGCGGATGTGATTGTATTACTAGTACGGCGACATAGTGGTATGGGTCATTCATGCCGCCTAGGATTGATATTTATGATTGAATTTGCTTTTGAAAACATATATAAACTAGTAATAATATCAAACACTTTTGTTTTATACGTATGAAGCATTTTTGGCCATTATAAGGTAAAACTCTATCCTCCGGCTTGCGTTGCATTGTGTAATGGGACCCGAGTCTTATAATGGCTTCATTTACATAAAAAGCATTGTGATCACTTAATCATTTACTTTATTTCATGCACTAGCACTCATTGGAGTAAACACGTTTCGCGAAAGTGGCGTGGTCCTTTGATTTGCCTTATTATTGTTGTTTAATAAGTTAAGTAGACTTCTCATACCAGTCCCATGACTGACTCGTAGTTTGTTTCACCTTGCAAACTCGGGTGCCCTCATTTTCACATGGGCAGCCTAGTTACAGGTAGTTGACATATTTTGGCTTGGCACCGCAGTAGAGGTGCACTTTTGGCTCACGGCGAGGCTTGACTACATGTTGATGACTATAATTTTTCCGCCATTATTGTATATGTATATGATTCCGCCACAGGAGATGTAGACTGATGTTTCGTTTATGTATTCTTTATACATGCGATTCCGCCACAGGCGATGTAGACTGATTATGTATTATTATGCACAAAGTTGTATCCTGCACTATGCTCTCTGATGTGGTGATATATATTATTCCGCTCTCATATTTGTGTAAATTATTCTATTTCTTGTTTATGATATTATCTGTACTCTTCTAATGATGATTAATGTGTTTTATTCCAATGATTATCCTTAACACCGTGGCATGGGCTTTTGGGATCATCACAAACATGTTTAAGGTGACATTTTTAATGTACAAAAATATAGTTCAACAAATGATTATTTTATTTTCATTAACGTGTTAAAGATGACATTTTTAATGTATAAAAATATAATTCAACAAATGATTATTTTAGTTTCATTAACTTGTTAAAGATGACATTTTTAATGTACAAAAATATAATTCAATAAATGATTATTTTATTTTCATTAACTTGTTAAAGATGACATTTTTAATGTACAAAAATATCATTCAACAAATGATTATTTTATTTTCATTAACATGTTATAGGTGACATCTTTTAATGTACAAAAATATAATCCAACAAATGATTATTTTATTTTCAGTAACATGTTAAAGGAGACATTTTTAATGTAAAAAATATAATTAAAAAATGATTATTTTATTTTAGTTAACATGTTAAAGGTGACATTTTTAATGTACGAAAATATAATTCAACAAATGATTATTTTATTTTCATTAACATGTTAAAGGGGACATTTTTAATGTACAAAAATATTATTCAACAAATAATTATTTTATTTTCATTAACGTGTTAAAGGTGACATTTTTAATGTACAAAAATATAATTCAACAAATGGTTATTTTATTTTCATTAGCATATTGAAGGTGACATTTTTATTATTTAACAAAAAATTGTATTTTAACACATGATTCTTTTATTGGTTTATACCTACAATAAGAATGTGTTTTTTGTTGTTAAAACATTTTATTTAAAATATTCTTTATTTTAAAAGATTCTTTATTTTAAAATGTCCTTTATTTCAAAAGATTCTTTATTTTAAAAATATTCTTTTATTTTAAAAGTTTCTTTATTTTAAAACATTCTTTATTCTGCATCAGAATGTGACTCAATCAATTACCATATAATTTCAGTTATATGGATTTCATACATCGCATGTGTTCAACAATAATGATATATAATCATCAAACAGTCCATTCACAACCACAGTGAAATTTACAACCGTGTGAGCATTAAAATAAATAAATAACACTCATTATAGCCTATCAGTCCATCGATTGACATATAATTAAATACTGGGATTAGTGTTTGTCAAATATCATCCCAATACCCGTGTGGAGTTTTCAAACAACAGTCTGTTTAAATAAATCATTGGTTAATTAATTTAACCAATTCTAATTCGGTTTGAATTATTTTCTATTTAACCAATTTTCACAGCTTAAATTATAAATGAATATTTATAATTTAATTTCCACTACCACATTAATGTTAACATTATTTTTAATACGTTCAACATTTCAACATCACAAACAACACACAATACAGCCAATTTAATCCAAACAAACAATCATGGTTTGCATAATAAATGGTGTCGGGTGCTACTGAGCAGCGTCTGTATCCTAGTATATATTTAACTGTAAAATAAATTAAATGAGAAAGAGTTCTCACCTTTGTTTTCCACTCCGTAATTCCTTACTGGATGGTTTTGGTTCCGTTCTGCTTTCAGTCAGTTCCATCGCAATCTGTTTCACGCGGTATACATATTAAAAATCGTATTTTTAATTCTATGCTATATATAATTAGAAATCACATTTTAAAATTGTTATATATATATTTTAAAACAATTATATCTAAAAATTCTATTTTTAAAACAATTCTATTTTTATTTATCCTATTTCATTATAAAAATCACATTTTTATAAATTGTTATATAAATTAAAAATCATGTTTTATTTTAAAGCTATATATATAAAACCATATTTTTATTTCAAACATTACATTTTTAAGAACCCATACTTTTATTTACGTTTTGTATATATAAAAATCATATTTTTATATTGCTATTTCTATTTTAAAAACAAAGATAATTTTATTTTAAAAATAATGCAAATTATAATATAAAAACAATACTATTTTGTATGGAATTCACATTTAAAAACAAGGCTATTTTTTTATTTAAAAACAATTTTTTTATCAATTCTATTTTATATAAAGATTTTTAATTTAATGTTATTTACATTTAAAACAATGTTATTTACATTTAAAACACTGTTATTTACAATTTAAAGTATGTTATTTTCTATTTAAAACTATGTTATTTTCTATTTAAAACAATGTAATTTTCTATTTAAAAACTTTAATATCTAAATTAATTATTAAACAAAATTAATTAAGAATTAATCACATTTAACATATGTATTGTCATTTCCCTTTGCTTCCTCCATCTTCATCGTTACAGTGAACTAAACCCATCGTCGGTTTAATCAAACTGCCTCCGCACCACCAGAAGACAACCAGACTGGATCTGACCTCGCCACATCGACGGGCATGGCATCACCTTCCACCGCCGGGAGCGTGGCTGAGTTCGGCCTTACCCTGTGCCGCGAAATCACCATTGAACGGCGCGAGTTTAAGCCAAAAATCCCACCGTTTCTGGAATCCAGACTCGATTATATCCATATAGAAATAAAGATCGAAGGAAGTACTATAATTTTCGTTTAATTGTTGGGGTCTAATCTTCGTTGGATCGAATGTGATTAGGGAATGAAATTGGAAGCGGGGTGGCCATTGAATTTGTCCTGGCGGCGGATTCTGGGAATAGGAGGGTTAGGGTTTACAATATATGGGGTATTTATATAATAAAATATTATTAATTAATTCTTTTGAATTCCAAAAATAGTTGATTATCATTACGAACTCCAAATCAAACCCAACAACTGTCGCCCCTAGTTAAATACCCCCATTCTGGACACAATGGAATATGTTTCGTATCCCAATTTGGAAGTTACGATAGTTTTTTATCAAATTTAAAATATAAAATCAGTATATATTGAACTTGAACGTACATTTTAATTTACCAGAGCCACATACTGACTCCAAAAATTCCAGAAAAATAAATCTAGCCATGTTTTGACGATACGGTCCTGACAAAATTAATTTCGTCGAATTTGGAGACTATTAGAAAAATGGCCTTTTTTTAGTTGATTAAATTCACAATTAAAACTGAACGGGCATTTAAATTCATCACGCTCACATATTAATTCCAAAAATTATGAAAATTGGAATCTAGCAATAATTTGACATTCCGGATCCAACAAAAGTGATTTCATCAAAAATGGAGGCCGTTTGCAAAATGGCTATTTTTTAAGGCTATATATTATATTAAAAAAATAAATAAATTCTATAGTGACTTTTCTGAATTTTAAACTGGACATAACTTTCAATTTATAAAGTGAAATATTAGTTTCTTACATTCACTAGAAAGATATTATTAAACAGTCTCAAATTTTTTTGGTTTTACTGAAATCCGATTTATCTTGAATCCTGTACATTCATTTGAAATTTAAAATCGAATTTTCAAACTACTGTGCCATATCAGGCTCGATTTATAATTAAAATAATTTATACATTCTAACTTCGATTTAAATAAATTTTTAGTCGTTATTATTTAAAATAAATTATTTTAAATATCCAAAACCCATTAAAATATCTAAAATAAAAATTTTAAATTGGTTCAAAAATTCAGGGTTGTTACAATCTCCCTCACTTAAATTCTTTTCATCCTCAGAAAGGAACTGAGCTGAAAGTTGTTTAACCATCCAATTCAACTTTCATTCTGGATTTCATCCTTCAACTTTTCAATTTCTATCAATTTTCTAATTCTTCAAAAAATTATCAAACACCTTAAATTTTAGATTTTTTTTGCCATTACCTCCTTTGTACGGGTTGATATTTACAACCGCAACATGCCTCACAGGGCCCTCATCAATCCAAAAGAAAATTTTAAGCAGCTAGCCAATCGGCTCATAAAATCATCAAACCCCAATAAATACTGTAAATATATACCTATTTGTCGGGCATACAATTTTATTCCTCTTCTTAGCTTCCATGTTATGATCTGTTCAATATATACATATGTACATATAGGCAATTCCAAACAAATTTCAATTCAGTCCAATATTTGATTCAATTTGGCTAATTTTATCACTTATTCTCATATTGGTTAGATTACTTATCATTCCAATATTTTTATTAGTTAAACTAATAATCAAACTTCACAACCAGCAATCAATTATGTAATTAAATTTTCAAACATATAACTTTCTATATATACTTAAAAATCATATTTTTGGTGCAAATCACATCAATAAACTCTAACTATGTTTTGGTTCTCACACTAGCCAATTGGAAATATATAGATATCCTACTTTCAAAACTCGAACATAATACTGATGATGACGCGTCAATCATCAGAATTATCCCCGGGCGACTAGAGTGTGATTCCATATCTATCCAGTATATTAAAACTTCGAATATACGTTAATTACACATATATTCATAATCTTTATATACCTGATTGTCCAAAATAAATATAAAATAAAATATTCAAATACGTATTTTAAGATAAAATTTTCAAAAATAAATTGTTTTTTTTATAAATAACAATCTTCAAACTCATTCTAGGATACTACTGATCCTATCTCTAACGAGTTATTCTCATTGGATAAATCCAATCTCGGACGAATTCTTTCGTTAGGTTCTAATGTATTTTGTTCTCGAGCTCTATAAACCAAAGCTCTAATATAAAATGAAACGACCCAAACTTGCCCTTTCGGGAAAGCCCGGATTGCTTTGAGAACATGACAAATTAGAACATAAACAGAAGAACCTTTCATTGCTATTACAACAATTACATCAGAGTACAAGAATATTCTAGAGTATGAATGAATAATATACAGCGGAAAAATAAATATCAGAGATTTGAATTACATTTAAAAATACATAGAGGGGGGAAAATAATACATAACACAACTGAAATAAATACACGGATACAGAGTTTTCCGAATATAGCTTTAGTTGTAAATCAGGATCCTATGAAAAGAAATCTGTTAAACCAAAACTACCGACTACCCATATGGAAAATATGGGCACCCAGAGTTTATGTTAAAACAATAAACTACAGGTCAGTCATGGGATTGGTGTGAGAACTAAAACAGTTATTAGCTTGATTTTAAAGTTAGGTAAATCATGGGACCACGCCGTATAACACGGAACGGGTTTACTCCATACGAATCTTAGTTTAAAACAAAACAACGCAATGCTTTTTGGAAAAATGAAGCTATAATAAATGTAGCGACCCGAACTTCCCGGGTCTCCGAAGAGAAGAGAAAAGACGAATTACCGTGAGGACAAGACCCATCAGAACACAAACAGAAGAACATTTCATTGTTTATTACAACAATTCCATCAGATACAAGAATATACAGAGTATGAATAAACAAAATACATTCGATAGATATGAGAGATTACAATAAATTACATAGCAGCGGAAAAAAATTACAAAACACAACTGAAAGTAATACGCGAATAAAGAGCTTTCCGAGCATCATTCCAGCTGTAAATCAGGATCTTGTGAATATAAATCTGCAAAACCAAAACTACTAGCTCCCAGTGTCGAAAATAAAGGCACCCAAAGTTTAGGTTAAAACAATAAACTCCAGGTCAGTCATGTGACTGGTGTGAGAACTAAAACAGTTATTAATCTTTATTTTTAAAGTTAGGTAAATCAAGGGACCACGCCTTATAACAGGGAACGGGTTTCCTCCCAAGAATACCAGTGCATAAAACAAATAGCGCATTGCTAAATAAAGAAAAATGAAGCTATTATAAGACCCATGTCCCATCACACAATGCAACGCAAGCCGGAGGATAGGGTTTTCCCTTATAATAGCCAAAGAATGCTTGATACGTTTAAAAACATATTATTTTGATATTACTATAAGTGTAAAGTGTCAAAACAATTTCAATCATAAGTATCAATCATAGGCGGCATAGCTACCATCTACTATGTCGCCATTCTAGGTTCTACAAATAAAACTGCAAAGGTCATATTGGAAATTGGATTCCATCATGAGTCGAGGCAAGGGGCAAGCTCCTATCCGTTCGAGACACTCTAGCAAATGTCTCAGGACCACACACATCGATCCTTGGATCTTCTAGGCCGGTCCTCTCTTACTCTTGAGGATTAGTTATTCCTGAACACACGTTTCCCGGTCCTATAGGACCTATACAATAGTATGTACGTCGGCTCACATAGTGCCAGTTATCGACCATATATTCGAGGCGCCTCGCATTCCAACAACCACACAAGTGAAAAGTATATAAATGTCAGACAGTTTAAGCACTGACACCACCACTAGCTAGAAATAAACGTAGTGCTCTCCCTGCAGTCACTATCCCGTTTTGACTCATACCGAGGTGTGAGGCTCGCGAACTGTGACGATCCCAAAATCCGAGGGGCGGTATTAAGGATAATCATTAGGAAATAACACATTAATCATCATAGCAGAGTACAGATAATAGCAGAAACAATAAATAAAATAATTTTACATGAATATGACAGCGGAATCACAACATGTAGGAATATCAGAATAGCATAACGTGGGATATACTTAGTAAAAAGAAAGGGAAGTGATCAGTCATCATCGCCAGAGGCGGAATACATACATGCACTGACATAATAAGAGTACCAGTCTACATCGCCGAAGGCGGAATACATATACATATAGTGAGAAATACGGAAAGTAAATCAGTCTGCATCGCCAGTGGCGGAATCATAATATACACAGTAATGGCGGAAAATATCTAAGTCATCACTATGAAGTCAGCCTCGCCATGAGCCAAAAGTGCATGCTGTGCAGCAGTGCAGAACCAAAAAACCACCTGTCACCTGTGTACTAGGCTGCCCGTGTGAAAATAAGGGCACCCGCGTTTGCAAAGTGAAACAAACAACGAGTCAGTCATGGGGACTGGTATGAGGAATCCATTTAACAGTTAAACAATAGTAATAGCAAATCATAGGACCACGCCACTTTCGCGGAACGGGTTCACTCCAGTGATTGCTAGTGCATTTAAAACAAGGTAAATTCTTTTAAAACAACGCAATGCTTTTAGAAAGAATGAAGCTATTATAAGACTCAGGTCCCATCACACAATGCAACGCAAGCCGGAGGATAGAGTTTTACCTTATAATAGCCAAATATGCTTGATACGTATAAAGAGAAATCATTTGATATTATTACTAGTGCATATCTGTTTCAAAAACGAATAGCATCATAAATATCAATCATAGGCGACATGAGCGTCCCATGCCACTATGTCGCCATATATATAAGTTACAATCGAAGCCGTTATCTCGTATTGGAAATTGGATTCCTTTCATGAGTCGAGGCAAGGGGCAAGCTCCTCTCCGCTTCGAGACACTCTAGCAAATGCCTCAGGATTACGCACACTGGGTAACCCCTGGATCGGCTGGGCCGGTCCTCACTTACGTTAGAGGATTGGCAATTCCTGAACACACGTTTCACGGTCCTTACAGACCTATAATCGAGGCGCCTCGCATTCCAACAACCACAAAGGTGAAAAGTAGATATATATGTCAGGGCTGGTAAGTCACTGACACCACCATAGCTAGAAAGAAACGTCGTGCTCTCCCAGCGGCCCGTATCCCGTTTTTAACTCATACCGAGGTGTGAGGTTCGCGAATCTACGAAATACACAAAACTAGGCCACGTAGACCTTTCTTTGATCATCATCCACAAGACTTTGCTTTTCAACAGAAGCCTTGATCACAGCATCTTGGCATGCCACATAGGCAGTCCACTCCATACGATTGATTTCCATCGATATATAACCTCTAAGCTCGTACGTCTCAGAGAAGGGCGTTAAGCAAAAGAATAAATTCTCCGCCGCCAAACAGATATATATTTAACAGAGATCAATCAGTATAGAACAAAATCCAATGTCAGACACACAGTCCATTTACAAGTCCGTCCTGGGTCTGAACGAAACCGGAGGCGTCAAATTCCTCGTATATCCGTCCAATCAACATATACGTTCAGACGGCTACTACTTCCGTCCCTTTCCGGTAGCTACTCCGGTTAGGAACCTCAGTAGCGCCCATCCAACCGATACGAAGATCGTCGGTCTTGAATCGTCTTTGCATTTTCCAATTCGAGTCGCTCGATGAATTATTTGAAATGAGGGTTAGCTCGGCCTTTTCAAATAATCCACGTCATTAGAATTTAAATCGATTCTTTATATGGTTATATTATTCGACATCCATCTTTCAGTTATTTAATGTTATTTTCATGTCATACGCATACAACCATCAAATATCAAACAATTCAAGTCCACTTGGTTTATTTGCGACCTATGTTGCTTATAATATTTTATAACGATTTTTCGCCATTTTTATTTATTTAAAAATGGCCATATTTAATTAAACGACGTTTCAGGTCGTTTCGTGTCACTGGCGCTGTTTTTCCCTAAATTTGTTTTACACATATCGGAAAATCTAACCGTTGGATCTTCACAAATTTTACATCACTAGGAAGATCCTTTCAAAACGAATCCAACGATTCCAGTTTTGGGAAAATCCGACGGTCGGATCTTCCACACTAACCATTTGAAGTTACGATTTCAATTTACGAACTGCAGCGTCGTTATTCGATTAAATTTAATTATATTTATATATATATATATAAATATAATCGTTTCTGGCGCTGTTTTTCCTTAATTTTGAATTAAACATTCCAGACAATCCAACCGTTGGATTTTTACAAGGTTGGTGCCGTTGGAAAGATTATTCCAAGGCGAACCCGACGGTTGAGGTTTCGGGAAAATCCAATGGTCGGATTTCCCGCACTAGTCGTTTGAAATCACGGTTTCAAAATACGAACTGCACGGCAACGTTTCGTTTTAATTCTATTTATATTTATATATTTATATAAATATAGTTCATTCAATGATTTCTATATCGTTTTCACTTCAAATATTTTTCTAACTCCCTAAAATTTTGGAAAATTTCGCCATAACCTCCCCTGCACCGGGAGCATCGGGAAATCGCAAATAGCGTTCCCGGTCCTTCTAATCTCAAAAAGAAAAAGAAAAAGCCAAGCGGCTAGCCAACAGGCTCAAAATCATCACCCAAACAAATCAGTAAATGTGTACCTATTTGTCGGGCACAAATTTTATTCCTCTTCTCTAGCCCCTTTGCTATAACCTTTTCAATGAATATGCATGTACATATATATACAGTTCTTATCAATTATCATTTTCTATTCAATTCCATATTTGATTTCTGTTTGGTTTAAAAACACCATTCATTCTAATGTTACATAAATAGGTGCAAATCATTTCATTGGCTAATTAATGAATATTTCAACTCATATATGTTTATTTTGAACAAGTGGCTATTTTTAACATTTCACATTTCAACGATTTAGGCATACAATAAAAATGTGATTTTTATTGTAAAACAATTCATTTCAAAACACTATTTTTCTATATAGTTTAAGTTGGTGATAAAATAGGATTTTTATCATCAAACAATTTATTTCAAAATATGAATACCATTCAACACATGAATTGCTAAACAACGAATGAATATCAATTCAACACATGAATGTTTTCTATAGTTTCTATATATAGATAAAAATGTGATTTTTATTATCGAACGGTTTATTTCAAAATATGAATACCATTCAACACATGAATTTCTAAACAACGAATGAATATCAATTCAACACATGAATGTTTTCTATAGTTTCTATATATAGATAAAAATGTGATTTTTATTATCGAACAGTTTAATTTAAAATATGAATATCATCCAACACATGAATTGCTAAACAACGAATGAATATCAATTCAACACATGAATGTTTTCTATAGTTTCTATATATAGATAAAAATGTGATTTTTATTATCGAACAGTTTAATTTAAAATATGAATATCATTCAACACATGAATTGCTAAACAACGAATGAATATCAATTCAACACATGAATGTTTTCTATAGTTTCTATATATAGATAAAAATGTGATTTTTATTATCGAACAGTTTATTTTAAAATATGAATATCATTCAACACATGAATTGCTAAACAACGAATGAATATCAATTCAACACATGAATGTTTTCTATAGTTTCTATATATAGATAAAAATGTGATTTTTATTATCGAACAGTTTAATTTAAAATATGAATATCATTCAACACATGAATTGCTAAACAACGAATGAATATCAATTCAACACATGAATGTTTTCTATAGTTTCTATATATAGATAAAAATGTGATTTTTATTATCGAACAGTTTATTTTAAAATATGAATATCATTCAACACATGAATTTCTAAACAACGAATGAATATCAATTCAACACATGAATGTTTTCTATACAATGAATAAATATAGTGTAAGCATATGAAAATAATTCAAACACAAGAATATCATTCAAAATTTCGGCAGCATAACGGCAGGGTAGTTACACCGGCACCGTCCCTAGTACGGCTCCTCGCTCTACCTTAAAACCTCGCGGTTTTTGACAATGGGAATCATGCATCTAATTCGCACGCAGGCGGCATGTTTATTTTTATTTCATTTCCACAAACTAATCCTATGTGGTTTCAACCAAATATTTCTCAACCACAAATGGGTATCTTTCAACCGCAATCAACCAATATCAATCACAAACAATCCCAAACTATCAATCAATTTTTACCACAATTTCAACCAATAAATATCGTCCATGGTTTGTGGACGAGGGGCGTATATATATATATATATATATATATATATATATATATATATATATATATATATTTATATATAGCAATTCACTTTCATTTTCAACACATATATATAATTATAAAAAGAAATTGAAGAGTGAGAAATCCTCACCAATAGCTATCCACTAACACGATTCTTCCTTAATAGAAACTTCGCCTACTTCGCCTTCTTGTTGCTTTCGTTGACTGTATCCTCTACATAGGTAAAAATCGAATTTTCACTATGTTATTCAATATATAAAGATTGCATTTTGACTTCGCTATTAAATATAAAGATTATATTTTTATTATTCTTATGATGTAACAATTATATTTTTATTGCTTTAAAAATATAGGAATCATACCTTACTTCTTCTACTTAACAAAAATCCCGCATTTTCTATTTTTTTAAAATTATGATCTTTATTTTTGCAAGTTCAAACCTTTTTCTCTTAAAAGATAAAAACCTTTTTTTTTTTCAAAGTTTAAAATAAAATCAGTTTTATAATTCCTTTTAAAACAGTTTTTATTATTCTTTTAAAACTGCTTTTATAATTCTTTTAAAACTGTTTTTAGTTTCTATCAAAACAGTTTTTGCCTTTTAGAAAAATCAGTTTTTCTTTCTTTTTAAAAATACAGTTTATATATTTTAAAAAAACAGTTTTTAAAACCTTTAAAAAAACAGTTTTAAAACCCTAAAACAATCAGTTTTTAATTCTTTAAAAATGCAGTTTTTATCTTTTTTTAAAAATGCAGTTTTTATTTTCTTTTCAAAACAGTTTTTGTTTTCTTTTCAAAACAGTTTTTGTTTTCTTTTCAAAACAGTTTTTGTTTTCTTTTTAAAACAGTTTTTTTTTTTTTTTTTCTTATTTCGTTTTCTGGTAAGTGATTCGGGGGGGGGGGGGGGGGCAACGAAGAAGAAAAGGGGGGGGGAAGGTAATTTTTATTTATTTATTTTATTATTATTTAATTATTAAATTTTGCAAAAGGGTTGACTTTTACATACGACCTCGAAACGAGGTCCACCGCCTGTCGTCCATAGCGTTTTACCCCCATTCCGAACACAATGGGATATGTATCGTAAGCTGGTTTAATCGTCACAATCAGTTTCCGTTGAATTTACAATTTAAATCCTTATATTGAATTTTAAACGTACATTTCAAATTACTGGGGTCACATATTAACTAGAAAAATTCCCGAAAAATATTTTCTAGTTTCGTACTGACATCCCGGACCCAACAAAAGTGGTTTCGTCGAATTCCGAGGCCATATGCAAAATATCAATTTTCCAGGCCTATATATTCTATATACCGATTCTTCTGAAAATTCATTCGGCCATAACTTTTGATTCCCGTTATGAAACTTCGATTCTTCAGATTCGTTAGAAAGGTATTGACTAACAGATTTAAATATTTTTGGTCTCACTAAAATCCGTTATATTTTCCATCCTGCACCGTCAGACTTAGTTTGTATTCAAAATTTCAAACGACCATATTATACATAATTCTATATTTTATGGAAATAGGCTATTTTAATCATTCAAATTTCTTGTTAATAACCTAATTTAAAAATTTTAAACTGGTTCACATTTTCCGGGTTATTACACGAATTCACGCTATACACAAAGTTATGCCACACAGGCTGTGCTTTGATCATCAACCACAAGACTTTGCTTTTCAACAGAAGCCTTGATCATCTGCCACTTAGGCGTGCCACAAAGGCAATTCACTCCATGCGACTGATGTCCATCGATATACAACCTCTGAGCTTGTACGTCTCAGAGAAGGGCGTTAAGCAAGAGAATAAATTCACCGCCGCCAAACAGATGTATATTTAATAGAGATCAACCAACACATAATAAAATCCAATGTCAGACACACAGACCATTTACAAGTTCATTTTGGGTCTGAACGAAACCGGAGGCACTTTCCTCGTATATCCATTAATCTCCAAGTACGTCTGGATGTTCACCAACTGATTCCCTCCTCTTGGGTGTACATCCCAATTAAGATCATCCGTAATCACCCAAACGATGTAAAGACTTCCGGTCTTCAACCACCGTCTTCTTCTTCGACTTATCGCTGAATCGGTTATTCATAATGGTTATAAACTCGGCCTTTCCGAATAACCCGCGTATATAATAAACACGTGTTTCACAAACACAACATACACCTCATTCCAATTCAGAATATTCTTTTATTCAAATTTTCACATTCTAAAAGAAAGGTTCCCATTAATTTTATCAAAGATAAATTCTTCTAAATTTATTCTTTAATCTTTCTTTGGATATCATTTCAAACCACGTTAAGGTTTTCCAAACTAGTCGGGATTAGCGAACCACACCGAAGTAATTATTTATTTTATTTACCAATCCCAACCTATTCATCCCATGGAGCAAAACTGGTGATACTCCATATCTAACGCCACGGTGCTATCGGTAAAATTTATTACCATTTCACGTTCAAATCTAATTAAAGATTTAACTATCGTTTTGGAGCAAAACTGGTGATACTTCATTCTCGATCATTTTAATCTAATTAAAGATTCATTAAAACTCCACTTAGTTTTAATCTTCCCAAAAATCAATATCCTGTCTTTAACTGGGTTAAAGAACCAATGTCACCTAAAACATGATTCACGATAAACCCAAAGTCACTTTCTGTTGTTAATCGGGTTAAAGAACAGGTGTTATTCAAAACACCGCTCACAATAGACCAAAAAATCAATTTAAATTCAATTCCAATTAAATACTAATTAACTGGACAATTTCACTAAATCTTAGTTAAAAGATTTATTCTTTTTTTTAAACTGGGTTCAAGAACAGTGTTATTTAAGACACCATTCACAACGAACCCAAAATCCCATTTGATATTAAATACAAGGCTCTGAATAGAAATTATACCAGCTTATATTCAATATCGAATTCTAAAACCAACAAATATCTTATTGGAAATAACGATATCAAATATATCTTTCAAATTTCCACAACCATATATGTATAATCACGAAATCCAACATCGAAATATTCCAAAGATAATTTCGATTCAAATCCATTTCAATTCAATTATTGGAAATTCTGGTTACTTTTAAAATCCCTTCAAATCCAATTTATTTATTTCAAAAATAAATTGATTTTAATTCTAGTTCAAAACTAGTTCATTTCGATAAAAAAAAAATTTCCTTTCAAATGTGGAATTTTCATCCCAATTCTTCACAAATCATTTCTTATGATTATACAGAAATTATTGATATTTTTAATAATTTTATCAAGGCCCGTACAGTCAGTTTCCATCAACGGTCGTCGAACTGCACTTACAGCGACCTTTTCCAAATTTGATTTGGACATAATTACAAATCCAACCATTTGATTTCAAATTCCTAGCATTCATTGGAAAGATCTTTTCGATACGAACCCAATGATTCCAGTTTCAGGAGAATCCGACGGTCGGATCTCCCGCAATGTCAATTCGAAGTCAATGGTCAAAATTCACAAACTACCGCAGTGCGGCGCCTTCTATTCAGGCCATTATATATATAGTATATATATATTTCGTCGATTTCCTTTTTAAAACGTATTGTATAAATCGTTTTAAATTCGTTTTCAAAACAATTTCAACTTCATATTCAAATTTAAATCAAAATTGAATATTTCACGTTATCGATATACAAATGACAATATTTTCAAAACGCTATATTTTGAAATCACTTCATTTTCTACATTCATTATAAAAACGAATATAATCGATATAAATATCGTTCGCATCAAAATGGCGCATCTCTAATCATCGCGGCTTTATATATTTCAATAACTTCGTTATTCTATTCAACAAATGAATATTTATTCTATTCAACAAATGAATATATATTTTTCTCAACACATGAGCATCGTCAACACATGACTATTTATTCTATTCAACACATGAATATTTATTTTATAATATTCTTTATTTTCCCAATTGGAATGAGGCCCAATCAATTACCATATAATGTTAGTTATATGTATTTCCGTACAACACATGTATATAATAGCAACGATAAACAATCAACCATCATCCAAAGTGCACCACACAACTGAATTGGAATTAAATATAAATAATTAACGCTTACACAGTCTGTCGACCAAACGATCGACATACAACTAAATAATTGGGATTATTGTCCATCGAATATCATCCCAACACCCGCGTGGGGTTTCAATCCACAAACACTGAATATTATTTGTGCAGTTGGGCAACGTGTAAAATTTATTGTCCCAATCAATGTCCTTCAAATAGGTGTACATAAACAAACCGTCCAGTTTGTAAATTAATATTTTTAATGATAATTAATTTATTTCAACACATGAACATTTTATTATCCATTTCACATCAAAATCACAAACAAATTTCACCACACATCAAACAAGCATACAAGTCGTCCATGGTATGTGGACGACGGGTGTCGGGTGCTGCTAAGCACCGCCTGCATCCTAGTATATATTTTTAACTAGAAAACAAGATTTAAAGTGAGAAGTTCAAACCGCCTATCTAAACCAAACGCCACAACTCTTCTTATGTAGAAATCTTCGTCGTGCTCGCCTTTTGTCAATTTCTTCGTCCATAGCCACTACACATATATAAAAATCACATTTTTATAATCATTCTATATGGATAAAGATTCTATTTTTACACCGCTACTATATAAATAAAAATTCTATTTTTACACCGCTACTATGTAGATAGTAATTCTATTTTTACACCGCTACTGTATAGATAAAAATTCTATTTTTACACCGCTACTATATAGATAAAAATTCTATTTTTACATCGCTATATATAGATAAAAATTCTATTTTTACACCGCTACTATATAGATGAAATTCTATTTTTATACCGGTGTTCGTATAATAAAGATCACATTTTTATCACGCTATTCTCGATATAAATATTATATTTTTATATCGCTCTTCTTCCAATAAAGATTATATTTTTATAACGCTCCTTCCTATATAAAAATTATATTTATATATCTACTTTTAGTACAAAGATCAAATTTTTATATCACCGCTATAAAAATCACATTCTTTTATTTTTAACATATATATAATAAAAATCAGATTTTATTTCACTACATATATAAAGATCAAATTTTTACTTTCTATATAATATAAAAATTGTATTTTTATTCTTCACAAATCATTTCTTTCTATGATGAAAAGCCTAATCTTTTCTATAAACAAATCATACCTTTGTTTTAAAATAAAAATTAAATCTTTTTGGTGTTAAAAAGCTAATCTAATCTAAAATAGACTGAAAATGATATGCGAAAAAACTGAAAATATATATAAAAACAAAGTTTATATTAAATAAAACACTTACAGCGAGAGGGGGAGAAAGGAAATGGGGGGGGGAGGGCTGAAGGGCGGTCGGAGGGGTGCTGGAGTGCGGAGGGGGCGGTCGACGTGGAAGGCAGCAGATTTAGGGTGAAGGGGGTTAGTAGTTTCTTTCAGGAGGAGGAGGAGAGAACGAGGGGAAATAGGGGAAGACGAAGGTGGAGGCGGCGGTGGGGGTGCGGCGTCGCCGCTGAGGAGGGCGCGACTTGATCGGTGGTGGCACTAGGGCTCCGCCCTTTCTCTTTTTTTTATTTGATTTCGAAATGAACAGGGGGGCCTGAGAGAGAATATAGAGAGGAGAGGGTTTTTTTTATTTTAATTATTTAATTTCAAAAAGAAACTTTGTATTTCGAACTTAAAGTCGAACCCGCCGCCTGTCGTCCCCAGTTAATTACCCCCATTCCGAAAAAAATGGGATACGTATCGCAGGCTGATTCGATCGTTTGATCAGTTTTCATCAAAATCAAAATATAATTCTATATATTGAATTTGAATGCACATTTCAATTTACCAGGTCCACGTATGAACTCTAAAAATTCCTAAAAAATATTTTCTAGTTTCGTATTGACGATACGGTCCTAATAAGACTGATTTTGTCAAATTCTGAGACCGTTTGAAAAATGGTCATTTTCAGGTCGATCGAAATTAACTGAAACTGCCAAAACACGTTTTACTTCGCCACACTCACATATTGATTCAAAAAATTACGAGTTTTGAAACCTAGCAATAACTTGACATCCCGGATCCATAAAAAGTGGTTTCGTCGAAAACCGAGGTCATTTGCAAAAATTCCATTCTTAAGGGCCAGAATTCCATAGCGGCTATTCTGAATTTTCAACTGGGCATAAATTTTTATCCCCGCTATGAAATTTTGATTTTTCGGATTCGTTGGAAAGATATTTTCAAATAGATCCCAATATTTTTGGTTTCGCTAAAATCTGGTTTATTTTGAATCCTGTACATTCATTTGAATTTTGAAATCGAATTATCGAACTACCGCGCCATTTTCAATTCCTTTTATAATTAAAATAAATTATTTATATTCAAACGACGATCTATATAAATATATACGTTCTAATTCTATTCAAAATAAATTTCTCGACGTTATTATTTAAAATAATTCATTTTAAATATTCAAAATTCATTAAAATTGCCAAAATAAAAATTTTAAATTGGCACGGATTTCCGGGTTATTACAATAAGACTCAGGTCCCATCACATAATGAACGCAGTCGAGGATAGAGTTTTCCCTTATAATAGCCAAATATGCTTGATACGCGAAATTTCATCTTTATTATTACTATAAGTGAAGAAATCAACTTCAAATATAAACGTATCAATCATAGGCGGTGTAGGTACCATTATATTACGTCGCCATATATATATATATATATATATATATATATATATATATATATATGTATGTATGTATGTATGTATGTATATTTGCAACTAAAACTGAATTTCGCGCATTGGAGATTGGGTTTCCATCTATGAACCAAGGCAAGCGATCGTCCTTACCGATTCCAGACTCTCTAGCCCGAGCCTCAGGATACAGCCGCAACTGCAACTGCGGTTAGCGACAGGGCCGGTCATCCATCGATGATTGGCAATACCATAAACTATATGTTAGCCTGCCCTATGGGGCATAAAATAATATGGTCAGTATATCGACCATAACATCAATCAATCCCATAGTGACCGATATATCCGAGGCGCCTCTCAATCCATCAAGTAATAATAAGCAACACCCCATGAGTAAACAGTCTGGGCTCCATACCATGACGTCCTAGCGAGAAACTAACATATGTCCATTTCCCTGAAGTCCTCATCCCGTTTCTGGTTCATACCGGGGTGTGAAGCTTGCAAAGTAACACTACAAAAATCTATGCTAATTAAAGTTGTGCTTTGATCATCATCCACAAGACTCTTCTTTTCATCAAAAGTCTTGATCGTTTGCATCTTGGCATGCCACACTGACAATTCACGCCATACAACTGATGTCTATCAATATATAACCTCTAAGCTCATACGTCTCAGAGAAGGGTGTTAAGCAAGAGAATAAATTCTCCTCCACCAAACAGATATATATTTAATAGAAATTAATTTATATAGAATGAAATCCAATGTCAGACACACATCCATTTACAAGTCCGTTCTGGGTCTGAACGAAACCGGAGGCACCTTATTCCTTATCCCATATGTCCAATACAGGAGAGAGGTCCTCGCATATCCGTCGATCTACAAGTACGTCTGAACGATCACCACTTATTACCTTGTCTTGGTTGTACGGCCCAATCAAGACATCAGTAATCATCCAAGCAATGTGAAGAACTCCGATCATCAACCACTGTCTTCATCTTTGACACTTTGTCGTCATATTAATTATTCTGAATGGGTTAAACCCGGTCTTTCTGAATAACTCGCGTATTTTATAATCAAGTTCTATAAAAAAACATCATACGCCTCATTCCAATTCAGAATATTCTTTTAATAAAATATTCACATTATTAGGTAAAGGTTCCCATTAATTTTATCAAAGATAAATTCTTTTAAATTTATTCTTTGATCTTCCTTTGGATCTCATTTTAAAAGATTTTAATTTTATCTTTTACCAATTCTAAACCATATTAAGGTTTATCAACTAGTCGGGATTAGCGAACCTTACCGAAATAATCATTTACTTATATTTTCACATCCCAACCTATTTATCACGTTCTCATTTTAATCCAATTAAAGATTCATTTAAAACTCTAGTTCTGTTTTAATCTCAAAAATCGTTACTTAATGATTGTCCAAATTTTTAGGGAATAAATCCTGTTTTTACTTGGGTTAACGAACCAACGTCCTTTAAAACATAGTTCATAATAAACCTAGATCATTTTCCATAAAAATGGAGTCTACACGGAAAACAGATCAATATATAATTGATATAAATTTCTGTATCAGGCTAATAATATAAATGGAATAGAGGCAAAGCCTTTCAAATTCAATATATATTAACAGTCTTCTTTTACAAAAGCTCATCTCGATTATTATTAAATCGAATTCCCTTCAATTCCAATTTATTCTATTAAATTGGGAAACTTTACTTTTGAAAATTTCCATTTAAATCTTAATAAAAGATTTATAAATACCAAATTACATTTTCACTGTTAACTGGGTTAAAGAACGAACGTTATTAAAAAACACAGTTCACAATAAACCCAATTCACATTTCATTTTATTCCAATTATTAAATATAATTGGAAACTCTAATAATCTTAATTAAAAGATTTTTAAATTCCAAAATTATATTTTCGTTGTTAATTGGTTTAAAGATCGAATGTCTTTAAAAACACAGTTCACAATAAACCCAATTCTCATTTCAATTTATTCCAATTACTAAACATAAATGAAAACTAATTGAAATTAAAAACAAAAAGCGGTTCTGGTATGTGAAGCTTTTTAATGGCGACAAGGAGATTTATTTCCTTTTCTTCGCTTTCAATTTCAGATCCCTTTCTCCACTAACATCACGCCTCTCTGATTCTTCTCAACATCTCCAAATCTCCTTGTTTTCGCCGTGCGTGGGCTTCACATACCCAGTATTTTATTTCCAAATCCTTTCCGCTTGTTTTGCCTCTCCAAAAGCCACTTTTTATTTCCCTCGCCTCTGCAACTTTAGCTTGACCTCCCTAACGCTTTCCTCTCGCAGCCGTGGTGTGGTGGTCAGATCTTGTCTCCAGATCTGGTTTCGGTTTAATAGGGCATCGATTGACTTTTTCAACGTGGTGTTTCCTTGGTTGCGGCAAAGTCGATACTGTCTGAAGTATACGCGACTCGCCTATGTTCTCGTTCTGGTATGAAATCTATGCTTTACTGGGTTACATTGACTGAGCTACTCAGCAGAGGAGGAGATGTAATGTTCAATCTCTTGCACAGTGAGTTATTTTTGAATGGATATATCGAGTGAAAGTGTGGATTGTGTTGGATCTTCAGCTATTTTTTATTTTCATTGTCATTGTGGTTTTCGACTTGTTGTAAAGTTTTGTTAGTTTTAGTGTTGTTCAGCAAAAGTTTGTTGAGTGTTCTTCTTCGGTGGTTGTTTTGGGGGTTTTGCCACTTCCCCTTGCCTCGAAGCTCAAGTTAGGTTTGGCTATCTTTGCTCAGCAAAATGGTGAAGCATCGTTGCTCTCGGCTGCCGCAGTAGCCTGCTTTGTTGTTCTGCTTTTGGGTATCAGGGTGACCTTTCATGTCATATTTTCAGTGGTGATGGATGCTTCGTGATGTACCTCTTATACACACGCCTTTGCATTTTGCTACTGTGACCTTCGTATTGCAGTAGTATGAAATGTTTGGTCATCGTCTTTTTGTGGCTCAAGACAATGTGCTTGTTTTACCTTCATTTGGTCTACTGGGGATGCTTTTTGCGCCATACCATGTCACATTCATAGGACAACGTGCTTCACATCTGGTAGTATGGAACAAGATCTTTGGTCTATATTGTCTGTTGTATCTGATATGAAATATCACTTTATTTTTGAAGTATGCAATATTATTCTCCCTGCGTGGAGTAAGAGTATGTAATTGTAGTCTAGTTATTTAACTAGCTCCAGTGCGGTAAGCCTGATAGGTTGAGTGAACGAAACACCATAAACTCCGTAATCGATGGATAGTCCACCTTAAAAACTGAATTAGCTGATTGTAATCACAGTCACCTGTATTATACTGTATTTTTATCATTGGTTATAATAACAAAGTGTTACGGATCACTATAAAAATCGACTGACCTTGCCAAAATATATATATATATATAATTGAAAACTCTAATAATCTTAATTAAAAGATTTATTCTTTTCCCATGAGGTTTAAGAACAATGTTATTTAAGACACCATTCACGACAAACCCATAATCCAATTTAACATTAACTAAAAGGTTCTGAATAGAAATTATATCAACTTATATTCAATATAAAATTCTGAAATCAACAAATATCGTGTTAGGAATAACGATATTTATATCTTCCAAATTCCCATAACAATATCTATATAATCACGAAATCCAATATCGAAATACTCTGAAGATTATTTCTTCTCAAATCCATTCCAATTCATATGTTGGAAAATTTGGTTATATTAAAAACATTGCAGATCCAATTTATTATTTCTAAAATAATTGGAATATTATTCTAGTTAATAACTAGTTCATTTCAATAACCCGACAATCCTAACTCAGTTGGTTAGAGGTGGGCGAATTGGGATGAGACATAGGTCTCAGGTTCGAGGGACACCTCTGCCAATTTATAGGGGTGACTACCTAGGTAGTGTGAAGGCATTGAAAAATCGGGGTATATCACTACCTGCGGGGTTTACTAAGACCGACAAGCATGGCTTGAGTGAAGTCTTAGGTTCCACACGTAAATAAAAAAAAATTAGTTTATTTCAATAAAAATATATTTTTATCTTCTCAAATATGAAAATTTTCAACCAAAATATTTCCAAACCATTTATTATGATTTTACACAATTTATTAATATTTTTAATAATTTTATCAAGGTCCGTACAGATGGTTTCCAATAACGGCCATCGAACTGCCTCCATAGCGACCTTTTTCAAATTTGATTTGGATATAATTCCAAATCCAACCATTAGATGGACGAAATTCGCGAATGGTCACTGCGTGACGCGTTATATTCAGGCCATTAAATATATATTAAATATATTTCATTGATTCCCATTAAAACATATTTTATAAATCGTTTATATATTCGTTTTAAAACGATTCCAACTTCATTTTCAATTTTAAATCAAAATTGAATATTCTATATCTTTATTATATTAAAATAATAATATTTTCAAAATATTAAATTTTGAAATCACTTCTTTTCGATATTCATTATAAAATTAATAACTCGACCGATAAAAAGGGCGTTTAACTACATAACTATTTCTATTGTTCAAAAATTTTATTCAACACATGAATACTTTATATAGTTTATACATTCAACAAAAATGATATTTTTATTGTTCAAATATTTTATTCTCATTATAATGTTAAAGATGATATTTTTAATGTACAAAAATATAATTCAAAAAATTATTATTTTATTTTCATTAACATGTTAAAGGTGACATTTTAATGTACAAAAATATAATTCAACAAATGATTATTTTATTTTCATTCAGAGGTTAAAAATGGCATATTTAATATACAAAAATATAATTCAACAAATGATTATTTTAGTTTCATTAACATGTTAAAGATGACATTTTTAATGAACAAAAATATAATTCAAAAAATGATTATTTTATTTTCATTAACATGTTAAAGGTGACATTTTTAATGTACAAAAATTTAATTCAACAAATGATTATTTTAGTTTCATTAACATGTTAAAGATGAAATTTTAATGTACAAAAATATAATTCAACAAATGATTATTTTATTTTCGTTAACATGTTAAAGGTGACATTTTTAATGTACAAAAATATAGTTCAACAAAAGATTATTTTATTTTCATTGACATGTTAAAGATGGCATATTTAATGTACAAAAATATAATTCAACAAATGATTATTTTAGTTTCATTAACATGTTAAAGATGACATTTTTGATGTACAAAAATATAATTCAAAAAATGATTATTTTATTTTCATTAACATGTTAAAGGTGACATTTTTAATGTACAAAAATATAATTCAACAAATGATTATTTTAGTTTCATTAACATTTTAAAGATAAAATTCTTAATGTACAAAAATATAATTCAACAAATGATTATTTTATTTTCATTAATATGTTAAAGATGACATTTTTAATGTACAAAAATATAATTCAATAAATGATTATTTTAGTTTCATTAACATGTTAAAGGTGAAATTTTTAATGTACAAAAATATAATTTTACAAATGATTATTTTATTTTCATCAACATGTTAAAGGTGACATTTTTAATGTACGACATTTTTAATGTACAAAAATATAATTCAATAAGTGATTATTTTATTTTCATTAACATGTTAAAGGTGACATTTTTAATGTACAAAAATATAATTGAACAAATGATTATTTTATTTTTATTAACATGTTAAAGGTGACATTTTTATTTTCTAACAAAAAAATGTATTTTAACACATGATTCGTTTATTGGTTTATACCTACAAAAAAAATGTGATTTTTATTGTTAAAACATTTTATTTTAAAATATTCTTTATTTTAAAAGATTCTTTATTTTAAAATGTCCTTTATTTTAAAAGATTCTTTATTTTATAATATTCTTTTATTTTTAAAGATTCTTTATTTTAAAACATTCTTTATTCTGAATCGGAATGCGACTCAATCAATTACCAAATAATTTCAGTTATATGGATTTCATACATCACATGTGTTCAACAATAATGATAAATAATCAACAAGCAGTCCATTCACATCCAAAGTGAAATTTACAACTGTGTGAGCATTAAAATAAATTAAATAACGCTCATCACAGCCTGTCAATCCATCGATTGACATATTATTAAATATTGGGATTAGTGTATGTCAAATATCTTCCTAATACCCGTATGGTGTTTCAAACAACAAAAGTCTGTTTAAATAAATCATTGGTTAATAAATTTAACCAATTCTAATTCAGTTTGAATTATTTTCTATTTAACCAATTTTCACAGCTTAAATTATAAATGAATATTTATAATTTAATTTCCACTACCAAATTAATGTTTACATTATTTTAATATGTTCAACATTTCAACATCACAAACAACACACAATACAGTCAATTTAATCCAAACTAACAATCTTGGTTTGCACAATAAATGGTGTCGGGTGCTACTAAGCACTGTCTGCATCGTAGTATATATTTAACTGTAAAATAAATTGAGAGAGAAAGAGTTCTCACCTTTGGTTTCCACTTCGTCATTCTTTACTGGACGGTTTTGGTTCTGTTCTGCTTTCAGTCATTTCCATCGTAATCTGTTACACGCGGTATACATATTAAAAAATCATATTTTTAATACTATGCTATATATAATTAGAAATCACATTTTTAAACTATTCTATATTTTTTTATAAAACGATTATATAGGTAAAAATTATATTTTTAAAATAATTATATTTTTATTTATCCTATTTCATTATAAAAATCACATTTTTATAAACTGTTATATAAATTAAAAATCATGTTTTTACTTTAAAGCTATATATAAAACCATATTTTTGTTTCAAACATTATATTTTTTAAAAACCCATATTTTACTTGCGTTATGTATATATAAAAGTCATATCTTTATATTGCTATTTCTATTTTTAAAAACAATGATAATTTTATTTTAAAAACAATGCCAATTGTAATTTAAAAACAATACTATTTTGCATAGAAATCACATTTAAAAACAAGGCTATTTTTATATTTAAAATCAAAAATTTTATCAATGTTATTTTATATAAAAATCTGATTTTTAATTTAATGTTATTTACATTTAAAACAATGTTATTTACATTTAAAACAATGTTATTTACATTTAAAACAGTGTTATTTACTCTTTGAAACTATGATATTTTCTATTTAAAACTATGTTATATTCTATTTAATAACTTTAGTATCTAAATTAGTTACTAAACAAAATTAATTCAGAATTAATTACATTTAACCTATGTTTTGCCGTTTCCCTATGCTTCCTCCATCTTCATCTTTACAGTGAACTAAACCCATCGTCGGTTTAATCAAACTGCCACCGCACCACCAGAAGACAACCGGATTTAGATCTGACCCCACTATATCGACGACCATGGCATATCCTTCCACTGCCGGGAGCGCGGCTGAGTTTGGCCTTCCCCTGTGTCGCTAAAACACCACTGAACGATGCGAGTTTAAGCCGAAAATCTCACCGCTTCTTGAATCCAGACTCGATCATATCCATAAAGAAATGAAGATCAGAGGAAGTACTGTAATTTTCATTCAATAGTTGGGGTCTAATCTTCGTTCGATCGAACATGATTGGGCAATGAAATTGGAAGCAGGGTGGCCATTGAATTTTTCCTGGTGGCGGGTTCTGGAAATAGGAGGGTTAGGGTTTTCAATATATGGGGTATTTATATAATAAAATATTATTAATTAATTCTTTTGTACTCCGAAAATAGCTGATTATCATTACGAACTCCAAATCAAACCCAACGACTGTCGCCCTTAGTTAAATTACCCTGTTCTGGACACAATGGAATATGTTTTGTAAACCAATTCAGCTATTACGATAGGTTTTTATCAAATTTAAAATATAAAATCAATATATATTGAATTTGAACATACATTTTAATTTACTGGCGCCACATACTGACTCCAAAAATTCAAAAAAAATAAAATCTAGCTTTGTATTGACGATACGGTCCTAACAAAACTAATTTCATCGAATTTGGAGACCGTTTGAAAAATGGCCATTTTTTGGTCGATCCAATTTGACTTAAATTGACAAAACACGTTTTCTTTTGCCACGCTCACATATTAATTCCGAAAATTATGAAAATTGGAATCTAGTAATAATTTGACATTCCGGATCAAATAAAAGTGGTTTCGTTGAAAACGGAGGTTGTTTGCAAAATGGCTATTTTTGAGGGTTATATATTATATTAAAAATATATATAAATTCTATAGCGATTTCTTCTGAATTTTAAACTGGGCATAACTTTCAATTTATAAAGTGAAATCTCAGTTTCTTACATTCGCTAGAAAAATATTATTAAATAGTTTCAAATATTTCTGGTTTTACTGAAATCCAATTTATTTTGAATCATGTACATTCATTTGAAATTTAAAATCGAATTTTCAAATTGTCGCGCCATTTCAGGCTCGATTTATAATTAAAATAAATTTATACGTTCTAACTTCGATTTAAATAAATTTTTAGTCATTATTATTTAAAATAAATTATTTAAATATCCAAAACCCATTAAAATATCTAAAATAAAATTTTTAAATTGGTTCAGAAATTTCGGTTTGTTACAGTGTTTTTAATAACATTGGTTCTTTAACCCTGTTAAAGACGAGATTAATTTCTTAGTGCTGAATAATCATTAAGTAATGATTTTTGAGATTAAAACTGAACTAGAGTTTTAATACATCTTAAATTAGATTGGAATATGAATAAGGTAACTAAATTTACTGAATTCAAGAAATGATTGACAATGGAGTACCGCCAGTTTTACTTCAGGCGATAGTTAAATCTTTAATTAGATTTCAACGTGAAAGTGTAATTAAATTTACCGATAACACAGTGGGTGTTAGATATGGAGTACTACCAGTTTTGCTCCATAGGATGAATAGGTTTGGATTGGGATAAATAGATAAATGATTACTTCGGTAAAGTTCGCTAATCCCGACTCATGGATAAACCTTAATTTGGTTTAAATTTGGGAAAAGATAAAATAAAATCTTTTGAAATGGATGTCCAAAGGAAGAATTAAGAATAAATTTAAAAGAATTTATTTTGGTAAAATTAAAGGGAACCTTTCCCATAAGCTGTGAATATTTGAATAATAGAATATTCTTAATTCGAATGAGGCATATAATGTGTTTCTATAGCACTTGATTATAAAATAAGTGAATTATTTGGAAAGATCGGGTTTATCCTATTCTGAATAACTGATATGGCGACTAAAAGTCGACGATGAAGACGGTGGTTGAAGATCGGACATCTTCACATCGTTTGGATGATTATTGATGTCTTGATTGGGCTGTACACCCAAGAAAAGGTAATAAGTGGTGATCGTCCAGACGTACTTGGAGATCGACCGGGTATGGGAGGGCCTCTCTCTTGTATTAGACATATGGGACGAGGAATAAGATGCCTCTGGTTTCGCTCAGACCTAGAACGGACTTGTAAATGGATGTATGTATGACATTGGATTTTATTCAGTGTGATTGATTTCTATTAAATATATATCATTTGGTGGCGGAGAATTTATTCCCTTGCTTAACACCCTTCTCTGAGACTTACGAGCTTATAGGTTATATTTATAGTATGACATGAATTGTCAGTGTGGCATGCTGAGATGCAAATGATTAAGGCTTTTGTTGGAAAGCAGAGTCTTGTGGTTGGTGATCAAAGCACAACTCTAATTAGCATAGTTTTGTGTATAGCATTAATTCGCAAGCCTCACACCTAGTATGAGTCAAAAACGGGATAGTGACCATAGGGAGTGCATGACGTTTCTTCCTAGCTAGGAGTGGTGTCATGGTATGGAGCCTAGACATTTTTACTTATGTGGATGTTGGAATGAGGCACCTCGTAAT
Organism: Allium sativum; assembly: GCA_030737875.1. NCBI lineage: Eukaryota > Viridiplantae > Streptophyta > Magnoliopsida > Asparagales > Amaryllidaceae > Allium > Allium sativum. The sequence continues at coordinate 601,482,681 of CM060926.1, read as the reverse complement.
TGAGTCCGTAGTGGCTCAGAGATAGGTCCAATAGGACCGGGAAACGTGTGTTTAAGAATAACTAATCCAGTAAAGTAAGTGTGGACCGGCACTGCCGCTTCCAAGGGATGCCCTTAGGTCTGTAATCCTGAGGCATTTGCTAGAGTGTCTCGAATTGTTGAGGAGCCATCCCTTGCCTCATCTCATTGATGGAATCCAATTTCCAATACACAACTTTTCGGTTTTAGTTGTAAAAAAAGTGTGGCAACATAGTAGGATGGGGTACTATGTCATCTATGATTGATACATTTATATTTGAAGTGATTTTGACACTATACACTTATAGTAATATCAAAATGATTTGTTTTAAAACGTACCAAGCATGTTTGGCTATTATAAGGTAAAACTCTATCCTTCGGCTTGCGTTGCATTGTGTGATGGGACCTGAGTCTTATTATAGCTTCATTTTTTCGAAAAGCATTGTGTTGTTTTATTTTAAACTAAGATTCATATGGAGTAAACTCGTTCCGTGTTATATGGCATGTGTAACGACCCGCATTCTACGTATCTAAGGAACGTAGAATATTTATTTCTTTTTCATATGAGGTCGTATGGTCGTGTAACTTTGGGGAACGACTATTAGGGTCATTTCCCATGTTCACGATTTTTGATGATTTTTAAATGACTGTTTTGCCCCTGGCAAATCTTGCTTCGCCTATCTTTTGATTGGTAAGGAGTTTTGACCTGAAACCACTTCCATTAAATTTGGATGATGATTTACCTTTCCATAGAGTGGTCACATTAATCAAACGGACTTATTGGGAGATATGGCTGAATTAATGTTTAGAAGGTGAAAAACAACTTAACTGGGCTTAACCGGGTGATTAGCAGCTAGGCCCATTGGGGGATTTCAGGATTAGAACTATATGAGGACTGATTAGGGTTAGAGAAACCTTTTCATTGTCATTTTCCAGCCGCCACTTACCCCTCTGCAACCCTAACAACGACCTCCACTTTCTAAATTCATCTCGAATCACCGTTTAATCGCGTATTAGCTTAATCTACACCAAATCAAGGAAGTCTAGTGGAAAATCAGAGTTGGGGCTGCTGCTAAGCATTGGAATTCGATCTATAATAGTAGAGTTTCATATTTGAGTTTTTATTTGTGGCTAAGGTAAGTGATTTGCATTGTTTTTCACTAATTACGGCTAATTAGGGGTGATTAGTGACAATTAGCGAAATTATGGCTCAGAAAAATCTGGAAAAATTTGTAAAATTTTAAAATATTATCTTAGGGCTCTGGTAAAAATTTGGGCTAATTTGGATAAGATTTGGTAATTGTATGCTTAAACATTGTTAAGGGGGATTGAGGGGGAAAACATGGGTTTTGGGTATGTTTGATCCATATTGACATGCTAAAATAGTTATTTTAGTGTTTGTGGTTAATTATACATGTTGCTATTACTGTTTGGAATGCTTCATGATTGTTTAGCAAAGTTAAAATGGTCGAAAACGCCGTCGTATGGCGTAAAACAGTCGTTGGAAAAGTTGCAGGAAATGGTGCAGGAACTAGATCGGATCAGTGGAGGGGGATCGGGTCGGGTCGTGTAGCCCACCCACGAGTCGCCTCATGTTTCCGAACCGAACTGACTCGCCATCACAAATATTCACCCTTGGTGTCACGAGCTGATCTGGAGCTCAGAGAAGACCACGATCGAATTGGAGCTCGAATCCGAATCGATAAAAGCTCGACCTACGGGCCAATGGAGGACCCCGACCGCTCAAGTGAAGAAGCCCGATCTGAACCGCCATAGAGGGAGTTGACGACCCAGACCGCTCGAGTGAAGGAGCCCGAGCCAAACCACCATGAGAGGGAGCTGACGACTCGACCGGTTGAGCGAAGACATCACGAACTGAGCCAGGATGGCCAAACCGAACTGATGATAACTGGGTACAACGCACATTCAAACCAATCCGGAGGAGAAAAAAACCCGAGATGCAATGGTAGTCCAAATGGGAAGTAGAAATCAAGATACAGATGGTAACCAACGAGTTGACCTCATGATTGGACTTTGCTGTATGATGTGTTCAAAGGGGTTATCGACGTTTATAGGTTTGATCCACCACCGATAGATGGATATTGACTGTGGATCAGTGCAGTGAAGTCATCATGGCTTCATGGGGCAGAGTGATCGTAGCAAGGCTATGAGCCAGTGCAGTGGAGTTGTTATGACTCCATGGGGCAAAGTGGACTTAGCAAAGGATTAGTGGTTATGGGTTAGTGCAGTGGAGTCACTATGACTCCATGGGGTAGAGTGATCATAGCAAATGATTTGGATGGTCAAACTGGTGGATATCGTATGCTTTACGCACTGAGTGAGAGATGTTAGGATGGTTACTATGCTCGATTGTTTGACATCTCCATGACATGCATACCCCCTCCCCTGTATCTTTACACCATATGTTAGTGTCACCTTAGAGTATTATACATCTTGTTGTGCTAACTCTTTGGTTGCAGGTCCAGGTTCAGATATGGTTATGTATACATATTATTGTTCTATTTTACTGCTTATCGCTCATACAGGACTTTTGTCTGACCCAAAGTTTTATGTCTCCTCTTATTACTCTGGGTGCTCTTAAATGGGAAGACTAGAGACAAGATAGGTTGTATGCACGAGTAGTTATACCCGAGACGAGCAGGAGGCTTCCACGTATGATATACATAGATATTCTCCCTGTGTTGTTGCTGGTCACTACTTTGGGCATTAGTAGTGCACCTCTTTCTTTACTTTAGAGATAGTATGTCGGAGTTGTAATAAGTTGTATTTTGAATTTCCGCTGCTATGATGATTAGGGTTTAGTTTTCAGCTTATGCACTGTTCGCGTGTTTTATGTCAAGTATGTTATTATTATATTTTATTCTATGCGCTGTGAGACATTCTACAGGTTCTTTGTTGATTCATCGCCTTCTTTCTTTTCTTTGGCGACCGTCTCGTGCTAGTCAGGCATTGGCATAGTGCATTTCGAGGGAAATGTCGGCCGGTCCAGGGCGGGCCGTCACACTTGATATCAGAGCTCTAGGTTGTGTAGTTAACCTAGGGAAGTCATCAGGGAGAGATAGTATACATATATGAGAGCGCGTATTTGTGATTATTTTGGTTTACAAAAGCTATATATATATATATACACTATTAGTATATGTAAGGATGAAGTCGCACTGCACTGGCACCACAAAGAAGATGGTTAATCATTTTCTCTTTACAGATTAAACGATGAGCCGATATACGAGGGGCACTGGTAGAGGAGCCAATAATAGGAATGCTCCTGATATGAGGACGATGTTCACTGACTTCATGAGAGAGATGCTTAGAGATGTTCAGAGAGCAGTTCCCGATGTTGCTAACGGTGGTCGAGCAGCGGTGCAGGCGCCTAGGGCCGATTTCGCCAAGCTATGCAAGGATTACACTAGTTGTGAGCACATCTTTGATGATTTGGGAACCGAAGATGCTATGAAGAGGAAGCAAGCATCTCGTCAGCTGTAAGGACGAGCTACGAATAGGTGCAATGCTATTAAGGCAGCTACTCCCGAGGATCAAGTTACTTGGAAGCATTTTAAGATCCGCTTCAGTGATAAGTTTATCCCAGCTGCTCAGAAATCGGAGTTGTATAGGAAATTTCTAGAGCTTTAGCAGAACGGTAGGGCAGTCTCGGAATACATTGCTGAGTTCAATACTTTATCGAATTATGGATTATCCCTTATCAAAACTGCTGAGAAAAAGAACGAGAAGTTCATAACTGGCTTAGATGGGTACTTAGGGGAAGGCTTATAAACCACATCGATGAGACGTTTGAATCCATTGTGGGAAAGGCATTGAGATCGGAGAGTCTTTACCCTAAGTCAAAGACCGAAGTTGCTGTTGTATCTACAGGAGAGCCAAAACCGCAAGCATGCGGTGGAGGCAAGAATAATTCTTAGAATAAAAGGAAGCAGAACCAAGCTAAGGATGGTCAGAGAAAGAAAGACAAGAAAGATGTTGAGTGCTTTAGCTGTGGTAAGAAGGGCCACTATGCCAAAGAATTCAAGCGAAACCAGCGGACAGGAAGTGCGCCAACTATGGCCAAGTGGGACATCACAAGGATAAGTGTCCGCAACCCTCTAAAGAAAAGCAGATTGTGAAAGCATATGCTATCAGTGTTGTTCCTTCTTCGTCGAATGCCCCAACTACGGCGTAGAAGGGAAAGAATGTTGTTATTTAAGGTATGCTTTCTATTTATGATTTTCCAGTTAGAGTGTTGTTTGATACCAGTGGCTTCCCATTCCTTCATATCTAGTGACTTGGTAGATAGGTTGCGATTGGAACCCGAGATAGTCGATAGACCTTTAATTGTAACGAACACAATAGGTGGTTCGACTATCCTTGGCATGATATGTTGTAATGTGGTCTTGTCGAGTCATGGATGTATGTTTGCTTATGATTGCTTTGTTTGGGGCTTTACTGGGTTTGGCATTATTTTGGGAGTCGATTGGCTCCTAAGATATGGGGTGTTGGTAGACTGTGAGGGCTTTCTGGTGACAGTTAGAGCGGATGATGAGCGAAGGGCAGTGTTTGGTGGTCTACCTAGTGATGGGGGTAATGGCTAGTTTTATAAATTCCCTCGACATCCCATATGATGAGTTGTTAGATGTGCCCGTGGCTGGCTAGTATTCAGACGCCTTCGAGGAAGTGACCGGACTTCCACCACACCGAGAGATTGAGTTTCGTATTGATTTAGTGAAAGAAGCCAGACCTGTAGTGACGACACTTCGTCGTATGGCATCAAGGGAGCAGCGAGAGCTCATGGTGCGAGTGAGCGATCTTTTGAAGAAGGGATTTATCAGAAGTAGTGTTTCTAAGTGGGGAGCACCAGTTGTGTTTGCTACCAAGGCAGATTGTTCCCTTCGATTGTGTGTGGAATACCGCGAGTTGAATAAGGTGACGAGGAAGAATAAGTATCCTCTACCATAGATAGATGATTTGTTTGATTAGTTGAGTGGCGCGAGAGTGTTCTCCCAGTTGGAACTCGCGACAGGTTTTCATCAGCTTATAGTGGAAGCTGAAAGTATAGCTAAAACGACATTTCGGACGCCGTCTGGATTCTATGAGTGGTTGGTTATGCCATTTGGGTTGACCAATGCACCAGCATTTTTTGTGGATCTTATGAACAGAGTTTTTAGAGATTAGTTGAATAAGTTTGTTCTTGTGTTCGTGGACGATATCTTGGTTTACTCAAGGACAAAGGAAGTACACAAGGAAACAATTGAGGACAGTGATGGAAGTGTCGAGGAAACACCAATTGAAAGTGAAGTTTTCTAAGTGTCACTTCTGGAGGAGGGAAGTGAGATTCTTGGGCCATGTTGTTTCAGAGAATGGTATTTCCATGGATCCTACGAAAGTGGCTATGGTATAAAATTGGTCTACGCCCAAAATGCAACAAACGTAAGAAGTTTCTTGGGGTTAGCTAGATATTAACGTAAGTTTATCCAAGACTTCTCCAAGATAGCAGCACCATTGACTCAGTTGACCAAGAAGAATCATGTAACAACCCGGAAAAATCCGAACCAATTAATTTTTTTTATTTTGGCAATTTTAATAAATTTTGAATATTTAAAATGATTTATTTGAAATAATAACGATGAGAAATTTATTTTGAATAGAATTAGAATGTATATATTTATTTGAATCGACGTTAGAAAATAAAAGTTTATTTTTAATTATAAAAGGATTGAAAATGGCGCGGTAGTTTGAAAATTCGGTTTCAAATTTCAAATGAATGTACAGGATTCAAAATAAACCAGATTTTAGCAAAAACAAAAATACTAGAATCTATTTGAAAATATCTTTCCAACGAATCCCAAAAATCCAAATTTCATAGTGGGAATGAAAAGTTATGCCCAGTTGAAATTCAGAATAGTCGTTATGGAATTTTGGCCCTTAAAACTGAAAATTTTGCATACGACCTCTGTTTACGACGAAACCATTTTTGTTGGATCCGGGATGTCAAGTTATTTCTAGATTCCAAAATTCATAATTTTTGGAATTAATACGTGAGCGTGGCGAAGGAAAACGTGTTTTGACGGTTTAAGTCAATTTGGATCGACCAGAAAATGGCCATTTTTCAAATGGTCTTCAAATTTGATGAAATTAGTTTTTTTAGAACCGTATCGTCAATACGAAGCTATAAAATATATTTTGGGAATTTTTAGATTCCATATGTGGCCCCGGTAAATTAAAATGTACGTTTAAAATTGAATATATAGATTTATACTTTAATTTAAATGAAAACTGATCGAAACAGCTGAATTGGCTTGCGATACATATCCCACTATGTTCGGAATGGGGGTAATTAGTTATGGGTGACAGTTGGTGGGTTCGATTTCGAGGTGAAAATAAAAAGTTTCTTTTTAGAAATTTAAATGGGTTAAATATTATAAATTATATAATCTCCTTAACCCCACTCTCTCCCCTTTATTCCCCCAGTCAATGTTCGATTCAAAGAAAGAAAAAAAACAACTCCTCGATGTCGTGCCTCTCCTCATCGCGGGCTCCCCCTGGCAACGCCGTGCCCAAGCCCGGCCACCAAGCTAACTATGGCGGACCACCATCCTTAGGCCGTCGCGCCACTCCCAACCACCCTTCTTCCTCCGTTCAAATCTGTGCACCCCCCTTTTTGCACCAAATCGAACCCCCTCCGCTCCTTCAGCTTTTCGAACGTCTCCACCTGAACGGACCCGCTAGCGCCCGACGATGAAGCCCCCCCTCCGCCTTGCCTCTCTCCTCCGTCCAGCGGAGCACCCAATCCCCCTTCCTCCGTGGAAATCCCAAACCTAATAAAAAAACCTGCATCCCTCCCCTTACAGAGCCGCCGCCTCCACCTTTGGCCCCCCTTCCGACGCAGCGCTCCCTCCCTGCCACCAGCAGCCGCCAACTCCATCTTCCAACCCCAAAATCCGATGAACAGTAAGTTTTTATTTAATTATTTACTTTCATCACTTTTTTTTTCAGTTTTAACATATATAAAAAGCATATAAGAATTTGATTTATATTTATAAAAAAACGAATAAAAATTTGATTTTTCTAGATTGAAAGTATACGATTTTCTAAGTGAAAAGATACGATTTTTCCATACATAAAAATGAGATTTTTATGTATGTAAATATGTAATATTTATATATATAGAAGTGAGATAAAAATATGATTTCTATGCATAAAGATTTGTAATAAAAATATGATTTTTATATTACAGCAATAATATAAATATGATTTTTATATTACAGCAATAATATAAATATGATTTTTATATTATAGAAATAATAAAAATATGATTTTTATATTATAGCAATAATAAAAATATGATTTTTACATTATATAGATAATAAAAATTTGATCTTTATATATGTAGCGATGGATAAAAATACGATTTTTATATATGAAGTGAAGATATAAAAATGTGATTTTTATCATATATGTAGCAATGTAAAAATATGATTTTTATTTATGTAGCGTCATTATAAAAAGATGAAATTATTTTTAGAAAGATAAAATTATAATTTTTTAGCCTATGTACACTATTAATAAAATAATCATGTTATGGAATAACTTCTAATTGGGTAAAAATATGAATTTCAGATTATATATGTGATGAATAAAACACAGCGAAGATTTTCTACATAAGAAGAGTCACGGCGTTTGGTTTATCTTCAAGGTGAGAACTTCTCACTTTTATTTTATTTTTCTAGTTAAAATATATACTAGGATGCAGACAGTGCTTAGTAGCACCCGTCGTCCGCAGACCATAGACGACTTGTTTGTTTGTTTGACTGTGTTTTTAAAATTGATTGTGTGATGTGGAATGGAGTAAAATATTTTTTAGTTAAAAATATAATTTTTAACGTGTATATATAATAAATATTTATAAACAAATCAGACGATTTGTTTATGTGCACACATTTGACTGATATTGATTGGGACGATAAAATTTACACATCGCCCAACTGCACAAATAAAACCTGTGTTTGTTGATTGAAACCCCATACGGGTATTGGGATGAAATTGGACATACACTAATCCTAATATTTAATTGTATGTCGATCGATTGATTGACAAGATGTTTCAGCATTGAATATTTATATTGGATGCTTATGCAGTGTAGAATGCACAGTGGATGAATGTTGACTGTGTTTGATTATTGTTGTGTACATGTGTGTATGAAATCCATATAAATCACATTATATGGTAATTGACTGTGTCTGATTCCAGTTCAGAAGAATAAATATTTTAAAATAATGAATATTTTAAAATAATATTCAATAAAAGATCAAAATTTGATTTTGAAGTCCGATTTGGGATGGACACGAATATATATAAATATATAAAGCCGTGTTAATTAGTTTAACGCCATTTTGACGTGAATGATATTTATATCGATTTTATTCATTTTTATAATGAATATCGAAAAGGAATTGATTTCAAAATCTAATGTTTTGAAAATATTATCATTTATATTTATATATATATATATCGATGATATGGAATATTCAATTTTGATTATAAATTGAATATGAAGTTGAAATCATTTTGAAAACGAATTTAAAACGATTTATAAAATAAGTTTTAAAAGGAAATTGATGAAATATATATATATATATTATGTATATAATATAATGGCCCGAAAAGAACGCGCCGCGCTGCGGCAGTTCACGACTTTTGACCATTGACTTCGAATGGACATTACGGGAGATCCGACCATCAGATTCTCCTAAAATTGGAACAGTTGGGTTCGTATCGAAAATAGCTTTCTAACGAATATTAGAAATTTGAAATCTAATGGTTGGATTTGGAATTATGTCCAAATCAAATTTGGAAAAGGTCGCTGTAAGGGCAGTTCGATGGCCGTTTATGGAAATCGATTGTACGAGCCTTGATAAAATTATTAAAAATATTAATAATTAGTGTAAAATCATAAGAAATGATTTGGAAAGAATTGGGATGGAAATTTTCATATTTGAAAAGATAAAAAATGATTTTTATCAAAATGAACTAGTTCTGAACTAGAGTTATATTCCATTTATTTTTAAAATAAATAAATTGGATTTGAAATGGTTTTAAAAATAACCAGAATTTCCAACATATAAATTGGAAGTGGATTTGAATCGAAACTGTCTTTGGAATATTTCGATGTTGGATTTCGTGGTTATACAGATATTGTTATGGAAATTTGAAAGATATATTTATATCGTTATTTCCAATACGGTATTTGTTGGTTGTGGTATTTGATATTGAATATAAGCCGATATGTTTTCTATTCAGAGTCTTGTATTTAATAGCAAATGGGATTTGGGTTTGTCATGAATGGTGTCTTCATTAACACTGTTCTTAAACCCATTTGAGAAAAGATTATATCTTTTTATTTAGATTTAATGAAGTATACCAATTAATTGATATTTAACTGGCATGGAATTAAAATTGGTCTTTGGGTTTATCGTGAATGGTGTTTTAAATAACACTTGTTCTTTAACCCGATTAACAATGAATAAGATTTTGGGTTGTCGTGAATGGTATCTTTAATAATACTATTCTTAGACCCAATGGAGTTAATCAAATCAGAAACTAAATGGAGATTAGTTAAGTTGAATTGTTTCCTGGGTATTGATCTGATGTTGGTTTCGGCCTTCGAGGTTAATACTTAGGGAATGGTTCACTTGCTAATTTACGGTTAAAGGCAGATGGAATGGAAGGTGATTGTAGGTTTATCGTGAACCGTGTTTTAAATGACATTGGCACTTTAACCCAGTTAAAGGCAGGATATGATTTCCCAAGTCAAACAATTGTTAATATTGATTTTTGGAAGATTAAAACCAAGTGGAGTTTTAATGCATCTTTAATTAGATTGAAATGATATCCAAAGGAAGATTAAAGAATAAATTTAGAGAATTTATCTTTGATAAAATTAATGGGAACCTTTCCCAAAGTATAGGAATATTTGAATAAAGGAATATTCTGGATTGGAAGGAGGCGTATGTTGTGTTTTTACAGCACTTGTTTATTATATACGCGAGTTATTCAGAAAGACCGGGTTTATCCCATTCTGAATAACTGATTTGACGAAGTGTCGAGGATGAAGAGGGTGGTTGAAGACTGGAGGTCTTCACATCGTTTGGATGATTACTGATGTTTTGATTGGGTCGTACACCCAAGACGAGGTAATAAGTGGTGATCGTCCGGACGTACTTGGAGATCGACGATATGCGAGGGCCTCTCCCCTGTATTGGACATATGCAGGAGGAATAAGTGCCTTGGTTTCATTTAGACCCAGTACGAACTTGTAAATGGATGTGTGTCTAACATTGGATTTTATTCCGTGTGATTGATATACATCGGTTGCATGGCGTGAATTGCCTGTGTGGCATGCTGAAATGCAAATGATCAAGGCTTCTATTGAAAAGCAGAGTCTTGTGGTTGATGATCAAAGTACGGATTTAATATAGCGTAGCTTTGCATAGCGTTAATTTGCGAGCCTCACACCACGATGTGGACCAGAAACGGGAGAGGACATCAGGGAGGGCATGCGTTTCCTTCTAGCTAGGAGTGGTGTCAACGTTTTACTAGCCCTAACATTTTACTTATGTGGATGATGGATTGCGAGGCGCCTCGGTTATATCGGCCGATCCGGGACCAAGGAATCATTTGGCTCATTGACGCCCCATAGGGCGGGGAAACGCAGTGTTCAGGCATTTTAATCCACATCGAGTGGACTGGCCCTGAAGATCAAAAGGTCACTCGAGCTCTGACCTGAGGGCTGGGCTAGAGCATCTCGAAGCGGTGAGGACGATCCCTTGCCTCGGTTCACGTATGGAAATCCAACTTCCAATACGATATTTTGTGGTTTTAATTGTAAACCTATATATAGCGACATAGTGGTATAGGGCACTTATGCCATCTATGATTGATATTTATGATTGAAATTGTTTTGACACTATACACTTATAGTAATAATAAAACATGAAATTTTATGTACCAAGCATTCTTGGCTATTATAAGGTAAAAATTCTATCCTTCGGCTTGCGTTGTATTGTGTGATAGGACCTGAGTCTTATAATAGCTTCAGTGTTCTTTATTTAGCATTGCGCTGTTGTTTTATGCACTGGTATTCTTGGGAGGAAACTCGTTCCGTGTTATACGGCGTGGTCCCTGAATTTACCTAACTTTAAAATAAAGATTAATAACTGTTTTTAGTTCTCACACCGATCACATAACTGACCTGGAGTTTATTGTTTTAACCTAAACTCTGGGTGCCCTTATTTTCCACACGGGCAGCTGATAGTTTTGGTTTTGCAGATTTATATTCACAAGATCTTGGTTTACAGCTGGAATGATATTCGGAAATCTCTGTATCCATGTATCTCTTTCGGTTATATTTGTTATTGTATTTTTCGCTACGCATTATATTTATAAATTTTATTTCTGCTGCTATGTATTTTAAACTCTGATATTTTTCTATGTAATATTTATTCATACTCTGAATATTCTTGTATTCTGATGGAATTGTTGTAAATAGCAATGAAATGTTCTTCTGTTTGTGTTCCGATGTGTGTTGTTCTCCATTCAATCCGGGCTTTCCTTCACGAGGACGTTCGGGTCGTAACATTTTGGTTTCAGAGAAACCTGGAAAAATCCGAACCAATTTAAAATTTTTATTTTGGCAATTTTAATGAATTTTGAATATTTAAAATAATTTATTTGAAATAATAACGATGATGAATTTATTTTGGATAGAACTAGAACGTATATATTTATTTTGATCGACGTTAGAAAATAAATATTTATTTTTAATTATAAAATAATTGAAAATGGTGCGGTAGTTTGAAAATTTGATTTCAAATTTCAAATGAACGTGCAGGGTTCAAAATAAACCGGATTTTAGCGAAACCAAAAATATTAGTATCTATTTGAAAATATCTTTCCAAAGAATCCCAAAAATCCAAATTTCATAGTGGGAATAAAAAGTTATGCCCAGTTGAAATTCAGAATAGTCACTATGGAATTTTGGCCCTTAAAAATGAAAATTTTGCATACGACCTCCGTTTTCGACGAAACCACTTTTGTTGGATCCGGGATGTCAAGTTATTTCTAGATTCCAAAATTCATAATTTTTGGAATTAATACGTGAGCGTGGCGAAGGAAAACGTGTTTTGACTTTTTCAGTCAATTTAGATCGACCATAAAATGGCCATTTTTCAAATGGTCTTCAAATTTGACGAAATTAGTTTTTTTAGAACCGTTTCGTCAATACGAAGCTATAAAATATATTTCAGGAATTTTTAGAGTCCGTATGTGGCCCCGGTTAATTAAAATGTACGTTTAAAATTGAATATATAGATTTATTGTAACGACCCGCATTTTTCACGTATAATAATTAATTTATTTAATTATCTAAATAGTTATTTAGAGAATATAAAGGTCGTTAAATATAATTTTAGTGAATATTTAATTAAATAATAGAATAATATATTTATTTCTGAAATAGTCAGAAATAGTTGAATTCACAATATTGTGTGAATAGGCAATATAAAATATATATAATTCAGTTTATATTAGATTATATTGACGAATATATTTATAAATGCCATTTGAACGTATAATTTATATTATAATTATAATAGAGCTCGAAATGGCGCTGCAGTTCGTCATTTGGCGATTCGAACTTTAAACGAGTATACAGAAGCCGTTTTAAATCGGATTTCTGTGAAACAAGAAACGTGTGGAGCTGGTGAAGTATATTTTTCTGGTGGAAGAGAAAAATCGTGATTTCGTCGTGTAGATTTTGATTTACGTCCAAATCAAAATTTTAGAAAAGTCGCTGTAGAATCATTTATCGACCATAATAGTTATTTTATATAACTAGATATCGGTTTCGAATTTAGACAAGGTTCTTTTGAGACATAGTGATAATTTAATTTTTAGAATTTTACTGTAATTTTTAATTAATAAAATACGCAACTTTTTATTTGGAGTATTTTGCACCCTATATCAATATTTTGGGGTTTCAAAATATAAGTTAAACTATCGATATTATTATATTGTTGGGATCGGGGTACATTCCTCGTCACAACGGTATTTTCAGTTCTGTCGAGGGTGATCCGTAAATAGATGGAATATACGTATTGGGAGCAATGAGTCATTCGTTCGTCCCTTAGAATGTGAAGGATAGGTTCTTTTATGTCCTAACTAAATGTTTTAGTCGCTCATTTTAAATGGGGATTGGGTTGAATCCCGGATAGGAACTTGTGCAAAGTGTGACTCTTAGAGGAAACAAGAAAGGAACTGACATTGTTTTACACTGTGTAGTAAAGATGAGACAATACATAGCAAAGCATGCATTTAGAATAACAAAGAATGATAATACAAACACATATGTACTCTGTTTTACCTTGGCGACCACGTTTTGCACAACTTTTCAAAGCACAGTAAAATGAAACTGCACATACACAGTGCGCACATGCTAGTTGAATTAGACTACCAGCTTTAGTACATAGGAAAGAAAACCTTCCCTACTATTGTACATCCTCCAACGTAGAGTATGCAGAACAAAGAAAGTGAAATCTCATGGTAAAGCTGCATGCCTAAGGAGCTTATAGTACCACCTCACATGTGAAGCATATCGAGATTAGTGAAAAGCTGCATATCTAAAGACCGAAGGGTGTACATCCTATAAAAGCTACTCCTTGGCACCCAAGCCAAAACATAGTATATATAAGCATGCCAACTTCATTTGGTGCTTCAAGAAAATACAAGCTGAGTAATCACCTCAACAGCAAAAGAAAAATCAAAATGAATACTTTTTTTTTCTTTCTCTTTTCTAAAATGCGGCGACATTTCACCTTCAATTGATCGATGCTCTCTATCCATCGAGTATTGGATTAAGGGGTCAAACGGGAAAACGGACAGAGGATCCTGGGCGAGCTGACGATGGCAGTGGTGTGAGTTGCGGTGGCCTGAGTGCGGAGCTAATGCCAGCGAAGTGGACTGTTGAGTTTTGGGGTTATGATGATTTTCGCCATTTGCGTTGACTATTGGTGGTAGAGGTCAACAAAGGAAAGGAGGGGGTAGCCGAGGTGCGTCCAATGGCAGTGATGATGTCCCATATGGTGGTCGGAGTTCGCCAATTTCTGGCGATACAGGGTTCGGTTCAATTGCGATCTCTGGTGAGACGATGGGTGGATGGAGGCCGAAATCGTTGACATGGAAGGGATGGGAAGCGGCTACCCTCAGAAGCGTTGTCATGGATTCCGATGCAAGGGAGCGCGGCGGAAGCAATTCCAAATCAAAGAGCAGCGTATTTCTTTTTGTTCAAGGAGGATTAGGAATTATTGTTGGCTGAGGGTTTGTGAATCGGGTATTAAAGTAAGAGGATGGGCGGGTTTTGAAGGGGTACTGGGCCGATGAAAGGAAAATGGTAAAGCCCATTTAAAATTTAATTAAGTTAAATTTATATATTTATATAACGTAAACTTATAAATTTTATACCATGTTCATACGATATTGAAATTTAACGAAACTGGATCTGTTAGGACCGTATGGACAATGGCTACACCATGGAACTGATCGTAAGTGAATTGAAGCTCGTTTGGATTTATGGTGAAATTAAACGCCTGAATCAAATCAATGACCGAAATATCATTATTTAACGATAACCGTCCAAGGTGAGTAAATCTCACTAACTCTGCTCAATTTAAATTTTTATAAAATATTTTTAGAATTTATAAATAATGGTTGTTTGCTGTGTATTGGCTGTTTGGTTGAACCGCTAGTCAGTTGATTGAAAATATCGATAACGACATATATAAATCGTATCGAAATATTGATTCTGTTTATCAGAATATTTCACATTCATGTTATTTATGTTGACTGACATTTGTGGATGCAGGGAAACAGGTTGGAGGGACCCAACTGGGTTCCTCAACATTTATTTTGCTGTTTTTCATATATTGTGTTATATGATGTGATATGAATCTGTTGTTGATTTTTTATGGTTGAATGACATCGATCATTGTTATATGGTATGTTAAATACCAGAAAGAATACTGGAATATTAAAAAGGAAATTTTCAATGTTATATTGAAAAAGAAATATTTATAAAATCAAAGGATTTTATAAAAAGAAAACTATTTATTTAGGAAATAAATAGATTAAAAAGGGATATTTATTTGTAAATCAAATAGACAGAATAGAATGAGGAAATATTTGTAAATAAATTAATTTTAAAAGGAATATTGGAAAAGTGATTAGTTTTGTAGAAAAGGAGAATTTTACGTTTGAAGGATTTAGACCCGTGCTTCGCACACGGGTATAACGTGTTATGGATTTAAAGCAAAGTTTTAAAATAGAATCTATTTTGACCGATGGATTGAGAAGGATAATTTATAAATAATATTTTATAAATCAAATGAAATATTTATCATTGTATAAATAGAATATATAAGCCAAGGCTTGTATAGAGACGTAAAAGTCGATTTCAACATCGATATTTTAAACTGAATAAGCATAGAGTTAATCAGTTAGGAGTAAACTAGTTAGATGTAATTAGATAGAGTTAATCGAATTAGAATTAATTGAATATCAGTTATTCAATTAGAGTTGATCAAATATAGTTATTAGAGGTAGAGTTAGTCAAATTTAGTTATTCAGGAAGAGTTGCCATTTTGTACGACTGCTAGCGTAATTCGCAGGGCTGCAGATAGCCTATGGCGGTAGGATGTTTCCTGAGGGAATCAGGCGTAACCATTGTGATCGCTGCGATCTAGAGTCAAGCGAATGAAGTTAAATAAAATATTAGTTAATCGATAGGAGTTAAATAAGTCGAGTTTGAGTTAATCGATCATAGTAAATCAGTAGAGCTAAATCGGTAAGAGTCAACTAGTTAGAGTTAAACAGTCAGAATTAACCAGTTATGGTAAATCAATTAGAGTTAATCGATTGGAGGTAAATCAATTTAGAGTTATACAACTGGAGTTAATCCGTTTGAATTAGTCGAGTAGTAGTAAATTGAATAGAGTTAGTTAAAAAGAAATTAATCGAATAGCACTTATTTGAAATGGAGTTATCGAATATAGTTGATTTGAGAAAAGTAATCGAATATAAGTTATTCGAAGTATGTTAAAGAATTTGAAGGGTGAGCTTTATCTATTTCGAGGTTAGAAATGTCGTTCAGTTAAGGTCTGAGAGGTAATTATACCCTAGCTTGATTGACTTCATTTTGAACGAAGAAGTGGTTAAGGTTCGATAGTGGAAGTTGGTTAAGAAATTGAGTTAATAACCGTGATGGTTTAAATTGGCTTAGTGATGTTTATTTTAAACATCTGTTGAAATCAAATGTATAAATTTTGGTAATATTTTCCAAATATAATCAGAAATGTTTTCTAATCATAGAAAATGAAATGATGATGAGAAAGAATACTGGAATGTCAGTAATACGTGAAACACAGATGGAAATGTTTTCCAATGATTGATGATGTATATTTTCTACATTTAGAAAATAAGAATTTTCAAATATATATAGAAATGGGGAAATGGATAAATTAAAGATAATTTTATAGAAAGAGATAAGTGTGGAATGTTGATTGATCGATAGAGTTTCCATCTGGAAATAATATCGTTGGTTGCGCACATGTTTTTCTTTGATAGTTAAATCACCGACTATCGAAGTTTTTGACCATTTTTCCGTCGTCAATTACGGAGAGACCGGGATCAGATTCATTATCTGAAAACCACTCTGTATGGACGTCAGCGTTGCGATCAAATATTGAAGACGGAGTTATGCAAGGGCTATCTTGTTTACAGAATAATGCCTTCGGTTTGTTCAGTCCCAGGACAAATGTAAATGGACGATTGTCTGACAGAGTATATCTAACAGATCGCGTAAGTTGATCTCTTCAAACGTACTTACGTTTGGTGGCAGGGGAATTCGTTTCTCTTAGCTTTATACCCGTGGTATTTTTGAGGAAATCAATTTGTGATTTGACGGGTATGACAATGTGGCATTCAAAGTGAATGGTGTTCAAGTGTTTCAAAAGATACGTAATGACCTCAAGCCTCATCAACCGGGAAATGACAGAAATCGGGCAGGCAGCATGGCTATGTGGGTCGAACCCATTAGGGTGTATATCACCTATCTAGAGAAAATCCATTTCATTCTATTGTCTATTTCGATGCTGTCCCTTTTCGGGAAGACGGTGGGTAGCTCCCAACCGTTGGTGGTATACATTCGATACACTCAAGCGAAATGAGTGGTCGGTCATGTGAGGGCCGGGTTGCAAGATGTTCTTGTTGAACCCAGTGTATTTGCCTCTAGAGATACACTATCGGCAGGTGGTCCCATACCTTGTCAAGGTCGGAATCCAATCTCCAATAAGCGCCCGGGTTTTTTGTTTGTATACTATATATATGGAGCGTGAGATGCAAGCGTTCCGCTAGATTGATATTTATTGGTGATTAGACAATATTATAATATCAGAGAAGTATTGATTTCCAAAACTGTTTTGGGTTATCGTAAGGTAAAAACCGTCCGTGTTTATGTGTGGATCGGTCTTACGATTATCTTTTCTTTTGAAAAGGATTTTGAAAAGTTAAACCGATGATTTGAGTTTACTCACACCAGTCCCATGACTGACCCAGAGTTTATTTTTGTTTTGTTTTCCCTAAACTCTTGGGTGCCCAATTTTGTTACGGGCAGTCAAATAGTTCAGGCCTTTACAGATATACTTGGAGTGTAACGACCCGGATTTTGAGCGACTTTGGTTATCGACGTAAACTCGACGTCGATAACCAAAACATCGAAAAATCCCGGTAATTAGTGAAAGAAATTAGAAGGTGAGAATAGATAAGATAGAAACTTAGAATAGAAGAAGAAGAAGAACACAACATCAGAGTAACACGAACCTCACAGCGGAACGAATAACATATAATAGATAACATAACTTTGAAATATAACAGTTATGTATACAATAGCACTTATTAGAGTACATCACTTACAACACAGCGGAAATAACTATAGCTATATGATCTTGAAGCCTCCTGCTCCACGCTCTTCCAGTATATCTGTAAATTCCTGACTACTTTACTGCCCGTACAAAATTAGGCACCTAAGAGTTTAGGGAAAACAAAACAAATAAACTCCGGGTCAGTCATGGGATTATATATCAAATCACGATGTTCAATATCGTTCAACCGCATATAATCGCCAACAGATTATATATCAAATTATATATCACAATATATAAATCACAGTAAAATAACTGTTGAGGAATCCAGTTGGATTCCTCCAACCTGTTTCCCTGCATCCACAGATGTTACACAGTATAATATACATCAATTTCATCCCAACATGAAATATACTGATAATCAGAATCCATATTTGATTGACGGTTTTCTATATATAACTATATCTACGTTTTCAATCAAATCTATTTAACAGTCCAATTTAACAGTCCAATTTAACAATCAATACACAGTAATCAATCATTAAAAATAAAGTACAGTTTATACAAATATAAACTGAACAAAGTTAGTGAGATTTACTCACATTTGCAGTTCATCGTTAAAGAACGATAAACTGTTGTTTGATTTGAATCAAACAGTTTAATTCGCCGTAATTTCAAACTAGCTCCAATCCACTCCCCGTCAATTCCATTGGGTAGTGTCCGTCCATACGATCCTGTCGGATCCGGTTTCGTCAAGTTCTGATATTGTATGATACGGTTATACATTATTCAAGTTAACATATAATATTGAATTAAATAAAAACAAAACCAATTTAATTCACATCGGGCCTTAACCTTTTCCTTTATCTCCTTTCGGCCCATTTAGCATATACTGGCCCAACACCTCCCTTAAAAACCAAGGCCCGCTCCATATCCCTTTTCCTTCTTCTTTGTTTATCCTGGTATCGAACTCCTGCTCTTCGAAAGACATTCCAGGACCCAAAATCAATCCCTGTTTCCACAAATCCTTCACCGACTATCAAGCTAAAACCACCATCGTACTTGTCTACACCTCCTCTACACCCTCACGTACTCCCCCTTAAACTCGATCCCCAAAATCTCTCGCGACCTGGAGCTTCAATTCGCCGCCTATAGTGAAATGGCGACACCTTTAAACTTCGAACCTCACCAGAATCTTCCTGGAAACTCTATACAACCCCACAATACCAAAGCTCAACTCGAATTCGGGTTTTAAAGCTTGAATCTCTCTCGATTACCAACCCTAGGTCTTACTGTAAAACCGCACCCTTGCCAAAATGACGTCGAGCTGCGAAAAACTCACACAGAAATGAAGTTTTTGTGTTGTCGAATCCATGTATGTGTGTAATAGGATTTTAGGAATTTTCTATAGTTTGATTTTGAATTTATTTCTTTGCGTTTTGTGTTTTTTTCTGTTGAATGAATGTGGCGGCTTAGAATGGTTTTATAATGGTGGTGGGTATGTTGTGTGGTTGTTAACAGGATGATGTGGCTCTTGTTTGACCTCAAAATGAGTTAAGATATTTTCTTTTATTAATTTTATATTCGTTTTAGTCTTCTAAAAATCACTGCGAATACATACGACGCCTAAAAATTATGAAAATTTGCATGTAGCTAGAGTTCGTCATTACGGTCCCAACGAAACTGGTTGCGTCGAATTCCGACTTCTTATGCTCACACAGCGTATTTTTAACTATCGAAATACTAACTATTTTCCACTCTAAAAATCCCTACGGTCACACACTGACTCTAAAAATCACAAAACTTGGAATCTAACAACTATTTGACATTGCGGATCCAACAAAACTGGTTTCGTCGAAAACGGAGGTCGTATGAAAAACTGGCTATTTTTCAAGCGTTGAACTGACCTTTTAAATATATAAATATATTTAAATATTATTAAATTTAATATAAATAAATTAATATTCTCGTATATATCCACAGATGATGTCGTACGGCTTCAGAATATCCTGCCAGAATTTATGACTTGATTTTCAGAAATTCCGATTTGATCGATATTCAGTTCGTATCGAAAAATCGATTTATAACGTATATAAAGCGTCGCAAAATATAAAGGAATTCCACAGCGACTTTTCTAAAATTTGATTTGGACATAAATCAAAATCTACACGACGAAATCCCGATTTCTCTCTTCCACTAGAAAGATATACTCCACCAGCTCCACACGTTTCTTGTTTCACAGAAATCCGACTTCAAACGGTCCCTGTATATTCAGTTGAAGTTTGAATCGCCAATTAATGAACTGCAACGCCATTTCAAGCTCGGTTTTAATTATAATATAATTATACGTTCAAACTGTCGTTTATATAATATATTCATTATTCAAATTCAATTCCAAACTGAATTATACCTTATATATAATCCAATCCACACTGTATTGTGAATTCAGTTATTTCTGACTATTTCGACATTATAATATATTATTATATTATAATTATTAATTAAATATTCAATATTATTTAATTAAACGATCATTAACTTCTCTAAATCACCACTTATATAATTAAATAAATTAATTATATATCTCTAAAAATGCGGGTCATTACATTCTTCCCCACTTAAAATAATTTCGTCCTCGAAATTGCTAAGGTAGTGGACGACCCTATCTATTGGAATTCCTAAGATTTTCTTACCCCTTCTTTCTGATTTTAACTGAACCAACAATTATCGATTTCAATATTAATTCCTTCCGACTAACTAAAATTTTCAAAAATTCTGAAAATTTTCTAACACTTTTAATTTTCAAAAAATTTCGCCAGCACCTCCTTTGTACTGGTCAATAGCTCAAACTCCAACTCGCCTCTCTGGGCCTTCTTCAACCCAAAAGAAAAACAAAACGCCAAACGGCTTGCCAATTCGGCTCATAAATTCCAAACTCATATAAAATATAAACTTGTACCTTTTTGTTGGGCATATCCTTATATCCCTACCATCTGTTATCAACTCGGCACATACAAATGTCATCCCAATCAACTCAATCACTTTTATATCGTCAAACCAAATCATTCGCTTATTCTCAAGTCGAATCCCATTATCAATCTCAAGTTTCATTCTTGATTTTCAAATTCTAAGTCCAGCTAAATTTCAAATTCTTAACTCATCAACTTAATCCCATTTCAGATTATTCACTTATCACCCCAGTTTTCACTTAACTTAATAAGTTAAAGTTAAATTCTAGAATTTAAATTCCTGGCCTTTTATTTCAAGTCAATTTGAAATCATAATACCAATTCAAAACATTTGAATTCTCAAAAACTTGTTTTCGCAAAACAGATTTGAAAATAAAATCTTAGGTAGTAATCCGTCACTTACAACTCGAAAATCACACTGATGATGTGTACACCATCATCAAAATTATTTTCCAGCGATCAAAGTGAGTTCAATACTATATTCTTTTTCAAAACTCAAACTTAAACACTTCCATCTTGAGTCAGTTCAAAATATCCTTATTAAAACAAATTTAAAATCTACCAGGATTTTAAAATTCACCTATATCTAATCCAGATTCAATTACAAACACTTATCTGAATTTCCAGTTTTTAATTTCAATTTTGACTTTCATTTCAGATTTAATTCACTTCGTATTACTTATACGAAATTTGGTTGGTTATTTTCATAACCGTTTCACTTTTATAATCTTACTCGATTATAATAACTACCAACACATTATAATATTTCCAGTATACATACTTCGGGTAAAATTATTTCATTTACCCTCTTTTGAAAATATACCGTGTCGACCCATCGTATTCGAGTGTTTATAAACTCCTACCGATACAGTGGATCAAACTGATCGATCAGAACTCATAAACAACTCAGCCAATGAATCTCCACAATATAAAACCATTTTTATATCAAATACAAATACGCACTCGTATATATACACTCAAACTCAATCTAGGGTATTACTAACCCTATCTCTACCGAGTCACGCCACAGAGCCAAGGTAATTCTTAACTTAAGCTCTGATACCAACTGTAACGACCCGGATTTTGAGCGACTTTGGTTATCGACGTAAGCTCGACGTCGATAACCAAAACATCGAAAAATCCCGGTAATTAATGAAAGAAATTAGAAGGTGAGAATAGATAAGATAGAAACTTAGAATAGAAGAAGAAGAAGAACACAACATCAGAGTAACACGAACCTCACAGCGGAACGAATAACATATAATAGATAACATAACTTTGAAATATAACAGTTATGTATACAATAGCACTTATCAGAGTACAGCACTTACAACACAACGGAAATAACTATAGCTATATGATCTTGAAGCCTCCTGCTCCACGCTCTTCCAGTATATCTGTAAATTCCTGACTACTTGACTGCCCATACAAAATTAGGCACCCAAGAGTTTAGGGAAAACAAAACAAATAAACTCCAGGTCAGTCATGGGACTGGTATGAGTAAAACAGTTTAAACAGGTATATGAACAAGTAAACGATATCTCATAAGACCACGCCGCAGAACGGAACGGGTTTTTCCCTTATGAGAATCCAAAATATCCTTATATCAAAAACCTTTTGATATTATAATAATGTCTATGTACAAATAGATATCAACTAGCAGAAACGCTTTCATCTCACGTTCTACATATATAGTATACAATCAAAATCGCAAGCACGTATTGGATAATGGATTTCCAACCATGACAAGGTATGGAATCACCTTCCGATCAGTGTACTCTAGGAACGATACACTGGAGTTCAACAAGAACATCTTGCAACTCAGCCACACATGACCGACCACTCATTTCGCTTGAGTGTATCGAATGTACATCACCAACGGTTGGGATCAGCAACCGTTCCCGTATAAATATATATGGGACATCATTGATAGATTAAAGAAACAAATGAATATTCACTAGATAGGTGATTATACACCCTACTTCGGTGCGACCGACTTAGCCATGCTGCCTGCCCGATTTCTGTCATTTACCGGTTGATGAGGCTAGAAGCTACGCTTTATCATTACATCAGATTCACTTCGAATGTTACATTGTCAAATCCATCAGAATCACTAATTGACGTCTACAACAGTGCATTACGTGTCAGCTAAAAGAAGTTTCCTTCTCCGCTTCCACTCTTGGTATAGTTGAAGAAATCAATGTACGTGATCGTCTGGAAATACTATGTCAGACATCCATCTTCATTCACTTAGAAATGTCACATCGTCATACCCGCCAAATCACAAATTGACTTATCCAAAAATAACACGGGTATACAGCTAAGAGAAACGAATTCCTCCGCCACCAAACGTGAATACGTTTGAACAGATCAACTTACGCGATCCATTGGATATACTCTGTCAGACCTTCGTCCATACAAGTTGTCCTGGGACTGGACAAACCGAAGGCACTATTCTGTAAACAGGATAGCCCTTGCATTTTACTCCGTCTTCAATTATCTTTGGCATATATGATTCGCGACGCTTATGCCAATACAGAGTGGTTCTATGGATAATAATCCAACCGGTCTCTCCATATTAACAACGTTAAAATGGTCAAAACTTCGATAGTCGGTGAGTTAACTATCAAAGAAAAACAAGTGTGCAAACAACGATATTATTTCCAAATGGAAATTATATCGAACAAACATCATTTAACATAAATCCCTTTAGTTCATTTATTTACTTATCTCCTATTTCCCTATATTCTAAATTCTTATTTTTCTTTTATCAGAAAACATTTCTGATTCTCGTTTGGAAAACATTTCCAACACTCCTTTACGATCAAACCTTACCATTTCTTAGTTAAGAAGGAAGTCACTCAAGTTGGGGTATAATTACCTCTCAGACCTTAACTGAACAACTTTATAACTTTGAAATGGTCAAAGTTTATCTTTTAATCTTTAACAACTTCTTTACGCCTTTCTCGGATTCAATTTTACTAATCCACTTCTATATTTAAAACATTGGTTATAACGATAACGTTATAATCCCTACTTTCGAATTATCTAACTTTAATTATAACTTCTATTCTTATTAGTGAATAATTAACCTAACACTTATTTATTTATAAATGAATAAAACTCTATTTAAACACTGGAAAGTATAAGTACTTTCCCGAATTCGATATAATCGAATTTGCCGATTAACTCTCTTCGAGAAATCTCTATTTGATTAACTCTTCTTCGAATAACCTATATTCGATTAACTCCTTCTCGAATAAACGATATTCGATAATCTCTCTTCGAATAACTAGTATTCGATAACTCTTCCTTTTCAAATATCTCATATTTGAAAATCTCACTTCGATTAAACTAAAATCGATAACTCCCTTCGATGAAACTAACATCGATAACTCCTTTCGATGAAACTAACATCGATAACTCCCTTCGATGAAACTAACATCGATTTATTTAACTCGATGAACTTAACTCGACTAACTTAACTTACTTGGTCCGACCAATTTAATTCAATTAACTAGGCTCGACTAACTTGGTTTATTTAACTCAACTTGATTTACTCCTATCGAATAACTAATATTCGATTTAACTCTATTTGGATAACTACTATTCGATTAACTCTATTCAACTCTATTCGAATAAACTATATTCGACTAACTCTATTTAACTCCATTCGAACAACTACTATTCGACAACTCTATTTAACTCCATTCGCTTGACTCTAGATCGCAGCGATCACAATGGTTACGCCTGATTCCCTCAAGAAACATCCGACCGCCTTAGGCTATTTGCAGCCCTGTGAATTACGCTAGCAGTCGTGCTAAATGGCATATTATTTGGATTAATTCTAACTGATTAACTCTATTGGTTTAACTCTAACTGATTACTCTAATTGGTTAACTCTAACTGATTACTCTAATTGGTTAACTCTAACTGATTACTCTAACCGATTAATTCTAACTGATTAACTCTAACTGGTTAACTCAAATCGATTAATTCTAACTGATTAACTCTATTTGACTAACTCGACTCCACTAACCCCTTTCGAATAACATATTCGATTAACTAACTTCGAATACCATATTCGATTAACTAACTTTGAATACCATATTCGATTAACTAACTTCGAATACCATATTCGATTTCTCCTTTCGAATGTCTATATTCGATTAACTAACTGTGAATACCATATTCGATTAACTAACTTTGAATACCATATTCGATTAACTAACTTTGAATACCATATTCGATTAACTAACTTTGAATACCATATTCGATTTCTTTATTCACTTTATAAAGATTTCCTTTTTTTAACAACGTTTTATTCATTGGAAAAGATTTACTTTTAAAAAACGGTTCTACCCTTTAAAAATGATTTCCCTTTTTAAAATGTTTCCTTTCCAATTCTATTTGTAAATGGTTTACAAATATTACCTTTTCAAATTTATTCTTGAAATATTCTAACTCCTTAAATTCCCGGGAAAATTCGCCATAACCTCCTTTGTATCGGGAGCATCGGGAAAATCCCCAAACTCGCCACACAGGCGTTTCCATTCAAAAAGAAATGCTTTGAATTTATTTCCTTTTTAAAATATCTCCTATTTATAAATATCCCAATTTATAAATATTCCTTATTTATAAATATTCCACTTTATAAATATGCTATTTTCAATATCACTTTGAAAATTCCCTTATCAACATTTCGATATGTTATGGTATTCAATCATATCAAATCACGATGTTCAATATCGTTCAACCACATATAATCGCCAACAGATTATATATCACATTATATATCACAATATATAAATCACAGTAAAATAACTGTTGAGGAATCCAGTTGGATTCCTCCAACCTGTTTCCCTGCATCCACAGATGTTACACAGTATAATATACATCAATTTCATCCCAACATGAAATATACTGATAATCAGAATCCATATTTGATTGACGGTTTTCTATATATAACTATATCTACGTTTTCAATCAAATCTATTTAACAGTCCAATTTAACAATCAATACACAGTAATCAATCATTAAAAATAAAGTACAGTTTATACAAATATAAACTGAACAAAGTTAGTGAGATTTACTCACATTTGCAGTTCATCGTTAAAGAACGATAAACTGTTGTTTGATTTGAATCAAACAGTTTAATTCGCCGTAATTTCAAACTAGCTCCAATCCACTCCCCGTCAATTCCATTGGGTAGTGTCCGTCCATACGATCCTGTCGGATCCGGTTTCGTCAAGTTCTGATATTGTATGATACGGTTATACATTATTCAAGTTAACATATAATATTGAATTAAATAAAAACAAAACCAATTTAATTCACATCGGGCCTTAACCTTTTCCTTTATCTCCTTTCGGCCCATTTAGCATATACTGGCCCAACACCTCCCTTAAAAACCAAGGCCCGCTCCATATCCCTTTTCCTTCTTCTTTGTTTATCCTGGTATCGAACTCCTGCTCTTCGAAAGACATTCCAGGACCCAAAATCAATCCCTGTTTCCACAAATCCTTCACCGACTATCCAGCTAAAACCACCATCGTACTTGTCTACACCTCCTCTACACCCTCACGTACTCCCCCTTAAACTCGATCCCCAAAATCTCTCGCGACCTGGAGCTTCAATTCGCCGCCTACAGTGAAATGGCGACACCTTTAAATTCGAACCTCACCAGAATCTTCCTGGAAACTCTATACAACCCCACAATACCAAAGCTCAACTCGAATTCGGGTTTTAAAGCTTGAATCTCTCTCGATTACCAACCCTAGGTCTTACTGTAAAACCGCACCCTTGCCAAAATGACGTCGAGCTGCGAAAAACTCACACAGAAATGAAGTTTTTGTGTTGTCGAATCCATGTATGTGTGTAATAGGATTTTAGGAATTTTCTATAGTTTGATTTTGAATTTATTTCTTTGCGTTTTGTGTTTTTTTCTGTTGAATGAATGTGGCGGCTTAGAATGGTTTTATAACGGTGGTGGGTATGTTGTGTGGTTGTTAACAGGATGATGTGGCTCTTGTTTGACCTCAAAATGAGTTATGATATTTTCTTTTATTAATTTTATATTCGTTCTAGTCTTCTAAAAATCACTGCGAACACATACGACGCCTAAAAATCATGAAAATTTGCATGTAGCTAGAGTTCGTCATTACGGTCCCAATGAAACTGGTTTCGTCGAATTCCGACTTTTTATGCTCACACAGCATATTTTTAACTATCGAAATACTGACTATTTTCAACTCTAAAAATCCCTACGGTCACACACTGACTCTAAAAATCACAAAACTTGGAATCTAACAACTATTTGACATTGCGGATCCAACAAAACTGGTTTCGTCGAAAACGGAGGTCGTATGAAAAACTGGCTATTTTTCAAGCGTTGAACTGACCTTTTAAATATATAAATATATTTAAATATTATTAAATTTAATATAAATAAATTAATATTCTCGTATATATCCACAGATGATGTCGTACGGCTTTAGAATATCCTGCCAGAATTTATGACTTGATTTTCAGAAATTCCGATTTGATCGATATTCAGTTCGTATCGAAAAATCGATTTATAACGTATATAAAGCGTCGCAAAATATAAAGGAATTCCACAACGACTTTTCTAAAATTTGATTTGGACATAAATCAAAATCTACACGACGAAATCTCGATTTCTCTCTTCCACTAGAAAGATATACTCCACCAGCTCCACACGTTTCTTGTTTCACAGAAATCCGACTTCAAACGGTCCCTGTATATTCAGTTGAAGTTTGAATCGCCAATTAACGAACTGCAGCGCCATTTCAAGCTCGGTTTTAATTATAATATAATTATACGTTCAAACTGTCGTTTATATAATATATTCATTATTCAAATTCAATTCCAAACTGAATTATACCTTATATATAATCCAATCCACATGTATTGTGAATTCAGTTATTTCTGACTATTTCGACATTATAATATATTATTATATTACAATTATTAATTAAATATTCAATATTATTTAATTAAACGATCATTAACTTCTCTAAATCACCACTTATATAACTAAATAAATTAATTATATATCTCTAAAAATGCGGGTCATTACATGGAGGAGCTTGAAGCAGGAGGCTTCAGGATCATATAGCTATTGTTATTTCCGCTGTGTGTAAGTGTTGTGCTCTGATAAAGTTGTTGCATATGTATACTGTTTTATTACAAAGTTATGTTATATTATATTTTATTCGTTCCGCTGTGAGATTCGTATTACTCTGATTCTGTTCTGTAGTGATCTTCTTCTTCTTCTATTCTGATTTTCTATCTTATCTATCCACACCCACTAACTTCTTTCTATTAATGATCTGGAATGTTCGATGCCTGAATAATTAACATGGGTTTTATGTTGATTTTCTGGGTCGAAAATCCCAGTTCGTTACAGTGGTATCAGAGCTGAAGGTTAAGTGATTACCTTGGCTCTGTAGCGTAACTCAGTAGAGATGGGGTTAGTAATACCCTAGATTGAGTTTGAGTGTATATATACGAGTGAACGTACTTGTAGATTTTATTGTTTTATATATTGTGTAGATTTGTTGGTTGAGTAGTTTGTGAATTCTGGTCGATCAGTTTGATCCACTGTATCGGTAGGGACTTCATAAACACTCGAATACGATGGGTCGACACGGTATGCTTTGGAAAGAGGTAAATGAAATAATTTTACCCAAATTATATTCCGATATAAACAAAGTATAGATATTTGAAGTATTATCATATATTGGATGTGTTGATTGTTTTTATAATCGAGTAAGGTTATAAAAGTTAAATGGTTGTAAATCACCAATCAAATTTCGTATAAGTGTTACGAAATGAATTAAATCTGAAATTTAAATAAAAAATGAAATTAAAACTCTGGAAATGTGAAAAGGTGGTTGTAAATGAGTAGGTTAAATATATGTGAATTTTAAAATCCTGGGAGATTTTAAATTGGTTACAAGCATTGAAAGGGATATTTTGAAATGTATTCCAAAATGAAAGTGTTTAGGAATGGTTTTGAAAATGATATAGTATTGAACTCACTTCGATAACTGGAAAGTAGATTCCGATGATGATCCGGACATCATCTGTGTTCATTTTCGAGTTTGTAAGTGACGGATTACTACCAAAATTTTTATTTTTGAATTGTTTTGAGAAACAAGTTGTGTTGATATTCCAAAGGAATAATTTGATTTTTGGAAAAGGCTAAGCTGTTTAAAAACTCCCAGGTAAAGATTATTTGAAATAAACACAAATTAAATAGAAATTTGTGAAAGCAAATTTGAAATTGAATTGAAACCAGTTCAGTGGAAATTGAATTGAATTGAAATAGAATGGTATCAAGTAGAATTGGACTGGATTAGAGATAATCTGGAATAGAAATGAATGGTTGAGTAATTGCAGTTTGATTGGAATTTGGCTTGGATAAGCGAATGGCTGTGTTGAGGATAAATGGATTGGAGTTTGATTGGGAATACATTTGTATATGCTATATTGATAGCAGAGTTGAATGCCCGACAAAATGGTACACGTTTATATTCATATGAGATTGATGAGATTTATGAGCCTGTTTGGCAAGCCGCTTGGCTGATTGATTTTCTTTTGGGTTGGAGAAGGCCTAGAGAGGCGAGTGTGGTTTTACCGATAGGGCTGTACAAAGGAGGTTATGGCGAAATTTTCTGGAAATTTCGGGTGTTAGAAAATTTTCAGAATTTTTGAAATTTTTCGTTTACAGAAATGAATTAATAATTTAATTAAAATAATTTTGTTTAGTTGAAATGGAAGTTAAGAATAAACAGATAATCTTTAACCAGTCAACAAGGGTTGTTTTACCCTAGCAATTTCGAGGACGAAATTATTTTAAGGGGGGAAGAATGTAACGACCCGCATTTTTCACGTAAAATAATTAATTTATTTAATTATCTAAATAGTTATTTAGAGAATATAATGGTCGTTAAATTTAATTTTAGTGAATATTTAATTAAATAATAGAATAATATATTTATTTCTGAAATAGTCAGAAATAGTTGAATTCACAATATTGTGTGAATAGGCAATATAAAATATATATAATTCAGTTTATATTAGATTATATTGACGAATATATTTATAAACGCCATTTGAACGTATAATTTATATTATAATTATAATAGAGCTCGAAATGGCGCTGCAGTTCGTCATTTGGCGATTCGAACTTTAAACGAGTATACAGAAGCCGTTTTAAATCGGATTTCTGTGAAACAAGAAACGTGTGGAGCTGGTGAAGTATATTTTTCTAGTGGAAGAGATAAATCGTGATTTCTTCGTGTAGATTTTGATTTACGTCCAAATCAAAATTTTATAAAAGTCGCTGTAGAATCATTTATCGACCATAACAATTATGTGATATAACTAGATATCGGTTTCGAATTTAGACAAGGTTCTTTTGAGACATAGTGATAATTTAATTTTTAGAATTTTACTGTAATTTTTAATTAATTAAATACGCAACTTTTTATTTGGAGTATTTTGCACCCTATATCAATATTTTGTGGTTTCAAAATATAGGTTAAACTACCGATATTATTATATTGTTGGGATCGGGGTACATTCCTCGTCACAACGGTATTTTCAGTTCTGTCGAGGGTGATCCGTAAGTAGATGGAATTTACGTATTGGGAGCAATGAGTCATTCGTTCGTCCCTCAGAATGTGAAGGGTAGGTTATTGTATGTCCTAACTAAATGTTTTAGTCGCTCATTTTAAATGGGGATTGGGTTGAATCCCGAATAGGAACTTGTGCAAAGTGTGACTCTTAGAGGAAACAAGAAAGGAACTGATATTGTTTTACACTGTGTAGTAAAGATGAGACAACACATAGCAAAGCATGCATTTAGAACAACAAAGAATGATAATACAAACACATATGTACTCTGTTTTACCTTGGCGACCACGTTTTGCACAACTTTTCAAAGCACAGTAAAATGAAACTGCACATACACAGTGTGCACATGCTAGTTGAATTAGACTACCAGCTTCAGTACATAGGAAAGAAAACCTTCCCTACTATTGTACATCCTCCAACGTAGAGTATGCAGAACAAAGAAAGTGAAATCTCATGGTAAAGCTGCATGCCTAAGGAGCTTATAGTACCACCTCACATGTGAAGCATATCGAGATTAGTGAAAAGCTGCATATCTATGGACCGAAGGGTGTACATCCTATAAAAGCTACTCCTTGGCACCCAAGAAAAAACACAGTATATATAAGCATGCCAACTTCATTTCGTGCTTCAAGAAAATACAAGCTGGGTAATCACCTCAACAGTAAAAGAAAAATCAAAATGAATACTTTTTTTTTCTTTCTCTTTTCTAAAATGCGGCGACATTCCACCTTCAATTGATCGATGCTCTCTATCCATCGAGTATTGGATTGAGGGGTCAAACGGGAAAACGGACAGAGGATCCTGGGCGAGCTGACGATGGCAGTGGTGTGAGTTGCGGTGGCCTGAGTGCGGAGCTAATGCCAGCGAAGTAGACTGCTGAGTTTTGGGGTTATAATGATTTTCGCCATTTGCGTTGACTATTGGTGGTAGAGGTCAGCAAAGGAAAGGAGGGGGTAGCCGAGGTGCATCCACTAGCAGTGATGATGTCCTATATGGTGGTCGGAGTTCGCCAATTTCTGGCGATACAGGGTTCGGTTCAATTGCGATCTCTGGTGAGACGATGGGTGGATGGAGGCCGAAATCGTTGACATGGAAGGCATGGGAAGCGGCTACCCTGAGAAGCGTTGTCATGGATTCCGATGCAAGGGAGCACGGCGGAAGCAATTCCAAATCAAAGAGCAGCGTATTTCTTTTTGTTCAAGGAGGATTAGGAATTATTGTTGGCTGAGGGTTTGTGAATCGGGTATTAAAGTAAGAGGATGGGCGGGTTTTGAAGGGGTACTGGGCCGATGAAAGGAAAATGGTAAAGCCCATTTAAAATTTAATTAAGTTAAATTTATATATTTATATAACGTAAACTTATAAATTTTATACCATGTTCATACGATATTGAAATTTAACGAAACTGGATCTATTAGGACCGTATGGACAATGGCTACACCATGGAACTGATCGTAAGTGAATTGAAGCTCGTTTGGATTTATGGTGAAATTAAACGCCTGAATCAAATCAATGACCGAAATATCGTTATTTAACGATAACCGTCCAAGGTGAGTAAATCTCACTAACTCTGCTCAATTTAAATTTTTATAAAATATTTTTAGAATTTATAAATAATGGTTGTTTGCTGTGTATTGGCTGTTTGGTTGAACCGCTAGTAAGTTGATTGAAAATATCGATAACGACATATATAAATCGTATCGAAATATTGATTCTGTTTATCAGAATATTTCACCTTCATGTTATTTATGTTGACTGACATCTGTGGATGCAGGGAAACAGGTTGGAGGGACCCAACTGGGTTCCTCAACATTTATTTTGCTGTTTTTCATATATTGTGTTATATGATGTGATATGAATCTGTTGTTGATTTTGTATGGTTGAATGACATCGATCATTGTTATATGGTATGTTAAATACCAGAAAGAATACTGGAATATTAAAAAGGAAATTTTCAATGTTATATTGAAAAAGAAATATTTATAAAATCAAAGGATTTTATAAAAAGAAAACTATTTATTTAGGAAATAAATAGATTAAAAAGGGATATTTATTTGTAAATCAAATAGACAGAATAGAATGAGGAAATATTTGTAAATAAATTAATTTTAAAAGAAATACTGGAAAAGTGATTAGTTTTGTAGAAAAGGAGAATTTTACGTTTGAAGGATTTAGACCCGTGCTTCGCACACGGGTATAACGTGTTATGGATTTAAAGCAAAGTTTTAAAATAGAATCTATTTTGACCGATGGATTGAGAAGGATAATTTATAAATAATATTTTATAAATCAAATGAAATATTTATCATTGTATAAATAGAATATATAAGCCAAGGCTTGTATAGAGACGTAAAAGTCGATTTTAACATCGATATTTTAAACTGAATAAGCATAGAGTTAATCAGTTAGGAGTAAACTAGTTAGATGTAATTAGATAGAGTTAATCGAATTAGAATTTATTGAATATCAGTTATTCAATTAGAGTTGATCAAATATAGTTATTAGAGGTAGAGTTAGTCAAATTTAGTTATTTAGGAAGAGTTGCCATTTTGTACGACTGCTAGCGTAATTCGCAAGGCTGCAGATAGCCTACGGCGGTAGGATGTTTCCTGAGGGAATCAGGCGTAACCATTGTGATCGCTGCGATCTAGAGTCAAGCGAATGAAGTTAAATAAAATAATAGTTAATCGATAGGAGTTAAATAAGTCGAGTTTGAGTCAATCGATCATAGTAAATCAGTAGAGCTAAATCGGTAAGAGTCAAATAGTTAGAGTTAAACAGTCAGAATTAACCAGTTATGGTAAATCAATTAGAGTTAATCGATTGTAGGTAAATCAATTTAGAGTTATACAACTGGAGTTAATCCATTTGAATTATTCGAGTAGTAGTAAATTGAATAGAGTTAGTTAAAAAGAAATTAATCGAATAGCACTTATTTGAAATGGAGTTATCGAATATAGTTGATTTGAGAAAAGTAATCGAATATAAGTTATTCGAAGTATGTTAAAGAATTTGAAGGGTGAGCTTTATCTATTTCGAGGTTAGAAATGTCGTTCAGTTAAGGTCTGAGAGGTAATTATACCCCAGCTTGATTGACTACATTTTGAACGAAGAAGTGGTTAAGGTTCGATAGTGGAAGTTGGTTAAGAAATTGAGTTAATAACCGTGATGGTTTAAATTGGCTTAGTGATGTTTATTTTAAACATCTGTTGAAATCAAATGTATAAATTTTGGTAATATTTTCCAAATATAATCAGAAATGTTTTCTAATCATAGAAAATGAAATGATGATGAGAAAGAATACTGGAATGTCAGTAATACGTGAAACACAGATGGAAATGTTTTCCAATGATTGATGATGTATATTTTCTAAATTTAGAAAATAAGAATTTTCAAATATATATAGAAATGGGGAAATGGATAAATTAAAGATAATTTTATAGAAAGAGATAAATGTGGAATGTTGATTGATCGATAGAGTTTCCATCTGGAAATAATATCGTTGGTTGCACACCTGTTTTTCTTTGATAGTTAAATCACCGACTATCGAAGTTTTTGACCATTTTTCCGTCGTCAATTACGGAGAGACCGGGATCAGATTCATTATCTGAAAACCACTCTGTATGGACGTCAGCGTTGCGATCAAATATTGAAGACGGAGTTATGCAAGGGCTATCCTGTTTACAGAATAATGCCTTCGGTTTGTTCAGTCCCAGGACAAACGTAAATGGACGATTGTCTGACAGAGTATATCTAACAGATCGCGTAAGTTGATCTCTTCAAACGTACTTATGTTTGGTGGCAGGGGAATTCGTTCCTCTTAGCTTTATACCTGTGGTATTTTTGAGGAAATCAATTTGTGATTTGACGGGTATGACAATGTGGCATTCAAAGTGAATGGTGGTCAAGTGTTTCAAAAGATACGTAATGACCTCAAGCCTCATCAACCGAGAAATGACAGAAATCGGGCAGGCAGCATGGCTATGTGGGTCGCACCCATTAGGGTGTATATCACCTATCTAGAGAAAATCCATTTCATTCTATTGTCTATTTCGATGCTGTTCCTTTTCTGGAAGACGGTGGGTAGCTCCCAACCGTTGGTGGTATACATTCGATAAACTCAAGCAAAATGAGTGGTCGGTCATGTGAGGGCCGGGTTTGCAAGATGTTCTTGTTGAACCCAGTGTATTTGCCTCTAGAGATACACTATCGGCAGGTGGTCCCATACCTTGTCAAGGTCGGAATCCAATCTCCAATAAGCGCCCGGGTTTTTTGTTTGTATACTATATATGTGGAGCGTGAGATGCAAGCGTTCCGCTAGATTGATATTTATTTGTGATTAGACATTATTATAATATCAGAGAAGTATTGATTTCCAAAACTGTTTTGGGTTATCGTAAGGTAAAAACCGTCCGTGTTTATGTGTAGATCGGTCTTACGATTATCTTTTCTTTTGAAAAGGATTTTGAAAAGTTAAACGGATGATTTGAGTTTACTCACACCAGTCCCATGACTGACCCAGAGTTTATTTTTGTTTTGTTTTCCCTAAACTCTTGGGTGCCCAATTTTGTTACGGGCTGTCAAGTAGTTCAGGCCTTTACAGATATACTTGGATGAGCTTGAAGCAGGAGGCTTCAGGATCATATAACTATTGTTATTTCCGCTGTGTGTTAGTGTTGTGCTCTGATAATGTTGTTGCATATGTATATTGTTTTATTACAAAGTTATGTTATATTATATTTTATTCGTTCCGTTGTGAGATTCGTATTACTCTGATTCTGTTCTGTAGTGATCTTCTTCTTCTTCTATTCTGATTTTCTATCTTATCTATCCTCACCCTCTAACTTCTTTCTATTAATGATCTGGAATGTTCGATGCCTGAATAATTAACATGGGTTTTATGTTGATTTTCTGGGTCGAAAATCCCAGTTCGTTACAGTGGTATCAGAGCTGAAGGTTAAGTGATTACCTTGGCTCTGTGGCGTAACTCAGTAGAGATGGGGTTAGTAATACCCTAGATTGAGTTTGAGTGTATATATACGAGTGAACGTACTTGTAGATTTTATTGTTTTATATATTGTGTAGATTTGTTGGTTGAGTAGTATGTGAAATCTGGTCGATCAGTTTGATCCACTGTATCGGTAGGGACTTCATAAACACTCGAATACGATGGGTCGACACGGTATGATTTGGAAAGAGGTAAATGAAATAATTTTACCCAAATTATATTTCGATATAAACAAAGTATAGATATTTGAAGTATTATCATATATTGGATGTGTTGGTTGTTATTATAATCGAGTAAGGTTATAAAAGTTAAATGTTGTAAATCACCAATCAAATTTCGTATAAGTGTTACGAAATGAATTAAATCTAAAATTTAA
Source organism: Allium sativum (assembly GCA_030737875.1). Lineage (NCBI taxonomy): Eukaryota > Viridiplantae > Streptophyta > Magnoliopsida > Asparagales > Amaryllidaceae > Allium > Allium sativum. The sequence goes on along the minus strand of CM060926.1, from coordinate 601,446,669 downwards.
ATCAAAAATGAAATTAAAACTCTGGAAATGTGAAAAGGTGGTTGTAAATGAATAGGTTAAATATATGTGAATTTTAAAATCCTGGGAGATTTTAAATTGGTTACAAGCATTGAAAGGGATATTTTGAAATGTATTCCAAAATGAAAGTGTTTAGGAATGGTTTTGAAAATGACATAGTATTGAACTCACTTCGATAACTGGAAAGTAGATTCCGATGATGATCCGGACATCATCGGTGTTCATTTTCGAGTTTGTAAGTGACGGATTACTACCAAAATTTTTATTTTTGAATTGTTTTGAGAAACAAGTTGTGTTGATATTCCAAAGGAATAATTTGATTTTTGGAAAAGGCTAAGCTGTTTAAAAACTCCCAGGTAAAGATTATTTGAAATAAACACAAATTAAATAGAAATTTGTGAAAGCAAATTTGAAATTGAATTGAAACCAGTTCAGTGGAAATTGAATTGAATTGAAATAGAATGGTATCAAGTAGAATTGGACTGGATTAGAGATAATCTGGAATAGAAATGAATGGTTGAGTAATTGCAGTTTGATTGGAATCTGGCTTGGATAAGCGAATGGCTGTGTTGAGGATAAATGGATTGGAGTTTGATTGGGAATACATTGGTATATGCTATATTGATAGCAGAGTTGAATGCCCGACAAAAAGGTACACGTTTATATTCATATGAGTTTGATGAGATTTATGAGCCTGTTTGGCAAGCCGCTTGGCTGATTGATTTTCTTTTGGGTTGGAGAAGGCCTAGAGAGGCGAGTCTGGTTTTACCGATAGGGCTGTACAAAGGAGGTTATGGCGAAATTTTCTGGAAATTTCGGGTGTTAGAAAATTTTCACAATTTTTGAAATTTTTTCGTTTACAGAAATGAATTAATAATTTAATTAAAATAATTTTGTTTAGTTGAAATGGAAGTTAAGAATAAACAGATAATGTTTAACCAGTCAACAAGGGTTGTTTTACCCTAGCAATTTCGAGGACGAAATTATTTTAAGGGGGGAAGAATGTAACGACCCGCAATTTTCACGTATAATAATTAATTTATTTAATTATCTAAATAGTTATTTAGAGAATATAATGGTCGTTAAATTTAATTTTAGTGAATATTTAATTAAATAATAGTATAATATATTTATTTCTGAAATAGTCAGAAATAGTTGAATTCCCAATATTGTGTGAATAGGCAATATAAAATATATATAATTCAGTTTACATTAGATTATATTGACGAATATATTTATAAACGCCATTTGAACGTATAATTTATATTATAATTATAATAGAGCTCGAAATGGCGCTGCAGTTCGTCATTTGGCGATTCGAACTTTAAACGAGTATACAGAAGCCATTTTAAATCGGATTTCTATGAAACAAGAAACGTGTGGAGCTGGTGAAGTATATTTTTCTAGTGGAAGAGAAAAATCGTGATTTCGTCGTGTAGATTTTGATTTACGTCCAAATCAAAATTTTAGAAAAGTCGCTGTAGAATCATTTATCGACCATAACAGTTATTTGATATAACTAGATATCGGTTTCGAATTTAGACAAGGTTCTTTTGAGACATAGTGATAATTTAATTTTTAGAATTTTACTGTAATTTTTAATTAATTAAATATGCAACTTTTTATTTGGAGTATTTTGCACCCTATATCAATATTTTGGGGTTTCAAAATATAAGTTAAACTACCGATATTTTTATATTGTTGGGATCGGGGTACATTCCTCGTCACAACGGTATTTTCAGTTCTGTCGAGGGTGATCCGTAAGTAGATGGAATTTACGTATTGGGAGCAATGAGTCATTCGTTCGTCCCTTAGAATGTGAAGGGTAGGTTCTTGTATGTCCTAACTAAATGTTTTAGTCGCTCATTTTAAATGGGGATTGGGTTGAATCTCGAATAGGAACTTGTGCAAAGTGTGACTCTTAGAGGAAACAAGAAAGGAACTGACATTGTTTTACACTGTGTAGTAAAGATGAGACAACACATAGCAAAGCATGCATTTAGAATAACAAAGAATGATAATACAAACACATATGTACTCTGTTTTACCTTGGTGACCACGTTTTGCACAACTTTTCAAAGCACAGTAAAATGAAACTGCACATACACAGTGCGCACATGCTAGTTGAATTAGACTACCAGCTTCAGTACATAGGAAAGAAAACCTTCCCTACTATTGTACATCCTCCAACGTAGAGTATGCAGAACAAAGAAAGTGAAATCTCATGGTAAAGCTGCATGCCTAAGGAGCTTAAAGTACCACCTCACATGTGAAGCATATCGAGATTAGTGAAAAGATGCATATCTAAAGACCGAAGGGTGTACATCCTATAAAAGCTACTCCTTGGCACCCAAGCAAAAACACAGTATATATAAGCATGCCAACTTCATTTGGTGCTTCAAGAAAATACAAGCTGAGTAATCACCTCAACAGCAAAAGAAAAATCAAAACGAATACTTTTTTTTCTTTCTCTTTTCTCTTTTCTAAAATGCGGCGACATTCCACCTTCAATTGATCGATGCTCTCTATCCATCGAGTATTGGATTAAGGGGTCAAACGGGAAAAAGGACAGAGGATCCTGGGCGAGCTGACGATGGCAGTGGTGTGAGTTGCGGTGGCCTGAGTGCGGAGCTAATGCCAGCGAAGTGGACTGTTGAGTTTTGGGGTTATGATGATTTTCGCTATTTGCGTTGACTATTGGTGGTAGAGGTCAGCAAAGGAAAGGAGGGGGTAGCCGAGGTGCATCCACTGGTAGTGATGATGTCCCATATGGTGGTCGGAGTTCGCCAATTTCTGGCGATACAGGGTTTGGTTCAATTGCGATCTCTGGTGAGACGATGGGTGGCTGGAAGCCGAAATCGTTGACATGGAAGGCATGGGAAGCGGCTACCCTGACAAGCGTTGTCATGGATTCCGATGCAAGGGAGCGCGGCGGAAGAAATTCCAAATCAAAGAGCAGCGTATTTCTTTTTTTTCAAGGAGGATTAGGAATTATTGTTGGCTGAGCGTTTGTGAATCGGGTATTAAAGTAAGAGGATGGGCGGGTTTTGAAGGGGTACTGGGCCGATGAAAGGAAAATGGTAAAGCCCATTTAAAATTTAATTAAGTTAAATTTATATATTTATATAACGTAAACTTATAAATTTTATACCATGTTCATACAATATTGAAATTTACGAAACTGGATCTGTTAGGACCGTATGGACAATGGCTACACCATGGAACTGATCGTAAGTGAATTGAAGCTCGTTTGGATTTATGGTGAAATTAAACGCCTGAATCAAATCAATGACCGAAATATCGTTATTTAACGATAACCGTCCAATGTGAGTAAATCTCACTAACTCTGCTCAATTTAAATTTTTATAAAATATTTTTAGAATTTATAAATAATGGTTGTTTGCTGTGTATTGGCTGTTTGGTTGAACCGCTAGTCAGTTGATTGAAAATATCGATAACGACATATATAAATCGTATCGAAATATTGATTTTGTTTATCAGAATATTTCACCTTCACGTTATTTAAGTTGACTGACATCTGTGGATGCAGGGAAACATGTTGGAGGGACCCAACTGGGTTCCTCAACATTTATTTTGCTGTTTTTCATATATTGTGTTATATGATGTGATATGAATCTGTTGTTGATTTTGTATGGTTGAATGACATCGATCATTGTTATATGGTATGTTAAATACCAGAAAGAATACTGGAATATTAAAAAGGAAATTTTCAATGTTATATTGAAAAAGAAATATTTATAAAATCAAAGGATTTTATAAAAAGTAAACTATTTATTTAGGAAATAAATAGATTAAAAAGGGATATTTATTTGCAAATCAAATAGACAGAATAGAACGAGGAAATATTTGTAAATAAATTAATTTTAAAAGGAATACTGGAAAAGTGATTAGTTTTGTAGAAAAGGAGAATTTTACGTTTGAAGGATTTAGACCCGTGCTTCGCACACGGGTATAACGTGTTATGGATTTAAAGCAAAGTTTTAAAATAGAATCTATTTTGACCGATGTATTGAGAAGGATAATTTATAAATAATATTTTATAAATCAAATGAAATATTTATCATTGTATAAATAGAATATATAAGCCAAGGCTTGTATAGAGACATAAAATTCGATTTCAACATCGATATTTTAAACTGAATAAGCATAGAGTTAATTAGTTAGGAGTAAACTAGTTAGATGTAATTAGACAAAGTTAATCGAATTAGAATTAATTGAATATCAGTTATTCAATTAGAGTTGATCAAATATAGTTATTAGAGGTAGAGTTAGTCAAATTTAGTTATTTAGGAAGAGTTGCCATTTTGTACGACTGCTAGCGTAATTCGCAGGGCTGCAGATAGCCTACGGCGTTAAGATGTTTCCTGAGGGAATCAGGCGTAACCATTGTGATCGCTGCGATCTAGAGTCAAGCGAATGAAGTTAACTAAAATATTAGTTAATCGATAGGAGTTAAATAAGTCGAGTTTGAGTTAATCGATCATAGTAAATCAGTAGAGCTAAATCGGTAAGAGTCAACTAGTTAGAGTTAAACAGTCAGAATTAACCAGTTATGGTAAATAAATTAGAGTTAATCGATTGGAGGTAAATCAATTTAGAGTTATACAACTGGAGTTAATCCATTTGAATTAGTCGAGTAGTAGTAAATTGAATAGAGTTAGTTAAAAAGAAATTAATCGAATAGAACTTATTTGAAATGGAGTTATCGAATATAGTTGATTTGAAAAAAGTAATCGAATATAAGTTATTCGAAGTATGTTAAAGAATTTGAAGGGTGAGCTTTATCTATTTCGAGGTTAGAAATGTCGTTCAGTTAAGGTCTGAGAGGTAATTATACCCCAGCTTGATTGACTTCATTTTGAACGAAGAAGTGGTTAAGGTTCGATAGTGGAAGTTGGTTAAGAAATTGAGTTAATAACCGTGATGGTTTAAATTGGCTTAGTGATGTTTATTTTAAACATCTGTTGAAATCAAATGTATAAATTTTGGTAATATTTTCCAAATATAATCAGAAATGTTTTCTAATCATAGAAAATGAAATGATGATGAGAAAGAATACTGGAATGTCAGTTATACGTGAAACACAGATGGAAATGTTTTCCAATGATTGATGATGTATATTTTCTAAATTTAGAAAATAAGAATTTTCAAATATATATAGAAATGGGGAAATGGATAAATTAAAGATAATTTTATAGAAAGAGATAAATGTGGAATGTTGATTGATCGATATAGTTTCCATCTGGAAATAATATCGTTGGTTGCACACCTGTTTTTCTTTGATAGTTAAATCACCGACTATCGAAGTTTTTGACCATTTTTGCGTCGTCAATTACGGAGAGACCAGGATCAGATTCATTATATGAAAACCACTCTGTATGGACGTCAGCGTTGCGATCAAATATTGAAGACGGAGTTATGCAAGGGCTATCCTGTTTACAGAATAATGCCTTCGGTTTGTTCAGTCCCAGGACAAACGTAAATGGACGATTGTCTGACAGAGTATATCTAACAGATCGCGTAAGTTGATCTCTTCAAACGTACTTACGTTTGATGGCAGGGGAATTCGTTTCTCTTAGCTTTATACCCGTGGTATTTTTGAGGAAATCAATTTGTGATTTGACGGGTATGACAATGTGGCATTCAAAGTGAATGGTGGTCAAGTGTTTCAAAAGATACGTAATGACCTCAAGCCTTATCAACCGGGAAATGACAGAAATCGGGCAGGCAGCATGGCTATGTGGGTCGCACCCATTAGGGTGTATATCACCTATCTAGAGAAAATCCATTTCATTCTATTGTCTATTTCGATGCTGTCCCTTTTCGGGAAGACAGTGGGTAGCTCCCAACCGTTGGTGGTATACATTCGATACACTCAAGCGAAATGAGTGGTCGGTCATGTGAGGGTTGGGTTGCAAGTTGTTCTTGTTGAACCCAGTGTATTTGCCTCTAGAGATACACCATCGGTAGGTGGTCCCATACCTTGTCAAGGTCGGAATCCAATCTCCAATAAGCGCCCGGGTTTTTTGTTTGTATACTATATATGTGGAGCGTGAGATGCAAGCATTCCGCTAGATTGATATTTATTTGTGATTAGACATTATTATAATATTAGAGAAGTATTGATTTCCAAAACTGTTTTGGGTTATCGTAAGGTAAAAACCGTCCGTGTTTATGTGTGGATCGGTCTTACGATTATCTTTTCTTTTGAAAAGGATTTTGAAAATTTAAACCGATGATTTGAGTTTACTCACACCAGTCCCATGACTGACCCAGAGTTTATTTTTGTTTTGTTTTCCCTAAACTCTTGGGTGCCCAATTTTGTTACGGGCAGTCAAGTAGTTCAGGCCTTTACAGATATACTTGGAGGAGCCTGAAGCAGGAGGCTTCAGGATCATATAGCTATTGTTATTTCCGCTGTGTGTAAGTGTTGTGCTCTGATAATGTTGTTGCATATGTATACTGTTTTATTACAAAGTTATGTTATATTATATTTTATTCGTTCCGCTGTGAGATTCGTATTACTCTGATTATGTTCTGTAGTGATCTTCTTCTTCTTCTTCTATTCTGATTTTCTATCTTATCTATCCTCACCCTCTAACTTCTTTCTATTAATGATCTGGAATGTTCGATGCCTGAATAATTAACATGGGTTTTATGTTGATTTTCTGGGTCGAAAATCCCAGTTCGTTACATTTATACTTTAATTTAAATGAAAACTGATTGAAACATCTGAATTGGCTTGCGATACATATCCCATCGTGTCCAGAATGGGGGTAACTAGTTATGGGCAACAGTCGACGGGTTCGATTTCGAGGTGAAAGTAAAAGGTTTCTTTTTAGAACTTTAAAAGGATTAAATATTATAAATTATATAATCTCCTTAACACCACTCTCTCCCCTTTATTCCCCCGTTCAACATTCAATTCAAAGAAAGAAAAAAAACTCCTCGATCTCTCGCCGCTCTCATCGAGGGATCCCCCTGGTGATGCCACGCCCAAGCCCGACCACCAAGCAAACTCCAGCAGATCCCCATCCTTAGGCCGTCGTGCCACTCCCACCCCCTTCTTCCTCCGTTCAAATTCGTGCACCCCCCTTTTTGTACAAAATCGACCACATCCCCTCCTTCGGCCGTTCGAACGTCCCCACCTGAACGGACCTGCCAACTCCCGACGATGAAGCCCCCCCTCCGATTTCTACTATAAGTTTTTATTTACTTCTATTTCTTTATTTTATTTATATTAAGTAATTAGTTCAATAGAAACAAAATTCAGTTTTTACCTATGATGTAGAGGATTAAAAATAAGATTTTTATGCATGTAGAATATTAAAAATATGATTTTTATATTATAGGAATAATAAAAATATGATTTTTATATTATAGGAATAATAAAAATATGATTTTTATATTATATCAATAATAAAAATTTGATCTTTATATATGTAGCGATAGGATAAAAATACGATTTTTATATTCAAAGTGGCAATGTACAAATGTGATTTTTATCATATATGTAGCAAAGTAAAAATATGATTTTTATCGTTTGAATGGCAATGTAAAAATGTGATTTTTATATATTCATTAGCGATAGAAAGGTTTGTTATTTATCTATAAAGTAGCGGCATAAAAATGTGATTTTTATGTATGTAGCGTTGTTATAAAAATATGAAATTATTTTTAGAAAGATAAAAATATAATATTTAGCCTATGCATGTTATTTATAGAATAATCATACAAAGAAATAATTATTGATTGGTTAAAAATATAATTTTTAACGTAGGTATACTACATAGATCGACAATCAATGCACGGCGGAATAGATCCCAAAGGTGAGAAATTCTCACTTTTAATTTATTTTCTAGTTGAAATATATACTAGGATGCAGACGGTGCTTAGCAGCACCCGACACCCGTCGTCCACAGACCATGGACGACTTGTTTATTTGTTTGATTATGTTGTGAAAATTGACTGTGTGATGTGGAATGGAATAAAAATATCTTATATAGTTAAAAATATAATTTTTAATGTGTATATGAATAAAATAAATATTTATAAACAAACCGGACGATTTGTTTATGTACACACATTTGACTGATATTAATTGGGACGATAAATTTTACACATCGCCCAACTGCATAAATAAATCTGTGTTTGAAAACCTACACGGGTATTGGGATGAAATTGGACATACACTACTCCCAATAATTAGTTGTATGTCGATCGATCGATTGACAGACTGATATAAGCGTTAAATATTTATATTTAATGCTTATACAGTGTAGAATGCACTGTGGATGATGTTTGACTGTGTTTGATTATCGTTGTATTCATGTGTGTATAAAATCCATATAAATAAAATTATATGTTAATTGGCAGTGTCTGATTCCATTTCAGAAAGAATGAATATTTTAAAATAATAAATAATTTAAAATAATGAATATTTTAAAATAATATCCAGTAATGGATCAAAATATGATTTTGATGTCCGATTTGGGATGGACACGAAAATATTTAAATATATAAAGCCGTGTTGATTTGATTAACGCCATTTAGACATGAACGATATTATATTGATTTTATTCATTTTTATAATGATTATCCATAAGGAATTGATTTCAAAATCTAATGTTTTGAAAATACTATCATTTATATATCGATGATATGGAATATTCAATTTTGATTTGAAATTGAATATGAAGCTAAAATCGTTTTGAAAACGAATTTAAAACGTTTTATAAAATACGTTTTAAGTGGAAATCGACGAAATATATATTATATATATATAATATAATGGCCTGAATAGAACGCGCCGCGCAGCCGCAGTTTGTGAATTTCGACCATTGACTTCGAATGGATATCACGGGAGATCCGACCGTCGGATTCTCCTAAAACTGGAACCGTTGGGTTCGTATCGAAAAGTGCTTTCTAAGAATATGAGAAATTAGAAATCTAATGGTTGGATTTGGAATTATATCCAAATCAAATTTGGAAAAGGTCACTGTAAGTGCAGTTCGATGGTCGTTTATGGAAATCAACTGTACGGGCCTAGATAAAATTATTAAAAATATCAATAATTATTGTAAAATCATAAGAAATGATTTGGAAATAATTAGGATGAAAAATTAAATATTTAAAAGGATAAAAAAAGAATTTTATCGAAATGAACTAGTTATAAACTAGAATTATAATCCATTTATTTTTAAATAAATAAATTGAATTTGAAATGGTTTTAAAAATAACCAGAATTTCCAACATATGAATTGGAATGGATTTGAATCGAAATTATCCGCAGAATATTTCGATATTGTATTCCGTGATTATACAGGCATTATGGAGGAATTTGGAAGATATATATACACATATATATATATATATATACATATACATATATATATATACATATATATATATCGTTATTCCAATACGATGTTTGTTGAGTTCAGAATTTGATATTGAATATAAGCTGATATATTTTCTATTCAGAGCCTTGTGTTTAATATCAAATAGGATTTTGGGTTTGTCGTGAACGGTGTCTTCAGTAACACTGTTCTTGAACCCAGTTGAGGAAAGATTAAATCTTTTTATTTAAATTTAATGAAGCATACATATTAATTAATATTTAAATTGGAATTGAATTGAAATTGGCCTTTGGGTTTATCGTGAATGGTTTTTAAATAACACTTTTTCTTTAACCCGATTAACGATGGAATAAGACTTTGGGTTGTCGTGAATGGTATCTTTAATAATACTGTTCTTAGACCCAAAGGAGTTAAGAAAATCAGAAACTAACTGGAGATTAGTTAATTTGAATGGTATCCTAGGTATTGATCTGATGTTGTTTTCGGCCTTCGGGGTTAATACTTTGGGAATTGTGCACTTGCTAATTTACGGTTAAAGGCTGATGGAATGAAATGTGATTTTGGGTTTATATTGAACCGTGTTTTAAAAGACATTGGTTCTTTAACCCGGTTAAAGACAGGAATAAGATTTTGGGTCATTGTGAATGGTATCTTTAATAATATTTTTCCTAGACCCAAGACAAGGTAATATTCTGAATATTTGAATAATGGAGGAATGAGGCGTATGTTGTGTTTTTATAACACTTGTTTATTATATGCGCGAGTTATTCAGAAAGACCAGGTTTATCCCTTTCTGAATAACTTATTCGACAATGTGTCGAGGATGAAGACGGTGGTTGAAGACCAGAGGTCTTCACATCGTTTGGATGGTTATTGATTTCCTGATTGGGATGTACACCCAAGACAAGGTAATAAGTGGTGATCGTCCAGACGTACTTGGAGATCGACGAATATGCGAGGGCCTCCCACCTATATTAGACATATGAGGGAGGAATAAGGTGCCTCTGGTTTCGTTCAGACCCAGAGCGAACTTGTAAATGGATGTATGTCTGACATCGGATTTCATTCTGTGTGATTGATAGACATCGGTTGCATAGCTTGAATTGCATGTGTGGCATGCTGAGATGCAAATGATCAACGCTTCTGTTGAAAAGCAAAGTCTTGTGGTTGACGATCAAAGCACAGATTTAATATAGCGTAGCTTTATGTAGCGTTAATTCGCGAGTCTCTCACACCGTATGAACCAGAAACGAGAGAGGGCATCAGGGAGGGCATGCGTTTCTTTCTAGCTAGTAATGGTGTCAGTGTTTTACTAGCCCTGACATTTTATTTATGTGGATAATGGACTGTGAGGCGCCTCAGTTATATCGCTTGATCCGAGACCGATGGAGTCATTCGGCTCATTTACGCCTCATAGGGTGGGGAAACGTATTGTCCAAGGTTTTTTTTTATCCACATTACACTTTGATGGACCATCCCTGACGATCCAAGGGCCCACCTGAGTCTGGGTCCTAAGACATGGTAGATAGATTGTCTCGTAGCGGTAAGGACGATCCCTTGCCTTGGTTCACAGATGGAAATCCGACTTCCAATACGTGACATTTGTGGTTTAGATTGTAGAGCCTAGTATTAGCGATATGATATATGGTACCCATGCTGCCTAGGATTGATACATTTATATTTGAAGTTATTTTATACACTATGCACTTATAATAGTATCAAATAATTTGTTTTAAAGTAACAAGCATGTTTGGCTATATAAGGGAAAACCCTATCCTCCGGGTTGCGTTTCATTGTGTGATGGGACAAGAGTCTTATAATAGCCTCATTTTTTCAAAAAGCATTGCATTGTTTCGTTATATGCACTGGTATTCTTAGGAGGAAACCCGTTTCGTGTTATACAGCGTGGTCCCTTGATATATCTGATTTAAAAGTAAAGTTTTAAATAACTGTTTTAGTTCTCACACCAGTCACATGACTGACCTGGAGTTTATTGTTTTTACCTAAACTGTGGGTGCTTTTATTTTTCGCATGGGCAGCTAATAGTTTTGGTTTTGCAGATTTATATTCATAGGATCCTGATTTACAGCTGAAGCGATATTCGGAAAGCTCTGTATCTGTGTATCCGTGTATCTCTTTCGATTATGTTTTGTATTATTTTCCACTGCTATGTAATGTAATTTAAATCTCTGATATTTTTCTGATGTATAACATTTATTCATATTCTGTATATTCTGCTATTCTGATGGAATTGTTATAATTAACAATGAAATGTTCTTCTGTTTGTTATATGATTTGTCATGTTCTCAAAGCAATCTATTCTTCCTCTTCTGTTCGGAGACCGGGGAAGTTTCGAGTCATCTCAAATCAATCTTTCGTCTGGGACGAAAAGTGCGAAAATGTATTCAAGAGTCTAAAGGAAAAGTTGGCGTGTGCACCAATGTTAGTCATTCCAAAAGGGAACGAAGAGATGATGGTATACACGGATGCCTATGGTACCAGACTAGGTGCTGTATTGATGCAAGGAGGTAGCGTTGTAGCTTATGCAAGTCGGCAACTAAAACCGCATGAGAGAAGATATCCTACTCATGATTTGGAATTGGCAGTGATCGTGTTCGCATTGAAGACGTGGAGACATTATCTTTTGGGAGAAAGATTCGAGTTGTTTACTGATAATAAATCATTAAAGTATCATTTCTCTCAGAACGATCTAAACCTCCACCAGCAGAGATGGTTAGAATTCTTGGCTTCCTATGATTTCGATATTGCATATACACAAGGAAAGGGCAATGCGGTAGCTAATGCATTGAGTAGGCGATATGCCAGTCTAGGGGCTATGTTTCTTGAATGGAAACAACTGGAGTATATCGCCGGGTATGATTTCAGACCAAAGTGCAAATTGGATCTAGTAATGTTAGCAAGTTTGACGATCAGACCCACTACGATTGAGCGGATCAGCTCTGGTCAAAGGGACGATCCTAACCTTTTGGAAATCATCTCCAAGTTAGAGATGAGTATCGATAGTGAGGAGATGAACAAGTATGGGCTTGATCAATACGGATGGCTTCGAAAGAATGGAAGGTTAGTTGTACCCAACGTGAATGGATTGAGAAATGAAGTTCTTAGAGAGTATCATCACTCAAAGCTGACGATACACCCCGGTGGTAACAAAATGTATCGAGACATGAAGCAGACCTACTACTGGGAAGGGATGAAAAGAGACATTGGGTAGTTTATATCCAAGTGCATGAATTGCCAACTAGTTAAAGCTGAGAAAAAGAAGCCTAGTGGTTTGTTACAGCCATTGGAAATTCCCGAATGGAAATAGGAACAAGTCTCAATGGATTTCATTGATGGTTTACCGAGGACTAGATCAGGACATGATAGTATTTGGGTAATTGTGGATCGATTGACCAAGAGTGCAAGGTTCATACCAGTCAAGTCAAATAGGACAAAAGCTAAGTTAGCTGAACTATTTATGAAGTGGGTAGTGAGATTTCATGGAGTACCCAAAGGCATTGTGAGTGACCGAGATCCGTTATTTACTAGTGGATTTTGGAAGAGCTTACAAGGGGCTTTAGGATTAGAATTACATCTCAGTACCACGTACCATCCTCAAACCGACGGTCAGACAGAGAGGGCGAATCATGTATTAGAAGACCTCCTGAGAGCTTGTGTTCTGGATTTGGTGGATCATGGGATGACCATTTGCATCTAGTAAATTTTGCATATAATAACAGTTATCAATCCAGTATTGGTATGGCTCCATTTGAAGCTTTGTACGGAAGACCGTGCAACTCACCATCATGTTGGTTGGAAACCGGTGAGAAATTTGTGCTTGGACCAGAAGTAATAAGAGAAACTTCAGACAAGATCAAGATTATTCAACAACGAATGAAGGCTTCTCAAGATAGGTAGAAGAGTTATGCTGATAGGAGACGAAGAGAATTGAAATTCTCCGTTGGTGACTTGGTGTTTGTTAAGATTTCTCCGTTAAAGAGCGTGATTTGATTTGCTAGGAAAGGTAAGTTATAACCAAGATTTGTTGGTCAGATTTGTTGGTCCATTCCCAGTTCTCGAACAAGTTGGGAATTTGGCGTATAAAGTTGAGTTACCTGACAAGATGGCGGGAGTTCACAATGTATTTCATGTTTCCCAGTTAAGGAAGTTTGTGCACAACTCCGATATGACTATTTCACTGGATCAGTTGGATGACATCAAAGTAGAACCTGAGGCGGTTGGGAACCGCAAGCCGATCTGCATTGTCGAGTACGATACGAATGAACTTCGAAGGAAAACTGTGAAACTGGTCAAGGTTCAGTTAGGCGAGAATGAGAACGACTGTACTTGGGAAACAGAGTAGAGCGTAAGGATGTCGTATCCAGAACTCTTTGCCTGGTAGGATTTTAATTGCAATTTAGCTATTCCGCATGCTAGCGTAGACTTGTTGTGTTATTATGTGTGTTTGATTGTTTGTAAGTAAGTGTTAGGCATGCGGGACCCTTTGTATGTTTTGGTTAAGGAATTTCATGGACGAAATTTCTTAAGGAGGGGAGAATGTAACGAACCGCATTCTACGTATCGAAGGATCGTTGAATATTTATTTCTTTTTCATATGAGGTCGTATGGTTGTGTAACTTTGGGGAACGGCTATTGGGGTCATTTCCCATGTTCACGATTTTTGCCGATTTTTAAATGATTATTTTGCCCCTAGCGAATCTTGTTTCACCTTTAACTTTTGATTGGTAAGGAGTTTTGACTTGAAACCACTTCCATTAAATTCAAATGATGGTTTGCGTTTCCGTAGAGTGGTCACACTAATCAAACAGACTTACTGTTTGGGAGATACGGCTGAATTAAGGTTTAGAAGGTGAAAACAACTTAATTGGTTTAAACCGGGTGATTAAAAGCTAGGCCCATTAGGGGATTTCGGGATTAGAACTATATGAGGGATGATTAGGGTTAGAGAAACCTTTTATTTGTCATTTTCCAGTTGCCACTTACCTCTCTTCAACCCTAACGATGGCCTCCACTTTATAAATTCATCCCAAATCACCGTTTAATTGCATACTAGCTTAATATACACCAGTTCAAGGAAGTCTAGTGAAAAATCAGAGTTGGGGCTGCTGCTAAGCATTGGAATTCGACCTATAATAGTAGAATTTCAGATCTGAGTTTTTATTTGTGGCTAAGGTGAGTGATTTGCATTGTTTTTCACTAATTAAGACTTATTAGGGGTGATTAGTGATAATTAGAAAAATTATGACTCAGAAAAATCTGGAAAAATTTGTAAAATTCTAAAATATTATTTTAGGGCTCTGATAAAAATTTGGGATAAATTGAATAAGTTTTTCTAATTTTATGCTTAAACATTATTAAGGGGGATTAAGGGGAAAACATGGGTTTTGGGTATGTTTGATCCATATTGACATGCTAAAATTGATGTTTTAGTGTTTGTGGTTGATTATACATGTTGCTATTACTGTTTGGAATGCATTATGATTGTTTAGCAAAGTTAAAATGGTCGAAAACGCCATCGTGTGGCATAAAACAGTCACTGGAAAAGTTGCAGGAAATGGTGCAGGAACCGGATCGGATCGGTGAAGGGAGACCGGGTCGAGTCATGTAGCCCACCCACAAGTCGCCTCATGTTTCCAAACCGAATCAACTCGCCATCACAAATCTTCACCCTTGGTGTCACGAGCCGACCTGGAGCTTGGAGAAGACCACGACCACTCGAGTGATGGTGCCCGATCCGAACCGCCATGAGAGGGAGCTGACGACCCCGACCGCTCGAGTGAAGGAGCCCGATCCAAACCGCCCTGAGAGGGAGCTGATGACTCGACTGCTCAAGTGAAGACATCACAAACTGAACTAGGATGGCCGAACCGAACCGATGTTAACTGGGGTACTATGCACATTCAAACTGATCCGGAGGAGACCAAAACCCGAGATGCAAAGGTAATCCAAATGGGAAGTAGAACTCAGGATCCAGATGGGAACCAACGGGTTGACTTCATGATTGGACTTTGCTGCGGGACGTGTGCAAAGGGGTTATCGACATCTATAGCTTTGGTCCACTACTTAGAGACGGATATTGGCTACGGATCAGTGCAGTGAAGTCATCATGGCTTCATGGGACAAAGTGATCATAGCAAGGTATGAGCCGGTGTAGTGGAGTTGTTATGACTCCATGGGGAAGAGTGGACATAGCAAAGGATTAGTGGCTATGGATCAGTGCAGTGGAGTCATTGTGACTCCATGGGGCAGAGTGATCATAGCAAAGGATTTGGGTGGTCAAAGCGGTGGATATCGTATGCTTTACGCACTGAGTGAGAGATGTAAGGATGGTTGCTATGCTTGATTGTTTGACATCACTATGACATGCACACCCCCTCCCCTGTATCTTTACACCGTATGATAGTGTCACCTTAGAGTATTGTACATCTTGTTGTGCTAACTCTTTGGTTGCAGGTCTAGGTTCAAGTATGGCTATGTATACATGTTATTGTTCTGTTTTGCTGCTTATGGCTCATACCAGACTTTTGTCTGAACCAGAGTTTTATGTCTCCTCTTATTACTCTGGGTGCTTTTAAACGGGCAGACTAGAGACAGGTTAGGTGGTATGCACGAGTAGCAGTACCGAAGACGAGCAGGAGGCTTCCACGTACGATATACATTGATATTCTCCCTGTATTGTTGCTAGTCACTACTTTGGGCATTTGTAGTGCACCTCTTTCTTTGCTTTAGAGACTGTATGTCAGAGTTGTAATAAGTTGTATTTTGAATTTCCGTTGCTATGATTATTATGGTTTAGTTTTCAGCTTATGCATTGTCTCGCCTATTTTATGTCAAGTATGTTATTATTATATTTTATTCCGTGCACCATGAGACATTCTACATGTTCTTTGTTGATTCATCGTCTTCTTACTTTTCTTTGGAGACCGTCCCATGCTAGTCCATTAGCACAGCGCATTTCGAGGGAAATGTCAGCTGGTCCGGGGCAGGCCGTCACAGCGTGGTCCCATTATTTCCCAACTTTTAAAGTAAAGATTTAATAAGTGTTTTAGTTCTCACACCATTCCCATAACTGATTCGAAGTTTATTGTTTTAACCTAAACTCTGGGTGCCTTTATTTTCCATATGGGCAGGTAGTAATTTTGGTTTTCGCAGATATTTTTTTTCCGGGATCCTAGATAACAACTGGAACTATATTCCGAAAGCTTTGTATTCGCGTATTTCTTTCAGTTGTGTTAGTTGATGTATTTATACATTTTAAGTTTCCGCTGCTATGTATTTGTAAATTTCTGATATTTATTTTTCCGCTGTATAATATTAATTCGTACTCTGATATATTTTTGTACTCAGATGTAAATTGTTGTAATGGCAATTAAATGTTCTATTGTTTGTATTCTAATGCTTCGTGTTCTTAACTCAATCTGGTCTCCTCCCTCTCTTCGGGGATCGGGGAAGTTTGGGTCGCTTTACTGCATTCCCAATTTGTGTCATCCCGGCTGATGAGGCTTGAGGTCCTGATTACCTTTCAGTGAACATCTCAATAACTTTGAATGCCACATTGTTAGATCCATCAAAACACTAATTGATTTGCCAAAATATATTTTGAGTGTTGAGCTAAAAGAAGTTTCCTTCTCCACCACTAAGTTTGGTATATTTGTAAAAACCAACGTATGTGACTCTTAGGAAATACTCTGTCAAACATTCGTCCATACAAGTCATCCGGAAACAGGATGAACTGAAGGCACTCTCGCACCGCATCCTATACAGGAATCACCCTAAGGAACAGTAATGAGAAGTCCTTGCAATCCGCAGATTTCAACCATGACAGAATCACAGTCTATCTCTGGGAGCTAATCAGAGATTATAAGTAGTACTTCCGTTTTATGAATATATCTACAGTCTTTAATTTTTTTCATTATTATTAGTATCCCTACATGTTATTTCGAACGTCAAGCTAGTTTGAAGTGGTTTTTGGTATAGTTCTCATCCCGATCTCTTCGAACTAACCATTAAATGTCCAAAGAATATTCTTTTGATAGTCGGTATTTTAAATATCCAATCACATCAGTACCATCAAGTACATCAGCAGCTGAGGCCCTTTTTATTTAAACCCATTCATTTAAAACCGTTACATCGATTCTTAAGAATCGATTCCAACGAAATATTTATATTCACATAAATTTTTGTTTTCGTTTACATTAAAAATTATAATCATACACTTGTCTTTTATTTTCGTGACTTGGGATAACGATATTCCCTCGTTCATCTTTATTTCCATGTTAATTCAATATATCTTCTTATTTTATTTCTTTGAAAACTCTAACCGTTTACTTATTACTTAGAATACGTGTATTTCAAAACCATACTATTTCCATATTTAGAATATGGTGCTATATATTTAACCAAATGGTAAATATAATCACACTTCAAACTTGGGCCAAATAAATGTTACATTATATATTATTTACTTTAAAACCTAATAGTTTTAATTACATCTCAAAATCTTGCAAATAATTTGCAATATTCTCTTATGGAAATAATAGACTGTTCCACCATTCTTTACCGTTAGAAACTAATATCATCCCTAGATAATAGTGAAGTCGTTCAAGTTGGGGAACTCTATTTGCCTCTCATACCTTGATCGGCAATGTTCTTATCTTAAGATAGATAGAAGTTTGTAACTCAAAACCTAATATCAATAATAATATCAATCCGATTTTATTTTCTATTTCATCAAGAATAGGGTTTTCAAAAACCCTTTCTTTAATTTTTTAAATTTACTTTTAAATTAAAATCATCTTGCTTAATTTTATTATTAAGTACATCTATATAATCACATTGCATTAGCTTAAACTTCTTTTATAACTTTGTTTATACAACTTTGGTTATATCGTAAAACCCATTCATGAATCCTTTACCGTATTCAACTAAATCTCATTCCAAACTTGATTAACTCTTAAATTAATTTCAATTTAAAAAAAATTATCAATTTGATTATAAATTAATATAATAATTAACTTCAATATTATCTAAATAAAATTATTTTATTTCATTATTAACTAAAATTAGGGTAGTTAATCTCTTTTGAAAAAGTTATTAAAATAATAATTAATTTTACTAGTGATCAATAACTCGATAATTAGCTTGACTTTAATTAAAAAATAATTATTTTTGGAAGAAAACTTATTAAATTCTTGCAATAATTTGTCAAAACTATTACTATTAGAGTAACTGATAAAAAATTAAACTAATAACTCGTTTCAGTTTAAACAGTTCACTTAGTCGACTTGAGAACATCAGTTAACTTTGTTAACTGATTCAAACTAATCCTTTCTCTTAAATTAATTATTAATATAATTAATTTAATATCATCTCTTGATTGTTTTCTCAAAATAATTATTTCGAGTTATTAACCCATAGGTTAAATTATGACTTATATGCTTATAAAAATTATCAAAACAATGAAATTTTGCTATACAAAGCATTTTATAACAATGTTTTTAAAAAATAATTATAAATATCGATTTATTTATAAAAATTTTGTTTTTATTAAAATATAATTTAAAACGTTGCTTTGGTTACAAAAAAAAATAACTTTAAATATGTTGATTCGCCCGATGACGAATTAATGTCTCAAAACTATGGTTTTTAGACCATATGCTGCCAATCCCTTAATCAATACTGTCTATTGATTAAAAACAAAATAATGTTGAATTTCAATTCAACGATTAACATCCAGACAGGTTTTAATGTTACTGAGGTCAAACAGTTCATACATGAATAATATGAAATCTAATAATAACAATAATATTTGAGGAATCCAATTGGATCCCTCTAACCTGTTTTTCCCTTCAACACAACTTATAAAACATTTAAATAATGCATATGAAAAAGGAATTTTAATTCAATGCACATCAATGAAATAAATAACGTCAATCAAAAACAAACAATAAGCACCCAAGGCACCCAAACATCCAATTTATATTATCATTGATAAATTATGGTTATAGTTATATGAATTTAATCACATCATAGGATTCCATAAGGCGTGAGAGTCAACTCACATTTCGTTCAGTTATTGATTTTAGGTTAATTTACATTAATTCAAATGAGCATTTGAAATTATATAAAAATTCTAATAGCTCCAAATTACTCTGAACTAGTACCTACGCGTAGCCTAGATCAATCTATTCCAACGCTTCTTGTTTCATCAGATTCTGATAATGTATGCATAAGTTATTAACATTACATTTTTAATTAAATTAAAGGTCATTAACTAAATAAATTATTTAATTATATACCTTAATTTTGTTTAACCGCTTAACCCCTTTCTTAACCCTTCATGTACATTTCAAAAATTCGAACCATTTCGGGAAAAAACACACGCCATGCAAAAGATTTCCCCCATCCCCACCGAGCTCCCTACTCTACTAAACTTCGCTTCAACCTCGCCAAACTCTTCTCCTTCACGCTCACCTCCTTCCCAGACACCTCGATGTCCCTTTGTAATTCCATTCTCACCCTCAACTTCACGCACCACGCATAAAGAAAAAGAGCGACAATGTTTTTGAACCAAACCCAAATGCCACCATTACCCAGACCATCGTCCCCCTCAGTGATTTTTATCTCCGACTTCCTCATAACCAGGCAACCACAACATGAGACCCTAAGCCCGTGGCTCAGCTCCAAAACACCCAGCAAACCTACAAACTAAAACTCCCTCCAAAACGATCAACTTCCTCCCCAAGCCACCCCATACCGCTGTATCGCTTACCACTAGCGAAGCACCTACATCGCCTCTCCTTCGCCTCCACCCTCTAATTTTCCTACGGCCACCCCATGCTTTAGCTGCCTCTACAGCCTTTATGCCTAATGAACCCAAACCTTTTTCTCATACTGGGAAGGATGACAAAACAAAGAAATAAAAGGGAAAGAGAAAAGTTTGCTGCCCTTTTTTATTTTTGTGATATTGCGAGATCTGAAGCTTCAGATTTTTGGAAAGGAGGATAGAGCAGTAGAAAATAGCATGTATGAAAAGAAGACGTGAGGCAACATTTGATTCATATCCGATTTCCATTCTTTTAGCATGGAGGATTCAGTTTCTTTTTGTTTCAGAGGAAATAAAATGAAACGTTGGGTTGAATCGAGGAAAAGAGGATGAAGGAAGAATTTATAATGCTGAAGCAGCCGAGATTTTTGACTACTTTGTAACATGGTTGCAGATATATTTTTTTTCTTTTCATTTTGCAGAGCACGTGCTGGCAGCGAGGTTTGACAAGATTGAAAAAAATGATGGTAGGGACATTTGTTTATTTTAGTGGAAATTTGCCACAAGGGCTTCTTAACCCGTCTTGATTATTTTGCAGGACACGGCTTTGAACTAATTAATTTACCGAACAAAAATGTCGCTTCTCCCTTTCTTCTATTTACCAGCTGAAAATCTTTAATCCTAAATCGAGAAAATCGCTTTCAATTCAATCCCTCTCCAAATCGCTCCTCCTCAATTCGTTTTCTACTTCAACCTAGAACTCAGTCACCACCTATCTACTCAAGTCTGTTAGTTTCTTCTGAAATCAAATTCAACTTTAAGTGTGTGACATCATGAGGCAATTTTGTTCATTTGGATTAGGTAATCGATTTTCTCTATTGGATTGCTTGTTCTTTGGTGAGTGTTCATGTTATTTGATCTTTTTCACACGTTTATTTTCACGAGCACATGACTCGTAGATACGAGCACCTAATTTCTACGAGCACCTGATTCAACATACGAGGAAGGTTTTGTTTGCTGTAGTTGGAATAATGTGTTATGAAAGGTATTCTTTTACTCGGATAAAAAAAGCACTATGTATTTAGGAAGGTTGCATTATTCACTTTAGATTATGATTTTAGTATTTAGACTATCACTTCAGATTTGGTTTGAGCAATCAAACCAGTTATATTTGTCAGTCAATTCTGTTTACTCACTTTGGGTATGAAGTTGGATTAGAAACAATTTTAGTTGACGACGCTGGTTCTTTAGTTTTTGGTGATTTGTGATCTGTAAAAGATAAATGATTTTGTCCTTTTGTTATTTTAAAGGAATCACATAAAGAATGAAAGAACCGTAACTACATAAAAGGATGCATGTAGGGGAACAGAGGGATGACCACAAATGCGTCAGGATTCCTTAAAATCAATGCATTATAATGCTTTGATTTTAATGGCTCGTTCAACGTAAGAAACAAATAACCTATATACAATACTTTTCTGTTGGAGTAGTGGATTTATCTTAGCACCTAAAAAATCGTAGTTGAAAAAAACTCAACAGTGCAGGGGGATAATAAAAACTCAAATGGTAGTATTTAAAAATTCCTGGTCAGCCAATAGCAAGAAGTATCATAGAAATTTAAGTAGGAAGAATTTTCACAGCTTTCACGAGCTTAATTTCCCATTATTAAATTAAAGAACTACTTTTACACTTATTTATATCATGGTTTTGGTTGAATTATGCATGACATGTATGTAGTGAAATACACATTCTAATCTTTTAGCTTACAACCATAAATATTCTGGTTGTTGGGATGCTTACAGTCAAGCATCTGACACATCATCCAAATTATTCTGATCAGTGCCATTCACCAGTATTTATGGTTGTAGCTGTCATTAGAAACTGTTGAATAATTCATGGAACTGCTATAAAAGATAAATACATTTATCTATTTCATAAACTACAAGCACATTATAATTATAAATGTTAAAAACATCCCTAACTCTATATTGGACCTTAATTAACAAAAAAATTGAAAAATAGACTACATGAAAGATTCCATTTTAGTCCACTATTCAATATAGATGAAACTATTTATATTTTTCCTGTATATAATATTTGTCTACATAAAACAAACACAGATAAACATTTGTCTTTGTAAACCATTTATCTTTTGCATGTGTAAAACATTTGTTTGTGTAAACTATATGTGCAGCTTGAATATTAAAATTTAATGATCATCTGCATGATCAATTAATTTGAAGCAAAAAGGAAATGATTGAACAAAACAATACAATTTGTTTTGAAACACAAATTGCTTAAAGAGATAAAATATACCTATCTTTTGGTCTACTTGTTTTTAAATGTAAAAATAAGTTATTCTATGAAGTATTTAAAATAATAAATATATTTCATAAAGTATAATAGATTAACAGTTTTATTGAAAATACTAGTATGTATA
The DNA here is from genome assembly GCA_030737875.1 of Allium sativum. Classification (NCBI taxonomy): domain Eukaryota; kingdom Viridiplantae; phylum Streptophyta; class Magnoliopsida; order Asparagales; family Amaryllidaceae; genus Allium; species Allium sativum. The sequence goes on along the minus strand of CM060926.1, from coordinate 601,424,045 downwards.
AATCTTATGGGAAAAACATAAATTGTTTAAAAAGATAAATATATTTATCTTTTGCCTACCTTATTACATAAAGTAATGTTGAAAATGATATATACATTAAAAAATGAATAGATATTTTTTTGAAAAAAAAACTTGTAAGTATATACAAAATATAATTTCATAATTTTCATTAAAAAATTAATATGTATATTAGTTTTTATTAAAACATATAACTTATATAAAAAGATAATTGTGTTTATCTTATTAAATAGGTATAAACATAAGAAAGACATATACATTTACCTTTTTAAAGCCTTACATCAACTATATATTGATAACGTAGGAAACAAGGTAAATACATTTATCTTTTTAAACAAGTAATATTTTTTCCGTTCAACAACATTTAGTAAAATTTCTTATTTTATTTCAAATTTTAAAAAGATAGTTGCATCTATCTTTTCAAAACTAAACTTCAGATTTAAAAAAGATAGTTGAATATATATGTCATGTGTTAATTGTTAGTTGCAAATATGCAATGTTAATGATAAAACTGAACTTCTGATTACAATATTGCATTTTTGTAATTAAATTTTTGTAAATATTTAGTAGAATATCTTATTTTATTTCATAATTAAAAAAGATAGTTGCATCTATCTTTTCAAAACTGAACTTCAGATTTAAAAAAGATAGTTGAATATATATGTCATGTGTTAATTGTTAGTTGCAAATATGCAATGTTAATGATAAACCGAACTTTTCATTACAAAAATGCATTTTTGTAATTAAATTTTTTTAAATGTTTAGTAGAATATCTTATTTTATTTTAGATTTAAAAAAGATAGTTGCATCTATCTTTTCAAAACTGAACTTCAGATTTAAAAAAGATAGTTGAATATATATGTCATGTGTTAATTGTTAGTTGCAAATATGCAATGTTAATGATAAAACTGGACTTTTGATTACAAAATTGCATTTTTTTAATTAACAATTTTTAAATGTTTAGTAGAATATCTTATTTTATTTTAGATTTAAAAAAGATAGTTGCGTCTATCTTTTCAAAACTGTACTTCAGATTTAAAAATAATAATTGAATGTATGTGTCATGTTAATTGTTAGTTGCAAATATGCAATGTCAATTATAAAACTAAACTTTTGATTACAAAATTGCATTTTTCTAATTAACAAATTTTAATTTTTTAGTAAAATATCTTATTTTATTTCAGATTTAAAAAAGATAGTTGCTTCTATCTTTTCAAAACTGAACTTCAGATTTAAATAAGATAGTTGAATATATATGTCATGTGTTAATTGTTAGTTGCAAATATGCAATGTTGAAGATAAAAATTAACTTTTGATTACAAAATTGCATTTTTGTAATTAACAATTTTTGAATGTTTAGTAGAATATCCTATTTTATTTCAGATTTAAAAAAGATAGTTGCTTCTATCTTTTACTAAAAGATAGAAGATAAGTTACATCGAATATCTTATTTTCTTTCAAATTAAAAAAGATAATTGCATCTATCTTTTAGAGTTAAAAATGATTACAATTGTTCTGTTCATTTACTATTTTCACTTGTTGTTTCATATAGTCAGAAAGGCGTGCCATGATACCTATTGTATATGATACGAGTGGTGAGAAATATGAATGTATATATAGCAAATGTCGCAAAAAGATAAATGTATGTATCTTTCTTATGTTATGTTATATTGTACAATTAATATATATCAACAGCTTCATTGTATAGTGTAACACCCCACGTCCATTAATGTCACTCACAAAGGGAATGCATTAACTTCCATGGAGGTTTTAAGTGAATATAGAACAGAAAAATTACAGCAAGACAGATAATAAGTAGTACTTGGAAATCTAAAACTTCATTTTATTGCAGCGGAATTTAAACATGTTTGTTACATCAAAAAACCATAAATCAGAGTCAAGTACAATATCCATCTTGCTAAAACAAAATACATAATCCCATTACATAAATAGCCATTAAAGAAGATAACAAGTTGGACTTTACTTCAGCGGTCCAAGCTTTCCCAAAGAGATAAAGCAATACAATCAAACTCCACTAGAGCTGGGTCCAACCTGAGGACCTAGAGGGGGGAAAAGGATAGAAATAGAGGTGGTCAGAAATAAAGTCTGGCGAGTATGATAATTCTAACAATACTATTATCAAAATAACTAGACTAAGGCATAAGCTGGAAAACAAGGAAATGTCTATAAACTATTGGGTATGGAAAAGCAGATAAAGATAATGTTAAAGACACACCTAATTACTAACGGATAATTACTACACTGCACCACACCAGTCACCCTCAAAGTTGATCCCACTTGCTTCACCCAGAAACTATATAAATAGCCTTGCGTACCCCTAGCTGACTACATAGGTGCCGTCTGCCCCTATCTCCACTAGGTGTACCCCACTACCCACTTTCGATCGGATCCTTACTCATAGATACCCGTGCTGGCCCGACAGTGGGGTGTATCACTCCCCTAAAGTGGCAACCCGATACAACTTGAGAATGCACGGCTTATACCTACACGATGCAACAACGTATTACCTACCATCCCGGGTCCACAAACGCAAATGAAACCCGTTGGACTTGCGTTGCCAACGCTCCCCGTTTTGGCCTCTTATAGTCAAGCCCAGCATGCGTGTCCCATCCTCGACTTGGGGCGAGCCCACAAAGATACGTTTAGGATACTGGTTGAAATGGGCCACCACAAGCTACCTACCTAAGCTTGTCCACTAGTACATCCCACTTAACCCTCTTAGTCATGTTCATTTACATGTGTGTTTGGTTAAGTCTTACTAATCGTATTTCACATGCTACTAAGGGCACCCACTAGATTCCTCATGCCACCCAAGGCACCTACTTAACCCCCATGTCCCACCATACATGTTTATCTGGTTAAGTATTTCTTAATTCATTCAGGCCATAACCTCATAAAGACCTCTCACATTAGACTGGCATTTATGGCAGCTGGATTTGCAGGGCGGGTCCAGTCAGTCTTACACCATAAAAGAGTCTAACCTCGTGTCTTTACAACTGTTATGCTTTAGTTTAGGCCTAGGACCTCTCACATTGGGCTGACATTTGTGACCACTAGATTTGCCGGGCGGGTCCGGGCAGGTTTACGTCACAAACGAGTCCAACCTCGTGTCCTAAGCATTGATAATCACTTATAATCTTTTACCCCAGTTTTGAATATATCCCTATTCAAATCATTAATTACTTCCAATTTTAATGATGTCCATATTTGACTCAATTATGGCCATCCACTTATGGTATGCAAAATCATATCAATTACACCCCAACTTCTTAATATTAAATCCTTAATATTGCCCCTACCCCACGTTATACGTTCGCTTAATCAACGCAGAATATACGTTAGACTCGAATAGTCTAACTCATAGCACAAAGATAAATTATCACAACATATAAACAATTAAAATAATCCAATCATAATAGGTGTGAAACTTGCATAAACTACACATGTTAAGGATCTAAAGGTGTCAACTTGTTAAATGTCACAATTTACATGATATGATCATAACCCAAATTTATGTATAAACTTGCATATGGGGTTTTAGGCAACATAATGATGGTGTGAACTAGCATAGAATTCACATATGTCATAGCATAATTATAGATGTCATAATTCTGGATCTAAATAGATGTCATGGCATATGTTCATAATCTTTACTAATCAATCTAAACTTGCATATGTGATTTGTCATATAGATCAATATAGCCCAAGTAATATCAACATCATGATTTGATTAACATGAACTAATTAGCATAGATAATAACATCATTACTTTATAACATGTATGATTTATCACAATTTAGCATAGAAAGTTACAACCTATACAATATCATCATAGCATGATTTACAACATATAGGACATCATCATCACATAACATAGAATTTACAACATACATGATAGCATAAGGTTTACAACAATATATAAGACAATTCACATCATTCACTCATAATCCATTCATAACTTAATCTAATTAGTTTAATAATAATCTTGTTAAGATCATCATACTAACAATCAGAGAAGAAAAGAGAGTCTTGATTTGCTTTAGAGTTGAGTAGAATTAGGGTTTTGATTAGCTTTTCTTCCTTCTAAGTTGGCGGCGGCTAGACTGAGTTCCATGGCGGCGGTATGACGGTGGCTATTCTATTTTTCATGTGAATTAGAGTGAGAGACTACCCAGGTATTTATAGAGTTTAGGGTTTATTTAGGTCGTAAGATCAACTCAGAACTAACCTAAACTGTTTAATTTGCCAACTCAGCCCTAAAGACACATCAGCAGCTCAAGAATGGGCTCAGTCAAACCCTACCCGCCTGGACAGGTCGACACCCAGGTCGACTACCCAGTCGACCTAGGGGGGGTGTCGACTGCCCAGTCGACTCCCCAGTCGACCTGGGGTGTTGGGCGGGAATTTTCACCCCTAGCCTGTTTGACTCCGAATTTTAAATTTTAAATTTCTGAAATCTGTTTTGAATTTTCTGAAACTTCCGATGGCCATAACTTCTTCATACGAAGTCCAATTCACGCAAACTCGGACTCTATTTCAACCAGAATTCCGAGACGAACATAATGGCGCAACCCGTTTCCCACAATTCTCACGTCGGAGATTAGTTATTCTTTAATTTGTGAATACAGAATTACAGGGTGTTACATTCTCCCCTCCTTAAAGGATTTCGACCCGGAAATCTTTAAGTCAAGAAGAATGTATATCCTAACATCCAATCATCCATCTACTCAACCATCAATCACAGGCATCCATTGTCCTTATAGACTTCTAATGCTTTCATGTTTAAATGCACAGTGTGTGTATATGTCCATATCTAATGCAAAATCAGGCGGTCCACTGATTCAGTTGACCTCCTTAATGCAAATCATGATAGTGCCATGCGTCCATTATGTATGCGAAAGAACCCTTGACGCTACATATTATCTCTATATGCGTGCACAATCATCATCTGAATGCATCATCCATATGATAATACAATCTTTATACATCCATTTTACTAAATACATCCATTTATATGCAATATGATGTGACTGAGCCGATCTAGTGCCTGATAGTGTGTGTATATGCATCCACGAGAAACCACTAGCAAACACTTGCATCCACTTTGCATCCATCATACATAACATGTCTCAAACACATGTTTCAACCATAGGATGATCCTAACTAAAGGTCAAAGATACTAGCGAGAGGACATACTAAAGATAAGATAAGTATACGATAAGCGATAAAGGAGAAATTAAAGGACATACCCTCAAAAAGAAAAGGGTACAACGAACGCAACTTCCCTTCTGTCTCCCAAGAAGCGTTGCTCTCATCATCTCCCCATTGCACTTTGACTAGTCTGACCTCTCGATTCCTCAACATCTTGATCTCCGACCCAAGAATGCGCGTAGGAGCTCGTCGAATCGTCGCATCACGCTCGATCTCCACCTCTCTAAGCAAGCTCGGCTCTACCACCTCCGCGGTCTCGTGCAAGCATTTCCTCAAATGTGACACATGGAATACGTCGTGTACACCACTAAGTCTCTCAGGCAACTCCACTCTATACGCTATCTGCCCAATCCTTTCCTTAATAGGAAACGGCCCGAACCTTGGTGCTAATTTCCCAACGGACCCAAAGCGAACAATGTTTCGTAATGGAGACACTTTGATAAAGACCATGTCCCCAACTTCAAACTCAAGATCTGTTCTCCTCTTGTTCGCATAAGATTTCTGTCTATCTTGCGCTGCTTTCTTCCTCCTTCAAATCAATTTGATCTTCTTCGAAGTCTCCCTAATCATATCGGGCCCAAGTGAGATCTTATCCGTAGATTCCCACCAACTTGTAGGTGAACGACAAGGTCATCCATAAAGAGCTTATAAAGGTGCCATGCTAATGCTGGACTGAAAGCTATTATTATATGCGAACTCTACCAATGGAAGATGCTCTTCCCACGTACCCCCAAAGTCTAGGATACATAGCCTCAAAAGTTCCTCTAGAATGCGATTCACCCTCTCAGTCTGGTCGTCCATCTGAGGATGATATGCGGTGCTCAAACATAACTGAGTCCCTACCGCCTATTGTAAGCTTCTCCAAAATTAGCTAGTGAAAATAGGATCACGGTCGCTCACTATGCTAGAAGGAACACCGTGCAAACAAACTATCTCTCGGACGTACACAAAAGCTAACCATGGAGCAGTTCTCTTACTCTTCACAAGAATAAAATGGGCGCTCTTAGTAAGTCTGTCTACTATAACCCAAATCCCCGTATTACCCTTCCTTGATCGCGGTAATCCGTCCACAAAGTCCATCGAGACACTCTCCCACTTCCATAGTGGAACCTCCAATGGGTGAAGCAACCCACCGGGTTTCTTTTGCTCCGCTTTTACTTGTTGGCACACCAAACATCTAGCGACATACTCGGCCACATCCCTCTTCATGCCAGCCCAAAAGAAAACTCGCTTCATGTCTTTGTACATCTTGTCCCCGCCGGGATGAATGGTCATCTTCGAATGATGTGCTTCATCAAGAATAGCCTTCCTCAAGCCTTCGTCTCGAGGTACACAAAGTCTACTATCCCTACGTGACCAACCCTTATCATCTAGGATATACCTACGGAGATGGCTTGATGACTCCCCTCTTTTGAGCTTTTCTACTAACTCAACCAACTGTGGGTCGTCTCGCTGTGCCTCGCCAATCCGTCCCAAAAGCGTAGGTCTGACCTCCAAGGATGCTAGCAAACCGGGTACGAAGTCAATGGAAGGTCTGAAGTCAAACATCGAAATGAATATTAAGCTTCGCCGCTCAACAAACAAAGGACTTAAGGATAATCTTTTTCTACTTAAGGCATCTGCCACCACTATACCCTTGCCAGGGGTATATGTTATCTCAAAGTCGTATGGTTCTAAGAACTCCATCCACATTTGGTGCCTTAAGTTCAAGTCCTTTTGAGAGAATAAGTATTTTAAAGATTTGTGGTCAGTGAACAATTCGAATTTCTCCCCAAGAAGATAATGACGCGAAGACTTAAGTGCGAAAACAATAGCGGCCAACTCTAGGTCATGTGTAGGGTAATTTTTCTCATGCGCTCTCAACTGCCTTCCACCATTGGCTATTACCCTACCCTCTTGCATTAAGACTGCGCCTAGTCCTGTCCCACAAGCATTGATATAAAGAGTAAACGGCTTACTCCCGTCTGGCAATACAAAGACTGGGGCTGAAGTCAAAGCTCCCTTCAAACGTTGGAACGCATCATCATAATCTAAATCCCATGTGAAAACTAGGTTATTCTTCGTTAGGCGTGTCAATGGAGCTGATATCTTTGCAAAGTCCTTGATAAACTTCCTATAGTAGCCAGCCAACCGTAAGAAACTTCTTACTTCGGTAGCATTTTTAGGGACCTTCCAATCTTGGATGGCCACCACCTTCGCGGGATCCACAGCTATCCCTTCTTTGGAAACCACGTGCCCTAAGAATCGTACTTCCTTCCTCCAGAAGTGACACTTAGAAAATTTAGCTTTAAGATTATGTGCTCGTAGGGCCTCCAACACTTCCCTAAGATGTAGGGCATGCTCTTCTTCATCCTTAGAAAAGATCAGGATATCATCTACAAAGACTACCACGAATTTGTTAAGGTACTCCATAAACACCCTACTCATTAAATCAACAAAGTATGCGGGAGCGTTTGTCAATCCGAAGGGCATCACTAGCCATTCATAGAAACCGTCCGGAGTCCTAAAGGCAGTCTTGTCTATGCCATCCTCAGCCACTCTCAACTGATGGAAACCAGTGGCTAAGTCCAACTGCGAAAACACTGAGGCGCTAACTAACTGATCGAAGAGATCGTCAATCCTCGGTAGTGGGTGTCTGTTTTTCTTAGTAAGCTTATTAAGTTCTCTATAGTCCACACAAAGTCTAAGCGACCCAACCGCCTTCGTGGCAAATACTACTGGAGCACCCCACTCCGATATACTTCGTCTTATGAACCCCTTCTCGAGCAACTCCTTCACTTGCTTATCGAGTTCCCTCCTTTCACGTGGAGCCATGTGGCGTACTGGCAAAGATACTGGTTTTGCATTATCCACAAGATATATTCGAAAATCTATCTCCCACTTCGGAGGCAAGCCCTTCACCTCCTCAAACACATCCGAGTATTCTCGGACCACTCTAACAGATCGTAGATTTTCCTCAGACGCGTCAAGCGATTCTAAATAACTTAGCATAACAGAATTTATGGGATTACAAAAGATTTCGAGAGTGTTGCCAAGGCGAGTCATGAGCCTAACTACTCTCCTTTCACAATCAAGAACGGCCCCATTTCTGGATAACAAATCCATTCCTAAAATTAGCCCATAGCCCGTGAAGCCCAAAACATAAGCATCACATCTAAACTCAACGCTAGTATAGAATTTTTCAAATCCAAACACATAATGGTCAAATAAGCTGAGCCCCCAATTGGATTCCAAACAACTAAGGGATCCTCTACTAAACTGGTGTTTAAGTGCAGTGATTCAACTAATGATGTAGAGACAAACGAATGCGATGCGCCCGAATCGAATAAAGTACGGACAGGATGATCAAACAGAAAAACTAAGCTTTCAACAGAAATGGTTCTACCTCGTTCTTGCAGTGGTGGGACCGCGAGAGCCTGAACTTCTCCCCTTGCCTGCCCTGGTGCCATAAGAGCCTGCACCTGTCCTCTTGAGGTAGCTCCTGCCCTCTGCCCCTTCTTTGGGCAGTCCTTCACTAGATGTCCCGCCTCACCACAGTGGAAACAACCAGTCTTCTTTTTCTTTCGGCAATCCTTGCTGAGATGGCCAGGTGTCCCACAGTTAAAGCATTTCTTCTTTCCCTATCCATTATTATCTTTACCACCCTTCTTGTTTTGTTGTTGTGGTTTCTTCTGATCCCCTTTCTTCTCGGGTGCCTTATCAGCTTTAGCGCCTTTCTCCTCGTGCATGAGTGCCATGTCTACAAGCTTCTCAAAGGTGGCCCCCATAGGGATGTGGGTCATAGCCAACCCTTGCAATGGTTCATTCAATCCATTAACCAACCTCAGAGCCTTCTTCTCCGGCGTGTTCACTAAGTCCAAGCGAAAACTTGCTAACTGATTAAATTTGTTGACATATTCTTTCACTGATGAGCTTCCTTACTTTAATGTCAAGAACCTTTCCATAAATATATTCTCTTCTGCCATTGAAAGAAACTTCGCCTCAAACCTACGCCTGAAATCCGCCAAAGAATCAACAGGACGCTCCCCATTTGTGACCTCCCACCAAAACGAGGCCTCTCCCTATATTAACCTTGCTGCTAATTTGACTTTCCTCCCTTCTTCTACTTCAAATATTTCTAGCCATTCTTCCACCTCCCTAAGCCAATCTCAAGCCTCCACAAACGTTTCTGACCCTTGAAAAGGTTTTCCACCCATAGCCTTAAATTCCTTGCACGTCTTTGCAAAAGTATCAACGCGAGGAGGAGGAGGAGGAACTTGTGCAACTGGTGGTGGAGGAACATTGGCTGGACCTGCAGCGGCCCTAGCCTGTAATAGCCTCCTATACCATCCTGGTATCGTTACACCATCCGGAAAGTTAAGATCTTCAGCCATGCTGAAACGAAAAAGGAATGATTCAAAATGGAGAATTCGAAAGATAAAGATATGGCTATTGGGGATTACGTTTTTCTTTAAAAAAAACTTTCCTCTTGAAACAACTCATTAAGACATGTTTTTGAAAACACTTCTTCCGAAAATACTTTAGAAAAATAGTTTTTCTAAAAAAAATATCTGTTCTGGTAACCTTAAGCTCTGATACCACGTGTAACACCCCACGTCCATTAATGTCACTCACAAAGGGAATGCATTAACTTCCATGGAGGGTTTAAGTGAATATAGAATAGAAAATTACAACAAGACAGATAATAAGTAGTACTTGGAAATCTAAAACTTCATTTTATTGCAGCGGAATTTAAACATGTTTGTTACATCATAAAACCATAAATCAGAGTCAAGTACAATATCCATCTTGCTAAAACAAAATACATAATCCCATTACATAAATAGCCATTAAAGAAGATAACAAGCTGGACTTTACTTCAGCGGTCCAAGCTTTCCCAAAGAGATAAAGCAATCCAATCAAACTCCACTAGATCTGGGTCCAACCTGAGGACCTGGAGGGGGAAAAAGGATAGAAATAGAGGGGGTCAGACATAAAGTCTGGCGAGTATGATACTAACAATACTATTATCAAAATAACTAGACTAAGGCATAAGCTGGAAAACAAGGAAATGTCTATGAACTATTGGGTATGGAAAAGCAGATAAAGATAACGTTAAAGACACACCTAATTACTAACGGATAATTACTACACTGCACCACACTAGTCACCCTCAAAGTTGATCCCACTTGCTTCACCCAGAAACTATATAAATAGCCTTGCGTACCCCTAGCTGACTACATAGGTGCTGTCTGCCCCTATCTCCACTAGGTGTACCCCACTACCCACTTTCGATCGGATCCTTACTCATAGATACCCGTGCTGGCCCCACAGTGGGGTGTATCACTCCCCTAAAGTGGCAACCGATACAACTTGAGAATGCATGGCTTATACCTACACGATGCAACAACGTCTTACCTACCAGCCCGGGTCCACACACGCATATGAAACCTGTTGGACTTGCGTTGCCACCGCTCCCCGTTTTGGCCTCTTATAGTCAAGCCCAGCATGCGTGTCCCGTCCTCGACTCGGGTCGAGCTCACCAAGATACGTTTGGGATACTGGTTGAAATGGGCCCCCACAAGCTACCCACCTAAGCTTGTCCACTAGTACATCCCACTTAACCCTCTTAGTCATGTTCATTTACATGTGTGTTTGGTTAAGTCTTACTAATCGTATTTCACATGCCACTAAGGGCACCCACTAGATTCCTCATGCCACCCAAGGAACCTACTTAACCTCCATGTCCCACCTTACATGTTTATCTGGTTAAGTATTTCTTAATTCATTCAGGCCATAACCTCATAAAGACCTCTCACATTAGACTGGCATTTATGGCAGCTGGATTTGCCGGGCGGGTCTGGGCAGTCTTACACCATAAAAGAGTCTAACCTCGTGTCTTTACAACTGTTATGCTTTAGTTTAGGCCTAGGACCTCTCACATTGGGCTGACATTTGTGACCACTGGATTTGTCGGGCGGGTCCGGGCATGTTTACGCCACAAACAAGTCCAACCTCGTGTCCTAAGCATTGATTATCACTTATAATCTTTTACCCCAGTTTTGAATATATCCCTATTCAAATCATTAATTACTTCCAATTTTAATGATATCCATAATTGACTCAATTATGGCCATCCACTTATGGTATGCAAAATCATATCAATTGTACCCCAACTTCTTAATATTAAATCCTTAATATTATCCCTACCCCACGTTATACGTTCGCTTATTCAACGCAGAATATACGTTAGACTCGAATAGTCTAACTCATAGCACAAAGATAAATTATCACAACATATAGACAATTAAAATAATCCAATGATAATAGGGGTGAAACTTGCATAAACTACACATGTCAAGGATCTAAAGGTGTCAACTTGTTAAATGTCACAATTTACATGATATGATCATAACCCAAATTTATGTATAAACTTGCATATGGGGTTTTAGGCCACATAATGATGGTGTGAACTAGCATAGAATTCACATATGTCATAGCATATTTCTAGATGTCATAATTATGGATCTAAATAGATGTCATGGCATATGTTCATAATCTCTACTAATCAATCTAAACTTGCATATGTGATTTGTCATATAGATCAATATAGCCCAAGTAATATCAACATCATGATTTGATTAACATGAACTAATTATCATAGATAATAACATCATTACTTTATAACATATATGATTTATCACAATTTAGCATAGAAAGTTACAACCTATACAATATCATCATAGCATGATTTACAACATATAGGATATCATCATCACATAACAAAGAATTTACAACATACATGATAGCATAAGGTTTACAACAACATATATGACAATTCACATCATTCACTCATAATCCATTCATAACTTAATCTAATTAGTTTAATAATAATCTTGTTAAGATCATCATACTCACAATTAGAGAAGAAAAGAGAGTCTTGATTTGCTTTAGAGTTGAGCAAAATTAGGGTTTTGATTAGCTTTTCTTCCTTCTTAGTTGGCGGCGGCTAGACTGAGTTCAATGGCGGCGGTATGACAGTGGCTATTCTATTTTTCATGTGAATTAGAGTGAGAGACTACCCAGGTATTTATAGAGTTTAGGGTTTATTTAGGCCGTCAGATCAACTCAGAACTAACCTGAACCGTTTAATTTGCCAACTCAGCCCTAAAGACACATCAGCAGCTCAAGAATGGGCTCAGTCAAACCCTAGCCGCCTGGACAGGTCGACACCCAGGTCGACTGCCCAGTCGACTACCCAGTCGACCTGGGGGGTGTCGACTGCCCAGTCGACTACCCAGTCGACCTGGGGTGCTGGGCGGGAATTTCCCCCCCGAGCCTGTTTGACTCCGAATTTTGAATTTTAAATTTCTGAAATCTGTTTTGAATTTTCTGAAACTTCCGATGGCCATAACTTCTTCATACGAAGTCCAATTCACGCAAACTCGGACTCTAATTCAACCAGAATTTCAAGACGAACACAATGGCGCAACCTGTTTCCCACAATTCTCACGTCTGAGATTAGTTATTCTTTAATTTGTGAATACAGAATTACGGGGTGTTACATATAGACAATACTTTTGTTTTAAACGTAGTAAAAAAAGACAAAAGAACACTTCTTTTATATTATTTACATTTTTTGAATTCTTATTGGTTTATATATGCAGTTTTTGCAAAATTTTATTTTTGGCATTCTAAAATGATAAAGTGTTTTATCATTTTAATTATTTTTTCGATATTGAAATTTTTGTTAGTATATATCTCAAAGATAATTGTATTGTTTTGTTCAATCATTTACTTTTTGCTTCAAATTAATAAAGCATGCATATGATCATTAAGAATTTGTATTAAAGTTGCACTTATGTTATGATATTTAGATTGTCTCATATGAGGTGGGAAACATTCAGTTTAGTTGGCTTCTTCGGATATTTTTGAATTTGGGAAGCCACATGTTCAACGAATTGCTTAGTGTTGTCGAATGGATCACCAAAATCCGACTCATCTGAATTGTCATCCTACACTATTACTTCACTCACCTGCTTATTTTTTTTCTTGAACAGGTACCGACAGAGTATGACTAGTAGATTCACAAGCAGGAACTTTTTCGCTGACACCATGCGAGGAAGATGATCTAACATCAATGGAGCTAGTAACAATACTCATATGATCACTTCATCTAACTGCAGATGAGAGAAACGTGCAAAAGGATTGCTATTAGAAATGAAATTTAATACTATCATTAATTTTAAATTTTCCTTTTGTATCTTTTGCTTCCTAAGTAGGACTTTTTGAAGATTCGGTTGTATATGTACATACGTATTAGTTCGTATTCACTTCATCTTTTTAAACACCATGTACTGTTTTAGGAATCTGCTTTTTTGTGCTGAAATACAACAATGTTCGCATTGTTATAGACTTACAATGTACATATGTTGCATGCTTCCGGTTGATACTTATGCCAGCACCTTCAATAAAATCGTGTAAAATCACACAAGATAAGTGATTTAACTGTGATATGCTTGCTTATGTATATATTTTTAATAAAATGGAATACTAGCTTTAAGTGTCTGTTATGTATATTTTTTATCTTTTTTAGATAAAGATAAATACTTTTATATTTTTTAGAAAAGGAAGAACAACTTGCAATAATGATCTTAATCATATTGGTATACCTGAACTTTTTTGTATACTGTGTACTACAGTACAATTAAAATTGCGAACAAAGTAGAAGCCGTAGCAGGGAAGGTCTTATGGATAGAGGGACTGACTCTAGAATAGCTGAACTTGTATATATTTTTATATTTTTCAGATAAAGGTAAATACTTTTATCTTTTTCAAACAAAGAAGAATCAAGCACATAAGACTCTATCAAATAAACAATTTTATTATAATGGTTATCTTTTTAATAAAAGATAAATTCTTTTATCTTTTTAAACATTGCGTTAAAAAGTAATATATTGCTTACATATAACTTATCTTTTTTAAAATCAATATAAAAAATCATACACAAAAGAAAGGCGGACTCATAACTCAGCATCAACTTATTAGACGCAACCCTGTGTTTGTACTTGAGAAAAAATAAAAATCCTTATGTTTATTTGTTGATATTGTATTGATAGTGCAATAGCATATTAGCATACAAGCTAACAATGTTACACCCCGTATTTTTTGTTAACGGTAATATAATAAGGATAACTTAATCAAATATTCAGAACTAAATGGAATCGGCATGACCATTGCTGTCGCCTCGGAATTCTGGTTCAAATGGATCCCTAAATTGCGTAAAACTGATAACGTATGAAGAAGTTATGGATAGTAGAAGTATGTATACATATAAGGAGCTTATATGTATATATATTAAATAAATTTATCCATAAAATCAAATTTACGCAGCGGGAAGGGTGAGAGGGAAAGTAGACCGTTGGGGGTCGACCCACCAAGATGGGGGTCGACCCACGCCAGATCTGGGAGCAATATTCAGTGAATGTTGACTGTTTTGGACGTTCTGCGAATATGGATTGTTTCTGGAATATATTCATTACTGAGCACCTATAAATAAGTCTGTAGAGATTACCCTAAATTCTTCATTACGGAGTCCGATTCTCGCAAACTCGGACTCTGTCTCAAGCAGAATTCCGAGACGAACGCAATGGCACAACCCGTTTTCCTTAATTCTTTCATTAGAATTAATTATACTTTAATTTGTGAAGCTTAGCATTATAGAATTCACGGGGTGTTACATTCTCCCCCTTAAAAGGATTTCGTCCCCGAAATCTTCAAGTTAGGAAGAACGTATATCCTACCATCCAACAGTCCATCTACTCAACCAACAAACACAGACATCCACTGTCCTTAAAGGACTTCTAATGCTTCATGATCATATGCATAGTGAGTGTATATGTCCTTATCTAATGCAGAAATCAGGCGGTCTACTGATTCAGTTGACCTCCTTAATGCGAATCATGTAAGTGTCATGAATCCATTATGTATGCAAATTTTTCCTACTCATAATTCTACGTGAGTGCACAACCATTCATACAAATGCAACGACCATATGACAGCATATCAAGTTTCAACCATATACCAATGAGAATATATATATATATATATATATATATATATATGCATATGCAATATGGAGTGACTGAGCCGATCTATAACCTAGGGTGTGTGTGTGTATATGCATCCACGAGCAACCACTAGCAACCATTTGCAGCCATCATCCATAACATGTTTTCAAATACATGTTTGCATCCATTTGTTTTCTACCCAAAGAATTAGGAAAAAGGACTGAGAAGATATACCTAAAAAAATAGATAAAGCATAACTTAAGGAAAAAGAGAGATCAAAGATGTACCCTCAAAAAGAAGAGGGTAGGCAGCGCGTATTCTGTCCTCGGTTTCCCAAGTCGCGTTTCCTCGGCGTCGCTCCACTGAACTTTGATGAGTTTGACTTCGCGGTTGTGTAGCCTTTTCACTTCAGTTCCTAAGATGCGGGTTGGAACTCTCCTCATAGTTGCTTCACGTTCCACTTCGGCTTCTTCTAGAATGTTAGGTTCCACCACTTCCGCTGACTCATGCAAACACTTCCGGAGGTGAGAAGCATGAAAGACGTTGTGAACTCCGGCCAGTCTCTCGGGTATCTCTAATCTATAGCCCATCTTTCCAACCTTCTCGATGATAGGAAACGGTCCTACAAATCTTGGTGCTAGCTTTCCTGTGGATCCAAAACGAACGATGTTCCTTAAAGGTGATACCTTAAGGAAAACCCTGTCCCCAACCTCAAACTCAAGGTCGGTCCTTCTTTTGTCGGCGTAGGATTTCTGTCTGTCTTGGGCAGTCTTCATTCTCCTACGTATCAAGTCCACTTTCTCCAAAGTCTCTCGAATCATATCTGGTCCAAGTATAAGCTTATCTGTAGACTCGTACCAACAAGTTGGTGATTTGCACGGTCTTCCATACAAGGCTTCGAAGGGTGCCATATCGATGGTAGCTAGGTAGTTGTTGCTATAGGCAAATTCCACTAAAGGAAGGTGATCCTCCAAAGTCAAGAACACAAAGTCTTAAAAGATCCTCCAAAACTCTATTCACCCTTTCCATCCAACCATCGGATTGGGGTGATAGGCTGTGCTCAAACATAACTGTGTGCCTACAGCTTCTTGCAGACTCCGCCAAAACTCACTTGTGAAGATAGGGTCTCGGTCACTAACAATGCAGGAGGGTATCCCATGGAGTCGAACTATTTCCTTGAGATAAAGAGATGCTAGAGATGAGGCGGTCCTTCTACTCTTGATAGGTATGAAGTGGGCGCTCTTAGTAAGCCTACCCACTATTACCCAAATGCTAGTGTTGCCTCTTCTCGACTTAGGCAGTCCATCAATGAAGTCCATTGAAATGCTATCCCACTTCCACTGTGGGACATCTAAAGGATGAAGTAGTCCTCCAGGCTTCTTTTGTTCCGCCTTGACCCGTTGGCAGGTCATGCACATAGAAACGAAATCTGCCACGTCTTGTTTCATGTCGTTCCAAAAGAAAGTCCTTTTTATGTCCTTGTACATCTTATCACCGCCAGGGTGTATAGTCATCTTGGAATGATGCGCTTCTTCGAGAACCTTCTTTGTCAACTCCCTTGCTTGTGGGACGCATAATCTTCCATCTCGCCTCAGCCAACCCTTATCATCGATAGTGTACCTACTGAGGTGACTGGAAGTCTCACCCCTAATAAGTTTATCAATCACATCGACAAGCTGAGGGTCTTCACGTTGTGCAACCCCTATTGAGTCCAAGAGAGTAGGGCGTACTTCGAGAGATGCTAGCAAACCTGGTACAAAATCTGAGGAGGGCCTAAAGTTAAAACTGGCTATATACTCCAGGCTTTTCCTTTCCACAAAGAGCGGACTTAAGTTTAGTTTCTTTCGGCTCAACGCATCTGCTACTACATTGCCTTTGCCGGGCGTATAGGAAATTTCAAAGTCATACGAGGCAAGGAACTCCATCCATCTTTGCTGCCTCAAGTTAAGATCCTTCTGCGAGAAGAGATATTTCAATGATTTATGGTCAGTGTATAATTCAAACTTCTCACCTAGGACATAATGGCGACAAGACTTAAGTGCAAAGACGATGGCGGCTAACTCAAGATCATGTGTTGGGTAGTTCTTTTCATGAACTTTTAATTGTCTTCCACCATAAGCTACTACCCTTCCTTCTTGCATTAGAACAGCGCCTAGTCCCATTCCACATGCATCCGTGTATACCGTGAACATTTTGCTTCCATCTGGCAAAGTCAGAATTGGGGCTGTCGTGAGAACCCTTTTTAATCATTGGAAAGCGAACTCGCAATCCAATCCCAAGTGAACGCCATATTCTTCTTTGTTATCCTTGTGAGTGGGGTTGAGATTTTCGCGAAATCCCTAATAAACTTTCGGTAAAAACCGGCTAGCCCAAGAAAGCTTCGAAATTGCATTTCTTGGTGTCTTCCAATCTTGCACTGCCACCACTTTCGCGGTGTCCACGGCCAACCCTTCTTTGGACATATATGCCCCATAAATCTTACCTCTTTTCTCCAGAAGTGACACTTGAAGAATTTGGCTTTTAACTGATGTGAACGAAGAGTTTCCATGATTTCTTTTAAATGCTGAGCATGCTCTTCCTCATTCTTTGAGAAGATTAAGATATCATCTACGATGACAACCACAAATTTGTTGAGGAATTCTCTGAACACCCTGCTCAATAGGTTTACGAAATAAGCGGGTGCATTTGTCAAGCCGAAAGGCATGACAAGCCACTCGAAGAAACCGTCTGGGGTTCTGAACGCCGTTTTATCAATACTATCTTCAGCTACTCTTAGCTGATGGAACCCAGTTGCCAAAATCAAGTTGGGAGAAGACCGTTGCACCTACAAGCTGATCAAACAAATCGTCGATTCGGGGAAGAGGGTGCCTATTTTTCTTGGTCAATTTGTTTAACTCCCTATAGTCGACGCAAAGGCGAAGTGAACCGTCCGCTTTGGTTGCGAACACCACTGGAGCACCCCATTCCGAAATGCTCCATCTAATGAACCCCTTTTTGAGAAGTTCTTTAACCTGCTTACTGAGCTCCTTTCTTTCCTTTGGAGCCATGTGCCTGACAGGTAAAGCTACAGGCTTTGCGTTATCCACAAGATATTTGCGGAAGTCTATTTCCCGCCTCGGCGGTAAGCCTTTCACCTCCTCAAAGACATCCAGATATTCCCGGACTACTCTAACCGATTGCAAATTTTCATCAGAAGCATCAAGCGACTCTAGATAGCTAAGCATGACAACATTCAAAGGATTACAAGAAATTTCTAGAGTGTTACCAAGCCGAGTCAAGAGCCTAACTACTCTTTTCTCACAATCAAGAATGGCACTATTACTGGATAACCAGTCCATGCCTAAGATCAAACCATATCACGAGAAGCCTAAGACAAAGGCATCACAACTAAACTCAACGCTGAGAATAGTGATTTTCAAACCCAGACAAACCATTGACAAGTAAGCGGAGTCCCAATTGGTTTTGAAACTACTAAGGGATCTTCTACCATACTAGTGTCTAGATGCAGAGATTCTACTAAGGCAGAGGAAATAAAAGAGTGTGATGCGCCAAAGTCAAAAAGTGTACGAACTGGATGATCATAAATATAAACTACACTTTCTACAGAAATATTACTACCTCTTTCTTGCTGAGGTGCCACTAGCGCAAGAACCTGACCCCCTGAAGTGGATCCAGCTTTCTGTCCCTGCCCTTTTTTCTTTGGGCAGTCCTTAGCTCGGTGCCCAGTCTCTCTACAATGAAGGCAACCACCCATCTTCGCCTTCCTTTTCCGGCAGTCTTTTGATATATGGCCCACAATGCCACAGAAATTGCACCTTCTCTTCTCACGGGGCTTATTGTTCTTCCCTCCTTTCTTGAAGTCTGCTTTCTTTGCATGTAGACCTTCTTTCTTCTCTTCCACCTTAGTTTCTTTCTTACTGTGGTCTTCCTCATGTAGCAACGCCATATCCACCAAGCTTTCATAAGTCGCTCCCGTGGATACATGGGTCATGGCAAGGCCGGGTAGAGGCTCATTCAAACCCTTGACGAAGCGAAGTGCCTTCTTGTGTTGGGTGTTTACTAAGTCTAACCCAATTCTGGCCAGTTGATTAAACTGATTAACATATTCCCTGATTGTCATGCTCCCCTGTTTCAGAGTTAGAAACTTCTCCATTTGCAGGCTTCTTTCTGCTTGGGAGAGGAATTTCATCTCAAACCTTGTCCTGAAGTCTTCCCATGTTTCCACCACCCTCTGAGCATTGGTAACTTCCCACCAATAGGAAGCCTCATCCTTAAGCAACCATACCGCTAGTTGTATCTTTTGCCCGTCATCCACTCCAAAGATAACAAACAGATCCTCAGTCTCCTTCAGCCAGTTTCTTGCCCCTACAAAGGATTCTGTCCCATAAAAGTCTTTTCCACCCGTTGCCTTAAAGTCTCTACATGTTTTTGCGAAGGCATTTCCACGAGGAGGTGGAGGAGGAGGAACCGCGACCACTAGAGGAGGGATGTCTGCTGGGCCCGCGCCATTGGCCCTTGCTTCTAAGTACCTCCTAAACCAGCCAGGAATCGGTACTCCTTCCGGGAGGTTAAGGTCTCCAGACATGCTGAAAAAGAAAGGAAAAATTCAAAACGAAGGATAGAGAGAGATAGATGGGGCACATGGCTTTGGGGGATTTTGTCTTTTCATAAATATAACACTTTTTCTTGAAAAATGCTTCTTTAAATTTTCTTTTTGAAAACAATTTCAAAAACTTTTATCTTGTCTGGTAAACCTATGCTCTGATACCAAGTGAAACACCCCACCTCCGTTAAGGTCACTCACAAAGGGAATGCCTTAATTTTGGTGGAGGTTTATAAGTAAAAGCCACAGATAAACTCAAGACAGATATAAATACACATATTTTAAACAGCGGAAACCAACAAACTTTTATTCATCAATAGTGTTCCAAAACATAACATTCCATAACTGTTTCAAAATACTTCCATCATTACAACAACATAACTGTCTTGATTATTAAAGAAGCATAAAACATAAATAAAATGACAAAAATCCCCATAGTGATACCCAAAGCCATTGTCCGAGCAAAAGAGACCCAAATCATACATCTACGTTATTGGAGCTTGAACAGAACCTGACTGAGCTGAGTTGTTTCCTCCCGGTGGACCTGGGGGGAGGGGGGAAACGAAAGAAAAGAAGATGAAAAGAAAATAGGTTCAGACATAAAGCCTGAGTAAATCTAGTAATTCTTCAGTATGTGAATAAGAAAAGGGAATGATAGATATATACTGAAAATAGGATGATTTCACAAGCTAAGGGAGTGTCGAATGTACTATCGCACCCATATTATATCTCTGCATCTACTTGAGTTTACTCTAACTGGCACCCCATGGTGAGGGTGAAGTGATCCCCAACTTTATTTAAAGATCGGCTCCTACTCGCGTTAACATGTGTCATACGGCACCAAAGAATTATAGATACCTATGTTGGTCCCACCATAGGGTGTATCAAGACCCATGGTGGCGGCCCCGACACAAATTCTAGAAGGCATAGGTTATACTACTGGTGTCCCCAGTGCCCTGGTTGTCTGCTCCGAAGTGTGTTCACGCCCGCATTCCGTTAGACCTGCACTGTGCACCCACCGCCGTCGTTTGACCACTTACAATCAGCCCAGTAATCGTGCCCCACCCTGCCTAGTTTCAGGGTACCGTTGATACCTAAATTGGGTTACTGCTGAAACTGGTCCCTCGTTAATAGGATTTTCTAGTCAAACATGTTAAGTGGTTAAGTGTCTGTATTTACCTAACCCCCACCCATCAATTCTTGTTAACATGTTGAATTTCATTAAGTGTTATAGTTGACTCAACCCTACCACCTGTCCTTAGCCTCTTAGGAGCACCAGACCACTCACATTAGACAGGTATTGCTACGGTTACGGGATATGCCGGTCGGTTCCAGGCAGGTTTACACCGTAGCTCAGTCTAACCTTGGGACTTTATTGGGCTCAATGCTTAGACACCCACATTGGATAGGTATTGTTGTGACTACCGGACAGCCGGGCGGTTCCGGGCAGGTTTACATCACAACTCAATCCAACTTCGGGTTAAGCATATCATGTTGTTCTAAATTTACATATTTTATTAATATATATGTAAATGTCATATCTTTTATTCTTGGGCATAACAATTTATAACGCTTAAATGTCATTTTTATTGGCATGTGCCAAACATGCCAACATATATTTTCATGTTTTACACCCAACGTAATTACCCCCGTTTATACGTTCACAACGTTATAAAAAATGTTGGGCTTGACGCAATTCAGCCCAACTTTATAAGCGTAAGACAAGGGGAAATTAAGAACATGTAATATTTTATAACATATTAGGGTGTGTAGCGCATGAACTTGCAGTTTAGCGATACTAACATAAATGATGGATCATGTGAACTTGCATTCAAATCAAAGTACAACTAAGTAGGTGACATATGAAATGGCATAGTTTTACAACTTGTGTTTAAATATGTTTAACTTGGCATAATGTCAAACACATAACTAGCATGATGTATATTAACCAAAAGGTCCAATTATAACATTTAATCACATAGCCTATTTCAACATGAACTTGCATAGTTTTTGAAACCCAAACGATACTTAATATAGATCCAATTACACTTGCAAATAAACATGAATTTGCATAGTTTATGAAACACAAACAATATTTAACATAGATCCAATTATACTTGCAAATAGACATGAAAATGATATCATAGGTTTTGGGTCATGTAGGCATAAAAGGTTTCAAATCTAAATCATGTTTACATAAATTCTAATTTAGACTAAGGGATATACATAGTTCATGCCATCGACATATACATAAAGGGATCAATTTCTAATTTTTGCCACAAACTTGCAAGTGTCATTGTTTTCATATACAATTGTTTAATAGACTTGCATCAATCAATATATGCCACAAACGTTAATACACAAGTCATGATAGAATCATCAAAATACATAGAATTTTATACAATACAATAACACTATTCTATTTTCATACACATCGAATCACATCGTAATTCTTATTCATATTCTGAAAGGTTACTATACTTACAACGAATGCAGAATCTTGAATTCTGGATTCTGAATTCTGAAATTGGAATGTGCTCCTTTGGGTAGACTAAAGTTGCGTTGAAAACTTTTGATTAAAACTTTAAATCTTCTTGTTAGTTTGAATCGCCTCTAGGCTTTTCTCTTGATGGCTATGTTCAATTCCTCCATAGCAGCATGACGACTCCTTTCTCATATTTTTGTGTGAATTTTCAGTTGAGAGTTAGGGTGTATTTATAGATTTTTAAGTTGTTTTGAGCCGTCAGATGAACATAGGAGGAATCTAGTCCATTTAAAATTCAAAGAGCCAATCAAGAGGTGACACGTCAGCCCTAGTGACACACAGGGCCTCAGAAATTCGAGCCAGAGTTAGACCTGGCCAGCCAGGTCGACCAGGCAGGTCGACACCCAGGTCGACACTACGGTCGACCTGGGGGGGACCAAGTCGACACCATGGTCGACTTGGGATGACCAGGTCGACTCCATGGTCAACCCTATGGTCGACCTGGTCTCTGGGCGGGAATTTTCCCGCCCAACCCAGTTTGAACTTGAAATTCAAAATTTTGAAATTAAACTGAGCTGTTTGGATTTAAATTTGATTCTGAAACTTCTGAAGGTCATAAATTCTTCATACAGAGTCTGATTCTCGCAAACTCGGACTCTATCTCAAGTAGAATTCCAAGACGAACGCAATGGCGTAACCCGTTTCCCTTAATTCTTTCATTAGAATTAATTATACTTTAATTTGTGAAGCTTAGCGTTATAGAATTCACGAGTTGTTACAGTCGGTGAGAACTTCTCAGTTTAAATTTCATTTTCTAGTTAAAAATATATACTAGGATGCAGACGGTGCTTAACAGCACCTGACACCTGTCGTCCACAGACCATGGACGGCTTGTATGCTTGTTTGATTTTGTTATGTTGTGAGAATTGATTGTGATGTGAAGTGAATGGAAATATATTCATGTGTTGAATAGGAAAAATATTCATGTGTTTAAATAATTTACTTATCGTTAAAAATATAAATTTTAACGTCAATGTGAATAAATAAATATTTATTTACAAACCAGACGGTTTGTTTATGTACACATATTTGAAGGATATTGATTGGGACGATAAATTTTACACGTTCCCCAACTGTACAAATAATATTCGGTGTTTATGGATTGAAACCCCACACGGGTGTTGGGATGATATTTGACGCACACCAATCCCAATTGTTTAGTGGTATGTCGATCGTTTGATTGACAGACTGTGTAAACGTTAATTATTTATATTTAATGCTTATACAGTTGTGTGTTGCACTTTGGATGATGCTTGATTGTTTATCGTTGCTATTATATACATGTGTTGTATGGAATCCGTATAATTAACATTATATGGCAATTAATTGTGCCACATTCCAATTTGGAAAATAAAGAATATTATAAAATTAAGATTCATGTGTTGAATAGAATAAATAGTCATGTGTTGACGATGCTCATGTGTTGAGAATATTCATGTGTTGAAACTTATCATGTGTTGAGTAAAATATTTTAACAATAAAAATTTACATCTTTATCATAATTTTATAAAATATACTAAATAGAATAAATAGCCAACTGTTGACGATACTCATGTGTTGAGAATATTCATGTGTTGAAAGAAATATAGATTCATGTGTTGAATAGAGAAAATATTCTTTTATTGAATAGAATAATGAAGTTATTGAAATATATAAAGCCAAGTTGATTAGATTTGTGCCATTTTGACGTGAACGATATTTATATTGATTATATTCGTTTTTATAATGAATATGGAAAAGGACGTTAATTCAAAATATAATGTTTGAAAATATTGTCATTTGTATATCGATGATGTGGAATATTCAATTTTGATTCGAAATTGAATATGAAGTTGAAATCATTTCGAAACGAATTCAACACGATTTATAAAATACGTTTTAAAAGGAAATCGATGAAATATATATAATATATTTATATATTATATATATAATGGCCTGAATAGAACGCGCTGCGTCGTGGTAGTTCGCGAATTTCGACCATTGACTTCGAATTGACGTTGCGGGAGATCCGACCGTCGGATTCTTCTGAAACCTGAACCGTTGGATTCGTATCGAAAAGAGCTTTCCAATGAATATTAGAAATTTGAAATCTAACAGTTGGATTTGGAATTATGTCCAAATCAAATTTGGAAAAGGTCGCTGTAAGTGCAGTTCGGTGGCCGTTATTGAAAACCGACTGTACGGGCCTTGATAAAATTATTAAAAACATTAATAATTTGTGTAAATTCATAATATATAAATTGGAAAGACTGAGATGAAAAATTCCACATTTAAAAGGATAAAAACATATTTTTATCGAAATGAACTAGTTTTGAACTAGATTTGAAGTGGTTTTAAAAATAATCAAAATTTCCAATACGTGAATTGGAATGGATTTGAATCGAAATTATCTTCTGAATATTTCGATGTTGGATTTTGTGATTATACAGACATGGTTGTGGAAATTTGAAAGATATATTTATATCGTTATTTCCAATACGATATTTGTTGGTTTCAGAATTTGATATTGAATATAAGCCGATATATTTTCTATTCAGAGCCTTGTATTTAGTATCAAATGGGATTTTGGGTTCACCGCGAATGGTGTCTTAAATAACACTGTTCTTGAACCCAGTTTAGAAAAAGAATAAATCTTTTAATTAAGATTTAGTGAAATTGTCCAGTTAATTAGTATTTAATAGGAATGGAATTTAAATTGGTTTTGGGTTTATCGTGAGCGGTGTTTTAAATAACACCTGTTCTTTAACCCGATTAACAATGGGAAGTGATTTTTTGTTTATCGTGAACCGTATTTTAGATGACATTGGTTCTTTAACCCAGTTAAAGATAGGATATTGATTTTTGAGAATATTAAAACTAAGTGGAGTTTTAATGAATCTTTAATGAGATTGAAAAGAGATCAAGAATGGAGTATCACCAGTTTTGCTCCAAAGCGATAGTTAAATCTTTAATTAGATTTGAACGTGAAATGGTAATTAATATTTACTGATAACACCATGGTGTTAGATATGGAGTATTACCAGTTTTGCTCCATGGGAAGAATAAGTTTGGATTGGGAAATAAAATAAATAATTACTTCGGTGTGGTTCGCTAATCCCGACTAGTTTGGAAAACCATAATATCGTTTGAAATGATATCCAAAGGAAGATTAAAGAATAAATTTAGAAGAATTTATCTTTGATAAAATTAATGGGAACATTTCCCTAAGAATGTGAAAATTTAAATAAAAGAATATTCTGAATTGGAATGAGGCGTATGTTGTGTTTGTGTAATACGTGTTTATTATATATGCGGGTTATTCGAAAAGGCTGAGTTTACACCCATTCTGAATAACCGATTTGACGATAAGTCGAAGATGAAGACGGTGGTTGAAGACCGGAAGTCTTCACATTGTTTGGATGATTATTGATAATCTTGATTGGGCTATACAACCAGGAGGAGGGAATCAGTTGGTGATCGTCCAGACATACTTGAAGATCGATGGATATGCAAAGAAAGTGCCTCCGATTTCGTTCAGACACAAAACGAACTTGTAAATGGACTGTGTGTCTGACATTGGTTTTTATTCTATTTTGATTGATCTCTATTAAATATACATCTTTTTAGCATCGGAGAATTTATTGTCTTGCTTAACGCCCTTCTCTGAGACGTACGAGCTCAGAGGTTGTGTATCGATGGGCATCAGTCGCATGGAGTGAATTGCCTATGTGGCATGCCAAAGCGGCAAATGATCAAGGCTTTTGTCGAAAAGCAAAGTCTTGTGGTTGATGATCAAAGAACAGCCTGTGTGGCATAGCTTTGTGTATAGCGTTAATTCGCGAGCCTCACACCTCGGTATGGGTCAAAAACGGGATAGTGACTGTGGGGAGAGCATGATGTTTCTTTCTAGCTATGGTTGATGTCAGTGACCTACCAGCCCTGACATTTATATACTTTTTACCTGTGTGGTTGTTGGAATGCGAGGCGTCTCAAATTTATGGTCGATAACAAGCACTATGTGAGACGACGTACATACCATTATATAGGTCCTATAGGACCTGGAAACGTGTGTTCAGGAATTGCCAATCCTCAAAATTAAGAGAGGACCGGCCCTGAAGATCCAAGGATCGCTGTGTGTGGTCCTTTGCTAGAGTACCTCGAATGGAGAGGAGCTTGCCCCTTGCCTCGACTCATTACGGAATCCAATTTCCAATGCATGATATTTCGATTTTCTTTGTAGAGCCTGGTATTGGCGACATAGTAGTATGGGACACTTATGCCGTCTATGATTGATGCTTATGATTGAAGTTGTTTTCTTCACTTATAGTAATAATTAATGATGAAATTTAATGTATCAAGCATTCTTTGGCTATTATAAGGTAAAACCCTATCCTCTGGCTTGCGTTGCATTATGTGATGGGACCTGGGTCTTAAAATAGCTTCATTTTTCTTTATTTAGCATTGTGTTGTTTGTTTTATCCACTAGTATTCTTGGGAGAAAACCCATTCCGTGTTATACTGCGTGGTCCCTTGATTTACCTAACTATAAAATAAAGATTAATAACTGTTTTAACTCTCACACCAGTCACATGACTGACCTGGAGTATATTGTTTTAACCTAAACTCCGGGTGCCCTTTTTTTCCGCAAGGGCAGCTAGTAGTTTTGGTTTTGCAGATTTATATCCATAGGATCCTGTTTTACAGCTGTAACGATACTCGGAAAGCTCTGTATCCGTGTATCTCCTTTCAGTTGTGTTTTATATTATTTTCCGCTGCTATGTAATATATTGTAATCTCTGATATTTATCGAATGTGTAATATTTATTCATACTCTGTATATTCTTGTATTCTGATGGAATTGTTGTAATAAGCAATGAAATGTTCTTCTGTTTATGTTCTGATTGGTCTTGTCCTCAAAGTAATTCGTTCTTTCTCTTCTCTTCGGAGATCGGGGAAGTTCGGGTCGCTACAGCAAGTCTCTTATTGGAGTTTGGATTCCAACAGACAAGATATGGGATCACCTTCCGATCAGTGTACTCTAGAGGGGATACACCAAGGTTCAACAAGAATGTCTTGCAACCCGGCCACACATGACCGACCACTCATTTAGCTTGAGTGTATCGAATATATTATCACCCACGGTTGTTATCCATCCAACCGTAATCCGAAGATACCGAATCGAAAAGAAGAACAAATATGAATTTTATCTAGATCGGTGATAATACACCCTGCTTGTGTATGACATAAGTAGCTATGCTGGCCGCCCGGTCTCTGTCATTTCCCGGTTGTGAGGCTAGAGGCTATGTCTATCTTTTCAGAACATCTGATCACCATTCACTTTGAATTCCACATCGTCAAACCCGTCAATTCACTAATTGATTTCGAAAAATATCATGGGTATAAAAAGCTAAGTGGAACGAATTCCTCCGCCACTAGATGCAATACCTTTTAGAGATCAACCGTATGTGATTTATTAGGTAGACTCTGTCAGACACTCATCCATACAAGTTGTCCTGGGACTAGACAAACAAAAAACACCATTCTGGAACAGAAAGACCCTTGAATTTTACTCCGTCTTCAATTATCTTCAACATGATCTAATTTGTAGCGCTTAGGCCTATATGGAGTTGTTTTCCAACTGGTCTCTCCGTATTGAACATGATGGTCAAAAACCTTCGACAGTTGGTTGTTTAACTATCGATATAAAAATAAACATTTCATTCAAATATACAACTAATCACTACACAACCACGGGCACTTTTTATTTAACATACATTTTTATTATTCGAATTCCCATATCATACCAGATATTTCTAAAATTCTGTTTTAGCCTTTTTCACATTTCTTGGAAAACATTCCTAATTTATTATAAATTCTTTATTCTCCTATGTTCCAGAAAATATACGTTATTAACGTTCGAAACATTTCAATTCTTTTCACATTCCTTATTTTCTGCACTTGGATAATATACCCTGTAACGACCCGGAGAATTTGCGATCCTGGATATCGGCATACAACACTATGTCGACTATTCAAGCATCGGGAACACCGGATAGTCCATGAAAGAAATTAGAGGGTGAGAATAGATAAGATAGGTACTTAGAATAGAAGAAGAAGAACATACAACATCATAGTAAACAAGAACTTCACAGCGTAACGAATAAAATGTAACATAACTTTGAAATAAAATATTGTACTTGAATATACATATCATTATCAAAGTACAACACTTACAACACAGCGAAAATGAATAATAGCTATATAAACGCCGCTGAAGCCTCCTGCTCCAGCTCTCCAGGTATATCTGTAAAATGCTGACTACTTGACTACCCATACAAAATTGGGAACCCAAGAGTTTAGAGAAAACAAAACAAAATAAACTCTGGTCCAGTCATGTGACTAGTGTGAGTAGACAATTTAAAACAGTTTGGAAAAATAATGATATCTCATAAGACCATGCCATAACGGAACAGTTTTTTCCCATATGAGAATCCAAATCAATTTGATTTAACTTTCAAATCATTTTGAAAGAAACGATAATCGTTTATATCAAAACTCTTTTGACATTATAATAGTGTCTATCAACCATAAAATAATAATCATCTTGTTGAATGCTTCCATCTCACGTTCCACATATATAGTATACAATCAAAACCGCGGGCACTTACTGGATAATGGATTACCAACTATGACAAGGTATGGAACCACTTACCGATAGTGTACCTCTAGAGAGGAATACACTCGGTTCAACAAGAACATCTTGCAACCCGGCCACACATGACCGACCACTCATTTCGCTTGAGTGTATCAAATGTATATCACTAACGGTTGGGATCAACAACCGTTTCCCGAATGGGACAACATCGACAATAAATTATAGAATGAAATGAATATCTCTAGATAGGTGATAATACACCCTAATTGGCAGCCAACCACTTAGCCATACTGCCTGCCCGATTTTTGTCATTTCCCGGTTGTGAGCCTAGATTCCAAGCTTACCTCTGACAGATCACACATCTATTCACTTTGAATGTCACATCGTCATACCCACCAAATCACAAATTGATTTCCCCAAAAATACAACAGGTATACAGCTAAGAGAAACAAATTCCTCCGCCACCAAACATAAATACATTTGAAGAGATCATCTTACGCGATCTATTAAATATACTATGTCAGATATTCTTCCATACAGGTCATCCTGGGATTGGACAGACAGAAGGTACTATCCTGTAAACAGGACAGCCCTTGCATAACTTCGTCTTCAATTATCTTCATCATATTTGATCGCAACGCTAATGCCCATACAGAGTGGTTTTCAGGTCATGAATTTGATCCCGGTCTCTCCATGTGGACGATGGAAAAATGGTCAAAAACTTTGATACTCGGTGATTTAACTATCAAAGAAAAACATGTGTACAGACAACGATATTATTTCCAGATGGAAATTCTATCGATCAATCATTAATCATCATTTATTTATTCATTTACCCATTTCCTATTTCCATATATATATATATATATATATATATATATATATATATATATATATACAGAAATTCTTATTTTCTAACTTTAGAAAACATTTCTGACTCTTATCTAGAAAACATTTCCAAAACTCCTTCATTGGATTTAAAAAGATGATTAAATTAAACATCGCTATGCCAACTCAAACCATTATACTCGTTAACTAAATTCACTTAACCAATCTTCACAGTCGAACCTTAACCATTCCTTAGTTAAAAATGGAGTAAATCAAGTTGGGGTATAACTACCTCCCAGACCTTAACTGAACAACATTTCTAACTTCGAAATAGACAAAGTTCTTCTTTTAAATCTTTAATAAACTTCCTTAATTAACTTTCTTTCGAATAAATCTCTATTCGATAACTCTAACTGATTTACTCTATCGATTAACCCCTTTTGATTTAACTCCTTTTATTCTATTCGAATAAACTATATTCGATAACTCCCTTCGAATAACTCTATTTCCATATTCAGTTTCAAATATCGATGTTGAAATCGATTCTTACTTCTCTATATAAGTCCTGACTTATATATTCTATTTATCCAACGATAAATATTTTATTTATAAAATAACATTTATAAATTAATCTTCTCAGTCTATCAGTTAAAACAGATTCTATTTAAAATCCTTGCTTTACATCCATATCACATTATACCCGTGTGCGAAGCACGGGTCTAAACTTTCCTGATGTAAAATTCTATTCATTTGCCAAATATTTCCTTACATGACATTCTTTTCATTTACCAATAAATTCCTTTTATAACACTATTTATTTTCTAAATAAATATTTCATTTTTATAAATCTATTTATTTTCTAAATAATTATTTCCTTTTATATTTTATTTGTAAATGTTTTACAAATATTTCTCTTTCTGTTTTATTTGTAAATGTTTTACAAATATTTCTCTTTCCATTTTATTTGTAAATGTTTTACAAAATTTTTTCTTTCTATTTTATTTGTAAATGTTTTACAAATTTCCCCTTTTTAATTCTATTGGTAAATGTTTTACAAATATTCCATTTTCATCTTTTTATTTATTTAACAAATAAATATTTCCCTTTTTTATTTGTTTCACAAATATTTTCCTTTTCTATTTGTTTCACAAATATTTTCCTCTTCTATTTGTTTCACAAATATTTTCCTTTTTTATTCTATTTATTTGACAAATAAATATTTTCCTTTGTAACTCCTTTGTACAAAATCCTTTTCCTTTTATATATAAAATCCATTGATTTTATATAAATAATTTATTTTCAAAATACACTTTGACAATCCCCTTTTCCATATCCCAGTATTTCTTACGGTATTTAAAATACCAATTCACAATGATCGATATCATTCAAACACACATAATCAACAACAGATTATATATTACATCATATATTACAATATATAAAAGAAACAGTATTATAAATATTGAGGAATCCAGTTGGATCCCTCCAACTTGTTTCCCTGCATCCACAGATGTTAAGCAATATAATTTACATCGATTTCATTCCAATATGTAATATTCTTCTAAAAAAATCAATATTTGATTAACGATTTATATATATATATATATATATATATCGTTATCCATACTTTCAGCCAACACATAAGCAATTCAACCAAACTGTTAACACACTGCAATCAACAGATAATTTTGAGTTCTAAAAATACGTTATAGAAATATAATTGTTTAGGTTTGGTGAGTTTTTCTCACATTGGACGATCATCGTTAATAACGATAACCATTGCTTGATTTAGACGGACAATTTATTGTGCTATAAATTGTAACGATCATCAATTCACTCCCAATCAGTTCCATTGTGTAGCCGTCGTCCATTCGGTCCTAACGGATCCAACTGTTCGAAATTCTGATATCGTATGACCAAGATATTTCAAATACAAGTTATACGAGTATTTATTTTAAAATAGAACATAATATTGTTTATAATCGAATTGGGCTTAACCTTACATTCATTGGCCCATTAAACCTTTAAAAGCCCAGCCCTAACGCATCTTCTTCCTCCATCTTCAGGTCGCGACTTCCAGGAATCCACTTACATTCATTAATGCGACTTTGCTCCACCACACCTCCTTCTTCTCCCCATTAAAATCCAAACCAACTACACCATTGAACTCCACCACTACTCTTCAATCCTATATCCTCAAACCCACACTTGACAACCCCAATGAAATCGCGTGTCCACCGTGTTCTCCACACTCCTAGTATTTCGATCGACACAAATTTGAACGGAATTCCAAAAGAAAAACAAGATAGATGCTAAATCCTTTCCTGAACCCAAATCTCAACCTCGTTTTACCTATCTCCAACTGAAATCCCCAAAAAACCGAACCCTTACTCAACGCTGTTCAAATACAGCGAGTAGAACTGACATCGAGTTCGATGAAACGCATAACAAGTTGAAGAGAAATGCTCGCTGAATCCGAATATACACATTTCCTAATTTATATGATTTTATTCCATTTCTTTTCGGTTTTCGAACTTGCGAATTTTCTTGAGAAAGAAACGATGGTGGCGGCTAGATATTTTGACCAGAGAAAGTTTTTGTTTAGGGTTTAGGATGGGTAAGGGTATTTATAGAGAAGAGAAATGATTTTTTTATTGATTATTTTATTTTATTTTAAGTAAAATCTATATTTATTTTTGTTAAAAATTCCTATAATCACACACAACATCAAAAAATCACGGAACTGGACATGCAGCTACAGTTCGACATTACGGATCCAACGAAACTGGTTTCGTCGAATTCCGACTCCTTTTGCTCACACGACGTATTTTTAACCATTAAAATATCGACTGTTTTTCAAATTAAAATCCTGTACGATCACATACTGACTTCAAAAATCACAGAAATTGAAATCTAACAATAATTTAATATTGCGAATCCAACAAAATTTGTTTTGTCGAAAACGGAGGTCGTTTGCAAAACTGGCTATCTTTAAAGCTCTAAATAACCCATTTAAATATATAAATATATTTAAAAACAATTAAATTAAATATATATATATATATTATCGTATATATATATACACACAGAACATCGTATAGCTCCAGTTGGATTTATAACTCGATATTCAAATCTCGGTTGAATAGATATTCAATTTATATTGAAAAATCCTTTTATAATATAAATAAATCACTATAAATTTATAAAGGAATGCCATAGTGACTTTTTGAAAATTTTATTTGGACATAAATCAAAATCTACACAATGAAATCCCGATTTTTCTCTTCCACTAGAAAAATATACTTCACCAGCTCCAAACGTTTCTTGTTTCATAGAAATCCGATTAAAACGAATTCTGTATATCCAATTGAAGTTCAAATCACCAAATAGCGAACTGCCACACCATTTCAAGCCCGATTATAATTATATTATAATTCAAATGTTCAACCTGTCGTTCAAATAATGTATTCGTTAATATAATTCAATCTAAACTGAATCATATATTTTAAATGGTCCAATTCACACAGTATTGTGAATTCTGTTGATTCCGATTATTTTAGAATTAAATATATTATTTAATTATTATATTAATTAAAATTCAATAAAATTTAATTCAACAACCATTTAAATTTCAAATTCACTATTTAAATAATTAAATTAATTAATTATTATATTGTGAAAATTACGAGACATTACATTCTTTCCCCCCATAAAATAATTTCGTCCTCGAAATTGCTAAGGTAGAAAACAAACTCCACCAACTGGGTTCAAAATTATTTGCTTATTTCTTTAACTCCAGTTTCACCGAATCAATTAATTTCAATTAAATTATTAATTTATTCCAACTAACGAAAATTTTCAAAAATCCTGAAAATTTTCTAACACCTTAACTTTTCGAAAAATTTCGCCAGCACCTCCTTTGTACCGGTCAATAGGTCAAACTCCAACTCGCCTCTCTGGGCTATCTCCAACCCAAAAGAAAATCAAACAGCCAAGCGGCTTGCCAATTCGGCTCATAAATCTCATATCCAATGGAAATATAAACTTGTACCTTTTTGTTAGGCTTATCAACTTTATCACTTTCACCTGTTATCAATCCAACATATACCAATGTCATCTCACACAATTTCCAATCAATATCTGTTCAACACAGCTATTCGCTTATATCCAAACTGAATCTCATTTTCAAATTTCTATCTCACAAATCCAAATTTCTCGATATTCTTCTAATCCCATTCAATTTCGGTTTCAAATTGTTTTCCCAAATTTCAATTTAATTTGTTTTTATTTCAAACAATCTTTACCTGGGAGTTTCAAACAACTTTGCTTTTCTCAAAAGTTAAACTTTCCTTTTTAGGATTCAAAACAACTTGTTTTGCCAAAACAATTCGAAATCAATATTTTTGGTAGTAATCTGTCACTTAGAATACAAAAATAAACACCGATGATGTCATGATCATCATCAGAATCTATTTCCAGCTATCGAAGTGAGTTCAATACTATATCACCTTCAAAACCATATCTAAACACTTCCATTTTGAAATTCATTTCAAAATACCATTTACAATGCTTTAAAACAATTTAAAATATCCAATGATTTTAAAATTCTTATATATTTAATCCAAGTCCATTATAAACACTTATTCAAACCTCCAGGGTTTTAATTTCCATCTTGATTTAAATTCAGATTTAATTCATCCTATTTTACGTATTTCACTTATATGAATTCTGATTACCTATTTACATAACCGTTTCAATTTATAATCTTACTCGATTATAATCACAACCAATATATCCAATATATTATAATTCCAATATATATATTTTCTCTATATCAAAATATACTTTGGGTAAAATTATTTTCATTTACCCTCTTTTCAAAATATATCATGTCGACCCATCGTATTCGAGTGTTTAGAAACTCCTACTGATACAGTAGATCAAACTGATCGACCAGAACCCATAAACAACTCAGTCAATAAATCTCAACAATATAAAACAATTCTTTATATCAAATAACAAATACGTTCACTCGTATATATACACTCAACTCAATCTAGAGTATTACTAACCCTATCTCTACTAAGTCGCACCACAGAACCAAGGTAATTACTCAACCTTAAGCCATGATACCACTGTAACGACCCGGGTTTTTTTGCGATCCTGGATATCGGTATACAACACTATGTCGACTATTCAAGCATTAGAAACACCGGATAGTCCATGAAAGAAATTAGAGGGTGAGAATAGATAAGATAGAAACTTGGAATAGAAGAAGAAGAAGAAGAAGAACATTCAACATTAGAGTAAACACGAATCTCACAACGGAATGAATAAAATATAACATAACTTTGAAATAAAACATTGTACTTGAATATACACAAAGTACAACACTTACAACACAGCGGAAATGAACAATAGCTATATAAATGCTGCTGAAGCCTCTTGCTCCAGCTCTCCAGGTATATTTGTGAAATCCTGATTACTTGACTGCGCATACAAAATTGGGCACCCAAGAGTTTAGGGAAAAAAACAAAATAAACTCTGGGTCTGTAATAACCTGGAAATCTGAGCCAATTTAAAATTTTTATTTTGGCAATTATGATGAATTTTGAATATTTAAAATGAACTATTTTAAATAATAACGACGAGGAATTTATTTTGAATAGAAATAGAACGTATATATTTATTCAAATCGACGTTAGAATATAAATATTTTATTTTAGATATAAAAGGAATTGAAAATGGCGCAGTAGTTCGAAAATTTGATTTCAAATTTCAAATGAATGTACAGGATTAAAAATAAACCAGATTTTAGTGAAACCAAAAATATTAGAATCTGTTTGAAAATATCTTTCCAATGAATCCGAAAGTTTGAAATTTCATAGCGGGAATCAAAAGTTATTCCTAGTTGAAAATTCAGAATAATAACTATGGAATTCTCGCCCTTAAAAATGGAAATTTTGCAAGCGACCTCTATTTTCGACGAAACCACTTTTATTGGATCCGTGATGTCAATTTATTACTAGGTTTCAAAATTCATAATTTTCTGAATTAATATGTGAGTGTGGCAAAGAAAAACACGTTTGACCATTTTCTGTTGATTTTAATCGACTGGAAAATGGCCATTTTTCAAACGGTCTCAGAATTTGATGAAATTAGTTTTTTTAGGACTGTATTGTCAATTCGAAGCTAGAAATATTTTTTTTGGAATTTGTAGAGTCCGTATGTGGCCATGGTAAATTAAAATGTACGTTCAAATTCAATATATACTAATTTATATTTTTAGTTTGATGAAAACTGATCGTAACCGACGATTTGGCTTACGACACATAACCTATTGTGTTCGGAATGGGGGTAATTAGCTTGGGGCGACAGTTGTTGGGTCTCGTTTGGTGTTCGAATACAAAGCCAACTTTTAATGGAAAAATAATATTAAATTATTATATTTAAACACCTCACCCCTCCTCTCTTTCTCTCTCCACTCACGTTCATTTCTGTAAACAAACAAAAAAAGAAGAACCGACCTCGATCTCGTGCTGCACCCCATCGCCCGTCCAGCCGCCGCCACCATCGCCTTCCTCCGCCACCGTTCCTCCACCACACGACGCCCCTCCGATCTCAGCTACGCCCCCGCCTCCCTCCCTGTCCTCTCGCGCCTCTCTCCCCTCTTATAAATTAAACTACCACGAAACCCTAGCTGCCTGACGCCGCCGCCCCCTATCCACGCCACCCTCCGACCACCAGAGGTCCGAAGCCCCTCCCCACAACCTCCAGTGGACGGTGAACGCTTCCCCCCTCCTCCAACAGTAAAAGTAAGTTTCTCTTTTAGTAATTTTATTTTTTTTCTTTTATAAAAAAAATCTGATTCCCCTTAATAGAAAAGGATTTGATTTGATTTATTTATTTTTAAATTAGAAAGTTTTGATTAATAAAGCAAAAAGGTTTACGTTTTTAAAAACAAGAAAAACTTTAGATTTTTAACATAAGGAAAATATGATTTTGAACACATTAAAATCTAATTTATATGTAGATAATATAGGATTAAAAATACGATTTTTATTTGTTTAAAGGCGAGATCTTTATTTGTTTAAATAGACAAAGATGCGATTTTGAAAGAGAGAAAAGGTTAGATTTCCCGGTGTGAAAAGATTAGATCTTTCTATATGCAAAAAATTCGATTTCTATATATATGAAGTGAAGATAAAAATTCGATTTTTATATATATGAAGTGAAGATAAAAATTCAATTTTTATATATATGAAGTGAAGATAAAAATTCGATTTTTATATATATGAAATGAAGATAAAAATTCGATTTTTTTATATATGAAGTGAAGATAAAAATTTGATTTTTATATATATGAAGTGAAGATAAAAATTCGATTTTTGTATATATATATATATATATATATAATAGCAATAAAAAATCGATATATATAAGAAGTAGAAATATAAAAATATAATTTTTATATAGAAAGAAGCGTTATAAAAATATGTGAAATTGAAATAAAAATATGATTTTTATTTATTGGGATAAAGCGATAAAAATATGATTTTTACCATGAACAACGGGAAAAGATGGCGATGGTATCGACTGAAATCAAAACGAAACCTGAACAGTTCAGAAGGTAAGCCAGGAGGAGTGGAACCCTCGGTGAGAACTCCTCACTTTTATTTTTATTTCTAGTTTGAAATATATACTAGGATGTAGACGGTGCTTAGCAGCACCCGACACCCGTCATCCACAGACCATGGATGACTTGATTGTTTAATTGATGTGTTGTGAAAGTTGATTGTGTGAAGTGGAATGAATAAAATATTTTATAGTTAAAAATATGATTTTTAACGTGTTTTTAAAATAAACATTTATAAACAAATCGGACGATTTGTTTATGTACACCCATTTGACTGATATTGATTGAGACGATAGTTTTTACACATCACCCAACTGCACAAATAAAAATCTGTGTTTGTTGATTTGAAACCCCACACAGGTATTGGGATGATATTTGACGTATACTAATCCCGATTGTTTAGTTGTATGTCAATAGATGGGTTGACAGACTGTGTAAGCGTTAATTATTTATATTTAATGCTTATGCAGTTGTGTAGTGCACTTTGGATGACGGTTGATTATTTATCATTGCTATTATATACATGTATTGTACAGAACCCATATAAATAACATTATATGGTAATTGAGTGGGTCTCATTCTAATTTAGAAAATAAATTATATTCATGTGTTGAATAAACAAAATAGTCATGTGTTGACAACACTCATGGGTTGAGAATATTCATGTGTTGAAACTATTCATGTGTTGAACAAAATATTTATACAATAAAATTCACATTTTTATTGTAAGAAAGAAATAAAAGAAAATTCATGTGTTGAATAAAAAAAATTCATGTGTTGAAGAAAATATTCATTTGTTGAATAGAATAACGAAGTTATTTAAATATATAAAGCCGTGTTGATTAGATATGCGCCATTTTGACGCGAATGATATTTATATCGATTTTATTCATTTTTATAATGAATATCGAAAAGAAATTGATTTCAAAATCTAATGTTTTTGAAAATATTTATATATCGGTGATATGGAATATTCAATTTTGATTAGAAATTGAATAGGAAGTTAAAATCGTTTTGAAAATGAATTCAAAATGATTTATAAAATACGTTTAGAATTGAAATCGATGAGATATATACAATATATATATTATATATATTAAATGGCCAGAATAGAATGCGCCGCGTCGCGGAAGTTCACGAATTTCGACCATTGATTTCGAATGGATAATACGGGAGATCCAGTCGTGGGATTCTCCTAAAACTGGAACCGTTGGGTTCGTATCGAAAATAGCTTTCTAACGAATACAAGAAATTAGAAATCTAACGGTTGGATTTGGAATTATGTCCAAATCAAATTTGGAAAAGGTCGTTGTAAGTGCAGTTCGATGGCCATTGATGGAAATCGACTGTACGGGCCTTGATAAAATTATTAAAAATACTAATAATTTGTTTAAAGTCATAAGAAATGATTTGGAAAGAATTGGGATGAAAAACTCTATATTTGAAAAGATAAAAATTGATTTTTATCGAAATGAACTAGTTTTGAACTAGAATTATAATCCATTTATTTTTGAAATAAATAAATTGGACTTGAAAGGGTTTTAAAAGTAACCAGAATTTCCAATAATTGAATTGGAACGGGTTTGAATCAAAATTGTCTTTGGAATATTTCGATGTTGGATTTTGTTATTATACATATGTTGTTATGGAAATTTGAAAGATATATTTATATCATTATTTCCAATACGATATTGGTTGGTCGTAGAATTTGATATTGAATATAAGCCGATATATTTTCTATTCAGAGCCTTGTATTTAATATCAAATGGGATTTGGGTTTGTCGTGAATGGTGTCTTCATTAACACTGTTCTTAAACCCGGTTGAGAAAAAGATTAAATCTTCTTATTTAGATTTAATGAATTATACCAATTAAATGGTATTTAATTGGATTGAATTTGAATTGATTTTTAGGTTTACCGTGAACGGTGATTTAAATAACACTTGTTCTTTAACCCAATAATTAATGGAATGTGAATTGGGTTTTTTGTGAATTGTGTTTTAACGACATTTGTTCTTTAACCCGATTTACAATGAAATGTGATTTGGAATTTATAAATCTTTTGTTAAGATTTAAAGGAGATTTTCCAAAGTAAAAGTTTTCCAATTTAATAAAATAAATTGGAATGGAATGGAATTCGATTTGGTAATTATTGAAGTGAATTTCTATGGAAGAAGACAGCTAATATATCTGGAATTTAAAAGGCGTGGCCGTTATTCCATTTATATTATTAGTCGGATATGGAAGTTTATGTCGATTATAAATATCGAGTTGTTTTCCCTGAAGATTCCTTCGTTAATGGAATGTGATTTTGGGTTTATAGTGAACTGTGTTTTAAATGACCTTGGTTCTTTAATCCAGTTAAAGACAGGATATGGTTTCCCAAGTTAAACAATCATTAATATTGTTTTTTGGAAAGATTAAAACCAAGTGGAGTTTTAATGAATCTTTAATTAGATTGAAATGATCGAGGATTGAGTATCACCAGTTTTGCTCCAGGCAATAGTTAAATCTTTAATTAGATTTGAACGTGAAATAGTAATTGAATTTACAGATAACACCGTGGTGTTAGATATGAAGTATTACCAGTTTTACTTCATGAGATGAATAGATTGGGATTTGGAAATTGAAACAAGTTATTACTTCGGTAAGTTTCGATAATCCTGACTAGTTTGTATAAATCATAATATGGTTTGAATTGATATTCAAAGGAAGATTAAAGAATAAATTTAAAGAATTTATCTTTGATAAAATTAATGGGAACCTTTCCCAAAGTATAAGAATATTTGAATAAAAGAATATTCTGAATTGGAATGAGGCGTATGTTGTGTTTGTGTAACACTTGTTTGTTATATACGCGAGTTATTCAAAAAGACCGGGTTTATCCCATTCTGAATAACTAATTCGACGATGTGTCGAGGATGAAGACGGTGGTCGAAGACCGGAGGTCTTCACATCGTTTGGATATTACTGATGATCTTGATTGGGCTGTACACCCAAAAGGAGGGAATCAGTTGGTGATCGTCCAGACGTACTTGGAGATCGATGGATATGTGAGGTGCAAGGTGCCTCCGGTTTCGTTCAGACCACGAATGGACTTGTAAATGGACTGTGTGTCTAACATTGGATATCACTCTATGTAATTGATGGACATCGGTTGGATGTAGTGGTTTGCCTATGTGGCATGCTAAGATGCAAATGATCAAGGCTTTTGTTGAAAAGCAAAGTCTTGTGGTTAATGATCAAAGCACTGCCTGTGTGTCATAGCTTTGTGTAACGTTAATTCGCGAGCCACACACCCTGGTTGTGAACTAGAAACAGGAGAGGACATCAGGGAGGACATGAGTTTCCTTCTAGCTAGGAGTGGTGTTTTGGGTTTTACACGTCCGGACATTTTACTTATGTGGATGATGGAATGCGAGGCGCCTCGGTTAGAT
Source organism: Allium sativum (assembly GCA_030737875.1). Taxonomy (NCBI): domain Eukaryota; kingdom Viridiplantae; phylum Streptophyta; class Magnoliopsida; order Asparagales; family Amaryllidaceae; genus Allium; species Allium sativum. Next base: position 601,383,064 of record CM060926.1, on the reverse strand, counting down.
CAGACGATCCGGGTTCGATGGAGTCATTTGGCTCATTGACGCCCCGTAGGGCGACGAAACATAGTGTTCAGGCATTTTAATCCACATCGGTGGATCGACCCTGACGATCCAAGGGACGATGCATTCTGTTCCTGAGGGGCGGGATAGAGCGTCTCGAAGCGGTAAGGACGATCCCTTGCCTTGGTTCACAGACGGAAATCCAATTTCCAAATACGTGACATTTGTGGTTTTGATTGTAGAGCCTAGTATTGGCGACATGATATATGGTACCCATGTCGCCTAGGATTGATACATTAATATTTGAAGTTGTTATATACACTATGAACTTATAATAGTATCAAATGATTTGTTTTAATGTATACATCATGTTTGTCTATAAGGGAAAACCCTATCCTCCAGCTTGTGTTGCATTGTGTGATGGAGCCTGGGTCTTATAATAGCTTCATTTTTTAAAAAAGCATTGTGTTGTTTCGATATATGCTCTGGTATTCTTGGGAGGAAACCGGTTCTGTGTTATACAGCGTGGTCCCTTGATATATCTGATTTAAAGTAAAGTTTTAAATAACTGTTTTAGTTCTCACACCAATCACATGACTGACCTAGAGTATATTGTTTTAACCTAAACTCTGGGTGCCCTTATTTTGAAACAGGCAACTAGTAGTTTTGGTTTTGCAGATTTATTCTTACATGATCCTGGTTTATTGCTGAAGTGATATTTGGAAACCTCTGTATCTGTGTATTTCTTTCAGTTATGTTTTGTATTTTTTTTCCACTGCTAAGTAATGTATTTTAAGTCTATGATATTTCTCTGATGTATAATATTTATTCATACTCTGTATATTCTTGTATTCTGATGGAATTGTTGTAATTAACAATGAAATGTTCTTTTGTTTGCGTTCTGATGTGGCTTGTCCTCAGTACAATCCGTGATTTCCCGTAAGTGGGATTTTAGTTCATTACTGCTTGGTATCAGAGCTTTGGTTTACAGAGCTCGGAGAACAAGACACATTAGAACCGAACGAAAGAATTCATCTGAGATTAGATTAGTAATATCCAACGAGAATGACTCGTTAGAGATAGGATCAGTAGTATCCTAGAACGAGTGGGAAGAGTGATGTTTTTAAAATAAAATGAAAACAAATTTTGTTTTGAAAAAAATTCAATTCAATTATTTGTATTTGAATATTTATTTGTATTGGTTTGGACAATCCAGTATATAAAGATTTTGCATATACGTCTGATCCACGTGTATTCGAAGTTTTAATATGCAGAATAGATATAGAATCACACTCTAGTCTCCTGAAGATGATTCTGATGATGCTACTGCGTCATCAACATTTGTATTCGAATTTCGAAAGTGGGATGTTTATATATTTCCATTAGACTGGTGTGAGAACCAAAACTAGATAGGGCTATTATTGTTAATTGGCATCAAAAACATGATTTTCTGTATATGTATCAAAATTATGAATTTGAAACATTAATTCACTAATTGATTAATGGTTGTGTTGTTTGATTTTTGGTTTGATATTTTTAACCATTTGGCCAAATTGGACCAAATATTGAACTGTATTGAAATTCTTTGAAATTGCATGCATATACATGTGTATCCATTGAACAGGTCATTGCAAAGAGGCTAGAGCAGAGGAATAAAATTGTTTGCCCGACAAATAGGTACATGTTTATTGTATTTATTGGGGTTTTTGATGATTTTATGATCTCATTGGCTAGCCGCTTGGCTTTTTCTTTTTCTTTTGGATTGGTGAGGGCCATGGGAGGCTATTTTAAATATCCCGAAGCTCCTGGTGCAGGGGAGGTTACGGCGAAATTTTTCGAAAATTTAGGGTGTTAGCAAAATTTTGAAAATTTTAAAGTTCTTAGAAACTGAAAAGTTGAAGAACTTAAGCCTTAAAGAAAATAAGGAAAGTTGAGTTGGTTAGTTAAACAACTTTCAACTTCGTTCCTTTTCGTGGACGAAAAGTTTTAAGCGGGGGAGATTGTAATAACCCATAAATCTGAGCCAATTTAAAATTTTTACTTTGGCAATTTTGATGAATTTTGAATATTTAAAATGGATTATTTTAAATAATAACGACGAGGAATTTATTTTGAATAGAAATAGAACGTATATATTTATTCGAATCAGCGTTAGAATATAAATATTTTATTTTAAATATAAAAGGAATTGAAAATGGCGTGGTAGTTCGAAAATTCGATTTCAAATTTCAAATGAATGTACAGGATCAAAAATAAACCAGATTTTAGTGAAACCAAAAATATTAGGATCTATTTGAAAATATCTTTCCAACGAATCCGAAAAATTGAAATTTCATAGCGGGAATCAAAAGTTAAGCCCAATTGAAAATTTGGAATAGTCGCTATGGAATTCTAGCCCTTAAAATGGAAATTATGCAAGCTACCTCTATTTTCGACGAAACCACCTTTGATGGATCCGTGATGTCAAATTATTGCCAGATTTCAAAATTCATAATTTTCCGAATCAATATGTGAGCATGGCAATGGAAAACGCGTTTGACCAGTTTCAGTTGATTTTAATTGACTGGAAAATGGCTATTTTTCAAACGGTGTCAGATTTTGACGAAATTAGTTTTGTTAGGATCGTATCGTCAATTCGAAGCTAGAAATAATTTTTTTGGAATTTTTAGAGTCCATTTGTGGCCCCAATAAATTAAATTGTACGTTCAAATTCAATATTTACTGATTTATATTTTGAATTTGATGAAAACTGATCATAACAGACGAATTGGCTTACGAAACATATCCCATTGTGCTCAGAATGGTGGTAATTAGCTAGGGGTGACAGTCGTTGGGTCTCGTTTGGTGTTCGTATACAAAGTCAACTTTTAATGGAAAAATAATATTAAATTGTTATATTTAAACACCTCACCCCTCCTCTCTTTCTCTCTCCACTCACGTTCATTTCTGTAAATAAAAAAAAGTACCGATATCGATCTCGCGCTGCACCCCATCGCCCATCCAGCCTCCGCCACCATCGCCTTCCTCCGCCGCCGTTCCTCCACCACACGTCGCCCCTCCAATCTCAGCTACGCCCCCGCCTCCCTCCCTATCCTCTCGCGCCTCTCTCCCCACTTCTAAATTAAACCACCATGAAACCCTAGCCGCCTGACACCGCCGCCCCTTATCCATGCCACCCTCTGACTACCAGAGGTCCGACGCCCCTCCCCATAACCTCCACTCGATGGTGAACGCTTCCCCCATCCTCCAACAGTAAAAGTAAGTTTTTCTTTTAGTAATTTTATTTGTTTTCTTTTACAAAAAAAATCTGATTTCCCTTAATAGAAAAGGATTTTATTTATTTATTTATTTTTAAATTAGAAAGTTTTGATTAATAAAGCAAAAAGGTTTATATTTTTATAAATAGGAAAAACTTTAGATTTTTAACATTAGAAAAATATGGTTTTGAACAATTAAAATCTAATTATATGTAGATAATATAGATTAAAAATATGATTTTTATTTGTTTAAAGGCGAGATCTTTATTTGTTTAAATAGATAAAGATGCGATTTTGAAAGAGAGAAGAGGTTAGATTTTCCTATGCGAAAATATTAGATCTTTCTATATGAAAAAAAATCGATTTTTATATATATGAAGTGAAGATAAAAATTCGATTTATATATATATATATATATATATGAAGTGAAGATAAAAATTCGATTTATATATATATATGAAGTGAAGATAAAAATTTGATTTTTATATATAAAGAATAGCAATAAAAATTCGATCTATATATAAGAAGTAGAAATATAAAAATATAATTTTTATATAGAAATAAGCGTTATAAAAATATATGAAATTGAAATAAAAATATGAATTTTATTTATTGGGATAGAGCAACTAAAATATGATTTTTACTGTGAACATCAGGAAAAATGGCGATGGTATCGACTGAAATCAAAACGTAACCCGAACAGTTCAGAAGGAAAGCCAGGAGGAGTGGAACCCTCGGTGAGAACTCCTCGCTTTTATTTTTATTTCTAGTTTGAAATATATACTAGGATGCAGAGGTGCTTAGCAGCACCCGACACCTGTCCTCCACAGACCATGGATGACTTGTTTGTTTAATTGATGTGTTGTGAATGTTGATTGTGTGAAGTGGAATGAATAAAATATTTTATAGTTAAAAATATGATTTTTAACGTGTATATAAAATAAATATATATATATAAACAAATCGGAGGATTTGTTTATGTACACCCATTTGACTGATATTTATTGGGACGATAAATTTTACATATCGCCCAACTACACAAATAAAAATATGTGTTTGTTGATTTGAAACCCCACACGAGTATTGGGATGATATTTGACGTACACTAATTCTGATTGTTTAGTTTTATGTCAATCGCTGGGTTGACAGTGCACTTTGGATGATGGTTGATTATTTATCATTGCTATTATATACATGTGTTGTACAGAACCCATATAAATAACATTATATGGTAATTGAGTGGGTCTCATTCCAATTTAGAAAATAAATTATATTCACGTGTTGAGTAAACAAAATAGTCATGTGTTGACAATACTCATGTGTTGAGAATATTCATGTGTTGAAACTATTCATGTGTTGAACGAAATATTTATACAATAAAATTCACATTTTTCTTGTAAGAAAGAAATAAAAGAAAATTCTTGCGTTGAATAAAAGAAAATTCATGTGTTGAAGAAAATATTCATTTGTTGAAAAGAATAACGAAGTTATTGAAATATATAAAGCCGTGTTGATTAGATATGCGCCATTTTGACGTGAACGATATTTATATCGATTTTATTCATTTTTATAATGAATATCGGAAAGAAATTGATTTCAAAATCTAATGTTTATGAAAATATTATCATTTATATATCGATGATATGGAATATTCAATTTTGATTAAAAATTAAATAGGAAGTTAAAATCGTTTTGAAAATGAATTTAAAACGATATATAAAATACGTTTAGAATTGAAATCGATAAAATATATATTATATATATTAAATGGCCTGAATGGAACGCACCACGCCGCAGCAGTTCGCGAATTTCGACCATTGACTTCGAATGGATAATACGGGAGATTTGACCGTCGGATTCTCCTAAATCCGGAACCATTGGGTTCGTATCAAAAAGAGCTTTCTAACGAATACAAGAAATTAGAAATCTAATGGTTTGATTCGGAATTATGTCCAAATCAAATTTGGAAAAGGTCGTTGTAAGTGCAGTTCGACGGCCATTGATGAAAATCGACTGTACGGGGATTGATAAAATTATTAAAAAATAATTTGTGTAAAATCATAAGAAATGATTTGGAAAGAATTGGGATGAAAAAATCCATAATTGAAAAGATAAAAATTGATTTTTTATCGAAATGAACTAGTTTTGAACTAGAATTATAATCCATTTATTTTTGAAATAAATAAATTGGATTTGAAAGGGTTTTAAAAGTAACCAGAATTTCCAATAATTGAATTGGAATGGGTTTGAATCAAAATTGTCTTTGGAATATTTCGATGTTGGATTTCGTGATTATACAGATGTTGTTATGGAAATTTGAAAGACATATTTATATCGTTATTTCCAATACGATATTGGTTGGTCGTAGAATTTGATATTGAATATAAGCCGATATATTTTCTATTCAGAGCCTCATATTTAATATCAAATGGGATTTGGGTTTGTCGTGAATGGTGTCTTCATTAACACTGTTCTTAAACCTAGTTGAGAAATAGATTAAATCTTTTTATTTAGATTTAATGAAGTATACCAATAAAATGGTATTTAATTGGAATTGAATTTGAATTGATTTTTAGGTTTATCTTGAATGGTGATTTAAATAACACTTGTTCTTTAACCCAATAATTAATGGAATGTGAATTGGGATTGTCGTGAACTGTGTTGTAACGACATTCATTCTTTAACCCAATTTACAGTTAATTATGATTTGGAATTTATAAATCTTTTGTTAAGATTTAAAGGAGATTTTCCAAAGTAAAAGTTTTCCAATTTAGTAAAATAATTTGGAATGGAATGGAATTCGATTTGGTAATAATTGAAGTGAATTTCTGTGGAGGAAGACTGCTAATATATCTGGAATATAAAAGGCGTGGCCGTTATTCCATTTGTATTATTAGTCGGATATGGAAGTTTATATCGATTACATATATCGAGTTGTTTTCCATGAAGATTCTATCGCGAATGGAATGTGATTTTGGGTTTATAGTGAACCGTGTTTTAAATGACATTGGTTCTTTAATCCAGTTAAAGACAGGATATGGTTTCCCAAGTTAAACAATCATTAATATTGATTTTTGGGAAGATTAAAACCAAGTGGAGTTTTAATGATTCTTTAATTAGATTGAAATCTTCGAGGATGGAATATCACCAGTTTTGCTTAAGGCGATAGTTAAATCTTTAATTTGATTTGAACGTGAAATGGTAATTGAATTTACCGATAACACCGTGGTTTTAGATATGAAGTATTACCAGTTTTACTTCATGAGATGAATAGATTGGGATTGGGAAATTAAAACAATTGATTACTTCGGTAAGGTTCGCTAATACCGACTAGTTTGGATAAACCATAATTTGGTTTGAATTGATATTCAAAAGAAGATCAAAGAATATATTTAAAGAATTTATCTTTGATAAAATTAATGGGAACCTTTCCCAAAGTGTAAGAATATTTGAATAAAAGAATATTCTGAATTGGAATGAGGCATATGTTGTGTTTTTTGTAACACTTGTTTATTATATACGTGAGTTATTCAAAAAGACTGGGTTTATCCCGTTCTGAATAACTGATTCGACGATGTGTCGAGGATGAAGACGGTGGTCGAAGACCAGAGGTCTTCACGTCGTTTGGATAATTACTGATGATCTTGATTGGGCTGTACACCCAAGAGGAGGGAATCAGTCGGTGATCGTCCAAACGTGTGACGGCCCGCCCCGCACCAACCGACATTTACTCCAAAGGTGCGTTGTACACATGTCCAGTTAGCACGAAACGGGTCGTGAGAAGGAAAGGGAAGAAGGAAATAAACATACAATGAACCTGTAGAATGTCTCACAGCGCATAGAAAAAAATATAATAATAACATACTTGACATAAAACAGGAGAGACAGTGCATAAGCTGAAAATCAGAACTAAACATCATAGCAGCGGAAATCCAAAAATACGGCTTATTACAACTTTCAAACTGTCTCAAAGCAAAAGCAAGATAAATGAGGTACACTACTAATGCCGAAGTAGCGACCACCAACGACACAGGGAGAATGCGTGTATATATATAATACGTGGAAGCCTCCTGCCCGCCTCCGAACCAGCTACTCGCGCATCACCAGCTAACCTGTCTCTAGTCTGCTCGTGTGAGCACCCTGAGTAATAAGAGGAGACATAAAACTCTGGGTCAGACATAAAGCCTGGTATGAGCGATAAGCATCTAAAGTGAACAATAACAGGTAGACTAAAACATACCTGAACCTGGACCTGCAACCAAAGAGTTAGCACTACATACTATACAACACTCTAAGGTATCATATCAATCAATATAAAGATACGGAGGTGGGGGAGGTGTGCATGTCATAATGATGGCAAACAATCAAGCATAGCATCCATCCTCACATCTCTCACTCAGTGCGTAAAGTATACGATATTCACCACTTCGATCGCCCAACATACCTTGCTACGATCACTCTGCCCCCATGAAGTCATGAATGGCTTCATTGCACTGATAACGTAGCCACTAATCATTTGCTATGTCCACTTTGCCCCATGGAGTCACAAGAACCCCACTGCACTGGCTCATAGCCTTACTAATCCTTACTATGTCCACTTGCCCCATGGAGTTATTCACCCCATCTGCGCTGGCTCATAGTCTTACTACGCATCACCTTGCCCCTCAGGTCATAATGACCCTACTGCACTGATAACGTAGTCTTGCTACCATCACTTTGCCCCTCAGGTCATAATGACCCTACTGCACTGATAAGTAGCCCATCATTCATTCTTAGTGGTGAATCGAAGTTATGAACGTCGACACTCCTTAGCACATGTCCCGCAGCAAAGCCCAACCATGAAGTGAACACATTGGTTCCCAATTGGTTCCGGGATTCTGAGCTCTAACTCCCATATGGACTATCTTTGCATCTCGGGTTATTGGTCATCACAATCGAATCGGATCGGATCAGCCTTCACATTCTTCATCGGATCGGATCGGCCTTCACATTCTTCATCGGATCGGATCGGCCTTAGGCATTCAGATCGGGTCGCACCTCATGCATCGGATCGGGTCGTGATCCTCCAGGTGATCGAATCGTCATTGCGGTCCCCTTTCTATTTGCCTCGGATCGTGCTCCCCTCCTTGGTTCGGATCGTGATACCCCATATGGATCGGATCGCGCCCCTCCAGCTCGTGGTTCTCTCCTGGTTCGGATCGTCGTCTCCCTGTGCATCAGATCGTGGATGCTGCTTTCCTCTTGTTCGGATCGTGATATGAAGCACGAGTGGATCGGATCGGGTAGCAGTTCACGATTGTTGCTCGTGGGCCTTGCGCAGATGGTTCGGTTCGGAGGGGATGACTCGACTCGTGGGGATGTCCCACGATCCCATAGGGTGATCCGATCGTCCCTCAATCCCCTATGCGATCCGAATCCCTGCACCTCGTCCAGCGAGCTGTTTACGCCATTCGACGGCGTTTTCGACCATTCTAACTATTCTAATCAATCACAAAGCATACCATACAGTCGTAGCAACATACATAATCAACCACAAACATCAAAACATCGATATGATAAGTAGAAATGGATCAAACATACCCAAAATCCCATATTTTCCCCTTAAGCATGTTTAGGTGAAACTAATGATAGGACTAACAAAACTTAACCAAATTAACCCAAATTCATATCAGAGGTCTAAAACATCATTCCGAATTTTATAAACATTTTTCCAGAATTTTATCATGTTTAAATTCGCTAATTAACACTAATCACCCCTAATTAGCCATAATTAGTGCAAAACTATGCAAATCACTCACCTTAGCCACAAAATAAACTAAGATCTGAAATAATTCTCTGATTTAATGTGAATCTCTGTACCAAACAGCAGCTCCTTTGTTGCTTTGTTGAAGATCTTCCTTGATTAGGAGTTGCTAAGCCAAATCCTTGACCAAAAGAAGATTTGAAGGTGATTTAGACGTTGGAGGCCATTTTTAGGGATCCTTGGTGATAAGTGGAGGCTAGAAAACTGAAATGGAATGATTCTCCATCTCATTTCAGCCCTCCCATAACCCTAATCCCGAAATGGGTTATGGGCCTACTCACTAATCACCCGATTTGGCCCGGTTAAGCAGTTTTTCACCCTCCAAACCTTGTTTCAGCCATATCTCCAAAACGACACGTCCGTTTGACTATTATGACCACTCTACAGAAAGAGAAACCATCAAACGAATCAAATGGAAGTGGTTTCAGGTCAAAATTCCTTTTCAATCAAAAGTTATGGCCAAAACAGTACCGACTAGGGGCAAAATGGTCATTCAAAAATCAACAAAAATCATGAACATGGGAAATGACTCTAATAGATGTTTCCCAAAGTTACATGACCATACGACTTCACGTGGGAATGAAATAAATATTCTACAAATCTATGATGTGTAGAATACGGGTCATTACACTCTTCCCCCCTTAAGAAATTTCGCCCCCGAAATTCCCTAATCAAACACACAAAAAGGTCCCGCATGCCTATTAACCATAAAACAATCATCAAACATGCAAAACAAGTAAAATAAGTCTATTCTAGCATGCGGAATAACTAAATCGCAAAGTAAATCTTACCAGACAAAGAGTTCTGGATATGCTTTCCTAATGCTTTCTTCTGTCTCCCAAGTACAATCATTCTCGTCCTCGCCCCACTGAACCTTGACTAGCTTCACCTACTTCCTTCGAAGTTGCTTTGTATCGTGCCCCACAATACGAATCGGCTTGCGGTTCCCAACCGCCTCGGGTTCTACTTCGAAGTCCTCTAACTGATCGGGTGAAATAGTCACATCTGAGTCGTGAACGAACTTCCTTAGTTGGGAAACATGAAATACATCGTGAACTCCCGCCATTTTCTCTGGTAAGCCAACTCTATACGCCAAATTCCCGACTAATTCAAGAACGGGAACGGGCCAACAAATCTTGGTGCCAACTTGCCTCTCCTGCCAAATCGTATCACGCTCTTCAACGGAGAGATCTTAATAAACACCAAGTCACCAACGGAGAATTTCAAATCTCTTCTCCTCTTATCAGCATAACTCTTCTGCCTATCTTGGGCAGCTTTCATTCGTTGCTGAATGATCTTAATCTTATCTGAAGTTTCTCTCACCACATCTGGTCCAAGCACAAACTTCTCGCCAGTTTCTATCCAACATGATGGTGAGTTGCACGGTCTTCCGTACAAAGCTTCATATGGAGCCATACCGATACTGGATTGGTAGCTATTATTATATGCAAACTCTACTAGATGCAAATGGTCATCCCATGATCCACCAAAATCCAATTTACAAGCTCTCAAGAGATCTTCCAATATACGATTCACCCTCTCCGTCTGACCGTCGGTCTGAGGATGATATGCGGTACTGAGATGTAATCCTGACCCTAGAGCCTCTTGTAAGCTCCTCCAAAACCCACTAGTGAACAACGGGTCTCGGTCACTCACAATGCTTTTGGGTACTCCATGAAATCTCACTATCCACTTCGTATATAATTCTGCCAACTTGGCTGTTGTTCTGGTCGATTTGACTGGTATAAATCTTGCACTCTTAGTCAATCGATCCACAATTACCCAAATGCTATCATGTCCCGATCTAGTCCTTGGTAAACCATCGATGAAATCCATCGAGACTTGCTCCCATTTCCATTCGGGAATTTCTAATGGTTGCAACAACCCACTAGGCTTCTTTTGTTCGGCTTTAACTAGCTGGCAATTCATGCATTTGGATATAAACTTCCCACCGTCTCTTTTCATCCCTTCCCAGTAGTAAGTCTGTCTCATGTCTCGATACATCTTATTACCACCGGGATGTATAGTCAGTTTTGAGTGATGACATTCTCTAAGCACTTCATCTCTCAAACCATTCACGTTGGGAACAACTAGTCTTCCATTCTTCCGAATCCATCCATCTCGATCAAGCCCATACACATTCATCTCCTCATCGATATCCATCTCTAACTTGGAGATGATTTCTAATAAATTAGGATCGTCCCTCTGGCTAGAACCAATCCGCTCTATCAAAGTGGGTCTGATCGTCAAACTAGCTAGCATAACTGGATCCAATTCGCACCTTGGTCTGAAATCAAACCCCGCGATAAACTCCAGTTGCTTCCATTCAAGAAACATTGCCCCTAAGCTGGCTTGTCTCCTGCTTAAGGCAGCGGCTACCGCATTACCCTTCCCAGGTGTATACGCGATATCAAAATCATACGAAGCCAAGAACTCTAACCATCTCTGCTGACGGAGATTCAGATCTTTCTGAGAGAAGAGATACTTTAACGATTTATGATCGGTAAATAGCTCAAATCTTTCTCCCAAGAGATAGTGTCTCCACATCTTCAGGGCAAATACAATCGCTGCCAATTCCAAATCATGGGTAGGATACTTCTTCTCATGCGGCTTTAGCTGTCGACTAGCATAAGCTACAACCCTACCTCCTTGCATCAATACTGCATCCAGTCCGGTACCACAAGCATCCGTGTATACCGTCATCTCTTCATTCCCTTTAGGAATGACTAACACTGGCGCACGCGTCAACCTCTCCTTTAGACTTTTGAAGGCATCCTCACACACTCCGTCCCAGCCGAAGGACTGATTCTTCTTAGTCAACTGAGTCAACGGTGCTGCTATCTTGGAGAAGTCCTGGATAAACTTACGATAATATCCGACTAATCCCAAGAAACTTCTTACATCTGTAGCATTCTTGGGCTTAGGCCAATCCTGTACCGTAGCCACCTTCGCAGGGTCCACGGCAATACCACACTCTGAAACAACATGACCCAAGAATCTTACTTCCCTTCTCCAAAAATGACACTTAGAGAATTTCGCTTTCAATTGGTGTGTCCTCAACACCTCCATCACTATCCTCAAGTGCCCCTTGTGTTCCTCCTCTGTCCTTGAATAAACAAGGATATCATCCACGAACACAAGAACAAACTTATTCAACTGATCTCTGAATACTCGATTCATAAGATCCACAAAATAGGCTGGTGCATTGGTCAACCCAAACGGCATGACCAACCACTCATAAAATCCAGACGGCGTCCTAAATGCCGTTTTCGGAACACTCTCATCCGCTACTCGTAGCTGATGAAATCCTGTCGCGAGGTCCAACTGGGAGAACACTCTTGCTTCTTCCAGCTGATCAAACAAATCATCTATCCACGGTAGAGGATACTTATTCTTCCTCGTCACCTTATTCAACTCGCGATAGTCCATACACAACCGAAGGGAACCATCTGCCTTAGTGGCAAACACAACTGGTGCCCCCCAGTCGGAGACACTCCTTCTAATAAATCCCTTCTTCAAAAGATTGCTGACTTGCACCCCGAGCTCTCGCTGCTCCTTTGGTGCCATACGACGAAGTGGCAACACTATAGGTCTGGCATCTTTCACTAAATCAATACGGAACTCAATCTCTCGGTGTGGTGGAAGCCCGGTCACCTCCTCAAAGACGTCCGGATACTAGCCAACCACGGGCACATCTGACAACTCATCCTGCGGGATGTCGAGGGAATTTACAAAACTAGCCATAACCCCATCACTAGGTAGACTACCAAACACTACCCTCCGCCCATCATCCGCCCTCACTGTCACCAAAAAGCCCTCACAGTCTACCACCACCCCGTATCTTTGGAGCCAATCGACTCCCAATATAATGCCATACCCAGTAAAGCCCAAAACAAAGCAATCACATACAAACATACATCCATGACTCGATAAGACCAAATTCCTGCAAATCATACTAAGGCTAGTCGAACCACCAATCGGGTTCGTCACAACCAATGGTCTATCGACTATCTCGGGTTCCAGTCCCAACCTATCTACCAGGTCACTAGATATGAAGGAACGGGAAGCCCCAGTATCAAACAAAACTCGAATTGATACATCATAAATAGAAAGCATACCTTGAATAACAACATTCTTTCCTTTCTCCGCCGCAGTTGGGGCATTCGACGAAGAAGGAATAGCATCAAGAGCATATGCTTTCACAATCTGCTTCTCCTTAAGAGGTTGCGGACACTTGTCCTTCTGATGTCCCACTTGACCACAGTTGTAGCACTTCCTTTCCGCTGGCTTGGCCCGACATTCTTTAGCATAATGGCCTTTCTTTCCACAGCTGAAGCACTCAACATCCTTCTTGCTCTTTTTCTGGCCACTCTTAGATTGGTCCTGCTTCCTCTTATTCTGAGAGTTATTCTTGCCTCCACCGCCTGCTTGCGACTTTGGCCCTTCTGCAGATGCAGCCTCAGTCTTTGACTTAGGGTAAAGACTCTCTGATCTCAGAACTTTCCCCACGATCGATTCAAAAGTCTCATCGATGTGGTTGATAAGCCTTTTCCCCAAGTACCCATCCAAACCAATAATGAACTTCTCATTCTTCTTCTCAGGAGTATCAATGAGAGACAGTCCGTACTTCGACAAAGTGTCGAACTCAGCAGTATAATCAGAAACTGCCCTCCCATTCTGCTTGAGTTCCAAGAACCTCTTGAACAACACTAACTTCTGGGCAGCTGGAATGAACTTCTCGCTAAAGCGAGCCTTGAACTGAACCCAAGTTACCTGGTCCTCTGGAGTAGTTGTTCTAATAGCATTCCACCAATTTATAGCTCGCCCTTGCAGCTGACGAGACGCTAGCCTTCTCTTCATCGCATCCTCAAGACCCAAGTCATAGAAGATACGGTCGCAGCTATCCATCCAATCTTGAACATCTGTGGCCGACTCCGTTCCGTGGAATGGCTTCCCACCAAGATTAGTGTAATCTTTGCACAACTTGGCGAAATCGAACCTAGGCGCCTGCACCACTGGGCCAACACCAGCTCCGGGATTGGGAACTGCCCCTTGCACTTCTCTAAGCATGTCCCTCATGAGGTTGGTAAACATCGCCCTCATGTCAGCGGCATTCCCATTATTGGCCCCTCTACCGGTACCTCTAACATATCTGCTCATCGTCAGTCTGAAAAAGGGAAACGATTAACGACCCCATAGTGGTACTAGTGCACTGCAACTTCATTCTTATACTACTAATAGTATATATATACATAGCTTTTGAAAACCAAAGTAATCACAAATACGCGCTCTCATATACGTACTAACTCTCCCTAATGTCTTTCCCTAGGTTAACTACGCAACCTAGAGCTCTGATTCCAAGTGTGACGGCCCGCCCCGCACCAACCGACATTTACTCCAAAGGTGCGCTGTACACATGTCCAGTTAGCACGAAACGGGTCGTGAGAAGGAAAGGGAAGAAGGAAATGAACATACAAAGAACCTGTAGAATGTCTCACAGCGCATAGAACAAAATATAATAATAACATACTTGACATAAAACAGGAGAGACAGTGCATAAGTTGAAAATCAGAACTAAACATCATAGCAGCGGAAATCCAAAAATACGGCTTATTACAACTTTCAAACTGTCTCAAAGCAAAAGCAAGATAAATGAGGTACACTACTAATGCCGAAGTAGCGACCACCAACGACACAGGGAGAATGCGTATATATATATATATATATATAATACGTGGAAGCCTCCTGCCCGCCTCCGAACCAGCTACTCGCGCATCACCAGCTAACCTGTCTCTAGTCTGCTCGTGTGAGCACCCAGAGTAATAAGAGGAGACATAAAACTCTGGGTCAGACATAAAGCCTGGTATGAGCGATAAGCATCTAAAGTGAACAATAACAGGTAGACTAAAACATACCTGAACCTGGACCTGCAACCAAAGAGTTAGCACTACATACTGTACCACACTCTAAGGTATCATATCAATCAATATAAAGATACGGAGGTGGGGGAGGTGTTGTAACAGCCCTGATTTTTGGGGTTAATTTTAAAATTTTATTTTAAGAAATTTTAATGAATGAATATATTTAAAATTATTTATTTTAAATAATAACGATGAAAAACTTATTTTATTTCAAGCGCGAACTTGAAATTTATATTAAATCCATTCCGAGCCTGAAAACGGCGCGGTAATTTCAGATTTGAAATTCCAACTTTGAAAAATTATATAAAATAAAATATAAATCGGAATTGGACGAAACAAGAAACGCTAGGACCGTATTGAAAATATCTTTCCAAAGAGTTTCAGAAATTAAGATTCCAGTTTATAAATTGTAAGTTATGAGAAAATTAAATTTTCAGAAAAACGCTATAGAATTCGTATATATTATATATAAGGCCCGAAACGTAAAATTTTTGCAGAATAAGGAATTAGGACCCGAAACCATCTCCATTGGTTTCAAAATGTTGTTTACATATAAAAATGACTATAAGAACTTATATTTTTGAGTTTCGGAAAAATTCCACTATTTTTGGTATTTTTAAATATTAAAAATATACGCCTGGAAAATGGAATTTTTGCAAACGAACTCCGAATTCGACGAGACCAGTTTCTATGGATTCGGAATATTAAAATAAGGTTAAATTCTAAAATTTATAATTTTTGGAATTATTTTGTGGCCGGTATAATTTTTACAGTGAAAAATAGCATATTTTCAGACTTCGGAAATTCATAATAAATTCATACAGACTCGGAAAATTACGAAATTAGGTTCGTTGGATTCGTAATGACCTGAAATAGTTATATTTAAAATTTTATTAATTTTGAAATCAGCATGTATTTATAAGAATTTTTGAATTGAAGAAAACAGTTGAAAATTTAGTAATTGGACACGTAATGATATTTGGGCCCAAACCAAAAGTAGACCCATAGTATATATTATCTTTTTGCTCAGAATTTAGGGCTGAAATTCGAAATACACAGCAGTCACTTCTCTTTTCCGTCATTTTTCTCAATTTCCACGGCGGCTCTCTCTTCCTCTAAAATTTGTCGAAAATAAAATCACTTTTGTCAATATAATTAAGTAGCGATGAATTCACTTTTGTCAATATAATTGAAGTAGCGATGAAATCACTTTTGTCAATATATTGAAGTAGCGACAAAAATCACTTTTGTCAATATAATTAAGTAGCGACAAATATCACTTTTGTCAATATAATTAAGTAGCGATGAATTCACTTTTGTCAATATAATTGAAGTAGCGATGAAATCACTTTTGTCAATATAATGAAGTAGCGACAAAAATCACTTTTGTCAATATAATTAAGTAGCGATGAATTCACTTTTGTCAATATATTGAAGTAGCGACAAAAATCACTTTTGTCAATATAATTAAGTAGCGACAAAAATCACTTTTGTCAATATAATTGAAGTAGCGATGAAATCACTTTTGTCAATATATTGAAGTAGCGACAAAAATCATATTTTTGTAAATGTAGAAGAAAGATTAAAATAACAAAAGATTCATTTTGACAATTGAAGAAGAATGACAATAGAAATTTCATTTTTATTTAATGTAATAAAAGAAAATACTTTTATTTTGTTAATGACATAGCATTGCATATGAATGATATATATTTATTTTGTTAATGACATAGCATTGCTTATGAATGATATATATTTATTTTGTTAATGGCATAGCATTGCATATGAATGATATATATATTTATTTTGTTAACGTTGCATAGCATTGCATATGAATGATATATATTTATTTTGTTAATGACATAGCATTGCATATGAATGGTATATATTTATTTTGTTAATGACATAGCATTGCATATGAATGATATATATTTATTTTGTTAATGACATAGCATTGCATATGAATGATATATATTTATTTTGTTAATGACATAGCATTGCATATGAATGATATATATTTATTTTGTTAACGTTGCATAGCATTGCATATGAATGATATATATTTATTTTGTTAACGTTGCATAGCATTGCATATGAAATGAAATATATTTATTTTGGTTAATGTAAAGAGTATGACAACTTCAATTTTTGTTAAGGTAAAGAATAGCGACAAATTTCTTTTTATATGTAAAGAGAAAGATGAAATAAGCTTGCGTATATATTAATTCACTTTTATATGTAATGAGAGAAATGAAGTAAAATTTGTTTACATATACATTCAGTTTATATGTCAATTGTAATGGAAGGTTTGTTAACATGTACATTCATAGTTGTATATGTCATTGGAAAAAGAGAGATTATTTTTATATGGATAGAATAAAAGAAAGATTCATTTTTATAAAAATAGATAAAAAGAATGGCAAAACATTCATTTTGCCAAATATAAAAGAAAGATAGAAAATATAAGGATGACAAGATACTCATTTGTCAAGAGTAAGAAATATGCATTTTGATCAAACGAAAAAGGATGACAAAATATTCATTTGTTAAAAATTAAGTTGACATTGTTTTGTACTGACAAGTTTTGTTAAAGGAAATTACATTTCATGTGCTCAAAATAAAAAGAAATGAGAATTACATTATTTTTATGTAATTATATGATTGGAATGTCACTTATATAAGAAGGGTTAAACTAGATAAACATGTCCCTTTGTTTAAAAGAGGTTATTTAGGATAAGAAGGACATTTTATTAATTAAAATTACACTTTTATTTGAAACTATGATATGAAATGTGGTAAGCGAATAAAATTTACACTTTTATATATGTAACTATAAATGAGGATTTGCACTGTAAATTAGAATTACATTCTTATTATGTAATTAAGGTATGATATTATATTTTATATTAAAAATTATATTTGCATGACGTCACCTAAGAAGGAAATTTGCATTGCCAATATAAAATAGCAAAAATCATTTTTTTTGGTTTGCATTGAAAGAGATAAGAAATATATTCGTTCGTATAGAAATGAAGTTAACACCAAAATATATTTCGTTTTGGCTATGAATTGAAATGACACAAAAATACTCTTTTTTTTGTTAAATTATGAAGGACGTACAAAAATATTCATTTTTGGTTGTAATTGGAATGATACACAAAATGCATTTTTGTGTGTAGGATATGTATGGAAATTGAAGAACATTAATAAAAGAAACCATGGTTTGGTGTGATGAGTTATTGCATATAAATAAGAAGATTGGTTGTTAGGAAAATATAGTAAGATGAAATGGATGGAGGAATTATATATATAATTATATATATATAAAAATTTAAAATCAAACGATATGAAATGATTTCCAACTTATATATACACGAGAATTGTTTGGGAAGTCCGAGTTTATCTCATTCCAAACAATTTAAACGACGTTTAAAAATTGAAGATTTAAAGACGACCATAGAAGACCGACGGTCTTTACATCGAATGGACGACGACTGCTGATGCCCATGATTGGAGTAGCTACCTTGAAGGGGCTACAGTGGTTGCCGTCCGGACGTAGTGTTGATTTGTACGGATTTGACTTTCACTCAGACCCAGAGCATAAGTTTTAAATGGATTGTGTGTCTGACGTTGTACTCCGTTAATATCATGTTATTGATTTTCTGTCTATATATAAATGATTGGTGGTGAAGAATTTATTCTTTACTTAACACCCGTTTATATATTGATGGACGATCAATGGCACGGTATGGATTGACAATGTGGCACGCTAAGATGAAGATGATCAAGGCTTTGTTGAAAAGCAGGCCTTGTGGTTATGACGTAACTTCGCGAGCCTCACAAACCGGTAGAGTCTAAAACGGGCGAAGGGAACGCAGGGAGAGCAGCACGTTTCTTTCTAGCTAGAAGTGGTGTTTGGTGTTTTATCACGGCCTGACATTTTACTTATGTGGATGATGGAATGAGACGCGCCTCGGATAGGTCCTATAGGACCGGGAAACGTGTGCTTAGGAATTGCCAATCCTCTAAGCTGTATTTGAGGACCGGCCCTGCCATTTCCAAGGGTTAACTGCGGGTAATCCTGGGACATTAGCTAGAGTGTCTCGAATCGGTAAGGAGCTCCGCTCTAGCCTTGACTCATGATGGAAATCCAAATCTCCAATACGCCCCATGCGGTTTTGATTGTATTACTAGTACGGAGGCATAATATATGGTACCTATGCTTCCTAGGATTGATATTATGATTGAAATGTTTTATTAAAACATATACACACTAATAATAATATCGTTTTTACGTATTTATCATCTTTTAATCACCATAAGGTAAAACTCTATCCTCTGGTGTGCGTTGCATTGTGTGATGGGACCTGAGTCTTATGGTGGTTTCATTTTTCTAAAAAGCATTGCGTTATTTGACGATTTACTTTACTGTTATGCACAGCAATCCATTGGAGTAAACCCGTTCCGCGTTAGCGGCGTGGTCCTTGGATTTGCCTTATTAGTAGTTATGTTAGTTAAGAATTCTCACACCAGTCCCACGACAGACCCGTTGTTTGTTTCCACCTTTGCAAACTCGGGTGCCCCCTTTTCCACACGGGCAGTCGAGTAGTTTGTCTTCAGGTTTATCTCTTTAGCAGGATACTGGATTGAAGCATAAAGCTGTGTCCAGAATATAGAAAAGACTTCCGCTGTATTAGTTTTGTTCAGCTGCAATGTATTATAAATTAAATGTAAAATTTATCTTCCGCTGCAATTTTTTTTTTCTCGATGTACTCTGATATTTTGTACTCTGATGTAAACATTTTGTACTGTTTATAAAAGTCTGCTGTTTTGTTCTGATGTTTGTTGTATTCCCAAAGTTAAAGTATTCGGGATTTGAACGGTCTTGGTCGATTCTGCGATCGATCGGGTCGGGCAAAGCCCGGGTCTTTACAGTTGGTATCAGAGCTTTGGTTAGCTCAAATCTTTGGGGTACAACTCGTTAGAACTGAACAAAAGACTCATCAGAGAATTGGATTAGTAATGTCCAATAAGAATACTCATTAGAGATAGGATCAGCAATATCTTAGAATGAGAAAACTCATTAGAGATGGGGTTAGTAATGCCCTAGAATGAGTTCAGAGTGATAAGCTTATGATTAGCGTATTTTTGATTATATAATCTATTTTTGAAAATATGATTTTTGAATATATAAAAGAGTATGTATATTTGATAAGTTAGTCAACAAATGAAATTAATAAGAGAAATTAAAATTTAGTTAGTTAATTAAACAACTTTTACCTTAGTTCCTTTTCGAGGACGAAAAGATTTTAAGTGGGGGCGACTGTAACAGCCCTGATTTTTGGGGTTAATTTTAAAATTTTATTTTAAGAAATTTTAATGAATGAATATATTTAAAATTATTTATTTTAAATAATAACGATGAAAAACTTATTTTATTTCGAGCGCGAACTTGAAATTTATATTAAATCCATTCCGAGCCTGAAAATGGCGCGGTAATTTCAGATTTGAAATTCCAACTTTGAAAAATTATATAAAATAAAATATAAATCGGAATTGGACGAAACAAGAAACGCTAGGACCGTATTGAAAATATCTTTCCAAAGAGTTTCAGAAATTAAGATTCCAGTTTATAAATTGTAAGTTATGAGAAAATTAAATTTTCAGAAAAACGCTATAGAATTCGTATATATTATATATAAGGCCCGAAACGTAAAAATTTTGCAGAATAAGGAATTAGGACCCGAAACCATCTCCATTGGTTTCAGAATGTTGTTTACATATAAAAATGACTATAAGAACTTATATTTTTGAGTTTCGGAAAAATTCCACTATTTTTGGTATTTTTAAATATTAAAAATATACGCCTGGAAATTGGAATTTTTGCAAACGAACTCCGAATTCGATGAGACCAGTTTCTATGGATTCGGAATATTAAAATAAGGTTAAATTCTAAAATTTATAATTTTTGGAATTATTTTGTGGCCGGTATAATTTTTACAGTGAAAAATAGCATATTTTCAGACTTCGGAAATTCATAATAAATTCATACGGACTCGGAAAATTACGAAATCAGGTTCGTTGGATTCGTAATGACCTGAAATAGTTATATTTAAAATTTTATTAATTTTGAAATCAGCATGTATTTATAAGAATTTTTGAATTGAAGAAAACAGTTGAAAATTTAGTAATTGGACACGTAATGATATTTGGGCCCAAACCAAAAGTAGACCCATAGTTTATATTATCTTTTTCCTCAGAATTTAGGGCTGAAATTCGAAATACACAGCAGTCACTTCTCTTTTCCATCATTTTTCTCAATTTCCATGGCGGCTCTCTCTTCCTCTAAAATTTGTCGAAAATAAAATCACTTTTGTCAATATAATTAAGTAGCGATGAATTCACTTTTGTCAATATAATTGAAGTAGCGATGAAATCACTTTTGTCAATATATTGAAGTAGCGACAAAAATCACTTTTGTCAATATAATTAAGTAGCGATAAAAATCACTTTTGTCAATATAATTAAGTAGCGATGAATTCACTTTTGTCAATATAATTGAAGTAGCGATGAAATCACTTTTGTCAATATAATGAAGTAGCGACAAAAATCACTTTTGTCAATATAATTAAGTAGCGATGAATTCACTTTTGTCAATATATTGAAGTAGCGACAAAAATCACTTTTGTCAATATAATTAAGTAGCGACAAAAATCACTTTTGTCAATATAATTGAAGTAGCGATGAAATCACTTTTGTCAATATATTGAAGTAGCGACAAAAATCATATTTTTGTAAATGTAGAAGAAAGATTAAAATAACAAAAGATTCATTTTGACAATTGAAGAAGAATGACAATAGAAATTTCATTTTTATTTAATGTAATAAAAGAAAATACTTTTATTTTGTTAATGACATAGCATTGCATATGAATGATATATATTTATTTTGTTAATGACATAGCATTGCATATGAATGATATATATTTATTTTGTTAATGGCATAGCATTGCATATGAATGATATATATTTATTTTGTTAACGTTGCATAGCATTGCATATGAATGATATATATTTATTTTGTTAATGACATAGCATTGCATATGAATGGTATATATTTATTTTGTTAATGACATAGCATTGCATATGAATGATATATATTTATTTTGTTAATGACATAGCATTGCATATGAATGATATATATTTATTTTGTTAATGACATAGCATTGCATATGAATGATATATATTTATTTTGTTAACGTTGCATAGCATTGCATATGAATGATATATATTTATTTTGTTAACGTTGCATAGCATTGCATATGAAATGAAATATATTTATTTTGGTTAATGTAAAGAGTATGACAACTTCAATTTTTGTTAAGGTAAAGAATAGCGACAAATTTCTTTTTATATGTAAAGAGAAAGATGAAATAAGCTTGCGTATATATTAATTCACTTTTATATGTAATGAGAGAAATGAAGTAAAATTTGTTTACATATACATTCAGTTTATATGTCAATTGTAATGGAAGGTTTGTTAACATGTACATTCATAGTTGTATATGTCATTGGAAAAAGAGAGATTATTTTTATATGGATAGAATAAAAGAAAGATTCATTTTTATAAAAATAGATAAAAAGAATGGCAAAACATTCATTTTGTCAAATATAAAAGAAAGATAGAAAATATAAGGATGACAAGATACTCATTTGTCAAGAGTAAGAAATATGCATTTTGATCAAATGAAAAAGGATGACAAAATATTCATTTGTTAAAAATTAAGTTGACATTGTTTTGTACTGACAAGTTTTGTTAAAGGAAATTACATTTCATGTGATCAAAATAAAAAGAAATGAGAATTACATTTTTTTTATGTAATTATATGATTGGAATGTCACTTATATTAGAAGGGTTAAACTAGATAAACATGTCCCTTTGTTTAAAAGAGGTTATTTAGGATAAGAAGGACATTTTATTAATTAAAATTACACTTTTATTTGAAACTATGATATGAAATGTGGTAAGCGAATAAAATTTACACTTTTATATATGTAACTATAAATGAGGATTTGCACTGTAAATTAGAATTACATTCTTATTATGTAATTAAGGTATGATATTATATTTTATATTAAAAATTATATTTGCATGACGTCACCTAAGAAGGAAATTTGCATTGCCACTATAAAATAGCAAAAATCATTTTTTTTGGTTTGCATTGAAAGAGATAAGAAATATATTCGTTCGTATAGAAATGAAGTTAACAACAAAATATATTTCGTTTTGGCTAGGAATTGAAATGACACAAAAATACTCTTTTTTTTGTTAAATTATGAAGGACGTACAAAAATATTCATTTTTGGTTGTAATTGGAATGATACACAAAATGCATTTTTGTGTGTAGGATATGTATGGAAATTGAAGAACATTAATAAAAGAAACCATGGTTTGGTGTGATGAGTTATTGCATATAAATAAGAAGATTGGTTGTTAGGAAAATATAGTAAGATGAAATGGATGGAGGAATTATATATATAATTATATATATATAAAAATTTAAAATCAAACGATATGAAATGATTTCCAACTTATATATACACGAGAATTGTTTGGGAAGTCCGAGTTTATCTCATTCCAAACAATTTAAACGACGTTTAAAAATTGAAGATTTAAAGACGACCATAGAAGACCGACGGTCTTCACGTCAAATGGACGACGACTGCTGATGCCCATGATTGGAGTAGCTACCTTGAAGGGGCTACAGTGGTTGCCGTCCGGACGTAGTGTTGATTTGTACGGATTTGACTTTCGCTCAGACCCAGAGCATAAGTTTTAAATGGATTGTGTGTCTGACGTTGTACTCCGTTAATATCATGTTATTGATTTTCTGTCTATATATAAATGATTGGTGGTGAAGAATTTATTCTTTACTTAACACCCGTTTATATATTGATGGACGATCAATGGCACGGTATGGATTGACAATGTGGCACGCTAAGATGAAGATGATCAAGGCTTTGTTGAAAAGCAGGCCTTGTGGTTATGACGTAACTTCGCGAGCCTCACAAACCGGTAGAGTCTAAAACGGGCGAAGGGAACGCAGGGAGAGCAGCACGTTTCTTTCTAGCTAGAAGTGGTGTTTGGGGTTTTATCACGGCCTGACATTTTACTTATGTGGATGATGGAATGAGGCGCGCCTCGGATAGGTCCTATAGGACCGGGAAACGTGTGCTTAGGAATTGCCAATCCTCTAAGCTGTATTTGAGGACCGGCCCTGCCATTTCCAAGGGTTAACTGCGGGTAATCCTGGGACATTAGCTAGAGTGTCTCGAATCGGTAAGGAGCTCCGCTCTAGCCTTGACTCATGATGGAAATCCAAATCTCCAATACGCCCCATGCGGTTTTGATTGTATTACTAGTACGGAGGCATAATATATGGTACCTATGCTTCCTAGGATTGATATTATGATTGAAATGTTTTATTAAAACATATACACACTAATAATAATATCGTTTTTACGTATTTATCATCTTTTAATCACCATAAGGTAAAACTCTATCCTCTGGTGTGCGTTGCATTGTGTGATGGGACCTGAGTCTTATGGTGGTTTCATTTTTCTAAAAAGCATTGCGTTATTTGACGATTTACTTTACTGTTATGCACAGCAATCCATTGGAGTAAACCCGTTCCGCGTTAGCGGCGTGGTCCTTGGATTTGCCTTATTAGTAGTTATGTTAGTTAAGAATTCTCACACCAGTCCCACGACTGACCCGTTGTTTGTTTCCACCTTTGCAAACTCGGGTGCCCTCTTTTCCACACGGGCAGTCGAGTAGTTTGTCTTCAGGTTTATCTCTTTAGCAGGATACTGGATTGAAGCATAAAGCTGTGTCCAGAATATAGAAAAGACTTCCGCTATATTAGTTTTGTTCAGCTGCAATGTATTATAAATTAAATGTAAAATTTATCTTCCGCTGCAATTTTTTTTTCCTCGATGTACTCTGATATTCTGTACTCTGATGTAAACATTTTGTACTATTTATAAAAGTCTGCTGTTTTGTTCTGATGTTTGTTGTATTCCCAAAGTTAAAGTATTCGGGATTTGAACGGTCTTGGTCGATTCTGCGATCGATCGGGTCGGGCAAAGCCCGGGTCTTTACAGGTGTGCATGTCATAATGATGGCAAACAATCAAGCATAGCATCCATCCTCACATCTCTCACTCAGTGCGTAAAGTATACGATATTCACCACTTCGATCGCCCAACATACCTTGCTATGATCACTCTGCCCCATGAAGTCATGAATGGCTTCATTGCACTGATAACGTAGCCACTAATCATTCGCTATGTCCACTTTGCCCCATGGAGTCACAAGAACCCCACTGCACTGGCTCATAGCCTTACTAATCCTTACTATGTCCACTTGCCCCATGGAGTTATTCAACCCATCTGCGCTGGCTCATAGTCTTACTACGCATCACCTTGCCCATCAGGTCATAATGACCCTACTGCACTGATAACGTAGTCTTGCTACCATCACTTTGCCCCTCAGGTCATAATGACCCTACTGCACTGATAAGTAGCCCATCATTCATTCTTAGTGGTGAATCGAGGTTATGAACGTCGACACTCCTTAGCACACGTCCCGCAGCAAAGCCCAACCATGAAGTGAACTCATTAGTTCCCAACTGGTTCCGGGATCCTGAGCTCTAACTCCCATATGGACTACCTTTGCATCTCGGGTTATTGGTCATCACCATCGAATCGGATCGGATCAGCCTTCACATTCTTCATCGGATCGGATCGGCCTTCACATTCTTCATCGGATCGGATCGGCCATAGGCATTCGGATCGGGTCGCACCTCATGCATCGGATCGGGTCGTGATCCTCCAGGTGATCGGATCGTCATTGCGGTCCCCTTTCTATTTGCCTCGGATCGTGTTCCCCTCCTTGGTTCGGATCGTGATACCCCATACGGATCGGATCGCGCCCCTCCAGCTCGTGGTTCTCTCCTGGTTCGGATCGTCGTCTCGCTGTGCATCAGATCGTGGATGCTGCTTTCCTCTTGTTTGGATCGTGATATGAAGCACGAGTGGATCGGATCGGGTAGCAGTTCACGATTGTTGCTCGTGGGCCTTGCGCAGATGGTTCGGTTCGGAGGGGATGACTCGACTCGTGGGGATGTCCCACGATCCCATAGGGCGATCCGATCGTCCCTCAATCCCCTATGCGATCTGAATCCCTGCACCTTGTCCAGCGAGCTGTTTACGCCATTCGACGGCGTTTTCGACCATTCTAACTATTCTAATCAATCACAAAGCATACCATACAGTCATAGCAACATATATAATCAACCACAAACATCAAAACATCGATATGATAAGTAGAAATGGATCAAACATACCCAAAATCCCATATTTTCCCCTTAAGCATGTTTAGGTGAAACTAATGATAGGACTAACAAAACTTAACCAAATTAACCCAAATTCATATCAGAGGTCTAAAACATCATTCCGAATTTTATAAACATTTTTCCAGAATTTTATCATGTTTAAATTCGCTAATTAACACTAATCACCCCTAATTAGCCATAATTAGTGCAAAACTATGCAAATCACTCACCTTAGCCACAAAATAAACTAAGATCTGAAATAATTCTCTGATTTGATGCGAATCTCAATGCCAAACAGCAGCTCCTTTGTTGCTTTGGTGAAGATCTTCCTTGATTAGGAGTTGCTAAGCCAAATCCTTGACCAAAAGATGATTTGGAGGTGATTTAGAGGTTGGAGGCCATTTTTAGGGATCCTTGGTGATAAGTGGAGGCTTGAAAACTGAAATGGAATGATTCTCCATCTCATTTCAGCCCTCCCATAACCCTAATCCCGAAATGGGTTATGGGCCTACTCACTAATCACCCGATTTGGCCCGGTTAAGCAGTTTTTCACCCTCCAAACCTTGTTTCAGCCATATCTCCCAAACGGCAAGTCCGTTTGACTATTATGACCACTCTACGGAAAGAGAAACCATCAAACGAATCAAATGGAAGTGGTTTCAGGTCAAAATTCCTTTCCAATCAAAAGTTATGGCCAAAACAGTACCGACTAGGGGCAAAATGGACATTCAAAAATCAACAAAAATCATGAACATGGGAAATGACCATACGACTTCACGTGGGAAAGAAATAAATATTCTACAAATCTATGATGTGTAGAATACGTGTCATTACAAAACGTACTTGGAGATCGATGGATATGCGAGGTGCAAGGTGCCTCCGGTTTCGTTCAGACCCAGAACGGACTTGTAAATGAACTGTGTGTCTGACATTGGATATCATTCTTTGTGATTGATGAATATCGGTTGCATGGAGTGGTTTGCCTGTGTGGCATGCTAAGATGCATATGATCAAGGCTTTTGTTGTAAAGCAAAGTCTTGTGGTTGATGATCAAAGCACCGCCTATGTGGCAAAGCTTTGTGTAGCAATAATTCGCGAGCTTCACACCCCGGTTGTGAAACAGAAATGGGAGAGGACATCAGGGAGGACATGCTTTTCCCTCTAGCTAGGAGTGGTGTTTTGGGTTTTACACGCCCTGACATTTTACTTATGTGGATGATGGATTGCGAGGCGCCTCGGTTAGATCATACGATTCGGGTTCGATGGAGTCATTTGGCTCATTGACGCCCCATAGGGCAGGGAAACACAGTGTTCATGCATTTTAATCCACATCCGTGTATCGGCCCTGACGATCTAAGGGATGATGCATTCTGTTCCTGAGGGGCGGGCTAGAGCGTCTCGAAGCGGTAAGGACGATCTCGTGCCTTGGTTCACAGGCGGAAATCCAATTTCCAAATACGTGACATTTGTGGTTTTGATTGTAGAGCCTAGTATTGGCGACATGATATATGGTACCCCTGTCGCCTAGGATTGATACATTTATATTTGAGGTTGTTATATACACTATGAACTTATAATAGTATTAAATGATTTGTTTTAATGTATCCATCATGTTTGGCTATAAGGGAAAACCCTATCCTCCAGCTTGTGTTGCATTGTGTGATGGGACCTGGATCTTATAATAACTTCATTTTTTAAAAAGCATTGCGCTGTTTTGATATATGCCTTGTATTCTTGGGAGGAAACCCATTCTGTGTTATACGGCGTGGTCCCTTGATATATCCGATTTAAAGTTAAGTTTTAAGTAACTGTTTTAGTTCTCACACCAGTCACATGACTGACCTGGAGTTTATTGTTTTAACCTAAACTCTGGGTGCCCTTATTCTGACATGGGCAGCTAGTAGTTTTGGTTTTGCAGATTTATTCTTACAAGATCCTGGTTTATAACTGAAGTGATATTCGGAAAGCTCTGTATCCGTGTATTTCTTTCAGTTATGTTTTGTATTATTTTTCCGCTGCTAAGTAACGTATTTTAAATCTCTGATATTTCTCTGATGTATAATATTTATTCATACTCTGTATATTCTTGTATTCTGATGGAATTGTTGTAATTAACAATGAAATGTTCTTCTGTTTGCGTTCAGATGTGGCTTGTCCTCAGTAAAATCCATGATTTCCCGTAAGGGGGATTTTTGGTCGTTACAGCTTGGTATCCGAGCTTTGGTTTACAGAGCTTGGAGAACAAGACACATTAGAACTGAACGAAAGAATTCATCAGAGATTGGATTAGTAATGTCCAACGAGAATGATTCGTTAGAGATAGGATCAGTAGTATCCTAGAACGAGTGGGAAGAGTAATGTTTTTAAAATAAAATGAAAACAAATTTTGTCTTTAAAAAACTGTGT
Organism: Allium sativum; assembly: GCA_030737875.1. NCBI lineage: Eukaryota > Viridiplantae > Streptophyta > Magnoliopsida > Asparagales > Amaryllidaceae > Allium > Allium sativum. Next base: position 601,354,286 of record CM060926.1, on the reverse strand, counting down.
ACAAACAACAATAGTCGGTGATTTAACTATCAAAGAAAAACATGTGTTCAAACATCGATATTATTTCCAGATGGAAATTCTATCGATCAATCATCAATCATCATCAATCTCTTAAATTAATTTATCATTTATTTATTCATTTACCCATTTCCTATTTCCATATATATATATATATATATATATATATATATATATATAAATTCTTATTTTCTAACTTTAGAAAACATTTCTGATTCTTATTTGGAAAACATTTCCAAAACTCCTTCATTGGATTTAAACAGATGTTCAAATTAAACATCGCTATGCCAACTCAAACCATTATACTCGTTAACTAAATTCACTTAACCAATCTTCACTGTTGAACCTTAACCATTCCTTATTTAAAAATGGAGTCAAACAAGTTGGGGTATAACTACCTCTCAGACCTTAACTGAACAACATTTCTAACTTCGAAATAGACAAAGTTCTTCTTTTAAATCTTTAACAAACTTCCTTAATTAACTTTCTTTCGAATAAATCTCTATTCGATAACTCTAACTGATTTACTCTATCGATTAACCCCTTTTGATTTAAATCCTTTTACTCTATTCGAATAAACTATATTTGATAACTCCCTTCGATTAACTCTACATCCATATTCAGTTTCAAATATCGATGTTGAAATCGATTCTTACTTCTCCATATAAGTCCGAACTAATATATTCTATTTATCCAATGATAAATATTTTATTTAATTTATAAAATATCATTTATAAATTAATCTCCTCAATCTATTAGTTAAAAGAGATTCTATTTAAAATCCTTGCTTTAAATCCATATCACGTTATACCCGTATGCAAAGCACGGGTCTAAACTTTCCTAATGTAAAATTCTATTTATTTGCCAAATATTTCCTTATATGACATTCTTTTCATTTTCCAATAAATTCCTCTTATAACACTATTTATTTTCTAAACATATATTTCCTTTTTATAACTCTATTTATTTTCTAAACAATTATTTCCTTTTATATTCTATTTGTAAATGTTTTACAAATATTTCTCTTTCTGTTTTATTTGTAAATGTTTTACAAATATTTCTCTTTCTATTTTATTTGTAAATGTTTTACAAATATTTCTCTTTCTATTTTATTTGTAAATGTTTTACAAATATTCCCTTTTCAATTCTATTTGTAAATGTTTTACGAATATTCCCTTTTCATCTTTCTATTTATTTAACAAATAAATATTTCCCTTTTTTATTTGTTTCACAAATATTTTCCTTTTCTATTGTTTCACAAATATTTTCCCTTTCTATTTGTTTCACAAATATTTTCCTTTTCTATTCTATTTATTTGACAAATAAATATTTTACTTTATAACTCCTTTTTAAAAATCCTTTTCCTTTTATATATAAAATCCATTGATTTTATATAAATAATTTATTTTCAAAATACACTTTGAAAATATCCTTTTCTATATCCCACTATTTTTTATGGTATTTAAAATACCAATTCACAATGATTAGTATCATTCAAACACACATAATCAACAACAGATTATATATCACATCATATATTACATTATATGAAAGAAATAGTATTATAATTATTGAGGAATCCAGTTGGATCCCTCCAACCTGTTTCCCTGCATCCACATATGTTAAATAATATAATTAACATCGATTTCATTTCAATATGAAATATTCTGCTAAACAAAATCAATATTTGATTAATGATTTATATATATATCGTTATCCATATTTTCAACCAATACATAAGCAATTCAACCAAACAGTTAACACACAGCAATCAATAGATAATTATCAATTCTAAAAATACGTTATAGAAATATAACTGTTCAGAGTTGGTGAGTTTTGCTCACATTGGACGATCATTGTTAATAACGATAACCATCGCTTGATTCAAATGGACAATTTATTGTGCTATGAATTGTAACGAGCATCAATTCACTCCCAGTCTGTTCATTTGTAGCCGCCGTCCATACGATCCTAACGGATCCAACCGTTCGAAATTCTGATACCATATGACCAAGATATTTCAAATATAAGTTATATGAGTATTTATCTTAAAATAGAACATAATTTCCTTTATAATCGAATTGGGCTTAACCTTACATTTGTTGGCCCATTCAACCTTTAAAAGCCTAACCCCAACGCATCTTCTTCCTCCATCTTCAGGTCACGACTTCCAGAAATCCACTTACATCCATTAACGCGACTTTGCTCCACGACACATCCTTCATCTCCCCATTACAATCCAAACCGACTACACCATTGAACTCCACCACTACTCCACTTCAATCCTATACCCTCAAACCCACACTCGACAACCCCAATGAAATCGCATCTCCACCGAGTTCTCGACGCTCTCAATATTTCGATTGGCACCAATTTGAATGGAGTTCCAAAAGAAAAACTAGATAGATGCTAAATCGTTTCCTAAACCCAAATCTCAACCTCGTTTTACTTATCTCCAACTGGAATCCCCAAAAATCCGAACCCTAACTCAACGCTGTACAAATACAGCGAATAGAACTGACGTCGAGTTCGACGAAACTCATACCAAGTTGAAGAGAAATGCTCGCTGAATTCGAATATACACATTTCCTAATTTATAGGATTTTATTCTATTTCTTTTTGGTTTTCTAACTTGCAAATTTTCTTGAGAAAGAAACGATGGTCGCGGCTAGATGTTTTGACCATAGGAAGTTTTTGTTTAGGGTTTAGGATGGGTAAGGGTATTTATAGAGAAGAGAAAAGATTTTTTATTGATTATTTAATTTTATTTTAAGCAAATGCTATATTTAACTATTATCAAAAATTCCTGTAATCACAGACAATACCCAAAAAATCACAGAACTAAACATGCAGATACAGTTCAACATTATGGACCCAACGAAACTGGTTTCATCGAATTCCGACTCTATTTGCTCACACAACATATTTTTAACCATCAAAATATCGATTGTTTTACACATTAAAATCCCATACGACCACATACTAACTTCAAAAATCACGGAAATTAAAATCTAACAATAATTTAATATTACGGATCCAACAAAATTAGTTTCGTCGAAAACGGAGGTCGTTTGCAAAACCGGCTATTTTTAAAGCTCTAAATAACCCATTTAAGTATATAAATATATTTAAAAAATAATTAATTCAATATAGAAATATATATATTGTCGTGTATATATATATATTCACACAGAACATCGTATAGCTCCAACTGGATTTATGACTCGATATTCAAATCCCGGTTGAATCGATGTTCAATTTATATTGAAAAATCCTTTTATAATATAAATAAATCACTATAAATTTATAAAGGAATCCCATAGTGACTTTTCAAAAATTTAATTTGGACATAAATCAAAATCTACACAATGAAATCCCGATTTTTCTCTTCCACTAGAAAAATATACTTCACCAGCTCCAAACGTTTCTTGTTTCACATAAATCCGATTTAAAACGGATTCTGTATATCCAATTGAAGTTCAATTCGCCAGATAGAGAACTGCCATGCCATTTCGAGCTCGATTATAATTATATTATAATTCATACATTCAAACTGTCGTTCAAATAATATATTCGTTAATATAATTCAACTCTAAACTGAATCATATATTTTAAATGGTCCAATTCACACAGTATTGTGTATTCTGTTGATTCCGATTATTTCAGAATTAAATATATTATTTAATTATTATATTAATTAAAATTCAATAAAATTTAATTCAACAACCATTTAAATTTCAAATTCACTATTAAAATAATTAAATAAATTAATTATTATACTGCAAAAATTATGGGACATTTAATTTTAAACTATAATAAGTTTATAATAGAACTTTAAACTTTCGACACTTAATTATTATATTTTATAGTTCAGTTAAAGCAAAATTTTAAACTGTAATAGAGGTTCTATTAAATGTCGAATAATCGTTTATATTTACTTTACGAAATGAACTATAAATTACCAGTTTATAATAGAACTTCTATTATAGTCTAAAATTTCGCTTTAATTATAAAAATATAATTTTTATAATTAACTTCATTGATTTGCCTGACGACCAATCAACTTCTTAACAAAAAGATGGGTTTACGGTCGGTACTGCCATTTTCTTCATCGATATTGTCTATTTGATTTAAATCCAAACAATGTCGAATTTCCATTCAACATTAATATCCACACAGGGTTTTACTATCATTTGGGTTCAAACAGTGCATATATAAATAATTTAAAACAACAAGTTTATATAAATATCGAGGAATCCGGTTGGATTCCTGCAACCGGTTTGCTGCATCCATAGATGTTTGTCAACACAATTAACATAGATTCCATAATATGGAATATTATAATCAATAGAATTTGTATCCAGCTAATGATGTGTATACATGCAACGATATATATATATATATAATTCAACCAATTTAACTGTAATCTACCTAAATGACCATCACACAACATTCAACCAAGATTAAAATATAATTATAATATTTTAAAATAGATCAGAGTTAGTGAATTTACTCACCTTTGCGCGTTAACCGTTAAATGACGACTTGCGTCAATTGATTGATCCGAGCAGGCGTTTTATTCTGCTATAATTCACAACCAGCTCCACATCGCCTCATAACCATTTTATTTTGTAGTGTACGATCATAGGAACCCAACTAACTGGTAGCGTCAAATTTTAGGCCCATCTGAAATTGGCAAAACCGATTTCCGCTGTACAAATCCGCAACCCAATATGAACTCCTTCTTCCTTAAGTCCGTTATCCTTCAAATCCGCTCCTCCTGTTATGGCCATAGCCGCATATTCTGACCTTCCAAACACCCTCTTCCATCCAACAAAGTCTGAGTAAAAATGTTGATAATATTTTCTATCAAAAACTCATTCTTTCAAAATCCACATCCCCGTATTCGATCATCAAACTCAAGCGCGACTTCCAGGCATCCTTTGTTGCCTCATAGTGACTATCCGTCACTTAAAAACACTGAACCATCCCAGGTTAACCTCTTCATCTAACTTAAACTCACCACCTTAAAGCTTCATCTTGTTTTAATGCAAATGCCCCTTCCACTTCTCAAAAGAAATAAGGCTGCTCCTGTAATTAGAACTCAGCACGTCCTTCATCATTTACACAGTTGCATGTACATTTCCTCACGTATGGATCCTTCATGTCATGGACAAACATATTACCGTACCTGCTTCTCTTTGAAGCTTAAACCTACTGAAATACTGATCCACATGCATGTACCCCTTCATAATAACATGACCTTTCTTCCTCTAGTTGTACCATACTCAACACGCCACTTGTTTCCATGAACAAACCCCTCCCCCCTGTGCATAAGATCTTGCACTATGTAACCTAAGCCTTCCATCAAGTCCGCACAAACAGACATACCCTTCCCCAACATCCTTCCATCCCTTCTCCTGTCAATACCATGCACCACACTATGTAACACGACATGCCCCACCCCATACTTTGCTTTCAACCATGCCAACTTCACACCCATATTCACGTGACCCAACCGCATGTAGTAAAACACCTTGCTGAACCCTCACCTCTCCATGCTGATAACCCTCTATTCTCCCTACCGATGCACCTGCCTTAAATGCCTACCGCTTCTCCCTCGATACATGCTTACAAACTGCTCTACCACCACTACATGAAACTCAACGCAACTTCACCTCAGTTCATGGAAACTCGAACTGATTTCACCCTCACCACTTCTATAATTCTGGAACAGTTCGAGAAAGCATGGCTTCCCATGAACCAAAGGTCAGTTTTAAAACTCTGGCAAAAACAGAGCCAATCGATTTGATTTCAATATTTAAAAGAAGAAATAAGATTGTTCAAAATAGTTTGAAGCCATTAAAAATAATTGAAGTTGCTGAGAAAAGAAGGTGAGCTTTACATTTCTGCATGATGTATTAATATTGTTTCGAAACCTTCATACCTAAGTAATAGCACCTACCACTCTCAATGAATAGGTTTGCTGATTTCTGCATGATGTATTAATATTGTTTCGAAACCTTCATACCCAAGTAATAGCACCTACCACTCTCAATGAATAGGTTTGCTGACTTTCTTTTTCCCAAGCAATGTGGATTTTAATTTACTTCCTTAGTTGTTAAGCAATAGGGTATGGCTAGGTTTGCTATGGTTTGACAATCTCTGAGGTGAAGGCTAGAATAGGGACATGCAGTACTTAGACTTAACATGAAAGGAAACGTTTATATTATTATATAATTATATGTTACATATTTTTGATTCCATTTGTTCGAGATTTCCCACTCCTCTGTTGAAGGTCTTTTTCCGTTCGTCCTTCCTCATTTAATATATTTACGTTAGTTGACCTTATATTGGTGGTGCATATGCACTTTTAGAAATAAACAAATAAATACACAATATCTCTTTGGCAATACACTATAATAGTTTCTAGAAATCGTTGCTTTCTAGTGCACATGCATTCCATTTCTAAATATCTTATATCTTACGACCAACTAGAAATTTTGACTTGGTTTCATGTGCATAAATCGACAAATGGAAATATATATTTCATTAAATGCTATAGTATACAATGGGTTTAAGGAGGCCTAAAGAATACAGTGAGATTCATGTATATGTTTTTATGTTTTAAGATTTAAGCGTACCATGTTACGTAGAACCGTTTTCACGTCCGATCCGCTATGAACAGAAATAGGATTACGGTAGTGTCCAGCAAGGTGTCACGATCCCAAAAATATAATAACATCGGTAGGTTAACTTATATTGTGAAACCCTAAAATACGAATACAGGGTGCAAAATACTTTAAATAAAAAGTTGCGTATTTAATTAATTAAAAATTACTGTAAAATTCTAAAAATTAAATTATAACTACGCCTCCAAGGGCTTGTTCAGATTCGGAACCAATATTTAACTATATTAAATAAACCGTTATGGTCCATATACGATTTCATAGTGACTTTTTGAATATTTAATTTGGACATATCTTGCAATATATAATCCGGAATCTCGATTTTTCACTTCCATTAGAAAGATACAGTTTAACAGATTCCAACGTTTCTTGTTTCGAGGAAATCCGATTAATAACGGGTCCAGTACACTCAGTTGAAGTTCAGAACGTTAAATTACGAAATGCTGCGATATTACGGGGCTTGATTATATTTAATATACATTTTTATATGTTCAACTCCATTTTAGTTAATATATAAATCCATTTATATTATGAATTCAATATTTAAACTGATTTAAATATTCAAATAGAAACCGATAAAAATGTGGGACGTTACAGTTTAACATACCCCGTTATTGTTCAATGTGAATTTGCTAGAACAATTAGAAGTATTGAAATGTTATTATGACATGTTGAAATATTAATATGAATATATCGGAAAATTCACATGTTGAAGCGCTTAATGTGTTGAAATGTTCACATATTTAAATGTAATCTTGTTAGAAATTCATATAGCATCTACTATTGTTATAATTACATGTTTTCTTGTGACATTTATGTACTTGAATCCTTAATCGTAGAAATGGGAATAACTACATGTTAAATTATAGTTATTATACGATTTGACGATCACATGCTACTTTGAGATGAAATTAATTATATGTTAGGAAGAACCTATGACAAAAAATGGGCTTAATATGATGACATGTAAAATAGGTTGCAGTAAAAATGTGGAAAGAATAATATGAAGAAATTTACAGTAAATAGAAAACTGTAACGCACATAGACACGAGGTTAAATTCAACTTGTGGTAGAAGTCTGCTTGGAACTGCCTGGCAAATCCAGCATCCATAAGTTGTTAATTTAATGTGAGGGGTCTAGTGCGTGAATAAAAAATGTAACGGTGCTAAAACACGAGGTTAAGTCAACTTGTGGAAGAAGTCTACCCGGAACCGCCCTGTAAATCCAGCATCCACAAGTGGTAGGCTTAATATGAGAGGTCTAGTACATAAGCATATATATATATATATAAATATATAAAACATGGATAGAAATAAATGTCATTAACAGTAAATTATGGAAATGAATGAAAGCGACAACAGTAAAAGAAATAGAATGAAAAGGTAATGATAATGACCTATATAATTAAACTACATTAATGAGAGTATAATAGGTAGGCATGTCCTAGGGACAAGTGAAGATTATAACTTAGGTTATAATAAACTAGTAAGGAAATGAGATAACTTATGTAATGAGTTAAGTGGTACTTAATTATAAATTAAGTAATCAGTAAATGAGGAAAACTGAAACCTGTAGTTTGTAATAAGTAAAGAAAAGGGGGAAATTTATGAAATGTAAGAAGTTGTAATTAATTATAAATTAAGTAATCTGTAATCTTGGAAAGCTGAAATCTGCTGATAAGAATAACACATTAAGGCTTGTCCTAGGGACAAGAGGAAATTATAACATAGGATATAATAAATGGAATGGAGACTTATTAGTGAACCTTAGTTAAGAGAACAAAGTTAATAAGTAAACAACGATAAGATGTACACACAATGTAAGATGGAACTATGATTAAATAGGAAAGAATGAGGCAAACTTATTATATTAAATAAGTTATATTTAATCATAAATGATAAGTGACATGTTAAATAGAAAACATGTGAATTGAAATAAACTTAATTACATATTAAGTAGAAAATGTTATGGTAACTATGAAATCAAACAAGAATATAAAGGGATTATGGATTACAAACCTTGGATCACAATCTTGAGAATAACATTTTGTGGGCTTATTAGTAGGCTAAAAAGGGTTAAGTCATAAGATTGAAATTGATAAGCAAGAGAAATTTGGTAACTTGAATAAGAAGTCAACGGGAATGGGAATTACCAAGTTAAATGGAAACCTGATGAGGTAAAACAAGCGCATAAAGGATTGTTTAGACATGGGGTCTAATAACACAGTAAAAGTGAGACGCTTGGGCCAGTCCGCACGTTTGATGGAGAATAACCCAATGGGGTATATCATCGTGGTGTCATAAGGCACGAGGGGAGCGCATGCTCATCTGATTATTCTGTCGGCTCTAAAGGACCGGAAGGGGAAGCACACAGCTTCCTGAGATACGTAAGGTGCTGCTGCCAGTCCTCTGCGGTGGCAGATGTTTAGGCTGTGCTCACAGAGGTTCGGTATGCGCGTTACTACAAGGTGGGTGGGCCTTGACTGCAAAAGTAGCTTTACAATCAGAATGCTGTGACGAGGTGACACCAGGGTGATTCGGCGATCGCCTCAATAGGAGGCGAGGTCAGGAGCAACAAGGATAGTAGATCATCGGGTAACCGTCATCGGTAGCCATTGGGATGCGAAAAGACTAGATCAAAACCAAACAGACCATTCACGTTTCACTATCGAGGTACGATGGTTGAGGGTAGATGCCAACTGGATGTTTAGATTGTTTGTTAGGGGCAAGTCGCTTAGCTCTTGTAATCTTTACTAGTTGAGGGAGGGGCTGAGTTGGGGCCATAGCCACCATGAAAAACAGACCAGAGGGATATCTGTATTTTAAGGCTTATAAAGGCAGGCCTGTACAGATATGGAAAACCTTCCGACTGAGTTCCATGTCTCTTGTATAGCCCTGCCATGGAACCCGGTGGATATTAGAGGTTATGTGCGGTTAAGGCATCGAATATGATTGACGATACGTACATGGGAACGTCTAGATACGTGCGTGTCTGCTCTGGGTGGTGTATTGTAGACTTAAGGGCATTACTCTGTGATGGAATCTGATTCAATCGAAGGTGGAAGTCCGTACGCTTACGTAGCATAGTAATGACAGATATATGTGGAACGTAACATTGTTATGTAGAGATCCATACGTCACCCCGGCGTAGGATGAGGGACTGCGTTCATTACTATGGCATTATGGTGGAGACCGTGCGAGTGGGGTACCATGGGGTGTACCATAATATTTGGGGTAGCTACATATATACTGTATTAGGTTAATCCACTAGAATGTAAATGGGTATGACGTGTGTGTAAGCCTTGAGTGTTGTTAACCCAAGTAACCTAATAAATAAGGAAATGTGATTGAACGATATATGTAGGATTATCCAATGTGCATAGTTTAAATCCAGTCACTAGAACTTGTGTTCTGACCCCCTCCTCATAATATACTCGCAGGTTAGATTTTTGGCAGAGATATGATAGCTTTGGATACTGGTTAGGCAGTATTATTACTATGGTAAGGCTATACTTTGATTATATTATACTTTATCCATTCCGCTGTGAGATATTTTCTGAGCTCTGATATATTTTATATCTTTGTCTTTTCTGCAGGATACTAGAGCAACCAATACGGGTTTTGATGGATTAGAATTTAAAAAAAATATCGGTCTGTCGGAATTTGGGTTGTTACATCTTGTATCAGGCTTAGGTTTAGGATTCCTGTATAAATAGTGAGTGAACGTATTTGTATTTTTAAAAATATAAATATTATATATATACCAAGATCTATAAGGGGAACCCAATAAATAGAAAGAGTATAATATGATAAAAAACGGATTGTTTGCTTTGTACGCTAAAGGAATGATATGGAAATCTGAGACGCTTAGGAAATTTGGGTGGGAAGTGTACAATATACTTTATATGGAAGAAAGATAAATCCCATATGATTAGTATTTTGGGTTAATGATTTTGGCGGTAAAACCTTATAAATTGGAAAAGGTTGAAAAGAGACAAATGGATTAGGAATATATAGAGTTGAGAGAATTGATTTTGTGGGAGTGTCTAGGAAAGCCTAGAAAAAATTGGAAACCTGCTTTGAGTCTATCCCCAATGTTAACTTTTAAGAGCTTGAAATTGTGAAAGTTTGGAAAAATGTTTTATGGTATTTTCAAGTTTTTAAAAGTTATAGTTTTAAAATATGTAAAGTACACATATTGAATTTTAAAGTAAAAAGGGGTATATTTTGTAAATAGTGATTTCTTGCGAAAAGTTTGTCAAAAACAAAATTCTCTCAGTAAAAGGTGAATATTATAGAGCATGTATAGCTCGCTAGTTTTCTTGTTATATTGCATAAAAACAATTACTAAAGAAAGTTTTGAAGTCTTTATTCTTTTGACAATCATTTTTGAAAAATTGTTTTAACAAGAGAATTTTGTTGGGTGGACAAAATTAGTATAGAAATTAAGAATAGAGTATATGTTTGCACCTTGTAGTAAGAAACTGAACCGACCTTGTAGGCAAGAACAAGCCACAACCTGATTAAGAAAAAGTTGTCCTTCTCTACTCCAGTTTTTGTGATTTGAAAAAAACATGATTTACATTTTTTATATAAAATGACATGTTTTATGGTTTGGCAAAAGTAAGTTTTGTTGAGGATAATAAATTTTTGACACTTTTAATTTTTGAAATAAAATTTAAATGAAAGGGCCAAACCGTGTTTTAAAAGTATGGAGTAGGTTAGGATTAGTGCCTAGGGAAGACGTGAAAAGTTTTGAGGCTATGAAGTAAATAGCGAAAATTATCTTGGAATAATGGCATGTTCCTGTAGAATGCATAAGCATTTAAAAGCCTAGGGAATTGCTTGAAATAATTGTTGGTCCACATCTAGGACAAGTAGTGACAACTATATAGTAAAGTGCAAGTTTTTAGATCCTGTTTTATTTTTCATGTTAGCGGTACAACCCGTTATTGCATTTCTATTGGGATAGTTCTGTTATTTTGTTCCTGTTGGGTAGTTAGGGTAACACTTAAACCTGTCATTGATCCCGTGGTTCAAGCTTGCTATCTGAGGGAGACATACTCCCGAGATTCTTGGCCCTTAGTAGTAGTTATGTAGAGTGTCTGTTCTCCTGTTTTAGTTGAAGGACTAGAAGGCTTATTTGAAAACTAAACTTAGACCTGATGATTAAATAAGCCAAGAAAAGAGAAATGGTATAACTAAAAAGGAACCAACAAATTCATTAAAGTGACAAACTTGACAAATTATGAGAAAAGATGAATAAGAGTAAAAAATTCCAAGATAAGACGAAAAAGAAAAGCTAGAACAGAGAAAATTTTCTTATGTGGGTTGTGCTTGGATAGGAAACTAGGGAATCTTTATAAATATTTTCATAAAATCCAAGTACAGTTGGAAAAAGGTCAAAAAAGAAAAACGGGAGATGTGAAGTTTTCTGTCTTCTGCCTTTTTGTAACATAAGAAATTAATTAAAAAAATTAGATTATTCTGAAATTCGAAAAAAATAAAGTTGGTTGGAAGGATTTTGGATGCAATAATTGGATGAACTACGCTCTGGCTCTGCAAGAATGTGGGAAATTTGGATGAAAATATATTTTGATTTTCAAAATATTGCATTCATGTAGAACTTCCAGAATATTTAATATGTGAGCATCATATTTTAAAAGGATTTTCAAAATTTTGCATACATATAGGAGGTACCACTTAGGCATACATGTATTATTATGTTGTATTTCACTTTGCACAATTGCACAAACATTTTTTAAACTGGTATTTAATAAAATGAACTATAAAATACTAGTTTATAATAGAACTTCTACTACAGTTTAAAATTTCGTTTAATTATAAAAATATAATTTTTATAATTTACTTCATTGGTGCTACCATTTTCTTCATCGATATCGTCTATTTGATTTAAATCAAAATAACGCTGAATTTCAATTCAACGTTAATATCCCCACAGGGTTTTACTGTCATTTGGGTTCAAATAGTGCATATATAAATAATTTAAAACAACCAATTCATATAAATATCGAGGAATACGGGTGGATTCCTCTAACCGGTTTTCTGCATCCACAGTTGTTAGTCAACACAACTAACATAAATTCCATATTATAATCAATAGAGTTTGTATCCAGCTAATGATGTGTATATATGCAACGATGTATACATAATTCAACCAATTTAACTATAATCTACCTAAACGACCATCACACAACATTCAACCAAGATTAAAATATAATTATAATATTTTAAAGTAGATCAGAGTTAGTAAATTTACTCACCTTTGCACGTTAATTGTTAAATAACGATTTGCGTCAGTTGATTGATCCGAGCATGCGTTTTATTCTGCTATAATTCGCAACCAGCTCCACGTCGCTTCATAACCATTTTATTTTGTAGCATGCATTCATAGGAACCCAACTAACTGATAGCGTCAAATTTTAGGCCCACTGGAAATTGGCAAAACCGATTTCCATTGTACAAATCCTCAACCCAATGAACTCCTTCCTCACATCCGTTATCCTTAAAATCCACTCCTCCTGTTATGGCCATAGCCGCATATTCTGACCTTCCAAACTCCCTCTTCCATCTAACAAAATCCAAGTAAAAATGTTGATAATATTTTCTATTAAAAACTCATTCTTTCCAAATCCACATCCTCGTATTCAATCATCAAACTCAAGGGCGACTTCCAGGCATCCTTCGTTGCCTCGTAGTGACTATCCATCACTTAAAAACACTAAACCAACCCAGGTTAACCTCTTCATCTAACTTAAACCCGCCACCTTAAAGCTTCATCTCGTTTTGATGAAAATGCACCTTCCACTTCTCAAAAGAAATAAGGTTGCCCCTATAATTAGAACTCACCACCTCCTTCATCATTTACACAGTTGCACGTAAATTTCCTCATGTTCGGGTCCTTCACGTCATGCACAAACATATTACTGTACCTGCTTCTCTTTGAAGCTTGAACCCACTGAAATACTTATCCGCATGCATGTACCCCTTCACAACAACATGACCTTTCTTCCTCCAGTTATACCATACTCAACACACCACTTGTTTCCATGAACAAACCCCTCCCCCCTCTACACAAGATTTTGCACTATGTAACCTAAGCCTTCCATCAAGGCTGCACATACAGACATACCCTTCCCTAACATCCTTCCTTCCCTTCTCCTGTCAACACCATGCACCACACTGTGTAACTCGACACTCCCGACCCCATACTTTGCTTTCAACCATGCCAACTTCACCCCAATATTCACGTGACCCAACCGCATGTAGTAAAACACTTTGCTGAACCCCCCACTCTACACGCTGATAACCCCCTCTTCTCCCTACCGATGCACCTGCCTTAAACGCCTACGGCTTCTCCCTCGATACATGCATACAAACTGCTCTACCACCAATACTTGAAACTCAACGCATCTTCACCTCAGTTCATGCAAACTCGAACTGATTCCACCCTCATTGCTACTAAAATTCTGGAACAGTTCGAGATAGAATGGCTTCCCACAAGCCAAAGGTCAGTTTTAAAACTCTGGCAAAAACAGAGCCAACCGATTTTATTTCAATATTTAAAAGAGGAAATAAGCCCGTTCAAAATAGTTTGAAGCCATTAAAAATAATTAAAGTTGCTGAGACAAGAAGGCTAGCTTTACATTTCTTCATGATGTATTAATATTGTTTCAAAATCTTCATACCCAAGTACTTGCACCTACCACTCTCAATGAATAGTTTTGCTGGCTTTCTTTTTCCCAAGCAATGTGGATTTTAATTTACTTCCTTAGTTGTTAAGCAATTGGGTATGGCTAGGTTTGCTATGGTTTGACAATCTCTGAGGTGAAGCCTAGAATAGGGACGTGCAGTACATAGACTTAACGTGAAAGGAAACGTTTATATTATTATATAATTATATGTTACATATTTTTGATTCCATTTGTTCGAAATTTCCCACTCCTCTGTTGAAGGTCTATTTCCGTTCGTCCTTCCTCATTTGTTATATTTACGTTAGTTGACCTTATATTGGTGGTGCATATGCACTTTTAGAAATAAACAAATACATACACAATATCTCTTTGGTAATGCACTATAATAGTTTCTAGAAATCGGTGCTTTCTAGTGCACATGCAGTTCATTTCTAAATATCTTATATCTTACGATCAACTAGAAATTTTGATTTGGATTAATATGCATAAATCGATAAATGGAAATATATATTTCATTAAATGCTATAGTATGCAGCGGGTTTAAGGAGGCCTAAAGAATATAGTAAGATTTAATGTATATGTTTTTATGTTTTAAGATTTAAGCGTACCATGTTACGTAGAACCGTTTTCATATCCGAGCCGCTACAGACAGAAATAAAAATATGGTCGTGTCCAGCGAGGTGTCACGATCCCAAAAATATAATAACATCGGCAGGTTAACTTATATTGTGAAACCCCAAAATACCGATATAGGATGCAAAATACTTCAAATAAAAAGTTGCGTATTTAATTAATTAAAAATTACAATAAAATTCTAAAAATTAAATTATAACTACGTCTCAGAGGGCTTGTCCAGATTCGGAACCAATATTTAATTATATTAAATAAACCGTTATGGCCCATATACGATTTCATAGCGACTTTATGAATATTTGATTTGGATATATCTTCCAACATATAATCCGGAATCTCGATTTCTCACTTCCATTAGAAAGATACAGTTGAATAGATTCCAATGTTTCTTATTTCGAGGAAATCCGATTAATAACGGGTCCTGTACATTCAGTTGAAGTTCAGAACGTTAAATTACGAAATGCTGCGATATTATGGGCTCGATTATATTTATATATACATTTTATATGTTCAACTCCGTTTTAGTTAATATATAAATCCATTTATATTATGAATTCAATATTTAAACTGATTTAAATATTCAAATAGAAACCGATAAAAATGCGGGATGTTATAGTTTAACATTCCCCGTTATTGTACAATGTGAATTTGCTAGAATAATTAAAAGTATTGAAATGTTATTATGACATGTTGAAATATTAATATGAATGTATCGAAAAATTCACATGTTGAAACGCTTAATGTTCTGAAAAGTTTACCTATTTAAATGTAAACTTGTTAGAAATACGTGTAACAACTACTATTGTTATAATTACATGCTAGCTTGTGACACTTATGTACTTGAATCCTTAATTATAGAAATGGGAATAATTACATGTTAAATTAGAATGATCATATGATTTGACGATCAGAGGCTACTTTGAGATGAAATTAATTATATGTTAGGAAGAACCAATGACGTAAAACGGGCTTAATATGATGACATGTAAAATAGGTTGCAGTAAAAATGTGGGAAGAATAATATGAAGAAATTTACTATAAATAGAAAACTGTAATGCACATAGACACGAGGTTAAATTCAACTTTTGGTAGAAGTCTGCTTGGAACCGCCCGACAAATCCAGCATCCACAAGTTATTAATTTAATGTGAGGGGTCTAGTGCATGAATAAAAAATGTAACGGTGCTAAAACACGAGGTTAAGTCAACTTGTGGAAGAAGTCTGCCCGGAACCGCCTAGTAAATCCAGCATCCACAAGTGGTAGGCTTAATATGAGAGGTCTAGTACATAAGAATAAATATAAATATATAAAACAAGGATATAAATAAATGTCAGTAACTTATGGAAATGAATGAAAGTGACAACAGTAAAAGAAATAGAATGAACGGGTAATGATAATAAACTATTATAACTAAGTTGCATTAATGAGAATGTTGTTTAATAGGTAGACTTGTCCTAGGGACAAGTGAAGATTATAACTTAGGTTATAATAAATTAGTAAGGAAATGAGATAACTTATGTAATGAGATGAGTGGTACTTAATTGTAAATTAAGTAATCAGTAAATGAGGAAAACTGAAACCAGTAGTTTGTAATAAGTAAAGAAAAGGGGGAAATTTATGAAATGTAAGAAGTTGTAATTAATTATAAATTAAGTAATATGCAAACTTGGAAAGCTGAAATCTGCTGATAAGAATAAAAAATAAAGGCTTGTCCTAGGGACAAGAGGAAATTATAACATTGGATATAATAAATGGAATGGAGACTTATTAGTGAACCTTAGTTGAGAGAACTAAGTTAATAAGTAAACAATAATAAGATGTACGGACAATGTAAGATGGAATTATGATTAAATGGGAAAGAGTGAGGCAAACTTGTGAAATTAAATAAGTTATATTTAATCATAAATGATAAGTGACATGTTAAATAGAAAACATGTGAATTGAGGCAAACTTAATTACATATTAAGTAGAACATGTTATGGTAACTATGAAATCAAACAAGAATATAAAGGGATTGTGGATTACAGACCTTGGATCACAATCTTGAGAATAACATTTTGTGGGCCTATTAGTAGGCTAAAAAGGGTTAAGTCATAAGACTGAAATTGATAAGCAAGAGAAATTTGGTAACTTGAATAATAAGTCAACAGGAATGGGAATTACCAAGTTAAATGGAAACCTGATGAGGTTAAACAAGCGCATAAAAGAATGTGTAGACATGGGGTCTAATAACACATTAAAAGTGAGACGCTTGGGCCAGTCCGCACGTTTGAGGGTGAATAACCCAATGGGGTATAGCATCGTGGTTTCATAAGGCACGAGGGGAGTGCACGCTCATCTGATTATTCTGTTGGCTCCGAAGGACTGGAAGGGGAAGCACGTGGCTTCCTAAGATACGTAAGGTGCTCCTGGTAGTCCTCTACGGTGGCAAATGTTTAGGCTGTGCTCGCAGAGGTTCAGCCTACGCGTTACTACCAGGTAGGTGGGCCATAACTGCAAAAGTACCTTTACAATCAGCAGGGTGATTCAGCGATCGCCTCAATGGGAGGCGAGGTCAGGACCAACAAGGATAGTAGATCGTAGGGTAACCGTCATCGGCAGCCATTGGGATGTGAAAAGAATATAGCAGAATCCAACAGACCATTCACCTTCCGCTATCGAGGTGCGATGGTTGAGGGGAGATACCAACTGGATGTTTAGATTGATTGTTAGGGGCATGTTGCTTAGCTATTGTAATATTTACTAGTTGAGGGAGGGGCCGAGTTGGGGCCATAGCCACCATGAAAAATAGACCTGAGGGATATTTGTATTTTAAGGCTCTTAAAGGCGGGCTTGTACAGATATGGAAAAGCTTCCTACAGAGTTCCTTGTCTCTTGTATAGCCCTGCTATGGAACCCGATGCATATTAGAGGTTATGTGCGGTTAAGGCATCGAATATGATTGACGATACGTGTAACAACCCGAATTTTAATAACATGTTAAAACCATAAATCAAGGCGGATTTAATTTTTAAAATAAGAATCAAGGGAAACGGTTTACGCCATTGTGTTCATCTCGGAATTCTGCTTGAAATAGAGTCTGAGTTTGCGTAAAACGGATACCGTACGAAGAAGATATGGACGAACGAAGTTAGGCAGAAAAACCAGAAACGGGCCAGAATGCACTGACGCACTTGGGAAGTGCGCCAGAACAAAATTGCACTAGCGCACTTGGGAAGTGCGCCCATGCAATTTTGCATTGGCGCACTTGGTAGGTGCGCCCAGGCCGAGCAGAAACCTGCTTGGTCAGGCCCAGGCTGGCCTGGTCCAGTTCTGGTCGAATTTCTGAGCTCTGGTGTGTCACTAGGGCTGACTTGTCATTTTCTGATTGGCTTTTCTTGAAATGGATGACCTTGATTTCTTCTAGCATCATTTATGGCTCTAATTAGTTTGAAACCCTATATAAACAGCCTCCTAGCCTCATTCTCTTTACACCATTCTTCTCTAACCTTATGCTGCTCAAACTCTTGATGATCATGGCTTCTTCTTCTTCCTCTAAATTAAATTAAATTAAAATAAAATTCAAAGATTATTCCTTGAAGACTACGTCTAGGAATTGCATATTTGGGGATTTGCTTCTACAATCAAATCAAGATTCAACGATTCAGCAATTCAACGACCAATTTCTAGACTTGACTTCTGCATCTAAATTTCTTAGACCACGATCTGTAAGTTCCAGTTACTTTTAGTTAAAAACTATTAATCTAATATAGGCATGTTAAATTGGAATTGATTTATGTATGATTCATATCTATTCTTGTTTACTTCTTGGATCTTGACTATTGGGAATATTGTCTACGACGTTGAAACTATTGTTAGTGGCATAAGACTATGACTACGCCTATGACTGTGAACATAAGACTACGCTTATGATTGAGAACATAAGACTATGCCTATGCCTATGACTGTGAACATAAGACTATGCCTATCCCTACGACGGTGAATATAAGACTATTGTCTATAACTATGACAAGGACAATTGTGGCTAATCACCTATGAGGTTATTGCCAAGGATTATGACTACGAAATTGGATCTAATCTTGACTTTCTATTCAGACCTATTTTCTTTATTCTTGATTTTAGGATTTTTCTATTTAAGTTAGATCTATCAATGTTCTCGAACCTAGATTATCATTCAAACCTTTTCATGTTCATAATGTTATCAGAGCTATATGCCTGCGATGTTCTAATCAATTTATTCAGTTATGTCATGCCTTGGAAATAAATGGATAAAAGGACAATGTTTATTATGTTATATGTGGAATTGAATGATATTGATTTGTGCCTGTAGTTTTATTAACATGTTGAATTGGGAATTAATGAATAAGTCTATTCATATGTATATGAACTTGGAATATAAGCTGTTATGAAAAGTTGAGTAGTTTATCATGTTATGCAAGTTTTAGGCTATGAAATCATATCAACATATGTGACCAAATGTTAGATCTACATGTTTATGTGTATATGTTAAACCTATGTCATATTTCAAGTTCACACTTATTTATATGTTCGTGATTGATTTGCAAGTTCACATATATGTAAGTAGATTTAGTCTATGTTGCAAATTCACATATATGTATGTTGGTTTAATCTACGTTGCAAGTTCACACCTATGATATTCATGTTGGTTATTTTTCAAGTACACACCTATGATGTTCATATTGACTATGCCAAAAAGATGACAAGTTTACCCCTATGTCATGTTTATGTTAATGAATCTCTTTATGCCAATTTTGCGTACGTTAAATTAGGCTAAGTTTTAGCCTAATATTATATGCCAAAAATCACGCAAAAGAAAAATTAGGCTAAGATTGTTACCCTAATATTTAGACGGGGTAACGTTGGGAAAAATTGGAAATTATAGGAGACTTGGCATGAAACTTGCCTTGAAAACTTGACACGAACTCGACAAGAAAACTTGAACATGGACATGACACTAGAATGAACTTGAAAATGGCCAACTCGAGGTTGGGTTGAGTTTGCAGTGTAAATCTGCCCGAAACCGCCCAGCAAATCCAATGACTGCAAACAATAGGATCCAATGTGAGTAGTTGGTCATATCGCGCTTGAAACCCGAGGTTAGACTTAGTTGTGGTGTAATTCTGCCCGGAACCGCCCGGCATATCCAGCGACTACAACAACAGGTCTAATGTGAGAGGTTGGGGTGCATTAAAGAATTAATGCCACATGATGGGGTTAACTCATGAACATGAAAGACAACACTTAACCAACTTGAGACATGATTGGTAGGGTTAGGTCATGAACTTGAACGACAACACCAAACCAACTTGACACGTGAATTGTAGGGCTAAGTCACGAACCTAAATGACAACACTTAGCCAATTTGACATGCTAGACTGATAAGGGTTAAGTCTTGAATTTAAATGACAACACTTAACCTGCTGGACGGAAACCCTAGTTACGCGGTCCATTTCAACAGTAACCCACTAGAAGTATCATGGTACCATAGAACTAGGAAGGGTGGGGCACGATTGCTGGGATGATTGTAAGCGACCAGAACGACGGCTGTGTTGGTGCGCCAGTGTAGGGTCAGGCGGGCTATGGTCGTGCTTGTGGTCCGGAGTTGAAAAAGCAGGCATTGGGCATCAGTACGTTTATCTGTGCATGCTTGATTCGTATCGGTGGTTGGCACCATAGGGCTTGATACACCCTATGGTGGACCTAGTACAGGTGACGACATTCGTGATAGGGCCGTATGACACAAATACACGACGAGCTAGAACTTGTAGGGAGCCGATCGACTAGTGGATTGTTTCGTTGGACCTAAAAATGGGTCATTTCATGATATTGGGCCAAGGGATTATTTCATGATTTATATAAGTCAAGGGTTTGGGATTCTAGTACAGTTGACGCAGCGAACCTTGAATATGTGATGCTATACTTGATTGATACTTGATTTATCATGCTATCTTGGTCTATCTTGCCCATCTTGACAGCATCCTTATGTTTACTTTCAGTTTATACATGTCTTGTTACCTTTATCTGTTTTTATGCTGAAAGTCACTTGGACTTACCATTCTTTATGACTGACCTGTTTTCTTTTGCCTCTTTTTCTTTCGTCCCCCCCCCCCCAAGGTTCTCAGGGAGGAAACTCAAGCACTTAGCTTGGATTTCGCTTGCTTTTGATTCATCTCATGTACGGTTTGATCTTGGGCTATGCTACGACTGCATTTTCTGCTACCCTTGGGGAATTAGGCTACTTTTGATGTTTTAAGTTTATGCTTCTTTGTTTATGCAAGACAGAATTTGTTGTAATGGAAAATAATGATCTTGGCTATTTGATGTAAAAGGTTTTGACTCTTTTTGGAAGTAATGAAATTTATCTTTTGATTCTTCCGTTGTTTTATCAATGTTCTATCTTGTAATATTTCTGTGTTTGTTTACCTCGATAACGCTCCTCCAAAACTAATGCATTCCCTTTGTGAGTGACCCTAGCGGAGGTGGGGTGTTACATTTGGTATCTGAGCAGAAGGTTACCAGACTGGGCAAAAGTTTTTAAAACCTTCTAAAATTATTTTCAAAAAACCGTTTACAAAGAAGCAGTTTTCAAGAAAAGTCTTGTTTAATTTAAAAGGACATTCCCCAAAAGCCATTAGCACTGTCCTTTGTTTCCTACTTAGAATCTCTTCTTTTTTGTTTCAGCATGTCTAGGAATCTTAACTTTCCAGAGGGCGTGCCAATACCTGGCTGGTTCAGGAGGTACTTAGAGGCTAGGGCCAACGATGCAGGCCCAGCAGATATTCTTCCTCCAGCTGCAGCGATTCCTCCTCCTCCGCCCCTTCCTCGTGCAATTGCTTTCTCAAAGATCTGTAAAGATTTTAAGGCCATGGGTGGAAAGGATTTCAAGGGAACTGAATCATTCGTAGAAGCGAGGAATTGGCTCAAAGAAACTGAGGATCTGTTCGTTATTTTCAAGGTGGACGATAGGCAGAAGGTACAGTTGGCGGCATGGTTGCTCAAAGACGAAGCTTCCTATTGGTGGGAAGTCACTAACGCCGAGAGGCCGGTTGAAACATGGATGGATTTTAGAATAAGGTTTAAGACAAAATTCCTCTTGCAAGCTGAACGAAGTCTACAGCTGGAAAAATTCTTATCTCTTAAGCAAAGAAGTATGACGGTCAAGGAGTACGTCAATCAATTCAATCAGCTGGCTCGGTTTGGACCAGACTTAGTAAATACCCATCATAAGAAGGCTCTTCGTTTTGTCGAAGGATTGAATGAGCCACTTCACAGCTTGGCCATGACCCACGTACCAATGGAGGCTACTTATGAAAAGCTAGTAGACATGGCGCTCTTAAGTGAAGAAGACAAGAATGGCAAGAAGGAGGTCAAGGCGAATGAATCTCAAAACAAGAAGGTAGACTCCGAGAAAGGAAGCAAGAACAACAACAACTACAACAACAATAAGGATAACAAGACACGTGAGAAAAGAAAATGCCACTTCTGTGGTATTGAGGGGCATATAGTCCAAGGTTATAGAAAGAAAAAGATGAAGATGGGAGCATGCTTTCAGTGTGGTGATATTGGACATATCAGCAAGAACTTCCCTAAGAAGCAAGGGCAAGCCCCACAGGCAGGACCTTCTGGGGGTACATCTTTAACTTCTTCTCCTAGATGCTTTGTTTTATCTTGCTTATCTTCTCAATCCTATATTGAGAACCATAGGTAGAACCCTTTTGGATGTAAACATGTGATTGAAACATGTTATGGTGGATGTTTGCAAATGGTTGCAAGTGGTCGCAAGTGGTTGCTCGTGGTTGCATAACACACATTAGGCACAAGATCGGCACATACACATTTTCATATTGCATATGCATGAGTGCATATACTTGTTTATGGATGAAATTGAATGTGTTATCATGTGAATGTTGCATATGGATGAATGTTTGTGCACACATATAGTGTTTATGTGACTACGACTATTTGCATACATGTTGGATTCATGGCACTAAACATATTTTGCATTAAGAAGATCAATCAGGCCTGATCATTTGCATTAAATAAGGAACATATACACACACTTTCTGCATATGTTCATATAGCATTAGAAATCATTTAAGGACAATGGTTGCTTGTGGATGATGTTTTGAGTAGATGGATGATTTGATGATAGGATGCATTCTTCTTAACTTGAAGATTTCGGGGTCGAAATCCTTTAAGGAGGGGAGAATGTAACAACACGAATTTTAATAACATGTTAAAACCATAAATCAAGGCAGATTTAATTTTTAAAATAAAAATCTAGGGAAGTGGGTTACACCATTGCGTTCGTCTCGGAATTCTTCTTGAAATAGAGTCCGAGTTTGCGTAAAACGAATACCGTACGAAGAAGATATAGACGAACGAAGTTAGGCAGAAAAACCAGAAACGGGCCAGAATGCACTGGCGCACTTGGGAAGTGCGCCAGAACAAAATTGCAGTGGCGCACTTGGGAAGTGCACCCATGCAATTTTGCATTGGCGCACTTGGCAGGTGCGCCCAGGCCGAGCAGAAACCTGCTTGGTCAGGCCCTGGCTGGCCTTGTCCGGTTTTGGTCGAATTTCTGAGCTCTGGTGTGTCATTAGGGCTGACTTGTCATTTTCTGATTGGCTTTTCTTGAGATGGATGGCCTTGATTTCTTCTAGCTTCATCGACGGCTCTAATTAGTTTAAAACCCTATATAAACAGCCTCCTAGCCTCATTCTCTTTACACCATTCTTCTCTAACCTTATGCTGCTCAAACTCTTGATGATCATGACTTCTTCTTCTTCCTCTAAATTAAAATAAATTAAATTAAAACGCGAAGGTTATTCCTTGAAGACTACGGCTAGGAAATGCATATTTGGGGATTTGCTTCTACAATCAAATCAAGATTCAACGATTCAGAAATTCAACGACCAATTTCTAGACTTGACTTCTGCATCTAAATTTCTTAGACCACGATCTGTATGTTCCAGTTACTTTTAGATAAAACTATAAATCTAATATGGGCATGTTAAATTGGAATTGATTTATGTATGATTCATATCTATTCTTGTTTTCTTCTTGGATCATGACTATTGGGAATATTGTCTACAACGTTGAAACTATTGTTAATGGCATAAGACTATGACTACGCCTAAGACTGTGAACATAAGAGTACGCCTATGACTGTGAACATAAGACTATGCCTATGCCTATGACTGTGAAAATATGACTATGCCCATGCCTATGCCTATGACTGTGAATATAAGACTATTGCCTATAACTATGACAAGGACAATTGTGGCTAATCACCTATGAGGTTATTGCCTTGGATTATGACTATGAAACTGGATCTAAGCTTAACTTTCTATTCAGACCTATTTTCTTTATTCTTGATTTTGGGATTTTTCTATTTAAGTTAGATCTATCAATGTTCTCGAACCTAGATTATGATTCAAACCTTTTCATGTTCATAATGTTATCAGAGCTATATGCCTACGATGTTTTAATCAATTTACTCTGTTATGTCATGCCTTGGAAATAAATGGATAATAGGACAATGTTTATCATGTTATATGTGGAATTGAATGATATTGATTTGTGCCTGTAGTTTTATTAACATGTTGAATTGGGAATTAATGAATAAGTCTATTCATATGTATATGAACTTGGAATATAAACTGTTATGACAAGTTGAGTCGTTTATCATGTTATGCAAGTATTAGGTTGTGAAATCATATCAATATATGTGACCAAATGTTAGATCTACATGTTTATGTGTATATGTTAAACCTATCTCATATTTCAAGTTCACAATTATTCATATGTTCGTGATTGATTTGCAAGTTCACATATATGTAAGTTGATTTAGTCTGTTGCAAATTCAGATATATGTATGTTGCTTTAGCCTATGTTGCAAGTTCACACCTATGATATTCATGTTGATTATTTTGCAAGTACACACCAATGATGTTCATATTGACTATGCCAAATAGATGACAAGTTTACACCTATGTTGTGTTTATGTTAATGAATCTCTTTATGCCAATTTTGCGTACGTTAAATTAGGCTAAGTTATAGCCTAATATTATATGCCATAAATCATGCAAACGAAAAATTAGGCTAAGATTGTTAGCCTAATATTTAGACGGGGTAACGTTGGAAAAAATTGGAAATTATAGGTGACTTGGCATGAAACTTGCCTTGAAAACTTAACACGAACTCGATAAAAAAACTTGAACATGGACATGACACTAGAATGAACTTGAAAATGGCCAACTCGAGGTTGGGTTGAGTTTGCAGTGTAAATCTTTCCGGAACCGCCCGGCAAATCCAGTGACTGCAAACAATAGGATCCAATGTGAGTAGTTGGTCATATCGCGCTTGAAACCCGAGGTTAGACTGAGTTGTGTTGTAAATCTGCCCAGAACCGCCCGGCATATCCAGTGACCACAACAACAGGTCTAATGTGAGAGGTTGGGGTGCATTAATGAATTAATGCCACATGATAGGGTTAAGTCATGAACATGAAATACAACACTTAACCAACTTGAGACATGATTGGTACGGTTAGGTCATGAACTTGAATGACTACACCTAACCAACTTGACACGTGAATCATAGGGCTAAGTCACGAACCTAAATGACAACACTTAGCCAATTTGACATGCTGGACTGATAAGGGTTAAGTGTCGAATTTAAATGACAACACTTAACCTGCTGGACGAAAACCCTAGTTACGCGGTCCATTTCAGCAGTAACCCACTAGATGTATCATGGTACCCTGGAACTAGGCAGGGTAGAGCACGATTACTGGGCTGATTGTAAGCGACCAGAACGACGGCTGTGTTCGTGTGCCAGTGTAGGTTCAGGCGGGCTATGGTCGTGAACGTGGTCCGGAGTTGAAAAAGCAGGCATTGGGCATCAGCAGGTTTATCTGTGCATGCTTGATTCGTGTCGGTGGTTGGCACCATAGGTCTTGATACACCCTATGGTGGACCTAGCACAGGTGACTACATTCATGATAGGGCCGTATGACACAGACCCATGACGAGCTAGAACTTGTAGGGAGCCGATCGACTAGTGGATCGTTTCATTGGACCTAGAAATGGGTCATTTCGTGATATTGGGCCAAGGGATTATTTCATGATTTATATAAGACATGGGTTTGTGATTCTAGTACAGTTGATGCAACGAACCTTGAATATGTGACGCTATACTTGATTTATACTTGATTTATCATCTTATCTTAGTCTATCTTTCCCATCTTGACAGCATCCTTATGTTTACTTTCAGTTTATACATGTCATGTTACCTTTATCTGTTTTTATGCTGAAAGTCACTTGGACTTACCAATCTTTACGACTGACCCGTTTTATTTTGCCTCTTTTTCTTCTGTTCCCCCCCCCCCCAGGTTCTCAGGGAGGAAACTCTAGCACTTAGCTTGGATTTCTCTTGCTTTTGATTCATCTCATGTACGGTTTGATCTTGGGCTATGCTACAGCTGCATTTTCTACTACCCTTGGGGAATTAAGCTAGTTTTGATGTTTTAAGTTTATGCTTCTTTGTTTATGCAAGACATAATTTGTTGTAATGGAAAATAACGATCTTGGCTATTTGATGTAAAAGGTTTTGACTCTTTTTGAAATTAATGAAATTTATCTTTTGATTCTTCCGCTGTTTTATCTATGTTCTATCTTGTAATATTTCTGTGTTTGTTTAACTCGATAACGCTCCTCCAAAACTAGTGCATTCCCTTTGTGAGTGACCCTAGCGGAGGTGGGGTGTTATAATACGTACATGGGAAAGTCTTGATACGTGCATGTCTGCTTTGGTGGTGTACCGTAGACTTGAGGGCAATACTCTGTGATGGAATCTGATTCGATCGAAGGTGGAAGTCCGTATGCTTACGTAGCATAGTAATGATAGATATATGTGGAACGTAACATTGTTATGTAGAGATCCATAAGTCACCCCGGCTAGGATGAGGGACTGCATTCATTACTGTGGCATTAAGGTGGAGACCGTGCGAGTGGGGTACCATGGGGTGTACCTCAATATTAGGGGTAGCTACATATATACTGTATTAGGTTAATCCACTAGGAAGTAAATGGGTACGACGTGTGTGTAAGCCTTGAGTGTTGTTAACCCAAGTAACCTAATAAATAAGAAAACGTGATTGAATGGTATATGTAGGATTATTCAATGTGTATAGTTTAAATCCAGTCACTAGAACTTGTGTTCTGACCCCCTCCTCATAATATACTCGTAGGTTAGATTTTTGGCAGAGATATGATAGCTTTGGATACTGGTTAGGCAGTATTATTACTATGGTAAGGCTATACTTTGATTATATTATACTTTATCCATTCCACTGTGAGATATTTTCTGAGCTCTGATATATTTTATATCTTTGTCTTTTCTGCAGGATACTAGAGCAACCAATACGGGTTTTGATGGATTAGAATTTAAAAAAAAATCGGTCTGTCGGAATTTGGGTTGTTACATCTTGTATCAGGGCTTAGGTTTAGGATTCCTGTATAAATTGTGAGTGAACGTATTTGTATTTTTAAAAATATAATTATTATATATATGCCAAGATCCATAAGAGGAACCCACTAAATAGAAAGAACATAATATGATAAGAAATGGATTGTTTGCTTTGTACGCTAAAGGAATGATACGGAAATCTGAGACCCTTAGGAAATTTGGGTGGGAAGTGTACAATATACTTTATATGAAAGAAAGATAAATCCCATATGATTAGTATTTTGGGTTAATGGGTTTGGCGTTAAAACCTTATAAATTGGAAAAGGTTGAAAAGTGAAAAATGGATTAGGAATATATATAGTTGAGAGAATTGATTTTGTGGGAGTGTCTAGGAAAGCCTAGAAAAAATTGGAAACCTGCTTTGAGTCTATCCCCATTGTTAACTTTTAAGAACTTGAAATTGTGAAAGTTTTGGAAAAATGGTTTATGGTGTTTTCACGCTTTTAAAAGTTCTAGTTTTAAAATATGTAAAGTACACATATTGAGTTTTAAATTAAAAAGGGGTATATTTTGTAAATAGTGATTTCTTGCGAAAACTTTGTCTAAAATAAAATTCTCTTAGTAAAAGGTGAATATTATAGAGCATGTATTGCTCTCTTGTTTTCTTGTTATATTGCATAAAAAAAATTACTAAAGAAAGTTTTGAAGTCTCTATTGTTTTGACAATCATTTTTGATAAATTGTTTTAACAAAAGAATTTTGTTAGGTGGACAAAATTAGTATTGAAATTAAGAATAAAGTATATGTTTGCACCTTGTAGTAAGAAACTGAACCGACCTTGTAGGCAAGAACAAGCCATAAACCTGATTAAGAAATAGTTATCCTTCTCTACTCCAGTTTTTGTGATTTGAAAAAAAAACATGATTTACATTTTTTTATATAAAATGACATGTTTTATGGTTTGGCAAAATTAAGTTTTGTTGAGGACAATAAAATTTTGACACTTCTAATTTTTGAAATAAAACTTAAATGAAAGGGCCAAACCGTGTTTTAAAAGTGTGGAGTAGGTAAGGATTAGTGCCTAGGGATGACGTGAAAAGTTTTGAGGCTATGAAGTAAATAGCGAGAATTATCTTGGAATAATAGCAAGTTCCTGTAGAATGCCTAAGCATTGAAAAGCCTAGGGTATTGGTTGAAATAATTGTTGGTACATATCTAGAACTATTGGTGACAATTATATAGTAAAGGGCAAGTATTTTGATCCTATTGTTATTTTTCATGTTAGGGGTACAACCCGTTATTGCAGTTCTGTTGGGGTCGTTCTGTTATTTTGTTCCTGTTGGGTAGTTAGGATAATACCTAAACCTGTCATTGATCGCGTGGTTCAAGCTTGCTGTCTGAGGGAGACATACTCCTGAGACTCTTGGCCCTTAGTAGTAGTTATGTAGAGTGTCTGTTTTCCTGTTTTAGTTGAAGGACTAAAAGGCTTATTTGAAAACTAAACATAGACCTGACTATTAAATAAGCTAAGAAAAGAGAAATGGTATAATTAAAAAAGAAACATCAAATTCAGTAAAGCGACAAACTTGACAAATTATGAGAAAAGATGAATTAGAGTAAAAATTTCCAAGATAAGACGAAAAGGAAAAGCTAGAACAGAGAAAATTTTCTTATGTGGGCTGTGCTTGGATAGGAAAATAGGGAATCTTTATAAATAGTTTCATAAAATCCATGTACGGTTGGAAAAAGGTCGAAAAAGAAAAACGGGAGATGTGAAGTTTTCCGTCTTCCGCCTTTTTGTAACATAAGAATTGAATGAAAAAAATTGATTTTTCTTAAATTCGAAAAAATAAAGTTGGTTGGTAGGATTTTGGATGCAATAATTGGATGAACTACGATCTGGTTCAGCAAGAATGTGGGAAATTTGGATGAAAATATATTTTGATTTTCAAAATATTGCATTCACGTAGAACTTCCAGAATATTGAAGATGTGAGCATCATATTTTAAAAGGATTTTCAAAATTTTGCATGCATATAGGAGGTACCGCTTAGGCATACATGTATTATTATGTTGTATTTCACTTTAAACAAGTGCACAATGCTTACAAAAATTGGATGCACACATGAGGGATGTATATTATGTGAGGGGTTAATTGATTTTCACCCTTATCAAATTTCGGGGACGAAATCTCCTAGGGATGGAAGAATGTAACACCCCGTATTTTTAGTTAACGATAATATAAAAAGATAACTTAATTAAATATACATAACCAAATGGAACCAGCATGACCGTTGCATTCGTCTCGAAATTTTGGTTCAAATGGACCCCAAGTTTGCATAAAACAGAGAACGTATGAAGAAGTTATGGACGGTAGAAGTTTGTATACATATAAGGACCTTGTATGTATATATATTAAATAAATTTATCCAGAAAATCAAATTTATATGGCGGGAAGGGTGAGCGGGAAAGTAGACCATTGGGGGTTGACCCACCAACAGGGGGGTCGACCCATTGGTCGACCCACCAAGAGGGGAGGTCGACCCAGGGGTCGACCCACCACAGATCTAGGCGTAATATTAAGTGAACGTGGACTGTTTTTGGACGTTCTACGAATATTGACTATTTTCTGGACTATATTCGTTGTTGAGCACCTATAAATAAGTCTGTAGAGCCTACCCTAAATCTCATATTTCTATGACAATGCACAAGCTCTGCCATTCTTCTTCCTCCACAAATCTCTTCAGAAAATTAAGATTATTAGTTTAGGAAAAATTCTAAATCAAAATTTGGAGGAAAAAAATTGACGTTAATAAAAAGGTGTTCAGAATCATAGGCGAAGTAAGGTATTTTTCTAGATCTGGTCTATTCAATTTTCTTCCTCTTTCTTCCCTTTTTCTTTTAGTAAGAATTGTGGATCCATGGTTGTTAGGTTTTGAATCCAATTAGGGAAAAACCATGGAATGCTAGATCTGGACCAGATCCAGGATTTGGAAAGCAAATGAGGTGAGTGGATTTAAGTTATATCATTTTTGATAATGATATATTATCATTTAACATTCCCTGTTATTGTGCAATGTGAATTTTCTAGAATAATTGAAAGTATTGAAATGCTATTATGACATGTCGAAATATTGATATGAATATGTTGGGAAATTCACATGTTGAAATGCTTAATGTGCTGAAATGTTCACCTATTGTAATGTAAAATTGTCATAAATACGTGTAGCGATTACTATTGTAATAATTACATGTTAGCTTGTGACACTTATGCACTTGAATCCTTAATTATAGAAATGGGAATAATTAAATGTTAAATTAGAATGATTATATGATTTGACGATCACATGCTACTTTGAGATGAAATTAATTATATGTTAGGAAGAACCTATGACATAAAATAGGCTTAATATGATGACATGTAAAATAGGTTATAGTAAATATGTGGAAAGAATAATATGCCTAAATTTACAGTAAATAGAAAACTGTAACGCACTTAGCCACGAGTTAAATTCAAATTGTGGTAGAAGTCTTCCCAGAACCACCCGACAAATCTAGCATCCACAAGGTGTTAATTTAATGTGAGGGATCTAGTGTGTGAATAAAACATGTAACAGTGCTAAGACACGAGGTTTTGTCAACTAGTGGAAGAAGTCTGCCTGGAACCGCCCGACAAATTCAGCATCCACAAGTGGTAGGCGTAATGTGAGAAGTCTAGTACATAAGCATATATATAAAAAATATATAAAAAAGGGTAGAAATAAATGACACTAATGGCAACTAATGGACATGAATGGAAGTGACAACAGTAAAAGAAATTGAATGAATGGGGAATGATAATAACCTATTATAAATAAATTACATATAACGACCCGAACTTCCCCGTGAAGGAAAGCCCGGATTTCTTTGAGGACAAGATGAATCAGAACACAAAAAGAAAAACATTTCATTGCTTATTACAACAATTTCCATTAGAGTACAAGGTTATAGCAGAGTATGAATAAATATTACACATTTGATCAATATCATAGATTTAAATTACATTTAAATACATAGCAGCGAAAAAATAATACAAAGCACAACTGAAAGAAATACACGGATACAGAGCTTTCCGAATATCCCTTCAACTATAAACCAGGATCTTGTGAATTTAATATCTGAAAACCCAATTACTAGATGCCCGTGTGGAAAATAAGGGCACCCAGAGTTTAGATTAAAACAATAAACTCCATGTCAGTCATGTGACTGGTGTTAGAACTAAAACAGTTATTAGCTTGATTTTAAAGTTATATAAATCTAGTGACCACGCCGTATAACACGGAACGAGTTTAACCCCAAGGATACCAGTGCATGAAACAAACAGCAAAATGCTAAATAAAGAACAATGAATCTATTATAAGACTCAGGTCCCATCACACAATGCAACGCAAGCCAGAGGATAGAGTATTTACCTTATAATTGCCAAATGCTTGGTACGTGAAATTTCTTATTTTATTGTTACTATAAGTAAAGAAATCAACTTCAAATATAAATTTATCAATCATATACGACATAGTGCGCCATCCCACTATGTCGCCATACTAGACTCTACAAATAAACCGAATGTCACGTATTGGAAATTGGATTTCCATCATGACTCGAGGCCAGGGATGACTCATCACCACTTCGAGGCACTCTAGAAAAAGTCTCAGGACTACACACTCTGGGTAACCCTTGGATCTTCAGGGCCGGTCCTACCTTACATTTGAGGATTAGTTATTCCTAAACACACGTTTCCCGGTCCTATCGGTTCCACAGAGACCAATATATTCGAGGCGCCTCGCATTCCAACAACCACCTAGGTAAAAGTAATATAAATGTTAGGGCTTGTAAAATGCTTAAACCACCCATAGCTAGAATGAAACGTCGTACACTCCCTGCAGTCATGATCCCATTTTTGACTCATACCGAGGTGTGAGGCTCGCGAATTAACGCTATACACAAAGTGGCGCTATATTAAAGCTATGCTTTGATCATCAACCACAATGCCCTGCTTTTCAAAAAAAAGCCTTGATCACTGCATCTCAGCATGCCACACAGGCAACTCACGCCATGCGACTGATGTCTATCGATATATAACCTCCGAGCTCATACGTCTCAGAGAAGAACGTTAAGCAAGAGAATAAATTCTCTGCCGCCAAATAGATATATATTTAATAGAGATCAATCAACATGGAATAAAATCCAATGTCAGACACACAATCCATTTACAAGTTCATTCTGGGTCTGAACGAAACCGAAGGCACCACATTCCTCGTCTCATATGTCCAATACAGGAGAGAGGCCCTCGCATATCCGTCGATCTCCAAGTACGTCTAGACAATCACCACTTATTACCTCGTCTTGTGTGTACAACCCAATCAAGACATCAGTAATCATCCAAATGATGTGAAGACCTCCAGTCTTAAACCACCGTCTTCATCGTCGACTTATCGTTGAATCGGTTATTCAGAATGGGTATAAACCCCGCCTTTCGGAATAACCTGCGTATATAATAAATAAATATTACACAAACACAACATGCGTCTCATTCCTTTTCAAAATATTCTTTTATTCAAATATTCACATCATTAGGGAATAGGTTCCCATTAATTTTATCAAAGATAAATTCTTTAAAATTTATTCTTTAGTCTTCCTTTGGATATCAAACCATATTAAGGTGATTAGCAAACTACACCAAAGTAATCATTTATTTTATTTCCCAATCCCAACCTATTCATCCCATGAAGCAAAACCGGTAATACTCCATATCTAACACCATGGTGTTTTCGGTAAATATTTATTACCATTTCACATTCAAATCTAATTAAAGATTTAGCTATCGCCTGGAGTGAAATTGGTGGTACTCCATTTTTGATCATTTTCTTGAATTGATGATTTTAATTACCACATTCACTTTTCAATCTAATCAAAGATTCATTAAACTCCATTTAGTTTTAATCTTCCCAAAAATCAATATTAATGATTATTCAAAGTTAAGAAATTAATCTTATCTTTAACTGGGTTAAAGAACTAATGTCATTTAAAACATGGTTCACGATAAACCCAAATCACATTCCATTGTTAATCGGGTTAAAGAACAAATGATATTTAAAACACCATTCACGATAAACCCAAAAATCAATTCCAATTCATTTCCAATTAAATATTAATTAATTGGTATACTTCATTAAATCTAAATAAAAAGATTTAATCTTTTCTCAACTGGGTTTAAGAACAATGTTAATGAAGATACCATTCACGACAAACCCAAAATCCTATTTGATATTAAATACAAGGCTCTGAATTAAAAATATATCGGCTTATATTCAATATCAAATTCTGAAATCAACAAATATCATATAGGAATAACGATATATATATCTTCCAAATTCCACCACAATATCCGTATAATCACGGAATCCAATATCAAAATATTCCGAAGATAATTTCGACTCAAATCCATTCCAATTCATATATTGGAAATTCCGATTATTTTTAAAACCATTTCAAATCCAATTTATTTATTTTAAAATATTGGATTATAATTCTAATTCATAACTAGTTCATTTTTATTAAAATATGTTTTTATCTTTTCAAATATGGAAATTTTCGCACAAATTCTTCCTAGATCATTTATTATGATTTTACACAAATTATTAATATTTTTAATAATTTTATCAAGGCTCGTACAGTCAATTTCCACAAACGGTCATCGAACTGCACTTACAGCGACCATTTCCAAATTTGATTTGGACATAATCCCAAATCCAACCATTAGATGTCAAATTTCTTATATTCATAGGAAAGCTCTTTTCGATACAAACCCAACGGCCCTTGTTTCAGTAGAATCCGACGGTCGGATCTCCCTTAACCTCAATTCAAAGTCAATGGTCGAAATTCACGAACGGTCGCTGCGCGGAGCATTCCATTTAGGCCATTAAATTTATTATATATATATATATTGTAACACCCCACTCCCGCTATGATCACTCACTAAGGGAATGCCATAGCATCGGTGGAGTATTTTAGTGAATATAGAACAGAAAAATTACAACAAGACAGATATAAATAGTACTTGAAATCTTAAAACATCATCTCATAACAGCGGAAGTAAAACATGTCTGGTTACATCATAAAACCACAATAAAGGTCAAGTACAATATCCATCAAAATAAAGAAGTACATAATCCCACTCTCATACAATAGCCAAACAAAAGAAAAGATAACTGGATAACTGGAGCTTTACATCTATCCAAGCTCCTAAAGACTGGAACAGCAATCCGATCAAGCTCCACTACTGCTAGGATCCACCGTAGGACCTGAGGGTTGGGAAAAAGATAAAAACAACAGGGTCAGACATAAGTCTGAGCGAGTCCTATAACTTTAACAATACAATCGTTAAAGTAACCAGAGAAGACATAAACTGATATACGGTAACATATAGGGATGAATGGCTACCCTAAGCAGTCAACTAAACGAAGATAAAGGATAAAGACGCATCTACCCTCCCTAAGGTAAATTACTAAACTGCACCACACCAGTCGTTCCTAACTTAAAGGTTGATCCCACCCAAGGACTTATAAAATTTACTAATTAGTACCTGCGTACCCCTAGGTGACCAAGTAGGCGCCACGGGGCCCTACAATCCACTAGGTGTACACACTACTTCCCATTCGATCGGCTCCCTAACGTAGATACCCGTGCTGGCCCCACCGTGGGATGTATCATTCCCCAATGTGGCAACCTGATGAAACTAAAGGTGCACGGCTTATATCTACTCGATGCAACAACGGCTTACCTACCAGCCCGGGCCCACTCACGCATATGAAGCCCGTTGGACTTGCGTTGCCACCGCTAACCCGTTTGCCTCTTACAGTCAAGCCCAGTATGCGTGTCCCGTCCTCGACATGGGTCGAGCCCACAAAGATACGTATGGGTTACTGGTTGAAATGGGCCTCCACAAGCTACCCACCTAAGCTTGTCCCTTTTTCTAGTATATCCCACTTAACCCTTTAATCATGTTTTAATTACATGTTCTATTTTGGTTAAGTATTCTAATCGTATTTTCTATTGCCACCCAAGGCAACCACTAGATTTTCTTATGCCACCCGAGGCACCCACTTAACCCCTCATGTCCCTCTACATGCTAATGTGGTTAAGTGTTTCTTAATTAATTAATTAAGAACGTAACCTTTGTAAAGACCTCTCACATTAGACTGTCTTTTATGACCGCTGGTTAAGCCGGTTGGGTCCGGGCAGCCTTATGTCATAACAGAGTCTAACCTCGTGTCTTTACATTAATTACGTATTTAGTTTGTGCCTAAGACCTCTCACATTGGGCTAACATTTGTAGCAACTGGTTAAGCCGGTTGGGTCCGGGCAGTTTTACGCTACAACTGAGTCCAACCTCGTGTCTTAGTCAATTAATTACACCTAATTAATCACCCTCATAATTTTATATTAATTATCCCTAATTAATCAAGTTTTCTTAACATGGGTAGACCTAACTTAATAGGTAAATTCCCATGGGGTAGACCTAACTCAATAGGTAAATTCCCAACACATAGTATGGGTACACCTAACCAAATAGGCAAATTCCCATACTATGTTTATTTATTTTGTGTTATGCATAATTATATTAATTTCACACAATCTTATTAACTTATGCATTTAATTACCCCATCGTTCCCACGTAATTTCGTTCATGATATAACACATATAAAAGGTGTCAACTTGCATATGAATGAACATGTTTCAAAGGTGCCATCTTGCATATTAACAAACACATAACTTGCATATGAACTTGCATAACATGTCACATAACTTGCATATAATATGTCACATAACTTACATATTCATTTTGCATAACAAACTTGCATATTAGCTTATAGACTTGCATAATGTGTCATCATGAACTTGCATATTAATAAACATGTAACTTGCATATTTACATACATGTAACTCGCATATTAACAAACATGTAACTTGCATATAAAGAAACATGTAACTTGCATATTTACATACATGTAACTTGCATATTAACAAACATGTAACTTGCATATTAACAAACATGTAACTTGCATATTTACATACATGTAACTTGCATATTAACAAACATGTAACTTGCATATTAACAAACATGTAACTTGCATAGCATATTACCATGAACTTGCATAACATGCATATGATTACATAGCCCACAACTTGCATATTTAGCATCATGCAAACATAACATACATCATATTAAACTTGCATAAGCTTACATACTCAACATGCATAAACATAAGATTAATGCTAACATCATATCATATGATTCAAAGCTCATTAACCCACATACAAAACCATAAATCTCATCACATCTCATCTAATTAGTTTACCAAAAGATCATCAAAGTGATAGAAACTCACAACTAGCAACTTTGAACACCAAATGAAGAAGATTAAGATGCTAAGAAGGGATTAGAAGTTGATTAGAGAGTGATTAGTATGCAACCCTCTTCATAAAATTAGTGGAGGCCATGAGAGCTAGCATTTTGCCATAGTTTAGTCACTAGGTTTAATTATGAATGAATTAGGGTAGGTTAGGGTCTTATTTATAGATTAGGCAAGTGTTTTAGGCCATAGGATTAACCCTAGATTCAATCCAAGCCATCAAAGCATGTCTTGGGGAAGAAGTCAAGTGTAGGAACCATCTAGGGCCTTTAGATTAAAGATGGACCATGAGAACCATTCAAATGCAAAATCTGCACTTGAGCGAATCGGCCCACGGGTTGACAGCCAAACACCCTGGATTAACCCCTAGTCGACCCAGCGGGCTCGGGTCGACTTCAAAAATCGGCCGGTTCGGTTATTCCCCTCTCCCAATTCGCTGTTTTGAGCATTTTTGCATATTTATTTATTAAATTTTCAATTATATATATATATATATATATATCTACACAACCCATTTCACTTAATTAAGTATACTTTAATTTGGGAATTTTCGTGAAACTTCGCGAGGCCATATCTTGGTCATACGGACTCCGATTTTCGAAAACTCGGACTCTATTTCGCGTATTTTTCCGAGACGAACACAATGGCATAGCCCGTTTCCCTTGATTCCCATTTTAGAATTAAATTCTGCCTCGATTTATGTTATTACAGGTTATTGAAAATACGGGTTGTTACATTCTCCTCTCCTTAAAGGATTTCGTCCCCGAAATCTTCAAGTTAGGAAGAACGTATCCTACCATCCAATCATCCATCTACTCAAAGCATCATCCACGAGCAATCATTGTCCTTACAAGATTCTAAATGCTGGATGGATATATGCAAAAGTGTGTGTATATGTACTTACCTAATGCAAAAATCAGGCGGTTACTGATACAGTAAACCTCCTTAATGCAAACCATGATAGTGCCATGCATCCAATATGTATGCGAAACCCTATTGACACATACAAATTTCTACATGCGTGTACAACCATACACAAAAATGCATCATCCATATGATAACACAGCCATGATACATCCATCAATCTAACTACCACATCCATTTATGCAATATGCAACATGAAGTGACTGAGCCGATCTAGTGCCTAATGTGTGTGTATATGCATCCACGAGCAACCACTAGCAAACAATTGCATCCATATGCATCCATCAACCATAACATGTTTCAAACACATGTCTCAACCATAGGTTTTACCCTATCTAAAGGTCATAGGTATTAGCGAGAGGATATACTAAAGATAAGATAAGTACTAGACAAGCAATAAAGGAGAAGTTAAAAGACATACTCTCAAAAAGAAATGGATACAAAGAACGCATCTTTGCTTCCGTCTCCCAAGTAGCATTGCTTTCGTCATCTCCCCATTGCACTTTAACTAGCTGAACTTCTCTGTTCCTCAACTTCCTAGTTTCTGACCCAAGGATGCGAGTAGGAGCTCGTCGAATCGTCGCATCACGCTCTACCTCTACATCTCTAAGCAAGCTCGGCTCTACCACCTCCGCGGTCTCATGTAAGCACTTCCTCAAATGTGATACATGGAATACATCATGAACACCACTAAGTCTGTCGGGCAACTCCACCCTATATGCCATCCGTCCAATCCTTTCCTTAATAGGAAACGGCCCAACAAATCTCGGTGCTAACTTCCCTACGGACCCAAAGCGAACCACATTTCTCAATGGAGATACTTTGACAAAAACCATGTCCCCAACCTCAAACTCAAGATCCGTCCTTCTCCGATCCGCATAAGATTTCTGTCTATCTTGCGCTGCTTTCATCCTTTTTCGAATTAAATCAATCTTCTCTGAAGTCTCTCTAACCATATCCGGCCCAAGCAAGATCTTATCCGTAGATTCCCACCAACATGTAGGAGATCGACAAGGCCTTCCATAAAGAGCTTCGAAAGGAGCCATACCAATACTGGACTGAAAGCTGTTATTATATGCGAACTCCACCAAAGGAAGATGTTCTTCCCATGTACCTCCAAAATCCAAGATACAAAGCCTCAAAAGATCTTCTAAGATACGGTTCACCCTCTCGGTCTGACCGTCCGTCTGAGGATGATATGCGGTGCTCAAACACAACTGAGTCCCTACCGCCTCTTGCAAACTTCTCCAAAACTCACTAGTGAAAATAGGATCTCGATCACTCACAATGCTGGATGGTACGCCATGCAATCTAACAATCTCTCTAACATAGACTGAAGCAAGCCATGGAGCGGTCCTCTTACTCTTTACGGGTATAAAATGGGCACTCTTTGTAAGTCTGTCTACCACAACCCAAATTCCCGTATTGCCCTTCCTCGATCTCGGTAACCCGTCGATGACATCCATCGAGACACTATCCCACTTCCACTGTGGAACTTCCAATGGGTGTAGCAACCCACCGGGTTTCCTTTGCTCCACTTTAACTTGTTGGCACACTAAGCATCTAGCCACATACTCGGCCACATCTTTCTTCATACCGGCCCAAAAGAAAACTCTCTTCATGTCTTGGTACATTTTGTCTCCACCGGGATGAATAGTCATTCTTGAACGATGTGCATCATCCAAAATAGCCTTCTTCAAACCCTCATCTTGCGGTACACAAAGTCTACCGTCTCTATGCAACCATCCCTTATCATCTATGGTGTATCTACCCAAATGGTTGGACGACTCCCCTCTTATAAGCTTCTCTACCAACACAACCAACTGTGGGTCGTCTCGCTGAGCCTCGCCAATCCGTCTCAAAAGAGTAGGTCTAACCTCCAAGGATGCCAACAAACCAGGTACAAAATCAACAGAAGGTCTGAAGTCAAACAAAGAAAGAAACTCCAAGCTTCGTCGTTCCACGAACAATGGACTCAAAGATAGCCTTTTTCTACTTAAGGCGTCTGCCACCACGTTACCCTTACCAGGGGTATACGCTATCTCGAAATCATAGGATGCTAAGAACTCCATCCACCTTTGCTGTCTTAAGTTTAAATCCTTCTGAGAGAATAAGTACTTCAATGATTTATGGTCGGTGAACAACTCGAATCTCTCACCAAGAAGATAATGGCGCCAAGACTTAAGTGCGAAAACAATCGCGGCCAACTCTAGATCATGGGTAGGGTAATTCTTCTCATGCACTCTCAATTGTCTCCCTCCATAGGCTATTACCCTTCCCTCCTGCATCAAGACTGCGCCTAATCCTGTTCCACAAGCATCGGTATAAACAACAAACGGCTTACTCCCATCTGGAAGCACTAAAACTGGAGCGGTGGTCAAAGCTCTCTTTAACCGTCGGAAAGCATCATCACAATCTACATCCCATGAGAAAACCAGATTCTTCTTCGTCAAGCGGGTTAATGGGGCTGATATCTTCGCGAAGTCTTTGATGAACTTCCTATAATATCCTGCCAACCCCAAGAAACTTCTTACCTCGGTAGCATTTCTAGGAACTTTCCAATCCTGGATAGATACTATCTTTGCGGGATCCACAGCTATCCCTTCCTTAGAGACCACATGCCCTAAGAATCGCACTTCTCTTCTCCAAAAATGGCATTTAGAGAATTTAGCTTTAAGACTATGCGCTCGAAGAGTCTCCAACACTTCCTTGAGATGTAAGGCATGCTCTTCTTCATTCTTGGAAAAGACCAAGATGTCATCCACAAAAACTACTACAAAC
Organism: Allium sativum; assembly: GCA_030737875.1. Taxonomy (NCBI): domain Eukaryota; kingdom Viridiplantae; phylum Streptophyta; class Magnoliopsida; order Asparagales; family Amaryllidaceae; genus Allium; species Allium sativum. Next base: position 601,313,584 of record CM060926.1, on the reverse strand, counting down.
TTATTCAGATACTCTCTGAACACTCTACTCATGAGATCAACAAAGTATGCGGGGGCGTTTGTCAACCCAAATGGCATCACTAGCCACTCATAAAAACCATCCGGAGTCCGGAAAGCAGTCTTCTCTATACTGTCCTCCGCCACTCTTAACTGATGAAACCCTGTAGCTAAGTCCATCTGCGAAAATACTGACGCGCCAACCAACTGATCAAAGAGATCATCTATCCTCGGTAATGGGTGTCTATTCTTCTTCGTGAGCTTATTAAGTTCCCTATAATCCACACAAAGTCTGAGGGACCCATCCGCCTTCGTGGCAAACACTACTGGAGCTCCCCACTCCGATATACTTCGCCTTATGAACCCCTTCTCAAGCAACTCCCCTACTTGCTTATGAAGTTCTCTTCTCTCACGAGGAGCCATGTGGCGTACTGGCAAAGACACTGGTTTGGCATTATCCACCAAATAAATTCGGAAATCTATCTCCCGCTTCGGAGGCAAACCCTTTACTTCTTCAAACACATCCGGATATTCCCGGACTACTCTGACAGAACACAAACTTTCGACCGAAGCATCGAGCGATTCAAGGTAACTTAGCAAAACAGATTCCATGGGATTGCAAGAGATCTCGAGAGTGTTACCCAAGCGGGTCATGAGCCTGACAACTCTCCTTTCGCAATCAAGAACGGCACCATTACTGGATAACCAGTCCATGCCCAAGATCAACCCATAGCCCGTGAAGCCCAATACAAAAGCATCACATCTAAACTCAACGCTAAGTATAGAAATCTTCAAACCCAAACATATCATAGACAGATATATGGAGCCCCCAATTGGGTTTGAGACAACCAAGGGATCATCAACTAGACTGGTGTCTAAGTGCAGTGACTCAACTAACGATGATGAGATAAAAGAATGCGATGCGCCAGAGTCAAACAAAGTACGAACTGGATGATCAAACAGAAAAACCAGACTTTCAACGGAAATAGTTCTACCTCTCTGCTGAATCGGTGGAACTGAGAGAACCTGAACTTGCCCCCCTGACTGAGGTGGTGCTATAAGAGCTTGCACCTGGCCTCCTGAGGTAGACCCCGTCTTCTGCCCCTTCTTTGGGCAGTTTTTCACAAGATGCCCTGCTTCACCACAATGAAAGCAACCGGTCTTCTTCTTTTTGCGACAATCCTTACTGAGGTGTCCTGGTGTTCCACAATTGAAGCACTTCTTCTTCGTCTTCTTTTTGTCACCATTGCCTTTTCCGCCCTTGCCTTGTTGTTGCTGTTGCGGTTTCTTCTGATCCCCCTTTTTCTCTGGTGCCTTAGAATTCTTATCATCCTCATGCATAAGTGCCATGTAGACAAGCTTCTCAAAAGTGGCCCCCATAGGAATGTGAGTCATAGCTATTCCTTGCAATGGTTCGTTCAAGCCTCTAACGAACCTCAAAGCCTTCTTCTCCGGTGTATTCACCAACTCTATGCCAAACCTTGCTAATTGATTGAATTTGTTGACATATTCTTTCACCGTGAGATTCCCTTGCTTCAAATTCAAGAACTTCTCCATAAACAGATTCTCTTCCGCCCTTGAGAGAAACTTAGCCCCAAACCTTTTCTTAAAATCTGCCCAAGAGTCAACAGGGCGTTCTCCATTAGTGACCTCCCACCAGAATGAGGCCTCTCCCTTCATTAACCAAGCCGCCAACTTGACTTTCTTTCCCTCTTCCACTTCAAAGATATCTAGCAACTCTTCCACTTCCTTAAGCCAATCTCTAGCCTCTACGAAAGTCTCTGAACCAAGAAAAGGTTTTCCTCCTATAGCCTTGAACTCCTTGCAAACCTTAGCAAAATTATCCACTCTAGGCTGAGGAGGAGGAGCGGTTGTCTCTGGTGTAGTAGCATTGGCTGGACCCGCAGCCGCGGCCCTAGCCTCTTGCAACCTCCTATACCATAGTGGTATAACTAAACCCTCCGGGATGTTAAGATCTTCAGCCATGCTGAAACGAAAGAGGAAAGATTCAAAAAGGAGATTCCGAAAGATAAAGATATGGCTATTGGGGATTATGCTTTTCTTTTTCAAAAACTTTTTCTCTTAGAAGACATGCTTTTAAAAATCCTTTCTTCGAAAATACTCTTAGAAAGTAGTTTTTCTCAAAAATTTTATCTGTTCTGGTAACCTTAAGCTCTGATACCACGTGTAACACCCCACTCCCGCTATGATCACTCACTAAGGGAATGCCATAGCATCGGTGGAGTATTTTAGTGAATATAGAACAGAAAAATTACAACAAGACAGATATAAATAGTACTTGAAATCTTAAAACATCATCTCATAACAGCGGAAGTAAAACATGTCTGGTTACATCATAAAACCACAATAAAGGTCAAGTACAATATCCATCAAAATAAAGAAGTACATAATCCCACTCTCATACAATAGCCAAACAAAAGAAAAGATAACTGGATAACTGGAGCTTTACATCTATCCAAGCTCCTAAAGACTGGAACAGCAATCCGATCAAGCTCCACTACTGCTAGGATCCACCGTAGGACCTGAGGGTTGGGAAAAAGATAAAAACAACAGGGTCAGACATAAGTCTGAGCGAGTCCTATAACTTTAACAATACAATCGTTAAAGTAACCAGAGAAGACATAAACTGATATACGGTAACATATAGGGATGAATGGCTACCCTAAGCAGTCAACTAAACGAAGATAAAGGATAAAGACGCATCTACCCTCCCTAAGGTAAATTACTAAACTGCACCACACCAGTGGTTCCTAACTTAAAGGTTGATCCCACCCAAGGACTTATAAAATTTACTAATTAGTACCTGCGTACCCCTAGGTGACCAAGTAGGCGCCACGGGGCCCTACAATCCACTAGGTGTACACACTACTTCCCATTCGATCGGCTCCCTAACGTAGATACCCGTGCTGGCCCCACCGTGGGATGTATCATTCCCCAATGTGGCAACCTGATGAAACTAAAGGTGCACGGCTTATATCTACTCGATGCAACAACGGCTTACCTACCAGCCCGGGCCCACTCACGCATATGAAGCCCGTTGGACTTGCGTTGCCACCGCTAACCCGTTTGCCTCTTACAGTCAAGCCCAGTATGCGTGTCCCGTCCTCGACATGGGTCGAGCCCACAAAGATACGTATGGGTTACTGGTTGAAATGGGCCTCCACAAGCTACCCACCTAAGCTTGTCCCTTTTTCTAGTATATCCCACTTAACCCTTTAATCATGTTTTAATTACATGTTCTATTTTGGTTAAGTATTCTAATCGTATTTTCTATTGCCACCCAAGGCAACCACTAGATTTTCTCATGCCACCCGAGGCACCCACTTAACCCCTCATGTCCCTCTACATGCTAATGTGGTTAAGTGTTTCTTAATTAATTAATTAAGAACGTAACCTTTGTAAAGACCTCTCACATTAGACTGTCTTTTATGACCGCTGGTTAAGCCGGTTGGGTCCGGGCAGCCTTATGTCATAACAGAGTCTAACCTCGTGTCTTTACATTAATTACGTATTTAGTTTGTGCCTAAGACCTCTCACATTGGGCTAACATTTGTAGCAACTGGTTAAGCCGGTTGGGTCCGGGCAGTTTTACGCTACAACTGAGTCCAACCTCGTGTCTTAGTCAATTAATTACACCTAATTAATCACCCTCATAATTTTATATTAATTATCCCTAATTAATCAAGTTTTCTTAACATGGGTAGACCTAACTTAATAGGTAAATTCCCATGGGGTAGACCTAACTCAATAGGTAAATTCCCAACACATAGTATGGGTACACCTAACCAAATAGGCAAATTCCCATACTATGTTTATTTATTTTGTGTTATGCATAATTATATTAATTTCACACAATCTTATTAACTTATGCATTTAATTACCCCATCGTTCCCACGTAATTTCGTTCATGATATAACACATATAAAAGGTGTCAACTTGCATATGAATGAACATGTTTCAAAGGTGCCATCTTGCATATTAACAAACACATAACTTGCATATGAACTTGCATAACATGTCACATAACTTGCATATAATATGTCACATAACTTACATATTCATTTTGCATAACAAACTTGCATATTAGCTTATAGACTTGCATAATGTGTCATCATGAACTTGCATATTAATAAACATGTAACTTGCATATTTACATACATGTAACTCGCATATTAACAAACATGTAACTTGCATATAAAGAAACATGTAACTTGCATATTTACATACATGTAACTTGCATATTAACAAACATGTAACTTGCATATTAACAAACATGTAACTTGCATATTTACATACATGTAACTTGCATATTAACAAACATGTAACTTGCATATTAACAAACATGTAACTTGCATAGCATATTACCATGAACTTGCATAACATGCATATGATTACATAGCCCACAACTTGCATATTTAGCATCATGCAAACATAACATACATCATATTAAACTTGCATAAGCTTACATACTCAACATGCATAAACATAAGATTAATGCTAACATCATATCATATGATTCAAAGCTCATTAACCCACATACAAAACCATAAATCTCATCACATCTCATCTAATTAGTTTACCAAAAGATCATCAAAGTGATAGAAACTCACAACTAGCAACTTTGAACACCAAATGAAGAAGATTAAGATGCTAAGAAGGGATTAGAAGTTGATTAGAGAGTGATTAGTATGCAACCCTCTTCATAAAATTAGTGGAGGCCATGAGAGCTAGCATTTTGCCATAGTTTAGTCACTAGGTTTAATTATGAATGAATTAGGGTAGGTTAGGGTCTTATTTATAGATTAGGCAAGTGTTTTAGGCCATAGGATTAACCCTAGATTCAATCCAAGCCATCAAAGCATGTCTTGGGGAAGAAGTCAAGTGTAGGAACCATCTAGGGCCTTTAGATTAAAGATGGACCATGAGAACCATTCAAATGCAAAATCTGCACTTGAGCGAATCGGCCCACGGGTTGACAGCCAAACACCCTGGATTAACCCCTAGTCGACCCAGCGGGCTCGGGTCGACTTCAAAAATCGGCCGGTTCGGTTATTCCCCTCTCCCAATTCGCTGTTTTGAGCATTTTTGCATATTTATTTATTAAATTTTCAATTATATATATATATATATATATCTACACAACCCATTTCACTTAATTAAGTATACTTTAATTTGGGAATTTTCGTGAAACTTCGCGAGGCCATATCTTGGTCATACGGACTCCGATTTTCGAAAACTCGGACTCTATTTCGCGTATTTTTCCGAGACGAACACAATGGCATAGCCCGTTTCCCTTGATTCCCATTTTAGAATAAAAGTCTGCCTCGATTTATGTTATTACAGGTTATTGAAAATACGGGTTGTTACATATATATATATATTTCGTCGATTCCAATTCAAAGCATATTTTATAAATCGTTTTAAATTTGTTTTAAAAACGATTTCAACTTCATATTTAATTTTAAATCAAAATTGAATATTCCATATCATTATTATATAAATGATAATATTTTCAAACACTAGATTTTGAAATCACTTCCTTTTTTATATTCATTATAAAAATGAATAAAATCGATATAAATATCGTTCGCGTCAAAATGGCGCATAAGTAATCAACACGGCTTTATATATTTAAATATATTCGTGTCTATCCCAAATCAGACATCAAAATCAGATTTTGATCTTTTACTGAATATTATTTTAAAATATTCATTATTTTAAAATAATCGTTATTTTAAAATATTCCTTCTTTCTGAACTGGAATCCGACATAGTCAATTACCATATAATGTGATTTATATGGATTTCATACAATACATGTATAGAACAACAATGATACACAATCAACCATCATCCGTAGTGCATTCTACACTGCATAAGCATTAAATATAAATATTTAACACTTACAACAGCCTGTCAACCAATCGATCGACATACAACTAAACAATTGGGATTAGTGTATGTCAAATATCATTCCAACACCTGTATGGGGTTTCAACCAACAAATACCGAATATCATTTATGCAGTTGGGTGACATGTAAAATTTATCGTCCCAGTCTATATCAGTCAAATGGGTGTACATAACCAAATCGTCCGATTTGTAAATGAATATTTATTTTATTCATATAAGCGTTAAAAATTATATTTTTAACGATAAAATATTTATTCGGTTCATTTACACAATAAAAATGATATTTTTATTGTTCTAACATATTTAAAAATAATTGGCAGCATAACGGCACGATACTAGAACCGGGATCAGGTCTAGCCTTATCCCTCAACCAATAATGGCTCGCGCCATACACAAACCAAATCATATCAACTCATTTTACATCCCAAACCAATCCAAGCAAATAAATCAACCAAACCAAACAATTAAACAAGTCGTTCATGGTTTGTGGGCGACGGGGAGCAGTTCATATATGTTGTTAAAAATAAATAACTGTACAAAGAAAATTATAGTTAGGAGTTCTCACCTTGGGGTTCCACTCTGTCATTCTTTATTTCTGAACAGTTCAGATTTTGTTTTGATTTCAGTCCGTTCCATCGCACTCCTTTTTCACGCTGTTCATAATAAAAATCATATTTTTACTTCGCTATATATAAAAATCGAATTTTTTTATTCTATATTTTCATATATAAAAATCTTATTTTTATATGCCATTCAAAGAAATATCTTATTATTTCATTTTTAAAAATCATATCTTCTTCATTTTAAAAATCACTTCTTTTCATTTCTAAAGATCGATCCTTTTATATATTAAAAATCTTATCTTTTCATATGTAAAAATATATTTTTATTCCATTTCTAAAAATCTAATCTTTTCTCTTTAAAGATAATAACTTTTCTCTTTTAAAATCATATCTTTACTCTAATAAAAATCATATTTTATCAACATAAACATCAACTCTCTATGTTTGCTATTTTTATTTTTATAAACAATGTTTAATCCCAAAATTATCTAAATTAATTGCATGGAAGAAAATAAAAATAATTAAAATGCACCTTGTTGCCGAACGAAGAGGGATGAGGGGATCGGAGGCGGGGTAGGCGGCGCAGGGCGTCACTGGTGAGGAGGGGAGGCGGCGCCGGTCTTTGAAGGTCGGGTTGGGCCCTACATCCGCGGTGTTGGGCTAATGGGGCTTGTCTTTCGTTTGGGGGAAAGGGGAGAGGAGGAGGGCGAGGGGGTGTAGCGGTTGGCCGGAGGAGGATTAGAGGGGGACGACGACGCTGGGGAAGGGTGGCGGCACTGGCTTCGACGAGTGGTGGTGGCCAATAGGAGGGAGCGACGGGGTTGAAAGAAAGATGGGCGCGGTTTTGAGCTAAACAGGAGGGATCGGGTTTTTTTTTATTTTGGGGGAGGGATTATGTAACGACCCGTATTTTTCAGCAATATATAATTAATTTATTTAATTATATAAATAGTAATTCAAAGAATTTAATGGTCATTGAATTAAATTATATGGAATATTTAATTTAATTAAATAATCAAATAATATATTTAATTTCTGAAATAATCAGAAATAGTGAATTGACAATATTATGTGAACTGGGCAATTCAAATTATTTAATTCATCTTAGAATTGAATTAGAATAACGTATATATTTAAATAACGTCAGTTTGTACGTATAATTATATTATAATTATAATCGAGCTCAAAATGGCGCGGTAGTTCGCTATTTGGCGATTTGAACATCAACTGGATATACAGAAGCCATTTTAAATCGGATTTCTGTGAAACAAGAAACGTATGGAGCTGATGAAGTATATTTTTCTAGTGGAAGAGAAAAATCGAAATTTCGTCATGTAGATTGTAAGTTATGTCCAAATTAAATATTCAGAAAAGCAGCGTCATATTCGTTTATGGCCATAACGGTTATTTAAATATATTTAAATATCGGTTTCGAATTTAGACAAGATTCTTTTGAGACATAGTGATAATTTAATTTTTAGAATTTTATTGTAATTTTTAATTAATTAAATAAGCGACTCTTTATTTGGAGTATTTTGCACCCTGTAATCAACATTTTGAGGTTTCACAATATGAGTTAATCTACCGGTATTATTATATTTTTGGGATCGTACGGAAATACTCGACATGACTACATTTTTATTTTTGTCTGTAGCGGTTGTATGCGAAGAGAATTTTATATAACAAGTAACCTACCTTTTTAACTTAATATATTTTTAAATATCTTAACCCTTTCTCCGATCAAAATTTAAGCCACAATTCTCTTTCTCAACCGTTAGTTTCCCTTGGTCCTCAAATCAAATTGTGGCATTCAATAATCCACAAGAGAATCAACATGTAATGATATAAATAGCCTATCTCATCCTTACAACCTAAATCCTTTTCTTCTGTAAATAAAAATAAAACGGCCGCCACATTTCTTACTTCTTCAATCCTTCTATGAATTAAATCTATCTCCACACATCACGAAATCAGACATGGGTGGATCCGAAAGACTGCTGAGCTCGAGAGCTTCAACCGGATACCCACTGTTTAGGGCGCAATCAAATTCAGAGGGGTTAGATGTTTTTCAATCGAGGCTAGGGCTGAAATCGCAAGTGAAGGGGATGGTGTGAGTTGAAGGAGAAGTTTACTATCGAAATGCTTGGTTTGAGGGTGATGTAGGAGCGTGGATCCAGGAAGGTTCCGGCTAGGGCACTATGATGGGTTGTCACGGGTTTTTGTTGAGTTTAGTGGAGAGGTCAGAAGCATTTTTGGTGAGGAGAGAGAGGAACTCGAGGGGAGTATTAGGTGATCTTGGTGATGTATTTCGGTGAAGATTTGAGGATAGAAGGTGGGGTCAAAGCATTTGCATTGTATGTGATATATTGGAGCAGAATATTGAATTTGGGGAAGATAATATTAATGAGTGGGCTGGGCTTTCAAGAACGGGGTGATGGGTTTATACGTATGAGATTTTCTTGTGGAATAGAAAAAGTATGTATGGAGACGGCCCACGATGGGAATGGGCCAAAGTGGGTGAATAAAGCCCAATTTAAATTATAAGTTAAGTTTTATTTAAATTAAATTAACATATTAAACAAATGCTTGTAACTTGTCCGTTCGATATCTGAATTCAGCAAAACAAGATCCATTGGAATCGTAGGGATGGACACTTCACAATGGAACTGAGTGGAAGTCCATCGGAGCTCATTTCAATTTATCGCAAAATAAATTGTCTGTCTGAATCAAGCGATGGTTATCGTAATTAACGATGATCTTCCAATGTGAGTAAAACTCACCATCTCTGAACAGTTATATTTTTATAATGTATTTTTAGAACTGTTAATCATCTGTTGATTTGCTTTGTGTTAACTGATTGGTTGAATTGCTTATGTATTGGCTGAAAATTTAGATAACGATATATATAAATCGTTAATCGAATATTGATTCTGTTTATCAGAATATTTTATATTCGTGTTGTTTAACATCTGTGGATGCAGGGAAACAGGTTGGAGGAATGTGACTGGATTCCTCAACATTTATTTTACTGTTTTTCATATATTTTGATATATGATGTGATATATAATCTATTATGGATTATGTGTGTTAGGATGATGTTGATCATTGTTAGTCGATATTTTTAATATCATAAGAAACCCTGGGATGTATAAAGAATTATTTCAATGTATATTGGAATAAAGGAATTTTATAAAATCAACCGATTTTATAAAAGGAAATATTTTGAAAATAAAGTATTTATAAAATCATAGGATTTTATAAAGGGGAACTTTTATTTAGAAAATAAATAGAATATCATAAAGGAATATTTATTAGGAAAATAAACATGATATTATAAAAGGGAAATATTTATAAAACGAAAAAGGTTCTATAAAAAGGATATTCACTTAGAAAGTAAATAGAAGTGAAAAGAAACATTTATTTAGAAAATAAATAGAATTATAAAGGGATATTTATTTAGAAAATAAATAGAATTAGAAAAGGAGTACATATTTGTAAAACAAATAAGGTATTATAGAAAGACTTATTTGGGAAAATAAATAGGATTTTTTAAAAAGAATATTTGAGAAATAAATTTCAAAAAGAGTGAATCGAATATAGTTATTCAAAACAAAGTCAAAACAGACATAGTTATTTAGAATGAAGTTAAATCGAATATAGTTATTCGAACCAGAATTAATTGAGTAAAGTTAATTGAATATTAGTTATTCAATCAAAGTTAGTCGAATATTAGTTATTCGAATAAGAATTAATCAAATGGAGTTAAGCAAAAAATTAGAAACTGACTAGAGATTAATAAGTTAAATGGTTTCCTAAGTATCGATCTGATGTTGGTTTCGGCCTTCGGGGTTTATACTTAGGAAGTTGTTTTCTTGTTAGTTTATAGTTAGAGTCTGATAGATGTGGAAGAATAGTGATACGTAATTAAGCCATGGAAATGTTTTCCCTTGTTAATAACATATATTTTCTAATTATAGAAAATAAGGAAATATGAATATATATATATATATATAATTGTTTGATGATTGGATTGATAATTCCATTTGGAAATAAGATCGTTGTGTGTACACAGACATGTTTTCATTTGACAGTTAAATCACCGACTATCAAAGTTTTGGCCATTCTAGTGTTGTTAATATGGAGATACCGGTTGTATTATTATCCGAAGAACCACTCTGTATTGGCATAACCGTTGCGAATCAAGTATGTTGAATATATCGAAGATGGAGTAAAGTGCAAGGGCTGTTGTATAAATCTTAGATAACAATTTCCTAAGATGGATATACTGAATAGTGCCTTCGGTTTGTCCAGTCCCAGGACAACTTGTATGGAAGAAGGTCTGACAGAGTATATCTAATAGATCGCGTAAGTTGATCTCTTCAAACGTATTCACGTTTGGTGGTGGAGGAATTCGTTTCTCTTTGATGTATACACGTGTTATTTTTGGATAAATCAATTTGTGATTTTGCGGGTATGATGATGTGACATTCTAAGTGAATGAAGATGTGGCATGTAAAAGATAAGCGTAGCTTCCAGCCTCACATCCGGTAAATGACAAAAATCGGGCAGGCAACATGACTATGTAGTTCGCACTTATTAGGGTGTATAATCACCTGATCTAGAGTTTCATTTACTTCTAAAAATCTATTGTCGATGTTGTCCCATTCGGGAAACGGTTGTTGATCCCAACCGTTGGTGATATACATTCGATACACTCAAGCGAAATGAGTGGTCGGTCATGTGTGGCTGGGTTGCAAGATGTTCTTGTTGAACCCAGTGTATTCCTCTCTAGAGGTACACTAGCAAAAGGTGGTTCCATACCTTGTCATAGTTGGAAATCAATTACCTAATACATGCTTGCGGTTTTGATTGTATACTATATATGTAGAAAGTGAGATGAAAGCATTTCTGCTAGATGATTATTATATTATGGTTGATAGACATTACTATAATATCAAAAGGTTTTTGATATAAAAATGTTCTGGATTCTCATAAGGGAAAAACCCGTTCCGTTATATGGTGTGTTCTTATGAGATATCATTTACTTGTTCAAACTGTTTTTAACTGTTTTACTCATACCAGTCCCATGACTGACCTGGAGTTTATTTTGTTTTGTTTCCCCTAAACTCTTGGGTGCCCAATTTTGTACGGGCAGTCAAGTAGTCGGGATTGACAGATACTTGAAGAGCTTGGAGCAGGAGGCTTCAAGATTACATAGCTATTGTTATTTCCGCTGTGTGTAAATGTTGTACTCTGATAATGTTATTGTATACATATACTGATTTTATTTCAAGGATATGTTATCTATTATATGTTGTTCATTCCGCTGTGAGATTCGTGTTACTCTGATGTTGTATCTTCTTCTTCTACTACTACTCTAAGTATCTACCTTATCTATTCTCACCCTCTAACTTCTTTCTATTAACTTTCTGGAATTTTTCGATGTTTGGTTAGTCATAATTGAGTTTATGGCGATAACCAAAGTCGACAAAAACCGGGTCGTTACAGTTGGTATCAAAGTTGAAGGTTAAGTAATTACCTTGGCTCTATGGCGTGACTCAGTAAAGAATGGTTAGTAATACCCTAGATTGAGTTGAGTGTTGTAATAACCCGGAAATCTAATCCAATTTAAAAAATTTATTTTGGCAATTTTAGCGAATTTTGAATATTTAAAATGAATTATTTTAAATATTAACGACGAGATGTTTATTTTGAATAGAATTAGAACGTATATATTTATATAGATCGTCGATAGAATATAAATATTTTATTTTAATTATAAAAGGAATAGAAAATGGCACAGTAGTTTGAAAATTCGATTTCAAACTTCAAATGAATGTACCGGGAGAAAAATAAACCGGATTTTAGCGAAACCAAAAATATTAGAATCTATTTTAGAATATCTTTCCAATGAATCTGAAAAATCGAAATTTCATAGCGGGAATCAAAATTTATGTCCAATTGAAAATTCAGAATAGTCGCTATGGAATTTCGGCCCATAAAAATGGGAATTTTGCAAACGACCTCGGTTTTCGACGAAATTACTTTTTTTGGATCTGTGATGTCAAGTTATTGCTAGATTCCAAAATTCATATTTTTTCGAATCGATATGTGGGCGTGGCAAAGGAAAATGCATTTGACCAGTTTTAGTTGATTTTAATCGACTGGAAAATGGCCATTTTTCAAACGGTCTCAGAATTTGACGAAACTAGTTTTGTTAGGAGCGTATCGTCAATATCAAGGTAGAAAATATTTTTCGGGAATTTTTCTAGTTAGTATGTGGCCCCGGTAAAATAAAATGCGCGTTCAAATTCAATATATAGAGTTATATTTTGATTTTGACGGAAACTGGTCGAAACGATCGAATCAGCCTACTGTACATTTCCCATTGTGTTCGGAATGGGAGTAATTAGCTATGAACGACAGTCTATGGGTTTGATTTCGAGTTCGAAATAAAAAGTTGCTTTTGGAATTTTAAAATATTAAAAAATATATTTATAATAACCCCATATCCTCCTTCTCTTTCTTCTACAGAGAAAACGAAAAGAAAAAAAGATGGCTCGACGATGAACCGCCCCCCCCCCCCATCGATTCAGCGCCGCCGAAGTGGGCCACCGCACCCCTCCTCTTCACGCCCTCCTCCTCCTCTTCTCTCCTCCTCCGTTCTGAAAACCCCCAAACCGCCACAACGCCCCCCACCGTAAACCCTAATCCGCCGCCACCACAGTGAAGGCCACCGCCCCCCTCCACACCCGCGCCACTCCACTCTGACGAACTGCGCCCCCCCCTCTCGCTCGCTGTAAGCTTTCACTTTATTCATTGATCTTATTTCAAAAAAAAACTGAAAATTGATTTATTTCAAAACTGAAAATTAATTTATTTTAAAACTGAAAATTGATTTATTTTAAAACTGAAAACATATGAATTTTAAAACTGAAAACCTATTTATTTTAATTTGGAAAGAAATGGTTTTTATATTTGAAAGGATATGGGTTTTATATATACGATTTTTATATTATAGGAAGAATAAAAATATGATTTTTATTCATGTAGATTAATAAAAATATAATTTTTTTAATATTACTAGCAAGGTAAAAGTGGAATTTTTATCTATATAGTAGCGGTATAAAAATGTGATTTTTATCCATATAGATTGATTATAAAAATGTGATTTTTATATACATAGCAACAAGATAAAATTGTGATTTTTATATATGTAGTGGCTACAGACAATGAAATTAACAAAAGGGTGAGCACGACGAAGATTTCTACATATGAAGTGTCATGGCGTTTGGTTTAGCTAGTCGGTGAGAACTTCTCACTTTTAATTTATTTCTAGTTCGAAATATATACTAGGATGCAGACGGCGCTTAGCAGCACCTGACACCCGTCGTCCACAGACCATGGATGACTTGTTTGTTTGATTGTCGTGTAGTGAAATTTGATTGTGTGATGGTGAATGAAATAAAATATTTTATGGTGGAAAAATTTTTATAGTTAAAAATATGATTTTTAACACATATATAAAATAAATATTTTTAAACAAATCGGACAATAACAAATCGGACGATTTGTTTATATACACTAATTTGACTGATATTGATTGGGAAGATAAATTTTACACATCACCCAACCGCACAAATAAAATATTTGTTTGTTGATTTGAAACCCCACACGGGTATTGGGATGATATTTGGCGTACACTAATCCTGATTGTTTAGTTGTATGTCAATCGATCGGTTGACAAACTGTGTAAGCGTTAATTATTTAATTTTAATGCTTATGCAGTTGTGTGGTGCACTTTGGATGATGATTGATTATTTATTTTTGCTATTATATACATGCGTTGTATGGAAATCCGTATAATAAACGTCATATGGTAATTGGTTGGGCCTTATTCCAATATAGAAAATAAATTCATGTGTTGAATTGAAAATAAATTCATATGTTGAATTGAAAATAAATACATGTGTTGAATCGGAAATAAATTCATGTGTTGAATTGAAAATAAATTCATGTGTTGAATAGAAAAAAAATTCATGTCTTGAATAAAAGCCGTGCTGATTAGATTGAAGCCATTTTGATGTGAACGATATTTATATCGATTTTATTCATTTTTATAATGAATATAGAAAAGAAAGTGATTTCAAAATTTAACATTTTGAAAATATTATCATTTGTATATTGATGATGTGGAATATTCAATTTTAATTCGAAATTGAATATGAAGTTGAAATCGTTTGGAAAACGAATTCAAAACGATTTATAAGATAGGTTTTAAAAGGAAATCAACGAAGTATATTATATATATATATATATATATATATATATATAATATAATGGCCTGAACTGAACGCGCTGCGTTGTGGCAGTTCGCGAATTTTGACCATTGACTTTGAATTGACATTGCGGGAGATCCGACCGTCTGATTCTCCTAAAACCGGAACCGTTGGGTTCATATCAAAAAGAGCTTTCTAACGAATATTGGAAATTTGAAACTAACGGTTGAATTTGGAATTACGTCCAAATCAAATTTGGAAAAGGTCGCTATAAGTGCAGTTCGATGGCCGTTGGTGGAAATCGACTGCACGGACCTTGATAAAATTATTAAAAATGGTAATAATTTGGGTAAAATCATAAGAAATGATTTGTGAAGAATTGGGATGAAAAATTCCATATTTGAAAAGATAAAAATAGATTTTTATCGAAATGAACTAGTTTTGAACTATAATTATAATTCTATTTATTTTTAAAATAAATAAAGTGGATTTGAAATGGTTTTAAAAGCAACCAGAATTTCCAGTCATTGAACTGGAATGGATTTGAATCGAAATTGTATTTAGAATATTTCGATGTTGGATTTTGCGATGATACAGTTATTTTTATGGGAATTTGAAAGATATCTTTATATCATTATTTCCAATACAATATTTGTTGGTCGTAGAATTTGATATTAAATATAAGCAGATATATTTTCTATTCAGAGCCTTGTATTTAATATCAAATGTGATTTTGGGTTGTCGGGAATGGTATCATCAATAATACTGTTCTTAGACCCAACAGAGTTAAGAAAATCAGAAATTAACTGGAGATTAGTTAAGTTGAATGGTTTATTGGGTATTTATCTGATGGTGGTTTCGGCCTTCGGGGTTAATATTTAGGGAATTTCTCACTTGCTATTTTACGATTAAAGGACGATAGAAAGGAATGTGATTTTGGGTTTATCGTGAACCGTGTTTTAAATGACATTGATTCTTTAACCTAGTTAAAGATTAAAACTAAGTGGAGTTTTCATGAATCTTTAATTTGATGGAAAAGATCGAGAATGGAGTATCACCAGTTTTGCTCAAAGTGATAGTTAAATCTTTAATTAGATTTGAACGTGAAATGCTAATTGAATTTACCGATAACACCGTGGTGTTAGATATGAAGTATGACCAGTTTTACTTCATGGGATGAAGAGGTTGGGATTGGGAAATAAAATAAAATAAATGATTACTTCGGTGTGGTTCGCTATTCCCGACTAGTTGAATAGATATCCAAAAGAAGATTAAAGAATAAATTTAAGGAATTTATCTTTGATAAAATTAATGGGAACCTGTCCCTAAGAATGTGAAATTTAGCAACTAACTGAAGATTAGTTAAGATAAATGGTTTCCTGGGTAATGATCTGATGTTGGTTTCGGCCTTCATGGTTAATATTTGGGGAATTGTTCCCTTACTAATTTACGGTTTGTGACTAATGAATTGGAATGAGGCGTATGTTGTGTTTGTGTAAAACTTGTTTATAATATACGCGAGTTATTTGGAAAGACCGGGTTTATCCCATTTTGAATAACTGATTCGACGTGGGTCCAAAAGGAAGACGGTGGTTGAAGACCGGAGGTCTTCATGTCGTTTGGGTGATTACTGATGATCTTGATTGGGCCGTACACCCAAGAGGAGGGAATCAATTAGTGGTCGTCCAGACGTACTTGGAGATCGATGGATATGTGAGGCACAAGGTGCCTCCGGTTTCGTTCAGACCCAGAACGGACTTGCAAATGGACTATGTTTCTGACATTGGATTTTATTCTGTGTGGATGATTTCTATTAAATAAATATCTGCTTGGCGACAGAGAATTTATTCTCTTGCTTAACACCCTTCTCTGAGACGTACGAGCTCATAGGTTATATATTGATGGGTATCAAATGCATGGAGTGAATTGCTTGTGTGGCATGCCTAAGTGGCAATATGATCAAGGCTTCTGTTGAAAACCAGAGTCTTGTGGTTGATGATCAAAGCACGACATATGTGGCATAGCTTTGTGTAACGTTGATTCACGAGCCTCACACACCGGTTGTGAACCAGAAACGGGAGAAGGACCTCAGGGTGGACATGCGTTTCTTTCTAGTTAGAAGTGGCGTCAGTGGTTTTACATGACCTGACGAGTTTGACTTATGTGGTTGTTGCTGTTGCGAGGCGCCTCAGATATATCGTTGACTATGTGGAGCCGATGGAGTCATTTGTTGGCTCATTTACGCCCCATAGGGCGGGGAAACGCATGGTTCAGGCATAATAATCCACATCGGTGCACTGGCCCTGACGATCAATGGGGCAGTTGCGGCTGTTCCAGAGACATGGACTAGATTGTCTCGAATCGGTTAAGGACGATCCCTTGCCTCTATTCACAGATGGAAATCCAACTTCCAATACATGACTTTGCAGTTTTGATTGTATTCCTATATATGGCGACATAGTTGTAAGGGGCACTTATGCCGTCTTTGATTGATACTTATGATTGAAATTGTTTTGAAACTATACACTTATAGTAATATCAAAATAATCTGTTATTAAACGTATCAAGCATTCTTTGGCTATTATAAGGTAAAAACCCTATCCTCCGGCTTGCGTTGCATTGTGTGATGGGACCTGGGTCTTATAATAGCTTCATTTTTTCTTTATTTAGCATTGCGTTGTTGTTTTATGCACTAGTATTCTTGGGAGGAAACCCGTTCCGTGTTATACGGCGTGGTCCCTTGATTTACCTAACTTTAAAAATAAAGATTAATAACTGTTTTAGTCCTCACACCAGTCACATGACTGACCTGGAGTTTATTGTTTTAACCTAAACACTGGGTGCCCTCATTTTGACACGGGCAGCTAGTAGTTTTGGTTTTGCAGATTTATATTCACAGGATCCTGATTTACAGCTGGAACGATACTCGGAAAGCTCTGTATCCATGTATTACTTCTAGTTGTGTTTTGTATTATTTTCCGCTGCGATGTATTTAAATGTAATTTAAATCTCTGATATTTTCTGTGTAATATTTATTCATACTATGTATATTCTTGTATTCTGATATAATTGTTGTAACAAACAATGAAATGTTCTTCTATTTGCGTTCTGATTCGTCTTGTCCTCAAAGTATCCGCTCTTTCCTTACCGGGGAAGTTACGGGTCTTTATATTTGGTATCAGAGCTTTGGTTTACAAAGATCAAGAGCAAGACGCGTTAGAACCAAACGAAAGAATTCATCAGAGATTGGATTAGTAATATCCAACGAGAATGACTCGTTAGAGATGGGATCGGTAGTATCCTAGAACGAGTGTGAAGAGTATATTTTTAAAATGAAAACAATTTTTGTTTCGAAAATTTAAATCAATTATTCGTATTTGATTATTTGTTTTATATTGAATTTGGACAATCAAGTATATAAAGACTTTGTGTATATGTCTGATCCGCGTGTATCTGAAGTTTTAATATACTAGATAGATATAGAATTACATTCTAGTCGCCCGGAGATGGCTCTGATGATCGCATGTCATCATCAGCACTTGTGTTCAAGTTTCGAAAGTGGGATTTCTATATATTTCCAATTGACTGGTGTGAGAACCAAAGCTAGATAGGGCTTATTGTTGTGGTTTGGCATCAAAAATCTGATTTTTGACTCTGTATTAAAGTAGTATGAATTTGTAACGATAATCAACTAATTGATTGCTGGTTGAGTTGTTTGATTATTGTTTGATTAATTTAAATGCTGAACCTTTAGCCAAATTATATCAAATGCTGGACCGAATTGAAAATTGTTTGAAATTGCATGCATATACATGTACTTACATTGAACAGGTCATAGCAAGGAGTCTAGAGCAGAAGAATAAAATGGTTTGCCCGACAAATAGGTACATGTTTACAAATTTATTAGGTTTGGATGATTTTGTGAGCCTATTGGCTAGCCGCTTGGCTGTTTCTTTTTCTTTTTGGATTGGTGAGGGCCATGGGAGGCTATTTGAAATATCCCGAAGTCCCCGGTGCAGGGGAGGTTATGGCGAAATTTTTCGAAAATTTAGGGTGTTAGCCAAATTTTTGAAAAATTTGAAAAGTCCTTAGAAACTAAAAAGTTGAAGAACTTAAGCCGTAATGAAAATAATGAAAGTTGAGTTGATTTGTAAAAAAACTTTCGGCGTCTTTCCTTTTCGGGGACGAAAAGTTTTAAGTGGGGGAGATTGTAGTAACCCGGAAATCTGAGCCAATTTAAAAAAATTATTTTGGAAATTTTAGCGAATTTTGAATATTTAAAATGAATTATTTTAAATATTAACGACGAGAAGTTTATTTTGAATAGAATTAGAATGTATATATTTATATAGATCGTCGTTAGAATATAAATATTTTATTTTAATTATAAAAGGAATTGAAAATGGCACGGTAGTTTGAAAATTCGATTTCAAACTTCAAATGAATGTACCGGGTGCAAAATAAACCGGATTTTAGCAAAACCAAAAACATTAGAATCTATTTGATAATATCTTTCCAACGAATCTAAAAAATCGAAATTTCATGGCGGGAACCAAAAGTTATGTCCAATTGAAAATTCAGAATAGTCGCTACGGAATTTCGGCACTTAAAAATGGTAATTTTGCAAATGACCTCGATTTTCGATGAAACCACTTTTGTTGGATCCGTGATGTCAAGTTATTTCTAAATTCCAAAATTCATAATTTTTCGAATCAATATGTGGGCGGGGCAAAGGAAAACGCGTTTGGCCCGTTTCAGTTGATTTTAATCGATTGGAAAATGGCCATTTTTCAAACGGTCTCACAAATTGATGAAATTATTTTTGTTAGGACCGTATCGTCAATACGAAGCTAGAAAATATTCGGGAATTTTTTTAGTTAGTATGTGGCCCCGGTAAAATAAAATGCGCGTTCAAATTCAATATATAGAGTTATATTTTGATTTTGATGGAAACTGATCGAAACGATCGAATCAGCCTATGATACATTTCCCATTTTGTTCGGAATGGGGGTAATCAGCTATGGACAACAGCTGGTGGGTTCGATTTCGAGTTCGAAATAATAAGTTGCTTTTTGGAATTTTAAAATATTAAAAAAAAATATTTATAATAACCCCCCTATCCTCCTTCTCTTTCTTCTACAGAGAAAACGAAAAAAAAGAAAGAAAGAGGGCTCGACGATGAACCGCAGTGTGACGGCCCGCCCCGCACCAGCCTGCATTTCCTCCGAAAGTGTGCTGTACACATGCCCGACTAGCACGGGACGGTCGTCAGAAGAAAGGAAAGAAGGGAACGAACTAATCAAGAACCTATAGAATGTCTCACAGCGCATGGAGTAAAATATAATAATAATAAAATACTTGACATAAAACAGGTGAGACAGTGCATAAGCTGATAACTAAAGTCAACATCAACATCAGAGCAGCGGGAATCCAAATACAGCTTATTACAACTTTCCAAATTTACTATCTCTAAACAAAAGAAAGCTAAAGTAGAAGATGCACCACTAATGCCCAAGCAGTGATCTTCAACAACACAGGGAGAATACTATATATATATATATTACGTGGAAGCCTCCTGCTCGTCTCCGGATCATCTACCCGTGCATCACCAGCTAACCTGTCTTTAGTCTGCTCGTGTGAGCACCCAGAGTAATAAGAGGAGACATAAAACTCTGGGTCAGACATAAAGCCTGGTATGAGCGATAAGCATCTAAACAGAACAATAACAGGTATACTAAACCATACCTGAACCTGGACCTGCAACCAAAGAGTTAGTACCACATACCGTACAGTACTTTAAGGTGCCATAATAAATAGTGTAAAGAATACGGGGGTAGGGTGTGCATGTCATAATGATAGCAAACAAATCATCCATAGCAACCATCCTCACATCTCTCACTCAGTGCGTAAAGCATACGATGTCCACCACTGTCAATCACTAGACCCATCGAAGTAGTGACGGAGTTCAACTTGTACAACTACTGCTACTACCAAGCTTACCACATGGAGTCATGACCAAATCTTTACAAATGACCCCACTTCATTGGTTTATAGCCCTTTAGTCGTACCTAGGCCATTGCAGCCCAGAATCTGTTCACGTACTTCCCATACATTGTGATCCAAAGTCATAAACATCGACTGCCCCTTGGCACACGTCCCGCAGCAAAGCCCAATCATGAAGTGAACTCATCGGTTCCCAACTGGATCCTGAGCTCTAACTTCCCATATTGGACTACCTTTGCATCTCGGGTTATTGGTCGATACTGGGTCGGGTCGGGTTTCCCTCCTAGCCATTTGTTCGGGTTGGGTGTCCATTCTGAGTCGGGTCGGTGTGTTGTCCTCCCCTGTAGCGGTTCGGTTCGGGTTTCCAGCATTGTATCCGTTCGGGTCAGGTGTCCTCCTCCGGGTCGGGTCGGCTGCCATCTCCCTTCCAGTTCGTGCTTCCGCTCCGATCCGCTCCCTCGTTCTTCATGTGCTCCGATACGATCCCTCCTTCTTCATCCGATCCGATCCCAGTTCAATTAGCGTGGCCTTCCTTCTTGCCAGTTCTCCAAAGTGTCAAGTTCCGATCCGAGCCCTTCGTCCCTAAGTCGATCCGATCCCCAGCTTAACCAACATGGCCTTCCTTTTTGCCAAGCCTCTTTTGTGCCAGACTCCAGTTCGGGTCGAGTTCCTTGCCCAGGTCTCCAATCCGATACGAGCCCATATCCGATCCGATCCGAAACCCTGCACAACTTTCTGCAACTTTTTCCAGCAACTTGTTTACGCCATTCAACGACGTTTTCGACAAATCTAACTATACTAATAAATCACAAATCATGTTAAAAAGTCATAGCAACATAGCAAACTTACCACAAACACCAAAACAATGATTTTACATGTCAAAATGGGATCAAATATACCCAAAACCCCTTATTTTCCCTTAAGAATGTTTAAGTAAAACTAATCATAGGGTTAACAGAACTTAACCAAATTAAACCAAATTTCTACCAGAGGCATAAAATATTATTTTCGAATCTATAGATATTTTTCCAGAACTTATCAGTGTATAAATTCGCTAATCTTCACTAATTACCCTTAATTAACTGTAATTAGTATCAAAACGATGCTAATCACTCACCTTGGCCATAAACAAAATTCTCAGAACTGAAACCTTACTGATTTGGGAGAATACTGATGTCTAACAGCAACTCTAGCCTTGCTTTCGTGTTTCCTCTCCTTAATTTGATGTAGATTAAGCCAAAACTTGATTAGAAAGTGATAAGAAGGTGATTTGGGTGTTGGAGGCCATTGCTAGTGTTGCAAGAAAGAAAGTGACGGCTGGGAAATGAGGATAAGATCGTTCTCTAACTGATTTCAGCCTTCTCCTTACCCTAATCCCGAAATCCCCCATTAGGCCTAGCTGTTAATCACCCGGTTAAGCCCAATTAAGCTGTTTTTCACCATCTGAAACTTGTTTCAGACATATCTCCCAAACGGTGAGTCCGTTTGGCTAATATGACCACTCTACGGAATTGTAAACCATCATTCGGAGCCAATGGAAGTGGTTTCAGGTCAAAATTCCTTTCCAGTCAAAAGTTATGGCCAAAACAGTACCAACTAGGGGTAAAATGGTCATTTAAAAATCGTGAAAAATCATGAACATGGGAAATGACCCCAATAGTCGTCTCCCAAAGTTACATGACCATACGACTTCATATGTGAAAGAAATAAATATTCTACGGTCCTATGATCCGTAGAATACGGGTCGTTACACTCTCCCCCCCCCCCCCCCCCTTAAGAAATTTCGTCCCCGAAATTCCTTAACCCAAAACATACAAAAGATCCCGCATGCCTAACAGTCACATGCAACAATCAAACATGCAAAACAAGCAAACAGGCCTATCCTAGCATGCGGAAAACTAAATCAAAGTCAAAATCTTACCAGGCAAAGAGTTTTGGGTATGTCTTCCTAATGTTCTCCACTGTCTCCCAAGTGCAATCATTCTTGTCCTCGCTCCACTGTTCCTTGACTAGCTTCACCGCCTT
This sequence comes from Allium sativum, assembly GCA_030737875.1. NCBI lineage: Eukaryota > Viridiplantae > Streptophyta > Magnoliopsida > Asparagales > Amaryllidaceae > Allium > Allium sativum. The sequence goes on along the minus strand of CM060926.1, from coordinate 601,290,786 downwards.
CCTTCAAAGTTGCTTCATGTCATGCTCGACAATACGGGCCGGCTTGCGTCATAGGTTCATACTTCGAAGTTCCCAACCGCCTCGGGTTCTACTTCGAAGTCCTCTAACTGATCAGGTGAAATAGTCATATCTGAGTCGTGGACGAACTTCCTTAGTTAGGAAACACGAAATACATTGTGAACTCCCGCCATCTTCTCTGGTAAGTCAACTATATATTCCAAATTCCCGACTGGTTCAAGAACAGGGAATGGGCCAACAAATCTTGGTGCCAACTTGCCTCTCCTGCCAAATCGTATCACGCTCTTCAATGGAGAAATCTTGACAAACACTAAGTCACCAATGGAGAATTTTAGGTCTCTTCTCCTCTTATCAGCGTAACTTTTCTGCCTCTCTTGGGCAGCCTTCATTCGTTGTTGAATGATCTTGATCTTATCTGAAGTTTCCCTCACCACATCTGGTCCAAGCATAAACTTCTCGCCAGTCTCTATCCAACATGATGGTGAGTTGCACGGTCTTCCGTACAAAGCTTCAAACGGAGCCATACCGATACTGGATTGGTAGCATTATTATATGCAAACTCTACTAGATGCAAATGGTCATCCCATGATCTACCAAAATCCAATATACATGCTCTCAAGAGACCTTCCAAAATATGATTCACCCTCTCCGTCTGACCGTCGGTCTGAGGATGATATGCGGTACTGAGATGTAACTCTGACCCTAGAGCCTCTTGTAAGTTCTTCCAAAACCCACTAGTGAACAACGGGTCTCGGTCACTCATAATGCTTTTAGGTACCCCATGAAATCTCACTACCCACTTCATATACAATTCTGCTAACTTAGCTGCCGTTCTGGTCGATTTGACTGGTATGAATCTTGCACTCTTAGTAAATCGATTCACGATTACCCAAATGTTATCATGTCCCGATCTAGTCCTTGGTAAACCATCGATGAAATCCATCGAGACTTGCTCCCATTTCCATTCGGGAATTTCTAATGGTTGCAACAACCCACTAGGCTTCTTTTGCTCGGCTTTAACTAGCTGGCAATTCATGCATTTGGATATAAACCTCCCAATGTCTCTTTTCATCCCTTCCCAGTAGTAGGTCTGCTTCATATCTCGATACATCTTGTTACCACCGGGTTGTATAGTCAATTTTGAGTGATGACATTCTCTAAGCACTTCATCTCTTAATCCATTGACATTGGGTACAACAAGCTTTCCATTCTTTCTAAGCCATCCATCTCGATCAAGCCCATACTTGTTCATCTCCTCATCGATACCCATCTCTAACTTGGAGATGATTTCCAATAGGTTAGGATCGTCCCTCTGACTAGAGCCGATCCGCTCAATCAAAGTGGGTCTGATCGTCAAACTTGCTAACATTTCTGGATCCAATTCGCACTTTGGTCTGAAATCAAACCCCGCGATATAATCCAGTTGCTTCCATTCAAGGAACATAGCCCCTAAACTGGCTTGTCTTCTACTCAACGCATCGGCTACCGCATTGCCGTTTCCCGGTGTATATGCGATATCAAAATCATAGGAAGCCAAGAATTCTAACTACCTTTGTTGCCGGAGATTTAGATCCTTCTGGGAGAAGAGATACTTCAACGACTTATGATCTGTAAACAGCTCAAATCTTTCTCCCAAGAGATAGTGTCTCCACATCTTCAACGCGAACACAATCGCTGCCAATTCCAAATCATGGGTAGGGTATCTTTTCTCGTGCGGTTTTAATTGCCGACTTGCATAAGCCACAACTCTACCACCTTGCATCAATACAGCACCCAGTCCGGTACCACAGGCATCCGTGTATACCGTCATCTCTCCATTCCCCTTAGGAATGACTAACACTGGTGCGCATGTCAACTTGTCCTTTAGACTCTTGAATGTATTCTCGCACCTTTCATCCAAGACAAAAGCTTGATTCTTCTTGGTCAACTGGGTCAATGGTGCTGCTATCTTGGAGAAACCTTGGATAAACTTACGATAATATCCAGCTAACCCCAAGAAACTTCTTACATATGTTGCATTCTTGGGCGTAGGACAATCCTGTACCGTAGCCACCTTCGCCGGGTCCATGGCAATACCACTCTCTGATACAACATGGCCCAAGAACCTCACTTCCCTCCTCCAGAAGTGACACTTAGAAAACTTTGCTTTCAATTGGTGTTTTCTCAACACCTCCATCACTATTTTTAAATGTTCTTTGTGTTCTTCCTCTGTCCTCGAATAGACCAAAATATCATCAACGAACACAAGGACAAACCTATTCAACTGATCTCTGAATACCCTATTCATAAGATCCACAAAATATGCTGGGGCATTGGTCAGCCCGAATGGCATGACCAACCACTCATAAAATCCAGACGGCGTTCGAAATGCCGTTTTAGCTATACTCTCAGCTTCCACTCTAAGCTGATGAAAACCTGTCGCGAGATCCAACTGAGAAAATACTATCGTGCCACTCAACTGATCGAACAAATCATCTATCCGCGGTAGAGGATACTTGTTCTTCCTTTTCACTTTATTCAACTCGCGGTAGTCTACACACAAATGAAGGGAACCATCCGCCTTGGTAGCAAACACAACTGGTCCTCCCCATTCAGAAACACTCCTTCTGATAAATCGCTTCTTCAAAAGATCGCTGACTTGCACCTCGAGCTCTCGCTGCTCCCTTGGTGCCATACAACGAAGTGGCATCACTATAGGTCTGGCATCTTTTACCAAATCAATACGGAACTCAATCTCTCGGTGTGGTGGAAGCCCGGTCACTTCTTCAAAAACATCCGGATACTGGCCAACCACGGGCAAACCTGACAACTCACTATGCGGAATGTCGAGGGAGTTTAGAAAACTAGCCAATACCCCCTTAATGGGTAGACCACCAAACACTATCCTCCGCCTATCATCCGCTCTAGCTGTCACCAAAAAGACCTCACAGTCTACCACCACCCCGTATCATCAGAGCCAATCCACTCCCAAAATAATGCCAAACCCAATAAAGCCCAAAACAAAGCAATCACAAACAAACATGCATCCATGACTCGATAAGACCACATTACGACAAATCATGCTAAGGCTAGTCGAACCACCAACCGGGTTCGTCACTACTAAAGGTCTATCGACAATCTCGGGCTCCAATCCCAACCTATCTACCAGGTCACTAGATATGAAAGAACTGGAAGCTCCGGTATCAAACAAAACTCTAACAGGAACATCATAAACAGAAAGCATACCTTGAATGACAACATTCTTTCCCTTCTCCGCCGCAGTTGGGGCATTCGACGAAGAAGGAATAGCATTAAGGGCATATGATTTCACCATTTGCTTTTCTTTGGGAGTTGCGGACACTTGTCCTTGTGATGTTGGCTACAGTTGAAGCACTTCCTATCCGCTGGCTTGGCCCGACAATTACTAGCATAATGGCCCTTCTTACCACAGCTGAAGCACTCAACATCTTGCTTATTCTTTTTCTTCTGGCCATCCTTAGTCTGATTCTACTTTCTCTGATTCTGGGAACCACCCTTACCTCCACCACTTGCTTGTTGTTTTGGCTCTTCTGCAGATGCAACCTCAGTCTTCGGTTTAGGGTAGAGACTTTCTGATCTCAATGCTTTCCCCACAATCGATTCAAACGTCTCATCGATGTGGTTAATAAGCCTTTCCCCTAAGTACTGATCCAAACCAGTTATGATTTTCTCACTCTTCTTCTCGGCAGTATCAATAAGAGATAACCCATATTTTGACAAAGTGTCGAATTCAGCAATATACTCCGAGACAGCTCTGCCATTCTGCTTGAGCTCCAAGAATTTCTTAAACAACACTGACTTTTGAGAAGTTGGAATGAACTTCTCGCTAAAGCGAGCCTTAAACTGCTCCCAAGTAATCTGATATTCGGGAGTAGCTGCCTTTATAGCATTCCACCAATTCATTGCCCGCCCTTGCAGCTGACGGGATGCTAGCTTTCTCTTCATCGCATCCTCGATACCCAAATCCTTGAAGATACGTTCACAACTATCCAACCAATCCTAAACATTCGTAGCCGACTCCGTTCCATGGAACGGCTTCCCACCAAGGCTAGTATAATCCATATTCAGCTTGGCGAAGTCGACTCTCGGCGCCTGCACTATTGGACCACCACCATTTCCACCATTAGGAGCTGCCCTCTGCACATCCCTAAGCATCTCTCTCATGAGGTCAGCAAACATCGTCCTTATGGTAGCAGCATTCCCATTATTGGCCCCTCTACCAGTACCTCTAGCATATCGGCTCATCGTCAATCTGAAAAAGGAAACGATTAACGACCCCATAGTGGTGCTAGTGCAGTACGACCTCATCCTTATACTAATAATAGTATATATATAGCTTTTGAAAACCAAAGTAATCACAAATACGCTCTCTCGTATACGTATACTATCTCTCCCTGATAACTTCCCTAGGTTAACTACACAACCTAGAGCTCTGATACCTAGTGTGAAGGCCCGCCCAGCACCAGCCTGCATTTCTTCCGAAAGTGCGTTGTACACATGCCCGACTAGCACGGGACGGTCGTCAGAAGAAAGGAAAGAAGGGAACGAACTAATCAAGAACCTGTAAAATGTCTCACAGCGCATGGAGTAAAATATAATAATAATAACATACTTGACATAAAACAGGTGAGACAGTGCATAAGCAGATAACTAAGTCAACATCAACATCAACATCAGAGCAGCGGGAATCCAAATACAGCTTATTACAACTTTCCAAATTTACTGTCTCTAAACAAAAGAAAGCTAAAGTAGAAGATGCAGCACTAATGCCCAAGCAGTGATCTTCAACAACACCGGGAGAATACTATATATATATTACGTGGAAGCCTCTTGCTCGTCTCTGGATCATCTACCCATGCATCACCAGCTAACCTGTCTCTAGTCTGCTCGTGTGATCACCCAGAGTAATAAGAGGAGACATAAAACTTTGGGTCAGACATAAAGCCTGGTATGAGCGATAAGCATCTAAACAGAACAATAATAGGTATACTAAACCATACCTGGACCTGGACCTGCAACCAAAGAGTTAGTACCACATACCATACAGTAATCTAAGGTGCCATAATAAATAGTGTAAAGAATACGGGGGTGGGGTGTGCATGTCATAATGATAGCAAACAAATCATCCATAGCAACCATCCTCACATCTCTCACTCAGTGCGTAAAGCATACGATGTCCACCACTGTCAATCACTAGACCCATCGAAGTAGTGACGGAGTTCAACTTGTACAACTACTGCTACTACCAAGCTTACCACATGGAGTCATGACCAAATCTTTACAAATGACCCCACTTCATTGGTTTATAGCCCTTTAGTCGTACCTAGGCCATTACAGCCCTGAATCCATTCACGTACTTCCCATACATAGTGATCCAAAGTCATAAACATCGACTGCCCCTTGGCACGCGTCCCGCAGCAAAGCCCAATCATGAAGTGAACTCATCGGTTCCCAACTGGATCCTGAGATATAACTTCCCATATTGGACTACCTTTGCATCTCGGGTTATTGGTCAATACAGGGTCGGGTCGGGTTTCTCTCCTAGCCATCGGTTCGGGTCGGGTGTCCATTCTGAGTCGGGTCGGTGTGTTGTCCTCCCCTGTAGCGGTTCGGTTCGGGTTTCCAGCATTGTATTGGTTCGGGTCGGGTGTCCTCCTCCGGTTCGGGTTGGGTGTCATCTCCCTTCCAGTTCGTGATTCCGCTTCGATCCGCTCCCTCGTTCTTCACGTGCTCCAATCCGATCCCTCCTTCTTCATCCGATCCGATCCCAGTTCAATTAGCGTGGCCTTCCTTCTTGCCAGTTCTCCAAAGTGTCAAGTTCCGATCCAAGCCCTTGGTCCCTAAGTCGATCCGATCCCCAGCTTAACCAACATGGCCTTCCTTTTTGCCAAGCCTCTTTTGTGCCAGACTCCAGTTCGGGTCGGGTTCCTTGCCCAGGTCTCCAATCCAATCCGAGCCCATATCCGATCCGATCCGAAACCCTGCACAACTTTCTGCAACTTTTTCCAGCAACTTGTTTACGCCATTCGACGACGTTTTCGACAAATCTAACTATACTAATAAATCACAAATCATGTCAAACAGTCATAGCAACATAGCAAACTAACCACAAACACCAAAACCATGAATTTACTTGTCAAAATGGATCAAATATACCCAAAACCCCTTATTTTCCCTTAAGCATGTTTAAGTAAAACTAATCATAGGGTTAACAGAACTTAACCAAATTTCTACTAGAGGCATAAAATATTATTTTCAAATTTATAGATATTTTTCCAGAATTTATCGGTGTATAAATTCGCTAATCTTCACTAATTACCCTTAATTAACTGTAATTAGTGTCAAAACAATGCTAATCACTCACCCTGGCCACAAACGAAATTCTCAGAACTGAAACCTTGCTGATTTGGGCGAATACTGATGTCTAACAGCAGCTCTAGCCTTGCTTTCGTGTTTCCTCTCCTTAATTTGATGTAGATTAAGCCAAAACTTGATTAGAAAGTGATTAGAAGGTGATTTGGGTGTTGGAGGCCATTGCTAGGCTTGCAAGAAAGAAAGTGGCGGCTGGGAAATGAGGATAAGATCGTTCTCTAACTGATTTCAGCCTCCTCCTTACCCTAATCCCGAAATCCCCCATTGGGCCTAGCTGTTAATCACCCGGTTAAGCCCAATTAAGCTGTTTTTCACCATCTGAAACTTGTTTCAGCCATATCTCCCAAAGGGTGAGTCCGTTCGGCTAATGTTACCACTCTGCGGAATTGTAAACCATCATCCGGAGCCAATGAAAGTGGTTTCAGGTCAAAATTCATTTCCAATCAAAAGTTATGGCCAAAACAGTACCAACTAGGGGTAAAATGGTCATTTGAAAATCGGGAAAAATCATGAACATGGGAAATGACCCCAATAGTCGTCTCCCAAAGTTACATGACCATACGACTTCATATGTGAAAGAAATAAATATTCTACGGTCCTGTGATGCGTAGAATACGGGTCGTTATACGCTGCCCTCCTTCGATTCAGCGCCGTCGCCCAGGTGGGCCACCGCAGCCCCTCCTCTTTAGGCCCTCCTCCTCCTCTTCTCTCCTCCTCCGTTCTGAAAACCCCTAAACTGCCACAACGCCCCAACCGTAAACCCTAATCTGCCGCCACCACAGGGAAGGCCGCCGCCCCCCTCCACACCCGCGCCACTCCACTCCGACAAACTGCGCACCCCCTCTTGCTCGCTGTAAGCTTTCACTTTATTCATTGATCTTATTTTTTTATTTTTTAAAATTGAAAATTGATTTATTTTAAAACTGAAAATTGATTTATTTTAAAACTGAAAATTGATTTATTTTAAAACTGAAAATTGATTTATTTTAAAACTGAAAACATATGAATTTTAAAATTGAAAACTTATTTATTTTAATATAAAAAGAAATGATTTTTATATTTGAAAGGATATGGGTTTTATATATATGATTTTTATGTTATAGGAAGAATAAAAATATGATTTTTATTCATGTAGAGTAACAAAAATATAATTTTTATTATATTACTACCACGGTAAAAGTGGAATTTTTGTCTATATAGTAGCGATATAAAAATGTGATTTTTATCCATATAGAGTGATTTTAAAAATGTGATTTTTATATACATAGCAACAATAAAAAAATGTGATTTTTATATATGTAGTGGCTACAAACAATGAAATTGACAAAAGGGCGAGCACGACGAAGATTTCTACATATGAAGAGTCGTGCCGTTTGGTTTAGCTAGTCAGTGAGAACTTCTCACTTTTAATTTATTTCTAGTTTGAAATATATACTAGGATGCAGACGGTGCTTAGCAGCACCTGACACCCGTCGTCCACAGACTATGGATGATTTGTTTGTTTGATTGTTGTGTAGTGAAATTTGATTATGCGATGGTGAATGAAATAAAATATTTTATAGTGGAAAATATTTTATAGTTAAAAATATGATTTTTAACGTATATATAAAATAAATATTTATAAACAAATTGGATGATTTGTTTATATACACTGATTTGACTGATATTGATTGGGATGATGAATTTTACACATCGCCCAACTGCACAAATAAAATATGTGTTTGTTGATTTGAAACCCCACACGGGTATTGGGATGATATTTTGTGTACACTAATCCCGATTGTTTAGTTGTATGTCAATCGATGGTTTGACAGACTGTGTAAGCGTTAATTATTTATATTTAATGCTTATGCAGTTGTGTGGTGCACTCTGAATGATGGTTGATTATTTATCGTTGCTATTATATACATGTGTTGTATGGAAATCCATATAATGAACGTTATATGGTAATTGATTGGGCCTCATTCCAATATAGAAAATAAATTCATGTGTTGAATTGAAAATAAATTCATGTGTTGAATTGAAAATAAATTCATGTGTTGAATAGAAAATAAATTCATGTGCTGAATAAAATCTGTGTTAATTAAATTGACGCCATTTTGACGTGAATGATATTTGTATCGATTTTATTCATTTTTATAATGAATATAGAAAAGAAAGTGATTTCAAAATTTAACATTTTGAAAATATTATCATTTGTATATCGATGATGTGGAATATTCAATTTTGATTCGAAATTGAATATGAAATTGAAATCATTTTGAAAATGAATTCAAAACAACTTATAAAATACGTTTTAAAAGGAAATCGACGAAGTATATATTATATATATAATATAATGGCCTGAATAGAATGCGCCGCGCAGCGGTAGTTCGCGAATTTCGACTATTGACTTTAAATTGACACTGCGGGAGATCCGACCGACGGATTCTCCTAAAGCCGGAACTGTTGGATTCGTATCGAAAAGAGCTTTCTAAGAATATTGGAAATTCGAAATCTAACGGTTGGATTTGGAATTATGTCCAAATCAAATTTGGAAAAGGTCACTGTAAGTGTAGTTCGATGGCTGTTGGTGGAAATCGACTGCACGGGCCTTGATAAAATTATTAACAATAGTAATAATTTGTGTAAAATCATAAGAAATGATTTGTGAAGAATTGGGATGAAAAATTCCAAATTTGAAAAGATAAAAATATATTTTTTATCGAAATGAACTAGTTCTGAACTAGAATTATAATTCTATTTATTTTTAAAATAAATAAAGTGGAATTGAAATGGTTTTAAAAGTAACCAGAATTTCCAATAATTGAATTGGAAAGGATTTGAATCGAAATTGTCTTTGGAATATTTCGATGTTGAATTCTCGATGATATCGATATTTTTATGGGAATTTGAAAGATAGATTTATATCGTTATTTCCAATACGATATTTGTTGGTCGTAGAATTTGATATTGATTATAAGCCGATATATTTTCTAATCAGAGCCTTGTCTTTAATATCAAATGTGATTTTGGGTTGTCGGGAACGGTATCTTCAATAATATTGTTCTTAGATCCAACGAAATTAAGAAAATCAAAAATTAAATGGAGATTAGTTAAGTTGAATGGTTTCTTCGGTGTTGATCTGATGTTGGTTTCGGCCTTCGGGGTTAATATTTAAGGAATTTCTCACTTGCTATTTTACGGTTAAAGGCTGATAGAATGGAATGTGGTTTTGGGTTTATCGTGAATCGTGTTTTAAATGACATTGATTCTTTAACCCGGTTAAAGATTAAAACTAAGTGAAGTTTTAATGAATCTTTAATTAGTTGAAAAGATCAAGAATGGAGTATCACCAGTTTTGCTCCAGGCGATAGTTAAATCTTTAATTAGATTTGAAAGTGAAATGGTAATTGAATTTACCGATAACACCGTGGTGTTAGATATGAAGTATGACCAGTTTTACTTCATGGGATGAATAGGTTGAAATAAAATAAAATAAATGATTACTTCGGTGTGGTTCGCTAATCCTGACTAGTTGAATTGATATTCAAAAGAAGATTAAAGAATAAATTTAAGGAATTTATCTTTGTTAAAATTAATGGGAACCTATCCCTAAGAATGTGAAATTTAGCAACTAACTGAAGATTAGTTAAGATAAATGGTTTCCTGGGTATTGATCTGATGTTGGTTTCGGCCTTCGTGGTTAATATTTGGGAAATTGTTCCCTTACTAATTTACGGTTTGTGACTAATGAATTGGAATGAGGCGTATGTTGTGTTTGTGTAAAACTTGTTTATAATATACGCGAGTTATTTGGAAAGACCGGGTTTATCCCATTCTGAATAACTGATTCGACGTGGTGTCGAAGAGGAAGACGGTGGTTGAAGACTGGAGGTCTTCACGTCGTTTGAGTGATTACTGATGATATTGATTGGGTCGTACACCCAAGAGGAGGGAAACAGTTAGTGGTCGTCCAGACGTACTTGGAGATCGATGGATATGCGAGGTACAAGGTGCCTCCGGTTTCGTTGAGACCCAGAACGGAATTGTAAATGGACTGTGTGTGTGACATTGGATTTTATTCTGTGTGGTTGATTTCTATTAAACATATATCTGTTTGGCGGCAGAGAATTTATTCTCTTTCTTAACGCCCTTCTTTGAGACATACGAGCTCAGAGGTTATATATTGATGGGTATCAAACGCATGGAGTGAATTGCCTGTGTGGCATGCCTAAGTGGCAATATGATCAAGGCTTCTGTTGAAAAGCAGAGTCTTGTGGTTGATGATCAAAGCACGACCTGTGTGGCATAGCTTTGTGTAACGTTGATTCGCGAGCCTCACACCCCAGTTGTGAATCAGAAACGGGAGAAGGACCTCAGGGAGGACATGCGTTTCTTTCTAGTTAGAAGTGACGTCAGTGATTTTACACGCCCTGAAGAGTTTCACTTATGTGGTTGTTGCTGTTGCGAGGCGCCTCGGATATATCAGTGACTATGTGGAGTCGATGGAGTCATTTGTTGGCTCATTTACGCCCCATATGGCGGGGAAACGCATGGTTCAGGCATAATAATCCACATCGGTGGACCGGCCCTGACGATCCATGGGGCAGTTGCAGCTATTCCTGAGACATAGGCTAGATTGTCTCGAATCAGTTAAGGACGATCCCTTGCCTCGGTTTACAGATGGAAATCCAACTTCCAATAATTGACTACGCGGTTTTGATTGTATACCTATATATGGCGACATAGTGGTATGGGGCACTTATGCCATCTATGATTGATACTTATGATTGAAATTGTTTTGAAACTATACACTTATAGTAATATCAAAATAATCTATTTTTAAACGTATCAAGCATTCTTTGGCTATTATAAGGTAAAAACTCTATCCTCTGGCTTGCGTTGCATTGTGTGATGGGACCTGGGTCTTATAATAGCTTCATTTTTCTTTATTTAGCATTGCGCTGTTGTTTTATGCACTGGTATTCTTGGGAGGAAACCCGTTCCGTGTTATATGGCGTGGTCCTTAGATTTACCTAACATTAAAAATGAAGATTAATAACTGTTTTAGTTCTCACACCAGTCACATGACTGACCTGGAGTTTATTATTTTAACCTAAACTATCGGTGACCTTATTTTGAAACGGGCAGCTTGTAATGACCCGAGATTTTAAAGACTTTGGTTATCACCATAAACTCACTGATGACTAACCAAACATCGAAAAATACCGGTCATTAATGAAAGAAAACAGTGGGTGAGAATAGATAAGATAGAAACTTAGAATAGAAGAAGAAGAACACAACATCAGAGTAACACGAATCTCACAGCGGAACGAAACAACATATAATAGATAACATATCATTGAGATCAAATCATTATATGTATACAATAACATTATCAGAGTACAACACTTACAACACATCGGAAATAACTATAGCTATAAAATCCTGAAGCCTCCTGCTCCAAGCTCTTCCAGTATATCTATAAATCTCGACTACTTGACTGCCCGTACAAATTTAGGTACCCAAGAGTTTAGGGAAAACAACAAAATAAACTCTGGGTCAGTCATGGGACTGGTGTGAGTAAAACGGTTTAAAACAGTTCAAGCAGGTAATCGATATCTCATAAGACCACGCCGTATAATGGAACGGGTTTTTCCCTTATGAGAATCCAAATATCTTTATATCAAAAACCTTTTGATATTATAATAATGTCTATCAACACAATATAATAATCGTCTAGCAGAAACGCTTTCATCTCACGTTCTACATATATAGTATACAATCAAAACCACAAGCACGTATTGGGTAATGGATTTACAACTATGACAAGGTATGGAACCACCTTTCGCTAATGTACCTCTAGAGAGGAAATACACTGGGTTCAACAAGAACATCTTGCAACCCGGCCACACATGACCGACCACTCATTTCACTTGAGTGTATTGAATGGATATCACCAACGGTTGGGACCAGCAACCGTTTCCCGAATAGGACAGCATCAACAATAGATTTTTATAAGTAAATGAAACTCTAGATCAGGTGATTATACACCCTACTTCGGTGCGACCAACTTAGCCATGCTTCCTGCCCGATTTCTGTCATTTACCGGATGATGAGGCTAGAAGCTACACTTTATCATCACACCAGATTCACTTCGAATGTCACATCGTCAAATCCATCAAATCACCGATTGACGTCTACAACAATACATTATGTGTTAGCTAAAAGAAGTTTCCTTCTCCGCTTCCACTCTTGGTACGGTTGGAGAAATCAATATACGTGATAGTCTGGACATACTCTGTCAGACATCCATCCATACAAGTCATCCAGGAACAGGATGAACCGAAGGCACTATTCTGTGAACAGGATAGCCCTTGCATAACTCCGTCTTCAATTTCTTTTGGCATATATGATTCGCAACGCTTATGCCAATATAGAGTGGTTCTTTGGATAATAATCCAACCGGTCTCTCCATATTAACAACGTTAAAATGGTCAAAACTTCGATAGTCTGTGATTTAACTATCGAATAAAAACAAGTGTGCAAACAACGATATTATTTCCAAATGGAATTTTATATCGATCAAACATCATTCAACACTTATCTCTTTATTTCATTAATTTACTTATCTCCTGTTTCCCTAAATTCAATATTTCTTATTTTCTAAATTTGGAAAATATACGTTATTAACAAATGGAAAACATTTCCATTTCTTGTTTTCCTTATTAGAAAACATTTCTGGTTTCTTATTTGGAAAACATTTCCAAAGTTTCTTCATTGGACTTAAACAGATGTTTAAACAAACCATCGCGATGCCAACTCAAACCATTTCCCTTAATTACTAAATTCACTTAACCATCGTTCACTATTGAACCTTAACCATTCCTTAGTTAAAAATGAAGTCAATCACGTTGGGGTAATACTGCCTCTCAGACCTTAACTGAAAAATGTTTCTAACCTTGAAATAGACAAAGTTCACCCTTCAAATTCTTTAACAAAACTTCCTTACGTAACTCTTTTTCAAATCTTTTCTATTCGATAATTCTTTCCTTCGATAAGGTATATTCGATAACTCTATTCAATTTATTCTATTCACTTAACTCTTTTGATTTAACTCTAACTCTATTCACTTAATTCCTATCGAATAAACTATATTCGATAACTCTTTTAATTCTATTTGAATAAACTATATATTTTATTAACTCCTTTTACTCTATTCGAATAAACTATATATTCGATTAACTCCTTTTACTTTAACTCTAATCGATTAAACTAACATCGATTAACTCCTTTTACTTTAACTCTAATCGATTAAACTAACATCGATTAACTCTTTCTACTTTAACTATAATCGATTAAACTAACATCGATTAACTCCTCTTACTTTAACTCTAATCGATTAAACTAACATCGATTAACTCCTTTTACTTTAACTCTAATCGATTAAACTAACATCGATTAACTCCTTTTAATTTAACTCTAGTCGATTAAACTAACATCGATTAACTCCTTTTACCTTAACTCTAATCGATTAAACTAACATCGATTAACTCCTTTTACTTGATTCGAATAACTAATATTCGATTTACTCCTTTTAATAAACTACGTTTGATTAACTCCTTTTATAATCCTATTTATTTCCTAAATAAATATTCCTTTATTCTATTTTATTTGTTTTATCAAAAAAATTCCCTTTTATAAAACTCTATTCATTTTATAAACATTTTCCTTTTATTTACTTTCGAAATATTTCCTTTTTATAAAATCTATTGATTTTATAAAATCCCTTTATTTCAATATACATTGAAATAATTCTTTTTACATCCCAGGGTCTTTTCTGATATTAAAAATATCGAATAACAATGATCAATATCATTTCAACACACATAATCCATAACAGATTATATATCACATCATATATCACAATATATGAAAAACAAAAAATAAATGTTGAGGAATCCAGTCGGATTCCTCCAACCTGTCTCCCTGAATCCACAGATGTTAAAAAATATAGATAACATCACTTTCATTTCAATATGATATATTCTGTTAAACAGAATCAATATAGAAATTCAACTAACGGACTAGCAGTTCAATCAAACAATCAACACACAGCCAATCAGCCAATATTTAACGGTTCTAAAAATACAACATGAAATTATAACTGTACAGAGTTAGTGAGATTTACTCACATTGGACGATCATCATTAATAACGATAATCATCGCACGATTTGATTGGACAATTTATTTTGCCATAAATTGTAATGAGCTTCGATTTGCTACAAGTCAGTTCCATGTTGGAGCTCTCGTCCAACGGTCCCAAGGGATCTGGCCGTTCGTGATTCTGATATCGTATGACGAAGTTATTCATTTTATAAGATCATATACAATTTAAATAAAACAAACTTGAATTAAATTTGGTTTGGGCTTTAATAACCTGGCCCAACTTCCATTTCCAAACCCAACCGCATGAATAGTCTCCTTCCCCAAATATAACATCGCGACTATAGGAAATCGTTCACAGCCATTATGAATACCTCAAACCCACCATTCTCCTTCGTTGATTCGCTAAACCAAAAACAAATACTACCGAAAGCTTCTCCTTCGAATCTGTTTTGCAACAATCCTATTTCCATCAAACTCGACGTCCATCCGTTCTCCCGTTCTACTGGGTCCTTAATTCCTTGTCCATTTAACTGCCGCACAATATATGAACGTAACCACGTTGAACAAATAGGACGTCCCTTATATGTTAAAAGTAAATAAACTAAGTTTAACCGAAATTTAAATTGTCCTTACAGCAATCGAATGAGCCCACAATGACCCATGTGTCCTTCTTCTCCAACTAAAAACTTCAAGTTTCACCTGCTGCTTTATTTCCATTCGAACTCCTTCATACCCAACACTGCTCACAACTCGGCATCACCTTTCTCACCCCCATCGCCCATCCACTTCAGTATAATCATACGGTAGGTATACAAACACCACTTTGCATCTTCACAGTCTTGCTGCCACTATAGTAATTACTGGATCGATTTATTTCCACCGTTCTTACTGTCGATTCCAGGAAATACACGAGCTGAACGATATAAACATATAGGGGAAACCCTTGATTTTTAGGAATTTGTTTTGAATTCCTTTTGATTTTTATTTGATCGGATTTTCGTTTCCAGGAGAAAGAAAACTGGAGGCGCGATAATGATTTTTAGGTCTGAAAGAGGTGGACTTAAGTCTTTTTTATAGTGCGAGACATTTAGATATTTTGTTGAGAGGACTTTACTCTTCCATGTGGCCGTTTACTTTAGTGGTGGTTGAATAAAGGAATGTGTGGCCCTTGTTTGATCCACAGAATGTAGTATAGGGTTAGGATATTTGTTTTACATTTTAGTGTACCCCATTATGCGAAACTCTATTTTTCCACGGACAGATACGAAAATATCCTTAAATCGAGGAATGTGCCGTGATCCCAAAAATATAATAATATCGGTAGTTCAACTCATATTGTGAAACCCAAAAATATTGATATAAGTTGCAAAATACTCCAAATAAAAACTTGCTTATTTAATTAATTAAAAATTACAGTAAATTCTAAAAATTAAATTATCCCTACATCTCAAAAGAAACTTGTTTAAATTCGAAACCGGTATCTAGTTATATCGAATAAACCGTTAGGTCGATAAACGATTCTATAGCGACTATTTTAAATTTGATTTGGACATATCTCAAAATCTACATGACGAAATCCTGATTTTTCTCTTCCACTAGAAAGATATACTCTACCAGCTCCACACGTTTCTTGTTTCACAAAAATCCGGCTTAAAACGAATCCTGTACATTCAGTTGAAGTTCAAATCGCCAAACTACGAACTGCAGCGCCATTTCAAACTCGATTTTAATTATAATATATTTATACGTTCAAACTGTCGTTCAAATAATATATTCGTTATTCAAATTCAACTCCAAGCTGAATTAAATATCACAGATGAACCAGTTCACACCATACCGCCATTTCAGCCAATTCTGATTATTTCAGAATTAAATATATTATTTAATTTATTATTTTAAATTAAATATTCACCATTATTTAATTAACGACGATTTAATTCCCTAAATCACTATATATATAATTAAATTAATTTATTATAATACCTCTGCCAATGCGGGTCATTACAATCTTCCCCACTTAAAATAATTTCGTCCTCGAAATTGCTAAAAGGTAGAGGATGACCCTATCGACTGGTTACAACATATTTGTTCACTTCTTAACTTCAGTTTCAACTGATATAATTTAATTTCAATTAAAATATTAATTAGTTCTTATCAACGAAAATTTTCAAAAATCCTGAAAATTTTCTAATGCCTTAACTCTTCGAAAAATTTCGCCAGCACCTCCTTGGTACTGGTCAATCGGTCAAACTACAACTCGCCTCTTTGGGCCATCTCCAACCTAAAAGAAAATCAAACAGCCAAGCGGCTAGCCGATTCGGCTCATAAATCTTATATCCAATAGAAATATAAACTTGTACCTTTTGTCGGCATATCATTGTATCATTTCCACCTGTTATCAATTCAGCAGATACAAGGTTCATCCCAATAAAATTCCAATCTGCTTTTATCCACAACACAACCATTCGCTTATATCCAAGCCAAATATCATTTCAACTCGAGTTTTCTTCTCGATTCCCAACTCTTAACTTGATTATCACATTACACTTCAATTTTGAATCTCATAATTTAATTTGTCTTGATATCATTCTAATTCAATCTCGGTTACCACTTTACTGGCTTTACTTTAATTCAAATTTGCTTTCACAATTTCTGTTAAATTTGTTTTTAATTCAAACTGTCTTTCCCTGGGAGTTTTTAAACAGTTTACTCTTTTCAAAAAAAAATTCAAAATTTCCCTTTTGAACATGTCACTGAGTCCTTAATTAATATTCCATTAGTTAAATCACTTCTCTATTTCTTTATCAATATTTGTTAACCAAATATTTTCAATAACCATATTGGCCTTTTATGTTATTTGGAAAACATTTCCGAATATCGCCTTCCTTTATTTTATAAACTTTAGAAAATATATGCTATTTATAATTGGAAAATATTCCAATTACTTATCTCTTTTCCGATCTCGTTTATTTCTATACTTAGGAAATATTCTTTATTATATTTCCAAGCTTACACTTATTTGGGTTAAAACGGATGTTGTGTAAAACATCGTTACGACAACCCAAATACTATATTCAACTAACTCTTATTCGACATTGATCTTCGAGCCTGAAATCTTACTATTAATTTGTTAATAATGAAATCAATCAAGTTGGGGTATAACTACCTCTCAGACCTTGACTGAATAACATTTATAACGTCAAAACAGATATGACTACTTACTCGAATAATCAATACCATACAACTACTTATTCACTTTTAAACACGTATACACTTCCTCTTTCTATTTTTACTACATTTTATTCTTAGTCTTTTTTTTTTGATTTTACTATTCTATTTCTAAGTTCGTTTCCTTATCGACTTCTATATGTATATATATATATATATATATATATATATATATATATATATATCGATACGTTGATTTCTAACTATCAAATTATCTTAAAAATATTCCAACTCCTTAAATCCCCGGAAAAATTCGCTATAACCTCCTTTGTACCGGAGCATCGGGATATTCCAAATAGCCTCCCATGGCCCTCACCAATCCAAAAGAAAAAGAAAAAGCCAAGCGACTAGCCGATATGGCGCATAAAATCTCATATATGAATTAAATACATACCTTTTCGTTGAGCATTCTATTTATATACCTTCATACCTTATCCATACCTATCTCATGTATATTTATACCTGCCTAATCTATTTTAACTATACCTGATCATTTTAACTCAATTCGTTAGTTAATTTGTTAATTAACTCTTTAGTCAATTTCACTTTTATATTTGAACATAACATGTTCAAATATATTCTAACTTGCTTATTAACTAATTTGAATCCAAATTTCAAATTTAAGTTCTATATTTGATTTCGAATATCCATGTACAAATCCAATCCACCCTTCAAAGTTCAATTTCAATTTCAAAATTTGATTATCTAATTCCTCTTCAACTTAGTTAATTCTATTCAATTTCTATTAAAATTTTATATCACTTCTATTATTCAAATCCTATTATCAAATTATGTTCAAATTTTATTCAAATTCTATATATTCAAATTCTATAGTTTAAATTCCATTTGAATTCTATATTCAAATTCTATATCTCTTCCATTGAATTTCATATATTCAAATTCCCTTTGAATTTATATATTCAAATCCCCTTTGAATTTTCTTTATTCAAATCCCCTTTGAATTTTCTTATTTAAATTCTATGTTCGAACTTCCTTTATTCAAATTCCTTTAAATAAGTCTCGATTTTAATTCCTTTTGAAATCGATATTTCTACCTTTGGAAAATAGATTTCCGTTTCAATTTCACACTTGTATTTTTATTTCTGAATTATCCAATGATAATTCTCTTCACTTCATTTATAAACTTTGCTTATAAAAGAACTATTTATAAACTTCGTTTATAAAGGAACTTCTCATTTTATTTCTTTTAAAACAAGTTAATATTTCAAATCTATTTAAAAATTCAAATTCTATATTATAAAAGCCATTTTGAAATTCAATACAACTTGTCTTTCCCAAAACAAATTCAAAACAGTATCTCTGGTAGTAATTCATCACTTACAACTCGAAAATGAACACTGATGATGCAGCTGTCATCATCAGAATCTATTTTCCAGCGATCGAAGTGAGTTCGATACTATAAAACCATTTCTAAACATTTTCACTTTGAAATTCATTTCAAAATATAATTCACACTGCTTGTAAAACAATTTAAAATCGCCCAGGATCTTAAATTTTCCTTATTTTTAGTCCAAATTCATTTACAAACACTTATCCAATTTTCCAGAATTTTAATTCAATTTCTGGTTTAAATTTCAGATTTAACTCATCTGATTTCACGTATTTCACTTATTTGAATTCTGATTGGTTATTTACATAACAATTTAATTTATAATCTTACTTGATTATAATAACAACCAATATATCCAATATATTATAATTTTGATATATATATCTTCTCAATATCAAGATATACCTTGGGTAAACTTATTTTAATTTACCCTCTTTTCAAAACATACCATGACGGTTCATCGTATTTAAGTGTTTACAAAATCCCTACCGATATAGTGGATCAAACTGATCGACCAGAACCCATAAACGACTCAACAAACAAATCTCCACAATATAAAACAATTTTTATATCAACAACAAATACGTTCACTCGTATATATACACTCAACTCAATCTAGGGTATTACTAACCCTATCTCTACTGAGTCATTCCACAGAGCCAAGGTAATTCTTAACTTAACCTTATGCTCTGATACCAACTGTAATGACACGGGATTTTAATGACTTTGGTTATCACCATAAACTCACTGATGAGTAACCAAACATCAAAAAATACCGGTCATTAATGAAAGAAAATAGAGGGTGAGAATAGATAAGATAGAAACTTAGAATAGAAGAAGAAGAAGAACACAACATCAGAGTAACACGAATCTCACAGCGGAACGAAACAACATATAATAGATAACATATCATTGAGATCAAATCATTATATGTATACAATAACATTATCAGAGTACAACACTTACAACACAGCGGAAATAACTATAGCTATAAAATCCTGAAGCCTCATGCTCCAAGCTCTTCCAGTATATCTATAAATCCCGACTACTTGACTGCCCGTACAAATTTAGGCACCCAAGAGTTTAGGGAAAATAACAAAATAAACTCCGGGTCAGTCATGGAACTGGTGTGAGTAAATAAGTTTAAAACAGTTCAAGCAGGTAATCGATATCTCATAAGACCACGCCGTATAATGGAACGGGTTTTTCCCTTATGAGAATCCAAATATCTTTATATCAAAAACCTTTTGATATTATAATAATGTCTATCAACACAATATAATAATCATCTAGCAGAAACGCTTTCATCTCACGTTCTACATATATAGTATACAATCAAAACCGCAAGCACGTATTGGGTAATGGATTTCCAACTATGACAAGGTATGGAACCACCTTTCGCTAGTGTACCTCTAGAGAGGAAACACACTGGGTTCAACAAGAACATCTTGCAACCCAACCACACATGACCGACCACTCATTTCCCTTGAGTGTATCGAATGTATATCACCAACGGTTGGGATCAACAACCGTTTCCCGAATGGGACAGCATCAACAATAGTTTTTTAGAAGTAAATGAAACTCAAGATCAGGTGATTATACACCCTACTTCGGTGCGACCGACTTAGCCATGCTGCCTGCCCGATTTCTGTCATTTACCGGATGATAAGGCTAGAAGATATGCTTTATCATCACACCAGATTCACTTCGAATGTCACATCGTCAAATCCATCAAATCACCGATTGATGTCTACAACAATACATTATGTGTTAGCTAAAAGAAGTTTCCTTCTCCGCTTCCACTCTTGGTACGGTTGGAGAAATCAATATACGTGATCGTCTGGACATACTCTGTCAGACATCCGTCCATACAAGTCATCCAGGAACCGGATGAACCAAAGGCACTATTCTGTGAACAGGATAGCCCTTGCATAACTCCGTCTTCAATTTCCTTTGGCATATATGATTCGCAATACTTATGCCAATATAGAGTGGTTCTATGGATAATAATCCAACCGGTCTCTCCGTATTAACAACGTTAAAATGGTCAAAACTTCGATAGTCTGTGATTTAACTATCGAATAAAAACAAGTGTGCAAACAACGATATTATTTCCAGATGGAATTTTATATCGATCAAACATCATTCAACATTTATCTCTTTATTTCATTAATTTACTTATCTCCTGTTTCCCTAAATTCAATATTTCTTATTTTCTAAATTTGGAAAATATACGTTATTAACAAATGGAAAACATTTCCATTTCTTGTTTTCCTTATTAGAAAACATTTTTGGTTTCTTATTTGGAAAACATTTCCAAAGTTTCTTCATTGGACTTAGACAGGTGTTTAAACAAACCATCGCGATGCCAACTCAAACCATTTCCTTTAATTACTAAATTCACTTAACCATCCTTTACTATTTAACTTTAACCATTCCTTAGTTAAAGATGAAGTCAATCAAGTTGGGGTAATACTACCTCTCAGACCTTAACTGTACAGCGTTTCTAACCTTGAAATAGACAAAGTTCACCCTTCAAATTCTTTAACAAAACTTCCTTATCTAACTCTTTTTCAAATCTTTTCTATTCGATAATTCATTCCTTCGATAAGTCTATTCAATTTGTTCTATTCACTTAACTCTTTTGATTTAACTCTAACTCTATTCACTTAATTCCTATCGAATAAACTATATTCGATAACTCTTTTAATTCTATTGGAATAAACTATATAATTGATTAACTCCTTTTAC
Organism: Allium sativum; assembly: GCA_030737875.1. Lineage (NCBI taxonomy): Eukaryota > Viridiplantae > Streptophyta > Magnoliopsida > Asparagales > Amaryllidaceae > Allium > Allium sativum. Next base: position 601,268,896 of record CM060926.1, on the reverse strand, counting down.
TCTATTCGAATAAACTATATATTCGATTAACTCCTTTTACTTTAACTCTAATCGATTAAACTAACATCGATTAACTCCTTTTACTTTAACTCTATCGATTAAACTAACATCGATTAACTCCTTTTACTTTAACTCTAATCGATTAAACTAACATCGATTAACTCCTTTTACTTTAACTCTAATCGATTAAACTAACATCGATTAACTCCTTTTACTTTAACTCAAATCGATTAAACTAACATCGATTAACTCCTTTTGCTTGAACTCTAATCGATTAAACTAACATCGATCAACTCCTTTTACTTGGTTCGAATAACTAATATTCGATTTACTCCTTTTAATTAACTACGTTTTATTAACTCCTTTTATAATCCTATTTATTTCCTAAATAAATATTCCTTTATTCTATTCTATTTGTTTTATCAACATTTTCCCCTTTTATAAAACTCTATTCGTTTTATAAACATTTTCCTTTTATTTACTTTCGAAATATATCCTTTTTACAAAATCTATTGATTTTATAAAATCTCTTTATTTCAATATACGTTGAAATAATTCTTTTTACACCCCAGGGTCTTTTCTGATATTAAAAATATCGAATAACAATGATCAATATCATTTCAACACACATAATCCATAACAGATTATATATCACATCATATATCACAATATATGAAAAACAAAAAAATAAATGTTGAGGAATCCAGTCGAATTCCTCCAACCTGTCTCCCTGCATCCACAGATGTTAAACAATATAGATAACATCACTTTCATTTCAATATGATATATTCTGTTAAACAGAATCAATATAGAAATTCAACTAACGAACTAGCAGTTCAATCAAACAATCAACACACGGCCAATCAACCAATATTTAACAGTTCTAAAAATACAACATGAAATTATAACTGTTCTGAGTTAGTGAGATTTACTCACATTGGACGATCATCGTTAAAAACGATAACCATCGCTCGATTTGATCGGACAATTTATTTTGCTATAAATTGTGACGAGCTTCGATTTGCTTCAAGTCAGTTCCATGTTGGAGCTCTCGTCCATACGGTCCTAAGGGATCTGGCCGTTCGTGATTCTGATATCGTATGACGAAGTTATTCATTTTATAAGATCGTATACAATTTAAATAAAACAAACTTGATGTAACACCCCACGTCCATTAATGTCACTCACAAAGGGAATGCATTAACTTCCATGGAGGTTTTAAGTGAATATAGAGAAGAAAAATTACAACAAGACAGATAATAAGTAGTACTTGGAAATCTAAAACTTTATTTCATTGCAGCGGAAATTAAACATGTTTGTTACATCATAAAACCATAAATCAGAGTCAAGTACAATATCCATATTGATAAAAAAATATACATAATCCCATTACATAAATAGCCATTAAAGAAGATAACAAGCTGGAATTTACTTCAACGGTCCAAGCTTTCCAAAAAGAGATAAAGCAATCCAATCAAACTCCGCTAGAGCTGGGCCCACCCTGAGGACCTGGGGGGGGGGGGGGGGGGAGAAAAAGATAGAAATGGAGGGGGTCAGAAATAAAGTCTGGCGAGTATGATAATTCTAACAATACTATTATCAAAATAATTAGACTGATGCACAAGCCGGAAAATAAGGAAATGTCTATGAACTATTGGGTATGGAAGAGCAGATAAAGTTAAAGGCACACCTAATACTAACGAATAATTACTACACTACACCACACCAGTCACCCTAAAGGTTGATCCCATTTGCTTCACCTAGAAATTATATAAATAGCTTCGTGTACCCCTAGCTGACTACATAGGTGCCGCCTGCCCCTATCTCTGCTAGGTGTACCCCACTACCCACTTGCTTCACTTAGAAATTTTATAAATAACTTCGTGTACCCCTAGCTGACTACATAGGTGCCGCCTGCCCCTATCTCCGCTAGGTGTACCCCACTACCCACTTTCGATCGGCTCCCTACTCGTAGATACCCGTGCTGGTCCCACAGTGGGGTGTATCACTCCCCTAAAGTAGCAACCCGATACAGACTATGGATGCACGGCTTATACCTACACGATGCAACAACGTCTTACCTACCAGCCCGGGTCCACACACGCATATGAAACCCGTTGGACTTGCGTTGCCACCGCTAACCCGTTTGGCCTCTTATAGTCAAGCCCAGTATGCATGTCCCGTCCTCGACTTGGGTCGAGCCCACAAAGATACGTTTGGGTTACTGGTTGAAATGGGCCCCCTTTACTTACCTCAAGCTATCCACCTAAGCTTGTCCCTACTAGTACATCCCACTTAACCCTCTTAGTCATGTTCATTTACATGTGTGTTTGGTTAAGTCTTACTAATCGTATTTCAAATGCCACTAAAGGCACCCACTAGATTCCTCATGCCACCCAAGGCACCTACTTAACCCCCATGTCTCACTTCACATGTTTATCTGGTTAAGTATTTCTTAATTCATTCAGGCCATAACCTCATAAAGACCTCTCAAATTAGACTGGCATTTATGGCAGCTGGATTTGCCGGGCGGGTCCGGGCAGTCTTACACCATAAATGAGTCTAACCTCGTGTCTTTACAACTGTTTTGCTTTAATTTGGGCCTAGGACCTCTCACATTGGGCTGACATTTGTGACTACTGGATTTGTCGGTCGGGTCCGGGCAGGTTTACGTCACAAACGAGTCCAACCTCGTGTCTTAGGCATTGATTATTACTTATAATCTTTTACCCCAGTTTTAAATATATCCCTATTCAAATCAGCAATTAATTCCAATTTTAATGATGTCCATAATTGACTCAATTATGGCCATCCACTTACGGTATGCAAAATCATATCAATTGCACCCCAATTTCTTAATATTAAATCCTTAATATTACCCCTACCCCACGTTATACGTTCGCTTATTCAACGCAAAATATACGTTAGACTCGAATAGTCTAACTCATGGCACAAAGATAAATTATCACAACATATAGATAAATAAAATAGATCTAATCATAATAGGGGTGAAACTTGCATGTGTGATAGATGTCCATCACTACAACTTGCATAGGCAAAAACTACAACTTGCATAAAGCTACACATGTCATGGATCTAAAGGTGTCAACTTGTTTGGTAAAATGTCACAATTTACATAATATGATCATAATCCAAATTCATGTATAACCTTGCATATGTGGTTTATGCAACATAATGATGGTGTAAACTAACATCTAACCCATAGAACTCACACATGTTATAACCTAATTTTAGATCTAAATAGATGTCATAGGATGTGTGAGATTATACATACTAATCAATTTAAACTTGCATAGGTACATGTGATTTATCATGTGAATCATCATAGCCCAAACATATATATAATCAACATCATGATTTGATCAAGCATAAGCTAATTATAACATAAATAATAACGTCATGACTTTGTAACATCGCAACTTAGCATAGAAACTTTCAACATATATAACATCATCATCACATAACATAGGATTTACAACATACGTGATAGCATAAGATTTACAACATATATAATCAATAATTCACATCATCCTCTTCTAATCCATATCACAACTTAATCTAATTAGTTTAATAATAATCTTATTAAAATCATCATACTCACAATTAGAAAAGAAAGAGATTCTTGATTTGCTCTAGAGTTGAGTAGAATTAGAGTTTTGATTAGCTTTCTTCCTTCTTTGTTGGCGGCGGCTACACTGAGTTCCATGGCGATGGCATGACGGCGGCTATTCTATTTTTCATGTGATTTTAGAGTGAGGGACTACCTAGGTATATATAGAGTTTAGGATTTATTTAGACCGTCAGATCAACTCAGAACTAACCTGAACCGTTAAATTAGCCAACTCAGCCCTAAAGACACATAAGCAGCTCAAGATTGGGCTCTGCTAAAACCTGCCGACTGGACCAGGTCGACACCCAAGTCGACTGCGCAGTCGACCTGGTCCTGGGGGTGTCGACTGCCCATTCGACTCACCAGTCGACCTGGGTGCTGGGCGGGAAATTTCCCGCCTGGCCTGTTTGACTTCGAATTTTGAATTTTGAATTTTCTGAAACTTCCGATTGCTATATCTCCTTCATATGAAGTCCAATTCACGCAAACTCGGACTCTATTTCAACCAGAATTCCGAGACGAACACAATGGAACAACCCGTTTCCCACAATTCTCACGTCTGAGATTAGTTATTCTTTAATTTGTGAATATTAATATTAACAGAATTACGGGGTGTTACATTCTCCCCTCCTTAAAGGATTTCGACCCCGAAATCTTCAAGTCAAGAAGAATGTATATCCTAACATCCAATCGTCCATTTACTCAACCATCAAACACAGGCATCCATTGTCCTTATAGACTTCTAATGCTTTCATGTTTAAATGCACAGTGTGTGTATACGTCCATATCTAATGCTAAATCAGGCGGTCCACTGATTCAGTTGACCTCCTTAATGCAAATCATGATAGTGCCATGCGTCCATTATGTATGCAAAAGTTCCTTAATGCTACATATTATCTCTATATGCGTGCACAATCATCATCTGAATGCAGCATCCATATGATAAAAAATTCCTCATACATCCATTTTACTAAATACATCCCTATATATGCAATATGCAATATGAAGTGACTGAGCCGATCTAGTGCCTAATAGTGTGTGTATATGCGTCCACGAGCAAACACTTGCATCCACTTTGCATCCATCATACATAACATGTCTCAAACACTTGTTTCAACCATAGGATTACCCTAACTAAAGGTCAAAGATACTAGCGAGAGGACATACTAAAGATAGGATAAGTACAAGCTAAGCGATAAAGGAGAAATTAAAAGACATACCCACAAAAAGAGAAGGTTACAACGAATGCATCTTCTCTTCTGTCTCCCAAGTAGCGTTGCTCTCATCATCTCCACATTGCACTTTGACTAGTCTGACCTCTCGATTCCTCAACTTCTTGATCTCCGACCCAAGAATGCATGTAGGAGCTCGTCGAATCATCGCATCACGCTCTATCTCCACCACTCTAAGCAAGTTCGGCTCTACCACCTCCGCGGTCTCGTGCAAGCACTTCCTCAAATGTGACACATGGAATACGTCGTGTACACCACTAAGTCTCTCAGGCAACTCCACTCTATACGCCATTTGTCCAATCTTCTCCTTAATAGGAAACGACCCTACGAACCTTGGTGCTAATTTCCCAACGGACCCAAAGCGAACAACGTTCCGTAATGGAGACACTTTGATAAAGACCATGTAACCAACATCAAACTCAAGATCTATCCTCCTTTTGTCTGCATAAGATTTCTTCCTATCTTGCTCCGTCTTCATCCTCCTTCGAATTAAGTCGATCTTTTCCGAAGTCTCTCTAATCATATCGGGCCTAATTAATATCTTATCCGTAGATTCCCACCAACATGTAGGTGAACGACAAGGTCGTCCATAAAGAGCTTCGAAAAGTGCCATGCCAATGCTAGATTGAAAGCTGTTATTGTATGCGAATTCTACCAACGGAGGATGCTCTTCCCATGTACCCCCCAAAGTCTAGGATACATAGCCTCAAAAGATCCTCTAGAATGCGATTCACTCTCTCAGTATGGTCGTCCGTCTGAGGATGATACACGGTGCTGAAACATAACTGAGTCCCTACCGCCTCTTGCAAGCTCTTCCAAAATTCGCTAGTGAAGATAGGATCACAGTCGCTTAATATGTTAGAAGGAACACCATGCAAACGAACTATCACTCGAACGTATACAGAAGCTAACCATGGAGCAGTCCTCTTACTCTTCACGGGAATGAAATGGGCGCTCTTAGTAAGTCTGTCTACTATAACCCAAATCCCCGTATTACCCTTCCTTGATCTTAGTAATCCATCCACAAAGTCCATCGAGACACTTTCCCACTTCTATAGTGGAACCTCCAATGGGTGAAGCAACCCACCGGGTTTCTTTTGCTCCGCTTTTACTTGTTGGCACACCAAGCATATAGCAACATACTCGGCCACATCCCTCTTCATACCGGCTCAAAATAAAACTCGCTTCATGTCTTTGTACATCTTATCCTCGCTGGGATGAATGGTCATCTTCGAACGATGTGCATCATCAAGAATAGTCTTCCTCAATTCCTCGTCTCATGGTACACAAAGTCTACTATCCCTACGCAACCAACCCTTATCATCTAGGGTATACCTACGAAGATGGCTTGATGACTCCCCACTTTTGAGCTTCTCCACTAACTCAACCAACTATGGGTCGTCTCGCTGTGCCTCACCAATCCATCCCAAAAACATAGGTCTGACCTCCAAGAATGCTAGCAAACCGGGTACAAAGTCAACGGAAGGTCTAAAATCAAACATAGAGATGAATTCTAAGTTTCGCCGTTCAACAAACAACGGACTCAAGGACAGCCTTTTCCTACTTAAGGCGTCTGCCACCACATTACCCTTGCTAGGGGTATATGCTATTTCGAAGTCGTAGGATGCTAAGAATTCCATCCACCTTTGCTGCCTTAAGTTCAAGTCCTTCTCAGAGAATAAGTATTTTAGCGATTTGTGGTCAGTGAACAATTCGAATTTCTCCCCAAGAAGATAATGGCACCAAGACTTAAGCGCGAAAACAATAGCGGCCAACTCTAGGTCATGTGTAGGGTAATTTTTCTCATGCGCTCTCAACTGTCTTCCCTCATAGGCTATTACCCTTCCCTCCTGCATTAAGACTGCACCTAGTCCTGTCCCACAAGCATCGGTATAAACAGTATATGGCTTACTCCCGTCTGCCAGCACTAAGACTGGGGCTGAAGTCAAAGCTCTCTTCAAACGTTGGAACGCATCATCACAATCTACGTCCCACGCGAAGACTAGGTTCTTCTTCGTCAGGCGTGTCAATGGAGCTGATATTTTTGCGAAGTCTTTGATAAACTTCCTATAGTAGCCAGCCAACCCCAAGAAACTCCTTACTTCAGTAGCATTTTTAGGGACCTTCCAATCTTGGATGGCCAACACCTTCGCGGGATCCACAACTATCCCTTCTTTGGAAACCACGTGCCCTAAGAATCGCACTTCCTCTCTCCAGAAGTGACACTTAGTAAATTTAGCTTTATGGTTATGCACTCGTAGAGTCTCCAACACTTCCCTAAGATGTAGGGCATGCTCTTCTTCATTCTTAGAAAAGATCAAGAAGTCGTCTACAAAGACCACCACGAATTTATTAAGGTACTCCCTAAACACCCTACTCATCAAATCAACAAAGTATGCGGGGGCGTTTGTCAAACCAAAGGGCATCACTAGCCATTCATAGAAACCGTCCGGAGTCGTAAAGGCAGTTTTGTCTATGCTATCCTCAGCCACTCTAAACTGATGGAATCCAGTGGCTAAGTCCAACTGCGAAAACACTGAGGCGCCAACTAACTGATCGAAGAGATCGTCAATCCTCGGCAGTGGGTGTCTGTCTTTCTTAGTAAGTTTATTAAGTTCTCTATAATCCACAAAAAGTCTAAGGGACCCATCCGCCTTCGTGGCAAATACTACTGGAGCACCCCACTCCGATATACTTCGTCTTATGAACACCTTCTCAAGAAACTCCTTCACTTGCTTATTGAGTTCCCTCCTTTCAGGAGGAGCCATGTGGCGTACTAGCAAAGATACTGGTTTTGCATTATCCACAAGATATATTCGAAAATATATCTCCCGCTTCGGAGGCAAGCCCTTCACCTCCTCAAACACATCCGAATATTCTTGGACTACTTTAACAGATCGTAGATTTTCCACCGACGCGTCAAGCGATTCTAGATAACTTAGCATAACGGAATTTATGGGATTACAAAAGATTTCGCGAGTGTTGCCAAGGCGAGTCATGAGCCTAACTACTCTCCTTTCACAATCAAGAACGGCCCCATTTCTGGATAACCAATCCCTCCCTAAAATTTGCCCATAGACCGTGAAGCCCAAAACATAAGCATCACATCTCAACTCAACGCTAAGTACAGAAATTTTCAAATCCAAACATATCATGGACAAATAACTGAGCCCCCAATTGGATTCGAAACAACTAAGGGATCCTTTACTAAACTGGTGTTTAAGTGCAGTTATTCAACTAATGGTGTAGAGATGAACGAATGCGTTGCGCCCGAATCGAATAAGGTACGGACATGATGATCAAACAGAAAAACTAAGCTTTCCACAGAAATGGTTCTACCTCGTTCTTGCAGCGGTGGGACCGCGAGAGCCAGAACTTGTCCCCTTGCTTGCCCTGGTGCCATAAGAGCCTGCACCTGTCCTCCCGAGGTAGACCCTGCCCTCTGCCCCTTCTTTAGTCAGTCCTTCACTAGATGTCCCGCTTCACCACAATGAAAACAGCCAGTCTTCTTTTTCTTTCTGCAATCCTTGCTGAGATGGCCTGGTGTCCCACAGTTAAAGCATCTTTTATTTCCTTTGCCATTATTGTCTTTACCACCCTTCTTGTTTTGTTGTTATGGTTTCTTCTGATCCCCTTTCTTCTCGGGTGCCTTATTAGCATTAGCGCCTTTCTCCTCATGCATGAGTGCCATGTCTACTAGCTTCTCAAAGGTGGCCCCCATGGGGATGTGGGTCATAGCCAACCCCTGCAATGGCTCATTCAAGCCATTAACGAACCTCAGAGCCTTCTTCTCCTGCGTGTTCACCAAATCTAAGCCAAACCTTGCTAACTGATTAAATTTGTTGACATATTCTTTCACTGATAAGCTTCCTTGCTTTAATGTCAAGAACCTTTCCATATATAGATTCTCTTCTGCCCTTGAGAGAAACTTTGCCTCAAACCTACATCTGAAATCCGCCCAAGAATCAACAGGAAGCTCCCCATTAGTGACCTCCCACCAAAACGAGGCCTCTCCCTTCATTAAACAAGCTGCTAATTTGACTTTCCTCCCTTCTTTTACTTCAAAGATTTCTAGCAATTCTTCCACCTCCTTAAGCCAATCTCTAGCTTCCACAAACGTTTCTGACCCTTGAAAAGGTTTTCCACCCATAGCCTTAAATTCCTTGCATGTCTTTGCAAAAGTATCAGCGCGAAGAGGAGGAGGAGGAGGAGGAGCGGGTGCAACTGGTGGTGGAGGAACATTGGCTGGACCTGCAGCGGCCCTAGCCTCTAATAACCTCCTATACCATCCTGGTATCGTTACACCATCCGGAAGGTTAAGATCTTCAGCCATGCTAAAACGAAAAAGGAAGGATTCAAAATGAAGAAATCGAAAGACAAAGATATATGGCTATTGGGGGTTATGTTTTTCATAAAAACTTTCCTCTTAAAATCACTCATTAAGACATGTTTTTGAAAATACTTCTTCCAAAAATACTTTAGAAAAATAGTTTTTCTAAAAAATTTATCTGTTCTGCTAACCTTAAGCTCTGATACCACGTGTAACACCCCACGTCCATTAATGTCACTCACAAAGGGAATGCATTAACTTCCATGGAGGCTTTAAGTGAATATAGAACAGAAAAATTACAACAAGACAGATAATAAGTATTACTTGGAAATATAAAACTTTATTTCATTGCAGCGGAAATTAAACATGTTTGTTACATCATAAAACCATAAATCAGAGTCAAGTACAATATCCATCTTGATAAAACAAAATACATAATCCCATTACATAAATAGCCATTAAAGAAGATAACAAGCTGGACTTTACTTCAACGGTCCAAGCTTTCCAAAAGAGAGATAAAGCAATCCAATCGAACTCCGCTAGGGCTGGGCCCACCCTGAGGACCTGGAGGGGGAGAAAAAGATAGAAATGGAGGGGGTCAGACATAAAGTCTGGCGAGTATGATAATTCTAACAATACTATTATCAAAATAATTAGACTGAGGCACAAGCTGGAAAATAAGGAAATGTCTGTGAACTATTGGGTATGGAAGAGCAGATAAAGATAACTTTAAAGGCACACCTAATACTAACGAATAATAACTACACTGCACCACACCAGTCACCCTAAAGGTTGATCCCACTTGCTTCACTTAGAAATTATATAAATAGCTTCGTGTACCCCTAGCTGACTACATAGGTTCCGCCTGCCCCTATCTCCGCTAGGTGTACCCCACTACCCACTTGCTTCACTTAGAAATTTTATAAATAACTTCGTGTACCCCAAGCTGACTACATAAGTGCCGCCTTCCCCTATCTCCGCTAGGTGTACCCCACTACCAACTTTCGATCGGCTCCCTACTCGTAGATACCGGTGCTGGTCCCATAGTGGGCTGTTTCACTCCCCTAAAGTGGCAACCCGATATAGACTAAGGATGCATGGCTTATACCTACACAATGCAACAACGTCTTACCTACTAGCCCGGGTCCACACATGCATATGAAACCCGTTGGACTTGCGTTGCCACCGCTAATCCTTTTGGCCTCTTATAGTCAAGCCCAGTACGCGTGTCCCGTCCTCGACTTGGGTCGAGTCCACAAAGATACGTTTGGGTTACTGGTTGAAATGGGCCCCCTTTACTTACCACAAGCTATCCACCTAAGCTTGTCCCCACTAGTACATCCCACTTAACCCTCTTAGTCATGTTCATTTACATGTGTGTTTGGTTAAGTCTTACAAATCGTATTTCAAATGCCACAAGAAGCACCCACTAGATTCCTCATGCCACCCAAGGCACCTACTTAACCCCCATGTCCCACTTCACATGTTTATTTGGTTAAGTATTTCTTAATTCATTCAGGCCATAACCTCATAAAGACCTCTCACATTAGACTGGCATTTATGGCAGCTGGATTTGCCGGGTGGGTCCAGGCAGTCTTACACCATAAAAGAGTTTAACCTCGTGTCTTTACAACTGTTATGCTTTAATTTGGGCCTAGGACCTCTCACATTGGGCTGACATTTGTGACTACTGGATTTGCCGGTCGGGTCCGGGCAGGTTTACGTCACAAACGAGTCCAACCTCGTGTCCTAAGCATTGATTATTACTTATAATCTTTTACCCCGGTTTTAAATATAGTGAAAATTAGTGTCACATCCCTATTAAGTTTCAAAATTAGGCTCACATCCGGTCATAAACTTATTATAAATTTAGTCCCTGTTTTCATTTTTACGTTATATTCATAATATTCGCATACATGTATGCAAATATTCTGAATGAATATTTGCATATATGTATGCAAATATTTTGAATTTTTGCATACATGTATGCAAATATTCTGAACAAATAGTTGCATACATGTATGCAAAAATTCAAAATAGTTGCATATATGTATGCAACTATTCTGAACGAATATATGCATACATGTATGCAAATATTTTGAATTTATGCATACATGTATGCAACTATTATGATGAATATTTGCACATATGTATGAAAATATTCTAAATTTTTTCATATATGTATGCAACTATTCTGAACGAATATTTGCATACATGTATGCAAATATTCGTTCAGAATAGTTGCACACATGTATGCAACTATTCAAAATATTTGCATACATGTATGTAAATATTTTGAATTTTTGCATACATGTATGCAACTATTCTGAACGAATATTTGCATACATGTATGCAAATATTCTGAATTGTTGCATACATGTATGCAGATAAAGTTGAACTAACGTTAATGAATTTTTGCATAAATATATGCAATTTTTCTAAATAGAAAAATAGGGACCTAATTTACAATAAGTTTATGACCGGACCTGAGCCTAATTTTGAAACTTAATAGGGACATGTGCCAAACGGACCCTTACATATATCCCTATTCAAATCATTAATTAATTCCAATTTTAATGATGTCCATAATTGACTCAATTATGGCCATCCACTTACGGTATGCAAAATCATATCAATTGCACCCCAATTTCTTAATATTAAATCCTTAATATTACCCCTACCCCATGTTATACATTCGCTTATTCAACGCAAAATATACGTTAGACTCGAATAGTCTAACTCATAGCACAAAGATAAATTATCACAACATATAGACAAATAAAATAGATCTAATAATAATAGGGGTGAAACTTGCATGTGTGATAGATGTCCAACACCTAAACTTGCATTGTAACACCCCACACCCGCTAAGGTCACTCACAAAGGGAATGCCTTAACTTCGGTGGAGTATTTTAAGTGAATATAGAACATAAAAATTACAACAAGACAGATATAAATAATACTTGTTAACTAATACATCATTTCATTGTAGCAGAAGATAAACGTGTTTGGTTACAAAACCATAAAACAAGAGTCAAGTACTAAATATCCATCCTGATAAAAGCATAAGTACATAATCCCACTACATAACTAATAGCCATAATAGAAAAGATAAGTTGAGCTTTACATCAACGGTCCAAGCTCCAAAAGATAGATAAAGCAATCTGATCAAAGCCCACTAGTGCTAGGCCCAACCTGAGGACCTGAGGGGGGGGGGAAGATAAAAACAACGGGGTCAGACATAAGTCTGAGCGAGTCCTATAACTTTAACAATACAATCATTAAAGTAATTAGGGTATGATATAAACTTGGTATGGTAACGACTGGGGATAAATGACTACACTAAGCAGCCAAATAGACATAGGAAGAACGAAGATAACGATAAAGACGCATCTACCCACCCAAGGGTAATTACTACACTGCACCACACCAGTCATTCCTACTTAAAGGTTGATCCCACCCATGGACTTAGAAAATATAACTAGTAGTTTCGTGTACCCCTAGCTGATGACATAGGTGCCGTCTGCCCCTATCTCCACTAGGTGTACCCACTACTCCCCAAACGATCGGCTCCCTAACGTAGATACCCGTGCTGGCCCCACAGTGGGGTGTATCACTCCCCAAAGTGGCAACCCGATACAATCAACGGTGCACGGCTTATACCTACACGATGCAACAACGTCTTACCTACCAGCCCGGGTCCACACACGCATATGAAACCCGTTGGACTTGCGTTGCCACCGCTAACCCGTTTTGGCCTCTTATAGTCAAGCCCAGTACGCGTGTCCCGTCCTCGACATGGGTCGAGCCCACAAAGATACATATGGGTTACTGGTTGAAATGGGCCCCCACAAGCTACCCACCTAAGCTTATCCCTTTTCTAGTGCATCCCACTTAACCATTTAATCATGTTTAATTACATGTTTCCACTTGGTTAAGTATTCTAATCGTATTTTCTATTGCCACCCAAGGCAACTACTAGATTTCCACATGCCACCCAAGGCACCCACTTAACCCGTCATGCCCCACCACATGCTTATCTGGTTAAGTGTTTCTTAATTGATTAAGACCGTAACCTTTGTAGAGACCTCTCACATTAAACTGTCTTTTATGGCAGCTGGATTTGCCGGTCGTGTCCGGCCAGCCTTACGCCATAACAGAGTCTAACCTCGTGTCTTTACACTTGTCACGTATTTAGTTTATGCCTAAGACCTCTCACATTGGGCCAATCATTTGTAGCCGCAGGATTTGCCGGTCGGGTCCGGGCAGTCTTATGCTACAAAAGGGTCCAACCTCGTGTCTTAGTCGATTAATTACACCTAATTAATCACCCCCATATTTTTGAATTAATTTTCCCTAATTAATTCCAATTTAATGATGTACATAATTGACTCAATTATGTCCATCCACTTATGGTATGCAACATCATACCAATTTCACCACAATTTTGTTAACATGAATATTAACCTCATCGTTCCCCACGTAATACGCTAACATGACATACTTAAAAGGGAAGATTCATAACAAATACAATGGGTTCCACTTTGCATAACATTAGCATCAACATGGGTTTTAAAGGTGTCAACTTGCATATATGACCATAGCATCAAACCCAACTAGCATAAATAACCAACCCAAACTTGCATGAATCACATATGTCATAAAGAGGGTAACTTGCATAGATGTTCATGTCATAGACCTATCATAAAGGGATAAACTTGCATACATGTCATAGGTCTAAAAAGGGATGAACTTGCATATGTTACTCATATCATAAAAAGGGGTAAACATGCATATATATGCATGACATACAAAGGGGTAAACTTGCATATGTATGCATATCATACAAAGGTGTAAACTTGCACATGTTACTTGCATATAATCAAACACCAAACTTGCATAACATGTCATATATGAACTTGCATATAATCAAACACCAAACTTGCATAACATGTCATATATGAACTTGCATATAATCAAACACCAAACTTGCATAACATGTCATATATGAACTTGCATATAATCAAGCACCAAACTTGCATAACATGTCATATATGAACTTGCATATAATCAAACACCAAACTTGCATAACATGGTTTCATAATGGATCAATGTTTATCATAGTGATTTGCATAACTAGCATCATGAACATATAGCATAAAACTTGCATAACTAGCATATAGCATAAAACTTGCATAACTAACGTCATGAGCACATAACATATGATAACATAACTTGCATTGATCCACATTCATAACCATAACCTCATTACATCCTATCATAATTAGTTTAGCAATTGCTTGCTAAAGGCATAGAAACTCACAACTTGTTTATTGGCACTCCTATGAAGATGATTAAGTTGCTAGAGTTGATTAGAAGTTGATTTGAGAAGCTATCTTCCTTTTTAATTTGTGGAGGCTCCTTCTAAGTTGCATTTTGACGGCATAACGACGTTGTATCTATTTTTAGTATGGATTAGGGTAGTCTTAGGGTGTATTTATAGATTTAGGATGTAGTTTAGGCCCTTAGATTAACCCTAGATTAGGTTAGAGCCGTCAGATTTCGTCACAAGCCCCCAAACACAGCCCAAACTCCTTCAGGCTGCACCCAGGCCAACCTGGTCGAGTACCCAGGTCGACACCCGTGTCGACTAGGCAGTCGACATCGGTTGGGGTGGTGTCGACTGGGCAATCAACACCCCTGTCGACCTGGCCTGCGCGGGGATTTTCCCGCCTTCCCCTGTGTGTTGAATTTCGAATTTTGGATCTGAAATTTAAATCTGTTTTGAACTTAGAATTTTCTGAAAACTTCGTTGGGCCATAACTTGGTCGTACGGACCCCAAATCACGCAAACTCGGACTCTATTTCGCGTATTTTTCCGAGACGAACGCAATGGCGTAACCCGTTTCCCCTAATTCCCAAATATGGGATTAGTTATTCTTTAATTTGTGAATGTTAATATTAACTGAAATTCAGGGTGTTACATTCTTCCCTACTTAAAGGATTTCGTCCCCGAAATCTCTAAGTCCAGAAGAACGTGTCCTACCAACCAAACAACCATCTACTAAACCATCAAACACTGGCATCCATTATCCTTAAAGTTTCTAATGCTGTATGAACATATGCAAAAAGTGTGTGTATATGTTCCCTGTCTAATGCAAAATCAGGCGGTCTACTGATTCAGTTGACCTCCTTAATGCAAACCATGATAGTGCCATGCATCCAATATGTATGCGAAAGAACCCTATCGACACATACTATCTCTACATGAGTGCACAATCATTCACAATAAAAATGCATCATCCATATGATAACGCAACCATTATACATCCATTAATATAGCTACCTACACACAGTTGTATGCAATATGCAACTTGAAGTGACTGAGCCAATCTAGTGTCTAAAGTGTGTGTATATGCATCCACGAGCAACCACTAGCAAACACTTGCATCCACACGCATCCATCAATCATAACATGTCTCAAACACATGTCTCAACCATAGGTTCACCCTATCTAAAGGTCAAAGGTACTAATGAGAGGACATACTAAAGATAAGATAAGAACTAGACAAACGATAAAGGAGAAATTAAGAGACATACCCTCAAAAAGGAATGGGTACAGTGAACGCATCTTCGCTTCTGTCTCCCAAGTAGCGTTGCTCTCATCATCTCCCCATTGCACTTTGACTAGTTGAACCTCTCTGTTTCTCAACTTCCTAATCTCTGACCCAAGGATGCGAGTAGGAGCTCGACGAATCGTCGCATCACGCTCTACCTCCACTTCTCTAAGCAAGCTCGGCTCTACCACCTTTGCGGTCTCATGTAGGCACTTCCTCAAATGTGACACATGGAATACGTCATGTACACCACTAAGTCTCTCGGGCAAATCCACCCTATATGCCATCTGTCCAATCCTTTCCTTAATAGGAAACGATCCTACAAACCTTGGTGCTAACTTCCCAACGGACCCAAAGCGAACAACATTCCGTAATGGGGATAGTTTGACAAAGACCATGTCCCCAACATCAAACTCAAGATCTGTTCTCCTCTTATTCGCATAATATTTCTGCCTATCTTGCGCTGCTTTCATCCTTCTTCGAATCAAATCAATCTTTTCTGAAGTCTCTCTAACCATATCAGGCCCAAGGAAGATCTTATCCGTAGACTCCCACCAACATGTAGGTGATCGACAAGGCCTTCTATAAAGAGATTCAAAAGGAGCCATACCAATACTAGACTGAAAGCTGTTATTATACGCGAACTCCACCAATGGAAGATTCTCTTCCCATGTACCTCCAAAATCTAAGATACATAGCCTCAAAAGGTCTTCTAGAATACGGTTCACCCTCTCGGTCTGGCCGTCCATCTGAGGATGATATGCGGTGCTCAAACACAACTTAGTCCCTACCGCCTCTTGCAAACTCTTCCAAAACTCGCTAGTGAATATGGGATCTCGATCACTCACTATGCTAGAAGGTACACCATGCAATCGAACTATCTCTCGAAGGTAAACTGAAGCTAGCCATGGAGCAGTCCTCTTATTCTTCACGGGTATGAAATGGGCACTCTTAGTAAGTCTGTCTACCACAACCCAAATTCCCGTATTACCCTTCCTTGATCTCGGTAACCCATCGATAAAATCCATCGAGACGCTATCCCACTTCCATTGCGGAACTTCCAATGGGTGAAGCAACCCACCGGGTTTCTTTTGCTCCGCTTTCACTTGTTGGCACACCAAGCATCTAGCGACATACTAAGCCACATCTTTCTTCATACAGGCCCAAAAGAAAACTCACTTCATGTCTTGGTACATCTTGTCCCCACCGGGATGAATGGTCATCTTCGAACGATGCGCATCATCAAGAATAGCCTTCCTCAAACCCTCGTCTTGCGGTACACAAAGTCTACCATCTCTACGCAACCACCCCTTATCATCTAGGGTGTACCTACTCAAATGGCTGGACGACTCCCCCCTTATGAGCCTCTCTACCAACTCAACCAACTGTGGGTCGTCCCGCTGTGCCTCGCCAATCCATCCCAAAAGAGTAGGTCTGACCTCTAAGGATGCTAGCAAACCGGGTACTAAGTCAACGGAAGGTATGAAGTCAAACATCGAGATCAATTCCAAGCTTCGTCGTTCCACGAACAATGGACTCAAGGACAACCTTTTTCTGCTTAAGGCGTCTGCCACCACGTTACCCTTGCCAGGGGTATACGCTATCTCGAAATCATAGGATGCTAAGAACTCCATCCACCTTTGCTGTCTTAAGTTCAAATCCTTTTGAGAAAACAAGTACTTCAATGATTTGTGGTCAGTGAACAATTCGAACCTCTCCCCAAGAAGATAATGGCACCAAGTCTTAAGCGCAAAAACAATAGCGGCCAACTCTAGATCATGCGTAGGGTAATTTTTCTCATGCACTCTCAACTGCCTTCCCCCATAGGCTATTACCCTTCCCTCTTGCATTAAGACAGCGCCTAGTCCTGTCCCACAAGCATCGGTATAAACAACAAATGGCTTACTCCCATCTGGTAACACTAAGACTGGAGCTGTGGTTAAAGCTCTCTTTGACCGTTGGAACGCATCATCACAATCTACGTCCCATGTGAAGACTAGATTCTTCTATGTCAAGCGAGTTAATGGGGCTGATATCTTCGTGAAGTCCTTGATAAACTTCCTATAGTAGCCAGCCAACCCCAAGAAACTCCTCACCTCGGTAGCATTCTTCGGAACCTTCCAATCTTGGATGGACACTACCTTCGCGTGATCCACAACTATCCCTTCCTTAGAGAACACGTGCCCTAAGAACCGCACTTCCTTCCTCCAAAAGTGACATTTAAAGAATTTAGCCTTAAGGCTATGCGCTCGAAGAGTCTCCAACACTTCCCTAAAATGTAGGGCATGCTCTTCTTCACTCTTAGAAAAAACTAAGATGTCATCCACAAAGACCACCAAGAACTTATTAAGGTACTCCCTGAACACCCTACTCATCAAATCAACAAAGTATGCAGGGGCGTTCTTCAAACCAAAGGGCATCACCAGCCACTCATAAAAACCATCCGGAGTCCTAAAGGCAGTCCTGTTTATGCTATCCTCAGCCACTCTCAACTGATGAAACCCCGTGGCTAAGTCCAACTGCGAAAACACTGAGGCGCCAACCAACTGATCAAAGAGATCATCAATCCTCGGCAATGGGTGTCTATTATTCTTTGTAAGTTTGTTGAGTTCTCTATAGTCTACACAAAGTCTGAGGGACCCATCCGCCTTCGTGGCAAAAACCACTGGAGCACCCCACTCCGATATACTTCGTCTTATGAACCCCTTTTCAAGCAACTCCCCTACTTGCTTATGGAGTTCCCTCCTCTCACGAGGAGCCATGTGGCGCACTGGCAAAGATACTGGTTTAGCATTGTCTACTAGATATATTCGGAAGTCGATCTCCCGCTTCAGAGGTAAACCCTTCACCTCCTCAAACACATCCGAGTATTCCCGGACCACTCTAACAGATTGCAAACTCTCGACCGAAGCGTCAAGCGATTCAAGATAACTTAGCATAACAGAATTCATGGGATTACAAGAGATCTCGAGAGTGTTCCCCAAGCGGGTCATGAGCCTAACAACTCTCCTTTCACAATCAAGAACGGCACCATTACTGGATAACCAGTCCATGCCCAAAATTAACCCATAGCCCGTGAAACCCAAAACAAAAGCATCACATCTAAACTCAACGCTAAGTATGGAAATCTTCAAACCCAAACATATCATGGACAAATAAGTGGAGCCCCCAATTGGGTTTGAAACAACCAAGGGATCATCTACTAGACTGGTGTCTAAGTGCAGTGACTCAACTAATGATGATGAGATAAACGAATGCGATGCGCCAGAGTCAAACAAAGTACGGACAGGATGATCAAACAGAAAAACCAGACTTTCAAAGGAAATAGTTCTACCTCTTTCCTGAATCAGTGGAACCGCGAGAGCCTGAACTTGCCCCCTTGCCTGACCTGGTGCCATAAGAGCTTGCACCTGTCCTCCTGAGGTAGATCCCGTCCTCTGCCCCTTCTTAGGGCAGTCTTTCACTAAATGCCCTGCTTCGCCACAGTGGAAGCAGCCAGTCTTCTTCTTCTTCCGACAATCTTTGCTTAGGTGGCCTGGTGTCCCGCAATTGAAGCACTTCTTCTTTCCCATGCCACCGTTGCCTTTCCTACCCTCGTTTTGCTGTTGCTGTTGAGGTCTCTTCTGATCTCCTTTCTTCTCGGGTGCCTTATTAGCATTGGGACCCTTCTCTTCCTCATGCATAAGTGCCATGTCTACTAGCTTCTCAAAGGTGGCCCCAATAGGGATGTGAGTCATAGCCAATCCATGCATCGGTTCATTCAAGCCCTTAACGAACCTAAAAGCCTTCTTCTCCGGTGTATTCACCATGTCTATGCCAAACCTTGCCAACTGATTAAACTTATTGACATATTCCTTCACTGATAGGTTTCCTTGCTTTAGTGTCAAGAACCTTTCCATATACATATTTTCTTCCGCCCTTGAGAGAAACTTTGCCACAAACCTTTGTCTGAAATCCGCCCAAGAGTCAACTAGGCGTTCTCCATTAGTGACCTCCCACCAGAACGAGGCCTCTCCCTTCATTAACCAAGCAGCTAACTTGACTTTCTTTCCTTCTTCCATCTCAAAGATGTCTATCAACTCTTCCGTTTCCTTAAGCCAATCCCTAGCTTCCACCAAAGTTTCTGATCCTTGAAAAGGTTTCCCTCCCATAGCCTTAAATTCCTTGCAAGTCTTAGCAAAAGTATCCGCGCGAGGAGGAGGAGGGGGAGGAAGACCGGGTGCAACTGGTGGTGGAGGAACATCTGCTGGACCCGCAGCGGCGGCCCTAGCCTCCATCAACCTCCAATACTATACTGGTATTGCTACACCCTCCGGAAATTTAAGATCTTCAGCCATGCTGAAACGAAAAAGGAAAGATTCAAAACGGAGAATTCGAAAGATAAAGATATGGCTATCGGGGATTATGCTTTTCTTTCAAAAAATTTCTCTTAAAAGACGTGTTTTTGAAAATACTTCTTTCAAAAATGTTTTTAGAAAAATAGTTTTTCTAAAAAAATTATCTGTTCTGGTAACCTTCAGCTCTGATACCACGTGTAACACCCCACACCCGATAAGGTCACTCACAAAGGGAATGCCTTAACTTCGGTGGAGTATTTTAAGTGAATATAGAACAGAAAAATTACAACAAGACAGATATAAATAATACTTGTTAACTAATACATCATTTCATTGCAGCAGAAGATAAACGTGTTTGGTTACAAAACCATAAAACAAGAGTCAAGTACTAAATATCCATCCTGATAAAAGCATAAGTACATAATCCCACTACATAACTAATAGCCATAATAGAAAAGATAAGCTGAGCTTTACATCAACGGTCCAAGCTCCAAAAGATACATAAAGCAATCTGATCAAAGGCCACTAGTGCTAGGCCCAACCTGAGGACCTAAGGGGGGGGGGAAGATAAAAACAACGGGGTCAGACATAAGTCTGAGCGAGTCCTATAACTTTAACAATACAATCATTAAAGTAATTAAGGTATGATATAAACTTGGTATGGTAACGACTGGGGATAAATGACTACACTAAGCAGCTAACTAGACATAGGAAGAACGAAGATAACGGTAAAGACGCATCTACCCACCCAAGGGTAATTACTTCACTGCACCACACCAGTCATTCCTACTTAAAGGTTGATCCCACCCATGGACTTAGAAAATATAACTAGTAGTTTCGTGTACCCCTAGCTGACCACATAGGTGCCGTCTGCCCCTATCTCCACTAGGTGTACCCACTACTCCTCAAGCGATCGGCTCCCTAACGTAGATACCCGTGCTGGCCCCACAGTGGGGTGTATCACTCCCCAAAGTGGCAACCTGATACAACCAACGGTGCACGCCTTATACCTACACGATGCAACAACGTCTTACCTACCAGCCCGGGTCCACACACGCATATGAAACCCGTTGGACTTGCGTTGCCACCGCTAACCCGTTTTGGCCTCTTATAGTCAAGCCCAGTACGCGTGTCCCGTCCTCGACATGGGTCGAGCCCACAAAGATACATATGGGTTACTGGTTGAAATGGGCCCCCACAAGCTACCCACCTAAGCTTGTCCCTTTTCTAGTGCATCCCACTTAACCCTTTAATCATGTTTAATTACATGTTTCCACTTGGTTAAGTATTCTAATCGTATTTTCTATTGCCACCCAACGCAACCACTAGATTTCCACATGCCACCCAAGGCACCCACTTAACCCCTCATGCCCCACCACATGCTTATCTGGTTAAGTGTTTCTTAATTGATTAAGACTGTAACCTTTGTAAAGACCTCTCACATTAAACTGTCTTTTATGGCAGCTGGATTTGCCGGTCGGGTCCGGGCAGCCTTACGCCATAACAGAGTCTAACCTCATGTCTTTACACTTGTCACGTATTTAGTTTATGCCTAAGACCTCTCACATTGGGCCAATCATTTGTAGCCGCTGGATTTGCCGGTCGGGTCCGGGCAGTCTTATGCTACAAAAGGGTCCAACCTCGTGTCTTAGTCGATTAATTACACCTAATTAATCACCCCCATATTTTTGAATTAATTTTCCCTAATTAATTCCAATTTAATGATGTACATAATTGACTCAATTATGTCCATCCACTTATGGTATGCAACATCATACCAATTTCACCACAATTTTGTTAACATGAATACTAACCCCATCGTTCCCCACGTAATACGCTAACATGACATACTTAAAAGGGAAGATTCATCACAAATACAATGGGTTCCACTTTGCATAACATTAGCATCAACATGGGTTTTAAAGGTGTCAACTTGCATATATGACCATAGCATCAAACCCAACTAGCATAAATAACCAACCCAAACTTGCATGAATCACATATGTCATAAAGAGGGTAACTTGCATAGATGTTCATGTCATAGAACTATCATAAAGGGATAAACTTGCATACATGTCATAGGTCTAAAAAGGGATAAACTTGCATATGTTACTCATATCATAAAAAGGGGTATACATGCATATATATACGCATGACATACAAAGGGGTAAACTTGCATATGTATGCATATCATACAAAGGTGTAAACTTGCACATGTTACTTGCATATAATCAAACACCAAACTTGCATAACATGTCATATATGAACTTGCATATAATCAAACACCAAACTTGCATAACATGTCATATATGAACTTGCATATAATCAAACACCAATCTTGCATAACATGTCATATATGAACTTGCATATAATCAAACACCAAACTTGCATAACATGGTGTCATAATGGATCAATGTTTATCATAGTGATTTGCATAACTAGCATCATGAACATATAGCATAAAACTTGCATAACTAGCATATAGCATAAAACTTGCATAACTAACATCATGAGCACATAGCATATGATAACATAACTTGCATTGATCCACATTCATAACCATAACCTCATTACATCCTATCATAATTAGTTTAGCAATTGCTTGCTAAAGGCATAGAAACTCACAACTTGTTGATTAGCACTCCTATGAAGAAGATTAAGTTGCTAGAGTTGATTAGAAGTTGATTTGAGAAGCTATCTTCCTCTTTAATTTGTGGAGGCCCCATCTAAGTTGCATTTTGACGGCATGACGACGTTGTATCTATTTTTAGTATGGATTAGGGTAGTCTTAGGGTGTATTTATAGATTTAGGATGTAGTTTAGGCCCTTAGATTAACCCTAGATTAGGTTAGAGTCGTCAAATTTCGTCACAAGCCCCAAAACACAGCCCAAACTCCTTCAGGCTGCACCCAGGCCAACCTGGTCGAGTACCCAGGTCGAAACCCGTGTCGACTGGGCAGTCGACATCGGTTGGGGTGGTGTCGACTGGGCAGTCGACACCCCTGTCGACCTGGCCTGCACGGGAATTTTCCCGCATTCCCCTGTGTGTTGAATTTCGAATTTTGGATCTGAAATTTAAATCTGTTTTGAACTTAGAATTTTCTGAAAACTTCGTTGGGCCATAACTTGGTCATACGAACCCCAAATCACACAAACTCGGACTCTATTTCACGTATTTTTCCGAGTCGAACGCAATGGCCAACCCGTTTCCCCTAATTCCTACATCTGGGATTAGTTATTTTTTAATTTGTGAATGTTAATATTAACTGAAATTCAGGGTGTTACATGCATAGGCAAAAACTACAACTTGCATAAAGCTACACATGTCATGGATCTAAAGGTGTCAACTTGTTTGGTAAAATGTCACAATTTACAAAATATGATCATAATCCAAATTCATGTATAACCTTGCATATGTGGTTTATGCAACATAATGATGGTGTAAACTAACATCTAACCCATAGAACTCACACATGTTATAACCTAATTTTAGATCTAAATAGATGTCATAGGATATGTGAGATTATACATACTAATCAATCTAAACTTGCATAGGTACATGTGATTTATCATGTGAATCATCATAGCCCAAACATATATATAATCAACATCATGATTTGATCAAGCATAAGCTAACTATAACATAAATAATAACATCATGACTTTGTAACATCGCAACTTAGCATAGAAACTTTCAACATATATAACATCATCATCACATAACATAGGATTTACAACATACATGATAGCTTAAGATTTACAACATATATAATCAATAATTCACATCATCCTCTTATAATCCATATCACAACTTAATCTAATTAGTTTGCTAATAATCTTATTAAAATCATCATACTCCCAATTAGAAAAGAAAGAGAGTCTTGATTTGCTTTAGAGTTGAGTAGAATTAGAGTTTTGATTAGCTTTCTTCCTTCTTAGTTGGCGGCGGCTACACTGAGTTCCATGGCGATGGCATGACGACGGCTATTCTATTTTTCATGTGATTTTAGAGTGAGGGACTACTTAGGTATATATAGAGATTAGGATTTATTTAGACCGTCAGATCAACTCAGAACTAACCTGAACTGTTAAATTAGCCAACTCAGCCCTAAAGACACATTAGCAGCTCAAGATTGGGCTCTGCCAAAACCTGGCTGACTGGACCAGGTCGACACCCAAGTCGACTGTGCAGTCGACCTGGTCCTGGGGGTGTCGACTGCCCAGTCAACCTGGGTGCTGGGCGGGAAATTTCCCGCCTGACCTGTTTGACTTCGAATTTTGAATTTTGAATTTTTTGAAACTTCTGATGGCCATATCTCCTTCATACGAAGTCCAATTCACGCAAACTCAGACTCTATTTCAACCATAATTCGGAGACGAACACAATGGCGCAACCCATTTCCCAAAATTCTCACGTCTGAGATTAGTTATTCTTTAATTTGTGAATATTAATATTAACAGAAATACGAGGTGTTACACTTGAATTAAATTTGGTTTGGGCTTTAATAACCTGGCCCAAATTCCATTTCCAAACCCAACCGCATGAATAGTCTCCTTCCCCAAATATAACATCGCGACTATAGGAAATCGTTCACAGCCATTACGAATACTTCAAACCCACCATTCTCCTTCGTTGATTCGCTAAACCAAAAACAAATACTACTGAAAGCTTCTCCTTTGAATCTGCTTTGCAACCATCCTACTTCCATAAAGCTCGACGTCCATCTGTTCTCCAGTTCTACTGGGTCCTTAATTCCTTGTCCATTTAACTGCCGCACAATATATGAACGTAACCACGTTGAACAAACAGGTCGTCCCTTATATGTTAAAATTAAATAAACTAAGTTTAACCGAAATTTAAATTGGCCTTACATCAATCGAATGAGCCCACAATGACCCATGTGTCCTTCTTCTCCAACTAAAAACTTCAAGTTTCACCTGCTGCTTTATTTCCATTCGAACTCCTTCATACCCACCACTGATCACAACACGGCATCACCTTTCTCACTCCATCGCCCATCCACTTCAGTATGATCATGCGGTAGGTATACAAACACCACTTTGCATCTTCACAGTCATGCCGCCACTATAGTAATTACTGGATCGATTTATTTCCACCGTTCTTACTATCGATTCCAGGAAATACATGAGCTGAACGATATAAACATATAGGGGAAACCCTTGATTTTTAGGAATTTATTTTGAATTCCTTTTGATTTTTATTTGATCGGATTTTCGTTTCCAGGAGAAAGAAAACTGGAGGCGCGATAATGATTTTTAGGTCTGAAAGAGACGGACTTAAGTCTTTTTTATAGTGGGAGACATTTAGATATTTTGTTGAGAGGACTCTACTCTTCCATGTGGCCGTTTACTTTAGTGGTGGTTGAATAAAGGAATGCGTGGCCCTTGTTTGATCCACAGAATGAAGTATAGGGTTAGGATATTTGTTTTACATTTTAGTGTACCCCGTTATGCGAAACTCTGTTTGTCCACGGACTGATACGAAAATATCCTTAAAATCGAGTAATGTGCCGTGATCCCAAAAATATAATAATATCGGTAGTTCAACTCATATTGTGAAACCCAAAAATATTGATATAGGTTGCAAAATACTCCAAATAAAAACTTGCTTATTTAATTAATTAAAAATTACAGTAAAATTCTAAAAATTAAATTATCCCTATGTCTCAAAAGAACCTTGTTTAAATTCGAAACCGGTATCTAGTTATATCGAATAAACCATTACGGTCGATAAACGATTCTATAGCGACTATTTTAAAATTTGATTTGGACATATCTCAAAATCTACATGACGAAATCCTGATTTTTCTCTTCCATTAGAAATATGTACTCTACCAGCTTCACACGTTTCTTGTTTCACAAAAATCCGTCTTAAAACGAATCCTGTACATTCAGTTGAAGTTCAAATCGCCAAACTACGAACTGCAGTGCCATTTCAAACTCGATTTTAATTATAATATATTTATACGTTCAAACTATCGTTCAAATAATATATTCGTTATTCAAATTCAATTCCAAGCTGAATTAAATATCACACATGAACCAGTTCACACCATACCGCCATTTCAGCCAATTCTGATTATTTCAGAATTAAATTGTAACAACCCGAAAATCTGGGCCAGTTTAAAATTTTTATTTTGGCAATTTTAGCGAATTTTGATTATTTAAAATGAATTATTTTAAATAATATCGACGGAAATTTATTTTGAATATAATTCGAACGTATATATTATACGCGTCGTCGTTAGAATATAAATATTTATATATAATTATAAATAGAATTGAAAATGGCGCGGTAGTTCGATAATTCGATTTCAAACTTCAATTGAATGTACCGGGTGCAAAACAATCCGGATTTTAGTGAAACCAAAAATAATGGGATCTAATTGTGAATATCTTTCCAACGAATCCGAAAAATCAAGATTTCATATCGGGAATCAAAAGATATGTCCAGTTGAAAATTCTGAATAGTCGCTATGGAATTCAGGCCCTTAAAAATGGACATTTTGCAAATGACCTCGGATTTCGACGAAACCAGTTTTGTTGGGTCCGCAGTGTCAAGTTATTGCTAGATTCCAAATTTCATAATTTTTCGAATCGATATGTGAGCGTGGCAAAGGAAAACGCGTTTGACCAGTTTCAGTAGATTTTAATCGACTGGAAATTGGCCATTTTTCAAACGGTCTCAGAATTCGACGAAACTAGTTTTGTTAGGACCGTATCGTCAATACGAAGCTAGAAAATATTTTTCTGGAATTTTTAAAGTTCGTATGTGACCCCGGTAATTTGAAATGTACGTTTAAAATTCAATATAGTGATTTAAATGTTAATTCAACGGAAACTGATTGTAACAGCCGAATCAGCGTACGATACATATCCCATTGTGTTCGGAATGGGGGTAGAACGCTATGGACGACAGGCGGTGGGCCTCGTTTCGAGGTCGTATGTAAAAGTCAACATTTTGAAATTAAAATAATAATAATAAAAAAAAAAAAAAAATAATAATAAGAAAATAAAATTTTCTCTTTCCTCCCTTAACTTCCCTCTGCCCCCCCCCCCCCGATCCATTTTGAATCAGAAGAAAAAGAAAAAAAAAGAAAAAAAAAAGAGACGGAGGCGCGCCCCACCGTCCAACCACCACCACCGCTGCTCGCCGCGACTCCCTCCTCAGCTTCCCCTTCCACCGCCGCTTCTCTCCTCCTCTCCACCTCGCCGCCCTCCCCTGCGGTCCCTTCTCTCTCCTCTTATATCCCAAATCGCCCAAAGACGCTGCCGCGCCCTAACCCCGTAGACCGCCACCAAATCGCCACCGCACTCCCCCCTGGCGCCGCCCAGACGCCCTTCCCCCTTCTCCGATTTCCCCCCCCCTCCTCCAGCGAGGATCTCGACTCCCTTCCCCCCCTTTTTTTTTATCGAGCACTGTAAGTTTAGGTTTTTATTTTATTTTTATTTTAATTCGTTAAAACTAATTTCCAGTTTTTTTAAAGGTTTAAAACAGTTTTTTTTTTTTAAAAAAAAAAAAGATTTAAAACAGTTTTTTTAAAGGTTTAAAACAGTTTTTTTTTTGGTTTAAAACAGTTTTTTTAAAGGTTTAAAACAGTTTTTTTTAAAAAGGTTTAAAACAGTTTTTTTTAAAAAAAAAGATATAAAACAGATTTTTAAAAGGTTTAAAAACTGATTTCTTTAGAAAGAAAAATCATATTTTTATGTATTGAAAGTCGAGATAAAAATCAGGTTTTTATATGTTGAAAGCAAAAGTAAAGATTCGATTTTTATATATGGAACTTTGAAGTAAAAATTCGATTTTTATATATGGAACTTTGAAATAAAAACTCGATTTTTATATATTGAACTTTGAAATAAAAACTCGATTTTTATATATTGAATAGCGAAATAAAAATTCGATTTTTATATATATAGTGGCTACGGGCGAAGGTGACAAGGAGGCGAGAACGACGAAGTTTCTGCAAATGAAGAGCCGTGGAGCTAGGATAGCTATATGTGAGAACTTCTCACCTTTCAATTTAATTTTTCTAGTTATATATATACTAGGATGCAGACGGTGTTTAGTAGCACCCGACACAATCGTCCACAGACCATGGACTTGTTTGTTTGACTGTTTGGTGATTGATTGCGATATTGGTTTGAATGTGGTTTGTGGTGTGAAAAATCGAATCGATAAATTGGTTAGGATTAGACGTGCGCCGTTATAAGGCGAAGGAGTAAGGCTAGGTTAGACCCTTACTCCAAATTTTGTGGTTTGCATAACGAAAGTGAATTTGATTGATATGTGAATGGCGTGGGCCTTCACTAGACCGGGGATTAGGCTAGGCCTTGTCCCGTTTCTAGTATCGTGCCGTTATGCTGCCGAAATTTTCTAAAATATGTTAGAAAATAAAAATATCATTTTATTGTGTAAATGAATAATAGAAATTCATATGATAGAATAAAATGTTTTATCGTTAAAAATATATTTTTTTACGTGAATATAAATATAGTGAAAGTGAATAAAATAAATATTCATTTACAAACCAGACGGTTTGTTTATGTACACCTATTTGAATGACGTTGATTGGGTCGATAAATTTTACACATCGCCTAACTGCACAAATAAAATATGTGTTTGATTGTTTGAAACCCCACACGGGTGTTAGGATGAAATTTGAAGTTCACTCATCCTGATTGATTAAATATGTCGATCGATTGATTGACAAGCTGTTATGAGCGTTGAATATCTATATTTGATGCTTATACAGTGTAGTGCACTTTGGTTGATGGTTGATTATTTTCAATGTTATTATATACATGTGTTGTATGAAAATCCATATAATTAATTTTATATGGTAATTGATTGGGCCTCATTCCAATCGTGAAAATAAAGAATATTTTGATAATAACAAATATTTTGACAATAGGAAATATTTGAAATAGAATATTTGAAAATATAAATTTATGAAGCCGTGTTGATTAGATTTACGTCATTTTGACGTAAACGATATTTATATCGATTTTATTCATTTTAAAATGAATATTGAAAAGTAATCTCGAAATCGAATATTTCGAAATGAATTGAATTGAAAACGATTTCGAAATGAATTGAATTGAAAACGAATTCAAATGGAATTGAAATGAATTCAAATTGAATTGAAATTCGAATTGAATAGAAATGTTTTTGAAACGAATTCAAAACTATTTATATAATTCGTTTTAAATAGAAATCGACGAAATATATATTATATATATTATATATATAATAAATGGCCTGAATAGAACGCGCCGCGCTGCGGCAGTTCGTGAATTTCGACCATTTATTTCAAACGGACATTGCGGGAGATCCGACCGTCGGATTCTCCTAAAACCGGAACCGTTGGGTTCGTATCGAAAAGAGCTTTCTAATGAATGTTAGAAATTTGAAATCTAACGGTTGGATTTGGAGATACGTCCAAATCAAATTCGAAAAAGGTCGCTGTAAGTGCAGTTCGATGGCCATTGATGGAAATCGACTGTACGGGCCTTGATAAAATTATTAAAAATAGTAATAATTTGTGTAAAATCATAAGAAATGATTTAGAAAGAATTGGGATGAAAAACTCCATATTTGAAAAGATAAAAATAGATTTTTATCGAAATGAACTAGTTTTGAACTAGAATTATAATTCTATTTATTTTTAAATAAATAAATTGAATTCGAAAAGGGTTTTAAAAATAACCAAAATTTCCAATGATTGCATTGGAGTGGATTTGAATCGAAATTGTCTTCGGAATATTTCGATGTTGGAATTCGTGATTATACAGGTGTTGTTATGGAAATTTGAAAGATATATATTGATATCGTTATTTCCAATACGACATTTGTTAGTCGTAGAATTCGATATTGAATATAAGCCGATATATTTTCTATTCAGAGCCTTGTATTGAATATCGAATGTGATTTGGGTTTGTCGTGAATGGTGTCTTCACTAACACTATTCTTGAACCCAGTTGAGAAAAGATTAAATCTTTTTATTTAGATTTAATGAAGTGTACCAATTAAATAATATTTAATTGGAATTGAATTGATATTGATTTTTGGGTTTATCGTGAACAGTGTTTTAAATAACACTTGTTCTTTAACCCGATAATTAATGAATGTGATTTGGGTTTGTCGTGAATGGTGTCTTCACTAACACTGCTCTTGAACCCAGTTGAGAAAAGATTAAATCTTTTTATTTAGATTTAATGAAGTGTACCAATTAAATAATATTTAATTGGAATTGAATGGATATTGATTTTTGGGTTTGTCGTGAACAGTGTTTTAAATAACACTTGTTCTTTAACCCGATAATTAATGGGATGTGACTTTGGGTTTATCGTGAACCGTGTTTTAAATGACACTGATTCTTTAACCCAGTCACAGATTAAAACTAAGTGGAGTTTTAATGAATCTTTAATTAGATTGAAAAGATCGAGAATGGAGTATCACCAGTTTTGCTCCAGGCGATAGTTAAAT
This sequence comes from Allium sativum, assembly GCA_030737875.1. NCBI lineage: Eukaryota > Viridiplantae > Streptophyta > Magnoliopsida > Asparagales > Amaryllidaceae > Allium > Allium sativum. Next base: position 601,238,239 of record CM060926.1, on the reverse strand, counting down.
CTTTAATTAGATTTGAACGTGAAATTTAGAAACTAACTGTCGGTTAGCTAAGTAGAATGGTTTTCTGGATATTGATCTGATGTTGGTTTCGGCCTTCGGGGTTAATATTTGGGGAATTATTCTCTTGATTAATTTACGGTTAATGACTAATGAGTTGGAATGAGGCGTATGTTGTGTTTGTGTAACACTTTTATAATATATACGCGAGTTATTCGGAAAGACCGGGTTTATCCCATTCTGAATAACTGATACGACGATAAGTCGAAGATGAAGACGATGGTCGAAGACCGGAGGTCTTCACGTCGTTTGGGTGATAACTGATGATCTTGATTGGGCTGTACACCCAAGAAGATGGAAACAGTTGGTGATCGTCCAGACGTACTTGGAGATCGATGGAGATGCGGGGTACTAGGTGCCTCCGGTTTCGTTCAGACCCAGAACGGACTTGTAAATGGACTGTGTGTCTGACATTGGATTTTAGTTCGTGCGATTGATCTCTATTAAATATACATCTGTTTGGCGGCGGAGAATTTATTCTCTTGCTTAACGCCCTTCTCTGAGACGTACGAGCTCAGGGGTTATATATTGATGGATATCAATCGCATGGAGTGAATTGCCTGTGTGGCATGCCTAAGTGGCAAATGATCAAGGCTTCTGTTGAAAAGCAAAGTCTTGTGGTTGATGATCGAAGCACGGCCTTTGTGGCGTAGCTTTGTGTAACGTTGATTCGCGAGTATCACACCCGGTATGAATCAAAAACGGGAGACGGACCTCAGGGAGGGCCTACGTTTCCTCCTAGCTAAAAGTGGCGTCAGTGGTTTTACACGCCCTGACGAGTTTGACTTATGTGGTTGTTGCTGTTGCGAGGCGCCTCGGATTGATCGGTCGTTCTCGAACCGATGGAGTCATTTAGTTGGCTCGCTTACGCCCCAAAGGGCGGCGAAACGTAGTGCTCAGGTATAATAATCCACATCGGTGGACCGGCCCTGTCGCTCCAAGGCTTGCCTGCGCGCTTGCCTGAGACTCGGGCTAGGCAGTCTCGAATCATTGAGGATCTTGCCCCTAGCCTCGGTTCATACCATAAATGATAACCCAACTTCCAATACGACATTTGCGGTTTTGATTGTAAACCTATATATGGTGACATAGTGTTATGGGCCGTTCATGCCGCCTATGATTGATACTTATGATTTGAAGTGTTTTATACACTATGCACTTATAATAGTATCAAGTGATTTGTTTTAACCGTATCAAGCATTCTTTGGCTGTTATAAGGGAAAACCCTATCCCCCGGCTTGCGTTGCATTGTGTGATAGGACCTGGGTCTTATAACAGCTTCATTTTTCTTTATTTAGCATTGCGCTGTTTGTTTTATGCACTGGTATTCTTGGGAGAAAACCCGTTCCGTGTTATACGGCGTGGTCCCTTGATTTACCGAACTTTAAAATAAAGAATTATAACTGTTTTAGTTCTCACACCAGTCCCATGACTGACCTGGAGTTTATTGTTTTAACCTAAACTCTGGGTGCCCCTATTTTCCGCACGGGCAGCTAGTAGTTTTGGTTTTGCAGATTTATATTCACAGGATCCTGGTTTACAGCTGGAACGATATCCGGAAAGCTTTGTATCCGTATATCTCCTTCTAGTTGTGTATTGTATTATTTTCCGCTGCTATGTATTTAAATGTAATTTAAATCTCTGATATTTCTGTGTAATATTCATTTATACTCTGTATATTCTTGTAATCTGATGCATTGTTGTAATATACAATGAAACGTTCTTCTGTATGCGTTCTGCTGTGGTTTGTTCTCGAACTATCCGACGCTTTCCTTTACGGGGAGGTTGCGGGTCTTTACACGTGGTATCAGAGCTTTGGTTTACAAAGCTCAGAGAACAAGACACATTAGAACCATACGAAAGAATTCATCAGATATTGGATTAGTAATATCCAATGGAATGACTCGTTAGAGATGGGATCAGTAGTATCCTAGAACGAGTGTGAAGAGTATATTTTTCAAATGAAAACAAATTTCGTTTTGAAAATTTAAATCAATTATTCGTATTTGATCATTTATTTATATTGATTTGGACAATCCGATATATAAAGATTTTGCATATGCGTCTTGCAAATGTGTATTCGAAGTTTCAATATATTGGATAGATATAGAATCATACTCTAGTTGCCCGGGGATAATTCTGGTGATGGGGCACTGTCGCCAGTGTTTACTTTCGAGTAACGAAAGTGAGATTTCTATATATTTCCTATTGACTGGTGTGAGAACCAAAATTAGATAGGGCCTATTGTTGTGATTTGACATCAAAAATCTGATTTTTGACTATGTATCAAAATTATGAATTTGAAACTCTAATTCACTAATTGATTGATGTTTGTGTTGTTTGTTCAATTGTTTGCTAATTTTGAACCTTTATGCCTAACTAAACCAAATATTGAACTATATTGAGAATTGGTCGCATTTGCTTGCATATACATATACTTACATTGAACAGGTCATAGCAAGGAGGCTAGAGCAGAGAATAAAATTTGTTTGCCCGACAAATAGGTACATGTTTACTACATAATTTCCTGTTTTGTTTGGGTGATGATGATTTTGTGAGCCTATTGGCTAGCCGTTTGGCTTTTTCTTTTTCTTTTTGAGATCTGAAGGACCGGGGAAGCTATTTGAAATTCCCCGATGCTCCCGGTGCAGGGGAGGTTATGGCGAAATTTTTCAAAAATTTAGGGTGTTAGCCAAATTTTTGAAATTTTGAAAATTCTCAGAAACTGAAAAGTTGAAGAACTTAAGCCGTAATCAAAAACAATGGAAGTTGAGTTGAATTGTTAAACAACTTTCGACTTTGTTCCTTTTCGGGGACGAAAAGTTTTAAGTGGGGGAGATTGTAACAACCCGAAAATCTGGGCCAGTTTAAAATTTTTATTTTGGCAATTTTAGCGAATTTTGATTATTTAAAATGAATTATTTTAAATAATATCGACGGAAATTTATTTTGAATATAATTCGAACGTATATATTATACGCGTCGTCGTTAGAATATAAATATTTATATATAATTATAAATAGAATTGAAAATGGCGCGGTAGTTCGATAATTCGATTTCAAACTTCAATTGAATGTACCGGGTGCAAAACAATCCGGATTTTAGTGAAACCAAAAATAATGGGATCTAATTGTGAATATCTTTCCAACGAATCCGAAAAATCAAGATTTCATATCGGGAATCAAAAGATATGTCCAGTTGAAAATTCTGAATAGTCGCTATGGAATTCAGGCCCTTAAAAATGGACATTTTGCAAATGACCTCGGATTTCGACGAAACCAGTTTTGTTGGGTCCGCAGTGTCAAGTTATTGCTAGATTCCAAATTTCATAATTTTTCGAATCGATATGTGAGCGTGGCAAAGGAAAACGCGTTTGACCAGTTTCAGTAGATTTTAATCGACTGGAAATTGGCCATTTTTCAAACGGTCTCAGAATTCGACGAAACTAGTTTTGTTAGGACCGTATCGTCAATACGAAGCTAGAAAATATTTTTCTGGAATTTTTAAAGTTCGTATGTGACCCCGGTAATTTGAAATGTACGTTTAAAATTCAATATAGTGATTTAAATGTTAATTCAACGGAAACTGATTGTAACAGCCGAATCAGCGTACGATACATATCCCATTGTGTTCGGAATGGGGGTAGAACGCTATGGACGACAGGCGGTGGGCCTCGTTTCGAGGTCGTATGTAAAAGTCAACATTTTGAAATTAAAATAATAATAATAAAAAAAAAAAAAAAATAATAATAAGAAAATAAAATTTTCTCTTTCCTCCCTTAACTTCCCTCTGCCCCCCCCCCCGATCCATTTTGAATCAGAAGAAAAAGAAAAAAAAAGAAAAAAAAAAGAGACGGAGGCGCGCCCCACCGTCCAACCACCACCACCGCTGCTCGCCGCGACTCCCTCCTCAGCTTCCCCTTCCACCGCCGCTTCTCTCCTCCTCTCCACCTCGCCGCCCTCCCCTGCGGTCCCTTCTCTCTCCTCTTATATCCCAAATCGCCCAAAGACGCTGCCGCGCCCTAACCCCGTAGACCGCCACCAAATCGCCACCGCACTCCCCCCTGGCGCCGCCCAGACGCCCTTCCCCCTTCTCCGATTTCCCCCCCCCTCCTCCAGCGAGGATCTCGACTCCCTTCCCCCCCTTTTTTTTTATCGAGCACTGTAAGTTTAGGTTTTTATTTTATTTTTATTTTAATTCGTTAAAACTAATTTCCAGTTTTTTTAAAGGTTTAAAACAGTTTTTTTTTTTTTAAAAAAAAAAAGATTTAAAACAGTTTTTTTAAAGGTTTAAAACAGTTTTTTTTTTGGTTTAAAACAGTTTTTTTAAAGGTTTAAAACAGTTTTTTTTAAAAAGGTTTAAAACAGTTTTTTTTAAAAAAAAAGATATAAAACAGATTTTTAAAAGGTTTAAAAACTGATTTCTTTAGAAAGAAAAATCATATTTTTATGTATTGAAAGTCGAGATAAAAATCAGGTTTTTATATGTTGAAAGCAAAAGTAAAGATTCGATTTTTATATATGGAACTTTGAAGTAAAAATTCGATTTTTATATATGGAACTTTGAAATAAAAACTCGATTTTTATATATTGAACTTTGAAATAAAAACTCGATTTTTATATATTGAATAGCGAAATAAAAATTCGATTTTTATATATATAGTGGCTACGGGCGAAGGTGACAAGGAGGCGAGAACGACGAAGTTTCTGCAAATGAAGAGCCGTGGAGCTAGGATAGCTATATGTGAGAACTTCTCACCTTTCAATTTAATTTTTCTAGTTATATATATACTAGGATGCAGACGGTGTTTAGTAGCACCCGACACAATCGTCCACAGACCATGGACTTGTTTGTTTGACTGTTTGGTGATTGATTGCGATATTGGTTTGAATGTGGTTTGTGGTGTGAAAAATCGAATCGATAAATTGGTTAGGATTAGACGTGCGCCGTTATAAGGCGAAGGAGTAAGGCTAGGTTAGACCCTTACTCCAAATTTTGTGGTTTGCATAACGAAAGTGAATTTGATTGATATGTGAATGGCGTGGGCCTTCACTAGACCGGGGATTAGGCTAGGCCTTGTCCCGTTTCTAGTATCGTGCCGTTATGCTGCCGAAATTTTCTAAAATATGTTAGAAAATAAAAATATCATTTTATTGTGTAAATGAATAATAGAAATTCATATGATAGAATAAAATGTTTTATCGTTAAAAATATATTTTTTTACGTGAATATAAATATAGTGAAAGTGAATAAAATAAATATTCATTTACAAACCAGACGGTTTGTTTATGTACACCTATTTGAATGACGTTGATTGGGTCGATAAATTTTACACATCGCCTAACTGCACAAATAAAATATGTGTTTGATTGTTTGAAACCCCACACGGGTGTTAGGATGAAATTTGAAGTTCACTCATCCTGATTGATTAAATATGTCGATCGATTGATTGACAAGCTGTTATGAGCGTTGAATATCTATATTTGATGCTTATACAGTGTAGTGCACTTTGGTTGATGGTTGATTATTTTCAATGTTATTATATACATGTGTTGTATGAAAATCCATATAATTAATTTTATATGGTAATTGATTGGGCCTCATTCCAATCGTGAAAATAAAGAATATTTTGATAATAACAAATATTTTGACAATAGGAAATATTTGAAATAGAATATTTGAAAATATAAATTTATGAAGCCGTGTTGATTAGATTTACGTCATTTTGACGTAAACGATATTTATATCGATTTTATTCATTTTAAAATGAATATTGAAAAGTAATCTCGAAATCGAATATTTCGAAATGAATTGAATTGAAAACGATTTCGAAATGAATTGAATTGAAAACGAATTCAAATGGAATTGAAATGAATTCAAATTGAATTGAAATTCGAATTGAATAGAAATGTTTTTGAAACGAATTCAAAACTATTTATATAATTCGTTTTAAATAGAAATCGACGAAATATATATTATATATATTATATATATAATAAATGGCCTGAATAGAACGCGCCGCGCTGCGGCAGTTCGTGAATTTCGACCATTTATTTCAAACGGACATTGCGGGAGATCCGACCGTCGGATTCTCCTAAAACCGGAACCGTTGGGTTCGTATCGAAAAGAGCTTTCTAATGAATGTTAGAAATTTGAAATCTAACGGTTGGATTTGGAGATACGTCCAAATCAAATTCGAAAAAGGTCGCTGTAAGTGCAGTTCGATGGCCATTGATGGAAATCGACTGTACGGGCCTTGATAAAATTATTAAAAATAGTAATAATTTGTGTAAAATCATAAGAAATGATTTAGAAAGAATTGGGATGAAAAACTCCATATTTGAAAAGATAAAAATAGATTTTTATCGAAATGAACTAGTTTTGAACTAGAATTATAATTCTATTTATTTTTAAATAAATAAATTGAATTCGAAAAGGGTTTTAAAAATAACCAAAATTTCCAATGATTGCATTGGAGTGGATTTGAATCGAAATTGTCTTCGGAATATTTCGATGTTGGAATTCGTGATTATACAGGTGTTGTTATGGAAATTTGAAAGATATATATTGATATCGTTATTTCCAATACGACATTTGTTAGTCGTAGAATTCGATATTGAATATAAGCCGATATATTTTCTATTCAGAGCCTTGTATTGAATATCGAATGTGATTTGGGTTTGTCGTGAATGGTGTCTTCACTAACACTATTCTTGAACCCAGTTGAGAAAAGATTAAATCTTTTTATTTAGATTTAATGAAGTGTACCAATTAAATAATATTTAATTGGAATTGAATTGATATTGATTTTTGGGTTTATCGTGAACAGTGTTTTAAATAACACTTGTTCTTTAACCCGATAATTAATGAATGTGATTTGGGTTTGTCGTGAATGGTGTCTTCACTAACACTGCTCTTGAACCCAGTTGAGAAAAGATTAAATCTTTTTATTTAGATTTAATGAAGTGTACCAATTAAATAATATTTAATTGGAATTGAATGGATATTGATTTTTGGGTTTGTCGTGAACAGTGTTTTAAATAACACTTGTTCTTTAACCCGATAATTAATGGGATGTGACTTTGGGTTTATCGTGAACCGTGTTTTAAATGACACTGATTCTTTAACCCAGTCACAGATTAAAACTAAGTGGAGTTTTAATGAATCTTTAATTAGATTGAAAAGATCGAGAATGGAGTATCACCAGTTTTGCTCCAGGCGATAGTTAAATCTTTAATTAGATTTGAACGTGAAATTTAGAAACTAACTGTCGGTTAGCTAAGTAGAATGGTTTTCTGGATATTGATCTGATGTTGGTTTCGGCCTTCGGGGTTAATATTTGGGGAATTATTCTCTTGATTAATTTACGGTTAATGACTAATGAGTTGGAATGAGGCGTATGTTGTGTTTGTGTAACACTTTTATAATATATACGCGAGTTATTCGGAAAGACCGGGTTTATCCCATTCTGAATAACTGATACGACGATAAGTCGAAGATGAAGACGATGGTCGAAGACCGGAGGTCTTCACGTCGTTTGGGTGATAACTGATGATCTTGATTGGGCTGTACACCCAAGAAGATGGAAACAGTTGGTGATCGTCCAGACGTACTTGGAGATCGATGGAGATGCGGGGTACTAGGTGCCTCCGGTTTCGTTCAGACCCAGAACGGACTTGTAAATGGACTGTGTGTCTGACATTGGATTTTAGTTCGTGCGATTGATCTCTATTAAATATACATCTGTTTGGCGGCGGAGAATTTATTCTCTTGCTTAACGCCCTTCTCTGAGACGTACGAGCTCAGGGGTTATATATTGATGGATATCAATCGCATGGAGTGAATTGCCTGTGTGGCATGCCTAAGTGGCAAATGATCAAGGCTTCTGTTGAAAAGCAAAGTCTTGTGGTTGATGATCGAAGCACGGCCTTTGTGGCGTAGCTTTGTGTAACGTTGATTCGCGAGTATCACACCCGGTATGAATCAAAAACGGGAGACGGACCTCAGGGAGGGCCTACGTTTCCTCCTAGCTAAAAGTGGCGTCAGTGGTTTTACACGCCCTGACGAGTTTGACTTATGTGGTTGTTGCTGTTGCGAGGCGCCTCGGATTGATCGGTCGTTCTCGAACCGATGGAGTCATTTAGTTGGCTCGCTTACGCCCCAAAGGGCGGCGAAACGTAGTGCTCAGGTATAATAATCCACATCGGTGGACCGGCCCTGTCGCTCCAAGGCTTGCCTGCGCGCTTGCCTGAGACTCGGGCTAGGCAGTCTCGAATCATTGAGGATCTTGCCCCTAGCCTCGGTTCATACCATAAATGATAACCCAACTTCCAATACGACATTTGCGGTTTTGATTGTAAACCTATATATGGTGACATAGTGTTATGGGCCGTTCATGCCGCCTATGATTGATACTTATGATTTGAAGTGTTTTATACACTATGCACTTATAATAGTATCAAGTGATTTGTTTTAACCGTATCAAGCATTCTTTGGCTGTTATAAGGGAAAACCCTATCCCCCGGCTTGCGTTGCATTGTGTGATAGGACCTGGGTCTTATAACAGCTTCATTTTTCTTTATTTAGCATTGCGCTGTTTGTTTTATGCACTGGTATTCTTGGGAGAAAACCCGTTCCGTGTTATACGGCGTGGTCCCTTGATTTACCGAACTTTAAAATAAAGAATTATAACTGTTTTAGTTCTCACACCAGTCCCATGACTGACCTGGAGTTTATTGTTTTAACCTAAACTCTGGGTGCCCCTATTTTCCGCACGGGCAGCTAGTAGTTTTGGTTTTGCAGATTTATATTCACAGGATCCTGGTTTACAGCTGGAACGATATCCGGAAAGCTTTGTATCCGTATATCTCCTTCTAGTTGTGTATTGTATTATTTTCCGCTGCTATGTATTTAAATGTAATTTAAATCTCTGATATTTCTGTGTAATATTCATTTATACTCTGTATATTCTTGTAATCTGATGCATTGTTGTAATATACAATGAAACGTTCTTCTGTATGCGTTCTGCTGTGGTTTGTTCTCGAACTATCCGACGCTTTCCTTTACGGGGAGGTTGCGGGTCTTTACATAAATATATTATTTAATTTATTATTTTAAATTAAATATTCACCATTATTTAATTAACGATGATTTAATTCCCTCAATCACTATATATATAATTAAATTAATTAATTATAATACCTCTACCAATGCGGGTCATCACACAGCTAGTAGTTTTGGTTTTGCAGATTTATATTCACAGGATCCTGATTTACAGCTGGAATGATACTCGGAAAGCTCTGTATCCATGTATTACTTCTAGTTGTGTTTTGTATTATTTTCCGCTGCGATGCATTTAAATGTAATTTAAATCTCTGATATTTTCTACGTAATATTTATTCATACTCTGTATATTCTTGTATTCTGATGTAATTGTTGTAATAAACAATGAAATGTTCTTCTGTTTGCGTTCTGATTCGTCTTGTCCTCAAAGTATCCGCTCTTTCCTTACCGGGGAAGTTACGGGTCTTTATAAGTGTATATATATGAGTGAACGTATTTGCTATTTGATATAAAAAATGTTTTATATTGTGGAGATTTATTGGTTGAGTTGTTTATGGGTTCTGGTCGATTAGTTTGATCCACTGTATCGGTAGGAGTTTCTAAACACTCGAATACGATGGGTGGACACGATATGTTTTGAAAAGAGGGTAAACAAAATAATTTTACCCAAATTATATTTTTATATAGAGAAGATATATATATTGGAACGTATATATACTGGATATGTTGGTTGTTATTATAATCGAGTAAGATTATAATTTAAATGGTTATGTAAATCGCCAATTAGAAGTCATATAAGTGAAATACGTGGAATCAGATGAATTAAATCTGAAGTTAAAATTAGAATTGGAATTAAAATCCTGGAAACATGTAAGTGTTTGAAAATGAATCTGGGTTAAATATATGTGAATTTTAAAATCTTGGGAGATTTTAAATTGTTTTACAAACATTGGAAGGATATTTTGAACTGATTTCAAAATGGAAATGTTTACATTTGAGTTTTGAAAGGTGTTATATTATTGAAATCACTTCAGTCGCTAGAAAATATTCTGATAATAACTGCAACATCATCAGTGTTCATTTTCGAGTTGCTGAGTGACGGATTACTACCAAAGGATTTTGATTTTGAATTGTTTTGAGAGAAACAAGGTGTTTTGAAATCCAAAAAGGAATATTTGGTTTTAGAAAAGCAAAGCTGTTTAAAACTCCTGGGAAGAGATTGTCTGAGTTAAAAAAAAATTAGATAAAAATTTGTAGAAGAAATAAAAATTGAATTGAAATCGAATAGGATTGGATTTGTGAAATTTGAATTTAAAATGTGATTGGATAATCGAGTTAAGAGTTTGGAATCAAGAATTAAACTTGATTTGAAATGGGATTTCCTCTGGATATAAGCGAATAGCCGTGTTGAGGATAAATTGATCAGAATTTGATTGGGATAACATTGGTATATGTTGAGTTGATAGCATATGGAAGTGATAGAGTTGATATGCCCGACAAAAAGGTACAGGTTTATATTTCATATGGTATGGGATTTATGAGCCGATTTTTCAAGCCGCTTGGCTGTTTGATTTTCTTTTGGGTTGGAGATGACCCAGAGTGGCGAGTTGGAGTTTGACCTAATGACTAGTACAAAGGATGTGCTGGACAAATTTTTCAAAAATTTAGGGAGGTAGAAATTTTCAGAATTTTTGAAAATATTCGTTAATAGAATTAAATTAATAATTTAAATTAAATTAAACTGATTTAGTTGAAACTAAAGTTAAGAAGTGAACAAATAATTTCTAATCGATTGATAGGGTTTGTTTTCTACCTTAGCAATTTCGATGACGAAATTATTTTAAGTGGGGAAGAATGTAACGACCCGTATTTTTCAGTGATATATAATTAATTTATTTAATTATATAGATAGTAATTCAAAGAATTTAATGGTCATTGAATTAAATTATATGGAATATTTAATTTAATTAAATAATTAAATAATATATTTAATTTCTGAAATAATCTGAAATAGTGAATTGACAATATAATGTGAACTGGAAATTCAAATTATGTAATTCAGCTTAGAATTGAATTAGAATAACGTATATACTTAAATAACGTCTGTTTGAACGTATAATTATATTATAATTATAATCGAGCTCGAAATGGCGCGGTAGTTCGCTATTTGGCGATTTGAACTTCAGTTGGATATACAGAAGCTATTTTAAATCGGATTTCTATGAAACAAGAAACGTATGGAGCTGGTGAAGTATAATTTTCTAGTGGAAGAGAAAAATCAGAATTTCGTCGTGTCGATTGTAAGTTATGTCCAAATTAAATATTCAGAAAAGCAGGGGCATATTCGTTTATGGCCATAATGGTTATTTAAATATATTTAAATATCGGTTTCGAATTTAGACAAGATTCTTTTGGGACATAGTGATAATTTAATTTTTAGAATTTTATTGTAATTTTTAATTAATTAAATAAGTGACTCTTATTTGGAGTATTTTACACCCTGTAATCAACATTTTGAGGTTTCACAATATGAGTTAATCTACCGGTATTATTATATTTTTGGGATCGTGGGGAAATACTCGACATGACTACATTTTTACTTCTGTCCGTAGCAGTTTTACGCGAAGAGAATTTTATACAACAAGTTACCTACCTTTTTAACTTAATATATTTTTAAATATCTTAACCCTTTCTCCGATCAAAATGTAAGCCACAATTCTCTTTCTCAACTGTTAGTTTCCCTTGGTCCTCAAATCAAATTGTGGCATTCAATAATCTACAAGAGAATCAACATGTAATGATATAAATAGCCCCTCTCATCCTTACAACCTAAATCGTTTTCTTCTGTAAATAAAAAAAACAACGGCCGCCACATTTCTTACTTCTTCAATCCTTCTGTGAATTAAATCTAACTCCATGCTTCACGGAATCAGACATGGGTGGATCCGTAAGACTGCTGAGCTCGAGAGATTCAACCGGATACCCACTGTTTAGGGCGCGATCAACTTCATAGGGGTTCGATGTTTTTCAATCGAGGCTAGGGCTGAAATCGCAAGTGAAGGGGATGGCGTGAGTTAAAGGAAGAGTTTACTGTCAAAATTCTTGGTTTGAGGGGTGATGAAGGAGCATGGATCCAGGAAGGTTCCGGTTAGGGCACTATGATGGGTTGTCGCGGGTTTCTGCTGAGTTGAGTGTAGAGGTCAGAAGCATTTTTGGTGGGAAGAGAGAGGAACTCGAGGGGAGTATTACGGTGATATTGGTGATGGATTTCTGTGAAGTTTTGAGGATAGAAGGTGGGGTCAAAGCATTTGCATTGTATGTGATTTACTGGAGCGGAAGATCGAATTTGGGGAAGACAATATCAGTGAGCAGGCTGGGCTTTCAAGAACAGGGTGATGGGTTTATATGTATCAGATTTTCTTATGGAGTAGAAAAAGTATGTACGGAGATAGGCCACGATGGGAATGGGCCAAAGTGGGTGAATAAAGCCCAATTTAAATTATAAGTTAAGTTTTATTTAAATTAAATTAACATTTTAAACAAATGCTTGTAACTAGTCCGTTCGATATCTGAATTCAGCAAAACAAGATCCGTTGGGATCATAGGGACGGACACTACACAATGGAACTAACTGCATGTCCATCAGAGCTCGTTACAATTTATCGCAAAATAAATTGTCCGTCTGAATCAAGCGATGGTTATTGTAATTAACGATGATCGTCCAATGTGAGTAAAACTCACCAACTCTGAACAATTTTATTTTTATAACGTACTTTTAGAACTATTAATCATCTGTTGATTTGCTGTGTGTTAACTGATTGGTTGAATGGATTATGTATTGGTTGAAAATATAGATAACGATATATATAAATCGTTAATCGAATATTGATTCTGTTTATCAGAATATTTTATATTCGTGTTGTTTAACATCTGTGGATGTAAGGAAACAGGTTGGAGGAATCCAACTGGATTCCTCAACATTTATTTTACTGTTTTTTTTATATATTTTGATATATGATGTGATATATAATCTATTATGGATTATGTGTGATAGGATGATGTTGATCATTGTTATTCGATATTTTTAATATCATAAGAAACCCTGGGATGTAAAAAGAAATATTTCAGTGTATATTAAAATCGAGGAATTTTATAAAATCAACTGATTTTATAAAAGGAAATATTTTGAAAATAAAGTATTTATAAAATCATAGGATTTTATAAAGGCGAACATTTATTTAGAAAATAAATAGAATATCATAAAGGAATATTTATTTGGAAAATAAACAGGATATTATAAAAGGGAAATATTTATAAAATGAAAAAGGTTTTATAAAAAGGATATTCACTTAGAAAGTAAATAGAAGTGAAAAGAAACATTTATATAGAAAATAAATAGAATTATAAAGGGATATTTATATAGAAAATAAATAGAATTAGAAAGGAGTAAATATTTGTAAAACAAATAAGGTATTATAGAAAGACATATTTGGGAAAATAAGTTGGATTTTTAAAAAGGATTTTTGAGAAATAAATTTCAATAAGAGTGTATCAAATATAGTTATTCAAAACAAAGTAAAAACAGACATAGTTATTTAGAATGAAGTTAAATCGAATATAGTTATTCGAACCAGAATTAATCGAGTAAAGTTAATTGAATATTATTATTCAATTAAAGTTAATTGAATATTAGTTATTCGAATAAGAGTTAATCAAATGGAGTTAAAAAAAATTAGAAACTGACTAGAGATTAATAAGTTGAATGGTTTCCTAAGTATCGATTTGATGTTGGTTTCGGCCTTCGGGGTTTATACTTAGGAAGTTGTTCTCTTGTTAGTTTATATTTAGAGTCTGATAGATGTGGAAGAATAGTGAAACGTAATTAAGCCATGGAAATGTTTTCCAGTGTTAATAACATATATTTTCTAATTATAGAAAATAAGGAAATATGAATACATATATATATAATTGTTTGATGATTGGATCGATAATTCCATTTGGAAATAAGATCGTTGTGTGTACACAGACATGTTTTAATTTGATAGTTAAATCACCGACTGTCAAAGTTTTGACCATTTTAACGTTGTTAATATGGAGAGACCGGTTGGATTATTATCCGAAGAACCACGCTGTATTGGCATAAGCCTTACGAATTAAGTATGCTGAATATATTGAAGACGGAGTAAAGTGCAAGGGCTGTTGTATAAATCTTAGATAACAATTGCCTAAGATGGATATACTGAATAGTGCCATCGGTTTTTCCAGTCCCAGGACAACTTCTATGGAAGAAGGTCTGACAGAGTATATCAAATGGATCGCGTAAGTTGATCTCCTCAAACGTATTCACGTTTGGTTGCGAAGGAATTCGTTTCTCTTAGCTGTATACCCGTGTTATTTTTGTATAAATCAATTTGTGATTTTGGGGGTTTGACGATGTGACATTCTAAGTGAATGAAGATGTGGCATGTAAAAGATACGCGTAGCTTCTAGCCTCACATCCGGTAAATGACAATAATCATGCAGGCAGCATGACTATGTAGGTCGCACCTATTAGGGTGTATAATCACCTGATCTAGAGTTTCATTTACTTCTAAAAATCTATTGTCGATGTTGTCCCATTCGGGAAATGGTTGCTGATCCCAACCGTCGGTGATATACATTCGATACACTCAAGCGAAATGAGTGGTCGGTCATGTGTGGCCAGGTTGCAAGATGTTCTTGTTGAACCCAGTGTATTCCTCTCTAGAGGTACACTAGCGAAAGGTGGTTCCATACCTTGTCATAGATGGAAATCCATTACCCAATACGTGCTTGCGGTTTTGATTGTATACTACATATGTAGAACGTGAGATGAAAGTGTTTCTTCTAGATGATTATTATATTGTGGTTAATAGACATTATTATAATATCAAAATGTTTTTGATATAAAGATGTTTTGGATTCTCATAAGGGAAAAACCCGCTCTGTTATACGGCGTGGTCTTATGAGATATCATTTACTTGTTCAAACTGTTTTTAACTGTTTTACTCATACCAGTCCCATAACTGACCCGGAGTTTATTTTGTTTTATTTCTCCTAAACTCTTGGGTGCCCAATTTTGTACGGGCAGTCAAATAGTCGGGATTTACAGATACTTGAAGAGCTTGGAGCAAGAGGCTTCAGGATTACATAGCTATAGTTATTTCCGATGTGTTTAAGTGTTGTACTCTGATAATGTTATTGTATACATTTACTGATTTTATTTCAAAGTTATGTTATCTATTATATGTTGTTCGTTCCGCTATGAGATTCGTGTTACTCTGATGTTGTATCTTTTTCTTCTTCTATTCTAAGTTTCTACCTTATCTATTCTCACCCTCTAACTTCTTTCTATTAACTTTCCGGTATTTTTCGATGTTTGGTTAGTCATCATTGAGTTTTTGGCGATAACCAAAGTCGACAAAAACCAGGTCGTTATAGGTTTGGTTTTGGAAGGGAAATACATATATTATTTTATTTATTTTTCTTGAATCCTCCAAAAAGTTGACTTTCCATTCGAGCTCCAAACTGAACCCAACGACTGTCGCCCTAGCTAATTATCCCCATTCCGAACACAATGGGATATGTTTCATAAGCCAGTTCGGTTGTTTCATTCAGTTTTCGTTGAAATTAAAATATAAATATATATATATTAAATTTGAATGCACATTTTAATTTATCAGGGCCGCATAGTAACTCTAAAAATTCTAGAAAAAATATTACTAGGTTCGTATTGACGATACGGTCCTAACAAAACTACTTTCATCGAATTTGGTGACCATTTGAAAAATGGTCATTTTCTGGTCGGTCCTAACAATTATGAATTTTTGAATGTAGCAATAATTTGACATTCCGAATCAAACAAAAGTGGTTTCATCGAAAACGGAGGTCGTTTGCAAAATGGATATTTTTAAGGGCTATTTATTATTTAAAAAATATATAAATTCCATAGTGACATTTCTGAATTCTAATTTATCCATAAATTACAAATTATAAAAAGAAATTTTAGTTTCTTACATCTGTTAGAAAGATATCGTTAATCAGATTCAAATATTTCTTCCAATTCTGACTTATACTAAATTATGTATATTCATTTGAAATTGAATTTTCAAACTACCGCGCCATTTCAGGTTCGTTTTATAAATAAAATAAATTTATTCATTTTAACTTCATGGAAATTAAATTTCTAGCTGTGATTATTTAAAAGAAATCATTTTAAATTATCAAAATTCATTAAAATCGCTAAATAAAAAATTTAAATTGGTTATGATTTTCCGGGTTGTTACATTACATTAGGGAGAATGTTGTATAATAGGTAGACTTGTTCTAGGGACAAGTGAAGATTATTACTTAGGTTATAATAAACTAGTAAGGAAATGAGGTAACTTATGTAATGAGATGAGTGGTACTTAATTATAAATTAATTAATCAGCAAATGTGGAAAACTGAAACCAGTAGTTTGTAATAAGTAAAGAAACGGGGAAAATCTATGAAATGTAAGAAGTTGTAATTAAATATAAATTAAGTAATATGTAAACTTGGAAAGTTGAAATATGCTAATAAGAATAACACATTAAGGCTTGTCCCAGGGGCAAGAGGAAATTATAACATAGGTTATAATAAATGGAATGGAGACTTATTAGTGAACCTTGGTTAAGAGAACTAAGTTAATAAGTAAACAATGATAAGATGTACACTTATGAAATTAAATAAGTTATATTTAATCATAAATGATAAGTGACATGTTAAATAGAAAATATGTGAATTGAGATAAACTTAATTACACATTAAGTAGAATATGTTATGGTAACTATGAAATCAAACAAGAATATAAAGGGATTGTGGATTACAGACCTTGGATCACAATCTTGAGAATAACATGTTGTGGGCTTATTAGTAGGCTAAATTGGGTTAAGTCATAAGACTAAAATTGATAAGCAAGAAAATTTGGTAACTTGAATAAGAAGTCAACGGGAATGGGAATTACCAAGTTAAATGGAAACCTGATGAGGTAAAACAAGTGCATAAAAGAATGTTTAAACATAGGGTCTAATAACACAATAAAAATGAGGCGCTTGGGCCAGTCCGCACGTTTGAGGGTGAGTAACCCAATGGGATAGATCATCGTGGTGGCATAAGGCATGAGGGGAGTGCACGTTCGTCTGGTTATTCTGTCAGCTCTGAAGGAATGGAAGGGGAAGCATGCGACTTCTTGAGATACGTAAGGTGCTCCTGGTAATCCTCTCTGCGGTGGCAGATGTTTAGGCTATGCTTGCAGAGGTTGGGTCTGTCCGTTACTACCAGGTGGGTAGGCCTTGACTGAAAAAGTAGCTTTGCAGTCAGAATGCTATGACTAGGTGACACAATGGTGACTTGGCGATCTCCTCAATGAGAGGCGAGGTCAGGCCAACAAGGATAGTACCCCATGGGGTGCTCACGAACCGCCCCTACCCGTCATCGGCAGCCCGTGGGATGCGAAAAGACTAGAGCTAAACCCAGTAGACCATTCACCTTTCACTATCGAGGTATGGTGGTTGAGGGGAGACGTCAACTGATTTTTAGATTGTTTGTTAGGGGCATGTTGCTTAGCTCTTGTAGTCTTTAGTAATTTAGGGAGGGACCGAGGTGGGGCCGTAGCCACCATGAAAAACAGACCCGAGGGACATCTGTATTTTGTGACTCTTAACAGCGGGCATGTACAGATATGGAAAAGCTCCTGACCGAGTTCTGTGTTTCTTGTACAGCCCTGCCATGGAACCTGGTGCATATTAGAGGTTATGTACAGTTAAGGCATCGAATACGATTGACGATACGTAAATGGGAAAGTCTATATACATGCATGTCAGCTCTGGGTGGTGTATCGTAGACTTGAGGGCATTACTCTGTGATGGAGTCTGATTCAATCGAAGGTGGCAGTCCGTACGCTTACGTAGCACAATAATGAGGATATATGTGGAACGTAACATTGTTATGTAGAGATCCGTACGTCACTCTGACGTAGGATAAGGAACAGCGTTCATTTCTGTGGCATTACGGTAAAGACCTTGCAAGTGGGGTACCATGGTGTGTGCCTCAATATTTGGGGGTAGCTACATATATATTGTATTAGGTTAATCCACTGGGAAGTAAATGCGTATGACATGTGTGTAAGCCTTGAGTGCTGTTAACCCAAGTAACCTAATAAATAATAAAATGTGATTGAACGGTATATGTAGGATTATCCAAAGTGTATAGTTTAAATCCATTCACCGGAACTTGCGTTCTGACCCCCTCCTCATAACACACTCGCAGGTTAGATTTGTGGCAGAGATATGATAGCTTTGGATACTGGTTAGGCAGTATTATTACTACGGTAAGGCTATACTTTGATTATATTATACTTTATCCATTCCACTGTAAGATATTTTCTGAGCTCTGATATATTTTATATCTGTGTCTTTCATGCAGGATACCAGAGCAACCAACATGGGTTTCGATGGATTAGAATTTTGAAAAAAAAAATCGGTCTTTCGGAACTTAGGTTGTTAGAAATGTGGTTTCGAATCAAACAATATTCATATAAAAGATAAACATATTTAACTTTTTTTTATTTAAAGACATTATTCAAAGACAAAAACATAATGTCAACTGAAATACAAGCTTTCGGCTGAATCCTTCACAAGCTCACTGATCATCTAACTTTTACTCTTCAAGTCACACCTTCACAATAAAAAATCAACCACCTGAGTCAATTTTGACATGTCTCATCTTCAAACTAAAACACAACAACCAAACCGCAACCTAGCGATGAACCATCTCACCAAATTAGCAAACACCATCCAACCTAGGTCAAATTTTGAGCAAAATGACCTACCATCAACAACCGCACCCGCGAATCCGAAAACTAATTGGAACCATCCGAAGTCGTGAGTTCTCAAATCTCGAAGCTATCCCTAGGTGCTGATTTGTTGCTATCGAATTGATTTGACAGAGAATTTTGAATTGAGATTGAAAATTTTGGATTTAGAAATTCTAGCGGATTAAGGGATACAAACTTTTTTTTGTTGTAAAAGTGAACAAGAGAGAGCGAGGAGAATAAGCGGCTGATTATCCTTAAAAATAATTATTTTATACCCGTGTCCTGAAAATTAATAATTTGATGTAAGTAGGCCCCTGTGGTAAAATTCCCTTTTATTTTTTGGAATGCGATTAATGATTTTTATTGGAAGCGACTAACGATTTTTTTTGAAAGTGACTAACTATGTTTTCTAGCGTGTAATGTTAAACGGTTTTAGTTCATACAATCCCATACGAACTCCGATTGTGACGAGATTGTAAACCATATAAAAACTTAACATTTAGATATAATGGAACTGGTTTCCTTGAATTCTGAGATCGTTTGTAAAAATACTATTTTAATTTCAATTGGTTAAACAATACACGTTATATTACGCACGGTCACAAAATAACCTCAATGGACGTGAAATTGGAAATCTTACAATAATTAACCATTACGTATTTTATAAATTTCGTTTCGTTGAAATCTGAGATCGTTTGGAAATTGACGATTCTTAAGTTCTATATTAACTTGATAAAATAAACACGATTTCAAAATAAATAAGTTCATTGATTATATATTATTATCCTATATATATTCAAACTGAATTAATATAGCTTCAACTATTATAACTCGATTTTAAATTTTAGGTTATATCGAAATTCAACTTATTTAAAAACCCTATTATTTTATATAACAAATCGTTATGGTTTATAAATGATTCAATAGTGACTTTCTAAAAATTTAAATTTGACATAGCTCAAAATCTACAAGGTGAAATCTCGATTTTTCTCTTTCGTTAGAAAATAAAAATCCAATAGATCCGAACGAATCTGTTTTAAAGAACTCCGACTTATAATAGATATTGTACATTCATTTAAATTTCAAAACGTAAAACTAAGAACTATATGTTACGAGCTCATTTTTAATTAAATGTAAATTTAATACATTTAAACTTCATTTAATAAATTTATTCCTTATTATAAATCAAATCTAAACTTAATTAGATCTTTTTATATTATCCAATTCCTATTGTATTACAAATTCAACCTATTCCGACAATTTCGGAATTAAATTTATTATTTTATTATTCAAATTAAATTAATGTCCAAAATCAATGAATTCAAGTTATTTAAAATTCCAAATCAACATTTAAAACCATTTTTATATGTTAAATTTAATGGCTAAAAATCTAGGTTGTTACACAAACACATACATATACATTGCTACACACTATATCACATTAACACAAAAACATCCATACACCTTCACAAACATGCATATACACAATTACATAATTATAAGCACACATACTCTAGCTAACCCATTCATGCATGACTCTACAATTCCTACAACATAGCAGCCATAAACACTATCATTCACATTTACTTTCAATTATACTCTAGCATATCCATGCCCTCTCATGAATGCATCCTCATTACACACTTGTAGACTCAAACATGCAAAAATTCACACTATTAATAAATAAATAGATAATACATGTAGTTTATAGTTATGAATATATATTTAACAACATTTTCTTTAGCATTTAGAAGTTATTATTCAAATAAATATAGAGTAATAACTAAATAATGTATATTATTGATCACAATCATGTACATATGAGCAATATAAACTAGTTATTTGAAGTATATAGGAAACGAAAGATTGATTTTGTAACAACCCGAAAAATCAGAACCAAATTAAAAAATTTACTTCGACTAATTTTGACAGAAAATACGTTAGAATTTAAAAATTGGATTTTTAAATAATAATAAAGCCCTTAAAAATAGCCATTTTTCAAACAACCTCCATTTTCGTCGAAACTGCTTTTGTTGGATCCGGAATGTCAAATTATTACTAGGTTTAAAATTCCGTATTTTTAGAATTAATATGTGAGCGTGGCAAAAGAAAACGTGTTTTGCAAATATAATGCAAATTGGATTGACCCGAAAAAGGTCATTTTTTAAACGGTGTCCAAATTAGAAGAAATTAGTTTTGTTTGGACTGTATCATCAAAAAATAGCTAGATTTATTTTTTGGGAATTTTTGGAATAAGTGTGTGGCCCCGGTAAATTTAAGTGTACGTTCAAATCCAATATTGAATGTTGTATATTTTAGTTTAGAGAAAAACTGACTAAAACAGTCGAATAGGCTTACAAAACATATTCCATTGTGTCTGAAATGGGGGTAATTAGCTAGGGCGATAGCCATTGGGTTTGATTTGGAGTTCGTATTGATTAATGGGTATTTTTGGAATAAAAGGAATTAAAAATTTAAATATAAATACTCCAGCCAATCAGATTTTTTTTGTGAACCATAATTCATTTCCGTGAAAATCAAAATCCACCGCCTTTCTTCATCATTCGAAGGCGATAAACACTCCAGAATTTGCCCTTTAAAATCTTTTGATCCATACTATGAATTCCACAATTTACTGAACGATATTTGTAAAGCTAAGAGAGTTTTATAAATCTATATGGAAGTGATCGAAAATCGTCGTGTATTTTTCTCGAACCACCCTTCCAAAGCTTCACCGTTCGCCTGAGGATTGCTCCACTAGGGAGCCGTCGAGTTGGAGGTTGTGGGTAGCAGGGGAAAGCTCTCTCTGAGGCCGTCGAAGTGGTGGCATCTGATTATCTCCACGGCAACGGTGGGGCTCACGAAATCGAACCCTAAGTTCGAACAGAAGTTAAAACCATCGGCTGGTATGATTTAAGGAGGAAAGGTGATGATTTTAATTAATTAATTACAATATTAATTACTCCAAATTATCATTAACACTGTAAAAATCATATTTTGCTCATATAAAGTCGAAAACACATAAAATAGGAAACATTGTGATAGTGACAACGTATTCTACATTCTAGAAGAGACTAGAAGGTGTTTGGAGCTATCTACAATTTTAGAAGGAGTGGAAACCAATGTGAGATTTCTAAATTTAAATAAAATGGAGAAAAATATAATAGTTTGCAGACGGGGCTTAGTAGCTCCTAACATCCTCGTCCACAGACCATGGACAATTTGAATTGTATTGTGGTGTGAAATTGATTGTGATTATGAATGATTGATTGTGGTTGCAACAAAATTGATTGTGTCGTGAAAATGAATGGTATTGTGGAAATTATGGAAATGAACTTATTGTAATGCTGCAAGGCCTAGGATAGCAGAGGAGTCATGTCGGACACGGTGCCGGTGCTACCTACTATGCCGTTGTAATGCCGAAATTTTCTGAAATGGACTATATAAAATAGTTGTGTTGAATATATTGTTTGAACAATAAAAATCACAATTTTATTTTATGTATGAACCACTAAAAATATTTATGTGTTGAATAAATTCTTTGAACAATAAAAATATCATTTTTATCATGTATATGAAGTAATAAAAATAATCATTTTTTATTGTATGTATGAACCACTAAAAATATTCATGTTTTAAAATAAATTGTTTAAATAATAAAAATAACATTTATTGTATGTATGAACCATTAAAAATATTCATATGTTGAATAGCTTAATTAAAGAATAAAAATATCATTTTTATTGTGTTTATGAACTAAATAAAATAACCATATGTTGAAATATATTTTTGTTCACCAAAAATATTATTTTAATCAAGTATGTGAAGTGTTAAAAATGACCATGTGTTGAAATAAATATTTTTTTGTTATAAATATTTGTTTGTTTGTTAAAAATATTATTTTCAACATGCTAATGAAGTGAATAAAATCGTCGTGTATGGAAATGAATACTTGTTCGCTAAAAATATTATTTTTAGCTTAGAAATGCATATATATACATATGCAAAACAGGTAAATGGTTTTGCTGTTGAGTAAAGAATTTATTTGCGTGCCCGACTAATAGGTAATCCTTAATGAGTTAGCTGCGCAATTTTATTTACTATATAAACTCCTGTGAATGACATTGGATGCGGTGTGATGGTTGTTCTGTGTGAGATTATAAACGTCGCCACAGGATAGAAACAATTAATGTTGAACTACATTACAAGACATACTTCGTGAAGATAGCATACTCTATCATATACCACATAAGCATTTAGAGCTTATGTGACGAGGTTGGAATTACCATACAAGCGAGAGGCTTGTATGGCGATGACTGAATTACAGGTTGAACTGAGGACTGATATGGACCAAATAAAACATAACGGTAAATTGCCAGATTAAATAAAAACCCAACGCGGGTCTGGAGTTGACAATAATCATGTCTCTCCTATTTGTAGATACGACACATGGATTATTTATTTTCCGACACTAGACAAGGTGACGAGAATTTTTCTTTGGATTTATGATCTTTACACACTCACTTGGGCATAGAATAGGCCACTAAAAATTGTGTATGCTGTTTCTGGATTTATTAGGTGCCTAATATGACCCAATAAATTTCCAAACCCTCTCTGAACAAAGGAGGCTATAGCGAAGTATTTCAAAATTTAAAGGCTTTAGCCAAATTTTTGAAGTGGAAACGGTTTGGAAATCGTCGAATGAATTATATATATATGTATATGTATGTGTGTGTGTATATATATATATATATTAAAATGAAATGAATCACGCAGCTACAGTTTGCGTTTTGGAATCGTAACTTCAAACGATTATACTGGGAGATTCGGCCGTCGGATTTTCTCGAAACTGGAACCGCTGGGTTCGCTTTGGAAAGATCTTTCCAACGATATTAAATTTTTAATGATCAAATGAATAGAATTTGAGAGATGTGTAATTCAAATCTGAATAAAAACAGCACTTGGGTCGCGTAATGTCCTAAAGCGTCGTTTAATTAAAATGGGCTATATTTATATAAATAAAAATAGCGATAACTTGTTTTAAAATATTATAAACGGTGTGGAATGGAAATAAACCGGTTTTACTTGGTTTATTGGATATTTTGATGGTTAGATGTATTTGACATGAAATTATTATATTGAATTGAAACTGAATGTCAAATAGTTTAACCATAAAATGAATTGATTTGAATTCTATGTATACGCGAATTATTTGAAAAGGCCGAGTTAATTCTCATATCAAATAATTGTTCGACGATTAAAATTCGAAAATATGATGATAGTGCAAGACAGGTGATCTTCACATCGAATGGATTACTACGGATTCCTTGGATCGGTTAGCACCTAGTAGGGGTTACAGTGGTAGTGGTCCGGACGTATTTGTTGATTGTCCGGATGTGCGAGGACCTCTCTCCTATATTGGATATATAGGAGGAGGAATAAGGTGCCTCCTGTTTCGTTCAGGCCTAGAACGAACTAGCAAATGGATGTGTGTCTGACATTGGATTACGTTCTGTGTTGATTGATATCTATTAATTGTATATCTGTTTGGTGGCGGAGAATTTATTCTCTTGCTTAACACCCTTCTCTGAGACGCACGAGCTTAGAGGTTATATATCGATTGACATCAGTCGCATGGCATGAATTGTCAGTGTGGCATGCCGAGATGCAAATGAACAAGGCTTTTGTTGAAAAGCCGAGCCTTATGGTTGATGATCAAAGCACGGCTTTAAATAGCATAGCTTTGTGTATAGCGTTAATTCGCGAGCTTCACACCCTAGTATGAACCAGAAATGGGATGAAGGATGGCAGGGAGGACAGTGCATTTCTTTCTAGCTAGGAGTGGTGTCATGGTATGAAGCTTAGACAATTATAATTATGTGGATTGTGGATGGGGAGGCGGCTCGGATATATCGGTCAGTACGGGGCCGATGGATTTACGCCCATAAGGCGGGGAAACGTGTGTTCAGGAATAACTATTCCACTCACATATGTGTGGACTGGCACTGCATTTTCCAAAGGGCTAATCTCAGTCTGGGTCCTGAGATATGGGATAGAGCATCTCGAATTTGGTAAGGACAATCCTTTGCCTTGGTTCTTGATGGAAATCCAATTTTCAATACGACATTGTGCGGTTTTGATTGTAAACCTATATACGGCGACATGATATATGGTACCCATGCCATCTATGATTGATACATTATAATTGAATTGTTTCTGAAACATATAGACACTAGTAATAATATCAAAAGATTTTTGTTTTATACATATCAAGCATATTTTGGCCATTATAAGGTAAAACTCTATCCTCCGGCTTGCGTTGCGTTGTGTGATGGGACCTGAGTCTTATAACGACTTCATTTTTCTAAAAAGCACTGCGTTGTTTAAATGATTTATTTTATTTCATGCACTGGTAATCCAATGGAGTAAACCTGTTCCGCATTAGCGGCGTGGTCCTATGATTGACCTTATTATCAAATAGGTTACGTAAGATTTCTCATACCAGTCCCATGACTGACTCATAGTTTATTTCACTTTGCAAACTCGGGTGCCCCTATTTTCTACATGGACAGCCTTGTATTTAGGTTTTAGCAGGCTCATTCTGGATGGCTATGGAGCTGAAGATGGATTCTAACATTTCTATTGTGTTGTTCAGACTTTATTATGTATATTATGCTTGATTCTGCTGTAGACATTTTATATTAAGATGAAACTATATTCTGTACTAAGTACGATCCTGTTATGTAGTGTAACTCTGATGATTATATTATTTCCAGTGTAGTCTGATGTATATTATCTAGTGTAATGCTATATTTCTATTCTACAATTATTGTTTATGTGTTATATCCCACGGATTATCCTTGCTTCCATGGCACGGGGTTTTTGGGTCATCACAGTTGGTATCAGAGCTTTGGTTAACCTTAGCTCCGGAATATAACATATTAACGAACTCTTCAGAAATAGATCAGCATTATTCTAAAGCGAGTAACTCATTATAGATAGGATCGGTAATGTCCTAGAATGAGTATAGCAAAATGAAATACACCCCCATAGATGCATTTATACTAAAATATATGTCTCTATGCTTTGTAATATCTTTTCTATTGGCCTGACGACTCTTTGTCCTCTATTTTCAGACGTAGAAAATGAGTGGTAGAAGCATAAGAAGTAATTCTATGGTTCAACAATCTGATGAGCCAGTCGTGCTCCCACGGCTAGAATCAGATATAGAAGTTCGAGTAAAGAAGTATCAAAATCTGGGTGGAGTACCATTCTTGGGAAAAGAATCTGTTATTGAAACACAAGCATGGATGCGTTCTTCTAAGAGAATTTTTCAAGGCTTAAAGCTGCGAGATCATCAGAAAAGATTATAGGATTCTTGGGCACTCAAAGACGAAGCTTTAATCTGGTGGGAAACTGTTACTAGGGAAAATCCAGAAGGTAATATAACCTGGGATAGATTTAATGAAATTTTCAAAGAAAGATTTATTCCTCCAGAAGCAACTGAGCGGCTATATGATGAGTTCTATAATTTGAAACAAGGAGATATGACCATTCAGGAGTATCAGAATAAATTTAATGAATTTTCCCAGTTTGGACCAGAACTAATTCGAGATCCTTTGAGGAAGAATCTGAGATTTATTCACGGACTTCAAAGAAGGTACGAAAGTAGAGTAATTGCACATGTGAATCTTCCTTTTTCTAAGATGATACAAATGGCTTGTCGCTATGAGAATCTCAATAAGCAAGGTGTTTTGGAAGATGAAGAGGAAGGTAGTTCTAGCAACAAAAGGAAGTTTGAAACTGATAGCCTTAAGGAAAGTATGAAGCTTGAGGTCAGTAAGAGGCCTAAAGTCAATAAGAAAGGGGTTAAATCTGAGAAATAACCATTAACGACTGCCACATTCTCTAACTACAATAGGCAAGGGCATTTGGTGATAAATTGCGAACCCTTAAAGGAATGAAGGAATGATGGATCTAAATCCAATAAAAAGCTTCAAAAGAGCAGAAAACGCCATAAGTGCCACCATGCTGGTCATATTGCGAAAAATTGCCAACTATTAAAGAAATCTGAAATAGTACATGTGAATGAAGTGGCAGAAACTCCAGCACCCTTAGCCAGTCAGGTAAGGCCAGATGTTTTAGAAGGCACCCTTACTGTCTTTAATATTCCAGTTAAAGTGTTGATTGATACGGGCACGTCACAAAGTTTTATTTCGAGTAATGTGGTTAAGAAATTGAATTTAAAATTGAGATGGCTCAAAGAACCCATCAGTGTCCATAATTCGATTAGGGCTTCCCTCAATCTTAGTTAGATTTGTGGGGTGCCTGTCTCTTATTCCTGATATCAGTTCCCTTCCATCTCGATCGTCATGAATTTTACCGAATTTGATCTTATTTACGATTGGATTGGTTAACCAAATATGAAGCCGAAGTTAAATGCGCTGAGAGAATTGTTTAAGCTAAAATTAAATTCGGAAGGTATATAATGATACCATGCATAGGCCCAGATTTAGATAGAAAAGAATTTTGGGTTATTTTGATGTTTCTCCTGCTTCTATAGAAAATATTCCTATTGTTAAGAATTATGCGGATGTGTTTGAAGAAGTAGACAGCTTACCTCCATGAAGAGAAATCCATTTAGTTCCGAATGCAAGGCCAGTTGTGCATGCAATTCGGAGAATGACTTTGAAAGAGAAAAAAGAATTCGGCAATCAAACTCGACAATTGCTGCAGAAAGGTCTGATCCGGCCTAGTTTCTCTAGTTGGGGAGTTGATGTCGTATTTGTTCTGAAATTAGACGGTACTCTCAGATCATGTGTTGATTACCGAGACCTCAACAAGAGGACGATCAAGAATAAATATCCATTACCGTGCATTTATGATTTATTAGATCGTTTGAATGGAGCACAAGTATTTTCAAGAATGGAACTAGCTACAGGTTTCCATCAGTTGTGTATTGCCAAAGAATGTGTTCCTTTAACCGCTTTCAAAGGAGCAGACTTGTTTTATGAGGGGTTAGCAATGTCGTTCGGCTTATGTAACGCTCTAGCTTACTTCGTCGATTTAATGGATATGGTATTTTGGGAAGTCTTGAATAAATTCGTACTTGTTTTCATTGATGATATATTGATATTCTCTAAGTCAACTAGCAAGCACGCTAAACATTTGGAATAAGTGTTGGAAATTATGAAAAAGAATGTATTAAAAGCCAAATTTTTGAAATGTATATTCTGGCAAGAAGAAGTGAAGTTCCTTGGTCACGTTGTATCAAAGGAAGGAATCTCAGTCGATCCAAGCAAAATTACAGCTATTCAAGATTCGAAGCAGCCTAATACACCCACAGAGGTCAGAAGTTTTCTAGGATTGGCTAGTTATTATTGGAAATTCGTAAAAGATTTTTCGAAGCTATCCAGTCAAATGACACAACTTACTAAGAAATATTCAAGGTTTAATTGGACTCCAGAATGTGAGGAAGCTTTCCAAGAACTGAAATTAAGGTTGACTACGGCTCCAGTGTTTACTATTATTGATGGCAATCATGATTTGACAGTCTATACAGATGCTTCTGTTGAAGGAGTAGGTGCGGTATTGAAGCAAAGAGGCCAAGTAGTTGCTTATGCTAGCCGTCAGTTGAAACCGCATGAGAAGAGATATGCTACTCATGATCTTGAGTTGTTAGCCATCGTGTTTGCTTTAAATATATGGAGGCACTATATTTTGGGTTAGAAGTTCGAATTATATACAGATCACAATTCGTTAAAGTTTTGTTCACCCAAAAGGATTTGAATTTGAGACAACAGCGTTGGTTAGAATTTCTTGTAGCATACGATCTAGATGTTTTGTATACTCCAGGGAAGGCCAATGTTGTAGCTGATGTGCTTAGTAGAAAGAATACGATCATCGCTAATCTTATTATTACGCTTTCATTGATTGCTAAAATATCGATTCTTCATAAAGATTATCACTTCATTCAGAGGATCGGTAAAAGAATTCAAAAAAGCAAAACCTCGAGTTTTTAGATTGATAGCAAGGGAATTATGAGGTTAAAAGGCTGAATTTGTGTTTTGAATATTCCTAAGCTCAGAAGGGAAATACTAGATGAATGTAACAAGTCCAGGCTTGGTATCCATCCAGTAGTGAGTAAAATGTATAATGATATCAAGTGCACTTTCTGGTGGAGATCTATGAAAAGAGACATTTCCATATATGCTAGCAGGTGTTCTACTTGCCGACAGGTGAAGAGCAATCAACAGTAACTTGCAGGATTATTGCAACCATTGGAGATTCCAAATTGGAAGTGGGATCAAATTTCTATGGATTTCATAGATGGTTTGCCCAGAACCAAGAAAGGAAATGACAGTATATGGGTGATCGTAGATCGTTTCACGAAGACCGCCCATTTTATTCCTGTCAAATCGACTAGAATAGCTCAACGTCTAGCGCAAATTTATTTTAAAGAAATCGTTAGACTACATGAAGTTCCCAGTAGTATTGTTAGTGATCGTGATCCGATACTCGCTAGTAAATTCTGGGAAGCATTTCAGGAAGAGCTGTGAACAAAGTTAAATCTTATCATCGCATATCATCCTTAAACAGATGACCAAACTGAGAGGGTAAATCGTATATTAGAAGATTTATTGCGGGCTTGTTTTCTTGATTTTGGCGGATCGTGGGAAGATCACTTGCATTTGGCTGAGTTTTCATATAATAACAGCTATCAAGCAAGCTTGAAAATGTCACCATTCAAAGCATTACATGGTCGATCATGTAGATCTTTTGCAAGTTGGGTAGAACCAGGAAATCGACTAGTATTGGGTCCCGACATGATTCAAGAAGCTTCATATAAAGTCGATTTCAGTAAGAAGCGACTGCAAGCAGCTAAGAGCCGACAGAAGAGTTATGCAGATTATAGAAGAAGACATTTGGCTTTTTCTATTGGTGATTATGTATATTTGAGAGTTTCTCCGATGAGAGGAGTAGTCCGATTCGGGAAAACAGGGAATTGATGCCTAGATTTATTAGTCCATTCCCTATACTCGAAATGATTGGAACTCTTGCCTACAGGTTTCAATTACCAGACTGGTTGCTAGGAGTACATAATCTATTTCATGTGTCTCAACTTTGAAAGCATGTACATGATCCAGATTTGACTGTAGAAGAAGCAGTGCAACAAGATTTGGATATTACTCCAAAATTAGCAGTTAGAAGAGGGCCACTGAAAATTATTGGAAAAGATACCACGGTTCTGAGAAACAAGAAGGTTCACGTAGTCAAAGTGCAGTGGAGGGGAGATCTTAATGACTGTACATGGGAAGCAGAAGATAGCATTAAATAGGCTTATCCCAAGTGCAGATTGGACATCTCTGATTAGCTCTGGTGTGTTTATAATATATTTTATTTCCGTCGTGTTTCCAACTTTACTATTGTTTCCTTTTCAGGGACGAAAAGTTTTAAGTGGGGGATATTGTAACAACTCGGAAAACCAGAACCAATTAAAAATTCCATTTTGAGTAATTTTGATAGAAAATACGTTAGAATTTAAAAATTGGATTTTTAATAATAATAAAGCCCTTAAAAATAGCCATTTTGTAAACGACCTTCGTTTTCAACGAAACCACTTTTGTTGGATCCGGAATGTCAAATTATTTCTAGGTTTAAAATTTCATAATTTTTGGAATTAATATGTGAGTGTGGCAAAAGAAAACGTGTTTTGCAAATATAGTGCAAATTGGATCGACCAGAAAAAGCCATTTTTCAAACGGTCTCCAAATTCGACGAAATTGGTTTTGTTTGGCATGTATCATCAAAACATAGCTAGATTTATTTTTTGGGAATTTTTGGAATCAGTGTGTGACCTGGTAAATTAAAATGTACGTTCAAATCCAATATTGAATGTTATATATTTTAATTTAGAGAAAAACTGACTGAAACAGTCGAATGGCCTTACGAAACATATTCCATTATGTCCGGAATGGGGGTAATTAGCTAGGGGCGATAGTCGTTGGGTTTGATTTGGAGTTCATATTGATTAATAGGTATTTTTGGAATTAAAGGAACTAAAATTTTAAATATAAGTACTCCAGCCAATTAGATTTTTTTCGTGAACCCTAATTCATTTCTATGGAAATCAAAATCCGCCATTTTTCTTCATCGTTTGAAGGCGATAAACACTTCAGACTTCTCCCTTTAAAATCTTTCGATCCATACTGTGAATGATTTGAATTTTGTACTAAGTACGATCCTGTTATGTTGTGTAACTCTAATGATTATATTTTTTCCAGTGTAATCTAATGTACATTATCTAGTGTAATGCTATATTTCTATTCTGAAATTATTGTTTATGTGTTATATCCCGCTGATTATCCTTGCTTCCGTGGCATGGGGGTTTTGGGTCATCACAGTTATTAATGTGGTTAGACTAAAAAAGTTTAATATATATTCTAAGTATCAATAATCATTATAACTTTAAAAAGACAATACAAGTATTTCAGGAAATATCCATTAGAACTTTCCAAATGATTACAACCATTCCAAATGGGATGAAAAAAGGTTTACGCTAGGGTTTGTTTGGTGTAGTGATCTAGTACAATTTCGACCTATATCATGCCAAATTCAAGAAATCTTCTCAGATTTGAAAGGAAGATCAGTAATATTTATTACGGTATACAAAATATCTTTAGACTATTTGAACTAAGTCTCAGCATTGTACTGATTTGTTTGGATCCCTAGAGGATGAGCTGAGAAAGATCAGTTAAGCTATCGAAAGTGCCAAGCATCGTCAATTTTTTATATTTTAATTTCAGTTTGAGGATTCTGAAGCATAGCCAGTTTTGGTGTTCGATTTCAACTTTCCATGAGAGATAAATACCTAGATTTACAAGAGGAAATGATAACCATGCATTAGAAACGAGTCAACTACCAAAATAACGTATTTACTCTGGGTAACTCGTCGTATTAACATATCAAAAAGACATTCTCATAGTTATAAATATTACAATAGTGTACCAATGGATATAATTATTGTTACGTTGTAATATAATAACCATTGGCGGTTGAAAAGGATTAAATGTTGTAAAATGACTAATTTGGTGTAGTGTAAGGAATAAATAAACAAAGCCAAACTAAGAATGAAATCATAATCTCACAGTGGATGAGATAAAAATAATAACTGAAAAATAGATGTATCATTAAATAAAAACAACAATAATGTCAGTTACATCAAGATTCCAAATGTCACGTCACGGTACATTAATAATAATATCCCATAATACATATAACAACTAGATATAATAATAAGCTAAGATAAATTCTCAAATGCCAAGCTCTTGTCTTCATTATGTCATCGATCAGGATTTCCCACCTACTAATTTGTGTTATTAAGAGGAGAGGGTCAGAACAACAATGTTCTGGTGATTGAAAAACACATAAATTTAAGCGATGTCTATTTTCTATACTTGGCAGTATGAATCTAGCAAATTATTACAAAGCGAATTCAATACACAATCACGCACATGCATTAATTTGGAGGATTACCCTGCAATCACTTAAGACCTATATATATATATATATATATATATATAAGGGCAGACTTCTATGATCACTTAATACCTTAAGAGGCGGACTACCATTTGGTCACTTAAGGCCATTTATGTTTGTTTTATGGTTGGGTTTCTGCTATGATTAATTAATACTGTACGGTGGACCCTAGTCACTTAATATCTCATTTCCTAATCATCGGTGTTATTAAGTATACCCTTAATGTAAACCAAGACATGGTAAGTAGTCACTTATAACCTTGGGATGACAAGCGACTAACCATCATTTATGACCTTCCCCCGGCGGTCCCCTTTATTACTACCTATATGTCATAACTACTGAACTCTTAGCCATTTAATGTTTCCCTTAAGCAAGCGGTTCCCCTTAAATAGGCTCTTGACATGATTGGCGGAACTCTTAATAATCCATCCCTAGGTCAACCCTTACATAGCCCTAGAAAAGAAGCAGAAAACCTCTGGATTACAATCTCACTCATTCGTAAATGTTTGAGACCATTTAATACCTCATTAGCTTATAAGAGAAAGGCATACCCAATAACCACTTAAGACTTAATAAGGACGGACCCGTAGACATCAACCCTTCTAAAGAACAAACATTGTAAAAGGCCAAATGCCGTAACCACTTAATAACCGAATAAGATAGGTCAGCTACTTAATACCTTCTCAAGGGAGGCCTCCATCACATAAGTAATTATTGCACTAGACGTCTCACATTAAATTGATTATTTGTAAATTCTAGATTTTCCGGGTGATTTCGGGAAAGCTTCTACTATAAATGGGCTTAACCTCGCATCTTCGTGTATTTATGACAATGGCTCATGTCACTTAGACCTCTCACATTAACCAACTTATCCTAAACCAATATATATATATATATATGTGTGTGTGTGTGTGTGTGTGTGCATATGTGTGCGTTTGTGTGTGTAATAATCTAATAAGAGTCTTATATACATACAATTTCCAATTCCAAATTCTACTAAGAAAATTGGAGTAGAAAGATGGAGAAATAGGTTAGGGAAGAAGAAATAATCGAACCTACCATATTTTTTAGAATTTAGAACAATGGTGGAGAAGACGAATTGAAACGATCCAAACTTGCCCTTACGGGAAAGCCTGGATTGAGTTGAGAAACGACAAATCAGAAACACAAATAGAAGAACATTTCATTGCTATGACAACAATTTCATCATATTATATGAATATAACAGAGTATGAATAAATAATATATATTAGAAAGATATCAAAGATTAAAATACATTGCATAGCAGCGGAAAAATAATACAATGCGTAGCGGAAATACATTAACAAATACAACTGAAAGAAATACACGGATACAAAACTTTCCGAATATAGCTCTAGTAGTAAATCCAGGATTATGGAAAAGAAATATCTGCAAAAAACCAAAACTACCGACTGCTCGTGTGGAAAATATGGACACCTAGAGCTTAGGTTAAAACAATAAACTCCAAGTTAGTCATGGGACTGGTATGAGAACAAAAACAATTATTTAAAACTTTACTTTAAAATTTAGTAAATCAAGTGACCACGCCATATAACACGGAACAGGTTTTCTCACAAGAACACCAATGCATAAAACAAACAACCCGATTCTTTTTGGAAAATGAAGCTATTATAAGACTCAGCTCCCATCACACAATGCAACGCAAGCTGGAGGACAGGGTTTTTCCTTATAAGAGCCAAACATGCTTGGTACGTTTAAAACAAACCATTTTGATATTACTATAAGTGTATAGTGTCAAAATCAACTTTAAATATAAATGTATCAATCATAGATGGCATAGTACCCCATCCTACAATGTCGCCATACTAGTTCTGCAATTAAAACCGAAATGTCACATATTGGAAATTGAATTCCATCTATCAGTTGAGGACAGGGATGGCTCCTCACCGATTCGAGACACTCTAGCAAATGTCTCAGGATTACACACTCTGGGTAACCCTGGATCTTTAGGGCAGGTCCTCCCTTACGTTTGACGATTAGTTACTCCTGAACACGCATTGCCCGGTCCTAACGGACCTACCCATCGTCCCCATAGTGACCGATATATCCGTGGCGCCTCGCTATCCATCATCCACATAGGTAAAAATATAAATATCTGGGCTCCACATCATGACACCACCCATAGCTAGAAAGAAACGTCATGCACTCCCTACAGTCACAATCCCGTTTTTGACTCATACCGAGGTGTGAGGCTCGCGAATTAACGCTATACACAAAGCCGTGCTATTTAAAGCCATGCTTTGATCATCAACCGCAAGACTCTGCTTTCCAACAGAAGCCTTGATCACTACATCTCTTCATGCCACACTAACAAATCATGCCATGCGACTGATATCCATAAATATATAACATCTAAGCTCATAGGTCTCAGAGAAGGACATTAAGCAAGAGAATAGATTCTCCGCTGCAAAACAGATATATATTTAACAGAAATCAAACAACACATAATGAAATCCAATGTCAGACACACATCCATTTACAAGTTCATTTTGGGTCTGAACAAAACCGGAGGTACCTTATTCCTCATCCCATATGTCCAATACAGGAGAGAGGTCCTCGCATATCCGGTCGATCTCCAAGTACGTTTGGACGATCACCGCTTATAACCGCGTCTTGGGTGTACAACCCAATCAAGACATCAGTAATCATCCAAAAGATGTGAATATCTCCGGCCTTCAACCACCATCTTCTTATCGTTGACTTATTGTCGAATCAATAATTCAGATTGGATGTAAACCCGGCCTTTCTGAATAATTCGCGTATCTCATAAACAAGTGCTATAAAAACACAACATAGGCCTCATTTCAATCAAGAATATTCTTTTATTCAAATATTCTTTTCACAATTTAAACCAAATTAAGGTTTTCCAAACTAGTCGGGATTAGTGAACCTTACCGAAGTAATCATTTGTTTAATTTCCCAATCCCAACCTATTCATCCCAATGAGAAAAACCGGTAATACTCCATATCTAACACAATGGTTTTATCGGTAAACTTAGCTACCATTTCTTGTTCAATTCTAATTAAAGATTTAACTATCGCCTGGAGTAAAACTAGTGGTACTCCATTCTCGATCATTTCCCAAATTTGATAATTTAAATTACCCCATTCACATTTCAATCTAACTAAAGATTCATTAAAACTCCACTTAGTTTTAATCTTCCCAAAAATCATTATTAATGATTATTTAACTTTGGGAAATCAAATTTGCTACATCGACAATCTACACTGTACCACTGATTTTTGCCAATATATAACATCTAAGCTCATATGTCTCAGAGAAGGGTATTAAGCAAGAGAATAAATTATCCGCCACCAAACAGATATATATTTAGCAGAGATCAGCAATGCAGTTCGAAATACAATGTTAGACATGTAATCCTGTCTTTAACTGGGTTAAAGAACCAATGTCATTTAAAGCACAGTTCACGATAAACCCAAAATGACATTCCATTAATTATGGAATCTTCACGGAAAACAGATCAATATGGAATCGATATTAATTTCTGTATCCGACTAATAATATTAATGGAATAGCGACAAAGCCTTTTAAACTCCATATATAGTAACAGTCTTCATCCATAGAAGCTCACTTGGATTATTACCAAATCAATTTCCATTCCATTCCAATCTATTTTATTAAATTGGAAAACTTTACTTAGGAAAATTTCCATTAAATCTTAATAAAATGATTTATAAATTCCAAATCACATTTCACCGTTAATGGATTAAAGAACGAATGTCGTTAAAAACACAGTTCACAATAAACCCAATTCACATTCCATTTTATACCAATTACTATGTATAACTGGAAACTCTAATAATCTTAATTAAATAATTTGTTCTTTTCACACGGGTTTAAGAATAGTGTTATTTAAGACATCATTCACGAAAAACCCAAAATCCAATTTGGTATTAAATACAAGACTCTAAGTAGAAATTATATCGGCTTATACTCAACATCAAATTCTGAAACCACAAATATAGTATGGGAAATAACGACATATATCTATCTTCCAAATTCCTCCACGATATCCATATAGTCACGGTGTAATAACTCGGAAATCTGAGCCAATTTAAAAAATTTATATTCGCGATTTTAGTGAATTTTGAATATTTAAAATGAATTATTTTGAATAATAATGACGGAAAATTTATTTTCGACGAAGTTAAAACGAATAAAATTATTTTAATTATATAACGAGCCTGAAATGGCGCGGTAGTTCGAAAATTCGATTTCAAAGTTCAAATGAATGTACAGGATTCAAAATAAACCGGATTTTAGCGAAACCAAAAATTTTAGAATCTATTTGGGAATATCTTTCCAACGAATCCGAAAAATCAAAATTTCATAACGGGAATAAAAGTTATGTCCAATTGAAAATTTAGAATAGTCGTTGTGGAATTCTGGCCCTTCAAAATGGAAATTTTGGAAACGACCTTCGTTTTCGACGTAACCACTTTTGTTGGATCCACGATATCGAGTTATTGTTAGATTCCAAAATTCATAATTTTTCGAATCAATATGTGA
This sequence comes from Allium sativum, assembly GCA_030737875.1. NCBI lineage: Eukaryota > Viridiplantae > Streptophyta > Magnoliopsida > Asparagales > Amaryllidaceae > Allium > Allium sativum. The sequence goes on along the minus strand of CM060926.1, from coordinate 601,201,151 downwards.
GCATGGCGAAGTATAACGTGTTTTAACAGTTTCAGTCAATTTCAATCGACCAGAAAATGACCATTTTTCAAACGGTCTCAGAATTTGATGAAATTAGTTTTGTTAGGACCGAATCGTCAATACGAAGCTAGAAAATAATTTCGGGGATTTTTATAGTCCGTATGTGGCCCCGATAAATTGAAATGCGCGTTCAAATTCAATATATAGATTTATATTTTTATTTTGATGGAAATTGATCGAAATAATAGAATCAGCTTACAAAATATATCCCATTGTGTTCGGAATGGGGGTAATTAGTTATAGACGACAGTAGGTGGGTCTCGACTGGAAATCGAAATTTAAAGTTACCTTTTGGAAAATAAAAATAAAATAAATAATTATATACAGCCCCCTTTCATTCTCTCTCCCCGATCTATTCGTTTAAGAAATAAAAAAAATCTCGTCTAAGCCCTAAACCCGCGCCCCCTCTGACCTCGTCCGCCGCTCACCCTTCACCCATGCCGTCGCCACCCAAGCGAGGCGCCAGCCGCCGATCGACATCTCCCCCCTCTCTCGCCTCGCACTTCTCCCTCTCCCCCTCTTCTAACAAGACCCGTACTCCCCCCCTCAACCACCACAGTCCACAGCCCCACCGGCTGCACCGCACCACCTCTGCCCCACGCCGTTGTTCCTCCTCCGTCACTAATGTTGATGTAGACCCTCGATCCAACATCCAAGATCCGATTTTTACATTGAAATGTGAGTTTTTCTTGGTTTATTTAACTTAGAGGTAGTTTAAATTCATGATATTTATATAAGTAACACCAGGATGAGAAGATATGATTTTTGTAAACAAAGATATGATTTTTATATACGAAGATATGATTTTTGATTATCCAAAGATAGGATTCTTAAGTTATGAAAAATTCGATTTTTATTAGAATAAAAATATGATTGTTAGCTAAGAAAAGTTGCAATTTTTATTGAAATAAATATAGGATCTTTCATATATATATAACAATAAAATTTTGATTTTATATATATATATATAGTGGCAAGTAAAAATATAGTTTTTAGCTATGTTAGAAAATTCAATTTTTACATATTTGAAGTTGCGATAAAAATTCGATTTTTACATATTTGAAGTAGTGATAAAAATTCGATTTTTATATATATGAAGGGAAGATAAAGATGCGATCTTTATAGAAGTAGCAATGTAGAAATATGATTTTTATATTGTAGAAAGAATAAAAATATAATTTTTTATAGTAGAGATTATAAAAATATGATTTTTATATTATAGAAAGAATAAAAATATGATTTCTATATAGTAGAGATTATAAAAAATGTGATTTTTATAGCGGTGAAATAAAAATGTGATTTTCTATATATGTAGCGAACACGGATGGCGAAAGTGACAAAAGTCGAGCGGCGAAGATTTTCTACATTAAAAGAGTCGTGGCGTTTGGTTTAGCCAGTCGGTGAGAACTCCTCACTTTTATTTTAAATTCTAGTTGAAATATATACTAGGATGTAGATGGTGCTTAGCAGCACCCGACACCCGTCGTCTACAGACCATGGATGACTTGTTTGTTTGATTGCCGTGTTGTGAAATTTGATTGTGTGAAGTGGAATGAAATAAAATATTTTATAGCGGAAAATATTTTATAGTTAAAAATATGATTTTTAGCGTGTATATAAAAAATATATTCATAAACAAATCGGACGATTTGTTTATTTACACCGATTTGACTGATATGGATTGGGATGATAAATTTTATACATCACCCAACTACACAAATAAAACCTGTGTTTGATTGTTTGAAAACCCCACACGGGTGTTGGGATGATATTGACGTACACTAATCCCAATTGTTTAGTAGTATGTCGACCGATGGGTTGACAGACTGTGTAAGCGTTAATTATTTGTATTTAATGCTTATGCAGTTTTGTGGTGCACTCTGGATGATGGTTGATTATTTATCATTGCTATTATATACATGTGTTGTACGGAAATCCATATAATTAACATTATATGGTAATTGATTGGGCCTCATTCCAATTGGGAAAATAAAGAATATTATAAAATAAAGATTCATGTGTTGAATAGAATAAATAGTCATGTGTTGACTATACTCATGTGTTGAACGAAATATTTTAACAATAAAATTAACATATTTATCATATATAAAATTAGAAACTAACTAGAAACTAGATAAGATGAGTGGTTTCCTGGGTATTGATCTGATGTTGGTTTCGGCCTTCGGGGTTAATACTTAGGGAATCGTTCTCTTACTAATATAGGGCTAGAGTCTAATTAAGAATTAAACGATAAAAATCATAATTTTACAAAATATATTAAATAACAAAAATAGTCATGTGTTGACAATACTCATGTGTTGAGAAAATTCATGTGTTGAATAAAAGAAAATTCATGTGTTGAAGAAAATATTCATTTGTTGAATAGAATAACGAAGTTATTGAAATATATAAAGCCGTGTTGATTAGATTGACGCCATTTTGACGGGAACGATATTTATATCGGTTTTATTCATTTTTATAATGAATAAAGAAAAGGAAGTGATTTCAAAATATAACATTTTGAAAATATTATCATTTATAGATTAATGATATGGAATATTCAATTTTGATTAGAAATTGAATATGAAGTTGAAATCATTTTGAAAATGAATTTAAAATGATTTATAAAATACGTTTTGAAAGGAAATCGACGAAATATATATATATATATATATATATTATATATATTATGGCCTGAATAGAATGCGCTACGCCGCGGTAGTTCGCGAACCTCGACCATTGACTTCGAATGGATATTACGGGAGATCCGACCGTTGGATTCTCCTAAAACCGGAACCATTGGGTTCATATCGAAAAGAGCTTTCTAAGAATATTAGAAATTAGAAATCTAACGGATGGATTTGAAATTATGTCCAAATCAAATTTGTAAAAGGTCGCTGTAAGTGCAGTTCGATGGCCGTTGGTGGAAATCGACTATACGACCTTGATTAAATTATTAAAAATAGTAATAATTTGTGTAAAATCATAAGAAGTGACTTGGAAAGAATTGGGATGAAAAATTCCAAATTTGAAAAGATAAAAATAGATTTTTATCGAAATGAACTGGTTTTGAACCAGAATTATAATCCATTTATTTTTAAAATAAATAAATTGGATTTGAAATGGTTTCAAAAGTAACCAGAATTTCCAATAATTGAACTGGAATGGATTTGAATCGAAATTGTCTTTGGAATATTTCGATGTTGGATTTCGTGATGATAATATCGTTATTTCCAATACGATATTTTTGGTCGTAGAATTTGATATTGAATATAAGCCGATATATTTTCTATTCAGAGCATTGTATTTAATATCAAATGTGATTTGGGTTTGTCGTGAATGGTGTCTTCATTAACACTTTTCTTAAACCCAGTTAAGAAAAAGAATAAATCTTTTTATTTAGATTTAATGAAGTATACCAATTAAATGATATTTAATTAGAATTGAATTGGAATTGATTTTTGGGTTTATCGTGAACGATGATTTAAATAACACATGGGCTTTAACCCGATAATTAATTGAATGTGATTTTAGGTTTATCGTGAACCGTGTTTTAGATGACATTGTTTCTATAACCCAGTTAAAGACAGGATATTGTTTTTTGGGAAGATTAAAACTAACTGGAATTTTAATGAATCTTTAATTAGATTGAAATGATTGAGAATGGAGTATCACTAGTTTTGCTCCAGGTGATAGTTAAATCTATAATTAGATTTGAACGTGAAATGGTAATTGAAATTACCGATAACACCGTGGTGTTAGATATGAAGTATGATTAGTTTTACTTCATGGGATGAATAGGTTGGTGTTGGGAAATAAAATAAATGATTACTGCGGTGTGGTTCGCTAATCCCGACTAATTTGAAGTGATATTCAAAGGAAGATTAAAGAATAAATTTAAAGAATTTATCTTTGATAAAATTAATGGGAACCTTTCCCAAAGTATAAGAATGTTTGAATAAAATAATATTCTGAATTGAAATGAGGTGTATGTTGTGTTTGTGTAACACTTGTTTATTATATACGCGAGTTATTCAGAAAGACCGGGTTTATCCCATTCTGAATAACTGATTCGACTTGGTGTCGAGGATGAAGATGGTGGTTGAAGACCGGAGGTCTTTACATTGTTTGGGTGATTACTGTTGATTGGGCTGTACACCCAAAAGGAGGGATTCAGTTGGTGATCGTCCAGACGTGCTTGGAGATCGATGGATATGCGAGGTACAAGGTGCCTCCGGTTTCGTTCAGACCCAGAACGAACTTGTAAATGGACTGTTAGTCTGACACTGGATTTTATTCTTTGTGATTGATTTCTATTAAATATATACCTGTTTGGCGGCGGAGAATTTATTCTCTTGCTTAACGCCCTTCTCTGAGACGTACGAGCTTAGGGGTTATATATTGATGGATATCAATCGCATGGAGTGAATTGCCTATGTGGCATGACTAAGTGGCAATCGGTCAAGGCTTCTATTGAAAAGCAAAGTCTTGTGGTTGATGATCAAATCACCGCCTATGTGGCATTGCTTTGTGTAACGTTGATTCGCGAGCCTCACACCCCGGTTGTGAACCAAAAACGGGAGAGGACATCAGGGAGGGCATGCGTTTCTTTCTAGCTAGGGTGGTGTCAGTGACCTACCGGCCCTGACATTTATATTATTTTCATCTGTGTGGTTGTTGCTGTTGTCAGGCGCCTCGGATACATCAGTGACTATATGGATCCGATGGAGTATTAGGACTCATTTTCGCCCCAAAGGGCGGGGGAACGCAGTGTTCAGGCATTTTAATCCACATCGGTGGACCGACCCTGACGATCTAAGGTTCACTCGAGCTATGATCCTGAGACATGGTAGGCTAGATTGTCTCGAATCGGTGAGGACTATCTTTTGCCTCGGTTCACAGATGGAAATCCAACTTCCAATACATTACTTTGCGGTTTTATTTGTAGAGCCTAGTATGGCGACATAGTGGTATGGGGCACTTATGCCATCTATGATTGATACTTATGATTGAAATTGTTTTCTTCACTTATAGTAATAATAAAAGATGAAATTTAGTGTATCAAGCTTTCTTTTGCTATTATAAGGTAAAAACCCTATCCTCTGGCTTGCGTTGCATTGTGTGATGGGACCTGAGTCTTATAATAGCTTCATTGTTCTTTATTTAGCATTGCGCTGTTGTTTTATGCACCGGTATTCTTGGGAGGAAACCCGTTCCGTGTTATACGGCGTGGTCCCTTGATTTACCTAACTTTAAAATAAAGATTAATAACTGTTTTAGTTCTCACACAAGTTACATGACTGACCTAGAGTTTATTGTTTTAACCTAAATTGTGGGTGCCCTTTTTTTGACATGGGCAGCTAGTAGTTTTGGTTTTGCAGATTTATATTCATAGGATCCTGATTTACAGTAGGAACAATACTCGGAAAGCTCTCTTTCCGTGTATTACTTTTAGTTGTGTATTGTATTATTTTTCCGCTGCTATGTAATGTAATTTAAATCTCTGATATTTTTTGTGTAATATTTATTCATACTCTGTATATTCTTGTAATCTGATGGAGTTGTTGTAATACACAATGAAATGTTCTTCTGTTTGCATTCCAATTTGTCATGTTCTCAAAACAATCAAGGGTTTCTAATGGTCTTGGTCGGTTTAGCGATCAATTCGGATCGAGCGAAATTCCTTTTCGTTACTTGTGGTATCAGAGCTTTGGTTTACAGAGCTCGGAGAACAAGACACGTTAGAACCGAACAAAAGAATTCATCATAGATTGGATTAGTAATATCCAATGAGAATGACTCGTTTGAGATGGGATCAGTAGTATCCTAGAACGAGTGTGAAGAGTATATTTTTAAAATGAAAACAATTTTTGTTTTGAAAATTTGAATCAATTATTCGTATTTGATTATTTATTTTATATTGAATTTGGACAATCCAGTATATAAAGATTTTGCATATACGTCTGATCCACATGTATTCGAAGTTTTAATATACTGGATAGATATAGAATCACACCCTAGTCGCCGGAGATGGTTCTAATGATTGCTATAGTACGTACGTCATCAGAATTTATATTCGAGTTTCGAAAGCTGGATTTCTATATGATTCCAATTGACTGGTGTGAGAATCAAAATATAGTTAGAATATATTGTTGTGATTTGGCATCAAAAATCTGATTTTTGAACTATGTATCAAAATTATGAATTTGAAAAGTTAATCAATTAATTGATTGCTGGTTGTGTTGTTTGATTATTGGTTGATTAATTAAAATGTCGAATCTTTAGCCAAATTGAACCACAAAGTGAGTTGTATTGAAAATTTGTCGCATTTGCATGCATATACATATACTTACATTGACCAGGTCATAGCAAGGAGGCTAGAGCAGAAGAATAAAATTGTTTGCCCGACAAATAGGTACATGTTTATTGTATTTCTTTGGGTTTGGATGATTTTATGAGCCGATTGGCTAGCCGCTTGGCTTTTTCTTTTTCTTTTGGATTGGTGAGGTCCATGGGAGGCTATTTGAAATATCTCGAAGCTCCCAGTGTAGGGGAGGTTATGGCGAAATTTTTCGAAAATTTAGGGTGTTAGCCAAATTTTTGAAAAATTTGAAAAGTTCTTAGAAACTGAAAAGTTGAAGAACTTGAGCCGTTATGAAAATAATGGAAGTTGAGTTGATTTGTTAAACAACTTTCAGCTTCGTTCCTTTTCAGGGACGAAAAGTTTTAAGTCGGGGAGATTGTAATAACCCGGAAATCTAAGGCAATTTAAAAATTTTATTTTTGGCGATTTTAGCGAATTTTAAATATTTAAAATGAATTATTTTGAATAATAATGACGAAAAATATATTTTCGACGAAGTTAAAATGAATAAATCTATTTTAATTATATAACGAGCCTGAAATGGCGCGGTAGTTCGAAAATTTGATTTCAAAGTTCAAATGATTGTACAGGATTCAAAATAAACTGGATTTTAGCAAAACCAAAAATATTAGAATTTATTAGGGAATATCTTTCCAACGAATCCGAAAAATAATGATTTCATAGTGGGAATAAAAAGTTATGTCCAATTGAAAATTCAAAATAATCGTTGTGGAATTCTGGCCCTTAAAAATGGAAATTTTGCAAACGACCTTCGTTTATAACGAAACCACTTTTGTTGGATCCAGGATATCGAGTTATTGTTAGATTTCAAAATTCGTAATTTTTCAAATCAATATGTGAGCGTGGCGAAGTAAAACATGTTTTAACAGTTTCAGTCAATTTCGATCGACAAGAAAATGACCATTTTTCAAACGGTCTCGGAATTTGATGAAATTAGTTTTGTTTAGACCGTACCGTCGGTACGAAGCTAGAAAATATTTTTTGGGAATTTTTAGAGTCCGTATGTGGCCCCGATAAATTGAAATGCGCGTTCAAAATCAATATATAGATTTATATTTTGATTTTGACGAAAATTGATTGAAACGATTGAACCAACTTACGAAAAAACATCCCATTGTGTTCAGAATGGGGGTAATTAGTTATAGACGACAGGCAGTGGGTCTCGTTTGGAGATCGAAATTTAAAGTTACCTTTTGGAAATTAAAAATAAAATAAACAATTATATATATAGCCCCCTTTCTTTCTCTCTCCCCAATCTATTCATTTCAGAAGAAAAAAAATCACGTCTAAGCCCTAAACCCGCGCCCCCTTTGACCTCGTCGGCCGCTCCCCCTTCACCCATGCCGTCGCCACCCAGGCGAGGCGCCAACCGCCGATCGACATCTCCCCCCTTCTCTCGCCTCGCGCTTCTCCCTCTCCCCCTCTTCTAACAAGACCCATACTCCCCCTCAGCCACCACAGTCCACAGCCCCGCCGACTGTGCCTCCCCACCTCTGCACTGCGCCGTTGCTCCTCCTCCGTCACCAATGTTAACGTAGACCCCCATTCCAACATCCAAGATCTGGTTTTTACACTGAAATATGAGTTTTTTTTAGTTTAAATTCATGATATTTATATAAATAACACCAGGATGAGAAGATATGATTTTTATATACAAAGATATGATTTTTATATACGAAGATATGATTTTTGATTATCCAAGGATAGGATTTTTTAAGTTATGAAAAATACGATTTTTATTCAAATAAAAATATGATTTTTAGCTAAGAAAAGTTGCGATTTTTATTGAAATAAAAATATGATCTTTCATATATATATATATATATATATAACGATAAAAATTTGATTATATATGTATATATAGTGGCAAGTAAAAATATAGTTTTTATCTATGTTAGAAAATTCGATTTTTACATATTTGAAGTAGCGATAAAAATTCGATTTTTACATCTTTGAAGTAGCGATAAAAATTTGATTTTTATATATATGAAGTGAAAATAAAGATGTGATCTTTATAGAAGTAGCAATGTACAAATATGATTTTATACTATAGAAAGAATAAAAATATTATTTTTTATAGTAGAGATTATAAAAATATGATTTTTATATTATAGAAAGAATAAAAATATGATTTTTATATTATAGAAAGAATAAAAATATGATTTCTATATAGTAGAGATTATAAAAATAGGATTTTTGTAGCGGTGAAACAAAAATATGATTTTTTTTTATATATTTAGCGAACACGGATGGCGAACATGACAAAAGGCGAGCGACGAAGATTTTCTACATTAAAAGAGTCGCGGCGTTTGGTTTAGCTAGTCGGTGAGAACTCCTCACTTTTATTTTAAATTCTAGTTGAAATATATACTAGGATGCAGATGGTGCTTAGCAGCACCCGACACCCGTCGTCCACAGACCATGGATGACTTTTATGTTTGATTGTTGTGTTGTGAAATTTGATTGTGTGAAGTGGAATGAAATAAAATATTTTATAGTGGAAAATATTTTATAGTTAAAAATATGATTTTTAACGTGTGTATAAAATATATATTCATAAACAAATCGGACGATTTGTTTATGTACACCGATTTGACTGATATGGATTGGGATGATAAATTTTATACATCACCCAACTGCGCAAATAAAACCTGTGTTTTATTGTTTGAAAACCCCACACGGGTGTTGGGATGATATTGATGTACACTAATCCCAACTGTTTAGTAGTATGTCAACCGATGGGTTGACAGACTGTGTAAGCGTTAATTATTTATATTTAATGCTTATGCAGTCGTGAGGTGCACTCTGGATGACGGTTGATTATTTATCGTTGCTATTATATACATGTGTTGTATGGAAATCCATATAATTAACATTATATGGTAATTGTTTGGGCCTCATTCCAATTGGGAAAATAAAGAATAATATAAAATAAAGATTCATGTGTTGAATAGAACAAATAGTCATGTGTTGACGATACTCATGTGTTGAGAAAATTCATGTGTTGAAACTTATCATGTGTTGAATGAAATATTTTAACACTAAAATTTACATCTTTATCATATATAAAATTAGAAACTAACTAGAAACTAGATAAGATGAGTGGTTTCCTGGGTATTGATCAAATGTTGGTTTCTGCCTTCGGGGTTAATACTTAGGGAATCGTTTTCTTAATAATTTATGGTTGGAGTCTGATTAAGAATTAAACGATAGAAATCATAATATTACAAAATATATTAAATAACAAAAATAGTCATGTGTTGAGAAAATTCATGTGTTGAGAAAATTCATGTGTTGAATAAAAGAAAATTCATTTGTTGAAGAAAATATTCATTTGTTGAATAGAATAACGAAGTTATTGAAATATATAAATCCGTGTTGGTTAGATTGACGCCATTTTGACGGGAACGATATTTACATCGGTTTTATTCATTTTTATAATGAAAGAAAAGGAAGTGATTTCAAAATATAACGTTTTGAAAATATTATCATTTATAGATTAATGATATGGAATATTCAATTTTGATTAGAAATTGAATATGAAGTTGAAATCATTTTAAAAACGAATTTAAAACGAATTATAAAATACGTTTTGAAAGGAAATCGATGATATATATATATATATATTATATAATGGTCTGAATAGAACGCGCCGCGCCGTGGCAGTTCGCGAATTTCGACCATTGACTTCGAATGGATATTACGGGAGATCCGACCGTCGGATTCTCCTAAAACCAGAACCATTGGATTAGTATCGAAAAGAGCATTCTAACGAATATTAGAAAATAGAAATCTAATGGTTAGATTTCGAATTATGTCCAAATCAAATTTGGAAAAGGTCGTTGTAAGTGCAGTTCGATGGCCATTGGTTGAAATCGACTGTACAGGCCTTGATAAAATTATTAAAAATAGTAATAATTTGTGTTAAATCATAAGAAATGATTTGGAAAGAATTGGGATGAAAAATTCCAAATTTGAAAAGATAAAAAAATAGATTTTTATCGAAATGTACTGGTTTTGAACTAGAATTAGAATCCATTTATTTTTAAAATAAATAAATTGGACTTGAAATGGTTTTAAAAGTAACCAGAAATTCCAATAATTGAACTGGAATGGATTTGAATTGAAATTGTCTTTGGAATATTTCGATGTTGGATTTCGTGATGATACAGATATTGTTATGGGAATGTGATAGATATATTAATATCGTTATTTCCAATACGATATTTGTTGTTCGTAGAATTTGATATTGAATATAAGCCGATATATTTTCTATTCAGATCCTTGTACTTAATATCAAATGTGATTTGGGTTTGTCATGAATGGTGTCTTCATTAACACTGTTCTTAAACCCAGTTGAGAAAAAGATTAAATCTTTTTATTTATATTTAAGGAAGTATACCAATTAAATGATATTTAATTGGAATTGAATTGGAATTGATTTTTGGGTTTATCGTGAATGGTGTTTTAAATAACACATGTTCTTTAACCCAATAATTAATGGAATATGATTTTAGGTTTATCGTGAACCGTGTTTTAGATGACATTGGTTCTTTAACCCAGTTAAAGACAGGATATTGATTTTTGGGAAGATTAAAACTAAGTGGAGTTTTAATGAATCTTTAATTAAATTGAAATGATCGAGAATGGAGTATCACCAGTTTTGCTCCAGGCGATAGTTAAATCTTTAATTAGATTTGAATGTGAAATGGTAATTGAATTTACCGATAACACCGTGGTGTTAGATATGAAGTATGATTGTTTTACTTCATGGGATGAATAGGTTAGGATTGGGAAATAAAATAAATGATTACTGTGGTGTGGTTCGCTAATCCCGACTAATTTGAATTGATATTCAAAGGAAGATTAAAGAATAAATTTAAAGAATTTATCTTTGATAAAATTAATGGGAACCTTTCCCAAAGTATAAGAATATTTGAATAAAAGAATATTCTGAATTGCAATGAGGCATATGTTGTGTTTGTGTAACACTTGTTTATTATACACGCGAGTTATTCAGAAAGACCGGGTTTATCCCATTCGGAATAACTGATTCGAAGTGGCATCGAGGATGAAGACGGTGGTTGAAGAACGGAGGTCTTCACATCGTTTGGGTGATTACTGATGATCTTGATTGGGCTGTACACCCAAGAGGAGAGAATCAGTTGGTGATCGTCCAGACGTACTTGGAGATCGATGGATATGCGAGGTACAAGGTGCCTCCGGTTTCGTTCAGACCCAAAACGAACTTGTAAATGGACTATGTGTCTGAAATTGGATTTTATTCTGTGTGATTGATTTCTATTAAATATATATATATCTGTTTGGCGGTGGAGAATTTATTCTATTGCTTAACGCCCTTCTCTTAGACGTACGAGCTCAGGGGTTATATATTGATGGATATCAATCGCATGGAGTGAATTGCCTGTGTGGCATGCCTAATTAGCAATTGATCAATGTTTCTATTGAAAAGAAAAGTGTTGTGGTTGATGATCAAAGCACCGCCTGTGTGGCATAGCAATGTGTAACGTAGATTCGCGAGCCTCACACCCCGTCTGTGAACCAGAAACGGGAGAGGACAACAAGGAGGGCATGCGTTTCCTTCTAGCTAGGGTGGTGTCAGTGACCTACCAGCCCTGACATTTATATTATTTTCACCTATGTGGTTGTTACTGTTGCAAGGTGCCTTGGATATATTGGTGACTATGTGGAGCTGATGGAGTCATAGGACTCATTTTCGCCCCCAAAGGGCGGGGGAACGCAGTGTTCAGGCATTTTAATCCATATCGGTGGACCGACCATGACGATCCAAGGGTCACTCGAGCTCTGATCCTGAGACATAGTAGGCTAGATTGTCTCGAATCGGTGAGGACTATCTTTTGCCTCGGTTCACAGATGGAAATCCAGCTTCCAGTACGTGACTTTGCGGTTTTATTTGTAGAGCCTAGTGTGGCGATATAGTGGTATGGGGCACTTATGCCGTCTATGATTGATACTTATGATTGAAATTGTTTTCTACACTTATATTTATAATAAAAGATGAAATTTAGCATATCAAGCATTCTTTGGCTATTATAAGGTAAAAACCCTATCCTCCGGCTTGCGTTGCATTTTGTGATGGGACCTGGGTCTTATAATAGCTTTACTGTTCTTTATTTAGCATTGCAATGTTGTTTTATGCACTGGTATTCTATGGAGGAAACCCGTTCCGTGTTATACGACGTGGTCCATTGATTTACCTAACTTTAAAATAAAGATTAATAACTGTTTTAGTTCTCACACTAGTCACATGACTGACCTGGAGTTTATTGATTTAATCTAAACTGTGGGTGCCCTTATTTTGACACTGGCAGCTAGTAGTTTTGGTTTTGCAGATTTATATTCACAGGATCTTGATTTACAGCTGGAACGATACTCGGAAATCTCTGTATCCGTGTATTACTTTCAGTTGTGTATTGCATTATTTTTCCGCTGCTATGTAATGTAATTTAAATCTTTGATATTTTCTGTGTAATATTTATTCATACTCTATGTATTCTTGTAATCTGATTGAGTTGTTGTAATATACAATGTAATGTTCTTCTGTTTACATTCCAATTTGTTGTGTTCTCAAAACAATCAGGGGTTTCGAACGGTCTTGGTCGGTTTAGCGATCGACTCGGATGGAGCGGAATTCCTTTTCATTACTCATGGAATCCAATATCGAAATATTCCGAAGATGATTTCTATTCAAATCCATTCCAATTCATACATTAGAAAGTTTTGGTCAGATTAAAACAATTCAATAATCCAATTTGTTTATTTAAAAACGTTGGATTATCTTCTAGTTAATAACTAGTTCATTTTGATAAAAATATATTTTCTTTACAAACGTGGAATTTTTAATCCAAATTATTCCCAAATCATTTATCATGATTTTACACGAATTATTAATATTTTTAATAATTTTATCAAGGCCCGTACAGTCTGTTTCCAATAACGGCCATCGAACTGCATCTATAGCGACCTTTTTTTTTATTTTGATTTGGACATAATTCCAAATCCAACCATTCAAATTTAAATCTTTTATATTCGTTGGAAAGACCTTTCCGATACGAACCCAACGATTCTAGTTTTAGGAGAATCCGATGGTCGGATCTCCCGTGATGTCAATTTAAGGTTAATGGTTGAAATTCGCGAACGGTTGCGGCCAACACGTTCTATTCAAGCCATTAATATATATGTATGTATAATATTTCGTTCAAAACCGTATTTTATAAATTCGTTTTAAAAACGATTCCCACTTTTCAGTTTTAAATCAAAATTGAATACTGCTTATCATTGTAATATTTAAATGATAATGTTTTCAAAATATCATATTTTGAAATAATTTCCTTTTTCGATATTCGTTATAAAAATAAATAAAATTGATATAAATATCGTTCGTGTTAAAATGGCGCAAATCTAATCAACACGGCTTCACATATTTCAATATTTTCGTGTACATCCAAAATCGGACATCAAATTCACATTTTAATCCTTTACTAAATATTATTTTAAAATATTTGTTATTTTAAAATATATCTTTATTTTAAAATATTCGTTCCTTCTGAATTGGAATTAGACCCAATCAATTACCATATAATGTTATTAATATGGATTTCATACATCACATGTATACTACAATAATGATAAACAATCAACCATCATCCAGAGTGCATTACACAACTGCATAAGCATTAAATATAAATAATTAACGCTTACAACAGTCTGTCAACCCATCGATTTACATACAACTAAGCAATTGGGATTAGAGTATGTCAAATATCATCCCAATACCCGTGTGTGGTTTCAACCAACAAATACTGAATATTATTTGTGCAATTGGGCGATGTGTAAAATTTATTATCTCAATCAATATCGGTTAAATAGGTGTACACAAACAAATCGTCCAATTTGTAAATGAATATTTATTTTCCTTTTAGGAGAATTTTATGTCATTCATATATACATTAAAAATTATATTTTTAACGAAAAAATATTTATTTCAACACATGAATATTTTTAATAGTTCATACATTCAATAAAAATGATATTTTTATTGTTCAAACATTTTATTCAAGACATGAATATTTTATACATTTCATATACACATTAAAAATTATATTTTTAATGAACAATATTTATTTTAGAAAATTTCGGCATTATAACGGCGCAATATTAGAACCGGAGTAATGTCTAGCATTACCCCTCTCCTGATACTGGCTCGCGCCATACATATCAACCACAATCAATTCAAACAATTCCACAATCAATTTTACAACCACAATCCAAATTTCCACAATACAATCCAAACAAAGAACCATGGTTGGTACAATAAATAGTGTCGGGAGCCACTAAGCTCCGTTTGCATCCTAAGATATATTTAACTGTGAAATAAATTGAGTGAGAAAAGTGTCCTCACATTGGGATCCACTTCGCCATTATTTTCTGATGCTTTGATTTGCTGTTCTGGTTCTGGAATTTGCAAAAGAGCCTCAATCTTCACCCTGTCTTTTTTTCTACCTTAAAAGCATTATTCCAGACAACTTTCGCCTGTGCTTATTTTCCAAAAATGCTCCATTTCGCCAGAATTTGCGAAAAGACAGTATTTGGACAGTAGACTTTGGACGTGTTTTCAAAACAACCCGGCGATCCAAAAAAGGAATTCCATATATCCAAATTGAAGAGAAAATCATGCTCTTCGATTTTGGTATTGTGGAGTTTTTGCCAGAAGCGCTCGGTTTGGAAGATATTGGCTGTAGAAGCTCAAGGGGTTAAACGAAAATATGGGATTTTGTAAAAATATGATTTTTGGCGAATGTGTGGCCCGTGGTTGAAGCTGATGGTAGGAGGAGGTGGCGCTGGGGTCGGGGAGTGGTGCATTGGCGGTGGTGGTGGCCAGGGGACCCACGGCGGCAGATTGAAGGGGGTTTTGGCGGGTTTTCTCGAGTTAGGAGGGGGGAGAGAGAGAGCGACGTGGAGGAGGAGAGGATGGCCATCGGCGGTGCTAGGGGGACATGGTGGTGAGGCGGCGGCTAGGGTTAGGGAACGACGGGTTTTTTTTTCTTTCGTGAACGAGACTGGTGAGGCATAGAGAGGGTTTGACCTTTTATAATTATTTAATTTTAATTCTCCAAAAAGTTAGTTTTTTTTATTCAAGCTCCGAATCGAACCCAACGAATAACGCCCTTAGCCAAATACCCCCATTCCGGACATAGTGGAATATGTCCCATAAGCCAATTCGACCGTTTCGATCAGTTTTCATCAAAATTAAAATATAAATTAATATAACGTTCAAAATTGATTTCAACGTACATTTTAATTTACCGGGGCAACATACTGACTCGAAAAGTTCCAAAAAAATAAGTCTAGCTATGTATTGACGAAACGGTCCTAATAAAACTAATTTTGTTGAATTTCGAGACAGTTTGAAAAATAGTCATGTTCCAGTCGATTAAATTCAAATTGAAATTACCGAACACGTTTAAATTCACCACGCCCACATATTAATTTCAAAAATTATGAAAATTGGAATCTAGCGATAATTTATTCTGGATCCAACAAAAGTAGTTTCAATGAAAATGGAGGTCGTTTGCAAAATGACTATTTTTAAGGGTCATATATTATATAAAATATTTATAAATTCCATATCGACTATTTTAAATTTTAAACTGGCCATAACTTACAATTTATATTATGAAATCTAAAATTTTCACATTCATTAGAAAGATATAGTTTAACATATTCAAATATTTCTGTTTTTACTGAAACTCGATTTATATTGAATCCTATACATTCATTTGAAATTAGAAATCGAATTTTCAAACTACCGCCCCATTTCAGGCTTGTTATAATTAAAATAAATTTATATGTTCTAACTTTGATTTAAATAAAAAAATTATTATTTAAAATAAATCATTTTAAATATCCAAAATCCATTAAATTAGCTAAAAAAAATTAAATTGGTTCAGAATTTCCGGGTTGTTACAATCTCTCCCACTTAAAATCTTTTCGTCCACAAAAAGGAACGGAGCGGAAAGTTGTTTAGATAACCAACTCAACTTTCGTTCTGGCTTTCATTCTTTAACTTTTCAGTTTTTAAGAATTTTCTAATTTCTCAAAAATTTAGCTAACACCCTAAATTTTCGAAAAAATTCGCCATAACCTCCTTTGTACGGGTTAATATTTAAAACCGCAACTTGCCTCACAAGGACCTCACTAATCCAAAAGAAAAAGAAAAAGAAAAGGCCAAGCGGCTAGCCAATCGGCTCATAAAATTATCAAAACCCAAGAAAACGGTAAACATGTACCTATTTGTCGGGCACACAATTTTATTCCTCTTCTTAGCTTCCATGCTATGACCTGTTCACGCATGTATATGTACACGTATGCAGTTCCAATCAATTTTAAGTTCAGTTCAATATTTGATTCAATTTAGCTTAATTTACCTTCATCTTCTTATTGGTCCAACATTTAAATTAGTCAAACGAATTATCATACAACACAACCAACAATCAATTAGTTGATTAGCTTTTCAAATATATAATTTAATTTTATTCAAAAACCATATTTTTAGTGTCAAATCATAACAATAAACCGTATCTAGTTTTGGTTCTTACACCAGTCAATTGGAAATATATAGATATCCCACTTTCGAAACTCGAACATAAGTGCCGATGATGTCGCGACATAATCAGAATTATGCCCGGGCGACTAGAGTGTGATTCTATATCCATCCAGTATATTTAAGGATTCGTATATACGTTCTTGACGCGTATATGCAAAATTTTCATATACTCGATTCTCCAAAATAAAATAAAATAAAATATTCAAATATATATAATAAGACAAAATTTTCAAAAATAAATTTGTTTTTAACTAATAATACTCTTCTAACTCATTCTAGGACACTACTGATCCTATCTCTAACGAGTCATTCTTATTGGATATTACTAATCCAATCTCCAATGAATTCTTTCGTTTGGTTCTAATTTGTCTTGTTCTTGAGCTCTGTAAACGAGACCTCTAATACCACGCGGAAACGACCCAAACTCGCCCTTAGGGGAAAGCCCGGATTGAGTTGAGAACACGACAAATCACAAACATAAATAGAAGAACATTTCATTTCTATTACAATAATTTCATCATATTACAAGAATATAACAGAGCATGAATAAATAATGTACATTAGAAAGATATCAGAGATTAAATAAATTACATAGCAGGGGAAAAATAATACAATGCGTAGCGGAAATACATTAACAAATACAACTGAAAGAAATACACGGATACAAAGCTTTACGAATATAGCTCCAGCTGTAAATCCAGGATCCGGGAAAAGAAGTATCCGCAAAAAACCAAAACTACCGACTGCCCACATGGAAAATATGGTCACCTAGAGTTTAGGTTAAAGTAATAAACTCCAGGTCAGTCATGGGACTGGTGTGAGAACTAAAACAGATATTAAAACTTTACTTTAAAATTATGTGTAACACCCCAAGTCCATTAATGTCACTCACAAAGGGAATGCATTAACTTCCATGGAGGTTATAAGTGAATATAGAACAGAAAAATTACAACAAGACAGATAATAAGTAGTACTTGAAAACTAAAACTTCATTTTATTGCAGCGGAATTTAAACATGTTTATTACATCATAAACCATAAATCAGAGTCAAGTACAGTATCCATCTTGATAAACAAAATACATAATCCCATTACATAAATAGCCATTAAAGAAGATAACAAGCTGGACTTTACTTCAACAGTCCAAGCTTTCCAAAGAGAGAGAATAAGCAATCCAATCAAACTCCACTGGAGCTGGGCCCAACCTGAGGACCTGGAGGGGGAAAAAAGGATAGAATGGAGGGGGTCAGACATAAAGTCTGGCTAGTATGATAATTCTAACAATACAATTATCAAAAATACTAGACTAAGGCATAAGCTGGAAGACAAGTAAATGTTTATGAACTATTAGGTATGGAATGAGCAGATAAAGATAACGTGAAAGATAACGTTAAAGGCATACCTAATTACTAACGAATAATTACTACACTGCACCGCACATTACTACACTGCACCGCACCAGTCACCCTAAAGGTTGATCCCACTTGCTTCACACAGAAACAATATAAATAGCCTTACGTAGCCCTAGCTGACTACATAGGTGCCGTCTGCCCCAATCTCCACTAGGTGTACCCCACTACCCACTTGCGATCGGCTCCCTACTCGTAGATACCCGTGCTGGCCCCATAGTGGGGGTGTATAACTCCCCTAAAGTGGCAACCCGATACAACTTAAGAATGCACGGCTTATACCTACACGATGCAATAACGTCTTACCTACCAGCCCGGGTCCACACACGCATATGAAACCCGTTGGACTTGCGTTGCCACCGCTCCCCATTTTGGCCTCTTATAGTCAAACCCAGTATGCGTGTCCCGTCCTCGACTTGGGTCGAGCCCACAAAGATACGTTTGGGATACTGGTTGAAATGGGCCCCCACAAGCTACCCGCCTAAGCTTGTCACCACTAGTATATCCCACTTAACCCTCTTAGTCATGTTCATTAACATGTGTGTTTGGTTAAGTCTTACTAATCGTATTTCACATGCTACTAAGGGCACCCACTATATTCCTCATGCCACCCAAGGCACCTACTTAACCCCCATGTCCCACCTTACATGTTTATCTGGTTAAGTATTTCTTAATTCATTCAGTCCATAACCTCATAAAGACTTCTCACATTAGACTGGCATTTATGGCAGCTGGATATGCCGGGCGGGTCCGGGCAGTCTTACACCATAAATGAGTCTAATCTCGTGTCTTTACAACTGTTATGCTTTAGTTTAGGCCTAGGAACTCTCACATTGGGCTGAAATTTGTGACCACTGGATTTGTCGGGCGGTTCCGGGCAGGTTTACGTCACAAACGAGTCCAACCTCGTGTCCTAAGCATTGATTATCACTTATAATCTTTTACCCCCAGTTTTAATAATTCCCTATTCAAATTATTAATTAAGTCCACTTTTAATGATGTCCATAATTGACTCAATTATGGTCATCCACTCATGGCATGCAAAATCATATCAATTGCACCCCAACTTCTTATTTTTAAATCCTTAATATTACCCTTACCCCTCGTTTATACGTTTGCTTATCCAACGCAGAATATACGTTAGACTCGAATAGTCTAACTCATAGCACAAAATAAATTATCACAACATATGGACAATTTAAATGAATCTAATCATAATAGGGATGAAACTTGCATAAGGGGGTTTTAGGCAACATAATGATGGTGTGAACTAGCATAGAATTTCACATATGTCATAGCATAATTCTAGATGTCATAATTCTAGATCAAAATAGAGGTCATGGCATATGTTCATAATCTCAACCTAAACTTTCATATGTGACTTGTCATATAGATTAACATAACCCAAATAACATTAACATCATGATGTGATTTACATGAACTAATTAGCATAAACAATAATATCATGACTTTAAAGCATGTATGATTTATCACAATTTAGTATAGAAACTATCAACATACATAACATCATCATAGCATGATTTACAACATATAGAATACATAGCATAGGATTTATAACATACATGATAGCATAAGGTTTACAACAACATATATGACAATTCACATCATGTACTCATAATCCATTCATGACTTAACCTAATTAATTTAATAATAATCTTGTTAACACTATCATACTCACAATTTAGAGAAGAAAAGAGTTTTGCTTTGCTTTAGAATTGAGTAGAATTAGTATTTGATTAGCTTTTCTTCCTTCTTAGTTGGCGGCGGCTCCACTGAGTTCCATGGCGGCGGTATGACGGTAGCTATTCTATTTTTCTTATGAATTAGGGTGAGAGACTACCTAGGTATTTATAGAGTTAGGATTTATTTTAGACCGTTAGATCAACACACAACTAATCCCAGCCAACCAGATTAGGTCAAAACCCTAATGGGTAATCACTCAGTCAAAAACAGGCTCAGTCAAAAACCCTAGCCGCCAGACCCAGGTCGACACTATAGTCGACCTTGGGGGGGGGGGGGGGGGTTTAGGTCGACACTAGTGTCGACCCCCCAGTTGACCTGCCTGGGCGGGAATTTATCCCGCCCAGCCCGCTTCTGCACTTTTCAGTTTGAATTTTAAATTTCCTGCGAGCTGTTTTGAATTTTCTGAAACTTCCGATGGCCATAACTTCTTCATACGAAGTCCAATTCACGCAAACTCGGACTCTATCTCAACCAGAATTCCGAGACGAACACAATGGCGCAACCCGTTTCCCATAATTCTCAAGTCTGAGATTTGTTATTCTTTAATTTGTGAATATTAGTGTTAACAAAATTACGGGGTGTTACATTCTCCCCTCCTTAAAGGATTTCGTCCCCGAAATCTTCAAGTTAAGAAGAATGTATATCCTAACATCCAATCGTCCATCTACTCAACCATCAAACATAGGCATCCATTGTCCTTATAGACTTCTAATGTTGTATGAACATATGCAAGAAGTGTGTTTATAAGTTCCTTATCTAATGCAAAATCAGGCGGTCCACTGATTCAGTTGACCTCCTTAATGCAATTCATGATAGTGCCATGCGTTCAATATGTATGCAAAAGTTCCCTATCGATACATATTATTTCTACATGCGTGCACAACCATTCACCAAAATGCGGTATCCATATGATAGCACAACCATTATACATCCATTTTACTAAATATAGCCATTTATATGCAATATGCAGTATAAAGTGACTGAGCCGATCTAGTGCCTAATAGTGTGTGTATATGTGTCCACGAGCAACCACTAGCAAACACTTGCATCCATCATACATAACATGTCTCAAACACATGTTTCAACCATAGGATTATCCTAACTAAAGGTCAAAGATACTAGCGAGAGGATACTCTAAAGGTAAGATAAGTACAAGCTAAGCGATAAAGAAGAAATTAAAGGACATACCCTCGAAAAGGAAAGGGTATCGTGAATGCATCTTCTCTTCTGTCTCCCAAGTAGCGTTGCTCTCATCATCTCCCCATTGTACTTTGACTAGTCTGACCTCTCGATTTCTCAGCTTCTTGATTTCTGACCCAAGAATGCACGTAGGAGCTCGTCGAATCGTCGCATCACGCTCGATCTCCACCTCTCTAAGCAAGCTCGGCTCTACCACTTCCGCGGTCTCGTGCAAGCACTTCCTCAAATGTGACACATGGAATACGTCATGTACACCACTCAGTCTCTTGGGCAACTCCACTCTATACGCCATCTGTCCAATCTTCTCCTTAATAGGAAACGACCCTACAAACCTTGGTGCTAATTTCCTAACGGACCCAAAGCGAACAACGTTTCCTAATGGAGACACTTTGACCAAGACCATGTCCCCAACCTCAAACTCTATATCTGTCCTCCTCTTATCCGCATAAGATTTATGCCTATCTTGCGCTGCTTTTATCCTCCTTCGAATCAAGTCGATCTTTTCCAAAGTCTCTCTAATCATATCGGGCCCAAGTAAGACCTTACCCGTAGATTCCCACCAACATGTAGGTGAACGACAAGGTCATCCATAAAGAGATTCGAAAGGTGCCATGCCAATGCTGGACTGAAAGCTGTTATTATATGCGAACTCCACCAATGGAAGATGCTCTTCCCATGTACCCCCAAAGTCTAGGATACATAGCCTCAAAAGATCCTCTAGAATGCGATTCACCCTCTCGGTCTGGTCGTCCGTCTGAGGATGATATACGGTGCTCAAACATAGCTGAGTCCCTACCGCCTCTTATAAGCTTCTCCAAAATTCGCTAGTGAAAATAGGATCACGGTTGCTCACTATGCTAGAAGGAACACCGTGCAAACGAACTATCTCTCTGACGTATACAGAAGCTAACCATGGAGCAGTCCTCTTACTCTTCACGGGAATGAAATGGGCGCTCTTAGTAAGTCTATCTACTATAACCCAAATCCCCGTATTACCTTTCCTCGATCGCGGTAATCCATCCACAAAATCCATCGAGACGCTTTCCCATTTCCATTGTGGAACCTCCAATGGGTGTAGCAACCCACCGGGTTTCTTTTTCTCTGCTTTTACTTGTTGGCACACCAAGCATCTAGCGACATGCTCGGCCACGTCCCTCTTCATACCGGCCGAAAAGAAAACTCGCTTCATGTCTTTGTACATCTTGTCCCCACCGGGATGAATGGTCATCTTCGAACGATGTGCATCGTCAAGAATGGTCTTCCTTAGGTCATCGTCTTTTGGTACACAAAGTCTACCGTCCCTACGTAACAAACCCTTATCATCTAGGGTATACCTATGGAGATGGCTTAATGACTCCCCTCCTTTGAGCTTTTCTACTAACTCAACCAACTGCGGGTCGTCTCGCTGTGCCTCGCTAATCCATCCCAAAAGTGTAGGTCTGACCTCCAAGGATGCTAGCAAACCGGGTACAAAGTCAACGGAAGGTCTAAAGTCAAACATCGAAATGAATTCTAAGCTTCACCGCTCAACAAACAAAGGACTTAAGGATAATATTTTTCTACTTAAGGCGTCCGCCATCATGTTACCCTTGCCAGGGGTATATGCTATCTCGAAGTCGTAGGATGCTAAGAACTCCATCGACCTTTGTTGCCTTAAGTTCAAGTCCTTTTGAGAGAATAAGCATTTCAGTGATTTGTGGTCAGTGAATAATTCGAATCTCTCGCCAAGAAGATAATGACGCCAAGACTTAAGCACGAAAACAATAGCGGCCAACTCTAGGTCATGTGTAGGGTAATTTTTCTCATGCGCTCTCAACTGCCTTTCACCATAGGCTATTACCCTCCCCTCTTGCAATAAGACTGCGCCTAGTCCTGTCCCACAAGCGTCAGTATAAACAGTAAATGGCTTACTCCCGTCTGGCAATACTAAGACTGGGGCTGAAGTCAAAGCTCTCTTCAATCGTTGGAACGCATCATCACAATCTACGTCCCATGTGAAAACTAGGTTCTTCTTCGTCAACCGTGTCAATGGAGCTGATATCTTTGCGAAGTCTTTGATAAACTTCCTATAGTAGCCAGCCAACCCCAAGAAACTTCTCACTTCCGTAGCATTTTTAGGGACCTTCCAATCTTGGATGGCCACCACCTTCGCGGGATCCACAGCTATCCCTTCCTTGGAAACCACGTGCCCTAGGAATCGTACTTCCTTCCTCCAGAAGTAACACTTAGAAAATTTGGCTTTAAGATTATGTGCTCGTAGGGTCTCCAACACTTCCCTAAGATGTAGGGCATGTTCTTCTACATCCTTAGAAAAGATCAGGATATCGTCTACAAAGACTACCACGAATTTGTTAAGGTACTACCTAAACACCCTACTCATCAAATCAACAAAGTATGCGGGGGCGTTTGTCAAACCGAAGGGCATCACTAGCCATTCATAGAAACCGTCTGAAGTCCTAAAGGCAGTCTTGTCAATGCTATCCTCAGCCACTCTCAACTGATGGAAACTAGTGGCTAAGTCCAACTGCGAAAACACTGAGGCGCCAACTAACTGATCGAACAGATCGTCAATCCTCGGCAGTGGGTGTATGTTCTTCTTAGTAAGCTTATTTAGTTCTCTATAGTCCACACAAAGTCTAAGGGACCCATCCGCCTTCGTGGCAAATACTACTGGAGCACCCCACTCCGATATACTTCGTCTTATGAACCCCTTCTCAAGCAACTCCTTCACTTGCTTATCGAGTTCATTCCTTTCACGTGGAGCCATGTGGCGTACTGGCAAAGATACTGGTTTCGCATTATCCACAAGATATATTCGAAAATCTATCTCCCGCTTCGGAGGCAAGCCCTTCACCTCCTCAAACACATCCGAATATTCTCGGACCACTCTAACAGATTGTAGATTTTCCTCAGACGCGTCAAGCGATTCTAGATAACTTAGCATAACGGAATTTATGGGACTACAAAAGATTTCGAGAGTGTTGCCAAGGCGAGTCACGAGCCTAACTACTCTCCTTTCACAATCAAGAACGACCCCATTTCTGGATAACCAATCCATTCCTAAAATTAACCCATAGCCCGTGAAGCCCAACTCATAAGCATCACATCTAAATTCAACGCTAAGTATAGAAATTTTCAAATCCAAACACATCATGGACAAATAAGCTAAGCCCCCAATTGGATTCGAAACAACTAAGGGATCCTCTACTAAATTGGTGTTTAAGTGCAGTGATTCAACTAATGACGTAGAGATAAACGAATGCGATGCACCCGAATCAAATAAGGTACGGACAGGATGATCAAACAGAAAAACTAAGCTTTCAACAGAAATGGTTCTACCTCGTTCTTGCAGCGGTGGGACCGCGAGAGCTTGAACGTGTCCCCTTGCCTGCCCTGGTGCCATAAGAGCCTGCACCTGTCCTCCCGAGGTAGCTCCTGCCCTCTGCCCCTTCTTTGGGCAGTCCTTCACTAAACGTCCCGCTTCGCCACAATGAAAACAGCCCGTCTTCTTTTTCTTTCGACAATCCTTGCTGAGATGGCCTGGTGTCCCACAGTTAAAGCATTTCTTCTTTCCCTTGCCATTATTGTATTTACCACCCTTCTTGTTTTGCAGTTGAGGTTTCTTCTAATCCCCTTTCTTCTCGGGTGCCTTATCAGCTTTAGCGCCTTTCTCCTCGTGCATGAGTGCCATGTCTACTAGCTTCTCAAAGGTGGCCCCCATAGGAATGTGGGTCATAGCCAACCCTTGCAACGGTTCATTCAGCCCATTAATGAACCTCAGAGCCTTATTCTCCGGCGTGTTCACTAAGTCCAAGCCAAACCTTGCTAACTGATTAAATTTGTTAACATATTCTTTTACTGATGAGCTTCCTTGCTTTAATGTCAAGAACCTTTCCATATATAGATTCTCTTCTGCCCTTGAGAGAAACTTCGCCTCAAACCTACGCCTAAAATCCACCCAAGAGTCAACAGGACGCTCCCCATTAGTGACCTCCCACCAAAACGAGGCCTCTCCCTTCATCAACCAAGCTGCTAATTTGACTCTCCTCCCTTCTTCTACGTCAAAGATTTCTAGCAATTCTTCCACCTCCCTAAGCCAATCTATAGCTTCCACAAATGTTTCTGACCCTTGAAAATGTTTTCCACCCATAGCCTTAAATTCCTTGCACGTCTTTGCAAAAGTATCTACGCGAGGAGGAGGAGGAACGGGTGCAACTGGTGGTGGAGGAACATTGGCCGGACCTGCGGCGGCCCTAGCCTCTAATAGCCTCCTATACCATCCTGGTATCGTTACACCGTCAGGTAGGTTAAGATCTTCAGCCATGCTAAAACGAAAAAGAAAAGATTCAAAATGGAGAATTCGAAAGATAAAGATATGGCTATTGGGGATTATGTTTTTCTTAAATTACTCATTAAAACATGTTTTTGAAAGTACTTCTTTCAAAAATACTCTAGAAAAATAGTTTTTCTAAAAAATTTATCTGTTTTGGTGACCTTAGGCTCTGATACCACGTGTAACACCCCAAGTCCATTAATGTCACTCACAAAGGGAATGCATTAACTTCCATGGAGGTTATAAGTGAATATAGAACAGAAAAATTACAACAAGACAGATAATAAGTAGTACTTGAAAACTAAAACTTCATTTTATTGCAGCAGAATTTAAACATGTTTATTACATCATAAACCATAAATCAGAGTCAAGTACAGTATCCATCTTGATAAACAAAATACATAATGCCATTACATAAATAGCCAATAAAGAAGATAACAAGCTAGACTTTACTTCAACGGTCCAAGCTTTCCAAAGAGAGAGAATAAGCAATCCAATCAAACTCCATTAGAGCTGGGCCCAACTTGAGGACCTAGAGGGGGAAAAAGGATAAAATGTAGGGGGTCAGACATAAAGTCTGGCGAGTATGATAATTCTAACAATACTATTATCAAAATAACTAGACTAAGGCATAAGCGGGAAGACAAGTAAATGTCTATGAACTATTAGGTATGGAATGAGCAGATAAAGATAACGTGAAAGATAACGTTAAAGGCATACCTAATTACTAACGAATAATTACTACACTGCACCACACATTACTACACTGCACTGCACCAGTCACCCTAAAGGTTGATCCCACTTGCTTCACACAGAAACAATATAAATAGCCTTACGTACCCCTAGCTGATTACATAGGTGCTTTCTGCCCCTATCTCCACTAGGTGTACCCCACTACCCACTTGCGATCGGCTCCCTACTCGTAGATTCCCGTGTTGGCCCCACAGTGGGGTGTATCACTCCCCTAAAGTGGCAACCCAATACAACTTGAGAATGCACAACTTATACCTACACGCTGCAACAACGTCTCACCTACCAGCCCGGGTCCACACACACATATGAAACCCGTTGGACTTGCGTTGCCACCGCTCCCCATTTTGGCCTCTTATAGTCAAACCCAGTATGCGTGTCCCGTCCTCGACTTGGGTCGAGCCCACAAAGATACGTTTGGGATACTGGTTGAAATGGCCCCCACAAGCTACCCCCCTAAGCTTGTCACCACTAGTATATCCCACTTAACCCTCTTAGTCATGTTCATTTACATGTGTGTTTGGTTAAGTCTTACTGATCGAATTTCACATGCCACTAAGGGCACCCACTATATTCCTCATGCCACCCAAAGCACCTACTTAACCCCCATGTCCCACCTTACATGTTTATCTGGTTAAGTATTTATTAATTCATTCAGGCCATAACCTCATAAAGACCTCTCACATTAGACTGGAATTTATAGCAGCTGGATATGCCGGGCAGGTCCAAGCAGTCTTACACCATAAAAGAGTCTAACCTCGTGTCTTTACAACTGTTATGCTTTAGTTTAGGCCTAGGACCTCTCACATTGGGCTGACATTTGTGACCACTGGATTTGCCGGGCGGTTCCGGGCAGGTTTTCGTCACAAACGAGTCCAACCTCGTGTCCTAAGCATTGATTATCACTTATAATCTTTTACCCCCAGTTTTAATAATTCCCTATTCAAATTATTAATTAAGCCCACTTTTAGTTATGTCCATAATTGACTCAATTATGGTCATCCACTCATGGCATGCAAAATCATATCAATTGCACCCCAACTTCTTATTATTAAATCCTTAATTTACCCCTACCCCTCGTTTATACGTTCGCTTATCCAACGCAGAATATACCTTAGACTCGAATAGTCTAACTCATAGCACAAAATAAATTATCACAACATATAGACAATTAAAATGAATCTAATAATAATAGGGGTGAAACTTGCATAAGGGGGTTTTAGGCAACATAATGATGGTGTGAACTGGCATAGAATTTCACATATGTCATAGCATAATTCTAGATGTCATAATTCTAGATCAAAATAGAGGTCATGGCATATGTTCATAATCTCAACCTAAACTTTCATATGTGACTTGTCATATAGATTAACATAACCCAAATAACATTAACATCATGATGTGATTAACATGAACTAATTAGCATAAACAATAACATCATGACTTTAAACCATGTATGATTTATCACAATTTAGCATAGAAACTATCAACATACATAACATCATCATAGCATGATTTACAACATATAAAATACATAGAATAGGATTTATAACATACATGAAAGCATAATGTTTACAACAACGTATATGACAATTCACATCATCTACTCATAATCCATTCATGACTTAACCTAATTAATTTAATAATAATCTTGTTAAGACTATCATACTCACAATTTAGAGAAGAAAAGAGTCTTGCTTTGCTTTAGAATTGAGTAGAATTAGTACTTGATTAGCTTTTCTTCCTTCTTAGTAGGCGGCGGCTCCATTGAGTTCCATGGCGGCGGTATGACGGTAGCTATTCTATTTTTCTTATGAATTTGGGTGAGAGACTACCTTGGTATTTATAGAGTTAGGATTTATTTTAGACCGTCAGATCAACACAGAACTAATCCCAGCCAACCAGATTAGGTCAAAACCATAATGGGTCATCACTCAGTCAAAAACAGGCTCAGTCAAAAACCCTAGCCGCCAGAACCAGGTCGACACTATAGTTGACCTGGGGGGCGGAGGGGGGGCAGGTCGACACTAGTGTCGACCCCCCAGTCGACCTGCCTGGGTGGGAATTTTTCCCGCCCAGCCCGCTTCTGCACTTTTCAGTTTGAATTTTAAATTTCCTGCGAGCTGTTTTGAATTTTCTGAAACTTCCGATGGCCATTACTTCTTCATACGAAGTCCAATTCACGCAAACTCAGACTCTATCTCAACCAGAATTCTGAGACGAACACAATGGCGCAACCCATTTCCCATAATTCTCACGTCTGAGGTTTTTTATTCTTTAATTTGTGAATATTAATATTAACAAAATTACGGGGTGTTACATTATGTAAATCAACGGACCATGCTATATACCACTGAACGGATTTTCTCCCAAGAACACCAATGCATAAAGCAAACAGCGCAATGTTTTTTAGAAAATGAAGCTATTATAAGACTCATGCCCATCACACAATACAACGCAAACTTGAGGATAGAGTTTTCCCTTATAATAGCCAAACATGCTTGGTACGTTTAAAACAAATCATTTTGATATTACTATAAGTGTATAGTGTCAAAATCAACTTCAAATATAAATGTATCAATCATATATGGCATAGTACCCCATCCATCTATTTTGCCATACTAGTTCTGCAATTAAAACAGAAATGTCACGTATTGGAAATTGGATTCCATCTATGAGTCGAGGCCAGGGATGGCTCCTCACCGATTCGAGACACTCTAGTAAATGTCCCAGGATAACACACTATGGGCAACCCTGGATCTTCAGAGCCGGTCCTCCCTTACGTTTGAGGATTAGTTATTCCTGAATACACATTTCCCGGTCCTATCGGACCTATCCATCGACCCCGTAGTGACCAATATATCTGAGGCGCCTCGCTATCGATCATCCACATAGGTAAAAATATAAATGTATGGGCTCCATACTATGAAACCACCCATAGCTAGAAAGAAACGTCATGTATTCCCTGCAGTCACGATCCCGTTTTTGACTCATACTGAGGAGTGAAGCTCGCGAATTAGCGCTATACACAAAGCTATGATATTTAAAGCAGTGCTTTGATCATCAACCACATGACTCTTCTTTTCAAAGAAACCTTGATCACTACATCTCTGCATGCCACACTGACAATTCATGCCATGCGACTGATATCCATCAATATATAACCTCTAAGCTCATACGTCTCAGAGAAGGCGTTAAGCAAGAGAATAAATTCTCCACCGCCAAACAGATATATATTTAATAGAAATCAATCAACACAGAATGAAATCCAATGTCAGACACACATCCATTTACAAGTTCATTCTGGGTCTCAACAAAACCGTAAGCATCTTATTCCTCGTCCCATATGTCTAATACAGGAGAGAGGTCCTCGTAAATCTAATGGATCTCCAAGTACGTCTGGACGATCACCACTTATTACCTTTTCTTGGCTGTATAGATCAATCAAGACATCAGCAATCATCCTAACGATGTGAAGACCTCCGGTCTTCAACCACCGTCCTCATCGTCGACTTATCGTTGAATCAATTATTCAGAATGGGTATGAACCCGGCCTTTTCAAATAATTCACGTATCTCATAAACAAGTGCTATAAAAACACAACATACGCCTCATTCCAATCCAGAATATCCTTTTATTCAAATATACATTCACAATTTAAACTAAATTAAGGTTTTCCAAACTAGTCGGGATTAGCGAACCTTATCGAAGTAATCATTTGTTAAATTTCCCATTCCCAACCTATTCATCCCATGGAGCAAAACCGGTAATACTCCATATCTAACACCATGGTGTTATTTGTAAAATTAACTATTGTTTCCCGTTCAAATATAATTAAAGATTTAACTATCGCCTAGAGTAAAACTGGTGGTACTCCATTCTCGATCATTTCCCAAATTTGATAATTTAAATTACCCCATTCATATTTCAATCTAATTAAAGATTCATTAAAACTCCACTTAGTTTTAATCTTCCCAAAAATCATTATTAATGATTGTTTAACTTTGCAAAATCAAACATGTCGCTTCGACAATCTACACCGTACCACTGATTTGTACTGATATATAACCTCTAAGCTCATATGTCTCAGAAAAGGGTGTTAAGCAAGAGAATAAATTCTCCACCACCAAACAAATATATATTTAGCAGAGATCAACAAAACAGTTCAAAATACAATGTTAGACATGTAATCATGTCTTTAACTAGGTAAAAGAACAAATGTCATTTAAAATACAATTCACGATAAACCCAAAATCACATTCCATTAATTATGGAATCTTCACGGAAAATTGATAAATAAATAATCAATATCAATTTCCGTATCCGACTAATAATATAAATGGTAATGGCAAAGCCTGTTAAATTCCATATATAGTAACTGTCTTCCTCCACAGAAGCTCACTTCGATTATCGCCATATCGAATTCCATACCATTCCAATCTATTTTATTAAATTGGAAAACTTTACTTTGGAAAATTTCCATTAAATCTTAATAAAACGTTTTATAATTTCCAAATCACATTTCACTGTTAATTGGGTTAAAGAACGAATGTAGTTAAAAACACAGTTCATAGCAAACCCAATTCACATTCCATTTTATTCCAATTACTAAGTATAACCGGAAACTCTAATAATCTTAATTAAAAGATTTATTCTTTTCACATGGGGTTTAAGAAAAGTGTTATTTAAGACACCATTCACGAAAAACCCAAAATCCAATTTGATATTAAATACAAGGCTCTAATTAGAAATAATATCAGCTTACATTCAACATCAAATTCTGAAACCACAAATATCGTATGGGGAATAACGATATATATCTATCTACCAAATTCCTCCACGATATCTATATAGTCATGGAATCCAATATCGAAATATTCCGAAGATTATGTCTATTCAAATCCATTCCAATTCATACATTGGAAAATTCTGGTTAGATTAAAACCATTCACTAATCCAATTTGTTTATTTAAAAACATTGGATTATCTTTCTAGTTAATAACTAGTTCATTTTGATAAAAATGTATTTTTATCCTTACAAACGTGGAGTTTTTCATCCAAATTATTTCCAAATCATTTATTATGATTTTACACAAACTATTAATATTTTTAATAATTTTATCAAGGCCCGTACAGCCGGTTTCTAATAACGGCTACCGAATTACATCCATATCGACCTTTTCTAAATTTGATTTGGACATAATTCCAAATCCAACCATTCAAATTTCTTATATTCATTGGAAATCTCTATCCGATACGAACCCAACATTCCAATTTTAGGAGAATCCGACAGTCGGATCTTCCATAATGTCAATTCAAAGTCAATGGTCGAAATTCGCGAACGGTCGCAGCGTAGCGCGTTCTATTCAAGCCATATATATATATATATATATATATAATATTTCGTTCAAAACCGTACTTTATAAATTCATTTTGAAAAATGATTCCCACTTTCATTTCAATATTAAATCAAAATTGAATACTCCTTATCATTATAATATTTAAATGATAATATTTTCAAAATATCAGATTTTGAAATAATTCCCTTGTTCGATATTGATTATAAAAATGAATAAAATCAATATAAATATCGTTCGCGTTAAAATGGCGCAAATCTAATTAACGCAGCTTCAAATATTTCAATATTTTCATGTACATCCAAAATCGGACATCAAATTCACATTTTAATCCTTTATTGAATATTATTTTAAAATATTCGTTATTTTAAAATATCTGTTCCTTGTAAATTGAAATCAGACCTAAACAATTACCATATAATGTTATTAATATGGATTTAATACATCACATATATACTACAACAATGATAAACAATCAACCATCATCCAGAGTGCATTACACTGCTGCATAAGCATAAAATCTAAATAATTAACGCTTACATAGTCTGTGAACCCATCGATTGATATACAACTAAGCAAGTGAGATTAGTGTACGTAAAATATCATCACAATACCTGTGCAGGGTTTCAACCAAAAAATACTGAATATTATTTGTGCAGTTGGGCGATGTGTAAAATTTATCGTCCCAATCAATATCGGTTAAATGGGTTTATATAAACAAATCGTCTGATTTGTAAATGAATATTTATTTTCCTTTTAAGAGAATTTTATGTCGTTCATATATACGTTTAAAATTATATTTTTAACGATAAAATATTTAGTTCAACACATGAATATTTTTAATAGTTCATACATTTAAAAAAACTGATATTTTACTGTTCAAACATTTTATTCAACACATGAATATTTTATACAGTTCACATACACATTAAAAATTATATTTTTAATGAACAATATTTATTTTAGAGAATTTCAGCACTATAACGGCAAGATATTAGAACTGGAGTAATGTCTAACATTACGCCTCTCCTGATACTGGCCCGCGTTATACATATAAACCACAATCAATTCAAACAATTCCACAATCAATTTTACAAACACAATCCAAATTTCCACAATATAATCCAAACAAACAACCATGGTTTATACAATATATAGTGTTAGGAGCTATTAAGCTCCGTCTGCATCCTAAGATATATTTAACTGTAAAATAAATTGAGTGAGAAAAGTGTTCCCACATTGGGATCCACTCCACCGTTATTTTCTGATGCTTTGATTTGTTGTTCTAGTTTCAGAGTTTGTAAACAAGCTCCAATCTTCACACTGTATTTTTTTCTAGCTTAAACGTGCCATTCCAGACAACTTTCTCCTAGTGGCTCTCTTTCCGAAAATGCTCCATTTCACCAGAATTTGCGAAAAGACAGTATTTGGACATTTGGATGCGTTTTCTGAACAACCCCGCAATCCAAAATAGGACTTCATTATACCCAAATCAAAGAGAAACTTGTGCTCTTCGATTTTGTATTGTGGAGTTTTGGCCAGAAGCGCACGGTTTGGAAGATATTGGCTATAGAAGCTTAGGGGGTTAAACACAAATATGGGAATTTGTAAAAATATGATTTTTGGCGAATGTAGGGCTCGTGGTCAGAGCTGATGGTTGGAGGAGGTGGCGCTGGGGTCATGGAGTGGTGCAGTGGCGGCGGCGGTGGCCAGGCGACCGACGGCGGCGGATTGAAGGGGGTTTGGGTGGGTTTTCTCGAGTTAGGAGGGGAGAGAGCGAACGATGGGGAAGAGCGGATGGCCAAGGGGAGGCGGAGGCAGTGGTGGCACTAGGGGTAAGTGGTAGTGAGGCGGCGGCGGCGCTAGGGGGGACGCGGTGGTGAGGCGACGACTGAACGGAGCTGCTAGGGTTAGAGAACGACAGGGTTTTTTTTCTTTTGTGAACGAGAGTGGTGAGGGAGAGAGAGGGTTTGACCATTTTTAATTATTTAATTTAAATTCTCCAAAAAGTTTGTTTTTTTATTCAAGCTCAAAATCAAACCAAACGATTGTCGCTCCTAGCCAAATACCCCCATTATAGACACATTGGGATATATCCCGTACGCCAATTCGACCGTTTCGATCAGTTTCCATCAAAATTAAAATGTAAATTAATATAATGTTCAAAACTGATTTCAACGTACATTTTAATTTACCGGGGCCACATAATGACTTCAAAAATTCCAAAAAATAAATAAATATAGCTATGTTTAGATGAAACGGTCCTAACAAAACTAATTTCGTCGAATTTGGAGACCGTTTGAAAAATGGTCATTTTCTAGTCGATTAAGTTCAAACTGAAATTACAAAACACTTTTAAATTCACCACGCCCACATATTATTTTCAAAAATTATGAAAATTGGAATCTAGCCATAATTTGACATTCTGGATCTAACAAAAGTGGTTTCGTTGAAATTGGAGGTCGTTTGCAAAATGGCTATTTTTAAGGGCTATATGTTATATAAAATATATATAAATTCCATAGCGACTATTTTAAACTCGGCATAAATTACCATTTATATTATGAAAGCTAAAATTTTCACATTTGTTAGAAGAATATAGTTTAACAGATTCAAATATTTTTGGCTTTACCGAAATCCGATTTATATTGAATCCTGTATATTCATTTGAAATTAGAAATTGAATTTTCAAACTACCACGCCATTTCAGGCTCGTTTTATAATTAAAATAAATTTATACATTCTAACTTCGATTTGAATAAATTTTAAATCATTGTTATTTAAAAAAAATCATTTTAAATATCCAAAATACATTAAAATAGCTAAAATAAAAATTTTTAATTGGTTCAAAATTTCCGGGTTGTTACACGAATGGAGGCGTATAAGAGAATAAAATGTAGGATTTTAGGGAGAACCTAGGGTTGTATTTATACTTGTTAGAGTATGTGTAGTCTGTCAGATTAGTTTTATAAATTCTGGACAGTCCATTCTAACAAAAATATGTAAAAACCCTTCATAAAAACAGGCATCTTCCTACCCTCGACTTTAAGGACAGTCGACACCCTCCCTAAGAGGGCGGTCGACCCAAGTCAACCACCCTAAAAAGGAGCAATCGACCTCCTTAAGGATCGGACGTGAGGAGATTCATTTCCCTATCTGTTATGTTTTTTTATTAATATGTTAATTAGTTATACTGATTGTTTCCATTTCCTTTGATTCTTCCCCCATTATTTTATGTATATGTGCATATAATTTAGAAATCCAATGGAATATTCCATTATGCCATAGGGATTTAATTTTATTCCAGATTTATATTCTTACCGTCTGAATTAAAAATGCATCGCATGTATAGTTTTCGTACAAATTGTTTTGTGACACCCCACATCCGTTAATGTCACTCAATAAGAGAATGCATTAAGTTTCGTGAAGCGTTATAGGTAAACAGAAACAAAAACATTACAAGACGGAGAATAAATAGCAGCAGAATTCAAAATTTTATTTAGTAGAAAACATTGTAGTTCAAAACACGGTTACATCATATTTCTGAACTGCATAAAATCCAGTACATTAAAACTTCTGTCTTGTACTTAAATCATCAGAGTACAATAATAAAAGAAGCATAATCCCCAAAACATAACCATAGTAGAGAGATATGAAATCAAGTAGTACATCTAAGCAGCTCCAAGCAAGATAAAAGCAGAATTCTGATCAAGCCTGAGTATTCCCACCCTGAGAACCTTGGGGGGAGGGAGACGGAAGAGAAAGAATAGGAAACAAAATGGGTCAGACATAAAGTCTAGCGAGTCCAATTACTTTTAGTGTATAAATAAGTAAAAGTATCATGATAGACATATAAAGTGGATAAGAGAGATAACATCATAAAAGGCAGGTATGGCAAGGTAAACAGGATAAATATGATAGAATATACTGCGCTTCTCTAGTACTTTCTCTTTCTCTCTCTGCACCAATACTAGTATAACCAGAATGAGATGATCCCCAACAAGCATAAGATGGTAGACTTAGGCATACTTCTAGTGAGAGGTTTTACCCCGTACAATAACAGGCAGCCTAACATACCCGAGTTACCCCTAATGTGACGACCCCGAAACCCCATACGATGGTGTCAAGGGTAATCTTTGGAATATAACACATAAACAGATAATAGAAGAATAGAATTAAATAAATACACCAGATAATGCACAAATAATACACTGGATAAACATAATCATCAGAGTTACACAGTATACATGATCATACTTAGTACAAATACAGTTCAGTTATACGTAAATGTCTACAACGGAAAACAAACATGATATGTACAATAGGAGCTGAACAACATAAAAAGAGATAAATGATAGAATCCATCTTCAGCTCCAGCTATCTAGAAAAAGCCTGCTAAAACCTTAATATAAGGCTGCCTGTGTAGAAAAGGGGGCACCCGAGTTTGCAAGTGAAACAAACTACGAGTCAATCATGGGACTGGTATGAGAAATCTAATTAACACATTATATAATTTGGCTAATCACAGGACCACGCCACTTTCGCGGAACGGGTTTACTCCATTGGATTGCCAGTGCTTTACAACAAGTAAATTTTTTAAACATCGCAATGCTTTTTATAAAAATGAAGTCGATATAAGACTCAAGTCCCATCACACAATGCAACACAAACCGGAGAATAGAGTTTTACCTTATATCGACCAAGATATGCTTAATAAGTGTGAAGTAAAATCACTTAAGATGTAAGTTTTGTCGTTTAATTCTTAATTAGACTCCAACTGTAAATTAGTAAGAGAACGATTCCCTAAGTATTAACCCCGAAAGCCGAAACCAACATCAGACCAATACCCAGGAAACCACCCATCTTAGCTCGTTTCTAGTTAGTTTCTAATTTTATACATAATCATAAATATCAATCATAGACGGCATGGGTAGCATATATCATGTCGCCATATATAGGTATACAATCAAAACCGCACAGACACGTATTTGGAAATTTGATTTTCGTCATGAACCAAGGCAAAAGATAGTCCTTACCGACTTCGAGACTCTCTAGCCCGAGCCTTAGGGTCAGAGCGCATCGACCCTTGGAGCGACAGGGTCGGTCCACCGATGTGGATTGAAATGCCTGAACACTGCGTTTCCCCGCTCTTTGGGGGCGTAAATGAGCCAACGAATGACCCCGTCGGCTTCACATAGTCACCGATATATCTGAGGCGCCTCACAACAGCAACAGCCACACAGGTGAAATAATATGAATGTCAGCCAGTTTAAGCACTGACACCACCTCTAGCTAGAAAGAAACACATGTCCTCCTTGAGGTCCTCTCCTGTTTCTGGTTCATACCGGGGTGTGAGGCTCGCAAATTCACGTTATACACAAAGCTATGGCACACAGGCCTTGCTTTGATCATCAACCACAAGACTTTGCTTTTCAACAGAAACCTTGATCACTGCATCTTAGCATGCCACACAGGAAATTTACAGCATGCAACTGATGGCTATCAATCACACAGAATGAATTCCAATGTCAGACACACAGTCCATTTACAAGTCCGTTCTGGGTCTGAACGAAACCGGAGGCACTATATTCCTCGCATACCCATCGATCTCCACGTACGTCTGGATGATCACCACTCATTATCCACATTTCGGGATGCCTCCCAATCAGGACATCAGTTATCATCCAACTGAGGTGAAGATCTACGGTCTTCAACCACCATCTTCATCATCGACTTCTTATCGTCGATTCAGTTATTTAGAATGGGATAAACCCGGTCTTTCTGAGCAACTCGCGTATGTAATTAACAAGTGCTACACAAACACAACATACGCCTTATTCCAATTCATTAGTCACTAACCTTAAATTAGTAAGAGAATGATTTCCCAAATATTAACCCCGAAAGCCGAAACCAACATCAGATCAAAACCCAGGAAACCATCCGACTTAGCTAACCTCTAGTTAGTTTATAAATTTCACATCCAACCATCAAATATTCAATTAACTGGGTAAATTCGGTTTATTTTCATTCCATATCGTTTATAATATTTTATAATGATTTATTGCTATTTTTATTTATTTAAAAATAGCCAATTTATTCAAACGACGCTTCAGGCCATAACGCGGTCGTGGCGCTGTTTTTCTTCAGATTTGATTTACACATATCTGAAAATCTAACCGTTGGATCTTCACAAATTTTATATCATTAGAAAGATCTTTTCAAAACGAATCTAACAGTTTCAGTTTTGGGGAAATCCGACGGTCGGATCTCCTTGAACACTCGTTTGAAGTTTCAATTTCAAAATACGAACTACAGCATCGTTATTCGATTTAATTTTATTACATTTGTATAAATATATATAAATATAATCGATTCTGGTGCTATTTTTCTTCAGATTTGAATTAAACATTCCAGACAATCCAACCGTTGGATCTTCAAACAGTTGGTGTCATTGGAAAGATATTTCCAAAGCGAACCCAACGTTTTCGGTTTCGGGAAAATCCGATGGTCGGATCTCCCGCGCTAATCGTTTGAAATCATGGTTTCAAAACATGAACTGCAACTTCGTTATTCAATATATTTTAATTATATTTATATATATATATATATGAATATAATCGATTCTTCAATTTCAAAACCATATTCTTTTCATACCTTTGATAAAAATGATATTTTTATCCAACAGACATTTATTTCGACACTTCACTATTTTTAACAATTCATGTATATAATAAAAATGTGATTTTTATTGTAAAACAACTTATTTAAAAACACGACTATTTTATATAGTTCATATAGATGATAAAAATATGATTTTTATTACAAAAAATTTATTTCAAAACACGACTATTTTATATAGTTCATATAGATGATAAAAATATGATTTTTGTTATAAAACAATTTATTTCAAAACACGACTATTTTATATAGTTCATATAGATGATAAAAATATGATTTTTATTATAAAACAATTTATTTCAAAACATGAATGTCGTTCAACACATGAATTTCTACAACACATGAATTTCTATTCAATATATGAATTTCTATTCAACACTTGAATATAGTTTCAACGCATGAAAATAAATATAACACAGAAATATTTCAGAAAATTTCGGCAGCATAACGGCAGGGTAGTTAAAACTGGGGCCGTCCCTAGTACGGCTCCTCGCTCTACCTTAAAGCCTCGCAGCTTTTAGCAATGGGGATTTCATGCATCTAGTTCGCACGCAGGCAGCATGTTTATTTTCTTTTCCACTAACTAATCCTAGGTGGTTTCAACCAAATAATTCTCAACCACAAACTGGTATTTTTCAACCACAATCAATCAATTTCAACCACAAACAATTCTAATCAACCATTCGCTATCAACCATTCGCTATCAACCAATTTTCATTCCAATCACAACCAGTAAATATCATCCATGGTTTATGGACGAGGGGCATATATATATATATAAGTATATTTCACTTCTGTTACAAACATGTATAATTTTTATAATGCATATATAAGTTATACATCGAACGTACAACTTATACAATGCTTATACATGAGGTGTACAACGCTTATATAACTCATACTTTGAATATACAATTTTTACATCGTCATTTCCATATCGTTTATAATTCAGAAATCTCACATTGGGTTCCACTCCACCAAAAATAGCAGAAGGCTCAGAAAAATATCCGGTCTCTTCTAGAATGTAGAAGACGTCCGCACGAGTCCACTATCTCTTGTTTCACTGAATTTCACCAAAAACGAAAAAGATATGATTTTTACAGTGAAATCAAAAACCGTAATGCTTTAAAGTGCTATAATCAGTTGAAATTATATTTGGCAGTACCTTCCACTAATCAGTTCAAAACTAGGGTTGGCAAATCCGTTCAATTCGTTGCTCGAGGTGGCGATCAGACCTCGCCACGTTGGAGAGCTAGGAGGCGCGCACCCGAAGAGGTAGGTGGGGCCCAGTTCGACTGTGCCAGTCGACGGCGGCGGCTCCTCGAAGTTCCAAACTTCGAGCTAGTAGATCTCGTCGTAAAGGGAACTGTGGAGGGAGGGTGTACCCTATTTGGATTTGAAGCTCTCGCCTAGATGTACAAAAAACTAAACTGGAGGGAGGTCTGAAGATGGACGGAGCGGTCGAAATTTGATCGGGAAGTTGGGAGGCGGCGCCCGCCGTTTATCGCGACAGAGAACGAGGGTGTTTTTGATTTTATTTTTATTTTTAAATTATGAAGAATAAATTCTATTGGTCGATGCCTTATTAAAATTTTAAAATAGCGTTTCTCCAAACGAACAACAATCCAAACCCAACGACTATCGTCCCTAGCCAAATACCCCCATTCCGAATACAATGGGATATGTTTCATAGGCCCATTCAACTGTGTCAGTCAGTTTTCCTTCAAATTAAAATATAAAACATTCAATATTTAATTTGAACGTACATTTCAATTTTCCAGGGCCACATATTGATTCTAAAAATCTAGCTATGTTTTGACGATACGGTCCCAACAAAACTAGTTTCATCGAATTCTGAGGCCGTTTGAAAAATGGCCCTTTTCTAGTCGATCCAATTTAATAGAAATCAACCAAACACATTTTCCATTGCTGACACGACCCGAACTTCCCCGTGAAGGAAAGCACGGATGGCGGTGAGGACAAGACAAAATAGAACGCAGACGGGAGAACATTTCATTGCTATTACAACAATTCCATCAGATACAAGAATATACAGAGTATAAATGAATAAATTACATTCGATAAATATCAGAGGTTACAATAAATTACATAGCAGTGGAAAATAATACAAAACACAACTGAAAGTAATACACGGATAAAGAGCTTTCCGAGCATCGTTCCAGCTGTAAATCAGGATCCTGTGAATACAAATCTGCAAAACCAAAACTACTAGCTGCCCGTGTCGAAAATAAGGGCACCCAGAGTTTAGGTTAAAACAATAAACTCCAGGTCAGTGAGAACTAAAACAGTTATTTAAATCTTTACTTTAAAAGAGGGTAATTCAAGGGAACACGCCGTATAACACGGAACGGGTTTCCTCCCAAGAATACCAGTGCGTAGAATAAACAACGCAATGCTTTTTCGAAAAATGAAGCTATTATAAGACCCAGGTCCCATCACACAATGCAACGCAAGCCTGAGGATAGGGTTTTCCCTTATAATAGCCAAACATGCTTGATACGTTTAAAACAAATCATTTGATACTATAATAAGTGTGTAGTGTCAAAACATTTTCAATCATAAATATCAATCTTAGGCGGCATGGGTACCATCTATCATGTCGACATACTAGTTCTACAAATAAAACCGCAATACACGTATTGGAAATTGGATTTCCGTCGTGAGTCGAGGCAAGGGGCAAGCTCCTCTCTTCTTCGAGACACTCTAGCAAATGCTCAGAACTACGCACACTGGGTAACCCTTGGATCGGCTGGGCCGGTCCTCTCTTACGTTTGAGGATTGGCAATTCCTGAACACACGTTTCCCAGTCCTTACAGACCTGATATCGAGGCGCCTCATTCCAACAACCACAAAGGTGAAAAGTATATAAATATCAGGGCTGGTAAGTCACTGACACCACCAAAGCTAGAAAGAAACGTCGTGTTCTCCCAACGGTCCGTATCCCGTTTTTAACTCATACCGAGGTGTGAGGCTCGCGAATCCACGTTATACACAAAGCTACGCCACATAAGCCGTGATTTGATCATCAACCACAAGACTTTGCTTTTCAACAGAAGCCTTGATCCATGCAACTCAGCGTGCCACACAGGCAATTCATGCCATGCGATTGATATCTATCGATATATAACCTCTAAGCTCGTACGTCTCAGAGAAAGGCGTTAAGCAAGAGAATAAATTCTCCGCCGCCAAATCGATATATGTTTAACAGATATCAATCAACAAAGAATAAAATCCAATATCAGACACACAATCCATTTACAAGTTCGTTCTGGGTCTGAACGAAACCGTAGGCACTTTCCTCGCATATCCATCGATCTCCAAGTACGTCTGGACGACCACCAACTATTTCCATCCTCTTGGGTGTACAGCCCAATCAGGATCATCAGTAATTATCCAAACGATGTGAAGACTTCTGGTCTTCGACCACCGTCTTCATCTTCGACATATCGTCGAATCGGTTATTCAGAATGGGTATAAACCTGGCCTTTCCGTACAACCCGCATATATTAAAAACAAATGTTACACAAACACAACATATGCCTCATTCCAATTCATTAGTCACTAACCGTAAATCAGTAAGAGAGCAATTCCCCAAATATTAATCCCGAAGGCCGAAACCAACATCAGATCAATACCCAGGAAGCCATTCTTCTTAACTAACCTACAGCTAGTTTCTAAATCCCAATTCTTAGGGAAAGTATCCCATTAATTTTATCTAAGATAAATTCTTTAAAATTTATCCTTTAATCTTCCTTTGGATATCCTTTCAAACCGGATTATGGTTTTCCAAACTAGTCGAGATTAGCGAACCACACTGAAGTAATTATTTGTTTTATTTCCCAATCCCAACCTATTCATTCCATGAAGCAAAACTGGTAATACTCCATATCTAACACCACGGTGTTATCGGTAAAATTAATTACCATTTCACGTTCAAATCTGATTAAAGATTTAACTATCGCTTTGGAGCAAAACTGGTAATACTCCATCCTCGCTCATTTGACAAATTTGATAATTTAAATTATCAATTCACATTTCAATCTAATTACAGATTCATTAAAACTCCTTTTACTGGGTTAAAGAACTGATGTTATTTAAAACACAGTTCACGACAAACCCAAATCACAT
Source organism: Allium sativum (assembly GCA_030737875.1). NCBI lineage: Eukaryota > Viridiplantae > Streptophyta > Magnoliopsida > Asparagales > Amaryllidaceae > Allium > Allium sativum. The sequence continues at coordinate 601,158,419 of CM060926.1, read as the reverse complement.
TCTATTTATTATTGGGTTAAAGAACAAGTGTTATTTAAAACACCCTTCACGATAAACCCATGAATAAATTCTATTTCAATTCCAATCAAATATATTAGAAATTCTGATTATTTAAAACCCCTTTTTAAATCTAATTTATCTATTTAAAAATAATTGGGTTTTAAATTTAGTTCAAAACTAGTTCATTTCGATAAAAATCCATTTTTATCTTTTCGAATATGGAGTTTTACATCCCAATTTTTTCCAAATCATTTCTTATGATTTTACACAAATTATTACTATTTTTAATAATTTTATCAAGGCCCGTACAGTCGATTTCCATCAACGACCATCGAACTGCACTTACAGTGACCTTTTTCAAATTTGATTTGGACGTATCTCCAAAATCCAACCGTTAGATTTCAAATTTCTAATATTCGTTAGAAAGCTCTTTTCGATACGAACCCAACGGTTCCGGTTTTAGGAGAATCCGACGGTCGGATCTCCCGTAATGTCCGTTCGAAATCAATGGTCGAAATTCGCGAACTGCCGCGGCGCGGCTCGTTCTATTCAGGCCATTATATTATATATACAATATATATAATATATATTTCGTCGATTTCTATTTAAACGAATTTTATAGATAGTTTTGAATTCGTTTCAAAAACAATTTCAACCGTTATTTCAAATTCAAATCAAAATTGAAGTTTCTATTTTAAATCCCTTTTACTTTCATTTCTATTTGATTTCAATTCAAATCGATTTTAATTCGATTCGAATTCATTTTCTTTTAAATTCAATTCAAATTCGTTTTCTTTTCAATTCAATTCAAATTCGTTATATATTCAATTCAACTCAAATTGGTTTTCCATTCGATTCAATTCAAATTGGTTTTCTATTCGATTCAATTCAAATTGGTTTTCCATTCAATTCAATTCAAATTGGTTTTCTATTCGATTCAATTCAAATTGGGTTTCTAATCGATTCAATTCAAATTGGTTTTCTATTCGATTCAATTCAAATTGGTTTTCTAATCGATTCAATTCAAATTGGTTTTCTATTCGATTCAATTCAAATTGGGTTCTCTATTCGATTCAATTCAAATTGGTTTTCCATTCGATTCAATTCAAATTGGTTTTCCGTTCGATTCAATTCAAATTGGTTTTCCTTTCGATTCAATTCAAATTGGTTTTCCGTTCGATTCAATTCAAATTGGTTTTCCGTTCGATTCAATTCAAATTGGTTTTCCATTCGATTCAATTCAAATTGGTTTTCCGTTCGATTCAATTCAAATTGGTTTTCTATTCGATTCAATTCAAATTGGTTTTCTATTCGATTTAATTCAAATTGGTTTTCTATTCGATTCAATTCAAATTGGTTTTCTATTCGATTCAATTCAAATTGGTTGTCCATTCGATTCAATTCAAATTGGTTTTCCATTCGATTCAATTCAAATTGGTTTTCCATTCGATTCAATTCAAATTGGTTTTCCATTCGTTTCAATTCAAATTGGTTTTCCATTCGATTCAATTCAAATTGGTTTTCCATTCGATTCAATTCAAATTCGTTTTCCATTCGATTCAATTCAAATTGGTTTTCTATTCGATTCAATTCAAATTGGTTTTCTATTCGATTCAATTCAAATTGGTTTTCTATTCGATTCAATTCAAATTGGTTTTCTATTCGATTCAATTCAAATTGGTTTTCTATTCGATTCAATTCAAATTGGTTTTCTATTCGATTTGGAAATCAAAAGGGGGGGCCAGAGGGAATTAAGGGGGAGAGAGGAAGAGTTTTTTTTTTTTTTAAAGTTGACTTTTTCATACGACCTCTAAACGAGGCCCACCGCCTGCCATTCATAGCGTTCTACCCCCATTCCGAACACAATGGGATATGTATCATAGGATGATTCGATCATTACAATCAGTTTCCGTTAAAATCAACATATAACTCTATGTATTGAATTTAAACGCGCATTTCAATTTACTGGGGTCACATACTTACTCTATAAATCCCAGAAAAATATTTTCTAGCTTCGTATTGACGATACGGTCGTAACAAAACTAATTTCATCGAATTCTGAGACCGTTGGAAAAATGGCCATTTTCCAGTCGATTAAAATCAACTGAAACTGGTCAAACGCGTTTTTCTTTGCCACGCTCACATATTGATTCGAAAAATTATGAAATTTGGAATCTAGCAATAATTTGACATCACGGATCAAACAAAAGTGGTTTCATCGAAATCCGAGGTCGTTTGCAAAATTCTCATTTTTAAGGGCCTGGATTCCAAAGCGACTATTCAGAATTTTCAACTGGACATATCTTTTGATTCCCGCTATGAAATTTTGATTTTTCTGATTCGTTGGAAAGATATCATCAAATAAATCCTATTATTTTTGGTTTCACTAAAATCCGGTTTATTTTGAACCCGGTACATTCAATTGAAGTTTGAAATCGAATTATCGAACTACCGCGCCATTTTCAATTCCTTTTATAATTATATATAATTAATTATATTCTAACGACGGCGTATATAATATATACGTTCTAAATATATTCAAAATAAATTTCTCGTCGATATTATTTAAAATAATCCATTTTAAATCTTCAAAATTCGTCGAAGTTGCCAGAACAAAAAATTTAAACTGGCTCAAATTTTCGGTTTATTACAATCTCCCCCACTTAAAACTTTTCGTCCCCGAAAAGGAACGAAGTCGAAAGTGGTTTGATTAATCCACTCTACGTTCGATCTGGATTCCATACTTCAACTTTTCAGTTTCTGAGAATTTTCAAATTCTTCAAAAATTTGGCTAACACCCTAAATTTTCGAAAAATTTCGCCATAACCTCCCCTGCACCGGGAGCCACGGGAAAATCCCGAAATTGCCATACAGGCCTTCTGATCTCAAAAAGAAAAAGTAGAAGCCAAGTGGCTAGCCAATAGGCTCATAAAATCATCATCACCTAAACAAAACAGTAAATTATGGTAAACATGTACCTATTTGTCGGGCAAACAAATTTTATTCTCTGCTCTACCCTCCTTGTTATGACCTGTTCAATGTAAGTATATGTATATGCAAGCAAATGTGACAATTTTCAATACAATTCAATATTTGATACAATTAGGCAAAATGGTTCAAAATTATCAAACAAATAAACAAACAACACAAACATCAATCAATTAGTGGATTAACGTTTCAAATTCATAATTTTGCTACATATACAAAAAATCATGTTTTTGATGTCAAATCACAATAATAAATCTATCTATATAAGTTTTGGTTCTCGCACCAGTCTAATGGAAATATATAGATATCACACCTTCGTCACTCGAAAATAAATGCTGATGACGTTTCGAACCATCATCAGAACATCTCCGGGCTACTAGAGTGCGGTTCTATATCTATCCGGTATATTAAAACTTCGAATATACGTTCATGACGCGTATATGCAAAAACCTTTATATATTGGATTGTCCAAATTCAAAATAAATAAATATTCAAATACGTATAAAATGGTTTAAATTTTCAAAACAAAATTGTTTTCATTTGAAAAATATACTCTTCACACTCGTTCTAGGATACTACTGATCCTATCTCTAACGAGTCATTCTAATTGGATATTACTAATCCAATATCTGATGAATTCTTTCGTATGGTTCTAATGTGTCTTGTTCTCGAGCTCTGTAAACCAAAGCTCTGATACCAAACTGACAGGACCCGTTACTTCCCCATGAAGGAAAGAGCGGATACTTTGAGAACGACACACAAATGAACACAGACGGAAGAAAATTTCATTGCTATTACAACAATTCCATCAGATACAAGAATATACAGAGTATAAATGAATAAATTACATTCGATAAATATCAGAGGTTACAATAAATTACATAGCAGCGGAAAATAATACAAAACACAACTGAAAGTAATACACGAATACAGAGCTTTACGAGCATCGTTCCAGATGTAAATCAGGATCCTGTGAATATAAATCTGCAAAACCAAAACTATTAGCTGCCCGTGTCGAAAATAAGGGCACCCAGAGTTTAGGTTAAAACAATAAACTCCAGGTCAGTCATGTGACTGGTGTGAGAACTAAAACAGCTATTTAAAACTTTACTTTAAAAGAGGGTAATTCAAGGGACCACGCCGTATAACATGGAACGGGTTTCCTCCCAAGAATACCAGTGCATATAATAAACAACGCAATGCTTTTTCGAAAAATGAAGCTATTATAAGACCCAGGTCCCATCACACAATGCAACGCAAGCCGGAGGATAGGGTTTTCCCTTATAATAGCCAAACATGCTTGATACGTTTAAAACAAATCATTTGATACTATAATAAGTGTGTAGTGTCAAAACATTTTCAATCATAAATATCAATCCTAGGCGGCATGGGTACCATCTATCATGTCGCCATACTAGTTCTACAAATAAAACCGCAATATACGTATTGGAAATTGGATTTCCGTCATGAGTCGAGGCAAGGGGCAAGCTCCTCTCCGCTTCGAGACACTGTAGCAAATGCTCAGGACTACGCACACTGGGTAACCCTTGGATCGGCTGGGCCGGTCCTCTCTTACGTTTGAGGATTGGCAATTCCTGAACACACGTTTCCCGGTCCTTACAGACCTGATATCGAGGCGCCTCATTCCAACAACCACAAAGATGAAAAGTATATAAATGTCAGGGCTGGTAAGTCACTGACACCACCAAAGCTAGAAAGAAACGTCGTGTTCTCCCAACGGTCCGTATCCCGTTTTTAACTCATACCGAGGTGTGAGGCTCGCGAATCCACGTTATACACAAAGCTACGCCACGTAGGCCGTGCTTTGATCATCAACCACAAGACTTTGCTTTTCAACAGAAGCCTTGATCCATGCAACTCAGCGTGCCACACAGGCAATTCATGCCATGCGATTGATATCTATCGATATATAACCTCTAAGCTCGTACGTCTCAGAGAAGGGCGTTAAGCAAGAGAATAAATTCTCCGCCGCCAAGCAGATATATATTTAACAGAAATCAATCAACACATAATAAAATCCAATGTCAGACACACAATCCATTTACAAGTTCGTTCTGGGTCTGAACGAAACCGGAGGCACTTTCCTCGCATATCCATCGATCTCCAAGTACGTCTGGACGACCACCAACTATTTCCATCCTCTTGGGTGTACAGTCCAATCAGGATCATCAGTAATTATCCAAATGATGTGAAGACTTCCGGTCTTCGACCACCGTCTTCATCTTCGACATATCGTCGAATCGGTTATTCAGAATGGGTATAAACCCGGCCTTTCCGAACAACACGCGTATATTAAAAACAAATGTTACACAAACACAACATACGCCTCATTCCAATTCATTAGTCACTAACCGTAAATCAGTAAGAGAGCGATTCCCCAAATATTAACCCCGAAGGCCGAAACCAACATCAGATCAATACCCAGGAAGCCATTCTTCTTAAATAACCTACAGCTAGTTTCTAAATCCCAATTCTTAGGGAAAGGTTCCCATTAATTTTATCCAAGATAAATTCTTTAAAATTTATCCTTTAATCTTCCTTTGGATATCCTTTCAAACCGGATTATGGTTTTCCAATCTAGTCGAGATTAGCGAACCACACCGAAGTAATTATTTGTTTTATTTCCCAATCCCAACCTATTCATCCCATGAAGCAAAACTGGTAATACTCCATATCTAACACCACAGTGTTATCGGTAAAATTAATTACCATTTCACGTTCAAATCTAATTAAAGATTTAACTATCGCTTTGGAGCAAAACTGGTAATACTCCATCCTCGCTCATTTGACAAATTTGATAATTTAAATTATCAATTCACATTTCAATCTAATTACAGATTCATTAAAACTCCTTTTACTGGGTTAAAGAACTGATGTTATTTAAAACACAGTTCACGACAAACCCAAATCACATTCTATTTATTATCGGGTTAAAGAACAAGTGTTATTTAAAACACCCTTCATGATATACCCATGAATCAATTCTATTTCAATTCCAATCAAATATATTAGAAATTCCGATTATTTAAAACCCCTTTTTAAATCTAATTTACCTATTTAAAAATAATTGGGTTTTAAATTTAGTTCAAAACTAGTTCATTTCGATAAAAATCCATTTTTATCTTTTCGAATATGGAGTTTTACATCCCAATTTTTCCCAAATCATTTCTTATGATTGTACACAAATTATTACTATTTTTAATAATTTTATCAAGGCCCGTACAGTCGATTTCCATCAACGACCATCGAACTGCACTTACAGTGACCTTTTTCAAATTTGATTTGGACGTATCTCCAAAATCCAACCGTTAGATTTCAAATTTCTAATATTCGTTAGAAAGCTCTTTTCGATACGAACCCAACGGTTCCAGTTTTAGGAGTATCCGACGGTCGAATCTCCCGTAATGTCCGTTCGAAATCAATGGTCGAAATTCGCGAATTGTCGCGGCGCGACGCGTTCTATTCAGGCCATTATATTATATATATATATATATATATAATATATATATTATATATTTCATCGATTTCTATTTAAAACGAATTTTATAGATAGTTTTGAATTCGTTTCAAAAACAATTTCAACCTTTATTTCAAATTCAAATCAAAATTGAAGTTTTTATTATAAATCCTTTTTACTTTCATTTCTATTTGATTTCAATTCAAATCGATTTTAATTCGATTCGAATTCATTTTCAATTCAATTCAAATTCGTTTTCTATTCAATTCAATTCAAATTCGTTATATATTCAATTAAACTCAAATTGGTTTTCCATTCGATTCAATTCAAATTGGTTTTCTATTCGATTCAATTCAAATTGGTTTTCTATTTGATTCAATTCAAATTGGTTTTCTATTCGATTCAATTCAAATTGGTTTTCTATTCGATTCAATTCAAATTGGTTTTCTAATCGATTCAATTCAAATTGGTTTTCTATTCGATTCAATTCAAATTGGTTTTCTAATCGATTCAATTCAAATTGGTTTTCTATATGATTCAATTCAGATTGGTTTTCTATTCGATTCAATTCAAATTGGTTTTCCATTCGATTCAATTCAAATTGGTTTTCCATTCGATTCAATTCAAATTGGTTTTCCATTCGATTCAATTCAAATTGGTTTTCCATTCGATTCAATTCAAATTGGTTTTCCATTCGATTCGATTCAAATTGGTTTTCTATTCGATTCAATTCAAATTGGTTTTCTATTCGATTCAATTCAAATTGGTTTTCTATTCGATTCAATTCAAATTGGTTTTCTATTCGATTCAATTCAAATTGGTTTTCTATTCGATTCAATTCAAATTGGTTTTCCATTCGATTCAATTCAAATTGGTTTTCTATTCGATTCAATTCAAATTGGTTTTCCCTTCAATTCAATTTAAATTGGTTTTCTATTCGATTCAATTCAAATTGGTTTACTATTCGATTCAATTCAAATTGGTTTTCTATTCGATTCAATTCAAATTGGTTTTCTATTCGATTCAATTCAAATTGGTTTTCTATTCGATTTAATTCAAATTGGTTTTCTATTCGATTCAATTCAAATTGGTTTTCTATTCGATTCAATTCAAATTGGTTTTCTATTCGATTCAATTCAAATTGGTTTTCTATTCGATTTGGAAATCAAAAGGGGGGGGGGGGCAGAGGGAATTAAGGGGAAGAGAGGAAGAGTTATTATTTTTTTTATTTTTAAAAAGTTGACTTTTTCATACGACCTCTAAACGAGGCCCACCGCCTGTCTTTCATAGCGTTTTACCCCCATTCCAAACACAATGGGAAATGTATCATAGGATGATTAGATCGTTACAATCAGTTTCCGTTAAAATCAACATATAACTCTATATATTGAATTTAAACGCGCATTTCAATTTACTGGGGTCACATACTGACTCTATACATCCCAGAAAAATATTTTCTAGCTTCGTATTGACGATACGGTCCTAACAAAACTAATTTCATCGAATTCTGAGATCGTTGGAAAAATGGCCATTTTCCAGTCGATTAAAATCAACTAAAACGGGTCAAACGCGTTTTACTTTTCCACGCTCACATATTGATTCGAAAAATTATGAAATTTGGAATCTAGCAATAATTTGACATCACGGATCCAACAAAAGTGGTTTCGTCGAAATCCGAGGTCATTTGCAAAATTATCATTTTTAAGGGCCTGAATTCCGTAGCGACTATTCAGAATTTTCAACTGGACATATCTTTTGATTCCCGCTATGAAATTTTGATTTTTCTGATTCGTTGGAAAGATATCATCAAATAAATCCTATTATTTTTGGTTTCACTAAAATCCGGTTTATTTTGAACCCGGTACATTCAATTGAAGTTTGAAATCGAATTATCGAACTACCGCGCCATTTTCAATTCCTTTTATAATTATATATAATTAATTATATTCTAATGACGGCGTATATAATATATACGTTCTAAATATATTCAAAATAAATTTCTCGTCGATATTATTTAAAATAATCCATTTTAAATCTTCAAAATTCGTCGAAGTTGCCAAAACAAAAATTTTAAACTAGCTCAAATTTTCGGGTTATTTCAATTGCCACGCTCACATACAAGCTTCAAAAATTATGAAATTTGAAACCTAGCAATAATTTGACATCCTGGATCCAACAAAAGTGGTTTCGTTAAATTCTGAGGTCGTTTGCAAAATGGCCATTTTCGCGGGCTATATAAACTCTATAGCGACCTTTCTGAAAGTTCATTTGGCCATAACATTTGCTTCCCGCTATAAAACTTCGATTTTTCAGATGTTAGAAAGATATTCACTAACAGATTCAAATATTTTTGGTTTCACTAAAATCCGTTTTGTTTTGCACCCGGTACAGTCAGTCAAAGTTTGAATTCAAAATTTGAAACTACCGCGCCATTTAAGGCCTTGTTTATAATTAAAATTAATGATATTTATTTTCAAACATTGATTCAAACTTACTTTTCGTCGTTATTATTTAAAATATTTATTTTAAATTTCTAAAATTCACTAGAATAGCCAAATTAAAATTTTCAAACTGGTTCAGATTTTCCGGGTTGTTGCACCTAAGGATAATAACGGGCTCCTAAACATACCGTAGTCTAGATGTACCATAATTACTACCCCAATCGATCGGCTCCCTACTCTGTAGATACCCTATGATGGCCCCACAGTTGGATGTATCACTTCCTAAAGTGGCAACCCTTCGTTTTCAGGACGTGCACAACCATACCTACAGGTGTCACGACGTCTAAACCTCCTCTTACGGACCCAGGCACGCACCTTACCGCGTCGGAATGCGCAACCCACACTGTCCCCCACATTTGGATCTCTTACAATCAGACGAATAAGCGTGCCCCGACTCCGATCTAGTTCGGAGTACTCATTTGATACCTATATATGGGTTACTGACTGAAACGTGCCCCACACTCAAGATGATACAAGCTCCCCCCTACGCTTGCATCCCCACTACTAGGTTTTCAACAGGTTATGCCATACAAGAGTAAAAAGATTGCATAACCCCATAGGTTAAGTTTGTGGTCCTATATATAAATATTACCCACTAACCCAAGATATACTTAACCCTCCCACTATTTCATACAATTTTACTTAACTCCTACTCAAGTTAACATATACAATCCCTATGAATTCAACTAGGTTAAGTATTCAAGGTTGTTACCATATTCATTCATGGTTATAATGTACTAGACCTCCCACATTAAGACTACATCTTGTGGATGCTGGATATGCCGGGCGGTTCCGGACAGACTTCTTCCAAAAGTCGGACTTAACCTCATGACTTAGCATGTCACGTGTTTATGCACTTAGACCCGTCACATTAGATTCACCACTTGTGGTCGCTGGATATCCCGGTTGGTTTCGGCCAGACTTCCACCACAAGTGCAATACAACCTTGTGTCTAAGCGCAGTTACAGTTTCTAATTACTGTAATTCTAGGCATTTCCAATATTAACCAATTATTCCTATGTCATTATAGGTTTTCATGCCCCTTTCCCAAGTTATGTTCATAATGAACCATATGCCCCAAATTAAGGTCTTTAATCACAACTGTGATTTACGCCCCAAATTCACATTTATGTATTACATTCAATTTATGACCAAATTTCCCAATACAAGTTATGCTCTAATTTTAAGGTTTTCCCGTATTCCCAATTTAACGTGTTCACATATTTCAGCAGCATGCCTAGTATCGAAGGTAACCTGGCTATAAAAATAAAAAGGAAAAAAAGAAGGGAAGAGGACAGAAATGAACATAATAAAAATATTGATATATAATGGCAGAAATAGGCATACCAACTAATAAACATACAGTGACAAAGTTAGGCATAATGACAATATAGGCATATAGGAACAGATTCGGTGAACATGTGATAGTAGAACTGATTCTAACATTATAGGGACATCATAAACAGTCATGATGAGATCTAAGCAATGAATTAGATCAACAAACAATGGCAGATCTGACATGATAAATTGATATAGGCTTAAATCTAGTTCATTGTCACGTCAGAATAACTTAGATACACAGGTTATAGAAGATATGATATGATTCAAATAGTCATAGACTTAGATCCAAGTTATTGTCATGTCAAGATTAACTTTTAAGTATTTAGATCTAAAAATAACATAGACTCACTATGATTGGATCTAAGAAATAGAAGAGGGATTGCAGATGATGAATCACATATCTCAAAACATGAATGACTTGATTTTGAAGAAGAAAAGTTATTTCAATCTAGGCAAAGACAACATCTAGTTCTCTATTTTTTTTGAATAAAACAATGAGAATGGTGTCTTATTTATAGCCTAGGTTTCACGAATCTGGTCAGAAAACAAGTCCACGTTCACAGAAATGTTTCTGGTTTGGATCTGTGGGACGGGGGTCGACATGGGTGTCAACACCCCCTTATGGTGTTGACCCATGGGTAGACACCCCTAGGGTCCAACGGGTCCTATTCCCTCCCAGAATTCCCGCTTCTGATTTTGAACTTATTTGAATGGTTTTGACTTGTTATGTATATATAAGTTCTCCTGTGCATATATAAACATCAAATCTTAATAACTTCTTCATACGATGTCTGTTTTATGCAAACCAGGTGTCTATTTTGACCAAAATTCTGAGATGAACGCAATGGAGCAGTTCGTTTCACTTAATTTTGAATATTTATTTAATTATTCTTTAATTTATCATCTTTAGTGTTGTTAAAGTTACGCGGTGTTACATTCTCTCATACTCAATGGATTCTGTCCCCGAAATCTTTAAGTTAAGAAGAATGCATATCCTAACATCCATCACCCATCTACTCATCCACCAATCATAGGCATCCATTGTCCTTAAAGGCTTCTAATGCTTATATGAACATATGCAAAGGTGTGTGTGTACATGTCCCAATACTAATACGAAAGATCAGGCGATCTACTGATTCAATTGACCTCCTTAATGCAATGTCTGTTAGTGCCATGAATCCAACATGTATGCAAATAATCCTATTATAACAAGTAAGTTCTATATATTTGCACAATCATCCGTCCAAATGCAACATCCATATGATGATACACCCACTTTCATCCATTTAAAGAAAATAATGCACACACATCCATATGCAATATGAGAGTGATTGAGCCAATCTAGTGCCTAATATGTGTGTATATGCATCCACAAGCAACCACTAGCAAACACTTGCATCCATTTGCATCTATCGAACATAACATGTCTCAAACACATGTTTACATTCATGGGATTCCTACCTAAAGGTCAAAGATTCGATCGATAGGATATACTTAAATGATAGAAACAAATATGAATAAAAGCTTTGGAAAGGAAGTTAAGAACATACCCTTGAAAAGAAAAGGGTACAAAGCGCGAATCTTGTCTTCGGTCTCCCAAGTTGCATCCTCTTGTTTATCTCCCGACTGAACTTTCATCAACTTGACTTCTCGGTTGCGTAGCTTCTTAACTTCTGATCTAAGAATACGGGTAGGAACTCGTCTTACTATTGCCTCCCGTTCCACCTCTACTTCCTCAAGCATACTCGGCTCAACTACTTTTATGGTATCTTGCAAGCACTTCCGTAAATGAGAAACATGGAAAACATCATGAACATCGTACAGTTTCTTTGGTAGCTTTACTCTATGTGCCATTTGACCAATCCTTTCTGTTTTGGGAAATGGCCCTACAAATCTTGGTGCCAATTTCCCTACAGATCCAAAGAGAACCACATTCCTTAATAGTGATACTTTAATGAAAACCATGACTCCCACCTCAAACTCAATGTCATACCTTCTCCTATATGCATAGGATTTTTTCCTATCCCAGGCAGTCTTCATTCGCCGTCTAATAAAATCAATCTTCTCGGATGTTTCTCTAACCATATCTGGTCCAAGTAGAAGTCTTTCTATAGATTCCCACCAACAAGTCGGTGATCTACAGGGTCGTCCGTACAATGCTTCGAAGGGTGCCATGCCAATGCTAGCTTGATAACTGTTGTTGTAGGCGAACACTACTAAAGGAAGATACTCTTCCCAAGTCCCTTCGAAGTCTAGGATACACAGTCTTAAAAGATCCTCAAGAACTCTGTTCACCCTTTCCGTCTATCCATCGGTCTGAGGGTTATAAGCGGTGCTCAAATGTAACTATGTAGCTAATGCTTCTTGCTAGCTCCTCCAAAATTCACTAGTGAATATGGGGTCATGGTCACTTATGATACTGGAAGGTACTCCATGAAGATGGACTATCTCTCGGACATAAACTGCTGCCAACCATGTTGCCGTCCTCTTACTCTTAACTGGAATGAAATGAGCGCTCTTTGTAAGTCTATCTACCACAACCCAAATACTGGTATTTCTTTTCTTTGATCTAGGCAACCCATCCATGAAATCCATAGAGACACTCTCCCACTTCCACTGCAGACCCCCAAAGGATGAAGTAAACCACCGGGCTTCTTTTGCTCAGCTTTGACTTGCTGACAAACTAAACATTGAGAAACAAACTCGGCCACATCTTTCTTCATCTTCAGCCCAAAAGAAAACCCTCTTCATATCCTTATACATTATATCGCCACCTAGATGTATTGTTATCTTAGAATGTTGGGCTTCTTCTAGGACTGTCTTTATCAAAATTTCAATTTGGGGGACACAAAGCCTTCCATCACGTCGTAACCACCCTTTATCGTCTATGGAATATCTATTGACTTGACTAGAAGTCTCCCCTTTACTGAGTCTATCCAGGATGTCAGAAATCTATGGATCATCTCGCTGCAAAGTTCCTATTTGGTCCATAAGAGTAGGTCGTATCTCTAGCGATGCAAACAAACTAGGAAAAAGCTCGGTGGAGGGTCTAAAGTCAAAAGTCGATATGAACTCCAAGCTTTTCCTTTGCACAAATAGAGGAACTAAAATCTTCCTCTGTCTACTTAGTGCGTCTGCCACCACATTACACTTGCCACGGGTATAAATGATTTCAAAGTCATAAGATGCTAGAAACTCCATCCACCTCTACTGCCATAAATTAAGATCCTTCTTTGAGAACATGTACTTGAGAGATTTATGATTGGTGTACAACTCTAACTTCTCTCCAAGTAAATAATGATGCCACATCCTAAGCACAAATACTATGGAAGCTAGCTCTAAGTCGTGGGTAGGGTAGTTCTTCTCATGAACTCTTAGCTGTCTTCCTCCATAACATACTACCCTACCTCTTGCAATAGAACCGCACCAAGCCCTATACAGCATGCATCAGTGTATACTGTAAACACTTTATTTCTGTCGAGCAAGGTTAAGACTGGGGTTGTTGTCAGAGCTCTCTTCAACCGTTGGAAAGCAACATCACAATCTATATCCAATGAAAACGCCAAGTTCTTCTTCGTTAGCCTAGTGGGTGGGGCTGATATCTTTGCGAAGTCCTTAATGAACTTTCTATAATAGCCTGCTAACCCCAGAAAGCTTCTCACCTCCGTTGCATTCTTTGTGATCTGCCAATATTGAACTGCAACTACCTTTGCAAGATCTATTGCTATCCCTTCTTTAGAAACCACGTGCCCTAAGAATCTCACCTCTTTTCTCCAAAAATGGCACTTGGAGGACTTTGCCTGTAACGACCCGAAAATCCGGTAGAATTTGAGCTGACCAAAAACACAAGTCCAACCCCAAATATCACGGAAATTCAAACCATTAATAGAAAGAAGTTAGAGGGTGAGGATAGATAAGATAGAAACTTAGAATAGAAGAAGAAGAAGAACACAACATCAGAGTAACACGAATCTCACAGCGGAACGAATAACATATAATATATATAACATAACTTGAAATATACATCTGTACTTGAATATACATCAATATCAAAGTACATTACTTACAACACAGCAGAAATAACTATAGCTATATGATCCTGAAGCCTCCTACTCCAAGCTCTTCCAGTATATCTGTAAATCCTGAACTACTTGACTGCCCGTACAAATTTAGGCACCCAAGAGTTTAGGTAGAACAAAACAAAATAAACTCCGGGTCAGTCATGGGACTGGTATGAGTAAACAGTTTAAAACAGTTTCAGAAAACTAAATGATATCTCATAAGACCACGCCGTATAACACGGAACGGGTTTTTCCCTTATGAGAATCCAAACACTTGATTTATCTTTATATCAAAACTCTTTTGATATTATAATAATGTCTAAATCAAGTAGATAACAATCTAGTGGAACGCTTGCATCTCACGTTCCACATATATATACAATCAAAACCGCAAGCACGTATTGGGTAATGGATTTCCAACTATGACAAGGTATGGGATCACCTTCCACTGGTATATCTCTAGAGGAGAATACACCGAGTTCAACAAGAACATCTTGCAACTCAGCCACACATGACCGACCACTCATTTCGCTTGAGTGTATCGAATGTATATCACCAACGATTGGGATCAGCAATCGTTTCCCGAATGGGTCAGCATCGACAATAGATTTTTAGAAGAAAATGAAACTCTAGATCAGGTGATTATACACCCTAATAGGTGCGACCTACATAGCCATGCTGCTTGCCCGATTTCTGTCATTTACCGGTTGATGAGGCTAGAAGCTACGCTTTATCATCACACCAGATTCACTTCGAATGTCACATCGTCAAATCCATCAAATCACCGATTGACGTCCTCAACAGTACATTACGTGTTAGCTAAAAGAAGTTTCCTTCTCCGCTTCCACTCTTGGTACGGTTGAAGAAATCACTGTACGTGACCATTCTGGAAATACTCTGTCAGACACTCATCCATACACGTCACCCAGGAACAGGATGAACTGAAGGCACTATTTCTATTAACAGAAAAAGTCCTTGCACTCTACTCCGTCTTCGATTATCTTTATATAATCTGATTCGCACGCTACTGCCGATATGGAGTGGTTCTTCGGATAATAATCCAACCGGTCTCTCCATATTGACAACGATGGTCAAAACTTCGATAGTCTGTGATTTAACTATCGAATAAAAACAAGTGTTTCGATAGTCGATGATTTAACTATAGAATAAAACAAGTGTTCAACCAAACATCCAACAATCACTGAGCCTTTAATTAATATTCCATTAATTAAATCACTTCTCTATTTCTTTATCAATATTTGTTAACCAAATATTTTCAATAACCATATTGGCCTTTTACGTTCTTTGGAAAACATTTCCATATATCGCCTTCTTATTATTTTCTAAACTTTAGAAAATATTCATTATTCCATTTCCAAGCTTTGCACATATTTGGGTTAAAACAGATGTTGTGTAAAACATCGTTACGACAACCCAAATACAGTATTTAACTAGTTCTTATTCCACATTGATCTTCGAGCCTGAATCTTGCTACTTATCGGTATATCATGAAATCAACCAAGTTGGGGTATAATTACCTCTCAGACCTTGACTGAATAACATTTAACGTCAAAACAGACAAGACTACTTACTCGAATAATCAATACCATACCACTACTTCTTCACTTTTAAACACATATATACTTTCTCTTTTATCCTTACGAGGTTTTATTCTTATACTTCCTTTTTGATTATACTATTCTATTTCTACATTTGTTTTCTTATCGACTTCTATATATTTTGATATGTAAATTTCTAACTATCAAATTATCTTTAAAATATTCTATCTCCTTAAATTTCCGGAAAAATTCGCCATAACCTCCTTTGTACCGGGAGCATCGGGAAATTTCAAATAGCTTTCCCGGTCCTTCTTATCTCAAAAAAGAAAAAGAAAAAGCCAAGCGGCTAGCCGATACGGCGCATAAAATCTCATATGGAAATTAAATACGTACCTTTTGTCGGGCATTCTATTTATTTCACTTCTATACTTTATTCCATACCTGTCTCCTTTATATTTATGCATGTCCAATCTATTTTAACTATACCAATCGTTTTAACTCAATTTGTTAATTTAATCTGTTAATTAACTTCTTAGTCTAATCCACTTCTATTTATCCAAATCTATTTAGTATAAATCCCATTTGTATTTCTATATTCAAATTCCATTTGAAATACTATGTTCAAATTCTATAGTTCAAGTCCATTTGAATTCTATATTCAAATTCTATAGTTAAAGTCCATTTGAATTTCTATATTCAAATTCTATAGTTAAAGTCCATTTGAATTTCTATATTCAAATCGTTTAAAGTCCCTTTGAATTTCTATACTCAAATCTATAGTTTAAAGTCTATTTGAATTCTATATTCAAATTCTATAGTTGAAGTCCATTTGAATTTCTATATTCAAATCTATAATTCAATTCCTTATATTCAAAGTCCAATTGAATTCTCGACATTATTTATAAACAACGTTTATAACTTCAATTCAAATCTCACCTTTCCATTTATAAACAACGTTTATAAATTCAATTCAAATCCATAATTTTATTTATAAACAAAGTTTATAAATTCGATTCAAATCCCATCTCCCATTTATAAACAAAGTTTATAAATTCGATTCAAATCCCATATTTTCATTTATAAACAAAGTTTATAAATTCGATTCAAATCCCATATTTTCTACAGTTTTATTTAAAATTCAAATTCTATTTATAAAAATAGAATTTCCTTTTTAAATATCAAATACCCTTTCCGATATTTTTATGAATCAATATTCAAACCCCATTGATATTTTAAACAATCAAATCAACCAATTTTCAATCATTTGATTTTTAACACATCATATATGAATATATATGAAATCAAACAAACAACAACAGATAATATATTTTTGAGGAATCCAGTTGGATTCCTCCAACCTGTTTTTCCTGCATCCACAGACGTTAGTCAACATAGTAATACCCATCCTACTTCGAGGCAGGATATCGTGGTATAGAAGGTCATCCACTAATCATAGCGTGGGGCGTATAGGGTAATCATCCGCTATGAAACTGCGGGCATCCGCTAATGAGACTGCGGGAATCCAACCAATCATCAACCCAATATATATATATATAATAGTCCTAAATAACTAATATATATTTTTAAAACAATCAGACTAAACAGCATTCAAACAAGCATAGCAATTATTTTTAACTATATAAAAATAATTCTAAATAAAAGGTGAGGTTTACTCACCGATGATTATTTATTTTCTCAACTCTGATTAGATGAAGCATCCTTGCAGCTATGGATCAACTTGAATTATCTCGAATAAATTTATTTCGTACCTACGATAATTTATTTTTATTCACGATTAAATATTTATTTATTTAAATTAACTTAACACTTAATTAAGAATTGATTTACCTTAATTTCATTCTGGCCTTACAGTAAAAATCCAATTCCACCGCTTGACCAAACCAATGCCTGTGACTTTCCTTGCTGATTGAACTGCCATGCCAACCCTCTGCTCTTCACGAGTACCACCCAATAGTCATCTCGACCAAAACCAGGAACCTTTCTGAATTGTCGCGAACCAGATCCAGTTGATGCAGTGTACGTCGCGACCCCCCCCCCCAAATCGACGATTGGAACTCCCAGGCCGTCGTTTGCGATGAACCCTACACCATCGATCAACCCTAGCTTTGACGCCAACTAAATCTGAGCATACTAACACTTCCGAGACCACTTTGCGCTCGCATCTCAGATCTGAACTCGTTATAGCTCATCCTCCCCAACGCAAATGCTTCCTTCTTGAATCGAGCTTCAGGAATCTTGAGAAAATCAATCGCGGACCCAATTCACTGAAACTCGATTTGTTCAAGTTCGAACACGGCGACTGTCTTGCCATCGAAGTGAATTACAAGGCTCGAATAACCCTAAAATCGCCAGCCCTGTTTTATCGAGCTCCAGAATCTATCGCAGATGATCCCCTTGCTATTCGGTTTTGAATTTGATGAAGGAGCGCGGCCATTTTAATTGGTTTGAGGCTTCGATTTACCTTTGCAGAAGAATGAGTACTGAAAGGAATGCATTCGGCCATTTGATTTTGATTTATACTTGAAGCTTTGATTTTAATTTGTGGATACACAGGAAGCACGGTTTGATTTATGTGTGTGGTAAAAGAGAGAGCACGGGTTTTCTTAGTTTGTGGTAATAGAGAGAGCACGGGTTTTCTTAGTTTGTGGTAATAGAGAGAGAGCACGGGTTTTGTTCTGGTTCACACAACAAAAGGGGTTTATTTTTATTTTAAATTAAAAATTAAAACCGATACTCTTGAAAATAAACTATCACGTTGATTTAAACTTCTATTTGAGCCCAACAAATGACGTTCTTAGGGTAATACCCCTATTCCGGACACACTGGGATAGGTCACGTAGTCCCATTCGATCATCTGAAGGAGATATTAATTTTAAACCAATATAAATTAATTTCAGACAATTTATTCTTCGAAAATAAATTAATATTATTCTTCTAATTCAAACAGAATTTTCTATTGATCGATTGAACTGTAATTTAATTCAGAATTAAATTTTTAATTCAATTCACTTCGCATTCTGATAACTTGATATATTCGATATTAAATCGAAACTGATTATTAAATTGATAACTAAAAATAAAAATTCCATTTATATTTATCCACCCAATATTTAAAACTGTATTAAATATTCAAATCTAACCGACGGAATATCCGGGTCATTACAATCTTCCCCACTTAAAATAATTTCGTCCTCGAAATTGCTAAGGTAGAAAAAGTGCTACAAACCCATTAACCTTTCAAAATTTATTTATGTTGATACTCAATATTTCAAGCTTCCTTACATAACTCTCTTTCGAATAAATCCTCATTCGATAATCTCTCTATCAAGTAACTAGATTCGAAAACCTTTCCTCGAATAAACTATATTCGATTTACTCTTATCAATTTACTCTTATCAATTAACTCTATTGGATTTAAGTCTTTTCGATTAACTCCACTGAATAACTAAATTCGATAACTCCTTCGAATAACCCATATTCTATAACTCATTTCGATTAAACTAATCGATAACTCCTTTCGATTAAACTATAATCGATAACTCATTTCGATTAACTAATAATCGATAACTCCTTCAATTCTATCTGAATAAACTAATATTCGATTTAACTCCTTTAATTCTATTCGAATAAACTATATTCGATTAACTTCATTCGCTTGACTCTAGATCGCAGCGATCACAATGGTTACGCCTGATTCCCTCAGGAAACATCCGACCGCCCTAGGCTCTCTGCAGCCCTGCGAATTACGCTAGCAGTCGTATGAAATGGCAACTTATCCTGAGTAACTATGTTTGACCAACTCTATCTCAATAACTATATTCGATCACCTTTAATTGAATAACTAACATTCAATTAAATCCTAATTCGATTTAACTATGTTCAATTAACTCTACCTGGTTAACTCTTAATTTGAATAACAAATATTCAATAAATTCTAATTGAATAACTAATATTCAATTAACTCTACGGATTAACCCTAACTGATTAACTCTAACTGGTTAATTCTTACTCTAATCGATTTATCCTAACTCTAATCGATTATTTCTAACTCTAATCGACTTCTCCTATTCGAATAACTTCTATTCGATAGCGTTTATTCATTTATAAAGATTTACTTTTAGTAACGGTTCTTCACTTTATAAATGTTCTCTTTAATAACGTTACTTCACCTATACAGGTGTTGTGT
The DNA here is from genome assembly GCA_030737875.1 of Allium sativum. Taxonomy (NCBI): domain Eukaryota; kingdom Viridiplantae; phylum Streptophyta; class Magnoliopsida; order Asparagales; family Amaryllidaceae; genus Allium; species Allium sativum. The sequence continues at coordinate 601,138,284 of CM060926.1, read as the reverse complement.
ACCCCTTCTATTTGAAACTATCGGTGTTAAAAACCAATATCTCTTCTCTATATAAGTTCAGACTTATATATTTCATTTATCGAATGATAAATATTTACTTTAATTTATAAACTGTTTATTTATAAATTAATCTTTTCTATATATCTGTTAAAAACAGATTTCCATTTTCTGAATATTCCTTTGATTAATTTCTATTTATTTAACAAATAAATATCTCACTTATAACATTCTATTTATTTAACAAATAAATATTTCCATTGAACCTATTGGTAAATGTTTTACAAATATTCCCTTCTATTTGTTTGCACACAACTTTATTTGTTTTACAAATATTTTTTTCCCTTTTAAACTCTTTTGTGTTTTTCCCTTTTATTCACACCAAATTCATATTTCATTCACATTGATTTTACTCAATTTACTCGTTTCGATCCATTTAACTTACTTAAGTTAAATTGAATTTCAATCATTCAAATTCCCATTAACTAGTTGCTAATTAACTGTTTTGCCTATTCCACCCTTTTATTTGAATATAACTTGTTCAAATATATGTCAACTAAATTATAAACCAATCTAATTATATTTTCAACTCAAGTTATATATTCGATTTCGAATATAAATTCTCAATCTCTTTCACTTATCCAAAAACCCAATTTCGATTCAAATTTCCTTTAACTAATTATTTTTCCAATTTAGTTAATTCTATTTAACCATTTAAAATATGATTTTTGTCTTAAAAATCATTTCACTTACTTCACTGGAGTTCATATTTATTTTATAACTGAAGTCTATATTTTCCTCATGGCCATTCGGATTTTATTTACTTTAAAAATCCTTTTACTTATATATATATAAACCATTGTGGTTTTTAATGGTTTCTGGCGCTGCTTTTCATAAAATTTGATTTTGACCTAACTCAAAATCTATACGACGAAATCCAGATTTTTCTCTTTCATTAGAAAACTATTATTCAACCGGTCCCGACGATTCCTGTTTCAAAGAATTCCGACTTCAATTGAGTTCTGTATACTAAATTGAAGTTCGAATCGCCAATTTACGAACTGCCGCGCTACGACGAGCTCGTTTTAATTATATTTATAAATATAAATGTTTTGCCTTTGTTTATAATAAATTCAACTTCATTCGGATATATTTTTAATATATATCAAATCCATTTTTCCATTTCAACATAATATTCCCGATCTATTTCACTACTATTTGAAATTCTATATTTTTACAATATTCAAATTCCATTTGAATTTCTTTATTCAAACTCTATATTTGAATTTTCTTCTATTCAATTTCTATTTGAATTTCTTCTATTCAAATTCTAATTCAACTTCTTATCTTCAAATTCTATTTGAATTTCTTATCTTCAATTTCTATTTGAAATCCTTTATTCAAAACCCATTTCAAATCTCTTCCTTTCAAATTCCATTTGAAATCCTTTATTCAATTTCTATTTAAATTCCTTTTATCTAAAATTCTATTTCAAACTTAATATTTTCTTTGAATTCTAATATTCAAACCTCTATTTGACTTTTCTTTATTTAAATCCATTTGAATTCAAATTCCATTTCAATTTTTCTTATACAATTTTTATTTGAATTTTTCTTTATTCAAACTCATTTGAATTCCTTTGAATTCAAATTCTATTTCACTTCTATTTGAATTATATACATATTCAAATTCCTTTATTTTACTTCTATTTGAAATCTATATTCCCATTTCACATTTCAAAATTCCTTTGAAGTTATATAAATATATACATATATTTATACCTATCCCAAATTCAAAATATTTGAATTTTCAAACAACTTGTTTTTTTTTTCAACAAATTTCCATCAAAACTTTTCTAGAGCAGCAATTCGTCACTTAGAAACTCGAAAATGAACACTGGTGATGTTGCGACCATCATCAGAATTATTTCCCAACTACTGAATGAGTTCAGTGCTTTATTTCTTTCAAACTCCATTTAGAAAAATATTTTCCAAACTCCCAGGATTTTAAATTCTTAATTCTGGTTGGAATTAAATTTCAACTTATCACATTTGTATATTTGATTTTATATACAAATTCCATTGGTTATATATAACTATTTCTGTTTTATAATCTAATTTGATTATAATCCTAACAATCAACTTAACTATTTAAAAACAATATCGTGTCCAATCTTCTGTTCAAGTGTTTATAAACTCCTATCGACATCGTGGCGTCCCACAATTCGACCAAAATTTATAATTCACTCAACAGACTAGTCAACACAATATAAAACGGTTTTTATATCAAATAACAAATACGCTCTCTCGTATATATATACGCTCAACTCATTCTAGGATACTACTGATCCTATCTCTAATGAGCACATTCCAACAAGCCTAGGTATTGGCTCAACCTAAGCTCTGATACCAACTGTAACGACCCGAAAATCCGGTAGAATTTGAGCTGACCAAAAACACAAGTCCAACCCCAAATATCACGGAAATTCAAACCATTAATAGAAAGAAGTTAGAGGGTGAGGATAGATAAGATAGAAACTTAGAATAGAAGAAGAAGAAGAACACAACATCAGAGTAACACGAATCTCACAGCGGAACGAATAACATATAATATATATAACATAACTTGAAATATACATCTGTACTTGAATATACATCAATATCAAAGTACATTACTTACAACACAGCAGAAATAACTATAGCTATATGATCATGAAGCCTCCTACTCCAAGCTCTTCCAGTATATCTGTAAATCCTGAACTACTTGACTGCCCGTACAAATTTAGGCACCCAAGAGTTTAGGTAGAACAAAACAAAATAAACTCCGGGTCAGTCATGGGACTGGTATGAGTAAACAGTTTAAAACAGTTTCAGAAAACTAAATGATATCTCATAAGACCACGCCGTATAACACGGAACGGGTTTTTCCCTTATGAGAATCCAAACACTTGATTTATCTTTATATCAAAACTCTTTTGATATTATAATAATGTCTAAATCAAGTAGATAACAATCTAGTGGAACGCTTGCATCTCACGTTCCACATATATATACAATCAAAACCGCAAGCACGTATTGGGTAATGGATTTCCAACTATGACAAGGTATGGGATCACCTTCCACTGGTATATCTCTAGAGGAGAATACACCGAGTTCAACAAGAACATCTTGCAACTCAGCCACACATGACCGACCACTCATTTCGCTTGAGTGTATCGAATGTATATCACCAACGATTGGGATCGGCAATCGTTTCCCGAATGGGTCAGCATCGACAATAGATTTTTAGAAGAAAATGAAACTCTAGATCAGGTGATTATACACCCTAATAGGTGCGACCTACATAGCCATGCTGCTTGCCCGATTTCTGTCATTTACCGGTTGATGAGGCTAGAAGCTACGCTTTATCATCACACCAGATTCACTTCGAATGTCACATCGTCAAATCCATCAAATCACCGATTGACGTCCTCAACAGTACATTACGTGTTAGCTAAAAGAAGTTTCCTTCTCCGCTTCCACTCTTGGTACGGTTGAAGAAATCACTGTACGTGACCATTCTGGAAATACTCTGTCAGACACTCATCCATACACGTCACCCAGGAACAGGATGAACTGAAGGCACTATTTCTATTAACAGAAAAAGTCCTTGCACTCTACTCCGTCTTCGATTATCTTTATATAATCTGATTCGCACGCTACTGCCGATATGGAGTGGTTCTTCGGATAATAATCCAACCGGTCTCTCCATATTGACAACGATGGTCAAAACTTCGATAGTCTGTGATTTAACTATCGAATAAAAACAAGTGTTTCGATAGTCGATGATTTAACTATAGAATAAAACAAGTGTTCAACCAAACATCCAACAATCACTGAGCCTTTAATTAATATTCCATTAATTAAATCACTTCTCTATTTCTTTATCAATATTTGTTAACCAAATATTTTCAATAACCATATTGGCCTTTTACGTTCTTTGGAAAACATTTCCATATATCGCCTTCTTATTATTTTCTAAACTTTAGAAAATATTCATTATTCCATTTCCAAGCTTTGCACATATTTGGGTTAAAACAGATGTTGTGTAAAACATCGTTACGACAACCCAAATACAGTATTTAACTAGTTCTTATTCCACATTGATCTTCGAGCCTGAATCTTGCTACTTATCGGTATATCATGAAATCAACCAAGTTGGGGTATAATTACCTCTCAGACCTTGACTGAATAACATTTAACGTCAAAACAGACAAGACTACTTACTCGAATAATCAATACCATACCACTACTTCTTCACTTTTAAACACATATATACTTTCTCTTTTATCCTTACGAGGTTTTATTCTTATACTTCCTTTTTGATTATACTATTCTATTTCTACATTTGTTTTCTTATCGACTTCTATATATTTTGATATGTAAATTTCTAACTATCAAATTATCTTTAAAATATTCTATCTCCTTAAATTTCCGGAAAAATTCGCCATAACCTCCTTTGTACCGGGAGCATCGGGAAATTTCAAATAGCTTTCCCGGTCCTTCTTATCTCAAAAAAGAAAAAGAAAAAGCCAAGCGGCTAGCCGATACGGCGCATAAAATCTCATATGGAAATTAAATACGTACCTTTTGTCGGGCATTCTATTTATTTCACTTCTATACTTTATTCCATACCTGTCTCCTTTATATTTATGCATGTCCAATCTATTTTAACTATACCAATCGTTTTAACTCAATTTGTTAATTTAATCTGTTAATTAACTTCTTAGTCTAATCCACTTCTATTTATCCAAATCTATTTAGTATAAATCCCATTTGTATTTCTATATTCAAATTCCATTTGAAATACTATGTTCAAATTCTATAGTTCAAGTCCATTTGAATTCTATATTCAAATTCTATAGTTAAAGTCCATTTGAATTTCTATATTCAAATTCTATAGTTAAAGTCCATTTGAATTTCTATATTCAAATCGTTTAAAGTCCCTTTGAATTTCTATACTCAAATCTATAGTTTAAAGTCTATTTGAATTCTATATTCAAATTCTATAGTTGAAGTCCATTTGAATTTCTATATTCAAATCTATAATTCAATTCCTTATATTCAAAGTCCAATTGAATTCTCGACATTATTTATAAACAACGTTTATAACTTCAATTCAAATCTCACCTTTCCATTTATAAACAACGTTTATAAATTCAATTCAAATCCATAATTTTATTTATAAACAAAGTTTATAAATTCGATTCAAATCCCATCTCCCATTTATAAACAAAGTTTATAAATTCGATTCAAATCCCATATTTTCATTTATAAACAAAGTTTATAAATTCGATTCAAATCCCATATTTTCTACAGTTTTATTTAAAATTCAAATTCTATTTATAAAAATAGAATTTCCTTTTTAAATATCAAATACCCTTTCCGATATTTTTATGAATCAATATTCAAACCCCATTGATATTTTAAACAATCAAATCAACCAATTTTCAATCATTTGATTTTTAACACATCATATATGAATATATATGAAATCAAACAAACAACAACAGATAATATATTTTTGAGGAATCCAGTTGGATTCCTCCAACCTGTTTTTCCTGCATCCACAGACGTTAGTCAACATAGTAATACCCATCCTGCTTCGAGGCAGGATATCGTGGTATAGAAGGTCATCCACTAATCATAGCGTGGGGCGTATAGGGTAATCATCCGCTATGAAACTGCGGGCATCCGCTAATGAGACTGCGGGAATCCAACCAATCATCAACCCAATATATATATATATATAATAGTCCTAAATAACTAATATATATTTTTAAAACAATCAGACTAAACAGCATTCAAACAAGCATAGCAATTATTTTTAACTATATAAAAATAATTCTAAATAAAAGGTGAGGTTTACTCACCGATGATTATTTATTTTCTCAACTCTGATTAGATGAAGCATCCTTGCAGCTATGGATCAACTTGAATTATCTCGAATAAATTTATTTCGTACCTACGATAATTTATTTTTATTCACGATTAAATATTTATTTATTTAAATTAACTTAACACTTAATTAAGAATTGATTTACCTTAATTTCATTCTGGCCTTACAGTAAAAATCCAATTCCACCGCTTGACCAAACCAATGCCTGTGACTTTCCTTGCTGATTGAACTGCCATGCCAACCCTCTGCTCTTCACGAGTACCACCCAATAGTCATCTCGACCAAAACCAGGAACCTTTCTGAATTGTCGCGAACCAGATCCAGTTGATGCAGTGTACGTCGCGACACCCCCCCCCCCAAATCGACGATTGGAACTCCCAGGCCGTCATTTGCGATGAACCCTACACCATCGATCAACCCTAGCTTTGACGCCAACTAAATCTGAGCATACTAACACTTCCGAGACCACTTTGCGCTCGCATCTCAGATCTGAACTCGCTATAGCTCATCCTCCCCAACGCAAATGCTTCCTTCTTGAATCGAGCTTCAGGAATCTTGAGAAAATCAATCGCGGACCCAATTCACTGAAACTCGATTTGTTCAAGTTCGAACACGGCGACTGTCTTGCCATCGAAGTGAATTACAAGGCTCGAATAACCCTAAAATCGCCAGCCCTGTTTTATCGAGCTCCAGAATCTATCGCAGATGATCCCCTTGCTATTCGGTTTTGAATTTGATGAAGGAGCGCGACCATTTTAATTGGTTTGAGGCTTCGATTTACCTTTGCAGAAGAATGAGTACTGAAAGGAATGCATTCGGCCATTTGATTTTGATTTATACTTGAAGCTTTGATTTTAATTTGTGGATACACAGGAAGCACGGTTTGATTTATGTGTGTGGTAAAAGAGAGAGCACGGGTTTTCTTAGTTTGTGGTAATAGAGAGAGCACGGGTTTTCTTAGTTTGTGGTAATAGAGAGAGCACGGGTTTTGTTCTGGTTCACACAACAAAAGGGGTTTATTTTTATTTTAAATTAAAAATTAAAACCGATACTCTTGAAAATAAACTATCACGTTGATTTAAACTTCTATTTGAGCCCAACAAATGACGTTCTTAGGGTAATACCCCTATTCCGGACACACTGGGATAGGTCACGTAGTCCCATTCGATCATCTGAAGGAGATATTAATTTTAAACCAATATAAATTAATTTCAGACAATTTATTCTTCGAAAATAAATTAATATTATTCTTCTAATTCAAACAGAATTTTCTATTGATCGATTGAACTGTAATTTAATTCAGAATTAAATTTTTAATTCAATTCACTTCGCATTCTGATAACTTGATATATTCGATATTAAATCGAAACTGATTATTAAATTGATAACTAAAAATAAAAATTCCATTTATATTTATCCACCCAATATTTAAAACTGTATTAAATATTCAAATCTAACCGACGGAATATCCGGGTCATTACATTGCCTTAAGCTGATGCGCACGGAGAGTTTTCAAAACTTCCCTCAAATGTAGGGCATGCTCTTCTTCGCTCTTTGAGAAGATCAAGATATCATCAACAAAGACTATGACAAATTTATTTCGAAACTCCCAAAACACCCTACTCATCAGATCAACAAAATAAGCGGATGAATTCGTCAACCCAAAAGGCATTAAAGTCATTCATGCCTCCATCTTCTTACTCTTAACTGGGATGAAATGAGAGCTCTTAGTATGTCTGTCTACTACAACCCAAATACTGTTGTTTCCTTTCCTTGATCTAGGAAAACCATCGATGAAATCCATAGAGACGCTCTCCCACTTCCACTGTGGGACCTCCAAAGAATGAAGTAAACCACCGGGCTTCTTTTTCTCAGCTTTGACTTGCTGGCAAATCAAACATTGAGAAACAAACTCTGCCACATCTTTCTTCATCCCAGCCCAGAAGAAAACCCTCTTCATATCTCTATACATCTTATAACCTCCTGGATAAATAGTCATCTTAGAGTGATGGGCTTCCTCTAGGACTGTCTTTAACAAACTCCTAACTCGGGGAACGCAAAGCCGTCCATCTCGTCGCAACCACCCTCTCTCGTCCATGGAATATCTACTGAGGTGACTAGAAGTCTCACCTTTACTGAGCCTATCCAAGATGTCTGAAATCAGCAAATCCTCTCTCTTTGAAGCTCCTATCTGATCCATAAGAGTAGGTCGCACCACCAGTGATGCTAATAAGCCAGGCAAAAATTTGGTGGAGGTTTAAAGTCAAAGGTCGATAAAAACTCTAAGATTTTCCTCTCCACAAACAGAGGATATAAGGCCATCCTATGCCTACTCAGTGCGTCTGCCACCACATAAGCATTGCCATGGGTATAAGCAATCTAGAAGTAATAAGATGTTAGGAACTCCATCCACCTTTGTTGTCATGAATTAGGATCCTTCTGCGAGAACAAGTACTTGAGCGATCTATGATCGGTGTATAACTCGAACTTCTCTCCAAGAAAATAATTTCGCCAAGTCTTAAGCGTGAATACTATGGCAACTAGCTCTAAGTCATGTGTAGGGCAGTTCTTATCATGAATCTTTAACTGTCTACCTCCATAATATACTACCCTTCCCTCATGCATCAAAACCGCACCAAGTCCTATACCGCATGCATCAGTGTTTACTATAAACACTTTGTTCCCATCGGACAAGGTCAAGACTAGGGTTGTTGTTGTTGTCCCTTCTTGGGCCATACTTTATTGTTTTTTTGTTTCCTCCACCTTAGCTTCATTCTTTTTAACTTTATCTTCCTCATGCATCAATGCCATATCAATGGGCCTTTCAAAAGTTGCTCCCATCAGAATATAGGACATAGCTAACCCATCGAGGGGTTCATTCAGTCATTTAGCAAACCGCAAAGCTTTCTTATATGGGGTATCCACTAGCTCTAACCCAAACCTTGCTAGTTGGTTGAATTTGTTAACATACTCTTTGATAGTCACGCCTCCTTGATTGAGTGCGAGAAACCATTCCATTTGCATGCTTTTCTCAACTTGAGAAAGAAACTTCATTTCAAACATCTGTTGAAAATCATCCCAAGTCTCCACTAGATGCCCTGCTGCGTCACTTCCCACCAGAATAAAGCCTCATCTTTCAGCAGCCAAGCGGCTAACCGAATCTTCGTGTAAAGTCTCGGATTTTTGTTGATTTATTTTAAACATTTTAAATCTGTTTAAATGATTAATTAGAAATATAAATGGATTTCTATATTTAATTTATTGATTTAACCATTAGTATACAATTTAAATTCAAAGATATCGAATTATCATAATACAAAAAAAATGAAATAATTGAATTCACAGTTAAAATTTGAATCTGAACAATTCAACCAATTAACATAAATTCTGTGTTGGATTAAAACGATAATAATAATACATTTTTGATGAATTTAATTGTTTCAAATTGATTTATATTTTAAATCGAAATTAAATTAAAGCGTAAATTTAATTTGTTATCTCTTTTATATAGTTAAATTAGATTTCAGAAACCGTTGTTGAGTTCAAAATAGTAACGTTAGAAGCATTAGTTGTTGTGTCTCGATTATAATTTGGCACCGCTAAATATATTATTGCAAAATTTAAACGGATATCAACAAATAAATATAAAAATAAATATAATTTTCCAGCAGCTAACCCATACATTCAAACTTCACGGAGCCAACCTATAAACTGAAAATCGCGCAGACCTCTTCCTTCCTCGAGCTAGAAATTTGTTTTCCATTTTTAGTATCAATTGAACAACCAATTTAATGGTAACGTACGAACGTTCCCTGTCCTCTTCACTTATAAATAATCGCGCATACCCCTCTTCTTCCACTCCTCTCCAACTCGTCCTCAGCTATTTACAAAACAAAATTCCCTAAATCGTGAATCCTTTTTACTTTTAAAATCGATTATAAATCAATTTATCAGCGAAGATAAAACAATTCAAGAGTAGACCCTCTTTTCTCGGGAGCTTCATCTTGGCAGTCTTATTATTGCGTGCAATGGTGGCTCGAGCTGCTCCAACATCTGCATCGTTCGTATAGGGTTCGGGGTTAACCCAATTCGAGAAGATCTCTGTGAGACGACCCGAAATCCCGTTCAGACGGAAACAGGGTTATCTTTGGAATATAACACAGAAACATATAATAGCAGAACAGAATTAAGTAAATACACCAGATAATGGACAATAAAATATACTGGATAAAAGAAATCATCAGAGTTACACAGTATACAGGATCTTACTTAGTACAAATACAGTTCAACTATACATAAAGGTCTACAGCGGAAATAAACAAAATATGTACAATAGGTGCTGAACAGCATAAAAAGAAATAAATGATAGAATCCATCTTCAGCTCCAGCTATCCAGAAAAAGAACCAGCTAAACCTGAATACAAGGCTGCTCGTGTAGAAAAAGGGGCACCCGAGTTTGAAAGTGAAACAAACTACGAGTCAGTCATAGGACTGGTATGAGAAATCCACTCAACACATATATAATTGGCCAATCACAGGACCACGCCACTTTCGTGGAACGGGTTTACTCCATTGGATTGCCAGTGCTTTAAAACAAATCTTTCTTTTAAAACATCGCTATGCTTTTTATAAAAATGAAGCCGTTATAAGACTCAGTTCCCATCACACAATGCAACGCAAACCGGAGGATAGAGTTTTTACCTTATAACGGCCAAATATGCTTGATACGAATAAAACAAAGGCATTTGATATTATTGCTAGTGTTTATATGTTTTGAAAACTTTTTCAAATCATAATTATCAATCATAGACGGCATTAATGCCCCATACCACTATGTCGCCATATATAGGCATACAATCAAAATCGCACGATGTCGTATTTGGAAATTGGATTTCCGTCATGAACCAAGGCAAAAGATAGTCCTTACCGAATTCGAGACGCTCTAGCCCGCCCCTCAGGAACAGCCGCAACTGCCCCCTGGATCGTCAGGGCCGGTCCACCGATGTGGATTATTATGCCTGAACACTACGTCTCCCCGCCCTTTGGGGCGTAAATGAGCCAAAGAATGACTCCATCGGACCCGGATCGTCCGATCAAACCGAGGCGCCTCGCAACAGCAACAACCACATAGGTGAAAAGTATATAAATGTCAGGGCTGGTAGGTCACTGACACCACCCTAGCTAGAAAGAAACGCAGGCCCTCCCTGATGTCCTCTCCCGTTTTAGGTTCATACCGGGGTGTGAGGCTCGCGAATTCACGTTACACACAAAGCTACGCCACACAGGCGGTGCTTTGATCATCACCACAAGACTTTGCTTTTCAACAGAAGCCCTGATCACTGCATCTTAGCATGCCACACAGGCAATTCATGCCATGCGACTGATGTCCATCGATATACAACCTCTAAGCTCGTGCGTCTCAGAGAAGGGCGTTAAGCAAAAGAATAAATTCTCCGCCGCCAAACAGATGTATATTTAACAGAAATCAATCAACACAGAATAAACTCCAATGTCAGACACACAGTCCATTTACAAGTTCGTTCTGGGTCTGAACGAAACCGGAGGCACTAAATACCTCACAAACCCTTCGACCACCACGTACGTCTGGACGATCACCACTCTTATCCATATTTCGGGATGCCTCCCAATCAGGACCTCGGTTACCATCCGAACGAGGTGAAGATCTCCGGTCTTCGACCACCGTCTTCATCTTCGACTTTCAATCGTCGGTCGATTATTTGAAATGAGAATTAACTCGGCCTTTTCAAATAATTCACGCATATTTAGAATTTCAAATCAATTTATTTCAATGGTTAAATTATTCGACAACACCAATATTGTTCTTTAATGTAATTTTCACACCAAACACATTCGACCATCAAATACAACATAAATCGAGCAAATTCAGTTTATTTCCATTCCATATCGCTTATGATATTTTATAACTATTTATCGCTATTTTTATTTATTTTAAAATAGCTATTTTATTCAAAACGACGCTTCGGGCCATAAAGCGGCCGTGGCGCTGTTTTTCTTCAGATTTGATTTACACATATCTGAAAATCTAACCGTTGGATCTTCATAAAATTTACATCATTAGAAAGGTCTTTTCAAAACGAACCCAATGGTTCCAGTTTCGGGAAAATCCGACGGTCGGATCTCCCGGTACAATCGTTTGAATTTTTGATTTCAAAATACGAACTGCAGCGTCGTTATTCGATTAAATATATAATTATATTTATATATATATAAATATAATCGCTTCTGGCGCTGTTTTTCTTCGGATTTGAATTAAACATTCCAGACAATCCAACCGTTGGATTTTTACAAGGTTGGTGCCGTTGGAAAGATATTTCCAAGGCGAACCCGACGGTTGAGGTTTCGGGAAAATCCAATGGTCGGATTTCCCGCACTAGTCGTTTGAAATCACGGTTTCGAAATACGAACTGCACGGCTTCGTTTTGTTTTAATTTTATTTATATTTATATATTTATATAAATATAGTTCATTCAATGATTTCTATATCGTTTTCACTTCAAATATTTTTCTAACACCTTAAAATTTTGGAAAATTTCGCCATAACCTCCCCTGCACCGGGAGCATCGGGAAATCGCAAATAGCGTTCCCGGTCCTTCTAATCTCAAGAAGAAAAAGAAAAAGCCAAGCGGCTAGCCAACAGGCTCATAAAATCCTCACCCAAACAAAGCAGTAAATGTGTACCTATTTGTCGGGCACAAAATTTTATTCCTCTTCTCTAGCCCCTTTGCTATAACCTGTTCAATGAATATGTATGTACATATATACACAGTTCTTATCATTTATCATTTTCTATTCAACTTCATATTTGATTTCTTTTTGGTTTAAAAACACCATTCATTCTAATGTTACATAAATAGGTGCAAATCATTTCATTAGCTAATTAATGAATGTTTCAACTCATATATGTTTATTTTGAACAAGTGGCTATTTTTAACACTTCACATTTCAACGGTTTATGCATACAATAAAAATGTGATTTTTATTGTAAAACGATTCATTTCAAAACACTATTATTCTATATAGTTCAAGTTGGTGATAAAATAGGATTTTTATCATCAAACAATTTATTTCAAAATATGAATACCATTCAACACATGAATTTCTAATCAACGAATGAATATCAATTCAACACATGAATGTTTTCTATTTAACGAATAAATATAGTTTAAGCAAATGAAAATAATTCAAACACACGAATATCATTCAAAATTTCGGCAGCATAACGGCAGGGTAGTTAAAACCGGGACCGTCCCTAGTACGGCTCCTCGCTCTACCTTAAAACCTCGCGGTTTTTGACAATGGGGATCATGCATCTAGTTCGCACGCAGGCGGCATGTATATATTTATTTCATTTCCACAAACTAATCCTATGTGGTTTCAACCAAATTTTTCTCAACCACAAATGGGTATTTTTCAACCACAATCAACCAATATCAATCACAAACAATCCCAAACAATCATTCGCTATCAATCAATTTTCACAACAATTTCAACCAATAAATATCGTCCATGGTTTGTGGACGAGGGGCGTATATATATATATTATATATAGCAATTCACTTTTATTTCACACATATATAATATTTTTAAATCAGAAATCTCACCAATAGCTATCCAACTACTACTCTTCCTTTAGAAATCTTCGCCAATCTCGCCTTTTGTCGCTTCGTTGCCCGTATTCTCTACATATGTAAAAACCGAATTTTTACTATGTTATTCAATATATAAAAATCGAATTTTTTTTATGCTATTCAATATATAAAAATCGAATTTTTATTTCGATGTTCAATATATAAAAATCATATTTTTACTATTTAAAAATCTCGTCTTTCCCCTTTTTAAAATCTCATTTTTAAACTATGGTTTATATTTCATAGACAAAGGTAATTTTATTTTTAAGTCAAAGTCTATTTTATATTTTATATTTGAAAGTATTTTATTTTTCCAAAACAATCCAAATTTTATTTTATAACCTTTCTAACTTTATTTGTCATAATGCTATATATATTTATAAATAAAAAAAAATGAAAAATACAAACTGCCTTTATATTTATTAAAAACTGCATTTATATATATAAAAAAAACTGCATTTATGTTTATAAAAAAAACTGCATTTATTTTTATATAAAAAAACTACTGCATTTATGTAAATTAAAAAGACTGCATTTATATAAATTAAAAAAAACTGCTGCATTTATACAAATTAAAAAGACTGCATTTATATAAATAATAAAAACTGCATTTATATAAATAAAAATAAATAATAATAATAAAAAAAAACTGCTACATACAGTTCACGAATGAACAACCGAACCCATTAGGGTTCCACCCATCGCTGTGCTCCGATCAAGGCGCCGGAAGCTGATCGCCCATCCCCTCTTCGAAGCCCCCGACGTCATCACCCACTGCCACCAAGATGGCCTAACTCGGTTGACCGCTCCGCCCTGAAACGGCGCTCGAACCCGCCAGTTTTGAGGAATAAAATCGAACGAGTTACACAGCTAGAAATCTCGAACTTGGTATTGATTTGGAGAGCGTGAAAAGCTCTTTAATTTTCAATTAGTAGCTTCGAACTTCATAGTGTGGATTTGGAGAATTTGAAGGGTGAAAATCTGAGCGATTCTGGCCTTTGAAATGATGATGACGGTGGCCGCAATTAATTAACTAGGGTTAGAGAATTTAGGGCTTATATATTTATTATTTTATTTTATTTTATTTCTATTAAAAGTTGACTTTTCATTCGAAGTCGAAATGGGACCCACCGACTGTCGTCCCTAGCGTTCTGCCCCCATTCCGGACACAATGGGATATGTATCGCAAGCTGATTTGATCGTTACAATCAGTTTCTGTTGAATTTACATTTAAATCATTATATTGAATTTTAAACGTACATTTCAAATTACCGGGGCCACATACTAACTAGAAAAATTCCCGAAAAATATTTTCTAGCTTCGTATTGACGATACGGTCCTAACAAAACTAGTTTCGTCGAATTCTAAGACCGTTTGAAAAATGGCCAATTTCCAGTCGATTAAAATCAACTGAAACTGGTCAAATGCGTTTTCCTTTGCCACGCTCACATATTGATTCGAAAAATTATGAAATTTGAAACCTAGCAATAACTTGACCCCACGAATCCAACAAAAGTGGTTTCGTCGAAATCCGAGGTCGTTTGCAAAATGTCCATTTTTAAGGGCCTGAATTCCATAGCGACTATTCAGAATTTTCAACTGGACATATCTTTTGATTCCCGCTATCAAATTTCGATTGGTCAGATTCGTTGTAAAGATATCATCAATTAGATTCCATTATTTTTGGTTTCACTAAAATCCGGATTGTTCTGCACCCGGTATATTCAATTGAAGTTTGAAATCGAATTATCGAACTACCGCGCTATTTTCAATTCTATATATAATTATAATTAATTATATTCGTTTTCAATTGTCGATTCAAACTCAGTTTTCATCTCTATTATTTAAAATATTTATTTTAAATATTTAAAATCCATTATTTTAGCCAATTTAAAAATTTTAAATTGGTTCAAATTTTCCGGGTCGTTACAATCTCCCCCACTTAAAACTTTTCGTCCCCGAAAAGGAATAAAGTCGAGAAGTGGTTTGATAAATCTACAATCACACAACACAACAACCAATCCAATTGTTTTTAACCTTTCTAAAATATTCTGATCAAATATTATATTACTTCAAAAATCATTCAGAGTATAGAATAAATAGTGCACATCCATAGGAAGAAAATTGCAATAGAATAGAGAATTAAATGGTAATGCAAAGTAGGGTAAATATACCTTGCACCAGAGTCAATCAGAGATATCTACTCGGCATCTAGGATAGGCTTTCTGAATGCTCTCCTCAGTTTCCCAAGTACAATCTCGCGGATCTCCACTCCATTGCACTTTGACTAAGCGAACCTTCTTGTTCCTCAGCTCTTTGGTTTCCTTGTCGATGATCTTCAGCGGCTCTCGCCTCACAGCTAATTCTGGAGTAATTTCAATATCCTGCTGAGCTGCTTCTTCCACGATCAAGTCTGGATCATGAACGTGCTTTCGAAGTTGAGATATATGAAATACATCATGAACTCCAGGCAACCAGTCTGGCAATTTAACTTTATATGCGAGAGTCCTAATCCGTTCCAGAATAGGAAATGGACCAATGAATTTGGGTGCCAATTTTCCAGTTTTACCGAACCGGATAACTCCTCTCATCGGCGATACTTTCAAATATACATAGTCGCCAACTTCAAAGGATATATCTCTTCTTCTTCTATCGGCATAGCTCTTTTGTCGGCTTTGAGCGGCGAGTAATCGCTTCTTTGTCGGCAGCTTCTCGAATCATATCAGGACCCAACACAAGTCTATTTCCAGGCTCGACCCAACAAGCAGGAGATCGGCACGGTCTACCATACAATGCTTCGAATGGCGACATTGTCAGACTCGCCTGATGGCTGTTGTTATAAGAGAATTCAGCCAAATGCAGATGGTCTTCCCATGATCCACCGAAATCTATAACACAAGCCCGCAATAGATCTTCTGAAATGCGATTTACCCTCTCAGTCTGACCGTCTGTCTGAGGATGATAAGCGGTGCTCAAGTTTAACTTCGTTCCTAGCTCGACTTGAAATGCTTCCCAGAATTTGCTAGTGAATATTGTATCTCTATCACTGACTATACTGAGCGGCACCCCATGTAGTCTAACTATTTCCCTGACGTAAATCTGCGCCAGACTCTGAGCAGTTCTATTTGATCTGACAGGTATGAAATGGGCGGTCTTCGTGAAGCGATCTACGATCACCCAAATACTGTCGTTTCCTTTCCTGGTTCTGGGCAAACCATCGATGAAATCCATAGAAATATGTTCCCACTTCCAGCCAGGAACTTCTAGCGGTTGTAATAATCCAGCCAATTTCTGTTGGTCACTCTTGACTAGCTGGCAAGTAGGGCATCGGCTAACGTATATTGAAACATCTCTTTTCATAGCCTTACACCAGAATGTTCTTTTGAGATCGTTATACATTTTGGCCACGCCAGGATGGATACTCAGCTTGGACTTGTGACACTCGTCTAACACTTCCCTTTTCAGCTCAGGAACGTCAGGAACACAAATCCTTCCCTTCAATCTCAAGGTCTCGTCTTTATCTATTTGAAAACACGAGGGTTCGCCTTTCTGGATCCTTTTGATCATATCTTTTATAAAGTTATCCTCTTTCTGAAGAATAGATATTTTGTCAATCAAGGAAGTCGTGATAATAAAGCTGGCGATCATTACATTCTTTCGGCTCAGCGCATCGGCCACGACATTGGCTTTTCCTGGAGTATATATTATTTCAAAGTCATATGCTGCAAGAAACTCCAGCCAACGTTGCTGCCTCAAGTTCAGGTCTTTCTGAGTGAACAGATACTTTAACGACTGGTGATCTGTAAACAGTTCAAACCTCTCGCCCAGAAGATAGTGTCTCCAGATTTTCAAAGAGAATATGATAGCCAATAACTCAAGATCATGAGTTACATAGTTTTTCTCGTGCGGCTTCAGTTGATGGCTAGCATAAGCAATTACTTGGCCTCTTTGCATTAACACTGTGCCAAGGCCCTCTCTAGAAGCATCAGTCCAGACTTTTAAATCTTGGTTGCCATCGATGATGGTTAACATTAGAGCTGTAGTTAATCTCAACTTTAGCTCTTCGAAAGCCTCCTCACTCTCTTGAGTCCATTTGAATTTAGAATGCTTCTTTGTAAGCTTCGTTAAGTGACCAGATATCTTCGAAAAGTCCTTAACGAACTTCCGGTAATAGCTAGCCAATCCGAGAAAACTACGGACTTCAGTGGGGGTACTGGGCTGTTTCCAATTCTGAATGGCTGTGATTTTACTTGGATCCATAGCGATTCCTTCTTTCGATACAACATGGCCCAGAAATTTCACTTCATCTTGCCAGAAGATGCATTTGGAAAACTTTGCTTTTAATACATTCCGTCTCAGAATTTCTAGAACCTGTTCCAGATGCTTTTCATGTTCGGTCTTTGATTTAGAGAAGATTAGAATATCGTCAATGAAAACCAGAACAAATTTATTCAATACTCCTCTGAATACTCGGTTCATTAGATCGACGAAGTAAGCTGGAGCGTTACATAAGCCGAACGGCATTACCAACCACTCGTAGAATAAGTCGGGGCCTCTGAACACTGTCATTGGAACACACTCTTCGGCAATTCGAAGTTGATGGAATCCTGTAGCTAGGTCCATTCGTGAGAATACTTGTGCTCCATTTAATCGATCCAGCAAATCATCAATTCGCGGCAATGGATATTTGTTCTTTATTGTCTGTTTGTTCAGATCACGATAATCCACACATAGACGTAGAGTACCGTCAGATTTTGGGACAAATACCACGGCTGCACCCCAATCAGAGAAACTAGGTCTGATCAGACCCTTCCATACTAGCTGTCGTGTTTGATTGTCTAATTCCTCCTTCTCTTTCAAGGACATTCTTCGAATAGCGTGAACAACCGGCCTTGCATTGGGAATTAAAGCAATCTTGAAATCTATTTCTCTCTGCGGAGGTAAGCGAACAACTTCTTCGAACACATCCGCATAGTTTTTGACGACTGGAATATCTTTGATGAGGTCGGGAATATTCTCAGTGATTTCAGGGACATTTTCAATTTGGGCTGGAGAAACATTCAAAGCGGCCCAGAAGTCTTTTCTATTTGCTTTCTGACCTTCACACGGTATGGTTATATAACTCCCGGATTTAATCTTAGCTCTAACAACTCTCTCGGCGCATCTAACCTCTGCTTCATATTTGGTTAGCCAATCCAATCCCAGAATAAGATCGAATTCATCAAAATTCATGACGACAGAGATAATAGGGAATTTATAGCTAGAAAAAGAGACGGGTACTACACAAATCCAACTGAGATTGATAGATCCCCCGACCGGATTTTGGACAGTCATTGGTTCCTTGAGCTTCCTCAAATTCAAATCTAGCTTCTTAGCGGCACCCTTTGAAATGAAGCTTCGGGACGCGCCTGTGTCATACAGTACTTTAACTGGAATGTTTTTGACAACAATCGTTCCTTCCAAAACATCCGCCCTTTCTTGACTTGCTGAGGGATCCGAAGTTTCTGCTACTTCATTCACTTGAACTATTTCAGTCTTCTTCCTCTTCCAGCAATCTTGCTTTACATGACCAAACTGATGGCATTGATTGCACCTTTGATTCCCTTGAAACTCCTTCTTGGGTTTAGATCCACTCTTTCTTTGTTCGTTCCAAGATTTGCAACTTATCGCCAAATGTCCTTTTCTATTGCAGCTTGAGCACGTGGCGGTCGTTATTCGTTTGTTCCCAGATTCAGCCCTTTTTCTCTTGGCACTGGGCTTCTTACTGGCTTCAGGAATATCAGTTTCCGACTTTTCTTTGTCACTAGAACAGACTTCTTCTTCGTCGAGTAACATTCCTTTCTTATGAAGATCTTCATACTGATAAGCCATGTAAATCATTTCTGTGAAAGGAAGCTTCACATGCCCCAATACTTTATTCTGGTATTTCCTTTGAAGCCCATGAATAAATCTCAGATTTTTCCTCTTCGGATTTTGAATTAGATGAAGGGCAAAGTGAGAAAGTTCATTGAATTTCTTATGATATTCGGGAATGGTCATATCTCCTTGTATTAGATAAGAAAATTCATCACATAATCTCTCGGTTGCTTCGGGAGGAGTAAATATTTCTAAGAAAATCACTTTGAATCTGTCCCAGGTGATATCACCTTCTGGATTATTTTTTATGATTGTTTCCCACCAGATTAAAGCTTCTTCTTTGAGCGCCCAAGATGCTACTAACCGTTTCTGGTCATCTCTCAGCTGGATATGCTCAAAGATTCTCTCGACAGAACTCATCCAAGCTTGAGTTTGAATAATAGATTCATTGCCCGAGAATTGTGCTCCACCCAGATTTCGATATCTCTTTAATAGAGCCTCTAGATCGGGTTCTGTATTCCTTCTGGTTCTGGCACTCATTTTTCTAGTACTTCTGCAAATAGCAGATCAAGTGTCAGGTCACAGAAAAGAAAATTTTCAAACATAGAGACATATACTTCAAGTGTAAATGTGTCTATCGAGGTGTAATTTCATTCTGCTTTACCCATACTAGGATATTGCTGATCCTATCTGTATTGAGTTACCCGTCCTAGAACACTACTGGTTCTATTTCTGACGAGTTCGTTAATATGTTATATTCCAGAACTAAGCTTAACCAAAGCTCTGATACCACGATGAGACGACCCGAAATCCCGTTCAGACGGAAACAGGGTTATCTTTGGAATATAACACAGAAACATATAATAGCAGAACAGAATTAAGTAAATACACCAGATAATGGACAATAAAATATACTGGATAAAAGAAATCATCAGAGTTACACAGTATACAGGATCTTACTTAGTACAAATACAGTTCAGCTATACATAAAGGTCTACAGCGGAAATAAACAAAATATGTACAATAGGTGCTGAACAGCATAAAAAGAAATAAATGATAGAATCCATCTTCAGCTCCTGCTATCCAGAAAAAGAACCAGCTAAACCTGAATACAAGGCTGCCCGTGTAGAAAAAGGGGCACCCGAGTTTGAAAGTGAAACAAACTACGAGTCAGTCATGGGACTGGTATGAGAAATCCACTCAACACATATATAATTGGCCAATCACAGGACCACGCCACTTTCGTGGAACGGGTTTACTCCATTGGATTGCCAGTGCTTTAAAACAAATCTTTCTTTTAAAACATCGCTATGCTTTTTATAAAAATGAAGCCGTTATAAGACTCAGTTCCCATCACACAATGCAACGCAAACCGGAGGATAGAGTTTTTACCTTATAACGGCCAAATATGCTTGATACGAATAAAACAAAGGCATTTGATATTATTGCTAGTGTTTATATGTTTTGAAAACTTTTTCAAATCATAACTATCAATCATAGACGGCATTAATGCCCCATACCACTATGTCGCCATATATAGGCATACAATCAAAATCGCACGATGTCGTATTGGAAATTGGATTTCCGTCATGAACCAAGGCAAAAGATAGTCCTTACCGAATTCGAGACGCTCTAGCCCGCCCCTCAGGAACAGCCGCAACTGCCCCCTGGATCGTCAGGGCCGGTCCACCGATGTGGATTATTATGCCTGAACACTACGTCTCCCCGCCCTTTGGGGCGTTAATGAGCCAACGAATGACTCCATCGGACCCGGATCGTCCGATCAAACCGAGGCGCCTCGCAACAGCAACAACCACATAGGTGAAAAGTATATAAATGTCAGGGCTGGTAGGTCACTGACACCACCCTAGCTAGAAAGAAACGCAGGCCCTCCCTGATGTCCTCTCCCGTTTTAGGTTCATACCGGGGTGTGAGGCTCGCGAATTCACGTTACACACAAAGCTACGCCACACAGGCGGTGCTTTGATCATCACCACAAGACTTTGCTTTTCAACAGAAGCCCTGATCACTGCATCTTAGCATGCCACACAGGCAATTCATGCCATGCGACTGATGTCCATCGATATACAACCTCTGAGCTCGTGCGTCTCAGAGAAGGGCGTTAAGCAAAAGAATAAATTCTCCGCCGCCAAACAGATGTATATTTAACAGAAATCAATCAACACAGAATAAACTCCAATGTCAGACACACAGTCCATTTACAAGTCCGTTCTAGGTCTGAACGAAACCGGAGGCACTAAATACCTCGCAAACCCTTCGACCACCACGTACGTCTAGACGATCACCACTCTTATCCATATTTCGGGATGCCTCCCAATCAGGACCTCGGTTACCATCCGAACGAGGTGAAGATCTCCGGTCTTCGACCACCGTCTTCATCTTCGACTTTCAATCGTCGGTCGATTATTTGAAATGAGAATTAACTCGGCCTTTTCAAATAATTCACGCATATTTAGAATTTCAAATCAATTTATTTCAATGGTTAAATTATTCGACAACACCAATATTGTTCTTTAATGTAATTTTCACACCAAACACATTCGACCATCAAATACAACATAAATCGAGCAAATTCAGTTTATTTCCATTCCATATCGCTTATGATATTTTATAACTATTTATCGCTATTTTTATTTATTTTAAAATAGCTATTTTATTCAAAACGACGCTTCGGGCCATAAAGCGGCCGTGGCGCTGTTTTTCTTCAGATTTGATTTACACATATCTGAAAATCTAACCGTTGGATCTTCATAAAATTTACATAATTAGAAAGGTCTTTTCAAAACGAACCCAACGGTTCCAGTTTCGGGAAAATCCGACGGTCGGATCTCCCGGTACAATCGTTTGAATTTTCGATTTCAAAATACGAACTGCAGCGTCGTTATTCGATTAAATATATAATTATATATATATATATATATAATCGCTTCTGGCGTTGTTTTTCTTCAGATTTGAATTAAACATTCCAGACAATCCAACCGTTGGATTTTTACAAGGTTGGTGCCGTTGGAAAGATATTTCCAAGGCGAACCCGACGGTTGAGGTTTCGGGAAAATCCAATGGTCGGATTTCCCGCACTAGTCGTTTGAAATCTCGGTTTCGAAATACGAACTGCACGGCTTCGTTTTGTTTTAATTTTATTTATATTTATATATTTATATAAATATAGTTCATTCAATGATTTCTATATCGTTTTCACTTCAAATTTTTTTCTAACACCTTAAAATTTTGGAAAATTTCGCCATAACCTCCTCTGCACCGGGAGCATCGGGAAATCGCAAATAGCGTTCCCGGTCCTTCTAATCTCAAGAAGAAAAAGAAAAAGCCAAGCGGCTAGCCAACATGCTCATAAAATCATCACCCAAACAAAGCAGTAAATGTGTACCTATTTGTCGGGCACAAAATTTTATTCCTCTTCTCTAGCCCCTTTGCTATAACATGTTCAATGAATATGTATGTACATATATACACAGTTCTTATCATTTATCATTTTCTATTCAACTTCATATTTGATTCCTTTTTGGTTTAAAAACACCATTCATTCTAATGTTACATAAATAGGTGCAAATCATTTCATTAGCTAATTAATGAATGTTTCAACTCATATATGTTTATTTTGAACAAGTGGCTATTTTTAACACTTCACATTTCAACGGTTTATGCATACAATAAAAATGTGATTTTTATTGTAAAACGATTCATTTCAAAACACTATTTTTCTATATAGTTCAAGTTGGTGATAAAATAGGATTTTTATCATCAAACAATTTATTTCAAAATATGAATACCATTCAACACATGAATTTCTAATCAACGAATGAATATCAATTCAACACATAAATGTTTTCTATTCAACGAATAAATATAGTTTAAGCAAATGAAAATAATTCAAACACACGAATATCATTCAAAATTTCGGCAGCATAACAGCAGAGTAGTTAAAACCGGGACCGTCCCTAGTACGGCTCCTCGCTCTACCTTAAAACCTCGCGGTTTTTGACAATGGGGATCATGCATCTAGTTCGCACGCAGGCGGCATATATATATTTATTTCATTTCCACAAACTAATCCTATGTGGTTTCAACCAAATTTTTCTCAACCACAAATGGGTATTTTTCAACCACAATCAACCAATATCAATCACAAACAATCCCAAACAATCATTCGCTATCAATCAATTTTCACAACAATTTCAACCAATAAATATCGTCCATGGTTTGTGGACGAGGGGCGTATATATATATATATATATATATATATATATATATATATTATATATAGCAATTCACTTTTATTTCACACATATATAGTATTTTTAAATCAGAAATCTCACCAATAGTTATCCAACTACTACTCTTCCTTTAGAAATCTTCGCCAATCTCGCCTTTTGTCGCTTCGTTGCCCGTATTCTCTACATATGTAAAAATCGAATTTTTACTATGTTATTCAATATATAAAAATCGAATTTTTTTTATGCTATTCAATATATAAAAATCGAATTTTTATTTCGATGTTCAATATATAAAAATCATATTTTTACTATTTAAAAATCTCGTCTTTCCCCTTTTTAAAATCTCATTTTTAAACTATGGTTTATATTTCATAGACAAAGGTAATTTTATTTTTAAGTCAAAGTCTATTTTATATTTTCTATTTGAAAGTATTTTATTTTTCCAAAACAATCCAAATTTTATTTTATAACCTTTCTAACTTTATTTGTCATAATGCTATATATATTTATAAATAAAAAAAAATGAAAAATACAAACTGCCTTTATATTTATTAGAAACTGCATTTATATATATAAAAAAAACTGCATTTATGTTTATAAAAAAAACTGCATTTATTTTTATATAAAAAAAACTACTGCATTTATGTAAATTAAAAAGACTGCATTTATATAAATTGAAAAAAACTGCTGCATTTATATAAATTAAAAAGACTGCATTTATATAAATAATAAAAACTGCATTTATATAAATAAAAAAAAAAAAAAAACTGCTACTTACAGTTCACGAATGAACAACCGAACCCATTAGGGTTCCACCCATCGCTGTGCTCCGATCAAGGCGCCGGAAGCTGATCGCCCATCCCCTCTTCGAAGCCCCCGACGTCATCACCCACTGCCACCAAGATGGCCTAACTCGGTTGACCGCTCCGCCCTGAAACGGCGCTCGAACCCGCCAGTTTTGAGGAATAAAATCGAACGAATTACACAGCTAGAAATCTCGAACTTGGTATTGATTTGGAGAGCGTGAAAAGCTCTTTAATTTTCAATTAGTAGCTTCGAACTTCATAGTGTGGATTTGGAGAATTTGAAGGGTGAAAATCTGAGCGATTCTGGCCTTTGAAATGATGATGACGGTGGCCGCAATTAATTAACTAGGGTTAGAGAATTTAGGGCTTATATATTTATTATTTTATTTTATTTTATTTCTATTAAAAGTTGACTTTTCATTCGAAGTCGAAATGGGACCCACCGACTGTCGTCCCTAGCGTTCTGCCCCCATTCCGGACACAATGGGATATGTATCGCAAGCTGATTTGATCGTTACAATCAGTTTCCGTTGAATTTACATTTAAATCATTATATTGAATTTTAAACGTACATTTCAAATTACCGGGGCCACATACTAACTAGAAAAATTCCCGAAAAAAATTTTCTAGCTTCGTATTGACGATACGGTCCTAACAAAACTAGTTTCGTCGAATTCTGAGACCGTTTGAAAAATGGCCAATTTCCAGTCGATTAAAATCAACTGAAACTGGTCAAACGCGTTCTCCTTTGCCACGCTCACATATTGATTCGAAAAATTATGAAATTTGAAACCTAGCAATAACTTGACCCCACGAATCCAACAAAAGTGGTTTCGTCGAAATCCGAGGTCGTTTGCAAAATGTCCATTTTTAAGGGCCTGAATTCCACAACGACTATTCAGAATTTTCAACTGGACATATCTTTTGATTCCCGCTATCAAATTTCGATTGGTCAGATTCGTTGTAAAGATATCATCAATTAGATTCCATTATTTTTGGTTTCACTAAAATCCGGATTGTTCTGCACCCGGTATATTCAATTGAAGTTTGAAATCGAATTATCGAACTACCGCGCTATTTTCAAATCTATATATAATTATAATTAATTATATTCGTTTTCAATTGTCGATTCAAACTCAGTTTTCATCGCTGTTATTTAAAATATTTATTTTAAATATTTAAAATCCATTATTTTAGCCAATTTAAAAAATTTTAATTGGTTCAAATTTTCCGGGTCGTTACAATCTCCCCCACTTAAAACTTTTCGTCCCCGAAAAGGAATAAAGTCGAGAAGTGGTTTGATAAATCTACAATCACACAACACAACAACCAATCCAATTGTTTTTAACCTTTCTAAAATATTCTGATCAAATATTATATTACTTCAAAAATCATTCAGAGTATAGAATAAATAGTGCACATCCATAGGAAGAAAATTGCAATAGAATAGAGAATTAAATGGTAATGCAAAGTAGGGTAAATATACCTTGCACCAGAGTCAATCAGAGATATCTACTCGGCATCTAGGATAAGCTTTCTGAGTGCTCTCCTCAGTTTCCCAAGTACAATCTCGCGGATCTCCACTCCATTGCACTTTGACTAAGCGAACCTTCTTGTTCCTCAGCTCTTTGGTTTCCTTGCCGATGATCTTCAGCGGCTCTCGCCTCACAGCTAATTCTGGAGTAATTTCAATATCCTGCTGAGCTGCTTCTTCCACGATCAAGTCTGGATCATGAACGTGCTTTCGAAGTTGAGATATATGAAATACATCATGAACTCCATGCAACCAGTCTGGCAATTTAACTTTATATGCGAGAGTCCTAATCCGTTCCAGAATAGGAAACGGACCAATGAATTTGGGTGCCAATTTTCCAGTTTTACCGAACCGGATAACTCCTCTCATCGGCGATACTTTCAAATATACATAGTCGCCAACTTCAAAGGATATATCTCTTCTTCTTCTATCGGCATAGCTCTTTTGTCGGCTTTGAGCGGCGAGTAATCGCTTCTTAATAAAATCGACTTTGTCGGCAGCTTCTCGAATCATATCAGGACCCAACACAAGTCTATTTCCAGGCTCGACCCAACAAGCAGGAGATCGGCACGGTCTACCATACAATGCTTCGAATGGCGACATTGTCAGACTCGCCTAATGGCTGTTGTTATAAGAGAATTCAGCCAAATGCAGATGGTCTTCCCATGATCCACCGAAATCTATAACACAAGCCCGCAATAGATCTTCTAAAATGCGATTTACCCTCTCAGTCTGACCGTCTGTCTGAGGATGATAAGCGGTGCTCAAGTTTAACTTCGTTCCTAGCTCGACTTGAAATGCTTCCCAGAATTTGCTAGTGAATATTGTATCTCTATCACTGACTATACTGAGCGGCACCCCATGTAGTCTAACTATTTCCCTGACGTAAATCTGCGCCAGACTCTGAGCAGTTCTATTTGATCTGACAGGTATGAAATGGGCGGTCTTCGTGAAGCGATCTACGATCACCCAAATACTGTCATTTCCTTTCCTGGTTCTGGGCAAACCATCGATGAAATCCATAGAAATATGTTCCCACTTCCAGCCAGGAACTTCTAGCGGTTGTAATAATCCAGCCAATTTCTGTTGGTCACTCTTGACTAGCTGGCAAGTAGGGCATCGGCTAACGTATATTGAAACATCTCTTTTCATAGCCTTCCACCAGAATGTTCTTTTGAGATCGTTATACATTTTGGCCACGCCAGGATGGATACTCAGCTTGGACTTGTGACACTCGTCTAACACTTCCCTTTTCAGCTCAGGAACGTCAGGAACACAAATCCTTCCCTTCAATCTCAAGGTCTCGTCGTTATCTATTTGAAAACACGAGGGTTCGCCTTTCTGGATCCTTTTGATCATATCTTTTATAAAGTTATCCTCCTTCTAAAGAATAGATATTTTGTCAATCAAGGAAGTCGTGATAATAAAGCTGGCGATCATTACATTCTTTCGGCTCAGCGCATCGGCCACGACATTGGCTTTTCCTGGAGTATATATTATTTCAAAGTCATATGCTGCAAGAAACTCCAGCCAACGTTACTGCCTCAAGTTCAGGTCTTTCTGAGTGAACAGATACTTTAACGACTGGTGATCTGTAAACAGTTCAAACCTCTCGCCCAGAAGATAGTGTCTCCAGATTTTCAAAGAGAATATGATAGCCAATAACTCAAGATCATGAGTTACATAGTTTTTCTCGTGCGGCTTCAGTTGACGGCTAGCATAAGCAATTACTTGGCCTCTTTGCATTAACACTGCGCCAAGGCCCTCTCTAGAAGCATCAGTCCAGACTTTTAAATCTTGGTTGCAATCGATGATGGTTAACACTGGAGCTGTAGTTAATCTCAACTTTAGCTCTTCGAAAGCCTCCTCACTCTCTTGAGTCCATTTGAATTTAGAATGCTTCTTTGTAAGCTTCGTTAAGTGACCAGATATCTTCGAAAAGTCCTTAACGAACTTCCGGTAATAGCTAGCCAATCCGAGAAAACTACGGACTTCAGTGGGGGTACTGGGCTGTTTCCAAATCTGAATGGCTGTGATTTTACTTGGATCCACAGCGATTCCTTCTTTCGATACAACATGGCCCAGAAATTTCACTTCATCTTGCCAGAAGATACATTTGGAAAACTTTGCTTTTAATACATTCCGTCTCAGAATTTCTAGAACCTGTTCCAGATGCTTTTCATGTTCGGTCTTTGATTTAGTGAAGATTAGAATATCGTCAATGAAAACCAGAACAAATTTATTCAATACTCCTCTGAATACTCGGTTCATTAGATCGACGAAGTAAGCTGGAGCGTTACATAAGCCGAACGGCATTACCAACCACTCGTAGAATAAGTCGGGGCCTCTGAACGCTGTCATTGGAACACACTCTTCGGCAATTCGAAGTTGATGGAATCCTGTAGCTATGTCCATTCGTGAGAATACTTGTGCTCCATTTAATCGATCCAGCAAATCATCAATTCGCGGCAATGGATATTTGTTCTTTATTGTCTGTTTGTTCAGATCACGATAATCCACATATAGACGTAGAGTACCGTCAGATTTTGGGACAAATACCACGGCTGCACCCCAATCAGAGAAACTAGGCCTGATCAGACCCTTCCATACTAGCTGTCGTGTTTGATTGTCTAATTCCTCCTTCTCTTTCAAGGACATTCTTCGAATAGTGTGAACTACCGGCCTTGCAATGGGAATTAAAGCAATCTTGAAATCTATTTCTCTCTGCGGAGGTAAGCGAACAACTTCTTCGAACACATCCGCATAGTTTTTGACGACTGGAATATCTTTGATGAGGTCGGGAATATTCTCAGTGATTTCAGGGACATTTTCAATTTGGGCTGGAGAAACATTCAAAGCGGCCCAGAAGTCTTTTCTATTTGCTTTCTAACCTTCACACGGTATGGTTATATAACTCCCGGATTTAATCTTAGCTCTAACAACTCTCTCGGCGCATCTAACCTCTGCTTCATATTTGGTTAGCCAATCCAATCCCAGAATAAGATCAAATTCATCAAAATTCATGACGACAGAGATAATAGGGAATTTATAGCAAGAAAAAGAGACGGGTACTACACAAATCCAACTGAGATTGATAGATCCCCCGACCGGATTTTGGACAGTCATTGGTTCCTTGAGCTTTCTCAAATTCAAATCTAGCTTCTTAGCGGCACCCTTTGAAATGAAGCTTCGGGACGCGCCTGTGTCATACAATACTTTAACTGGAATGTTTTTGACAGCAAGCGTTCCTTCCAAAACATCCGCCCTTTCTTGACTTGCTGAGGGATCCGAAGTTTCTGCTACTTCATTCACTTGAACTATTTCAGTCTTCTTCCTCTTCCAGCAATCTTGCTTTACATGACCAAACTGATGGCATTGATTGCACCTTTGATTCCCTTGAAAATCCTTCTTGGGTTTAGATCCACTCTTTCTTTGTTCGTTCCAAGATTTGCAACTTATCGCCAAATGTCCTTTTCTATTGCAGCTTGAGCACGTGGCGGTCGTTATTCGTTTGTTCCCAGATTCAGCCCTTTTTCTCTTGGCACTGGGCTTCTTACTGGCTTCAGGAATATCAGTTTCCGACTTTTCTTTGTCACTAGAACAGACTTCTTCTTCGTCGAGTAACATTCCTTTCTTATGAAGATCTTCATACTGATAAGCCATGTAAATCATTTCTGTGAAAGGAAGCTTCACATGCCCCAATACTTATTCTGGTATTTCCTTTGAAGCCCATGAATAAATCTCAGATTTTTCCTCTTCGGATTTTGAATTAGATGAGGGGCAAAGTGAGAAAGTTCATTGAATTTCTTATGATATTCGGGAATGGTCATATCTCCTTGTATTAGATAAGAAAATTCATCACATAATCTCTCGGTTGCTTCGGGAGGAGTAAATCTTTCTAAGAAAATCACTTTGAATCTGTCCCAAGTGATATCACCTTCTGGATTATTTTTGATGATTGTTTCCCACCAGATTAAAGCTTCTTCTTTGAGCACCCAAGATGCTACTAACCGTTTCTGGTCATCTCTCAGTTGGATATGCTCAAAGATTCTCTCGACAGAACTCATCCAAGCTTGAGTTTGAATAATAGATTCATTGCCCAAGAATTGTGCTCCACCCAGATTTCGATATCTCTTTAATAGAGCCTCTAGATCGGGTTCTGTATTCCTTCTGGTTCTGGCACTCATTTTTCTAGTACTTCTGCAAATAGCAGATCAAGTGTCAGGTCACAGAAAAGAAAATTTTCAAACATAGAGACATATACTTCAAGTGTAAATGTGTCTATCGAGGTGTAATTTCATTCTGCTTTACCCATACTAGGATATTGCTGATCCTATCTGTATTGAGTTACCCATCCTAGAACACTACTGGTTCTATTTCTGACGAGTTCATTAATATGTTATATTCCAGAACTAAGCTTAACCAAAGCTCTGATACCACGATGAGACGACCCGAAATCCCGTTCAGACGGAAACAGGGTTATCTTTGGAATATAACACAGAAACATATAATAGCAAAACACAATTAAGTAAATACACCAGATAATGGACAATAAAATATACTGGATAAAAGAAATCATCAGAGTTACACAGTATACAGGATCTTACTTAGTACAAATACAGTTCAGCTATACATAAAGGTCTACAGCGGAAATAAACAAAATATGTACAATAGGTGCTGAACAACATAAAAAGAAATAAATGATAGAATCCATCTTCAGCTCCAGCTATCCAGAAAAAGAACCAGCTAAACCTGAATACAAGGCTGCCCGTGTAGAAAAAGGGGCACCCGAGTTTGAAAGTGAAACAAACTACGAGTCAGTCATGGGACTGGTATGAGAAATCCACTCAACACATATATAATTGGCCAATCACAGGACCACGCCACTTTCGTGGAACGGGTTTACTCCATTGGATTGCCAGTGCTTTAAAACAAATCTTTCTTTTAAAACATCGCTATGCTTTTTATAAAAATGAAGCCGTTATAAGACTCAGTTCCCATCACACAATGCAACGCAAACCGGAGGATAGAGTTTTTACCTTATAACGGCCAAATATGCTTGATACGAATAAAACAAAGGCATTTGATATTATTGCTAGTGTTTATATGTTTTGAAAACTTTTTCAAATCATAACTATCAATCATAGATGGCATTAATGCCCCATACCACTATGTCGCCATATATAGGCATACAATCAAAATCGCACGATGTCGTATTTGGAAATTGGATTTCCGTCATGAACCAAGGCAAAAGATAGTCCTTACCGAATTCGAGACGCTCTAGCCCGCCCCTCAGGAACAGCCGCAACTGCCCCCTGGATCGTCAGGGCCGGTCCACCGATGTGGATTATTATGCCTGAACACTACGTCTCCCCGCCCTTTGGGGCGTAAATGAGCCAACGAATGACTCCATCGGACCCGGATCGTCCGATCAAACTGAGGCGCCTCGCAACAGCAACAACCACATAGGTGAAAAGTATATAAATGTCAGGGCTGGTAGGTCACTGACACCACCCTAGCTAGAAAGAAACGCAGGCCCTCCCTGATGTCCTCTCCCGTTTTAGGTTCATACCGAGGTGTGAGGCTCGCGAATTCACGTTACACACAAAGCTACGCCACACAGGCGGTGCTTTGATCATCACCACAAGACTTTGCTTTTCAACAGAAGCCCTGATCACTGCATCTTAGCATGCCACACAGGCAATTCATGCCATGCGACTGATGTCCATCGATATACAACCTCTGAGCTCGTGCGTCTCAGAGAAGGGCGTTAAGCAAAAGAATAAATTCTCCGCCGCCAAACAGATGTATATTTAACAGAAATCAATCAACACAGAATAAACTCCAATGTCAGACACACAGTCCATTTACAAGTCCGTTCTGGGTCTGAACGAAACCGGAGGCACTAAATACCTCGCAAACCCTTCGACCACCACGTACGTCTGGACGATCACCACTCATTATCCATATTTCGGGATGCCTCCCAATCAGGACCTCGGTTACCATCCGAACGAGGTGAAAATCTCCTGTCTTCGACCACCGTCTTCATCTTCGACTTTCAATCGTCGGTCGATTATTTGAAATGATAATTAACTCGGCCTTTTCAAATAATTCACGCATATTTAGAATTTCAAATCAATTTATTTCAATGGTTAAATTATTCGACAACACCAATATTGTTCTTTAATGTAATTTTCACACCAAACACATTCGACCATCAAATACAACATAAATCGAGCAAATTCAGTTTATTTCCATTCCATATCGCTTATGATATTTTATAACTATTTATCACTATTTTTATTTATTTTAAAATAGCTATTTTATTCAAAACGACGCTTCGGGCCATAAAGCGGCCGTGGCGCTGTTTTTCTTCAGATTTGATTTACACATATCTGAAAATCTAACCGTTGGATCTTCATAAAATTTACATCATTAGAAAGGTCTTTTCAAAACGAACCCAACGGTTCCAGTTTCGGGAAAATCCGACGGTCGGATCTCCCGGTACAATCGTTTGAATTTTCGATTTCAAAATACGAACTGCAGCGTCGTTATTCGATTAAATATATAATTATATTTATATATATAAAAATATAATCGCTTCTGGCGCTGTTTTTCTTCAGATTTGAATTAAACATTCCAGACAATCCAACCGTTGGATTTTTACAAGGTTGGTGTCGTTGGAAAGATATTTCCAAGGCGAACCCGACGGTTGAGGTTTCGGGAAAATCCAATGGTCGGATTTCCCGCACTAGTCGTTTGAAATCACGGTTTCGAAATACGAACTGCACGGCTTCGTTTCGTTTTAATTTTATTTATATTTATATATTTATATAAATATAGTTCATTCAATGATTTCTATATCGTTTTCACTTCAAATATTTTTCTAACACCTTAAAATTTTGGAAAATTTCGCCATAACCTCCCCTGCACCGGGAGCATCGGGAAATCGCAAATAGCGTTCCCGGTCCTTCTAATCTCAAGAAGAAAAAGAAAAAGCCAAGCGGCTAGCCAACAGGCTCATAAAATCATCACCCAAACAAAGCAGTAAATGTGTACCTATTTGTCGGGCACAAAATTTTATTCCTCTTCTCTAGCCCCTTTGCTATAACATGTTCAATGAATATGTATGTACATATATACGCAGTTCTTATCATTTATCATTTTCTATTCAACTTCATATTTGATTTCTTTTTGGTTTAAAAACACCATTCATTCTAATGTTACATAAATAGGTGCAAATCATTTCATTAGCTAATTAATGAATGTTTCAACTCATATATGTTTATTTTGAACAAGTGGCTATTTTTAACACTTCACATTTCAACGGTTTATGCATACAATAAAAATGTGATTTTTATTGTAAAACGATTCATTTCAAAACACTATTATTCTATATAGTTCAAGTTGGTGATAAAATAGGATTTTTATCATCAAACAATTTATTTCAAAATATGAATACCATTCAACACATGAATTTCTAATCAATGAATGAATATCAATTCAACACATGAATGTTTTCTATTCAACGAATAAATATAGTTTAAGCAAATGAAAATAATTCAAACACACGAATATCATTCAAAATTTCGGCAGCATAACGGCAGGGTAGTTAAAACCGGTACCGTCCCTAGTACGGCTCCTCGCTCTACCTTAAAACCTCGCGGTTTTTGACAATGGGGATCATGCATCTAGTTCGCACGCAGGCGGCATGTATATATTTATTTCATTTCCACAAACTAATCCTATGTGGTTTCAACCAAATTTTTCTCAACCACAAATGGGTATTTTTCAACCACAATCAACCAATATCAATCACAAACAATCCCAAACAATCATTCGCTATCAATCAATTTTCACAACAATTTCAACCAATAAATATCGTCCATGGTTTGTGGACGAGGGGCGTATTTATATATATTATATATAGCAATTCACTTTTATTTCACACATATATAATATTTTTAAATCAGAAATCTCACCAATAGCTATCCAACTACTACTCTTCCTTTAGAAATCTTCGCCAATCTCGCCTTTTGTCGCTTCGTTGCCCGTATTCTCTGCATATGTAAAAATCGAATTTTTATTATGTTATTCAATATATAAAAATCGAATTTTTTTTATGCTATTCAATATATAAAAATCGAATTTTTATTTCGATGTTCAATATATAAAAATCATATTTTTACTATTTAAAAATCTCGTCTTTCCCCTTTTTAAAATCTCATTTTTAAACTATGGTTTATATTTCATAGACAAAGGTAATTTTATTTTTAAGTCAAAGTCTATTTTATATTTTCTATTTGAAAGTATTTTATTTTTCCAAAACAATCCAAATTTTATTTTATAACCTTTCTAACTTTATTTGTCATAATGCTATATATATTTATAAATAAAAAAAATAATGAAAAATACAAACTGCCTTTATATTTATTAAAAACTGCATTTATATATATAAAAAAACTGCATTTATTTTTATATAAAAAAAACTACTGCATTTATGTAAATTAAAAAGACTGCATTTATATAAATTAAAAAAACTGCTGCATTTATATAAATTAAAAAGACTGCATTTATATAAATAATAAAAACTGCATTTATATAAATAAAAATAAATAATAATAAATAAATAAATAAAAACTGCTACTTACAGTTCACGAATGAACAACCGAACCCATTAGGGTTCCACCCATCGCTGTGCTCCGATCAAGGCGTCGGAAGCTGATCGTCCATCACCTCTTCGAAGCCCCCGACGTCATCACCCACTGCCACCAAGATGGCCTAACTCGGTTGACCGCTCCGCCCTGAAACGGCGCTCGAACCCGCCAGTTTTGAGGAATAAAATCGAACGAATTACACAGCTAGAAATCTCGAACTTGGTATTGATTTGGAGAGCGTGAAAAGCTCTTTAATTTTCAATTAGTAGCTTCGAACTTCATA
The DNA here is from genome assembly GCA_030737875.1 of Allium sativum. Classification (NCBI taxonomy): domain Eukaryota; kingdom Viridiplantae; phylum Streptophyta; class Magnoliopsida; order Asparagales; family Amaryllidaceae; genus Allium; species Allium sativum. Next base: position 601,103,291 of record CM060926.1, on the reverse strand, counting down.
GTGTGGATTTGGAGAATTTGAAGGGTGAAAATCTGAGCGATTCTGGCCTTTGAAATGATGATGACGGTGGCCGCAATTAATTAACTAGGGTTAGAGAATTTAGGGCTTATATATTTATTATTTTATTTTATTTTATTTCTATTAAAAGTTGACTTTTCATTCGAAGTCGAAATGGGACCCACTGACTGTCGTCCCTAGCGTTCTGCCCCCATTCCGGACACAATGGGATATGTATCGCAAGCTGATTTGATCGTTACAATCAGTTTCCATTGAATTTACATTTAAATCATTATATTGAATTTTAAACGTACATTTCAAATTACCGGGGCCACATACTAACTAGAAAAATTCCCGAAAAATATTTTCTAGCTTTGTATTGACGATACGGTCCTAACAAAACTAGTTTCGTCGAATTCTGAGACCGTTTGAAAAATGGCCAATTTCCAGTCGATTAAAATCAACTGAAACTGCTCAAACGCGTTTTCCTTTGCCACGCTCACATATTGATTCGAAAAATTATGAAATTTGAAACCTAGCAATAACTTGACCCCACGAATCCAACAAAAGTGGTTTCGTCGAAATCCGAGGTCGTTTGCAAAATGTCCATTTTTAAGGGCCTGAATTCCATAGCGACTATTCAGAATTTTCAACTGGACATATCTTTTGATTCCCGCTATCAAATTTCGATTGGTCAGATTCGTTGTAAAGATATCATCAATTAGATTCCATTATTTTTGGTTTCACTAAAATCCGGATTGTTTTGCACCCGGTATATTCAATTGAAGTTTGAAATCGAATTATCGAACTACCGCGCTATTTTCAATTCTATATATAATTATAATTAATTATATTCGTTTTCAGTTGTCGATTCAAACTCAGTTTTCATCGCTATTATTTAAAATATTTATTTTAAATATTTAAAATCCATTATTTTAGCCAATTTAAAAATTTTAAATTGGTTCAAATTTTCCGGGTCGTTACACTCGGGTTTGTACTTATCGTAAGTTTCTGCTCCATATTTCGTTTCCTTCTGTACTTTGAGGAATCGCGGACTGTAGCGTGATAGCAAGGAAGTCGAAGACGTTTTTGTTTCGCAAATCTACAATGATGTAATTACACCTAGGTTGGGCGCAAACAGGAATTCGAATTGGGTTTGTTCGATATTTTCTGAGGGTGACTAGAGGAGCGTATATGAGGGGTGTGGTGAGATTCGTTGCAAGGAAGCATCGTACCCAGTAGCAAGCTCAAAGGTTAGGAAAACATAGATTTTGATAGGAAACCGAGAAGGTTGTGTACAGGGTTAAGTTCGAATTGTTTAAGAGGATGTTAGTGGAAGATGGGAGTGGCTAAAATCTCGACCATGGTGTTCATTCTCTTACTGGAAATGAAGAGCAGTAATTTGAATTGGAGGAGAAGAACTAAGGGTAATTATTTTAATTAGAAAACTCTATTTTAAAGTTCAATTCATATAATTTGAAAATGTGACAGCTTATTCATTTTATATCTAAGTTGAATGCTATTAATTTCTTACAACTGTAGCAACATTATCTTCGCAATGAAATTGGATTGGAGCCGGTTGAAATCTGCGATTAACCAAAAGAAAATAAATCGCTAATTTGACAAACAAAATCAGGTGAGTAAATCTCAATCATAGTTTTATTTAAAAAAAAAATTGGTTGTTTGGACGCTTGCATGAATTATTATGGTTGCATATATATTAGTTAGTTAGGTGATGGTTGAATAAATATAGTATTGGTGAATGGATATTTCCCGCAGTACCATTAGTGGATGCCCGCAGTATCATTAGCGGATGATTTTATGCGCCCCACAATATATATAGTGGATGACCTTCATACCGCGATATCCTGCCTTGAAGAAGGATTACTATTATTATTGATGTTGACTAACATCTGTGGATGCAGGAAAAACAGGTTGGAGGAATCTAACTGGTTTCCTCAGAATTATTTATTGTTTGTATATTTATATATGCGATTTGTGAATTGAATGAATGATTTGTGTGTTTGGATTAGAATACCACTAGCCCTAGATACTAATATTTAAAAAATTTATGCAAATGGATTTTTAGATTAAAAAGGGAAATTTATTTTCCGAAGTGCAGTTAGGATTTTCAAATGGAATTTGAAATATAAATCTGTTTTAAATATTGAAAAAAGGAAGTAAAATTTATAAACAACATTTATAAATAATTAGCATAAGAAATGTGATTTTTGAAATTGTAATATGAGTTTAAAAAAAGGAATTTTTAGATTAAAAAAAAGAAAATTTTATTTTCCAAAATAGAAATTTTATTTTGGTTTAGCTAGGGAAATAATAACTTGTTTAAATAGTTAAAACAAGTAGTTGAAATTATGTTCGATGTTTATAAATTATCATCTGATAATTTAGAAATGTAAATTCGGAAATGATTTTAAAAAGTGGGAAGTTTATTTTCCAAAGCAGAAATTGAATTTCAAATAGAGTTTGAAAATATATCTTGTTTTGATATTTAAAACAAGGAGTGTTATTTGTGAACGAGGTTTATAAATAGAAAGAAATAATATTAATTGATAATATTAAATTTCAAATTCTTGTATTAATTTGAAATCGAAAACTTTATTTTTTGAAATGGAAATTTGATTCCAAATGGAATTAGAAATCAGAAACTTGTTTTAATATTTAAAACAAGAAGCAAAATTTATATAAAAAAATAATTTTAAATAAGAGGAAAATACTGTTATTAGATAACTTGAAATTTTAATTCAAGTATGAATTTTAAAAATTGATTTTGAAATCGTTTCATGAAGAAACAGTGAAATTTATTCTGATATTCGGAATGTAAACTTAATTTAAATATATTTACATGGATTTATGATTTGAATTCGACTATGTAGAATTTATAAAAGTAAAATTATTTTCATTAGATTTTGAAGTTGAATTAAATGGAAATTTAAGATTTAATTTGAAAATAGATTGGATATATATATAGGTTAAAATTAAAATATATTTAAAAAAATGGAAATCGAGTTTCAATAGATTTTTCAGATGGATGTTGATTTTAATAAGGAAATTAATTTATAAACAAGATTTATATATATGTGGTGAAGTAATTTTCATCGAGCGAATTGTAAATAGATTTCCAAATATAAGAGATGGAATGGAAGGTGAGGTTTAAACCGAGTTTTTGTTTACAAACTTCTATCTGTCTCTAGGTAAGAACGTTGTCGATCAAGGTCTGAGAGGTAATTTAAATACACCAACTTGAACGACTTCACTATTATCAAGGGATGATATTAGTTTGTAATGGTAGTTGGATTAAATAATTATATTTACATAAAGGAAATTTATAGTTGGAATTTGATGAGATCGATATTTTATAGATAATCGAATTTCATAAGGATTGGACTTAAATATAGAAATTTGAGTTTTGAATAACTCATAACTAAGTTATGAATATGGGATAAAAATCGACAGGTTTGAATAACTTGAATTACTTTAAAATATCGAAAGTCGGGTTGGAATTATTTAATAAACGAAGTTGTTAAACGTTTATATTTAATTTAATTAAAACGAACTTGTCGCGGCGCGGTAGTTCATAATTTGGCGATTCGAACTTCATCTGAGTATATAGAACTCAATATAAGTCGAAACTCGAGGAAACAAGAAATGTTGGGACCGATTAAATAATAGTTTTCAAATGGAAAAGAAAAATCTGGATTTCGCCTTATAGATTTTGAGTTAAGTCCAAATCAAATTTTCAAAAAAACAGCGCCTAAATCGTTTATAAACCATAACGGTTTATTTAATGAATATAATGGATTTTCAGTAAAAAAAATCTGAATTCTTATTTGAAAAATCCATATATTGGTTATCAAATATATACAGACTCAAGTGGAGTGAGCGAAGTGATTTTTAAATATAAAAATCAGATCTTGCATTATGAAACGAAGATAACTAATTACAATGTAATTAGTGAAGAAGTTGAATCGAACTGAGTCTCTGTTAAGTGAATCAGATTTGTGAATTCAAGTTTGAATTCAAATATGAAACTCGAGTTAGAAATGGAAATCAACATGTTTATAAGCGAACTAAAATATATTTTCTTATGGTATGTTCGACTCAAAAGTGTATTAGGAAAAATAGTCAATTAACAGAGAAATTAGCAAATTGAGTTAAAAGGATGAATTGATTGAAATAAATTGGAAATGGCCGTATATATTTTGAACAGGTATGGAATGAAGAAAATGGAGATTTATATTTAAGTGCTCGAAAAAAAAGGTACATGTTTAAATTTCCATATGAGGTTTTATGTGCCGAATCGGCAAGCCGCTTGGCTTTTTGATTTTCTTTTTGAATGGAAAGGGCCTAGAGAGGCGAGTTGGGGTTTGAATGATTGACCGGTACAGGGTAGGTGCTGGCGAAATTTTCCGAAAATTTAAGGAGTTAGAATATTTTGGAGAAATTTTGATAATAAAAATCAACATATTAATATATATAAAAATTGATAAGAGAATTGGAAAACAGTTAATGAATGAACATGAATTAAAGAGGGGCAAGTGATTGTTTGATTGTGTGATGGATTTTTTGTTTTCCTTTGATAGTTAAATCATTGGCTATCAATGATTTTTACCATCGTTGTCGATACGGAGAGACTGGTTGGATTTAATATCTGAAAACAACTCCGTATAGGCATAGGAATTGCTGAAGAAATTGGAGATGGAATGAAATGCAGGGGATGTTTTGTTTGTGGTCTCCCAGGACAACTTGTATGAACGAATGTTTGACAAAGTATTCCTAATGGTCACATAAGACGATCTTTTCAAGGTATTACCTTTGGTGGCGGAGAAATTTGTTTCTCTTAGATTTTATACCCGTAATATTTTTGGGAAGATCAACTAGTGATTTGACGGGTTTGACGATGTGGCATTTAAAGTGTATGGTGGCCAGATATTCTAAAAGATAGACTTAGCCGCAAGCTTCACAACCGGGAAATGAAAAAAATCGGGCAGGCAGCATGGCTATGCGGGTCGCTCCCATTAGAGTGTATAATCACCTATCTAGAGAAATTCCTTTTACTTCTTTAATCTATTTTTATGTTGTCCCTTTTCGGGAAACGGCGGTTTGAGCCCAATCGTTGGTGATATACATTCGATACACTCAAGCGAAATGAGTGGTTGATCATGTGTGGGCTGGGTTGTAAGACATTCTTGTTGAACCCAGTGTGTTCCCCTCTAGAGATACACTATCGGCAGGTGGTCTCATACCTTGTCATAGTTGGAATCCAATCTCCAATAAGCGCCCTGTGATTTTTGATTTTATACTATATATGTAGAGCGTGAGATGCAAGCGTTTTACTATTTGGTTATTTATTTGATTAGACATTATTATAATATCACTGGATTTTGATATTAAAAATGTTGTGGGTTATCGGAAGGTAAAAACCGTCCGTGTTTATGTGTGGGTCGGTCTTATTATTATCCATTTTCTTTCAAAATGTTTTTTTTATCAAAGTTAAACAATATGGTTGGAGTTTACTCACACCAGTCCCATGACTGACCCAAAGTTTATTTTGTTTGTTTTTTCCTAAACTCTTGGGTTCCCGAATTTGAATGGGCAGTCAAGTGTTTTAGGTTCTTTACAGATACACCTGGATGAGCTTGAAGTAGGAGGCTTCACTGCTACATATTTAAGAGTTATTTTCCGCTGTATCAAATATTGTATTATGCTTTGATAATGGTATGTATATATGATACAAAATTTTGTATCCAAAGATTATGTTATATAATATATTTTATTCATTCCGCTATGAGGTTCTGTATTGTTATTTTTGTTCATCTTCTATCTTTTCTATTTTCTTTAACTCTAAGGACTCGTATTTCAGTATTATTTGAGTTGGACGTATGTTGTATTAGTCATCTCAAATAGTATGGATTTGCGGGCCACTACAGTTGGTATCAGAGCTTAGGTTGAGCAAACACCTAGGCTTTGGTGGGGGTTTACTCATTAGAGATAGGGTCATTAGTGCCCTAGAGTGAGCTAAGTGTATATATGAGAGAGCGTATTTGTAAGTAGATATAAAAACTGTTTTATATTGTGTTGGTTGGTTTGTCGAGTGATTTATGAATTCTGGTCGGTACAGAATGTACAACTGTACCGATAGGTGTTTCTAAACAATTGAGCAGAGTAATTCGACACAGTATGTTTTAAAAGCCTGGTAAATGAAATAATTTTACCCAAAACTATATTTTTTTTATATATAAAAGGAATAATTTTTCGAAATTATTATAATATATGGATGTATCGATGGTAATTATTATAATCAAATGAGATTATAAAATTAAATTGGCTATATATAACCAAATAGAATTTGTATAAGAATACAAATGAGATGAAATTTAATTGAATTAAAACTAGAATTGGAATTTAAATCCTGGATGATCGGAAACTATTTTTCCAAAAGTATATTAAAATAATATGGCTATGTTTTGGAATGATTTTTGTATAAAAATCATTTTAAATGGATTTTGAAAATGATAAAGCACTGAATTCACTTCAGACACTGGAAAATAATTCCAATGATGAAGCGCACCACCGTCGGTGTTCATTTTCGACTTTCTAAGTGACAAATTGCTACCTTAGAAAAAAAATTGATGAAAATTTGTTTGAAAAAGAAAAAAACAAATTGGTTTGAAAATTAAAATGTTTTGAATTTGGGATGGGTATAAGTATATGTGTACATATTTATATGATTTCAAAGATTTGAAATAAAATCCGGGGAATTTGAATTCTTGAATTGAACTTAAGCAAGTTAAATAAATCGAAATGATGGAAACCAGTAAAATAAACTAAAGTTGAATATTCCCAAGAAAACTGTAAAGGCCCGCAAATCCGTACCATTTGAGTTGACTAATAACACCGCATGTCCAACCCAAATTGCACAGAAATATGAATCACTATTAGAAATAAGTTAGAGGATGAGAAATAGAAAGAAAGAAATATTAGAATAGAAGAAAACGAAGATCACAAACTCACAGCGGAACGAATAAAATATATTATATAACATAACTTTTGACAATACAAATCAATAACTGGATATACATACCATTTTCAGAGCACAACAGTTATTCCTGGAACAGTTATAAACACCTGTTTCCAGATACAACACAATACACAGCGGAAATATGATAGTCTATAGCTAATTGGTGAAGCCTCCTGCTTCCAGCTCTTCCAAGTGAATCTAAAAATCCCGACTACATGACTGCCCGTACAAATTTGGGCACCCAAGAGTTCAGGGAAAACAAACAAAATAAACTTTGGATCAGTCATGGGACTGGTGTGAGTAAACTCCAATCATTTGTTTAAAAATCCTTTCTAAAGAAATGATAATAGTAAGACCAGCCACACATAAACATGGACGGTTTTTACCTTACTATAACCCAAAACACTTTGATACAAAAATCCAGTGATATTATAATAATGTCTAATCAAATAAATAGAATCTAGCGGAATGCTTGCATCTCACGCTCCATATATAATATAAAATCAAAAACCGCAGGGTGCTTATTGAAGATTTGGATTCCGACTATGACAAGGTATGGAACCTCCTTCCGATGATGTATCTCTAGAGAGGAATACACTGGGTTCAACAAGAACGTCTTGCAACCCGGCCCACACATGACCGACCACCCATTTCGCTTGAGTGTATCGAATGTATATCACCAACGGTTGGGATCAGCAACTATTTCCCGATTGGGACAACATCGAATAGAATAAGGAATTAAATGAATCTCTAAATAAGTGATAATACACCATAATGGGAGCGACCCACATATCCATGTTGCTTCCCCGATATTTTCCATTTCCCGGTTGTTGAGGCCTGAGGCTACGATTACTTTCTATTCATTGATAGCACAATCACTTTGAATGCCACATTGTCAAATCCGTTAATCACTAGTCGATTTGCACAAATATTCTGGATGTTATGCTAAGGGAATAAATCTGTTGTAACCATATATATTTATACAGACCAACTCATGCGATCATTGGAAATACTTTATCAGACATTCGTCCATATACGTTCGTTCTGGGACTAAACGAAACCGAAGGCACAATTTCTATTAATAGAAAAAGTCCTTGCACTTTTCTCCGTCTTGGATTATCTTCATATAATCTGATTCGCAACATTACTGCCAATACAGAGTGGTTCTCGGATAATAATCCAACAGGTCTCTCCATATTGACAACGATATTAGCAAATACTTTTATAGTCGGTTATTTAACTATCAAAGAAAAACAAACAAACATTCATCCATAACATCCATCAATAACCGGGCCTTTTAATTAATATTTCATTAATTAAAACACTACTCCACTTCCTTTATCAATATTTGTAACCAAATATTTTCAATAATCATCTTGACCCTTTTCGCTATTTGGAAAACATTTCCATATATCACCTTCTTTTATTTTCTACACTTAGAAAATATATTCTATTTGAAATTGAAACAATTTTAATCACTTATCTCTTTCCCGACTACTTTAATTGTAATCAGGAAATATTTAACTTTTATATTTCCAAAAATTCCATCACTTGGGTTAAAAGGAATGCTGCGTAAACATCGTTACAACAACCCAAAATATTTTATTCAACTAACTATTATCCAACATTGATCTTCGAGCCTGAAATCTTACTATTTATTTATTAATATTGAAACCAATCAAGTTGGGTTATAACTACCTCTCAGACCTTGAATGAATAACATTTATAACGTCAAAACAGATAAGACTACTTACACGAATAATCAATACCATACAACTAATTCTTCACTTTTAAACACATATACACTTTCTCTTTCTATCCTTACTAGATTTTGTTCTTATACTTCCTTTTTGATTATACTATTCTATTTCTAAGTCCGTTTTCTTATCGGCTTCTATATATATTGATATATAGATTTCTAGTTATCAAACTTTAAAAAATATTCTAACTCCTTAAATTTCCGGAAAAATTCGCTATAACCTCCTTTGTACTGGGAGCATCGAGATATTTCAAATAGCCTCCCATGGCCCTCACCAATCCAAAAGAAAAAGAAAAAGCCAAGCGGCTTGCCGATACGGCGCATAAAATCTCATATGGAAATTAAACGTGTACCTTTTTGCCAGGCACACTATTTATATACCTTCATTATCCTTATCCCATACCTGTCTACTGTATGTCTATACCTATCCAATTTATTTCAACTATACCTGATCTTTTTAACTCAATTCGTTAATAAATTTGTTAATTAACTCTTTAGTTTATTTCACTTTTATACCTTAACATAACATGTTCAAATATATTTTAACTTGCTTATTAACTAATTGAATTCAATATTCAACTTACGTTTCATATTCGATTTCGAATATAATTTTACTAACCCAATTCTCTTATCCAAAGTCAAGTTCGATTCAAAATCCCATTAACTAGTTATTCTTCAATTAGTTAACTCTATTCAAAAAAAATCAAAATATGATTTTTTTTTGTCCCAAAAATCATTTCATTGACATAGCTTGAGCTCGTATTTATTTTACAAATCTAATCTGGATTTTACAAATGGGAACTTGGATTTCATTTGTTTAAAATCCTTATATTTATTTAAACAAATCGTTATGGTTTTTAAACGATTTTGGCGCTGCACTTTTAAAAATTTGTTTTTGAAATATCTCAAAATCTATTCGACGAAATCCATATTTTTCTCTTCTATTAGAAAACTATTATCTAACTGGTCCTGGCGGTTCTTGTTTCAAAAAATTCTGACTTAATTTGACTTCTATATACTCAATTGAAGTTTAAATCGCCAATTTACGAACTACCGCGCTGCGGCGAGTTCGTTTTAATTATATTTATATATAAAAACATTTAAACTTCATTTAAATAAATTCAACTCTATTCTGATATATTTTTAATATATATCAAATAAATTTTTCCAAATTCAACATACTATTTCCAATCTTCTAAAATTGGCGATTTTTCCTTATTTAGTAATAAATTCATTTATATTTCGATCTTCTATATTTATTTTCAATTCCTTTTATAAATTATAAATCATTTGTGTTTAAAAATCCACATTTTGAAATATATTTCGTCGTTCCCATTTCGAAATGATTTCCAATTTTCTATTTCAAATTCTCCTTTCAATTCTTTTTGAATTCTATATTCAAATCCCATTTCAATTTATTTGAATTCTATATTCAAATCCCATTTCAATTATCTTTGCATTCTATATTCAAATGCCATTTATTTAAATTCCATTTGAATTCTATATTCAAATTCCATAGTTTAAATTCCATTTGAAGTCTATATTCAAATTCCATAGTTTAAATTCCATTTGAAGTCTATATTCAAAGTCTATACCTAATTCTCTTTGAATTCTACATTCAAAGTCCATATTTAATTCTCTTTGAATTCTACATTCAAAGTCCATAGTTAATTTTCTTGTAATTTCCTTCATTCAAACTCTATTTCAATTTCTCTTATATTCAAATTCTATTTCAATTTCTCTTATGTTCAGATTCTATTTGAATTTCTCATATTCAAATTCTATTTGAATTTCTCTTAGTCAAAATTTCAAATTCTATTTTAGAAAAAAATTGAATTTCCTTTTTAAATCTGCAAAATTCCTTTTCAAGATATTTTTAAATATCAACATTTAAGCCCAGTGATATTTAAACACCAACAACCAATTATTTATTTCGGGTTTTCTAACACATCATATATGATGGTATATATGCAAACAAATAAACAAAACAGATAACATACTTTTGAGGAATCCAGTTGGATCCCTCCAACCTGTTTTTATTACATCCACAGACGTTAGTCAACACAAATAATACCCATCCTGCTTCGAGGCAGGATATCGCGGTATAGAAGGTTATCCACTATCATAGCGTGGGGCGTATAGGGTAATCATCAGCTAATGGTACCGCGGGCATCCGCTAATGATACTGCGGGAAATCCAACCACCCATATATGTATAATAGCAACCACCAAGCCTAAATAACTAATATATTTAAGACGCACACAAAAAATATTAAACGCAACCAAACAAGCAACAAACAATTATTTTAAACTGATAAAATAATTTTAAATAAAAGGTTAGTGAGATTTACTCATCGTGATTTTTCATTTGTCGATTATCCTATTAAATCCCAAATCATCTCGGCTACGGATCATCTTGAGTAAATTCATACCTACAATTATTTATTTTATTTATCATTAATCTTTCATTCATTTAAATTAACTCAAATACATGAACAGGTAAATGATTCTATGTAAATTAAACTTTATAAAATGTATACCTTACTGACAAAGCTCTATTCCTTTTTATCACCCACCACTAAGTGGCCTACTACATTATATCCTAAAACTGGCAACAATATCACTGCAATACCTTTGCCATGCCGCAAACTCCATTAACCCATTATCGTAACAAGCGTCTCCAAAATGAACTACTGCACAAACGTGGAATCAACTATATTTGAACCCAATAACAAACTGCATTCCTGTATACAACATCTTCGCCTCAACCTGGCCATAATCACAATCAACCACCGAACTCCCCTGTAGCAGCTCTCCACTACCATCATAAAGACCGAACTTTGGCCATTCTCTACTACTAGTCAGTCTCCCATCCGAAATTTTACACAACATCAGTTCGAACTCCCCTGTACCAATGCCGACATACAACCCTGCTCATCATCACAAGCTGATACAACTGTACCTCTCAGGACCACTGCTTCACTGCAGTCTTCCCAAATCTCCCATCATCGAACTTTATTCACCTTCCGACGTCGTACTCCATCGCGCAACCCTAGCTCAAAACAGCTCCAGTCGAGGTTCAAGAAACCAGGCAAACTCTTATCACGATGAACCCATACGCATCACTGCCCTAAACTAAAATCACACCATGCCCAAAGCCAACGTCAGTCTTCCCCTTTAAATCCCAAATGCCTGCGTCGAGCTTCTTGATCTCGCGATTACTGATTTCGATTTCAATTTTAGAAATTAAAATGAGGGAGCGATTTCCCTTATTGATTTCGAAAGATCCTATTTTTAGATAGAGGAATTTATGGTTGAAACTGAAGGAAGCGGATTTTCTTTGATTTAAGTAGGGAACAATCGATTTTGATTTGGTTATCTAAGGGATGGCTTTGATTTTAATGTGATTTTGGGACTGAATTTAGAATAGAGAGTGGCCACTCTATTTTGGCCTGAAGCGAATCGATTTACATAAGAGAAAAATAGAAAGGAGATAGCGCGATTTAAATAGAGGAGAAAGGGGGAACCAGAAGTACGCAAGCTTTTAATGAATGTCTCAAGAAGTACATACAAAATTTATACCGATTTGACTTCTATTTAATGCGATTTGAGTTATATAGATTTCTATTCTTTTTAGATGGATATCGATTTGATTTCGAATCTATACACAATCAAATATCTCGGGGTCCATTAATTTAAACCACAAACCGCTATTTTAACGTAACCACTGTTGTTTCAACAGTGCAACGCTATTCTGAACTAATTGAATATATTTCGATATTTAATTTGAACGTAAATATAAATAACCAAAATAAATTAATACAATATAATTTAAATTCAAAAACAAATAAATTCTTCCATAATAAATTATTATTATCATCGTTTATATTCATATAGAATATATATTGATCATCTGAACCATATCGATTATGTTTTATCTTCGAGTTGAATTATTTCAGTTCTCGTATTTCGATAATTATATGTATTTGAAATAAATCGTATATCGGTTATTAATCGGTAATTCAATATAAAAATTCTTATATATTATTTTCATTATTTAAACGATACTAAATATTTAAAATAAACCGACCAAAAATACGGGTCGTTACATTCTTCCCCCTTAAAAAAGTATCGTCCTCGAAATTGCTAAGGTAGGAAAAATGGTACAAATCCATTACTTTTAAAAATCTCACTTATGTTGAAACTCAACTCCTCATATTTCAACAAATTTAGTTCCACCAAAACTTTTGGTCTTCCTTCGTTTAATTCGAATGATCTACGATCAATCCATTTATATCCAATCTATGTTCTATTAAACCAATTCAAATTGATTCTAGTCAATTGATTCACTTCAATCCATTTAACTAGCTTAAGTTAAATTCCACTTCCAGAATCCAAATCCCAGGGTTTTCATTTCAAATCCCTTTTGAAATCACTTAAACATGTACATATATTTATAATCTTTTCAAATTCAAAATATTTGAATTTTCCAACTAAACTTGTTTTCTTTCAAACAAATTCCCATCAAAACTTTTCTAAGGTAGCAATTAGTCACTTAGAACTCGAAAATGAACACTGATGAAGCTGCAGTCATCATCAGAATTATTTCCCAGCGACTAAAGTGAGTTTAATGCTTTATCACTTTCGAAATCCATTCAATATGATTTTTATTCAAAAACCCTTTCAAAACAAAACTATATTATTTTAATATACTTCAAAAAAAAAAATTTCAAACACCTAGGATTTAAATATCTTAATTCTAATTCTAATTCTTAATCTAATTTTTAATTCATCTCATTTGTATATTTAATCCATATACAAGTTATATTTTGTTATCTATACCCATTCCAATTTTTATAATCTCATTTGATTATAATAACGACCAACACATCCATATAATATAACAATTTCAAAAAAAATTATTCCTTTTCTATCAAAATAGAAATTTTGGGTAAAATTATTTCATTTAGCCACTTAAAACAATAATGTGTCGAATTTCTCTGTTCAAGTGTTTAGAAATTCCTATCGACTTCGTGGCGTCCCATAATTCGATCAGAATTCATAATCCACTCAACAGACTAGCCAACACAATATAAAACAATTGTTTTAATCAATTACAAATACGCTCACTCGTATATATACACATAACTCATTCTAGGCTACCGCTGACCCTACTAATGAGCACATGCCTCACAAGCCTAGGTATTCGCTCAACCTAAGCTCTGATACCAACTGTAAAGGCCCGCAAATCCGTACCATTTTAGTTGACTAATAACACCACACGTCCAACCCAAAATGCACAGAAATACGAATCATTATTAGAAAGCAGTTAGAGGATGAGAAATAGAAAGAAAGAAATATTAGAATAGAAGAAAACGAAGATCACAAACTCACAGCGGAACGAATAAAATATATTATATAACATAACTTTTGAAAATACAAATCAGTAACTGGATATACATACCATTATCAGAGCACAACAGTTATTCCTGGAACAGTTATAAACACCTGTTTCCAGATACAACATAATACACAGCGGAAATATGATAGTCTATAGCTAACTGGTGAAGCCTCCTGCTTCCAGCTCTTCCAAGTGAATCTGAAAAATCCCGACTACTTGACTGCCCGTACAAACTTGGGCACCCAAGAGTTTAGGGAAAATAAACTCTGGGTCAGTAATGGGACTGGTGTGAGTAAACTCCAATCATTTGTTTAACTTTAAAAATCCTTTCTAAAGAAATGATAATAGTAAGACCAGCCACACATAAACATGGACGGTTGTTACCTTATTATAACCAAAAACACTTTGATACAAAAATCCAGTGATATTATAATAATGTCTAATCAAATAAATAGAATATAGTGGAACGCTTGCATCTCACGCTCCATATATAATATAAAATCAAAAACTGCGGGGTGCTTATTGGAGATTTGGATTCTGACTATGACAAGGTATGAAACCACCTTTCGATGGTGCATCTCTAGAGAGGAATACACTGGGTTCAACAAGAACGTCTTGCAACCCGGCCCACACATGACCGACCAACCATTTCGCTTGAGTGTATCGAATGTATATCACCAACGGTTGGGATCAGCAACCGTTTCCAGATTAGGACAACATCGAATATAATAAGGAATTAAATGAATCTCTAGATAGGTGATAATACACCTTAATGGGAGCGACCCACATAGCCATGTTACCTGCCCGATTTATGCCATTTCCCGGTTGTTGAGGCCTGAGGCTACGATTACTTTCTATTCATTGATAGCACAATCAGTTTGAATGCCACATTGTCAAATCAGTTAATCACTAGTTGATTTGCACAAATATTCTGGATGTTATGCTAAGGGAATAAATCCATTGCAACCATATATATTTATACATACCAACTCATGCGATCATTGGAAATACTTTGTCAGACATTCGTCCATATACGTTCGTTCTGGGACTAAACGAAACCGAAGGCACAATTTCTATTAATATAAAAAGTCCTTGCACTTTACTCCGTCTTCGATTATCTTCATATAATCTGATTCGTAACATTACTGCCATTACAGAGTGGTTCTCGGATAATAATCCAACAGGTCTCTCCATATTGACAACGATATTAGCAAATACTTCGATAGTCGGTTATTTAACTATCAAAGAAAAACAAACAAACATTCATCCATAACATCCATCAATAACCGGGCCTTTTAATTAATATTTCATTAATTAAAACACTACTCCACTTCCTTTATCAATATTTGTAACCAAATATTTTCAATAATCTTCTTGACCCTTTTCGCTATTTGGAAAACATTTCCATACATCACCTTCTTTTATTTTCTACTCTTAGAAAATATATTCTATTTGAAATTGAAATAGTTTCAATCACTTATCTCTTTCCCGACTACTTTAATTATAATTAGGAAATATTTAACTTTTATATTTCCAAAAATTCCGTCACTTGGGTTAAAAAGAATGCTGTGTAAACATCGTTACAACAACCTAAAATATTTTATTCAACTAACTATTATCCAACATTTATCTTCGAGCCTGAAATCTTACTATTTATTTGTTAATATTGAAACCAATCAAGTTGGGGTATAGCTACCCCTCAGACCTTGACTGAATAGCATTTATAACATCAAAATAGACAAGACTACTTACTCGAATAATCAATACCATACAACTAATTCTTCACTTTTAAACACATATACACTTTCTCTTTCTATCCTTACTAGATTTTATTCTTATACATCCTTTTTTATTATACTATTCTATTTCTATGTCCGTTTTCTTATCGACTTCTATATGTATTGATATATAGATTTTTAGTTATCAAACTTTAAAAATATTCTAACTCCTTAAATTTCCGGAAAAATTCTCCATAACCTCCTTTGTACCGGGAGCACCGGGATATTTCAAATAGCCTCCCATGGCCCTCACCAATACAAAAGAAAAAGAAAAAGCCAAGCAGCTTGCCGATACGGCGCATAAAATCTCATATGGAAATTAAACGTGCACCTTTTTGTCGGGCACACTATTTATATACCTTCATTATCCTTAACCCATACCTGTCTCTTGTATGTCTATACCTGTCCAATTTATTTCGACTATACCTGATCGTTTTAACTCAATTCGTTAATAAATATGTTAATTAACTCTTTAGTCTATTTCTCTTTTATACTTGAACATAACATGTTCAAATATATTTTAACTTGCTTATTAACTAATTGAATTTAATTTTCAATTTACGTTTCATATTCGATTTCGAATATAAATTTACTAACCTAATTCTCTTATCCAAAGTCAAGTTCGATTCAAAATCCCATTAACTAGTTATTCTTCAATTAGTTGATTCTATTCAAAAAAATTCAAAATATGATTTGTTTTGTCCCAAAAATCTTTTCATTGACACAGCTTGAGCTTGTATTTATTTTACAACTCAAATCTGGATTTTACAAATGGGAACTTGGATTTTATTTGTTTAAAATCCTTATATTTATTTAAACAAATCCTTATGGTTTTTAAACGATTTTGGCGCTGCACTTTTAGAAATTTGATTTTGACATATCTCAAAATCTATTCGACGAAATCCATATTTTTCTCTTCTATTAGAAAACTATTATCTAGCTAGTCATGACGGCTCTTGTTTCAAAAAATTCTGACTTAATTTGACTTCTATATACTCAATTGAAGTTTGAATCGCCAATTTACGAACTGCCGCACTGCTGCGAGTTCGTTTTAATTATATTTATATATATAAACTTTTAAACTTCATTTAAATAATTTCAACTCTATTCTGATATATTTTTTATATATATCAAATTAATTTTTCCCAATTCAACATATTATTTCCAATCTTCTAAAATTGGCGATTTTTCCTTATTCAGTAATAAATTCATTTAAATTTCGATCTTCTATATTTAATTTCAATTCCTTTTATAAATTATAAATCCTTTGGATTTATTTCTATTCTGTTTAAAAATCCACAATTCGAAATATATTTGGTCGTTCCCATTTCGAAATGATTTCCAATTTTCTATTTCAAATTCACTTTTCAATTCTTTTTGAATTCTATATTCAAATCCCATTTCAATTTATTTGAACTCAATATTCCAATCCCATTTCAATTCTCTTTGCATTCTATATTCAAATCTCATTTATTTAAATTCCATTTGAATTCTATATTCAAATTCCATAGTTTAAATTCCATTTGAAGTCTATATCCAAATTCCATAGTTTAAATTCCATTTGAAGTTTATATTCAAAGTCTATATCTAATTCTCTTTGAATTCTACATTCAAAGTCCATATTTAATTCCCTTTGAAGTCTACATTCAGAGTCCATATTTAATTTTCTTTGAATTTCCTTCATTCAAACTCTATTTCATTTTCTCTTATATTAAAATTCTATTTCAATTTATCTTATATTCAAATTCTATTTGAATTTCTCATATTCAAATTCTATTTGAATTTCTCTTATTCAAAATTTCAAATTCTATTTTGAAAAAAAACAGAATTTCCTTTTTAAATCTGCAAAATTCCTTTTCATGATATTTTTAAATATCAACATTTGGGCCCAGTGATATTTAAACACCAACAACCAATTATTTATTTCAGGTTTTCTAACACATCATATATGACGGTATATATGCAAACAAATAAACAAAACAAATAACATATTTTTAAGGAATCCAGTTGGATCCCTCCAACCTATTTTTCCTGCATCCACAGACGTTAGTCAACATAAATAATACCCATCCTGCTTCGAGGCATGATATCGCGGTATAGAAGGTCATCCACTATCATACCGTGGGGCGTATAGGGTAATCATCAGCTAATGGTACCGCGGGCATCCGCTAATGATACTGCGGGAAATCCAACCACCCATATATATATATATATATATATAATAGCAACCACCAAGCCTAAATAACTAATATATTTAAGATACACAAAAAATTTATTAAACGCAACCAAACAATTACTTTTAATTGATAAAATAATTTTAAATAAAAGGTGAGTGAGATTTACTCACCGTAATTTTTCATTTGCCGATTATCCTATTAAATCCCAAATCATCTCGGCTACGAATCATCTTGAGTAAATTTATACCTACGATTATTTATTTTATTTATCATTAATCTTTCATTCATTTAAATTAACTCAAATACATGAATAGGTAAATGATTCTATGTAAATTAAATTTAATAAAATGTATATCTTACTGACAAAGCTCTATTCCTTTTTATCACCCACCACCAAGTGGCCTACTACCATTATATCCCAAAACCGGCAACAATATCACTGCAATGCCTTTGCCATGCCACAAACTCCATTAACCCATTGCCATATAAAAGCTTCTCCAAAATGAGCTACTGCACAAACATGGAATCAACTATATTTGTACCCAATAACAAACTGCCTTCCTGTATACCACATCTTCGCCTCAACCTGGCCATAATCACAATCAACCATCGAACTCCCCTGTAGCAGCTCTCCACCACCATCTTAAAGACCGAACTCTGGCCATTTTCCACTACCAGTCAGTCTCCCATCCAAAATTCCACACAACATCAGTTCGAACTCCCCTTTGCCAATTTCGACATATCACACTGCTCATCATCACAAGCTGATACAACCGTACCTCTCAAGACCGCTGCTTCACTGCAGTCTTCCCAAATCTCCCATCATCGAACTTTATTCACCTTTTGACGTCGTACTCCATCGCGCAACCCTAGCTCAGAACAGCTCCAGTCGAGGTTCAAGAAATCAGGCAAATTCTTATCGCGATGAACCCATACGCATCGCTGCCCCAAACTGAAATCACACCATGCCCAAAGCCAACGTCAGTCTTCCCCTTTATATCCCAAACGCCTGCGTCGAGCTTCTTGATCTCGCGATTACTGATTTCGATTTCAATTTTAGAAATTAAAACGAGGGAGCGATTTCCCTTATTGATTTTGAAAGATCCAATTTTTAGATAGAGGAATTTACGCTGAAACTGAAGGAAGCGGATTTTCTTTGATTTAAGTGGGGAACGATCGATTTTGATTTGGTTATCTAAGGGATGGCTTTGATTTTAATGTGATTTTGGGACTGAATTTAAAATAGAGAGTGGCCATTCTATTTTAGCCTGAACCGAATCGATTTACATAAGAGAAAAATAGAAAGGAGATAGCGCGATTTAAATAGAGGAGAAAGGGGGAACCAGAAGTACGCAAGCTTTTGATGAATGTCTCAAGAAGTACATACAAAATTTATACCGATTTGAATTCTTTTTAATGCGATTTGAGTTATATAGATTTCTATTCTTTTTAGATGGATATCGATTTGATTTCGAATCTATCCACAATCAAATATCTCGGGGTCCATTAATTTAAACCACGAACCGCTATTTTAACGTAACCACTTTTGTTTCAACAGTGTAACACTATTCTGAAATAACTGAATATATTTTGATATTTAATTTGAATGTAAATATAAATAACCAAAATAAATTAATACAATATAATTTAAATTCAAAAACAAATAAATTCTTCCATAATAAATTATTATTATCGTCGTTTATATTCAAATAGAATATATATTGATCACCTGAACCATTTTGATTCAGTTTTATCTTCGAATTGAATTATTTCAGTTCTCGTATTTCGATAATTATATGTATTCAAAATAAATCGTATATCGGTTAAAATCGGTAATTCAATATAAAAATTCTTTTATTTTATTAATTCAGTATTTAACGATACTAAATATTTAAAATAAACCGACCAAAAATACGGGTCGTTACAAAAACTTAAAATTATATGGATTAGAGTTATAGAATTTGAAATACCGAGTTACAACAAAGTAGGCTTTTGAAAAGTTAATGGGTTTGTAGCATTTCTTCTACCTTAGTAATTTCGAGGACGAAATTCTTTTAAGGGGGAAGGAATGTAACGTCCCGGATTTTTGTCGATTTATTTCAAACATTTTAAATTTGTTTAAATGATTAATTGGAAATATAAATGAATTTTTATATTTAATTTATCGATTTAACCATCAGTATACAATTTAATTTCAAAGACATCGAATTATCGTAACATGGAAAAAAAATGAAATAATTGAATTCACAGTTAAAATTTGAATCTAAACAATTCAGCCAATTAACATAAATTCTGTGTTGGATTAAAATGATAATAATAATTTATTTTTGATGAATTTAATTGTTTCAAATTGATTTATATTTTAAATCGAAATTAAATTAAAACGTTAATTTAATGTGTTATCTCTTTTATAAAGTCAAATTAGATTTCAGAAACCATTGTTGAGTTCAGAATAGCAACTTTAGAAGCGTCAGTTGTTGTGTCTCGATAGAGTTTGGCACCGCTAAATATATTATTGCAAAATTTAAATGGATATGAGAAAATAAATATATTTTTCCAGTAGCTAACCTATACATTCAAACTTCACGGAGCCGACCTATAAACCGGAAATCGCGCAGACCTTTTCCTTCCTTGAGCTGGAAATTTGTTTTCCATTTTCAGTATCAAGCGAACAACTAATTTAATTGTAACGTATGAATGTTCCTCGTCCTCTTCACTTATAAATAACCGCGCATACCCCTCTTCTTCCACTCCTCTCCAACTCGTCCTCAGCTATTCACAAAACAAAATTGCCCAAATCATGAATCCTTTTTATTTTTAAAGTCGACTATAAATCAATTTATCAGCGAAGATCAAACAATTCAAGAGTAGATGACCCTCTTTTCTCAAGAGCTTCATCTTGGCAGTCTTATTATTGCGTGCGATGGTGGCTTGAGCTGCTCCAACTTCTGCATCGTTCGTATAGGGTTCGGGTTTAACCTAATTCGAGAAGATCTTGGGTTTGTACTTATCGTAAATTTCTGCTTCGTATTTCGTTTCCTTGTGAACTTGGAGGAATCGCGGACTGTAGCGCGACAGCAAGGAAGTCGAGGACGTTTTTGTTCCGCAAATCTACAATGATGTAATTACACCTAGGTTGGGCGCAAACAGGATTTCGAACTGGGTTTGTTCGATATTTTTTGAGGATGATTGGAGGAGAGTATATGATGGATGTGGTGTAATAACCCCGAAAATCCGTGCCAATTTAAAATTTTTATTTTGGCAATTTTGATGAATTTTGAATATTTAAAATGAATTATTTTAAACAATAATGACAAGAAATTTATTTTGAATAGAAATATATTTATTTGAATCGACGTTAGAATATAAATATTTATTTTAATCATAAAAGGAATTGAAAATGGCGCAGTAGTTTGAAAATTCAATTTTGAATTTCAAATGAATGTACAGAATTCAAAATAAACCAGATTTTAGCGAAACCAAAAATATTAGAATCTATTCGAAAATATCTTTCCAACGAATCCGAAAAATTGAAATTTCATAGCGGGAATAAAAAGTTATGCCCAGTGGAAAATTCAGAATAGTCGCTATGGAATTTTGGCCCTTAAAATAGCCGTTTTGCAAACGACCTCTGTTTTTGAAGAAACCACTTTTGTTGGATCCGGGATGTCAAATTATTAATAGATTCCAAAATTCATAATTTTCTGAATCCGTATGTGAGCGTGGCACAAGAAAACGTGTTTGGGCTGTTTTAGCCAATTTCAATCGACCAGAAAATGGCCGGTCTCAAAATTTAACCAAACTAGTGTTGATAGGACCGTATCGTAAATACGAAGCTAGAAAATATTTTTCGGGAATTTTTAGAGTCCACATGTTGCCCCGGTAAATTGAAATGTGCGTTCAAATTAAACATACATTGATTTATATTTTAATTTGAATGAAAACTGATCGTAACAGTAGAATTGGCTTATGAAACATATCCCATTGTGTTCGGAATGAGGATAATTAGCTTGGGGCGACAGTCGTTGGGTTTGATTTGGAGTCCAAAAAAAGAAGTAACTTTTTGAAATAAAATAATTAAATTATATACTTGGTCAACTCCCCTCTTTCCTCGCCACCCCCTACTTCCGCACTGCCGTCGGCCTCCTCCCCCTCTCCTCCTCATCCTCGTCCTCCTCTCCTCCCTCTTCTCCTCTTTCTCTCTTCCAATTTCAAATCCATTAACCCCAAATTGCAAACTACCACCACCGTGGGGCCCCCCAACACCACCACCAGCACCCTTCCTCCGCCCAGTCAGGCCTGCGCCGCCACCGCTCAGCCTTCAGCTCCGGCCATGGGCCCCACCACCTCAAAAATCACATTTTCACAAAATCCCGTTTTTGCAAATAACACCCTGAGCTTCCACAGCCCATAACTCCCAAACGGTGCGATTCTGGCCAAAACTCCACAAAACCAAATTCGAAGAGCACAATTTTCTCTTCGATTTGGTATATGATAGTCCTGTTTTGGATTGTGGAGCTGTCGGGAAAATGCGTCCAAAGTCTGCTGTCCAAACACTGTCAAAATGCTGTTTTTTCGCGATTTCCGGCGAAATGGCACATTTTCGGAAGGAAGACCACTAGGAGAAAATTGTCCGAAATGGCGCGTTTGAGCTAGAAAAACAAATGGTGTGAAGATTGGAGCTCGTTTGCAAATTCTGGAACCAGAACAGCAAATCCGGGCGTTAGAAAAAATGTGAGTTTTCCCCATTTTAAAGCTTCAATGGTTTTCGATGTACGAAGTATGTAAAAATATGATTTTTATGTTATAGAAATAATAAACATATGATTATTATATTATAGAAATAATAAAAATATGATTTTTATAATATATAGATAATAAAATTTTGATCTTTATATATGTGGTAGAGATATAAAAACGCGATTTTTATATATGAAGTGACGATATAAAAAAACGTGATTTTTATCTATGTAGCGTTGTTATAAAAATTCGAAATTATTTTTAGAAAGATAAAAAATAATTTTTAGCCTATGTATGTTATTTATAAAATAATCATACAAAGAAATAATTATTGATTGGTTAAAACATAATTATTAACGTAGGCATACTACATAAATCGACAATCAAAAAATGGCGGAGTGGATCCCAAAGGTGAGAACTCCTCGAATAGATTCTAATATTTTTGGTTTCGCTTAATCCGGTTTATATTGAATCCTATACATTCATTTGAAATTCAAAATCGAATTTTCAAACTACTGCGCCATTTTCAATTCCTTTTATAATTAAAATAAATATTTATATTGTAACCTCGATTCAAATAAATATATACATTCTAATTCTATTCAAAATAAATTTCTTGTCCTTATTATTTAAAATAATTCATTTAAAATATTCAAAATTCATCAAAATTGCCAAAATAAAAATTTTAAATTGGCTCGGATTTTCCGGGTTATTACAATCTCCCCCATTTAAAACTTTTCATCCCCGAAAAGGAACGAAGCTGAAAGTTGTTTTATAAACCAACTCAACTTTCATTATTTTAATTATGGCTTACATTCTAGGGCATTTCTAACCCCATCTCTAATGAGTCACTCATTCTAGAATGCTACTGATTCTATCTCTAATGAGGATTCTTCTATAGGATATTACTAATCCTACCTCTGATGAGTCTTTTATTCTGTTCAATTGAGTTGTACCCAAAGATTTGAGTTTAACCAAAGCTCTGATACCATATTTAAAGATAAGGATTTCGTTCAGACCTAATCGATCGCTAAATCGACCAAGACTGTTCGAATCCCGTATACGCTAACTTTGGGCATACAACACATCAGAACAAATAACAGAAGGCTTTTATAAACATCGTAATAATGTTACATCAGAGTACAAAATATCAGAGTATATGGGAATATAATCAATACAACGGAAGATGATTTTACAATAAATGTAATACAATGCACAGCGGAAGACGATAAATGCACTTGACACAGCTTTAAGCTTCAATCTAGAATCCTTCTCAAAATAAGTATCTGCAAAACAAACTATTCGACTGCCCGTGTGGAAAATAGGGGCACCTGAGTTTGCAAAGGAAAAGCAAACTATAGGTCAGTCGTGGGACTGGTGTGAGAAATTCTACAGTAAAAATTAACTTATCAAAATGATAAGGCAAATCACAGTACCACGCCGCTAACACGGAACGGGTTTACCCCCATGAATGCCAGTGTATAAACAACAATCATTAATAGAGATATGGATCTACTATGCATCAACCAACATGCAATATCCCCCATTTAGATTAATCACCACAATTAGATTTTCCAAATCCAATTCAATTTACAGAAATTATTCCTTTGGATTTTATTCCCGATTTCTTATTTCAAATCATTTTGAAATACATATCTTGCTTTTATATCAAACTATATTTCACTTCGGGATCTCAAATAAAATCATTTGGAAATGTGAATTCCAAATCATAACAATGCATACAAACAAGTATGCAACCAAATATCGGGCTCCCCCTAGACAAGGCAAAGGGCATGCACGTAAGCAACCCGATATATATATATATATATATATATATATATATATATATATATATATATATGCACCTCCCACTATGGAGCAGGCTACACCGATGCACCTCCCACGCATGGAAGCATACACCGCCCATCTCACCCATACTTTTAGTTGTCCGGGTTACTCGAATCTCTAGCCACATACCAAATCATTTTTATAACCCGATGTGGGGAAATCATTTCACAACATAATAATCACAAGTACTTCCAAAATAAAGTACTTCACATCAGCAATTCACTCATATGATTAATTACTATTAATCACATAACCTTTGAGCTCATACATCTCAAAGAAGGGTGTTAAGAAAGAGAATAAATTCTCCGCCACCAAACAGATACATCATTAATAGCAACTAATCGAATATGTGATGAACTACAATGTAAAACCATAATACATTTCGAAATCATTTCGAAATCATTGAGTTTTAGCCCTCGAAATCCTTTCTGTTTTATAAAACATTATTATAAAACATTCACTGTCCAAAATTGGGAATACATTTTTTTCACTTAAGAAAAATATCATTTCACAATCATTCATTAAATTTGAAATGAACATAACAACATTGCTACACATCTCATAGTCAAATCGTGAAGTGTTTCACAAGACGTTAGCCTACCAGTATTTCTACCCAACCCAATGCTAAATGTAAAAGCATATCTTGCTCATAAACTGGTGTAACGGCTGGAAATTTCCGACTCCTCGAGAGTCGGAAATTCCGGGGACGTTAGTGAAAGAATTTAGAAGGTGAGAAAGAAAAGATAGAACTAATAGAATAGAAGAAGAAGAAGAACATCAGAGTAACACAAATCTCACAGCGGAATGAATAACATATAATATATAACATAACTTTGATGTAAACAGTTATATATATACAATAGCACTTATCAGAGTACAACACTTACAACACAGCGGAAATAACTATAGCTATAGAATCTTGAAGTCTCCTGCTCCAAGCTCTCCAAGTATATCTGTAAATCCCGACTACTTGACTGCCCGTACAAATTTAGGCACCCAAGAGTTTAGGGAAAACAACAAAGTAAACTCCGGGTCAGTCATGGGACTGGTATGAGTAAAACAGTTTAAAACTATTGAACAGGTATATGATATCTCATAAGACCACGCCGTGAATACGGAACGGGTTTTTCCTTATGAGTATCTAAACAACTTTGAAAAACAATATCATTGTGATATTATAATAATGTCTAAGTACAAATAGGTATCAATCTAGCAGAAACGCTTGCATCTCACGTTCTACATACATAGTATAAAATCATAAACCGCAGGGCGCTTATCGGAGAACGGATTCCAACAGACAAGGTATGGGAGCACCTTCTGAATAGTGTACTCTAGAGGTGATACACTCAGGGTTCAACAAGAACGTCTTGCAACACGGCCACACATGACCGCTCACTCATTTAGCTTGAGTGTCGCGAATATATTGCCACCACGGTTATAGGCCATCAAACCGTCATTCGAAGATACAGAATCAAAAAGAAGTATAAATATGGATATTCCCTAGATCGGTGATAATACACCCTGCTTGGGAATGACCCAACTAGCCATGTTGCCTAGCCCAACTTTTGTTACTTCCTGGTGTGAGGCTAGAAGCTACGTCTATCTTCAGAACATCTGATCACCATTCACTTTGAATGCCACATCGTCATACCCGCCAAATCACAAATTGACTTATCCAAAAATAACACGGGTATATAGCTAAGAGAAACGAATTCCTCCGCCACCAAACGTGAATACGTTTGAACAGATCAACTTACGCGATCCATTGGATATACTCTGTCAGACCTTCTTCCATATACGTTGTCCTGGGACTGGACAAACCGAAGGCACTATTCAGTATATCCATCTTAGTCACTGTTATCTAAGACTTACACAACAGCCCTTGCACTTTACTCCGTCTTCAATTTATCTTTGGCAGATATTGCTCGCAACGCTTATGCCAATACAAAGTGGTTCTTTGGATAATAATCCAACCGGTCTCTCCACATTAACAACGTTAAAATGGTAAAAACTTTGATAGTCTGTGATTCAACTATCAAATGAAAACATGTCGGTGTACAAACAACGATCTTATTTCAAAATGGAAATTCGATCGATCAATCATCATATGTTCATATTTCCTTATTTCATATATTTAGAAAATATATGTTATTAATCATTGGAAAACATTTCCATAGCTTATTTTCACATCACTATTATTTCGCAACTATCAGTCCCTAACTGTAACTAGTATGAGAACAATTCTCTAAGTATCAATACGGAAGGTCGAAGCCAACGTCAGATTGTCACTTAGAAAACCGTTCAACTTACCCTCTCCAGTTAGTTTCTGAATTTGCTTGACTCTATTTCTTAAATTTTTATCATGAAAACATTTCATTTTCTATGTTTTAGAAAACATATCTGACTATATTTGGAAAACGTTTCCAAAACTCATTTACGGATTTCCAATGAACGTTGTATAAAACATCGTTACGCTTAATCCGTTAATCGCTTATTACTTAACTATATTTCAAATCAACCTTTTCTATCGAACCACAACTATTCCTTTGTCAATTCTGAAGTCAATCAAGTTGGGGTATAATTACCTATCAGACCTTAATTGAACAACGTCCTTTACTGTGAAATAGATGACGTTCGTCACTCACTTTTTCATATCATCCGTTTACGCAAATTCTCGGATTCAGGTTACGAATCCACTTCTTATATGACAACGTTTGATTATAACTATAACGTTATAATTCCTACTCCTGCAATGTCTAACCTAAATTATAACTTTATCTCCTAACTCAAATAATTTAACAGACACCTAATTTCTAAATCAATAACTAAATCTTGATTTAAACCCTGGGAAGTAAATAGTACTTTCCCGAATTCGCTATAATCGAATTCGACGTATAACTCTCTTTCGAGTAATCTCTATTTGATTAACTCTTCTTCGAATAACCTATATTCGATTATCTCTCTTCGAATAACTCATATTCGAAATCTCTCTCTTTCGAATAAACAATATTCGATCTCTTTCTTTCGAATATGCTATATTCGAAAATCTCCTTTCGATTTACTAATCGATAACTCCTTTCGATCAAATTAAAATTGATAACCCCTTTAACTTTATTCGAATAATTAATATTCGACTAACTCTTTTGGATCGACTCATTTGATTAACTCCTTCGAATAATTAATTCGAATAACTTACCTTCGAATAACCAATATTCGATTTACTCTAACTCGATTAACTTAATTCTAATCGATTTACTCCATTTCGATTTAACTTAATTCAAATCGATTAACTTAACTCAAATTGATTAACTCCTTTCGAATAACTAAATTCGATTTAACTCTAATTGAATAACTAATATTCAATTAACTCTTATGCGTTTAACTCTATTTGAATAAGTAATTCGAATCACTCTAATGTATTTAACTCTATTCAAATATCTAATTCGAATAACTCATTTCGAATAACTAAATTTGATTAACTCTTTTAACTTTACTCGAATAACTATATTCGATTAACACCTTCTTTCGAATAACTATATTCGATTAACTCTTCGACTAACTCCTTTGGATTAACTAACTTCGAATAACTCCTTTGGATTAACTAACTTCGAATAACTCCTTTGGATTAACTAACTTTGAATACTCCTTTGGATTAACTAACTTCGAATAATTCCTTTGGATTAACTGACTTCGAATAACTCCTTTGGATTAACTAACTTCGAATAACTCCTTTGGATTAACTAACTTCGAATAACCAATATTCGATAACTACTCTTCGAATAAACAATATTCGGTAACTCTTCTCAAATGAATAACATTTGATTTCTCCACACGAATAAACTATATTCGATTACTCTTCCCTCGAATACGCTATATTCGATAACTCTACTTCGGATAAGTGATATTCGACAACTCTACTCAATTAACTCTACTTGGATAACTCTAACTGGTCAACTCTAACTGGTCAATTCTAACTGAGTAATTCTAACTGATCAACTCTAACTGGTCAACTTTAACTGGTCAACTTTAACTGGTTAACTCAAATGGTTTAACCTAACTGGTAAACTCAAATGGTTTAACCTAACTTGATTTACTTGTCTCGATTAACTGAACTAATCCACTTAGTTTAACTTAGTTAATTCACGTTGATTAACTCTAGCCGGTTCACTTAGTTTAACTCAACTAATTTACTTCGATTAACCACTTAGTTAACTTAACTAATTCACATCGATTAATCCTTTAGTTTAACTTAACTAATTCACATCGATTAATCCTTTAGTTTAGCTTAACTAATTCACATCGATTAATCATTTAGTTAAACTTAACAAATTCACTTTGATTCACCGCTTAGTTTAACTTAACTAATTTACTTTGGTTAACCACTTAGTTTGACTTAACTAATTCACTTTGATTAACCACTTAGTTTAACTTAACTAATTCACTTCGTTTAACTCAACCAATTCACTTGGTTAACTCGACCAATTCACTTGGTTAACTCGACCAATTCACTTGGTTAACTCGACCAATTCACTTGGTTAACTCCTATTTATTTAACAAATAAATATCTTCTTTAGATTAATTCTATTTATTTAATCTCTAAATAAATACCCTTTATAATATTCTATTTATTTAATCTCTAAATAAATATCCTTTATATTTGTTCCAACGAATATAATTCCTTTATATTTTGACTAACAAATATATCCTCTTATATTCGATTAACATATATATTCCCTTATATTGATTTACAAATAAAACTCTTTTATATTTGTTTTACCAACTATATTCCTTAATATTCAAAAATCCTTTTTCTTATATATATATATATAATCCCTTGATTTTATATAAATAAACTATTTTCAAAATATACTTTGAAAACCCCTCTCCTACAGTCTGGTATTTCTCATGGTATTTAACACACCATATAACAACGATAAATATCGTCCTACCACGCATAATTACACAGATTATATACATCACATTATATATCACAATATAAAAATCACAGTAAAATAACTGTTGAGGAATCCAGTTGGATTCCTCCAACCTGTTTCCCTGCACCACAGATGTTAGGCAATACAACAACATCGATTTCACTTCACTGTGAAATATTCTGATAGCAGAATCAAAATATGACTGTTTAACGGTTTATATATATACGTAAATATATATATATAAAATCTCTACTAACTGACTAGCAGTTCAATCAAACAGTCAACACACGGTCAAACAGTCAAACAGATAATATTTTAACAGTTCT
Source organism: Allium sativum (assembly GCA_030737875.1). Classification (NCBI taxonomy): domain Eukaryota; kingdom Viridiplantae; phylum Streptophyta; class Magnoliopsida; order Asparagales; family Amaryllidaceae; genus Allium; species Allium sativum. Next base: position 601,073,293 of record CM060926.1, on the reverse strand, counting down.
AAGAATACAACGTGAAAATAAAACTATTTAGAGTTTGTGAGATTTACTCACCTTGTCAGTTCATCGTTAAAGAACGATAATCGATTGTCGATCCAGATCAGACGTATTATTTTTCCGTAAATCCAGACAAACTTCGCATCACTCATAACCAATTCCAGAGTGTACCTGTCGTTCAGACAATCCTATCGGATCTTGGTTTTCTGAATTTCGTCAACGTATGAGTTTGTTATAGCATTTCAAAGTTCGTATACTAATCTAAATAAAAGAAAAGGGTTTAACTTATCATCAAAAGGCCTCACCATTTAAACTAAGGCCCACTCACACCCTTAAAGCCCAAACCGCACCGTTCTTCTCCCCCGATTCATTACCGCTCCAGTATACCACATCGACAGCCATTTTCACAACTTCCATCCCATGTCGTTCCATCTACACTCCATGGAATTACAAATTAACACAACCATTCAACTCTCCTCCTCAATCTCTTCGATTTCATGCCCTTCATGAACAGCTCGCCCCCTCTTTACCCATTGCGTCGACTGCCTGCTACAGGTAACCAACGAACCCTACTATCACCGAACAACCCAAAAACAGGCACACAAGATCCCTTGAATCCCCTCAATCCACATACGGATTTGATTTCATGAACCGATGTTGCAAAACTTTGAGAACCTCTGCCCTAAGTCTTCTAAACCCAACGCTGTAACCATGACAGTAAATTTCGAACTGTCCAAAGCTGATGTAGATAGAAGCAGAACACTTAAAGCATCTCATCTACGCTTGTATGGAGATTTTAAAAGAATTTATTTTGTTTGATTCGGATTTATTTTCCTCGAATGATATGAGAAGCAGGCGACCCCCTTTTGATTTTCAACAGGAAGTAAAAATTTGGTTTAGAAGAAATAGGGTAGTTTATATACCCGATTAAATTTGCATATGTGGAGGTTTGGTTTTCATTTGCTAAATGGTGGCTGAGAACAGAAGACGTGGCTCTCGTTTTTATCTCAAATAAGTTAGGTTCCTTTATTTAGTTGTAACATTTTATGTACCCTATTTTATATAATTCTGTCCACATACGAGCCGTTATGAACAGACATGAATATACCAGTGAGACGAGAAATGTCCCATGATCCCAAAAATATAATAATACCGGTAGACGGACTCATATTTTGAAACCCCGAAATGTCGATACAGGGTGCCAAATACTCCAAATAAAAAGTTGCTTATTTAATTAATTAAAAATTACCATAAAATTCTAAAAATTAAATTATCGCTATTTCCCAAAAGGACCTTGTCTAAATTCAAACCCGATCTCTAGTTATATCGAATAAATCGATACGGTCGATAAACGATTTTATAGCGACTATTTTAAAATTCGATTTGGACATATCTCAAAATCTACACGACAAAATCCCGATTTTTCTCTTCCACTAGAAAGATATACTCCACTAGCTCCACACGTTTCTTGTTTCACAGAAATCCGGCTTAGAACGAATCCTGTACATTCAGTTGAAGTTCGAATCGCCAAATAGCGAACTGCCACGCCATTTCAAGCTCTATTTTAATTATATTATAATTATACGTTCGAACGTTTTACTTTAAGTTATCGATATCGCCAAATCGATATATAAATAATTAAATAAATTAATTATTCGACAGCTAACAAAACGCGCCATTACAGACTTCCCCCCTTAAAATAATTTCGTCCTCGAAATTGCTAAGTTAGAAAAATGCTACTAACTCTACTAACTAGATTTAAAAATCATTTTTTTTTGTTTACCTCTAAATTTCAGTTTTGACTGGACCTATTTAATTTTAATTTATTTTATTAATTCATTTCCGACCAAATAAAATTTTCAAAAATTCTGAAAATTTTCTAACACCTTAAATTTTCGAAAAATTTCGCCATAACCTCCTTTGTACGGCTCAATACGTCAAACCACAACTCGCCTCTCTAAGCCTCCTCCAATCCAAAAGAAAATCAAACAGCCAAGCGGCTTGCCAATTCGGCTCATAAAATCCAAACTCATATATAATATAAACTTGTACCTTTTTGTCGGTCGTATCATTATATCCTTTTGATTTGTTATCACTTCAACATATACCAATGTTATCCATTCCAATTGATCTCCACTCAGTTCATATCCTCAAATCCAAATCGAATTTCATTCGAACTCTAATATCAAATTCCAAATTATTGACTTATCAATTTGGTTCCATTCTAGATTATCTCTAATCCCAATTCAATTTTATTTAACTCGGTTCAAGTTAAATTTCAATTTATTTTTACCATCTCATTTTATTTTATTTAACTTCATTAGTTAAATTTTAATTCCAGAACTTAAGTTCCTGGGTTTCTTTCAAATCAATTTGAAATCATAATGCCAATTCAAAACCTTTGAATTTCTAAACAACTTGTTTTCTCAAAACAATTCAAAAACAAAACCTTTGGTAGTAATCCGTCACTTAGAACTTGAAAATGAACAATGATGATGTCTAGATTCATCATCAGAATCTATTTTCCAGCTATCGAAGTGAGTTCAATACTATATCATTTTCAATTTGAAAAACATTTTCAAAATCTCTGAGGAACTTAAAATTTCCTTATTTTAATTCCAAATCTGATTTAAATTCATATTTAATTCAAACTATTTCATATATTACATTCATATGAATCCTGATTGGTCCTTTTTAACCATTTCACCCTTTTATAATCTTATTCGATTATAATAACAACCAACACAATCAATATACTATAATAATTTCAAGATATATATTTCTTCTATAAACAAATATATTTTGGGAAAAATTATTTCATTTACCCTCTTTCAAAACATACCATGACGGTTCATCGTATTCGAGTGTTTAGTAACCCTTATCGATACAGTGGATCAACTGATCGACCAGAATTCATAAGCCACTAAACCAATGAGTCTCCACAATATAAAACCATTTTATATTGAATAACAATTACGCGCTCATAAATATACACTCAAACTCAATCTATGATATTACTAATCCCATCTCTATCGAGTTATGCCACAGAGCCAAGGTAATCACTTAACTTAAGCTCTGATACCAACTGTAACGGCTGGAAATTTCCGACTCCTCGAGAGTCGGAAATTCCGGGGACGTTAGTGAAAGAATTTAGAAGGTGAGAAAGAAAAGATAGAACTAATAGAATAGAAGAAGAAGAACATCATAATCATCAGAGTAACACAAATCTCACAGCGGAACGAATAACATATAATATATAACATAACTTTGATGTAAACAGTTATATATATACAATAGCACTTATCAGAGTACAACACTTACAACACAGCGGAAATAACTATAGCTATAGAATCTTGAAGTCTCCTGCTCCAAGCTCTCCAAGTATATTTGTAAATCCCGACTACTTGACTGCCTGTACAAATTTAGGCACCCAAGAGTTTAGGGAAAACAACAAAGTAAACTCCGGGTCAGTCATGGGACTGGTATGAGTAAAACAGTTTAAAGCTATTGAATAGGTATATGATATCTCATAAGACCACGCCGTGAATACGGAACGGGTTTTTCCTTATGAGTATCTAAACAACTTTGACAAACAATATCATTGTGATATTATAATAATGTCTAAGTACAAATAGGTATCAATCTAGCAGAAACGCTTGCATCTCACGTTCTACATACATAGTATAAAATCATAAACCGCAGGGCGCTTATCGGAGAATGGATTCCAACAGACAAGGTATGGGAGCACCTTCTGAATAGTGTACTCTAGAGGTGATACACTCAGGGTTCAACAAGAACGTCTTGCAACCCGGCCACACATGACCGCTCACTCATTTAGCTTGAGTGTCGCGAATATATTGCCACCACAGTTATAGGCCATCAAACCGTCATTCGAAGATACAGAATCAAAAAGAAGTATAAATATGGATATTCCCTAGATCGGTGACAATACACCCTGCTTGGGAATGACCCAACTAGCCATGCTGCCTAGCCCAACTTTTGTTACTTCCTGGTGTGAGGCTAGAAGCTACGTCTATCTTCAGAACATCCGATCACCATTCACTTTGAATGCCACATCGTCATACCCGCCAAATCACAAATTGACTTATCCAAAAATAACACGGGTATATAGCTAAGAGAAACGAATTCCTCCGCCACCAAACGTGAATACGTTTGAACAGATCAACTTACGCGATCCATTGGATATACTCTGTCAGACCTTTTTCCATATACGTTGTCCTGGGACTGGACAAACCGAAGGCACTATTCAGTATATCCATCTTAGTCACTGTTATCTAAGACTTATACAACAGCCCTTGCACTTTACTCCGTCTTCAATTTATCTTTGGCAGATATTGCTCGCAACGCTTATGCCAATACAGAGTGGTTCTTTGGATAATAATCCAACCGGTCTCTCCACATTAACAACGTTAAAATGGTAAAAACTTTGATAGTCTGTGATTCAACTATCAAATGAAAACATGTCGGTGTACAAACAACGATCTTATTTCCAAATGGAAATTCGATCGATCAATCATCATATGTTCATATTTCCTTATTTCATATATTTAGAAAATATATGTTATTAATCATTGGAAAACATTTCCATAGCTTATTTTCACATCACTATTATTTCGCAACTATCAGTCCCTAACTGTAACTAGTACGAGAACAATTCTCTAAGTATCAATACGGAAGGTCGAAGCCAACGTCAGATTGTCACTTAGAAAACCGTTCAACTTACCCTCTCCAGTTAGTTTCTGAATTTGCTTGACTCTATTTCTTAAATTCTTATCATGAAAACATTTCATTTTCTATGTTTTAGAAAACATATCTGACTATATTTGGAAAACGTTTCCAAAACTCATTTACGGATTTCCAATGAACGTTGTATAAAACATCGTTACGCTTAATCCATTAATCGCTTATTACTTAACTATATTTCAAATCAACCTTTTCTATCGAACCACAACTATTCCTTTGTCAATTCTGAAGTCAATCAAGTTGGGGTATAATCACCTCTCAGACCTTAATTGAACAACGTCCTTTACTGTGAAATAGATGACGTTCGTCACTCACTTTTTCCAATCATCTGTTTACGCAAATTCTCGGATTCAGGTTACGAATCCACTTCTTATATGACAACGTTTGATTATAACTGTAACGTTATAATTCCTACTCGTGCAATGTCTAACCTAAATTATAACTTTATCTCCTAACTCAAATAATTTAACAGACACCTAATTTCTAAATCAATAACTAAATCTTGATTTAAACCCTGGGAAGTAAATAGTACTTTCCCGAATTCGCTATAATCGAATTCGACGTATAACTCTCTTTCGAGTAATCTCTATTTGATTAACTCTTCTTCGAATAACCTATATTCGATTATCTCTCTTCGAATAACTCATATTCGAAATCTCTCTCTTTTGAATAAACAATATTCGATCTCTTTCTTTCGAATATGCTATATTCGAAAATCTCCTTTCGATTTACTAATCGATAACTCCTTTCGATCAAATTAAAATTGATAACCCCTTTAACTTTATTCGAATAATTAATATTCGACTAACTCTTTTGGATCGACTCATTTGATTAACTCCTTCGAATAATTAATTCGAATATCTTACCTTCGAATAACCAATATTCGATTTACTCTAACTCGATTAACTTAATTCTAATCGATTTACTCCATTTCGATTTAACTTAATTCAAATCGATTAAATTAACTCAAATTGATTAACTCCTTTCGAATAACTAAATTCGATTTAACTCTAATTGAATAACTAATATTCAATTAACTCTTACGTGTTTAACTCTATTTGAATAAGTAATTCGAATCACTCTAATGTGTTTAACTCTATTCAAATATCTAATTCGAATAACTCATTTCGAATAACTAAATTCGATTAACTCTTTTAACTTTAATCGAATAACTATATTCGATTAACACCTTCTTTCGAATAACTATATTCGATTAACTCTTCGACTAACTCCTTTGGATTAACTAACTTCGAATAACTCCTTTGGATTAACTAACTTCGAATAACTCCTTTGGATTAACTAACTTTGAATACTCCTTTGGATTAACTAACTTCGAATAACTCCTTTGGATTAACTGACTTCGAATAACTCCTTTGGATTAACTAACTTCGAATAACTCCTTTGGATTAACTAACTTCGAATAACCAATATTCGATAACTACTCTTCGAATAAATAATATTCGGTAACTCTTCTCAAATGAATAACATTTGATTTCTCCACTCGAATAAACTATATTCGATTACTCTTCCCTCGAATACACTATATTCGATAACTCTACTTCGGATAAGTGATATTCGACAACTCTACTCGATTAACTCTACTTGGATAACTCTAACTGGTCAACTCTAACTGGTCAATTCTAACTGAGTAATTCTAACTGATCAACTCTAACTGGTCAACTTTAACTGGTCAACTTTAACTGGTTAACTCAAATGGTTTAACCTAACTTGTAAACTCAAATGGTTTAACCTAACTTGATTTACTTGTCTCGATTAACTGAACTAATCCACTTAGTTTAACTTAGTTAATTCACGTTGATTAACTCTAGCCGGTTCACTTAGTTTAACTCAACTAATTTACTTCGATTAACCACTTAGTTAACTTAACTAATTCACATCGATTAATCCTTTAGTTTAACTTAACTAATTCACATCGATTAATCCTTTAGTTTAACTTAACTAATTCACATCGATTAATCATTTAGTTAAACTTAACAAATTCACTTTGATTCACCGCTTAGTTTAACTTAACTAATTTACTTTGGTTAACCACTTAGTTTGACTTAACTAATTCACTTTGATTAACCACTTAGTTTAACTTAACTAATTCACTTCGTTTAACTCAACCAATTCACTTGGTTAACTCGACCAATTCACTTGGTTAACTCGACCAATTCACTTGGTTAACTCGACCAATTCACTTGGTTAACTCCTATTTATTTAACAAATAAATATCTTCTTTAGTTTAATTCTATTTATTTAATCTCTAAATAAATACCCTTTATAATATTCTATTTATTTAATCTCTAAATAAATATCCTTTATATTTGTTCCAACGAATATAATTCCTTTATATTTTGACTAACAAATATATCCTCTTATATTCAATTAATGTAACACCCCACTCCCGCTATGATCACTCACTAAGGGAATGCCATAGCATCGGTGGAGTATTTTAGTGAATATAGAACAGAAAAATTACAACAAGACAGATATAAATAGTACTTGAAATTTTAAAACATCATCTCATAACAGCGGAAGTAAAACATGTCTGGTTACATCATAAAACCACAATAAAGGTCAAGTACAATATCCATCAAAATAAAGAAGTACATAATCCCACTCTCATACAATAGCCAAACAAAAGAAAAGATAACTGGATAACTGGAGCTTTACATCTATCCAAGCTCCTAAAGACTGAAACAGCAATCCGATCAAGCTCCACTACTGCTAGGATCCACCGTAGGACCTGAGGGTTGGGAAAAAGATAAAAACAACAGGGTCAGACATAAGTCTGAGCGAGTCCTATAACTTTAACAATACAATCGTTAAAGTAACCAGAGAAGACATAAACTGATATACGGTAACATATAGGGATGAATGGCTACCCTAAGCAGTCAACTAAACGAAGATAAAGGATAAAGACGCATCTACCCTCCCTAAGGTAAATTACTAAACTGCACCACACCAGTCGTTCCTAACTTAAAGGTTGATCCCACCCAAGGACTTATAAAATTTACTAATTAGTACCTGCGTACCCCTAGGTGACCAAGTAGGCGCCACGGGGCCCTACAATCCACTAGGTGTACACACTACTTCCCATTCGATCGGCTCCCTAACGTAGATACCCGTGCTGGCCCCACCGTGGGATGTATCATTCCCCAATGTGGCAACCTGATGAAACTAAAGGTGCACGGCTTATATCTACTCGATGCAACAACGGCTTACCTACCAGCCCGGGCCCACTCACGCATATGAAGCCCGTTGGACTTGCGTTGCCACCGCTAACCCGTTTGCCTCTTACAGTCAAGCCCAGTATGCGTGTCCCGTCCTCGACATGGGTCGAGCCCACAAAGATACGTATGGGTTACTGGTTGAAATGGGCCTCCACAAGCTACCCACCTAAGCTTGTCCCTTTTTCTAGTATATCCCACTTAACCCTTTAATCATGTTTTAATTACATGTTCTATTTTGGTTAAGTATTCTAATCGTATTTTCTATTGCCACCCAAGGCAACCACTAGATTTTCTCATGCCACCCGAGGCACCCACTTAACCCCTCATGTCCCTCTACATGCTAATGTGGTTAAGTGTTTCTTAATTAATTAATTAAGAACGTAACCTTTGTAAAGACCTCTCACATTAGACTGTCTTTTATGACCGCTGGTTAAGCCGGTTGGGTCCGGGCAGCCTTATGTCATAACAGAGTCTAACCTCGTGTCTTTACATTAATTACGTATTTAGTTTGTGCCTAAGACCTCTCACATTGGGCTAACATTTGTAGCAACTGGTTAAGCCGGTTGGGTCCGGGCAGTTTTACGCTACAACTGAGTCCAACCTCGTGTCTTAGTCAATTAATTACACCTAATTAATCACCCTCATAATTTTATATTAATTATCCCTAATTAATCAAGTTTTCTTAACATGGGTAGACCTAACTTAATAGGTAAATTCCCATGGGGTAGACCTAACTCAATAGGTAAATTCCCAACACATAGTATGGGTACACCTAACCAAATAGGCAAATTCCCATACTATGTTTATTTATTTTGTGTTATGCATAATTATATTAATTTCACACAATCTTATTAACTTATGCATTTAATTACCCCATCGTTCCCACGTAATTTCGTTCATGATATAACACATATAAAAGGTGTCAACTTGCATATGAATGAACATGTTTCAAAGGTGCCATCTTGCATATTAACAAACACATAACTTGCATAGGAACTTGCATAACATGTCACATAACTTGCATATAATATGTCACATAACTTACATATTCATTTTGCATAACAAACTTGCATATTAGCTTATAGACTTGCATAATGTGTCATCATGAACTTGCATATTAATAAACATGTAACTTGCATATTTACATACATGTAACTCGCATATTAACAAACATGTAACTTGCATATAAAGAAACATGTAACTTGCATATTTACATACATGTAACTTGCATATTAACAAACATGTAACTTGCATATTAACAAACATGTAACTTGCATATTTACATACATGTAACTTGCATATTAACAAACATGTAACTTGCATATAAAGAAACATGTAACTTGCATATTTACATACATGTAACTTGCATATTAACAAACATGTAACTTGCATATTAACAAACATGTAACTTGCATATTTACATACATGTAACTTGCATATTAACAAACATGTAACTTGCATATTAACAAACATGTAACTTGCATAGCATATTACCATGAACTTGCATAACATGCATATGATTACATAGCCCACAACTTGCATATTTAGCATCATGCAAACATAACATACATCATATTAAACTTGCATAAGCTTACATACTCAACATGCATAAACATAAGATTAATGCTAACATCATATCATATGATTCAAAGCTCATTAACCCACATACAAAACCATAAATCTCATCACATCTCATCTAATTAGTTTACCAAAAGATCATCAAAGTGATAGAAACTCACAACTAGCAACTTTGAACACCAAATGAAGAAGATTAAGATGCTAAGAAGGGATTAGAAGTTGATTAGAGAGTGATTAGTATGCAACCCTCTTCATAAAATTAGTGGAGGCCATGAGAGCTAGCATTTTGCCATAGTTTAGTCACTAGGTTTAATTATGAATGAATTAGGGTAGGTTAGGGTCTTATTTATAGATTAGACAAGTGTTTTAGGCCATAGGATTAACCCTAGATTCAATCCAAGCCATCAAAGCATGTCTTGGGGAAGAAGTCAAGTGTAGGAACCGTCTAGGGCCTTTAGATTAAAGATGGACCATGAGAACCATTCAAATGCAAAATCTGCACTTGAGCGAATCGGCCCACGGGTTGACAGCCAAACACCCTGGATTAACCCCTAGTCGACCCAGCGGGCTCGGGTCGACTTCAAAAATCGGCCGGTTCGGTTATTCCCCTCTCCCAATTCGCTGTTTTGAGCATTTTTGCATATTTATTTATTAAATTTTCAATTATATATATATATATATATATATATATATATCAATATATATATATATATATATATCTACACAACCCATTTCACTTAATTAAGTATACTTTAATTTGGGAATTTTCGTGAAACTTCGCGAGGCCATATCTTGGTCATACGGACTCCGATTTTCGAAAACTCGGACTCTATTTCGCGTATTTTTCCGAGACGAACACAATGGCATAGCCCGTTTCCCTTGATTCCCATTTTAGAATTAAATTCTGCCTCGATTTATGTTATTACAGGTTATTGAAAATACGGGTTGTTACATTCTCCCCTCCTTAAAGGATTTCGTCCCCGAAATCTTCAAGTTAGGAAGAACGTATCCTACCATCCAATCATCCATCTACTCAAAGCATCATCCACGAGCAATCATTGTCCTTACAAGATTCTAAATGCTGGATGGATATATGCAAAAGTGTGTGTATATGTACTTACCTAATGCGAAAATCAGGCGGTTACTGATACAGTAAACCTCCTTAATGCAAACCATGATAGTGCCATGCATCCAATATGTATGCGAAACCCTATTGACACATACAAATTTCTACATGCGTGCACAACCATACACAAAAATGCATCATCCATATGATAACACAGCCATGATACATCCATCAATCTAACTACCACATCCATTTATGCAATATGCAACATGAAGTGACTGAGCCGATCTAGTGCCTAATGTGTGTGTATATGCATCCACGAGCAACCACTAGCAAACAATTGCATCCATATGCATCCATCAACCATAACATGTTTCAAACACATGTTTCAACCATAGGTTTTACCCTATCTAAAGGTCATAGGTATTAGCGAGAGGATATACTAAAGATAAGATAAGTACTAGACAAGCAATAAAGGAGAAGTTAAAAGACATACTCTCAAAAAGAAATGGATACAAAGAACGCATCTTTGCTTCCGTCTCCCAAGTAGCATTGCTTTCGTCATCTCCCCATTGCACTTTAACTAGCTGAACTTCTCTGTTCCTCAACTTCCTAGTTTCTGACCCAAGGATGCGAGTAGGAGCTCGTCGAATCGTCGCATCACGCTCTACCTCTACATCTCTAAGCAAGCTCGGCTCTACCACCTCCGCGGTCTCATGTAAGCACTTCCTCAAATGTGATACATGGAATACATCATGAACACCACTAAGTCTGTCGGGCAACTCCACCCTATATGCCATCCGTCCAATCCTTTCCTTAATAGGAAACGGCCCAACAAATCTCGGTGCTAACTTCCCTACGGACCCAAAGCGAACAACATTTCTCAATGGAGATACTTTGACAAAAACCATGTCCCCAACCTCAAACTCAAGATCCGTCCTTCTCCGATCCGCATAAGATTTCTGTCTATCTTGCGCTGCTTTCATCCTTTTTCGAATTAAATCAATCTTCTCTGAAGTCTCTCTAACCATATCCGGCCCAAGCAAGATCCTATCCGTAGATTCCCACCAACATGTAGGAGATCGACAAGGCCTTCCATAAAGAGCTTCGAAAGGAGCCATACCAATACTGGACTGAAAGCTGTTATTATATGCGAACTCCACCAAAGGAAGATGTTCTTCCCATGTACCTCCAAAATCCAAGATACAAAGCCTCAAAAGATCTTCTAAGATACGGTTCACCCTCTCGGTCTGACCGTCCGTCTGAGGATGATATGCGGTGCTCAAACACAACTGAGTCCCTACCGCCTCTTGCAAACTTCTCCAAAACTCACTAGTGAAAATAGGATCTCGATCACTCACAATGCTGGATGGTACGCCATGCAATCTAACAATCTCTCTAACATAGACTGAAGCAAGCCATGGAGCGGTCCTCTTACTCTTTACGGGTATAAAATGGGCACTCTTGGTAAGTCTGTCTACCACAACCCAAATTCCCGTATTGCCCTTCCTCGATCTCGGTAACCCGTCGATGAAATCCATCGAGACACTATCCCACTTCCACTGTGGAACTTCCAATGGGTGTAGCAACCCACCGGGTTTCCTTTGCTCCACTTTAACTTGTTGGCACACTAAGCATCTAGCCACATACTCGGCCACATCTTTCTTCATACCGGCCCAGAAGAAAACTCTCTTCATGTCTTGGTACATTTTGTCTCCACCGGGATGAATAGTCATTCTTGAACGATGTGCATCATCCAAAATAGCCTTCTTCAAACCCTCATCTTGCGGTACACAAAGTCTACCGTCTCTATGCAACCATCCCTTATCATCTATGGTGTATCTACCCAAATGGCTGGACGACTCCCCTCTTATAAGCTTCTCTACCAACACAACCAACTGTGGGTCGTCTCGCTGAGCCTCGCCAATCCGTCTCAAAAGAGTAGGTCTAACCTCCAAGGATGCCAACAAACCAGGTACAAAATCAACAGAAGGTCTGAAGTCAAACAAAGAAAGAAACTCCAAGCTTCGTCGTTCCACGAACAATGGACTCAAAGATAGCCTTTTTCTACTTAAGGCGTCTGCCACCACGTTACCCTTACCAGGGGTATACGCTATCTCGAAATCATAGGATGCTAAGAACTCCATCCACCTTTGCTGTCTTAAGTTTAAATCCTTCTGAGAGAATAAGTACTTCAATGATTTATGGTCGGTGAACAACTCGAATCTCTCACCAAGAAGATAATGGCGCCAAGACTTAAGTGCGAAAACAATCGCGGCCAACTCTAGATCATGGGTAGGGTAATTCTTCTCATGCACTCTCAATTGTCTCCCTCCATAGGCTATTACCCTTCCCTCCTGCATCAAGACTGCGCCTAATCCTGTTCCACAAGCATCGGTATAAACAACAAACGGCTTACTCCCATCTGGAAGCACTAAAACTGGAGCGGTGGTCAAAGCTCTCTTTAACCGTCGGAAAGCATCATCACAATCTACATCCCATGAGAAAACCAGATTCTTCTTCGTCAAGCGGGTTAATGGGGCTGATATCTTCGCGAAGTCTTTGATGAACTTCCTATAATATCCTGCCAACCCCAAGAAACTTCTTACCTCGGTAGCATTTCTAGGAACTTTCCAATCCTGGATAGATACTATCTTTGCGGGATCCACAGCTATCCCTTCCTTAGAGACCACATGCCCTAAGAATCGCACTTCTCTTCTCCAAAAATGGCATTTAGAGAATTTAGCTTTAAGACTATGCGCTCGAAGAGTCTCCAACACTTCCTTGAGATGTAAGGCATGCTCTTCTTCATTCTTGGAAAAGACCAAGATGTCATCCACAAAAACTACTACAAACTTATTCAGATACTCTCTGAACACTCTACTCATGAGATCAACAAAGTATGCGGGGGCGTTTGTCAACCCAAATGGCATCACTAGCCACTCATAAAAACCATCCGGAGTCTGGAAAGCAGTCTTCTCTATACTGTCCTCCGCCACTCTTAACTGATGAAACCCTGTAGCTAAGTCCATCTGCGAAAATACTGACGCGCCAACCAACTGATCAAAGAGATCATCTATCCTCGGTAATGGGTGTCTATTCTTCTTCGTGAGCTTATTAAGTTCCCTATAATCCACACAAAGTCTGAGGGACCCATCCGCCTTCGTGGCAAACACTACTGGAGCTCCCCACTCCGATATACTTCGCCTTATGAACCCCTTCTCAAGCAACTCCCCTACTTGCTTATGAAGTTCTCTTCTCTCACGAGGAGCCATGTGGCGTACTGGCAAAGACACTGGTTTGGCATTATCCACCAAATAAATTCGGAAATCTATCTCCCGCTTCGGAGGCAAACCCTTTACTTCTTCAAACACATCCGGATATTCCCGGACTACTCTGACAGAACACAAACTCTCGACCGAAGCATCGAGCGATTCAAGATAACTTAGCAAAACAGATTCCATGGGATTGCAAGAGATCTCGAGAGTGTTACCCAAGCGGGTCATGAGCCTGACAACTCTCCTTTCGCAATCAAGAATGGCACCATTACTGGATAACCAGTCCATGCCCAAGATCAACCCATAGCCCGTGAAGCCCAATACAAAAGCATCACATCTAAACTCAACGCTAAGTATAGAAATCTTCAAACCCAAACATATCATAGACAGATATATGGAGCCCCCAATTAGGTTTGAGACAACCAAGGGATCATCAACTAGACTGGTGTCTAAGTGCAGTGACTCAACTAACGATGATGAGATAAAAGAATGCGATGCGCCAGAGTCAAACAAAGTACGAACTGGATGATCAAACAGAAAAACCAGACTTTCAACGGAAATAGTTCTACCTCTCTGCTGAATCGGTGGAACTGAGAGAACCTGAACTTGCCCCCCTGACTGAGGTGGTGCTATAAGAGCTTGCACCTGGCCTCCTGAGGTAGACCCCGTCTTCTGCCCCTTCTTTGGGCAGTTTTTCACAAGATGCCCTGCTTCACCACAATGAAAGCAACCGGTCTTCTTCTTTTTGCGACAATCCTTACTAAGGTGTCCTGGTGTTCCACAATTGAAGCACTTCTTCTTCGTCTTCTTTTTGTCACCATTGCCTTTTCCGCCCTTGCCTTGTTGTTGCTGTTGCGGTTTCTTCTGATCCCCCTTTTTCTCTGGTGCCTTAGAATTCTTATCATCCTCATGCATAAGTGCCATGTAGACAAGCTTCTCAAAAGTGGCCCCCATAGGAATGTGAGTCATAGCTATTCCTTGCAATGGTTCGTTCAAGCCTCTAACGAACCTCAAAGCCTTCTTCTCCGGTGTATTCACCAACTCTATGCCAAACCTTGCTAATTGATTGAATTTGTTGACATATTCTTTCACCGTGAGATTCCCTTGCTTCAAATTCAAGAACTTCTCCATAAACAGATTCTCTTCCGCCCTTGAGAGAAACTTAGCCCCAAACCTTTGCTTAAAATCTGCCCAAGAGTCAACAGGGCGTTCTCCATTAGTGACCTCCCACCAGAATGAGGCCTCTCCCTTCATTAACCAAGCCGCCAACTTGACTTTCTTTCCCTCTTCCACTTCAAAGATATCTAGCAACTCTTCCACTTCCTTAAGCCAATCTCTAGCCTCTACGAAAGTCTCTGAACCAAGAAAAGGTTTTCCTCCTATAGCCTTGAACTCCTTGCAAACCTTAGCAAAATTATCCACTCTAGGCTGAGGAGGAGGAGCGGTTGTCTCTGGTGTAGTAGCATTGGCCGGACCCGCAGCCGCGGCCCTAGCCTCTTGCAACCTCCTATACCATAGTGGTATAACTAAACCCTCCGGGATGTTAAGATCTTCAGCCATGCTGAAACGAAAGAGGAAAGATTCAAAAAGGAGATTCCGAAAGATAAAGATATGGCTATTGGGGATTATGCTTTTCTTTTTCAAAAACTTTTTCTCTTAGAAGACATGCTTTTAAAAATCCTTTCTTCGAAAATACTCTTAGAAAGTAGTTTTTCTCAAAAATTTTATCTGTTCTGGTAACCTTAAGCTCTGATACCACGTGTAACACCCCACTCCCGCTATGATCACTCACTAAGGGAATGCCATAGCATCGGTGGAGTATTTTAGTGAATATAGAACAGAAAAATTACAACAAGACAGATATAAATAGTACTTGAAATTTTAAAACATCATCTCATAACAGCGGAAGTAAAACATGTCTGGTTACATCATAAAACCACAATAAAGGTCAAGTACAATATCCATCAAAATAAAGAAGTACATAATCCCACTCTCATACAATAGCCAAACAAAAGAAAAGATAACTGGATAACTGGAGCTTTACATCTATCCAAGCTCCTAAAGACTGAAACAGCAATCTGATCAAGCTCCACTACTGCTAGGATCCACCGTAGGACCTGAGGGTTGGGAAAAAGATAAAAACAACAGGGTCAGACATAAGTCTGAGCGAGTCCTATAACTTTAACAATACAATCGTTAAAGTAACCAGAGAAGACATAAACTGATATACGGTAACATATAGGGATGAATGGCTACCCTAAGCAGTCAACTAAACGAAGATAAAGGATAAAGACGCATCTACCCTCCCTAAGGTAAATTACTAAACTGCACCACACCAGTCGTTCCTAACTTAAAGGTTGATCCCACCCAAGGACTTATAAAATTTACTAATTAGTACCTGCGTACCCCTAGGTGACCAAGTAGGCGCCACGGGGCCCTACAATCCACTAGGTGTACACACTACTTCCCATTCGATCGGCTCCCTAACGTAGATACCCGTGCTGGCCCCACCGTGGGATGTATCATTCCCCAATGTGGCAACCTGATGAAACTAAAGGTGCACGGCTTATATCTACTCGATGCAACAACGGCTTACCTACCAGCCCGGGCCCACTCACGCATATGAAGCCCGTTGGACTTGCGTTGCCACCGCTAACCCGTTTGCCTCTTACAGTCAAGCCCAGTATGCGTGTCCCGTCCTCGACATGGGTCGAGCCCACAAAGATACGTATGGGTTACTGGTTGAAATGGGCCTCCACAAGCTACCCACCTAAGCTTGTCCCTTTTTCTAGTATATCCCACTTAACCCTTTAATCATGTTTTAATTACATGTTCTATTTTGGTTAAGTATTCTAATCGTATTTTCTATTGCCACCCAAGGCAACCACTAGATTTTCTCATGCCACCCGAGGCACCCACTTAACCCCTCATGTCCCTCTACATGCTAATGTGGTTAAGTGTTTCTTAATTAATTAATTAAGAACGTAACCTTTGTAAAGACCTCTCACATTAGACTGTCTTTTATGACCGCTGGTTAAGCCGGTTGGGTCCGGGCAGCCTTATGTCATAACAGAGTCTAACCTCGTGTCTTTACATTAATTACGTATTTAGTTTGTGCCTAAGACCTCTCACATTGGGCTAACATTTGTAGCAACTGGTTAAGCCGGTTGGGTCCGGGCAGTTTTACGCTACAACTGAGTCCAACCTCGTGTCTTAGTCAATTAATTACACCTAATTAATCACCCTCATAATTTTATATTAATTATCCCTAATTAATCAAGTTTTCTTAACATGGGTAGACCTAACTTAATAGGTAAATTCCCATGGGGTAGACCTAACTCAATAGGTAAATTCCCAACACATAGTATGGGTACACCTAACCAAATAGGCAAATTCCCATACTATGTTTATTTATTTTGTGTTATGCATAATTATATTAATTTCACACAATCTTATTAACTTATGCATTTAATTACCCCATCGTTCCCACGTAATTTCGTTCATGATATAACACATATAAAAGGTGTCAACTTGCATATGAATGAACATGTTTCAAAGGTGCCATCTTGCATATTAACAAACACATAACTTGCATAGGAACTTGCATAACATGTCACATAACTTGCATATAATATGTCACATAACTTACATATTCATTTTGCATAACAAACTTGCATATTAGCTTATAGACTTGCATAATGTGTCATCATGAACTTGCATATTAATAAACATGTAACTTGCATATTTACATACATGTAACTCGCATATTAACAAACATGTAACTTGCATATAAAGAAACATGTAACTTGCATATTTACATACATGTAACTTGCATATTAACAAACATGTAACTTGCATATTAACAAACATGTAACTTGCATATTTACATACATGTAACTTGCATATTAACAAACATGTAACTTGCATATAAAGAAACATGTAACTTGCATATTTACATACATGTAACTTGCATATTAACAAACATGTAACTTGCATATTAACAAACATGTAACTTGCATATTTACATACATGTAACTTGCATATTAACAAACATGTAACTTGCATATTAACAATCATGTAACTTGCATAGCATATTACCATGAACTTGCATAACATGCATATGATTACATAGCCCACAACTTGCATATTTAGCATCATGCAAACATAACATACATCATATTAAACTTGCATAAGCTTACATACTCAACATGCATAAACATAAGATTAATGCTAACATCATATCATATGATTCAAAGCTCATTAACCCACATACAAAACCATAAATCTCATCACATCTCATCTAATTAGTTTACCAAAAGATCATCAAAGTGATAGAAACTCACAACTAGCAACTTTGAACACCAAATGAAGAAGATTAAGATGCTAAGAAGGGATTAGAAGTTGATTAGAGAGTGATTAGTATGCAACCCTCTTCATAAAATTAGTGGAGGCCATGAGAGCTAGCATTTTGCCATAGTTTAGTCACTAGGTTTAATTATGAATGAATTAGGGTAGGTTAGGGTCTTATTTATAGATTAGACAAGTGTTTTAGGCCATAGGATTAACCCTAGATTCAATCCAAGCCATCAAAGCATGTCTTGGGGAAGAAGTCAAGTGTAGGAACCGTCTAGGGCCTTTAGATTAAAGATGGACCATGAGAACCATTCAAATGCAAAATCTGCACTTGAGCGAATCGGCCCACGGGTTGACAGCCAAACACCCTGGATTAACCCCTAGTCGACCCAGCGGGCTCGGGTCGACTTCAAAAATCGGCCGGTTCGGTTATTCCCCTCTCCCAATTCGCTGTTTTGAGCATTTTTGCATATTTATTTATTAAATTTTCAATTATATATATATATATATATCAATATATATATATATATATATATATATCTACACAACCCATTTCACTTAATTAAGTATACTTTAATTTGGGAATTTTCGTGAAACTTCGCGAGGCCATATCTTGGTCATACGGACTCCGATTTTCGAAAACTCGGACTCTATTTCGCGTATTTTTCCGAGACGAACACAATGGCATAGCCCGTTTCCCTTGATTCCCATTTTAGAATTAAATTCTGCCTCGATTTATGTTATTACAGGTTATTGAAAATACGGGTTGTTACAATTAACATATATATTCCCTTATATTGATTTACAAATAAAACTCTTTTATATTTGTTTTACCAACTATATTCCTTAATATTCAAAAATCCTTTTTCTTATATATATATATATATAAAATCCCTTGATTTTATATAAATAAACTATTTTCAAAATATACTTTGAAAACCCCTCTCCTACAGTCTGGTATTTCTCATGGTATTTAACACACCATATAACAACGATAAATATCGTCCCACCACGCATAATTACACAGATTATATACATCACATTATATATCACAATATAAAAATCACAGTAAAATAACTGTTGAGGAATCCAGTTGGATTCCTCCAACCTGTTTCCCTGCACCACAGATGTTAGGCAATACAACAACATCGATTTCACTTCACTGTGAAATATTCTGATAGCAGAATCAACATATGACTATTTAACGGTTTATATATATACGTAAATATATATATATAAAATCTCTACTAACTGACTAGCAGTTCAATCAAACAGTCAACGCACGGTCAAACAGTCAAACAGATAATATTTTAACAGTTCTAAGAATACAACGTGAAAATAAAACTGTTTAGAGTTTGTGAGATTTACTCACCTTGTCAGTTCATCGTTAAAGAACGATAATCGATTGTCGATCCAGATCAGACGTATTATTTTTCCGTAAATTCAGACAAACTTCGCATCACTCATAACCAATTCCAGAGTGTACCCGTCGTTCAGACAATCCTATCGGATCTTGGTTTTCTGAATTTCGTCAACGTATGAGTTTGTTATAGCATTTCAAAGTTCGTATACTAATTTAAATAAAAGAAAAGGGTTTAACTTATCATCAAAAGGCCTCACCATTTAAACTAAGGCCCACTCACACCATTAAAGCCCAAACCGCACCGTTCTTCTCCCCCAATTCATTACCGCTCCAGTATACCACATCGACAGCCATTTTCACAACTTCCATCCCATGCCGTTCCATCTACACTCCATGGAATTACAAATTAACACAACCATTCAACTCTCCTCCTCAATCTCTTCGATTTCATGCCCTTCATGAACAACTCGCCCCCTCTTTACCCATTGCGTCGACTGCCTGCTACAGGTAACCAACGAACCCTACTATCACCGAACAACCCAAAAACAGGCACACGAGATCCCTTGAATCCCCTCAATCCACATACGGATTTGATTTCATGAACCGATGTTGCAAAACTTTGAGAACCTCTGCCCTAAGTCTTCTAAACCCAACGCTGTAACCATGACAGTAAATTTCGAACTGTCCAAAGCTGATGTAGATAGAAGCAGAACACTTAAAGCATCTCATCTACGCTTGTATGGAGATTTTAAAAGAATTTATTTTGTTTGATTCGGATTTATTTTCCTCGAATGATATGAGAAGCAGGCGACCCCCTTTTGATTTTCAACAGGAAGTAAAAATTTGGTTTAGAAGAAATAGGGTAGTTTATATACCCGATTAAATTTGCATATGTGGAGGTTTGGTTTTCATTTGCTAAATGGTGGCTGAGAACAGAAGACGTGGCTCTCGTTTTTATCTCAAATAAGTTAGGTTCCTTTATTTAGTTGTAACATTTTATGTACCCTATTATATATAATTCTGTCCACATACGAGCCATTATGAACAGACATGAATATACCAGTGAGACGAGAAATGTCCCATGATCCCAAAAATATAATAATACCGGTAGATGGACTCATATTTTGAAACCCCGAAATGTCGATACAGGGTGCCAAATACTCCAAATAAAAAGTTGCTTATTTAATTAATTAAAAATTACCATAAAATTCTAAAAATTAAATTATCGCTATTTCCCAAAAGGACCTTGTCTAAATTCAAACCCGATCTCTAGTTATATCGAATAAATCGATACGGTCGATAAACGATTTTATAGCGACTATTTTAAAATTCGATTTGGACATTTCTCAAAATCTACACGACAAAATCCCGATTTTTCTCTTCCACTAGAAAGATATACTCCACCAGCTCCACACGTTTCTTGTTTCACAGAAATCCGGCTTAGAACGAATCCTGTACATTCAGTTGAAGTTCGAATCGCCAAATAGCGAACTGCCACGCCATTTCAAGCTCTATTTTAATTATATTATAATTATAAGTTCGAACGTTTTACTTTAAGTTATCGATATCTCCAAATCGATATATAAATAATTAAATAAATTAATTATTCGACAGCTAACAAAACGCGCCATTACAGACTTCCCCCCTTAAAATAATTTCGTCCTCGAAATTGCTAAGTTAGAAAAATGCTACTAACTCTACTAACTAGATTTAAAAATCTTTTTTTTTGTTTACCTCTAAATTTCAGTTTCGACTGGACCTATTTAATTTTAATTTATTTTATTAATTCATTTCCGACCAACTAAAATTTTCAAAAATTCTGAAAATTTTCTAACACCTTAAATTTTCGAAAAAATTCGCCATAACCTCCTTTGTACGGCTCAATACGTCAAACCACAACTCGCCTCTCTAGGCCTCCTCCAATCCAAAAGAAAATCAAACAGCCAAGCGGCTTGCCAATTCGGCTCATAAAATCCAAACTCATATATAATATAAACTTGTACCTTTTTGTCGGTCGTATCATTATATCCTTTTGATCTGTTATCACTTCAACATATACCAATGTTATCCATTCCAATTGATCTCCACTCAGTTCATATCCTCAAATCCAAATCGAATTTCATTCGAACTCTAATATCAAATTCCAAATTATTGACCTATCAATTTGGTTCCATTTTAGATTATCTCTAATCCCAATTCAATTTTATTTAACTCGGTTCAAGTTAAATTTCAATTTATTTTTACCATCTCATTTTATTTTATTTAACTTCATTAGTTAAATTTTAATTCCAGAACTTAAGTTCCTGGGTTTCTTTCAAATCAATTTGAAATCATAATGCCAATTCAAAACCTTTGAATTTCTAAACAACTTGTTTTCTCAAAACAATTGAAAAACAAAACCTTTGGTAGTAATCCGTCACTTAGAACTTGAAAATGAACACTGATGATGTCTAGATTCATCATCAGAATCTATTTTCCAGCTATCGAAGTGAGTTCAATACTATATCATTTTCAATTTGAAAAACATTTTCAAAGTCTCCGAGGAACTTAAAATTTCCTTATTTTAATTCCAAATCTGATTTAAATTCATATTTAATTCAAACTATTTCATATATTACATTCATATGAATCCTGATTGGTCCTTTTTAACCATTTCACCCTTTTATAATCTTATTCGATTATAATAACAACCAACACAATCAATATACTATAATAATTTCAAGATATATATTTCTTCTATAAACAAATTTATTTTGGGAAAAATTATTTCATTTACCCTCTTTCAAAACATACCATGACGGTTCATCGTATTCGAGTGTTTAGTAACCCTTATCGATACAGTGGATCAACTGATCAACCAGAATTCATAAGCCACTAAACCAATGAGTCTCCACAATATAAAACCATTTTATATTGAATAACAATTACGCGCTCATAAATATACACTCAAACTCAATCTATGATATTACTAATCCCATCTCTATCGAGTTATGCCACAGAGCCAAGGTAATCACTTAACTAAAGCTCTGATACCAACTGTAACGGCTGGAAATTTCCGACTCCTCGAGAGTCGGAAATTCCGGGGACGTTAGTGAAAGAATTTAGAAGGTGAGAAAGAAAAGATAGAACTAATAGAATAGAAGAAGAAGAAGAACATCAGAATCATCAGAGTAACACAAATCTCACAGCGGAACGAATAACATATAATATATAACATAACTTTGATGTAAACAGTTATATATATACAATAGCACTTACCAGAGTACAACACTTACAACACAGTAGAAATAACTATAGCTATAGAATCTTGAAGTCTCCTGCTCCAAGCTCTCCAAGTATATCTGTAAATCCCGACTACTTGACTGCCCGTACAAATTTAGGCACCCAAGAGTTTAGGGAAAACAACAAAGTAAACTCCGGGTCAGTCATGGGACTGGTATGAGTAAAACAGTTTAAAACTATTGAACAGGTATATGATATCTCATAAGACCACGCCGTGAATACGGAACGGGTTTATCCTTATGAGTATCTAAATAACTTTGACAAACAATATCATTGTGATATTATAATAATGTCTAAGTACAAATAGGTATCAATCTAGCAGAAACGCTTGCATCTCACGTTCTACATACATAGTATAAAATCATAAACCACAGGGCGCTTATCGGAGAATGGATTCCAATAGACAAGGTATGGGAGCACCTTCTGAATAGTGTACTCTAGAGGTGATACACTCAGGGTTCAACAAGAACGTCTTGCAACCCGGCCACACATGACCGCTCACTCATTTAGCTTGAGTGTCGCGAATATATTGCCACCACGGTTATAGGCCATCAAACCGTCATTCGAAGATACAGAATCAAAAAGAAGTATAAATATGGATATTCCCTAGATCGGTGACAATACACCCTGCTTGGGAATGACCCAACTAGCCATGCTGCCTAGCCCAACTTTTGTTACTTCCTGGTGTGAGGCTAGAAGCTACGTCTATCTTCAGAACATCTGATCACCATTCACTTTGAATGCCACATCGTCATACCCGCCAAATCACAAATTGACTTATCCAAAAATAACACGGGTATATAGCTAAGAGAAACGAATTCCTCCGCCACCAAACGTGAATACGTTTGAACAGATCAACTTACGCGATCCATTGGATATGCTCTGTCAGACCTTCTTCCATATACGTTGTCCTGGGACTGGACAAACCGAAGGCACTATTCAGTATATCCATCTTAGTCACTGTTATCTAAGACTTATACAACAGCCCTTGCACTTTACTCCGTCTTCAATTTATCTTTGGCAGATATTGCTCGCAACGCTTATGCCAATACAGAGTGGTTCTTTGGATAATAATCCAACCGGTCTCTCCACATTAACAACGTTAAAATGGTAAAAACTTTGATAGTCTGTGATTCAACTATCAAATGAAAACATGTCGGTGTACAAACAACGATCTTATTTCCAAATGGAAATTCGATCGATCAATCATCATATGTTCATATTTCCTTATTTCATATATTTAGAAAATATATGTTATTAATCATTGGAAAACATTTCCATAGCTTATTTTCACATCACTATTATTTCGCAACTATCAGTCCCTAACTGTAACTAGTATGAGAACAATTCTCTAAGTATCAATACGGAAGGTCGAAGCCAACGTCAGATTGTCACTTAGAAAACCGTTCAACTTACCCTCTCCAGTTAGTTTCTGAATTTGCTTGACTCTATTTCTTAAATTCTTATCATGAAAACATTTCATTTTCTATGTTTTAGAAAACATATCTGACTATATTTGGAAAACGTTTCCTAAACTCATTTACGGATTTCCAATGAATGTTGTATAAAACATCGTTACGCTTAATCCATTAATCGCTTATTACTTAACTATATTTCAAATCAACCTTTTCTATCGAACCACAACTATTCCTTTGTCAATTCTGAAGTCAATCAAGTTGGGGTATAATTACCTCTCAGACCTTAATTGAACAACGTCCTTTACTGTGAAATAGATGACGTTCGTCACTCACTTTTTCCAATCATCTGTTTACGCAAATTCTCGGATTCAGGTTACGAATCCACTTCTTATATGACAACGTTTGATTATAACTATAACGTTATAATTCCTACTCCTGCAATGTCTAACCTAAATTATAACTTTATCTCCTAACTCAAATAATTTAACAGACACCTAATTTCTAAATCAATAACTAAATCTTGATTTAAACCCTGGGAAGTAAATAGTACTTTCCCGAATTCGCTATAATCGAATTCGACGTATAACTCTCTTTCGAGTAATCTCTATTTGATTAACTCTTCTTCGAATAACCTATATTCGATTATCTCTCTTCGAATAACTCATATTCGAAATCTCTCTCTTTCGAATAAACAATATTCGATCTCTTTCTTTCGAATATGCTATATTCGAAAATCTCCTTTCGATTTACTAATCGATAACTCCTTTCGATCAAATTAAAATTGATAACCCCTTTAACTTTATTCGAATAATTAATATTCGACTAACTCTTTTGGATCGACTCATTTGATTAACTCCTTCGAATAATTAATTCGAATAACTTACCTTCGAATAACCAATATTCGATTTACTCTAACTCGATTAACTTAATTCTAATCGATTTACTCCATTTCGATTTAACTTAATTCAAATCGATTAACTTAACTCAAATTGATTAACTCCTTTCGAATAACTAAATTCGATTTAACTCTAATTGAATAACTAATATTCAATTAACTCTTACGTGTTTAACTCTATTTGAATAAGTAATTCGAATCACTCTAATGTGTTTAACTCTATTCAAATATCTAATTCGAATAACTCATTTCGAATAACTAAATTCGATTAACTCTTTTAACTTTACTCGAATAACTATATTCGATTAACACCTTCTTTCGAATAACTATATTCGATTAACTCTTCGACTAACTCCTTTGGATTAACTAACTTCGAATAACTCCTTTGGATTAACTAACTTCAAATAACTCCTTTGGATTAACTAACTTTGAATACTCCTTTGGATTAACTAACTTCGAATAACTCCTTTGGATTAACTGACTTCGAATAACTCCTTTGGATTAACTAACTTCGAATAACTCCTTTGGATTAACTAACTTCGAATAACCAATATTCGATAACTACTCTTCGAATAAATAATATTCGGTAACTCTTCTCAAATGAATAACATTTGATTTCTCCACTCGAATAAACTATATTCGATTACTCTTCCCTCGAATACACTATATTCGATAACTCTACTTCGGATAAGTGATATTCGACAACTCTACTCGATTAACTCTACTTGGATAACTCTAACTGGTCAACTCTAACTGGTCAATTCTAACTGAGTAATTCTAACTGATCAACTCTAACTGGTCAACTTTATCTGGTCAACTTTAACTGGTTAACTCAAATGGTTTAACCTAACTGGTAAACTCAAATGGTTTAACCTAACTTGATTTACTTGTCTCGATTAACTGAACTAATCCACTTAGTTTAACTTAGTTTATTCACGTTGATTAACTCTAGCCGGTTCACTTAGTTTAACTCAACTAATTTACTTCGATTAACCACTTAGTTAACTTAACTAATTCATATCGATTAATCCTTTAGTTTAACTTAACTAATTCACATCGATTAATCCTTTAGTTTAACTTAACTAATTCACATCGATTAATCATTTAGTTAAACTTGACAAATTAACTTTGATTCACCGCTTAGTTTAACTTAACTAATTTACTTTGGTTAACCACTTAGTTTGACTTAACTAATTCACTTTGATTAACCACTTAGTTTAACTTAACTAATTCACTTCGTTCAACTCAACCAATTCACTTGGTTAACTCGACCAATTCACTTGGTTAACTCGACCAATTCACTTGGTTAACTCGACCAATTCACTTGGTTAACTCGACCAATTCACTTGGTTAACTCCTATTTATTTAACAAATAAATATCTTCTTTAGTTTAATTCTATTTATTTAATCTCTAAATAAATACCCTTTATAATATTCTATTTATTTAATCTCTAAATAAATATCCTTTATATTTGTTCCAACGAATATAATTCCTTTATATTTTGACTAACAAATATATCCTCTTATATTCGATTAACATATATATTCCCTTATATTGATTTACAAATAAAACTCTTTTATATTTGTTTTACCAACTATATTCCTTAATATTCAAAAATCCTTTTTCTTATATATATATATATATATATATATATATATATATATATATAAAATCCCTTGATTTTATATAAATAAACTATTTTCAAAATATACTTTGAAAACCCCTCTCCTACAGTCTGGTATTTCTCATGGTATTTAACACACCATATAACAACGATAAATATCGTCCCACCACGCATAATTACACAGATTATATACATCACATTATATATCACAATATAAAAATCACAGTAAAATAACTGTTGAGGAATCCAGTTGGATTCCTCCAACCTGTTTCCCTGCACCACAGATGTTAGGCAATACAACAACATCGATTTCAATTCACTGTGAAATATTCTGATAGCAGAATCAACATATGACTATTTAACGGTTTATATATATA
Source organism: Allium sativum (assembly GCA_030737875.1). Taxonomy (NCBI): domain Eukaryota; kingdom Viridiplantae; phylum Streptophyta; class Magnoliopsida; order Asparagales; family Amaryllidaceae; genus Allium; species Allium sativum. The sequence goes on along the minus strand of CM060926.1, from coordinate 601,046,064 downwards.
CGTAAATATATATATATATAAAATCTCTACTAACTGACTAGCAGTTCAATCAAACAGTCAACACACGGTCAAACAGTCAAACAGATAATATTTTAACAGTTCTAAGAATGCAACGTGAAAATAAAACTGTTTAGAGTTTGTGAGATTTACTCACCTTGTCAGTTCATCGTTAAAGAACGATAATCGATTGTCGATCCAGATCAGACGTATTATTTTTCCGTAAATCCAGACAAACTTCGCATCACTCATAACCAATTCCAGAGTGTACCCGTCGTTCAGACAATCCTATAGGATCTTGGTTTTCTGAATTTCGTCAACGTATGAGTTTGTTATAGCATTTCAAAGTTCGTATACTAATTTAAATAAAAGAAAAGGGTTTAACTTATCATCAAAAGGCCTCACCATTTAAACTAAGGCCCACTCACACCCTTAAAGCCCAAACCGCACCGTTCTTCTCCCCCGATTCATTACCGCTCCAGTATACCACATCGACAGCCATTTTCACAACTTCCATCCCATGCCGTTCCATCTACACTCCATGGAATTACAAATTAACACAACCATTCAACTCTCCTCCTCAATCTGTTCGATTTCATGCCCTTCATGAACAGCTCGCCCCCTCTTTACCCATTGCGTCGACTGCCTGCTACATGTAACCAACGAACCCTACTATCACCGAACAACCCAAAAACAGGCACACGAGATCCCTTGAATCCCCTCAATCCACATACGGATTTGATTTAATGAACCGATGTTGCAAAACTTTGAGAACCTCTGCCCTAAGTCTTCTAAACCCAAAGCTGTAACCATGACAGTAAATCTCGAACTGTCCAAAGCTGATGTAGATAGAAGCAGAACACTTAAAGCATGTCATCTACGCTTGTATGGAGATTTTAAAAGAATTTATTTTGTTTGATTCGGATTTATTTTCCTCGAATGATATGAGAAGCAGGCGACCCCCTTTTGATTTTCAACAAGAAGTAAAAATTTGGTTTAGAAGAAATAGGGTAGTTTATATACCCGATTAAATTTGCATATGTGGAGGTTTGGTTTTCATTTGCTAAATGGTGGCTGAGAACAGAAGACGTGGCTCTCGTTTTTATCTCAAATAAGTTAGGTTCCTTTATTTAGTTGTAACATTTTATGTACCCTATTTTATATAATTCTGTCCACATACGAGCCGTTATGAACAGACATGAATATACCAGTGAGACGAGAAATGTCCCATGATCCCAAAAATATAATAATACCGGTAGATGGACTCATATTTTGAAACCCCGAAATGTCGATACAGGGTGCCAAATACTCCAAATAAAAAGTTGCTTATTTAATTAATTAAAAATTACCATAAAATTCTAAAAATTAAATTATCGCTATTTCCCAAAAGGACCTTGTCTAAATTCAAACCCGATCTCTAGTTATATCGAATAAATCGATACGGTCGATAAACGATTTTATAGCGACTATTTTAAAATTCGAGTTGGACATATCTCAAAATCTACACGACAAAATCCCGATTTTTCTCTTCCACTAGAAAGATATACTCCACCAGCTCCACACGTTTCTTGTTTCACAGAAATCCGGCTTAGAACGAATCCTGTACATTCAGTTGAAGTTCGAATCGCCAAATAGCGAACTGCCACGCCATTTCAAGCTCTATTTTAATTATATTATAATTATACGTTCGAACGTTTTACTTTAAGTTATCGATATCGCCAAATCAATATATAAATAATTAAATAAATTAATTATTCGACAGCTAACAAAACGCGCCATTACAACTGGTCGAGCACAATCCAAACAATCAATCAATCCAATTTGACATTAAATATAAGGTTTTGAATAGAGATAGTATCGACTTATATTCAGCATCAAATCCTAAAACCAACAAATATCATATCAGGAATAACGATATCGATATCTTCCAAATTCCCATTACAATATCCGTATAATCACGGAATCCAATATCAAAATATTCCAAAGATTATTTCCATTCCAAACCATTCCAATTTATTCGTTGGAAAATTCTGGTTATTTAAAACCATTTCTCAATCCAATTTATTTATTTAAAAATAATCGGATTATAATTCGAGTTAGTAACTAGTTCATTTCGATAAAAATATATTTTTATCTTTTCAAATATGGAATTTTTCATCCTAGTTCTTACCAAATCATTTCTTATGATTTTTCACTAATTATTGATATTTTTAATAATTTTATCAAGGCACGTACAGTCGATTTCCATAAACGGCCATCGAAGTGCACTTACAACGACCTTTTCCAAATTTGATTTGGAAATAATTCCAAATCCATCCATTTTATTTCTAATTTCTTGTATTCGCTAGAAAGCTCTTCTCGATACGAACCCAACGGTTCTGGTTTTAGGAAAATCCGACGGTCGGATCTCCCGTAATGTCCATTCATAGTCGATGGTCGAAATTCGCGAACTGCAACAGCGCACGCGTTCTATTCAGGCTGTTATATTATATATATATATATATATATATAATATATTTCGTTGATTTCCATTTAAAAAGTATTTTACAAATCGTTTGAAAATGATTTCAATTTCTATTCTGGCTCAAGTTCTTCAACTTTTCAGCTTCTAAGAAATTTCTAATTTTTCAAAAATTTGGCTAACACCCTAAATTTTCAAAAAAAACGCCATAACCTTCCCGGCACGGGAGCACCAGGAAAATCCCAAAATTTCCATACAGTCCTCTCCAATCCAAAAAGAAAAGGAAACAACCAAGCGGCTAGCCAGGTGGCTAGCCAAGCGGCTAGCCAGGTGGCTAGCCAATCGGCTCATAAAACCATCATACCCAAACAAAACAGTAAATATGTACCTATTTGCCTGGCATACAATTTTATTCCTCAGCTTTAGCCTCCTTGCTATGACCTGTTCAATATATCATATATGTATACTTTCATACAACGCCCATACGTATATATTTTTGTACGGCGCTTTTATATATATTCATTCAACGCACATATAATTTCACACAACGCATATATAAGCCAAAAATAATATTATTAGCGAACTAATAATATTTCCATCGCATGACAATTTTATATATTCCATATATACGCTAAAAATGATAATTTTAGCGAACTAGTATTTATTTCAAGGTGTGACTATTTAATATACTCACATATATGTTAAAAATGTTATTTTTAACAAACTAGAATCCATTTCAACGTATGACTATTTTTATTACTTCACATACATGATCCAACAACCACACAGGTGAAAATAATGTAAATGTCAAGGCTGGTAGGTCACTGACACCAACCTAGCAAGAAGGAAATGCATGCCCTCCCTGCAGTCCTCTCCCATTTTTGGTTCACAACCGGGTTGTGAGGCTCACGAATTAACGTTATACACAAAGCTACGCCACAAAGGCCGTGCTTTGATCATCAAACACAGTACTTTTCTTTTCAACAAAAGCCCTGATCATATGCCACTTAGGCATGCCACATGGGCAATTCACTCCATGCGATTGATTTCCATCAATATATAACCTCTGAGCTCGTACGTCTCAGAGAAGGGCATTAAGCAAGAGAATAAATTCTTCGTTGCCAAACAGATATATGTTTAATAGAAATCAATCACACAGAATAAAATCCAATGTCAGACACACAGTCCATTTACAAGTTCGTTCTGGGTCTGAATGAAACCGGAGGCACCTTATACCTCGCATATCCATCGATCTCCAAGTACGTCTGGACGATCACCAATTGATTCCCTCCTCTTGGGTGTACAACCCAATCAAGATCATCAGTAATTATCCAAACGATGTGAAGACCTCCAGTCTTCGACCACCGTCTTCATCCTCGACACATCGTCGAATCAGTTATTCAGAATGGGATAAACCCGGTCTTTCTGAATAACTCGCGTATATAATGAACAAGTGTTACACAAACACTACATACGTCTCATTCCAATTCAGAGTATTATTTTATTCAAATATTCTTATACTTTGGGAAAGGTTCCCATTAATTTTATCAAAGATAAATTCTTTAAATTTATTATTTAATCTTCTTTTGAATATCAATTCAAACCAAATTATGGTTTATCCAAACTAGTCGGGATTAACGAACCTTACCAAAGTAATCATTCGTTTTAAATTTCCAAATCCCAACCTATTCATCCCATGAAGTAAAACTAGTAATACTTTATATCTAACACCACGGTGTTATCGGTAAATTCAATTACCATTTCACGTTCAAATCTAATTAAAGATTTAACTATCGCCTGGAGCAAAACTAGTGATACTCCATTCTCGATCATTTCAATCTAATTAAAGATTCATTAAAACTCCACTTGGTTTTAATCTTCCCAAAAATCAATATTAATGATTCTTTAACTTGGGAAATCGTATCCTGGCTTTAAATGGGTTAAAAAACCAATGTCATTTAAAACACAGTTCGCTATAAACCCAAAATCACATTCTAATTCAATTCCAATTAAATATCATTTAATTGGTATACTTCATTAAATCTAAATAAAAAGATTTAATCTTTTTCTCAACTGGGTTTAAGAACAGTGTTATTGAAGACACCATTCACGACAAACCCAAATCCCATTTGATATTAAATACAAAGCTCTGAATAGAAAATATATCGGCTTATATTCAATATCAAATTCTATAACCAACAAATATCGTGTTGGAAATAACGATATAAATATATCTTTCAAATTTCCATAACAATGTCTGTATAATCACGAAATCCAACATCGAAATATTCCAAAGACAATTTCGATATAAATCCATTCCAATTCAATTATTGGAAGTTCTGGTTACATTTAAAACCCTTTCAAATCCAATTTATTTATTTCAAAAATAAATGGATTATAATTCTAGTTTAAAACTAGTTCATTTCAATAAATATAAATTTTTATCTTTTCAGATATGGAATTTTTCATCCCAATTCTTTCCAAATCATTTCTTACGATTTTACACAAATTATTACTATTTTTAATAATTTTATCAAGGCCCGTACAGTCGATTTCCACCAACGGCCATCGAACTGCACTTACAGCGACCTTTTCCAAATTTGATTTGGACATAATTCTAAATCCAACCATTAGATTTCAAATTTCTAGGAGAATCCGATGGTCGGATCTCCCGTAACGTCCATTCGAAGTCAATGGTCGAAATTTGCGAACTGCCGCAGCACGGCGCGTTCTATTCAGGCCATTATATATATATATATATATATATATATATATATATATATATATATATATATATATATATTTCATCGATTTCCTTTTAAAACGTATTTTATAAATCGTTTTAAATTCATTTTCAAAACGATTTCAACTTCATATTCGATTTCTAATCAAAATTGAATATTTCATATCATCGATATATAAATGATAATGTTTTCAAAACATTATATTTTGAAACCAATTACTTTTCGATATTCATTATAAAAACGAATAAAATCGATATAAATATCATTCACGTCAAAATGGCACCAATCTAATCAACACGGCTTTTATTCAACACATGAATGTTTATTCTATTCAACACATGAATATTTATTTTATTCAACATATGAATATTTTATTTTACTCAGCACATGATTTTTTTTTTCAACACATGAATATTTATTTTATTCAACACATTAATATTTTTTTATTCAACACATTAATATTTTATTTTATTCAACACATGAATATTTTATTTTATTCAACACATGAATATTTTATTTTATTCAACACATGAATATTTTATTTTATTCAACAATGAATATTTTATTTTCCAACTTGGAATGAGGCCCAATCAATTACCATATAATGTTAATTATATGGTTTTCATACACAGATGTACACTACCACAATCGAACACAGTCAACCATCACCCAAAGTGCATTCTACACTGCATAAGCATCAAATATAAATATTTAATGCTTATAACAGCCTGTCAATCAATCGATCAACATACAGCTAATTATTGGGACTAGTGTATGGCCAATTTCATCCCAACACCCGTATGGGGTTTTCAAACAATCAAACATAGGTTTATTTGTGCAGTTAGGCGATGTGCAAAATTTATCGTCCCAATCCATATCAGTTAAATGTGTGTACCTAAACAAATTGTCTGATTTGTTTATAACTATTTATTTTATATACACGTTAAAAAAATTATATTTTTAACCATAAAATAATTTCTTCCATTCCACTACACACAATCGATTTCATAACACATCAATCAAACAAACAAGCCATCCATGGTCTGTGGACGACGGGTGTCAGGTGCTACTAAGCACCGTCTGCATCCTAGTATATATTTCAACTAGAAAATAAATTAAAAGTGAGGAGTTCTCACCTTTAGGTTCCACTCTTCCATTCTACTTCTGAACTTCTGAGCCATTTGGATTCATTTGAAATTCCAATGCAGTCCTTACCATGCTGTTCGTAATAAAATTACATTTCTATCGCATCAATCCAATAAATAATAATCATATTTTTATTTCTATTTCTTATATTTTTACAACGCTTCTTTCTATATAAAAATTATATTGTTATATCTCTACTTCATATATGAAGATCGAATTTTTCCCTTGCCATTCCCCATATAAAAATCACATCTTTATTTTCTATATTATATAAAAATCATATTTTTATTTTGCTAATCTTATAATAAAAATCATATTTTTATTTAACCTACTTCATGATAAGAACCATAGCTTTCTATAAAATAAAAATCTTATCTCTAAAACAATATTATATTATCAAAATCAGATTTTTTTTTTACTAAGTTAAATAGCATTAAAAAGATAATTTAAACCAAACTCACCTTTCTCCTTTTGCAAAAATCAAACTCTTGGGTGAAGAGGGCCCCACCGCCGCTGTTGGTAGTCGGAGGAGGCTGAGGGTGGCGCGTTGGAGTCAGGAAGGTGGTGCAGCAATGAGATGGCGTGCTGTGTGAGGTCTCGGCAGCTGGGGTTTTGGTGATTTGGGGGTTTATAGGTTCGGTTTGGAGAGAGGAAAGAGGAGGCGGCTGCGGCTACTGGATAGGTGTACGGAGGAGATAGGGCAAAGGCGGCGACGGGGCACTGGCAGCTGGAGGAGGTGCGACGCGTTTTAGGGTTCGATGGTTTTTTTTCTTTTTATTTAAACATCGGTTTTGAACGAGCATGTGAAGGAGAGGGTTGACCGTGTATGTGGGGAGGGAGATATATTAATATATATAATTTATTTATTTATTTATTTATTTTATTTCTCCTAAGAGTTGACTTTCCATTCGAACACCAAACGAGACTCAATGATTATTGTCCCTGGCTAATTACCCCCATTCCGAACACTACGGGATATGTATCGTAAGCCAGTATGGCTGTTTCGATTGGTTTCCATCAAAATATCAATCGATATATTTAATTTGAACGCACATTTCAATTTACGGGGCCACATACGAACTCTAAAAATTCTCAAAAAATATTTTCTAGCTTCGTATTGACGATACAGTTCTAACAAAACTAATTTCATCAAATTCTGAGATCGTTTGAAAATGGCCATTTTCTGGTCGATCGAAATTGACTAAAACTATTAAAACACATTTTCTTTTGCCACTCTCACATATTGATTCAAAAAATTACGAAATTTGGAATCTAGCAATAATTCAACATCCTGGATCCAACAAAGGTGGTTTGGTCGAAAACTAAGGTCGTTTGCAAAATTTCCATTTTTAAGGGCCCGAATTCCATAACAATTATTCTGAATTTTCAAATGGGCATAAATTTTTATCCCCGCTATGAAATTTCAGTTTTTTGGATTTGTTGGAAAGATATTCTCAAATAGATTCAAATATTTTTCATTTCGCTAAAATCCGGTTTATTTTGAATCCTGTATATTCATTTGAAATTTGAAATCGAATTTTCAAACTACCGCACCATTTCCAATTCCTTTTATATTTAAAATAAAATATTTATATTCTAACGACGATTCAAATAAATATATACATTCTAATTCTATTCAAAATAAATTCTTCATCGTAATTATTTAAAATAATTCATTTTAAATATTCAAAATTCACTAAAATTGCCAAAATAAAAATTATATATTGGCTCAGATTTCCGGGTTATTACAAGCATCGTACCCGGTAGCAAGCTCAAAGGTTAGAAAAAAACAAATTTCGATAGGAAATGGAGAAGGTTGTTTACAGGGTTGAGTTTGAACTGTTTAAGAGGATGTCAATGGAATATGGGAGTGGCTAAAATCTTGACCATGGTGTTCATTCTCTTACTGGAAATGAAGAGCAATAATTTGATTTGGAGGAGAAGAACTAAGGGTAATTATTTTAATTAGAAAACTCTATTTTAAAGTTTACTTCATATAATTTGAAATTTTGACAGCTTATTCATTTTAGGTCTAAGTTGAATGCTATTAATTTCTTACGATTGTAGCAACATTATCTTCGCAATGAAATTGGATTGGAGCCTGCTGAAATCATCGATTAACCGAAAGAAAATAAATCGCTAATTCGACAAACAAAATCAGGTGAGTAAATCTCACTCACAGTTTTATTTTAAAAAAATAATTTGTTGGTTGTTTGGATGCATGCATGAATTATTGAATTATTGTGGTTGCATATATATTAGTTATTTAGGTGATGGTTGAATATATATAGTATTGGTGAATGGATATTTCCCGCAGTACCATTAGCGGATGCCCGCAGTATCATTAGCGAATGATTTCCCTATGTGCCCAACAATATATATAGTGGATGACCTTCATACCACGATATCCTACCTTGAAGCAGGATTGGTATTATTATTGTTGTTGACTAACATCTGTGGATGCAGGAAAAAACAGGTTGGAGGAATCTGAAACGACCCGAAATCCCCCTTAAAGGAAATCGCGGATTGAGTTGAGAACAAGCCACATCAGAACGCAGACAGAAGAACATTTCATTGTATATTACAACAATTCCATCAGATTATAAGAATATACGGAGTATTAAGAAATAATATACATTATAAAACAACAGAGGTTACAATACATTACATAGCAGCTGTAACGACCCGGATTTTTAGCGACTTTGGTTATCGACATAAGCACGATGTCGATAACCAAAACGTCGAAAAATCCTGGTAATTAGTGAAAGAAATTAGAAGGTGAGGAAAGATAAGGTAGAAAATTAGAATAGAAGAAGAAGAACACAACATCAGAGTAACACGAATCTCACAGCGGAACGAATAACATATAATATATGTAACATAACTTTGAAATATACATCTGTATTTGAATATACATCATTATCAAAGTACAGCACTTACAACACAGCGGAAATAACTATAGCTATATGATCCTGAAGCCTCCTGCTCCAGCTCTTCCAGTATATCTGTAAAATCCCGACTACATGACTGCCCATACAAATTTAGGCACCCAAGAGTTTAGGGAAAACAACAAAATAAACTCCGGGTCAGTCATGGGACTGGTGTGAGTAAAACAGTTAAAAACAGTTGAACGAGTAAACGATATCTCATAAGACCACGCCGCATAACGGAACGGGTTTTTCCCTTATGAGAATCCAAAATATCTTTATATCAAAAACCTTTTGATATTATAATAATGTCTATCAACCACAGTATATATATAATCATCTAGCAGAAACGCTTTCATCTCACATTCTACATATATAGTATACAATCAAAACCGCAAGCACGTATTGGGTAATGGATTTCCAACAATGACAAGGTATGGAAACACCTATCGCTCGTGTACCTCTAGAGAGGAATACACTGGGTTCAACAAGAACATCTTGCAACCCGGCCACACATGACCGACCACTCATTTCGCTTGAGTGTATCGAATGTATATCACCCACGGTTGGGATCAGCAACCGTTTCCCGAATGGGACAGCATCAACAATAGATTTTTAGAAGTAAATGAAACTCTAGATCAGGTGATTATACACCCTACTTCGGTGCGACCGACTTAGCCATGCTGCCTGCCCGATTTCTGTCATTTACCGGATGATGAGGCTAGAAGCTACGCTTTATCATCACACCCGATTCACTTTAAATGCCACATCGTCAAATCCATCAAATCACCGACTGACGTCCTCAACCATACATTATGTGTTAGCTAAAGAAGTTTCCTTCTCCGTTTCCACTCTTGGTACAGTTGAAGAAATCAATATACGTGATCGTCTGGACATACTCTGTTAGACATCCGTCCATACAAGTCATCCAGAAACAGGATGAACCGAAGGCACTATTCTGTAAACAGGATAGCCCTTGCATAAATCCGTCTTCAATTTCCTTTGGCATATATGATTCGCAACGCTTATGCCAATACAGAGTGGTTCTTTGGATAATAATCCAACCGGTCTCTCCATATTAACAACGTTAAAATGGTCAAAACTTCGATAGTCTGTGATTTAACTATCGAATAAAAACAAGTGTGCAAACAACGATATTATTTCCAAATGGAAATTATATCGATCAAACATCATTTAACATTCATCTCCTTAGTTCATTTTTGATCTCCTGTTTCTCTATATTCAATATTTCTTATTTTCTAAATTTAGAAAATATACGTTATTAACAATGGAAAACATTTCCATTTCTCGTTTTCTTCATTAGAAAACATTTCTGGTTTCTTATTTGGAAAACATTTCCAAAGCTTCTTCATTGGACTTAGATAGATGTTTAAACAAACCATCGCGATGCCAACTCAAACCATTTCCTTTACTGCCGAACCTTAACTATTCCTTAGTTAAAAACGAAGCCAATCAAGTTGGGGTAGAACTACCTCTCAGACCTTAACTGAACAACATTTCTAACTTTGAAATAGGCAAAGTTCACTTTATATTCCTTTTACTAACTTCCTTACTTAACCCTCCTTCGAATAGCTATATTCGATTGACTCTTTTCACTTAACTCTATTCGATTAACCCTATTCAATTAACTCTATTGGACTAACACTATTGGATTAACTCTATTTGACTAACGCTATTGATTTACTCATTTCGCTTAACTCCTTTCGAATAAACTATATTCGATAATTCCTTTTACTTTCTATTCGAATAACTAAATTCGATTAACTCATTTGCTTTAACTCTAATCGATTAAACTAACATCGATTAGCTCCTTTTACTTTAACACTAATCGATTAAACTAACATCGATTAACTGCTTTTACTTTAACACTAATCGATTAAACTAACATCGATTAACTCCTTTTACTTTAACTACGTTTTCCGTTACAACTATTTCCTTTTTATAACGTTTACTTACCGTTACAAATATTTCCTATTTATAACTTCTATTTACCGTTACAAATATTTCCTATTTATAACTTCTATTTATTTTCTAAATAAATATTCCTTTTCTATTTCTATTTATTTTCTAAATAAATATCCCTTTTATAAAACCGTGTTCGTTTTATAAATATTTCCTTTTATAAAATCCTGTGATTTTATAAAATTCCTTTATTTCAATATACATTGAAATACTTCTTCTTTTTTTTACATCCCAGGGTTTCTTATGATATTTAAAATATCGAATAACAATGATCAATATCATTCCAAGACCCATAATCCATAACAAATTATATAACACATCATATATCACAATATATGAAAACAGTAAAATAAATGTTGAGGAATCCAGTTGGATTCCTCCAACCTGTTTCCCTGCATCACAGATGTTAAACAATATAGATAACATCACTTTCAGTTCTATATGATATATTCTGTTAAACAGAATTAATATAGAAACTCAACTAACTGACTAGCAGTTCAATCAAATAATCAACACACAGTCAATCAGTCAATATCTAACAGTTCTAAAAAATACAACATGAAATTATAAACTGTTCAGAGTTAGTGAGATTTACTCACATTGGACGATCATCATTAATAACGATAACCATCGCTTGATTCAGACGGACAATTTATTTTGCTATAAATTGTAACGAGTTCCAGTTCCTTCCCGTCAGTTCCACGGTGTAGCCACCGTCCATATAATCCTGCCGGATCCATTTGAAGTCACGCCAATCTCACTTGTCAAAACCCAAAACGCTTCCCTTTGAACTCAAACCCTTTATTAAAACCCGTCCCTTCTTTTCCTCGTATCCTGATATTTCTAATCTTTCTTTTTAGGCCCCTTTTTTCCTTCTTTAAATATTGGGCTTAACGTATAACCTCGGCCCACTAAAACTATCTCGTATTTCTTCATTTTCCCCAACCAAGAAAATACGGTATCTCTCCATCAGTATTCTATCAACGTGTTTCTTCCCGTAATATACACGAACACAAAAACTTCTTCATACCCAAGCGTTTTAAGCCCGAAACATAGTACCACTTCCGCCCCTTTTACAACGCTGTTGTAAAATAAACATCGCGTATTTTGTTTCTTGTTTGTTTTCCTGTTGCTGTTTCGTGAAAAGCTAAAGGAAGCTGGAATCACCTTTTACAGTTGTGAAGAGAAACAGAAATGGACTTGTTTGCTTCCATTCTTCATAACCATACTGACTTCATCTCAACCTTCTTCCCGCGGCATCAATACTGACCGCGACCCTCCCTGTACCTCCATTTCACTGAAACCAGCGTGCCACTCTCCATCCTCTTCTTGACCAACTCGAACCCGTACACCATCCAGCAACTCAGATCCACTCACATCATCACCACATCACGCCACTCGTACAAACGTCCGACCTCAGCCTCCCGTACCTACCATATGGAGCTCAAACAAATTTCGCAGTGAACAAAATCTTGTTCGAACAGTGGTAAAGGCGCCTGGAGAAGAAGCTGCACTCGCCAGAAATCGAAATATGTTTTGTTTGGATTTTTAGGATTTTAATTTCATTTTATGTGGAATTTATGGTTCACGTTTTGAGAGGAAGAACAAAAAGGATCGGCGGCTGAAGTGTTATGACCACGGAGCTAAATGAATTAGGTTAGAAAGGCTTTAAGGGTTTATTATATAGGGTTTCTTAATTTACTTTGAGAGGGTTTGAGTTTTCCACGTTAAGGAGAAAAGGAGTGGCTGGAAAAATGATGCATGGATCCTTTCTGGGCTTAGCATAGGTCAGGATATTTTAGTGTTGGGTAGAGATAATTTTATGTCCATTTTATTATTAAAGTTTTACACACCCTGTTACGAAAAATTCTACTTGCGTAAGGATAGAGATAAAAATACCATCGTGACGAGCGAGGTGTTCCGACTCCAGAAATATTATAATACCGGTAGGTTGACTCATATTTTGAAACCTCAAAATGTTGATTACAGGGTGCGAAATACTTCAAATAAAAAGTCGCATATTTAATTAAATAAAAATTACCATAAAATTCTAAAAATTAAATTATCGCTATTTCCCAAAAGAACCTTGTCTGAATTCACACCCGATATCTAGTTATTTTGAAATAACCGTTACGGTCGATAAACGATTCTATAGCGACTATTCTGAAATTTGATTTGGACATATCTCAAAATCTATACGACGGAATCCTGATTTTTCTCTTCCACTAGAAAGAAATACTCCACCAGCTCCCACACGTTTCTTGTTTCACAGAAATCCGGCTTAAAACGAATCCTGTACATTCAGTTGAAGTTCGAATCGCCAATTTACGAACTGCAGCGCCATTTCGAGCTTGTTTATAATTATATTATAAACTATACGTTCAACTGTCGACGATTGAATATATTCGTTATTCAAATTCAATTCCAAGCTGAATTAAATATCACAGATGATCTGGTTCACACCATATCGTCATTTCAACCAATTCAGATTATCTCAGAATTAAATATATTATTTAATTTATTATTTTAAATTAAATATTCACCATTATTTAATTCCATGACCATTTAATTCTCTAAACCACCATTTATATAATTAAATAAATTAATCATATTACCCCTGCCAATGCGGGTCATTACAATCTTCCCCACTTAAAATAATTTCGTCCTCGAAATTGCTAAAAGGTAGAGAACGACCCTATCGACTGGTTAGAACATATTTGTTCACTTCTTAACTTCAGTTTCAACTGAACCAATTTAATTTCAATTAAATTATTAATTAATTCTTATCAACGAAAATTTTCAAAAATCCTGAAAATTTTCTAACTCCTTAACTCTTCGAAAAATTTCGCCAGCACCTCCTTCGTACTGGTCAATCGGTCAAACTACAACTCGCCTCTCTGGGGCATCTCCATCCCAAAAGAAAATCAAACAGCCAAGCGGCTTGCCAATTCAGCTCATAAATCTTATATCCAATAGAAATATAAACTTGTACCTTTTTGTCGGCATATCATTGTATCCTTTCCACTTGTTATCAATTCAGCAGATACAAGGGTCATCCCAAATCAAATTCCAATCTGCTTTTATTCACAACACAACCATTCGCTTATATCCGAGCCAAATATCACTTCAACTCAAGTTCAATTCTTGCTTTTCAATTCCTTAACTCCTCAATCCAATACCATTTCGGATTCTAATTTCACAAATCCAATCTTATTCGATTTCAATTCAACTTCAGTTACCACTTAACTGACTTTACTTTAATTCAAATTTTCTTTCACAAATTCCTGTTAAATTTGTTTTTAATTCAAACAGTCTTTCCCTGGGAGTTTTTAAACAGATTACTTTTTCAAAAATCAAAATTTCCTTTTTGAAATCCAACTGAGCCCATAATCAATATTCCATTAGTTAAATCACTTCTCTATTTCTTTATCAATATTTGTTAACCAAATATTTTCAATAACCATATTGGCTTTTTATGTTATTTGGAAAACATTTCTGAATATCGCCTTCCTTTATTTTCTAAACTTTAGAAAATATATGCTATTTATAATTGGAAAATATTCCAATTACTTATCTCTTTTCCGATCTCGTTTATTTCTATACTTAGGAAATATTCTTTATTATATTTCCAAGTTCATGCTTATTTGGGTTAAAACGGATGTTGTGTAAAACATCGCTATGACAACCCAAATACTATATTCAACTAACTCTTATCCAACATTGATCTTCGAGCCTAAAATCTTACTATTTATTTGTTAATAATGAAATCAGTCAAGTTGGGGTATAACTACCTCTCAGACCTTGACTGAATAATATTTATAACGTCAAAACAGATATGACTACTTACTCGAATAATCAATACCATACAACTACTAATTCACCTTTAAACATGTATACACTTTCTCTTTCTATTCTTACTAGATTTTGTTCTAGACTTTCCTTTTTATTTTACTATTCTATTTCTAATGTCGTTTCCTTATCGACTTCTATATATATTGATATATAGATTTCTAGTTATCAAACTTCTTAAAAATATTCTAACTCCTTAAATTCCAGGAAAATTCGCCATAACCTCCTTTGTACCGGGAGCATCGGGAAAATCCCCAAACTGCCACACAGGCCTCTCTAATCAAAAAAGAAAAAGGAAAAGCCAAGCGGCTAGCCAATACGGCACATAAAATCTCATATATGAATTAAATACATACCTTTTGTCGAGCAATCTATTTATAACTCTTGCATTATCCTTATCCATACCTATCTCATGTATATTTATACATTTCTAATTCATTTCAACTTAATCCCATCATTTAACTCAATTCGTTAAGTGATTTTCAAATTACTGGTTTGCCCATTTCACCTTCATATTTGAATATACATGTTCAAATATATGTTTAACTTGTTTATCAACTAATTGAATTCCTTTTCAATTCTATTTGAATTTCCTATATTCAAATTCCATTTCAATTCTCTTATTCAAATTCTATACTTGAATTTCATTTCAATTCTATTTGAATCTTCTTTATTCAAATTCCATTTCACCTTCGATATTCAAATCCTATATTTGAATTCCTTTATATTTTCTATATTCAAATTCTATATTTGAATTCCATTTGAATTTCTATATTCAAACTCTATTTCAATTTCATTGAATTTCATATATTCAAACTCCCTTTGAATTTCTATATATTCAAATCCCCATTGAATTTTCTTTATTCAAATCCCCTTTGAATTCTCTTATTTACATTCTATGTTTGAACTTCCTTTATTCAAATTCCTTTTCAAACTTTATTTATTCATTCTTTATTATAAATCCCATTTGAAATTCAACACAACTTGTCTTTCCCAAAACAATTTCAAAACAGTATCTCTGGTAGTAATTCGTCACTTACAACTCGAAAATGAACACTGATGATGCAGCTGTCATCATCAGAATCTATTTTCCAGCGATCGAAGTGAGTTCAATACTATAAAACCATTTCTAAACATTTCCACTTTGAAATTCATTTCAAAATATATTTCACACTGCTTGTAAAACAATTTAAAATCTCCCAGGATCTTAAATTTTCCTTATTTTCAATCCAAATTCAATTACAAACACTTATCCAATTCTCCAGAGTTTTAACTCAATTCACGGTTTAAATTTCAGATTTAACTCATCTGATTTCACGTATTTTACTTATATGAATTCTGATTGGTTATTTACTTAACCATTTAATTTATAATCTTACTTGATTATAATAACAACTAATATATCCGTTATATTATAATTTTGATATATATATCTTCTCTATATCAAGATATACATTGGGTAAACTTATTTTAATTCACCCTCTTTTCAAAACATATCGTGCCGACCCATCGTATTCAAGTGTTTAGTAACTCCTACCGATATAGTGGATCAAACTGATCGACCAAAACTCATAAACAACTCGACCAATAAATCTTCACAATATAAAACAATTTTTATATCAATAACAAATACGTCCACTCGAATATATACACTCAAACTCAATCTAGGGCATTACTAACCCTATCTCTACCGAGTCACGCCACAGAGCCAAGGTAATTCACTTAACCTCGCTCTGATACCAACTGTAACGACCCGGATTTTCACCGACTTTGGTTATCGACATAAGCACGATGTCGATAACCAAAACGTCGAAAAATCCTGGTAATTAGTGAAAGAACTTAGAGGGTGAGGAAAGATAAGGTAGAAAATTAGAATAGAAGAAGAAGAAGAACACAACATCAGAGTAACACGAATCTCACAGCGGAACGAATAACATATAATATATGTAACATAACTTTGAAATATACATCTGTATTTGAATATACATCATTATCAAAGTACAGCACTTACAACACAGCGGAAATAACTATAGCTATATGATCCTGAAGCCTCCTGCTCCAGCTCTTCCAGTATATCTGTAAAATCCCGACTACATGACTGCCCATACAAATTTAGGCACCCAAGAGTTTAGGGAAAACAACAAAATAAACTCCGGGTCAGTCATGGGACTGGTGTGAGTTAAAAGTTAAAAACAGTTGAACGAGTAAACGATATCTCATAAGACCACGCCGCATAACGGAACGGGTTTTTCCCTTATGAGAATCCAAAATATCTTTATATCAAAAACCTTTTGATATTATAATAATGTCTATCAACCACAGTATATATATAATCATCTAGCAGAAACGCTTTCATCTCACGTTCTACATATATAGTATACAATCAAAACCGCAAGCACGTATTGGGTAATGGATTTCCAACTATGACAAGGTATGGAAACACCTATCGCTCGTGTACCTCTAGAGAGGAATACACTGGGTTCAACAAGAACATCTTGCAACCCGGCCACACATGACCGACCACTCATTTCGCTTGAGTGTATCGAATGTATATCACCCACGGTTGGGATCAGCAACCGTTTCCCGAATGGGACAGCATCAACAATAGATTTTTAGAAGTAAATGAAACTCTAGATCAGGTGATTATACACCCTACTTCGGTGCGACCGACTTAGCCATGCTGCCTGCCCGATTTCTGTCATTTACCGGATGATGAGGCTAGAAGCTACGCTTTATCATCACACCCGATTCACTTTAAATGCCACATCGTTAAATCCATCAAATCACCGACTGACGTCCTCAACCATACATTATGTGTTAGCTAAAGAAGTTTCCTTCTCCGCTTCCACTCTTGGTACAGTTGGAGAAATCAATATACGTGATCGTCTGGACATACTCTGTCAGACATCCGTCCATACAAGTCATCCAGGAACAGGATGAACCGAAGGCACTATTCTGTAAACAGGATAGCCCTTGCATAACACCGTCTTCAATTTCCTTTGGCATATATGATTCGCAATGCTTATGCCAATACAGAGTGGTTCTTTGGATAATAATCCAACCGGTCTCTCCATATTAACAACATTAAAATGGTCAAAACTTCGATAGTCTGTGATTTAACTATCGAATAAAAACAAGTGTGCAAACAACGATATTATTTCCAAATGGAAATTATATCGATCAAACATCATTTAACATTCATCTCCTTAGTTCATTTTTCATCTCCTGTTTCCCTATATTCAATATTTCTTATTTTCTAAATTTAGAAAATATACGTTATTAACAATGGAAAACATTTCCATTTCTCGTTTTCTTTATTAGAAAACATTTCTGGTTTCTTATTTGGAAAACATTTCCAAAGCTTCTTCATTGGACTTAGACAGATGTTTAAACAAACCATCGCGATGCCAACTCAAAACATTTCCTTTACTGCCGAACCTTAACTATTCCTTAGTTAAAAACGAAGCCAATCAAGTTGGGGTAGAACTACCTCTCAGACCTTAACTGAACAACATTTCTAACTTTGAAATAGGCAAAGTTCACTTTATATTCCTTTTACTAACTTCCTTACTTAACCCTCCTTCGAATAGCTATATTCGATTGACTCTTTTCACTTAACTCTATTCGATTAACCCTATTCAATTAACTCTATTACACTAACACTATAGGATTAACTCTATTTGACTAACGCTATTGATTTACTCATTTCGCTTAACTCCTTTCGAATAAACTATATTCGATAATTCCTTTTACTTTCTATTCGAATAACTATATTCGATTAACTCATTTGCTTTAACTCTAATCGATTAAACTAACATCGATTAGCTCCTTTTACTTTAACACTAATCGATTAAACTAACATCGATTAACTCCTTTTACTTCAACACTAATCGATTAAACTAACATCGATTAACTCCTTTTAATTTAACTACGTTTTCCGTTACAACTATTTCCTTTTTATAACGTTTACTTACCGTTACAAATATTTCCTATTTTTTAACTTCTATTTACCGTTACAAATATTTCCTATTTATAACTTCTATTTATTTTCTAAATAAATGTTCCTTTTCTATTTCTATTTATTTTCTAAATAAATATTCCTTTTCTATTTCTATTTATTTTCTAAATAAATATCCCTTTTATAAAACCGTGTTCGTTTTATAAATATTTCCTTTTATAAAATCCTGTGATTTTATAAAATTCCTTTATTTCAATATACATTGAAATACTTCTTCTTTTTTTACATCCCAGGGTTTCTTATGATATTTAAAATATTGAATAACAATGATCAATATCATTCCAAGACCCATAATCCATAACAGATTATATAACACATCATATATCACAATATATGAAAACAGTAAAATAAATGTTGAGGAATCCAGTTGGATTCCTCCAACCTGTTTCCCTGCATCACAGATGTTAAACAATATTGATAACATCACTTTCAGTTCTATATGATATATTCTATTAAACAGAATTAATATAGAAACTCAACTAACTGACTAGCAGTTCAATCAAACAATCAACACACAGTCAATCAGTCAATATCTAACAGTTCTAAAAAATACAACATGAAATTATAAACTGTTCAGAGTTAGTGAGATTTACTCACATTGGACGATCATCGTTAATAACGATAACCATCGCTTGATTCAGACGGACAATTTATTTTGCTATAAATTGTAACGAGTTCCAGTTCCTTCCCGTCAGTTCCACGGTGTAGCCACCGTCCATATGATCCTGCCGGATCCATTTGAAGTCACGCCAATCTCACTTGTCAAAATCCAAAACGCTTCCCTTTGAACTCAAACACTTTATTAAAACCCGTCCCTTCTTTTCCTCGTATCCTGATATTTCTAATCTTTCTTTTTAGGCCCCTTTTTTCCTTCTTTAAATATTGGGCTTAACGTATAACCTCGGCCCACTAAAACTATCTCGTATTTCTTCATTTTCCCCAACCAAGAAAATACGGTATCTCTCCATCAGTATTCTATCAACGTGTTTCTTCCCGTAATATACACGAACACAAAAACTTCTTCATACCCAAGCGTTTTAAGCCCGAAACATAGTACCACTTCCGCCCCTTTTACAACGCTGTTGTAAAATAAACATCGCGTATTTTGTTTCTTGTTTGTTTTCCTGTTGCTGTTTCGTGAAAAGCTAAAGGAAGCTAGAATCACCTTTTACAGTTGTGAAGAGAAACAGAAATGGACTTGTTTGCTTCCATTCTTCATAACCATACTGACTTCATCTCAACCTTCTTCCCACGGCATCAGTACTGACCGCGACCCTCCCTGTACCTCCATTTCACTGAAACCAGCGTGCCACTCTCCATCCTCTTCTTGACCAACTCGAACCCGTACACCATCCAGCAACTCAGATCCACTCACATCATCCCCACATCACGCCACTCGTACAAACGTCCGACCTCAGCCTCCCGTACCTACCATATGGAGCTCAAACAAATTTCGCAGTGAACAAAATCTTGTTCGAACAGTGGTAAAGGCGCCTAGAGAAGAAGCTGCACTCGCCAGAAATCGAAATATGTTTTGTTTGGATTTTTAGGATTTTAATTTGATTTTATGTGGAATTTATGGTTCACGTTTTGAGAGGAAGAACAAAAAGGATCGGCGGCTGAAGTGTTATGACCACGGAGCTAAATGAATTAGGTTAGAAAGGCTTTAAGGGTTTATTATATAGGGTTTCTTAATTTACTTTGAGAGGGTTTGAGTTTTCCACATTAAGGAGAAAAGGAGTGGCTGGAAAAATGATGCATGGATCCTTTCTGGGCTTAGTATAGGTCAGGATATTTTAGTGTTGGGTAGAGATAATTTTATGTCCATTTTATTATTAAAGTTTTACACACCCTGTTACGAAAAATTCTACTTGCGTAAGGACAGAGATAAAAATACCATCGTGACGAGCGAGGTGTTCCGACTCCAGAAATATAATAATACCGGTAGGTTGACTCATATTTTGAAACCTCAAAATGTTGATTACAGGGTGCGAAATACTTCAAATAAAAAGTCGCATATTTAATTAAATAAAAATTACCATAAAATTCTAAAAATTAAATTATCGCTATTTCCCAAAAGAACCTTGTCTGAATTCACAACCGATATCTAGTTATTTTGAAATAACCGTTACGGTCGATAAACGATTCTATAGCGACTATTCTGAAATTTGATTTGGACATATCTCAAAATCTATACGACGGAATCCTGATTTTTCTCTTCCACTAGAAAGAAATACTCCACCAGCTCCCACACGTTTCTTGTTTCACAGAAATCCGGCTTAAAACGAATCCTGTACATTCAGTTGAAGTTCGAATCGCCAATTTACGAACTGCAGCGCCATTTCGAGCTTGTTTATAATTATATTATAAACTATACGTTCAACTGTCGACGATTGAATATATTCGTTATTCAAATTTAATTCCAAGCTGAATTAAATATCACAGATGATCTGGTTCACACCATATCGTCATTTCAACCAATTCAGATTATCTCAGAATTAAATATATTATTTAATTTATTATTTTAAATTAAATATTCACCATTATTTAATTCCACGACCATTTAATTCTCTAAACCACCATTTATATAATTAAATAAATTAATCATATTACCCCTGCCAATGCGGGTCATTACAGCAGCGCAAAATAATACAATACACAACTAGAAGTAATACACGGATACAGAGCTTTCCGAGTATCGTTCCAGCTGTAAATCAGGATCCTGTGAATATAAATCTGCAAAACCAAAACTACTAGCTGCCCGTGTCAAAATAAGGGCACCCAGAGTTTAGGTTAAAACAATAAACTCTAGTTCAGTCATGTGACAGGTGTGAGAACTAAATCTATTATTAATCTTTATTTTAAAGTTAGGTAAATCAAGGGAACACGCCATATAACACGGAACGGGTTTTTACCCCAAGAATACCAGTGCATAAAATAAACAGCGCAATGCTAAATAAAGAACAATGAAGTTGTTATAAGACCCAGGTCCCATCACACAATGCAATGCAAGCCGGAGGACAGGGTTTTACCTTATAACAACCAAAGAATGCTTGTACGCGAAATTTCATCTTTTAATTCTTAATCAGACTCCAACCGTAAATTAGTAAGAGAACGATTCCCTAAGTATTAACCCCGAAGGCCAAAACCAACATCAGACCAATACCCAGGAAACCACCCATCTTAACTCATTTCCAGTTAGTTTCTAATTTTATATATAATCATAAATATCTATCATAGACGCCATGGGTACCATACATCATGTCGCCATACTAGGCTCTACAATCAAAACTGCAAATGTCACGTATTTGGAAGTTGGATTTCCATCTGTGAACCGAGGCCAGGGATCGTCCCCTACCGATTCGAGACAATCTATCCTACCATGTCTCAAGCAAGCACGCAGGCAAGCCTTAGATCATCAGGGCCGGTCCACAAGGAGTGGATTATTATGCCTGAATAATACGTCTCCCCGCCCTATGGGGTGCAAATGAGCAAACGAATGACTCCATCAGCTTCACATAGTCACCGATATATCTGAGGCGCCTCGCAACAGCAACAACTACATAAGTCAAACTCGTCAGGGCATGTAAAACCACTGATGCCACTTCTAGCTAGAAAGAAACGCATGTCCTCCTTGAAGTCCTCTCCCGTTTTTGGTTCACAACTGCGGTGTGAGGCTCGCGAATTAACGCTACACAAAGCTGTGCCACACAGGATGTGCTTTGATCATCAACCACAAGATTCTGCTTTTCAATAGAAGCCTTGATCACTTGCATCTTAGCATGCCACGCAGGAAAACCACTCCATGCAACCAATATCTATCAATCACATGGAATGATATCCAATGTCAGACACATAGTCCATTTACAAGTCCGTCCTGGGTCTGAACGAAACCGGAGGCATCTTGTACCTTGCATATCCATCAATCTCGAAGTACGTCTAGACGATCACCTACTGATTCCCACCTCTTGGGTGTACGGCCCAATCAAGATCATCAGTAATTATCCAAACGACGTGAAGACCTCCGGTCTTCGACCACTGTCTTCACCTTCGGCTTATCATTGTACCAGTTATTCAGAATGGGATAAACCCAATCTTTCTGAATAACTCGCGTATACAATAAACAAGTGTAATGACCCGCATTGGAAGAGGTATTATAATTAATTTATTTAATTATTGAAATGGTGGTTTAGAGAATTTAATGATCGTGGAATTAAATAATGGTGAATATTTAATTTAAAATAATAAATTAAATAATATATTTAATTCTGAAATAATCAGAATTGGCTGAAATGGCGATATGGTGTGAACCGGATCATCTGTGATATTTAATTCAGATTGGAATTGAATTTGAATAATGAATATATTCAATCGTCGACAGTTGAACGTATAGTTTATAATATAATTATAAACGAGCTTGAATGGCGCTGCAGTTCGCTATTTGGCGATTTGAACTTCAACTGAATGTACATGATTCGTTTTAAGCCGAATTTCAGTGAAACAAGAAATGTGTGGAGCTGGTGGAGTATATCTTTCTAGTGGAAGAGAAAAATCAAGATTTTGTCGTGTAGATTTTGATTTATGGTCAAATCAAATTTTAGAAAAGTCGCTGTGGAATTCCTTTAGAATTTGTAACGCTTTATTTACGTTAAAAAAGGATTTTTCAATATATTTGAATATCGGATTTGAATTTAGACTAGGTTCCTTTGAGACGTAGTGATAATTTAATTTTTAGAATTTTTCTGTAATTTTTAATTAATTAAATAAGCAACTTTTTATTTGGAGTATTTTGCACCCTTAATTGGCGATTTTGAGGTTTCACAATATGAGTAAATCTACCGATATTATTATATTTTTGGGATCGTAGCGCCTTACACGACACGACTGTAATTTTATTTCTGTCGTTAGCAGCTCGGATTTAAAGGAAAATGGTGTAACAGGATATAACATTTCTGAACCTAGAATGTAAAGTTCGTTTTATTTTCCTTGGTGTGTAGGTCTCCCACGTATAAGCTTCCAAGCCTCTCATTTAGCTTGGCTTTTAAAAAACCCATGTCCGAAATAATGTACTCTATATAAAACTAGAACCTTTTTCATTTTTCTCTTGACCGATCCATTAGGTCAGCTGCCTCCCTACTTTGAAAAACCTTCAGCAAAACTGCGAGTTAAAAATGGAAAACAAAGAAAAAGTCGCAAGCTTGACGATGCTGGACGGTAAGAAGAGTGCGTGGGATTATCTGAAACTGTACGGACGAAAGGATGAAGGGGTCGATTTCTCTGTGTATCGGAGAAGAGAGGAGCCCGAAGTCGTCGACGGTGACGAGTTTAGGAAGGATCGTGTTATGTGTGTGAGGACGCGAGTTGATAGAAGAAGCAAGTGTGAAAGTGACGAAGTTGTTCACGGCAATGCTTGCATGAAAAAATGGGGCTCGCGTTTTACTGGGGAAGACGTTGAAATAGGAGTGGAGCGGGATTTCTAGGTTGCGGTGAAGCTTGGGGTTAAAAGGGTGAAGGAGCTGCTGTTAAGTAGTGTTTGAGTGGGAGTTTGCAATGAGAATGGGTGGATGAGTGTGATAACAGGGAAGGTGGCAGGCGCGTTATAGTTGCATGGGGAAATGCCCCTAAGAGGTCACGAAGTGTATTAAAATGGGAATAATGTGCAGGATTCGAACTGTATATGGAAGAAGAAGGATCAACTGTTTTTAAAACATGGATTTACTCAGGAGGAACTAATGGGAAAAGGGAAATGGTCAAGGACGATAATGTTTTGAGGAGATGAAGTCCTGTAGGCAACGTGGGTTTCTAGAAGAGGGGACGAGCCAAATTGGTTTGGTAAGCCCAAATTAAATAAGCGAAGAAAAAAAAGGATAATGAAAAATAAAATAAAGAGAATGTCATGGAAAGGGAATAGGCATGTGTGGAGTCGCGGGTTCATATGTGTTGAGGAGAGGACCACAGTAAATGGGCCATTTGGTTTTGAGCAATGGGCCGGTTACATGAAAATGGGTGAGGCCCATATAACACGGATTTAGTTTTAATTAATTTAAAGTTTATATCGTTTAAATAGTGTATAACTTGTTAATGTGATATCTTTATCATACGATATCAGAATCAGACGAACCAAGATCCGTTGGGATCGTAGGGACGGTGGCTACGCCATTGAACTGACTGGAAGTGGATTGGGGCTCGTATGAATTTATGGTGGAATAAATTGTTTGATTCAAATCAAATAACAGTTTATCGTTCTTTAACGATGAACTGCCAAAGTGAGTAAATCTCACTAACTCTGAACAGTTTATAATTTCATGTTGTATTTTTAGAACTATTAAATATTGGCTGTTTGACTGTGTGTTGACTGTTTGATTGAAATGCTAGTCAGTTAGTTGAAGTTCTATATTGATTCTGTTTAACAGAATATATCATATGGAACTGAAAAGTGATGTTATCTATATTGTTTAACATCTGTGATGCAGGGAAACAGGTCCGAGGAACCCAACTGGGTTCCTGAACATTTATTTTACTATTTTTCATATATTGTGATATGTGATGTGATATATAATCTGTTGTCGATTATATGTGTTGGGACGATACTGATCATCGTGATTTGATATGTTGAATACCATAACATACCGAAATGTTGATAAGGGAAGATTTTCAAAGTCTATTTTGAAATTGAATTATTTATATAAAATCGATGGATTATATATAGAAAAGGAAAAGGGTTTTTATAAAAGAAATATTTATAAAATCAAAGGATAAGTAGAATAAAAGGAAATCATTTGTAAAGTGAAGAACCGTTAATAAAAGTAAATCTTTATAAATGAATAGTTTATTCGAAAAGAAGTTAATCGATGTTAGTTAATCGATTAGAGAATAAAGGAAAGAAGTTAATCGATGTTAGTTAATCGACTAGAGAATAAAGTTAAAAGAAGTTAATCGATGTTAGTTAATCGATTAGAGAATAAAGTAAAAGGAGTTAATCGATGTTAGTTTAATCGATTAGAGAATAAAGTTAGAAGAAGTTAATCGATGTTAGTTAATCGATTAGAGAATAATGTAAAAGGAGTTAATTGATGTTAGAGTTAAATCGATTAGAGTTAAAGTAAAATGAGTTAATCGAATATAGTTATTCGAATAGAAAGTAAAATGAGTTAATCGAATATAGTTATTCGAATAGAAAGTAAAAGGAGTTAATCGAATATAGTTTATTCGAAGAAAGAAAAAAGAGTTATCGAATATAGTTTATTCGAAAGGAGTTAAGTGAAATGAGTAAATCAATAGCGTTAGTCAAATAGAGTTAATCCAATAGTGTTAGTCCAATAGAATTAATTGATCAGAGTTAATCAAACAGAGTTAATCAGGTAGGGTTAACCAGCTAGAGTTAATTGGTTAGAGTAAATCAGTTAGGTTAAACCATTAGAGTTAAACAGTTAGTGTTAATTAGTTAAAGTAAATCGATAGTGTTATATCGAACTAGAATTTATTGAATAGAGTTAAATCAAACTAGAGTTATTTAAATAGAGAAATCGAATATAGTTTATTCGAATAGAGTTAAAGAGAAGGAGTTATCGAATCTAGTTATTCGAAAAGGAATTTTCAAATCTTGTTAATTAAAAGTAGTTATCGAATATAGTTTATTCGAATAGTGTTAAAGGAGTTAATAGAGTATAGTTTATTCAAATAGAATAAAGTAGCTATCGAATATAGTTTATTCGAATAGAATAAAGGAGTTAATAGAATATAGTTTATTTGAATAAAGTTAGAAGAGTTATCGAATATAGTTTATTCGAAACGGGTTAAGTGAATAGAATAAATCGAATAGATTTAAGTGAAAAGAGTCAATCGAATATAGCTATTCGAAGGAGGGTTAAGTAAGGAAGTTAGTAAAAGGAATATAAAGTGAACTTTGCCTATTTCAAAGTTAGAAATGTTGTTCAGTTAAGGTCTGAGAGGTAGTTCTACCCCAACTTGATTGGCTTCGTTTTTAACTAAGGAGTAGTTAAGGTTCGGCAGTAAAGGAAATGGTTTGAGTTGGCATAGCGATGTTGTTTAAACATCTGTCTAAGTCCAATGAAGAAGCTTTGGAAATGTTTTCCAAATAAGAAACCAGAAATGTTTTCTAATAAAGGAAACATGAAATGGAAATGTTTTCCATTGTTAATAACATATATTTTCCAAATTTAGAAAACAAGAAATATTGAATATAGGGAAACGGGAGATAAATAAATTAATGAAATAAAGAGATAAATGTTGAATGATGTTTGATCGATATAAATTTCCATTTGGAAATAATATCGATGTTTGCACACCTGTTTTTCTTCGATAGTTAAATCACAGACTATCGAAGTTTTGACCATTTTAACGTTGTTAATATGGAGGGACCAGTTGGATTATTATCCAAAGAACCACTCTGTATTGGCATAAACGTTGCGAATCATATATGCCAAAGGAAATTGTAGACGGGGTTATGCAAGGGCTATCCTGTTTACAGAATAGTGCCTTCGGTTCATCCTGTTCCTGGATGACTTGTATGGACGGATGTCTGACATAGTATTTCCAGACGATCACGTATATTGATTTCTCCAACCGTACCAAGAGTGGAAGCGGAGAAGGAAACTTCTTTTAGCTAACACATAATGTATGGTTGAGGAAATCAATCAGTGATTTGATGGATATGACGATGTGGTATTCAAAGTGAATTTGTTATGATGATAAAGCGTAGTTCTAGCCTCATCATCCGGTAAATGACAGAAATCGGGCAGGCAGCATGGCTAAGTCGGTCGCACCGAAGTAGGGTGTATAATCACCTGATCTAGAGTTTCATTTACTTCTAAAAATCTATTGTTGATGTTGTCCCATTCGGGAAACGGTTGTTGATCCCAACCGTTGGTGATATACATTCGATACACTCAAGCGAAATGAGTGGTCGGTCATGTGTGGCCGGATTGCAAGATGTTCTTGTTGAACCCAGTGTATTCCTCTCTAGAGGTACACTAGCGAAAGGTGGTTCCATACCTTGTCCTAGTTGGAAATCCATTACCCAATACGTGCTTGCGGTTGTGATTGTATACTATATATGTAGAACGTGAGATGAAAGCGTTTCTGCTAGATGATTATATATACTGTGGTTGATAGACATTATTATAATATCAAAAGGTTTTTGATATAAAGATATTTTGGATTCTCATAAGGGAAAAACCTATTCTGTTATACGGCGTGGTCTTATGAGATGTCGATTACCTGCTTGAACTGTTTTAAACTGTTTTACTCACACCAGTCCCATGACTGACCCGGAGTTTACTTTGTTGTTTTCCCTAAACTCTTGGGTTCCTAAATTTGTATGGGCAGTCAAGTAGTCGGGATTTACAGATATAGTTGAAGAGCTAGAGCAGGAGGCTTTAGGATCATATAGCTATAGTTATTTCCGCTGTGTTGTAAGTGATGTACTTTGATATTGATGTATATTCAAGTACAGATGTATATTTCAAGTTATGTTATATATATTATATGTTATTCGTTCCGCTGTGAGATTCATGTTACTCTGATGTTGTGTTCTTCTTCTTCTTCTATTCTAAGTTTCTATCTTATCTTTCCTCACCCTCAAATTTCTTTCACTAATTACCAGGATTTTTCGATGTTTTGGTTATCGACATCGAGTTTATGTCGGTAACCAAAGTCGCTAAAAATCCGGGTCATTACAGTTGGTATCAGAGCTTAAGTTAAGTGAATTACCTTGGCTCTATGGCGTGACTCGGTAGAGATAGGGTTAGTTATACCCTAGACTGAGATTGAGTTTATATATACGAGTGAACGTATTTGTTATTGATATAAAAATTTGTTTTATATTGTGGAGATTCATTGGTTGAGTTGTTTATGAGTTCTGGTCGATCAGTTTGATCCACTGTATCGGTAGGAGTAAATAAACACTCGGATATATATTGGATATATTGGTTGTTATTATAATCGAGTAAGATTATAAATTAAATGATTATGTAAATAACCAATCAGAATTCATATAAGTGAAATAAGTGAAATCAGATGAGTTAAATCTGAAATTTAAACCAGAAATTGAAGTTAAAACTCTGGAGAATTGGATAAGTGTTTGTAAATGGATTTGGATTAAAAATAAGGAAAATTTAACATACTGGGAGATTTTAAATTGTTTTACAAGCAGTGTGAATTATATTTTGAAATGAATTTCAAAGTGGAAAAGGTTAAAAATGGTTTTATAGTATTGAACTCACTTCGATCGCTGGAAAATAGATTATGATGATGACAGCTGCATCATCAGTATTCATTTTTGAGTTGTAAGTGACGAATTACTACCAGAGATACTGTTTTGATTTTTTTTTTGGGAAAGACAAGTTGTGTTGAATTTCAAAATGGGATTTAAAATATAGAATTGGAATTTTTAAATAGATTTGAAATATTAACTTGTTTTAAAAGAAATAAAACGAGAAGTTCCTTTATAAACGAAGTTTATAAATAGTTCTTTTATAAACGAGGTTTATAAATGAAGTGAAAAGAACTATCATTGGATAATTCAGAAATAAAAATACAAGTGTGAAATTGAAAGGGAAATCTATTTTCCAAAGTTAGAAATATCGATTTCAAAAGGAATTGAAATCGAGACTTATTTAAAGAATGAATAAAGAAAGTTTGAAAAGGAATTTGAATAAAGGAAGTTCAAACATAGAATTTAAATAAGAAAATTCAAAGGGTATTTGAATATAGAAAATTCAAAGGGGATTTGAATATAGAAAATTCAAAGGGAGTTTGAATATATGAAATTCAATGAAATTGAAATAGAAATTGAATATAGAAATTCAAAGGGAGTTTGAATATATGAAATTCAATGAAATTGAATATAGAAATTCAAAGGGAGTTTGAATATATGAAATTCAATGAAATTGAAATAGAAATTGAATATAGAAATTCAAATGGGAATTATAATATAAAATTTGAATAGAAATTGAATAGAATTAACTAAGTCGAAGAGGAATTAGTTAATCGAGTTTTGAATTTGAAGTTGAACTTTGAAAGGTGAATTGGATTTGTAAATGTATATTCGAAATCAAATATAGAACTTAAATTTGAAATTTGGATTCAAATTAGTTAATAAACAAGTTAAAATATATTTGAACATGTCATGTTCAAATATAAAAGTGAAATAGACTAAAGAGTTAATTAACAAATTAATTAACGAATTGAGTTAAAACGATCAGGTATAGTTAAAATAGATTGGGCAGGTATAAATATACATGAGATAGGTATGTATAAGGTATGAAGGTATATAAATAGAATGCTCGACGGAAAGATATGTATTTAATTCATTAGATTTTATGCGCCGTATCGGCTAGCCACTTGGCTTTTTCTTTTTCTTTTGGATTGGTGAGGGCCATGGGAGGCTATTTGAAATATCCCGATGCTCCGGGTACAAAGGAGGTTATGGCGAATTTTTCCAAGAATTTAAGGAGTAAGAATATTTTTAAGATAATTTGATAGTTAGAAATCAACGTATCAATATATATAGAAGTCGATAAGGAAGCGAACTTAAAAATAGAATAGTATAAACAAAAAGGAAGACTAAGAATAAAATCTAGTAAGAATAGAAAGAGGAAGCGTATACGTGTTTAAAAGTGAACAAGTAGTTGTATGGTATTGATTATTCGAGTAAGTAGTCATATCTGTTTTGACGTTATAAATGTTATTCAGTCAAGGTCTGAGAGGTAGTTATACCCAAACTTGATTGATTTCATTATTAACAAATAAATAGCAAGATTTCATGCTCGAAGATCAATGTTGGATAAGAGTTAGTTGAATATAGTATTTGGGTTGTCGTAACGATGTTTTACACAACATCCGTTTTAACCCAAATAAGTGTAATCTTGAAAATATAATAAAGAATATTTCTTAAGTATAGAAATAAACGAGATCGGAAAAGAGATAAGTAATTGGAATATTTTCCAATTATAAATAGCATATATTTTCTAAAGTTTAGAAAATAAAGGAAGGCGATATTCGGAAATGTTTTCCAAATAACATAAAAGGCCAATATGGTTATTGAAAATATTTGGTTAACAAATATTGATAAAGAAATAGAGAAGTGATTTAACTAATGGAATATTAATTAAGGGCTCAGTGACATGTTCAAAAGGAAAATTTGATTTTTGGAAAAGAGTAAACTATTTGAAAAACTCCCTGGGAAAGACTGTTTGAATTAAAAACAAATTTAACAGAGATTTGTGGAAAAGAAAATTGAATTGAAGTACAGCCAGTAAAGTGGTAACTGAGATTGAATTAGAATGATACCAAGACAAATTGGATTGTGAGATTCAAATTTGAAGTGTAATGTGATAATCAAGTTAAGAGTTGGGAATCGAGAAGAAACTCGAGTTGAAATGATATTTGGCTCGGATATAAGCGAATGGGTGTGTTGTGGATAAAAGCAGATTGGAATTTGATTGGGATGACCCTTGTATTCGCTGAATTGATAACAGGTGGAAAGGATAAGATAATATGCCGACAAAAGGTACAAGTTTATATTTCTATTGGATATAAGATTTATGAGCCGAATTGGCAAGCCGCTTGGCTGTTTGATTTTCTTTTGGGTTGGAGAAGACCTAGAGAGGCGAGTGGTGGATTGACGTATTGACCAGTACAAAGGAGGTGCTGGCGAAATTTTTTCGAAGAGTTAAGGCGTTAGAAAATCTTCAGGATTTTTGAAAATTTTCATTGATAAGAATTAATTAATAATTTAATTGAAATTAAATTGGTTCAGTTGAAACTGAAGTTAAGAAGTGAACAAATATGTTCTAACCAGTCGATAGGGTCGTTCTCTACCTTTTAGCAATTTCGAGGACGAAATTATTTTAAGTGGGGAAGATTGTAATGACCCGCATTGGCAGAGGTATTACAATTAATTTATTTAATTATTGAAATGGTGGTTTAGAGAATTTAATGATCGTGGAATTAAATAATGGTGAATATTTAATTTAAAATAATAAATTAAATAATATATTTAATTCTAAAATAATCAGAATTGGCTGAAATGGCGATATGGTGTGAACCGAATCATCTGTGATATTTAATTCAGCTTGGAATTGAATTTGAATAATGAATATATTCAATCGTCGACAGTTGAACGTATAGTTTATAATATAATTATAAACGAGCTCGAATGACGCTGCAGTTCGTTATTTGGCGATTTGAACTTCAACTGAACGTACAGGATTCGTTTTAAGCCGGATTTTTGTGAAACAAGAAATGTGTGGAGCTGGTGGAGTATATCTTTCTAGTGGAAGAGAAAATCGAGATTTTGTCATGTAGATTTTGATTTATGGTCAAATCAAATTTTAGAAAAGTCGCTGTGGAATTCCTTTAGAATTTGTAACGCTTTATTTACGTTAAAAAAGTATTTTTCAATATATTTGAATATCGGATTTGAATTTAGACTAGGTTCCTTTAAGACGTAGTGATAATTTAATTTTTAGAATTTTTCTGTAATTTTTAATTAATTAAATAAGAAACTTTTTATTTGGAGTATTTTGCACCCTTAATCGGTGATTTTGAGGTTTCACAATATGAGTAAATCTACCGATATTATTATATTTTTGGGATCGTAGCGCCTTACACGACACGACTGTAATTTTATTATTGTCGTTAGCAGCTCGGATATAAAGGAAAATGGTGTAACAGGATATAACGTTTCTGAACCTAGAATGTAAAGTTCGTTTTATTTTCCTTGGTGTGTAGGTCTCCCACGTATAAGCTTCCAAGCCTCTCATTTAGCTTGGCTTTTAAAAAACCCAAGTCCGAATAATGTACTCTATATTAAACCAGTACCTTTTTCATTTTGCTCTTGACCGATCCATTAGGTCAGCCGCCTCCCTACTTTGAAAAACCTTCAGCAAAACCGCGAGTTAAAAATGGAAAATAAAGAAAAAGTCGCAAGCTTGACGATGCTGGACGGTAAGAAGAGTGTGTGGGATTATCTGAAACTGTACAGACGAAAAGATGAAGGGGTCGATTTCTCTGTGTATCGGAGAAGAGAGGAGCCTGAAGTCGTCGACGGTGACGAGTTGAGGAAGGATTGTGTTATGTGTGTGAGGACGCGAGTTGATAGAAGAAGCAAGTGTGAAAGTGACGAAGTTGTTCACGGCAATGCTTGCATGGAAAAATGGGGCTCGCGTTTTACTGGGGATGACGTTGAAACAGGACTGGAGCGGGATTTCTAGGTTGCGGTGAAGCTTGGGGTTAAAAGGGTGAAGGAGCTGCTGTTAAGTAGTGTTTGAGTGGGAGTTTGCAATGAGAATGGGCGGATGAGTGTGATAACAGGGAAGGTGGCAGGCGCGTTGTAGTTGCATGGAGAAATGCCCCTAAGAGGTCACGAAGTGTATTAAAATGGGAATAATGTGCAGGAGTCGAACTGTATATGGAAGTAGAAGGATCAACTGTTTTTAAAACATGGATTTACTCGGGAGGAACTAAAGGGAAATGGTCAAGGACGATAATGTTTTGAGGAGATGAAGTCCTGTAGGCAACGTGGGTTTCCAAAAGAGGGGACGGGCCAAATTGGTTTGGTAAGCCCAAATTAAATAAGAGAAGGAAAAAAAAAGGATAATGAAAAATAAAATAAAGAGAACGTCATGGATATGGAATAGGCATGTGTGGAGTCGCGAGTTCATACGTGTTGAGGAGAGGATCACAGTAAATGGGCCATTTGGTTTTGAGCAATGGGCCGGTTACACGAAAATGGGTGAGGCCCATATAACATGGATTTAGTTTTAATTAATTTAAAGTTTATATCGTTTAAATAGTGTATAACTTGTTAATGTGATATCTTTATCATACGATATCAGAATCAGATGAAACAAGATCCGTTGGGATTGTAGAGATGGTGGCTACGCCATGGAACTGACTGGAAGTGGATTGGGCTCGTATGAATTTATGGCGGAATAAATTGTTTGATTCAAATCAAATAACAGTTTGTCGTTCTTTAACGATGAACTGCCAAAGTGAGTAAATCTCACTAACGCTGAACAGTTTATAATTTCATGTTGTATTTTTAGAACTGTTAAATATTGGTTGTTTGACTGTGTGCTGACTGTTTGATTGAACTGCTATTCAGTTAGTTGAAGTTCTATATTGATTCTGTTTAACAGTATATATCATATGGAACTGAAAAGTGATGTTATCTATATTGTTTAACATCTGTGATGCAGGGAAACAGGTTGGAGGAACCCAACTGGGTTCCTGAACATTTATTTTACTGTTTTTCATATATTGTGATATATGATGTGATATATAATCTGTTGTCGATTATATGTGTTGGGACGATACTGATCATCGTGATTTGATATGTTGAATACCATAACATACCGAAATGTTGATAAGGGGATATTTTCAAAGTGTATTTTGAAAATGAATTATTTATATAAAATCGATGGATTTTATATAGAAAAGGAAAAGGGTTTTTATAAAAGAAATATTTATAAAATCAAAGGATAAGTAGAATAAAAGGAAATCATTTGTAAACTGAAGAACCGTTACTAAAAGTAAATCTTTATAAATGAATAGTTTATTCGAAAAGAAGTTAATCGATGTTAGTTAATCAATTAGAGAATAAAGTTAAAAGAAATTAATCAATGTTAGTTAATCGATTAGAGAATAAAGTAAAAGGAGTTAATCGATGTTAGTTTAATCGATTAGAGAATAAAGTTAGAAGAAGTTGATCGATGTTAGTTAATCGATTAGAGAATAAAGTAAAAGGAGTTAATCGATGTTAGAGTTAAATCGATTAGAGTTAAAGTAAAATGAGTTAATCGAATATAGTTATTCGAATAGAAGGTAAAATGAGTTAATTGAATATAGTTATTCGAATAGAAAGTAAAAGGAGTTAATCGAATATAGTTTATTCGAAGAAAGAAAAAGGAGTTATCGAATATAGTTTATTCGAAAGGAGTTAAGTGAAATGAGTAAATCAATAGCGTTAGTCAAATAGAGTTAATCCAATACTGTTAGTCCAATAGAATTAATTGATCAGAGTTAATCAAACAGAGTTAATCAGGTAGGGTTAACCAGCTAGAGTTAATTGGTTAGAGTAAATCAGTTAGGTTAAACCATTAGTGTTAAATAGTTAGTGTTAATCAGTTAAAGTAAATCGATAGTGTTATATCGAACTAGAATTTATTGAATAGAGTTAAATCAAACTAGAGTTATTTAAATAGAGAAATCAAATATAGTTTATTCGAATAGAGTTAAAGAGAAGGAGTTATCGAATCTAGTTATTCGAAAAGGAATTATCAAATCTTGTTAATTAAAAGTAGTTATCGAATATAGTTTATTCGAATAGTGTTAGAGGAGTTAATAGAGTATAGTTTATTCAAATAGAATAAAGTAGCTATCGAATATAGTTTATTCGAATAGAATAAAGGAGTTAATAGAATATAGTTTATTTGAATAAAGTTAGAGGAGTTATCGAATATAGTTTATTCGAAAGGGGTTAAGTGAATAGAATAAATCAAATAGAGTTAAGTGAAAAGAGTAAATCGAATATAGCTATTCGAAGCAGGGTTAAGTAAGGAAGTTAGTAAAAGGAATATAAAGTGAACTTTGCCTATTTCAAAGTTAGAAACGTTGTTCAGTTAAGGTCTGAGAGGTAGTTCTACCCCAACTTGATTGGCTTCATTTTTAACTAAGGAGTAGTTAAGGTTCGGCAGTAAAGGAAATGGTTTGAGTTGGCATAGCGATGTTGTTTAAACATTTGTCTAAGTCCAATGAAGAAGCTTTGGAAATGTTTTCCAAATAAGAAACCAGAAATGTTTTCTAATAAAGGAAACAAGAAATGGAAATGTTTTCCATTGTTAATAACATATTTTTTTTCAAATTTAGAAAACAAGAAATATTGAATATAGGGAAACAGGAGATAAGTAAATTAATGAAATAAAGAGATAAATGTTGAATGATGTTTGATCGATATAAATTTCCATTTGGAAATAATATCGATGTTTGCACACCTGTTTTTCTTCGATAGTTAAATCACAGACTATCGAAGCTTTGATCATTTTAACGTTGTTAATATGGAGAGACCGGTTGGATTATTATCCCAAGAACCACTCTGTATTGGCATAAGCGTTGCGAATCATATATGTCAAAGGAAATTGAAGACAGAGTTATGCAAGGGCTACCCTGTTTACAGAATAGTGCCTTCGGTTCATCCTGTTCCTGGATGACTTGTATGAACGGATGTCTGACAGAGTATTTCCATACGATCACGTATATTGATTTCTCCAACCGTACCAAGAGTGGAAGCGGAGAAGGAAACTTCTTTTAGCTAACACATACTATATGGTTGAGGACGTCAATCAGTGATTTGATGGATTTGACGATGTGGCATTCAAAGTAAATCTGGTATGATGATAAAGCGTAGCTTCTAGCCTCATCATCCGGTAAATGAAAGAAATCGGGCAGGCAGCATGGCTAAGTCGGTTGCACCAAAGTAGGGTGTATAATCACCTAATCTAGAGTTTCATTTACTTCTAAAAATCTATTGTTGATGCTGTCCCATTCGGGAAACGGTTGCTGATCCCAGTCGTTGGTGATATACATTTGATACACTCAACCGAAATGAGTGGTCGGTCATGTGTGGCCGGGTTGCAAGATGTTCTTGTTGAACCCAGTGTATTCCTATCTAGAGGTACACTAGCGAAAGGCGGTTCCATACCTTGTCATAGTTGGAAATCCATTACCCAATACGTGCTTGCGGTTGTGATTTTATACTATATATGTAGAACGTGAGATGAAAGTGTTTCTACTAGATGATTATATATACTGTGGTTGATAGACATTATTATAATATCAAAAGGTTTTTGATATAAAGATATTTTGGATTCTCATAAGGGAAAAACCCGTTCCGTTATACGGCGTGGTCTTATGAGATGTCGATTACCTGCTTGAACTGTTTTAAACTGTTTTACTCACACCAGTCCCATGACTGACCCGGAGTTTACTTTGTTGTTTTCCCTAAACTCTTGGGTGCCTAAATTTGTATGGGCAGTCAAGTAGTCGGGATTTACAGATATAGTTGAAGAGCTGGAGCAGGAGGCTTCAGGATCATATAGCTATAGTTATTTCCGCTGTGTTGTAAGTGATGTACTTTGATATTGATGTATATTCAAGTACAGATGTATATTTCAAGTTATGTTATATATATTATATGTTAATCGTTCCGATGTGAGATTCGTGTTACTCTGATGTTGTGATCTTCTTCTTCTTCTATTCTAAGTTTCTATCTTATCTATCCTCACCCTCTAATTTCTTTCACTTATTACCAGGATTTTTCGATGTTTTGGTTATCGACATCGAATTTATGCCGATAACCAAAGTCGCTAAAAATCCGGGTCATTACAACAAGTGTTACACAAACACAACATATGCCCCATTCCAATTCATCAGTCACTAACCGTAAATTAACAAGAGAATAATTTCCCAAACATTAACCCCGAAGGTCGAAACCAACATCAGATCAATACGTAGGAAACCACCCATCTTAACTAACCTACAGTTAGTTGCTAATTTTCACATTCTTAGGGATAGGTTCCCATAAATTTTATCAAAGATAAATTCTTTTAAATTTATTCTTTAATCTTCTTTTGAATACCAATCCAAACCAAATTATGGTTTAACCAAACTAGCTGGGATTAACGAACCTTACCGAAGTAATCATTTGTTTTAATTCCCTAATCCCAACCTATTCATCCCACGAAGTAAAACTGGTAATACTTCATATCTAACACCATGGTGTTATTAGTAAATTCAATTACCATTTCACGTTCAAATCTAATAAAGATTTCACTATTGCCTGGAGCAAAACTGGTGATACTCCATTCTCGATCTTTTCAATCTAATTAAAGATTCATTATTACTCCACTTAGTTTTAATCTTTGACTAGGTTAAAGAATCAGTGTCATTTAAAACACGGTTCATGATAAACCCCAAAATCACATCACATTTCAATCAGTCCCTAACCGTAAATTAGCAAGTGAGCAATTCCCTAAGTATTAACCCCGAAGGCCGAAACCAACATCAGATCAATACCCAAGAAACCATTCAACTTAACTAATCTCCAGTTAGTTTTTGATTTTCTTAACTCCGTTGGGTCTAAGAACAGTATTATTGAAGATATCGTTCACGACAACCCAAAATCACATTCCATTAATTATCGGGTTAAAGAACAAGTGTTATTTAAAACACTGTTCACGATAAACCCAAAAATCAATACCAATTCAATTCCAATTAAATATTATTTAATTGGTACACTTCATTAAATCTAAATAAAAAGATTTAATCTTTTTCTCTCAACTGGGCTTAAGAACAGTGTTAATGAACACACCATTCACGACAAACCCAAATCACATTTGATATTAAATACAAGGCTCTGAATAGAAAATATATCGGCTTATATTCAATATCAAATTCTATGACCAACAAATATCGTATTGGAAATAACGATATCTATATATCTTTCAAATTTCCATAACGCTATCTGTATAATCACGAAATCCAACATCGAAATATTCCAAAGACAATTTCGATTCAAATCCATTCCAATTCAATTATTGGAAATTATGGTTATTATCAAAACATTTCAGATCCAATTTATTTATTTTAAAAATAAACAAATTATTATTGTAGTTCAAAACTAGTTCATTTCAATAAAAATCTACTTTTATCTTTTCAAATATGGAGATTTTCATCCCAATTCTTCACAAACCATTTCTTATGATTTTACACAAATTATTACTATTTTTAATAATTTTATCGAGGCCCGTACAGTCGATTTCCTTCAACGGCCATCGAACTGCACTTTCAACGACCTTTTCCAAATTTTATTTGGACATAATTCCAAATCCAACCGTTAGATTTCAAATTTCTAATATTCGTTAGAAAGCTCTTTTCGATACGAACCCAACGGTTCCGGTTTTAGGAGAATCCGACGGTCGGATCTCCCGCAATATCCATTCGAAGTCAATGGTCGAAATTCGCGAACTACCGCGGCGCGGTGCGTTCTATTTAGGCCATTATATATATAATATATATATTATATATATTTCTTCGATTTCCTTTTAAAACGTATTTTATAAATCGTTTTAAATTCGTTTTCAAAACGATTTCAACTTCATTTTCAATTTCTAATCAAAATTGAATATTCCACATCATCGATATATAAATGATAATATTTTCAAAACGTTATATATTGAAATCTCCTCCTTTTCGATATTCGTTATAAAAGCGAATAAAATCGATATAAATATCGCTCGCGTCAAAATAGCGTCAATCTAATCAACACGGCTTCATATATTTCTATTTTCAAATATTCTATTTCAAATATTGCTTTTTCAAATATATCTATTCAATTTTTTTTTTAAAATATTCTATTTCAAATATTTCTATTCAAATATTTCTATTCAAAACTGGAATGAGGCCCAATCAATTACCATATAATGTTAGTTATATGGATTTTCTACAACACATGTATAAAATAACAACGATAAATAATCAACCATCATCCAGAGTGCACCACACAACTGCATAAGCATTATATATAAATAATTAGCGCTTACACAGTTTGTCAATCCATTTATTGACATAAAACTAAACAATCAAGATTAGTGTACGTCAAATCTCATCCCAATACCCGTGTGGGGTTTCAAATCAACAAGCACAGATTTTATTTGTGTAGTTGGGCGATGTGTAAAATTTACCGTCCCAATCAATACCATTCAAATCAGTGTATATAAAAAAATCGTCCGATTTGTTTATAAATATATTTTTTATATCCACGTTAAATATTTTATTCTTAACTATAAAATATTTTCCACTATAAAATATTCTATTTCATTCCACATCACACAATCAAACTTCTCAACATAGCAATCAAACAAACAAGTCATCCATTTTCTGTGGACGACGGGTGTCAGGTGCTACTAAACACCATCTGCATCCTAGTATATATTTCGACTAGAAATTAAATTAAAAGTGAGGAGTTCTCACCGACTAGCTAAACCAAACACCACGGCTCTTCACATGTAGGAAAACTTCATCGCGTCTCCAATGAGATCTGTTTTACGCAGTATATGTTAAAATTTATATTTTTAACAATGGTAAAATCATGTTTCTAAAACACCAATATATTTATAAAGTTCATTTTTTTTTACAACAAGGATATACAACCAAAAACCATATTTTTAAAACTAATTTTATTTTCCGTCTTAATGCTATATATATTTTGAATTTCGAATTAAATACAGCGTAATTAACTAACGAGATAATTAATAAAGAGAAATGGATTACCTTTTCCACAGTCAAACTCGACAGACCGTATTCGAACTGAGCTTCAAACTAGGGCTTGGATTATTGCGCCAAAATCATGAAGCTAGGTGACGATCAGACGTCACCACGTCGAAAAGCACCGAAAACCACACCTGGGGAACCCCTCGCTGATGAACTCGAACGCACGGTGGAGGAGCAGTTGGCGTTCGAATGGGCGGACTTCAGAGGCCCGATTCCCGAGGTACATGCGATGCCTAGGGGTGAGACCGGTTTAGATTCGAAGCTGGAGGAGTTCTCTTCAAATTTCTCCAAAGAAGCAGTTGATTTCATTGCATGGTGGGAGAGTAATCAAGGATAGAAGGTTGGGATGTTTTCCACCGTCACACGAGAGGGTAACGGGGCTTTGGGGATAATGACGATGAAGTCTGATTGGTTAAATATTTTTATAATATACTTTTAATTTAATTAAATCCAAAAATAGTGTTTTCTTAACCGATCTCAAAATCAAACCCAACGACTGTCGCCCCTAGCTAATTACCCCCATTCCGAACACAATGGGATATGTATCGTAAGCCAGTTTGGTATTTCGATAAGTTTTCGTTAAAATTGAAAAATAAATCTATATATATTCAATTTGAATTTTGAAATCGAATTATCGAACTACCGCGCCATTTTCAATTCCTTTTATATATAAAAATAAATTTTTATATTCTAACGTCGAGCTATATAAATATATACGTTCAAATTCTATTAAAAAATAATTTCTCGTCGCCATTACTTAAAATAATTCATTTTAAATATTCAAAATTCACTAAAATTGCCAAAATAAAATTTTTAAACTGGCTCAGATTTCCGGGTTATTACAATCTCCCCCACCTTTTCGTCCCCAAAAAGGAACGAAGCTGAAAGTTGTTTTACAAATCAACTCAACTTCCAGTAATTTCCTTACGGCTTAAGTTTTTCAACCTTTAAGTTTCTAAGAACTTTTCAAATTTTTCAAAAATCGGGCTAACACCCTAAATTTTCGAAAAATTTCGCCATGACCTCCCCTACACCGGGGACTTTGGGATATTTCATATATCCTCCCATGGCCTTCTTCAACTCAAAAGAAAAAGAAAAAGCCAAGCGGCTAGCCAATCGGCTCATAAAATCATCATCACCCAAACAAAACAGTAAATTATGGTAAACATGTACCTATTTGTCGGGCAAACAATTTTATTCTTCTGCTCTAGCCTCCTTGCTATGACCTGTTCAATGTATGTACATGTATATGCATGCAAATGTGACTAATTTTCAATACAATTCACTATTTGATCAATTTGGCTAAAGGTTCAACATTTAATTAATCAAACAACACAACCATTAATTAATTAGTTGGTTATCATTTCAAACTCATAATTTTGATATATAGTCAAAAATCACATTTTTGGTGCCAATTCACAACAATAGGCCCTATCTAATTTTGGTTCTCACACCAGTCAATTGGAAATATATAGAAATCCCACCTTCGAAACTCGAACATAAACTACTGATGCTGACATGTCAATCACCAGTATCATCAGAGTCATCTTCGGGCGACTAGAGTATGATTTTATATCTATCCAGTATATTAAAACTTCAAATACACGTGGATCAGACGTATAGCAAAATCTTTATATACTGGATTGTCCAAATCAATATAAAATAAATAATCAAATACGAATAATTGATTTAAATTTTCAAAACAAAATTTGTTTCATTTTAAAAATAAACTCTTCACACTCGCTCTAGGATACTACTGATCCTATCTATAACGAGTCATTCTCGTCAGATATTACTATTCCAATCTTTGATGAATTCTTACGTTTGGTTCTAACGCGTCTGTTCTCTGAGCTTTGTAAACCAAAGCTATGATACCACGATGAAACAACCCGAAATCCCCCTTACTGGAAATCGCGGATTGAGTTGAGAACAAGCCACATCAGAACGCAGACAGAAGACCATTTCATTGTA
Source organism: Allium sativum (assembly GCA_030737875.1). Taxonomy (NCBI): domain Eukaryota; kingdom Viridiplantae; phylum Streptophyta; class Magnoliopsida; order Asparagales; family Amaryllidaceae; genus Allium; species Allium sativum. The sequence goes on along the minus strand of CM060926.1, from coordinate 601,003,614 downwards.
TATTACAACAATTCCATCAGATTACAAGAATGTACAGAGTATTAACAAATAATAGACATTATAAAACATCAGAGATTACAATACATTACATAGCAGCGGAAAATAATACAATACACAACTAGAAGTAATACACGGATACATAGCTTTCTGAATATCGTTCCAGCTGTAAATCAGGATCCTGTGAATATAAATCTGAAAAACCAAAACTACTAGCTGCCCGTGTCAAAATAAGCTCACCCAGAGTTTAGGTTAAAACAATAAACTCCAGGTCAGTCATATGACTGGTGTGAGAACTAAAACTGTTATTAATCTTTATTTTAAAGTTAGGTAAATCAAGGGACCACACCATATAATACGGAACGAGTTTTTACCCCAAGAATACCAGTGCATAAAACAAACAGCGCAATGCTAAATAAAGAACAATGAAGCTGTTATAAGACCCAGGTCCCATCACACAATGCAACGCAAGCCGGAGGATAGGGTTTTACCTTATAATAGCCAGAGAATGCTTGATACGCGAAATTTCATCTTTTAATTCTTAATCAGACTCCAACCGTAAATTAGTAAGAGAACGATTCCCTAAGTATTAACCCCGAAGGTCGAACCCAACATCAGACCAATACCCAGGAAACCACCCATCTTAACTCGTTTCCAGTTAGTTTTTAATTTTATGTACAATCATAAATATCAATCATAGACAGCATGGGTACCGTATATAATGTCACCATACTAGGCTCTACAATCAAAACCGCAAATGTCACGTATTTGGAAGTTGGATTTCCATCTGTGAACCGAGGCCAGGGATCGTCCTCTACCGATTCGAGACAATCTAGCCTACCATGTCTCAGGCAAGCGCGCAGGCAAGCCTTGGATTGTCAAGGTCGGCCCATACGGAGTGGATTATTATGCCTGAACAATACGTCTCCCCGCCCTATGGGGTGCAAATGGGTCAATGAATGACTCCATCGTCTTCACAAAGTCACTGATATATCCGAGGCGCCTCGCAACACTAACAACCACATAAGTCAAACTCGTCAGGGCATGTAAAACCACTGACGCCACTTCTAGCTAGAAAGAAACGCATGTCCTCCCCGAAGTCCTCTCTCATTTCTGGTTCACAACCGGGGTGTGAGGCTCGTGAATTAATGCTACACAAAGTTGTGCCACACAGGCTGTGCTTTGATCATCAACCACAAGACTCTGCTTTTCAACAGAAGCCTTGATCATTTGCATCTTAGCATGCCACACGGGCAAACCACTCCATGCAACCAATATCTATCAATCACACGGAATGATATCCAATGTCAGACACACACTCCATTTACAAGTCTGTCCTGGGTCTGAACGAAACCGGAGGCACCTTGTACCTCGCATATCCATCGATCTCGAGGTACGTCTGGACGATCACCAACTGATTCCCTCCTCTTGGGTGTACGACCGAATCAAGATCATTGGTAATTATCCAAACGACGTGAAGACCTCCGGTCTTCGACCACTGTCTTCACCTTCGGCTTATTGTCGTATCAGTTATTCAGAATGGGATAAACCCGGTCTTTCTGAATAACTCGCGTATATAATAAACAAGTGTTACACAAACACAACATATGCCTCATTCCAATTCATCAGTCACTAACTGTAAAATAACAAGAGAATAATTTCCCAAACATTAACCCCGACGGTCGAAAACAACATCAGATCAATACCCAGGAAACCACCCATCTTAACTAACCTACAGTTAGTTGCTAAATTTCACATTCTTAGGGATAGTTTCTCATAAATTTTATCAAAGATAAATTCTTTTAAATTTATTCTTTAATCTTCTTTTGAATATCAGTTCAAACCAAGTTATGGTTTAACCAAACTAGCCGGGATTAACGAACCTTACTGAAGTAATCATTTGTTTTAATTTCCCAATCCCAACCTATTCATCCCATGAAGTAAAACTAGTAATACTTCATATCTAACCCCACTGTGTTATCAGTAAATTCAATTACCATTTCACGTTCAAATCTAATTAAAGATTTCACTATCTCCTGGAGAAAAACTGGTGATACTCCATTCTCGATCTTTTCAATCTAATTAAAGATTCATTAAAACTCCACTTAGTTTTAATCTTTGACTGGGTTAAAGAATCAGTGTCATTTAAAACACGGTTCATGATAAACCCCAAAATCACATCACATTTCAATCTGTCCCTAATCGTAAATTAGCAAGTGAGCAATTCCCTAAGTATTAATTCCGAAGGCCGAAACCAACATCAGATCAATACCCAAGAAACCATTCAACTTAAATAATCTCCAGTTAGTTTCTGATTTTCTTAACTCCATTGGGTCTAAGAACAGTATTATTGAAGATATCGTTCGTGACAACCCAAAATCACATTCCATTAATTATCGGGTTAAAGAACAAGTGTTATTTAAAACACTGTTCGTGATAAACCCAAAAATCAATACCAATTCAATTCCAATTAAATATTATTTAATTGGTACACTTCATTAAATCTAAATAAAAAGATTTAATCTTTTTCTCTCAACTGGTCTTAAGAACAGTGTTAATGAAGACACCATTACGACAAACCCAAATCACATTTGATATTAAATACAAGGCTCTGAATAGAAAATATATCGGCTTATATTCAATATCAAATTATACGACCAACAAATATCGTATTGGAAATAATGATATTTATATATCTTTCAAATTTCCATAACGCTATCTGTATAATCACGAAATCCAACATCGAAATATTCCAAAGACAATTTCGATTCAAATCCATTCCAATTCAATTATTGGATATTCTGGTTATTATCAAAACCATTTCAAATACAATTTATTTATTTTAAAAATAAACAAATTATTATTCTAGTTCAAAAGTAGTTCATTTCGATAAAAATCTACTTTTATCTTTTCAAATATGGAGTTTTCCATCCCAATTCTTCACAAATCATTTCTTATGATTTTACACAAATTATTACTATTTTTAATAATTTTATAAGGGCCCATATAGTCGATTTCTATCAGCGGCCATCAAACTGCACTTACGACGACCTTTTCCAAATTTTATTTTGACATAATTCCAAATCCAACCATTATACTTCAAATTTCTAATATTAGTTAGAAAGCTCTTTTCGATACGAACCCAATGGTTCCGGTTTTAGGAGAATCCGACTGTCGGATCTCCCGCAATATCCATTCAAAGTCAATGCTCGAAATTCGCGAACTACCGTGGTGCGGCGTGTTCTATTCAGGCCATTATATACATATATTATATATATTTCATCAATTTCCTTTCAAAACGTGTTTTATAAATCGTTTTAAATTCGTTTTCAAAACGATTTCTACTTCATATTTAATTTCTAATCAAAATTGAATATTCCATGTAACGACCCGGGGAAAACTCGACGCTCGAGTTTTCGAGAACAATACATAAAACCGTATTACTTGCCAAAAACCCAAGAATCGAACCCCCAGATTGTCATGAGAAAGAATTTAGAGGGTGAGAATAGAAAGAAAGAAGTATTAGAATAGAAGAAAAAAGAAGAACACATCAGAAGCTCACAGCGGAACGAATAAATATAATATCAAATCTCTTTATACAAAAGAACTGTATATACATACCAATCATCAGAGTACAACAGATATCAGTCATAGCGGAAATAACTTTTTATAACTAACGGCAAAGCCGTCTGCTTCCAGCACCTGAAACTCCAAGAGAAACCTAACCTGGAACATACTCGGTCTGACCCGAGCACATTTGATTTAAAACAAAATACACCGGGTCAGTCTGGAATAATATCAGTGATAAATTCATAGCACACACACACACTTGTTTAACCATGGAAATCCTTTATGAAAACAAAGGATAATAGTAAGACCAGCCCACACATAAACACGGACGGTTTTTACTTATTATAACCCAAACCATTTTTGAAATCATACTTGATCTGATATTATGATAATGTCTAAATACAAATAAATATCAATCTAGAGGAACGCTTGCATCTCACGCTCCCCATATGTAGTATACAATCGAAAACCGCGGGCGCTTATTGGATATTGGATTCCAACTGTGACAAGGTATGGGACCACCTCCCACACGTGTATCTCCAGAGGGGAATACACTGGGTTCAACTAGAACGTCTTGCAACCTGGCCCTCACATGACCGACCACTCATTTCGCTTGAGTGTATCGAATGTATATCACCGGCGGTTGGGATCAGCAACCGCCTGCCCGAAAAGGGACAGCATCGAACATAGATTAAGAAGCAAATAGAATTTCTCTAGATAGGTGATCATACACCCTAATGGGAGCGACCCACATAGCCATGCTGCCTGCCCGATTTTTGTCATTTCCCGGTTGATGAGGCTTGAGGCTTGAACTCATTCCAAACATCTGGCCATCATTCACTTTGAATGCCACATCGTCAGGTCCTCTGGATATCACTAATTGACATCCACAAAAATACTCTGCGGTTGGCAAAGAGAAGGTGTACGGCCTTCTCCGCCATCAACATAAATACGTTTGAAGAAATCAACGTACGTGACCCCTTTGGAAATACTCTGTCAGACACTCGTCCATATAAGTCATCCAGGAACAGGATGAACCGAAGGCACTCTCCTACTGCATCTCATATATGAATCACCCCATGGATCAGTAGCGAGAAGTCCTTACAACCCATGGATTCCAACCACGACAGAACCACAGTACATCTCTGGCTACAGACCAGAGATTTTTAGCAGTTCTTTTGCTTATGAAGATCCACGGTCTTCAATGCTCCATCTCGACCGTCTTCTGATATCTTCACGTATTTGTTGGTCGGAATGGTTTTCGAATATATATTCGATCCCGGTCATTCCATACCAACAATCGTATTGGCCAGGTTTGATAGTCGGTGTTTTAACTATCAAATAACAAATGTGTCAATACAATGATTTCACTTATTCAGTACTTGGCATGACTTGGCCTCTTTAAAATATATTTCAAAAAATCATTAATCAACTCTAATATTCGACTTAACTCTAACTTGACTAACTCGACTTGATTACTCCTATCGATTAAATAATACTTGACTTAACTCTATTCGCTTGACTCTAGATCGCAGCGATCACAATGGTTACGCCTGATTCCCTCAAGAAACATCCGACCGCCGTAGGCTATCTGCAACCCTGCGAATTACGCTAGCAGTCGTACGCAATGGCAACTTTTCCTCAATAACCATGTTTGACTAACTCTACCTCAAATACGATATACGATCAACTCTAATTGAATAACAAATGTTCAATAAATTTTGAAATCAATATTCTTATTACTTTTGAAACTAAGATTGAAATATTATTTATTTCCCAAAACCTTGCATTGGAGTTTGATATTCCTCGTATAGAGTAAATCAATTTCAACGTCTTTCACTCGTTTCAAACCAATACCATTCCTCGATAATAACAAAGCCGTTCGAGTTGGGGTATTTTATTTACCTCTCAGACCTTGATCGACAACGTTCTTATCTCAGAATGAATACCAATTCGTCACTTAACCATTTCACAAAAACCTTATTTACCATTTCGATTTCAAACTGGTTCTATAAACCGTTTTATACATTTGAAAACCATATTCAATAAAATTTCTTTACTTAATTCCTTTATTTAAGTAAACATTCTTTAAAACACAACCTTGACTTCAAGTATTATTTCATCTATAACATTTTGATTTATAACCTAAATCTCTTGTCAACCAATTTGGTTCCATCTATTTGACATTTCTAAAATGAACCCTTTTACCATGGATTTTCCAACTAAAATCCGCTCATCTACTTCTTTACAATAAAACCTTTTAAACTTGAGTTTCTTTTCCAAAAACCCCTTTATCACTATTTAATACCAAAACATTTGTGTATACTTCCTTTGTTTTTGGGATCCTTATTTAAATTCCCATCTTCCGCTCAATACACTTAATAACATTTAAGTCGTCGTTTTGGTTCTAAAAATCCCCTTTTAGACAACCACATTTCTGTCCATTACTAAGACTATAAATCATTTCCCTTGAAAGTTTTATTCTATTTGAATTCACTTTACTCAATTTAAAACATTAAGTAAAATCTTATTTCAAACTTCACATTCACATATAGGTCTCATTTACAAATCTTGTTTTGGAAACTTGTATTTCTAATCCTTTTATAACTCTATTAAAAATATTTAATTATCCATTACTTATATAAAATAACTTAAAAAGGGTCAATTCAGTTATAAAATAATTTATAATTTTAAAACTACGTCGATTCACCGAACGGTAGAACGACATCTAAAACAACACATTTTGGGTCATTTACTGCCAATTACCCAATCAACACTGTCGGTTGATTTTAAACACGCTGCAGGTGAATATTTATTCAACCATCATGTTCAAACAGGTTTTTCTACCATATGGGGTTCAAACAATTCAAACATCAACCATTTCAAACAAACAAACATCATATATTATATTTGAGGAATCCGGTCGGATCCATCCAACCTGTTCTTCCCTGCACAACAGTTTATAATATTGTTTACCACTAACACAGGAAATGGCATGTATTTGAACGGTCAATTTATAAACACAAACAAATAGTCAACCAATAAAAATCATCCGTAGCAACCATAGAATCCATTCAACCAATTAATGATAAATGTTAATGATATGGATTTAACACATCAGAGTATTTCAGAAGTGTGAGAATTAACTCACCAGTTCGGTTTATGATGATGTTGTGTCGCTTTACATAGTTTTAAACTGGGCATTTAAAAACTACATAAAATTCCGCGATCTCGGAATCACTCCATTCCAGTTCATATACGTCGGTATCGTCGATAAGAACCCATCGGCTCTTGTTTCATCAAATTCTGTTCACAAACGTGAAAGTTACACGATTTACAATGTTTGATTATAAATTTAGGATTACTTAAATTCACTAATTATATTTTATCATTTCATTACCATTATAAATGTTCAAGCATAATTAGTTTTCCCAAAATCCATGAATAAGGTTTTCCAATGTGAAACCGGTTTAGGATAAAACTTATTTGACTTTAAATTGACTAAATCTGTAAATTAACTACCCTCGTTATAAATTAATTAATAACATTAATTAAGTACTCATTTACGTTAATTAAATTGCCATTAATTACCTTTATAATTGAACTCCACGTCACCAGTTTCTGAGACAAAACGTTGTTCCCTTCTTCCTCGTCGGGATCAAACCCGATTTCTCTCCTTTCTCTCTCTCTTTTTTTTCCTCCTCACAAAAACCGATATCACCTTCATTCACAAACTCCAGCAACTCCACCAACTTCAGACCGTCGCCCCCTTCACCTCCGGTGTGCCACTAACACAGCCGCCGGCCCCCACGCTCCAACACCCCCCCTCAGCTCGTCCAGACCCAATAATCGAACCAGATCCGAAAACTAAAACGCCTCCGTTCAAACCCTAACCGTGGGCCACTCCTAGCACCGGACCCCACCTGAGAGCAACCAACACCTCCGCCTCCCCTCGGGCTTCAACCTCGACCAAGCCCCATCCACTCTGGTGAACTACCGGAACCTCACGTCTCCAAAAACCGAACTCCACTTCAAATAAAAACGAACAACACTCCCCCATGTTAATCCCTCACCGCCGCCAGTGTGAGGTGCCGGAACCCCTCAGACCACCACTAACGCGACCGCCAGACTCTCCCTACCTTCCCCTGTACCGGCTTCGACCAATTCCTCCCTACCTCACCGGAAAACATTCCGAACCGCCGCTGACTCCAAAACTTGGAGCACCCAACATTTGATCGCACAGTTCAATATTGGCCTCATCCTGAAGCTCTCATGAAATCATGTTTGATGGCTTTGGTCTTGCTGATTTTAGTTGAGTAAACAAATTTTCAAGTTTTATAAAGAATTTCGAGTTAGTGAAAGAAGAAGAACAAAATGAATAAATTGGAATGAAGAATTTGGGGATGTCACGGTAGGGTTATATAGGAGGAAAATATAATTTTTTTTTTATATTATTTTAACATTTCTATTATTTTATGATTAAACGGAACTTCGTCGTGAATTAGTTGATTAAAACCCCTACAAATGATTCCAGTCTTCTAATAAAAAAAACCATCTCAGTGTAAAAAGGTATTCCGGACCCAATGGGACAAGTTTCGTCGAATTCTGACATCGTTTGAAAAAATTTCCTTTATTAAACCAGAAATAAACACGCATTTTAATTTTTCACGGTCACTAGATAAATCAAATAAGTTTGAAACTTTGAAATCCTACAATGATTCTTCAATACGAACCCAACGGCACCAGTCTCGTCGCATTCTGAGACTGTTTCCCCGGTAGGCTATTTTTTAGGCGCACCGCAATCCCATTTTTAACGCCAAATTAACCGGTCTTCAAAAATAAAAACTATATACCTATCCAGACTCTAATCGACTATACGAACTCAACGGAACTAGTTTCGCGGCCTAATTTAATCATCTGCTCAAATTACCCTCAAATCTCCCTTTATTAATTTAATTCGCGTTATAGAAAATAAACGAGCGTTTATGGCTACCGTGGCCACATACGACATCAGTTTGCCGCGCCATTCGACACCGTACAATAATTTAACGATACGGTCCCAATGAACATAATTTCGTCGAAATCTGAGTCCATTTGCAAAACGGCTATTTTAACGCGTATATTTTAAATAACGATTTCCGTAGCGATTATTTCTAAATTTGATTTGGCCATAAATAACAAATTATAACAAAAAATCTGAATTTTTCTCTTTCATATGAAAATTATCATCAATATGGTTCTAACGTTTCTCATTTCACAGAAATCCAACTTATATCGGATCCTGTACGACCAATTGAAATTCAAAACGCCGTATTGCGAACTGTCGCGCCGTTGCAGCTCGTTATATAATTAAAATTATAATTTAAACGTTCAAACAACGCTTATAAATGAAATCGTAAATAAATTTAAATATAAACTTAAATAAATCATAGTATACTACCAAATAACATAATATTGCAAATTCGGCCAATTTCGACTATTTCCAAATTAAATCATTATTTATATTAATTAACTAATATAATATTCAAGTATATTAAATTCAAACCATTTAAATTCAAAATCAATATTTAAACAGAATTTAAATATCAAATCAAATGGTTAGAAAAACCTGGGTCGTTACATTCCTTCCCCCTTAAATTAATTTCGTCCTCGAAATTGCTAGGTAAGAAGAATGCTACAAACCCATTTTATTTCAAAATTTTATTTTAATTAAATCCTCACTTTCTAAATTTTAATTAAACTAATTCAAATAATTTCAATAAAAAACAATCTCATTTCTTATAATAAAAATTCCAGAAAATTTTGAAAATTTTTCAAACACCTTAAATTTTGGCAGAGTCTCCCATGTACGAAGGACATCTGCAATGTTGCAGGTACCACGAATATATATACCTCGACCAACATGGTCAGAAAAAGAAAAAAATCCAATTCAAAAATCCCAAATCAAAAACCAAAAATTCATATTTGTGCAAGCATACCTTTTTGCAAGCGTTATTAGGAAATAAGCGATATGCAATAAGCGAGCCTTCTCAATTTCTATGCAGTTCCAATCACACTGGATTCAGCTAACTGCAGAATCTTCTTGGACATGTTTTAAAGATAATGTAACTCTTCTGCCTCTGTTCTCGATTCTAATGAACATCATTAGTTTCAAAACAATGCCAGATTAATTCAAATACACATACCATCCTGGATTTATCTCAATAAATCGATTTATTTAAGATTGGTTTCAATCAAGTTCATCCAACATTAAATTAATACTTATGCAATCAATCCCAACCAAATAATCCCAAATCATTATATTTGGATATTTTTTGTTTCTCAACTCAAATCAAATGTTGACTTAAGGTTTATCTTATTTCAATATTCAAGTTCAAAATTAAATTTATACGATTAATTCAACCCAACATGAGTTAAATTCCCATATTTCACATTTCAAATTTGAAATGTCCTTCGATTGATTCAATCCAATCCCATAATCAAACACATTCAAACCAATCAAACAAGGAAATACAAGTTTCAAACAACCAGTCAACAAGTTGAAAGAATTATTAATTAGTTCTATAAAAATATGGTTTGGGTAAAATTATTTCATTTACCCTCTTTACAAACTAATTTAAAATAATTTTATATTCAAATACAAATACGCGCACTCATATATATACACTCAAACTCAATCTAGGGTATTACTAACCCCATCTCTATCGAGTTACGCCACAGAGCCAAGGTTATCACTAAACCAATAGCTCTGATACCACTGTAACGACCCGGAGAAAACTCGACGCTCGAGTTTTCGACAACAATACATGAACCTGTATTACTTGCCAAAAACCCAAGTATCGAACCGCCAGATTGTCATGAGAAAGAATTTAGAGGCTGAGAATAGAAAGAAAGAAGTATTAGAATAGAAGAAAAAAGAAGAACACATCAGAATCTCACAGCGGAACGAATAAATATAATATCAAATCTCTTTATACAAAAGAACTGTATTTACATACCAATCATCAGAGTACAACAGGTATCAGTCACAGCGGAAATAACTTTTTATAACTAACGGCGAAGCCGTCTGCTTCCAGCACCTGAAACTCCAATCGAAACCTAACCTGGAACATACTCTGTCTGACCCGAGCACATTTGATTTAAAACAAAATACACCGGGTCAGTCTGGAACACTATCAGTGATAAATTCATTACACACACTTGTTTAACCTTGGAAATCCTTTATGAAAACAAAGGATAATAGTAAGACCAGCCCACACATAAACACGGACGGTTTTTACCTTAATCTAACCCAAACCATTTTTGAAATCATACTTGATCTGATATTATGATAATGTCTAAATACAAATAAATATCAATCTAGAGGAACGCTTGCATCTCACGCTCCTCATATGTAGTATACAATCTAAAACCGCGGGCGCTTATTGGATATTGGATTCCAACTATGACAAGGTATGGGACCACCTCCCGCACGTGTATCTCTAGAGGCGAATACACTGGGTTCAACAAGAACGTCTTGCAACCCGGCCCTCACATGACCGACCACTCATTTCGCTTGAGTGTATCGAATGTATATCACCGGCGGTTGGGATCAGCAACCGCCTTCCCGAAAAGGGACAGCATCGAACATAGATTAAGAAGCAAACGGAATTTCTTTAGATAGGTGATCATACACCCTAATGGGAGCGACCCACATGGCCATGTTGCCTGCAAGATTTTTTTCATTTCCCGGTTGATGAGGCTTGAGGCTAGAACTCTTTTCGAACATCTGGCCACCATTGACTTTGAATGCCACATCGTCAGATCCTCTGGATATCACTAATTGACATCCACAAAAATACTCTGCGGTTAGCAAAGAGAAGGTGTACGGCCTTCTCCGCCATCAACAGAAATACATTTGAAGAAATCAACGTACGTGACCCCTTTGGAAATATTCTGTCAGACACTCATCCATACAAGTCATCCAGGAACAGAATGAACTGAAGGCACTCTCCTACTGCATCTCATATAGGAATCACCCTATGGATCAGTAGCGAGAAGTCCTTGCAACCCATGGATTCCAACCACGACAGAACCACAGTACATCTATGTCTGCAGACCAGAGATTTTTAGCAGTTCCTCCGCTTATGAAGATCCACGGTCTTCAATGCTCCATCTTGACCGTCTTTTGATATCTTCACGTATTTGTTGGTCGGAATGGTTTTCAAATATAAATTCGATTCCGATCATTCCATACCAAGTCAAGTTTGATAGTCGGTGTTTTAACTATCAAATAACAAATGTGTCAATACAATGATTTCACTGATTCAGTACTTGGCATGACTTGGCCTCTTTAAAATATATTTAACAAAATCATTAACCAACGCTAATATTCGACTTAACTCTAACTTGAGTAACTCGACTTGATCACTCCTATCGATTAAATAATACTTGACTTAACTCTATTCGCTTGACTCTAGATCGCAGCGATCACAATGGTTATGCCTGATTCCCTCAGGAAACATCCGACCGCCGTAGGCTATCTGCAACGCTGCGAATTACGCTAGAAGTCGTATGCAATGGCAACTTTTCCTGAATAACCATGTTTGACTAACTCTACGTCAAATACGATATACGATCAACTCTAATTGAATAACAAATGTTCAATAAATTTTGAAATCAATATTCTTATTACTTTTGAAACTAATATTGAAATATTATTTATTTCCCAAAACCTTGCATTGGAGTTCGATATTCCTCGTATAGATTAAATCAATTTCAACGTCTTTTGCTCGTTTCAAACCAATACCATTCCTCGATAATAACAAAGCCGTTCGAGTTGGGGTATTTTATTTACCTCTCAGACCTTGATCGACAACGTTCTTATCTCAGAATGAATATCAGTTCGTCACTTAACCATTTCACAAAAATCTTATTTATCATCTCGATTTCAATCTGGTTCTATAAACCATTTCATACATTTGAAAACCATATTCAATAAAATTTCTTTACTTAATTCCTTTATTTAAGTAAACATTCTTTAAAACATAACCTTGACTTCGAGTATTATTTCATCTATAACATTTTGATTTATAACCTAAATCTCTTGTCAACCAATATGGTTCCATCTATTTGGCATTTCTAAAATAAACCCTTTTACCATGGATTTTCCAACTAAAATCCGCTCATCTACTTCTTTACAATAAAACCTTTTAAAACTTGAGTTTCTTTTCCAAATACCCCTTTATCACTATTTAACACAAAAACATTTGTGTATACTTCCTTTGTGTTGGGATCCTTATCTAAATTCCCATCTTCCGCTCAATACATTAATAACATTTAAGTCATCGTTTTGGTTCTAAAAATCCCCTTTTAGGTAACCACATTTCTGTCCATTACTAATACTATAAATCATTTCCCTTGAAAGTTTTATTCTATTTGAATTCACTTTACTCAATTTAAAACATTAAGTAAAATCTTATTTCAAACTTCACATTCACATATAGATCTCATTTACAAATCTTGTTTTGGAAACTTGTATTTCTAATCCTTTTATAACTCGATTAAAAATATTTAATTATCAATTACTTATATAAAATAACTTAAAAAGGGTCAATTCAGTTATAAAATAATTTATAATTTTAAAACTACGTCGATTCACCGAACGGTAGAACGACATCTAAAACAACACATTTTAGGCCATTTACTGCCAATTACCCAATCAACACTGTCGGTTGATTTTAAACATGCCGCAGGTGAATATTTATTCAACCATCATGTTCAAACAGGTTTTTCTACCATATGGGGTTCAAACAATTCAAACGTCAACCATTTCAAACAAACAAACATCATATATTATATTTGAGGAATCCGGTCGGATCCCTCCAACCTGTTCTTCCCTGCACAACAATTTATAATATTGTTTACCAGTAACACAGGAAATGTCATGTATTTGAACGGTCAGTTTATAAATACAAACAAACAGTCAACCAATAAAAATAATCCGTAGCAACCATAGAATCCATTCAGCCAATTAATGATAAATGTTAATGATATGGATTTAACACATCAGAGTATTTCAGAAGTGTGAGAATTAACTCACCAGTTTGGTTTCTGACGATGTTGTGTCGCTTTACATAGTTTTAAACTGGGCATTTGAAAACTACATAAAATTCCACGATCTCGGAATCCCTCCATTCTAGTTCATATACGTCGGTACCGTCGATACGAACCCATCGACTCTTGTTTCGTCAAATTCTGTTCACAAACGTGAAAGTTATACGATTTATAATGTTTGACTACAAATTTCGGATTATTTAAATTCACTAATTATATTTTAGCATTTCATTACCATTATAAATGTTCAAGCATAATTAGTTTTCCCAAAATCCATGAATAAGGTTTCCCAATGTGAAACCGGTTTAGGATAAAACTTATTTGACTTTAAATTGACTAAATCTATAAATTAACTACCCTCGGTATAAATTAATTAACAACATTAATTAAGTACTCATTTACGTTAATTAAATTGCCGTTAATTACGTTTATAATTGAACTCCACGTCACCAGTTTCTGAAACAAAACGTTGTTCCCTTTTTCCTCATCGGGTTCAAACCGGATTTCTCTCCTTTCTCTCTCTCTCTTTTTTCCTCCTCACAAAAACCGATATCACCTTCTTTCACCAAATCCAACAGCTCCACCAACTTCAGACCGTCGCCCCCTTCAACTCCAGTGTGCCACTGACACAACCGCCGGCCCCCGCACTCCAACACCCCCCCTCAGCTCGTCCAGACCCAATAATCGAACCAGATCCGAAAACTAAAACGCCTCCGTTCAAACCTTAACCGTGGGCCACCCCTAGCACCGGACCCCACCTGACAACAACCAGCACCTCCGCCTCCCCTCGGGCTTCAACCTCTACCAAGCCCCATCCCCTCCGGTGAACTACTGGAACCTCACGCCTCCAAAAACCGAACTCCACTTCAAATAAAAACGAACAACACTCCCCCACGTTAACCACTCACCGCCGCCAATGTGAGGCATCGGAACCCCTCAGACCACCACCAAACCGACCGCCAGACTCTCCCCTACCTTCCCCTGTACCGGCTTCGACCAATTCCTCTCCACCTCACCGGAAAACATTCTGAACCACCGCTAACTCCAAAACTTGGAGCACCCAACACTTGATCGCACTGTTCAATATTGGCCTCATCCTGAAGCTATCATGAAATCATGTTTGATGGCTTTGGTCTTGCTGATTTTAGTTGAGTAAACAAATTTTCATGTTTTATAAAGAACTTTGAGTTAGTGAAAGGAGAAGAACAAAATGAATAAATTGGAATGACGAATTTGGGGATATTACGGAAGGGTTATACAGGAGGAATATATAATTTTTTTATTATTTTAACATTTCTATTATTTTATGATTAAATTAAACTTCATCGTGAAGTAGTTGATTAAAACCCCTACAAACGATTCCCGTCTTCTAATATAAAAAACCATCTCATTGTAAAAAGGTATTCCGGACCCAATTGGATAAGTTTCGTCGAATTCTGACATCGTTTGAAAAAATTTCCTTTATAAAACCAGAAATAAATACGCATTTTAATTTTTCATGGTCACTAGATAAATCAAATAAATTTGAAACTTTGAAATCCTACAATGATTCTTCAATACGAACCCAACGGCACCAGTCTCGTCGCATTCTGAGACTGTTTCCCCGGTAGGCTATTTTTTAGACGCACCGAAATCCCATTTTTAACGCCAAATTAACCGGTCTTCAAAAATAACAAACTATATACCTATCCTGACTCTAATCGACGATACGAACTCAACAGAACTAGTTTCGCGGCCTAATTTAATCGTCTGCTCAAATTACCCTCAAATCTCCCTTTATTAATTTAATTCGCATTATAGAAAATAAACGAGCGTTTATGGCTACCGTGGCCACATACGACATCAGTTTGCCACGCCATTCGACATCGTACAATGATTTAACGATACGGTCCCAATGAAACTAATTTCATCGAAATCTGAGTCCGTTTGCAAAACGGCTATTTTAACGCGTATATTTTAAATAACGATTTCCATAGCGATTATTTCTAAATTTAATTTGGCCATAACTAACAAATTATAACACGAAATCTGAATTTTTCTCTTTCATATGAAAATTATCATCAATATGGTTCTAATGTTTCTCGTTTCACAGAAATCCGACTTATATCGGATCCTGTATGACCAATTGAAATTCAAAACGTCGTGTTGCGAACTGCCGCGCCGCTGCAGCTCGTTATATAATTAAAATTATAATTTAAACGTTCAAACAACGCTTATAAACGAAATCGTAAATAAATTTAAATATAAACCTAAATAAATCATAGTATATTACCAAATAACATAATATTGCAAATTCGGCCAATTTCGACTATTTCCAAATTAAATCATTATTTATATTAATTAACTAATATAATATTCAAGTATATTAAATTCAAACCATTTAAATTTAAAATCAATATTTAAACCAAATTTAAATATCAAATCAAATGGGTAGAAAAACCTGGGTCGTTACATTCCACATCATCGATATGTAAATGATAATATTTTCAAAACATTATATTTTGAAATCTCTTCCTTTTCAATATTCGTTATTAAAATGAATAAAATCGATATAAATATCGCTCGCGTCAAAATGGCGTTAATATAATCAACACGGCTTCATATATTTCTATTTTCATCAAATATATCTTTTTCAAATATTCTATTTCAAATATTTCCATTCAAATATTCTATTTCAAATATTTTTATTCAAATATTTCTATTCAAAACTGGAATGAGGCCCAATCAATCACCATATAATGTTAGTTATATGGATTTTCTACAACACATGTATAAGATAACAACGATAAATAATCAACCATCATCCAGAGTGCACCACACAACTGCATAAGCATTAAATATAAATAATTAGCGCTTACACAGTCTATCAATCCATCGATTGACATACAACTAAACAATCAGGATTAGTGTACGTAAAATCTCATCCCAATACCTGTTTGGGGTTTCAAATCAACAAACATAGATTTTATTTGTGCAGTTGGGCGATGTGTAAAATTTACCGTCCCAATCAATATCAGTCAAATCCGTGTATATAAACAAATCGTCTGATTTGTTTATAAATATTTATTTTATATCCACGTTAAAGATTTTATTCTTAACTATAAAATATTTTCCACTATAAAATATTCTATTTCATTCCACATCACACAATCAAATTTCTCAACACAGCAATCAAACAAACAAGTCATTCATGGTCTGTGGACAACGGGTGTCGGGTGCTATTAAACACCGTCTGCATCCTAGTATATATTTCAACTAGAAATTAAATTAAAAGTGAGGAGTTCTCACCGACTAGCTAAACCAAACACTGCGGCTCTTCATATGTAGGAAAACTTCATAGCGTCTCCAATGAGATCTTTTTCATGCAATATATGTTAAAATTTATATTTTTAACAATGGTAAAATCATGTTTCTAAAACACCGATATATTTATAAAGTTCATATTTTTTTACAACAAGGATATACAACCCAAAACCATATTTTTTAAACTAATTTTATTTTCCTTCTTAATGCTATATATATTTTGAATTTAAAATTAAATACAGCGTAATTAACTAACGAGATAATTAATAAAGAGAAATGGATTACCTTTTCCAAAGTCAAACTCGACAGACCGTATTCGAACTGAGCTTCAAACTAGGGCTTGGATTCTTGTGCCAAAATCATGAAGCTAGGTGACGATCAGGTGTCACCACATCGAAAAGCACCGAAAACCGCACCTGGGGAACCCCTCGCTTATGAACTCGAACGCACAGTGGAGGAGCAGTAGGAGTTCGAACGGGCAGACTTCAAAGGCCCGATTCCAGAGGTACATGCGATGCCTAGGCGTGAGACCGGTTTAGATTCGAAGCTGGAGGAGTTCTCTTCAAATTTCTACAAAGAAGCAGTTGATTTCATTGCGTGGTGGGAGAGTAATCAAGGATAGAAGGTTGGGATGTTTTCCGCCATCGCACGAGAGGGTAACGGGGCTTTGGGGATAATGACGATGAAGTTTGATTGGTTAAATACTTTTATAATATATTTTTAATTTAATTAAATCCAAAAATAGTGTTTTCTTAACCGATCTCAAAATCAAACCCAACGACTGTCGCCCCTAGCTAATTACCCCCATTCCGAACACAATGGGATATGTATCGTAACCAGTTCTGCTATTTCGATATGTTTTCGTTAAAATTAAAATATAAATCTATATATATTCAATTTGAATTTTGAAATCGAATTATCGAACTACTGCGCCATTTTCAATTCCTTTTATATATATAAATAAATTTTTATATTCTAACGTCGAGCTATATAAATATATACATTCAAATTCTGTTCAAAAATAATTTCTCGTCGCCATTATTTAAAATAATTCATTTTAAATATTTAAAATTCACTAAAATTGCCAAAATAAAATTTTTAAATTGGCTCAGATTTCCGGGTTATTACAGAATCCAACTGGATTCCTCAAAATTATTTACTGTTGTTTACATATTTATGTATGTGATGTGTGAATTGAATGAATGATTTGTGTGTTTGGATTAGAATACCACTGGCCCTAGATACTAATATTTAAAAATATTATACGAAGGGATTTTTAGATTAAAAAAGGGAAATTTATTTTCCGAAGTGCAATTAGGATTTTTAAATGGAATTTGAAATACAAACCTATTTTAAATATTAAAAAAAATTAAAATTTATAAACAACATTTATAAATAATTATCATGAGAAATGTGATTTTTAAAATTATAATATGAGTTTCAAAAAAAGGAATTTTTAGATTAAAAAAAAGAAAAATTTATTTTCCAAAATAAAACATTATTCAGGTTTGGCTAGAGAAATAATAACTTGTTTAAATAGTTAAACCAAGTAGTTGAACTTATGTTCGATGTTTATAAATTATCATTTGATAATTTATAAATGTAAATTCGGAAATGATTTTAAAAAGAGGAAAGTTTATTTTCCAAAGTAGAAATTGAATTTCAAATAGAGTTTGAAAATATATCTTGTTTTGATATTTAAAACAAGAAGTGTTATTTGTGAATAAGGTTTATAAATAGAAAGAAATAATATCAATTGATAATATTAAATTTCAAATTCAAGTATGAATTTGAAATGGAAAACTTTATTTTTCGAAATGGAAATTTGATTTCAAATGGAATTAGAAATCGAAAACTTTTTTAAATATTTAAAACAAGAAGCAAAATTTATAAAAAATATATTATTAAATACGAGGAAAATACTGTTATTAAATAACTTGAAATTTTAGTTCAAGTATGAATTTTAAAAAGTGATTTTGAAATCATTTCAGGAAGAAACAATGAAATTTATTCCGATATTCGGAATGTAAACTGAATTTAAATATATTCACATGGATTTATGATTTGAATTCGACTATGTCGAATTTATAGAAACAAAATTCTTTTCATAAGATATTGAAGTTGAATTAAATAGAAATTTAAGATTTAATTTGAAAATATATTGGATATATATAGGTTATAATCAAAACATATTTAAAAAAATGGAAATCGAATTTCAATAGATTTTTCAGATGGAAGTTGATTTTAATAAGGAAATTAATTTATAAACAATATTTATATATATGTGGTGAAGTAATTTTCATTGAATGAATTGGAAATAGATTTCCGAATATAAGGGATGGAATGGAAGGTGAGGTTTAAAACTTGTTGTTGTTTACAAACTTTTATCTGTCTCTAGGTAAGAACGTTGTCGATCAAGGTCTGAGAGGTAATTAAAATACCCCAACTTGAACGACTTCACTATTATCAAGGGATGATATTAGTTTGTAATGGTAGTTGGATTAAATAATTATATTTACATAAAGGAAATTTATAGCTGGAATTTGATGAGATCGATATTTTATAGATAATCGAATTTCATAAGGATTAGACTTAAATATAGAAATTTGAGTTATAAATACACTCATAATTAAGTTACGAATATGGGATAAAAATCGGTAGGTTTGAATAACTTGAATTGTTAAGTCAGATTTGGATAACGGGCTTGAATTACTTTAAAATATCGAAAATGGAATTGGAATTATTTAATAAACGAAGTTTTTAAATGTTTATATTTAATTTAATTAAAACGAACTCGTCGCAGCGCGGTAGTTCGTAATTTGGCGATTTGAACTTCATTTGAGTATATAGAATTCAATATAAGTCGAAATTCGATGAAATAAGAAATGTTGGGACCGATTAAAAATTAGTTTTCAAATGGAAAAGAAAAATCTGGATTTTGCCTTATAGGTTTTGAGTTAAGTCGAAATCAAATTTTCAGAAAAATAGCGCCAAAATCGTTTATAACCTATAACGGTTTATTTAATGAATAAAAAGGATCTTCAGTAAATAAAATCCGAATTCTTATTTGGAAAAGTCCAGATTTTGGTTATCAAATATATACGAACTCAAGTGGAGTGCGCGAAGTGATTTTTAAATATAAAAATCAGATCTTGCATTATGAAACGAAGATAAGTAATTACAATGTAATTAGTGAAGAAGTTGAATCGAACTTAGTCTCTGTTAAGTGAATCGGATTTGTGAATTCAAGTTTGAATTCAAATATGAAGCTCGAGTTAGAAATGGAAATCAACAGTTTTATAAGTGAACTAAAATATATTTGCTTATGATGTGTTCGACTCAAAAGTGTATTAGGCAAAATAGTCAATTAGCAGAGAAATTAGCAAACTGAGTTAAAAGGATGAATTGGTTGAAATAAATTGGAAATGGCCGTATATATTTTGAACAGGTATGGAATGAAGAAAATGGAGATTTATATTTTAGTGCCCGACAAAAAGGTACATGTTTAAATTTCCATATGAGGTTTTGTGCACCGAATCGGCAAGCCGCTTGGCTTTTTGATTTTCTTTTTGAATGGAAAGGGCCTAGAGAGACCAGTTGGGGTTTGAACGATTGACCGGTACAGGGGAGGTATTGGCTAAATTTTCAGAAAATTTAAGGAGTTAGAATATTTTTGAGAAATTTTGATAATAAAAATCAACATATCGATATGTATAGAAATTGATAAGAGAATTTGAAAATAGTTAATGAATGAACATGAATTAAAGAGGGGCTAATGATTGTTTTATTGTGTGATGGATTTTTGGTTTTCCTTTGATAGTTAAATCACTGGCTATCAAATATTTTTACCATCGTTGTCGATACGGAGAGACCGGTTGGATTTAATATCTGAAAGCCACTCCGTATAGGCATAGGCGTTGTTGAAGAAATTGGAGATGGAATGAAATGCAAGGGTTGTTTTGTTTGTCCAGTACCAGGAGAACTTGTATGAATGAATGCCTGACAGAGTATTCCTAACTGTCACATAAGACGATCTTTTCAAGGTATTACGTTTGGTGGTGGAGGAATTCGTTTCTCTTAGCTTTTATACCCGTAATATTTTTGGGAAGATCAACTATTGATTTGATGGGTTTGACGATGTGACATTCAAAGTGTATGGTGGCCAGATATTCTAAACGATAGACGTAGCCTCAAGCTTCAAACCAGGAAATGACAAGAATCGGGCAGGCAGCATGGCTATGTGGGTCACTCCCATTAGGGTGTATTGTAACGACCTGGATTTCTTATAGATTTATTTTTAATATTTAATATGGATTCAAATATCGAGTGGGTAATATAAATCGATTATTATATTGAATTATCGATATAATTATCGTAATACGAGGATCTTTAGTAATTCAATTTGAAATGGAGTCAAAATGATTTATATGAATTTTTATTTGAATTTAAACAATAATAATAATTTATTATCAAGGAATTTATTTGTTTTTGAATTTAAATTATATTATATTAATTTTTTTTGGTTATTTATATTTACGTTCAAATTAAATATTAAAATATATTCAGTTAGTTCATAATAGTGTTACACTGTTGAAATAATAATGGTTACATTAAAATAGTGGTTCACGATATTTAATTATGAACCCCGAGATATTTGATTTTGGATAAGATCGAAATCAAATCAACATCTGTTTAAAAAGGATAAAAGATCTCCTTATATCGAAATCAAATCAAATTAATTAGAAAATCTTTTTAAATAAATACAAAGATCTGCTTAGTACTTCCTGTCCCCCTCCTTCTATAAAATCGTAATGGCCCTCCTATTTCTCCTTTCTGTTTTTCTTCTATTTATTTCCTTCAGAGAAAAATTAAATGGCTCACTCCTCATTTGAACGGAATCAAAATCGAAAGCCGCCATCCCTCCTTTATCTTCTTCAAAATCGAACTGCGATCTTCCCAGCAAGTTCCAGGACTTCGATCGCAAGTTGTGGTTCACAGTTGAAGGGTGCGGAGGTTGCCGCAGCTGTCAGAAAGGGTCGGTCGAAATTGGGTTCGACTTTGGAGGAATTGGGTAAAATGGTTTGTGAATTGGAGTTTGATTTCTTCTCTGTTGAGGAAAGACTGAGTTGCGAACAACAGGAGGGGTACGAACTGGAATTCGAGCTTTGTTTCAAGGTCGCAACTGGTAGTAGTAGGTAGGCTGTTACTGTTTCCGGAAGATGTCCAATGGTCTGAGGCAGATTTGTGATAGGATTTGAGGGGTACGAACAGGTACTGTTGAGCGATAGAAATTGGGGCTTTTTGTTCCAATGGAGTTCTTTTTTGGGAGTTGCGAATTCCAGTTTTGTGAAGAGAGACCGACTGTTGTTATTTGGTGATGAACGTGCCAAGGGGTTTGAGCTCAGACTAAGGGTAAAAGACGGAGCAGTCTGAGATGAGTGTGATGGTGTGGTGGCACTTGAGATTTGATCGATGAGGATATGTTTTGTGGCGCGTCGTCTGTCTATAGCTGAGATGGTGAAGGCGCAGTCATTGCTACTTATAAATGGAGTTCGTTTGGTTGAGGGATGTAGTGGAGTTCGATAAGGAAGTAGGGTTCGGCAGTTTTGTAGGGATGTTGAAGTGAACGAGGAGATACTGCGGGGTTTTGATGATCGCTCCATTTTCGGAAGAGGGAAATTATCTAAAAAGATGGATTCAGGTAGTTAAATAAATTATTTAGTTATTAATTTATTTATTTATTTAGTGTAGTAGTTAATTGAATTGAATAATCATTTAATCGGTAAATTATAATAAATAATCGTAGGTACAAATAATTTATTCGAGATGATTCATAACCGCGATAACATGGGAATTTATTGGATATTCAGCAAATAAAACCCTGGTGAGTAAAATCTCACTCATTTAATTTATTTTAGCACTAAAATAAATTATTGCTTGTTTTGTTGATGGTTGGATGCATTAAATTATTTATTTGTTGCTATAAATATTGTAGTTATTCAGGCTTGACTATTATATATATATATTTGGTTGATGATTGGATTGTTCCCGCAGTCTCATTAGCAGATGCCCGCAGTTTCGTAGCGGATGATTTCCCTATGCGCCCCACAAACATGTATTAGTGGATGACCTTCATACCGCGATGTCCTGCCAGGAAGCAGGATGGGTATTATTTCTGTCAACTAACGTCTGTGGATGTAGGAGAATAGGTTAGAGGGATCCAACTGGATTCCTCAAAATTTTACTAATTGTCTGTTTTCACATATATAATGTATTGATTGAAAATTGGGTGTTTGAATGTTTAAAATCACCGGGGCCAAATTGTTGATATATAAAAATATAGTGAAATGATATTTGAGATTTTAAAAGGGGAATTCTTTTTTTTTTAAATAGAGATTTGAATTTTTAATGAGCTATAAAAATATCAACTTGTTTTAAGCAAGTATGGAAATTATAAACGATGTTTATAAATTAAATAATACAGGAAATTGAAGTGATTAATTTATAAATGATATTTATAAATTAAATAACATAGGAAATTGAAGTAAATTTATAAACGGTGTTTGTAAATGAAATGGAATGATTTTCAGTGGAAATCAGAAAATTGAAATGAAATTATAAATAGTGTTTATAGAAATAAAGTGAGAAAAATTATCATTGGATAATTTGAATATTTAAATTCAAATGTGAATTCAAAAATAAAAATGGGGAAATTATTTTAAAGAAAAATCCATGGAATTTATTCTGATGTTCAGAATATAAATTGGACTAGAATAAATCCGTAAGGATTTATGATTTGAATTTGATTAATTCGAATTTTATTTAAATAGAAGCCAAATTGAAATATATAATTTGAATAGAACTTAAAAATATAGAATTTGAATAGATAGAAAATTCAACTAGAAAATATAAATGGAGTTCAAATATAGAATTTGAATATAGAAAATACGAAGGAAATTCAAATATAGAATTTGAGTAGAATTTGAATGTAGTGGATTCAAATAGAATTTGAATACAGGGAATTTGAATATAGAAAATTCAAATAAAACTTGGAATAGAAAGTTGAAATCGTTTCGAAATGGGAACGACGAAATATTTCGGCATGCGGATTTTTAAACAAAAAAGAAATAAATCCAAAGGATTTATAATTTATAAAAGGAATTGAAATTAAATATAGAAGATCGAAGTATAAATGAATTTATTACTGAATAAGAAAAAAATCCACAATTTTAGAAGAATGGAAATAGTATGTTGAATTGGGAAAAATTGATTTGATATATATAAAAAATATATCAGAATGAAGTTGAATTTATTATAGACGAAGTTTAAATGTTTATATTTATAAATATAGTTAAAACGAACTCCCGTAGCGTTGCAGTTCGTAAATTGTCGTTTCGAACTTCAATTGAGTATACATAACTCAATTGAAGTCGGAATTCTTTGAAATAAGAAACTTGAGGACCGATTTGATAATAGTTTTCTAATAAAGGAGAAAAATCTGAATTTCGTCGTATATATTTTGAGTTATGTCAAAATCTAATTTTTAGAAAAGCAGTTCCACAACCATTTAAAAACCATAATGGTTTTTTTAATTTTATAAAAGGATTTTAAGCGAAAAAAATCCGAATTTCTATTTAGAAAATTTCAGATTTTGAGTTGTAAATTATATGCGAACTCAAGTGGAGTAATGAATTGATTTTTGAAATAGAAATCAGTTTTTTTTTTTATTATTGAATAGAATTAACGAATTTGAATAATAATTAGTTAATGAGGTTTTGAATTGATATTGGGCTTTGAATAAGTGAATTCGATTTGAAAATTTATATTCGAAATCGAAAAGGAAATTAGAATTAAAATAGAAATTCAATTTGGTTATGAGAAAGTTAAATATTTTGTTTGAACATGTTATGTTCAAACAAAGAAGTGAAATAGGCAAAATAGCTAATTAAAGAATAAGTGGGGAAAACTGAATTAAAACGAATGGATCGAGTTGAATTGAATTGGAAACAGGTGAGCATGTGTTAGATAGGTATGGGATGAAGTATATGAAGATTTTAATTTATGTGCCCGAAAAAAGGTACATGTTTAAATTCATATATGAGATTTTACGCACCGTATCGGCAAGCCACTTGGCTTTTTCTTTTTCTTTTGGATTAGAAAGGGCCATGGGAGGCTATTTAAAATATCCCGATGCTCCCGATACAAAAGAGGTTATGGCGAATTTTTCCGGGAATTTAAGGAGTTAGAATATTTTTAAGATAATTTGATAGTTAGGAATCAATGTATTGATATATATATATAATTAGATAAGGAAACGAAATAAAAAAAATAGAATATTGTAAACAAAAAGGAAATCTATAAGTTAGAAATAGAAAGCGAACCGCATACATGTTTTAAAATGAATAATTGGTTTTTATAATGTTGATTATGCGAGGTAAGTGGTTTTGCCATTTTGAAGTTGAGGATGTATTCAGTTAAGGTCTGAGAGGTAATTTTACCTCAACATGATTGATTTCATTTTTAATTGGTAAATAGCAAGATCCAATCTCGAAGAGAAGTGTTTAATAATAGTTAGTTGAATAAAATATTTTGGGTTATTGTAACGATGTTTTACACAACATTCGTTTTAACCCAAGTGATCGAATTTTGGAAATATAAAAGTAAATATTTCCTAAGTATAATTAAAGTAGTCAGGGAAGAGATAAGTGATTGAAATTTGTTTCAATTGCAAATAGACTATATTTTCTAAATATAGAAAATAAAAGAAGGTGATATAGGAAATGTTTTTCCAACCAGCGTTAGAGATCAATAAGATTACTGAAAATATTTAATTAACAAATATTTGATAGGGAAATGAAGAAGTGAATTAATTAATGAAATATTAATTAAATGGCTGCAGTGATTGTTTGATGTTTTGAATGAATGTTTGTTTTTCTTCGACGGTTAAATAACCGACTATCGAAGTGTTTGCCAATAGCGTTGTCAATATGGAGAGACCGGTTGGATTATTATCCGAGAACCACTCTGTATTGGCAGTAGCGTTGCGAATCAGATTATATGAAGATATTTGAAGATGGAGTTAAGCACAAGGGCTTTTTCTATTAATAGAAATTGGGCCTTCGGTTTTGTTCAATCCCAGAACGAACGTATATGGACGAATGTCTGACAAAGTATTTCCAATGATCGAATATGTTGATGTGTGCAAATATATATATATATATATATATATGGTAGCAACGGATTTATTCCCTTAGCATAATATCCAGAATATTCGTGCAATCAATTAGTGATTAACGGATCTGACGAAGTGGCATTCAAAGTGATTATGTTCTCAATGAATGGAAAGCAATCGTTGCCTCCGGCCTCAACAACCGGGAAATGACAAAAATCTAGCAGGCAGCATGGCTATGTGGATCGCTCCCATTAGGGTGTATTATCACCTATCTAGAGATTCATTTAATTCCTTATTCTATTCGATGTTGTCCCATTCGGGAAACGGTTGCTGATCCCAACTGTTGGTGATATACATTCGATACACTCAAGCGAAATGAGTGGTCGGTCATGTGTGGGCCGGGTTGCAAGACGTTCTTGTTGAACCCAGTGTATTCCTCTCTAGAGATACACTATCGACGGGTGGTTCCATACCTTGTCATAGTCGGAATCCAATCTCTAATAAGCGCCATGCGGTTTTCGATTTTATACTATGTATGCGAAGCATGAAATGCAAGCGTTCCGCTAGATTCTATTTATTTGATGTAGATATTATTATAATATCACTTGATTTGGTATCAAAAATATTTTGGGTTATCGTAAGGTAAAAACCATTTGTGTTTATATGTGGATCGGTCTTACGATTATCATTTCTTCGAAAAGGTTTTGAAAGTTAAACAAATGGTTGGAGTTTACTCACACCAGTCCCATGACTGACCCAGAGTTTATTTTGTTTGTTTTCCCTAAACTCTTGAGTGCCCAAATTTGTACGGGCAGTCAAGTAGTACGGATTTTACAGATTCAGTTGGAGGAGCTGGAAGGAGTAGGCTTCACCAGTTAGCTATAGACTATCATATTTTTCGTTGTGTACTGTGTTGTATCTGGAAACAGGTGTTTATAACTGTTCCAGGAATAACTGTTGTGCTCTGATGATGGTATGTATATAAAGTTACTGATTTGTATTTCAAAAGTTATGTTATTTAATATATCTTATTCGTTCCGCTGTGAGTTTTGATCTTCGTTTTCTTCTATTCTAATATTTCTTTCTTTCTATTTCTCATCCTCTAACTTCTTTCTAATAATGATTCGTATTTCTGTGCAATTTGGGTTGGACGTGTGGTGTTATTAGTCAACTCAGATAAGTACGGATTTGCGGGTCGTTACAGTTGGTATCAGAGCTGTTTGCTTAATTGGTACGGATGATAGGGATTTCTCGCTTTGCATTAGGTGGCGAACGGGAGACTCTTACCCCTACATCTCCCGGCAATGTGGGTTGGTCGAGTCGCGAGGCTGGCCGTAAAAGAAGTTCTAAGGTACCAGTGTAAGCCACAGGGGGAGTTTATCCCTCTGCCTTGGGGGATGAGGGATGGTTGAAAAGCCTACTAAATTCCCGGGTCGGTACAGTTGGTATCAGAGCTTAGGTTGAGCGCACACCTAGGCTTTGGTGGGATGTGCTCATTGGAGATAGGGTCAGTAGTACCCTAGAATGAGTTGAGTGTATATGTGAGAAAGCGTATTTGTAAATTGATATAAAAGTTGTTTTATATTGTGTTAGCCAGTCTGTTGAGTGGTTTATGAATTCTGGTCGAATCGTGGGATGCCACGACATCGATAAGAGTTTGTAAATACATGAACAGAAGATCGAACACGATATTGTTCTAATGTGGGTAAATGAAATAATTTTGCACAAAATTTTATTTTGATATAAAAAGAATAATTTACTGAAATTATCGATGTGTTGGATGTTATCATTATAATCAGATGAGATTATAAAATTGAAATGGTTATCTATAACCAAATAAAATTTGTATAAGGATGAAATATACAAATAAGATGAACTGAAATTGAATTCAAACCAGAATTTGAAATTTAAATCCTGGGAAGTTTGAAATATTTTTGGAAGTATATTAGAACAATATAGCTTTGTTTTAAGAGGATTTTGAATGGGTTTTGAAATTGTTTAAGCACTGAACTCACTCAGTGGCTGG
Source organism: Allium sativum (assembly GCA_030737875.1). Lineage (NCBI taxonomy): Eukaryota > Viridiplantae > Streptophyta > Magnoliopsida > Asparagales > Amaryllidaceae > Allium > Allium sativum. Next base: position 600,975,451 of record CM060926.1, on the reverse strand, counting down.
AAAATAATTCGGATGAGGACTGCAGCTTCCTCAGTGTTCATTTTCGAGTTTCTAAGTGATGGGTTGCTCCCTTAGAAAAGTTTTGATGGGAATTTGTTTGAAGAAATCAAGTTTAGTTTGAAAATTCAAATATTTTGAATTTTAAAAGATTATAAATATATGTACATGTTTAAGTGATTTCAAAAGGATTTGAAATGAAAACCCAGGGATTTGAATTCTGGAATTGGAATTTAACTTAAGCTAGTTAGGTGGATTGAAGTGAATCAATTGACTAGAATCAATTCGAATAGGTTTAATAGAATATATATTGGATATAAATGGATTGATTATAGATCATTCGAATTAAATGAAGGATGACCAAAAGTTTTGGTGGAATTAAAATTGTTGAAATATGAGGAGTTGAGTTTCAGCATAAGTGAGATTTTGGAAAGTAATGGATTTGTACCATTTTCCCTACCTTAGCAATTTCGAGGACTAAATTATTTTAAGGGGGGAAGAATGTAACGACCCGGATTTCTTATAGATTCATTTTTAATATTTAACATGGATTTAAATATCGAGTGGGTAATATAAATCGATTTTTATATTGAATTATCGATATAATTATCGTAATACGAGGATCTTAAGTAATTCAATTTGAAATGGAGTCAAAATGATTTATATGAATTTTTATTTGAATTTAAGCTATAATAATAATAATTTATTACCAAGGAATTTATTTGTTTTTGAATTTAAATTATATTATATTAATTTATTTTGGTTATTTATATTTATGCTCAAATTAAATATCAAAATATATTCAGTTAGTTCAGAATAGTGTTACACTGTTGAAATAACAGTGGTTACGTTAAAATAGCGGTTCACGATTTTTAATTATGAACCCCGGGATATTTGATTTTGGATAAGATCGAAATCAAATCGACATCTGTTTAAAAAGGATAAAAGATCTCTTTATATTGAAATCAAATCAAATTAATTAGAAAATCTTTTTAACAAAGATCTGCTTAGTACTTCCTGTCCCCCTCCTTCTTCTATAAAATCGCGATGGCCCAACCATTTCTCCTTTCTATTTTTCTTCTGTTCATTTTCTTCAGAGAAAATTTAAATGGCTCACTCCTCATTCGAGCGGAATCAAAATCGAAAGCCGCCATCCCTCCTTTATCTTCTTCAAAATCGAACTGCGATCTTCCTAGCAAGTTTGAGGACTTCGATCGCAAGTTGCGGTTCACCGTTGAAGGGTGCCGAGGTTGCCGCAGCTGTTAGAAAGGGTCGGTCGAAATTGGGTTCGACTTTGGAGGAATTGGGTAAAATGGTTTGTGAACTGGAGTTCGATTTCTTCTCTGTTGAGGAAAGACTGGGTTGCGAACAATAGAAGGGGTACGAACTGGAATTCGAGCTTTGTTTCAAGGTCGCGACTGGTAGCAGTAGGTAGGCTGTTGCGGTTTCAGGAAGATGTCTGATGGTATGAGGTGGATTTATGATAGGATTTGAGGGGTGCGAACAGGCACTGTTAAGCAATAGAAATTGGGGCTTTTTGTTCCAATGGAGTTCGTTTTTGAGAGTTGCGAAGTCCAGTTTTGTGAAGAGAGATTGACTGTTGTTCTTTGGTGATGAACGTGCCAAGGGGTTTGAGCTCAGACTAAGGGTTAAAGACGGAGCAGTCTGAGATGAGTGTGATGGTGTGGTGGCACTTGAGATTTGATCGATGAGGATATGTTTTGCGGCGCGTCGTCTGTCTATAGCTGAGATGGTGAAGGCTCAGTCATTGCTACTTATAAATGGAGTTCGTTTGGTTGAGGGATGTAGTGGAGTTCGATAAGGAAGTAGGGTTCGGCAGTTTTGTAGGGATGTTGAAGTGAACGAGGAGATACTGCGGGGTTTTGATGATCGCTCCATTTTTGGAAAAGGGAAATTATCTAAAAAGATGGATTCAGGTAGTTAAATAAATTATTTAGTTAATAATTTATTTATTTATTTATTTAGTGTAGTAGTTAATTGAATTGAATAATCATTTAATCGGTAAATTAAAATAAATAATCGTAGGTACAAATAGATTTATTCGAGATGATTCGTAACCGCGACAACATGGGAATTTATTGGATATTCAGCAAATAAAACCCTGGTGAGTAAAATCTCACTTATTTAATTTATTTTAGCATTAAAATAAATTGTTGGTTGTTTTGTTGATGGATGGATGCATTTAAATATTTATTGGTTGCTATAAATATAGTAGTTATTTTGGCTTGACTATTGTATATATATATATATATATATATATATATATATATATATATATATATTGGGTTGATGATGGGATTGTTCCCGCAGTCTCATTAGCGGATGCCTGCAGTTTCATAATGGATGATTTCCCTATGTGCCCCACAAATATATATTAGTGGATGTCCTTCATACCGCAATGTCCTGCCACGAAGCAGGACGGGTATTATTTCTGTTAACTAACGTCTGTGGATGCAGGAGAACAAGTTGGAGGGATCCAACTGGATTCCTCAAAATTTTACTAATTGATTGTTTTCACATATATAATGTGTTGATTAAAAATTGGGTTTTTTGAATGTTTAAAATCACTAGACTAAATTGTTGATATATAAAAATTTGGTGAAATGATATTTGATATTTTGAAAGGGGAACTCTATTTTTTTTAAATAGAGATTTGAATTTTTAATGAGCTATAAAAATATCAACTTGTTTTAAGCAAGTATGGAAATTATAAATGATGTTTATAAATTAAATAATACAGGAAATTGAAGTGATTAATTTAAAAATGATATTTATAAATTAAATAATGTAAGAAATTGAAGTAAATTTATAAACGGTGTTTATAAATGAAATGGAATGATTTTCAGTGGAAATCAAAAAATTGAAATGAAATTATAAATAGTGTTTATAGAAATAAAGTGAGAAAAATTATCACTGGATAATTTGAATATTTAAATTCAAATGTGAATTTAAAAATAAAAATGGGTAAATCGTTTTAAAGAAATAAACAATGGAATTTATTCTGATGTTCAGAATATAAATTGGACTAGAATAAATCTGTACGGATTTATGATTTGAATTCGATTAATTCGAATTTTATTTAAATAGAAGTCAAATTGAAATATAGAATTTGAATAGAATTTGAAAATATATAATTTGAATAGAATTTGAATAGATAGAAAATTCAAATAGAAAATATAAATGGAGTTCAAATATAGAATTTGAATATAGAAAATACGAAGGAAATTCAAATATAGAATTTGAATAGAATTTGAATATAGAGGATTCAAATAGAACCTGAATACAGGGAATTTGAAAATAGAAAATTCAAATAGAACTTGGAATAGAAAGTTGAAATCATTTCGAAATGGGAACGACGAAATATATTTCGGCATGCGGATTTTTAAATACAATAGAAATAAATTCAAAGGATTTATAATTTTAAAAGGAATTGAAATTAAATATAGAAGATCGAAGTATAAATGAATTTATTACTGAATAAGGAAAAAATCGACAATTTTAGAAGATTGGAAATAGTATGTTGAATTGGGAAAAATTGATTTGATATATATTAAAAATATCTATACTATATTATAATAACGGAGTAGGAAATAGAGAGCTCTAAGGCCTCCACTATTTAGAAACGAAAAGTCACACATTTATTTTGGAATACACGAATCTTAAACTCCTAGACTTTTCCATCGAATTGGCGTTTGCCAGCTGTATTCTACACTAAACCGTCTATTATTTTCCTTCAGCATAGAACATCTACTGCTAATTATGTAGTGAAATCCAATCGCTTCTTCTCTCCTCCGCTCTTTATTACATTTGGGATTTTTCCTATTGATTTTCATTCTATTCCACATCACATCGTCCAGTTTTCCCCCTTCCTGTTCCTTCCAAGTTCGGTTTCGTTGCCACTTAAGATAAATCTTGAGTAACTCTACCCAATTAGACGGTAAAAATTGATACGGTGGACCAAAAAATTTGCTCAGGTTCATCTTCTCATCTTCAATTCATGTTCCTTATTCTTGCCTGCCCTTCGTTTTAGTTTATTCATCTCCAATTTAAAGTCAGGTGCCGGTAAATCGGCTATTTCGGCCTTTACCTGATTTTGTGAATTTTTTTATAACTATTTCGATATGATTATGATTTCCATAATAGATCATGTTTCGTATTTTTTTATATGATTTGTTTGGGATCCAATTACTTACGTTTTCAAATGCCAGTAAATGAAGAAATTAGTTAATGGTTGCTTCCCATTCTTTTATTAAATTTGTTGATGCACGGTTGGAATTTCGGAAAGATGGCTTTGTTCGTATTACTATAAAAATTGTTCCCGATATGATTCCAAAACTGAAAAACTTTAAATGACCGTTATATTGCCTCTTTTAATTAAATATCAATCTAAGTATTTTATATTTGTGAACAAACATACAGTGTTGATTATATTAGAGTGATATTCGGTAATCTATAAACAAAAAAAATCTTTCAGTCCATAATATATAAATATCCATATAAAATGATATAGTAAAATTGATTTACAGTTTAACTTTGATACATGTTTTTCTATGTACATATAGGATTTACCATGATAACGTGTTGCAATCAGTATTCTTTGTATGGAGAGTTTCCATTCAAGAATTTACTTCAGCTGTTTCATTCCAAAGCTCTTTCTTCAAGATAGATAAATTTGGGTAATTTTCAGATGTTACTTTGCAATATTGTGAAATATTGATCTAGCTTTTGATGCTTTCGGAATGTTTTTCAATCTTAATGAATATGTAGTCTCTCATAAAAATATATGATTTATGGTGGCAATTCAAGTACTATTTTTGAACATGTGCTTGGGCACTAATTTATGAACAAGTATATTTTCCTAGATACCCTTGTAAACAATGTCTATATATTGATTGCTCTAATGAATTGAACATATCAAACGAAAATATGATTACCATAGAACATTCCTGTATATATGAATTAGAGTTTTTATAGGTGATATTATGATTCCTGGGTTTGATCCTGGATGAGGAAGTCATCAAATTAGTTTCAAATGTCTTCACATCTCTATTTGAAGGTTTTTGGACAAACTACATACATACAGATACAATTTTATTTTGTTTTTGATTGCGTCAAATAAGATCATTATTCTTCCAATTTTTTTACTCGATTCACCAATTTTATTCCCATTTTATTTTGACCTTTTTTTTACCTTATGCAAAAGAAATAATGAATTTAATAAATTTGACGCTTACAAATGTGAGGGAAGTAACAGTTATAAAGCTCCTAGTATAGCAACGACGATCTTATTTCAGAGGACGAATTTTATGTCAATTATATATTCGTGGACTTCTTTATACTTTTCATGCTTCCGCTTTGCCATAGGTTTAAATTTATTGGCCTAACAAATTTTTAAACATTTTTTTTTAATATTTCAAAAACTAACTGTCGTTTATCCTTTCTTTTGACATGTTTGCCTTTGTCCACTTTGATTTTATGAATGAACAACACATTTGCGAATCACGACATCTGAATTCAAGGATCAAGTAGGTATTTTTCTTCCTTTTTAACATTATTTGCTTATAAAATCCATTGATCTTAATTTGGTTTCTTAGTCTCTGAATGTTTAGTCGTTAGTTTGTGTTTTCTAGATATATTTCCTTACTTTGATTTCATTTCAACTTTTTTTGTGCTATTTGTTCACATTTTGGTACATATAGTTAGTTATGCATAACTATTTAATGCTACATGCAAGCTACAAGTTAATTGGGCATCTTTGGTTTGATCATAAAAGTATATATGTACAAATCTCATTACTTTTACAATAAAACATAGATATGAACATCTTTTTTTCGGATATATATCTTCCAAAAAAAAAAAATGTTTCCATGTAGACTTCACATTCTATGTTAAAATATTATTGTCGAGTCATATGATGGTATCTGCACTTTTTTTATTATCAGGTTACTTACTACTTCTTTGGCTGTTTATTCAATGATTAGATGCATGCACTCTTAACTTTAATGTACACATATGCACTTTAACTGAGCCTGTAACTGGGCTACATGATAAAGGCACATATCACATTTTCCCCCTTTTTTGATTTGTCCGTATCTGATCTCTTTTATCGAAGGCTTCATCAATATTTACGAAGATTGTCCTCATATTCATATGTTATGTAAGCCTAATTAAGATTAACAGAGTAAAGGATAACCCATGTGAAAAAATTCATGTCACGGTAGAACCTATCGTGAAATCTTCATTGATATCTTGACCAACAATTGTTGTTGTTGTTTGAACAAGAACGATAAAAAAGAAATCAATTTTAAGTAGGAAAAATCTTCGGTCAAATATTAGTAATTATGGTTATGTCGTCTCTAGAAAATTAGAGTAATATTTTTTTTAAAAAATAATTGTTAATTTTGCAATAATTTATCATTTTCATTGACACTTTTGGGATTTATACATCCATTTGGTTAACAATAAAAGGGCAAGCAAAAAGGGTATGTAATCAGATCATGCCAGCGAAAGAAAATCTATTTTGACAGTTATATACAATTTTTTTTTCAATCAATGTTATGAAAATAATAATAAATTAATAATATGATTGAAACATTTTTTAACATCTAATATGATTTGATAGCCTGAAAAAGTATATACATTTTCATCAACTCTATATAAGAACTCAATTTTACTTGGATTTGAATCATGTTAAATAGTAAATAAACTATGGACCACTATCAAATCAAAGTCTTTATGTCTCATGACAATTAAATCTTTGCACTTATTTAGTATGCACACATGCTACTGGGAAGCATGCACAAATACATGTTCCTTTATCTTCGAATTCCATGCTGAACGCAGTAAGCTCTTAACTTAATCATGTCAACTAAAAATTACCTTTTTGCTTTTCAATGTATGGTTGTTCATTTTCTTGCATTTCCTATTTAAAAATCAAATTATCAGTTGGTGATTTCTTTTCATCTACTTGCTGCACTCAAGTGATTATGGTATGCATCACCGTTTTTCTTACTGTTGCATGGGTCTAACTCCAGTTATGTTGAAATGTTTTTGTTTCCATATCCAAGGATCATAATAACCAATACACGATTGTTGTGTTTATTTCTTTTAGCTTATGCAGTCTATAATTGCATTGTACGACTACTTATGCATGAGTTAATAATAAGATTTGATATGCAGCTTCTTATTGATAACTTTGACGGTTAGAATACACAAAATTCCTATATATATTTGGATTTAGGCGGTGGCAGATTAAGTTCTTTTTCTTTAGTAGTGCACCATGCTAAAATTGTACTTAGATTAGTCAAAATTCAAAGATATGAGTAAGTTTTTGGATAATTCTGAAAAAAGACGATTACATGATGCATGTTAAATTTTTTGTAAGACATATTGCATTTGTTTAATTTTTGTTGGAACATTAGCATGTTATGGTAGTCGTATGGAATTTGGTTTTTTAATGCAACATTTAAGTTATGTTCCTTGCTTACGACAGTCAACATACTCTACCCATTTTTGACATGTTTTAATGTCAGCCTCACTTTTATTTTGGATAGAATTTTAATGTTCTATTATTTTATTTTATAACTCTGTGATCGCTAAATATGAACATGTAAATTTTACTCTCACAAATTCTTATCCTCGCTCTCCTGTAATGCTTATGTGCTTGATGATTTTCATGTATTTTTTATTTTCATTTGTCTTTTATTACAAATCTTGGTGGCTGTTGTTCAACGATAGGTTGTCTCACCCTTGCTGCGTAGAGTTCAACTAGACGACAATTTATGTTTACTTCCCTTGCATAATAGTAGTGTTTATCCTGATAGGTAAATTTTTCACTACTAATTCATGCCTTGGTTTAATTGATATGTAACCTGAATATTAGAAAAAGATGTTAGTTATGTGATTTGTCTATTCTTTGAGTATGGTCTTGGGATTTCAAAGTTCTAACTAGATTATTTTTTCTTCTCCTGGAATTGGTTCCATTGATGCTTTAAATTGGAAATTAACTGCATCTACTAGAATTTTCTACATGCTTTGCTAAACGAATGAGGTTAAAATTGATTTGATTGAAGCGATGACCGCACTAACCACTTAAGCCAAACTTGCTTAATCATGTTTTGCAATTCGATATTCGATCCTTTTACACCTATTTTCCTTTGTTATTACATTATCCGTCAGCTTTATCAAAAATTTCTTTCATGGCACTTACAACTAGCTAAGAATCAACATGCATATGCTATTAACTAGGGATTTCATGTAGACTACTTTGAAATTATAACGAAGAGTCCACAATTTAGCATTTAATTAACCGCAAATTATTTGTGTTGCAGTGTAAAGTGAGAGACCAGAAATTACCAGTAGCTTTGTCAACGTCACATTTTAGGTAGGCGAATGGTATCTTATTTCCATTGTTTCTAATTGTTGTTCTATATTTTTGACAAAATTTATATTTAAATTTAATTATAGACAATATATGAGGATGTGTTTAAATAAATTTTATTATTTTTCCCTATTCAACGCAAATTATTTTTGTTTGTAAGCATCTAACGACCATAGAAGGCATCTAAGATTACATTTTGTTTGACATGCGGATTGCCTCATAAATTTATCCATGTTACACCCTACTATTATTTATTCTGACTATTTATGCTTTAAGCAGTTTGGTTACGAAATGTTCACTGCCAAATCATTATACCTTTTTATACCATGTTATTGTTCTGTCTTTCAACGTCAAGATATTAAATCATATATGCTAACAAAATAACTACTCTAGGTGGAAATAACTGTGATGTTGTCATGTGTATTAAATTGCTGCTTTAAACGGTAACTGACAATTCAGGTGAAATTTCAAGAATTTCATATCTAAGATTTTAAATTGCTTTTCTAGTGAAGATTGATTTAGAATGGATTGTGTTATTCATTATTTACTACCAAATTTATCACAATATTCTAACCAGTTTACATGCATTTTTCATGTTTGCCCTATAGATTCTGTGATATGTACAATTTTATGATTAAGTGCATCATTATGAAAAATCAAAATCACTATTCTTTTTCACAATTTGGGTCTTCTTCTGCAGTTATTGGTAGAAAAATCATTTCATTACCAAAAGACTTTTGCATGCTCCAATTCAGCATCTTCTAGAGTCAACGCAGCATCAAGCCATGTTCTGGATCTTAGTTCCCATCAACTGATTCTTATATTTATGGATTAGGGATGTTTGACTGTCCAGCCATTTATGTTTGTTCAGAGAGGAAAATATTTATTTTTTAACTTATATTCTATAGGAACACATGACTTATTTATTGGTCAATTTTTTTTTATTAATTTTTTCTGTTAATTTGGTCAGTGCGTTGTGAAAATTTTCAGTAATTGCATAGATTATATTTTCCTGTCTTTAAGAGTAGGGAAAAGTTAGTTTCTTATTATGATTTTTTTTACCAAGGTTCCTAATGTTGATCATGCGTGTAAGGATACAATCTTGAAAATCAGATTTATTCTTCAAGCTATATGATGTGTGTATTATTATGTATTTAAAAAGGCGAAGTAATAAAGTTAATTTTGAATTTCTCATGCATGCATTTTATTATTATTATGTATTTAAAAAGGCAAAGTAATAAAGCTAATTTTGAATTTCCCATGCATTCATTTTTATATTCATTTGTAGACAACTGATACGATTGATGGTTCAACATATATTTACAAAATATGGAATAATGTATGAAAACAAGTAACTCCGTATGATTTTGCTAAGAAGATTCTAAAAACAATGGATTCATTTGGAATGAATTGTTTCAACCTGTTTTCAACTTTATGATTCAATGTAGAAATAAGTAACGTTGATATATTTTAAAATGTGCATCCCTATGTTCGCTTACACAAATGTGCATCCATATGTTCGCTTACACAAATTATTAAAACTTTAACAATTAATATTGTAAATAAATATTTTTTACATAATAAAATCATAATGCAAGAATCTATTTATATTTTCATGCGTCTACACATGCTAAGTAAATTTCAGATGTGAACATTCATTTAACACTTCTATAAATTTTTGGATTATGCCATTTCAAATACCACTAAATTTGTAAAACGTGCTAATATCATATCCAGTATAATCTCTACAAATATTTTGATTTTTTTAACTAACATTATCACTTTTAAGATTTAAATCAACGGTTAAGATAGGTATTTTGAAAGTAATACGCCTTAAAACCTGGAATAACTTAAATGTTTCAAAGTGATCTAATGTTGAAGATATTCATTTAGTAGACCAAAGGTCTAATAAATTTGCAAGATTCTGAATATTTGGCTCAAAATACAATATGGATGTAATCATGTTCTTAAAAGGAGAATGACACATAATATTTTTAACACAACCATATGTACATGCATGCATACAAACTTGCACTACGACTGTTAGCATTGTTAGGGTATATATTATAATTATCTTAATTGATATTGAAACTTTTTATTGATCAATTTATTTACAAAGACCGTGTGCGAAGCACGGGTTCACACTTGTATCAGAATGAAGTTGAATTTATTATAGATGAAGTTTAAACATTTATATTTATAAATATAATTAAAACGAACTCGCCGCAGCGCTGCAGTTCGTAAATTGTCGTTTCGAACTTCAATTAAGTATACAGAACTCAATTGAAATCGGAATTCTTTGAAACAAGAAACGTCAGGACCGATTTGATAATAGTTTTCTAATGAAGGAGAAAAATCGGAATTTCGTCGTATATATTTTGAGTTATGTCAAAATCAAATTTTTAGAAAAGCAGCACCATAACCATTTAAAAACCATAACGGTTTATTTAATTTTATAAAAGGATTTTAAGTGAAAAAATCCGAATTTCTATTTAGAAAATTTCAGATTTTGAGTTGTAAATTATATGCGAACTTAAGTGGAGTAATGAATTGATTTTTGAAACAGAAATCAGATTTTTTTGATTATTGAATAGAATTAACTAATTTGAATAATAATTAGTTAATGAGGTTTTGAATTGATATTGGGCTTTGAATAAGTGAATTCGATTTGAAAATTTATATTCGAAATCGAAAAGGAAAATAGAATTGAAATTGAAATTTAATTTGGTTATGAGCAAGTTAAATATTTTGTTTGAACATGTTATGTTCAAACAAAGAAGTGAAAAAGGCAAAATAGCTAACTAAAGAATAAGTGGGCGAAACTGAATTCAAACGAATGGATTGAGTTGAATTGAAATGGAAACAGGTGAGCATGTGTTAGACAGGTATGGGATGAAGTATATGAAGATTTTAGTTTATGTGCCCGACAAAAAGGTACATGTTTAAATTCATATATGAGATTTTATGCGCCGTATCGGCAAGCTGATTGGCTTTCTCTTTTTCTTTTGGGTTGGAAAGGGCCATGGGAGGCTATTTAAAATATCCCGATGCTCCGGGTACAAAAGAGGTTATGGCGAATTTTTCCGGGAATTTAAGGAGTTTGAATATTTTTAAGATAATTTGATAGTTAGGAATCAATGTATCGATATATATAGAATTCGATAAGGAAACGAAATAAAAAAAAGAATATTGTAAACAGAAAGGAAATCTATAAGTTAGAAATAGAAAGCGAACCATATACATGTTTCAAAATGAATAATTGGTTTTTATAATGTTGATTATGCGAGGTAAGTGGTTTTGCCATTTTGAAGTCGAGGATGTTTTCAGTCAAGGTCTGAGAGGTAATTTTACCCCAACTTGATTAATTTCATTTTTAATTGATAAATAGCAAGATTCAATCTCGAAGAGAAGTGTTGAATAATAGTTAGTTGAATAAAATATTTTGGGTTGTTGTAACGATGTTTTACACAACATTCATTTTAACCCAAGTGATGGAATTTTGGAAATATAAAAGTGAATATTTCCTGAGTATAATTAAAGTAGTCATGGAAGAGATAAGTGACCGAAATTTGTTTCAATTGCAAATAGACTATATTTTCTAAGTATAGAAAATAAAAGAAGGTGATATAGGAAATGTTTTTCCAACCCGCGTAAGAGATCAATAAGATTACTGAAAATATTTAGTTAACAAATATTTGATAGGGAAATGAAGAAGTGAATTAATTAATGAAATATTAATTAAATGGCCCAGTGATTGTTTGATGTTTTGAATGGATGTTTGTTTTTCTTCGATAGTTAAATAACCGACTATCGAAGTGTTTTCCAATAGCGTTTTCATTATGGAGAGACCGGTTGGATTATTATCCGAGAACCATTCTGTATTGGTAGTAGCGTTGCGAATCAGATTATCTGAAGATAATCGAAGACGAAGTTAAGTGCAAGGGCTTTTTCTATTAATAGAAATTGTGCCTTCGGTTTCGTTCAATCCCAGAAAGAACGTATATGGATGAATGTCTGACAAAGTATTTCCAATGATCGAATATGTTGATCTATACAAATATATATGGTAGCAACGGATTTATTCCCTAAGCATAATATCCAGAATATTCGTGTAATCAATTAGGGATTAACGGATCTGACGATGTGGCATTCAAAGTGATTGTGTTATCAACGAATGGAAAGTAACCGTAGCCTCCGGCCTCAACAACCGGGAAATGACAAAAATCGGGCAGGCAGCATGGCTATGTGGGTCACTCCCATTAGGGTGTATTACCACCTATCTAGAGTTTCATTTAATTCCTTATTCTATTCAATGTTGTCCCACGGGAAATGGTTGTTGATCCCAACCTTTGGTGATATACATTCGATACACTCAAGTGAAATGACTGGTCGGTCATGTGTGGGCCGGGTTGCAAGACATTCTTATTGAACCCAGTGTATTCCTCTCTAGAGATACACTATCGACAGGTGGTTCCATACCTTGTCATAGTCGGATTCCAATCTCCAATAACCACCATGTTGTTTTCGATTTTATACTATGTATGTGGAGCGTGAAATGCAAGCGTTCCGCTAGATTCTATTTATTTGATGTAGGCATTATTATAATATCACTGGATTTGGTATCAAAAGTATTTTGGGTTATTGTATGGTAAAAACTATCTGTGTTTATGTGTGGATCGATCTTACGATTATCATTTCTTCGAAAAGATTTTGAAAGTTAAACAAATGGTTGGAGTTTACTCACGCCAGTCCCATGACTGACCCAGAGTTTATTTGTTTGTTTTCCCTAAACTCTTGGGTGCCCAAATTTGTACGAGCAGTCAAGTAGTGGGGATTTTACAGATTCAGTTGGAGGAGATGGAAGCAGGAGGCTTCACCAGTTAGCTTTGTACTATCATATTTTCCGTTGTGTACTATGTTGTATCTTGAAACAAGTGTTTATAACTGTTCTAGGAATAACTGTTGTGCTCTGATGATGGTATGTATATAAAGTTACTGATTTGTATTTCAAAAGTTATGTTATTTAATATATTTTATTCGTTCCGCTATGAGTTTTGATCTTCGTTTTATTCTATTCTAATATTTCTTTCTTTCTATTTCTCATCCTCTAACTTCTTTCTAATAATGATTCGTATTTCTGTGCAATTAGGGTTGGACATGTAGTGTTATTAGTCAACTCAGATTAAGTACGGATTTGTGGGTCGTTACATGTATGATCATCTATCTAGAGAAATTTCTTTTACTTCTTTAATCTATTTCGATGCTGTCCCTTTTCGATAAACGGTGGTTTGATCCCAACCGTTGGTGATATACATTCGATACACTCAAGTGAAATGAGTGGTCGGTCATGTGTGGGCCGGGCTGCAAGACGTTCTTGTTGAACCCAGTGTGTTCCCCTCTAGAGATACACTATCGGCAGGTGGTCCCATACCTTGTCATAGTTGGAATCCAATCTCCAATAAGCACCTTGCGATTTTTGATTATATTATATATGTAGAGCCTGAGATGCAAGCGTTCTACTATTTGGTTATTTATTTGATTAGACATTATTATAATATCACTGGATTTTGATATCAAAAATGTTTTGGGTTATAGTAAGGTAAAAACCGTCCGTTTTTATGTGTGGGCCGGTCTTAATATTATCCTTTTCTTTCAAAATGTTTTTTTTTCAACGTTAAACAATATGGTTGGAGTTTACTCACACCAGTACCATGACTGACCCAGAGTTTATTTTGTTTGTTTTTTTCCTAAACTCTTGGGTGCCTAAATTTGTACGGGCAGTCTTGTGTTTCAGGTTCTTTTACAGATACACCTGGATGAGCTTGAAGCAGGAGGCTTCACTGTTAGATATTTAAGAGTTATTTTCCGCTTTATCAAATATTGTATTATGCTCAGATAATGGTATGTATATATGATACAAAATTTTGTATTCAAAGATTATGTTATATAATATATTTTATTCATTCCACTGTGAGGTTCTGTATTGTTATTTCTATTCATCTTCTGTCCTTTCTATTTTCTTTAACCCTAATGACTCGTATTTCTGTATTATCTGAGTTGGACGTATGTTGTATTAGTCAGCTCAGATAGTATGGATTTGTAGGCCACTACACTTCCTACTATCTTCAACTTTGAAAATTCCAAACAAATCCTCCGTCTCGTTGAGCCAATTCCTTTGCTCTACAAACTTTTCGGTTCCTAGAAATGGCTTTCCACCCATAGCACATAAATTTTTGTAGATCTTAGAGAAATTATCTGGTCGTGGAGGAGGAGGAACAGAGGGTGCAGCCGGGGAGCAATGGCTGCTTGGCCACCGATGGGTGTTGTGGCCTCTAGATACCTATGGAACCAGCCTGGTATCGTGACTCCCTCAGAATATTAGGTTCCCTAGACATGCTTGAAAATAAAAGGAAAAGGGATTTAAACATAGAAGCGAAAGATATTACATATGGCTTTGGGAAATATGTTTATCAAAACAGACTTTTTTTTAAAATGCTTTCTTTTAAAACCATTTTGGAAATAATTTTCAAAATCTTTTATCTGATCTGGTAACCTTTAGCTTTGATACCAAGTGTGACATGCCACGTCCGTTAATGTCACTCATTAAGAGAATGCATTAAGTTTCGTGAAGCGTTACAGGTAAACAGAAACAGAAACATTACAAGACAGATAATAAATAGCAATGGAATTCAAAATTTTATTTCAAAACATGGTTACATCATATGTCTGAAATGCATAAAACCCGGTACATCGAATTTAAAACTTCAATCTTATACATAAATTATCAGAGTACAATAATAAAAGAAGCATAATCCCCAAAACATAGCCATAGTAGAGAGATATGAAATCAAGAAGTACATCTAAGTATATCCAAGCAAGATGAAAGCAGAATTTTGATCAAGCTTGAGTATTCCCACCCTGAGAACTTGGGGGTTGGGAATGGAAAAGGAAACAAAATGGGTCAGACATAAAGTCTGACGAGTCCAGTTAATTTTAGCATATGAATAAGTAACAGTGTCATGATAGGCATATAAAGTGGATAAGAGAGATAACATCATAAAAGGCAGGTATGACAAGGTATATAGGATAAACATGATAGAATATATTGCGCTTCTCTAGTTCTTTCTCTCTCTACATCAATACTAGTATAACCAGAATGAGATGATCCCCAACAAGCATAAGATGGTAGACTTAGGCGTACTTCTATTGAGAGGTTTTAGCCCATACAATAACAGGCAGCCCAACATACCGGAGTTACCCCTAAGGATAATAACGGGCTCCTAAACATACAGGAGTCTAGATGTACCCTAATTACTACACCAATCGATCGGCTCCCTACTCCGTAGATACCCTGTGATGTCCCTACAGTAGAATGCATCACTTCCTAAAGTGGTAACCCTTCATTTTCAGGATGTGCATAACCAAATCTACAGGTGTCACGGCGTCTAAACCTCCCCTGCCGGACCTATGCACGCACATGACCCCGTCGGAATGCTCCGCCTACACCGTCCCTCACATTCGGATCTCTTACAATCAGCCCAGTAAGCGTGCCCTGATTCCGACCTAGTTTAGAGTACTTGTTTGATACCTATATATGGGTCACTAACTGAAATGGGTCCCACACTCAAGATGATACTAGCTTTCCCATATGCTTGCATACCCACTACTAGGTTTTCCACAGGTTATGCCATACCAGAGTAAAAAGATTGCATGACCCCACAGGTTAAGTTTGTGGGCCTATATATGAATATTACCCACCAACCCAAGATATACTTAACCCTCCCACTATTTCATACAATTTTACTTAGCCCCTACTCAAGCTAACATATACAATCCCTATGGATTCAACTCGGTTAAGTATTCAAGTTTACTACCATATTCATTTATGGTTACAATGTACTAGACCTCCCACATTAAGCCTACAACTTGTGGATGCTGGATATGTCGGGCGGTTCTGGGCAGACTTCCTCCACAAGTCGGACTTAACCTCGTGTCCTAGCACGTCATGTGTTTATGCACTTAGAACCTTCACATTAAATTCACCACTTGTGGTCGCTGGATATGCCAGTTGGTTCCAGGCAGACTTCCACCACAAGTGTAATCCAACCTCGTGTCTAAGCGTGGTTAAAATTTCTAATTACTGTAATTCTAGGCATTTTCAATATTAACCTATGTCATTATAGGTTTTCATGCCCCTTTTCCAAGTCATGTTCATAATGAATCATATGCCCCAAATTAAGGTCTTTAATCATAACTGTGGTTTATCCCCAAATTCACATTTATGCATTACACTCAATTTATGCCTAAATTTCCCAATACAAGTTATGCCCTAATTTTAATGTTTTCCCCTTGTTCCCAATTTCACATGTTCGCATATTTCAGCGACATGCCTAGGCTCGAAGGTAGCCTGGCTATAAAAATAAAATGGGAAATAAAGAAGGGAAGAGGACATAAATGAACATAATAACAAGATTGACATATAGTGGAAGAAATAGGCATAGCAACTAATAAACATACAGTGACAAAGTTGGGCATAATGAAAATATAGACACATAGGAACAAATCTGGTGTACATGTGATAGTAGAACTTACTCTAACATAATAGGGACATCATAAACAGGCATGATGAGATCTAAACAATGAATTAGATCAACAAACAATGGTAGATATGACATGATAAATAGGTATAGGCTTAGATCTAGTTCGTAGTTATGTCAGAATAACTTAGATACACAGGTTATAGCAGATCTGTTATGATTCATATAGTCATAGGCTTAGATCTAAGTTATAGTCATGTCAAGATTAACTTTTAAGTATTTAGATCTAAAATAACGTAGACTCACTGTGATTGGATCTAAGAAATAGGAGAGGGATTGCAGATGTTGAATCACATATCTCTAAACTTGAATGACTTGATTGTTGAAGAAGAAAAGCTATTTCAATCTAGGTAGAGACAACATCTAGTTCTCCATTGTTTTTATGTGAATAAAACAATGAGAATATGGTCTTATTTATAGCCTAAGGTTCACAAATCTGGTCAGAAAACAAGTCCATGTTCACAGAAATGTTTCTGGTTCAGACCGGGGGAGTGTGAACATGGGTGTCGACATCCCCCTTATGGTGTCGACCCATGGGTCGACACCCCTAGGGTATGTCGACCCCAACGGGTCCAATTCCCTCCCAGACTTCCCGCTTTTGAATCTGAACTTATTTGAACGGTTTTGACTTATTATGTATATATATATATATATATATAATTCTCTTGTGCATATATAAACTTCAGATCTTAATAACTACTTCACATGCTGTCCGTTTTATGAAAACCAGCTGCCTATTTTGACCAGAATTCCGAGAAAGAACACGGTGGCGTAGTCCGTTTCACTTAATTATGAATATCTATTTAATTATTCTTTAATTTATCATCTTTAACGTTGTTAAAATTACGGGGTGTTACATGTTTTATTCATAACTTCTTCATATGAACTCTGTTTTCAATAAATAAAATATGAAAACATATTAGAATCTTGCTGAATGCAGTGGTAATACTTTTGTGGCCAAATTCTTAGTTATCTAGAATTTGTATTTTCAACCTATTAATATTTTATTAATTTATTATCATTTATTTTTAGGTTAATTATCTATGTCTATTTTAAGGTTTATTTTATCGGGTATTGCAATTCTACTTCAAACCATGATACCAAAATATGAAAGTATGTTGAAACCAAGGATGTTGAATTAAGGTAAAAAAGCAAGCATAAGATGATGTCACAAAATTGTATCAGGTTCCGAAGAATGTCGATTTGAATAAGAAAGATATGTCAGACATCAACATAGGTAGCATGTATATCATATATTATCACTAAACCAAAAGGATTATAATTCATTATATTCATCATATATAAGTTTTGATGTCGTAGATTGTTTATACGGTAGGATGTCGCACTTCATTGATGTTGCACTTTATTCATATAAAAGTATGATGTCGTGGTCTCCTAAGTTTGATATGATGTCATAGGTCAATCATATAAAAGTATAAAAGAAGAATGCCGTAAGTCTCTTAAGGTTCATAGAATGTCATAAGTCATCAATGCAGCAAAGATGCCAAGATCATCAATGTTCACAAGTGTTAACATGTTTCATCCATAAAGTAAGGATGTTGCATATTAACAACATAATAGAATTTGTTGAAAAATAATAATGAGTAAACGAATGTCATATGTTGTCCACAAGGTGAATGATATTGAAGAACGATAGCCTTCAGAGTATGTCGCAAATCATTATCCTTGAGGGGATACCGAAATTTATCAAGATAGATGTCGATGTTGAAAGACAACCCTGAAGCATGATAACAAAGGTGATGATCCTTTTATAGGATACCACAATCCACCAATATTTATGAAATGTCATAAACCATCAATTTCTAAGTGGATACTAATAACCATTGAAGCAACTGATGATGTCAGAGATGAGGGACGTAAAGGGACATGTGGCAACAATGTTGTCTATCATGACCTCTATAAATATGGAATTATGGCAAAGAAGAATAAGTGAATCAATCATTGCTCTCTACTAACTTTTTAAATACTATAACCCAAAATATTTTGGGAATTTAGTGCCTATTGTAATCTTGGAACATTTTGGCATATAAGGACATGTATAGTTAACCATTACCTTTATCAACGATTGACTTGAAAGTGAAATTTTTTTGTTCCACCGTGAACTTCCCAAAATACCCTTAATTTAGATATAATTAAAAAAATTAGTATAGTCAACTGACTAGAATCATAAAATCCTAACCAAATGTATGTGTTATTCCAATTATTTTCAGCATATTATTTCCAAACTAGGCTGGCACTATTCAAACTAATTTAAACATGAATTATTTTAATAAATATGTTTCTACATTTGCAAGTCTATTGAAATGATAGTAGGTCAAACACTAGTTTCATGTTCGTCGAAATGAGAGTAGTTGGATTACCTTTAATTTCACATTTTTTTTGGTGTAGTAGCATAATATACAAAAAATGTCAATTAAAAAATATTACCAAATATAATATTGCATGTAAGTAGGATCTAAAAAATTAACTATTAGTGACTGAGATATTGATGAGGATGGTTTTGATGACAACAACCTTATTTCAATTATTATTATCATTATAAAATATACACTGACTCGGTTATCTAGAATACATAAATATATATATATAGGAAAACTATGCAGGTATTGATTATTGAAGATTATACATTTCAAAGAATCAAGATTTCAAAGAAGTAGAGTTCAAGATTCAAGAATCATGAGTATCAAGAAATCAAGAGTTCAAGAAATATGGAGTAATTTTGTCTAGATATTTTGTTAAAACTCTGGTTAGCACTGAATTTCAATTCAAACTTCTTTCACTATTTTCAAATTATTTCAAAATTTCATCCTTGTTCTAAATTTATATCTCCTTATACTTAAGTCTATTTTAACTCCTGAAATATATTTTAAACTTCTATTTCAAATTTATACTTTATAGCTTAATATATTTTGACTTTGGTATTTATTTAATTCTAATTTTATCATAGTTATCTATGTTTTTAATTTCCTTAGTTATATGTATTAAGGTTTTAATATATTTCCTTTATTCATAGTTACATATATACTTTTATATCATTTGATATTTAGTTTTTAACCATTTCTTAATCATTTTTAATATAGGTTTTTAAATATATATTTCTACTTAGAATTCTCTATTTTAAAAGAATATAGTTTTTTCAACTCAGAGATCACCATAATTAGTTTAAACATTATTTACTTTAATTTAAAAAAATATGTTTTAAATATAACTAGGATATGTCGGCATACATGTTTTGGTATGTCGATATATGTACCATTGACTTGTTTTTAAAAATTTCAAAAGTTATGTCTTTTGAATTCAAATCTTTTCTTAAAAGGTTGTGACTATTGGAAAACTATATAAAGGTTTCAGAATTCGGAATTTTTAATAAATTCTCATCTCATTCTTTTTCCTTAATCCTCTTACCATTATTGTTCTTACATTCTCTAATTCTATACTTATACTCTGCCGATTTTCAAAGAAAATTAGATCAAACTCTTTCTCTTCAATTCTTGTAATAACCCGGAAATTCGAACCAATTTAAAAAATTTATTTTGGCAATTTCAATGAATTTTGGATATTTAAAATGATTTATTTTAAATAATGATGAGGATAAATTTATTTTGAATAGAATTTGAACATATATTTTTATTTGAATTGACATTAGAATATAAATATTTTATTTTAGTTATAAAAGGAATTGGAAATGCGCGGTAGTTTGAAAATTTGATTTCAAATTTCAAATGAACGTACAGGATTCAAAATAAACCGTATTTTAGCAAAACGAAAAATATTAGAATCTATTTGGAAATATCTTTCCAACGAATCCGAAAAATTGAAATTTCATTGCGGGGATAAAAATTTATGCCCAGATGAAAATTCAGAATCGCCGCTATGGAAAATTTAGCCCTTAAAAATGGAAATTTTGCAAACGACCTCTGTTTTCAACGAAATCACTTTTGTTGGATCCGAGATGTCAAGTTATTGCTAGATTCCAAAATTCATAATTTTCTGAATCAACATGTGAGCGTGGCGAAGTAAAATGTGTTTTGAAAGTTTCAGTCAATTTCGATCGACCAGAAAATGACCATTTTTCAACGGTCTCAGAATTTGATGAAATTAGTTTTGTTAGGACCGTATCGTCAATACGGAGCTAGAAAATATTTTTCGGGAATTTTTAAAGTTCGTATGTGGTCCCGGCAAATTGAAATGCACGTTCAAATTCAATATATATATTTATATTTTGATTTTAGCGAAAATTATTCAAAACAGCCGAATCAGCTTACAATACATATCCCATTGCGTTCAGAATGGGGGTAATATGCTAGAGGCGACAGTCATTGGGTTTGATTTAGGATTCGGGTGAAAAGGTCAATTTTTGGAGAGGAAAATAATAATAAATTAAATAATTATTTAAAACCCCTATTTCCCCTTTTTCCTCTCAGAACTAACCTGCATCCCCCTTTCTTTCAAAACCTAATTCGAGTCGCTACTCCTCCATCCACCGTGCCGCCAATGCCATGACCCCACCCTCCACCTCGGACGATAGAGCCACACCTTCCCCCCTCCCCTCCTCTTGCGCTCTCTCTCCTCTGAAACCCCCATCGACAACCCCTAAATCGAGACCACCCACGCCCAAACCCCGCCTAAAGACCGCGCCTCCAGCCAATGGGGCCACCACCGCCGTTTATGCCACCTTCCCCGACCTCCAACGCCGTAGGCGAAGTCACCCCCTCCCTCTCTCACCTTCAAACAGTCCTCCGCTCCTCCTCCTTAACACGCTCGCCCACAACAGCACCGCCAAGCCCACCGTTCAGCACTGGCATTTGCTGTCCGGAGGTGTAGCTCCTCCCTCTTCGTTCAGCTGGTGAGATTTTGTTTTTATTTTTGTTTTATTTATTTATTTATATATATACGAAGTAATTAGTTTTATAAAAATATAAAATCAGTTTATGTATAAAAGATAAACAAAGATAGGATTTTTACATAATCAAAAATATGATTTTGTTAATTGAAAAGATGTGATTTTTCTTTATAAAAAGATTTAATTTTGTTTCTTTATAAAGAGGTTTGATTTTTAGTTATAAAAAGATTTGATTTTTGGTTATAAAAAGATGAGATGTTTATTTATAAAAAGATACGATTTTATTTATAAATTATGGTTTTTAATTTATGACAAGGTTTATAAAAATATGATTTTTATATTATAGAGATAATAAAAATATGATTTTTATAAGATAGAGAATATAAAAGTATAATTTATATATATGTAGCGAAATAAAAATCTGATTTTTATTATATATATATTGAGATAAAAATGTGAATTTTATAGCTTCCAAATAAAAATTCGATCTTTATATAAGAAGTAGGAGTATAAAAATATAATTTTTATATAGAAAGAAGCGTCGTAAAAATATATGAATTAGAAATAAAAATGTGATTTTTACTTATTGGAATGAAGCAATAAAAATATAATTTTTATTATAAACAGCGTGGTAAGGACTGCATTGGAATTTCAAAATATCCAAACGGTTCAGAAGTTCAGAAGTAAAACCGGCGGAGTGGATCCTAACGGTGAGAACTCCTCACCATACTAATTTATACAATTTTTTTATAATTGCATATATGAACTGTTCCCCGTCATCCACAGACATGGACGACTTGTGTGGTAGTTTAGTGTAGCAACCCGAAAATCTGGGCCAGTTTAAAATTTTTATTTTGGCAATTTTAGCGAATTTTGAATATTTAAAATAGATTATTTTAAATAATAATGATGACAAATTTATTTTGAATAGAAATCGAATGTATATATTATATACGTCATCGTTAGAATATAAATAATTATATATAATTATAAATAGAATTGAAAATGGCGCGGTAGTTCGATAATTCAATTTCAAACTTCAATTGAACATACCGGGTGCAAAATAAACCGGATTTTAGTGAAACCAAAAATAATAGGATCTATTTGTGAATATCTTTCCAACGAATCTGAAAAATCGAGATTTCATAGCGGGAATCAAAAGATATGTCCAGTTGAAAATTCTGAATAGTCGCTATGGAATTCAGGCCCTTAAAAATGGAAATTTTGCAAAGGACCTCGGATTTAGACGAAACCACTTTTGTTGGGTCCGTGATGTGAAATTATTGCTAGATTCAAAATTTCATAATTTTTCGAATCGATATGTGAGCGTGGCAAAGGAAAACGCGTTTGACCAGTTTTAGTTGATTTTAATCGACTGGAAAATGGCCATTTTTCTAACGGTCTCAGAATTCGACGAAATTAGTTTTGTTAGGACCGTATCGTCAATACGAAGGTAGAAAATATTTTTCTGGAATTTCTAAAGTTCGTATGTGACCCGGGTAAATTGAAATGTGCGTTAAAATTCTATATATAGAAGTATATTTTGATTTTGATGAAAACTGATTGTAACAGTCGAATCAGCTTACGATACATATCCCATTGTGTTCGGAATGAGGGTAATTAGCTATGGACGACAGGCGGTGGGCCTCGTTTAGAGGTCGAAAATAAAAGTTGCTTTTTGGTGGAAAATAAAATAATTAAATAAAAAAACCTCTCCTTAACCGTTCATCCCCCCCCCCGATTAAATCAGAATTCGAAAGAAAAAAAAACGACGGATCCAGGAAATCGCGCCTGCGCCTCGGGCCACCGCGCCTCCTCCTCGAGCTCCCCCTCCTCTCGCGCCGCTCTCCCATCCTCTCCATTTCCTCCGCTCCTTCTTCTTCTGCATAGAACCGCCGTCGCCCCCCCTAAATCCTAAGCCGCCGCCCTCCTAAACCCTAAGCCACCCCCTGCGCCTCCGCTTCACCCTCCTCTGGCCACCGTCGACGCAGCACAGCCCCCCCTCTTCTTCCATTTTACAGTAAGTTTTCTCCACTTTTTATTTTTAGTTAAAATTGAATTTTTATATTAGTTGAAACTGAATTTTATTCGATAGGAAAATTAGAGATAGAATTTTTATTCGATAAGAAAATTAGAGATAGAATTTTTATTCGATAGGAAAGTTAAAGATATGATTTTTATATGATAAGGAAGTTAAAAATATAATTTTTATCGTATGTAAAGGTTGAAAATATAATTTTCATATTATATAGATAATAAAAATACAATCTTTTATATTGTAGAAGGATAAAAATATGATTTTTACATTATAGAAGTGTTAAAAATTGGATCTTTATATAGTAGAAGATATAAAAATACTATTTTTATATAAGTAGTGTATTGAAAATATAATTTCTATAAAATAGAAAATATAAAATAAAACCTTTATATTTGAAAAGGCGAAATCTTTATATTTGAAAGCGCGAAATCTTTATATAGAGAATAGCGTGATATAATTTTTATTTTATGAACATCGATATAAAAATAGAATTTTTATCTATATAGCATCGATATCAAAATAAATTTTTTATCGATATAGCATCGATATCAAAATAGAATTTTTATCGATATAGCATTGATCTCAAAATAGAATTTTTATCTATATAGCATCGATATAAAAATAGAATTTTTATCTATATAGTAGCGATGTAAAAATAGAATTTTTATCGATATAACGTCAATATCAAAATAGAATTTTTATCTATATAGCATCGATATCAAAATAGAATTTTTATCTATATAGTAGCGGAGTAAAAATTCGATTTTTATATATTGAATAGCGAAGTAAAAATTCGATTTTTATATATTGAATAGCGAAGTAAAAATTCGATTTTTATTTATGTAGTGGCTACGGGCAACGAAAGTGACAAAAGGCGAGAACAACAAGATTTTCTACATAGGAAGTGTCATGGAGTTGGGATAGCTATTGGTGAGAACTTCTCACTCTAAATTTCTTTTTCTAGATATATATATTTATATATACTAGGATGCAGACGGTGCTTAGCAGTACCTGACACCCGTCATCCACAGACCATGGATGGCTTGTATGCTTGTTTGATCTGTTGTGAAATTTGTTTGTGAAGTTGATGTGAAATAGATAATGAAATATATTCATGTGTTGAAATAAATTAATTATCGTTAAAAATATAATTTTTAACGAGAATGAGAGTAAATAAATAATTATAAACAAATCGGCCGATTTGTTTATATACACTGATTTGACTGATATTGATTGGGATGATAAATTTTACACATCGCCCAACTGCACAAATAAAAATCTGTGTTTGTTGATTTGAAACCCCACACGGGTGTTGGGATGAAATTTGGCGTACGCTAATCCCAATTATTTAATTGTATGTCGATCGATTGGTCGACAGGCTGTGTAAGCGTTAATTATTTATATTTGATGCATATGCAGTTGTGTTGTGCACTTTGGATGATGGTTGATTGTTTGTCATTGCTATTATATGTGTTGTGTGGAATCCATATAATTAACATTATATGGTGATTGATTGGGCCTCACTCCAATCGGGAAAATAATGAATATTATAAAAGAAAATTCATGTGTTGAATATAAAAATAGTCATGTGTTGACGATGATCATGTGTTGAAACTATTCATGTGTTGAGTAAAATATTTTAAATAATAAAAATTACATCTTTATCATATTTACAATTAGAACCTACTTCACGGTGGAGTCTAATTAAAATCAAACGATAGATACCATAATTTTATAAAATATTTTACATAACAAAAATAGAGATGTGTTGACCATAATCATGTGTTGAGATTAGTCGTGTGTTGAAGAATAAATATTCATTTGTTGAATAAAATAAAGAAGTTTTTGAAAAATATAAAGCCGTGTGGATTAGAGATGTGTTATTTTGACGCGAACGATATTTATATCGATTTTATTCGTTTTATAATGAATATTGAAAAGTGATTTCAAAATTAAATATTTTGAAATGAAATTCAAATTAAATTAGATTAAAATTCAAATTGAAATTTTATTGAATCAATTTGAAATGAATTGAATTGAATAGAAAATGAATTCGATTCAAATTGAATAGAAAGTGAATTTGAATAGGAATTGAATTTAATAGAAAGTGAATTTGAATTGGAATTGAATAGAAATGAATTCAAATTGAATTAAATTGAAATTGAATTAAAAACGAATTGAAATCGTTTTGAATGAAATTTAAAATGAACTGAAATTGAATTGAAATCAATTTGAAATGAATTCGAATTAAATTAAATAGAAGGTAAATTCAAATTGAATTGAATTGAAACGAATTAGAGTTTAAATTAAAATGAATTAGAATTTGAATTCGAATTAAATAAAATTGAAATGAATTCGAATTGAATTGAAATCAAATCGATTTGAAATTGAATGTAGCATTGAAATGGTTTTGAAAACGAATTTAAAACGATTTATAAAATACGTTTTAAAAAGGAAATCGACGAAATATATAATATATATATATATATATATATATATATTATATAATGGCCTGAACTGCGCCGCGGCAGTTCGTGAATTTCGACCATTGACTTCGAATTGAAGCTGCGGGAGATCCGACCGTCAGATTCTCCTAAAACCGGAACCATTGGGTTCGTATCGAAAAGAGCTTACCAATGAATATTAGAAATTTGAAATCTAACGGTTGGATTTGGAATTATGTCCAAATCAAATTTAGAAAAGGTCGCTGTAAGTGCAGTTCGATGGTCGTTGATGGAAATCGACTGTACGGGCCTTGATAAAATTATTAAAATATCTATAATTTGTGTAAAATCATGAGAAATGATTTGGGAAAAATTGGGCTGAAATTTTTCATATTTGAAAAGATAAAAATATATTTTTATCGAAATGAACTAGTTTTGAACTAGAATTAAAATCAATTTATTTTTGAAATAAATGAATTGAATTTGAAAGTGATTTTAAAAATAATCAGTATTCCCAATACGTGGATTGGACTGGAGTTGAATCGAAATTATCTTCAGAATATTTCGATGTTGGATTTCGTGGCTATGCAGATATTGTTATGGGAATTTGAAAGATATATTTTATATCGTTATTTCCAATACGATATTTGTTGGTTTCATAATTTGATATTGAATATAAGCCGATATATTTTCTATTCAGAGCCTTGTATTTAATATCAAATGTGATTTGGGTTTATCGTGAATCGTGTTATAGATGACATTGGTTCTTTAACCCAGTTAAAGACAAGATGTTGATTTTTGAAAAGATTAAAACTAAGTAGAGTTTTAATGAATCTTTAATTAGATCAAAAGGTGAATTGATAATTTAAATTATCAAATCTGAAAGGTGATCGAGAGTGGAGTACCACCAGTTTTGCTCCAAAGCGATAGTTAAATCTTTAATTAGATTTGAACGTGAAATGGTAATTAATTTTACCGATAACACCGTGGTGTTAAATATGGAGTATTACCAGTTTTGCTCCATGGGATGAATAGATTGGGAAATAAATAATTACTTCGGTGTGGTTCGCTAATCCCGACTAGTTTGAAATGATATCCAAAGGAAGATTATAGAATAAATTTAGAAGAATTTATCTTGGATAAAATTAATGGGAACCTATTCCCTAAAAATGTGATTTTGTGATAAAAGAATATTCTGAATTGGAATGAGGCGTTCGTTGTGTTTTTGTAACATTTGCTTATCATATATGTGGGTTATTCAGAAAGGTCGGGCTTATACCCATTCTGAATAACCGATTCGACGAGATGTCGAAGATGAAGACGGTGGTTGAAGGCCGGAAGTCTTCACATTGTTTGGGTGATTATTGATGATCTCGATTGGGCTGTACACCCAAGATGAGGGAAACTGTTGGTGATCGTCCAGACGTACTTGGAGATGGATGGATATGCGAGGAAAGTGCCTCCGGTTTCGTTTTGACCCAGAACGAATTTGTAAATGGATTGTGTGTCTAACATTGGATTTTATTCTGTGTTGATTGATCTCTATTAAATATACATCTGTTTGGCGGCAGAGAATTTATTCTCTTGCTTAACGCCCTTCTTTGAGACATATGAGCTCAGAGGTTGTATATCGATGGACATCAGTCGCATGGAGCGAATTGCCAGTGTGGCACGCGTAAGTGGCAATTGATCAAGGCTTCTGTTGAAAAGCAAAGTCTTGTGGTTGATGATCAAAGCACGGCCTGTGTGGCATATCTTTGTGTATAATGTGAATTTGCGAGCCTCACACCTCGGTATGAGTTAAAAACGGGATAGTGATTGCAGGGAGAGCACGACGTTTCTTTCTAGCTAGGGTGGTCTCAGTGACCTACCAGCCCTGACATTTATATACTTTTCACCTATGTGGTTGTTGGATACGAGGCGCCTCGGATATAGGTCTGTAAGGACCGGGAAACGTGTGTTCAGGAATAACTAATCCTCAAAAGTAAGAGAGGGTCAGCCCTGAAGATCCAAGGATCATAGTGGGGTCCTGGGACATTTGCTAGAGTGTCTCGAACGCGGAGAGGAGCTTGCCCCTTGCCTCGGCTCATGACGGAAATCCAATTTCCAATACGTGATAGTGCGGTTTTATTTGTAGAACCTAGTATGGTGACATAGTGGTATGGGTCATTCATGCCGCCTATGATTGATATTTATGATTGAAATTGTTTTGACACTATAAACCTATAATAGTATCAAATAATGTGTTTTAAACGTATCAAGCATGCTTTGGCTGTTATAAGGTAAAAACCCTATCCTCCGGCTTGCGTTGCATTGTGTGATGGGACCTGGGTCTTATAACAGCTTCATTTTTCTTTATTTAGCATTGCGCTGTTTGTTCTATGCACTGGTATTCTTGGGAGGAAACCCGTTCCGTGTTATACGGCGTGGTACCTTGATTTACCTAACTTTTAAAGTAAAGTTTTAAATAACTATTTTAGTTCTCACACCAGTCACATGACTGACCTGGAGTTTATTGTTTTAACCTAAACTATGGGTGCCCCTATTTTCCGCACGGGCAGCTAGTAGTTTTGGTTTTGCAGACTTATATTCACAGGATCCTGATTTACAGCTGGAACGATGCTCGGAAAGCTCTGCATCCGTGTATTACTTCTAGTTGTGTTTTTGTATTATTTTCCACTGCGATGTATTTAAATGTAATTTAAATCACTGATATTTGTCGAATGTATTTTATTCATTTATACTCTGTATATCCTTGTATCTGATGGAATTGTTGTAATAACAATGAAATGTTCTTCCGTCTGCGTTCTATTTTGTTCTGTCCTTAACGCCATCCGTGCTTTCCTTCACGGGGAAGTTCGGGTCGTGTCAGTTTGGTATCAGAGCTTTGGTTTACAGAGCTCGAGAACCAGACACATTAGAACCATAAGAAAGAATTCATCAGACATTGGATTAGTAATATCCAATTAGAGTGACTCGTTAGAATAGGGTCAGTAGTATCCTAGAACGAGTGTGAAGAGTATATTTTTCAAATGAAAACAATTTTGTTTTGAAAATTTAAACCATTTTTTACGTATTTGATTATTTATTTATTTTGAATTTGGACAATCGAGTATATAAAGATTTCGCGTATACGCATCATGAACATATATCCGAAGTTTTAATATACTGGATAGATATGGAATTACACTCTAGTCGCCCGGAGATGATGTTGATAATGACCATGGCATCATCAAAATTTATGTTCGTGTTTCGAAGGTGTGATTTCTATATATTTCCATTAGACTGGTGTGAGAACCAAAACTAATATAGCTAGAATACATTGTTGTGAATTGGCATCAAAAACATGATTTTCTGTATATGTATAAATTATGAATTTGAAACGCCAATCCACTAATTATTTGATGTTTGTGTTGTTTGTTTATTTGTTTGCTAATTTTTAGCCATTTAGTCTAATTGAACCGAATATTGAATTGTATTAAAAATTTGTCGCATTTGCTTGCATATACATATACTTACATTGAACAGGTCATAGCAAGGAGGCTAGAGCAGAGAATAAAATTTGTTTGCCCGACAAATAGGTACATATTTACTATAATTTACTGTTTTGTTTGGGTGATGATGATTTTATGAGCCGATTGGCTAGCCGCTTGGCTTTTTCTTTTTCTTTTTGAGATTAGAAGGCCTGTATGGCAATTTCAGGATTTTCCCGTGGCTCCCGGGGCAGGGGAGATTATGGCGAAATTTTTCGAAAATTTAGGGTGTTAGCCAAATTTTTGAAGAATTTGAAAATTCTCAGAAACTGAAAAGTTGGAGAATGGAAGCCAGATCGAACGTAGAGTTGATTGATCAAACCACTTTCGACTTTGTTCCTTTTCGGGAACGAAAAGTTTTAAGTGGGGGAGATTGTAATAACCCGAAAATCTCGGCCAGTTTAAAAATTTTATTTTGGCAATTTTAGCGAATTTTGACTATTCAAAATAGATTATTTAAAATAATAACGACGAAAAATTTATTTTGAATAGAAATCGAACGTATATATTATATACGTCGTCGTTAGAATATAAATAATTATATATAATTATAAATAGAATTGAAAATGGCGCGGTAGTTCGATAATTCGATTTCAAACTTCAATTGAACATACCGGGTGCAAAATAAACCGGATTTTAGTGAAACCAAAAATAATAGGATCTATTTGTGAATATATTTCCAATGAATCCGAAAAATCGAGATTTCATAGCGGGAATCAAAAGATATGTCCAGTTGAAAATTCTGAATAGTCGCTATGGAATTTATGCCCTTAAAAATGGAAATTTTGCAAATGACCTCGGCTTTTGACGAAACCACTTTT
Source organism: Allium sativum (assembly GCA_030737875.1). NCBI lineage: Eukaryota > Viridiplantae > Streptophyta > Magnoliopsida > Asparagales > Amaryllidaceae > Allium > Allium sativum. The sequence continues at coordinate 600,944,756 of CM060926.1, read as the reverse complement.
GTTGGGTCCGTGATGTCAAATTATTGCAAGATTCCAAATTTCATAATTTTTCGAATCAATATGTGAGCGTGGCAAAGGAAAACGCGTTTGACCGGTTTCAGTTGATTATAATCGACTGGAAAATGGCCATTTTTCCAATGGTCTTAGAATTCGACGAAATTAGTTTTGTTAGGACCGTATCATCAATACGAAGCTAGAAAATATTTTTATGGAATTTCAAGAGTTCGTATGTGACCCCGGTAAATTGAAATGCACGTTCAAATTCTATATATAGAAGTATATGTTGATTTTGACGAAATCTGATTGTAACAGTTGAATCAGCTTACGATACATATCCCATTGTGTTTGGAATGGGGGTAATTAACTATGGATGACATGCAGTGGTCCTCGTTTAGAGGTCGAAAATAAAAGTTTCTTTTTGGTGGAAAATAAAATAATTAAATTAAAAAAAAACCTCTCCTTAACCGTTCAGCCCCCCCCGATTAAATCAGAATTCGAAAGAAAAAAAAATGAGGATCCAGGAAATCGCATCGCCGCCTGTGCCTCGGGCCACCGCGCCTCCTCCTCGAGCTCCCCCTCCTCTCGCGCCACTCTCCCATCCTCTCCACTTCCTCCCCTCCTTCTTCTTCTGCATAGAACCGCCGCCGCCCCCCTAAACCCTAAGCCGCCGCCCCCCTAAACCCTAAGCCACCCCCTGCTCCTCCGCTTCACCCTCCTCTGGCCACCGTCGACGCAGCACAGCCCCCCCTTCTTCCATTTTACAGTAAGTTTTCTCCACTTTTTATTTTTAGTTAAAACTGAATTTTTATATTAGTAGAAACTGAATTTTATTCGATAGGAAAATTAGAGATAGAATTTTTATTCAATAGGAAAGTTAAAGATATGATTTTTATATGATAAGGAAGTTAAAAATATAATTTTTATCGTATGTAAAGGTTGAAAATATAATTTTCATATTATATAGATAATAAAAATATAATCTTTTATATTGTAGAAGGATAAAAATATGATTTTTACATTATAGAAGTGTTAAAAATTGGATCTTTATATATGTAGTGAATCAAAAATATGACCTTTATATAGTAGAAGATATAAAAATACTATTTTTATATAAGTAGTGTATTGAAAATATAATTTCTATAAAATAGAAAATATAAAATAAAACCTTTATATTTGAAAAGGAGAAATCTTTATATTTTAAAGGGCGAAATCTTTATATAGAGAGTAGCGTGATATAATTTTTATTTTATGAACATCGATATAAAAATAGAATTTTTATCTATATAGCATCGATATCGAAATAGAATTTTTATCGATATAGCATCGATATCAAAATAGAATTTTTATCGATATAGCATCGATATCAAAATAGAATTTTTATCTATATAGTAGCGATGTAAAAATAGAATTTTTATCGATATAGCATCGATATCAAAATAGAATTTTTATCTATATAGCATCGATATCAAAATAGAATTTTTATCTATATAGTAGCGGAGTAAAAATTCGATTTTTATATATTGAATAGCGAAGTAAAAATTCGATTTTTATATATTGAATAGCAAAGTAAAAATTCGATCTTTATATATTGAATAGCAAAGTAAAAATTCGATTTTTATTTATGTAGTGGCTACGAGCAACGAAAGTGACAAAAGGCGAGAACGACAAGATTTTCTACATAGGAAGTGTCGTGGAGTTGGGATAGCTATTGGTGAGAACTTCTCACTCTAAATTTCTTTTTCTAGATATATATATATACTAGGATGCAGACGGTGCTTAGCAGCACCCGAGACCCGTCATCCACAGACCATGGATGGCTTGTATGCTTGTTTGATGTGTTGTGAAATTTGTTTGTGAAGTTGATGTGAAATAGATAATGAAATATATTCATGTGTTGAAATAAATTAATTATCGTTAAAAATATAATTTTTAACGAGAATGAGAGTAAATAAATAATTATAAACAAATCGGCCGATTTGTTTATATACACTGATTTGACTGATATTGATTGGGATGATAAATTTTACACATCGCCCAACTGCACAAATAAAAATCTGTGTTTGTTGATTTGAAACCCCACACGGGTGTTGGGATGAAATTTGGCGTACGCTAATCCCAATTATTTAATTGTATGTCGATCGATTGGTCGACAGGCTGTGTAAGCGCTAATTATTTATATTTGATGCTTATGCAGTTGTGTTGTGCAATTTGGATGATGGTTGATTTTTTGTCATTGCTATTATATGTGTTGTGTGGAATCCATATAATTAACATTATATGGTGATTGATTGGGCCTCATTCCAATCGAGAAAATAATGAATATTATAAAAGAAAATTCATGTGTTGAATATAAAAATAGTCATGTGTTGACGATGATCATGTGTTGAAACTATTCATGTGTTGAGTAAAATATTTTAAATAATAAAAATTACATCTTTATCATATTTACAATTAGAACCTACTTCACGGTGGAGTCTAATTAAAATCAAACGATTGATACCATAATTTTATAAAATATTTTACATAACAAAAATAGAGATGTGTTGATAGTACTCATGTGTTGAGATTAGTCGTGTGTTGAAAGAAATATAAATTCATGTGTTGAATAGAATAAATATTCATTTGTTGAATAGAATAAAGAAGTTTTTGAAAAATATAAAGCCGTGTGGATTAGAGATGCGTTATTTTGACGCGAACGATATTTATATCGATTTTATTCATTTTAAAATGAATATTGAAAAGTGATTTCAAAATTTAATATTTTGAAATGAAATTCAAATTAAATTAGATTAAAATTCAAATTGAAATTTTATTGAATCAATTTGAAATGAATTGAATTGAATAGAAAATGAATTCGATTTGAATTGAATAGAAAGTGAATTTGAATTGGAATTGAATTGAATAGAAAGTGAATTGGAATTGAATAGAAATGAATTCAAATTGAATTAAATTGAAATTGAATTAAAAACGAATTGAAATCGTTTTGAATGAAATTTAAAACGAACTGAAATTGAATTGAAATCAATTTGAAATGAATTCAAATTGAATTAAATAGAAGGTAAATTCAAATTGAATTGAAACGATTAGAGTTTGAATTGAAATGAATTAGAATTTGAATTCGAATTAAATAAAATTGAAATGAATTCGAATTGAATTGAAATCATATCGATTTGAAATTGAATGTAGCATTGAAATGGTTTTGAAAACGAATTTAAAACGATTTATAAAATACGTTTTAAAAAGGAAATCGACGAAATATATAATATATATATATATATATATTATATATATAATGGCCTGAAAAGAACGCGCTGCGCCGCGGCAGTTCGTGAATTTCGACCATTGACTTCGAATGACGCTGCGAGAGATCCGACCGTCGGATTTTCCTAAAACCGGAACCGTTGGGTTCGTATCGAAAAGAGCTTTCCAATGAATATTAGAAATTTGAAATCTAACGGTTGGATTTGGAATTATGTCCAAATCAAATTTAGAAAAGGTCGCTGTAAGTGCAGTTCGATGGCCGTTGATGGAAATCGACTGTACGGGCCTTGATAAAATTATTAAAAATATCTATAATTTGTGTAAAATCATGAGAAATGATTTGGGAAAAATTCGGCTGAAAAATTCCATATTTGAAAAGATAAAAATTTAATTTTATCGAAATGAACTAGTTTTGAACTAGAATTAAAATCAATTTATTTTTGAAATAAATAAATTGAATTTGAAAGTGATTTTAAAAATAATCAGTATTCCCAATACGTGGATTGGACTGGAGTTGAATTGAAATTATCTTCGGAATATTTCGATGTTGGATTTCGTGGCTATGCAGATATTGTTATGGGAATTTGAAAGATATATTTTATATCGTTATTTCAAATACGATATTTGTTGGTTTCAGAATTTGATATTGAATATAAGCCGATATATTTTCTATTCAGAGCCTTGTATTTAATATCAAATGTGATTTGGGTTTATCGTGAATCGTGTTATAGATGACATTGGTTCTTTAACCCAGTTAAAGACAAGATGTTGATTTTTGAAAAGATTAAAACTAAGTAGAGTTTTAATGAATCTTTAATTAGATTAAAAGGTGAATTGATAATTTAAATTATCAAATCTGAAAGGTGATCGAGAGTGGAGTACCACCAGTTTTGCTCCAAAGCGATAGTTAAATCTTTAATTAGATTTGAACGTGAAATGGTAATTAATTTTACCGATAACACTGTGGTGTTAGATATGGAGTATTACCAGTTTTGCTCCATGGGATGAATAGGTTGGGATTGGGAAATAAATAATTACTTCGGTGTGGTTCGCTAATCCCGACTAGTTTGAAATGATATCCAAAGGAAGATCATAGAATAAATTTAGAAGAATTTATCTTGGATAAAATTATTGGGAACCTATTCCCCAAAAATGTGATTTTGTGAATAAAAGATATTCTGAATTGGAATGAGGCATTCGTTGTGTTTTTGTAATATTTGCTTATCATATACGTGGGTTATTCAGAAAGGCCGGGCTTATACCCATTCTGAATAACCGATTCGACGAGATGTCGAAGATGAAGACGGTGGATGAAGACGGTGGTTGAAGACCGGAAGTCTTCACATCGTTTGGGTGATTATTGATGATCTCGATTGGGCTATACACCCAAGATGAGGGAAACAGTTGGTGATCGTCCAGACGTACTTGGAGATGGATGGATATGCGAGGAAAGTGCCTCCGGTTTCGTTCAGAACTAGAACGAACTTGTAAATGGATTGTGTGTCTGACATTGGATTTTATTCTGTGTTGATTGATCTCTATTAAATATACATCTTTTTGGCGGCGGAGAATTTATTCTCTTGCTTAACTCCCTTCTCTGAGACGTATGAGCTCAGAGGTTGTATATCGATGGACATCAGTCGCATGGAGTGAATTGCCAGTGTGGCACGCGTAAGTGGCAATTGATCAAGGCTTCTGTTGAAAAGAAAAGTCTTGTGGTTGATGATCAAAGCACGGCCAGTGTGGCGTAGCTTGGGGTATAACGTGAATTCGCGAGCCTCACACCTCGGTATGAGTCAAAAACGGGATAGTGACTGCAGGGAGAGCATGACGTTTCTTTCTAGCTAGGGTGGTGTCAGTGACCTACCAGCCCTGACATTTATATACTTTTCACCTGTGTGGTTGTTAGATACGAGGCGCCTCGGATATAGGTCTGTAAGGACCGGGAAACGTGTGTTCAGGAATAACTAATCCTCAAAAGTAAGAGAGGGCCGGCCCTGAAGATCCAAGGATCATAGTGGGGTCCTGGGACATTTGCTAGAGTGTCTCGAACGCGGAGAGGAGCTTGCCCCTTGCCTCGGCTCATGACGGAAATCCAATTTCCAATACGTGATAGTGCGGTTTTATTTGTAGAACCTAGTATGGCGACATAGTGGTATGGGTCATTCATGCCGCCTATGATTGATATTTATGATTGAAATTGTTTTGACACTATAAACCTATAATAGTATCAAATAATGTGTTTTAAACGTATCAAGCATGCTTTGGCTGTTATAAGGTAAAAACCCTATCCTCCGGCTTGTGTTGCATTGTGTGATGGGACCTGGGTCTTATAACAGCTTCATTTTTCTTTATTTAGCATTGCGCTGTTTGTTCTATGCACTGGTATTCTTGGGAGGAAACCCGTTCCGTGTTATACGGCGTGGTCCCTTGATTTACCTAACTTTTAAAGTAAAGTTTTAAATAACCATTTTAGTTCTCACAACAGTCACATGACTGACCTGGAGTTTATTGTTTTAACCTAAACTCTGGGTGCCCCTATTTTCCACACGGGTAGCTAGTAGTTTTGGTTTTGCAGACTTATATTCACAAGATCCTGATTTACAGCTGGAACAATGCTCGGAAAGCTCTGTATCCGTGTATTACTTCTAGTTGTGTTTTTGTATTATTTTCCGCGGCGATGTATTTAAATGTGATTTAAATCTTTGATATTTGTCAAATGTATTTTATTCATTTGTAATCTGTATATCCTTGTATCTGATGGAATTGTTGTAATAACAATGAAATGTTCTTCCGTCTGCATTCAATTTTGTCCTGTCCTCAACGCCATCCATGCTTTCCTTCACAAGGAAGTTCGGGTCGTGTCATTTAGTCGGGTTGATTTGATTGTTTGGTTGAATTTGGTTTTTTGGGTGAAATGAATTGATTAGATTGACATGTGTATGGCGTGGGCCGTTATTAGACTAGGGATAAGGCTAGGCCTTTTCCCGTTTCTAGTGTCGTGCCGTTATGCCGCCGAAATTTTCTAAAATATATTAGAACAATAAAAATATCATTTTTATTGTGTAAATGAATCGAATAAATATTTTATCGTTAAAAATATAATTTTTAACATGTATATGAAAGAGAATAAATATTTATTTACAAATCTGACGATTTGTTTATGTACACTGATTTGACTGATATTGATTGGGATGATAAATTTTACACATCGCCCAACTGCACAAATAAATCTGTGTTAGTTGTTTGAATACCCCCACACGGGTGTTGGTATGAAATTGGACATACACTAATCCCAATAATTAGCTGTATGTCGATCGATTGATTGACAGACTGTTATAAGCGTTAAATATTTATATTTGATGCTTATGCAGTGTAGAATGCACTCTGGATGACGGATTGCTGTTTTCATTGTTGTTATACACATTTGTTGCGTGAAATCCATATAATCATATTATATGGTAATTGACAGTGTCTGATTCGAGTTCAGAAAGAATAAATATTTTAAAATAACGATTATTTTAAAATAACAAATATTTTCAAATAGTATTAAAAAAAGAATCAAAAGATGATTTTGATGTCCGATTTGGGATGGACACGATTATATTTAAATATATAAAGCAGTGTCGATTAGATTAACGCCATTTTGACATGAACGATATTTATAACGATTTTATTCATTTATATAATGAATATTGAAAAGGAAATGATTTCAAAACATAATGTTTTGAAAATATTATCATTTATATATGGACGATATGGAATATTCAATTTTGATTTGAAATTGAATATGAAGTTGAAATTGTTGTGAAAATGAATTTAAAATGATTTACAAAATACGTTTTAAATAGAAATCAACAAATATATATAATATATATATTATATATATAATGGCCTGAATAGAACGCGCCGCGTAGTGGCAGTTCGCGAATTTCGACCATTGACTTCGAATGGATATTACAGGAGATCCGACCATCAGATTCTCCTAAAACCGGAACCGTTGGGTTCATATCGAAAAGAGATTTCTAACGAATATAAGAAATTAGAAATCTTACGGTTGGATTTGTAATTATGTCCAAATCAAATTTGAAAAAGTTAGTTGTAAATGCAGTTCAATGGTCGTTTATGGAAATCGACTGTACGAGCCTTGATAAAATTATTAAAAATATCAATGATTTGAGTAAAATCATAACAAATGATTTGGAAATAATTGGGATGAAAAATTCCATATTTGAAAAGATAAAAATAGTTTTTTATCAAAATGAACTAGTTTTGAACGAGAATTATAATTCAATTATTTTTAAAATAAATAAATTGGTTTTGAAATGGTTTTAAAAATAACCAGAATTTCCAATATATAAATTGGAAACAGATTTGAATCTAAATTGTCTTCGGAATATTTCGATATTGGATTTCGTGATTATATGGAGATTGTAGAGGAATTTGGAAGATATATATATCATTATTCCAATACGATATTTGTTGGTTTCAAAATTTGATATTGAATATAAGCCGATATATTTTCTATTTAGAGCCTTGTATTTAATATCAAATTGGATTTTGGGTTCGTTGTGAATGGTATCTTTAATAATACTGTTCTTGAACTGAATGGAGTTATGAAAATTAGAAACTGGCTGGAGATTAGTTATGTTGAATGGTTTCCTGGGTATTGATCTGATGTTGGTTTCGGCCTTCGGGGTTAACACTTAGGGAATTGTTCTCTTACTAATTTATGGTTAGAGACTGATGGAATGTGAATTGGGTTGTTGTAAACTGTGTTTTAGTGACATTCGTTCTTTAATCCGATTTACAATCAAATGGGATTTGGAATTTATAAATCTTTTGTTAAGATTTAAAGGAGATTTTCCATAGTAAAGTTTTCCAATTTAACATATTAAATTGGAATTAAATGGAATTTGATTTGATAATAATCGAAGTGAAATTCTATGGAGGAAGACTCTTAATACATATGGAATTTAAGAGGTGTTTCTGTTATTACATTTATATTGTTGGTCAGATATGGAAATTGATATCGATTATATATTGATTTGTTTTTCCGTGAAGATTCCATAATTAATGGAATGTGATTTGGGTTGTCGTGAATGGTATCTTTAATAACACTATTCTTAGACCCAATGGAGTTAAGAAAATCAGAAACTAACTGGAGATTAGTTAAGTTGAATGGTTTCCTGGGTATTGATCTGATGTTGGTTTCGGCCTTCGGGATTAATACTTAGGGAACTGTTTACTTGCTAATTTACGGTTAAAGGCTGATGGAATGGAATGTGATTTTGGGTTTATCGTGAACCGTGTTTTAAAGGACATTGGTTCTTTAACCTAGTTAAAGACAGGATATGATTTCCCTAGTTTAACAATCGTTAATATTGATTTTTGGGAAGATTAAAACTAAGTGGTGTTTTAATGAATCTTTAATTAGATTGAAATGATATCCAAAGGAAGATTAAAGAATAAATTTAAAGAATTTATCTTTGATAAAATTAATTGGAACCTTTCCAAAAGTATATGAACATTTGGATAAAGAAATATTCTGGATTGGAATGAGGCGTATGTTGTGTTTTTATAGCACTTGTTTATCATATACGCGAGTTATTCAGAAAGACCGGATTTATCCCATTCTGAATAACTGATTCGATGATGTGTCGAGGACGAAGACGGTGGTCGAAGACCGGAGGTCTTCACATCGTTTGGATAATTACTGATGATCTTGATTGGGCTGTACACCCAAAAGGATGGAATCAGTTGGTGATCGTCCAGACATACTTGGATATCGATGGACATGCGAGGAATAAGGTTCCTCCAGTTTCGTTCAGACCCAGAACGGACTTGTAAATGGATGTGTGTCGGATATCGGATTTCATTCTGTGTGATTGATATACCACAGTTGCATAGCGTGAATTGCCTAGGTACCATGCTGAGATGCAAATGATCAAAGCTTCTGTCGAAAAGCAGAGTCTTGTGGTTGATGATCAAAGCACGGCTTTAACATAGCTTAGCTTTGTGTAAGGTTAATTCGCGAGCCTCACACCCCGGTGTGAACCAAAAACGGGAGAAGGACCTCAGGGAGGGCATGCGTTTCCTTCTAGCTAGGAGTGGTGTTTTGGGTTTTACACGCCCAGGCATTTTATTTATGTGGATGATGGATTGCGAGGCGCCTCGGTTATATCTGTCGATCCTGGACCGATGGAGTCATTTGGCTCATTGATGCCCCATAGGGCGGGGAAATGCAGTGTTCAGGCATTTTAATCCACATCGAGTGGACCGGCCCTGACGATCCAAGGGACGATGCGTTCTGTTCCTGAGACACGGGCTAGAGCGTCTCGAAGCGGTAAGGATGATCCCTTGCCTTGGTTCACAGATGGAAATCCAAATTCCAATAGGACATTTTGCGGTTTTAATTGTAAACCTATATATGGCGACATAGTGGTATGGGGCACTTATGCCGTCTATGATTGATACTTATGATTGAAATTCTTTTGACACTATACACTTATAGTAATAATAAAAGATGAAATTTCACGTACTAAGCATTTTTGGCTATTATAAGGTAAAAACTTTATCCTCCGACTTGCGTTGCATTGTGTGATGGGACCTGAGTCTTATAATAGCTCCATTGTTTTTTATTTAGCATTGCGCTGTTGTTTTATGCACTGGTATTCTTGGGAGGAAACCCGTTCCGTGTTATACGGTGTGGTCCCTTGATTTACCTTACTTTGAAACCAAGATAATAACAGTTTTAGTTCTCACACCAGTCACATGATTGACCTGGAGTTTATTGTTTTAACCTAAACTCTGGGTGCTCCTATTTTCACATAGGCAGCTAGTAGTTTTGGTTTTGCAGATTTATATTCATAGGATCCTAGTTTACAGCTGGAATGATATTCGGAATGCTCTGTATCTGTATATTCTTCTCAGTTGTGTTTTGTATTGTTTTTCCGCTGTAGTAATGTATTTAAATCTCTGATGTTTGGTGAATGTATATTATTTGTTAATACTCTGTATATTCTTGTATTCTAATGGAATTGTTGTAATAAGCCATGATATGTTCTTCTATTTGTGTTCTGATGTGGCTTTTCCTCAAAGCAATCCGGGCTTTCCTTCATAGAAAAGTTCGAGTCGTGTCAATCCTCTATCAAACTCTCTCTATAATTCTGGTGCTACTCAAGAGTTATAGAAATTATGTAATCAAAGATCACCAGATCAAGTTATATCAAGTCTATCCTCCAAAATGATAAGGAAAGGGTGTGGTCTTGTCCTGTATAGATTAACTAGGTGCGATTATGTTCTCGAAATCGATTGGGTGTAAAGTTGTGTAACGACCCGAGGAATTCGACGCCCGAATCCTGATAATAATACACAACTCCTGTATCACTTGTCAGAACTCAAGTATCGAAAACACCAGATAGTTATTAGAAAGAAGTTAGAGGATGAGATAAGAAAGAAAGAAATGTTAGAATGTAAGAAGAAGAAGAAGAAGAAGAAGAAGAAGCAGAAGAAGTACCAACACAATACAGAGTTTCACATCGCAGCGGAACAAAATATAATACCGAAATAAATCTTTATTGAGAGCTTTTAAAAATAGTTACAATATCAGAGTACATCAACACTTTTAGACAGTTATAATAATCTGCCTCATACACAACACACAGCGGAATAGATACTAGATACAATACGTCTGAACACCTCCATCTCGTCTCTGGACTTCGCAGCATCCGATAACCTGGACCTGTACACCTCGGTCTAACCCGAGTATTTACAAAACACCGGGTCAATCTGGTGAACAAGAGTGAGAAAAACTCGCACAGTATTAAGGGGTATCATCCAATTGATTTTTAAAGTTCAAAATCTTTTCGAAAGAAAAAAAAAGTAATCATAAGACCAAATCCACACATAAACATGGATGGTTTTTAACTTACGATAACCCAAAACGGTTTGAAATCAATATCTTGTTATGATATTACAATAATGTCTAAATACAAGTAGATATCAATCTAGACGAACGCTTGCATCTCATGCTCTACATATATAGTATACAATCAAAACCGCGGGCGCTTATTGGAAATTGGATTCCGACTATGATAATGTAACACCCCACCTCCGCTAGGGTCACTCACAAAGGGAATGCACTAGTTTTGGTGGAGTATTATCTAGGTAAACATGCGTAGAGATATCACAAGGCAGAACATAAATAAAGCAGCGGTAGAAATTAAAAACCAACTTCTTATTATTTCCAAGAAAAGAGTCAAAAGCTCATATATCCAAGATACAAATTATTCCATTACATCAAGTTCCAAAGAAGCATAAACTTAAGATAACCAAAAGTAAAATATTCCCCATAAATAGCAGAAACAGCCATAGCATAGCTCAAGACCAAACCGTACATGAGCTGTCAGAAAGCAAGCCAAATCCAAGCTAAGAGCTAGTGTTCCCTCCCTGAGAACCTTGGGGGGGGGGGGGCGACGAAAGAAAAAGAGGCGAAAGAAAAAGGGTCAGTCATAAAGACTGGTAAGCCCTAGTGACTTTTAGTATGAATTCTAGTAAAGGTAACATGATATGTGAAAATTGGAATTAAACATAAGGATGATAACAGAACTAGTTGGATAATTAAGATAACAAGATAAGTCAAGTCTGGCATCGCATGTTCAAGGTTCGCTGCACCAACTGTACTAGTATTCTAACCCATATCAAGTATTAACCATGAAATGATCCCTTGGCCCAGTATCATGAAGTGACCCATTACGGGGTCCTACGGTACGATCTATTAATCGATCGGCTCCCTACAAGTCCTAGCTCGTTATGTGTCTGTGTCATACGGCCCTATCCAGAAATGTATTTACCTGTGCTAGGTCCACCATAGGGTGTATCAAGTCCTATGGTGCCAACCACCAACACGAATCAAGCACGCACAGTGTAAATCTACGGGTGCCCAATGCCTGCTTTTTCAACTCCGAGCTACGTGCACGACCGTAGCCCGCCTGAACCTACAATGGCGCACCTACTCAGCCGTCGTTCTGGTCGCTTACAATCAGCCCAGTAATCGAGCCCCACCATGCCTAGTTCCAGGGTATCGTGATACATCTGAGTGGGTTATTGCTGAAAAGGACCGCGTAACAAGGGTTTCTAATGGGTTAAGTGTTGTCATTCAAATTCGTGACTTAACCCTATCCAAATCATGTATCGAGTTGGTTAAGTGTGTTCAAGCAGCTCATGACTTAACCCTATCAAATCATCGTGTCAAGTTGGTTAAGTATATTCAGGTGGTTTATGACTTAACCCTATAATGTGGCATTAATTCATTAGTGTACGCCAACCTCTCACATTAGACTAACTGTTGTGGTTACTGGATTTGTCGGGCGGTTCCAGGCAGATTTACACCACAACATAGTCTAACCTCGGGTTTTTACGTGCAATATGACGAACTAACCACATTGGATCCTATTGTTTGTAGCCACTGGATTTGCCGGGCGGTTACGGGCAGATTTACACTGCAAACTCAACCCAACCTCGAGTTGGCCATTTTCAAGATTATCTGATTGTCATGCCCACGTTCAAGTTTTCTTGTTTAGATTCATGTCAAGTTTTTAGGTCATGTTTCATGTCAAATCGTGTCAAGTTCATGTCCATATTCAGGTTCAAGTCATAGTAACGTTCATGTTCAAGTTTAAAACTAATTTATGTTTTACCAAGTCTACCCAAATCGTATTCCCATCGCACGTAAGTTCGAATCGATACAAATAAATCTAATATGGAATAACATAAAAGGAACGGGTATAATGTGGCAAAAGTGATTACTAGCATAGCATGATATGACTTGAAATAAAAGATTAAACATTACTGGCATATGAAATATTGGCCTCGAACATAAAGATTCCAAATCTAGCAAGATAAGGTACTAGTAAAAATAACAGTTGTCACAAGGTGATATTATAGTCATGGTAACGACTGTCATAAGGTGATAGTATAGTCATGATAACGACTGTCATAAGGTGATAGTATAGTAATGATACGACTATCATAAGGTGATAGTATAAACTTGTGACTAATAGAAGGTTCAACATGATAATATAAGGGGGTTTTCTTTTGATTCACAACATGAATAGGCCCCAAATCAATGTCATGGTAATATTCAACAGTCAAGATCCAAGATGAATGAGAATGAATGTAAACAGTCATCATACATAGGTCCAATTTCAATTTGCATCATAATCATAATACATTTACAGTTTAAATCTGAAAATAACTGGGGATTACAGATCGTGGTTCGAGAATTAGAAAAAGAGAGTCGATGTTGAATATGCTTAGTCAAGTCCTAATAGAAGTCCGCAAATCAGCAATTCCCTTAACGCAGTCTCAACGTAGAAGAAGCAGTCCCTCTCTCATACTTTTCAACCAGAATCAGAGCAGCATAAAGTCAGAAAGAAATTTGGTGTAGAGAGACTGGTGTTAGGGGCTGTATTTATAGGGTCAGGTCAACGAATGTTGACAGAAATGAGGCCAAATACATCAAAGTGAATCCAGCTTCAGAAATGGGCTCGGGCACCAGGTCGACCCCCAGGTCGACACTATGGTCGACCTGGTCCTGGGTAGGTGGACTACATAGTCGACCCCCAGGTCGACCTGGTCCTGGGCGGGATTTTTCCCGCCCAGTCCATTTGGAGGTTTGAAATTCGAAATTTGAATTCGAATTGAGTCTGTTTTGAATTTGAAAATTTCTGAAAACTTCGAATGGTCATAACTTGGTCATACGGACTCAGATTTTCGAAAACTCGGACTCGTTTCCAAGCAGAATTTCGAGACGAACGCAATGGCATAACCCGTTTCCCTTTATTCTTATTTTAAAAATTAATTTTTCCTTGATTTATGGTTATTACACGTTATAAAAACACAGGTTGTTACATTCTCCCCTCCTTAAAGGATTTCGTCCCCGAAATCTCTAAGTTAGGGAGGATGTGTCCTACCATCTAATCAACCATCTACTCAAAGCATCATCCACAGGCAACCATTGTCCTTAAAAGACTTCTAGTGTTGTATGAACATATGCAGAAAGTGTGTGTATATGAACTTTATCTAATGCAAAAGATCAGGCGGTTACTGATTCAGTAAACCTCCTTAATGCAAAATATGTTAGTGTCATGAATCCAACATGTATGAAAATTTCTAGCATAGTTTATAATCTCTATATGAGTGCACAGTCATTCATCCATATGCAACATCCAAGTGATAGCATAACAAGTTCCATCCATGTACAAGTATAAGCACCCATGCATATGCAACATGAAAATGTGACTTAGCCGATCTAGTGCCTAATGTGTGTCATGCATCCACTAGCAACCATTTGCAACCACTTGCAACCATTTGCAACCATCAACCATAACATGTTTCAATCACATGTTTACATCCATACGGTTCTACCTAAGGTTCTCAAGATAAGATCGAGAAGATAACAAGACAAACATAGATATTAGAAGCATGATACAAAAAGGTTTTCAAGGAAAAAGAGATTGAGAATGTACCCTCAAAAAGAAATGGGTAAAGCGCGCGTATCTTTTCTTCGGTTTCCCAAGTTGCGTCCTCTTGGGCTTCACTCCACTGCACTTTCACTAGCTTGACTTCTCGATTCCTTAGCTTCTTATTCTCCGTTCCTAAGATACGAATTGGAACTCGCCTCAATGTTTCTTCTTTCTCCACTTCCACGTCTTCAAGGATGCTTGGCTCAACCACTTCGGCTGACTCATGCAAACACTACCGGAGATGCGAGACGTGAAAGACATTGTGTACTCCAGACAACTTCTCGGGTAAGTCTACCTTGTAGGCCATCCGTCCAATCCTCTCAATGATGGGGAACGGTCCTACAAATCCTGGTGCTAGCTTTCCAACTGCTCCAAAACGAACTACATTGCGTAACGGAGAAACCTTTATAAAGACCATATCTCCGACTTCGAACTCTAAGTCTGTCGTTCTCTGGTTCGCATAAGATTTCTGTCTATCTTGGGCCGTTTTCATCTGTCTTCGTATCAAATCAATCTTCTCAGAAGTGTCCCTTATCATGTTGGGCCCAAGTATAAGTCTGTCTGTCGTCTCCCACCAACAAGTTGGCGACTTGCACGGTCTTCCATATAGGGCTTCGAACGGTGCCATTCCGATGCTAGCTTGGTAACTGTTATTGTACGCAAACTCCACGAGAGGAAGATGGTCTTCCCGAGTACCACCAAAGTCAAGAATGCATAGCCTTAGGAGATCTTCTAGTACCCTATTTACCCTTTCGGTTTGTCCATCCGTCTGTGGGTGATAGGCCGTGCTTAAGTTCAGTCATGTTCCCATTGCTTCTTGCAGACTATTCCAAAAATGGCTAGTGAAAATCGGGTCACGATCACTAACTATACTAGAAGGAACTCCATGCAATCGTACTATCTCTCGAAGTTAAATAGATGCTAGCCCTGATGCGGTCCTCTTGCTCTTCATCGGAATGAAGTGAGCACTTTTCGTGAGTCTATCAACTATGACCCATATGCTAGTATTTCCCTTCCTTGACCTAGGTAGTCCATCCACAAAATCCATCGAGATACTCTCCCATTTCCATTGCAGAACTTCCAAAGGGGGTAATAGTCCACCGGGCTTCTTAGACTCGGCCTTTACTTGTTGGCACACCATGCACCTCAAGACGAATTCTGCTACGTCCTTTTTCATTCCGGTCCAAAAGAAAATGCGTTTCATATCCCTGTACATCTTATCCCCTCCTGGATGTATAGTCATCTTCGAGTGATGCGCCTCTTCGAGAACTCTCCTTACAAAGTCTCCCACTTGTGGGACACGTAGCCTTCCATCGTGCCTTAGCCATCCCTTGTCATCTATGGCATACCTACTGAGGTGACTCGACGTATCACATCTAATCAGCTTGTCCATGATTTCAACTAATTGTGGGTCTTCCTTCTGTGAAGTCCCTACTTGATCTAGAAGTGTAGGTCTTAACTCAAGAGATGCAAACGTAGCAGTCAATGAATCAACAGCAGGTGTAAAATCAAAGGTTGCTATAAACTCAAGGCTTTTCATTTCAACAAACAAGGGGCTCAAAGTCAACCTTTTTCTACTTAGCGCGTCCGCCACCACATTACCCTTGCCAGGGGTATAAGCTATATTGAAGTCATATGATGCCAAGAACTCCAACCACCGCTGTTGTCTCAGATACAAGTCTTTCTATGAGAAGAGGTACTTAAGCGATTTGTGGTCGGTATACAGCTCGAAACTCTCCCCTAGAAGATAATGGCGCCAAGCTTTAAGTGCAAAAACAATCGCGGCTAACTCCAAGTCATGCGTGGGATAGTTTTTCTCATGAATTTTAAGTTGTCTACCCCCGTAGCATATTACTCTTCCTTCTTTCATTAGGACAACGCCTAACCCCGTGCTTCACGCATCTGTGTACACGGTAAACATCTTACCTCCATCGGGTAATGCTAAGACTGGAGCTGTGGTGAGGGCTCTCTTAAGTCTCTGAAAAGCAGCATCACATTCTAGGTCCCATGCAAAAGGTAGGTTCTTCTTTGTTAATTTAGTAAGAGGGGCTGAAATCTTAGCGAAGTCCTTAATGAACTTCCTGTAGTAACCTGCCAAACCGAGAAAGCTCCTCACCTCCGTTGCATTCTTAGGAATTTTCCAGTCCTATACCGCAACTACCTTTGCGGGGTCCACGGCTATGCCTTGCTTAGAAACTACATGTCCAAGGAACCGAACTTCCTTCCTCCAAAAATGGCATTTGGAGAACATAGCCTTTAACTGGTGTGCTCTAAGCGTTTCCATGACTTCCTTGAGATGCCTAGCATACTCTTCTTCATCTTTTGAGAAGATCAAAATATCATCCACGAAAACTATCACAAACTTGTTAAAGTACTCCCAAAACACCCAACTCATCAAATCAACAAAGTATGCGGGTGCATTTGTTAGCCCAAACGGCATGACGAGCCATTCGAAGAACCCATCTGGAGTACTAAACGCAGTTTTGTCAATGCTGTCCTCAGCCACTCTAAGCTGATGGAATCCTGTGGCTAGATCGAGTTGAGAGAAAATAGATGCCCCCACAAGCTGGTCAAACAAATCGTCGATTCTTGGTAGCGGGTGCCTATTTTTCTTTGTCAGCTTGTTTAACTCAAGATAATCTACGCACAGACGAAGCGATCCATCCGCCTTAGTAGCGAATACCACCGAAGCACCCCATTCAGAAATGCTTCGTCGTATGAAATTTTTCTCAAGAAACTTGTTGATTTGTTTACTGAGCTCTCTTCTTTCTCGCGGGGCCATGTGCCTAAAGGGCAATGAAACTGGCTTGGCATTATCAACTAGATAAATTCGGAACTCTATCTCGCGTTTAGGGGGTAATCCCCTCACTTCATCAAAGACATCTGGATATTCTCGGACCACTCTTACAGATTGCAAATTATCGCCGGACGAGTCAAGGGATCCAAGATAACACAACATGACCGGACCCTTCGGGTTACAAGAAATTTCAAGGGTATTGCCAAGGCGAGTCATGAGCCTCACTACCCTTTGTTCACAATCAAGAATGGCTCCATAATAGGACAACCAATCCATACCTATGATCAAACCGTATCCCATGAATCCGAGAACATAAGCATTACACGTGAATTCTACGCTTAAGATAGAGATCCTCAAATCCACACACATCATAGATAAATGGGCGGAGCCCCCAATTGGATTTGAAACTATAACGGGATCCTCAACCAGACTAGAACTTTGGTGCAAATTTTCAACAATATCAGAGGAAATAAAAGTATGCGATGTGCCAGAGTCAAATAAGGTTCGAACAAGAAAGTCAAAAATGTAAACAAGGCTTTCTACAGAAATATTACTACCTCGGTCAAGAGCTGGAGTGGTGTTGAGAGCATGCAATTGCCCTCCAGAAGGTCCTGCTCACTGAGTCTGCCCTTGCCCCTGACCTTGCTTCTAGGGGCAATCCTTGCTGATGTGTCCAGTGTTTCCACAATGAAAGAATTCACCCAACTTCCTCTTCTTTCTTCTATAGTCTTTAGCTAGATGTATAGTAATACCACAGAAGTTGCACTTCCTCGTCTCACATGATTTGTTGTTGCTCTTGTTATTCTTATTATTCTTGTTGTTCCCCTTCTTAAAGTCAGCCTTCTTATTCTGAGTCTCATTAGGCTTAACCTCCTTCTTGCTATTCTTATCTTCCTCATGGAGTAGAGCCATATCCACCAAGCTTTCAAAGGTCGCCTACCATGGGTATATGAGTTAGGGCCAAGCTGTGTAGTGGCTCGTTCAATCCTCGATCAAAGCGTACAGCCTTTTTCTGGGCTGTGTTGACCAAATCCAAACCGAACCGAGCAAGCTGATTGAACTTATTCACGTACTCCCTCACAGGCATATCCCCTTGCTTGAGTGCTAGGAACCTCTCCATCTGAAGGTTCTCCTCTGCCGACGATAGGAATTTGAGCCCAAACCTTTCTCTAAAGTCTGCCTAAGTCTCAACTGGCCTGGTAGCGTTGGTGACTTCCCACCAAAATGCAGCTTCCTCTTTCAACAACCATGCTGCCAACTGAACTTTCCTGTGGTCCTCCATATCAAAGATAATGAACAAGTCTTCTGTTTCCTTTAGCCAGTTTCGTGCCTCAACGAAGGTTTCGGTTCCAACGAAGTTCTTGCCGCCCATCGCTTTAAATTCTTTGCATATTTTGGCAAAGGCGGTACCAGGAGGAGGAGGAACCGCGACCACTGGGGGAGGAGGAGGGATGTCTGACGTGCCCGCGTCGTTGGCCCTGGCTTCTAAGTACCTTCGGAACCATCCAGGCATGGGTATTCCCTCAGGAAGGTTAAGATCGGCCATGCTGAAAAACGAAAAGAAAAGATTCAAACGAGGAAACAAAGGGAAGTGCTAATGGCTTCTTGGGGAATAACCCTTATTAAACATAAAACTTTTCCTGAAAAATGCTTCTTTATAAATGGTTTTGAAAACAGTTTCAGAAGGTTTTTAAAACTTTTGCCCAGCCTGGTAACCTTCTGCTCTGATGCCAAATGTAACACCCCACCTCCGCTTAGGTCACTCACAAAGGGAATGCACTAGTTTTGGTGGAGTATTATCTAGGTAAACATGCACAGAGATATCACAAGGCAGAACATAAATAAAGAAGCGTTAGAAATTAAAAACCAACTTCTTATTATTTCCAAGAAAAGAGTCAAAAGCTCATATATCCAAGATACAAATTATTCCATTACATCAAGTTCCAAAGAAGCATAAACTTAAGATAACCAAAAGTAAAATATTCCCCATAAATAGCAGAAGCAACCATAGCATAGCTCAAGACCAAACCGTACATGAGCTGTCAGAAAGCAAGCCAAATCCAAGCTAAGAGCTAGTGTTCCCTCCCTGAGAACCTGGGGGGAAACGAAAGAAAAAGAGGCGAAAGAAAAAGGGTCAGTCATAAAGACTGGTAAGCCCTAGTGACTTTCAGTATGAAAACTAGTAAAGGTAACATGATATGTGAAAACTGGAATTAAACATAAGGATGATAACAGAACTAGTTGGATAATTAAGATAATAAAATAAGTCAAGTCTGGCATCGCATATTCAAGGTTCGTTGCACCAACTGTACTAGTATTCTAACCCATATCAAGTATTAACCATGAAATGATCCCTTGGCCCAGTATCATGAAGTCACCCATTATGGGGTCCTACGGTACGATCTATTAATCGATCGGCTCCCTACAAGTCCTAGCTTGTTATGTGTCTGTGTCATACGGCCCTATCCAGAAATGTAGTTACCTGTGCTAGGTCCACCATGGGATGTATCAAGTCCTATGGTGCCAACCACCGAGATGAATCAAGCACGCACAGTGTAAATCTACGAGCGCCCAATGCCTGCTTTTTCAACTCCGGGCTACGTGCACGACCATAGCCCGCCTGAACCTACAATGGCGCACTTACTCAGCCGTCGTTCTGGTCGCTTACAATCAGCCCAGTAATCGTGCCCCATTCTGCCTAGTCCCAGGGTATCGTGATACATCTGAGTGGGTTACTACTGAAAAGGACCGCGTAACTAGGGTTTCTAATGGGTTAAGTGTTGTCATTCAAATTCATGACTTAACCCTATCCAAATCATGTATCAAGTTGGTTAAGTGTGTTCAAGCAGCTCATGACTTAACCCTATCAAATCATCGTGTCAAGTTGGTTAAGTATATTCAGGTGGTTCATGACTTAACCCTATCATGTGGATTAATTCATTAGTGCACGCCAACCTCTCACATTAGACTAACTGTTTTGGTTACTGGATTTGTCGGGCGGTTCCGGGCAGATTTACACCACAACATAGTCTAACCTCGGGTTTTTACGTGCAATATGACCAACTACGCACATTGGATCTTATTGTTTGCAGCCACTAGATTTGTCGAGCGGTTCCGGGCAGATTTACACTGCAAACTCAACCCAACCTCGAGTTGGCCATTTTCAAGATTCTAATTGTCATGCCCATGTTCAAGTTTTCTTGTCTAGATTCATGTCAAGTTTTCAGGTAATGTTTCATGTCAAATCGTGTCAAGTTCATGTCCATATTCAGGTTCAAGTCATAGTAACGTTCATGTTCAAGTTTAAAACTAATTTATGTTTTACCAAGTCTACCCAAATCGTATTCCCATCGCACGTAAGTTCGAATCGATACAAATAAATCTAATAGGGAATAACATAAAAGGAACGGGTATAATGTGGCAAAAGTAATTACTAGCATAGCATGATATGACTTGAAATAAAAGATTAAAACATTACTGGCATATGAAATATTGGCCTTGAACATAAAGATTCCAAATCTAGCAAGATAAGGTACTAGTCAAAATAATAGTTGTCACAAGGTGATAGTATAGTCATGGTAACGACCTTCATAAGGTGATAGTATAGTCATGATAACGACTGTCATAAGGTGATAGTATAGTCATGATACAACTATCATAAGGTGATAGTATAAACTTGTGACTAATAACGGGTTCAACATGATAATTTGAGGGGGTTTTTCTTCTGATTCACAACATGAATAGGCCCCAAATCAATGTCATAGTAACATTCAAGAGTCAAGTTCCAAGATGAACGAGAATGAATGTAAACAGTCATCATACATAGGTCCAATTTCAATTTACATCATAATCATAATACATTTATAGTTTAAATCTGAAAATAACTGGGGCTTACAGATCGTGGTTCGAGAATTAGAAAAAGAGAGTCGATGTTGAATATGCTTAGTCAAGTCCTAATAGAAGTCCCCAAATCAGCAATTCCCTTAACGCAGTCTCAACGTAGAAGATGCAGTCCCTCTCTCAAACTTGTCAACCAGAATCAGAGCAGCATAAGGTCAGAAAGAAATTTGGTGTAGAGAGACTGTTGTTAGGGGCTGTATTTATAGGGTCAGGTCAACGAATGTGGACAGAAATGAGGCCAAATACATCAGAGTGAAACAGCTTCAGAAATGGGCTCGGGCACCAGGTCGACCCCTAGGTCGACACTATGGTCGACCTGGTCCTGGGTAGGTCCACTACATAGTCGACCCCCAGGTCGACCTGGTCTTGGGCGGGATTTTTCCCTCCCAGTCCATTTGGAGGTTTGAAATTCGAATTTTGAATTCGAATTGAGTTTGTTTTGAAATTGAAAATTTCTGAAAACTTCGAATGGTCATAACTTGGTCATACGGACTCCGATTTTCAAAAACTCGGACTCGTTTCCAAGCAGAATTTCGAGACGAACGCAATGGCGTAACACGTTTCCCTTGATTCTTATTTTAAAAATTAATTCTGCCTTGATTTATGGTTATTACACGTTATAAAAACACGGGTTGTTACAGACAAGGTATGGGACCGCCTGCCGATAGTGTATCTCTAGAGGCGAATACACTGGGTCCAACAAAAACGTCTTGCAACCCGGCCCACACATGACCGACCACTCATTTCGCTTGAGTGTATCGAATGTATATCACCAACGGTTGGGCTCAAACCACCGTTTCCCGATAAGGGACAGCATCGACATAGATTAAAGAAGGAATTTGATTTTTCTCTAGATATGTGATTATACACCCTAATGGGAGCGACCCACATAGCCATGCCGCCTACCCGATTTTTGTCATTTCCCGGTTGATGAGGCTTGAGGCTACGCTCTATCAGCACATCATATTCACTTCGAATGTCACAACGTCAGATCCATCAACAATCACTAATTGATGTCTACAACAGTACATTACGTGTTAGCTAAAGAAGTTTCCTTCCCTGCTTCCACTCTTGGTACGGTTGAAGAAATCAATGTACGTGACCTTTCTAGAAATACTCTGTCAGACATTCATCCATACAAGTCATCCAGGAATAGGATGAACCGAAGGTACTCCCCTACTGCATCCAATATAGGAATCACCCCATGGATCAGTTGTGAGAAGTCCTTGCAACCCGTAGATTCCAATCACGACAGAATCACAGCTTATCACTGTTTGTAAGGCAGAGAATTTTAGTGGCTCTTCCGTTTATGATAATCTACGGTCTTCAATAGCTCCGACTTGGATCAGCATCTTTAGCGTATTCTTATTTGCTGGACAGAATGGTTTTCGAATATATTCGATCCCGGTCTTTCCGTGCCAACAATCGTGTGGGCAAGTTTGATAGTCGCTGATTTAACTATCAAATAAAACAACATTCCATCCATAACAAAATATATTCACTGATTCACTACTTAGTATTCTTTTGGCCTCTTAGACGAACTGTCCGTTAATTATATCCTTTACTTTTCCAACATTTGAATCATCACTTTTACTTCTTATTACAAAATAAGAATATTCTCCAACTTCTTTTTATTCAGCTTATAAACTTCTCGGAATAGCTTATAATATCATTTATGGAAATCATAACTTATATTTCCATCAACTATTCTCGTTTATAAACTAATATCATTCTTGGATAATCATGGAGTCGTTCAAGTTGGGTATTTCATTTACCTCTCAGATCTTGACCAACAACATTCATATCCTCAGAATAAATAAAAGTTTATTATCCACACATTCTTTTGAAAAACTGATTAAAATCTCAACAAAGCTTCGATTCAATTAGAAATAGAATCCTTATGAAAATTCCTTAATACTCTTTATTATAATGTTACAAATTATTTCAACAATTCAATTTCATTTGTTTAAAACCACATAAAAAAACTTTTATAAATCTCTTATACATTTATTATATTGATATACCTTTCAAAGTCTTATATTGATCGAAACAATTTAACTTATCATCTGTAACAACATTACAGATTTCATTTCAAAGCCATTTTACTTCCACTTATCACATTCTCTTTAAATAATACTCGACTACTTATTTGCTATCGAAAATCATATGATAATTCTTTAAAAACTTATGTCTAAAATAGTTTACCCCATTTGTAACCAATGTTACAAAACACATTTACAAACCACTCACTTTATTTACTAACTCGAATTCATTTCGAAAACATTAGATTTCCATTTACAAAGTCTTTTGTAAATTAATTACGATAACTTACCATTCACTTTCACATTGTTAACTACATTTAAAAATCCCATTTCCAATTTATTATCGACAACTAACATTCGTTGTCGTTATTCAAATCTTTAACTTCATTTACTACTCATACCTTTAGTTAATATTCCGAACTTCAGAATATTGCATTCCGAACCTCGGAATAACTCACTTTCATTTATTTGACTAAATCTCATTTATAAATTTAATTTATAAATAGATAGTCATAATTTCAACTTTTATTTCATTTAAAATATGAAAACCTCATTTCCAAATCACCACTCATTTCCAATCTGTCGATTTGTTAACTTTATTCACGAAATTTAATCACATTTCGTATCATTTAAACACCATTCATTAAAATGATCATTTATCACAAAAAATATCACTCTTTAAACTTTCTTCTAAACTCTAGTACATCCATGGTTCACTTATTCCGTTTCTAGAAATCAAGTTAAACTTCCTTCACGACCATTAAGGCCTTTTCAAATATTATTTCAACATTTTAAATAACCATCATGATAAATTATATCGTTTAAACATTTATTTAATATATCTTACATCTCTCTTAGTTGTATTTTAAATATTTATGAAAATTGTATATTTTACTTCGATTATTATCTTTACAAAACCGTATTTCAAATCCATATAAAAATATATTTATATCTTTGAAACCACTCGGAATCCATCTTATATTGATTTCAAAAAAAATCATTTCTATTAAATGGACGGTACTAAGGAGGCAAATGGTTACTATAGTACCAAACCGTGAAATATAAACCAATTTCACGTTCAGTAAAAACAAATGTGATAATATTGATAAAAGTTATCAATATCAGTGAGGAATCTAGCTGGATTCCTCCAACCTGTCAGTCCCCTGCAGAACAACGGGTTACCACAGTTCAAATATTTCAGTCCAATATGGCCAATCAATATTCTTTTTCATCTAGACTGATGAAATAAAACAGTTTAACAGTCAATAATAACTGTAACAGTCAATACTAGGATAATAACAGAAATTCAAACATTCAATTATGACGTTTATAGTGTTATAGATGCAACCACTGATGTAAGTTACCTCAATTGGAATTTATCGTTAGAAATAACGATTTGTTTCAATTAAATCAAACAAACATTTAATCTAACTGTTCAGTCAACATATGAATATAAAATTAATAACGAACAAACAAACAACAATTATTAACAAGTATAACACACAATTATAAAACCCGACTTATATAAAATAAAAGTAGGGGAAAAACTGAGTGAGTTTAACTCACCTTGAATTTCTATTTGATGTTAGACGGTTTGTTTCTGTCAAATTAAATCAGTGTTTAATTTTAACTGTAAACTCGGTTCTTTCAACTCCATCTAATTCAGCTTTAAAAGGTTACGCCCGTCGTTGTAGTTCTAACGCTCCTGGTTTGTTCCGCCCTGTTATCGCATGGGAACATTACAAATTATACATGTACGATTTAATTAAATAAATTAATCTCTTAATTAACAAGTTAATTGTTACTAATAATACGTTCATTTAATCGACCATAATAATCTTGCCTAGGCACATTATAAAAATTCTTTACCACTATCCGAACCAGTGTATTAGATACCATTGGGCACGTTAAAACACTCACTAGGCATATTAAACATTATTAGGCCATGTTATATACCTTTAGGCTTACTGAAATTCTTATATAGACACATTATATCCTTAGGCCACTAATAAAACAATTAACGACTTTTAAATCCTGATTAAGTTCATCACTTTAATTGAAATCATCGGTTCACGTTTATAATAAATCATTTATAGTTATATAATACCTTAATCAAGGAATCGGTCATGCGAGTTGGCAGAAATAAGGTCCACTTGTTGCCTTTCCATGCCAACTATTCCTTGCTGTATTGTTCGCAACAAGCAGCTCTATTCCCACCAGATTTTCATTTCATCCACCAATCCACTATATGTCTTCCTTCACACTCGTCCCATCAACATAGTTTCGTGTTTTCTATGTATTTATTTTCTCTTCTTTTGATAGCAAAATCCGAAAGCCCAAAGGCCCTGCTCACGTCCATGAGCTGCAACATGCCTCCATTTCATTTGAGCATGCATACTCCTCCCATCCGCCATGCAGCTTGCGCCCCTTTCTTTTTTCTTTTTTATAAATTAGGACCCCACGCATGAACTGTATGTACACTCCGTGAGTGTCCCTTCTGCTCCGCTTTTAACTGCCTGATGCTCTTAATTCCCCCATTTGTGCCAACGTATCCTTTACTCTTTATTATGCTTCAACAAATCCATCCCTTATAACCAAACCATGCTACAGGTTTATTCATACGCATACCGCAACTCTACACCCTCCTCCCCATGCATGTTCAATGCCACTTCCACCCTTCCAATCTTTTTCTCTTCGTTGTTTTTTTCCTTGTTCGCACAGCATACCGCACTCCCACCCACTTTCTCACCACCGCACACCACTACCGCTTATCCACCCAGTCCAGTTTGACGTCAGCAGCACCCGCTCCACATCCGACGACCTCATTAATGCCAGCATTCCGACTTCAGCTCCACGATGAGCCACCCGCTCGCTCCTTTAATGAAGATTTCGGTTTGAGGAGCTTCCGTTTTTATTATGGAGCAGCGCTATGTTTAGTTGGCAGAAGAAGATTGAGAGCCTGCTTAGTTTTATTTAGCTGAAGGGATTATGGTTGCTTGACTGACTGAAACGAATGCAAAGCTAAAGAAGTAGAAGTGGCTTTTATAGAAGAGGACTTCGTGGGTGCCAAGGCATTTAGATATAGGTTTCCAGAGATCCTAGCTAGCTGTATGCTTGGGCGTGATTTTCCAAAACATGGATGTCACGGTAGAGATTAATTTGCAGGCAAGTAAAAGTTTGTCGTTTGGAGCGCAAGGAACTAACATTTGGAACGCAAGTAAAGTAAAATTTGGGGATGTAAGGAAATGGTCTTGGATGCAAGAAATCAAAAGGGAAAGGGACGTAAGCCAAGAAGAAAAATTACTGTAAGTGGTGGGATTGTTTTGTTAATATTATAATGTACAAAACTTCGTCGTGGAGAAATTGTGTTAAAAACCACCATATAAAATTTCTGTTTACTGATAAAATGGCTAATCTTAGTGTAAAAAAGTATTCCGAATCCAATGGGACAAGTTTCGTCGAAATCCGAGGTCGTATAAAAAAAATTCCTTTATAAAACCGGAAATCAACACGCGTTTAATTTTTTTGCGATCACCAGATAAATCAAATCAACTTGAAACTTCAAATTCCTACAATAATTTTTCAATACGAACCCAACGGCACTAGTTTCGTCGCATTCTGAGATCATTTCCCCGGTAGGCTATTTTTACGCGCACCACAATGCCATTTCGGACACCCAATTTCACGGTCTCCAAAAATAACAAAATATATATCTATCTTGACTCTAATCAACGATAAAAATTCAACGGAACGGGTTTCGCGACCTAATTCGATCGTCTGCTCAAGTTACATTCAAAAACCCCTTTATTAAATTAACTACGCGCTATAAAAATTGAATGGGAATTTGTGGCTGCCATGGCCACATACGACATCGATTTGTCATGCAATTTAACACCATACAATAATTTAACGTTACGGTCCCAATGAAACTGGTTTCGTCGAAAACAGAGTTCATTTGCAAAACGGCTATTTTAAAGGCCTATAATTTAATAACGATTTTCATAGCGACTATTTTAAAATTTGATTTGGCCATAACTTACAATTTATAACACGAAACCTGAATTTTTCTCTTTCATATGAAAATTACCATCAATACGGTTCCAACTTTTCTTGTTTCACAGAAATCCGACTTATATCGAATCCTGTACATTCAGTTGAAGTTCAAAATTCAATATTACGAACTGCCGTGTCATTTTGAGCTCGAATTATATTATATATAAATTTATAACGTTCAAAGTTCGTTTTATAAACAAATTAAATATTGCAATTCATTAATATTCCAAATATAATATTTAAAATAATAAATTAAATTAAGTATTTGACTGCCAAAAATACGGGACGTTACATTCTTCCCCCCTTAAAATAATTTTGTCCTCGAAATTGCTAAGGTAAGAAAGAACGTTATAAACCCATTAAATTCCAAATCCAAATTTAATTTAAAATTTAAAACCAATACAATATCATAAATAAATATTTCAAATACATAAAAAAAATTCTAACACTTTAAATTCCCGAAAAAGTCGGCAGAGTCTCCCCTGCACGGAGTGACATCTGCAATATCGCAGGTTCAAGAAATATATATACATCGACCCGCACGGTCGGAAAACAAAAATCAAAGAAAAACCAAAATTTATATTTTTGCGTAAGCGTACCTTTTTTAGCGCTATTGAGCATACTTTGTCTATTTATTGCGATTCACTCAACCAAACTCAATTCTCCAGCCTTCTGGTACAGGAATTTACTTGGTTCAACATATAAGCAACCCATACATGAAATTTTCAATAAGCTTCCAGATATTAACCAGAATACTAAGCAATTTCCCACAATCCAACATATACCACCATTCATATGCAAACACAAGTTTAAATTATACAGTTTCACTTCATATGTGTTTTCTTTTGAATTTATAATTCTGGAATTCAAGTTTCCAATTCATTCAACTCTATTGTTAAACAATTGATGAATTTATATTCAACCAATCTAACGCCAAATCAACACCAATCAACAACCAATGTATCACCAATTCCACCAAATCAATAGAATTTCACATTCGATTTAATATTTAATTTAGTTCAACATATTTCAATATCAATCAATTAACACTCGATCAATTATCCATTTAATTTCCAAATTAATTTCGTTCAGTATTATACTTAACCCAGTTAAGTTTCAATTCAAATTTTTAATTCAATATGAATTTATTAAAACCAACCAACTCACAATATCTCAATAACAAAATTATTCCTTCTTATACAAAGATATATTTCGGGTAAAATTACTTCATTTACCCTATTTACAAAACATAAAACATTTGTATATAAAATTTACAAATACACTCTCATATATATAATCAACTCGATCTAAGGTATTACTAACCCCATCTCTATCGAGTTACACCATAGAGCCAAGGTTATTGCTAAACCAATAGCTCTGATACCAGTGTAACGACCCGAGGAATTCGACGCCCGAATCCTGACAATAATACACAACTCCTGTATCACTTGTCAGAACTCAAATATCGAAAACACCAGATAGTTATTAGAAAGAAGTTAGAGGATGAGATAAGAAAGAAAGAAATGTTAGAATAGAAGAAGAAGAAGTACCAACACAATACAGTGTTTCACATCGCAGCGGAACAAAATATAATACCGAAATAAATCTTTATTGAGAGCTTTTAAAAATACTTACAATATCAGAGTACGTTAACACTTTTAGACAGTTATAATAATCTGTCTAATACACAACACACAGCGGAATAGATACTAGATACAATACGTCTGAACACCTCCAGCTCATCTCTGGACTTCGCAGCATCCGATAACTGGACCTGTACACCCTGGTCTAACCCGAGCATTTACAAAACACCGGGTCAGTCTGGTGAACCAGAGTGAGAAAAACTCGCACAGTATTAAGGGGTATCGTCCAATTGATTTTTAAAGTTCAAAATCTTTTCGAAAGAAAAAAAAGTAATCGTAAGACCAAATCCACACATAAACATGGACGGTTTTTACCCTACGACAACCCAAAACGGTTTTAAATCAATATCTTGATATGATATTATAATAATTTCTAAATACAAGTAGATATCAATCTACCAGAACGCTTGCATCTCACGCTCCACATATATAGTATATAATCAAAACCGCGGGCGCTTATTGGAAATTGGATTCCGACTATGACAAGGTATGGGACCACCTGCCGATAGTGTATCTCTAGAGGCGAATACACTGGGTTCAACAAGAACATCTTACAACCCGACCCACACATGACCGACCACTCATTTCGCTTGAGTGTATCGAATGTATATCACCAACGGTTGGGCTCAAACCACCGTTATTCGATAAGGGACAGCATCGTAATTGATTAAAGAAGGAATTTGATTTTTCTCTGGATAGGTGATTATACACCCAAATGGGAGCGACCCACATAGCCATGCTGCCTGCCCGATTTTTGTCATTTCCCGGTTGATGAGGCTTGAGGCTACGCTCTATCAGTACATCATATTCACTTCGAATGTCACATCGTCAGATCCATCAAAAATCACTAATTGATGTCTGCAATAGTACATTACGTGTTAGCTAAAGAAGTTTCCTTCCCTGCTTCCACTCTTGGTACGGTTGAAGAAACCAATGTACGTGACCTTTCTAGAAATACTCTGTCAGACATTCATCCATACAAGTCATCCAGGAACAGGATGAACCGAAGGTACTCCCTTACTGCATCCAATATAGGAATCAACCCATGGATCAGTAGCGAGAAGTCCTTGCAACCCGTAGATTCCAATCACGACAGAATCACAGCTTATCTCTGTTTGCAAGGCAGAGAATGTTAGTGGCTCTTCCGTTTATGATAACCTACGGTCTTCAATAGCTCCGACTTGAATCAGCATCTTTAGCGTATTCGTATTTGTTGGACAGAATGGTTTTCGAATATATTCGATCCCAATCTTTCCGTGCCAACAATCGTATGGGCAAGTTTGATAGTCGGTGATTTAACTATTAAATAAAACAACATTCCATCCATAACAAAATACATTCACTGATTCACTACTTAGTTTCCTTTAGCCTCTTAGACGAATTGTCCGTTAATTGTATCCTTTACTTTTCCAACATTTGAATCATCACTTTTACTTCTTATTACAAAATAAGAATATTCTCCAACTTCTTTTTATTCAACTTATAAACTTCTCGAAACAGCTTATAATTTCATATACGGAAATCATAACTTATATTTCCATCAACTATTCTCGTTTATAAACTAATATCATTCTTGGATAATCATGGAGTCGTTCAAGTTAGGGTATTTCATTTACCTCTCAGACCTTGACCAACAACATTCATATCTTCAGAATAAATAAAAGTTTATTAACCACACATTCATTTGAAAAACTGATTAATATCTCAACAAAGCTTTGATTCTATTTGAAATAGAATCCTTATGAAAATTCCTTAATACTCTTTATTATAATGTTACAAATTATTTCAACAATTCAATTTCATTTGTTTAAAACCACATAAACAAAACTTTTATAAATCTCTTATACATTTGTTATATTGACATACCTTTCAAAGTCTTATATTGATCGAAACAATTTAACTTATCATTTGTAACAACATTACGGATTTCATTTCAAAGCCATTTTACTTCCACTTATCACATTCTCTTTAAATAATACTCGACTACTTATTTGTTATCGAAAATCATATGATAATTCTTTAAAACTTATGTCTAAAATAGTTTACCCCATTTGTAACCAATGTTACAAAACACATTTACAAACCACTCACTTTATTTACTAACTCAAATTCATTTCCAAAACATTAAATTTCCATTTACAAAGTCTTTTGTAAATTAATTACGATAACTTACCATTCACTTTCACATTGTTAACTGCATTTAAAAATCCCGTTTCCAATTTATTATCGACAACTAACATTTGTTGTCGTTATTCAAATCTTTAACTTCATTTACTACTCATACCTTTAGTTAATATTCCGAACTTCAAAATATTGCATTCCGAATCTCGGAATAACTCACTTTCATTTATTTGACTAAATCTCATTTATAAATTTCATTTATAAATAAATAGTCATAATTTCAACTTTTATTTCATTTAAAATATGAAAACCTCATTTCCACATCACCACTCATTTCCAATCTGTCGATATGTTAACTTTATTCACGAAATTTAATCACATTTCGTATCATTTAAACACCATTCATTAAAATGATCATTTATCACAAAAAGTATCACTCTTTAAACTTTCTTCTAAACTCTAGTACATCCATGATTCACTTATTCCATTTCTAGAAATCGAGTTAAACTTCCTTCATGACCATTAAGGCCTTTACAAAAATTATTTCAACATTTTAAATAGCCAACATGATAAATTATATCGTTTACACATTTTTTTAATATATCTTACATCTCTCTTAGTTGTATTTTATATATTTATGAAAATTGTATATTTTACTTCGATTATTATCTTTACAAAACCGTATTTCAAATCCATATAAAAATATATTTATATCTTTGAAACCATTCGAAATCCACCTTATATTGATTTCGAAAAAAATCATTTCTTTTAAATGGACGGTACTAACGAGGCAAATGGTTACTATAGTACCAAATCGTGAAATATAAACCAATTTCACGTTCAATAAAAACAAATGTGATCATATTGATAAACGTTATCAATATCAGTGAGGAATCTAGTTGGATTCCTCCAACCTGTCATTCCCCTGCAGAACAACGGGTTACCACAGTTCAAATATTTCAGTCCAATATGGCCAATCAATATTCTTTTTCATCTAGAAAGATGAAATAAAACAATTTAACAGTCAATAATAACCGTAACAGTCAATATTGGGATAATAACAGAAATTCAAACATTCAATTATGACGTTTATAGTGTTATAAACGCAAACACTGAGGTAAGTTACCTCAATTGGAATTTATTGTTAGAAATAACGATTTGTTTCAATTAAATCAAACAAACGTTTAATTTAACTGTTCAGTCAACATATGAATATAAAATTAACAACGAACAAACAACAATTATTAACAAGTATAGTACACAATTATATAACCCGACTTATATAAAATATAAGTAGGGGAAAAACTAAGTGAGTTTAACTCACCTTGAGTTTCCATTTGATGTCAGACGGTTTGTTTCTGTCTAATTAAACCGGCGTTTAATTTTAACTGTAAAACTCGGTTCCTTTCAACTCCATCTAATTCAGCTTTAAAAGGTTACGTCCGTCGTTGTAGTTCTAACGCTCCTGGTTTGTTCCGCCCTGTTATCGCATGAGAACGTTACGAATTATACATGTACGATTTAATTAAATAAATTAATCTCTTAATTAACAAGTTAATTATCACTAATAATACGTTCATTTAATCAACCATAATAATCTTGCCTAGGCACATTATAAAAATTCTTTACCACTATCCGAACCAGTGTATTAGATACCATTGGATACGTTAAAACAGTCACTAGGCATATTAAACATTATTAGGCTATGTTATATACCTTTAGGCTTACTAAAATTCTTATATAGACACATTATATCCTTAGGCCACTAATAAAACAATTAACGACTTTTAAATCCTGATTAAGTTAATCACTTTAATTGAAATCATCGGTTCACGTTTATAATAAATTATTTATAGTTATATAATACCTTAATCAAGGAATCGGTCATGCGAGTTGGCAGAAATAAGGTCCACTTGCTGCCTTTCCATGCCAACTATTCCTTGCTGTATTGTTCGCAACAAACAGCTCTATTCCCACCAGATTTTCGTTTCATCCACCACTCCACTGTATGTCTTCCTTCACACTCCTCCCATCAACACAGTTTTGTGTTTTCTATTTTTTTTCCTCTTCTTTTGATAGCAAAATCCGAAAGCCCAAAGGCCCTGCTCACGTCCATGAGCTGCAGCATGCCTCCATTTCATTTGAGCATGCATACTCCTCCCATCCGCCATGCAGCTTGCGCCCCTTTTTTTATATATAAATTAGCACCCCACGCATGAATTGTATGTCCACTCCGTGAGTGTCCCTTCTGCTCCGCTTTTAACTGCCTGATGCTCTTAATTCCCCCAGTTGTCCCAACGTATCCTTTACTCTTTATTATACTTCAACAAATCCATCCCTTATAATCAAACCATGCTACAGGTTTATTCATACCCATACCGCAACTCTACACCCTCCTCCCTATGCATGTTCAACGCCACTTCCACCCTTCCAATCTTTTTCTCTTCGTTGTTATGTTTTTTTTTTTTTTTTTTTTTCCTTGTTCGCACAGTATACCGCACTCCCACCCACTTTCTCACCACCGCACACCACTACAGCTTATCCACCCAGTCCAGTTTGACGTCAACAGCACCCACTCCACATCCGACGACCACATTAATGCCAGCATTCTGACTTCAGCTCCACGATGAGCCACCCGCTCGCTCCTTTAATGAAGATTTCAGTTTGAGGAGCTTCCGTTTTTATTATGGAGCAGCGCTATGTTTAGTTGGCAGAAGAAGATTGAGAGCCTGCTTAGTTTTATTTGGCTGAAGGGATTATGGTTGCTTGACTGACTGAAACGAATGCAAAGCTAAAGAAGTAGAAGTGGCTTTTATAGAAGAGGACTTCATGGGTGCCAAGGCATTTAGATATAGGTTTCCAGAGATCCTAGCTAGCTGTATGCATGGGCGTGATTTTCCAAAACGTGGATGTCACGGTAGAGATTAATTTGCAGGCAAGTAAAAGTTTATCGTTCGGAGCGTAAGGAACTAACATTTGGAACGCAAGTAAAGTAAAATTTGGGGATGCAAGGAAATGGTCTTGGACGCAAGAAATCTAAAGGGAAAGGGACGTAAGCCAAGAAGAAAAATTACTGTAAGTGGTGGGATTGTTTTATTAATATTATAATGTACAAAACTTCGTCGCGGAGAAATTGTGTTAAAAACCACCATATAAAATTTCTGTTTACTGATAAAAAGACTAATCTTAGTGTAAAAAAGTATTCTGAATCCAATGGGACAAGTTTCGTCGAAATCCGAGGTCGTATGAAAAGAATTCCTTTATAAAACCGAAAATCAACACGCATTTAATTTTTTCGCGATCACAGATAAATAAAATCAACTTGAAACTTCGAAATCCTACAATAATTTTTCAATATGAACCCAATGGCACTAGTTTCGTCGCATTCGGAGATCGTTTCCCGGTAGGCTATTTTTACGCGTACCGCAATGCCATTTCAAACACCCAATTTCACGGTCTCCAAAAATTAACAAACTATATACCTATCCTGACTCTAATCGACGATACGAATTCAACGGAACTGGTTTCGCAGCCTAATTCGATCGTCTGCTCAAGTTACACTCAAAAACCCCTTTATTAAATTAACTATGCGCTATAAAAATTGAACAGGCGTTTGTGGCTGTCGTGGCCACATACGACATCGATTTGTCACGTAATTCAACACCATACAATAATTTGACGTTACGGTCCCAATGAAACTGGTTTCGTCGAAAACAGAGTTCATTTGTAAAACGGCTATTTTAAAGGCCTATAATTTAATAACGATTTTCATTGCGACTATTTTAAAATTTGATTTGGCCATAACATACAATTTATAACATGAAACCTGAAATTTTCTCTTTCGTATGAAAATTACCATCAATACGGTTCTAACTTTTCTTATTTCACAGAAATCCGACTTATATCGAATCCCGTATATTCAGTTGAAGTTCAAAATTCAATATTACGAACTACCGTGTCATTTTGAGCTCGAATTATATTATATATAAATTTATAATGTTCAAAGTTCATTTTATACACAAATTAAATATTACAATTCATTAATATTCCAAATATAATATTTAACCTAATAAATTAAATTAAATATTTGACTGCCAAAAGTACGGGACGTTACAAGTTGTGACCCGAAATATCATTTGAGTCCCACAGCTCGGAAGCTGTTGGGGTGTGCCCTTGTTGCCCTAAAATCAAGGATTGTAATTTGGATATTATATGAATAAAAATCCACATCAACCCACTGTTTTATGGGACTAGATGTAAGGGAGTCCCGAACCATTATAAAATCTTGGTGTGTACTTTCCTTTACTGCTTTTTTTATTTTTTTCATCTTTGATTGATTCTCTGAGTGTTGATATCTATGATTTGCATGACATTATGTTTAATTCAAAAGGATTTTAAGAAATTAATAAATTCCATAAAACACTATTCACCCCCTCTAATGTTTAATTTTCCTTAAGATTCTTAATCCACATCCCCAACAATTGATATCAGAGCATAGAATTTCAAAATTTTCATAATCTTAGTTTTTGAAAAGTTTAAATGGAAACCAACACTGGAATTGTCAATCATCATAGTTCTTTTGTAGAGGTCAATCCACTGTTAAACCACCACTATTTAATGGTAGTGATTGTGCATATTGGGCTTGTGGAATGAAAATTTACTTACAATCTGTAGAATTAGACACTTGTAATATCACATAGACTGAATTTATTGAACCCAAAGTTATTTTTTTACAATTAATAATGATTAGAAAGCCACCATACAAAATAATTCAAAGGCTATGAATAAAAGTTCACTAGATTGGATGAGTTTAATAGAGCAGCCGTTTTTAAATCTACATACGAAATCTAGAAAACTTTGCGAGTAAATCATGATGGAACAAGCAAAGTTAAACAAACCAAAATATCTATGTTAACAAATTAGTTTGAATTATTTAAAATGAATCAGCATGAGTCTATCTCCGATATGTACTGTAGATTCCAGGAGATTGCGCATTCACTGATGGCTTTGGGAAAAACATATTCAGAGGAAGATCAAGTTAGAAAAATTCTAAATTCATTAACTTCTTATTGGGATCAAAAGACACTTGCAATTAAAGAGACTAATGATATTAATGCAACACGAATTGAAGATTTAATCAGTAATCTAATGTCATTTGAAGTTCAAATGCAAGGAAGGAAAGAAAATAAATCATCAGAAAAGAAATCCAAAGCATTTAATGCAACAAATGACGATTCTGACTCAAATAGCGACAATGATGAAGAGATAGCCTTAATGACAAGGAATTTTGGAAAATTCCTAAGATACAGGAGAAATAATTTCAGGAGAAATGATCAAAGAAATTCTGTAAAAAAATGACATTCCGAATAATGTCATATGTTATGACTGCGCTGAACCAGACCATTTGAAAAGATTTTGTCCATATCCAGAAAAACAAAAATCACCATATAAATGATAATTCAACAAAGAAGAGAAAAAGAGCATATGCAACAACTTTGATGATTTTGTTTCATCTCCAATGACGAAGAACAAGAAACGAATAATTTGAATAAGTGCTCCACAGGGATTCATGAATTAGAAGAAATCAAAGAAAGGACCTAAAAATAGGTACGCCTTTATAATAATTTTTAAAGTTTTGATTGAATGGTTGTTTGCTCATTTGTTTGTTTTGATTGGTTGCTTATTTGAAAATTTGAATATTTAAATTAAAAATTCAATGCTTGAAATTTAAAATAATATTTATTTAAAAAATACTAATAAAATACAAAAGTACTTTACAATAAATATTATTCTAGAAAATAATTAAATTAGAATATAGTGTTATAAATAAATCGAATAGTAAAAAATCAAAAGTCATCTTGAAATTACACTGTCGACATACATAAATATATATGTCAACATATACATGACATTTGAAATTTGAAATTCAAAATTTGAATTTCAGACTCTTGAATTTCCCTCCATCTTTTCACCAAACCCGATGTACTGAAAATATGTCACTTTACCAGAGAATATGTCCTTTGATTCTCTACTTAACTATCTATTCCTATCATCTCTTTCTACCTTTAATTCAAAATTCAAACTTATCTTCATTTTCTTATACTCTTCAAAAACAACTCTCTAATGGCTTCCTCCAGCACACCTAAAATAATGAGGCTGACTAAGACAACAAAAGCCTTCCTTCACAACAAACCGGATGTTATCAAATATTACATAATCTATGTAAACTTTAGTAAAGTCGATATAGGAAAATTTGCTATTTTTGTTGATTTTTCTACTAATGATCTTGAATTTCTTTTTCATCGAAATGGAATTTTAAGTCTTTTTGATTCTCGGGAAAACGATGAAGTTTGCTACCTGAATCTTGTTAGAATGTTTTATGCAAACTTGAATCGTGATTTTTGCCAAGGAAGTGAAAATGAAACTTGGAGTAGTGTTAAAGAAACTTAAATCATTTTGAAAGTGATGTTTTAAGTTCTATTTTAGGATGCAAAAATACGGGAATTGTAACGGCGCGATTTTCGACCTTCCGAAAACCGTGTCATTATTGAAAGAAATTAGAAGATGAGATAGAAAAGATAGAACTAATAGAATAGAAGAATAAGAAGTTATCAGAAATCTCACAACGGAATTTAAAAATACAAATACATTACATCATAGGGTCTGATACATCATAATACATCAACAACTTACAACATCATAGTACATTCACATAATAATACATCATGATATGGAAATACAATTCTAATTGGATACATAGGTGTAGTTAAAACTACTAGACTTGTCCTGCAACTTGAACTTCGTAAGGTTCCATTGCCAACCTGAGTTACTTGACTACTCATAATAAATATTATGAGTACCCAAGAGTTTAGGGAAAACACAGAAAATAAACTCCGGGTCAGTCAGGGGACTGGTGTGAGTAAACACAGTTAAATAGATGTAAGCAGGGAAATACGGAATAAGGTGTTCCGTTATTAATAGATTCAATTACTTTAGAAATCTTATGCCCAATCCATAACTAATATATGGAAAACGACCCTTGTATTTTAATATCAAAATGTTTGATATTTACGATAGTATTTATCAAATAAGTAATCATCTAGTGAATCGCTTACATCTCACGTTCACGTACATAGAATAAAATCTAAAACCGTCGAGTGCTTATGGAAATTTGGTTTCTAACTGAAAGGGTATGGGAGCACCCACCGATCAGTGTACTCTAGAGAAGATACACTGGGGTTCAACAAGAACATCCTGCAACCCGGCCACACATGACCGTCCACTCATTTAGCTTGAGTATAACGAATATATTACCACCTCTACGGTTGGTACCAACATAACCGTTCCCGGGAGATACAGAATTGAAAAGAAGTAACAAATATGAATATTCTCTAGATGGTGATAATATACCCTGCTTGGGTATGACCCAACTAGCCATGCTGCCTAACCCAACTTTTGTTACTTACCGGTTGTGAGGTTTTCAGGTCACGTTTATTCTTCTGACAGATTAATTTCTTCAATTACTTTGAATGTCACATCGTCATATCCGTCAGAAACACTCATTCGATTACCCAAATATATTGCGGGCAATAAAGCTAAGAGAAACGAG
The DNA here is from genome assembly GCA_030737875.1 of Allium sativum. Classification (NCBI taxonomy): domain Eukaryota; kingdom Viridiplantae; phylum Streptophyta; class Magnoliopsida; order Asparagales; family Amaryllidaceae; genus Allium; species Allium sativum. Next base: position 600,905,802 of record CM060926.1, on the reverse strand, counting down.
TTTCCCCGCCACCAAGGTAATATACTTACGTAAATTCGATGTGTAGAATCTAACTAACATACGTTGTCAGACACTCGTCTATTCGGGTTTGTCCTGGGACTGAACAGACCGAAAAATAGTCCTTGCATATCTCCGTCTTCAATATCTCTGACATGCGTCGTATAATTCGAGTCAAAGTGGAATACTTATTCCGGACTCTTCGAAACGATGTACGTAATGTCCTTTACAGTCGATAAATAATTATCGGCTTAATCATGATTATTATTCAGTTTACACATTAATTATCATCACACCAACAGTATATGTTTATCTGGTTCATCTGGATATTAGTATTGTCCCTTAAAATGAACAATTAAAGTGTGTGCGTCGCACACGGTGTTTTATTCAGTTTTGCTAATTATTTAGAAATGGATAAATAAAGCACGTGCTTCGCACACGGTATTTTGCTTCGTTCATCGTCGATGTTCAATACTCCATTTCTTCTGATAAGTTATTTATTACATCTAATTTATCATAAATAAATAAATTTAATAATTTATTTCACTTATTTTCCTTATATTTTAAAGTTTCAAACTCGTTGATCCTCTTTGGTCAATTTCTGATCTTCTCGCCATTTTCCTCCTTCCACTTGCCTCTCCTTTCCATTTGCTGCTGAATCCCAAAATGGTTTTATAACTTAACTTGCGTACCTTGTTTCATTTTTCGTATGCAATGATTTGAACCCATTTGCAGTATATCCTTGACCAAAGATCACATTTTAGTATCCGAACGCCTACCCATTTGTTTATTGTGTTTTACTGTTTAAATAGCACAGTGTACATTCTTGTGCATGTCTGTGTACTGACGCAAGTGTACACAACCCCCCAATCCAAACTGAGTTCGCCACGACAGCCCATACAAACGCGCCCCTGCCTCCTTAGCTCATCCACCTGTTGCTCACCTCCGCCTACCCTTTTCTTTCTTTTTCCATTGTCATAAACTGGAAATCCATCTCCAAAGTTTGGCCTCCTTAGCTCATCCACCTGTTGCTCACCTCCGCCTACCCTTTTCTTCTTATGTTAAAAACGCAGCCCTCCTGTTCTTCTTTTCGTCCCAGTCTATCCTCCAAGAACCCACACATCCCCTTTGCAAACCTGAACTGCCTCCCCATAGCTTGTTACCAGGTCCGACGCCATGCACCCTATGCTCCCTTCAAAAACCATTATCAATCTTTGTAACCATTTTCACGGCTTGTCACTCCTTAATGTTCACCTCACAGTTTTCAGACATTAACTCCACACAGTGCTCATTTCTCGAAAGCAGTTGCTTCTTTCTTCTTCTTAAATGCCTACTGGACGCACAAAATGTACGCACAGTGCATATGTACACGGATTCCCGTACTTCTTCGAATATGCACACCATAAAACCAATGCTGAGTTCGTTTCCAGACTTAAACTACCGTATTTTCGCTGTCTAACCTACTTAAATGAGTTATGGATTTCAGACCTTGCGGCATTACCTTGCTATAGTTTTAATACATATACACAGAGGTTCATTCGGGAGCTCTTTATTCCAAATGTTAAAATTTATGACCTTACTTTATAAATTCACATTTTCAGATCATAAACATATTTAAATCCCTGAAATTTTAAACTAAGGTGTCTGAAATATTTGGGTTTAAACCCTTTTTCCATAATATACGTTATGAAACCTGTAGAGATAAATAATTTTATGACGAGATTATTTTTCTTATATACTCCTATTCTAGATAAACGTTTATCATTCAGTAACCAAATCCTACCATCCACTAGAAATTTAGTTTGGGATTGTTGAAGTGTTGACAAGGGACGTGTTTATTAGCATTGCACACAACAGTCAAGCAACCAAAGAAATTATAATGTTTTAATCTAGTATCATTAAATGTTGGTCCTGAAATGTCTTTGACGTATTCGTATGCAGGTGCAGACATATACTTATATATATAAGCATCAGTATTTAGTATATGGCCTGATCTCTTACAAGATTACATTGAAGAGTTTATTAGTGATACTCCTGTTTTTCTCTTTATACATAGGTTTTTCACAAGGCATAAACAACAACAACTGGTTAATGTGTTGGTGTTTTAGCTGGTGTACTACACTTATAATGAATGCCTACAAGCTTAACAATTAATAACATTTAATAACCATCAGAGCAAAAATATATAAGTTTACTCACCTGAAAAGCTTTCACAAATTTCTTGCCGTAGATGGTTTTTGTTTCAGCAAAGTGTTCTTGTGTTTGTGAAAGACGATTGCATGGATATGATTATGTATTTATAGGCCAACTTTTCTCTTTAAACAATAGTTTTTCCCTTATGCTTTTAACAGTAAAAACCCACGTCTTCTACCTACCCCTTTCTCTCTCCTTTGTATGGCCTAAACATTATACAGCATGATTCTTTAAAGTACTTTCCACAAGAGATATTTCTACCAACGTCTCCTTGGTCTCTCCAAAGTACAAGACTATATGCTTTCATTAAATGCTCCCCTTGCTTGCATTAAATGCTCTCAATACTTACCATCACAAAACTTAAGAGAAAAATAGTTTTCCTCTTTGATATTTGTTTGCTCTCATTATTAGTTCAGCCGCAAGTAATAGTGTAGGTATTAGGTGATGATTAAATTCAAATCTATTTCTAAATGATGGGGTTTTGGACTTGATTTTGTTTAAAGGTTGGACTATACTTCTTGCAAATGAACTTGGTGTATATATGTACTTATATATATACTTAGGCCGTAGCATATGTATATAGAAATGTATATATATGTCTATACTTTTCATGCTATACTTATATATATAAATATAGAAATATATAGGTGTTAATCTCATTACTAGTTTGCTTAGTATATGACACTTATACATGTTAGTTGTAAAATAGGAATTTCCACACTTATTCCATGTTGCTAGCTTCCCTACACTTCCTAATGTTATAAAATGTGTCGCCATTATTTCTTAAGTAGTTAAAACATTTAGTTAATATATCCTGTGTATATTAAGTTATAGTGTAAATCATATATGTATATACGCACATATAAGTGATTATACATATTTAAATTGGTTGAGTCTTCTAGATACATTTAAATTTCCTTATTAAAATGAATGTCAGAAGCTTAAGAAAATCCAGCCATTACAGACTACCCCACTTAAAAGAATGTCGCCCCGAAATTACATAAGAAAGATAGAAAGTTTCCAAAAGAAAATATTTCATAAACTGATTTCTTTAGTACACATACACATACGACTAGTTCTATATTATCACTAGTCTCGATACATACAATAATACTAGACTTGACTACTCAAGTTCTAAACTGCCCCAAAATATACATACGTAACTATCCTCCTCGAGTCCCTGTCCTACTACTCGTCGTTAGAGATATCTATTATCTCTACGACCCCCTCGTCATCAGATATATTAAGGACCTCAACTACGTCCTCTGCATCAGTCTCCTCCTCGTCATCAGATATATTAAGGACCTCAACTACGTCCTTTGCATCAGTCTCCTCCTCGTCATCCTCTATATAAATCAGACCCACTGGTGGTATTAAATATAGCCTCACCACGGGATATCAATACTCACCGAATACTTGTACTCCTCCTCCTGCCATGCGAAACTCGACGAGAACTTGTTCCAATCTATTCCATATCGCTGTCCTTTGGGCCACTTGCTCTTCTTGCTGGTTTCCCGTAGCAATGACTGGGGTTTCAGGTACAATGACTGGGGTTCCCGGGACAACTTGGTCTTCTTCCTCCTCATATTCTTCCTCATATTCTTCTTCGCCACCCTCATCTCCTTCACCATACCCGTCAACACTTCCACCTTCTTCTATCGCTTCATCCTCATTAGTAAAGTCTTGGTGTCCTCCATTTTGTTCCATTGGTTCGTTCCTGCCCGGCACTGATCCTTCTGATGATATGTGTGTGTCCTCGTCGTCGATGGGTGATCTCTCTCGGTTGTTGTCGGAATCTCCTACCCTTTGTCTCTTTGTATGTAGCATAAGGAACTGGAGTAGTGTCACCCTCTTTCTTGCTGTGGCCTTCCATATTGGTGCCATCTAATAGTAAACAAGAAAATAGAACTCATCAGTGATGTAAACATACAAGAGAGTTCATAAGTCCTAATAAAATGAATCATAACACACATATGCAAATGCTCACAGAAATGTAGAAATCAAAACTTCCTTACATTTTACCCATACCATAGTAAATCATACCTAACTCGTAGGAAAATCTGGGTATAATTTCTTTATCTGCTTCTCGGTCTCCCACGTACAGTCTTTCGGGTTTTCGCTCCACTGGATCTTTAGCAGCCTCACCACTTTGTTGCGAAGTTGCTTTCCCTCTCGGTCAATAATACTGAATGGATGTCTAATCACTGTCAAGTCTGGCTCAATCTCTATTTCTTGCTGAACAGAGGGTTCCAGAATTAATGATGGATTGTGCATACATTTTCTCAAGTGTGATACGTGAAATACGTTGTGAATTCCCGCCATATATTCTGGTAATTCAACTTTATATGCTTGAAAACCAATTCTTTCTAAGACGCGGAAAGGTCCAACATATCTTGGTGCTAACTTTCCATATTTTCCAAATCTTACTACTCCCTTCATTGGTGAGATCTTCACAAAAACTAGATCTTCTATTTCGAAAACTAAATCTCTTTGTCTTTGATCGGCATAACTTTTCTAGCGATCCTGGGCTTCTTTCATTCTCAGTTTCACTAATTCCACTTTTGCTGTTGCTTCTAGTATCATATCCGGACCAAGTACCAATTTGTTTCCGGACTCTACCCAACATGCTGGCGCTTTACAAGGTCTTCCATATAATGCTTCATATGGTGCCATCTGTATACTCGCCTGGTAACTGTTATTATATGAAAATTCTACTATGTGTAAATGATCTTCCCACGACCCTCCAAAATCTAAAATACACGCTCTTAGAAGATCCTCCAATATACGATTAACTCTTTCCGTCTGACCGTCCGTTTGAGGATGGTAAGCTGTACTGTAATTTAATCTTGTTCCCAACGTTCTCTGCAAAGCTTCCCAAAATCTACTTGTGAAAATGGTATATCTGTTGCATACAATGCTCGTTGGAATACCGTGCAGTTGTACTATCTCTTTCATGAATACTTCGGCTAATGTTATGGAAGTGCGCGTTGGTTTCACTGGAATAAAGTGCGCACTCTTAGTTAACCGATCTACGATTACCCAAATCCCTTCGTAGCCTCTCCTTGTTCTTGGCAAACCATCGATGAAGTCCATCGATATCATTTCCCACTTCCAGTTGGGAATCTCTAATGGTCGTAATAGTCCAGCAGTCTTTTGATGGTCTCCCTTGACTTGCTGACAACATAGACATTCATTTACAAAAGTAATGATATCCTTATTCATTCCTGACCACCAGAATACTCGTCTCATATCGTGATTCATTTTATGAATTCCTGGATGGATGCTCAACTTTGATGCATGGCATTCTTTTAGAACCTCCTGTCTTATCCCATCCACGTCAGGTACGCATAATCTGCCGTTTATTCTCAATACTCCTTGATTGTCCAACTCGAAGTCATTCTCTTTTCCGTTTTTGACTCCTCGAATAATCTTTTCTAGTTTGGCATCCCTTTCCTGATTACTCATTATCCTTTCTTGGAGAGTCGGTGTGTGTAACAACCCGTATTTTCAATAACCTGTTATAACATAAATGGAGGCAGAATTAAACTTTAAAATCTGAATCAAGGGAAATGGGCTATGCCATTGCGTTCTTTTCGGAAAAATACGCAAAATAGAGTCTGAGTTTTCGAAAATCGGAGTCCGTATGACCAAGATATGGCCTCGCGAAGTTTCACGAAAAATTCCCAAATTAAAGTATACTTAATTAAGTGAAATGGGTTGCGCAGAGAAATATATATATATTGATATATATATATATATATATAATTGAAAATTTAATAAATAAATATGCAAAAATGTTCAAAACAGCGAATTGGGAGAGGGGAATAACCGAACCGGCCGATTTTTGAGGTCGACCCGAGCTCGCTGGGTCGACTAGGGGTTAATCCAGGGTGTTTGGCTGTCAACCCGTGGGCCGATTCGCTCAAATGCAGATTTTGCATTTGGATGGTTCTCATGGTTCATCTTTAATCTAAAGGCCCTAGATGGTTCCTACACTTGACTTCTTCCCCAAGACATGCTTTGATGGCTTGGATTGAATCTAGGTTTAATCCTATGGCCTAAAACACTTGCCTAATCTATAAATAAGACCCTAACCTATCCTAAACCCTCATTATTCATTCATGCAACTAAACTATGGCAAAATTGCTACTCTCATGGCCTCCACTCAACTATCCTAGCCTCCACTTCATTTCTATGAGAGGTTTCATGATCATGAGAGTATTAGAGAGTCCCTATGTTAGTATGAGAGCTTCTCAAGTTGATCTCAAGGCTAAAGCTTTGATCTTTGTTCATAAAGATGGGGTTTTTATTGATTTGGAGTGTTCATCTTTGGGTTTTTGGGTGATGGCATGCATAGGCTTCATCACAATCTTTGTTTTGCATTTCGATTTGTGCCTTCATAACAATGTAAGCCCTTTCCCTACTCTTAGATATTAACTATGAAGTTAAATGCTCATGTTGCAAGTTTGGGTTTGATCATTGAGAATGATACATGCTATCATGTCATGCAAGCTTATGAAGTCATTATCTTGATCTTATGAGCTAAAAGCTACAACCTTTATGTTGAAATGTTGCATTATGCAACATGAGAACCTTCATAATCTTTATGTCAACTTGCATATGAAGTCATGACCCTTATATGATGATACATGCGAGTTTCTAGTCATCATTCCATGTCTTTTGTCACCATGATTCGTTTATGTGCCAAGTTTGGGTTTATGCATGATTTTGAGGCTTAAGAATGTAACATGCAAGCTAATGAACACATTTGTGCCTCATTTGCCACCATGATTAACTTGTGGCTTAATATCCATTTTTGTCATGCCTTTGCCAAGTCTCTTCTTTTAATCCATTAAGTTGTTGCGAACGTATATGCGAGTTTAAAAGCGTTGGGTTATGTTATGGGTAATTTCTAATGACATGAAAATACAACTTGAAAACATGACTTGAATCATAACATGGAAGTTGACATGTAAGTATGCATAAAGACATAAGCTTGGGAATTTACCTATTAAGTTAGGTCTACCCATTGGCAATTTACCTATTAAGTTAGGTCTACCCAATTGCTTGAAAACTTGACTATGAACATGACACTAAACTAAACATGAAAGTGGCCAACTCGAGGTTGGGTTGAGTTTGCAACGTAAAACTACCCGGAACCGACCGGCCTAACTAGTAGTTGCAAACAATAGGACCCAATGTGAGAAATTGGTCATGTTGTGCTTGAACCCGAGGTTAGACCAAGTTGTGGTGTAAAGCTACCCGGAACCGACCGGCTTAACTAGTAACCACAACAAAGTCTAATGTGAGAGGTTGGGGTGCATTAAGTAATTAATGCCACATGATAGGGTTAAGTTAATTTGATTAATGACTCTTAACCAAATATGACATGGGTAAATGGGTTAAGTAAATAGGTTAGGCTAATGATACTTAACAAAACATGAAAAGGTTGGGTAGGTTAAGTGATTTGATTTGCCTAATGACGCTTAACCATTTTTATACGACTAGTGGACGGGGATTAAGTTAACCAACACTTAATCAATCCAACATGATAATTTGGCAAGGTTAAGTAAGTTTTCTTAATGACACTTAACCATACAAGATGATTAGGGGATGGGGTTAAGTAATTTGCACCTAACTAATCTGACACGGTAATTAGATGGGGTTAAGTAATCCACACTTAACTAATCTAAACACGGTAATTCGATGGGGTTAAGTTAAACACTTAACCAATTTAAACTCGGTAATTCAATGAGGTTAAGTAACCAATACTTAACCAACTTAACGTGATAATTTAATGGGGTTAAGCAACTTATACTTAACCAATTATACATGATGATTTGATGGGGTTAAGTAACTTACACTTAACCAATCTAATACGCGGACCTGATAAGGTTAAGTCACAAGACCTTTTTAGAATATACTTAACCATTGTAGTACGATTAGAGGATGGGGTTAAGTCAACCTATACTTAACCAATCCGACTCGATAATTTGATGGGATTAAGATAATCTATGCTTAATCGATCTAGCAAGATAATCCGATAGGATTAAGGTAAGCTAGTACTTGACCAATTTGACTTGATAGGGTTAAGTCATGAGCCTCTGGGTACACTTAACCAACTTGTGGGACTAAGTCTTGAACTTAAATACTTAGCCAATCTTTGACGTGATTCGTGGGCGGGTAAAGTCATGGACTTGAATGATAACACTTAACCCAATAGACAAACCCTAGCTAGAAGAACTAGGTAGAAAACCGTGGTTAATCAAGGATAACGGGAAAGGAAGCTAAGTGGTAAACCTTAGTTAAGGGTAACTAAGTAATAATTCTTAGCTAAGGACATAGGACTAATTCTCAAAACGATGAGTAACCTGATACGGTAGGTCATCACTTAGTATACAAGGGGGAGCAAGTTATCTGACTTGGATAAAAGCTCCAGCGCACTGGGTGCCGAAGTGGAAGCTTCGGGGGACATGAGGATATTCTTGGGATCCCTCTGTGGGCTGCCAGGTAATTATACTAGGCCCATGAGAGGTTAAGGTCTGCGTTAGAAGGACCAAGAGTATGCCTTGGTTGCTATGCGAGCAACCTAAAGACTGGGATGGATTAGCGTGGAGTCGACGATTCTTGTTTTTGCCCTGGATAGCGCATCGCCGAATACCTACCATCTTTAGTCAATCGTGTACGTGCGGAAAGGCAGGGAACCCCCAACAGACCATGTGCTTGGTATCGAGTCATGGGTGAGGTTGGCCCGTAGGAAAGTGGGCTATAGTGGGGCCGTGGAGTGGTTCTTATACATGATTTTTCTTGGATTGCCTTTCATTAGTTGAGGGAGGGGTCATGTGGGACCATAGCCACGGGTACAAAAACAGTCCTTGATATCTGCATCGGCAGACGATTTAAAGCTCCCGACCGAGTTCCATATTTCTTGATTTGCCCTGGCACGGAACTCAGATGGCACATTGGGGAACATGTGCATCTAGACATGGAAAACGATTCACGATACATACGTGGGATCAAGGGCGCGGTTCACGGGTGGCGTAATCCCTAGTGGTCCTAGGTGGCCAAAACCCAAACCGAGACACGGAAACATTCATTAGGTAGCATAATCCCTAGCGGTCCTAGGTGGCATAAATCCTAAGTGGACGCGCGATAGTTCATGGTAAGGAAACACAACTAGATCAAGGGTTGCAGTCCAAAACAACTTCAAGGATAAACCGTTTACATGGGAAAGCCCGTACAGCCTACGGCAAAGGACTGAACTTATACATGGAAAGAAACATATGAGTTGAGTAACCTATATATGCGGCATATTAGGTTGACATGGACCATTACACGACTTTTGAGTAAGGGTCATTCACGGATAACACGTAATACAGTTGGGGTACTAGTACGGTAGGTGCAGAGCAGATATACAGGATAGATGCCATGGGACGTTATACGCGATAGATATCTTGGGATATTATACTTGATAGAAACCTGACAATGTGATACCTTGTTTTATCTTGACACCGTAGTTTATCACGACACCCTAGTTTATCTGAGTTCAGTAGTTCATCCTGTTATTTTGATTTAATTGACCTATCTTGTATCATGCTTATGTACATCTCAGTTTCTCATGACAGTTAACTTTACTAGTTTTTATACTAATAGTAGATAGGGCTTACTCAGTCTTTTTGACTGACCCGTTTTGTTTCGCCTCTTTTCTTCCGTCCCCCCCCCCCCCCCAGGTTACAGGGAGGAAACACTGCCGTTTAGTTCGGACTTCTTCTGCTTGAAGGTCATCATGGATGGCTTGGACTTTTCCTGGCTATGGCTACTTTACTGTTTTTATTTGGGGAATAATTTATGAAAAAGTCTTTATGCTTCTTTACTATTGCAAGACAGGTTTTGATGTACTCTGATGTAAAAGGCTTTAGACCTTATGTATTCATGTTTATGAAAGTTTGATTTTACTTCCGCTATTTTATATGTTCTGTCTTGTGATATTTCTGTGCATGTTTACCAATAATGCCCCTCTAAAGCTAGTGCATTCCTTTGCGAGTGACCCTAGCGGAGGCGGGGTGTTACATTTGGTATCAGAGCAGAAGCTTACCAGATTGGGCAAAAGTTTTTAAAGACCTTCTGAAAACTATTTGAAAATCGTTTATAAAGAAGCATTTTTCAAGAAAGTTTTCTTTTAAAAAGAAAAGGCTATTCCCCAAAGGCCATTAGCATTATCCTTGTTTCCTTAATTAAATCTCTTTTCCTTTCTTTCCTCCATCTGTAGTCACAGTGGTTTTAACTGCGACTAGTCTTTTCTATCTACGAAAGTGCTTTCCATGCGATGGAGGTGGTTTTCAAGAGACCAGTGGCCGCGTTATAAGAAAGGATAGTGAGAAAGAGGATAAAGGATACGAGCTTAAGGATGAGCAACTTGTTGGTATGGCTTAGTCCTCAAAGGAGGGAGAAAGATGAACAATGAAACCCATGACGAGAGAGTACCTTTGGCATGGTAAAACGGGGCGGATAGTTAAGTATTATGGGACAAGGACAAGAACATCGGGAGGGTAGTAATATGCTCTCATTTCTAGAGTACCTCGGAAGGAGGGTAACGATCTTGTTAATGGTTTAGCTTTTCTTCTCTATCATCCCGTTAGGACTTCGTTGTTCGTATCATTTAAGTCTGCTTCGATAGTTGAGTCTCTGCACCTTAAGTACTAGCGTAATAGAGAATCCCATTTTTGTCTCAAAGTCCTATTGGAGAATCAGTCCATTTATACATGACTTGTTTGGATTTGGGAATGTCTATGCCAAGTGTTGAGTTTGGAAATAATGCTTATGTTTATAAGCTATGGATGGATTCTTGGGATGAAGTGGTTATCCAGTAGGGGGTGCCACTCTCGGTTTTGATAGGAGGGTAGTTAGACCTTTTGACTAGCCTTGGTAATGCCCTCGAAGTACCGGGTAACCTTTTTGAGGTTCTGTCATGACTAGTTACTTAGAATCCCTTGATGCCTTTATTGGAAATTTAAAGCCCGATCGAGTGGTGTTCGCCGATAAGACGGATGGTTTACTTCACTTATGCGTGGGTTATAGAAATCACCCTAGTAAGTGCGCTTGATAACCTGGTTGGCATCTGTTTACTTTCAAGAGAAAGTTCTTCTACGTGGAATACCTTGTGGTACGAGGTCCGAGATTCACTAGTGAATTTTGGAAAGCTTGCATGAGATCATGAGTACGCAGTCATGTTTGCGCCAAGTGTGCAAGTGGAACGAGAGGCGACGAAGAAATGAGTTCCAGCTCATGTTATGGAAACAGGAAATAGGAAGCTACGAAATCGCGAAGTTAAAAGATGGTCAAGGCACAATGGAATTAAGCTCGAGGAAATACGACTCTGATGGTCAAAGACTATATACGCGCATGATATCTCTTTTGGGAGTATATCCTTGATCCCTGTTTTCTGTAGAGCTTACTTGTAGGCTATCTTTTGTGGACATCCTCTCGGTCCTATTTTCTGTTACAAACCCCGTAAGGAGTTTGTCTTGTTTTTTCTTCTCGACCATGTTCCAGGGAATTCTAGGTAGAACCCTATGGATGTAAACATGTTATGATTGATATGGTTGCAAGTGGTTGCTCGTGGATGCACGAATACACATTAGATACTAGCTCGACTCGGTCACATTTCATATTTCATATGCACGAGTATTTATACTTGTTTATGGATGAAATCGAATGTATTATCATGCGGTTGTTGCATATGAATGAATGATTGTGCACGCATATAGTACCTATATGGCTAGGACTATTTGCATACATGTTGGATTCATGGCACTATACATATTTTGCATTAGAAAGATTATTTAGGCCTGATCATTAGCATTAGCTAAGGAACATGTACACACACGTTTTGCATATATTCATACAGCATTAGAAATCATCTAAGGACAATGGTTGCTTGTGGATGATGTTTTGAGTAGATGGATGATGGATGGTAGGATATGTTCTTCCTAACTTGGAGATTTCGGGGACGAAATCCTAAAAGGTGGGGAGAATGTAACAACCCGTATTTTCAATAACCTGTTATAACATAAATGGAGGCAGAATTAAACTGTAAAATCTGAATCAAGGGAAACGGGCTATGCCATTGCGTTCGTCTCGGAAAAATACGCGAAATAGAGTCTGAGTTTTCGAAAATCGGAGTCCGTATGACCAAGATATGGCCTCGTGAAATTTCACGAAAAATTCCCAAATTAAAGTATACTTAATTAAGTGAAATGGGTTGCGCAGAGAAATATATATATATTGATATATATATATATATATATATATATATATATATAATTGAAAATTTAATAAATAAACATGCAAAAATGTTCAAAACAGCGAATTGGGAGAGGGGAATAACCGAACCGGCCGATTTTTGAGGTCGACCCGAGCTCGCTGGGTCGACTAGGGGTTAATCCAGGGTGTTTGGCTGTCAACCCGTGGGCCGATTCGCTCAAATGCAGATTTTGCATTTGGATGGTTCTCATGGTTCATCTTTAATCTAAAGGCCCTAGATGGTTCCTACACTTGACTTCTTCCCCAAGACATGCTTTAATGGCTTGGATTGAATCTAGGTTTAATCCTATGGCCTAAAACACTTGCCTAGTCTATAAATAAGACCCTAACCTATCCTAAACCCTCATTATTCATTCATGCAACTAAACTATGGCAAAATTGCTACTCTCATGGCCTCCACTCAACTATCCTAGCCTCCACTTCATTTCTATGAGAGGTTTCATGGTCATGAGAGTATTAGAGAGTCCCTATGTTAGTATGAGAGCTTCTCAAGTTGATCTCAAGGCTAAAGCTTTGATCTTTGTTCATAAAGATGGGGTTTTTATTGATTTGGAGTGTTCATCTTTGGGTTTTTGGGTGATGGCATGCATAGGCTTCATCACAATCTTTGTTTTGCATTTCGTTTTGTGCCTTCATAACAATGTAAGCCCTTTCCCTACTCTTAGATATTAACTATGAAGTTAAATGTTCATGTTGCAAGTTTGGGTTTGATCATTGAGAATGATACATGCTATCATGTCATGCAAGCTTATGAAGTCATTATCTTGATCTTATGAGCTAAAAGCTACAACCTTTATGTTGAAATGTTGCATTATGCAACATGAGAACCTTCATAATCTTTATGTCAACCTGCATATGAAGTCATGACCCTTATATGATGATACATGCGAGTTTCTAGTCATCATTCCATGTCTTTTGTCACCATGATTCGTTTATGTGCCAAGTTTGGGTTTATGCATGATTTTGAGGCTTAAGAATGTAACATGCAAGCTAATGAACACATTTGTGCCTCATTTGCCACCATGATTAACTTGTGGCTTAATATCCATTTTTGTCATGCCTTTGCCAAGTCTCTTCTTTTAATCCATTAAGTTGTTGCGAACGTATATGCGAGTTTAAAAGCGTTGGGTTATGTTATGGGTAATTTCTAATGACATGAAAATACAACCTGAAAACATGACTTGAATCATAACATGGAAGTTGACATGTAAGTATGCATAAAGACATAAGCTTGGGAATTTACCTATTAAGTTAGGTCTACCCATTGGGAATTTACCTATTAAGTTAGGTCTACCCAATTGCTTGAAAACTTGACTATGAACATGACACTAAACTAAACATGAAAGTGGCCAACTCGAGGTTGGGTTGAGTTTGCAACGTAAAACTACCCGGAACCGACCGGCCTAACTAGTAGTTGCAAACAATAGGACCCAATGTGAGAAATTGGTCATGTTGTGCTTGAACCCGAGGTTAGACCAAGTTGTGGTGTAAAGCTACCCGGAACCGACCGGCTTAACTAGTAACCACAACAAAGTCTAATGTGAGAGGTTGGGGTGCATTAAGTAATTAATGCCACATGATAGGGTTAAGTTAATTTGATTAATGACTCTTAACCAAATATGACATGGGTAAATGGGTTAAGTAAATAGGTTAGGCTAATGATACTTAACAAAACATGACAAGGTTGGGTAGGTTAAGTGATTTGATTTGCCTAATGACGCTTAACCATTTTTATACGACTAGTGGACGGGGATTAAGTTAACCAACACTTAATCAATCCAACATGATAATTTGGCAAGGTTAAGTAAGTTTTCTTAATGACACTTAACCATACAAGATGATTAGGGGATGGGGTTAAGTAATTTGCACCTAACTAATCCGACACGGTAATTAGATGGGGTTAAGTAATCCACACTTAACTAATCTAAACACGGTAATTCGATGGGGTTAAGTTAAACACTTAACCAATTTAAACTCGGTAATTCAATGAGGTTAAGTAACCAATACTTAACCAACTTAACGTGATAATTTAATGGGGTTAAGCAACTTATACTTAACCAATTATACATGATGATTTGATGGGGTTAAGTAACTTACACTTAACCAATCTAATACGCGGACCTGATAAGGTTAAGTCACAAGACCTTTTTAGAATATACTTAACCATTGTAGTACGATTAGAGGATGGGGTTAAGTCAACCTATACTTAACCAATCCGACTCGATAATTTGATGGGATTAAGATAATCTATGCTTAATCGATCTAGCAAGATAATCCGATAGGATTAAGGTAAGCTAGTACTTGACCAATTTGACTTGATAGGGTTAAGTCATGAGCCTCTGGGTACACTTAACCAACTTGTGGGACTAAGTCTTAAACTTAAATACTTAGCCAATCTTTGACGTGATTCGTGGGCGGGTTAAGTCATGGACTTGAATGATAACACTTAACCCAATAGACAAACCCTAGCTAGAAGAACTAGGTAGAAAACCGTGGTTAATCAAGGATAACGAGAAAGGAAGCTAAGTGGTAAACCTTAGTTAAGGGTAACTAAGTAATAATTCTTAGCTAAGGACATAGGACTAATTCTCAAAACGATGAGTAACCTGATACGGTAGGTCATCACTTAGTATACGAGGGGGAGCAAGTTATCTGACTTGGATAAAAGCTCCAGCGCACTGGGTGCCGAAGTGGAAGCTTCGGGGGACGTGAGGATTTTCTTGGGATCCCTCTGTGGGCTGCCAGGTAATTATACTAGGCCCATGAGAGGTTAAGGTCTGCGTTAGAAGGACCAAGAGTAGGCCTTGTTTGCTATGCGAGCAACCTAAAGACTGGGATGGATTAGCGTGGAGTCGACGATTCTTGTTTTTGCCCTGGATAGCGCATCGCCGACTACCTACCATCTTTAGTCAATCGTGTACGTGCGGAAAGGCAGGGAACCCCCAACAGACCATGTGCTTGCTATCGAGTCATGGGTGAGGTTGGCCCGTAGGAAAGTGGGCTATAGTGGGGCCGTGGAGTGGTTCTTATACATGATTTTTCTTGGATTGCCTTTCAGTAGTTGAGGGAGGGGTCACGTGGGACCATAGCCACGGGTACAAAAACAGACATTGATATCTGCATTGGCAGACGATTTAAAGCTCCCGACCGAGTTCCGTATTTCTTGATTTGCCCTGGCACGGAACTCGGATGGCACATTGGGGAACATGTGCATCTAGACATGGAAAACGATTCACGATACATACGTGGGATCAAGGGCCCGGTTGACGGGTGGCGTAATCCCTAGTGGTCCTAGGTGGCCAAAACCCAAACCGAGACACGGAAACGTTCATTAGGTAGCATAATCCCTAGTGGTCCTAGGTGGCATAAATCCTAAGTGGACGCGCGATAGTTCATGGTAAGGAAACACAACTAGATCAAGGGTTGCAGTCCAAAACAACTTCAAGGATAAACCGTTTACATGGGAAAGCCCGTACAGCCTACGGCAAAGGACTGAACTTATACATGGAAAGAAACATATGAGTTGAGTAACCTATATATGCGGCATATTAGGTTGACATGGACCATTACACGACTTTTGAGTAAGGGTCATTCACGGATAACACGTAATACAGTTGGGGTACTAGTACGGTAGGTGCAGAGCAGATATACAGGATAGATGCCATGGGACGTTATACGCGATAGATATCTTGGGATATTATACTTGATAGAAACCTGACAATGTGATACCTTGTTTTATCTTGACACCGTAGTTTATCACGACACCCTAGTTTATCTGAGTTCAGTAGTTCATCCTGTTATTTTGATTTAGCTTATCTATCTTGTTATCATGCTTATGTTCATCTCAGTTTCTCATGTCAGTTAACTTTACTAGTTTTTATACTAATAGTAGATAGGGCTTACTCAGTCTTTTTCACTGACCCGTTTTGTTTCGCCTCTTTTCTTCCGTCCCCCCCCCCCCAGGTTACAGGGAGGAAACACTGTTGTTTAGTTCGGACTTCTTCTGCTTGAAGGTCATCATGGATGGCTTGGACTTTTCCTGGCTATGGCTACTTTACTGTTTTTATTTGGGGAATAATTTATGAAAAAGTATTTATGCTTCTTTACTATTGCAAGACAGGTTTTGATGTACTCTGATGTAAAAGGCTTTTGACCTTATGTATTCATGTTTATGAAAGTTCGATTTTACTTCCGCTATTTTATATGTTCTGTCTTGTGATATTTCTGTGCATGTTTACCAATAATGCCCCTCTAAAGCTAGTGCATTCCTTTGCGAGTGACCCTAGCGGAGGCGGGGTGTTACAGTGTGACTTCCAAAAGTGATAATATCGCATTTCTACTCAAGGCATCTGCCACTACGTTCGCTTTTCCCGGTGTATAAATGATATCTAGGTCATATGATGCAAGAAATTCCAACCACCGCTGTTGTCTCAGATTTAAATCTCTTTGCGTGAACAGATACTTTAATGGTTTATGATCGGTGAAAAGTTCGAATTTTCCCCCTAGCAGGTAATGTCTCCACATCTTCAATGCGAAAACGACTGCCAATAACTCCAAGTCGTGAGTTGCGTAATTCTTTTCGTGAATCTTTAACTGCCTACATGCATATGCAATCACTTGTCCCTTCTGCATTAACACCGCTCCTACTCCTCTTACACAAGCATCGGTGTATCCTGCAAATCCGCTCGTTCCATCGGGAACAGCTAATACTGGTGCTTTTGTTAATCTCTTCTTTAGTTCTTGAAACGATTTTTCACACTTTGGGTCCCACATAAACTTTTGGCCCTTCTTTGTTAACTTGGTCAGATGTGACGATATTTTGGAGTAGTCTCGGATAAATCTTCGATAGTATCCCGCCAGTCCTAGGAAACTACGAATATCTGTTGGTGTTTGAGGTTGTTTCCATAGTTGTACTGCATTTACTTTAACTGGGTCTACTGATATCCCATCTCCGTTTACTATGTGCCCCAAAAATCTCACCTCCGATTTCCAAAAGTGACATTTTGTAAACTTTGCCTTCAACACGTGCTTCCTTAGAGTTTCTAGCACTACCCTAAGATGACCACGATTCTCTTCTTCGGTTTTTGAAAAGATTAAAATGTCGTCAATGAAAACGAGAACGAATTTATTAAGAATTTTCCTAAAGATTTAGTTCATCAGATCTACGAAGAAAGCTGGTGCGTTGGTTAATCCGAACGGCATAACCAACCACTCATAAAAGAAATCTGGGCCTCTGAATGCTGTTAAAGGAATACAATCTTCAGAGATTCTCAGTTGGTGAAATCCTGTTGCTAAATCCATTTGGGAGAATACCATTGCTCCGTGCAATTGGTCGAAAAGGTCATCAATTCTAGGTAATGGATATCTATTTCGGATGGTTACTTTATTTAATTCTCGGTAGTCTACACACAGTCGTAAGGACCCGTCAGACTTTACTACAAAAACAACCACAGAGCCCCAACTAGAAAAACTTGGTCGGATTAAGCCTTTACTCAGCAAATTCTGAGTTTGTTTCTCTAATTCCTGAACTTCCTTGGGAGCCATCCGTCTCTTTGGTTGAATCATTTGTCTAGCTCCTGGGACTAAATCAATTCGGAATTCGATCTCTCGATGCGGAGGTAAACTTCCGACTTCCTCGAATACGTCCTTGAATTCTCTTACTACTTCCAAAGTGTCAAGACTTTCTTGAGGTGCTTCTAAAGCGTAAAGAAAACTACAGGTGTGAATTCCCGGTTTCCCACAAGTTATTCTAGCTTTTCGCTCTAAGCTAGTTATAAGGGTTATGATTTCTTTATCACATTTTATCTTGGCTTGGAACTTGCTTAACCAGTCTAATCCAAGTATGAAATTGAAACTTTTGAAGTCTAGAACTTAGAAGTCAAATCGAAAAGAGTGTGAGAGATATAAGAGAGTTATATCCTCACAACACATTTTAAGCTCAGTTTTTACCCCTATGGGATTTGATACGCAAATGGGTTTCGGTGATATAATTGGTTTAAGGTCAAACTGATCTATGGTTTCGGCTGAAATAAAACTGTGTGAAGCACCGGTATCAAATAAAACACGAAGGTAAATTCCATTAAATTGTAAAGTACCTTCTAGCACTCCCTTCCCTTTCACATTCTGAGAAGTAGACGACTCATCTTTGATTGCAAATACCCTAGGCTGTGGTGCCCTCTTCATCAATGGACAGTCTTTCACCATGTGTCCTGGTTGATGACAGTTGAAACACAGATTCTTCACTACCATCTCGTTCCTCTGATTCTGGTTCTGGTTCTGATTCTGTTGCTGAGGTTTCTGTTGCTGTCTCGGGTATTGCTGGGGTTTCTGTTGCTGTTGTGGGTATTGCTGGGGTTTCTGGTTCCCTTTTTGTTTACAGAATCGTGCAATGTGTCCCTTTTTCTTGCAGTTGTGACACACCACATTCTTAAATTTACCTTCAACAGTCTGTTGCCCCGTCTTAGCTTGGCCCTGATTATCCTTCCAATCTGGGTTGACCTTTCTTTTCATGGCATTCGCCCCACTTGTCTCCCCAGTCTGGATCCTCGCTCCTGGTTTCTTTGCATCTAGTGCTTCATATCTGAGTGCTAGGTCTACTAGTTCCACAAATGGATCCTTCAAATGTCCCATCATCCTTCCTTGCAGATTATCTCTAAGACCAGCAACAAACATCTCGTTCTTTTTCAAAAGAGTATTTATCAGCTCCGGTCCAAAGATTGAAAGTGCGTTGAACTGGTTTTCGTACTCAGCGACAAACATGCTTTCCTGTTTTAAATCAATGAAGTCTCGGTACATCCTTGTCCTTCCAGTAGCAGGTAGATACTGACCTTCAAAAGCTTCTTTGAACATGGGCCAAGTAAAGTTTTCCTCGGGAGTGTTAGCGGTTTGGGCATCCCACCATATTGCTGCGGCTCCTTCCAGATTCCATGAAGCTAAGAGACGCTTATGCTCGTCATCCAACCTCAGTCCTTTAAAAATCTTCTCACACGATCTAATCCATGCTTGGACTCCGACCAGTGATTCGGTACCTCTGAAAATCTTTCCTCCCAGAGTCGTGTAATTCTTACAGACCATAGCAAAGTTAGGCTGAGTTGGTGCTCGGATTACTTCAGTAGTATCCACTTGGGTCTGGTTAACAGTGTGTCCGTTTGTCGTAGTTGCTCCGCTTGCTCCTTGGCCTCTTCCTCCACGAGAACTCATTTTCAACTCCCTGAGTACACGGATTGAAAATAAATGTCTCATCAGAAAAATATGTCAAAGGATTTCCTAAGTAACTACGATCTACCTATATTAAAATATAGTTTTTAGTAACCATACGCTCTCTCACTATTCCAAAGCCTAAACGTTTCCGAAGATCATAGGCTCTGATACCAACTGTAACGGCGCGATTTTCGACCTTCCGAAAACCGTGTCATTATTGAAAGAAATTAGAAGATGAGATAGAAAAGATAGAACTAATAGAATAGAAGAATAAGAAGTTATCACAAATCTCACAGCGGAATTTAAAAATACAAATACATTACATCGTAGGGTCTGATACATCATAATACATCAACAACTTACAACATCATAGTACATTCACATAATAATACATCATGATATGGAAATACAAATCTAATTGGATACATAGGTGTAGCTAAAACTACTAGACTTGTTCTGCAACTTGAACTTCGTAAGGTTCCATTGCCAACCTGAGTTACTTGACTACTCATAATAAATATTATGAGTACCCAAGAGTTTAGGGAAAACACAGAAAATAAACTCCGGGTCAGTCAGGGGACTGTTGTGAGTAAACACAGTTAAATAGATGTAAGCAGGGAAATACGGAATAAGGTGTTCCGTTATTAATAGATTCAATTACTTTAGAAATCTTATGCCCAATCCATAACTAATATATGGAAAACGACCCTTGTATTTTAATATCAAAATGTTTGATATTTACGATAGTATTTATCAAATAAATAATCATCTAGTGAATCGCTTACATCTCACGTTCACGTACATAGAATAAAATCTAAAACCGTCGAGTGCTTATGGAAATTTGGTTTCTAACTGACAGGGTATGGGAGCACCCACCGATCAGTGTACTCTAGAGAAGATACACTGGGGTTCAACAAGAACATCCTGCAACCCGGCCACACATGACCGTCCACTCATTTAGCTTGAGTGTAACGAATATATTACCACCTCTACGGTTGGTACCAACATAACCGTTCCCGGGAGATACAGAATTGAAAAGAAGTAACAAATATGAATATTCTCTAGATGGTGATAATATACCCTGCTTGGGTATGACCCAACTAGCCATGCTGCCTAACCCAACTTTTGTTACTTACCGGTTGTGAGGTTTTGAGGTCACGTTTATTCTTCTGACAGATTTATTTCTTCAATTACTTTGAATGTCACATCGTCATATCCGTCAGAAACACTCATTCGATTACCCAAATATATTGCGGGCAATAAAGCTAAGAGAAACGAGTTTCCCCGCCACCAACGTAATATACTTACGTAAATTCGATGTGTAGAATCTAACTGACATACGTTGTCAGACACTCATCCATTCGGGTTTATCCTGGGACTGAACAGACCGAAAAATAGTCCTTGCATATCTTCGTCTTCAATATCTCTGACATGCGTCGTATAATTCGAGTCAAAGTGGAATACTTATTCCGGACTCTTCGAAACGATGTATGTAATGTCCTTTACAGTCGATAAATAATTATCGGCTTAATCATGATTATTATTCAGTTTACACATTAATTATCATCACACCAACAGTATATGTTTATCTGGTTCATCTGGATATTAGTATTGTCCCTTAAAATGAACAATTAAAGTGTGTGCGTCGCACACGGTGTTTTATTCAGTTTTGCTAATTATTTAGAAATGGATAAATAAAGCACGTGCTTCGCACACGGTATTTTGCTTCGTTCATCGTCGATGTTCAATACTCCATTTCTTCTGATAAGTTATTTATTACATCTAATTTATCATAAATAAATAAATTTAATAATTTATTTCACTTATTTTCCTTATATTTTAAAGTTTCAAACTCGTTGATCCTCTTTGGTCAATTTCTGATCTTCTCGCCATTTTCCTTCCACTTGCCTCTCCTTTCCATTTGCTGCTGAATCCCAAAATGGTTTTATAACTTAACTTGCGTACCTTGTTTCATTTTCTGTATGCAATGATTTGAACCCATTTGCAGTATATCCTTGACCAAAGATCACATTTTAGTATCCGAACGCCTACCCATTTGTTTATTGTGTTTTACTGTTTAAATAGCACAGTGTACATTCTTGTGCATGTCTGTGTACTGACGCAAGTGTACACAACCCCCCAAGCCAAACTGAGTTCGTCACGACAGCCCATACAAACGCGCCCCTGCCTCCTTAGCTCATCCACCTGTTGCTCACCTCCGCCTACCCTTTTCTTTCTTTTGCCATTGTCATAAACTGGAAATCCATCTCCAAAGTTTGGCCTCCTTAGCTCATCCACCTGTTGCTCACCTCCGCCTACCCTTTTCTTCTTATGTTAAAAACGCAGCCCTCCTGTTCTTCTTTTCGTCCCAGTCTATCCTCCAAGAACCCACGCATCCCCTTTGCAAACCTGAACTGCCTCCCCATAGCTTGCTACCAGGTCCGACGCCATGCACCCTATGCTCCCTTCAAAAACCATTATCAATCTTTGTAACCATTTTCACGGCTTGTCACTCCTTAATGTTCACCTCACAGTTTTCAGACATTAACTCCACACAATGCTCATTTCTCGGAAGCAGTTGCTTCTTTCTTCTTCTTAAATGCCTACTGGACGCACAAAATGTACGCACAGTGCATATGTACACGGATTCCCGTACTTCTTCGAATATGCACACCATAAAACCAATGCTGAGTTCGTTTCCAGACTTAAACTACCGTATTTTCGCTGTCTAACCTACTTAAATGAGTTATGGATTTCAAACCTTGCGGCATTACCTTGCTATAGTTTTAATACATATACACAGAGGTTCATTCGGGAGCTCTTTATTCCAAATGTTAAAATTTATGACCTTACTTTATAAATTCACATTTTCAGATCATAAACATATTTAAATCCCTGAAATTTTAAACTAAGGTGTCTGAAATATTTGGGTTTAAACCCTTTTTCCATAATATACGTTATGAAACCTGTAGAGATAAATAATTTTATGACGAGATTATTTTTCTTATATACTCCTATTCTAGATAAACGTTTATCATTCAGTAACCAGATCCTACCATCCACTAGAAATTTAGTTTGGGATTGTTGAAGTGTTGACAAGGGACGTGTTTATTAGCATTGCACACAACAGTCAAGCAACCAAAGAAATTATAATGTTTTAATCTAGTATCATTAAATGTTGGTCCTGAAATGTCTTTGATGTATTCGTATGCAGGTGCAGACATATACTTATATATATAAGCATCAGTATTTAGTATATGGCCTGATCTCTTACAAGATTACATTGAAGAGTTTATTAGTGATACTCCTGTTTTTCTCTTTATACATAGGTTTGTCACAAGGCATAAACAACAACAGGTTAATGTGTTGGTGTTTTAGCTGGTGTACTACACTTATAATGAATGCCTACAAGCTTAACAATTAATAACATTTAATAACCATCAGAGCAAAAATATATAAGTTTACTCACCTGAAAAGCTTTCACAAATTTCTTGCCGTAGATGGTTTTTGTTTCAGCAAAGTGTTCTTGTGTTTGTGAAAGACGATTGCATGGATATGATTGTGTATTTATAGGCCAACTTTTCTCTTTAAACAATAGTTTTTCCCTTATGCTTTTAACAGTAAAAACCCACGTCTTCTACCTACCCCTTTCTCTCTCCTTTGTATGGCCTAAACATTATACAGCATGATTTTTTAAAGTACTTTCCACAAGAGATATTTCTACCAACGTCTCCTTGGTCTCTCCAAAGTACAAGACTATATGCTTTCATTAAATGCTCCCCTTGCTTGCATTAAATGCTCTCAATACTTACCATCACAAAACTTAAGAGAAAAATAGTTTTCCTCTTTGATATTTGTTTGCTCTCATTATTAGTTCAGCCGCAAGTAATAGTGTAGGTATTAGGTTATGATTAAATTCAAATCTATTTCTAAATGATGGATTTTTGGACTTGATTTTGTTTAAAGGTTGGACTATACTTCTTGCAAATGAACTTGGTGCATATATGTACTTATATATATACTTAGGCCGTAGCATATGTATATAGAAATGTATATGTATGTCTATACTTTTCATGCTATACTTATATATATAAATATAGAAATATATAGGTGTTAATCTCATTACTAGTTTGCTTAGTATATGACACTTATACATGTTAGTTGTAAAATAGGAATTTCCACACTTATTCCATGTTGCTAGCTTCCCTACACTTCCTAATGTTATAAAATGTGTCGCCATTATTTCTTAAGTTGTTAAAACATTTAGTTAATATATCCTGTGTATATTAAGTTATAGTGTAAATCATATATGTATATACGCACATATAAGTGATTATACATATTTAAATTGGTCGAGTCTTCTAGATACATTTAAATTTCCTTATTAAATTGAATGTCAGAAGCTTAAGAAAATCCAGCCATTACAGACTACCCCACTTAAAAGAATTTCGCGCCGAAATTACATAAGAAAGATAGAAAGTTTCCAAAAGAAAATATTTCATAAACTGATTTCTTTAGTACACATACACATACGACTAGTTCTATATTATCACTAGTCTCAATACATACAATAATACTAGACTTGACTACTCAAGTTCTAAACTGCCCCAAAATATACATACGTAACTATCCTCCTCGAGTCCCTGTCCTACTACTCGTCGTCAGAGATATCTATTTTCTCTACGACCCCCTCGTCATCAGATATATTAAGGACCTCAACTACTATTATTATCTGTTCATAACTAAAAATCACTGGACTTGCCAGACTTTTGTCTGACCCTTGTTGTTTCTCCTCCTTTCTTCCGTTTCCCCCCCCCAGGTTTTGTAGAAGGGAATACTCTAGCTTGATCTAGATTTCTTCCGCTTGCAGTGCTTAAAGTATGGCTTGTCTTCTTCTGTGGGGATTATGATTTTAAACTATGCATTCTGAAGGCTTTTGTACAAGACTGATATTTTGTACTTGAATTCTGATATTGTGACTTGAAAGGATGTAACCAAGCTTCTGTTGAAATAAAGTTATAAATTTTTTAAGTACTGTTTTATCTATCTTGTAAGTTTCTGTTCTGTTTACTAAAATGCTCCACCAAAGTTAAGGCATTCCATTTGTGAGTGACCTTAACGGAGGTGGGGTGTTACACTTGGTATCAGAGCTGAAGGTTACCAGATTGGGTAAAGTTTTTGAAAACTATTTTCAAAAAGGTTTTGAAAGGAAGTATTTTTAAAAATAAAGCTTATTTTGAAAAACATGATCCCCAAGAGCCATATATCTTTCCTTCAGTCCTTTTTTTGTATTGAATCTTTCCTTTTTTCGTTTCAGCATGTCTGAAGCATCTGAGATACCAGAGGGTGTTCACGTACCCGATTAGTTTCGTCAATATCTTGAGGCTAGGACCGTCGCCGCAGGTCCAGCAAATGATCCCCCTCCTCCACCCCCTCCTCGTGCAATTACTTTTTCAAAGATTTGTAGAGATTTTAGGGCCATGGGTGGGAAGGATTTCAAGGGAACTAAATCATTCGTAGAAGCGAGGAACTGGCTCAAAGAAACTGAGGATCTATTCGTTATCTTCGAGGTGGATGATAGGCAGAAGGTACAGTTGGCGGTATGGCTTCTCAAAGATGAAGCTTCCTACTGGTGGGAAGTCACTAACGCCGAGAGGCCGGTTGAGACATGGATAGATTTCAGAACAAGGTTTGAGACAAAATTCCTCTCGTAAGCTGAACGAAGTTTATAACTGGAAAAGTTCTTATCTCTTAAGCAAGGAAGTATGACGGTCAAGGAATACGTCAACCAGTTCAACCAACTAGCTAGGTTCAGATTGGATTTAGTCAACACTCAGCATAAAAAGGCTCTCTGCTTTGTTAAAGGATTGAACGAGCCACTGTACAGCCTAGCCATGACTCATGTACCCATGGGAGCAACTTACGAGAGATTGGTGGACATGGCACTACTGCACGAGGAAGACAAAGGCCCGAAAGAGACAAAGAAGGAAGAACCACAGAATAAGAAAGCAGGGCCCAAAAAGGAAACGCAAAGGAATGATGAGAAGTCTGAAGATGAGAAGGGGAAAAAGTGCTTTACTTGTGGAAGCTCGACTCATCTGAACAAGGATTGCAGAAAAAGGAAGGGCGCTTGCTTCAACTGTGGGGAGATGGGACACTTCACTAGGGACTGCCCGAAGAGACGAGGACAAGGAGGGCAGGCGAACACTCTTGAGGCAAGTGGCTAGGATAGAAGTAGGAAAATTCCTATAGTAGGTTTAGTTTCTTTATCTGATTATGGAGTTAAGACTCTTTCTGATTCTGGTATTTTGATTTTGTAATTGATACTCTGCACTTTAATATTAGTATTGTTTCTGATTCCGTTGTAGACTCAAACCTATAAGGGTTATGACTCATCTGTTTATGATAGATTGGGGTTGAGGGATATCTGTCTTAGACATCAAGTATGACGCATACATTCCGAATTTTTGTGGGATATGATTTTATCATGCTTAGCTTCATAAGAATCATTAGGGAACCTGATCTGTACCAGTAGTCTGTAAATATTTGAATAATTCTGCTTTCCAGTTTTGACATTGTCTAAAGGAGGTAATCCTCTGGGTGTCAATCTGATGTTGATTTCGGTATTCGGGGTTGATACTTAGGGGAATTATTTTCTCAACCAATGACTAAAGGGGAACCAAGTCTTTGTCTTATCTGTACTCGCTTCCATCATTCGAATGTATCCTATCGATCGAATCTTCGAACTTTAGGCAGAAACTAATGGGTGTAAACATGTGTTTGAGACATGTTATGTTTGATGGTTGCAAGTGGATGCAAGTGGTTGCTCGTGGATGCATATACACACACTAGGCACTAGATCGGCTCGAAAACACTCTTATACTGCATATGGATGTGTGAGCATTTTTCAATTTTTGTGGATGCAAAATGATTGACTCAGCACATGGATGTTGCATTTGACTGAATGGTTGTGCACTCATATAGAAATGATATGTATCAAGTAGGAAAATTGCATACATGTTGGACTCATGGCACTGGCATAATTCGCATTAAGGAGGTCAACTGAATCAGTGGACCGCCTGATCTTTGCATTAGATAAGGAACATATACACACACCTTTGCATATGCTCATACAACATTAGAGGTTTCTAAGGACAATGGACGCCAGTGATTGATGATTGAGTAGATGGATGTTGGATGGGAGGACACATTCTTCTTAACTTGAAGATTTCGGGCACGAAATCCTTTAAGGAGGGCAGAATGTAACACCCTGCATTTTCTGTAAACATATAAGTAACAAATCAGAGGATAATTAATTTTTAAAATAAGAATCAAGGGAAACGGGTTGCGCCATTGCGTTCATCTCGGAATTCTGCATGAAAACAAGTCCGAGTTTGCGAGAATCGGAGTCCGTATGAAGGAGATATGACCATCCGAAGTTTTAGGAAATTTCAGAATTGAAAACAGCTCGAAATTCGAATTCAAAATTCGAATTCAAACCCAGAAGCGGGCTGGGCGGGAAATTTCCCGCCCAGGGCCCAAGTCGACTGGGGAGTCGACTGGGCAGTCGACCCCCCAGGACCCAGGTCGATTGGGGAGTCGACTGGGCAGTCGACCCCCCAGACCAGGTCGACTGGGCAGTCGACCTAGGGGTCGTGCCCTGGTCGAACCTGGTGCATGTGTGTGCGATTTTGAAGGCTGTGACGTGTTTTGACGGACCTGATGAGTTCTAGGGTTAATCTGAGGGTCTAGATGAGTTCCTACACCTATAAATACATCCTAAGACCTAGCCTTCTCTACATACAATTCTTTTCTGTTCTTCTCTGCCTCTGTTCTAATAAAAATAAAAATGGCGTCGCTACTCTGCTGGAATCAAAACTAGAAACTAATCAACATCAACCTAAGCAACTCAATTCAAATTAGAGATTAAAGCTTCTGCAACGATTCTACAACAATTAAAGTTCTTTCTTTAATCCGATCAAGGCAAGTGCAGTTATTTTCCGATATAAACATTAATTCTGATTGTGACATGAATTATAAATCTGAATCTGAGGTTATATCTGTTCTGTTCTGTTTGGATCTATCTTATTTTGTATCTCTTTCCTCTTTTTGTTCTATAGCCAGGCTACCACGAGCCTGAGCCCATCTCATAAGAGATTATACGCTAAAATGTTTGGGACAATAAAATGAATGATGCATGAATTGGGCATGACCAATAGGTGACTGATTTGAGGAAAGAACATGGATTGTAGCTAGAACAAAATCTGAGACATATGACTGGACATGTTATATTGTATTGAACATATGATTTGAGATAAAGAGAATATGGCTTAGGCATGAAGATTTACATGAGAGTATGGTATCTATTAATGTAAATAAACACCTAAGTAAGGGATCTTTGGGATATATGATATACATAGTAATCGATGGCTATATTTGGTATAATTTATATAGGGATCTTCTGTACTATGCAAGTTTAATAAAAATTGAAACATATGATATATGGTAAATTTATGACCATAATCTGTGCTATGTAAATTTAATGCAAACATGGGGTATATGATAATACTGTGAATCAAGACTATTATTTATGCATGTGAACTAAGGCAAGATTTATAATTAGGTAAGATATGTTTGTGAAACTTTAAGAAATGATTAAATCTGTTATATTTGCCTAATTTGCTAGTTTTGTTACATTGCCTAATCTGCTAGTTCTGTTATATTGCTTAATCTGCTAGTTCTGCTCTACTACCTAGTCTGCTAGATCTGTTCCTCTGCCAAATCTGTCATCTGCTGAAAATGCTAAATCTGCTAGTTTGTTTAATCTGCTAAATCCGTTAAGTCGCCTAATCTGAAAAATCTGTTATCTGCTATATCTGTTGAGTTGGTATAGTTAGTCCGCAAGTGACATAATCTGAATTGGCTATAGTTATGAATAATTGACATGTATAATGGGGCGTGGGTATAAATGGTAAATCATTAATTAATTGGCCGCAAAGATAAACATGGCTAACTCGAGGTTAGAATGAGTTTGCGGCGTAATTCTGCCCGGAACCGCCTGGCATATTCCAGTGGTCGCAAACAATAGGTTCTAATGTGAGAAGTTAGTCATAGCGTGCTTGAAACCCGAGGTTAGACTCAGTTTGCGACAGAAAGCTACCCGGAACCAACCGGCCTAACCAGTAGCCGCAAACTGTCAGTCTAATGTGAGAGGTTTGGGGCATTAATATTTAATTAATGAAAATATGAGATAATTATGATATCTAAAATGTGCTGGGGAAGGTTAAACCAATTGGACCAATGAATCTGATAAACCCGTTTCGTGAATCCGTAGGCCCAATACAAAGTTAGATAATCTGTAACCAGTTAATCTGTAAGTCTGTTAATCTGTAACCAGTTAATATGTAAGCCTGTTAATCCGAACATCTGATCCGTTAGTCTGAAAACATGTTAACTTGATTGTTTGATCTGTGAACTAGTTAATCTAAACTTTGTATGTCTGAAACTTGTAGACAAGTTAAGCTGAAATCTGTTAGTCTGGGGACACAAGGTTAGGAGGGAATTTACTTGTGTCATCTGTTGTTTGGGACCCATATTAGTCAGTAACCCTTTCTGGTATCAAAACTTTGACCCAACAGTAGGTAGGGTCCGGGCACGCTTACTGAACTAATTATAAGCGGTTCATTCTGATAATGGCGAGGGGTGTTGATGGTGCGTTCCAACCGGGTCATGTGCGTGCATGGATCCTGGTCTGCCTCTGAGGATGTAAGACGCCGTGACATCTGTAAATAGGTCTGTGTCAATTGGTTGTCACTTTAGGGAGTGATACACCCTACTGTGGGGCCGACACAGGATATTTATGTATTAGGGAGCCGATCGCTTGGGGTAGGGTTTTAGGGTACACTTAGTTCTGTCTGTTTCTGTTGGTACCGTCTGTTTCTGTTGGGCGGTAACACCTGTCTGTTTCTGAGTGGTACCGTCTGTTCGGGTGGTAAAGGCCCAATTACTAGTGTACACCTTATGCTACATTCTGCTTTTGTCTGTTTCTGATCGGGTGGTAAAGGCCCATTACTAGCGTGGAAATTATTCTGTACCCGTTTCTGTTTCAGTTTAGACATCAGGGTGACACCTAATTCTGTTATACTAGTATTAGTGCAGAGAAGTGTAAAGCAATAGCTTATATCATTCTGTTCTTCCGTTATATCTGCTACATCTGTTACAGTTATCTCTCATCCAGTTTTATTTTCATGTCATGTTATTATTATCTATTCATAACTGAAAATCACTGGACTTGCCAGACTTTGGTCTGACCCTTGTTGTTTCGCCTCCTTTCTTCCGTTCCCCCCCCCCCCCCAGGTTTTGTAGAAGGGAATACTCTAGCTTGATCCAGATTTCTTCCGCTTGCAGTGCTTAAAGTATGGCTTGTCTTCTTCTGTGGGGATTATGATTTTAAACTATGCATTCTGAAGGCTTTTGTACAAGACTGATATTTTGTACTTGAATTATGATATTGTGATTTGAAAGGATGTAACCAAGCTTCTGTTGAAATAAAGTTATAAATTTTTCAAGTACTGTTTTATCTGTCTTGTAAGTTTCTGTTCTGTTTACTAAAATGCTCCACCAAAGTTAAGGCATTCCCTTTGTGAGTGACCTTAACGGAGGTGGGGTGTTACAAAAAGAGGGTCGAGCGCGACTTCCAAGTCAAAGGGAAGAGTAGGTGGTTCAGCAGCGGTCACCGAAGCAAGAAAGAGGGGAAGGTGGCTTTGGGGCTGATGGAGTTCGGCTTGCGATGAAGTAGGCGATGGGCGATGGGAATAAAGGGTGTCGATATGAGGGCGTGGAACGATAGGAACTGGGAGGAGACGATCATAGTGAATGGGTGTGGAAAAGGAGTTGTTCCCGTGTTTTTATATTGTTTAAAGAGGAAGTGGCATTTGAAAGGGACAAAGAAGTATTTATTGTATGAACAAAATGATGGTATTGGGGCATTAATTTCGGATCCGCAACTGACTTTTCAAAACAAAAAGAAAACGTTTCATTTTGAAATTCAAAACAAGCGAACATGTTTCAGAAATGAGCTGGTACGAAATTTTGAACTGACGGGATACAGTCATAAAAATCTGAATGAACAGAAGTGTGAAATGGAACCGACAATTTAAATTCAGACGGAACGAATGTTTATTATGAACAGATTGAAAATAGATTCGGATAATTATAAATTGAACAATGTTTTTAGTTAACGAAACAAAACAAAATTAGTACAAATAAATTTTTAAATAAAATTTGGAATAGAAATGGATGAACGGTTTTAAAAATATATCATGAACAGTTAGGAAATAGTTTGAAATTAATTAAAGATAAAAATTTGTCAATATTGAAAACAAATTATATATTAAAACGAGTTTAATTATTTTAAACTAAAGATCAAAATGAATTCAAATTCAAATACCTAATTCGATTAAATTTATACACTAACTAAGATTGAAATTGAAAATATTGATTTATATTAAAAAAAATTATTTAAATCAAAAAAATCAATTGCTATAAAAACTCAAATAATTTAGTTTTAAATCATAAATCAAAATAGAAACTTCAAAAAAAAATCCAACAAATTGAGTTTTAAATGAATAAAATAAAACTAAAATCAAAATTTAAGTTAAATAATCTAAATAAAAATACACTTAAAAATACCGGTCATTACATCCTTCTCCTTCCTGAATCCTCTTACCATTATTCTTCTTAAACTCTCTAATTTTATGCTTATACTCTGTCGATTTCCAAAGAAAATTATATCAAACTTCTTCTCTTTCAATTCTCTATCAAACTCTCTTTGAAATTCAATTGCTACTCAAGAGTTATAGGAATTATGTAATAAAAGATCGCAAGATCAAGTTATATCGAGTCTATCCTAGAAAACTGATAAGGTAAGTGTGTGATTGTTTCCCCGATAAATTGAGTGAGTGTAAAGTAGTGACCCAAAAAATCAACTGAGTCTCACTGTACTTGGAAGCAGTTGGGGTGTGCCCTTGTACCCCTGAAATCAAGGATTGTAATTTGTATATTAGCTGAATAAAAGTCCAATTCAACTCAGTGTTATGTGGGACTGGATGTAGGGGAGTCCCGAACCAGTATAAAATCTTGGCATGTACTTTTCTTTTACTGCTTTTTTTGCATCTGTGATTGTTGATATCTATGATTTGCTTAACATTCTGTTTATTTCAAAAAGTTTTCAAGAAATTAATATAATCTATAAAAGACTATTCACCCCCTGGTGTTTACTTTGCCTTTTGATCCTTAATCTACAACCCCAACATTAACGTAGAATACCAACTCGAAACGCCTCTCTATTAATATTACTAGATTTTGGTAAATAAACTTCCTTTATCAATTCAAACTGTCCATTCATAATTTTTATCAAATCTTAATATCATTTAAAAATACGATCTAAGAAGTACTAAAGTTTATCTACAAACTCGTTTATATTAATTAATTAAAAATTTATATAAAAAATCAAATAAATAAAACATAGGTATCGAGCATAGAAATAAAAATTAAAACGACATCATTTCAATACAAAAGTATTGCTAAATATGTATATGTAAATCATTTTCGTTTGGATGTGTCTAACATATAAAGTACGTAGAAAAATAACTCACGTGCAAAGCATATGACTTAACACTTGTATTAATAAATAGACTTGATATTATACTGTTATTAGATCCTAACGCACTTACGACTTTGACTTGTATTGGTTTCTCGTATCTATTACATAATAGTAAAGCGGAAGAATTTGAAGCTCTCTCATTACTTTTAGGAGTTTTCTCTGTTTTCTTTGGTTCTCTCTATTGTCAGATTAGTCTATCACTTTACACTTATTTACATATCGCTCCATCATTTTAATTTCTGTTGTCATTTTAAAATTCGGTATGCATAATATAAAGTTTATACACTTTGACAAATAATTTATCATTTAGCTCCTAATTTTTTATATTTAAGTCCACAAATATAGTTAATTAGATAACAAAAAATTAAACTGTTTAAATACATATGTTTAACTAATACTTCTTATAACTAATAAAAAATGACAAAGCTATATTTTTTTAACTCTAAAACTTACAATCTAAAGTTTCTATAATCAGTTTACGAAGTGCCTCTCAATTCTATTCAAATATTTTACATTGAATACCATAGATTAGTATTAGTTACATAATATATAAATTATTTAATAGTTTTAGCAAACTACTATTCATTTATTCATCTAACAAGTCACATCAGTGTCAGCCATATTCATATGAACATAAATGAGAAAAAACTCATTCAAATATATAAATATGTCAATAACATAACATAAATTATATACATAAATAATAATCATAAGTTTAAATTTTAATTCATTTATATCAATATATTTACTCCATTTTACATTAATGCATTGTAATATTAACGTCAAGCACCCACAGTCCAAGTTTCATTTATTTATTCACAAAACACACAACAATATCAATTGAAATCGTACATTTAAGTCAATAGATTCAAATTAATTATGTGACCTTGGATTTAATAATAAGTGCCAATAAATGTTGTTAATTCATTTAATTAATGCTAAATACAACAATGTAAAAAATGCATGAATAAATTTAATATAACCTTAAAAGTTGCCAATCCAGTTAATGCATGGTTGTTAATTCATCTAACTAACGTTAAATGTGATATTTTAGAATGCATGAATAAATTTAATATAATTTTGAAAGTTGTTAATTCAATGAATAAAAGTACGTTTTTGTTAAAAATAAAGTTAAACACGTTACACAATATAAATGATATACGTAAATAATAATAACAAGTTTAATATATTATTTAGTTATCTCAGTAAAATTTATCATACATTTGAAAGAAAAGAAAAATAGCTACAAATACTTACATTTTAACATTTCTATAATTATTTATTGAACTCCGTCAATTCATTTAGGATATTTTATATATAAATCCATATGTTTAAACTACAAATGAAATCTTAAATTCAAATTACTTAAATAATGTCTGTGGGGCATAGCTCAGTTGGTTAGAGCCGCTTAACGATCATGGAACGAAGTTCCTAGAGGTCGTGGGTTGGTAGTCCTACTTTCCTGCATTGTTCTCTCCCTCAAGGTTTGGAGCTGTTATGCTCGATAATAAATAATACAAACGGGTGGGGATTGATGCTCTTTGTTGGGCTGGCTTAAAAGGAGGAGGCTATCTGGCGGACAGTAGTGTTCCCCATCTTTACTCTCCAATGTAAAGTTTTTTATGAAATTATTTGAATAATCATAGTGAATATTAAGTTCATTTTTCTAATAGGTCTTTAAAATATACATCAATATATATATATGGGGGGTGTTACTATATGCAAATCATGTTTACTCTATGCACACTAGTATATTACATTTATACCCTGTAATGCATTAAATAGGTGAAACCCTAATAAATGCTTATGGTACTGTGAATTTTAGTGTGTGCTGGCTTGATTGTACTTTTTGTTCCATTTCATTTCTTCTGGTGGTGATACTGGCAAGTGGCAACGCAACAATTGAGAATTGAGATTGTTTAATCATTTTTATTTCATCTCATTTCATTTTAGCTGCTTCTAAGTTGTAATCTTAGTTTTTTCAGTTTTGAGGTAATTAAGAAATTGGTACATCATCTCTATATGTGTTAGGTTTTGCTTTTGTATTTATAAATTTGTTTATTCTTTTCTCTTTAACCAGGAACTTTGTTTATTCTTTTTTTACTTTCATGAGTTTTCATGATTGCTAAATGCAAAAAAATATATATTATATATGCATTTGTACAGTATATTAAATAAAAACAACAACAACAAAGCCATATATCCCAAACAAGTTGGGGTTGGCTAGATATGGAACCCAAAATTAAAATAAAATTAATAATGATAATAATATATATAAGGGTTTAAAATAACCAAACAAGTAAAAAGTCGTTCGATAAAGGGTTTTTAAATAATAATAATAATAAGTAAAAAGGTTCAATAAAAGTGAAATAAAATCTAAAATAGTAATAAAAAGTAAAAAAGTTCAGTAAATGTGAAATAAAGTCTAAAAAAAAACACCCTAAGGTTCTGGTACATGGATTGCCAGTTTCCATGCACTCCTATCAACTACCAGCTCTTCCGATACACTCCAGTTACTTAAATCTCTCTTTATTATCTCCTCCCATGTCATTTTAGGTCGACCTCTACCTCTCTTTGGGCCTTCGGCGCGGCCTAGAATTCCAACGCGTACAGGTGCATCGTATGGTCTACGTTGGATATGTCCAAACCATCTCAAGCGGTATTGGACTAACTTCTCTTCAATAGGTGCAACTCCAAGTTTTTCTTGAATATCCTCATTTCTAATCCGATCTCGTATGGTATGCCCATAGCTCCAACGCAGCATCCACATCTCTGCTACGCTTATCTTCTGGACGTGTTGCCTCTTAGTAGGCCAACATTCTACACCATATAACATTGCAGGCCTGATTGCTGTCCTATAGAAATTTCCTTTAAGCTTCTGAGGAATCTTTCGATCACAGAGAATGCCAGGATGCTAGTTTCCATTTCACCCATCCTGCTTGAATTCTAAAACTAACATCCTTATCAATCTCTCCATCAAACTGCAACATAGATCCTATGCATCGAAATGATTCCTTCTTGGGTACTACTCTACTGGCCAGGGTAACGTCTCCGTCATCTGACCTGACACTGCTAAACTCACACTTCATAAACTCTGTTTTAGTTCTGCTAAGCCTGAAACCCTTTGATTCCAAGGTCTCCCTCCACAACTCCAGTTGTCGATTAACCCCTATTCTACTTTCATCAATCAGCACAACATCATCGGCAAAGAGCATACACCACGGAATCTCCCTTTGTATATCCTTTGTGATTTCATCCATCACCAATGCAAAAATATAGGGGCTCAAAGCCGAACCTTGATGTAACCCTATGTTAATTGGAAAGTCACTGGTCTCACCATTGCTTGCCCTAACACTAGTCACAACCCCCTCGTACATATCCTTAATAAGGGTAATATATTTTGATGGCACTCTCTTCCTTTCTAGCGCCCACCACATAACCCTCCTCGGCACTCTGTCATAAGCTTTCTCCAGGTCAATAAAAACCATGTGGAGATCTTTCTTCTGCTCCCTGTATCTCTCCATAAGTTGCCGAACCAAGAAAATCGCCTCAGTGGTTGACCTTCCAGGCATAAAACCAAATTGATTCCTAGAGACACTTGTCAGCCTCCTCAAACGCTGCTCGCAAACTCTCTCCCAAAGCTTCATTGTATGACTCATAAACTTAATTCCTTTATAGTTTGTGCAACTTTGAATATCTCCTTTATTCTTGAAGATTGGAACTAAAATGCTTCTCCTCCACTCATCTGGCATTTTGTTTGATTTGAACATATTATTGAACAACTTAGTTAGCCATCTTATCCCTGCATCTCCAAAGCATCTCCACACCTCAATAGGAATGTCATCAGGTCCTACCGACTTGCCTGATTTCATATGTTTCTACGCCCCCTTTACCTCAGCTTCTTGAAATCTCCGCACAAAATGTCTATTGGTGTTGTTGGCTAAGTCTTCCAACTCGATCGAAGAGCTATCACTTTCTTCGTTGAAAAGCTTATCAAAGTATTCTCTCCACCTATTCTTTATCTCATTGTCCTTCACCAAAAGTCTATCATTCTCATCCTTAATGCATTTAACCTGATTGAAGTCCCTTGTCCTCCTCTCACGTAGCCTAGCTATTCTGTAAACGTCTTTTTCACCCTCCTTTGTACTTAGCCTTTGATACAAATATTCGTACGCTCGTCCCCTTGCTTCACTCACTGCTCTGTTTGCAGATTTCTTTGCCACTTTGTACCTTTGCATGTTCTCTTCGCTTCTATGAAGGTACATGCATTTGTAGCATTCCTTCTTCTCTTTGATAACCTTTTGCACCCCATCATTCCACCACCACGAATCCTTAGGTTCTCGCTTGCTTCCTCTTATTATCCCAAATACATCAGTAGCGACTCTCCGAATGCAAGTTGCCATCGCATTTCACATGACATTTGCTTCTCCTTCCACATTCCAATCCCCTTCTCCCATCACTCTATCTTTAAACACCCATGAAGCATCTCCTTTGAGTTTCCACCATTTCGTCCTGCTAATCTTCGCTCTCTTATCCTTCACCACCCGAAGACGAAACATGCACACCAAGAGCTGGTGTTGTGAGACGACATATTCTCCAGGTATGACCTTGCAATCAATGCAATCTTGTTTACTATCTCTCCTAGTTAGGACAAAGTTAATCTGGCTAGCCTGCTGGCCACTACTGAAGGTGATCAGATGTGATTGCCTCTTTCTAAAGAAGGTATTAGCAATCATGAGATCAAAAGAGGGAGCGAAATTCAAAATATCTTCACCCTCTTGGTTCCTACTGCCAAATCCAAAACCACCATGCACTTGCTCAAAACCCCTGCTAGATGAGCCAACATGGCCATTGAAGTCTCCTCATATAAAAAGTTTCTCGCTACTATGCACATTCCTAACCATGACATCCAAGTCTTCCCAGAACTTTCTTTTGGCTTCTTCACTTAGACCTACCTGTGGGGCGTATGCGCTAATGACATTCAAAACTGCCTCACCAACTAATAGCTTAACTAGGATGATCCTATCCCCTCGTCTTTTGACGTCAACCACATTGTTCTGAAGGTTCTTGTCAATCAATATGCCTAACCCGTTCTTGTTACGTACTTCTTTCGTGTACCACAATTTGAAGCCAGTGTTCTCCACCTCCTTCGCCTTCTGACCCACCCATTTAGTCTCTTGAACGCACAAGATGTTAACCCGTCTCCTAATCATAGTATCCACTATCTCTCTTAATTTTCCTGTTAAGGACCCTACATTCCAACTACCTAACCGAACCCTACTATCGTCGACTAGATTCCTTACCCCTCGCATCCGCCGAGAAAAATGCGAGGACCCTTGCTCACTTATCACCACACTGGGGCATCGGTGTAGCGCGCCACTAAGAGAATGGAGACCCAGCCCTTACATATTTAACACCATATCCCAGCCCTTGTACAGTATATTAAATGATTACACAAAAAACTAGGGTTATGCATCTGTATAGTATTTGCACAAAAAAGTAGGAAGGACAATAGTGTAATTTCCTCGATCTGCATTGATTAATTTTGATTTGCATTTAGTAATCATGTACATATATTACGGAAAACTTTATTTTCCTATCCTACTATAAAGATGTATAAAGCACAAAACATAACTTATGTGTATAATTAAACAAAAATTTAATTTTTAAATAAATTACGATTCATTTATATGAAGAATCTAGGACATGGTTGATGAACCAGAGGATTCTACCTGTCAGTTATCTGATCACCTTGATTGTGATCTTGATCCTGACCCTGATTTCTATTGGGTTCCTGAGGACAAAGCCTGGGGTGCATGCACCTACTGGTATGCATCATGATTTTGAGTACTATTTCTATACTCTTGTTGGGCTTGGTTATTTCCGCCGCTATTTCTATCAGCATGTTTGACGGTGACATACAACTATGGGATGAAGGTGAACTTGGTATGGATAACGCATACTTACTGGGATAGAAGCACTATTTTCTCACCGGAATTGAAGAATAAGATTGAAGAAAATAAAAGGAATATTGAGGATAATTGAAGAATAAGATTGAAGAAAATAAGAAGAATATTGAGGATGAAGAAGGTTTTATTGATGAATATTATTTCCTGTTCAAGGAATAATGTAACAATGGTATGCTTATATAGAGAAGCATTACAGCGGCTAATAGATAATTACAAAACATACTAAATATGATAAAACGTGTTCACACGCTAACGGCTAATAGATAATTACAAAACATGCTAAATATGACAACACGTGTTCACACGCTAACGGCTCTATTGTCTTCATTATGCCCCCTCAGTTCGAACTATGGTTTCCTTTTTCATTTCCGCCTCCACCAACTACCTTCAGCTCCTCTCTCAATCAAACAAAATTCTTGGTTGATAACGCTTTTGTAAGAACGTCAGCTTGTTGATAGTAAGCAGGAATATGACAGATGACAAGCTTTCCATTCTGCGTTCTTTCTCTGATGAAATGAAGATCGATTTCAAAATGCTTTGTCCTTGAATGTTGAATTGAATTGAGGTAAAGAGAAACCGTACTCTTGTTGTCGCACCAGATGACAGATTTTCGTGTCAAACTCAGCCCTAATTCCTCCATCATTGTTTCAATTCAAGATACTTCTGCATTTGCACTTGCTAGAGCCCTGTATTAGTGCACCAGGAAATTGTGTTGTCTCCAAGGTAAACGTAGTATCCTGATACAAATCATCTATCATCAACATCATTTGCCCAATCAACATCACTAAAGCACTGTAAGAAAAAATGTTTCTCTGATTTTATAATTATTCCTAAATGCTTTGTGCCTTGCAAATATCTTAGAACCCTTTTTAAAGCAATCCAATGTTCTGATAATGGATTTTGCATAAACTGGCTAAGCTTGTTAACACTATAACCAATATCTGGGTGAGTGATTGTTGCATATTGCAGTGCTCCTATTAAACTTCTGAACTGTTTTGCATTTCTGATGGCTTCCCCTTTATGTTTAGATAAATGTATACTACTTATCATTGGTGTTGGTAGATATTTGGCATGTTGCATATTAGCCCTCTGCAAAGTTTCAGAAATATAGTTTTCCTGAGACAGAATCAGTTTTCCTTCACTGTGTTTGAAAATTTGAATCCCAAGGAAATATTTTAACTCTCCTAAATCTTTAATAGAAAATTGTTGATCCAGTAATTGTATGACTTTTCTTATCTCTTGATCATTATCTCCTGTGATTAACATATCATCCACATATACTAAAATAAAGATAGTTCCTTGCCTACCCCTTTTCATGTATAATGAGTTGTCAGACTTGACTTAAGTAAAACCTAAATTTAATAATGTCATCTTGAGTTTCTCATACCAAGCCCTTGAAGCTTTCTTGAGTCCATAGATTGCTTTATAAAGCCTGCAAACCCTTTTATCATCAGAATTGTATCCTTCTGGTTGTTGCATGTAGACTTCTTCAGTTAATTCTCCATTCAAAAAAGTATTGTTCACATCAAATTGTTTTATATTTCACTCCTTACTTAAGGCAACAGTTAAAATTATCCTAATAGTAGTGGGTTTTATAACTGGAGAAAAGGTTTCATTGAAATCAAAAAAAAAATTGTTGTGCATAACCTTTCGCTACCAGTTTGGCTTTGTATTTGTCAATAGATCCATCAGCCTTTCTTTTTATCTTATATACCCATCTACAACCAATTACATTCTTCTGTGCTGGTGGTACAACAAGTTCCCAAGTTTTGTTTTTCATAAGGGCTTCATATTCTGTATCCATGGCCTTTTTCCAATTTCTTGACTTTAGTGCTTGAGTGAAATTAAGTGGTTCAGTTTCAGTGATGGCCACATTATAGACTTTTGGTTTAAAAATACCACTTTTTGATCTAGTAGTCGTGTGATGCCTGCTTTGATGTTGATGTTCCTCTTGTGATTGTTGTTCCTGTTGTGATATCCTTGTACTGCTGCTGCTTTGCCTGCTACCATCATCATCAGTGTTGTGCATGTTATTGTCATCTTGACTTATTTCTGTGTCATCTGAATTTCTTTCTTCTGATCCATTGATGTGCATACTTGTTTCTCTTATATTCTCAGCTTGTGTGCCTGAATGTTTATTGTCTTTAATTATTTCAAGAGTAACTGGTCTAAACTCCACAGTCTTAATAGATTCCACTCTATTGTCTTTGTTGGAATTATGTCTATCTGCATAAGGAAATTTACTTTCATCAAATATCACATGTCTTGAGACAAATTCTACCATTCTTGTCAAGACATTTATAACCTTTTTGATTTTGAGCATAGCCAATAAATGTGCATGGACTTGTCCTACTACTTAATTTATGTTTATTATAATCTCTCAGACATGGAAAACGCAGACAACCATATATTTTTAGAAATTTATAGTCTGGTGTAACATTGTATATCATCTCATGTGGAGTTTTATTATCTAGGATCATAGTGGGTAACATGTTAATAAGAAAAACTGAAGAAAATAAGAGGAATATTGAGGATAATTGAAGAATAAGATTGAAGAAAATA
Source organism: Allium sativum (assembly GCA_030737875.1). Lineage (NCBI taxonomy): Eukaryota > Viridiplantae > Streptophyta > Magnoliopsida > Asparagales > Amaryllidaceae > Allium > Allium sativum. The sequence goes on along the minus strand of CM060926.1, from coordinate 600,864,894 downwards.
AGAAGAATATTGAGGAAGCAAAAGATTTTATTGATGAATATTATTTCTTGTTAAGGAATAATGTAACAATGGTATGCTTATATAGAGAAGCATTATAACGGCTAATAGATAATTACAAAACATACTAAATATAATAAAACGTGTTCACACGCTACGGCTAATAGATAATTACAAAACATAAATATGATAAAATGTGTTCACATGCTAACGGCTCTATTGTCTTCATTAACCAGACACTTCGAATTATCACAGCCGACCCTCAGCACGTGCGAGCTGTGCTTGGGCACGGGGCATCAAATTATAATCTGCTGAAACCTTTCAGCGGATAAAAAAAAAACAGAGAAACGCGAAGAAAAAAAACACGGAAGAAAGATTAGGGCCGGCGAACTGATTCACTGAACCAAGCAAACGGAAGGAGAATTCACACAAAACTTCTCATCATTCTTCAGCGAAAAAAGGGCGAAGCATCCTAAGGCATGCTATGGCGGCCTATAAGTTTGTACTGTATATGATCACAATCCCTAATTATCAATCAGTTTGTGCCGTATAAATCAATCAGTTGTGAGTCGTAGCCTCTGGTAAATCACAAACCCTAATTATCGATTGTTAACAATAATTGAATTTGTTGTTATAATTTACGAAACTGGTTGAAATTGGTTGTTGTGATATACCGATTCTTTACAATAATTACTAATTAGGGATCCCTGATTTGAGATATACAATCCCTAATTGATATACCGATTTTTGATGCCTTTCAGTTAATTTGTTTCTAGGTATATTACAATCCAAAATTGTTATTAAACATTATTTTTCATCTATTTAAGTTATTTTTAATCCAAAATTATTACTGAACATCTAATGTGCTCTCTTATTAACTTATATTATTTTATATTTTTGAAATGCAGTAATGTTTTCTAAGAAACAACCCTCTGGTAGTCAAAATAGAAAAAAAAACGAAAAGAAGAAGAAAAATCTTTACAAGGTTCATTACAAAGTCTTTGGAAAAAAAGAAATATTTCTTCTGATAACCAAACTAAAAATGAAGTTAATGAAGAAGTACAAGATTTTGTTCAAAACGAGTTTAATGAGGTGATCAAAGAAACAACAAATGTACTTGAAAATGAAGTGAACGAAGATACAACAAATGCGCTTGACAATGAGGCTACTGAAAATAATGAAGAAACTAACTATGTTGCCGAATGTCCTGAACCTTCTTTATCTTTGGATATATATGATCCGAGAGTGTGGGATAGTTTAGATGCAAAAATGAGAGATATGCTTGTTGAAAACGGTCCTATTAGAGAAACCAACATTAATTTTCCTAAGGATAATCATAATAGAGGATTTTCCACATTTCACTATGATCAAAAATTACGAAATGGGGAACTTTCTAATAGGAAATGGTTGGTTTATTCAAAGGAATTGAATAAAGTGTTTTGCTTTTGCTGTAAAGTGGTTAAAAGAGTTCGTTCAAGAAGTCATTTAGCAGATATAGGAGTTAATGATTGGGCACATCTGAGTGAAAAAATTAAACAACATGAAGATAGTGTTGAACATCTCACTAACCTAAGAGCTTGGATGGAACTTCGATTTAGATTGAGCACTAATCAAACAATTGATAAAGAAGTACAAGAGATGATTAAGAAGGATACAGAACATTGGAAACAAGTCATGGTAAGAATCATTTCAATTGTCAAACGTCTTGCGATGAATAATTTGGCATTTCGTGGAACAAATGAAAAAAAAATCTATGAAGACTCGAATGGAAATTTTTTAGGCTTTCTTGAATCAATAGCAGAGTTTGATCCAATAATGCAACATCATTTTCGACTTATACAAGATAAAAATATTCATTACCATTATCTAAGCCATAAAATTCAAAATGAATTGATATCTTTGTTGGCATCACAGGTAAGAAGTGCAATTATTAGAAAAATTAAAGAAGCTAAATATTTTTTTGTGATTCTTGATTGTACCCCTGATGCTAGCCACCAAGAGCAAATGACTTTGGTAACTAGATGTGTTGATGTTGTTAGCTGCCCAATAAATGTGAAAGAGTTTTTTTTTTTTTTTTTTTTTTTTTTTTTTTTTTGAGTTTTTAAATGTGGAAGATACATCTGGATTAGGTCTATTTGGTGAATTACAAGCTGCATCAAACTCATTTGATTTAAACATTAATGATGTAAGGGGGCAAGGTTATGATAATCTTTCTAATATGAGGGGAAAACACCAAGGTGTAAAAAAAGATTACTTGAAATAAATCCTAAAGCTTTCTATATGCCGTGCGGTTGTCATTCTCTTAATTTAGTTATTTGTGATATGGCCAACTCTTGCCAAAAAGCTAAATCATTTTTTGGAGCATGTCAAGCCCTTTGTAATGTGTTTGCTAATTCTACAAAACGATGGAACATTTTACTTCAATATGTAGACGAATTGACATTGAAGTCTTTGTCCACAACACGATGGGAAAGTCATATTGAAAGTGTTAAAGCGATAAAAAGTCAATTTCCAAAAGTAAAACAAGCTTTAAAAAAATTAGTTGAAATTTGTGATGACCCAAAATTAACTTGGGATGTTGAAAAACTCTTAACGTGTGAATTTTCAAGTTTTGAATTTATTGTGAGTTTGGTCATTTGGCATGAGATATTGTACAAGATAAACTTAGTGAGCAAAAATTTGCAATCTGATAATATGCTTCTTGATGTTGCTATTAAGAATTTGAAAGGGCTTGTTTCATTTTCTGAAAAGTATAGAGAAAATGGATTTATTTCTGCTTTGATTGATGCTAAAGAGATTGCTGATGAGATGGAAATTGAGTCAGAATTTCAAGTAAAGCGTAAGTCCATGAGAAAAAAACATTTCGATGAAATTCCTAATACGGAGAGAGAGCAACAATCTGCTCAAGAAGATTTTAGGACAAATTACTTTCTTGTTTTAGTTGATATGGCTCTTTCTCAATTGAGGATTAGATTTGAACAAATGGAACTTTTTGAGTCTATATTTGGTTTCTTATTTGATGCATCCCAGTTAGTTTTTTTGGATGATGATAAATTGAAAGACTGTTGTGAGAACCCTGAAATGGCTCTAAAACATGGTGAAGATTATGATATTGATGCAAAGAGTCTACTTTCAGAATTACAGATTTTGCAGGAAATGTTACCTAGTGAATCTTATGATACTGGTAAACCATGGAATTCCCTTAAAATTATGGAGTTTGTGAAAAAAATGGATATGTTTCCAAATGTTTTGGTAGCTTCTCGAATTTTATTGACTGTACATGTCACTGTAGCATCAGTAGAAAGAACGTTTTCAAAGTTGAAGTTGATAAAATCTTACTTGTGGACAACAATGACTCAAGATAGGTTGAACGGATTGGCATTATTGAGTATTGAAAAGGATATGTTGAAAATCATTGACCTTGAGCATATAATTGAAGATTTTGCTTCTAAAAATGCAAGAAGAAGTCATTTCAAATGAGAACGGATTTCTATTGTACCTATGCTTATATGTCATACATTGTAATATTTCTTTTCTCTTGTCATGTATTCGTACTTTGTTTTATCGTATGAATAAAAACATTCAGACGTGGGGATGAGCCTCCTAGCATTGCACCTGGCTAGGTTCGAAACCCAAAAAAAATAGAATTTTTTTTTATATAAAAGGGCATATTTTTTTTTTATCCCGCACTGGGTTTGAAATTGGTCAGGACCGGCCCTGCGAATTACGTGGAAGATTTAGTAAGATTATTTGCTCATCATATTACGATTATGACACATTTTTCGGGTACTTTCTATGACGAGGTTTCCTTTTGAGCTGAACTATGATGTTGTAATCTTTTATTATTTTGGTATTAGACGGTGACTGGGCACTTCAAACCAGATCATTGCTCTGTGTATGTGCAGAGCACCCGTTTCTTTAGTTTTATAGTAAAAGTGGTACGACCACTATAATCCGGCTTGCCATGCCAAAAAAAAAAAAAAAAAAAAAAAAAAAAAAAAAAAAAAAACTGTCATACATTTATAGTTAATATATCATAAAATCTTTATTAACTTTAATAACATCACAACAAACTACACATCTTTTTCAATTTTCTTTTCAATTCTTCCTAAAGTCCATAAATTTCATTAAATAATATTTGTTAATTCATGTAATAAATCACTAACATACGTCAGTTTCAACATGCACAGTATAGTCATATTAAGAAAAATAATAATAATTTTTTTCTCTTGAAAACACATAAACAAAAATATAATTTTAATTCATAGTTATATGTTTCACTGAAATTTATCATATAGTGTATAACAAAGTTCTTTTAACATTAAAATTATAAATAATATTTTAGTAATAATTTCGTGTGCAACGCACGAGTTACACATTGGTATTTAAGAGTTATTTCCGTACTTAGCCAAGTTTAACTTCTCCCAATTTTGGATTTAAAAAAATGCAATTAAATATTGAAATTCAAACGTCTGAATCAAGTTTTTTTTCAAGGACATAAAGCAAAATTTTCCATGTTTTTTATCAGAAGAGTTATGCGTCGTTGGACGTAGTTTATAGGGATGTGCTATTCTAAAATTGGATGGATGGAAAAGCAGAGCAGTTAATTATGTAGTTAAGATTATTGCAGTAAGCATCAAAAGCTATATTATCAAACTATTAATTTTAGTATTTGCGTTAAAATGAAATTAACGGTCAGGCAAATGAAATCAGATCCAAGAATTTCTGCACTACATCCGAGTTCCTTCGGCAATTATTCAAACTTTAAGCAAAGAAAATGAACGTGAAACAATCAGCTCCACGTGGCAGGGAGAACTGGCTGAATGGATCTGCCACGTGGACAAATAGTGTGGGAATATTCCGACGCGCTTTTCTACTGAGGCTGGATAAGAAATCAAATCAAATCTATCTTGTGTATCCAACCAATCAGGAACTCTTGAATTCCACATGCAAAGAAAAAATACCGTCAGGCAGCCGCATGGAAATCCTGTGCCGGCTTGTTGCTCACTCATAACCCTCTTTCTCTCGCTCTCACTTCCCCTTTTTTTACCCATCTATATAAATCTAAAAGACAAGAAAAACCACCAATCATACTCTACTGCTAAAGAAATTCACACCTAAATATTTTTACTGAGAGGCAGAATTAATGTCTTCCACTGGAGAAAACACAGCCAAAAACTATATTGGAAATGCTGATGATCAGGTATCTCTTTCTCATACGAAAAATTCATACATTTTTTATGATATAAGACATATTTACATGTGGATCAGGAGAAGCCTGGATGGAAGAAGTTCCTCGCCTACGTCGGACCGGGTTTTCTTGTATCATTAGCATATCTTGATCCTGGAAACTGTAATTTTTCTATATTAATTTTTGGCTTAATTTCACCTAATTTTCGACTGTTATACGTATTTAATTTTATATAATGGCTATTAAATTATAATGCAGTGGAAACTGATTTGCAAGCCGGATCGAATCATAGATACGAGGTACTAATGATGATAAACATACTCCGGCATCACCAAACAGATTTTGTGAAATAAGTAATGGAAAATCTTAATTGAATTACAGCTGCTGTGGGTTATATTGGTCGGTTTAGTCTTTGCCCTAATTATTCAGTCGCTGGCTGCCAATCTTGGAGTAACTACAGGTAACATTATATGTTTATAATTAAATATTTGGTGATTATTAGTTATTTTTCAAAAATACAAAAAATTGGGTTAAACTGTTTTTTAAAAAAATTGGTGCAGGAAAGCATCTAGCTGAGTTGTGCAAAGTCGAGTACCCAGCATTCATAAATTACAGTTTATGGATAGTGGCTGAGCTCGCTGTTATAGCTGCGGATATTCCGGAAGGTAAGCCATCTTCTTACATAGTTCATAAAAATAAAAATAAAAATTCTAAAAATCCTTTTACTTATGTTGTATTTTTGATTTAATGTACAGTTATAGGAACAGCTTTTGCCTTCAACATATTATTTTCGATACCAGTTTGGGCCGGAGTACTAATCACCGGATTAAGCACACTTTTGCTACTGGGGTTGCAAAGATTTGGGGTAATTAATCATAAAAATTGATTATAACAAACATTTTATCTGAACACGATCACTTATTCTGATTCTAGAGTAAGAAAACGCAAGTCAATGTATATAAATTATGAATATTGCTGTATTAGTCATAATTGATGCATGGTTAGTTAATGTAAAGATTGTTTATGAAGGTAAGGAAACTGGAAATGTTGGTATCATTACTAGTGTTTGTAATGGCTGCCTGTTTCTTCGGAGAATTGAGCTACGTAAAACCACCTGCTAAAGAAGTGATTGAAGGGTTGTTTGTGCCTAAACTTAAAGGAGATGGGGCTACACAAGATGCCATTGCCCTAGTAGGCGCCCTTGTCATGCCGTAAGTGTTAAGAAAATTTGTTAACACTTAACGTTTGATATATTTGAGATAACTTATTAAAAATGTTTAATGTTTTTGATATGTGACAGGCACAACCTTTTCCTGCATTCGGCTTTAGTGCTTTCAAGGAAGAGGCCAAATTCTACCAACGGGATCAATGTATGTATATTTTGATTGGAGTAAAGAACAAAATACACATGTTGTTATATGTCAGCATCAAAATTAGTGCAAGTCACATTCAATGCTTTATGTTTCAACTTTACATCGTTTTCATAATTTAGATGTTTATCCAAATTTGGCACTTGGCTATAGTTTCGGAAGACCTAAAACTAGTCCAGCTTTACTATATTGATTCATTTTCGTGCAGTATGGACTAACTTGTGAATTCAATTCACTGATACAGGATGCTTGCAGATACTTTCTGCTAGAAAGCGCGTTTGCCTTGTTTGTGGCCTTGCTTATCAACATTGCCATAATTGCGGTTTCTGGAACAGTTTGCCATGAATCTAATTTATCTGCACAAGATATCGAGCATTGTAGTGATTTGACTCTAAATTCTGCATCTTTCTTGCTAAAGGTATATACATAAAAATCAATATCACATATTAGCTACATAAACATAATCTTTTTATGTTTTAATTAAAAGCATATTAACTTGATTAAATATTGCGCTAGAATGTACTGGGAAAGTCAAGTTCAATAGTGTATGCAATTGCTTTACTAGCATCTGGCCAAAGCTCAACTATAACCGGTACATATGCAGGCCAATTCATCATGCAGGTGCTGTTTCAATCTTATATGTAGTAACTAAGGTTTTCAAACCGTTCTCATTTCATATTACATTGAGCAAGTTTGAAACTTATTCAGGGATTTTTGGAAATCAAAATGAAACGGTGGATAAGAAACCTCATGACTCGAATCATTGCTATTGCACCAAGTCTAATTGTTTCTATTATCGGCGGATCTTCTGGTGCTGGACAACTAATCATCATCGCATCGGTAAATAGAAAAAAAAAAAAACCTCTACAAAGAATAATGGCCTTATGATAAATGAACATTATACATTATTAAACACATAAATATTATCTCTATCTTATGCAGATGATACTGTCATTTGAGCTTCCATTTGCTCTTATCCCACTGCTCAAATTCAGCAGCGGCACAACAAAGATGGGGCCTCACAAGAACTCAATCTTTGTAAGCCAACTAATTAAATCCATAGCTCAAATAATAGCCATTTTACAGACTGTGAAATTTTAACCTTTTTTAATGCAGATAATTGTGATTTCGTGGATTCTTGGAACACTCATAATGGGAATCAACATTTATTACCTGATCACAGCCTTTGTTAAATGGCTTCTACATAATCATCTATCTAAGGTCGCCAATATATTTATTGGCATTATAATATTTCCGCTTATGGGGGTGTACATAGTTTCTGTCCTGTACTTAACGTTCAGAAAAGATAGAGTAACGAGCTTCACTGAGACCGTAGAGATTGAGAAAGGCACAATGTCAGGCCGTTCCTCAACAGGGGTGGTGCCATATAGAGAGGATCTTGTGGACATTCCTTTGCCACAATGATTGTTCTAGTGTATGTTGGTGCTTATTGTAATACCTAGATGTAGTAAATGGTGTTAAAGGATGTGCATGGGCGCACGTATGCCGCTTTATTTAGCACCATTTGTAGCCCGATTTTAATTCAGATATTTGCACTTTTGGGGTACTCCTCATTTAGCACACCAGCCTCCTGATATCAGTCGTCCACACTAATATATATACATATATAAATTTGAGGTGCGGAATGGAAGTTCTACATGTCTACGTTACTTGAACATTTGATCTTGTGTTCATTTCCCGGGGTTTGGAATTTGGTGAAAGCATATGCTGGGATACATGTATGTCAGTACAATGTGTGTTATGATGCACCAACAATGTATGTTCGTATATGTAGTATTAAACAATTCGTCCAATATAATTTTCATGATGTCTAAATGTCGAGGATACCTTCTTAATCAACGGCATTTCACTATCGTTTTGCAGCCTTCTGATCCATCATCCATTTTTCCATTACCCATCAGTGGAACTGTGGAATGAACTATCAAAGCTTTTACATGCACAACATATGTCTCATTATTTTTTATTAAAAAACGAGTGAATAGATTTGGAAATTAGATTCATGTGTATCACGTTTTATACTGGTGTACATGGAACTCAGAAACAAACGAAAAAGTAAAACAAACTGAAAGTTCTGAAAGATAATTTACCCGTGACACTAGGAAACAAGCAATGCTGAAGCTATGCTTAGTATGGGCAAGGTGATCGTTTCCTACCCTGAGAGGTAGCCTAGCAAACCAACAACAGGCAACAAAACAACAAAGTATGCGTCTATATTGAATAGACACATCGGTTCCTCCACTCTATATATATATATATATATATATATATATATATATATATATATATATATATATATATATATATATATATATATATATACATATATATACACACACACACACACACACATACATACATACATTCATCATGAAGCTTACGCATGAAGTGATAAGAAAATGAAATAATAAATATTAAATTGGAATACTGAAATCATGGTATGCATTTGAAACATGTACTTTATTCGCTAAAAGCAAACAAAGAATATCTAAAACAAAAAAAAAACAAGAATATTACCGGAAATGAGAAAAAACAGTAGAAAAATAACACGAAAAAATCAGTCATGCAGGTCTAATGTTTATCCACGAACTCCCACAAACATTAATTTACTTCATTCAAAATTAAATCCTACATCCGTGCAAGAATTCACGACAATCAAATTGCTCACCATTCAAAACTTATCGAATTTGAATTTGACACTAACTCGCATCAACGAGTAGACCCACTATTGCTTCCTCTTTGTGAAATTAGCATTGTTACTTACGCTCTCTGATGGAATGCATATAATTGACTTTGTTCATTTCATTTTCTTATCTTTTGACTTTAACCATGATATCATATTTTATCGCGTATGGTCACGATAACACAATCATATGTTGTTGCACTAAAGTCGAAAGGAATTTCTTCTTGATAATTCTTTCTGCTCTGTTTAGACCTCAAACATGTTCTAATGTAACCATCGTAGAGTTGTGTTGGGATTTTAAATTACAAACACTATTTCTTAATATCAATTATAGTCTGATCATCATTTGATCTGCCTCGTTAGCCTCTGCGCTAAATTCCGCTTGAGTACTTGTGTCATATTTTTTGGGGCAAATCACGTGTTTAGCCCTGTTCATGGAAAATATAACACGAATAGGCTTGTTTTCAAATTAATTACAGATTTAGGTCTGTTTGTTTCCCGAAGGCGAGTTTTAGAAACTTGCCTTCAGAAAAATACGAAGGCGAGTTTCAAAAACACGCATTCGGAAAAACCCTGCACACCAGAAAACCTTCATATACATACCTGCACATATTTGCCTTCAACAAACACAAGCACTAGGTTCATACACAAGCACTAGGTTCATACACAAAGCAAATTCATACATAAAGACTACCATCCAATTAATAAACGTACCAAAACAAGTCATACACAAAATAAAAACATGCACTACGTTCATCCATGAATACGAAATAAATAAATGTACCAAAACATAGCAAATTTATACACAAAGACTACCATCCAATGTATTTGACAAACCAATCTAACGTGCACTTGGTTCGCCTCAGCCTGACTTGTGGTGTGGAAGTTGAAGACGAACCACTACCGCTGCTGCTCCTAGTGCATCGTGCACTTCTGATACGTGGTAATGTAGGTGCAGGTTGAGATGGACCATGCACAAATTCTTCGTGCGCTGCTAGAGGTGGAGGAGAACCAGCAGGAGGAGGGGGACCTGCAGGAGGAGGAGGAGGTGGAGGAAATGGTGGTTTTTGCCGATCTAGCTTGTTTCCGCATAGAATCACGTCTAAAATCTTCCGTATGTTCGTGCACATTGTTCTTTTCTCGTCATCTATCTTCCTCTGACTGAGTTTTTCCGCTTCGTCCCATGCACGATTAATACCGACATCCTGCAAATTTAAAAGAAAATTAGACACAATGAATAAAGGAAACTGATTGTATTTAATAGTACACGCATCAACTTACCATGTTCCTTTCTAGTGGTGCTCTAGGAACATACGGTGCTAGCGCAGAATCTACTCTGGGATTAAGGACGTAGCGTCGTGTTATGTTCCAGTACCACCTCATGTACTGCGCTGGGGATATGGGGGGCTCCCTCTCGAGCTGAATATGGTTATCGCGGTCATTCCACATAGCAAGAGACATCTAAAAGTCTTGCGCATTGTAGCTTTGAATGTAAGGAGGTGCATCATCCGATATATGCTGCCATAGGCCGAACTGCCTCAGAACCCTATCGCGAAGGTGCCAAGCGGTGAAGTTGTATGCTATCATAGGTATTCTCGTCGTCCAAAAGTACCTATGAGCTCTGCAAGTGATTGGTAGTCGGGCAAGTACATCCGAAGTGTACGGATACCATGTAACATTTTCGTCTATAAGGACGTCCAACTCATTACGGTAAAAGAACAACTCTCGTCGTGGTGTATATCGCGTATCCTTTTTTCCAACCCTCCTGTTACATGATAATAAAAGGTACATACATTAGAAATGTTATGTGTTGTGTTTAATAAAATAAACGATCAAATAAGTATATCTAGCTCCAAGCAGCATCGATGCGTCGATGGTATCAGGCATCACTGCTAATCTTCTCATGGGAAGATAAGCCCAGGACCAAAGTGTTGTATATAACAGTGTTGTATACACAATTATATGATTTTTGTTTGAAGATAACTATCAAATATATTTTATTATTGATTGTATTTGTAAAAGCACTGATATACTACACAACAGACATGAATATATTATTTCTATTTAAATAAAATAAAACTGTGCAGAAATTTAAACAATCACATAGTATTTTATTTAAATAAAAATATTTTATTTCAACTTCAAAAAGTACATCTCTTATAACTCCACTATTTGACTTACTACATTTCATTCATTACAACTCTGTCACTCACTCTATAAAACTACATTTACATTCACATATACAGACACTCTCATACATTGACACTGTTATTTTTCACTGTCTTCGGCCTTTCTTCTTCTATCTTCATAGCCTTCAGTCATCTCCTGTCTTCATACCTGAACAAACACACACACACAGAGTAGACTGCAACAAAAATAAATTTAAATTCAAGAAAATAAAAATTTATTTTTTTAAAATTTTATTTGCCTCAGAATTTTGGTGTGTTTATCATTATTTTTCTGCACTTTGTCTGATATGCAGGGACAGAAAAACTCGTCTGGATGGCTGCATGTACACACATGTATAAATATAAACGTGTGCACTACCTCGCCAATCTAGTGTGCAACTGAGGAGTAGTCACATGAACCGTCTCGACTCAGTGCACTGTTCAAGCCAAAGTGAAAAATAGTCAAGACAATAAACACAACTAGGTCGAGCACAAACAACAATATGGCAAAGCAATACATCAACAAATATTCAAACAGCCCAAGTGTCGAGCCGAATGATAGCATGGACAAGCAAATTCCAACATGTACATGGTCACAACAATATGATGATGCAGCCCAGAATGAAACAAGGCAAATGAATCAGTCACAAGAAATTTTACAAAAGTTGTACAAGAAAATATGCCAAGAAATTCAGGTCATAAATGTCAGGGAAAGTGGAATGCATAGGCTCAACACCAAAATTACAAGTATAGTGATCTGTTCTTAAGCAAGGATGCACAAGCACAAATGCATTAAAGGATGATCATTATCAAGATATAAACCAACAGGCCGAGCAAGTTACAAGCACATTAAGGGTACAAAACGAACCAGCATTATTGGCACAACAAAGACATAGCATTTTTAAAAGTTTTGGCAAATTAAAGAAACAGTTCCATCACTTCATGTGAAAAAAGTTTTACACAACAATGAAATGGTATAAGCATAGGATTAGTGAACACATAAGCTTGGCAAATGAAGAAATGTATATAAGGACTAAATGAAGAAATCAAAACATGTATGGTTTGAAAAGATGAACATATCGTGTAGCATGACTCAAGTAGATACTAACAACATAATGGATGCACACAACAAAACTGTTTTTGACGAGCCATTTTTGGTAAACTCTTCAGCATGAAAATGTTTTGTTTATATGAAATCAAAACACGTGCTAATGTCAAGGAGGAGTTCGCAGCATGGACATAAGAGACTAAGCATGTCAAGTTCAAAAGAGCATCAGCAAAATAGTTCAATACTAATCATGTCAAGACTCCAAATTTCAAGTTTAAAACCAGAAATAAATTCGAAGTCAAGTATACAAGGCACTGTCAAGTTCAAGGTCTCAAGTGTAGCACCAGTTCACATGAGATTATTAAAAGTTGGTTCAAGTTAAATATCAGCATCAAAATTCTAGAAGTTAAAGACTAGTTTAAGTCTAAAATGATACATTGAAAAGTTCAAAGATATAGAAGATATTTAAATACCACAGTCAAATTTTGGTGAGCAAAATTCACAGGAAATTTTCAAAAGGACCAAATCAAAGTTTTTAAAAAAGGCTATCGAGATTTTTCTCCAATCAAAATATACGGCTGGTTTTTAAAATCAAAGGAATAACAGAAGAAAAATTCAAATTGGACACCAAAGTCACAAGAGCAATTCAAGGAGGAACGAAGCATCTACAATCAGAGTTTTAAGGGTTTAGAAACCCTATAAATTTACACCCATAACAACATCGGCATTACAGAGAAGAAAATCGAAATCAACCAACAATAATTCAAAAAAATCGTTTCAATTCAGAGTACTCACCAAGGATTTCATTCGCTATCCAAAGAGGAAACCGATCGAAGACGAGGTGCTTCAAAGGATTCAAATCTATAGAGCAATTCTAGAGCAAAATCGATCATCACGAATCGATTTAGAGGATAACAGAAACCCTAGCGCCGCCATTTTGAATTCACAGAAGAAAAGTGAACTGGTCAACCTAATTGAAAAGAGGTCGGCTATTATTTTATAAAAGGGGATGACCCTTAACTCTAACTCCTAGATTCTTTATGTTTTTCTTGTTTTTAAATTTCATGTTTTATCACTTAGAGTCAATAACTACTAGTGTCTGTAGTTGGAAAAATCACAACTTAACGGATCAAGTTGTGTCAAGGTCTTGAGCGTAGGATTTAAACAGTCGGGAGCGATGGTCGCAAGTTTACAAGAGTCTTTAAGCGAAGAGATAGTTTATAATTCCTAGTAGAAACCTTGAATGTAGCAATAGGCACAGTTTTGCCGAAGCTGGGTAGCTTCTGTATGTGATTTTTTTTTCTGCAATTTTTCTATGATATTTATTTTATTTTAAATTCATTTAATTTGCAATAAACCTTATTCACCTCCCTCTAGGGTTAATTTAGATCCTACAAGTGGTATCAGAGCAAGGTATTTTTAACTCTAGAGTCATGAATATATCTAATAACGCTTTTTCTGAGGATCAGTCCATAGCTAGGCCACCAATGTTTAATGGAACTGATTATGCCTATTGGAAAGCTAGGATGAAAATTTACTTAAGTTCAGTTGATTATGATGTATGGGATATTGTTGAAACAGGCTACAAACCTCCAGTTATGATTATTAATGATATTGAAATTCCTAAGCCAAAAGATAAGTGGGACGCTAATGATAAAAAATTATTCTCAACTGATGCCAAAGCACTACTGAAAGTAATGATGAAGCCGAGAATCCCATTGAAGAGTTGGCTATGGTTCTTAAAAAGTGGTCTAACAAGAAATTCAAGTCATGAAAGAAGAAATCAAAATCCAACAAAACCAAGAATTCAGACAACTCAAACGATGAAGTCATATGCTACAACTACAATAAACCAGGCCATATCAAACCAAATTGTCCACTACTTCAGAAAGACAGAAAGAAGAAGAAGAAAAAGAAAGCTTTTGCAGCTACATGGGACGATGAAGAAGAAGAGGAAGAAGACTCTGACAGTGATAAAGAGGAAGCCAATTTATGTCTTATGGCATAGTCAGACTCGAAAAGTAGCGAAGAAGATTCTACTGAGGTACCAAACTACTCTTACAAAGATTTAATTTTAATTTGTCATGATCTTACCAAAACCATTGATTCTCTTGAACAAAAAGTTACGAAATTAAAATCTGATAGGTTAAAACTAGTTCACGAAAACAATAGGTTAGAAACTTAGCTTGAAAAAGTGACAAATCTTGTTTGTGAAAACTGTAAGTTTTTAAAACAAGAGCAAATAGAATTTAAAGCAAATTTTGAAAAATTGAAACAAGAACACTTGGCTCTAAAAGAAAGTGATGACACAAAAAGAAAGAATTTCATCAATAGATGCACCTCTCTTGTAAATGAAAATGCAACACTTAAAACCGAAGTAAAAAATCTTGAAATAACATTGAGCAAGTTTTCAAAAGGAGAAAAGTCATTTAGGATGCTGCTTGGAATTCAATTATATGCTAACAATAGAAAAGGATTAGGATTCGGGAAAATACACATTAATGATAATGCGAAGGGTGGAAGTGTTTTTCCTAAATGTATAAAGTGTGGAAAAATTGGACATAGCTATGAAAATTGTGAAGGTAAGAACAATAGTAAAAAATTCATACAAGTATGGGTTCCAAAAGGGTCGACAAGCAAGTGTTACAGATTTGGATTTAGTAAGTTCAAACAAATTTGGATTCCAAAAGGATTCGTTGTTCAAAATCAAAAATTTTCAGTTACTAATTTTGTTAGCCCTGTGAATTTCTCTAGGTCATTCTCTTCTTCTCGTGTGTAGGTATGTTGGTGGGCTAAGGAGCAAAAAGAATGGTACTTGGATTCAGGTTGTTCCAAAAATATAACAGGTGATAAATCAAAGTTTCTTAGCCTCGAAAAACATAAAGGTGGAAGTGTGATAATGGGCGATAACAGAAAATGTAAAATTATCGGTAAAGATAGAGTAGGTAATAGTACTTTCTTCTTAACTGATGTTTTATATGTTGAAAACTTGCATCCTAATCTCATTTCCATAAGCCAACTATGTGACAAAGGAATGAGTGTGATATTTGATAGTGATTCTTGCAAAATTATTGAAAAATCCACTAACAGTATTGTATTCACAGGAAAAAGAAAAGGAAATGTTTATACGCTTTCATTTGATGATTTGACTCTCTCACGATGTTTAGTAGCTACAAATGAAGAAGTTTTCTTATGGCATCGGAAATTGGGTCACGCTAGTATGAGTCTCTTAAAAAACTCGAATCAAAAGAATTAGTAAGGGGATTCACTACACCATAATGGACATTTGGTAACCCTTTTTTCTTTCAATTGCCAACACTTATTTGTATTACAGTGTAATAACAAGAATAAGCGTTGCAATGTTAAAAAAGTGTTACCAAAAATACATAATTTTAATTTTTTTATTGCCAACGCTTATTTGTGTTGGTAGTGCTGATTTGTAAGGGTAAAAACGTAAACTAACTTGTGTAATCCTATTTTTCATTTGTCATTCGTTTGCCCAACGCTTTTGCAAACAACGGCCGCCTAATTCAACTATCCAAATCCCGATTTCAGAAGAAAAAAAAAATTCAAATCCGATTTTTACAAATCTGAAGATTAAAAACTTCAAATCCGCTGTCTATTTGGGTTTCATAAATCAATAATTCGAGTAGATTGAAACATTCATCCGCGATTATTTGGGTTTTAGAAACATTCAATCTACCCTAGGCACTTCAATTACGATTTCAGAAGAAAAAAAGGCAACATTTTGGGGATCTTGGTTCGATTTTTGCTAGCATTATAATCGCATTCAATCCCATTCAGTCGCTTCAGGTATAATTTTTTGCTCGATTTTTGCTTTGTCGATTTCACGTATGACATTTTGGGGATCTTGGTTCGATCTTTGTCTACATGTAGCTGTATGAAATTGAGTAATTATTTGTGTTTACCTAATGCAGTTGTATTTTCATTAAAAGTTATCTACCTAATATTTCCTAGATAGGAAATTGAGTAATTATTTGAATATATGCATTTGTAGATAACTTTTGGTTACTTTTGAATATATTATCGACTTTACTAGGGCAAAGGCGGTCACTTTGAACCTTGAAACTGTATTTCGAAATTATATTGTAAACCTGGTACTATAGGGAAAAGTAATTAATCAAAACATCAAAATGGACAGTGGAATCAATTCCTAAAAGAAAGAACAAATACTAAAAGCCGTCTGGGTAATCATGTTGTATCCAGTGGAAGTGCAAACTATGAGATTATTCTAAGTGATCACTGTTTTACAGTCAAATTTTTCCTTCTTGATCGATCGAAATTTCTTCGACATTTTCTCTCACTGTTTTACAGTCAAATTTTTATATATAACCTTTCTTATGCACAAAGGATAATTCTTTTAACTGAATAATATTCAAAAATTTAAACCGACGATGGCGTTCCTTAATATAATATAAACGAATTTCAAAAATATTTTCTTTGAATGTGAGTAAAAAGAATATAGAAAAATAAACAACTTGGAAATTAAGTGTATGTAGTTTTATTGCTTACAAATAGTGTATTTTCAAATGCAAATTGTAACTGTGTAATTAAATAACTGTATATTTACAAACGGATTGTTTTTGTAAATGCCAAGTGCAAATATCTTTATCAGCTAAAGTTACATGGTTTTTTATTCTGCATATCTCTGAAAATGCAAAGCTAGTTTATAAAAATCACTACTTATGGCACATCTACATGAAAGTGTGCAAAGAAAAACCTATGTTAACCTTTTTGTAGTACTAAACAATAATGGATCTGAGTAAATTGAAAACTCAAGTTATATTATATTTATAAGAATAGATCGTGTTATCCTTTTTCATGATAAAAAATTGCTGAAAGAATTACATGTGGTTAGCCTGTAAAACAATCGACTAACTTAACTTTCTAATGCTATGTAAAACACATTTTTTTTCTTTTTCTTTTCATAAGCCATACATACATCCGTATGAGTGACCATAAGTAATTTTGGCTACAAAATGATGTTAAATAAAAAGGGCTATTGATCCTAACTTTTTTGTCTGTGTGTATTAATTCTTAAATTATCTTCATACAGTATAAGCTAATTCCTATAAGCTTTATTAACTAATTCTTAAATTATCTTCATACAGTATAAGTAATAATGAGTCGTTCGGCATAGTTTAACTGCGCCTTAGGCTCAGTAATACTGAGCCATTCGACGGCTCTGTAATACTGAGCCATTCACTGAGCCGTCGAATGGCTCAGTATTACTGAGCCTAAGGCACAGTAAAATTGCGCCGATAATCCAAGTAACAATTTATCATATTTAAGCATTTTGCAACAATCACATACCCATTTTTGTAACATGTTATGTGTATACCTTTGTTTATATTTATCCTTCCATTTGGTAGTTTAAAAAGTGAAATCAGTTAACATGCCATTAGTTATTTTAATTTTACTGCCTCTCCAACGTTTATCATAATTGTAGGATCTATCAAAGCTTGAGATAAGGTCTGGGTTAAAATTTGTTTGCTCTATAATGCATAACCGAATATTTTGATTCACCATGATAATGAAGAGCTATGTTTCCTATTTAAATATATAAACATTATGTCTGTTTTTACCACAGCTTATATGCAGTTATGGACTTTCACATGATCTGTTCCTATGTAAGCTAATCTGTTTTTGTTCTTTCTCTCTTTAATCAACTCACTTTAGTTTTAAGGAAATATAGTCATACAAGACTTTAGAAGTTAGAATTGGCACAAAACCTGTGGTGAAGCACTTTAATATGATTTGATTTGGCAAGACATTTTGCAATAATCGTATGAAAAAAGGCTAGGTCATTAGTGTTTTCATTGCTTAAATCTTTTCCTTTAGCTCACTTATTGCATGTTTTATAAGTAATTAATATTTCTTTATTTACTCTTTCTATTCTATACTGATTGATGTGGTATTTATATTTACCACTATATGCATAATTTCACACATTTTGATTACGCTGCTTGTTCATTTTGCTCTTGCTTGCTCAGAGCAATTGAACCCCAATGCTATAACCGTTTTAGATATATTGATTTTTGAATTTATGTGTGACTTGCTTCGTTTCTCCAACGTTTTATTTTGGTTGCTAAGTTTTAATCTAGCAGCTAATTGTAAATTAACACAAGTTCCAATTTTCTACGGAAAGAAAAATAATAGTTAAATTCCGTAGTAAATAGTGCATTTAACCAAAAAATTGTGGTGAGCTGTAGTTGTAGGAAATGGGTTAGGTGAAGACTGAATTTGAACTAAAAATGTAAACAAAAGTGTAAGAATTGAATAAAGGACCATGAATGTTGCCAGTTTCTTTCTTTGTAATGAAAGGTTTTCAAAAATACAAAGATGTATGCAAAGTTACTTGATTAAATTTGTGACTGAAATGTAAAACCAGAGTTGTATAATGTGAGACACTGTCTGCTTTATATAATAGACACCGTCCCTCGACCTTGATTCATTTTGTGGACTATCTACCTGTTAATGGTGCTGTTTGTCTTTAACCTGAATCCCTGGGTTTACTGCAGGGATTTACTCTATTAAATTAAAGTTAAAATAAAATTATTTTTGGCATACATACATATGTTAACTGTCCTCCTAGTTAGTATACTTCTCAAATGGTCTGTTGTATTTTTGAGGGTAGAATGCCAGTATATAAATTCATTTGTATGTGCTTTTCGTATACCCGTGCATGCTTGTCTTGTTTTAGGTCCTTGCTGCACTTCAACCTTGCGCATATGCGCCACTGCATGTGTATTTTCTTTCTGTAATCAGAAGTATATGTTCCATTTGCTGAATAACCTTAAATTTGTATTAGAATTAAATTATTTTGTTTAGTGTTAACACACGATGCTATCATTATAATTCTGAAATGCTCGAATCACTTGTTGCTACCTTGGTAGTTCTAAAATCAGTTGCCTGAGTTGTTGTAGTGCTACATTTCAAAATCTGAAATTTAATAGGAGGATGCACCTTACTTTGGACATGAACATGTACATAAGCTTTTATGTTAGGATAACTAAGTTTACACGTATTTTGCATTGATGCTTGGTTATCAGACCAAAACCCAAGTGCATATATTAGTATTTCTGTCATTTACTTGAACCCGCAAAGGCACCACTAGGATATTACTAGCACATACATGGTTCTGTTATTTCCTTCGAACTGCTTGAGTTAATACACTGTACATCTTTGCACAAGGTGCCGACTTATTTAGAAATGTCATCAAGGTGCCGACTTATTTAGAAATAACCATTGAACTTTGAAAAATAGGTGGAGCCGTGTAATTCATCTACAATTTTGCACTTGGAATCTATATTTAATAGCGATTGCATTTTGAGACTGTTGTTGTTTATTTATTTTCTACAGATGTCCTCCTACTCAAGGCCTTCGACCGATTATCATGACTACTTCCTACGGTATTGTCCATTGGCCTATTCAGACGATTCAGGCGATCCTACTCAAATTGTTTGCTCAGCCGAATCTCAGACACCAACTCCGTTTAGCGTCTACGAGAGAATAGAGTCGAGTTTAGAAAGAGATTTGGCATTATTAAGTGTTCAGAATGATATGGCATCGCCTACTAGATCGACCACACCTACAAGATTGCCACCCCCCTACCAACATGCTATGTTGAAGAAGCACAATCTCAAAGGTTGTTATGCCGTTGCAACATTGAACCAATATTCAGAACATGCTATTTAAATAAAAATTTTGGTCGCCGATATTTTATTTGTGCAAATACTGGAACTATTAGAGATTGTGGATTCATCCACTGGATTGACGAACCATTATGTGATCGTGGTGTGGAATTTGCATTGGAGGTTCTTGGAGAAAACAAAAGGCTTAAAAAGGAGCTTAAATTGCAAGATTTCATCTAGCTCAATAGACAAAAGATGTGTCAAAATTGAAAAGGTATGACTTTGAACTTATAACATTTTCTGCTATTTGAAACTTAATTGATGTTATTAAATTAAATGCACGCAGAAAGCAGTAGAAGAAGCAGAGAAAATGAGAAAAATTGGTGGTACAAGCTATGCAAATTTTTGGATGTATGGTTCATTATATAGTTGGAGTTTCGCGTTTGGTACTTGTAGACTTCAAATATGAAAAACATCTTGTAACAACTCGTATTTCAATAACATGTTAAAACGAGAATCAAGGCAGAATTTAATTTTAAATTCTGAATCAAGTAAAACGGGCTATGCCATTGCGTTCGTCTCGGAAAAATACGCGAAATAGAGTCCGAGTTTTTGAGAATCGGAGTCCGTATGACCAAGTTATGGTCCGTCGAAGTTTTCAGGGTTTCCAAGTTTGAAAATCACCTAGGAAGTTCAAGTTTTGGGGTAGGCGGGAATTTTCCCGCCAAAGCCCATGTCGACAGGGGAGTCGACAGGGCTGTCGACACCCCTGGACCCCAAGTCGACAGGGCTGTCGACTGGGTCCAAAAAACACAACTCCGTGTTTTGTGGCCTGGTGCACCTGGATGCAGTCTTGGTCTGGTCTGATGGGCCTGTGACGATTTCTGTGGTCTAGATTAATCCTAGATCTAATCCTAGGGCCTAAAACTATCCTAATCTCTATAAAAAGACCCTAAACCTAACCTAAATCCCTAAAAATCAAACCTAGCAACTAAGTGCTGCCAAAATCAATCTTGATCATGGCCTCCATCTCCAATCCCTAGAGCCTATGCATTCAAATCGGGTTCAAATCAAAAGGTGCAAGCTTGCTACACCAAATAGAGGCCAAATCAACGTTGCTATGCGAGTTTCATGACGGATCTTCATCAAAGGAGCCACCTTTCTTCGCCAAAACGATGCATGCTCCTAGTCCTCTTGCCATGCTAAGTAAGTTCTAGCTACTTTTAGATGGAAACGGTAGTTTTGATAATGACATGGGATAAAATGAGGCTAAACATGATTATGCGAACCTATATGAACCTTACCTTTCCTCTTGTGTTCATGTTTATGATTTTAGGCCATGTGAGTGACTTAATCATGCCTCTCATGCTATGCATAACCTAGTTTAACTTGCAAGTTTGGATCTTTATGCATGAAACGCTAGCATGAACCTTTAGGAACCACTTTACTTGTGAAACATTGGCTAAGACAAGATTTTGGGGCTTATGCATGCATATGAACACAAACCCCTTATGATTCATGCATGTTTGTGGCAAAACCTCCTTATGATATTATGCAAGTTTGTGGCCAAATCCTATATGATAGTATGCATGCTTATGGTCAATCCCTATATGACTCTATCATGCATATTTTAAGGCCAAACCCCCCTTATGACGCCATGCATGTTTGGAGCCAATCCCTTTTGTGGCATCATGTATGTTTTGGGGTCTACATGTAGCCATAGTATACCTACTATGTTGACTCGCTTTGCTTGCGTTGGGAAAATACGATTTTGGGTAGTTAGATAAATACGAACATGTCGTGAAATCTTAACTTGATTATGACATGTGTTTATACTTGAAAATATGACTTGAAAGATAACATGGAAGTTGGCATGTAAGTATGCATAAAACATGAGCTTGGGAATTTACCTATTAAGTTAGGTCTACCCTTTGGGAATTTACCTATTAAGTTAGGTCTACCCAAATGCTTGAAAAACTTGTAACATGTTTTGGAAACATGATGAACTTAGATAATATAAGTGTGGCCAACTCGAGGTTGGGTTGAGTTTGCAACGTAAAACTACCCGGAACCGACCGGCCTAACTAGTAGTTGCAAACAATAGGACCCAATGTGAAAAGTTGGTCATGTCGCGCTTAAGACCCGAGGTTAGACTAGGTTGTGGTGTAAATCTACCCGGACCCGCCCGGCTTAACTAGTAACCACAACAAGGTCTAATGTGAGAGGTTAAGAGTGCATTAATTGAATTAATGCCACATGATAAGGTTAAGTAAATTTGACTAATGACACTTAACCGATATGACACGAATGGGTAGGTTAAGTGGGACCGGACTTGATTCCTTAATGACACTTAACCATGCAAGATGATTAGGAGATGGGGTTAAGTA
Source organism: Allium sativum (assembly GCA_030737875.1). Classification (NCBI taxonomy): domain Eukaryota; kingdom Viridiplantae; phylum Streptophyta; class Magnoliopsida; order Asparagales; family Amaryllidaceae; genus Allium; species Allium sativum. The sequence goes on along the minus strand of CM060926.1, from coordinate 600,842,377 downwards.
ATTTACACTTAACTAATCCGACTGGGTAATTAGATGGGGTTAAGTAATTAAGACTTAACTAACCTAATCACAGTAATTAGATGGGGTTAAGTAATCCACACTTAACTAATCTAAACACAGTAATTCGATAGGGTTAAGTTAAACACTTAACCAATTTAAACTTGGTAATTCAATGAGGTCAAGTAACCCATACTTAACCAACTTAACTTGGCAATTTAATGGGGTTAAGTTAAACACTTAACTAATTTAACACGATGATTTGATGAGGTTAAGTGACCTATACTTAACCAATCTAACTCGTTAATTTGATGAGGTTAAGTTAACCTATACTTAACCAATCTAACGCGAAAACATGATAAGGCTAAGTCACGAATCGTTTCGAATACGCTTGACCGATTTGACTCGGTAATTTGATGGGGTCAAATTAATATATACTTAACCAATCTAAAATGATAATTAGATGAGGTTAAGTCATGGATTGCTTGATATACTTAACCAACTTGACACATGGTTTGTAGGGTTAAGCCTTGGACTTGGATACTTAGCCAATTTGGACATGGTTTGTAGACGGGCTAAGTTATGAACTTAAATGACACTTAACCCATTAGATAAACCTTAATTCGGAGGATTAGGTAAACAACCGTAGTTAACAAGGGTAATGGAAATAAGGCTAAGTGGTAAACCTTAGTTAAGGGAAACTAAGTAATAATTCTTAGTCAAGGAAATCTGGACCACTTCTTAGATAGATGAGTAACCCGATACGGTAGGTCATCGTTTAAGTATACGCGTAGGAGCAGGCTATCTGATTTAGATAAAGGCTCCAGCGAACTGGGTAACGAAGCAGCGGCTTCGGGGAACGTGAGGATATTCTTGGTATCCCTCTGTGAGGTCGCAGATGATCATCCTGGGCTCACAAGAGGTTGAGGTCTGCGGTAGAAGAACCAAGAATATGCCTTGGTTGCTATGCGAGCGACCTAAAGACTGGGGTGGATAGCAGTGAGTCGACGGATACATAAGGTGCCCGAGATAGCAAGTTCGCCGATCATCTACCATCTTGAGTCAAGCGTGTATGTACGGAAAGGCAGGGAACACCCAACAGACCATAATTGCTATCTAATTATGGGTGAGGTAGGCCGTAGGATGTGGGCTGGCCAGAGTGTAGTTCTCATGCAAGATTTTCTCTTGTGTTGCCTTTCACTATTTGAGGGAGGGGTCTCGTGGGACCATAGCCACGTGTAGAAAAGCAGACCTTAGTATCTGCATCGGCAGATAAATCTAAAGCTCCCGACCGAGTCCTGTATTTCTTGTTTTGCCCTGGGACAGGACTCGGATGGCACGATGTGATACATGTGCATACAGTTTTAGAAAAACGATTCACGATGAATGCGTGGGAAAAAGGGCGCGGTTGAGGGTTAGCGTAATCCCTAGTGGCCTAGGTGGTTTAACCCAAACCGAAATACGGAGGCGTGCAATAGGTAAGCGTAATCCCTAGTGGTGCTAGGTGGCGTAAGTCCTAGTAGTTCAAACGATGATTCATATGGAAGAGCCTAGCTAGAACAAGGGTGACAGTCCAAACGATTTCAAGGATAATACATGAGGAAGCCCGTACGAGGTACGGCAAAGGACTGAACTTACATACATGGAAAGAAACATACGAGTTGAGTAACCTATATATGCGATATATTAGGTTGACACGGACCATTACACGACTTTGAGTAAGGGACATTCATGGTTAACACATAACAAGGTTGGGATACTAGTACGAGAGGTGGAGAGCAGATATACATGTTAGAACCAGGAAAAATATACATAATAGATACCCTGGGATATTAGACGGTGTAGATACCTTGGGATAGTATACTTGATAGAAACCTGACGATGTGATACCTTGATTTATCATGACACCGTGGTTTATCACGATACCTTAGTTTAGCTTGCTACAGTAGTTCAGCCTGTTACCCCGATTTAGTTTATCTATCTTGTAGTCATCTTTATGTTTACTTTCAGTTTATGCATGTCATGTTACCTTTACCTGTTTTTATACTGGAAGTAGATAGGACTTACTCAGTCTTTTTGACTGACCCGTTTTGTTTCGCCTCTTTTCTTCCGTTCCCCCCAGGTTTCAGGGAGGAAACAATGCTATTTAGTTCGGACTTCTTCTGCTTGAAGGTCATCATGGATGGCTTGGACTTCTCTTGGCTGTGGCTACTTTACTGTTTTTAATTGGGGAATAATTTATGAAAAAGGTTTCATGCTTCTTTATTTCGGCAAGACAGGTTTTGATGTACTTTGATGTAAAAAGGCTTTTGACCTCATTTATTAATGTTATGAAAGTTTGATTTTACTTCCGCTATTTATATATGTTCTGTCTTGTGATATTTCTGTGCATGTTTACCAATAATGCCCCTCTAAAGCTAGTGCATTCCTTTGCGAGTGACCCTAGCGGAGGCGGGGTGTTACATTTGGTATCAGAGCAGAAGGTTACCAGACTGGGCAAAAGTTTTTAAAAACCTTCTGAAAACTGTTTGAAAATCGTTTATAAAGAAGCATTTTTCAAGAAAGTTTTCTTTTAAAAAGAAAAGGCTATTCCCCAAAGGCCATTAGCATTATCCTTGTTTCCTTGATTGAATCTCTTTTCCTTTCTTTCCTCCATCTGTAGTCACAGTGGTTTTATCTGCGACTAGTCTTTTCTATCTACAGAAGTGCTTTCCATGCGATGGAGGTGGTTCTCGAGAGATCAGTGGCCGCGTTATAAGAAAGGATAGTGAGAAAGAGGATAAAGGATGCGAGTTTAAGGATGAACAACTTGTTGGTATGGCTCAACCCAGAATGAGAGAGAAAGATGAACAATGAAACCCATGACGAGAGGGTACCTTTGGCATGGTGAAACGGGACGGATAGTTAAGTATCATGGGACAAGGACAAGATCATTGGGAGGGCAATAGTATGCTCTCATTTCTAGGGTACCTCGGAAGGAGGGTAACGATCTTGTTAAAGGTTTAGTTTTTCTTCTCTATCATCCCGTCGGGACTTTGTTTGGATCACCGCATCTTTTTAAGTCCGCTTCGATAGTTGAGTCTCTGCACCTTAGTACTAGTGTAATAGAGGATCCCGTTTTTGTCTCAAGTCCTATTGGAAGATCGGTCCATTTATTCATGACTTGTTTGGATTTGAGAATGTCTATGTCAAGTATTGAGCTTGGAAATAATGCTTATGTTTATAAGCTGTGGATGGATTCTAGGGATGAAGTGGTTATCCAGTAAGGGGTGCCACTCTCGGTTTTAGAAGGAGTGTAGTTAGACTCTTTGCTTGCTTTGGTAATACCCTTGAAGTATCGCGTAACCTTTTGGGTTCTGTCATGATTAGTTACTTAGAATCCCTAGATGCCTTTGTTGGAAATTAGAAACCCAATCGAATGGTGTTCGCTAATAAGACGGATGGTTTACTTCGATTATGTATGGGTTATGGGAATTACCCTAGTAAGTGCGCACGGTAACTTGTTTACTTTCAAGAGAAAGTTTTTCTACGTGGAATACCTTATGGCACAAGGTCCAGGATTCACTAGTGAATTTTTGAGGGCTTGCATGGAATAATGTGTACGCAGTCCTGTTTGCGCCAAGTATTCTAGAAGGAGAATAAGTGCAAGTGGAACGAGAGGCGACGAGGAAATGAGTTCCAACTCATGTTATGGAAACTGGAAATAAGAAGCTGCGAAATCGTGAAGAAAAAGGGGCGGTCAAGGCACGATGGAACTAAGCTCAAGGTAATGCGACTCAGGAGACTGAAGACTAAATACGTGCATGATATCTCTTTTGGGAATATATCCTCGATCCTTGTTTTCTGTTGAGCTTGCTTGTAGGCTACCTTTTATGGATATCCCCTCGGTCCTGTTTCTGTTACAAACCCCGTAAGGAGTTTGTTTTGTTTATCTTCTCGATCTTATTTTGGGAACCTTAGGTAGAACGCTATGGATGTAAACATGTATTTGAAACATGTTATGGTTGATATGGTTGCAAATGGTTGCAAGTGGTTGCTCGTGGATGCGCGAATTTACATTAGATATTAGCTCGACTCGGTCACATTTCATATTGCATATGCACGAGTATTTATACTTGTTTATGGATGAAAATTGAATGTGTTACCATGTGGACGTTGCATATGGATGAATGTTTGTGCACGCATATAGTGTATATGACTAGGACTATTTGCATACATGATGGATTCATAGCACTAAACATATTTTTGCATTCAAAAGATTTTTCAGGCCTGATCATTAGCATTAGCTAAGGAACATGTACACACACGTTTTGCATACATTCATAAAGCATTAGGAGTCGTCTAAGGACAATGATTGCTTGTGGATGATGTTTTGAGTAGATGGATGATGGAGGGTAGGATATGTTCCTCCTAACTTTGAGATTTCGGGGACGAAATCCTAAAAGGTGGGGAGAATGTAACAACTCGTATTTCGATAACATGTTAAAACGAGAATCAAGGCAGAATTTAATTTTAAATTCTGAATCAAGTAAAACGGGCTATGCCATTGCGTTCGTCTCGGAAAAATACGCGAAATAGAGTCCGAGTTTTCGAGAATCGGAGTCCGTATGACCAAGTTATGGTCCGTCGAAGTTTTCAGGGTTTCCAAGTTTGAAAATCACCTAGGAAGTTCAAGTTTTGGGGTAGGCGGGAATTTTCCCGCCAAAGCCCATGTCGATAGGGGAGTCGACAGGGCTGTCGACACCCCTGGACCCCAAGTCGACAGGGCTGTCGACTTGGGTGTCGACTTGGTCCAAAAAACACAACTCCGTGTTTTGTGGCCTGGTGCACCTGGATGTAGTCTTGGTCTGGTCTGATGGGCCTGTGACGATTTCTGTGGTCTAGATTAATCCTAGATCTAATCCTAGGGCCTAAAACTATCCTAATCTCTATAAAAAGACCCTAAACCTAACCTAAATCCCTAAAAATCAAACCTAGCAACTAAGTGCTGCCAAAATCAATCTTGATCATGGCCTCCATCTCCAATCCCTAGAGCCTATGCATTCAAATCGGGTTCAAATCAAAAGGTGCAAGCTTGCTACACCAAATAGAGGCCAAATCAACGTTGCTATGCGAGTTTCATGACGGATCTTCATCAAAGGAGCCACCTTTCTTCGCCAAAACGATGCATGCTCCTAGTCCTCTTGCCATGCTAAGTAAGTTCTAGCTACTTTTAGATGGAAACGGTAGTTTTGATAATGACATGGGATAAAATGAGGCTAAACATGATTATGCGAACCTATATGAACCTTACCTTGCCTCTTGTGTTCATGTTTATGAGTTTAGGCCATGTGAGTGACTTAATCATGCCTCTCATGCTATGCATAACCTAGTTTAACTTGCAAGTTTGGATCTTTATGCATGAAACGCTAGCATGAACCTTTAGGAACCACTTTACTTGTGAAACATTGGCTAATACAAGATTTTGGGGCTTATGCATGCATATGAACACAAACCCCTTATGATTCATGCATGTTTGTGGCAAAACCTCCTTATGATATTATGCAAGTTTGTGGCCAAATCCTATATGATAGTATGCATGCTTATGGTCAATCCCTATATGACTCTATCATGCATGTTTTAAGGCCAAACCCCCCTTATGACGCCATGCATGTTTGGAGCCAATCCCTTTTGTGGCATCATATATGTTTTGGGGTCTACATGTAGCCATAGTATACCTACTATGTTGACTCGCTTTGCTTGCGTTGGGAAAATACGATTTTGGGTAGTTAGATAAATACGAACATGTCGTGAAATCTTAACTTCATTATGACATGTGTTTATACTTGAAAATATGACTTGAAAGATAACATGGAAGTTGGCATGTAAGTATGCATAAAACATGAGCTTGGGAATTTACCTATTAAGTTAGGTCTACCCTTTGGGAATTTACCTATTAAGTTAGGTCTACCCAAATGCTTGAAAAACTTGTAACATGTTTTGGAAACATGATGAACTTAGATAATATAAGTGTGGCCAACTCGAGGTTGGGTTGAGTTTGCAACGTAAAACTACCCGGAACCGACCGGCCTAACTAGTAGTTGCAAACAATAGGACCCAATGTGAGAAGTTGGTCATGTCGCGCTTAAGACCCGAGGTTAGACTAGGTTGTGGTGTAAATCTACCCGGACCCGCCCGGCTTAACTAGTAACCACAACAAGGTCTAATGTGAGAGGTTAAGAGTGCATTAATTGAATTAATGCCACATGATAAGGTTAAGTAAATTTGACTAATGACACTTAACCGATATGACACGAATGGGTAGGTTAAGTGGGACCGGACTTGATTCCTTAATTTACACTTAACCACGCAAGATGATTAGGAGATGGGGTTAAGTAATTTACACTTAACTAATCCGACTGGGTAATTAGATGGGGTTAAGTAATTAAGACTTAACTAACCTAATCACGGTAATTAGATGGGGTTAAGTAATCCACACTTAACTAATCTAAACACAGTAATTCGATAGGGTTAAGTTAAACACTTAACCAATTTAAACTTGGTAATTCAATGAGGTCAAGTAACCCATACTTAACCAACTTAACTTGGCAATTTAATGGGGTTAAGTTAAACACTTAACTAATTTAACACGATGATTTGATGAGGTTAAGTGACCTATACTTAACCAATCTAACTCGTTAATTTGATGAGGTTAAGTTAACCTATACTTAACCAATCTAACGCGAAAACATGATAAGGCTAAGTCACGAATCGTTTCGAATACGCTTGACCGATTTGACTCGGTAATTTGATGGGGTCAAATTAATATATACTTAACCAATCTAAAATGATAATTAGATGAGGTTAAGTCATGGATTGCTTGATATACTTAACCAACTTGACACATGGTTTGTAGGGTTAAACCTTGGACTTGGATACTTAGCCAATTTTGACATGGTTTGTAGACGGGCTAAGTTATGAACTTAAATGACACTTAACCCATTAGATAAACCTTAATTCGGAGGATTAGGTAAACAACCATAGTTAACAAGGGTAATGGAAATAAGGCTAAGTGGTAAACCTTAGTTAAGGGAAACTAAGTAATAATTCTTAGTCAAGGAAATCTGGACCACTTCTTAGATAGATGAGTAACCCGATACGGTAGGTCATCGTTTAAGTATACGCGTAGGAGCAGGCTATCTGATTTAGATAAAGGCTCCAGCGAACTGGGTAACGAAGCAGCGGCTTCGGGGAACGTGAGGATATTCTTGGTATCCCTCTGTGAGGTCGCAGATGATCATCCTGGGCTCACAAGAGGTTGAGGTCTGCGGTAGAAGAACCAAGAATATGCCTTGGTTGCTATGAGAGCGACCTAAAGACTGGGGTGGATAGCAGTGAGTCGACGGATACATAAGGTGCCCGAGATAGCAAGTTCGTCGATCATCTACCATCTTGAGTCAAGCGTGTACGTACGGAAAGGCAGGGAACACCCAACAGACCATAATTGCTATCTAATTATGGGTGAGGTAGGCCGTAGGATGTGGGCTGGCCGGAGTGTAGTTCTCATGCAAGATTTTCTCTTGTGTTGCCTTTCACTAGTTGAGGGAGGGGTCTCGTGGGACCATAGCCACGTGTAGAAAAGCAGACCTTAGTATCTGCATCGGCAGATAAATCTAAAGCTCCCGACCGAGTCCTGTATTTCTTGTTTTGCCCTGGGACAGGACTCGGATGGCACGATGTGATACATGTGCATACAGTTATAGAAAAACGATTCACGATGAATGCGTGGGAAAAAGGGCGCGGTTGAGGGTTAGCGTAATCCCTAGTGGCCTAGGTGGTTTAACCCAAACCGAAATACGGAGGCGTGCAATAGGTAAGCATAATCCCTAGTGGTGCTAAGTGGCGTAAGTCCTAGTAGTTCAAACGATGATTCATATGGAAGAGCCTAGCTAGAACAAGGGTGACAGTCCAAACGATTTCAAGGATAATACATGAGGAAGCCCGTACGAGGTACGGCAAAGGACTGAACTTACATACATGGAAAGAAACATACGAGTTGAGTAACCTATATATGCGATATATTAGGTTGACATGGACCATTACACGACTTTGAGTAAGGGACATTCATGGTTAACACATAACAAGGTTGGGATACTAGTACGAGAGGTGCAGAGCAGATATACATGTTAGAACCAGGAAAAATATACATAATAGATACCGTGGGATATTAGACGGGGTAGATACCTTGGGATAGTATACTTGATAGAAACCTGACGATGTGATACCTTGATTTATCATGACACCGTGGTTTATCACGATACCTTAGTTTAGCTTGCTACAGTATTTCAGCCTGTTACCCCGATTTAGTTTATCTATCTTGTAGTCATCTTTATGTTTACTTTCAGTTTATGCATGTCATGTTACCTTTACCTGTTTTTATACTGGAAGTAGATAGGACTTACTCAGTCTTTTTGACTGACCCGTTTTGTTTTGCCTCTTTTCTTCCGCGCCCCCCCCCCCCAGGTTTCAGGGAGGAAACAATGCTATTTAGTTCGGACTTCTTCTGCTTGAAGGTCATCATGGATGGCTTGGACTTCTCTTGGCTGTGGCTACTTTACTGTTTTTAATTGGGGAATAATTTATGAAAAAGTTTTCATGCTTCTTTATTTCAGCAAGACAGGTTTTGATGTACTTTGATGTAAAAAGGCTTTTGACCTCATTTATTAATGTTATGAAAGTTTGATTTTACTTCCGCTATTTATATATGTTCTGTCTTGTGATATTTCTGTGCATGTTTACCAATAATGCCCCTCTAAAGCTAGTGCATTCCTTTGCGAGTGACCCTAGCGGAGGCGGGGTGTTACACATCTTGCATTATGTTAATTCTGTATTGTTATTACTATGGAATCAGATAATGTATATGTATTAAATTTAGTATCTTTATGTATTGAATTTTTTTGTTAGTTCATACTTTGCTGTTATCATGAATATAGATTTTTTTTCCTTATTGATTTGGTTACATGTTGCTATGTTGAGATAATTCCATAGCTGAATGAATGCATATTAAATAGAGATTGTGCTATCTTATATGCAAATATTAGCGTTGCATGTTACCAACGCTTATAAGTGTTGCGAATATAATATTGCCAACGCTTATAAGCGTTGTGAATGAATATTTGCCAACGCATATAAGCGTTGCGAATGAATATTTGCCAACGCATATAAGCGTTGGGAATGAATATTTTCCAACGCTTATATGCGTTGGTAATACATTGCCACGCCCTCATAGCAACGCTAATAAGTGTTGCGGAAATTGTTTGCGACAGTTATACTCGTTGGCAATCACCTGTTTTGGTGTAGTGATTACCACATCAGAAATATAAACGTAACAAAGTGTGCAAATCTTGTACTATGGGAAAATTCAGTTGATCATCATTTTGCCCCAAAAATGTTGTTATTAATAATAGGGTACTTGAATTGATTCATATGGATTTATTTGGACCAAATGAAATTGCTAGCTTGAATGGAAAACGTTATTGTTATGTGTTGGTTGATGATTATTCTAGATTTACATGGGTTTATTTTCTAGCCAAAAAAGCTGAAACTTTTGATTACTTTTCAAAGTTTGCAAAATTCATTCAAAATGAAAAAGGTGTTTCAATAGAACTTTAAGAAGTGATCACGGTGGTGAATTTGAAAACTTGGATTTTGAAATTTTTTGTGAAGCAATTGGTTTTAAACACGAATTTTCTACTCCTCGAACACCTCAACAAAATGGAGTGGTCGAAAGGAAAAATCGTACATTACAAGAATTGGATAGATCTATGATAAGTGAATATAAATTTCCTTTGACTTTTCGGGAAGTGGCAGTCAATACGTCCTACCATGTAATGAACAGAGTAATGATTAGACCAATACTTAACAAAACATCCTATGAATTGTGGTTTGACAGAAAGCCTAATATTTCATATTTTAGAGTTTTTGGATGCTCTTGTTATCTTCTTAATACAGTTGATCAACTTGGTAAGTTTGAGTCAAAAGCAGATGAGGGAATTTTCATGGGTTACTCTTCAAGAAGCAAGGCTTATCGAATCTTCAACAAATGATCAAAAACTATTGTTGAAACCATAAACGTGAAACTTGATGAATCAGATCTGAATACGGTGGACAAAGAGAAAAACAATGAGGGAATTACATATGATGATGAAAAAGAAAATAACAAAGAGAAGACTAGCAGTGATGACCCAACAAAACAAACATTTGAAGTCGAGAAGTTGAAATTCAAAGCCAACCATCGTCCAGAATTTGTAATAGGAAATCCAACGGTAGGTATACGAACTCGTTCATCATTTAATAAAGATATCTATGCCTTTTGTATTCACAACTGTTTTATCTCTGAAACAGAATCTAAAAATGTTGAAATTGCACTTAGTGATATGAAAGTTGGATTTTAGCAATGCAAGAAGAACTTAATCAATTTGAACAGAATAAAGTTTGGATATTATTTCCTAGACCAAATGACTATCTAGTAGTAGGAATTAAATGGGTGTTCAAAAATAAGCTTGATGAATCCGGAAATGTAATTAGAAACAAAGCTAGGTTGGTTGCAAAAGGATATAATCAAATCGAAGGCATTGATTTTGATGAGACATTCGCACCAATAGCTAGGTTAGAAGCCATTAGAATTTTGCTCAGTTTTGCATGTTATAACGGTTGAAAACTTAAACAAATGGACGTAAAAAGTGCGTTTTTAAATGGAGAATTAAAAGAAGAAGTTTTTATAGAACAACCCCCTGGTTTTGAAAATCATGAATTTCCAAATCATGTATTTAAACTTGAAAAAGCATTATATGGTTTAAACAAGCACCTAAAGCATGGTATGATTATTTAAGTGCATATATTTTGGAAAACGGTTTTAAAAAGGGAAGTGCTGACACGACATTGTTTCTATTACATGAAGGTGAAGATTTTTTAGTAGTTCAAATTTATGTTGATGATATTATATATGGTGCTACTAATGATCGTCTGTGTGAGAAATTTGAAAAAGTCATGCAGGATAAATTCGAAATGAGCTTAGTGGATGAATTGAAATACTTCCTTGGATTTCAAATCAAACAAAGCACGAAGGGCATTTTCATATCACAAACAAAATACATCACTAAATTGCTGAAAAGATTTGGACTAGAAAACGCAAAACCACTCAGAACACCGATGAGTCCTTCAACCAAGCTTGACAAAGACGAGAAAGGAGTTGCAGTTGATCAGAAAAAATATCGTGGAATAAATGGTTCACTTCTTTATCTCACCGCATCCAAGCCTGATAATATATTTGCTATTTGTTTTTGTGCACGCTTTCAGTCTAATCCAAAAGAATCTCACTTAAAAGCCACAAAAAAGAATATTGAGATATCTTTTGCACACACAAAAATTTGGATTATGGTACCCCGCATGCAATAATTTTAAATTGACTGGATATTCTGATGCCGATTATGCTGGATCCCTTGTGGATAGAAAAAGCACTAGTGGAACTTGTTTTATGCTAGGACATTCATTAGTTTCATGGTCAAGTCGAAAAGGAAATTGTGTTGCTCTATCCACAACTGAGGCCGAATACATTGCTTTAGGAAGTTGTTGTGCACAAATATTATGGATGATGAAAAATCTTTCGGATTTTGGTCTAATTTATAAAAAAGTACCAGTAAAATGTGACAGTAAAAGTGCTATAGATTTGTCTAATAATTCTGTTCACCATTCACGCACTAAACACATAGATGTGAGACACCATTTTATTAGAGATCACATTTCACGAGAAGATATTTGTATTGAGTTTATTTCAACTGATTGTCAACTTTCTGATATTTTTACAAAACCTCTTCCCGAAGATAGATTTTCATGATTACGCTTAGATCTGGGAATTATACTAATTGATTAATCTATATCCGTTTTTAAGAAATTCTTAAATGGTTATTCAAAAGTTAAATGATTGATCATTTGAACTATTTTGGAACTCGTTGAAATCATGTCAGATCTTGAAATTGTGATGAGTACTGACTTTAATATTTTTTATATCATGAAAAAATATTAAAAATCTCATGATGATTGGACAAATTTTATAATATTTGTGAATTAGAGCTTATTTCACAATTATTTTCTTTATCTACCATACTTCTGTCATTCTTCATGGTTTTATTTAATTTTGGGAGTTCTAATTATTCTTGTAATTAAAAAATATATATATATATATATAATAATTTATCCTTGGTATTCAATCCCATTTATAAGTCCTCGCGGTTATGCGTGGGTGAATTACCTTAATCTCTATGTGCTTCCATTCTCACTTAAAAGACCTTTGGGCTGTGCATGGATGGAACTCATTAGAGATGATAAAGTTAAGTTACTACTAACCCCATTTAAAAGACCTTTGGGCTATGCGCGGTTAGGAAGTGCTTAACATATTTTTTGGGCATATTTAAAATCTTTAAAATTCGTATTTAGATACTCAATTTTCATTGAACTCTCCTCATTCTATAAAATCCATCGTAAATCCATTCATTCTGAAAGTGAAATTTGCTTCTGATTCAATATTATGATTTTTGTTTGTTTAAATGAGATTTACTATATATTTCCCTCTTGATCTGAATTTATATTTCTGGTTTATATTCATCACTGTTTTAATTTTTGTTATTCTTTTGATGATTACAAAAGGGGGAGAATGGTCAAGATTTTGATGGATGAGTAAACGTTTATAGAATATTTTGAAAATTGGTGTTTGATTAATTCAAAATTTTCAAATTTATGCATCTATAAGGGAAGCTTAGTTGTAGAGGGAGCATACAAATAGGGGGAGTAATATACTTCACATTTTCAAACACATTCAAAATCTTTTATTTGTTTGTCATCATCAAAAGGGGGAGGTTGTTGTATATAACAGTGTTTTATACACAATTATATGATTTTTGTTTGATGATAACTACCAAATATATTTTATTATTGAATGTGTTTGTAACTTCACTGATATACTACACAACAAACAGGAATATAATATTTCTATTTAAATAAAATAAAACTATGCAGAAATTTAAATAATCACACAGTATTTTATTTAAATAAAAATATTTTATTTCAACTTCAAAAAGTACATCTCTTATAACTCCACTAGTTGACTTACTACATTTCATTCATTACAACTCTGTCACTCACTCTATACAACTACATTTACATTCACATATACAGACACTCTCATACATTGACACTGTTATTTTTCACTATCTTTTGTCTTCCATCTTCTGTCTTCATAGCCTTCAGTCATCTCCTGTCTTCATACCTGTCACAAGAAACACACACAAACAAAAAGTAGATTGCGACAAAAATAAATTTAAATTCAAGCAAATAAAAAATTTATTTGCCTCAGATTTTGGTGTGTTTCTCATCATTTTTCTAGACTTTTTCTGATATGCAGGGACAGAAAAACTCGTCTGGATGGCTGCACGTACACATGTGCACTGCCTCGCCAATCTAGTGTGCAACTGAGGAGTAGTCACATGGACCGTCTCGACTCAGTGCACAGTTCAAGCCAAAGTGAAAAATAGTCAAGACAGTAAACACAACTAGGTCGAGCACAAACAACAATATGGCAAAGCAACACATCAACAAATATTCAAATAGCCTAAGTATCGACCCGAATGATAGCCTGGACAAGCAAATTCCAACATGTACATGGTCACAGCAATATGATGGTGCAGCCCAGAATGAAAAAAGGAAAATGGTTCAGTCACAAGAAATTTTACAAAAGATGTACAAGAAAATATGTCAAGAAATTCAGGTTATCAATGTCAGGCAAAGTGGAATTCATAGGCTCAACACCAAAATTACAAGTATAGTGATCTGTTCTTAAGCAAGGATGCACAAGCACAAATGCATTAAAGGATGATCATTATCAAGATATAGACCAGCAGGCCGAGCAAGTTACAAGCACATTAAGGGTACAAAACAAACCAGCATTACTGGCACAGCAAAGACATGGCATTTTTAAAAGTTTTGGCAAATTAAAGAAATAGTTCCATCACTTCATGAGAAACAAGTTTTACACAGCAATGAAATGGTATAAGCATAGGATTAGTGAACACATAAGCTTGGCAAATGGAGAAATGTATATAAGGACTAAATGAAGAAATCAAAACATGTATGGCTTGAAAAGATGAACATATCGTGCAACATGGCTCAAGTAGATACTAACAACATAATGGATGCACGTAACAATACTGTTTTTGACGAGCCATTTTTGGTAAACTGTTCAGCATGAAAATGTTTTGTTTACATGAAATCAAAACACGTGCAAATGTCAAGGAGGAGTTCGCAGCATGGACATAAGAGACTAAGCATGTCAAGTTCAAAAGAGCATCAGCAAAATAGTTCAATACTAATCATATCAAGACTCCAAATTTCAAGTTTAAACCAGAAATAAATTCAATGTCAAGTATACAAGGCAATGTCAAGTTCAAGGTCTCAAGTGTAGCACCAGTTCAAATTAGATTTTCAACAGTTGGTTCAAGTTAGATATCAGCATCAAAATTCTAGAAGTTAAAGACTAGTTTAAGTCTAAAATGATAGACTGAAAAGTTCAAAGATATAGAAGATATTTAAATACCACAGTCAAATTTTGATGAGCGAAATTCACAGGAAATTTTCAAAAGGACCAAATCAAATTTTTAAAAAAGCTATCGAGATTTTCTCCAATCAAAATATACGGCTGGTTTTTAAAATCAAAGGAATCGCAGAAGAAAAATTCAAATCAGATACCCAAGTCACAAGAGCAATTCAAGGAGGAACGAAGCGTCTAGAATCATAGTTTTAAGGGTTTAGAAACCCTATAAATTTACACCCACAACATCATCGACATTACAGAGAAGAAAATCGAAATCAACCAATAATAATTTAGAAAAATCATTTCATTTCAGAGTACTCAACAAGGATTTCATTCGCTATCCAAAAGGGAAACCGATCGAAGACGAGGTGCTTCAAAGAATTCAAATCTATAGAGGAATTCCAAAGCAAAATCGATTATAACAAATCAATTTGGGAGGATAACAGAAACCCTAGTGCCACCATTTTCAATTCACAGAAGAAAAATGAACTGGTCAACCTAATTGAAAAGAGGCCGGCTATTATTTTATAAAAGGGGATGACCCTTAACTCTAACTCCTAGATTCTTTATGTTTTCTTGTTTTTAAATTTCAAGTTTTGTCTCTTAGAGTCAATAACTACTAGTGTCTGTAGTTGCAAAAATCACAACTTAACGGATAGAGTTGTGTCAAGGTCTTGAGCGTAGGATTTAAACAGTCGGGAGCGAAGGTCGCAAGTTTACAAGAGTCTTTAAGCGAAGAGATTGTTTATAATTCCTAGTAGAAACCTTGAATGCAGTAGTAGGCATAGTTTTGCCGAAGCTGGGTATCTTCTGTGTGTGAATTTTTTCCTGCAATTTTTCTATTATATTTATATTATTTTGAGTTCATTTAATTTGCAATAAACCTTATTCACCCTCTCTAGGGTTAATTTAGATCCTACCCAAAGATGTGTATACAAAAATATGCTATTAATATAAGAGAATGATGCATCACATTGTATTACAGCAAATTATAGACATTCGGTTTATACCTGAAGTAGCGTCGGGCAACCGGCAAAACTGTTATACTATTGCAGCGCGACCTTGGACAATTCCTGATATGCATAGGCCAACACTGCACTACCCCACGAATATGATGCGCACTGCCCGAGATCAGCTAAAAACGGTAGCCATCTCAAATCTATACGGGTCTTGGCATGATCGACCAACATTCTGCAGAAAATAATATGTAGTAAAATGCAACAAGCCCGTTGCTCAACCTCTAATTGGGTGGCATCTGCAGAAATATCATCCGCCAACTGATTTTGGAACCATCTGATATGAATCGATTTTTTACCCCTTACTTAATAAGCTGGTGGATCCAACCCTAGTAGGTCGTGACATAGATGCAAATAATCATTTCGTGCACCATCAAACGCAACAACATTGCCATCAGTAGGCAATCCTAGCAAATCCGCAACATCTGCCAAGGTGATAGTCATCTCACCGACTGGTAGATGAAATGTGGATGTATCAGGCCTCCACCTATCCAGTAAAGCACCGACAAGGCAATGATCGAGCTGGATGTAACCTAAGTGGAAAATATGTATGAATCCAGCCCTCTCGAACTCGGTGATGACGCGAGGATCCTCAGATGTCACTTTCGAAAGGGAGGACGAGTGGTCAATAACAAACTCTGTACTGACACTCTGTAAATTTAATAAATAACAAAATTTGGGGTTTGACATCTAAAACCCTAAACATCAAAATATGAAAATAGTAAAAAATTGCTACCTGCGTCTGATCAACTTTCGATGTCCTGTGTTGGGCCTGCATATATAACACGCTCGGATCTACTGGTGTCCATCTCAAAATACTCTACAAAAATGCAGGGTTAACTTTATCAGACAGTTCCAAACCAGTAAAATGATTTTCACAGTCATTCAATTAAATGCATAGGGGACAAGTTCAATAGCATGTACTTCTTTTTGCCGCATCTACATAGTATCACATTACAAAGCTTACACGTGTCGTCATACACAAAATCCCAATACATCGATTCATATTATATCCAATACATGACATCAATACCCATCATTTAATTAAAAAACTCAATTCAATAATGTGAACAACATACACACAAAAACCCATAAATCGTAAATGTGAACAATGTACACAAAAATGAACAAAATAGGATTTAGAAAATTGAACATGTGTGACCTAATTTCAATGTTGTGTACACAAAATTGAACATATATGACAACAATGTGAACAATTTAGACGACACTGCTTTGTGCCAAAACCCCCGTAACCAATAATTCTTAAACATGTATGACCTAATTTCAAAATTGAAATTTAGGTTTAGAATCATACCGATTTCGTGTTGTACGCCGGATGTGCTAGCCATTGTTGTCTTTTACGAATGGATTGGATGAAAAAGGGGCAAAAATAGAGTTGATTTGAGTTTTTTTCGCAGAAGTAATAAAAGAGGAAAAGAACAGAATGGGGCAACTGAAGTGAAAAGGGGGAAGAAGAGTCTCGGGTTATGGTTTGGGTTTTACTGAAGGCGTGTTTTGGAAACACGCCTTCGTATTTTAATGAAGGCGTGTTTCCAAAACTCGCCTTCAATAACCCGACAGACCAAAACAGGTCTAATTGTGAAATATTTTCTGAAACAGGTTTGTTTGCATGATTGTTTGCAAAAAGAAACCTATGTATGTGAATTATCCTATTTTTTGTTGTGTTGTATTCATGGTTTCTTCGTGCTTAAATACATTTTTAAACCAAGATTCATTGTTTGGCTGATGTGTCTGCATGTTCATGGTGTCTTCTTGTTTATGAAGCCGATAATTTTCAGAATTGCTATTTTTTCTAGTAGTTGGGCAAAATTGTTTTTACCATCTATGTCTTCTCAAATGAATATAGCTTGAGTGAGCGATCAAAACACTTATAATTAGGTCAAAAAAGAAGGCTCCATTCATATTCTACGATGATTTGAACGAACGTCTCGATATTCTCATTCATTATCATAATTTAACTTGAAAATTTAAAATTAATACCGGTTTCAACTAGAGCGCTGACATATGATTTAGTCATATATTTAGGTAGCAATCAATTTTTAGTGCATATCTCAAAATCGGAAAAATTCTACTAATCCTTTTTTGACCAAAACCCTAACCTAGGGCCCAGAAGTCGAACCTTTATAATATTCCCCTTGAAAGGTTGAGATCTAGTAAACATTGCTTTATCATTATCAAATTTTTATCATAAAAATGGGAGCATGATGCTAGAATTCTTTCACATTCTTCCCTATCCACGAATTTAATAACTTAAAATCAATTTTCCTTTGTATGTATACATAAATCCTCTTTACGTTGTTTAAATCTTTCAATATTTGATTTAAAATTAAGATGGTATGGATGTGAATCAACCGCATAAATAAATGTAGAGGCTTTCCAGTTCCTTTTAACTAAATCTACTGTCGAATTTGTCATTGGAGAATGAATCCTTGGAATAAATTCTACCAAGTGCACGAATTCAAAAAAACAATAAACAAGATCCAGATTTATCAATCATGCACCAATCAATCTAACATCAATCATTTCATTACTCTAAATAAATAGTAAATAAATACAAAAAAGAAAAGATGCACACAATATTTATACTATTTCCACTGTCATCAAGAAGAGATTGTATGCCCAGGCCAAATTAATTTTTTATGTGAGTCACTAATTAAACTTACAAAATATGGAAAGAAGATAATGATGGCAAATTGCAAAGGTAACAAATGGTGCAAATATAGCAATTTAATCGACCACTTATTTGTACTAGTGTTTCATTAGCAAAGATGAAAGAAAATAATCCCAAAGCAATATGATTACTGAGAAAGAAATAATATGCATGTCCTTTTGCATATATATTAGTTCATGACATGCACATACATTTATTTCCTTGTTTTCTTATGCAAATTCAATTCAATAATTTATGCATTTCCATATTAAAAATATATGTGATTATTTTCACTTTTGCATATTTATTTCATTTACTTGTGATTTTGTATTATCAAAATTTTAACACTCCACCTTGATGTAAATCACCTATATCCAATCAAATTCTCTTTTCAACATAAAATTCTTTAAAAAACTCCACTTTAAGCCAAAATCTCTTATTGAGATAGAAACCAAAAAAATTAATATTTATCCAATGGGTTCTAGCATAGCCATCCCTCATCACACCATGCTAACAAGCTTGGACAATTACCCCATCCATCAACAAAATATTGCAAATATCTAAAATCTAAAAGAGGTAGATTCCAAAGTAATTGCCACTAATGCCAAATAATCTTCTCAATTACCGATCCAATACAGAGCAAAAAACTAAAGCCAAATGACATTAAAATAGGCTAATCCAAATCTCGGTATACAAGACAAATCTTTCCCCAGTCACATGCCATCACGTGACAGTCCACGTCTGTTATTGTCACTATAATGAGAATGCATTATGTTTTGTGAAGCGCAATAGGCAAACAGTTACTAAATATACAAGATTGATATAAATAATGCAGCGCAAAAAACTCCCAAAGTTACAGCATCATGTTTTTCAAGTATCAAAAGCAATCTATCTCATAATCAGAGTACATAAACCATAATAATATCCCTCAAGTGTAATTACAATAAGCATGAACAAATTAAAGAAAATACTTGTAACAACCCACGTTCCGATGGACCGATTTTTTTTTCAAAAACCCAATCCATCAAAACCCGAGTCGGTTTGCTCTGGTATCCTGCAGAAAAGACAGAGACATAAAACCTGTCAGAGTTTGAAAAACATCTCACAGCAGAAGGAATAAAATATAATGTAGTTGAAACATATCTTTACCTTAATAATAATACTGCTAAACCAGTATCCAAAGCCATACAGTCTCTGTCATGAACCTAACCTGCGAATGTTATGAGCAGGGGGTCAGAACATAGTTCTGTGGGAATGAATTTAAACTACACTTCTTTGATAATCCTACATATACCGTTCAATTATATTGTCTTATTTATTAGTTTATTTGTGTTATTATCACTCAAGCCTTACACACACGTCGCACCCATCTACTCTCTAGTAGATTAACCTAATATAGTGTATATGTAGCTACCCCCAATTAAGGTATACTCTACTCGCATGGTCTCCACCGTATGAACGCAGTCCCCTATCCAATGTCGCATGTCATATGTATATCAATGCTACGTTTGCCTAAAACTATCATCACTGTGTTACGTAAGCGTTTGGACTGCCATTCTAGATTCTGCCATCGAATAATGCCCTCTAGTCTAAGGTACACCACCCAGAGCGACATGAGTGTACCTAGACTTTCCCCATGTACGCATCGTCAATCGTACTCGATGTCTATTTGCACATATTCTCTATATGTGCGCCCGAGTCCGGTGGCAGGGCTAATCAAGAAACGCAGAACTCGTTCGGGAGCTTTTGGATATCTGCTGATTGCAGATACTAAGGTCTGCTTTTATAGTGGCCATGGTCCCACTAGACCCCTCCCTCAACTAACAAATGAAAGGCACCCAAGAAAATCAAGAATGAGAACCGCAATCCCGGCCCCCTATGCCCTTCGATCCTATTGGCCAACCTCACCCATAACTAAATAGCAAAGTGTATCATCTTTTGGAGTTCTCCGCCTTTCCGCGACACGTACTGACTGAAGATGGTATGTAGACGACGAGTTGCTATCACAGGGCACTAACTTGGTCTCGTGGAATCACACTGGTCCATCTTAGTCTTTTGATTGCCCCTTAATTATTGCAATCAAGGAACATTCATTGGTTCACCAACGCAAACCTAACCTCTGTGGGCACATGCGGATCATCTGCCACTCATAGAGGAATACCAAGAGTACCCTACGTCCCCGAAAGCCACGTGCTTCTTAACCCAGTCCATTGGATCCTACAAGAATATCTAGATGGTCAAGAGCTCCTCATTGTGTCTTTTGACATCTCGATTATCTACTCCTTATGGTTATTCATTCTCTAACATATGGACTGGTCCAAGTGCCTCAGTTTTATATGTCATTAGACCCTATGTCTAACCATTTATTTACATGCTTGCGCCACCTCGTGAGTTTTCACATTTAACTTGGTTATTCTCCTTCATATTGATTTCCTTTCCAGGTTTACCAAGTTACCCTTTCTTATTAATGTTTCATATATGACTCATTACTTGTAAGTTTCGTTAATAAGCTTTGTACCCCATTATCCACCCTAACTTATTTCTTATATAGTCCTAACTTATTTCTTATATAAGTTTTTCCTTATATCTATCTTCTTATTTAGTTATACTACCATCTATTGATGTCCCACAATCCATCGTTGTTTGCTTAGTTTTCTTAACTAAGGCTTATTGCTTGGTTTTCTTAACTAAGGCATATTACTTATTTTTCTTAACTAAGGCTTATTACTTACTTCTCTTAACTAAGGTTTATTACTTAGTTCTCTTAACTAAGATTTACTACTTAGTTATCTTTATCGTTATTTACTTAGTTCTCTCAACTAAGGTTTTCTAATCATAACTCATGTTATGTTTATCCACAAATTACTCATTATCGCTTTGTAGTTTGTATTCAACTTATTTTAAAATATAAGTTGTCCCATTCTCTAGTCTTATTATCATCTTCCCATGTCCCTAGGACAAGTCTACCTATTATTTGACTTTCATATTTCCCCTATATGTTCATAGTAGTTTGCTATCATTCCCCATTATGACATTAATTAAGATTAACTTAACATTTCCCATTTCTTTAACACGTTTACTTAACCCCTACCCAATTAAACTGGTTCGTAACACAACTGCAGATTTAATTGGGTTAAGTATTCTAATTCATTACCATGTCCAATTATGGTAATAATGGGCTAGACCTCCCACATTAGGCCTACAACGTGTGGATGCTGGATATGCCAGTCGGGTCTGGGCAGTCTTATTCCACAGTTGGGCCTAACCTCATGTTTTAGCCCGATTTGTATTTACATACTCAGACCTCCCACATTAGGTTCAACATTAGTGGCTGCTGGATATGTCGGTCGGGTCCGGGCAGACTTCCACTACTAATTTAACCTAACCTTGTGTCATAAGTACAATTACAATTCCTAATTGTAATTACTAAACATTCCATTATTAATTAATTAATCAATTAAACCTTTCCCAATTTGAATTATGCCTAATTCACTATTCAAATTATAGACTTTTATGCCTCTTTTTAATTCACTTTTTATTATGCCTCATACCATAAATTAAGGCATATATATATGTATAAATATATATTGCACCAACCCAAACCCCCATATATTTTCAAATTTATGCCTAAAATTCATATTCACATACGTTCTAATTTATGTCCTAAATCACTATTTAGACATGTCCCATTTCATACCCAAATTATTTTTATACATATAATCAAATTTCAGATCTTTAAACATATTTTGGTTAATATAGTCATACACTTACTCAAGCAATTCCTTGTACATAAATATGACAGTTTTTTCATGTGAACTGTATAATACTCCGACTAATCCGATTACATATTCAGTGTTATTCTATAAATCATGTAAACGTTCAACAGGTCAAATAAAAAAATTATTAATTTCATGATGTAATAACCCGGAAATCTGGGCCAGTTTAAAATTTTTATTTTGGCAATTTTAGCGAATTTTTATTATTTAAAATGAATTATTTTAAATAAAATCGACGAGAAATTTATTTTGAATAGAGTTCGAATGAATATATTTATATAGATTGTTGTTAGAATATAAATATTTATTTATAAATTATAAAAGGAATAGAAAATGGCGCAGTAGTTCGATAATTCGATTTCAAAATTCAAATGAACATGACGGGTGCAAAATAAACCGGATTTTAGTAAAACCAAAAATATTTGAATCTAATCGAGAATATCTTTCCAACGAATCTGGAAAATCAAAATTTCATAGCGGGAATCAAAAGATATGTCCAAATGAAAATTCTGAATAGTCGCTATGGAATTCAGGCCCTTAAAAATGGAAATTTTGCAAACGACCTCGGATTTCGACGAAACCACTTTTGTTGGATCCGTGATGTAAAGTTATTGCTAGGTTCAAATTTCATAATTTTTTGAATCAATATGTGAGCGTGGCAAAGGAAAACGCGTTTGACCAGTTTCAGTTGATTTTAATCAACCGGAAAATGACCATTTTTCAAACGGTCTCAGAATTCGACAAAATTAGTTTTGTTAGGACCGTATCGTCAATACGAAGCTAGAAAACATTTTTATGGAATTTTTAGAGTTCGTATGTGACCCCGGTAAATTGAAATGTGCATTCAAATTCAATATATAGAGTTATATGTTGATTTTGACGAAAACTGATCGAAACGATCGAATCAGCTTATGATACATATCCCATTGTGTTCGGAACAGGGGTATTTAGCTTGGGCGACAGTTGTTGGGTCCCGTCTCGAATTCGAATGGAAAGTCAACCTTTTGAAAATTAAAATACAATAAAATATTAAATTATATAATATATCCTTTCGCTTAACTCCTCTCTCCCACTCAGATCGACAGAAAGAAAAAAAAAAAACCAAAAACCGCTCAGCCCTCCCCCTTCTAGATCCCGTCGCCAGTCCCTCGCCGCGCCGCTCCACCTCATCGGAGCCCCCGCCGGTCAGTCCCCCTCCGCCGCACCCCCCCTTCGTCGCTCCTCTCTCTACCCGAGCCCCTCCAAAACCCACGAGACCCAAACCCGCTGATTCCACCAACCGCCGACTGCAAGCCACTCCGCACCACTCTCCAGCGTCCGGCGCCTCTTCCCCTGTCTCCGATGAGTGATGAGGTGAGTTTCTATTTAGTTTTTAGTTAATCAATTCAATTAAAATACACTGTAAAAGAAAAAATTAGATTTATATATGAAACATGGGATTTATTTTCAGTTTTTAATGTAAAGATTATATTTTTAATGATAGAAATTATATTTTTAATGTATGTAACACTATTATTTTTAAATATGAAGAGATTTCATTTTTAATTTGAAAGATATGAACTTTATAAAATATAAAGGCGAGATCTTTAACTTCACAAAGTCGAGATATATAACTTCATAAAGGCGAGATCTTTGATGTGAGAAAAGACGGAATTTTTTAATATAGAATGAAAACGAGATTTTTATATAAAGGACAAAGTTTCGAAGAAGTGATTTAAAAAAATATAATTTTTATATTATAGAAAGGTTAAAAATATAATTTTTATATTATAGAAAGTTTCAAAATATAATTTTTATATTGTAGAGGCAATAAAAATATATAAAGTAGAAATAAAAATATATAAAGTAGAAATAAAAATATGATTTTTATTTATTGAAATGAAATGATAGAAATATAATTTTTATTTGAACAGCGTGAAAAGAACTGCATTGGAATTGCAAACAAATCCGGATGTCCAGCGGTTCAAAAGCAAAGCACGGCGGAGTGGAACCCTCTGTGAGAACTTCTCACCTTTTAATTTAATTTTTCTAGTTATAAATATATACTAGGATGCAGACGGTTTTTAGTAGCATCCGACACCCATCGTCCACAGACCATGGACGGCTTGTATGCTTGCTTGTCTGATTTTGATGTGTAGTTGATTGTGTGATGTGATGTGAAATGAAATAAAATATTTATATAGTTAAAAATATTTTATAGTTAAAAAAAATAGAATTTTTAACGTATATATGAAAGAAAATGAAAATAAACAAATCGGATGATTTGTTTATATGCACACATTTGATTGATATTGATTGGGACGATAAATTTTACACATCGCCCAACTGCACAAATAAAATTTATCTTTGATTGTTTGAAACCCCACACGGGTATTGGGATAATATTTGACGTACACTAATCCCGATTGTTTAGTTGTGTGTCGATCGATTGATTGATAGACTGTTATAAGCGTTGAATATTTATATTTGATGCTTATACAGTGTAGAATGCACTTTGGATGATGGTTGATTATTCATCATTGTTATTGTATACATTTGTTGTAGAAAATCCATATAATTAACATTATATGGTAATTGATTTGGCCTCATTCCAGTTTTGAAAAAGAAATATTTGAAATAGAATATCTGAAAAAGAATATTTGAAATAGAAATATTTGAAAGGAAATATTTGAAATAGAATATTTGAAAATAGAAATATATGAAGCCGTGTTGATTAGATTGACGCCATTTTGACGCGAACAAGATTTATATCGATTTTATTCATTTTTCAATGAATATTGAAAAGAATTGAAATTCGAATTATATTGAAAAGAATTGAAATTCGAATTATATTGAAAAGAATTGAAATTCGAATCAGATTGAATTGAATTGAATATAAAACGAATTCGAATTGAATTGAATGTAAAACGAATTCGAATTGAATTGAATATAAAACGAATTCGAATTGAATTGAATATAAAACAGATTCGAATTGAATTGAATTGAAAGGAAAATGAATTCAAAGCGAATTAAAATCGATTTGAATTGAAATCAATTTGAAACGAATTTATAAGGAAAAAATTCAATTTTGATTTGAATTAGAAATGAAGTTGAAATCGCTTTGAAAAAGAATTTAAAACGATTTATAAAATACGTTTTAAAAGGAAATCGATGAATTATATATTATATATATTATATATATATATATAATATAATGGCCTGAATAGAACGCGCCGCGTCGCGGCAGTTCGCGAATTTCGACCATTGACTTTGAACGGATATTACGGGAGATCCGACCGTCGGATTCTCCTAAAACCGGAAACGTTGGGTTCGTATCGAAAAGAGCTTTCTAAAGAATATTAGAAATCTGAAATCTAACGGATGGATTTGGAATTATGTTGAAATCAAATTTGGGAAAGGTCGTTGTAAGTGTAGTTCGATGGCCGTTGATGGAAATTGACTATGCGTGCCTTGATAAAATTATTAAAAATAGTAATAATTTGTGTAAAATCATAAGAAATGATTTGTGAAGATTTGGGATGAAAAACTCCATATTTGAAAAGATAAAAATAGATTTTTATCGAAATGAACTAGTTTTGAACTAGAATTATAATTCTATTTATTTTTAAATAAATAAATTGAATTTGAAAAAGGTTTTAAAAGTAACCAGAATTTCCAATAATTGAACTGGATGGATTGGAATCGAAATTGTCTTCGGAATATTTTGATGTTGGATTTCGTGATGATATAGATATGGTTATGGGAATTTGAAAGATATATTTATATTGTTATTTCCAATACGATATTTGTTGGTCGTCGAATTTGGTATTGAATATAAGCCGATATATTTTTTATTCAGAGCCTTGTATTTAATATCAAATGTGATTTGGGTTTGTCGTGAATGGTGTCTTCATTAACACTGTTCTTAAGCCTAGTTGAGGAAAGATTAAATCTTTTTATTTAGATTTAATGAAGTGTACCAATTAAATAATATTTAATTGGAAATGAATTGATATTGATTTTTGGGTTTATCGTGAACAGTGTTTTAAATAACACTTGTTCTTTAACCCGATAATTAATGGAACGTGATTTTGGGTTGTCGTGAACGGTATCTTCAATAATACTGTTCTTAGACCTAAAGGAGTTAAGAAAATCAGAAACTAACTCAAGATTAGTTAAGTTGAATGGTTTTTGGGTATTGATCTGATGTTGGTTTCGACCTTCGGGGTTAATATTTTGGGAATTGCTCACTTGCTAATTTATGGTTAGGAACTGATTGAAATGGGATGTGATTTTGGGGTTTATCGTGAACCATGTTTTAAATGACACTGATTCTTTAACCCAGTTAACGATTAAAACTAAGTGGAGTTTTAATGAATCTTTAATTAGATTGAAAAGGTATTAGAATGGAGTATCACCAGTTTTGCTCCAGGCGATAGTTAAATCTTTAATTAGATTTAAATGTGAAATGGTAATTAAATTTACCAATAACACTGTGGTGTTAGATATGAAGTATAACTAGTTTTACTTCATGGGATGAATAGGTTGGGATTGGGAAATTAAAATAAATGATTACTTCGGTGTGGTTCGAAATCCTAACTAGTTCGAATTGATATTCAAAGAAGATTAAAGAATAAATTTAAAGAATTTATCTTTGATAAAATTAATGGGAACCTTTCCCAAAATATAAGAATATTTGAATATTTGATTATTCTGAATTGGAATGAGGCGTATGTTGTGTTTGTGTAACACTTATTTATTATATACGCGAGTTATTCGGAAAGACCGGGTTTATCCCATTCTGAATAACTGATACGACGATAGGTCGAAGATGAAGACGGTGGTCAAAGACCGGAGGTCTTCACGTCGTTTGGATAATTACTGATGATCTTGATTGGACTGTACACCCAAGAAGATGGAAACAGTTGGTGATCGTCTAGACGTACTTGGAGATCGATGGATATGCGGGGTACTAGGTGCCTCCGATTTCGTTCAGACCCAGAACGGACTTGTAAATGGACTGTGTGTCTGACATCGGATTTCAGTCTATGTGATTGATTTCTATTAAATATATATCTATTTGGCGGCGGAGAATTTATTCTCTTGCTTAACGCCCTTCTCTGAGACGTACGAGCTCAGGGGTTATACATTGATGGATATCCATCGCATGGAATGAATTGCCCGTGTGGCTTGCCTAAGTGGCAAATGATCAAGGCTTCTGTTGAAAAGAAAAGTCTTGTGGTTGATGATCAAAGCACGGCCTTTGTGGCGCAACTTTGTGTAACGTTTACTTCGCGAGTTTCACACCCGGTAATGGACCAAAAACGGGAGAGGACGTCAGGGAGGGCATGCGTTTCTTTCTAGCTAGAAGTGGCGCCAGTGGTTTTACACGCCCTGACGAGTTTGACTTATGTGGTTGTTGCTGTTGTGAGGCGCCTCGGTTTGATCGGACGATCCGGGTCCGATGGAGTCATTCGTTGGCTCATTTACGCCCCATAGGGCGGGGAAACGCATGTTCAGGGTTTAAGTTTAATCCACATCGGTGGACTGGCCTTGAGGATCAAAGGGTCACTCGAGCTCTGATCCTGAGGCTCGGGCTAGAGAGTCTCGAATCGGTAGAGGACTATCTTTTGCCTTGGTTCATAGATGGAAATCCAATTTCCAAATACGTGACATTTGCGGTTTTATTTGTAGAGCCTAGTATGGCGACATGATATATGGTACCCATGCCGCCTATGATTGATACTTATGATTTGAAGTTGTTTTATACACTATGCACTTATAATAGTATCAAATAATCTGTTTTAAACGTATCAAGCATGCTTTGGCTATTATAAGGGAAAACCCTATCCCCCGGCTTGCGTTGCATTGTGTGATAGGAACTGGGTCTTATAATAGCTTCATTTTCCTTTATTTAGCGTTGCGCTGTTTATTTTATGCACTGGTATTCTTGGGAGGAAACCCGTTCCGTGTTATACGGCGTGGTCCCTTGATTTACCTAACTTTAAAATAAAGATTAATAACTGTTTTATTTCTCACACCAGTCCCATGACTGACCTGGAGTTTATTGTTTTAACCTAAACTCTGGGTGCCCCTTTTTTGACATGGGCAGCTAGTAGTTTTGGTTTTGCAGATTTATATTCATAGGATCCTGTTTTACAGCTGGAACGATATCCGGAAAGCTTTGTATCCGTATATCTCTTCTAGTTGTGTATTGTATTATTTTCCGCTGCTATGTAATGTATTGTAATCTCTGATATTTAGCGAATGTATTTTATTCATTTATACTCTGTATATTCTTGTATTCTGATGAATTGTTGTAATATACAATGAAATGTTCTTCCGTCTGCATTCTATTTTGTCCTGTTCTCGAAACAATCAGGCGTTTCGAACGGTCTGGGTCGGTTTAGTGACTGATTCGGATCGAGCGAAATTCCTTTTCGTTACAGTTGGTATCCGAGCTTTGGTTTACAAAGCTTAGAGAACAAGGCAC
Organism: Allium sativum; assembly: GCA_030737875.1. Lineage (NCBI taxonomy): Eukaryota > Viridiplantae > Streptophyta > Magnoliopsida > Asparagales > Amaryllidaceae > Allium > Allium sativum. The sequence goes on along the minus strand of CM060926.1, from coordinate 600,813,822 downwards.
CTTAGAACCATACGAAAGAATTCATCAGATATTGGATTAGTAATATCCAACGAGAATGACTCGTTAGAGATAGGATCAGTAGTATCCTAGAACGAGTGTGAAGAGTATATTTTTAAAAACGAAAACAATTTTGTTTTGAAAATTTAAAATCAATTACTCATATTTGATTATTTCATATTGATTAGGACAATCCAATATATAAAGATTTTGCGTATGCGCCTAGCTAGCGTGTATTCAAAGTTTTGATATATTGGATAGATATAGATTTACACTCTAGTCGCCCAGGGGTGATTCTGATGATTGATATATCATCATAAGAATTTATATTCGAGTGACAAACGTGTAATATCTATAAATTTCCTATTGACTAGTGTGAAACCAAAATTAGATAGGGCTTATTGTTGTGATTTGGCATCAAAAATCTGATTTTTGACTATATATCAAAGTTATGAATTTGAAATGATAACCAACTAATTGATTGATGTTTGTGTTGTTTGGTTATTTGTTTGAAATTTTGAACCATTACGCCTAATAGAATCAAATAGTGAATTGTATTGAAAATTAGTCGAATTAGCATGCATATATATGTACTTACATTGAACAGGTCATTGCAAGGAGGCTAGAGCAGAGAATAAAATTTGTTTGCCCGACAAATAGGTACATGTTTATCATAATTTACTGTTTTGTTTGGGTGATGATGATTTTATGAGCCGATTGGCTAGTCGCTTGGCTTTTTCTTTTTCTTTTTGAGATCAGAAGCCTGTATGGCAATTTCGGGATTTTCCCGTGCTCCAGGTGCAGGGGAGGTTATGGCGAAATTATTTCGAAAATTTAGGGTGTTAGCCAAATTTTTGAAAAGTTCTTAGAAACTCAAAAGTTAAAGAACTTAAGCCATAATAAAAATAACGAAAGTTGAGTTGATTAATGAAACTACTTTCGGCTTCGTTCCTTTTCGGGGACGAAAAGTTTTAAGTGGGGGAGATTGTAATAACCCGGAAATCTGGGCCAGTTTAAAATTTTTATTTTGGCAATTTTAGCGAATTTTGATTATTTAAAATGAATTATTTTAAATAAAATCGACGAGAAATTTATTTTGAATAGAATTCGAACGAATATATTTATATAGATCGTCGTTAGAATATAAATATTTATTTATAAATTATAAAAGGAATAGAAAATGGCGCAGTAGTTCGATATTTCGATTTCAAAATTCAAATGAACATGCCGGGTGCAAAATAAACCGTATTTTTGTGAAACCAAAAATATTTGAATCTAATCGAAAATATCTTTCCAACGAATCCGGAAAATCAAAATTTCATAGCGGGAATCAAAAGATATGTCCAAATGAAAATTCTGAATAGTCGCTATGGAATTCAGGCCCTTAAAAATGGAAATTTTGCAAATGACCTCGGATTTCGACGAAACCACTTTTGTTGGATCCATGATGTAAAGTTATTGCTAGGTTTAAAATTTCATAATTTTTCGAATCAATATGTGAGCGTGGCAAAGTAAAACGCGTTTGACCAGTTTCAGTTGATTTTAATCGACTGGAAAATGGCCATTTTTCAAACGGTCTCAGAATTCGACAAAATTAGTTTTGTTAGGACCGTATCGTCAATACGAAGCTAGAAAACATTTTTATGGAATTTTTAGAGTTCGTATGTGACCCTGGTAAATTGAAATGTGCGTTCAAATTCAATTTATAAAGTTATATGTTGATTTTGATGAAAACTGATCGAAACGATCGAATCAGCTTATGATACATATCCCATTGTGTTCGGAACAGGGGTATTTAGCTAGGGGCGACAGTCGTTGGGTCCCGTCTCGAATTCGAATGGAAAGTCAACCTTTTGAAAATTAAAATAGAATAAAATATTAAATTATATAATATATCCTTTCCCTTAACTCCTCTCTCCCACTCAGATCGACAGAAAGAAAAAAAACCAAAAACTGCTCAGCCCTCCCCCTTCTCGATCCCGTCGCCAGTCCCTCGCCGCGCCACTCCACCTCGTCGGAGCCCCCGCCGGTCAGTCTCCCTCCGCCGCACCCCCCCCCCCTTCGTCACTCCTCTCTCTACCCGAGCCCCTCCAAAACCCACGAGACCCAAACCCGCTGATTCCACCCACCACCGACTGCAAGCCACTCCGCACCACCCTCACTCTTCCCCTGTCTCCAATGAGTGATAAGGTGAGTTCTATTTAATTTTTAGTTAATCAATTCAATTTAAATGCACTGTAAAAGAAAAAAATTAGATTTATATATGAAACATGGGATTTATTTTCAGTTTTTAAAGTAAAGATTATATTTTTAATGATAAATATTATATTTTTAATGTATATAACACTATTATTTTTTAATATGAAGAGATTTCATTTTTAATTTGAAAGATATGAACTTTATAAAATATAAAGGCGAGATCTTTAATTTCACAAAGTCGAGATATATAACTTCATAAAGGCGAGATCTTTGATGTGAGAAAAGACGGATTTTTTTTTATATAGAATGAAAACGAGATTTTTATATAAAGGACATAGTTTCGAAGAAGTGATTTTAAAAATATAATTTTTATATTATAGAAAGGTTAAAAATATAATTTTTATATTATAGAAACGTTCAAAATATAATTTTTATATTGTAGAGACAATAAAAATATATAAAGTGGAAATAAAAATATGATTTTTATTTATTAAAATGAAATGATAGAAATATAATTTTTATTTGAACAGCGTGAAAAGAACTGCATTGGAATTGCAAACAAATCCGGATGTCCAGCGGTTCAAAAGCAAAGCACGGCGGAGTGGAACCATCTGTGAGAACTTCTCACCTTTTAATTTAATTTTTCTAGTTATAAATATATGCTAGGATGAAGACGATGTTTAGTAGCACCCGACACCCGTCGTCCATAGACCATGGACGGCTTGTATGCTTGTTTGTTTGATTTTGACGTGTAGTTGATTGTGTGATGTGATGTGAAATGAAATAAAATATTTATATAGTTAAAAATATTTTATAGTTAAAAAAATAGAATTTTTAACGTATATATGAAAGGAAATAAAAATAAACAAATCGGACGATTTGTTTATACACACACATTTGATTGATATTGATTGGGACGATAAATTTTACACATCGCCCAACTGCACAAATAAAATCTATGTTTGATTGTTTGAAACCCCACACAGGTATTGTGATAATATTTGACGTACACTAATCCCGATTGTTTAGTTGTATGTCGATCGATTGATTGACAGACTGTTATAAGCGTTGAATATTTATATTTGATGCTTATACAGTGTAGAATGCACTTTGGATGATAGTTGATTATTCATCGTTGTTATTGTATACATGTGTTGGAGAAAATCCATATAATTAACATTATATGGTAATTGATTGGGCCTCATTCCAGTTTTGAAAAAGAAATATTTGAAATAGAATATTTGAAATAGAATATCTGAAATAGATTATTTGAAATAGAAATATTTGAAAGGAAATATTTGAAATAGAATATTTGAAAATAGAAATATATGAAGCCGTTTTGATTAGATTGACGCCATTTTGACGCGAACGAGATTTATATCGGTTTTATTCATGTTTCAATGAATATTGAAACGAATTGAAATTCGAATTAAATTGAAAAGAATTGAAATTCGAATTATATTGAAAAGAATTGAAATTCGAATTATATTGAAAAGAATTGAAATTCGAATCAGATTGAATTGAATTGAATATAAAACGAATTCGAATTGAATTGAATGTAAAACGAATTCGAATTGAATAGAATGTAAAATGAATTCGAATTGAATTGAATATAAAACGGATTCGAATTGAATTGAATTGAAAAGTAAATGAATTCAAAGCGAATTAAAATCGATTTGAATTGAAATCAATTTGAAACGAATTTATAAGGAAAAAATTCAATTTTGATTTGAATTAGAAATGAAGTTGAAATCCTTTTGAAAACGAATTTAAAACGATTTATAAAATACGTTTTAAAAGGAAATCGACGAAGTATATATTATATATATATAATATAATGGCCTGAATAGAACGCGCCGCGCCGCGGCAGTTCGCGAATTTCGACCATTGACTTCGAACGGATATTACGGGAGATCCGACCGTCGGATTCTCCTAAAACTGGAACCGTTGGGTTCGTATCGAAAAGACCTTTCTAAAGAATATTAGAAATTTGAAATCTAACGGTTGGATTTGGAATTATGTCCAAATCAAATTTGGGAAAGGTCGCTGTAAGTGTAGTTCGATGGCCATTGATGGAAATTGACTGTGCGGGCCTTGATAAAATTATTAAAAATAGTAATAATTTGTGTGATATCATAAGAAATGATTTGTGAAGATTTGGGATGAAAAACTCCATATTTGAAAAGATAAAAATAGATTTTTATCGAAATGAACTAGTTTTGAACTTGAATTATAATTCTATTTATTTTTAAATAAATAACTTGAATTTGAAAAAGGTTTTAAAAGTAACCAGAATTTCCAATAATTGAACTGGAATGGATTTAAATCGAAATTGTCTTCGGAATGTTTCGATGTTGGATTTCGTGATGATACAGATATGGTTATGGGAATTTGAAAGATATATTTATATCGTTATTTCCAACACGATATTTGTTGGTCGTAGAATTTGATATTGAATATAAGCCGATATATTTTCTATTCAGAGCCTTGTATTTAATATCAAATGTGATTTGGGTTTGTCGTGAACGGTGTCTTCATTAACACTGTTCTTAAGCCTAGTTGAGGAAAGATTAAATCTTTTTATTTAGATTTAATGAAGTGTACCAATTAAATAATATTTAATTGGAATTGAATTGATATTGATTTTTGGGTTTATCGTGAACAGTGTTTTAAATAACACTTGTTCTTTAACCCGATAATTAATGGAACGTTATTTTGGGTTGTCGTGAACGGTATCTTCAATAATACTGTTCTTAGACCTAAAGGAGTTAAGAAAATCAGAAACTAACTGGAGATTAGTTAAGTTGAATGGTTTCTGGGGTATTGATCTGATGTTGGTTTCGGCCTTCGAGGTTAATATTTTGGGAATTGCTCACTTGCTAATTTATGGTTAGGGACAGATTGAAATGGTATGTGATTTTGGGGTTTATCATGAACCGTGTTTTAAATGACACTGATTCTTTAACCCAGTTAATGATTAAAACTAAGTGGAGTTTTAATGAATCTTTAATTAGATTGAAAAGGTATTAGAATGGAGTATCACCAGTTTTGCTCCAGGCGATAGTTAAATCTTTAATTAGATTTAAACGTGAAATGGTAATTGAATTTACCGATAACACCGTGGTGTTAGATATGAAGTATAACCAGTTTTACTTCATGGGATGAATAGGTTGGGATTGGGAAATTAAAATAAATGATTACTTTGGTGTGGTTCGAAATCCCGACTAGTTCGAATTGATATTCAAAGAAGATTAAAGAATAAATTTAAAGAATTTATCTTTAATAAAATTAATGGGAACATTTCCCAAAATATAAGAATATTTGAATAAAAGAATATTCTGAATTGGAATGAGGCGTATGTTGTGTTTGTGTAACACTTATTTATTATATACGCGAGTTATTCGGAAAGACCGGGTTTATCCCATTCTGAATAACTGATACGACGATAGGTCGAAGATGAAGACGGTGGTCAAAGACCGGAGGTCTTCACGTCATTTGGATAATTACTGATGATCTCGATTGGGTTGTACACCCAAGAAGATGGAAACAGTTGGTGATCGTCCAGACGTACTTGGGGATCGATGGATATGCGGGGTACTAGGTGCCTCCGGTTTTGTTCAGACCCAGAACGGACTTGTAAATGGACTGTGTGTCTGACATCAGATTTCAGTCTGTGTGATTGATTTCTATTAAATATATATCTGTTTGGCGACGGAGAATTTATTCTCTTGCTTAACGCCCTTCTATGAGACGTACGAGCTCAGGGGTTATATATTGATGGATATCCATCGCATGGAATGAATTGCCTGTGTGGCATGCCTAAGTGGCAAATGATCAAGGCTTCTGTTGAAAGGCAAAGTCTTGTGGTTGATGATCAAAGCACGGCCTTTGTGGCGCAGCTTTGTGTAACGTTTACTTCGCGAGTTTCACACCCGGTAGTGGACCAAAAACGGGGGAGGACGTCAGGGAGGACATGCGTTTCTTTCTAGCTAGAAGTGGCGTCAGTGGTTTTACACGCCCTGACGAGTTTGACTTATGTGGTTGTTGCTGTTACGAGGCGCCTCGGTTTGATCGGACGATCCGGGTCCGATGGAGACATTCGTTGGCTCATTTACGCCCCATAGGGCGGGGAAACGCATGTTCAGGGTTTAAGTTTAATCCACATCGGTGGATTGGCCCTGAGAATCCAAGGGTCACTCGAGCTCCGATCCTGAGGCTCGGGCTAGAGAGTCTCGAATCGGTAGAGGACTATCTTTTGTGTAATAACCCGAAAATCTGGGCCAGTTTAAAATTTTTATTTTGGCAATTTTAGCGAAGTTTGAACATTTAAAATGAATTTTTTTAAATAATATCGACGAGAAATTTTTTTTGAATAGAATTCGACGTATATATTATATACGCCATTGTTAGAATATAAATAATTATATATGATTATAAATAGAATTGAAAATGGCGCGGTAGTTCGATAATTCGATTTCAAACTTCAATTGAATGTACCGGGTGCAAAACAAACTGGATTTTAGTGAAACCAAAAACATTAGGATCTAATTGATGATATCTTTCCAACGAATCTGAAAAATCAAAATTTCATAGCGGGAATCAAAAGATATGTCCAGTTGAAAATTTTGAATAGTCGCTATGGAATTCAGGCCCTTAAAAATAGACATTTTGCAAACGACCTCGGATTTCGAAGAAACCACTTTTGTTGGGTCCGTGATGTCAAATTATTGCTAGATTCCAAATTTCATATTTTTTCGAATCAATAGGTGAGCGTGGCAAAGGAAAACGCGTTTGACCAGTTTCAGTTGATTTTAATCGACTGGAAAATGGCCATTTTTCCAACGGTCTGAGAATTCGACGAAACTAGTTTTGTTAGGACCTTATCGTCAATACGAAGCTGGAAAATATTTTTCTGGGATTTATAGAGTTCGTACGTGACCCCGGTAAATTGAAATGCACGTTCAAATTCAATATATAGAAGTATATGTTGATTTTGATTAAAACTGATCGAAACAGTCGAATCAGCCTACGATACATATCCCATTGTGTTCGAAATGGGGGTAATACACTGTGGACGACAGGCGGTGGGCCTCGTTTAGAGGTCATATGTGAAAGTCAACTTTTTGAAATAAAATATAATAAAAAAATAACCCTCTCCACTTCAAAACCGTTGGCCCCCCCATCTGTTTCATTTCAGAAAATCAAAGAATTAAAAAAAAGGGAATAGAACGACAGGGGGGGGGGAACCCGCCGCCGCCCCCCTTGATCGACCGTCGCCGCCTCAGAGGTGGGGCGCCACCTCCGAACCCATCCCCCCTTCCCCTACGCCACCGCGCAACCTCCCCCCCCTCCCCCCCCCGCGTTCGATTTCCATCAGCCCCTCCCCTCTGCCTCGACCGACGCGAACTACCCCCCCCCTTTGCTGGCCTGCGACGTGAAGCCCCCCTGGCCTTCGATTTTGACTGTAAGCCCTTTTTACTTATTCATTTTATTTCTTTTTTCTATGTAATTGGTATTAACAATTATAAAAATCAGTTTTTGTATATTTTTAAATTAGTTAAATTAGGAATTTTAAATTAGTTAAATTATGATTTTTAAATTAGTTAAACTAGGATTTTTAAATTAGTTAAGTTAGTATTTTTCATATTGAAAAGACGATATTTTTCATATTGAAAAGACGATATTTTTCATATTGAAAAGGCGATATTTTTATACGATGGAGAGTTATATTTTTATAACATGAGAGTTTATCTTTTTAAAATAGAAAAGTTCATATTTTTAAAATAGAAAAGTTTATTTTTTTAAAAATAGAAAAGATTAGATTTTTAAAAGGAAGAAAGACGATATTTTTAAATGGAGAAAGGCGTGATTTTTACATATGTAATGGATTAAAAATATGATCTTTATATAGTATAGATATTAAAAATACGATTTTTATATAAGGCGGGTAATAAAAATGTGATTTTTATATTATAGAAGAAATAAAAATATAAATCTTTATAGTTGAAAAGGCGAAATCTTTAAAGCTGAAAAGGTGAAATCTTTGAATTTGAAAAGGCGAGATCTTTATATAGAGAATAGCGATGTAAAAATAGAATTTTTATCTATATGATAACGATGTGAAAATAGAAATTTTATCCATATAGCACGATTATAAAAATAGGATTTTTATATACATAGAAACGAAATAAAAATTCGATTTTTATATATTGAATAATAAAGTAAAAATTCGATTTTTATATATTGAGTAGCGAAGTGAAAATGTGATTTTTATATATATAGTGGCTATGGGCAACGAAAGTGACAAAAAGGCGAGAACGATGAAGATTTCTATCAATGAAGAGTCGTGGTATTGGATAGCTATTGGTGAGAACTTCTCACTCTTCAATTTCTTTTTCTAGTTATATATATATACTAGGATGCAGACGGTGTTTAGTAGCACCCAACACAATCGTCCACAGACCATGGACTTGTTTGTTTGGTTGCATAGATTAGTTAGATTATTTGAGCTGAATTTGACTGTTGGGTGAATTGAAATTGATTTGATTGATGTGTGAATGGCGTGGGCCTTCACTAGACCGGGGATAAGGCTAGGTCTCGTCCCGTTTCTAGTATTGTGCCGTTATGCCACCGAAATTTTCTAAAACAAGTTAGAAAAATGAAGATATCATTTTTTTTTGATAAATGAACTGAAAAAAATTCATGTGTTGAAATAAAATGTTTTATCGTTAAAAATAATTTTTAACGTGAAAGCGAAATAAATATTTATAAACAAATCGGCCGATTTGTTTATATACACTGATTTGACTGATATTGATTGGGATGATAAATTTTACACATCGCCCAATTGCACGAATAAAAACCTGTGTTTGTTGATTTGAAATCCCACACGGGTGTTGGGATGAAATTTGAAGTCCACTCATCCTGATTGATTAAATATGTCGATCGATTGATTGACAGGCTGTTATAAGCGTTAGATATCTATATTTGATGCTTATACAGTGTAGTGCACTTTGGTTGATGGTTGATTATTTTTCAATGCTGTTATATACGTGTGATGTATGAAAATCCATATAATTAACATTATATGGTGATTGATTGAGCCTCATTCCAATTTAGAAAATAAAGAATATTATAATATAAAGGTTCATGTGTTGACTGTACTCATCCGTTGAGATTAGTCATGTGTTGAACGAAATATTTTAATAATAAAATTTACATCTTTATCAATATAATATAAAGGTTCATGTGTTGACTGTACTCATCCATTGAGATTAGTCATGTGTTGAACGAAATATTTTAATAATAAAATTTACATCTTTATCAATATAATATAAAGGTTCATGTGTTGACTGTACTCATCCGTTGAGATTAGTCATGTGTTGAACGAAATATTTGAAATAGAAATATTTGAAATAGAATATTTGAAAATAGAAATATATGAAGCTATGTTGATTAGATTGACGCCATTTTGACGTGAACGATATTTATATCGATTTTATTCATTTTAAAATGAATATTGAAAAGTGATTTCGAAATCGAATATTTTGAAATGAAATTTGAATTGAATTGAATAGAAAACCAATTTGAATTGAATTGAATAGAAAACCAATTTGAATTGAATTGAATAGAAAACCAATTTGAATTGAATTGAATAGAAAACCAATTTGAATTGAGTTGAATAGAAAACCAATTTGAATTGAATTGAATAGAAAACCAATTTGAAAAGAAATTGAATTTGATTTGAATTGAAAAGAAATTGAATTTGATTTGAATAGAAAAGAAATTGAATTTGAAGTGAAAATATAATGAATTCGAATTGAATTGAATTGAAAAGAAAATGAATTCGAATCGAATTAAAATTGATTTGAATTGAAATCAAATAGAAATGAAGGTAAGAAGAATTTATAATAGAAAATTCAATTTTGATTTGAATTTGAAATAAAGGTTGAAATTGTTTTTGAAATGAATTTAAAACTATTTATAAAATTCGTTTTAAATAGAAATCAACAAAATATATATTATATATATTCTATATATAATATAATGACCTGAATAGAACGCGCCGCGCCACGGTAGTTCGCGAATTCCGACTATTGACTTCGAACGGACATTACGGGAGATCCGACCGTCGGATTCTCCTAAAACCAGAACCGTTGGGTTCGTATCGAAAAGAGCTTTCTAAAGAATATTAGAAATTTGAAATCTAACGGTTGGATTTGGAGATACGTCCAAATAAAATTTGGAAAAGGTCGCTGTAAATGCAGTTCGATGGCCGTTTGTAACAACCCAAAAATCTGGGCCAGTTTAAAATTTTTGGTTTGGCAATTTTAGCGAATTTTGATTATTTAAAATGAATTATTTTAAATAATATCGACGAGAAATTTATTTTGAATATAATTCGAACGTATATATTCGTTTGAATTGTCGTTAGAAAATAAATATTTATTTTAAATTATAAATAGAATTGAAAATGGCGCGGTAGTTCGATAATTCGATTTCAAACTTCAATTGAATGTACCGGGTGCAAAACAATCCGGATTTTAGTGAAACCAAAAACATGGGAATCTAATTGTGAATATCTTTCCAATGAATCCGAAGAATCGAAATTTCATAGCGGGAATCAAAAGATATGTCTAGTTGAAAATTCTGAATAGTCGCTATGGAATTCAGGCCCTTAAAAATGGACATTTTGCAAACGACCTCGGATTTCGACGAAACCAGTTTTGTTGGATCCGGGATGTAAAGTTATTGCTAGGTTTCAAATTTTGTAATTTTTCGAATCAATATGTGAGCGTGGCAAAGGAAAACGCGTTTGACCAGTTCAGTTGATTTTAATCGACTGGAAATTGGCCATTTTTCCAACGGTCTCGGAATTCGATGAGATTAGTTTTGTTAGGACCGTATCATCAATACGAAGCTAGAAAATATTTTTATGGAATTTTTATAGTTAGAATGTGACCCCGGTAATTTGAAATGTACGTTTAAAATTCAATATAGTGATTTAAATGTAAATTCAATGGAAACTGATTGTAACGATCAAATCAGGTTGCGATACATATCCCATTGTGTTTGGAATGGGGGTGAAACGCTATGGACGACAGGCGGTGGGCCTCGTTTAGAGGTCGTATGTAAAAGTCAACTTTTTGCAAAATAAAAAAAAATCTTCTCTCCTCTCCCCTTTAATCCCCCTGCCCCCCCCCCCCCCCCCCCGGTTCAAAAATTAAATTCAGAAAAAAAAAGAGAAAAAAAACCAACGATGGACCCATCGTCGATCCACCCGCCTGCTTCATCCACCGCCGCCCTCGTCTCGCACCTCCTCCCCTTCTTCTCCGATGTCGCTTCTCCCTCCGCCTGCCTCGCCCTCGCTCGACAGCGCCTCCACCCGAAGACCCTCCCCCAATCGCGAAGCCCCACCACCGCCTGAAAGCCACACCGCCGACGCCGCCTGTTTCCCCCTCCCCAGTCGACGACCGACGCAGCCAAAGCCCCCCCTGTGAGCTCCTCTTCTCCGACCTTCAATAAAAAAAAACAGTAAGTTTTGCTTTCTTATTTATTTTATTTACATTTATTTAAATTTATTTCTATTTTAAAATATAATTACTGTATGAAAAAAATCAGTTTTGTCTTTGTAATAGAAAAGACGAGATTTTTAAAATAGAAAAGATAAGATTTTTAAAGTAGAAAAGACGAGATTTTTAAAATAGAAAAGATAGGATTTTTAAAGTAGAAAAGACGAGATTTTTAAAATAGAAAAGACGAGATTTTTAAAATAGAAAAGATAAGATTTTTAAAGTAGAAAAGACGAGATTTTTAAAATAGAAAAGATAAGATTTTTAAAATAGAAAAGACGATATTTTTAAAATAGAAAAGATAAGATTTTTAAAATAGAAAAGATTGGATTTTTGAAATGGAAAAGGTGATATTTTTATATATTGAATAGCGAAGTAAAAATGTGATTTTTATAAATTGAACATCGAAGTAAGAATGAGATTTTTATATATTGAATAGCGAAGTAAAAATGAGATTTTTATATATTGAACTTCAAAGTAAAAATTGGGTTTTTTCATATTGAATAGCGAAGTAAAAATTCGATTTTTACATATGTAGTGGCTACAGCAACGATGAAGATTTCTATCAAAGAAGAGTCAAGATGATTGGATAGCTATCGGTGAGAATTTCTCACTCTTCAATTTCTTTTCTAGCTATGTATATATATACTAGGATGCAGACGGTGCTTTGTAGCACCCGACACAACCGTCCACAGACCATGGACTTGTTTGTTTGGTTGCATAAATTAGTTAGATGATTTGGTTTGAATTTGATTGTTTGGTGTATTTGATTGATGTGTGAATGGCGTGGGCCTTCACTAGACCGGGGATAAGGCTAGGCCTCGTCCCGTTTCTAGTATTGTGCCGTTATGCCCCCGAAATTTTCTAAAATAAGTTAGAAAAATAAAGATAACATTTTATTTAATAAATGAACCGAATAGAAAATTCATAGGTCGAATAAAATAGTTTGGTCGTTAAAAATATAATTTTTAACGTGAATGTGAATAAATAAATATTCATTTACAAACTGGACGGTTTGTTTATGTACACCTATTTGAAGGACATTGATTGGGACGACAAATTTTACACATCGCCCAACTGCACAAATAAAACCTGTGTTTGATTGTTTGAAACCCCACACGAGTATTGGGATGATATTTGACGTACACTAATCCCAATAATTAGTTGTATGTCAATCGATTGATTGACAGGCTGCTATAAGCGTTGAATATTTATATTCGATGCTTATATAGTGTAGAATGCACTTTGGATGATGGTTGATTATTCATCGTTGTTATTGTATACATGTGTTGTAGAAATTCCATATAATTAACTTTATATGGTAATTGATTGGGCCTCATTCCAGTTTCGAAATAGAAATATTTGAATTAGAAATATTTTAAATAGAATATTTGAAAATCGAAATATATGAAGCCGCGTTGATAGATTGACGCCATTTTGACGTGAACGATATTTATATCAATTTTATTCATTTTATAATGAATATCGAAAGTGATTTCGAAATCTAATACATTGAAATAGAATTGAAATCGTTTTGAAATGAAATTCGAATTGAAATAGAATAGAAATGAAATTCGAATTGAAATAGAATAGAAATGAAATTCGAATTGAAATAGAATAGAATTGAAATTCGAATTGAAATGGAATAGAAATGAAATGAATTGAAAACGATTTCGAAATGAAATGAATTGAAAACGATTTCAAAATGAAATGAATTGAAAACGATTTCGAAATGAAATGAATTGAAAACGATTTCGAAATGAAATGAATTGAAAACGATTTCGAAATGAAATGAATTGAAAACGATTTCGAAATGAAATGAATTGAAAACGATTTCGAAATGAAATGAATTGAAAATGATTTTGAAATGAAATGAATTGAAAACGAACTGAAATTGAATTAGAATTCAATTTGAATTGAAATCAATTTGAAATGAATTTGAAATGAATTTATATTGGAATATTCAATTTTGATTTGAAATGGAATATGAAGTTGAAACCATTTTGAAAACGAATTTAAAACGATTTATAAAATACGTTTTTAAAAGGAAATCGACGAAGTATATATTATATATATTGAATATATAATATAATGGCCTGAATAGAACGCGATGCGCCGCGGCAGTTCGCGAATTTCGACCATTGACTTCGAACGGACATTACGGGAGATCCGACCGTCGGATTCTCCTAAAACCGGAACCGTTGGGTTCGTATCGAAAAGAGCTTTCTAATGAATATTAGAAATTCAAAATCTAACGTTTGGATTTGGAGATACGTCCAAATAAAATTTGAAAAAGGTCGTTGTAAGTGCAGTTCGATGGCCATTGATGGAAATCGACTGTACGGGCCTTGATAAAATTATTAAAAATAGTAATAATTTGTGTAAAATCATAAGAAATGATTTAGAAAGAATTGGGACGAAAAACTCCATATTTGAAAATATAAAAATAGATTTTTATCGAAATGAACTAGTTTTGAACTAGAATTATAATTCTATTTATTTCTAAATAAATTGAATTAGAAAAGGGTTTTAAAAATAACCAGAATTTCCAATGATTGCATTGGAGTAGATTTGAATCGAAATCGTCTTCGGGATATTTCGATGTTGGAATTCGTGATTATACATATGTTGTTATGGAAATTTGAAAGATATATATTTATACCGTTATTTCCAATACGACATTTGTTAATCGTAGAATTTGATATTGAATATAAGCCGATATATTTTCTATTCAGAGCCTTATATTGAATATCAAATGTGATTTGGGTTTGTCGTGAATGGTGTCTTCACTAACACTGTTCTTGAACCCAGTTGAGAAGAGATTAAATCTTTTTATTTAGATTTAATGAAGTGTACCAATTAAATAATATTTAATTGGAATTGAATTGATATTGATTTTTGGGTTTATCGTGGACAGTGTTTTAAATAACACTCGTTCTTTAACCCGATAATTAATGAATGTGATTTTGGGTTTATTATGAACCGTGTTTTAAATGACACTGATTCTTTAACCCAGTTAAAGATTAAAACTAAGTGGAGTTTTAATGAATATTTAATTAGATTGAAATGATCGAGAATGGAGTAGCACCAGTTTTGCTCCAGGCGATAGTTAAATCTTTAATTAGATTTGAACGTGAAATGGTAATTGAATTTACCAATAACACCGTGGTGTTAGATATGAAGTATAACCAGTTTTACTTCATGGGATGAATAGGTTGGGATTGGGAAATTAAAACAAATGATTACTTCGGTAAGGTTCGTTAATCCCGAATAGTTGAATCGAAATTCAAAAGAAGATTAAAGAATAAATTCAAGGAATTTATCTTGGATAAAATTAATGGGAACCTTTCCCTATGAATGTGAAATCAGAAACTAACTGTCGGTTAGCTAAGCAGAATGGTTTTCTGGATATTGATCTGATGTTGGTTTCGGCCTTCGGGGTTAATATTTGGGGAATTATTCTCTTGATTAATTTACGGTTAGTGACAGATGAATTGGAATGAGGCGTATGTTGTGTTTGTGTAACACTTATTTAAAATATACGCGAGTTATTCGGAAAGACCGGGTTTATCCCATTCTGAATAGTTTATACGACGATAAGTCGAAGATGAAGACGGTGGTCGAAGACCGGAGGTCTTCACGTCGTTTGGGTGATTACTGATGATCTTGATTGGGATGTACACCCAAGAAGATGGAAACAGTTGGTGATCGTCCAGACGTACATGGAGATCTATGGATATGCGGGGTACTAGGTGCCTCCGGTTTCGTTCAGACCCAGAACGGACTTGTAAATGGACTGTGTGTCTGACATTGGATTTTAGTCCGTGTGATTGATCTCTATTAAATATATATCTGTTTGGCGGCGGAGAATTTATTCTCTTGCTTAACGCCCTTCTCTGAGACGTACGAGCTCAGGGGTTATATATTGATGGATATCAAACGCATGGAGTGAATTGCCTGTGTGGCATGCCTAAGTGGCAATTGATCGAGGCTTCTGTTGAAAAGCAAAGTCTTGTGGTGATGATCAAAGCACAGCCTGTGTGGCACAGCTTTGTGTAACGTGAATTCGCGAGTTTCGCACCCCGGTTATGAACCAAAAACGGGAGAGGACCTCAAGGAGGGCATGCGTTTCTTTCTAGCTAGGGTGGTGTAAGTGACCTAGCAGCCCTGACATTTATATACTTTTCACCTGTGTGGTTGTTGCTGTTGCGAGGCGCCTCGGTTTGATCGGACGATCCGGGTCCGATGGAGTCATTCGTTGGCTCATTTACGCCCCAAAGGGCGGGGAAACGTAGTGTTCAGGCATTTTAATCCACATCGGTGGACCGACCCTGTCGCTCCAAGGGCCCACCTGAGTCTGGGTCCTGAGGCTCGGGCTAGAGAGTCTCGAATCGGTTGAGGACTATCTTTTGCCTCGGTTCATAGATGGAAATCCAATTTCCAAATACGTGACTTTGCGGTTTTTTTTGTAAACCTATATATGGCGACATAGTGGTATGGGGCATTCATGCCGCCTATGATTGATACTTATGATTTGAAGCTGTTTTATGCACTATACACTTATAATAGTATCAAATGATTTGTTTTAAACGTATCAAGCATTCTTGGCTATTATAAGATAAAAACTCTATCCCCTGGCTTGCGTTGCATTGTGTGATAGGACCTGGGTCTTATAATAGCTTCATTTTTCTTTATTTAGCATTGCGCTGTTTGTTTTATGCACTGGTATTCTTGGGAGGAAACCCGTTCTGTGTTATACGGCATGGTCCCTTGATTTACCTAACTTTAAAATGAAGATTGATAACTGTTTTAGTTCTCACACAAGTCCCATGACTGACCTGGAGTTTATTGTTTTAACCTAAACTATATGTGCCCTTATTTTCGACACGGGCAGCTAGTAGTTTTGGTTTTGCAGATTTATATTCACAGGATCCTGGTTTACAGCTGGAACGATATCCGGAAAGCTTTGTATCCGTATATCTCTTCTAGTTGTGTATTGTATTATTCTCCGCTGCTATGTATTTAAATGTAATTTAAATCTCTGATATTTCTGTGTAATATTCATTTTTACTCTGTATATTCTTGTAATCTGATGCATTGTTGTAATATACAATGAAATGTTCTTTCGTATGCGTTCTGATTTGTCGTGTTCTCAAAACAATCCGCGCTTTCTCTCTCTCTTCGGGGACCGGGGAAGTTCGGGTCGTCGCATCGTGGTATCAGAGCTTTGGTTTACAAAGCTTAGAGAACAAGACAAATTAGAACCTTACGAAAGAATTCATCAGATATTGGATTAGTAATATCCAACGAGAATGACTCGTTAGAGATGGGATCAGTAGAATCGTAGAACGAGTGTGAAGAGTATATTTTTAAAATGAAAATAATTTTTGTTTTGAAAATTTAAATCTACTATTCGTATTTGATTATTTATTCTATATTGATCGGGACAATCCAGTATATAAAGATTTTGCATATATGTCTTGCAAACGTGTATTCGAAGTTTTAATATACTGGATAGTTATAGAATCATACTCTAGTGCCCGGGGAAGTTCGGGTCGTCGCACCGTTGATGGAAATCGACTATACGGGCCTTGATAAAATTATTAAAAATAGTAATAATTTGTGTAAAATCATAAGAAATGATTTGGGAATAATTGGGATGAAAAACTCCGTATTTGAAAAGATAAAAATTGATTTTTATCGAAATGAACTAGTTTTGAACTAATATTAAAGTCCATTTATTTTTAAATAAATAAATTGGATTTGAAATGGGTTTTAAATAGAATGTGATTTAGGTTTATCGTGAACTGTGCTTTAAATGACATTAGTTCTTTAACCCAGTAAAAGGAGTTTTAATGAATCTGCAATTAGATTGAAATGTGAATTGATAATTTAAATTATCAAATTTGGAAAAATGAGTGAGAATGGAGTATCACCAGTTTTGCTCCAAAGCGATAGTTAAATCTTTAATTAGATTTGAACGTGAAATGGTAATTAATTTTACCGATAACACCGTGGTGTTAGATATGGAGTATTACCAGTTTTGCTTCATGGGATAAATAGGTTGGGATTGGGAAATAAAATAAATAATTACTTCGGTGTGGTTCGCTAATCTCGACTAGTTTGGAAAACCATAATTTGGTTTGAAATGACATCCAAAGGAAGATTAAAGAATAAATTTTAAAGAATTTATCTTGGATAAAATTAATGGGAACCTTTCCCTAAGAATATGAAATTTAGAAACTAGCGGTAGGTTAGTTAAGAAGAATGGTTTCCTGGATATTGATCTGATGTTGGTTTCGGCCTTCGAGGTTAATATTTGGGAAATTGCTCTCTTACTTATTTACGGTTAGTGGCTAATGAATTGGAATGAGGCGTATGTTGTGTTTGCGTAACATTTGTTTTTAATATACGCGGGTTGTTCGAAAAGGCCGGGTTTATACCCATTCTAAATAACCGATTCGACGATATGTCGAAGATGAAGACGGTGGTCGAAGACCGGAAGTCTTTACATCGTTTGGGTGATTACTGATGATCTTGATTGGG
This sequence comes from Allium sativum, assembly GCA_030737875.1. NCBI lineage: Eukaryota > Viridiplantae > Streptophyta > Magnoliopsida > Asparagales > Amaryllidaceae > Allium > Allium sativum. Next base: position 600,795,508 of record CM060926.1, on the reverse strand, counting down.
CTGTACACCCAAGATGAGGGAATCAGTTGGTTGTCATCCAGACGTACTTGGAGATGGATGGATATGCGATGAAAGTGCCTCCGGTTTCGTTCAGACCCAAAACGAACTTTTAAATGGATTGTGTGTCCGACATTGGATTTTATTCTATGTTGATTGATTTATGTTAAATATACATCTGTTTGGCGGTGGAGAATTTATTCTCTTGCTTAACGCCCTTCTCTGAGACGTACGAGCTTAGAGGTTATATATCGATAGATATCAATCGCATGGCATGAATTGCCTGTGTGGCATGCTGAGTTGCATGGATCAAGGCTTCTGTTGAAAAGCAAAGTCTTGTGGTTGATGATCAAAGCACGGCCTTTGTGGCGTAGCTTTGTGTATAACGTGAATTCGCGAGCCTCACACCTCGGTATGAGTTAAAAACGGGATAAGGACTGCAGGGAGAGCATGACGTTTCTTTCTAGCTTTGGTGGTGTCAGTGACTTACCAGACCTGACATTTATATACTTTTCACCTATGTGGTTGTTGGATGAGGCGCCTCGATTTTAGGTCTGTAAGGACCGGGAAACATGTGTTCAGGAATACTAATCCTCAAACGTAAGAGAGGACCGACCCTGAAGCATCCAGGGGTTACCCAGAGTGTGTAGTCCCGAGGCATTTGCTAGAGTGTCTCGAAGCGGAGAGGAGCTTGCCCCTTTCATCGACTCATGACGGAAATCCAATTTCTAATACGTGTATTTCGGCTTTATTTGTAGAGCCTAGTATGGCGACATAGTGGTATGGGGCACTTATGCCGTCTATGATTTATATTTATGATTAAAATTGTTTTGACACTATACACTTATTATAGTATCAAATGATTTGTTTCAAACGTATCAAGCATGTTTGGCTGTTATAAGGTAAAACCCTATCCTCCGGCTTGCGTTGCATTGTGTGATGGGACCTGGGTCTTATAATAGCTTCATTTTTAAAAAAGCATTGCGCTATTTATTTATATGCACTGGTATTTTTGGGAGAAAACCCGTTCTGTGTTATACGGCGTGGTCCCTTGAATTACTCTCTTTTAAAGTAAAGCTTTAAATAACTGTTTTAGTTCTCACACCAGTCACATGACTGACCTGGAGTTTATTGTTTTAACCAAAACTCTGGGTGCCCTTATTTTCGACACGGGCAGCTAGTAGTTTTGGTTTTGCAGATTTATATTCATAGGATCTTGGTTTACAGCTGGAATTATATCCGGAAAGCTTTGTATCCGTATATCACCTTCAGTTTTGTTTTGTATTATTTTCCGCTGCTATGTAATTTATTGTAATCTCTAATATTTATCGAATGTAATTTATTCATTTATACTCTGTATATTCTGGTATTCAGATGAAATTGTGTAATAACAATGAAATGTTCTTCCGTCTGCGTTCTATTTTGTCCTGTTCTCAAACGAACAGGGGTTTCGAACGGTCTAGATCGGTTTAACGACTGATTCGGATCGAGCGAAATTCCCGACCGTCACATTTGGTATCAGATCTTTGGTTTACAGAGCTCGAGAACAAGACACATTAGAACCATACGAAAGAATTCATCAGATATTGGATTAGTAATATCCAATTAGAATGACTCATTAGAGATAGGATCAGTAGTATCCTAGAACAAGTGTGAAGAGTATATTTTTCAAATGAAAACAATATTGTTTTGAAAATTTAAATCGTTTTAAACGTATTTGATTATTTATTTATTTTGAATTTGGACAATCGAGTATATAAAGATTTTGCTTATACGCGTCATGAACGTATATTCGAAGTTTTAATATACTGGATGGATATAGAATCACATTCTAGACACCCGGAGATGGTTCTGATGATTGATCGATCATCATCAGAACTTATGTTCGTGTTTCGAAGGTATGATATCTATATATTTCCTTTAGACTGGTGTGAGAACCAAAAACTTATATTGCTAGATTTATTGTTGTGATTTGGCATCAAAAACATGATTTTTGACTATATATCAAATTTATGAATTTGAAACGTTAATCCACTAATTGATTGATGTTTGTGTTGGTTGTTTATTTGTTTGATAATTTTGAACCATTATGCCTAATTGAACCAAATATTGAATTGTATTGAAAATTGATCGCATTTGCTTGCATATACATGTACTTACATTGAACAGGTCATAGCAAGGAGGCTAGAGCCGAAGAATAAAATTTGTTTGCCCGACAAATAGGTACATGTTTACTATATAATTTACTGTTTTGTTTGGGTGATGATGATTTTATGAGCCGATTGGCTAGCCGCTTGGCTTTTTCTTTTTCCTTTTGAGATCAGAAGGTCTGTATGGCAATTTCGGGATTTTCCCGTGGCTCCCGGTGCAGAGGAGGTTATGGCGAAATTTTTCGAAAATTCCGGGTGTTAGCCAAATTTTTGAAGAATTTGAAAATTCTCAAAAACTGAAAAGTTGGAGAATGGAAGCTAGATCGAACGTAGAGTTGATTAATCAAACCACTTTCGACTTTGTTCCTTTTCGGGGACGAAAAGTTTTAAGAGGGGGAGATTGTAATAACCCAAAAATCTGGGCCAGTTTAAAATTTTTATTTTGGCAATTTTAGCGAAGTTAGAACATTTAAAATGAATTATTTTAAATAATATAGACAAGAAATTTATTTTGAATAGAATTCGACATATATATTATATACGCCATCGTTAGAATATAAATAATTATATATGATTATAAATAGAATTGAAAATGGCGCGGTAGTTCGATAATTCGATTTCAAACTTCAATTGAATGTACCGGGTGCAAAACAAACCGGATTTTAGTGAAACCAAAAACATTAGGATCTAATTGATGATATCTTTCCAATGAATCTAAAAAATCAAAATTTCATAGCGGGAATCAAAAGATATGTCCAGTTGAAAATTCTGAATAGTCGCTATGGAATTCAGGCCCTTAAAAATAGACATTTTGCAAACGACCTCGGATTTCGACGAAACCACTTTTGTTGGGTCCGTGATGTCAAATTATTGCTAGATTCCAAATTTCATATTTTTTCGAATCAATATGTGAGTGTGGAAAAGGAAAACGCGTTTGACTAGTTTCAGTTGATTTTAATCGACTGGAAAATGGCCATTTTTCCAACGGTCTCAGAATTCGACGAAACTAGTTTTGCTAGGACCGTATCGTCAATACGAAGCAAGAAAATATTTTTCTGGGATTTATAGAGTTCGTACGTGACCCCGGTAAATTGAAATGCGCGTTCAAATTCAATATATAGAAGTATATGTTGATTTTGACGAAAACTGATCGAAACTGTCGAATCAGCCTACGATACATATCCCATTGTGTTCGGAATGGGGGTAATACGCTATGGACGACAGGCGGTGGGCCTCGTTTAGAGGTCATATGTGAAAGTCAACTTTTTGAAATAAAATATAATAAAAAAAAATAACCCTCGCCCTTTCAAAACCGTTGGCCCCCCCATCTGTTTCATTTCAGAAAATCAAAGAATAAAAAAAAGGGGAAGAGAACGACGGGGGGGGGGGGAACCCCCCCCCCCCCCGATCGACCGCCGCCGCCTCAGAGGTGGGGCGCCACCTCCGAACCCATCCCCCCTTCCCCTGCGCCACCACGCAACCGATTCCCCCCCGTTCGATTTCCATCAGCCCCTACCCTCTGCCTCGACCGACGCGAACTACCCCCCCTTGCTGGCCTGCGACGTGAAGCCCCCCCCCCCCCCCCGGCCTTCAATTTTGACTGTAAGCCCTTTTTACTTATTCATTTTATTTCTTTTTTTCTATGTAATTGGTATTAGCAATTATAAAAATCAATTTTTGTATATTTTTAAATTAGTTAAATTAGGATTTTTAAATTAGTTAAATTAGGATTTTTAAATTAGTTAAATTAGGATTTTTAAATTAGTTAAGTTAGTATTTTTCATACTGAAAAGACGATGTTTTTCATATTGAAAAGACGATATTTTTCATATTGAAAAGGCGATATTTTTATACGATGGAGAGTTATATTTTTATAACATGAGAGTTTATATTTTTAAGATAGAAAAGTTCATATTTTTAAAATAGAAAAGTTTATTTTTTTTTAAAATAGAAAAGATTAGATTTTTAAAAGGAAGAAAGACGATATTTTTAAATGGAGAAAGGCGTGATTTTTACATATGTAATGGATTAAAAATATGATCTTTATATAGTATGGATATTAAAAATATGATTTTTATATAAGGCGGGTAATAAAAATGTGATTTTTATATTACAGAAGAAATAAAAATATAAATCTTTATAGTTGAAAAGGAGAAATCTTTGAAGTTGAAAAGGCGAAATCTTTGAATTTGAAAAGGCGAGATCTTTATATAGAGAATAGCGATGTAAAAATAGAATTTTTATCTATATGATAACGATGTGAAAATAGAAATTTTTTCCATATAGCGTGATTATAAAAATAGGATTTTTATATACATAGCAACGAAATAAAAATTCGATTTTTATATATTGAATAACAAAGTAAAAATTCGATTTTTATATATTGAATAGCAAAGTGAAAATGTGATTTTTATATATATATATATAGTGGCTAGGGGCGACGAAAGTGACAAAAAGGCGAGAACGATGAAGATTTCTATCAATGAAGAGTCGTGGTATTGGATAGCTATTGGTGAGAACTTCTCACTCTTCAATTTCTTTTTCTAGTTATATATATATATATATATATACTAGGATGCAGACGGTGTTTAGTAGCACCCGACACAATCGTCCACAGACCATGGACTTGTTTGTTTGGTTGCATAGATTAGTTAGATTATTTGAGCTGAATTTGACTGTTGGGTGAATTGAAATTGATTTGATTGATGTGTGAATGGCGTGGGCCTTCACTAGACCGGGGATAAGGCTAGGCCTCGTCCCGTTTCTAGTATCGTGCCGTTATGCTGCCGAAATTTTCTAAAACAAGTTAGTAAAATGAAGATATCATTTTATTTGATAAATGAACTGAAAAAAAATTCATGTGTTGAAATAAAATGTTTTATCGTTAAAAATATAATTTTTAACGTGAAAGTGAATAAATAAATATTTATAAACAAATCGGCCGATTTGTTTATATACACTGATTTGACTGATATTGATTGGGATGATAAATTTTACACATCGCCCAATTGCACGAATAAAAACCTGTGTTTGTTGATTTGAAACCCCACACGGGTGTTTGGATGAAATTTGAAGTCCACTCATCCTGATTGATTAAATATGTCGATCGATTGATTGATAGGCTGTTATAAGCGTTAGATATCTATATTTGATGCTTATACAGTGTAGTGCACTTTGGTTGATGGTTGATTATTTTTCAATGCTATTATATACGTGTGATGTATGAAAATCCATATAATTAACATTATGTGGTGATTGATTTGGCCTCATTCCAATTTAGAAAATAAAGAATATTATAATATAAAGGTTCATGTGTTGACTGTACTCATCCGTTGAGATTAGTCATGTGTTGAACGAAATATTTTAATAATAAAATTTACATCTTTATCAATATAATATAAAGGTTCATGTGTTGACTGTACTCATCCGTTGAGATTAGTCATGTGTTGAACGATATATTTTAATAATAAAATTTACATCTTTATCAATATAATATAAAGGTTCATGTATTGACTGTACTCATCCGTTGAGATTAGTCATGTGTTGAACGAAATATTTGAAATAGAAATATTTGAAATAGAATATTTGAAAATAGAAATATATGAAGCCGTGTTGATTAGATTGACGCCATTTTGACGTGAACGATATTTATATCGATTTTATTTATTTTAAAATGAATATTGAAAAGTGATTTCGAAATCAAATATTTTGAAATGAAATTTGAATTGAATTGAATAGAAAACCAATTTGAATTGAATTGAATAGAAAACCAATTTGAATTGAATTGAATAGAAAACCAATTTGAATTGAATTGAATAGAAAACCAATTTGAATTGAATAGAATAGAAAACCAATTTGAATTGAATTGAATAGAAAACCAATTTGAAAAGAAATTGAATTTGATTTGAATTGAAAAGAAATTGAATTTGATTTGAATAGAAAAGAAATTGAATTTGAAGTGAATATATAAAGAATTCGAATTGAATTGAATTGAAAAGAAAATGAATTCGAATCGAATTAAAATCGATTTGAATTGAAATCAAATAGAAATGAGAGTAAGAAGAATTTATAATAGAAAATTCAATTTTGATTTGAATTTGAAATAAAGGTTGAAATTGTTTTTGAAATGAATTTAAAACTATTTATAAAATTCGTTTTAAATAGAAATCGACGAAATATATATTATATATATAATATAATGGCCTGAATAGAACGCGCTGCACCGCGGCAGTTCGCGAATTTCGACCATTGACTTCGAACGGACATTACGGGAGATTCGACCGTCGGATTCTCCTAAAACCGGAACCGTTGGGTTCGTATCGAAAAGAGCTTTCTAACGAATATTAGAAATTTGAAATCAAACGGTTGGATTTGGCGATACGTCCAAATCAAATTTGGAAAAGGTCGCTGTAAGTGCAGTTCGATGGCCGTTGATGGAAATCGACTGCACGGGCCTTGATCAAATTATTAAAAATAGTAATAATTTGTGTAAAATCATAAGAAATGATTTGGGAATAATTGGGATGAAAAACTCCATATTTGAAAAGATAAAAATTGATTTTTATCAAAATGAACTGGTTTTGAACTAATATTAAAATCCATTTATTTTTAAATAAATAAATTGGATTTGAAATGGGTTTTAAATAGAATGTGATTTGGGTTTATCGTGAACTGTGCTTTAAATGACATTAGTTCTTTAACCCAGTAAAAGGAGTTTTAATGAATCTGCAATTAGATTGAAATGTGAATTGATAATTTAAATTGTCAGATTTGGAAAAATGAGCGAGAATGAAGTATCACCAGTTTCGCTCCAAAGCGATAGTTAAATCTTTAATTAGATTTGAACGTGAAATGATAATTAATTTTACCGATAACACCGTGGTGTTAGATATGGAGTATTACCAGTTTTGCTTCATGGGATAAATAGGTTGGGATTGGGAAATAAAATAAATAATTACTTCGGTGTGGTTCGCTAATCTCGACTAGTTTGGAAAACCATAATTTGGTTTGATATGACATCCAAAGGAAGATTATAGAATAAATTTAAAAGAATTTATCTTGGATAAAATTAACGGGAACTTTTCCCTAAGAATATGAAATTTAGAAACTAGCGGTAGGTTAGTTAAGAAGAATGGTTTCCTGGATATTGATCTGATGTTGGTTTCGGCCTTCGGGGTTAATATTTGGTAAATTGCTCTCTTACTGATTTACGGTTAGTGGCTAATGAATTGGAATGAGGCGTATGTTGTGTTTGCGTAACATTTGTTTTTAATATACGCGGGTTGTTCGGAAAGGCCGGGTTTATACCCATTCTGAATAACCGATTCGACGATATGTCAAAGATGAAGACGGTGGTCGAAGACCGGAAGTCTTTACATCGTTTGGGTGATTACTAATGATCTTGATTGGGCTGTACACCAAAGATGAGGGAATCAGTTGGTTGTCGTCCAGACGTACTTGGAGATGGATGGATATGCGAGGAAAGTGCCTCTGGTTTCGTTCAGACCCAGAACGAACTTTAAAATGGATTGTGTGTCCGACATTGGATTTTATTCTATGTTGATTTATTTCTGTTAAATATACATCTGTTTGGCGGCGGAGAATTTATTCTCTTGCTTAACGCCCTTCTCTGAGACGTACGAGCTTAGAGGTTATATATCGATAGATATCAATCGCATGGCATTAATTGCCTGTGTGGCATGCTGAGTTGCATGGATCAAGGCTTCTGTTGAAAAGCAAAGTCTTGTGGTTGATGATCAAAGCACGGCCTTTGTGGCGTAGCTTTGTGCATAACGTGAATTCGCGAGCCTCACACCTCGGTATGAGTTAAAAACGGGATAAGGACTGCAGGGAGAGCAAGACGTTTCTTTCTAGCTTTGGTGGTGTCAGTGACTTACCAGCCCTGACATTTATATACTTTTCACCTATGTGGTTGTTGGATGAGGCGCCTCGATTTTAGGTCTGTAAGGACCGGGAAATGTGTGTTCAGGAATACTAATCCTCAAACGTAAGAGAGGACTGGCCTTGAAGCATCCATGGGTTACCCAGAGTGTGTAGTCCCGAGGCATTTGCTAGAGTGTCTCGAAGCGGAGAGGAGTTTGCCCCTTGCCTCGACTCATGACGGAAATCAAATTTCCAATACCTGTATTTCAGCTTTATTTGTAGAGCCTAGTATGGCGACATAGTGGTATGGGGCGCTTATGCCGTCTATGATTTATATTTATGATTGAAATTGTTTTGACACTATACACTTATTATAGTATCAAATGATTTGTTTTAAACGTATCAAGCATGTTTGGCTGTTATATGGTAAAACCCTATCCTCCGGCTTGCGTTGCATTGTGTGATGGGACCTGGGTCTTATAATAGCTTCATTTTTAGAAAAAGCATTGCGCTGTTTATTTATATGCACTGGTATTCTTGTGAGAAAACCCGTTCCGTGTTATACGGTGTGGTCCCTTGAATTACTCTCTTTTAAAGTAAAGCTTTAAATAACTGTTTTAGTTCTCACACCAGTCACACGACTGACCTGGAGTTTATTGTTTTAACCTAAACTCTGGGTGCCCTTATTTTCGACATGGGCAGCTAGTAGTTTTGGTTTTGCAGATTTATATTCACAGGATCCTGGTTTACAGCTGGAATTATATCCAAAAAGCTCTGTATCCGTATATCACCTTCAGTTGTGTTTTGTATTATTTTCCGCTGCTATGTAATTTATTATAATCTCTGATATTTATCGAACGTAATTTTTTCATTTATACTCTGTATATTCTGGTATTCTGATGAAATTGTGTAATAACAATGAAATGTTCTTCCGTCTGCGTTCTATTTTGTCCTGTTCTCAAACGAACAGGGGTTTCGAACGGTCTAGATCGGTTTAACGACTGATTCGGATCGAGCGAAATTCCCGGCCGTCACATTTTGCCTTGGTTCATAGATGGAAATCCAATTTCCAAATATGTGAAATTTGCGGTTTTATTTGTAGAGCCTAGTATGGCGACATGATATATGGTACCCATGCCGCCTATGATTGATACTTATGATTTGAAGTTGTTTTATACACTATGCACTTATAATAGTATCAAATAATCTGTTTTAAACGTATCAAGCATGCTTTGGATATTATAAGGGAAAACCCTATCCCTCGGCTTACGTTGCATTATGTGTTTGGAACTGGGTCTTATAATAGCTTCATTTTTCTTTATTTAGCATTGCGCTGTTTATTTTATGCACTGGTATTCTTGGGAGGAAACCCGTTCCGTGTTATACGGCGTGGTCCCTTGATTTACCTAACTTTAAAATAAAGATTAATAACTGTTTTAGTTCTCACACCAGTCCCATGACTGACCTGAAGTTTATTGTTTTAACCTAAACTCTGGGTGCCCCTATTTTGACACGGGCAGCTAGTAGTTTTGGTTTTGTAGATTTATATTCACAGGATCCTGGTTTACAGCTGGAACGATATCCGGAAAGCTTTGTATCCGTATATCTCTTCTAGTTGTGTATTGTATTATTTTCCGCTGCTATGTAATGTATTGTAATCTCTGATATTTATCAAATGTATTTTATTCATTTATACTCTGTATATTCTTGTATTCTGATTAATTGTTGTAATATACAATGAAATGTTCTTCCCTCTACGTTCTATTTTGTCCTGTTCTCGAAACAATCAGGCGTTTCGAACGGTCTGGGTCAGTTTAGCGACTGATTCGGATCGAGCGAAATTCCTTTTCGTTACACATGACATACTAACCATTCCCATAGTTTACTATATTCAAGAAATGAATTCGCAGATCTATTCATTATTTACGTTTCATCTTGTTATAATCGCAATTTAAAGTTAAACTTGCAATTTCACAATTTACATATATATGGGAATGCTAAACGATAGCTATAACATTATCAAAAAGTCATAGTTTAATACCACACACAGTGATTTTTTGCTTTTCTACGTCTGATTTAGATTAGCATCCAAAGTTCTTCCCTTCTTGCGATGTAGATTTGTATATCCAAAATCCCTTTTTCTCTTTATCTTGAAATAGAAGAAATTCTAAATCTAATTCTTTTAATTTAAAAAATAGTTTTTTTGAAGAGAAAGGGAAGAAAGTAGATTTAAGATTTGGGGAAGAAGAAGCACAACTTTAGCGTAGCTTTGGGATTGTGAATTTTAGGTTTAGGTTTTGAGTTTTATTTATAGGTAGGTTAGAACAACTAGGGCCTTAGGATTAAAATAGAATTCATCCAAACCTTACACCTCGCTAAAGAAAAGAATGTTCTAGAGTAGGCTAATTGATTGCTCATTTTTTTTCCTTTCATACAATTATGACGTTTCTTTTGTGCAATTAGATATATTGCATATCTTCCTTTCTTTAATTAATTTATCTCTTCAATTATTGTTTTCCCTCTATTCTAATTGCACGCCCATATTTCATATCCAATAAATTTTCCCTTTAATTTATTTATTGCAGCAACTTAATTGTCACATAAATTTTTTTCATACAACTAAATTTATTTATTGCATCATTCTTTATTCATATATAACCCTTTCATTTTTCCCACATGCGTTTTCTTTTCCATTAATGATCCTTCCGTTATTTTATATACAATATGAATTGTATTAATTCGTTGTTGCATATTTCTGATGTTTTTATATTTTTCCATGCATTAAATTTATGTTTATTTTGGTTCATGCATCTACACATTTTTAATTTCATGCACTAAATTCTTAATCGTTATGTGTATGTATACATACACCTTTCTTATTTTCACGCAATTAAATCTATTTATTAATTGCTCATTACATTATGTATACAAAATTTGAATTGTACGCTCATTAACTCATTCAATTTCTTTTTTCTTACTTCTAATTAGTACATTATATTGTACTATTTTTAATGCATTGCATATTAATCTCTTTCCTTCATGCATTTAACTCTTTTGATATTTGTTTTCTTTCTATTTTGATTGCACATTCTTATTTTACAATCACTTTACTAATTCTTCTTTTTATTTATTTATTGATTTATTCTTGCATATGCACATAATTAATTACATGCGCTAATTCTCTTCTTACTCTTTTTGTTTACATATTATTAACTTTTACATTAAAACATACATATGCATTATTACCTATTTGCTACTTAGAAAAATTGCGGGGTGTTTCATTCTCCCACCCTTAAGGAATTTCGTTCCCGAAATCTGTTTAGGGTAAAATAGATAATCTCTCGCAAGCATACATCCATCATCTGTGCATCCAATTTTTTTTCCAAACATTATGCTCATGTGCAAACTGAAATACATCATAGTAATGCATGTATGCCAAATTGGTACTACCTATATGTATGCAAACTTTTAAAATCTCTTTTTAAAACATGATGCTCACATCCTAAATATACTAGCAGTCCTATATGAATGCAATATTTTGAAAACCAAAATAGTTTTTCATCCAAATTTTCCCACTCTTACAGAGTAAGAGCATAGTTCATCCAATTGTTGCATCCAAAACCCTACCAACCATCATTAAATTTCAAAATTTAGAAAAATCTAATTCTCTAAATTCGATTTCTTATTTTACCAAAAGGTATATAATGGAAAAATTCACATCTTCCATTTTTCTTTTATGTACCTTTTCTAATTGTACTTGGATTTCTACATAATTATTCTATAAAGATTTCCTATTTTCCTATCCAAGTACAACCACATAAGAATATTTTCATTTTTATTCATCTTTTTCTTAAGATTTTCATTTTCTTTTCCCGTTATATTTGTTGCTTTACTGAATTTGTTGTTTTCTTTTTAGTTAGGCTATTCTCTTCCTTAGCTTATTTGACTTAGTCTAATTACTTAAGTTTATTATTTTTCAAACAAGCCTTTCCATTTTTCTACACAGCTACTATTACGGGCCAAGAATCTTAGGACTAGGTCACAAGTCCAAACAACGGAATCTACACACTTACTTGCCCTTCACTGCCTAGTAATCACTACTATTCCATGCTGTGTATTACTAGCCTATACTTTTCTTTTTCTCAAGCAACAAACCTAAGTTTCTTAATGCTTATGCATTCTACGGGAATTTTATACCATTTCAAGATGATCTTTGCTATTTATTTCTCTCATTCTTTCTAGGCACTTATCCTTACCTACTCCATTTTTTTAATAAAAAACATGGTTTGGCTTCCTTTCTTTTCAATACATTTTTGTTCCAAAAATTAAAGTGTAAAAACTCTGTTTTCTTCTCCAAAACTTGCTTTTGCCGAACCATAAAAACATATCTCAAAATAAAATTGCAAAACACATTTTAATTTTCAAATCACAAAACTGGAGTAGACAAGGTTAACTACTTCTTAATCGGGTTCACATTGTTTCTACCTGTGTTAATTTTGGCTGCTTTCTACAAGGTGCAAAAATCTACTCTATTCTTATTCTCTACAACTTATTTTATCCTCCCAAAAAATTTTCTTTATAGATCAATAATCAAAATTTGTTGTTAACAGAATAGAGATTTTAAAACTTCCTTTTCAAAATGTAACTTTTTCATGAGAGAATTCTTTTTAAAACAAGTAATCATTGGTTTACACAATATATACCCCACTTTACTTTAAAACCCAACTTGCACTAAATATGTTCTTTACATATTTTCCTCAAACATCAAAAACACTTTTAAGATTAAAACTTGAAAACAGCACAAACTCCTTTACCAAAACTTTAACAAATTCAAGTTCTTAAAAGTTAATCATTAGGTTAGACTCAAAGTGGGTCTTTAACTCAACTAGGCTTTCCTAGACTACATATGTTCCTAACCCATTTTTCCACATTCTAACCTTTTTTTATAACCTATAACGTTTCACTTCTAAACCCACTATTCTGAAATACTAACATTTCAGTTTCCATCCAATGGGATATTTTCTCCAATAACAAATCATATTGTACACTTCCCAACCAAACCACCTAAGGGTCATAAAATTTCCATGTTCATTCCTTTAGTGTACAAACCAATATCCCAACTCTTTCCATATTTTACTCTTTCTACTTAGTGGGCTCTTTTATGGACTTAGGCCTATATATTATTTTTATATTTATATTTTTGAAAATACAAATACGCTCACTCATTATTTCCCTAGGAACACTAAACCAAAGCTCTAATACCAGATGTAAAAACCCGCGTTTCGACGGACCGATTTTTTTCTTCAAAAACCCAATCCAACGAAACCCGAGTTAGTTTGCTCTGGTATCCTGCAGAAAAGACAGAGACATAAAACCTGTCAGAGTTCGAAAAACTTCTCACAGCGGAAGGAATAAAATATAATGTAGTTGAAATATAGCTTTACCTTAATGATAAAACTGCCAAACCAATATCTAAAGCTATACAGTCTCTGTCATGAACCTAACCTGCGAATGTTATGAGGAGGGGGTCTAAACATAAGTTCTGTGTGAATGAATTTAAACTACACTTCTTGGATAATCCTACATATATCGTTCAATTATATTTTCTTATTTATTAGGTTATTTGTGTTATTAGCACTCAAGGCTTACACACATGTCACACCCATCTACTCTCTAGTAGATTAACCTAATATAGTGTATATGTAGCTAACCCCAATTAAGGTATACTCTACTCTCATGGTCTCCACCGTATGTACGCAGTCCCTTATCCAATGTCGCATGTCGTATGTATATCAACGCTACGTTTTCCTTAAACTATCATCACTGTGTTACATAAGCATTTGGACTGCCATTCTAGATTCTACTAGATTCTATCATCGAATAATGCCCTCTAGTCTTTGGTACACCACCCAGAGCGACATGAGTGTACCTAGACTTTCCCCACGTACGTATCGTCAATCGTACTCGATGTCTATTTGCATATATTCTCTATATGTGCACCCGAGTCCCGTGGCAGGGCTAATCAAGAAACACAGAACCCGGTCGGGAACTTTTGTATATCTGCTGATTGCAGATGCTAAGGTCTGCTTTTATAGTGGCTATGGTCCCACTAGACCCCTCCCTCAACTAACAAATGAAAGGCACCCAAGAAAATCAAGAATGAGAACTGTAATCTCAGGCCTCTATGCCCTTCGATCCTATTGGCCAACCTCACCCATAACTAGATAGCAAATTGTATGGTCTTTTGGAGTTCTCCGCCTTTCTGCTTCACGTACTGACTGAAGATGGTAGGTAGACGACGAGTTGCTATCACAGGGCACTAACTGGTCTCGTCGAATCACGCTGGTCCATCTTAGTCTGATAATTGCCCATTAATTATTGCAATCAAGGTACACTCATTGATTCACCAACGCAGACCTAAACTCTGTGAGCATAGGCGGATCATCTTCCACTCACAGAGGAATACCAAGAGTACCCTTTGTCCCCGGAAGCCGCGTGCTTCTTAACCGAGTCCGTTGGAGCCTACAAGAATATCTAGATGGTCAAGCGCTCCTCTTTTTGTCTTTTAACATCCCGATGATCTACTCTTTGTGGTCATTCATCCTCTAACGTATGGACTAGTCCAAGCGCCTCAGTTTTATATGTCATTAGACCCTATGTCTAACCATTTATTTACACGCTTGCGCCACCTCGTGAGTTTTCACATTTAACTTGGTTATTCTCCTTCACATTGATTTCCTTTCTAAGTTTACCAAGTTACCCTCGCTTATTAATGTTTCATATATGACTTATTACTTGTAAGTTTCATTAATAAGCTTTGTACCGCATTATCCATCCTAACTTATTTCTTATATAATCCTAACTTATTTCTTATGTAAGTTTTTCCTCATATCTATCTTCTTATTCAGTTATAATTCAATCTATTGATGTCCCACAATCCATCGTTGTTTTCTTAGTTTTCTTAACTAAGGCTTATTGCTTAGTTTTCTTAACTAAGGCTTATTACTTATTTTTCTTAACTAAGGCTTATTACTTATTTCTCTTAACTAAGGTTTATTACTCAGTTCTCTTAACTAAGATTTATTACTTAGTATCTTTATCGTTATTTACTTAGTTCTCTTAACTAAGGTTTTCTAATCATAACTCATGTTATGTTTATCCATAGATTACTCATTATCGCTTTGTAGTTTTTATTCAACTTACTTTATAATATAAGTTGTCCCATTCTCTAGTCTAATTATCATCTTCCCTTGTCCCTTTGACAAGTCTACCTATTATATGACTTACATATTTCCCCTATATGTTCATAATAGGTTGCTATCATTCCCTATTATGGCATTAATTAAGATTAACTTAACCTTTCCCATTTTTTTAACACGTTTACTTAACCCCTACCTAATTCAACTAGTTTGTAACTCCACTGCAAATTTAATTGGGTTAAGTATTCTAATTCACTACCGTGTCCAATTATGGTTATAATGGGCTAGACCTCCCACATTAGGCCTACAACGTGTAGATGCTGGATATGCCAGTCGGGTCCGGGCAGTTTTATTCCACGGTTGGGTCTAACCTCGTGTCTTAGCCCGATTTTGTATTTACGTAGTAAGACCTCCCACATTAGGTTCAACATTAGTGGCTGCTGGATATGCCGGTCGGGTCCGGGCAGACTTCCACCACTAATGTAACCTAACCTCGTGTCATAAGTACAATTACAATTCCTAATTGTAATTACTAAACATTCCATTATTAATTAATTAATTAATCAATTAAACGTTTCCCCATTTGAATTATGCCTGATTCACTATTCAAATTATAGACTTTTATGCCTCTTTTTAATTCACTTTTTATTATGCCTCATATCATAAATTAAGGCATATATATATATATATATATATATATATATGTATAAATATATATTGCACCAATCCAAACCCACGTATATTTTCCAATTTATGCCTAAAGTTCATATTCGCATACGTTCTAATTTATATCCTAAATCACTATTTAGACATGTCCCATTTCAAGCCCAAATTATTTTATACATATAATCAAATTCCAGATCTTTAAACATAATTTGGTCAATATAGTCACACTTACTCAAGCCATTCCTTGTACATAAATGTAATAACCCGGAAATTCTGAACCAGTTTAAAAATTTTATTTTGGCAATTTTAGCGAAGTTTGAACATTTAAAATGAATTATTTAAATAATAACGACCAGAAAATTTATTTTGAACATAAATAGAATATATATATTTATACGCGTCATCGTTAGAATATAAATAATTATATATAATTATAAATAGAATTGAAAATGGCGTGGTAGTTCGATAATTCGATTTCAAACTTCAATTGAACATACCGGGTGCAAAACAATCCGGATTTTAGTGAAACCAAAAACATTAGTATCTAATTGATAATATCTTTCCAACGAATCCGACAAATCGAAATTTCATAGCGGGAATCAAAAGATATGTCCAGTTGAAAATTCTGAATAGTCGCTGTGGAATTCAGGCCATTAAAAATAGACATTTTGCAAACGACCTCGGATTTCGACGAAACCACTTTTGTTGGATCCGCGATGTCAAATTATTGCTAGGTTTCAAATTTCATAATTTTTCGAATCAATATGTGAGCGTGGCAAAGGAAAACGCGTTTGACCAGTTTCAGTTGATTTTAATCGACTGGAAATTGGCCATTTTTCTAACGGTCTCAGAATTCGACGAAACTAGTTTTGTTAGGACCGTATCGTCAATACCAAGCTAGAAAATATTTTTCAGGAATTTTTCGAGTAAGTATGTGACCTCGATAAATTGAAATGCAAGTTCAAATTCAATATATAGGGTTATATGTTGATTTTTTAGGATAGAATGAGGAAGATAGTAATAAAAATATGATTTTTATATTTTTAAAGAATTAAAATTATGATTTTTATATTTTTAAAGTATTAAAAATATAATCTTTACAATATAGAAGATGTAAAAATATGATTTTTGTTTATGTAGAGAATTAAAAATATAATTTTTACATGATAGGAATATTAGAAATATCATCTTTATATGTGTAGAAAAATAAAAATGTGATTTTTATAATGATATATTTGAAAAGGCGAAATCTTTATTTTTGAAAAGGCGAAATCTTTATTTTTGAAAAGGCGAAATCTTTATATGAAGAATGGCGTGATAAAAATATAATCTTTACTATATGAACATCGATGTGAAAATATAATTTTTTATCTATATAGTAGCAGAGTAAAAATTCGATTTTTATATATTGAATAGCATAGTAAAAATTCGATTTTTATATATTGAATAACGAAGTAAAAATTCGATTTTTACATATGTAGTGGCTACGGGCAACGAAGATGACCAAGATGCGATAACGATGAAGATTTCTATCAATGAAGAGTAATGGTATTGGATAGCTTTCGGTGAGAATTTCTCACTCTTCAATTTCTTTTCTAGTTATATATATATATACTAGGTTGCAGACGGTGTTTAGTAGCACCCGACACAATCGTCCACAGACCATGGACTTGTTTGTTTGATTGCACAAATTAGTTAGATTATTTGATTGAAATTTGACTGTTGGGTGAATTGAAATTGATTTGATTGATGTGTGAATGACGTGGGCCTTCACTAGACCGGGGATAAGGCTAGGTCTCGTCCCGTTTCTAGTATCGCGCCGTTATGCCGCCGTAATTTTCTAAATTAAGTTAGAAAAATAAAGAAATCATTTTATTTAATAAATTTACTGAATAGAATATTTTCATAGGTTGAATAAAATGTTTTAACGTTAAAAATATAATTTTTGACGTGAAAGTGAATAAATAAATATTTATAAACAAATCGGCCGATTTGTTTACATACACTGATTTGACTGATATTGATTGGGTCGATAAATTTTACACATCGCCCAACTGCACAACTAAAATCTGTGTTTGATTGTTTGAAACCCCACACGGGTGTTGGGATGAAATTTGAAGTTCACTCATCCTGATTGATTAAATATGTCGATCGATTGATTGACAGGCTGTTATAAGCATTAGATATCTATATTTGATGCTTATACAGTGTAGTGCACTTTGGTTGATGGTTGATTATTTTTCAATGCTATTATATACGTGTGATGTATGAAAATCCATATAATTAACATTATATGGTAATTGATTGGGCCTCATTCCAATTAAAAAAAATTTTAGAACAATATAAAATAAAGATTCATGTGTTGACAGTACTCATCCGTTGAGATTAGTCATGTGTTGAACGAAATATTTTGATAATAAAAAATATTTGAAATAGAATATTTTGATAATAAGAAATATTTGAAATAGAAATATTTTGATAATAACAACTATTTCAAATAGAATATTTGAAAATACAAATATATGAAGCCGTGTTGATTAGATTGACGCCACTTTGACGTGAACGATATTTATATCGATTTTACTCATTTTAAAATGAATATTGAAAAGTGATTTCGTAATCGAATATTTTGAAATGAAATTTGAATGGAATTGAATATAAAATGATTTCTAAATGAATTGAATATAAAATGATTTCGAAATGAAATGAATATAAAACGATTTCGAAGTGAAATGAATATAAAACGATTTCGAAATGAATCGAATATATAACTAATTTGATTTGAATTGAATAGAAAACCAATTTGAATTCGAATTGAATAGAAAACGAGTTGAATTCAAATTGAATAGAAAACGAATTGAATTCAAATATAATAGAAAACGAAATGAATTTGAAACGAATTAAAATCGATTTGGATTGAAATCAAATAGAAATGAAAGTAAGAAGGATTTATAATAGGAAATTCAACTTTGATTTGAATTTGAAATAAAGGTTGAAATTGTTTTTGAAACGAATTCAAAACTATTTATAAAATTCATTTTTAAGTAGTAATCGACGAAATATATATTATATATATTATATATATAATATAATGGCCTGAATAGAACGCGCCGCGCCGCGGCAGTTCGTGAATTTCGACCATTTATTTCAAACGAACATTACGGGAGATCCGACCGTCGGATTCTCCTACAACTGGATTCGTTGGGTTCGTATCGAAAAGAGCTTTCTAAACAATATTAAAAATTCAAAATCTAACTGTTGGATTTGGAGATACGTCCAAATCAAATTTGTAAAAGGTCGCTGTAAGTGCAGTTCGATGGCCGTTGATGGAAATCGACTGTACGGCCCTTGATAAAATTATTAAAAATATCAATAATTTGTGTAAAATCATAAGAAATGATTTGGGAAAAGTTGGGATGAAAAACTCCATATTTGAAAGTATAAAAATATATTTTTATCAAAATGAACTAGTTTTGAACTAAAATTAAAACGCATTTATTTTTAAATAAATAAATTGGATTTGAAATGGGTTTGAAATAGAATTGATTTGCGGGTTTATCGTGAGCATTGTTTTAAATAACACCAGTTCTTTAACCCGAAAATAAATAGAATGTGATTTGGGTTTGTCGTGAACTGTGTTTTAAAAGACATTAGTTCTTTAACCCAATAAAAGGAGTTTTAATGAATCTTCAATTAAATTGAAATGTGGATTTATAATTTAAATTACCAACTTTAGAAAATGAGCGAGGATGGAGTATCACCAGTTTTGCTCCAAAGCGATAGTTAAATCTTTACTTAGATTTGAACGTGAAATGGTAATTAAATTTACCGATAACACCATGGTGTTAGATATGGAGTATTACCAGTTTTGCTTCGTGGGATGAATAGGTTGGGATTGGGAAATAAAATAAATAATTACTTCGATGTGGTTCGCTATTCTCGACTAGTTTAGAAAACCATAATTTGGTTTGAAACGACATCCAAAGGAAGATTAAAGGATAAATTTTAAAGAATTTATCTTGGATAAAATTAATGGGAACCTTTCCCTAAGAATGTGATTTCGTGAATAAAAAGGATATTCTGCATCGGAATGAGGCGTATGTTGTGTTTGTGTAACATTCGTTTTAATATACGTGGATTGTTCGGAAAGACCGAGTTTACACCCATTCTGAATAACCGATTCGACGATATGTCGAAGATGAAGACGGTGGTCGAAGACCGGAAGTCTTCACATCGTTTGGATAATTACTGACAATCCTGATTGGGCAGTACACCCAAGAGGATGGAAATGGTTGGTGGTCGTCCAGACGTACTTGGAGATCGATGGATATGCGAGGAAAGTGCCTCCGGTTTCGTTCAGACCCAGAACGAACTTGTAAATGGATTGTGTGTCTGACATTGGATTTTATTCTGTGTTGATTGATTTCTGTTAAATATATATCTGTTTGGCGGCGGAGAATTTATTCTCTTGCTTAACGCCCTTCTCTGAGACGTACGGGCTTAGAGGTTATATATTGATAGATATCAATCGCATGGCATGAATTGCCTGTGTGGCATGCTGAGTTGCATGGATCAAGGCTTCTATTGAAAAGCAAAGTCTTGTGGTTGATGATCAAAGCACGGCCTACGTGGCAGCTTTGTGTATAGCGTGGATTCGCAAGCCTCACACCTCGGTATGAGTTAAAAACGGGATACGGACCGCTGGGAGAGCACGACGTTTCTTTCTAGCTTTGGTGGTGTCAGTGACTTACCAGCCCTGACATTTATATACTTTTCACCTTTGTGGTTGTTGGAATGAGGCGCCTCGATTATAGGTCTGTAAGGACCAGGAAACGTGTGTTCAGGAATAACTAATCCTTTAACGTAAGTGAGGACCGGCCCAGCCGCATCCAGGATTGCCCAGAGTGTGTAGTCCTGAGACATTTGCTAGAGTGTCTCTAGCGCGGAGAGGAGCTTGACCCTTGCCTCGACTCATGACGGAAATCCAATTTCCAATACATGTATTTCGGCTTTATTTGTAGAGCCTAGTATGGCGACATAGTGGGATGGGGGCACTCATGCCGTCTATGATTTATATTTATGATTGAGAATGTTTTGACATTATACACTTATTATAGTATCAAATGATTTGTTTTAAATGTATTAAGCATGTTTGGCTATTATAAGGTAAAACCCTATCCTTCGACTTGCGTTGCATTGTGTGATGGGACCTGGGTCTTATAACAGCTTCATTTTTCGAAAAAGCATTGCGCTGTTTATTCTATGCACTGGTATTCTTGGGAGAAAACCCGTTCCGTGTTATACGGCGTGGTCCCTTGAATTACTCTCTTTTAAAGTAAAGTTTCAATAACTGTTTTAGTTCTCACACCAGTCACATGACTGACCTGGAGTTTATTGTTTTAACCTAAACTCTGGGTGCCCCTATTTTCCGCACGGGCAGCTAGTAGTTTCGGTTTTGCAGATTTATATTCACAGGATCCTGGTTTACAGCTCGAATGATATTCGGAAAGCTCTGTATCTGTATATCACCTTCAGTTGTGCTTTGTATTATTGTTCCGCTGCTATGTAATTTAACGTAATCTCTGATATTTATCGAATGTAATTTATTCAATTATACTCTGTATATTCTTGTATCTGATGGAATTGTTGTAATAACAATGAAATGTTCTTCTGTGTGTGTTCTGTTTTGTCCTGTTCTCAAAACGATCAGGGGTTTCGAACGGTCTAGATCGGTTTAACGACTGATTCAGATCGAGCGAAATTCCTTGCCGTCACAATAAATGTGACAGTTTTTCATGTGAACTATACAATACTCTGACTAATCCGATTACATGTTCAATGTTATTCTATAAATCATGTGAACGTTCTACTGGTTAAGTAAACAAATTATTGATGTCATGACATGCTAACCATTCCCATAGTTTACTATATTCAAGACATGAATTCGTAGATCTATTCATTTTTTATGTTTCATTTTGTTACAATCGCAATTTATAGTTAAACTTGCAATTTCACAATTTGCATATATATGGGAATGCTAAATGACAGCTATAACATTATCAAAAAATCATAGTTTAATTCAACTCACAGTGATTTTTGCTTTCCTATGTCTGATTTACATTAGCATCCAAAGTTCTTCCCTTTCTTGCGGCGTAGATTTGTAGATCCAAAATCCCTTTTTCTCTTTATCTTGAAATAGAAGAAATTCTAAATCTATTTTTTTTTAATTTAAGAATAGATTTTGAAGGGAAAGGGAAGAAAGTAGATTTAAGATTTGGGGAAGAAGAAACACAACTTTAGCGTAGCTTTGGGATTGTGAATTTTAGGGTTAGATTTTGACTTTTATTTATAGGTAGGCTAGAACAACTAGGGCCTTAGGATTAAAATAGAATTCACCTAAACCTAGACCTCGCTAAAGAAAAGAATGTTCTAGAGTAGGCTAATTGATTGCTCATTTTTTTCCTTTCATACACTTATGACGTTCTTTTGTGCAATTAGATATATTGCATATCTTCCTTTCTTTAATTAATTTATCTCTACAATTATTGTTGTTCCTCTATTCTAATTGCACGCCCATATTTCGTATCCAATAAATTTTCCCTTTAATTTATTTATTGAAGCAACTTAATTGTCACATATTTTTTTTTCAAACAACTAAATTTATTTAATGCATCATTCTTTATTCATATATAACCCTTTCCTTTTTCCCACATGCGGTTTCTTTTCCATTAATGCATCCTCCCATTATTTTACATACAATATGAATTGTATTAATTCTTTGTTGCATATTTCTAATGTTCTTATATTTTTCCATGCATTAAATTTATGTTTATTTTGGTTTACGCATCTACACATTTTTAATTGCATGCATTAAATTCTTAATCTTTATGTGTATGTATATATACATCTTTTTTATTTTGATGCAATTAAATCTATTTATTAATTGCTCATTACATTATGTATACAAAATTTGAATTGTACTCTCATTAACTCATTCAATTTCTTTTCTTCTTACTTCTAATTAGTACATTATATTGTACTATTTTTAATGCATTGCATATTAATCTCTTTCATTCATGCATTTATCTCTTTTGACATTTTTTCTTTCTATTTTGATTGAACATCCTTATTTTACAATCAAACTACTAGTTCTTCTTTTTATTTATTTATTGATTTATTCTTGCATATGCACATAAGTAATCACATGCGCTAATTCTTTTCTTACTCTTCTTGTTTACATATTATTAACTTTTACATTAAAATATACATATGCACTATTACCTATTTACTACCTAGAAAAATTGCGGGGTGTTACAATACTTGAAAAAGAAGAGCTATCCAAGTCCAAGCAGAATCACGATCTCAAGTATTGACCACTCCCACGCTGAGAACCTGAGGGGGAAAGGAAGGGAGGGATGGAAAACAAAAAGGGTCAGACATAAAGTCTGGAGAGTTCTAATAATTTCTAGCATATGTATATGAATAGGTGTCAAGACAGATAAATAATAATGGAAGAGAAAGCACAGTGAAACATGTATATGCGTACGAGATAAACAAGACATCAAAACAAGGTAAAAGTAGATTAAGCTTCTCATTCATATTCCAAGAATCAAACTTCCTGCACTAACTTTACTAGTATTAACATGATTAGGTGTTACTCTAATTACTACCCATGCGATCGGCTCCCTATTGCTTGAATATTCTGTGACAGCCCCGAAAGTAGGGTGTATCAGTCCTTAGAACACAGTCATATTTGTGGGTGTTACTTGCAGCTTAGTTTCCTACAATCAAAGTCATGCACACTCATGACTCCATTGGAACGCGCCGTATACACCCCCTAAACCTTGAACCTCTTATAATCAAGTTCATTAAAGCATGTCCTAACCCCCTACCTAGTACGGGGTCCCTACCGTGACACCAACAGGGATACTGACTAATATGGGTTCTACACAACTTAACACAAGCCATCTCCTAGGATTGAGTCCCCGTGTACTAGGATTTAGGAGTCCCGACAACCTGATACAACAACTAGACTTGGGACCTCTTTTGTATAGTATTTAACAAGTGTAACTTAGTAGGTTTAAGTCCAATAATAAGCCCAGTTGTAAAATTAAATTTATCTAAATGTTATTAGTGTACAACCCTTTTTCGCCCAACAAGCACATGCCCAGATGTACAACTAGACTTACGGTAATTTATTTGGTTTTCACATCTAGTACTATTCAATATTTACATGCAATACTTAAATCACATTAAGTTCAATTTAACTGATTATCATGTCGCATAATCTTACTAACATGTAATTAAACCAACTTTAAAAGAATAACATTTAATTATCCCAAATTGATTAACATGTAATTATCCAAACCTAATAGGATAACACATAATTTTCCCAATTCTTACAGTCAAGGGTTCTAGTACATAACATGCCCAACTTCCCCCGTTTATGTGATGTTATCTAATTATTCCAATTTATGTCCTATATTTGCATTTAACATAATAACCTAGCCTAGGATTGAGTAGTCTAGGTTCTGCGTAAAATAAAAAGGAGAAAAGGGAGAAATAGGTAGTAAACATGCATAATAGAAAGACTATAAATAAACGAAAGACATAATAGGGACAAGGAAGATTATAGTTCATAATATAACTTATAGGTCTGAATAGGAAAACATGTATAACATATTTGGGGTTTATTTTAGGTACTGTTCTTATTAAATCCAATCTTATTTACTATCCAAAACCTTTCTAAATATTCAAATCTAAAAATCACATAGAACTCACAATGGGATTTAGTGAAGAATCTGAATATACTACTGAAGGAGTTGTCCACTTTAATTTTGTATGTATGCGAGACCTGATATTGTCCTTGTTTGATCCAATCCTCAGCAACATTCCCTTAATTTATATTTTTTAGAATTATTTCATATAGGCTGAGGAAGATATGAAGAATTTGTGTGAATTGGAAATGGGAGAAGCCACTATTGATAGATTCTCAAAGTCAACATCAACCTTTAGATTCTAGGTTTTAAATCCAAACCGTAAACATAATGCTGATTTAGCAAGGAATAAATCCACAAAACAGTATAGGTTCAGTGGATGAATCCACCCAGATCTGTTGTGGGTCGACCCAGCCTCTCGGTTCGACCTATGGGTCGACCCAGGCTAAGCGTGGGTCGGCCCTCAACGGGCAAGTTTCCCGCTTTTTTCCCCGCTTCGTTCGTTTGATTTTCTAGAATTATATTTTATGTAATATTTACATATAAGCTCCTTATATGTATATAAACTTCTAATTCTTATAACTTCTTCGTACATTAACCGTTTACGCAAACTTAGAGTCTATCTGAACCAAAATTCTGAGATGACCGCAAGGTAATGCCGGTTTCACTTAATTCTGAATATTTAATCAAGTTATACCCAAATTATCATCTTAATGTTTGATTATAGTGTATTAAAATTTGGGGTGTTGCATTCTCCCCTACTTAAAGGATTTCGTCCCGGAAATCTCCAAGTAAAGAAGATTGTACAATCTAACAACCAAAACTGTATACTCATGGAACATCCATTGACATCCATTGTCCTTAAGTGTTTCTAATGTTTTGTATGATCATATGCGAAAGTGTGTGTATATGTCCTTACACTATTGCGAAAATTAGGCGGTCAACTGATTCAATTGAACTCCCTAATCCAAATGTATGTTTGCACCATGTATCCTATATGTATGCAAATAATCCTAGTAATACATATAAGTTCTATATGTGTGCTCATCCATTCATCAAAATGCAACATCCATATGATGATCCATCCATTTCCATCCATAGAAAATTTAAATGCACACATATCCATATGCAATATGTAACACCCCACATCCGTTAAGGTCACTCACAAATGGAATGCCTTAACTTCAATAGAGCATTATGGGTACTGGAATAGAAATATTACAAGATAGACATATATATAAACAGCGGAAGGTAAAGTAGAAGTACTTCAAATCATTTATTAAATATAATTGTTTACAATAAAAGCTCATCAATTTTCAATACCCCATTACATAGCTAAAATTTCTGTCTTGCTCAAAAACAAAGAAGCATATGGTCAAACCAGCCTGTAAGATAATAAAAACAGTACCTCTGAGGGCTGTAGTATATAACAACTGTAGTATGCATAAACAACCCCATAAACTGTTACAAAGTGTGGTGCACATTATTTACTATGCTCTCAACATAGGTCATCGAAAGGATCTCGGACGACTCACCAAAGCACGAAAGCCAGGATTTTTCAGAAAATGGATTCCTATTTGAAAAGTGCATAACCGCATAGATAAGCTCACACTAACCCATCAATTTTGGATCCAATTCGATATTTTCCTTTCAATAATTTATTAAAAGAAAATAAAAAAAAGCCATAGCCACAAGAGATCCAAGTCATACATGAAAGAGCCTGGGAGCTTGGTAATATCCGAACTAAACTGTATTCCCACCCTGCGAACCGGGGGGGGGGGGGGGGGGGAGGAGGGGGGACGGAAGAAAAAGAGGCGAAACAAAACGGGTCAGTCATAAAGACTGAGTAAGTCCTAGTGACTTTCAGCATAAAAAAGGTAAATATAACATGGCATGAATAAACAGAAAGTAAACATAAGCATGATGACCAGATAAGTTACAGGCACGATAACTAAGAATAACATCGTACGATTTGTGTCAAGTATAACATCGCAAGGTTCCCATTCAAGATAAACTAAGTATAATTTCGCAAGATTTCTATCAAGCATCGCAAGATTTCTCTGCTTCACCATTAAAATATTTCTATGATATCTATTTGCTCTACACCATCCGCACTAGTATCCTAACCCATGTCCTGTGTTGACTATAAAATGATCCCTTGCCCAATGTCAAGAATTGACCCATTACTTGGTCCCACGAAACGATCTATTAATCGATCGGCTCCCTATAAGTCCTAGCTTGTTCATGTGTCTGTGTCATACGGCCCTATCACGAATGTAGTTACCTGTGCTAGGTCCACCATAGGGTGTATCAAGCTCTAGGGTGCCAACCACCGACACGAATCAAGCATGCACAGTGTTGTCATTCAAGTTCATGATATAGCCCTACGAATCATGTGTCAAGTTAGTTAAGTATATTCAAGCGGTTCGTGACTTAACCCTACTAAATTATCGTGTCAAATTGGTTAAGTATATTCAAGCGGCTCATGACTTAACCCTACAAAATCATCGTGTCAAATGGGTTAAGTATATTCAAGCGGCTCATGACTTAACACTACTAAATCATCGTGTCAAATTGGTTAAGTATATTCAAGCGGCTCATGACTTAACCGTAACACCCCACGCCCATTAATGTCACTCACAAAGGGAATGCATTAAATTCTATGGAGCGTTTTAAGTAAGTATAGAACAGAAACTTAACAACAAGATAGATATAAATAGTACTCAAGGAATTAAAACTTTATTTCATTGCCGCGGAAAACACATATGTTTGCTTACATCATCAAAAACAAGAGTCAAGGTACATAATATCCATCTTGACTGCCAAAAGTACATAAATTGAAAGACATAATCCCCAATACAAAATAGCTATAAATAAAAGAGAAGCTAAACTTTGCTTCAGCGATCCAAGAATTCTTCTAAAACCAGTCCAAAATCAAGCTCTAATGGTTCTAGTTCCAACCTGAGAACCGGGGGGGGGGGGGGGAGGGGGAAGAAAAGGGGAGGAAACAAAGGGGGTCAGACATAAAGTTTGGCAAGTGCGATAATTTTAACAATATAATTAACAAAGTAACTAGGCTGAGGCATAAGTTAGAGAATAAGGAAATGACCATGAACCATTGAATATGGCAGAGTAAACAAGGAAACAAGATGAACAACGATATCGTTAAAGCGCCCCTAAACCACTATAAGATAATTACTAAACTACACCAACGCTATGAGATAATTGCTATAATGCACCACCACCAGTATACTGCACCACCAGTAGTCACCCTAAGGTTGATCCTTCCTACTGAACATAAGTGATAATAATAATGGTAGTTTCGTGTAACCCTAGCTGCTGTCATAGGTGCCGTCTGCTCCTATCTCCACTAGTGGTACCCACTAAACTCCCCATTCTATTTACAATATTCATAATATGGTAGCTGTACTCCTAGATGCTGTCATAGGTGCCGCCTGCTCCTATCTCCACTAGTCGTACCCACTACCTTTCCCATTCGATCGGCTTCATAACTCGTAGATACCCGTGCTGGCGCCACAGTGGGGTGTATCACTCCCCAAAGTGGCAACTTGATACAACCAACAATGCACGGCTTATACCTATACGATGCAACAATGTCTTACCTACCAGCCCGGGTCCACACACGCATATGAACCCGTTGGACTTGCGTTGCCACCGCTAACCCGGTTTGGCCTCTTACAGTCAAGCCCAGTATGTGTGTCCCGTCCTCGACTTGGGTCGAGCCCACAAAGATACGTATGGGTTACTGGTTGAAATAGGCCCCCATTACTTGACACAGGCTATCCACCTAAGCTTGGTCCCCTCTAGTACATCCCACCTAACCCACTTCCTATTCATGTTTCAATTACATGTTTCAATTTTGGTTAAGTGTTTCTAATCGTAATTCCAAATGCCACCCAAGGCACCCACTAGATTCCACATGCCACCCAAGGCACCCACTTAACCCCCTCATGTCCACTACATGTTTATCTGGTTAAGTATTTCTTAATTCATTAAGACCGTAGCCTCATAAAGACCTCTCACATTAGTTTGGCATTTGTGGCAGCTGGATTTGCCGGGTGGGTCCGGGCAGTCTTACACCACAAAAGAGCCTAACCTCGTGTCTTTACAATTGTTACGTATTTAATTTATGCCTAAGACCTCTCATATTAGACTGGCATTTGTGGCAGCTGGATTTGTCGGGCAGGTCCGGGCAGTCTTACACCACAAAAGAGCCTAACCTCATGTCTTAGACAATTATTTACTCCTAATTAATCATTCCCCAATTTAAATTACTTTCCCTATTCAAATTATCAATCAATTCCAAATTTAACGATGTCCATAATTGACTCAATTACGTCCATCCATTTATGGTATGTAAAATCATACCAATTTTCATCACAAATTTATTTTATGCCTTTTAAGGCATTTATGCCAAATTATATCTTTTTAACATTATCCCCTTTAACCCACGTTGTATGTTTGTTCGTTTAACGTAAAATATACGTTAGACTCGAATAGTTTAACTCATGGAATAAAGAGAAAACATCACAATATACACATAATTAAAACATATATCTAAACATAGGGGTGAACTTGCATATGTGAATGATGTTCTACATCTAAAACTCGCATAGGCCAAAGTTACAACTTGCATAAACAACATATGTCATGGATCAAAATCTAAAGGTGTGAACTTGCATAAATCATGTATGTCATAGATCTACATCTAAAGGTGTAAACTTGCATAGGAAATAACCCTAAACTTGCATAACATGATTCATATCCCAAACTCATATATTTATATAAACTTGCATATGTGATTTATGCATCATAACAATGGTGTAAACTTGCATCTAACATGTAAATTATCATGTAGAATTTATCATATAACTCACACATGTCATAGCCTAATTTTGATCTGAAATTGATGTCATGAAACATGTAAGATTATACTAACTTGCCTATGATTCTTGTCTAAATCAATATCTAAACTTGCATATATACTTGTGATCTATCATATGAATTAACATAACCAAACTAGCATATGAACAACATGATGATTTGATTATACATAAGCCAAATCATAGAATTACAACATGGGTGATAGCATCATAACTTTACATTGTAAATGATAGCATCATAACATAACATCATAGAAATTACAACACAATTCTACAACATAATTACAACAAGCAGTCAATAATTCACATCATATCCAAATTATCCGCATCATAACTCAATCCAATTAATTTACTAATTATTTTAATAAAACTATCGAACTCACAACTCAAAGGAGGTCTTGAGTTCTGAATTCTGATTTCTGAAGTTGTATTAGCTCTCCTTTGAAGAAGATTCATTGTTAGGGTTGAATAGAACTGATTTGATTTGTTGTTCTTCCTCTCTAATTGGTGGCGGCTACTCTAGGGTTCAAGATGACAGCATGACGGCCATAGTTTTAGTTTTAATACTGATTTAGGGTTTGAGTCTATGGGTCTTTTTATAGAGTTTTGAATTAATTTAAGTCGTCGGATGTTCTTAGGGTTAATCAAAACCATTCAGTCGGAATAGCGTGACACCTCAGCCCTAATGACTCAGCAAGGAGTCAGAAAGGACTCAGCAAAATGGGTCAGACTGAACCAGAAAGCTGTGTAGGCCTGCTGCCTCGGCCTGGGTGCAGTTGGCAGGTGCGCCAGTGCAAATTTGTACTGGCGCACTTCCCAAGTGCGCCAGTGCAAATATTTTTTTTTCTTTTTTGCCACCAAACTTAGTTCGTCCATAACTCCTTCATCCGGTACCCGCTTCCCGCAAACTCGGACTCTATTTCAACCAGAATTCTGAGACGAACACAATGGTGCAACCCATTCCCTTAATTCTCACGTCTGAGATTAATTATTCTTTCATTTAGTTAATTTGATTATTCAAAAATCCGGGGTGTGACATTCTCCCCTCCTTAAAGGATTTCGCTCCCGAAATCTCCAAGTTAAGGAGAATGCATATCCTACCATCCAAACAACCATCTACTCAACCATCAAGCATGGGCATCCATTGTCCTTATAAAATTTATAATGCTGTATGAACATATGCAAGATGTGTGCGTATATGTTCCTTATCTAATGCAAAATCAGGCGGTATACTGATTTAGTTGACCTCCTTAATGCAAACCATGATAGTGCCATGTGTCCATTATGTATGCGAAAGAATCCTATCGATACATATTATCTCTACATGCGTGCACAACCATTCTCCAAAATGCAACATCCATATGATAGTACAACCATTATACATCCATTACTTAAATATGTACACAAATTTATATGCAATATGCAATATGAAGTGACTGAGCCGATCTAGTGCCTATAGTGTGTATATATGCATCAACGAGCAACCACGAGCAAACACTTGCATCCACATGCATCCATCATACATAACATGTCTCAAACACATGTTTCAACCATAGGACTACCTTATCTAAAGGTCAAAGGTACTAGCAAGAGGACATACTAAAGATAAGATAAGTACAAGGTAAGCGATAAAGGAGAAATTAAATGACATACCCTCGAAAAGAAAAGGGTATAATGAACGCATCTTCGCTTCCGTCTCCCAAGTAGCATTGCTCTCATCATCTCCCCATTGCACTTTGACTAGTTTGACCTCTTGATTCCTCAACTTCTTAATCTCCGACCCAAGAATTCACGTAGGAGCTCGTCGAATCACCGCATCACGCTCTATCTCCACCTCTCTAAGAAAGCTCGGCTCTACCACTTCCGAGGTCTCGTGCAAGCACTTCCTCAAATGTGATACATGGAATACATCGTGTACGCCACTAAGTCTCTTGGGCAACTCCACTCTATACGCCATCTGCCCAATCCTCTCCTTAATAGGAAATGGCCCTACGAACCTTGGTGCTAACTTCCCAACGGACCCAAAGCGAACGATGCTCCGTAATGGAGACACATTGACAAAGACCATGTCCCAAATACCAAACTCAAGATTTGTCCTCCTCTTGTCCGCATAAGATTTCTGCCTATCTTGCGCCGTCTTCATCCTCCTTCGAATCAAATCGATCTTTTCCGAAGTCTCTCTAATCATATCGGGTCCAAGCAAGACCTTATCTGTAGACTCCCATCAACATGTAGGCGAATGACACGACTGTCCATAAAGAGCCTCGAATGGTGCCATGCCAATGCTAGACTGAAAGCTGTTATTATATGCGAACTCCACCAATGGAAGATGTTACTCCCATGTACCTCTGAAATCTAAGACACACAACCTCAATAAGTCCTCTAGAATATGATTCACCCTCTCGGTCTGGCCATCCATCTGAGAATGATATGCAGTGCTCAAACATAACTGAGTCCCTACCGCCTCTTGCAAGCTCTTCCAAAACTCGCTAGTGAAGATAGGATCGCGGTCGCTCACTATGCTAGAAGGAACACCGTGCAAACGAACTATTTCTCGAATGTATACGGAGGCTAACCATGGAGCAGTCCTCTTACTCTTTACGGGAATGAAATGGGCGCTCTTAGTAAGTCTATCTACCATGACCCAAATCCCCGTATTACCCTTCCTCGATCTTGGTAATCCGTCAACAAAGTCCATCGAAACACTTTTCCACTTCCATTATGGGACCTCCAATGGGTGAAGCAATCCACCGGGCTTCTTTTGCTCTGCATTTACTTGTTGGCACACCAAGCATCTAGCAACAAACTCTGCCACATCCTTCTTCATACCGGCCCAAAAGTAAACTTGTCTCATGTCCATGTACATCTTGTCCCCGCCGGGATGGATGGTCATCTTTGAACGATGTGCATCATCAAGAATTGTCTTTCTTAAGTTCTCATCCTGTGTTACACAAAGTCTACCATCCCTACGTAACCAACCCTTATCATCTAGGGTATACCTACGGAGATGGCTCGATGACTCCCCTCTTTTGAGCTTTTCTACTAACTCAACCAACTGTGGGTCATCTCACTGTGCCTCGCCAATCCGTCCCAGAAGCGTAGGTCTGACCTCCAAGGACATTAGCAAACCGGGTACAAAGTCAACGGAAGGTTTAATGTCAAACGTAGAGATGAACTCTAAGCTTCGCCGCTCAATAAACAACGGACCCAAGGACAACCTTTTTTCTACTTAAGGCGTCTGCCACGACGTTACCCTTGCCAGGGGTATATGCTACCTCGAAGTCGTAGGATGCTAAGAATTCCATCCACCTTTGCTGCCTTAAGTTCAAGTCCTTCTGAGAGAATAAGTATTTTAGCGATTTGTGGTCAGTGAATAATTCGAATTTTTAGGCAAGAAGATAATGATGCCAAGACTTAAGCGCGAAGACAATAGTGACCAACTCTAGGTCATGTGTAGGGTAATTTCTCTCATGTACTCTCAATTGCCTTCCACCATAGGCTATTACCCTTCCCTCTTGCATTAAGACTGCGCCTAGTCCTGTCCCATAAGCATCGGTATAAACGCTAAATGGCTTACTCCCATTTGGCAACACTAAGACTAGGGCTGTGGTCAAAGCTCTCTTTAAACGTTGGAACACGTCATCACAATCTACATCCCACATGAAAACTAAGTTCTTCTTCGTCAAGCGTGTTAATGGGGATGATATTTTTGCGAAGTCTTTAATAAACTTCCTATAATAGCCAGCCAACCCTAAGAAACTCCTCACCTCGGTAGCATTTTTATGATCCTTCCAATCTTGGATGGCCACTATCTTCGCGGGATCCATAACTATCCCTTCTTTGGAAACCACGTGCCCTAAGAATCGCTCTTCCTTCCTCCAAAAGTGCCATTTAGAAAATTTAGCTTTAAGGCTATGCGCTCGAAGAGTCTCCAACACTTCCCTAAGATGTAGGGCATGCTCTTCCTCGCTTTTAGTAAAGATCAAGATGTCGTCCACAAAGACTACCACAAATCTATTAAGGTACTCCCTAACCACCCTACTCATCAAGTCAACAAAGTATGCGGGGGCGTTTATCAAACCGAAGGGCATCACAAGCCACTCGAAGAAACCATCTGGAGTCCTAAAGGCAGTCTTGTCTATGCTATCCTCAACCACTCTCAACTGATGGAAACCCGTGGCTAAGTCCCACTGCGAAAACACTGAGGCGCCAACTAACTGATCGAAGAGATCGTCAATCCTCGGCAGTGGGTGTCTATTCTTCTTAGTAAGCTTATTAAGCTCTTTATATTCCACATAAAATCTAAGGGACCCATCCACCTTTGTGGCAAATACTGCTGGAGCATCCCACTCCGATATACTACGTCTGATGAACCCCTTCTCAAGAAATTCCTTCACTTGCTTACTGAGTTCTGTTCTCTCTCTTGGAGCGATGTGGCGCACTGGTAATGCAACTGGCTTTGCATTATCTACTATATATATCCGAAAGTTTATCTCACGTTTTTGGGGTAAACCCCTCACCTCATCGAAGACATCAGCATATTCACGGACTATGGGAACAGAATGTAAATCATCATCGGATGCGTTAAGGGATTCTATGTAGCTAAGCATTACTGGACCTCTAGGGTCACAAGAAATATCAAGGGTTTTTCCAAAATGAGTCAACAATCTAACTACCCTTCTTTCACAATCTAGGATGGCGCCATATCTAGTTAGCCAATCCATACCTAGAATTAAACCGTACCCCATGAAGCCAAGAACAAAAGCGTTGCACTCAAACTCAACGCCCAAGATAAACACTCTCAAATCCCGACAAATCATAGAAAGATGAGCCGAACCACCGATAGGATTTGAGACTACTAAGGGATAAGTAACTAGACTAGTATCAAGGTGCAGTGTTTCAACTAATGATGTAGAAATAAACGAATGTGATGCGCCAGAATCGAATAAAGTATGGACAGGATGATCAAATAGAAAAACTAAACTTTCAACGGAAATTGCTCTATCTCGTTCTTGCAGCAGTGGGACCACGAGAGCCAGAACTTGTCCCCTTGCCTTCCCTGGTGCCATAAGAGCCTGCTCCTGTCCTCCCGAGGTAGACCCTGCCCTCTGCCCTTTCTTTGGGCAGTCCTTAATAAGATGTCCGTCCTCTCCACAGTGGAAACAACCAGTCTTCTTTTTCTTCCTACAATCTTTGCTTAAATGGCCGGGTGTCCCACAGTTAAAGCATCTTTTCTTAGGTTCTACTTCCTTACCCTTTGCCCTATCCATGCCTCCGCTATACGTTCTCCATTCGTGACCTCCGACCTACAAGAATCTTCGTCCTTCATCAACCAAGCAGCTAGTCGAACCTTCCTCCCCTCGTCTATCTCAAAGATACCGACAAGTCCACCACTTTCTTGAGCCAACTTCTAGCCTTGACAAACGCCTAAGTCCCATGAAGCAGTTTTTCGCCCATCGTACGGAAGTCCTCATATATCTTAGAAAAAAGCATCTATACACGGAGGAAGAGATTCAAAAGGGAAAGAGGAAGATATTCAAAACGGAGAATTGAAGGAAAGATATATGGCTCTTGGGGATTATGTTTTTAAAATAAACCTTTCTCTTGAAAATACTTTCCTTAAAACATACTTTTGAAATTACTTCTTTATAAAAATTATTTTGAAAAATAGTTTTTTTTTTTCAAAATTCATATCTGTTCCGGTAACCTTCAGCTCTGATACCACGTTTAACGCCCCACGTCCATTAATGTCATTCACAAAGGGAATGCAATAACTTCTATGGAGCGTTTTAAGTAAGTATAGAACAGAAACTTAACAACAAGACATATATAAATAGTACTCAAGGATTTAAAACTTTATTTCATTACAGCGGAAAACACATATGTTTTCTTACATCATCAAAAACAAGAGTCAAGGTACATAATATCCTTATTGACTACCAAAAGTACATAAATTGAAAGACATAATTCCCAATACAAAATAGCCATAAATAAAAGAGAAGCTGAACTTTACTTCAACGATCCAACCATTCTTCTAAAAGCAGTCCAAAATCAAGCTCCACTGGTGCTAGTTCCAACCTGAGCACGTGGTGGGGGAAAAGGAAGAAAAGAGGAGGAAACAATGGGGGTCAGACATAAAGTCTGGCAAGTGCGATAATTTTAACAATATAATTAACAAAGTAACTAGGCTAAGGCATAAGTTGGAGAATAAGGAAATGACCATGAACCATTGAATATGGCAGAGTAAACAAGGAAACAAGATGAACAACGATATCGTTAAAGCGCCCCTAAACCACTATAAGATAATTACTAAACTACACCAACGCTATGAGATAATTGCTATAATGCACCACCACCAGTATACTACACCACCAGTAGTCACCCTAAGGTTGATCCTTCCTACTGAACATAAGTGATAATAATAATGGTAGTTTCGTGTAACCCTAGCTGCTGTCATAGGTGCCGTCTACTCCTATCTCCACTAGTGGTACCCACTAAACTCCCCATTCTATTTACAATATTCATAATATGGTAGCTGTACTCCTAGATGCTGTCATAGGTGCCGCCTGCTCCTATCTCCACTAGTCGTACCCACTACCTTTCCCATTCGATCGGCTTCATAACTCGTAGATACCCGTGCTGGCGCCACAGTGGGGTGTATCACTCCCCAAAGTGGCAACTTGATACAACCAACAATGCACGGCTTATACCTATACGATGCAACAATGTCTTACCTACCAGCCCGGGTCCACACACGCATATGAACCCGTTGGACTTGCGTTGCCACCGCTAACCCGGTTTGGCCTCTTACAGTCAAGCCCAATATGTGTGTCCCGTCCTCGACTTGGGTCGAGCCCACAAAGATACGTATGGGTTACTGGTTGAAATAGGCCCCCATTACTTGACACAGGCTATCCACCTAAGCTTGGTCCCCTCTAGTACATCCCACCTAACCCACTTCCTATTCATGTTTCAGTTACATGTTTCAATTTTGGTTAAGTGTTTCTAATCGTAATTCCAAATGCCACCCAAGGCACCCACTAGATTCCACATGCCACACAAGGCACCCACTTAACCCCCTCATGTCCCACTACATGTTTATCTGGTTAAGTATTTCTTAATTCATTAAGACCGTAGCCTCATAAAGACCTCTCACATTAGTCTGGCATTTGTGGCAGCTAGATTTGCCGGGTGGGTCCGGGCAGTCTTACACCACAAAAGAGCCTAACCTCGTGTCTTTACAATTGTTACGTATTTAATTTATGCCTAAGACCTCTCATATTAGACTGGCATTTATGGCAGCTGGATTTGCCGGGCGGGTCCGGGCAGTCTTACACCATAAAAGAGCCTAACCTCATGTCTTAGACGATTAATTACTCCTAATTAATCATTCCCCAATTTGAATTACTTTCCCTATTCAAATTATCAATCAATTCCAAATTTAACGATGTCCATAATTGACTCAATTACGTCCATCCATTTATGGTATGCAAAATCATACCAATTTTCATCACAAATTTATTTTATGCCTTTTAAGGCATTTATGCCAAATTATATCTTTTTAACATTATCCCCTTTACCCCACGTTGTATGTTTGTTCGTTTAACATAAAATATACGTTAGACTCGAATAGTCTAACTCATGGAATAAAGAGAAAACATCACAATATACACATAATTAAAACATATATCTAAACATAGGGGTGAACTTGCATATGTGAATGATGTTCTACATCTAAAACTCGCATAGGCCAAAGTTACAACTTGCATAAACAACATATGTCATGGATCAAAATCTAAAGGTGTGAACTTGCATAAATCATGTATGTCATAGATCTACATCTAAAGGTGTAAACTTGCATAGGAAATAACCCTAAACTTGCATAACATGATTCATATCCCAAACTCATATATTTATATAAACTTGCATATGTGATTTATGCATCATAACAATGGTGTAAACTTGCATCTAACATGTAAATTATCATGTAGAATTTATCATATAACTCACACATGTCATAGCCTAATTTTGATCTGAAATTGATGTCATGAAACATGTAAGATTATACTAACTTGCCTATGATTCTTGTCTAAATCAATATCTAAACTTGCATATATACTTGTGATCTATCATATGAATTAACATAACCAAACTAGCATATGAACAACATGATGATTTGATTATACATAAGCCAAATCATAGAATTACAACATGGGTGATAGCATCATAACTTTACATTGTAAATGATAGCATCATAACATAACATAATAGAAATTACAACACAATTCTACAACATAATTACAACAAGCATTCAATAATTCACATCATATCCAAATTATCCGCATCATAACTCAATCCAATTAATTTACTAATTATTTTAATAAAACTATCGAACTCACAACTCAAAGGAGGTCTTGAGTTCTGAATTCTGATTTCTGAAGTTGTATTAGCTCTCCTTTGAAGAAGATTCATTGTTAGGGTTGAATAGAACTGATTTGATTTGTTGTTCTTCCTCTCTAATTGGTGGCGGCTACTCTAGGGTTCAAGATGACAGCATGACGGCCATAGTTTTAGTTTTAATTATGATTTAGGGTTTGAGTCTATGGGTCTTTTTATAGAGTTTTGAATTAATTTAAGCCGTCGGATGTTCTTAGGGTTAATCAAAACCATTCAGTCGGAATAGGGTGACACCTCATCCCTAATGACTCAGCCAGGAGTCAGAAAGGACTCAGCAAAATGGGTCAGACTGAACCAGAAAGCTGTGTAGGCCTGCTGCCTCGACCTGGGCGCAATTGGCAGGTGCGCCAGTGCAAATTTGTACTGGCGCACAGCCAGTGCAAATATTTTTTTTCTTTTTTGCCACCAAACTTAGTTCGTCCATAACTCCTTCAACCGGTACCCGCTTCCCGCAAACTCGGACTCTATTTCAACCAGAATTCTGAGACGAACACAATGGTGCAACCCATTCCCTTAATTCTCACGTCTGAGATTAATTATTCTTTCATTTAGTTAATTCGATTATTCAAAAATCCGGGGTGTTACATTCTCCCCTCCTTAAAGGATTTCGCTCCCGAAATCTCCAAGTTTAGGAGAATGCATATCCTACCATCCAAACAACCATCTACTCAACCATCAAGCATGGGCATCCATTGTCCTTATAAAATTTATAATGCTGTATGAACATATGCAAGATGTGTGCGTATATGTTCCTTATCTAATGCAAAATCAGGCGGTCTACTGATTTAGTTGACCTCCTTAATGCAAACCATGATAGTGCCATGCGTCCATTATGTATGCGAAAGAATCCTATCGATACATATTATCTCTACATGCGTGCACAACCATTCTCCAAAATGCAACATCCATATGATAGTACAACCATTATACATCCATTACTTAAATATGTACACACATTTATATGCAATATGCAATATGAAGTGACTGAGCCGATCTAGTGCCTAAAGTGTGTATATATGCATCAACGAGCAACCACGAGCAAACACTTGCATCCACATGCATCCATCATACATAACATGTCTCAAACACATGTTTCAACCATAGGACTACCTTATCTAAAGGTCAAAGGTACTAGCAAGAGGACATACTAAAGATAAGATAAGTACAAGGTAAGCGATAAAGGAGAAATTAAATGACATACCCTCGAAAAGAAAAGGGTATAATGAACGCATCTTCGCTTCCGTCTCCCAAGTAGCATTGCTCTCATCATCTCCCCATTGCACTTTGACTAGTTTGACCTCTTGATTCCTCAACTTCTTAATCTCCGACCCAAGAATTCACGTAGGAGCTCGTCGAATCACCGCATCACGCTCTATCTCCACCTCTCTAAGAAAGCTCGGCTCTACCACTTCCGAGGTCTTGTGCAAGCACTTCCTCAAATGTGATACATGGAATACATCGTGTACGCCACTAAGTCTCTTGGGCAACTCCACTCTATACGCCATCTGCCCAATCCTCTCCTTAATAGGAAATGGCCCTAGGAACCTTGGTGCTAACTTCCCAACGGACCCAAAGCGAACGATGCTCCGTAATGGAGACACCTTGACAAAGACCATGTCCCAAATACCAAACTCAAGATTTGTCCTCCTCTTGTCCGCATAAGATTTCTGCCTATCTTGCGCCGTCTTCATCCTCCTTCGAATCAAATCGATCTTTTCCGAAGTCTCTCTAATCATATCGGGTCCAAGCAAGACCTTATCTGTAGACTCACATCAACATGTAGGCGAATGACACGACTGTACATAAAGAGCCTCGAACGGTGCCATGCCAATGCTAGACTGAAAGCTGTTATTATATGCGAACTCCACCAATGGAAGATGTTACTCCCATGTACCTCTGAAATCTAAGACACACAACCTCAATAAGTCCTCTAGAATATGATTCACCCTCTCGGTCTGGCCATCCATCTGAGGATGATATGCAGTGCTCAAACATAACTGAGTCCCTACCGCCTCTTGCATGCTCTTCCAAAACTCGCTAGTGAAGATAGGATCGCGGTCGCTCACTATGCAAGAAGGAACACTGTGCAAACGAACTATTTCTCGAATGTATACGGAGGCTAACCATGGAGCAGTCCTCTTACTCTTTACGGGAATGAAATGGGCGCTCTTAGTAAGTCTATCTACCATGACCCAAATCCCCGTATTACCCTTCCTCGATCTTGGTGATCCGTCAACAAAGTCCATCGAAACATTTTTCCACTTCCATTATGGGACCTCCAATGGGTGAAGCAATCCACCGGGCTTCTTTTGCTCTGCATTTACTTGTTGGCACACCAAGCATCTAGCAACAAACTCTGCCACATCCTTCTTCATACCGGCCCAAAAGTAAACTTGTCTCATGTCCATGTACATCTTGTCCCCGCCGGGATGGATGGTCATCTTTGAACGATGTGCATCATCAAGAATTGTCTTTCTTAAGTTCTCATCCTGTGTTACACAAAGTCTACCATCCCTACGTAACCAACCCTTATCATCTAGGGTATACCTACGGAGATGGCTCGATGACTCCCCTCTTTTGAGCTTTTCTACTAACTCAACCAACTGTGGGTCATCTCACTGTGCCTCGCCAATCCATCCCAGAAGCGTAGGTCTGACCTCCAAGGACATTAGCAAACCGGGTACAAAGTCAACAGAAGGTTTAATGTCAAACGTAGAGATGAACTCTAAGCTTCGCCGCTCAACAAACAACGGACCCAAGGACAACCTTTTTTCTACTTAAGGTGTCTGCCACGACGTTACCCTTGCCAGGGGTATATGCTATCTCGAAGTCGTAGGATGCTAAGAATTCCATCCACCATTGCTGCCTTAAGTTCAAGTCCTTCTGAGAGAATAAGTATTTTAGCGATTTGTGGTCAGTGAATAATTTGAATTTTTAGGCAAGAAGATAATAATGCCAAGACTTAAGCGCGAAGACAATAGTGACCAACTCTAGGTCATGTGTTGGGTAATTTCTCTCATGTACTCTCAATTGCCTTCCACCATAGGCTATTACCCTTCCCTCTTGCATTAAGACTGCGCTTAGTCCTGTCCCATAAGCATCGGTATAAACGCTAAATGGCTTACTACCATTTGGCAACACTAAGACTAGGGCTGTGGTCAAAGCTCTCTTTAAACGTTGGAACACATCATCACAATCTACGTCCCACATGAAAACTAAGTTCTTCTTCGTCAAGCGTGTTAATGGGGATGATATTTTTGCGAAGTCTTTAATAAACTTCCTATAATAGCCAGCCAACCCTAAGAAACTCCTCACCTCGGTAGCATTTTTATGATCCTTCCAATCTTGGATGGCGACTATCTTCGCGGGATCCATAACTATCCCTTCTTTGGAAACCACGTGCCCTAAGAATCGCACTTCCTTCCTCCAAAAGTGCCATTTAGAAAATTTAGCTTTAAGGCTATGCGCTCGAAGAGTCTCCAACACTTCCCTAAGATGTAGGGCATGCTCTTCCTCGCTTTTAGTAAAGATCAAGATGTCGTCCACAAAGACTACCACAAATCTATTAAGGTACTCCCTAACCACCCTACTCATCAAGTCAACAAAGTATGCGGGGGCGTTTATCAAACCGAAGGGCATCACAAGCCACTCGAAGAAACCATCTGGAGTCCTAAAGGCAGTCTTGTCTATGCTATCCTCAGCCACTCTCAACTGATGGAAACCCGTGGCTAAGTCCCACTGCGAAAACACTGAGGCGCCAACTAACTGATCGAAGAGATCGTCAATCCTCGGCAGTGGGTGTCTATTCTTCTTAGTAAGCTTATTAAGCTCTTTATATTCCACATAAAGTCTAAGAGACCCATCCACCTTTGTGGAAAATACTGCTGGAGCATCCCACTCCGACATACTACGTCTGATGAACCCCTTCTCAAGAAATTCCTTCACTTGCTTACTGAGTTCTCTTCTCTCTCTTGGAGCGATGTGGCGCACTGGTAATGCAACTGGCTTTGCATTATCTACTATATATATCTGAAAGTTTATCTCACGTTTTTGGGGTAAACCCCTCACCTCATCGAAGACATCAGCATATTCACGGACTATGGGAACAGAATGTAAATCATCATCGGATGCGTTAAGGGATTCTAGGTAGCTAAGCACTACTGGACCTCTAGGGTCACAAGAAATATCAAGGGTTTTTCCAAAATGAGTCAACAATCTAACTACCCTTCTTTCACAATCTAGGATGGCGCCATATCTAGTTAGCCAATCCATACCTAGAATTAAATCGTAGCCCATGAAGCCAAGAACAAAAGCGTTGCACTCAAACTCAACGCCCAAGATAAACACTCTCAAATCCCGACAAATCATAGAAAGATGAGCCGAACCACCGATAGGATTTGAGACTACTAAGGGATAAGTAACTAGACTAGTATCAAGGTGCAGTGTTTCAACTAATGATGTAGAAATTAACGAATGTGATGCGCCAGAATCGAATAAAGTATGGACAGGATGATCAAATAGAAAAACTAAACTTTCAACGGAAATTGCTCTACCTCGTTCTTGCAGCAGTGGGACCACGAGAGCCAGAACTTGTCCCCTTGCCTTCCCTGGTGCCATAAGAGCCTACTCCTGTCCTCCCGAGGTAGACCCTGCCCTCTGCCCTTTCTTTGGGCAGTCCTTAATAAGATGTCCGTCCTCTCCACAGTGGAAACAACCAGTCTTCTTTTTCTTCCTACAATCTTTGCTTAGATGGCCGGGTGTCCCACAGTTAAAGTATCTTTTTTAGGTTCTACTTTCTTACCCTTTGCCCTATCCATGCCTCCGCTATACATTCTCCATTCGTGACCTCCGCCCTACAAGAATCTTCGTCCTTCATCAACCAAGCAGCTAGTCGAACCTTCCTCCCCTCGTCTATCTCAAAGATACCGACAAGTCCACCACTTTCTTGAGCCAACTTCTAGCCTTGACAAACGCCCAAGTCCCATGAAGCGGTTTTTCGCCCATCGTACGGAAGTCCTCATATATCTTAGAAAAAAGCATCTATACACGG
Organism: Allium sativum; assembly: GCA_030737875.1. NCBI lineage: Eukaryota > Viridiplantae > Streptophyta > Magnoliopsida > Asparagales > Amaryllidaceae > Allium > Allium sativum. Next base: position 600,752,485 of record CM060926.1, on the reverse strand, counting down.
AGGAAGAGATTCAAAAGGGAAAGAGGAAGATATTCAAAACGGAGAATCGAAGGAAAGATATATGGCTCTTGGGGGTTATGTTTTTAAAATAAACCTTTCTCTTGAAAATACTTTCGTTAAAACATACTTTTGAAATTACTTCTTTATAAAATTTATTTTGAAAAATAGTTTTTTTTTTTCAAAATTCATATCTGTTCCGGTAACCGTCAGCTCTGATACCACGTTTAACACCCCACGTCCATTAATGTCATTCACAAAGGGAATGCAATAACTTCTATGGAGCGTTTTAAGTAAGTATTGAACATAAACTTAACAACAAGACATATATAAATAGTACTCAAGGATTTAAAACTTTATTTCATTACAGCGGAAAACACATACGTTTTCTTACATCTTCAAAAACAAGAGTCAAGGTACATTATATCCTTATTGACTACCAAAAGTACATAAATTGAAAGAAATAATTCCCAATACAAAATAGCCATAAATAAAAGAGAAGCTGAACTTTACTTCAACGATCCAAGCATTCTTCTAAAAGCAGTCCAAAATCAAGCTCCACTGGTGCTAGTTCCAACCTGAGCACCTGGTGGGGGAAAAGGAAGAAAAGAGGAGGAAACAATGGGGGTCAGACATAAAGTCTGGCAAGTGCGATAATTTTAACAATATAATTAACAAAGTAACTAGGATAAGGCATAAGTTGGAGAATAAGGAAATGACCATGAACCATTGAATATGGCAGAGTAAACAAGGAAACAAGATGAACAACGATATCGTTAAAGCACCCCTAAACCACTATAAGATAATTACTAAACTACACCAACACTATGAGATAATTGCTATACTGCACCACCACTAGTATACTGCACCACCACTAGTCACCCTAATGTCGATCCAACCTACTCAACATAAGTGATAATAGTAATGGTAGTTTCGTGCACCCCTAGCTGCTGTCATAGGTGCCGCCTGTTCCTACCTCCACTAGTGGTACCCACTAAACTCCCCATTCTACTTACAATATTCATAATATGGTAGCTGTACTCCTAGCTGCTGTCATAGGTGCCGCCTGCTTCTATTTCCACTAGTCGTACCCACTACCTTCCCCATTCGATCGGCTCCCTAACTCGTAGATACCCGTGCTAGCCCCATAGTGGGGTGTATCACTCCCCAAAGTGGCAACCCGATACAACCAACAATGTACGGCTTATACCTACACGATGCAACAACGTCTTACCTACCATCCCGGGTCCACACACGCATATGAACCCGTTGGACTTGCGTTGCCACCGCTAACCCGGTTTGGCCTCTTACAGTCAAGCCCAGTATGCGTGTCCCGTTCTCGACTTGGGTCGAGCCCACAAAGATACGTATGGGTTACTGGTTGAAATGGCCCCCCATTACTTGACACAAGCTATCCACCTAAGCTTGGTCCCCTCTAGTACATCCCACTTAACCCACTTCCTATTCATGTTTCAATTACATGTTTCAATTTTGGTTAAGTGTTTCTAATCATATTTCCAAATGCCACCCAAGGCACCCACTAGATTCCACATACCACCCAAGACACCCACTTAACCCCCTCATGTCCCACTACATGTTTATCTGGTTAAGTAATTCTTAATTCATTAAGACCATAACCTCGTAAAGACCTCTCACATTAGACTGGCATTTGTGGCTGCGGATTTTCCTGGCGGGTCCGGGTAGTCTTACACCACAAAAGAGCCTAACCTCGTGTCTTTACAATTGTTATGTATTTAATTTATGCCTATGACCTCTCACATTGGACTGGCATTTGTGGCAGCTGGATTTGCCAGGCGGGTCCGGGCAGTCTTACACCACAAAAGAGCCTAACCTCATGTCTTAGACAATTAATTACTCCTAATTAATCATTCCCCAATTTGAATTACTTTCCCTATTCAAATTATCAATCAATTACAAATTTAACGATGTCCATAATTGACTCAATTACGTCCATCCATTTATGGTATGTAAAATCATACCAATTTTCATCACAAATTTATTTTATGCCTTTTAAGTCATTTATGCCAAATTAAATCTTTTTAATATTATCCCCTTTACCCCACGTTGTACGTTTGTTCGTTTAACGTAAAATATACGTTAGACTCGAATAGTCTAACTCATGGAATAAAGAGAAAACATCACAATATACATATAATTAAAACATAGATCTAAACATAGGGGTGAACTTGCATATGTGAATGATGTTCTACATCTAAAACTCGCATAGGCCAAAGTTACAACTTGCATAAACAACATATGTCATGGATCCAAATCTAAAGGTGTGAACTTGCATAAATCATGTATGTCAAAGATCTATATCTAAAGGTGTAAACTTGAAAAGGAAATAACCCTAAACTTGCATAACATGATTCATATCCCAAACTCATATATTTATATAAACTTGCATATGTGATTTATGCATCATAACAATGGTGTAAACTTGCATCTAACATGTAAATTATCATGTAGAATTTATCATATAACTCACACATGTCATAGCCTAACTTTAGATCTGAAATTGATGTCATGAAACATGTAAGATTATACTAACTTGCCTACGATTCTTGTCTAAATCAATATCTAAACTTGCATATATACTTGTGATCTTTCATATGAATTAACATAACCAAATTAGCATATGAACAACATGATGATTTGATTATACATAAGCCAAATCATAGAATTACAACATGAGTTATAGCATCATAACTTTACATCGTAAATGATAGCATCATAACATAACATCATAAAAATTACAACGCAATTCTACAACATAATTACAACATGCCGTCAATAATTCACATCATATCCAAATTATCCGCATCATAACTCAATCCAATTAATTTACTAATTATTTTATTAAAACTATCGAACTCACAACTCAAAGGCGGTCTTGAGTTCTGAATTCTGATTTCTGAAGTAGTATTAGCTCTCCTTTGATGAAGATTCATTGTTAGGGTTGAATAGAACTGATTTGATTTGCTGTTCTTCCTCTCTAATTGGTGGCGGCTACTCTAGGGTTCAAGATGACAGCATGACGGCCATAGTTTTAGTTTTAATTATGATTTAGGGTTTGAGTCTATGTGTCTTTTTAAAGAGTTTTGAATTAATTTAAGCCGTTGGATGATCTTAGGGTTAATCAAAACCATTCATTCGGAATAGGGTGACACCTCAGCCCTAATGACTTAGCAAGGAGTCAGAAAGGACTCAGCAAAATGGGTCAGACTGAACCAGAAAGCTGTGCAGGCCTGCTGCCTCGGCTTGGGCGCACTTGGCAGGTGCACCAATGCAAATTTGTACTGGCGCACTTCCCAAGTGCGCCAGTGCAATTTTTTTCTGTTTTGCCACCAAATTTCATTCGTCCATAACTCCTTCATCCGGTACCCGTTTCCCGCAAACTCAGACTCTAATTCAACCAAAACTCCGAGACGAACACAATGGCGCAACCCATTCCCTTAATTCTCACGTCTGAGATTGATTATTCTTTAATTTAGTTAATTCGATTATTCAAAAATTCGGGGTGTTACATTAACCCTACCAAATCATCGTGTCAAATTGGTTAAGTATATTCAAGCGGCTCATGACTTAACCCTACCAAATCATCATATCAAATTGGTTAAGTATATTCAAGCGGTTCATATTAAACCTCTACCAAGTCATAAATTATCATATATGTTTCAACTCCAAATTTTACATAATTAACATATGCCCAAGTTCTAGATTATATGTCAATTTTACATATGCCCAATTCATACCAAATTTACATATGTTCAATTCATGCCGTTTTACATGTATGCCAAGTTTATGCCAATTTACACATATACCATGTTTTCAAAGCTATGCTCAATTCACATAGATCAAGTTTTATACCCAAAATTACATGTATACCACGTTTACACCAATTTACCCATAACGAGTTCTAGTCAAATTACATCTATCAAGATTCATGTCAAATTACATATATCAATCCCAATCGCGCAATAATCATTATAATGCCAATACCCAAAATTACCCTATTTCATGTTAATGGTAAATTATCCCCAAACATCCAATTTTCATATTATGCCTTCGATTCCACCAAACGCTTATATTCTACTAGGCAATATTCCAATATTTCCCCCGTATACCATCGCACGTATATCGTAGTTTAGGCCTTGGTCCGAAATTGACATAGGTTCATCAAAAGAAAATAAATAGGGGGAGGTAGAAGTTGCAATAAAAACAAGATCAGAGAGAAAACAGCATAAATCAGCATGATAAGCATAAAGTTTACAACTTGATGATAACATCATTACGAATCAAGAAAACTGCTGAATAGATCATAAACTTGACATGATCATAAAGACAGACAAGTCTCAAAACTCATGATTCAAGGAGCAACAGAAATAGATCAGAATCGATAAACATACTTAAATCCAATTCCACTTTATTCCATAGCCATAACATAATTAAATATTTAAATCTAAAAGTAACTAGAACTTACAGATCGTGGACTAAGAAATTGAGATGAATTGTTGAATCGTTGAATCTCGATTTGATTATAGAAGAAAATCCCCAATTTGCGAATCTTATGTTGCTTAAAGAAGAAGGTAGAAGAATTACCTTGATTTGAATATATTTATTTTTAATTTAATTTTGAAGAAGAAGAAGAAGCCATGTCCATCAAGAATTTGTGCAAAATAAGGTTAGAGAAGAATGGTGTGAGAAGGAATGGGGACTAGGTGGGTTTATATAGGATTAGGCGAACGAATCTAGACTGAAAACGTGACCAAAAACATCAGAATGAACCCAGGCACAAAACTGGGTTTCAGCATCGGGTCAACCTGGCCCTTGGGTGGTCGACCACAGTGTCGACCCCCAGGTCGACCTGGTCCTGGATGGGAAAATTCCCGCCCAGTCTGCGCTGGGGAATGAATTCGAATTTCGAATTCGAATTTCGAGCTGTTTTCGATTCTGAAAATTCCTAAAACTTTGGAGGGTCATATCTCCCTCATACGGACTCCATTTTTCGAAAACTCGGACTCGATTTCATGCAGAATTCCGAGATGAACGTAATGACGCAACCCGTTTTCCTTGATTATTATTTTGAAAATTAATTATACCTTGATTTCTTGTTTCAACATGTTATTAAATTTCGGGTTGTTACACAATATGTAAGTAATTGAATTGACCTAGTTCTTAGTTTGTGTATATGCATCCACGAGCAACCAATCGTAAACACTTGCATCCATTTGCAACCGTTAACTATAACATATTTCAAACACATGTTTCCAACCATTGAATTCTATCTAAGGGTCGGAAGATTTGAACGCTAGGATAAATTTGAATGCTAGAAGCATATGCAACGTAAAAAGCTTTGGAAAAGAAGCAAAGAACGTACTTTTAAAAAGAAAAGGGTAAGAAGCGCGAATCCTATATTTGGGTTCCCACATTGCATCTCCGCGATCTTCTCCCCATTGCACTTCCACTAAACTTATCTCCTTGTTACGTAGCTTCTTGATTTCTGATCCAAGGATATGAGTAGGAACTCTCCTTATTGATGCTTCCTTCTCAACTTCCACGCCTTCAAGTGTTCTCGGTTCTACTATATATGCCTTATCATAGAGACACTTCCTCAAATTAGAAATGTGGAATACATCGTGCATGCCCGCCAGCCTATCCAGTAGCTTGACCTTATAGGCCATCTGATCTATCCTTTCAACTATAGGGAATGGCCCTACAAATCTTAGTGCCAACTCCCCTATCATGCCAAAGCGGACTACATTCATTAGCGGTGAAATGATGAAGACCATATCTCCCACTTCAAATTCCAAGTCGGTCCTCCTTTAATTGGCATAAGATTTCTATCGATCTTGGGTTTCTTTCATCCTTCTTTGAATTAGGTCTATCTTTTTCTAAGTCTCTCTTATCATGTCAGGCCCTAGTAGAAGTCTGCTAGTAAACTCCCACCAACAAGTCGATGATCTGCAAGGTCATTCGTATAGCGCTTCGAAGGGTGCCATTCCTATGCTCGAATGATAACTATTATTATATGTGAATTCAACTAATGGGAGATGCTCCTTCCAAGTCTCTCTGAAGTCTAGTATACACAGTCTTAATAGATCCTTGAGAACTCTATTAACCTTCTCAGTTTGCCAATCAGTCTAAGGGTGATAAGCTGTGCTAAGTCTTAACTATGTGCCTAGAGCATCTTGCAAGCTCCTCCAAAATTCACTAACAAATACGGGGTCATGGCCACTTACTATACTTGAGGGTACCCCATGTAGTCGGACGATCTCTTTGAGTTAAATTGAAGCTAGCCATGTTGTTGTCCTCTTTCTCTTGACTGGGATGAAATGAGCGCTCTTTGTAAGCCTATCCACTATCACGTTGTTGACGTCAAAATTTGTTCACTAGTGACGTTCAACCCCTAATCGCGTGAAGGTCACACGAATACCGATTATAAAATACAGAAAAAAGGTAAAGGAAATGGGCGAAACACACAGTCTTTTTATAATGGTTCAGCGAAGACTGTGCCTACGTCCACTTTATATATTATTTCTGCTTTAGATTACAAGTACAATGTTTTTTCTATTTGAACAAAAGAAAGAAGACAACTATTTTCTCTTCTAGATAATGCTTTTCTGGGAAGAAGAAGTATGAACCGAAAAAGATCAAGTCCGTTTTCCTTGTTAAGCTTTGAGGTATTTATAGGTGGAGATGGCAGTTTGGGCTGTTGTGTCATGGCCCGGCCTTTCTAGGAAGACTTGGACGCGTGGAACTCACCCGTTGGATATAATAGCGGCTGGAAGACTGGTTCCACTATTCATAAATAGTATCCTCGGAAGTTGCGGCTTACATGGCATCCATAGTGGGGTGTATCAAAAGTAGAGCTTTGTTCGGATGTGGTTGACCGCCTTTTTTTCCTTGAGAGTCAGGCCAAGTGTTTGAATAGATCAGTTGGATATTCCATGCAGACCCGAAATACTCAGTCGATGCTCCCTGTATGAGAGCAGTTCTTTCAGTCGACTGGGAGAGCGAGTCTTCCGGAGTAAGATATTGGCTTGATTGGTCCAGTGCATGGCTTCTTCAGGCCGAGCTTCTGCCATGTTTCCTGGAATGCGATCTGTATAACTTGATTGGTTGCGTGTTTGGGTTTCGATTTGGCCCATTGCGTCTTTTACCAAAAAGAAGGATAACACCTTGCCCCTTAGAATGCATCTTCTTCGACAGATGGAGGTGTGTTCTGAAATGTTAATCGAAGTACAATTTTTCAAGCAGCTATGGTCGTGCCGAACCATGTTAAGGCTAGAAATCCGACGGCTCCGATATTGTATTAAGGCCAGAAAACTGACAACTATCGAGAACCGTATTAAGGCCGAGATGTTGACCGTCTTTATTAGAGTTGGTTCTGCAAAGGCAAAAATAAACCGTTCTCGGCTTGGAGAAACTGGTAGGTCAAGCATTTTAGTTCACTTGGCTTTGAGGGGTGGCGAGTATCAACCATACTCGGCTTGGTGGCAAATATTAACCATACTCGGCTTAGTGGCGAGTATTAACCATACTCGGCTTAGTGGAGAGTATTAACCATACTCGGTTTAGTGGTGAGTATTAACCATACTCGACTTAGGGCAAGTGTTTTTCATGCTCGACTCATGTTAGATTAGTGTGTCCAGCGAACGGTAAAAGCTCGTGGTGTAGAAAATAACGGGCGAGTATTATCCATACCCGGCTTAAAGAAATATACCACACTCGGTTAGGGGAGTAGGTTTTAAGATATGGTTGTAGACTTTCACGCTGACCATGTTAAAAGAAGGGGGCGAGCATTATCCTTGTTCGGCTTTGGAGTTTCCCAAACATTATCCATATTTGTAAAAGAACATTCATAGCAAATAATGAATTATTATAAAGAAATTATAAGAGGACATCGATTGATTCCAGAGCATGCCTAGGAGCTAAATCCTAACCCCACACATATGTACATCATGGTGTCATTTTTATTGAAATAAATACATCATAAAAAATCTAATTAATGATAAAGCCGCGAATGCTAGTCTCAGGGCCCTTTCTGTTTCTGGGAGCTTGTGGATCGACCTGAGCAGCTTGGACAGAAGATCATGGCGGCAAGGCCGGGGCATGATTTTTGTCATATTCGGGAAGCTCTCCTTTTCTGAATCGATCCTCGATGAGATCATGCAGATGCCGACATTCATTGGTGCTATGTCCTGCTACGTTGTGGAATATGTAATGTTTTCCCGAATCGAGCTCCATCTGTGTTGGCTCTCGTCGGGGTGGCCTTGGAGTGGGCAGGGACCATCGTATGTCAAGGTAGATATCGAGTAGAGAGGAATTGAGTTCGATGTATTAATCGCACTTAATTTCGATCCGAGGTCGCACATGATGCTCGCTCTTTTTTAGGGCCTTTTCTCTTCCGTTATTTTAGCCATTGCTGTGGGATAGACCTTGTTGATTGGCGGCTAAGACCTCTAGGCTCTCCCACTCAATGCTGGCATCTTCTTGTCAAAGGAATCGCTCGGCCTTGGAATAGAAATCATCCATATCCTTGGGGGGATCTCAGGTTAAAGAGATTGAGAATTCTGATCGATTCTGAACTCCCGCAATGGCGGCCATAATTACCATCGACGGCTCAAGTCGATCGACTTACGCTACAGCTGCGTTGAATCTTTCGAGGAAGGATCTGAGCGTTTCTCCTGATTGCTGCTTGATGGTGGATAAGAACATAATGCTCTTTGGTCGATAGATATGTGCTCTGAATTGTTCGATGAAGCGGGTGACCAGGGTGTTCCTGTTGCCAATCGAAACCGTTTTAAGCTGCCGAAACCACATTCTGACTATGTCTGTAAGAAAGAGTGGGAAACACTTAGCCATGACATTGGTCGATGCGCCAAGTACTTCCATATGTCGCATGTATCGCATGAGGTGGATGGTTGGATCAGTGCGGCCGTTGTATAATTCGATAACTGGAAACATGAAGTCTGGAGGGTTTCGAGAAATTCTAATTTCACTGGTGAAGGGGCTGCGATTGACATTATCTATTTCTTGCTATGAGGAGTCGTTACCATGAACTTAGCTCAGCATCTGGGAGAATTTCGGTGCGTGGATCTGGCAAAAGCATGCTCAGAAGGGCGGCCGTTGGCTGGGCCCTTCTTCTGAGAGTTAAGTGATAATGTGAGGGAAGGTGAGCTCTGGTAGGTGGTTCTGGGGAGAATGACCCCTCTTGAACCTGAGGAGTAGTGGGTTGAGCCGTACCCATAACAGAGGGCCTAGGCTGATCCAGCATAGCATGTGATGTTCGGAGCTCGAAGGTGCCCCTGTTGGGAGTGAGGTTAGTAGGGTCTACGGTAGCGTTTTCTTCTACCACTATAAGGACCTGTATGGCAGGGTATCCCCCTGGTTCAAAGGGAAGGCCACACAAGCTCTTCGTTGAAGAGGAAAAGTGGTTAGACTGGTCTACGGTAAGATTTCGGGTTGTAATGGGAATTGCGTTGATTCTGATGGACCCGTTGGTTGCTCAACTGGTTCGATAGATCGAGCTGTTCCCAAAAGTGGGGATAAAGCATTCGATCGATCTAGATCTTGATCGCGAGCCTCCTGAGGTTCTGCTGCTGCAGCTGCGCTGGTTGCTGGAAGTGATACTCTGGGTTGTGATCGATCGGTTGGTGGGACCAAACCAGGATGAAATAAAGGTGTAGCCTGATTAATGGCCTGATTCTATGCAGACCGAAGATCAGTTATTGCCCCAGTCCCAGCCGGTGGAGGAATTCATGTTGAAGCGTTCAATCCTATCTCCAGTCGACCGAGATAGTGATCCATCAACTGCTGCTGTCGTTTGAGGAGTTTATCCTGAGATGTCATATGGTCTCTGAACTCAACCATGATTTCATCTATGTCATCCCGGGTAAGATATCGAGACATATCTTCATGAGAGGAAACTTCGTGGCTTGCTTCTGCAACATTAGTATCGGTTGCATCGGCGTTTGCGGGATGAGAGGATGTTGTATCTTTTTTTATTTTTTTCACCATGGACTAAGGCAAGTGACCCCTTCCTGGCGCGCCAAAGTGTTGACGTCAAAATTTGGTCACTAGTGATGTTCAACCCCCAACCGTGTGAAGGGGACACGAATACAGATTATAAAACAGAAAAAAGTAAAGGAAACGGGGGAAACACAGTCTTTTTATAGTGGTTCGGCGAAGACTATGCCTTCGTCCACTTTATATGTTATTTCTGCTTTAGATTACAAATACAATGCTTTTTCTATTTGAAAATAAATAAAGAAGAAGGCTATTTTCTCTTCCAGATAATGCTTTTCTGGGAAGGAGAAGTATGAACCGAAAAATATCAGGTCCATTTTCCTCTTTAAGCTTTGAGGTATTTATAGGTGGAGATGGCAGCTTGGGCTGTTGTGACATGGCCTGGCCTTTCTAGGAAGACTTGGGCGCGTGGAACTCACCCTTTGGATAGAATAGTGGCTGGAAGACTAGTTCCACTATTCATAAATAGTATCCTTGGAAGTTGCGGCTTACGTAGCATCCATAGTGGGGTGTATAAAAAGTAGAGCTTTGCCTAGATGTTGTTGACTGCCTTTTCTTCCTCGAGAGTCGGGCCAAGTGTTTGTACAGTTAAGCTGTATATTTAATGTAGACCCGAAATACTCGGTCGATGCTCCCTGTGCGAGAGTAGTTCTCTCAGTCGATTGGGAGAGCAAGTCTTCTGGATTAAGATATTGGCTTGATTGGTCTGGTGCGTGGCTTCTCCAGGCCGAGCTTCTGCTTTGCTTCCTAGAATGCGATCTGTATAACTTGACTGGTTGCACGTTTGGGCTTCGATTTGGCCCGTTGCGTCTTTAACCAAAAAGAAGGCTAACACACCTATATGCTCGTATTGCTCTTCCTTGATCTGGGTAGTCCATCAATGAAATCCATAGAGACTCTCTCCTACAACCATTGCGGGACATTTAAGGGCTGAAGTGATCCACCGATTTTCTTTTGTTCAGCCTTGACTTGTTGATAAGTTAAACATTGGGCTATGAATTCTCCTATATCTTTCTTCATGCCCGTCCAATGGTAAACACACTTCATGTCTCGATACATTTTTTCACCACCCTGATGTATAGTCATCCAAGAATGATGAGTTTCTTCTAGTACTACCTTTAGAAATTCCATAATTCTAGGGACACACAACCTTCCATATCGTCTTAGCCAGCTTTCTTCATCCATAGTATATCTAGCTAAGTGACTAGAAGTTTTTCCTTGATCGAGTTTATCTAGGATGTCATTCAACTACTGGTGCTCTTGCTGCTTAGATCCAGTTCGCTCTAATAGAGTATGTTGCACCTCCAATGATGCCAACAAACCATGTGTGAAATCACTAGCTGACTTGAAATCAAAGGTTGAGATGAACTCCAAGTTCTTCCTTTCTACGAATAGAGGAATCAAGGCCATCCTCTGTATACTCAATGCTTCCGCCACCACATTACCCTTGCTTGGGGGTATAAGCTATCTCAAAATCGTAGGACGCTTGGAACTCCATCCACCTTTGCTGCCTTAGGTTGAGATCCTTCTATAAGAACAAGTATTTGAGTGATTTATTCTCCGTATATATGTCAAATCTTTCTCCAAGTATATAGTGCCGTCAGGGCTTAAGTGCGAACACTATTGCTGCTATCTCCAAGTCATGGGTGGGGTAGTTCTTCTCATGGACCCTTAGTTGCCTTCATTCATAGCATACTACGTTGACCTATTACATTAGTATGGTACGTAATCCCGTGCAACAAGCATCTGTGTAAACTATGAACATCTTTCTTCCATCGGTTAGAGTCAGAATTGGGCTATTGTCAGAGCAAGTTTTAGCATCTGGAAAGCATCCTCATCATCCAAGCTCCAAGCTCCAAGCAAAAGTCAAGTTATTCTTTGTCAGATGGGTAAGTGGAGCTGAGATCCGCACAAAGTCTTTAATAAACTTCCTATAATAGCTCTCCAATCCAAGGAAACTTCTTACCTCTGTTGTATTTTTCGAAGCCTTCCAATCTTGCACTGTGACCAGAGACCACATGCCCTAGGAACCTCACTTCCTCTCTCCAGAAGTGACACTTAGAAAATTTTGCTTTAAGTTGGGGTGCTCTAAGTGTACTTAGAACTTCCTCTAAGTGTTGGGAATGTTCTTCTTCGCTCTTGGAGAAGATCAGAATGGCATTTACGAACACCACCATGAACTTGTTCAGATACTCCCTAAACAGCCGACTCATCAAATCCACGAAGTATGCAGATGCATTGGTTAACCCGAAAGGCATAACCATCCACTCAAAAAAACTATCCGGAGTTCTAAAAGATGTCTTGTTAATACAATCATCCGCGACTTTGAGATGATGAAATCCCGTGGCTGGATCCAATTGCAAGAAAACTAAAGCACCTACTAGTTAGTCAAGCAAGTCATCAATCCTTGGTAGTGGATGCTTATTATCCTTGCTGAATTTGTTAAGTTTTCTGTAGTCCACACATAGACGAAGAGAGCCATCCACCTTGGTTGCGAAGACGATTGGAGCTCCCCATTCTGAAATACTCCGCCTAATGAATCCATTTTCCAACAACTCACCTACTTGTTTGCTGAGATCCCTCTTTTCCTTAAAAGCCATGTGGCCCACTATCAATGCGAATGACTTTGTATTTTCCAGCAAGTATATTCGGTAGTCTATCTCTCGCCTTGGAGGTAACCCCCTAACCTCATCGAACACGTCTGGAAATTTCCCAACTATGGGTACTGATCGAATATCATCAATGGAATCATCAAGAGATTCTAGGTAAATAAGCATTACTGACTACCATGGGTCATAAGAAATTTCGAGAGTCCTTCCTTAGCAAGTAAGAAGTCAAACCACTTTCTTTTCGCAATCAAGGATAGCACCATACATGGTTACCCAATCTATTCCTAGAATTAATCTGTAACCCATGAAACCAATAAAAAATGTGTTGTATTCAAATTCGACGCCTAGAACGGAAATCCTCAAACCCCTACATATCATGGATAAATGAGCTGTTCCTCCTATAGGGTTCGAGACTATAACGGGATCAGAAACCATACTAGTACTTAGGTACAGATTTTCTACTGCTGAGTTGGATATAAATGAGTGAGATGCACCAGAATCTAAAAGAGTTCTTATAGGAGAGTCTAAAAGAGAGATCAAACCTACAACTGTGACTTTCCTACCCCAGTCTAGTCCTCATGCCTCTAAAGTGTTAACCTACCCTCCAGACATTCCATCCTTCTGTCCTTGTCTCTAAGGGAACTGTTCCTTGAAATGCCTAACTTGTCCACAATGAAAGCAAGCATTCTTTACTTTTCTGCAGTATTTCACAAATTGTCCTAAAGCACCACAACCACGACATTTCACTTCTATCTTGATCTGAGCTTTTTCGGGCTTTCCCCTTTCTTGTTCTTATTATTCCACCATTTCTTTTTCTCTACCTTGGGCTTCTCTTCCTCTTTCTTTTCTTCCTTTTTCCTTCTTTGTTTCCTTCATTGCCCTCCTCATGCATTAAGGCCATGTCTACTAGTTTTTCAAAGGTTGCTCCCATTGGTACATGTGTTAATTCTAACTCTTGGAGCGGTTGGTTTAATCCATTAGCGAATCTCAAGGTCTTTTTGTGAGGAGTATTTACTAACTCAAATCCAAACCTTGCCAGTTGGTTAAAAGTGTTGACATACTCCTTTACAGTCATGCTCCCTTATTTAAAGTTCAGAAATTTCTCCACTTGCATTCATTCTTCTGCTTGTGATAAGAATATTTCCTCAAAGACAACTTTAAAGTTATTCCAAGCATCTACTTCTAGTCCGGCTTGAACTATTTCCCACTAATATAATGCTTCATCTTTAAGTTAAAGGCTATCAACTGGACTCTCCTCCTATCATCGAGCTCTAACAAGTTGAACACATGCTCTGTTTCTCTTAACCAAATTCACGCTTCTACAAAAATTTTGGTGTCACGAAAAGGTTTTCCTCCCATTGCATCGAAGTCCTTGCAGAGCTTAGAAAATTTGATTACGGGAGGAGGAGGAGGAGGAGGCGTTGCCGTGGCTACAGCTGAGGGAGTGACATTCTCTTGTACACCCCCATAGGCGTCGTAGCTTCTGTGTATCTATGAAACCAGGTGGGTATGAGAATGCCCTCTGGAAAGGTGATAGCCCCAGACATGCTGAAAAAGGACGAAATAGGTATTCAGAGGGAGAATTGAAGAAATATTGTAAATAACTTGAGGGGATTTTCTTTTTCAAAAGTCACTTTTTATTTGAAAATCATTTGTTTCGAAAACATTTTATAAAAACTTTTCCTTTGATCTTGTAACCTGGCTTTGATGCCAAATGTGACACCACACGTCCGTTAATGTCACTCTAATGAGAATGCATTAAGTTTTGTGAAGCGCAATAGGCAAACAGTAAGTAAATATACGAGATAGATATAAATAATCAGGGAAAAAACTTAAAACTTTTTATTAATCAGAAAACCCAAAGTTACATCATCATGTTTTTAAAATATCAAAAGCAATCTGTCTCATAATAAGAGTACGTAAACCATAATAATACCCCTCAAGCATCATTACAATTAGCATGAATAAACTAAAGAAAATACTTGGAAAAAAAAGCTACCCAAGTCAAAGTAGTCTCATGATCTCAAATATTGACCACTGCCACTCTGAGAACCTAGGAGAAAGGAAGGGAGAGAGGGAAAACAAAAAGTGTCAGACATAAAGACTAGAGAGTTCTAGTAATTTCTAGCATATGTATATGAAAAGGTGCCAAGATAGATCAATAATACTAGAAGAGAAAGCGCAGTAAAACATGTATATACTTACGAGATAAACAAGATGTCAAAGCATGGTAAAGGTAGATTAAGCTTCTCATTCATATCCCAATAATCAAACTAACAACACCAACTATACTAGTATTAACATGATTAGTTGTTACCCTAAGTAATACTCATGCGATCGGGTCCCTATTACACGAATATTCTGTGTCATCCCCGATAATAGGGTGTATAACTCCATAACCCAACAACTTATAGAACACAACCAAATCCGTAGGTGTTACATGCAGCTTAGTTTCCTGTAGTCGGACTCATACACGCTCATGACTCTATCGTAACGCACCCTGTACACCCCCTAAACCTTGAATTTTTTATAATCTAGTTCAGTAAAGAATGCCTAGACCCCTATCTAGTGCGGGGTCCCTACCGTAATATCAACAGGGATACTGGCTGATATGGGTTATGTAATGGCCGGAGGATTTTCGACCCAGAAAATTAACATAAATACACTGTCAATTACTCGAGCATCGAAAATACCGGGACATTAATAGAAAGAAATTAGAGGATGAGATAGAGAAGATGGAACTAATAGAATAGAAGAAGAAGAAGATCACAACTGAACAAAATCAGAGTAAAAACGAACTCACAACGGAACGAATAAAATGTATCATATAATATTATTTTGAATTACAAAACAACTGTATTGTATATACATACCATATATCAGAGTACAAATCATATATATATATATATATATATATATATCACAGCGGAAATAATCTCTAACTAATTTATGGTGAAGCCTTCTGCTTCCAGCTCTTCCAAGTGAATCTGTAAAAACCTGAAACACTTGATTGCCCGTAAAATTTGGGAACCCAAGAGTTTAAGGAAAACAAACAAAATAAACTCTAGGTCAGTCATGGGACTGGTGTGAGTAAATTCCAACCATATCGTTTAACTTTTAAAATCCTTTGAAACAAAAGGATACTATTAAGACCATCCCACACAAAAAGATGGATGGTTTTTACCTTACAATAAACCAAATATTTTGATATCAAAATTCAGTGATATTATGATAATGTCTAATCATATAAATAACCAAGTAGAAAAACGCTTGCATCTCACGCTCAACATATATAGTATAAAATCATAAACCGCAGGGCGCTTATTGGAGATTGGATTCCAACAGACAAGGTATGGGAGTACCTTTCGATCAGTGTACTCTAGAGGGGATACACTCAGGGTTCAACGAGAACGTCTTGCAACCCGGCCACACATGACCGACCACTCATTTAGCTTGAGTGTATCTAATATATTGCCACCCACGGTTGTTAGCCATCCAACCGTCATCTGAAGATACAGAATCAAAAAGAAGATTAAATATGAATTTTCTCTAGATCGGTGACAATACACCATGCTTGGGTATGACCCAACTAGCCATGCTGACTATCCCAACTTTTGTCATTTCCCGGCTGTGAGGCTACTTCTATCTTCAGAACATCTGATCACCATTCACTTTGAATGCCACATCGTCAAACCCGTCAATTCACTAATCGATTCCCAAATATATCACGGGTATAAAAAGATAAGAGGAACGAATTCCTCCTCCACCAGACGTAATACCTTTTAGAGATCAATCGTATGTGATAAATAAAGGTATACTCTGTCAGACACTCGTCCATACAAGTTGTCCTGGGATTGGACAAACAGAAAACACTATTCTGGAAAAGGACGACCTTTGCATTTCACTCCATCTTCAATTATCTTCAGCATAATCTTATTCGCAGCGCTTATGCCTATACGGAATAAATCCTAACCGGTCTCTCCGTATTGACAACGATGGTCAAACACTTCGATAGTCGGTTATTTAACTATCGAAGTAAAACAAACATCCATTCAAATGTACAACCAAACATCAACAAACATTGGCCCTTTTATTTGATAATAAACTTATAGTTTCCCATATTTTTTATAAACTCTTCTTTATTTCCCTTTATAACTAATGCAATACACTGCTACATTCCCCTTTTATAACTACTGCAATACGCTGCCATATTTTCCTTTATAACTAATGCAATACGCTGCTATATTTCCCTTTATAACTAATGCAATACGCTGCTATATTTTCCTTTATAACTAATGCAATACGCTGCTATATTTTCCTTTATAACTAATGCAATACGCAGCTATATTTCCCTTTATAACAGATGCAATACGCTGCTATATTCCCATTTCATTTGATAAACTCTGTTTCTAAGTCAGGTTCTTATTAAATCAATATCAAGTTTATAACTAAATATTGTCTTCATATCCTATTATAATTTATTGGTTAAAACCAGTTATTTACTATCCTATCAGGTTATAATAAATTACATTAATACATTCAACATCGTTGAATTTTAGTACCAATTCCTAATGATGTTATCTAGTTCTATGATGTCGTCGTTTTCTGAAACGATTCCCCAATTCCTCCTTTATAAATTCATTCTTACATCTCCAAATTATTTAATAATAATTATCCCATTTAATTTCTAATCATCTTTTATAAATTAACTACTTGTTTTAATGTAATTAAAACAAGTTATACTACACCATTTCAAAATAGATTTTCCCTTTTTCAAAACCCACATTCATTTTCATTCTTACTAAGTATAATTTACGGTATTTACATACCAGTTATTTCAGAGCTAGTGTAATCCCCCATCCCCAACAAACAACAATAAATAACAGATTATCTATCACATCAGATAATGCAATATATGAAACCATCAAATATAATTATTTCAACCAATTCATCAGCAGTTCATCCAAACAACCATCACGCATCATTTAATCGTTATTTATCAATATTAAATAACGATTATAATATTATAAAAAGATTAGAGTTAGTGAATTTACTCACCTTTGCGCATTAACCGTTAAATAACGATTTACGTTGGTCGATCTGGTTTGTCGTTTTCTTTTCATCTACCTGCCGGTAGCTTCAACAATGCCTACATGCTTGTAGCCTTCTTCTATTTCATCACTCCTTTGCCTCAAAAGAAGCCACGCCACCATCAGTATTTAGACAAAAACACACCCAACTTCACGGCCTCCACAAAACATGCATGTCACGTTGTCTCGTCCACCCCTTCCACGTTGCTATTTCTCCTCATCAACTAACCGTGTACACCCTTCACCTTTCCTGTCTACTACCATGTTGTAACGACCCGCATTCTACGCATCATAGGATCGTAGAATATTTATTTCTGTCACATACGAAGTCGTATGGTCATGTAACTTTGGGAGACGACTATTGAGGTCATTTCCCATGTTCATGATTTTTCCCGATTTTTAAATGACCATTTTACCCCTAGTTGGCACTGTTTTGGCCATAACTTTTGACTGGAAAGGAATTTTGACCTGAAACCACTTCCATTGGCTTCGGATGATGGTTTCTCTTTCCGTAGAATGGTCACATTAGTCAAACGGACTCACCGTTTGGGAGATATGGCTGAAACAAGTTTCAGATGGTGAAAAACAGCTTAATTGGGCTTAACCGGGTGATTAGCAGCTAGGCCCAGAGGGGAATTTCGGGTTTAGAGGTATAGGAGGACTGATTAGGGTTAGGTTATCACTTTCATTTCAGTTTTGAGCCGCCACAAACCTTCTTGAGACCTTAGTAATGGCTTCCATCCTCTAAAACCTCTCCAAAACACATTTTTAGTGAAGATTAAGCCTAAACTACATCAAAACAAGGCCAAATAGCAACAAAGCAAGGTTGGAGCTGCTGCTATACATAGGAATTCGACCCAAACAGAGAGTATTTCAGATTTGGTGTTCCATTTGTGGCCAAGGTGAGTGATAGCATCATTTTGACACTAATTACAGTTAATTAAGGGTAATTAGTGAAGATTAGCGAATTTATACGTAAATAAATTCTGGAAAAATTCTTAAAATTCTAAAATAATGTTTTAAGGCTCTGTTAGAAATCTGGGTTAATTTCGATGTGTTTTGCTAATCGTATGCTTAAAACATGATTAAGAGGGATTATAGGAAAATGTGAGGTTTTAGCCACTTTTGATCCATTTTGGTTCATTTGAATTGTTGTTAGCTGTTTGTGGTTGTTCTTACATGTTGCTATGACTCTATGGTATGTTTTATGATTGACTAGAATAGTTAGATTGGTCGAAAATGCCGTCGAATGGCGTAGAAAGCTCGCTGGAAAGTTGCAGAAGTGTGCAGGTTCCGAACCGGTTCGGATCGGAGAAAGGGGTCGGATCGGATTTGAGAACTGACCCAGGGAATTCGAACTGGATTGGAACTTGTCACTGGAGGAGCCTTGGCAAGAAGGAAGGCCGTTTGCTTAGAGTTGGAGTGGATAAGAGGATCGGATCGGAAGGATAATTGGAGGCCAGATCGGATCGACTTGGAGACGCAGGGCTCGGATCGGAAGTAAACATTTGGGAGAACTAGCAAGAGGGAAGGCCACGCGGATCAGATGGCAAGGAGGGATCGGATCGGAATACGTGAAGAAATAAGGGAGCGGATCGGAGCACTGGAAGGAAGGACACCCGACCCGACCCGGAGGAGGACACCGACCCGACCCAAAGTGGAGTACCCGACCCGAACCAAATGGAAAGATGACAAGGAAGGAGGACCGACCCGAACCGATGAAGGTGATGACTACTGACCCGAACCGATGAAGGTGATGACTACCGAACCGAACCGAATTCTAGGGCTGTTAATGCGCGACAACTCTTCTGAAGACCCACTCCAATTCGATCAAAACCCGAGATGCAAAGGAAGTCCAAATGAGGAGCTTCGACTCAGGATCCAGCTGGGAACCAATGAGTGGGCTTCATGATTGGGCTTTGCTGCGGGACGCGTGCCAAGGAGTTATCGACGTCCATAGCCTTGAACCACTATGGTAGGAGGTACGAAGGCGGATTCAGGGCCATTATGGCATCGGTAGAACCAAGGGCTACAACCAATGAAGTGGGTCATTGAAATGTTTGGTCATGACTCCATATGTTTAGCTTGGTCATAGCAGAGTTTCTACAAGTCGGGATTCGTCGTTGCCTCAGTTTGTCTAGTGTTTCAAAGTGGTAGATATCGTATGCTTTGCGCACTGAGTGAGAGATGTGAGGATGGTTGTTATGGTTGATTTGGTTGCTATCATTATGACATGCACACCACACCCCCATATTCTTACACTATTTATTATGGCACCTTAGAGTACTGTACGGTATGTGGTACTAACTCTTTGGTTGCAGGTCCAGGTTCAGGTATGGTTTAGTATACCTGTTATTATTCTGTTTAGATGCTTATCGCTCATACCAGGCTTTATGTCTGACCTAGAGTTTTATGTCTCCTCTTATTACTCTGGGTGCTCACACGAGCAGACTAGAGACAGGTTAGCTGGTGACGCACGGGTAGATGATCCGGAGACGAGCAGGAGGCTTCCACGTAATATATATAGTATTCTCCCTGTGTAGTTGAAGATCACTGCTTGGGCATTGGTGGTGCATCTTCTACTTTAGTTTTCTTTTGTTAGAGACAGTAAATTTGGAAAGTTGTAATAAGCTGTATTTGGATTTCCGCTGCTCTGATGTTGACATTGATTATTTGTTATCAGCTTATGCACTGTCTCGCCTGTTTTATGTCAAGTATGTTATTATTATATTTTATTCCATGCGCTGTGAGACATTCTACAGGTTCTTTGATTAGTTCATTCCCTTCTTTCCTTTCTTATGACGACCGTCTTGTGCTAGTCGGGCATGTGTACAGCGCACTTTTGGAGGAAATGCAGGCTGGTGCGGGGCGGGCCGTCACACATGTATTCAACGTGTGAACCACACACCAACAATGCCTCAATCATCTTCGTAAATAGCTTCTTCCATTTATACAACTACTGCACAGTGCAAAAAGGATTTGCATGAGATCCCCTTGTATACTTCTTCTGTAAACCAAGAAAATGCAGCTCCCTCTTATCTTCCAGTATACCGTGATTTCACCTTCACCCCTATGTCACCACGGCTACCCATTTCAGCAAACCGCCAATGCTTCCTCCCCAGCACAAAACTGCAAACTCCAAACACATCAAAGCCGAACTTTCACGTTTCATTCACTGTTCCCGTATGGACCCGCACAGTTCCAGATGTGGCATCACTCATACTAAGTATACACCCATGCAACGTCTCAGCTTCGCAACATCGGATCCCGATCTTCAATCCCTTTCTGCATTTGCCTTTGTTCCCTACCTATCTCCTTCACATTAGTTCTTGCATTCCATTCTCACCACCATCACTTACGTGACCTCCCACTTGTCACATGCCAACACTCCAGACATGCACATACTCTTCTCACCGTTTGGAAACTCCGCCCTAGCACGAAATAGTCGCTCTGTTAATGTTTTCCAGTGTACAAGGATGATGTCGATCCCACTAAGGTTCTAATGATCATGAAGAAAATCTCGATGGTAACCAGATATATACAATTATAGATGTAAGGATTTATTGTTGGAATGAATATTGATTTATTTTCTTGTTTTAGAACTCATAAACTTGCGGTGTACATATAGAACCCAAAGGAAGAAAGGATAAGGACGTTGTTGCCAACGTCATTCGTACAGCGTAGAGGTGCATTTTTCAACTTAGATGTGTACAGGGGAATGGTTTATTTTGCTTCAGAAGAATGCAATAGGTAATAGGTAGGAAAGTAACACGCTAAATAGGGTATTAAGGTATGGTGAGTTTATTGATTAGGGTATGGGCATTAGATTTTTTAGTATATTTTGATTTAGAGTTTTGTTTTACATTAGATATTTATTCAGGTTACCCGTTGCATGAAATTTCATCTGTGTCTGGCTTGCTCTGGACAGAAGTAAGAGTACGGTCGTGTCCAGCGATGAGCTACGATCGCAAAAATATAATAATATCGGTAGTTTAACTCATATTTTGAAATCCCAAAATACTGATACAGGGTGCCAAAATACTTCAAATAAAAAGTTGCATATTTAATTAATTAAAAATTACAGTAAAATTCTAAAAATTAAATTATCAGTGCGCCATAAAAGAACCTTGTCCAGATTTGCAACCGATATCTAGTTATATCAAATAAAATGTTAAGGTCGATAAACGACTCTACAACGACTATTTGAATATTTGATTTGGACATATCTTGCAATCTATACGACGAAATCTCCATCTTTCACTTCATTAGAAAAATACAGTTCAACAGATTCCAACGTTTCTTGTTTTGAAGAAATCCGACTGATAACGGGTCCTGTACACTCAGTTGAAGTTTAGAACGTTAAATTACGAACTGCAGCGTCGTTGTGAGCTCGATTATAATTAATATATATTTTATATGTTCAACTTCGTTTTAATTAATATATAAATCCACTTATATTCCGAATTCAATATTTAAACTGATTTAAATATTCAAATATAAACAAATAAAAATGCGGGGCGTTACATTCCTTCCCCCTTAAAAGAATTTCGTCCCCGAAATTACTAAGGTAGGGAAAATGCTACAATCTCTATTATAAACAGGTTAAAATATTTTATTTAATTTCTTAAATTCAGCTTCAACAGAACCGATTAATCCTAATTAAAATATTAATTTCTTCTTATTAACGAACACTTTTAGAAACTCTGAAAATTTCCTAACAGCTTAAATTTTCGGAGGATTTGGCTAGCATCTCATCTGCACGGCTCATTCGATACTACTACAACTTGCCTCTCTAGGCTTTCTCTATTTCAACCGAAAATCAAACAGCCAAACGGCTTGTCAAACTGGCTCATAAACCCCATACTCAATATAATTTAAACATGTAACTTTTATTGGGCATTCAACTCTATCTTTGCGATTTGCCACCACTTCAGCATATACAATTTCATTTCCACTCGATTTCCATTCAAATTATCCTCAAACCACATCATCCACTTATAACTCCATTCAAATTCTAATTCCAAATTATCTCTAATCCAAACCAATTTTATTTAACTTATTTAAATTTTCTATTTATTTCTTTCATAAGTAAATTTTAAATTCTAGAATTCAAATCCTAGGTTTTTTTTATTTCAAATCAGTTTGAAATCATATATATTGCATATACTACTAGCAATTCAAACATTTGAATTTTTGAACAACTTGTTTCTCAAAACAATCCAAAACAAAATCTTTGGTAGTAATCTATCACTTAGAAACTCGAAAATGAACACCGATGATGTTGCGCAGTCATCATCGGAATTATTTTCTAGCGATCAAAGTGAGTTTATTACTATATTACTTTTCAAAACTCATTTTCTATCACTTTCATTTTGAAATAATTTCAAAATATCTTTCATAAAGTTTGAAAACATTTTCAAATTCCCCTAGGATTTTAAATTTCCATAAATTTAGTCCACATTTTATTTACAACCACTTTCCAAATTTCTAGGGTTTTATTTCAATTATGGTTTTAAATTCAGATTCAATTTACCTGATTTATATGTTATACTCATGTGAATTCTTATTGGTTATTTATAACCAATTAAATTATAACCCTATTCGATTATAATTTCAATCGACACATTCAATATATATATATATATATATTTTAATAACTCCAATATAAATACTTTTTTCATATCAAAATATATTTTTGGGTAAAATTATTTCATTTACCCTCTTTTCAAAACATACTGCGTCGAATTACTCTATTCAAGAGTTTAGAAACACCTATCGACACAGTTTGCATTACTGTTTCAACCATAATTCATAAACCACTCGACTGACCAGTCAACACAATATAAAACGGTTTTTATACTAATTTACAAATACACACTTATATATATACACTCAAACTCAATTTAGAGTATTACTAGCTCCGTCTCTATTGAGTTACGCCACAGAGCCAAGGTAATCACTTAACCTTTAGCTCTGATACCACTATAATGGACGGAGGATTTTCCACCCAGAAAATCAACATAAACACACTGTCAATTACTCGAGCATTGAAAATACCAGGACATTAATAGAAAGAAATTAGAGGACGAGATAGAGAAGATAGAACTAATAGAATAGAAGAAGAAGAAGGTCGCAACTGAACAAAATCAGAGTAAATACGAACTCACAGCGGAACGAATAAAATGTATCATATAACATTACTTTAAATTACAAAACTGTATTGTATATACATACCATATATCAGAGTACAAATCAAATATATATCACAGTGAAAATAATCTCTAACTAATTTATGGTGAAGCCTTCTGCTTCCAGCTCTTCCAAGTGAATTTGTAAAAACTAGAAACACTTGACTGCCCGTGCAAATTTGGGCACCCAAGAGTTCAAGGAAAACAAACAAAATAAACTTTGGGTCAGTCATGGGACTGGTGTGAGTAAATTCCAACCATATCGTTTAACTTCGAAAATCCTTTGAAACAAAAGGATAATAGTAAGACCATCCCACACATAAAGATGGACGGTTTTTACCTTACTATAACCCAAATATTTTGATATCAAAATTCAGTGATATTATGGTAAAGTCTAATCATATAAATAACTAAGTAGCAAAACGCTTGCATCTCATGCTCCATATATATATATATATATATATATATATACAAAATCATAAACTGTAGGGCGCTTATTGGAGATTGGATTCCAACAGACAAGGTATTGGAGCACCTTCCGATCAGTGTACTCTAGAGGGGATACACTCAGGGTTCAACAAGAATGTCTTGCAACCCAGCCACACATGACCGACCACTCATTTAGCTTGAGTGTATCGAATATATTGCCACCCATGGTTGTTGGCCATCCAAACGTCATCCGAATATACATAATCGAAAAGAAGATTAAATGTGATTTTTCCCTAGATTGGTGACAATACACCCTGCTTGGGTATGACCCAACTAGCCATGCTGCCTAGCCCAACTTCTTTCATTTCCCGGCTGTGAGGCTAGAGGCTACGTCTATCTTCAGAGCATCTGATCACCATTCACTTTGAATGCCACATCATCAAACCCGTCAATTCACTAATCGATTCCCAAATATATCATGGGTATAAAAAGCTAGGAGGAACGAATTCCTCCGCCACCAGACGTAATACCTTTTAGAAATCAATCGTACGTGATTTGTTAGGTATACTCTGTCAGATACTCGTCCATACAAGTTGTCCTGGGACCGGACAAACAGAAAACACTATTCTGTAAAAGGACGACCCTTGCATTTCACTCCGTTTTTAATTATCTTCAGCATAATCTAATTCACAGCGCTTATGCCTATACGGAAAAAATCCTAACCGGTCTCTCCGTATTCACAACGATGGTCAAACACTTCGATAGTCGGTTATTTAACTATCGAAGTAAAAAAAAATCAATTCAAATGTACAACCAAACATCAACAAACACTGGCCCTTTTATTTGATACTAACTTTATAGTTTCCCATATTTTTTTATAAACTCTTCTTTATTACTCCTTATAACTAATGCAATACGCTGCTATATTTCCCTTTTATAACTACTGCAATATGCTGCCATATTTTCCTTTATAACTAATGTTATACGCTGCTATATTTCCCTTTATAACTAGTGTAATACGCTGCTATATTTTCCTTTATAACTAATGCAATACGCTGTTATATTTTCCTTTATAACTAATGCAATACGCTGCTATATTTCCCTTTATAACAAATGCAATACACTGCTATATTCCCATTTCATTTGATAAACTCTGTTTCTAAGTCAGGTTCTTATTAAATCAATATCAAGTTTATAACTAAATATTGTCTTCATATCCTATTATAATTTATTGGTTAAAACCAATTATTTACTATCCCATCAGGTTATAATAAATTACTTTAATACATTCAACATCGTTGAATTTTAGTTCCAATTCTTAATGATGTTATCTAGTTCTATGATGTCGTCGTTTTCTGAAACGATTCCCCAATTCCTCCTTTATAAATTCATTTTTATATCTCCAAATTATTTAATAATAATTATCCCATTTAATTTCTAAACATCATTAATAAATCAACTACATGTTTTAATGTAATTAAAACAAGTTATCCTATACCATTTCAAAATAGATTTTCCTTTTTTTGAAACCCACATTCATTTTCATTCCTATTAAGTATAATTTACGGTATTTACATACCAGTTATTTCAGAGCTAGTGTAATCCCCCATCCCCAACAAACAACAATAAATAACATATTATCTATCACATCAGATAATGCAATAGATGAAACCATCAAATATAATTATTTCAGCCAATTCATCAGCAATTCATCCAAACAACGATCACACATCATTTAGTCATTATTTATCAATAATAAACAACGATTATAATATTATAAAAAGATCAGAGTTAGTGAATTTACTCACCTTTGCGCGTTAACCGTTAAATAATGATTTACGTCGATCGATCTGGTCAGGCGTTTTCTTTTCATCTACCTGCCTGTAGCTTCAACAATGCCTACATGCTTGTAGCCTTCTTCTATTTCATCACTCCTTTGCCTCAAAAGAAGCCACGACGCCATTAGTATTTAGACAAAAACACACCCAACTTCACATCCTCCACAAAACACGCATGTCACGTTCTCTCGTCCACCCCTTCCATGTTGCTATTTCTCCTCATCATCTAACCGTGTACATCCTTCACCTTTCCTGCCTACTGCCATGTATTCAGCGTGTGAACCACACACCAACAATTCCTCAATCATCTTCGTAAATAGCTTCTTCCATTTATAAAACTACTACACAGTGCAAAAAGGATTTGCACGAGATCCCCTTGTATACTTCTTCTTTAAACAAGAAAACGTAGCTCTCTCTTTTCTTCCAGTATACCGTGATTTCACCTTCACCCTATGTCATCACGGCTACCCATTTCAGCAAACCGCCAATGCTTCCTCTCCAGTACAAAACTGCAAACCCCAAACATATCAAACCCGAACTTTCACGATTCGTTCACTGTTCCCGTATGGACCCGCACAGTTCCAGACGTGGCATCACTCATACCAAGTATACCCCCATGCAATGTCTCAGCTTCGCAACACCAGATCCCGAGCTTCGATCCCTTTTTGTATTTGCGTTTGTTCCCTACCTATCTCCTTCACATCAGTTCTTGCATTTCATTCTCACCACCATCACTTACGTGACCTTCCACTTGTCAGATGCCAACGCTCCAGACATGCACATACTTTCCTCACCTTTTGGAAATTCCTCCCTAGCATGAAATAGTCACACTGTTAATGTATTCAAGTGTACAAGTATGATGTCGATCCCACTAAGGTTCTAATGATCATGAAGAAAATCTCGATAGTAACCAGATATATACAATTATAGATGTAAGGATTTATTGTTGGAATGAATATTGATTTCTTTTCTTGTTACAGAACTCATAAACTTGCGGTGTATATATAGAACCCAAAGGAAGAAAGGATAAGGACGTTGTCAACTTCATTCGTACAGCGTAGAGGTGCATTTTTCAACTTAGATGTGCATAGGGGAATGGTTTATTTTGCTTCAGAAGAATGCAGTAGGTAATAGGTTGGAAAGTAACACACTAAAGAGGGTATTAGGGTACGACGAGTTTAATGATTAGGGTATGGGCGTTAGATTTTTTTAGTACATTTTGATTTAGAGTTTTGTTTTACATTAGATATTTATTTGGGGTACCCATTGCATGAAATTTCGTCTATGTCCGGGCTGCTATGGACAACAGTAAGAGTACGGTCGTGTCCAGCGATGAGCTACGATCCAAAAAATATAATAATATCGATAGTTTAACTCATATTTTGAAATCCCGAAATACTGATACAGGGTGCCAAAACACTTCAAATAAAAAGTTGCATATTTAATTAATTAAAAATTACAGTAAAATTCTAAAAATTAAATTATCGCTGCACCACAAAAGAACATTGTCCAGATTTGCAACCGATATCTAGTTATATCAAATAAAATGTTACGGTCGATAAACGACTCTACAACGACTATTTGAATATTTGATTTGGACATATCTTGCAGTCTATACGATGAAATCTCCATCTTTCACTTCTTTAGAAAAATACAGTTCAACAGATTCCAACGTTTCTTGTTTCGAAGAAATCCGATTAATCAAAATAGCTTACACCCAATTTTCCCAAATTTTCAATAATAGTCATGCCCCAAAAATCACAATATAACACACGCCCTAAGGTTTAGTCACATTGCACCATATAAAATATTCTCCAAAAACCCCCAATCATGATTCACAGTATAAACTATGCCACATTATGACCTTCAATTATAGTGCATGCCAATTTACCCAAAACCCCAATTTTAGGCGTGTTTACATTTAATAGTTATCCCTATCTTTCTATAGGTTTTCATGCATAATCTCCTTCTTCCAAGTCATAAACTATAATATGCCCCAATTTTAGGTCTTAAACCATAACATGTACTATGCCTTACATGTTTCCAGTTCAATTTACGCCCCCAACCCCAAGTCATATATCCAATATAATTTATGCCTAAATTTTCAAGTCAAATGTTCAATCCACTTTATGTTTTAAATAAACATATATGTTATGTCCTCAAATCAGTTACAAACCAGTTATGCCCAATTATACATAATTTAATACTTTTCCCCATTTTAGCGCTGGTCATGTCCAAATCATATATTATGCCCAATTTTAGCACTGGTCATGTTCAAATCATATATTATGCCAAATTTTAGCGCTGGTCATGTTCAAATTATATATTATGCCCAATTTTATTTCCAACGTACATTCATCTCTTATGAGATTTGGCTTAGGCTCGAAGTAGCCTGGCTAAAAAAAAAAAAGGAAGAAGGAAAGAAGAGACAAAGAATAGACATAATATTATCAATGAGATAGATCCAATGGATATAGAAGACAGATAGAAATAGGATAATCTCAGATTCAGATTTATTATAATGTCAGAATCTCAATTTACTTTTATTTCTGAAAGTAACATGAACTTACAAATTACAGAACGATCTTGAATTCTAGGATCTGATTTCTGAAGTTGAAGAGAAATCCCTTGACATAGACTATCGATTCTCTAAATTATATTTGATTCGTAGCTTCTAACTTGCTTTCTAGTTTCCTTCCTAGTTGAAGAAGAAATGGTGGCTAGGCTAAGTCGACCATGGACAGCATGGTGGCTCCTTGGAATGAAATTTTGTGATTTAGGGCTGAGGTTAGGATTTCTTTTATAGAGGTTTAGACTTATGTGAATCGTTAGATCAACCGAGGAGAAATCACAACCATCCAGACAAGATAGAGCGATCCAGAAATTGACACCTCTGCCCTAGTGACTCGGTAACAACTCAGAAATCATCACTGTTTGGATCTGGGTGAGGGGGTCGACACCCCAGTCGACACCCCTCTTGGGGGGTCGACACCTGTGTCGACCCCCCCCAGGGGGAGTCGACCCCTATGGGTGGGATTTTTCCCACCCAGCTGATCTATGTGATTTTTGAAATTCAAAAACTTATGTTTATTTAATTATTTAATTATATATTTTTCTGTTTAAACAAGCTTCATCATATCATGAATTTACTGATTAGCAATTGGTCGAAGATAGAAGCAGAAATAAAAGAATACAACATTAGCATTATATCTGCAAGTTGGTGGTTATGGATAGAGCGTAACAGAAGATTTTTTCACAACAAATGAAGGTTAGTACAAGAAATCAGTAATTTAAACGAGGAAGAAGTGAAATTGATTATTAAATGTCGCAAGGAAAACCGTACGTCAGAAAGGGGAGCACTACCATCTGATACTGGAGTCGAGGGTCCATCGGAGAGGCGGGTATCATGTAATGAAGGTGAAAACCTAAGGCTGCCTTGAATTCGTGAGCTATGGGGAAGCCGCCGCCATTCGCCATTCTTGAGTGAATTGGGGTTTGTTTGTTTATGGTAATTTGAGTTTGTAAGAGGAGATTTTCCTTGCTGTCGGTTTTGTACTTGTTGTACTGATAGTGCTGTTGCGTGTTTGTTTGCAGCAGTATCTCCTTTGGGCCGCCAAAAGCCCATAATAAAAATTTTCCCAATCTCAAAAAAAAAAAAAAAATTGGAATCTTCTGAACTCCATAACTTCTTCATACGGAGTCCGATTCACACAAACTCGGACTCTATCTCAAGCAGAATTCCGAGACGAACGAAATGGCGTAACCCGTTTCCATTAATTCTCAGTTTTAAAATTAAATATTCTTTAATTCGTTACTTTAATATTTTCAGATAATACAGGGTGTTACATTCTCCCCTCCTTTAAAGGATTTCGTCCCCAAAATCTCCAAGTCAAGGAGAATGTATCCTAACATCCAACATCCATCTACTCAACCATTCAATCACAGGTGTCTATTGTCCTTAAATAAATTCTAATGCTTTCATGATCATATGCATAGTGTGTGTACATGTCCTTATCTAATGCAAAATCAGGCGGTCTACTGATTTAGTTGACCTCCTTAATGCAGATTATGTCAGTGCCATGAGTCCATCATGTATGCAATTATTCCTAATCATAATTCATAACTCCTACATAAGTGCACAATCATTTATACAAATGCAGCATCTATATGATAACACATCAAGTTTCAATTCATATATAAAAATTCACTCATGCATATGCAATGTGAAAGTGACTAAGCCGATCTAGTTCCTAATGTGTGTATATGCATCCACGAGCAACCACTAGCAAACACTTACATCCACTTGCATCCATCAAACATAACATGTCTCAAGCACATGTTTACATCCATTGGCTTCTACCTAAGGATCGAGGATAGGATCGAGAGGATATACTTAAAAGATAAAGATTAGCAAATAAACTACAGAAAAAGAGAGATCAAGGATATACTCCCAGAAAGGGTATGAAGCATGTATCTAGTCTTCTTAGTCGCATCTTTTTTAGCTTCATTCCGTATTGCTTTGACTATCTTAACTTCACGACTTGTGTAGCTTCTTAATTTCTGTTTCCAGAATATGCGTTGGAACTCATTTCATTGTCGCCTCTCGTTCCACCTTTTCTTCTTATAGTATGCTTGGCACTACAACTTCTGCCATGTCATGCTAACATACCCAGAACTATCTCTTGAAAACAGATGCTAACCATGTTACCAAATGTATATACTAAAATGATTAGATTCTTCTTCGTCAATCTAGTAAGTGGGGCTAATACCTTCGCAAAGTCCTTAATTAATTTCCTATATTAGCCCGCTAGTCCAAGAAAGCTTCTTACTCCTGTTGCATTCCTTGGGATCTTCCAGTCTTGCACCACAACTAATTTTGCGGGATCTACTGCTATCCCTTCTTTGGGCGCCACATGTTCTAGAAACCTTACTTCTCTCCAAAAATGACATTTTTGGAGAACTTCGCCTTAAGTTGATGCGCTTGGAGGGTATCCGAGACTTCCCTTAGATGAAAAGCATGTTCTTCCTTATTCCAAAATATCACCTATGCACAAGCGAAGTGAACTATCTGCCTTTGTGCCTTTGTAACGGAAATGACTGGAGCACCCCTATTCAGAAATACTTAGCCTTATGAACCCTTTTTCAAGTAACTCTTTTACTTGTTTGCTGAGCCCTTCCTTTCCCTTGGATTCATGTGTCGTATAGGTAATGCAACTGGCTTTTCATTGTCAACTAAATGTATGTGGAAGTCTATCTCGCGCTTTAGGGGATAAGCCCCTAACCTGACCAAAAACATCTACGTACTCATGGACTACTCTAACGGATTGCAAATCGTCGATAGATGCATCAAGTGATTCTATGTAGCTAAGCCTAACTGATCCCTTAAGATCGCATGAAATCTCGAGGGTATTCCCGAAGCAAGTCAAAAGTCTAACTACCATCCTTTCACAATTACTGGCTAAACAATCCATGCCTAGAATCAACCCATAGCCCACGAAACCAAAAAAATAAGCATTACACTTAAACTAAATACTTAATACAACTATTCTCAAAACCTTACAAACCAAAGACAAATGAGCCGAACCACCAATTGGATTTGAGACAATAATGTGATACTCTACTATACAAGCTCTAGGGTGTAGAGACTCAACTATGGAAGCAGATATAAACGAATGTGAAGCGGTAAAATCAAAAGAGTACTAACATGATGATCAAAAAGAAAAACTAGATTTTTTTTTTCAACAAAAACTCCTCTACCTCTCTCTCAGGTACGTTGGCGGTGAGAGCATTCACTTGCCTTCCTGAAAATCCTGTCCTTTGTTCTTGCCCTTGTCCTTAATCATTTGACCCGTTATGAAGACACTTCCTCTTGTCTTAGATTTTTCTATTCTTTCCTCGTTCGTGAACCAAGTCCATATCCATGAGTTTCTCATCCTTGGGTTGTGTTCCATAGCCAAAACCCCCTTATTTTCATCCTTGTGTAACTTGTTGACAAGTCTCTTGAAAGCTGCCTCCATCGCATGGAAATCCCTACAAAGCTTGGAAGAGAATTAGCCGTAGGTGAAACTGCTGCGGCTATATATGGAAGTTGGGCATTTCTTCGCCATTTGACAGGTGTTGTGGTCTCATCAAGCCAACAAAACCATGTCGCGATGAGGTTACCTCCCAGAAAGCCAGGAGCCTTGGAGACTCGGTGTTAGCCTACTTTGTGAACTAGGCTACACAAAGTGCAAATAGTGAGAAAGACACCAATCGGTTCGGATCGGAGGAAGATAACACAGGAGGTAAGTAAAGATCAAGAACGCAGAGATCAAAACGGATCGGATCGGAGAGATATGTCAGCAATATCAAAGGATAGCAAGTGGCCTCGTCTGTTCGGAGCGGACGAGTACGTCAGCAACATTAGATAGCTAGTGGCCTCATCGGTTCGGATTGGAGAGATAAGTCAGCAACATTAGAAAACATCAAATGGCCTCATCGGATCGGATCGGAGGAGTATGACAGCAACATCATAAAGCAGGTGGCTTCATCGGATCGGAGGTAGCCGATCCGAACCCTTTTCTATGAGCTTGTGACCATTGTTGCACACACTTCCTGAAGACTCAGAACAAGCATGACCATTTCTCCCACGATCTCCTGCCAAATCAATGCGTTGTCACCATCTGGAAGCCTCCGAACCCGACTCATATGGGATGGGTGCCACACAATTCCGAACTGGAGGCACTACGAAGAGATTTTTCACCTATAAGTACACCATCTAGAGGCATTTGAAAGGATCTTTTGGCAAATTCTCATTTCTAACTTCCTCCATAGCCGAATTTCATAGCAATGTTTAGATCAAAATCGTCTCTTAAAGTCTATTTTTGAGAGATTTGAGTGAGTTTATGCATTGTAATTGTGAAGTTGAGTGAGAATCATTGCTGTATTTGTATTCAAATCATCAATTAAAAGAAAACAAAGTGGATGTAGGCTCGTTAACGCCGAACCACTATAAATCGCGTGTTTTTTGTTGCTTTTTGATTCTATCTCATTGAAATCATAACTAATTTGGGTGTTAGAACCAATTTTTGGTCTAACAGTTTGGTGCTTTCACTGAGACCCTTCGAATTCTCGGCTTTTTCGAGATTATCATTCTACTATTTGGACTTTCAAGTTCCAAGAAGTTAATCCCTTCACTCTGACATCTTTTAATACTTGTTGACTAACCGTTGAAGAATCAAGTGTTATGGCTAAGACCAAAGGAAAAGAAGTGCAAGTCGCTAGGGGAAATGATTCCAGAGAAGATCAGCAAGCTATCGTGCTAACAAGGTCACGCGCCCAAAGCTCTGGAGCAGATCACTCCAACAAAGAGGATCTGAACCGGATCGGAGGTGCCGATCCGAACCGGGTGGAAGGCACCGATCTGATCCGATCTGATGAGGCCGGGGGCACACTTTCTCCATCTGAACCGCCCCGACCAGGCTTCTGTGAACCTATCCGATCCGAACCAGAATGAAGCTGGAACTTCTACTCGCGCTCCCTCCAATGCTCCGATTCCAGCCACGATGGCTAATGCTCAGCCTGATCCATCTGCACCCATTACCCAGGGAGACTTTTCACGTTTTCTTGACATGCTACATAGCACTAAAGAAGCATTGGAAGCCCAGAGGCATGACAACCTTCGCATGCAGGAAAATATGATCACCATAGGTAGAGAACTACAGGAGCTCCGGAGGCAGAAGTCTCCTTCCCCAATGCGCCGTCTTACTAAAGATGATTCGTCCTCTTCCAAATAGGAACGCCCTCGCGTGAGAAGGCTGCTTGAACGACCTCAGAACCAAAATCAATTGACTTTTGGATCTTTGGGATCTCAAGAAGACGTTACTCGTGCATTGGGCCCTGATGACCCGAGCCTACAACAGCCTATGTTGCTACCCATGCGCAGATCCCACGTCTTAACCAGAGATCCTAATATTACCAACCCCATGCAGCTACAGCTTCTCCAACCTCTACCTCCTGAGATCGACCGGGAACACAGAGAGCAACGTAGAGCAGCTACCATCAGAAACAGGAGGTTATCCCCTGATCAGGAACCCAGGGGTAACCCGAATATCAGATCGAGAGAGCCTGTGCAGACATTAACAAACGTCGATGTATGGGCAATGGTGCGCAATATCATGTCTGAAAGCCGACACTATACTAATGAAGACTGGGGCATTGAACGAAGTCATACCCCCTTCACAGATGACATACTGAATTTCCAGTTCCCCCGGCGATTCAACTTGCCTCAGATGGATCAATATTGAGGAAGAACAGACCCAGGGTAGCATCTGATGAGATATGCATGATTCGTGAATGCGGCAACAGCTCCGGACACCATAAAATGCAAAGCTTTTCCAATCTTTCTGGAAGATGTAGTGTTGATGTGGTTCACTTGACTCCGTCCTCGGTCGGTATCAAATTTCACAGAATTGAGTGAGCGCTTCATGAATCAGTTTCGACTCCATGCCCAAAAGTCCAAGAGCGTCATAGAATTGTCACGAATTATACAAGCCCCAGGAGAATCTTTGAAGTCATATCTGGATCGCTTCAACCTGGCCGTCACCGAAGTTAGTGATCCCCATGAGACCACTATCCTAATGGCCTTGATAGAAGGGGTAGATCCTGATACAGAGTTCGGGGATTACTTGGCTGGAAAACCACCTCCTACTAGAGAACTGTTCTATGAAAAGGCTAATGTTCGTTTAAGGCGAGAAGAAGCTAAGGCAAATCGAAAGTGAAAGTCTGAAGGGGCCTCGAAGGAGGGTGTCTACAGTAACATTGTTGTGAAACAATCTGGTGATAGTTCAGGGAAGGTGAAAGTAAATGGTCGCAACCGGAGTGGTGATAATAGCAACAGAAATGGGAACAACAATAGAAGTAACAGAAACCGAGGGAATAGCTCTAATAAAAGACCCAGATTCCAAACTTTTGAAAATTACATGCCGTTAAATGATATGTTGGAGAACATTTATTTAGATACATACAACATATTATAGTACAAAAAACCACCACCTAGAGATTCTATAGAGAAAGAGATTGAAACAGGAAAGTTTCTCTTGTTTCATGGTATACACGGTCATTCCACCAATGAGTGCCGTCATTTGAGGGATATCGTCGAAAAATTGCTGCGAGAAGGGAAGTTGGATGAGTATAAGGCCGCCCCTAGGGATAGTGGGCAAGGGGGACAAGCCCCGAACCAAGACCAGCCTGCTCCAAAACCCACAGCTCAGCAAAAAGGTAAGAGGATCATCATTAACTCAATTATAGGCGGACCTCACCTAGTTGGTCATAATTTTAAAGTGATGGACCAGTACGTCAACGCCACCAAGCATTTTGAAGTAGGAGAATGCAGTAGCCTTGAAGACGTCACTCCAATAAAACAACAAAAAATGATGTTAGATGATGTCATATTCCGCAATAGAGATGATTTTGGAGTTCAATCTCTGATCGACGATCCATTAGTGATTACCATGACAATTGGCCCTGCCTTAGTCTATAAAGTGTTAGTGGACAACGGAAGCTTGGTTAATATCCTCTTCAAGAAAGCTTTCGAACAAATGAGGCTCGAAGCAAAAGACTTAAAGTCATGTCAAGGATGGATACGTAGCTTTAACGGAGTATCTACAGCTCCGATGGGTTATGTGGAATTACCAGTCACTTTAGGGCAGGGAGATCGCCAGAGAGTAAGGATCTTGCCATTTGTAGTTTTTGATTTGGAGTCACCTTACAATGCCTTCCTAGGCCGACCGGCCCTAGCCAAATTTAGGGAATGTATTGCGCCTTGGTGCTTGCTGCTTAAATTCCCAACTGATTCAGAAGTTGGGACGATGAGGGGCGACCAAGCTACGGGACGAGCTTGTTATGTGGCAGAGTTAAAGATGTTAATGAAGGAGTTAAATATAGATGCTAAAGATGATTCCGCGCCTAAGGAGGCCTTAGCATAGCAACTAAGTGGTCCTGCCCCAAGAGAGTCGCCCTCAGACGTGCTCGAGGATATAGATCCCAAAGAGGATAGAGAACCCGGGGACAAGAAGGCAACTCCCAATGAAATAACAGTTGATATACCTATTGATGAAACGAATCCAACAAAAGTACTAAAGACTGGCTCGTAGCTAGAGCGAGGGAATTAGCTGATTTTTTAAAGACAAATCTAGATGTGTTTGCTTGGACTCACGCTGACATGTATGGAATTTCACCTACCATTATGAGCCACTCTTTGTGTATTAATCCAAAGCACCGACCAGTCAAGCAGAAGAGATGGATGTTGGGCCCAGAGCGGTCAGCAGCTTTGAAAGAAGAAGTAGAGAAGTTAAAAGGTAGCGGATTCATTAAGGATTCAAAATATCCCGATTGGATATCGAATCCTATCTTAGTCAAAAGTCAAACGGGAAGTGGAGAACGTGCATCGACTTTTCTAATTTAATAAAGGCTTGCCCGAAGGATAGCTTTCCTCTTCCCAGAATTGATCAACTAGTAGATTCAACTGTCGGGCACGAACTTTTAACCTTTATGGATGCTCATTCCGGGTACAATCAAATTCCCATACACATACCAGATCAAGAGCATACAAGCTTTATCACAGACTTGGGATTGTATTGTTACGTCGTAATGCTGCTTGGATTAAAAAATGCGGGAGTCACGTATCAGCGCCTAGTCAACCGCATGGTTTACAATCAAATCGGGAAAACCATGGAAGTTTACGTGGATGATATGCTCGTGAAATCCAAGCAATCTCCCGATCATATGAAGGACTTAGCAGAAATGTTCGGCATACTATGAAGGTATGGGATGAAGTTGAACCCCTTGAAGTGCTCTTTTGGCGTGGCATCAGGCAAGTTCCTTGGATTTATCATGAGTTCCAGAGGAATTGAAATCAGTCCGGACCAAATAGCAGCAATTCAGAATATAGAGGAGCCGCGAATGATTAGGGATGTTCAAAGCTTAGCTAGGAAAGTTGTAGCATTGGGCAGGTTCATCTTCAAAGCAACAGACAAGTGTGTACCTTTCTTCGATCTCATAAAACGGGGAAAGCGAAATTTTGAATGGACTCCCGACTGTGTGGAGGCATTCCGTAATCTATTAGATTTCTTAGAAAAGACTCCAATATTATCAAAACCTGTGGAACATGAGGATTTGTTCATCTATTTGGCTATATCATCTCATGTCGTTAGCGCGGCATTAGTACGTGAAGAGGATAAAATCCAGAAGCCTGTGTATTACGTAAGCAAAAAACTAGCTACTGCAGAACGTACCTACCCAAAGATAGAGAAGCTTGCTTATAGCCTCCTGATTGCTTCTTGCAAACTCCGCCATTATTTTCAGGCACACCCAATAGTTGTCTATACCGACCAACCTTTGAGAGAAGTGCTGTAGAAACCCGAAGCATCGGGGTGATTACTTAAATGGAATATCGAGTTGAGTCAGATTGATGTGAACTTTCAGCCATGAAGATCAATAAGGGGATAGGCCATGGCTTACTTTATAGCCGAATTTACAACTCCTGAAGAGAAAACGGTGGGTGACAAGGTAGTTGCTTTATATCGAGGGTTAGAGCTTAGTCCGTGGAAACTATATACAGATTGAGCCAAGAATGATAGAAAGTCCGGCGCTGGAGTTGTTTTGATAACTCCTGAAGGACGATCTATCTACTATGCATTACGGTTAGAGTTTGGTGCTACTAACAACGATTCCGAGTATGAAGCCCTGATTGCCGGGCTGAAACTCGCCAATGATTTGGGAGTGAAGACACTAGATATATATTGCGATTCCAAGATAGTTGTATGTCAAGTTTGGGAAGAATTCGTTGCTAAAGGACCTCGACTCATCAGTTATCTCAAAAAGGTAAAGGAGATAATGGAAGGTTTGGATCATTATAGCATAACACACAATCCGAGAGCAGAAAATCAGAAAGCAGATCGACTGGCGGAGCTAGCAAGTTCTGATAATCTTAAAGAAACCGAAATGGTCCAGATAGAGGTGTTGGATTCACCAAGTTTCGACCTAACGGAAATAGAGCTAGCCTTGGAAGTCGAACCAGAAAGAGAATCCTAGATGACATCAATTAAGAATTTTCTCGAAAATGGAACCCTCCCGTTGAAAATAAGCGAAAGATGAGCTGTAAGACGTAAGGCCACAAGATACGTTTTACAGGACGATGTCCTTTATCGTCAAGGGTTTTCAATGCCCCTATTACGGTGTGTCGCACACGACGACATCAAACGTGTACTGCAAGAGGTGCACGAAGGTGAGTGTGGAGATCATACTGGGGGCCAAACCCTAGCAAAGAAAGTGTTACGGTATGGATATTTCTGGTCTACCGTGAACAAAGACGCGGCTGATTATTAACGATGCTGCGATAGATGTCAAAGATATGCCAAAGTTCCCAGATCGCCTCCGACTCAGCTCAAGTCAATGGTATGTCCGTGGCCGTTTGCCATGTCCGGAATTGACATTATTGGAGTGATACCTATTGCCAGAGGAGGAGCTAAGTACGCGATCGTTGCCGTGGACTACTTCACAAAATGGGTGGAAGCTGAATCTCTAACAACCATCACGGCAAGGAAGGTGATCAGTTTTGTGGTCAGAAACATTATTTGTCGATTCGGAATTCCGAAGACCATCATAACCGACAATGGGACGTAATTTGATAGTATCGAGTTCAAAAACTTCTGCCAGAAATATAAGATTGATAAACGATACACTGCAGTAACTCATCCGTAGTCAAATGGGCAGGTCGAAGCCGTAAATAAAGTCATTAAATCAATTCTAAAGAAGCGGCTGGAGCAAGCCAAAGCCAGATGGGTAGATGAGTTGCCATTAGCTTTATGGGCTTACCGGACGACCTTTAAGACTGCTACCGACCATATTCCCTATTCACTTTCCTTTGGGTCTGAAGTGGTGATCCCGGTAGAATTGGAAGTCCCTTCTCATCGAGTTGCGTACTATGACCCGATGACGAATAAATCTCTCCTCCTAGAATCTCTTGATATGATTGAAGAAAAAAGAGATGAAGCCGACTTACGTGCCTCAAGACATCGACATCAAATAGCACGTTATTATGACCGGAATGTTCGGCTCAAAACCTTTGAACCAGGAGACCTAGTACTGAAGCGAGTCTTCCCGCCTTCAACCCAATTGGGTCCAAAATGGGAAGGACCATACACCATCCAATGGAAGCTTGGTACAGGAGCATTCAAGCTAACGACCGTGGATGGCGAGGAGATTCCCAGAGCCTGGAACGCTCAACATCTATGACGATATCTAAACTAAATATGAAATGTCATTACTTTTGTTTTCATAAGCTATTTAAAAAGGCACAACTTGCCTTAAAAAGTCTGTTTATGTGAACAAAAGATTATAAAGTGGATGTAGGCTACGACTTAGCCGAACCACTATAAAAATATCGTGTGTCATTTACTTTCCCGCATTATTTATATCTTGAACAATTATTTTATTATGACTGTGAAAAACGAAATGGTAAATTAAATTTGGAAAGTTGGAGATAACCTATATGCAGGAACAAACAAAACGAATGTTTGAACGATAAGACATAGAAGAATGGGAAGACGACATTCTTAACTCTAACTCTCTAGAATCGAGAGAGAGTATAAAGGACGGGAAGACGACGTCCTCTGAGGCGTGAAGGTGCACCCAGATGAGAGACCGCCTCAATGAAAACTCTAACCTGGATATGAGACAGGAGAGTATAAAGATGCCAGAAAGAACAGGCATCAATGACGAAAGGAATATGGCCCCGTCAGAGAATCGGGGACATTCGTATTTTATAATTTAATTTAATCTTGAATAGTTCTTGCTCAGTTATCCAAGATTAACTGGGGGCATTCATGTGCACACATATTCCCCTCCACCATGACTTCATTACATAACTTTAGTATGACATACTTTTGTATTTTCACTTAAGTGTTGAACTAACAACTATCAGGCATTGTAGGAAATAAACTATTTTTATTTACAAACGTGTGAGTTTGTACAAGGAAAACAAGCAAAAAAAAGATGCGAGGGCCGTGCTCGCTGCAACAATTGCGAACCAATTAAATGCCAAAATAAAATAAAGCACTTCATCATTTGGGCTTTGGATCGGACATGGATTTTTTGGTAGCTTTCTGTGCAGCCTTAGCTTCCTTTTCAGCATCGGTCATAATGCGTTTCAACTTTTTCTTCCCTGTAACCGAAGTGATAGAATCAGTTGATTTTTTTCCAGGAGTCGGAACGCCGGAATCAAGAGAAGACTTTTTAGCAAGCTCTTCTCTAATAGATCTAGTTGAAAGCTTAACGACTAACCTTGATCTAGGATCCATCACTGCAAGAGGCTTAAGGCTTTCAGGGTTTAGGTCTTCAGCTTTTAGCTGCATACGTTTGTCTTGTTTGGCTTTCATTTCAGCCAAAGCGATGTCATCAGTGCTTTTTGAATCCCCAACTATAGCCATATCAGGGTCTTCCTCATGTCCCTCACTACCAAGATCGTCCTTCAAGGCGTCTATCATCTCGTCATCATGAGGAGCATCAGCCTTGGACAATTCAGCTCCCCCTCCTGACTCTACTGAGGCAGCCTTATCCTTTTCTCCTTGAGCCTTCTCTGCGGATTTTGCTCCGGTGGTGGTTCCCTGAGGCATGTATGCCTTCTCGGTCGGTTCAACACCTACAGAATGAGAAGCAACAGTTATCAACTCAGGAGAAAATAAAGTATCCTTCATCGATTGCCCGATTATGTGATGAAAAGTGGAGACAGCTTTGACGAATTAGGGTGAAAAGGTAGAAATACCTTCCGATGATTTCTCAGCTGGAGTGACTGCCGTCTCTGATGCCGTCTCGGGTATGGGGAATAAAAGAGATGCCTGAGGGATCCCCGGGTTTTCGGGGTCATATCCCTCAACTTCAGAAGTTTCAACGGCCGTAGAAGAAGAACCAGCCTTGGAGATATTCTTTTGTTTTGCCATCTGCTTCTCCTCCTCCATTGCGGCAGCGATGAGGCGCGCCCCTCGGTCAGACGTGCCGGCTCATCATCTCTTAGAATATTTTCCATAAGCTTGTCTTCGTCGATGGAATCTACCTTGAGTTCCTCTTTCTCCCATTCGATAATTTGGCTCCATACCTGAACCAAGGTAGTCGGATAATCTTCAATCCAAGAGATGTTTCGGCGACGAATTATATGTGTGAAGAATTTGATCAGTAATTCGCCGAAACCATGCACTTCCTCCTGGGCCTCTGACAGCTACTTGCGGGTCTCTTCGGCGGACTTAATAACACTTTCCACATTACCCTCCACTAGGGCAACCCTATTCTCGGCCTCCATCAACTTGGAAGCCAAGTCGGCGTTTCTCTTCTCTAATTCGGCATTCTTTCTCGCTAACTCGGCTTTTTCTCGCTCAAGAGCATTGTAAGAAAGTTGCTTTTTGGCGTTATCCGACTTAGCATCTTTTGCTTGCTTTTTCAACTCTAAGCGCTATTGGCTATGAGATTCTAGCAAGTCATGATAACACTTCTATAACTCTTCAAATTAGTATTTAAAGTTGGTAGCGTCTCGTTGAGCGATTACAAGTTGGGCCTGTGTGTCCTCGAGGTCCTTTTCCAAATTTTTCAAGGCCTTTACGTCGGCACCTGCAGTCTTTTTCATTGATTCAATATCCGTAATTAAAGTTCGAATGATTCTGGAGAGGTTACGTGAATACTTGAACATCTCCAAATATTGTTTTTTGACTGCGTCAATCTTTGCTTTGGCCTCGTCTGCCCACCTCAAGGAAATAGGCTCGAGAGCAGGTAAGAAAGTCAATTTTTCAAAATAGTGGTTGGGGAATTACTTCTCCAGATATGCCCGCTTAATCTTAGACTCAGCATCCAGTGGTGGAGGTAGGCAGTACGTTAGTTCAGTGTCCTTATGTTTAGTGGGCACGATGGCTACATTACCCTTTCTAGGCCGCTTATCAGAAACCTTATGTTTGCCTCGTGAGTCGGTATCTTTCGGCGGGCTCCTTTCCCTAATGCGTTTGTCTTGAGGAGATGTTTGGTCTTTTGGCTGCGATGTGTCTTCTCCTCGACAACCCTGCTAGCTTTTGTATCGTTCTGGATTCGACCGAACGGGGGAGCGAGAGCGCGAGGTGCACGACTGATAAGAATCGTGAGGCCTTCCGTCCTCTCTACCCCGTCTTTCGCGACGATCATGCTCGACATCGGAAGGGAGTCTAGTTATGCTGCGACGTATTTTTCTAACGTCATACTAAGGGCGAGACATTGTACCTGCGCAACAACGTCAGTGGAATTCAAAGCTAGTATTCTCATGAGAAGTGAGTGCTGTGAAGTGTGGTGCTATTATGTTAAGTGCATCCTAAGGGGTGTGGCCCCCGACAAACCCAAGTCCGAAGCCAAGCCAACGCGAGTGGGCTCTTTGGCCTTAACAGGAGTAGTCTTCTCTGAAGAAGTAAAAACTAAAGGATTTGTGCCAAAATCCTCTGAAGTATAGATAGTTTCAGGAAGAGGGAGATCTCCTAAGCCCTGAAATGTAGGATCATCAGTAGTAGGGGCATCTCCTTGGGAAGCGTCTGTTCGCAGTTCTTTAGGAGATAGTGATTTCTCAGGAGAAATAGCATCCCCAGGGACGATGTACCCTTCTCGGTGCTTTTCGGCTATGTTGGCCAGCTCATCGTCTTGAGTTGAAGATGGAGAAGGTGAAGTCCGAAGAGGTATTCTTGGACTTTTCGAGCCTGAGCCCGTTTCAAGAATTATGTTCACTAGGGGATGTATACATAAGGACCCGACCCGCGACCTATGGTATGGGTAATGGACAATAGTCCGTGATGATGGTGGTATTCATCCTTAAGGACTTCATCGATGGTAAGAGATTTTTGATCAACATTGAGGAGCCGATGCATCCGATCAAAGTACACTTGACCCGATATTTGTTTTGAGTTATCAACTGCAAACAAAGCAAAAAGCAAGTTAGTGTATTGGCAAGAATGTTCAAAATTGAGATCTAGAAAATCAATGCTTTACTTGATTTTGTCCATCTCCTGGTGCACCCCGGCTGTTGCCTTATATAAAACCATTCTAGCTTGGAATCGCCGGCCTTGCTGCTGAATGGTGCTGAAATGATTTTCCTTTTTGGGACTGATTCGAAGTAAGAGAAGGAAGAAGTTTCCCGAGTCTGATGCTTGAATTTATAAAAAAAGTGAACGTCGTCGAAAGTGAGCTCTGTACCTAAAATCTCTCGGTATGCTACATATAAGGTATATAAGTAAGCATAGGAGTTGGGATGTAGCTGCATGGGGGCAATCTGCATCTGTCTTAGAAAGTCGACAACAAAAGGCGGAAATGGTGGAATAGCCCTAACCATACACATCAATCGGGTAATTGCCATAAATCCTTCTTGGGGATTGTGAGGACGGTCAGTTTTCGATGGCACCAGGGTATCCGTTTTTAGTATCCCGTGCTTTAAACATATGCGGACAAGTTTATCATCGTTGATTCAACAGATTCTACGGGTGATTCCAAGATAATGGCAGACTCAAATTCATCAGGAGCTCGATTATCTCCTATCCCTCGTTCCTCTTCATAGCCCAGAGAAACTTCGCTATCGGAAGGCATTTTGTTGTTATGCGCTCCTACTTCATAATCTGGGCCCTCGTCGTCCCATTCAGGGTCTGAAGAAGAAGATATGTCATCAATGGTAACTTTTTCAGAAGTTTCCACAACTTCCATCTTCTTTGCCAATCTAGATGAACGTCTTTCGGCCATGATCACTAGACAATTGAAGAAACAATAGCAAGAATTAAAGTAAAGTTGCCCGTGTCCCCCGCGTGTGTATGTGAACTAAAGTGTGTGCTACGTGTAACAAAAATGCAGAGCAAATACATGAAAGTATAATGTAAAGGTCCAAGGAAGCTGTAACATTCAGAACAATTCTTGATATTTGTTTATGTTCGCAAGGCACTATCCTAACTGTCCATTAAGTTGAAGATTA
Organism: Allium sativum; assembly: GCA_030737875.1. NCBI lineage: Eukaryota > Viridiplantae > Streptophyta > Magnoliopsida > Asparagales > Amaryllidaceae > Allium > Allium sativum. The sequence goes on along the minus strand of CM060926.1, from coordinate 600,708,286 downwards.
TATCAAGAATTGGTTTGACCAGCTAAGCAAGGTCTTATGTACAATCTTGGGCTGTTTTTCGGTTCAGTTCGGATACATGCATTAGGGTCGAATCGGGGAGAAAGCCTTGTGCTAGCCTGGGACAAAAGTTGATGCACAGTGATCAAAGTTGGGTCGGTTCGGAGGTGAGTATTTGGACGGTCCGGATCGAATTGAGCAACCATACTTCTCCCCTCTTTTGTTTCACATTCCGATCCGATCCGGTCAAGTAAGTCTTGTTCTTCTCTTGGCTTCCATGTCCGAACCGATCCGGTCAGTTGAGCCTCATTTTCGTCTCCATCTTGTCACCCGAACCGATCCCCTGCACTTCTCCTCTCCGTCTTCCTCCTCTTTGGGGTCAAGCTCGATCCTATGTCGAAAGTCCCAACTGAAATCGAGTACTGATGCATTCAAATGCTCAACGAAGGATCTTAACCCCCTCCAGCGTCGCCTCGAGATGGAGTTAACGCCATTAACGACGATAGCGGAGTGGAGGAGGTCATGGCTACAAAATCCATTAAATACCTCGCTAGAATTGTTCAAGGTAACTGTGAATCTAAGCTCAAAGCAATTATAAAGATGAGATTCAAGATTATAAAACTACCTATGCGTTTGATTCAGGGATTAAAACGAGAATTTCGAAGTTTTTAAGAGCTAGGGTTTTGATGTACGAGCCAGAGAACAAGAACAGTAAAAGGAAGAGAAATGGAAGAGGGGGAGTAGTGAATTTATATAGATTCAAGATGGCCCTTTGTCTTCTAGGCCTTTGATTCCGCTCAGAACAAAATAAAAGCCCGTGTTGATTGACCAGGCCCGTCCATTTGTTAACAATGGGTAAAAGAAAAACTGTTCGGACCGGTGGTGCTTACCCTCTTTGTTTTTTTCCTGTTCGGACCAGAAATTAAGATTATGAAAATATTCTTGCATGATTAATCCAATGTGAAGCAATGCAGGAGAAAAGTCCGTTCGGATCGAGTCCGAACTAAATGGGATTGAACATAACAACTTGGCATTCGAGTTAAACTCAAAGAAATTTAAAGAAAAAGCTTACCTGGAGGAATCACTGGACATTAAATAAAAGCTCTCAAAGTTTTTTGAAAATGAAGAAAGTAATTCATATGGATTATGGATATATATAAGCAGCAAAAGCCACGATTTTATGAAGCGACACGGCACTATAGGTAAATGGAGGCGATCATTCGATGATTCCAATTCAAAATGATGTTTTGTAAATTGCTTTGAAGCACACTTTATCTTAAATAAAAGTGTACTTCAAGGGGCAAAATGTTAGCTTACTTTGTGAACTAGGCTACACAAAGAGAAAATAGTGAGAAAGACACCAATCGGTTCGGATCGGAGGAAGATAGCGCAGGAGGTAAGTAAAGCATAGATCACATCGGATCGGAGAGATATGTCGGCAATATCAAAGGATAGCAAGTGGCCTCGTTGGTTCGGAGCGGAGGAGTACGTCAGCAACATTAGGTAGCGAGTGGCCTCATCGGTTCGGATCGGAGAGATACATCAGCAACATCAGAAAACAACAAATGGCCTCATCGGATCAGATCAGAGGAGTATGATAGCAACATCATAAAGCAGGAGGCTTCATCGGATCGGATCAGAGGCAGCCGATCCGAACCCTTTTCTCTGAGCTTGTGAGCGTTGTTGCATACACTTCCTAAAGACTTGAATCAAGCATGACCATTTCTCCCACGATCTCCTGCCAAATCAATGCGTTGTCACCATCTGGAAGCCTCAGAACCCGACTCGTATGGGATGGGTGCCACGCAATTCCGAACCGGAGCCACTTTGAAGAGATTTTTCACCTATAAATACACCATCTAGAGGCATTTGAAAGGATCTTTTGGAAAATTCTCATTTCTAACTTCCTCCATAGCTGAATTTCATAGCAACATTCAGATCAAAATCATCTCTTAAAGTCTATTTTTGAGAGATTTGAGTGAGTTTATGCATTGTAATTGTGAAGTTGAGTGAGAATCATTGCTGTATTTGTATTCAAATCATCAATTAAAAGAAAACAAAGTGGACGTAGGCTCGTTAATGCCGAACCACTATATATCGCGTGTTTTTTGTTGCTTTTTGATTCAATCTCATTGAAATCATAACTAATTTAGGTGTTAGAACAAATTTTTGGTCTAACACTCAGTAAAGAAGGAAAAAAAGGATTCAAACAGAAGATCAAAAGATAGTGCATATGGATTTGGGGAATCTGCCTTTAAAATAAATCTTTTCTTTAGAAAATGATTCTTTTAAAACGTCTTGAAAATAATTTTTCAAATCTTTTATCTGATCTAGTAACCTTCAGCTCTAATACCAAGTGAAACACCCCACCTCTGTTAAGGTCACTCACAAAGGGAATGCCTTAACTTTGGTGGAGCGTTTTAGGTCAAAGATGCAGATAAATTAAAAGACAGACAAATAAAGCAGCGGAAAATAAAGTCATTTTATAAAAAATGTGGTTCAGTCAAGTTTTTACAACAATGGTCTCAATCATACTTAAAAACAATACATAGAACTTCTATCTTGATTCAAAAACTTCCAGGTATAAAATAAGCACAAAAACATAACAACGATATTCCCCAATAAAGCATGAACCAGCCATAGCAGTGGAAGAGAGGGTCCAAAGCAATACATCGATTATCTTTGATCTTGGAAAGAAAACTGAGCTAAGTGATAATATTTCCTCCGTGTGAACCGGGGGAGGGGAGGGGAGGGAACAAAAGAAAAGAGGCAAAACAAACTAGGTCAAAAATAAGTCTGGTAAGTCCAGTGACTTTCAGCATATAAATAGGCAAAAGCATTATGACATGAATAAACTAAATATAAGACAACATCGTAATAACAAGGATAACATTCAATTAGCGTAGATATGACAAGGCAAGATAAACCGAATGCGCTTCTACTCTTTCCCTGCTTTGCTAATACCTGGTTATTCTGATTTCTATATCTCTGCACCCCTTAACTAGTGTCCCAACTAGTAATATGTGTAAAATGATAATATTACAACGCGATCCCAATCCCCGTAATCATGGTAGCTTTCAGGTGTACATCTAGTATGAGGATCTTACCTCAATCAGCCTAATTGCCATGAAGATGTTAGATGTACCCTTACTACTTTATCAATCGGCTCCCTACTTGTGTTAATGTTCCATATGTCTATGTCAATCGGCCCTCTCTTGCATGTAGATACCCCGTGCTGGCCCCACCATAAGGTGAATCAATCCCTATGATAGCGACCCGACACAATTCAAGATGCACAATGTATAACTACTGGTACCCAGTGCCTTCTTTTTCCTACTCCGGAGTACGTGCATGCCCATAATCCATCGGAACCTACACTGACGTACACCCTGCCGCTATTTTGACCACTTATAATCATCCCAGTAATCGTGCCCCACCCTGCCTAGTTTAAGGGTACCTTGATACATCTATGTGGGTTACTGCTGAAATGGGTCTCCGTTACTAGGGTTTCTTACTGGTTAAGTTTGTGGGCCTATATTTACTAATATTACCAACCAACCCGATATGTACTTAACCCTCCGACTGATACAAACATGTTTACTTAATGGTTAAGTTTGTGGGCCTATATTTACTAATATACCCACCAACCCGATATGTACTTAACCCTTCCATACACTATGTCATATTGGTTAAGTGCTGTCCATTCATGTTTACTTAACCCACCCACTCATCATGTCATGTTGGTTAAGTGTTTTTTATTCAATTCAAGTTAACTTAACCCACCCACTTGTTGTGTTATATTGGTTAAGTGTTGCCTGCTTGTGTTGACTTAACCCTTCCATGCTTCCTATTATATTGGTTAAGTGTTGATCTTTTGTTTTAACTTAACCCTACCCATTCATCGTGTCATATTGGTTAAGTGTTTCTTATTAACTTAACACCACTCATTCATTTTGTTGTACTGGTTAACTTATCCCTGCTCAATTGTCTAATTAACATGTTATAACAGTAAAGTATTCTAAATTTATTTAACCCCCATCTTCTTGTCTGATTAACATGTTATAACGGTTAAGTGTTCTAAGTTTACTTAACCTCACCTTCTTGTATACTTAACATGTTATAACGGTTAAATGTTCGAAATTTACTTAACCTCACCTTCTTGTCTACTCAACATGTTACAACGGTTAAGTGTTCTAAATTTACTTGACCTCACCTTCTCGTCTAATTAACATGTTACAATGGTTAAGTGTTCTAAATTTACTTAACCCCATCTTCTTGTCCAGTTAACATGTTATAATAGTTAAGTGTCGCCTTAGTTAACTTAATCCTTCCATTCTTAATATGTCTTGTTCATTTAGCATTAATTGATTTATTAATGCAGCAACCTCTCACATTAGATCTATGTTGTTGCGGTTACTGGATGTGCTGGGAGATTCTGCGCAGTTTTACGCCACAACTCAATCTAATCTCGGGTTTTTCTTGGGCATGATGCACTAACCTCTCACATTAGATAGGTATTGTTGCGGTCGCTAGATGTGTCGGGCAGTTCCGAGTAGTTTTACACCACAACTCAATCAAACCTCGGGTTAGGCACGTTTATCTTTTAGCATATTTACCATACATGCCCATGTCTAGATTTTATATGCTAATCATCCCAAATTTACAAAACTAGTCATGTTCCAATTCTCAAGTTATACCCCAACAAAAGAATCAACAAATACGTTGACGAATGTTCAGTAATGGCGGATCTCTCCTTTCGATTTCCTGTTCCATCTAAATATCACTCTTCTTTTCGTCATCGCTCTTCACCTATTCATCATTCTCATCCTTCTCGTGCCTCTCGTCTCCCTTTTGCTCATCTTTCTCTGTCTCCTCGTGCCTCTTTTCCTCCTCATCATTCTCAGTCTTTTCGTCGATCTTTTCTTTCTCAGCTTCCTTCAGCTTCATTTGATTCATTTCATCCTCATCGTCTATCTCCACTAGATTCATCTGTTAATCGTCATGTGGATCCTCCTCCTATATGTGATCCTATCCTCCCAGCGCCTCCTTTTTCGTTCTCGTATTCATTAGTCTCCTGTTCCTAAATTGAAATGTCAAAATAGATTTGAGCCTCTTGCTGTCAGCCAATCAGAACCCCTGGTCAAATCTTATGCATAAGTGGCATCATCTGCTCCGTTGGTTCAACTTAAGCCAAATTTGGGTAAAAGAAAAACTCCTCTTCCAAAGTTCAAAAGTATTTTAGATACAGTCAATATTTTGAAGAGGGAACGTCGTTGCCAACAGTGTGCATGCAAAGGCCACATGGCAAGAGTTTGTAGGGAACCTAAAATTTGTTATTATTGTGGTTTTTATGGACATTCGAGTCCTCACTTCCATACAAAAAGAAAGAATCAGAAGGCTTCAAAAAACAAGTGAAAAGGTGTCTCTTGGAATTATGTCTCTTCTGCAAAATGGGTCCTTCGAGGCAACAGTTCAGCTGAAATTCCTTCAAATCATAAGTCGCATAAAAACTCTAGCTATCAACAATCGGGGCAAGCATCCCCCACTCATTTAAGCACCCCATCCTCACCCATTTCCTCGCAAGCAGAAAAATGAACCGCTTTTTAATGGAAATCCCTTCTCTTTACATTGTCGGAACTATTCTAACAGGCAATTGGAATGTAGAATCATTCTCATTCTGTCTCTCTGTAACTCTAGACTATCAGGCATTGCCCATGTGGATCCTCGCCAATAATTCCTTTCTGAATTCTTGTCCAGACAGTGAAAAGCGGGATATGGCTCTTCGTTTAATTTTTTTGGCTAAACTAGGAGGGGCTCTGTTTCTGGAACCTTGGATTGATGATGAACGTGAACCCTATCCAGCTTTAGAAATTGGATCTTGGGCTAAAGTGAGGGGTTTTCAGAATTTTTAAGATATAATGTATCAGCAGTTAAGGAGATTCTTAAACCCATTGGTAAAATTCTTGCATTGGATGATTGCAATTGGGCACATTTTGATCACCATTCTCTACTGGATAAGGTTGCGTTTTATGAAGTAATTAGTGCTTGCACTAAGTTTGCAGCTAATGTTAATGAGAAAATACATATTCTTAAGGTGGAGCGTTGTGTTCATGAACACCCTGGTACTAAACCCGAAACACTATTTATTGGAAACTTTATGGAGCAAATAATTCCATGTATTCATGAGGATTTGTTCTAACCAAGCTCCGAAGAATTCCATGACGTTATGGAGGACGAAGCAGCTTTACATGTAGTCAATCAATCTATTGGTACAAATGGTGAAAATCAGCAACTCGTAGTACATCATCAAAATGATTTCAATCAAATTAAGGAAGAGGTTAACAATGTTGAGGTTCACCATAACATTAATGATATGCAAAATGATAATATGATGCCACCTGCTTCATTGCAACTTGCTTCAATCCCACAATTTTATTCCTTTCAACATTGAAGCTCCTCAACCTGATGTGCATCTAGTTAACCCCTATTCTCCTCAACATAACATGCCAATTCAGAAAAATGTGCCCCCTTTGATTGCACCTCAGACAGACATGGAGGTTGACTGGCCTCAATTACTTTCTCCTGTGATGGTCCATCGGAGTGCTAGCAACATCGGAATGGAATCTCGTCCTGAAGGTTCGGGAAGCTTTTATACTCCTATTATTTTTTCTTCTAACAATAAGTTTGAATAAAAAAATTCACATTCCATAGTGGTGAGTTTGCATGACGTGCATTATTTAGCCGGGTAAGAACTCGAAAAGGAGCGTATTAATGATCCCCAATGAAAATTGGTATCATGGAATGTTAGAGGATTAGGAGATTTTTGTTAATGTCATGCAATCAATCTGACTCTTTCCCCCTTGAAAGTAGATATACTTTTTCTTACAAGAAACTAAACTTTGTAACCCTTCTCATTACCACTTTAAACTAATTGGAGGATCATCTTTAGCTGGTTGGCTTCACGTTGATGCTATTGATACTAAAGGTGGTTTAATCACTTCATGGGATGAGTCAGGTTGGTCTCTTCTTTGGTCTAGTTCTAACACTTCAATTTTGCATGTAGCACTTTGTCATCTTCCCTCAAATAAAACATATTACTTCTATAATGTGTGTGGTCCAAAAAATGTCCTTGATAGAATTCAACTATGGTCTGAATGTCGAGTTGTAGCATCTCAATTTCTTGGTCCATGGGTAATGGGTGGGGACTTTAACACAACAAGAGTTTCTTCTGATAGAAATTCTGGTAATATTTCCCCTGATTCTGATGCTTTTAACTCATTTATCTTCTATTGCTCATTGATTGACCCACCCATTAGTAATCGGCTTTATACTTGCTCTAATGCAAGACTTTTCCATCTTTAGCTAAACTTGACCGCTTTCTTTATAATTGTGAGTGGGATGATTCCCATCCTTTAACCACTGTCCACGGCCTTGCTACTATAATTTCGGATCATTGCCCTATTTTACTTTATTCTGATCTTCTCTCGGTCACCAAGAGGCCTTTCAGATTTGAAAGGCTTTGGCTTCTCGAACCATCTTTTGATGATTTTATTCACTCTATCTGGAATGAACATTACAATTCCTCTTCTGCTACCCATCGCATCATTCTGAAATTGAGATCATTGAGAAATTTTTTAAAGCCTTGGGCTAAATCTATATTGGGCTCTCTTCGTTCTTGCATTTCCTCAATTCAAAATGATATACTTGATCTAAATATCCTTGAGGAGTCCCATCCCCTATCCCTATTTGAAAAAAAACAATTTGTTTGAACTTGAAAAAGAGTTAGAAAGGCTTATCAAACAAGAAAACATTGGATGGAAACAGAGATTGAAAGCTAAATGGCTTGAAGAGGGTACAAGAATACTTCATATTTCCATCGATTAGCTAATTATCATCGTAGATCAACTCACATATCTGAAATCATTCATAATGATCAAGTTTTCTCTTATCAGGATGATATTCTTTATCTTTTCTCAGATTATTTTTGTTCTATTCTTGGTGAATCTTCCTTTAGCTGCTCTGATATTGATTGGTCCTCTCTTTACCCTGATTCTCTGTCTTTTGATATTGATCACCAATTTACAAAACATGAAGTTTGGGCCGCATTGAATGATATGTCTGACGATAAGGCTCCTGAGTCGGATGGTTTTGGCCCAGTTTTCTTCAAACATTACTGGACTTTAGTCAAAAATGATGTTTTATAAATGTGTGATGAATTTCAGCATAATCCCTCCTCCATTGCTAGAATTAATTATGCCAATATCATCTTCTTACCAAAACATGCAGGAGCAAACAAATTATCTTCTTTCAGGCCCATCAGCCTATTGAATACAACCTTCAAAATAACCACCAATGTCCTAGCTAATCGTCTTCAATCGATCATATCAAATTTAGTTGGACCTGAGCAATCAGCTTTTATTTTGGGAAGAAATATTATGCACTATGTTGCTGCAACACAATAAGTTATTTATTTCTGTTACAATACTTTCACACCCGGTTTTCTTCCCAAACTTGATTTCTCCAAGGCTTTTGATTCGGTTAATTGGTCTTTTGTTCTAAATTTGATGAAACATAGGGGGTTCTCTGATAAATGGTGTTGGTGGATTGAAAACGTTCTCACTACCAGTTTTTCATCTGTATATGTTAATGGTAAATTTGGTAGCTTATTTAAATCAAAACATGGTCTTAGACAAGGAGATCCTCTCTCCCCCCTCATTTTCGTGCTTGTAGCTGATGTGTTTAATCAAATGGCTAGGAAAGCTACACTTGTTGGTTTACTAGCTGGTATTTCTCTTCCAAATTCAAGTCTGACCATTTCTAATTTGCAGTTTGCCGAAGACACCATAATTTTTTCATCTTCTGAACCTAATCATGTTCATGGCTTAAGGGTGCTTCTATACGTTTTTGAACTTGTCTCTGGTCTTTCAGTTAATTTTCGTAAGAGTTCCATAATAATGCTTAGTAAATCTGATCATCTCTATAATCTTATCTCTTCCATTCTTAATTGTCAAGCGTCTAGATTCCCTATAACTTTCTTGGTGTCCCCTTAAGCCCACAAAGATTTGCAAAGCGGATTGGTTTCCTCTTATTAACAAAATTGAGTCCAGACTTGCTTCTTGGAAGGCTAATTCTCTTTCATCAATGGGTCATTTGGTTTTGGTTAAATCAGTTCTTTCATCTCTCCCCACTTATTGGATGTCATTTCATAAATTACCAGTTTGGGTAATTAACAAAATTAATTCTATTAGAAGCACTTTTTTATGGAATGGGAGAAATTGCAAGAAATTGGTAAATTGGCAAACTGTTTGCCTTCATCAGAATCAGGGAGGTTTGGGTGTTATCAATCTTTCATTATTTAACATCGCATTGTTATCAAAATGGGTGTGGAGATTAATCTCCCCGAGTCATTTTATATGGAAAGAATGGATTTTAACATGATATTACATCTCTAATCCATTTCATGTCCTTCATTTTAAGCATGTTATCAAAATGTCCCCTTTCTATTCTGGTGTACTTTCATCCCTTCCCCATGCTCGTAACCTCTTTCATGATTCACTAGGTAGTGGAGCAAACTGTATGTTTTGGCATGATATATGGTTTGACCAGCTTCCATTATCCTCTGTGTACTCATCACTTTTCTCTCAAATTAATCACTTTGATGTCTTTGTGGCTAGTATCCTTCATAATGGCATATTTGGTCTTTGTCCTGAAGGCTCTTTTGACACTCCTGTTCTAATTAATTTGTTTGCTATCAATGCTGTGCTTTCTAGTATCCATGTAGTTGATTCACTGATCTCTACTCATGGGCACCCTCTCCTTCTAAAGGTTTTTCTGTTGCTTCATGCTATCGGTTCTTAAGTCACTCAAGTAGAAGTTTTGCTTTTGCTAGACTTTGGAAATGCAAAACTTCTCCTAAAAGGTTGTTTCTTCAGTGGTGCTTGATTCACAACAAAATCACTACCCATAGCAAACTGTTTCGTTACAATATTGTTCCTAACCCCTGTTGTGTCTTCTGTAATGAACATGATGAAACTATCCAGCATTTGTTTTTTGATTGCGAGTTCTCTTATCCTATTTGGGTAACATCTATTATTCATCTATTTGGTCAGTCTCCAAACATAACATCATTTTTTGACTACTGGCAATATGAACCAATGGGGACGCAAAGGAATATTTTCATTGTGATTTATTTTTGGTGTATCTGGAAGCAACGCAATGATTTATCTTTTAACAAAAGAAAAGGCATTGTTATGAGTGTATGCAGGCAAATTGACTACTTGTTCCGTCTTTGGATAGGAACGCAGGCTGTTCCTTTCAACTTTGCTTTGCCACAGCTGTCTCCGGCTGAATCAGTGGGAAGTAACTCTGTCAATTCAAGCCGTAAATTGATTTGAAGCTGTCTGTTCCACTTGGTAGCTTGTTTAACATGATGCAGTCATTGCAAATTATATTATGCTATGGTTTTTTCTGGTATCATTGCTTGGCTTGTCTGTTTGTATGTTGGTAGCTGTCATTGTGCAGCTTGAATCACTTTCTTCTAGCTACCAGTTGGGCTTGTCAACTGGATATTACCTATATTAATATAATATCATATTAACCGGCTGTGAAGCTCCATGTTACACATCCGTTTGCTCCAAAAAAAAGTTATACCCCAATAAAGCTGATCGCAAGTTATGCCCCAAAAATTCAAATTCAAGTTATAACTCAAAATAGCTTACACCCAATTTTCCCAAATTTTCAATGATAGTCATGCCCCAAAAATCACAATATAACACACGCCCTAAGGTTTAGTCATATTGCACTGTACAAATATTCTCCAAAAACCTCTAATCATGATTCATAACATAATCTATGCCACATTATGACCTTTAATTACAGTGCGTGCCAATTTGCCCAAAATCCCAATTTTAGGTGTGTTCACATTTAACAGTTATCCCTATCTTACTATAGGTTTTCATGCATGATCTCCTTCTTCCAAGTCATAAACTATAATATGCCCCCAATTTTAGGTCTTAAATCACAACATGTACTATGCCTTACATGTTTCCAGTTCAATTTACGCCCCAAACCCCAAGTCATATGTCCAATATACTTTATGCCTAAATTTTCAAGTCAAATGTTCGATCCACTTTATGTTTTAAATACACATATATGTTATGTCCTCAAATCAGTTATGCCCAATTATACATAATTTAATACTTTTCCCAATTTTAGCGTTGTTCATGTCCTAATCATATATTATGCCCAATTTTAGCGCTGGTCATGTTCAGATCATATATTATGCCCAATTTTAGCGCTGGTCATGTTCAAATCATATATTATGCCCAATTTTATTTCCAACGTACGTTTATCTCTTATGAGACTTGGCTCAGACTCGCAGTAGCCTGACTGTAAAAAAAAAAAAATGAAGAAGGCAAGAAGAGACAAAGAATGGATATAATATTATCAATGAGATAGATCCAATGGATATAGAAAGACAGATAGAAATAGGTATAATCTCAGATTCAGATTTATTACAATGTCAGAATAACAATTAACTTTTATTTCTGAAAGTATTAAAAATTACAGAACGGTCTTGAATTATGGGATTTCTGAATTTGAAGAGCAATACCTTGACGTAGACTATCGATTCTCTAAATTAGATTTGACTTGTAGCTTCTAACTTGCTTTCTAGTTTGCTTCCTATTTGAAGAAGAAATGGTGGCTAGGCTAAGTCGACCATAGACAACATGGTGGCTCCTTGGAATGAAATTGTGTGATTTAGGGTTGAGGATTAGGGTTGCTTTTATAGAGGTTTAGACTTATGTGAACCGTTAGATCAACCTAGGAGAAATCACAACCATCCAGACAAGATAGAGCAATCTAGAAATTGCCACCTTTTCCCTAGTGACACAACAACAACTCAGAAATCATCACTGTTTGGATCTAGGCGAGGGGGTCGACCCCTATAGGGGGGTCGACACCCCAGTCGACACCCCTCTTGGGGGGTCGACACCTATGCCGACATGGGCGGGATTTTTCCCGCCCAGATGATCTACATGATTTTTGAAATTCAAACACTTTTGTTTATTTAATTATTTAATTATATAATTTTCTATTTAAACATGAAATCTTCTGAACTCCATAACTTCTTCATACAGTGTCCGATTCACGCAAAATCGGACTCTATCTCAAGTAGAATTCCGAGACGAACGAAATGACTTAACCCGTTTCCCTTAATTCTCAATTTTAAAATTAAGTATTCTTTAATTTATTACTTTAATATTCTTAGAAAATACGGGGTGTTACACTATCAATGATAGATAAGGGTGGGTCCTTTTGATCACTTAAGACCTAAGGCAGAACCATCGGTCACTTAGTACCTTTTCGATGGTTTACCCTACACTAATATAAATTTGAGAATACTAGCTACAAGTCCTACTAATTTTAGGCTTCCGCCGTTCACACATGTAAAACCGTGCCTCGCATAAGGCGAGAGATAGTAAGCAGTCACTTAAGAGCAATCAGATAGGTAGACGTCGCACGCCATTTAAGACCTCCCTATGGTGGGCCCCCTCGTTACTTGTAATGACCCGCGTTTTACGTATCGGAGGATCGTAAAATATTTTTGTTTAATTCCCTAAGGGTCGGATCATTCTCATATTTTGATATGTTGTTTATGAGGAAGTGAGACATGTCCAAAATTATTATTAATTTTATTTGCGACCATTTTTACCCTATCAGTTTTGTACAGGGCATAGCTTGACTAGGATCGAATCAGGTGCAGGGATTGATTTCATTGGAAATGAAATAATGTTTCTAATTCCGTAGAGCAATCATATTAAAGTTTTGGTTCAGCAGTTTAGGAAGAATCGCCATTTAAGTGCTATACAATTTTTGGATAGACTAATTAGTTATTAGTGAGCTGATTAGTAAAGCCCATTAAAGATAGGGGCTGTTGGCTATAAATAGAGGTGTAGAGGCAAGGAGAATGGTTTAGTTTCTTCATTTCTCTCATTTGGTTGAAATCAAATTCATCTCCACCCTATTAAATTATTGGATCTACATTAGAAGATTGGGGATCAACATCAATGAAGAGTAGATCGCATCAAGGAAGTTGATTTGAAGATCGTTCTTGGTTCTTTGGTTTAGAGATTCATCGATTTCGAGCTAATATGTGGATTTGGTGAGGGATAAGCATCTCTCACATGGATTCAATCGAGTATATAGGTTTTTCGATCTTATTTCATCATTTCAATTTGTTTTCACCTAGATCTAATGGAGGTAAGTATATATTCAATTTGAATCACCATAGGATCTAATATAGTAAGATTATAACGGTAAATTCATATGCTAATTCTATGTTTATGCAAGTCTAGATTAATTTTTTGATTCATTCATTGTTTCATCACGATTTGGTGAATCTCATATGTTTGTTGGTAATTATTTGTTGTGTTAGTGCTTGTTTGATGATTGCTTGATTATGCTATTGAATGTTGGTTTGAAATCAGACGATTTGGATCGAGTATACTTCGGTTTGAATGACAAAAAGTGGATCTAGGTATGGATCGCACGTATTGATGGATCGTGGATCGCAAGAATGTTGATCGTCTGGATTGTTGTGCAAGCACTTGGACGGATCGACAGTTAGATGGATCGACAATTGGATGGATCGGCAGTTGGATGGATAGGCAGTTGGATGGATCTGTAGTTGGATGGATCAACAGCTGGATGGATTAGCAGTTGGATGGATATGCACTGATGGATTGGCGCCCAATCCAGTGGTCGATCGACGCCTAATCCAGTAATGGACTGACGACCAATCCAGTGATGGACCGACAACCAATCCATCGAATATCAGCCAAGGGATGTTTATTTTTGGTTCGATGTTTTACGTAGCTTCGAGATAAATCCAAGGTGAATGTGCAAAGTGTCGTGAAGTGTTCGTTGATCGATGAAATGCAACAAATGAGAGGTCAACTCGAGGATGCTTAAGTTCATGGATAATGGTTGCTCAAGATGATCTGAGCTTATAGATACTCGCCGGTGATGACGATTATAGTTATCAAGGAAGAGGGATTATCATTAATCGGAGGTTCCAGCAAGATAAAAGTAGAGTCATCATGGGAAAGTCCCATTAGGATCTGATTCGATAAAGATCGTGTACCCTGGGAATTCATGATAAGCCTAGTTGTCTTCATGAGAAAGAAAAACATACGAGTCACCATGGCGTATGGAGTTTAGCTAGAACCGGGGTTACCATTATCCTTTGATAGATAGTATGTCGTGGCCAGTCATACGATTAATGGTGGTTTCAAGGCAAGATAGGTGGTGATAGCCAGATTTATGGATGCTGATTTCTTTTCTTATATCATCTTATGTAGATCGTTCGAAGTCGAAAGAAACATTTCTTAGGTGCTTGTCTGATGTTGGTTTAGCCTTCAGGGCTTGTGCTTGGGAAATGTTGATCTTGATTTGGATGGTATATGTTGGATTATTAGTTGCAATGTCTATTTGTTTCTATTTGATTATTTGTAAAGGCTATCACTGTCGAGTGTGGAGGACATGGGTTTGGGTTCTTCTTTGTTGTAGTGTTGGTAGATTGGATGATTAATCTGCCTATTTATCATATATTTTATCGATGATGTTAGATAGTTTTTTATAGCTCATCAAGACTATTGTATGACTCTAGGTTTTATAACTCTCTCTTATTACCTTGGGTTTTTCATCCATGCGTTGGATGGGTAGACTGAGTAGCAGGTAACAGGTAGTAGATCTTGATAAGGACGATGCTGCCGAGCGATGACGAGCAAGAGGATGACGAACTATTTCCTACCATCTACTATTTGTTGTTTTCGTTGCTATGATTGATGATACTCTGAGTGATTTTGTAATGAGGCTGATTGTACAGATTCTGTTGATGTATTCCAGTTTGTTATATGGATATTTTATGGTGATATAGAAGTTTAAGATTGTTCTCAATTATGCTTTACTATTATCTAACTGTTGTATATGTTCTATTATATTTCATCCTGTGCTGTAAGTTATACGACAGGTTCCGCTTGTGTAATTTTATCCTAATGATCGTCTATAGCTGCGAAGCACATCTTTCAGCACATTATTCCTCTTGTTAAGTGCAGGAGTTATGGGCGATCGTCACATTTGGTATCAGAGCTTTGGCTAAGTGATTTTATCTAAAATTCGTGGACATAAAGACGTATGAGAGACATATTTATACTTTGCTAATGGATGATTACTATATTATAGTGTATAGTATAGTAGCGCTTTGGACTTCATTACAGTATATCTTATATGTGGACTAATAATTCTATTTTAAGATTTAGAATGAGTCGTCGACCTACGGGAAACACTGCTAGGGATGAGCCTGCGATTAGAAGGGATAGTGGCTAGCTAGAAGCTTCAGCTGCTATGCCTAATTATCTTGTTATGATTGGAGCCATGATGACAGCGATCATACGGAGGATGCCCATTCCAGAAGCAGCAGTAGAGCGTGGGTTCCTGTGCAAGTGCATAAGGTTGATTCTGCTAAGAGACAAAGGGGTTATTCTCCTATAGATGAAAAAGATGAGTTGAGAAGAAATATAAATTTCGAGCAGCTTCAACTTAAATTTAAGGAGAGAGAAGAATTGATCAGTGCTGCTTGGGATGAGGCTTTTAGAAGCAGGAATGAGCCTCTTGAAGAAACTTTTACTGGCGCCAGTGCTAGGAAGAAGCTGAATAAGAAAAAGAAAAGACAACAGAAAGGGAATGATGGCCAAAAGAAGAAACCTAGGAGGGTCGTTATCTGCTTTAATTGTCAGTAGAAGGTTCATTATTCCAGGGAATGTGGGAATCTGAAAGATGAGAGGAGGTGCTACAACTGCACCAATCCTAGGCATGAGAAGAAGGACTACCCAGATTTTCTGAAGAATAAGCAACAAGTGGAAGCGTGTGTTTTGGAAGCAATTCCGATTTCCTATTATATTCCTAATGAAAATTAGGAGGTATGGTTGTTGTTTTAGGTACGCTTTCTGCTAGAAGTTTTGGTTTAGAGTTTTGATTGATACTAGGGCATCGCCTTAGTTTACCTGTAATAAGTTTGTATGCTAATTAGGTTTAGAACTCGATATTTTAGTAGATCCTTGATTGTCACTAGTCTTGTTAGGATTTCATTTAATCTTTGTATGCTTTGTCGTGATCTAGTTTATTTAGTCATGGTTGCTCTTTTGTGTGTGATTGCATCGTTTTGAACTTTTCTGGGTTTGGGATCATTTTGGGTATGGATTGGCTCAAGAAATATGCGACTAAAGTGGATTGCAAGAAGCTCGAGGTGACAGTTGGGAATGTGAAAGGGTGAAAGGTTGTGATCCGATGTAAGCCAGAAGATGGTGTCTTCGTCAGCTTTTTATATTCGCTTGTGATTCCATGAGACGACTTGTCTTCTGTGCCGATCACGAGTGAGTTTGATGATGTCTTTGAAGAGGTTAAAGTTTTTCCATCGCATCGTGAGATTGAGTTTAGGATCAATTTGGTCGAAGGTGGATGGCACCTAGAGAACAGCGAGAGTTAGAGGTGCAAGTTCGTGACTTTTTGGGAAAAGGAATCATTTAGAGAAATGTGTCTGAATGGGGTGCACTAGTTGTGTTTGCAACCAAGGCTGGTGGATCTTTGATATTATGTGTGGATTATTGTGAGCTGAACAAGGTGACCAAGAAGAACAAGTTGTTGCCAAGAATAGATGGCTTGTTTGATCAGCTTCATGAAGCAATGGTGTTTTCTCAGATGGATTTGGTAATAGAATTTCACCAGTTGAGAGTGGCAAAGAATAGTGTGCCAAAGACAGCTTTTAGGACATCATCGGGTTTCTTTGAGTGGCTAGTGATGCCATTTGGATTGATCAATGCACCAGCATATTACATGGATCTTATGAATAGAGTGTTCAGAGATCAGTTGAACTGTAACACCCCGAAAATTCTATAACTGTGAAATTAACAAATTAAAGTATAATTAATATGAAATCAAAGAACTAAGGGAAACGGGATACGCCATTGCGTTCGTCTCGGAAAAATACGCGAAATAGAGTCCGAGTTTTCGAAAAACGGAGTCCGTATGAAGAAGATATGGCCTTCGGAAGTTTTGAATTAAATTTAAAAATTCAAACAGAATTTAATAATTAAATATTCCGAAGTGGGGCCCAATGGGCCAGGGTGGAAGAACACCCGCCTGGGCCACCCAGGTCGACTGGGCTGTCGACCTGGGCTACCCATGTCGACAGGGCTGTCGACAGCCCTGTCGACAGGGGTATCGACCTGGTCGAGCCCAGTCAACCTGGCTGGCCAGGTCGGTGTGTCGTCGAATTTCTGTGGTCTGCTTTGTCATTAGGGCTAGGTGGCGGGTTTTTATTGGTCTCTCTTCCTAATGAATGGCTATGATCTAACCTAGCAACATCAATGGTCCTAATCAATTCCTAACCTCTATATAAACAACCCTAGACTAAACCCTAATCTATTCATTCAAATTAAGAACATAGCCGCCATGTTGCTGAGGAACGACAAAGAGTAGCCGCCAACTAGAGAGAGGATTAGGGAGAAAGTTCTAAAGCCTAAAGCCTAAAGCAATTCAAGCAACCTAAAGCTAATCAATTCAACAAAGGAATCGTGTCTCTTAATTAGAGAATTCGCCGCAACCATAGCAAGTAGAGTATTACTTTGGTATAAATAAACAACTGTGTTGATGTGTATGCTTGAATTGTGGCAATGGAAGTAATTCATGTTTGTGCAAAATTATGTTATTCATTATAAAGAACTACATGCGGTAGTTCTATGCAAATATACGTTTGGAATATTGCGCAAATTATGTAATCTATGTTGAAGCTACATGTATGTAGTTGATTGAAATTTATGCAAGTTTGGGGCTTTGTTATTATGGCGTCATGATGTATATTTGTATGTAATTAAAACAAGTTTGGTTATAGTTCATATGAAATTATGTTGAGAATTAGGCATCATGTATTAAGTCATGCTTTTGCAAACTTTTGAATATGGCTAGGCTATGAATGATATTTGGCATAATTGAAATCCATGCTAGTTCTATATTGTTAAAATGACATATGTGAGACATGGCTAGGTTAGACTCAAAAATCCCCTTTTTGCAAGTTTAAAGCAAACACCATGATTAGGAATTTTTATACATAAGTATGTTTATACCATCGTTATGTGATTAGACTTAAACCATGATTGGGTTGAACTATGCTTTTGTGTTAGTAACAAAGTATCCCCTTTGTAAACATGTAGAAACCTTATGAACATGACTTGTTTATGTTTATGCCATGTTTATGCTAGAAATATTTATGCCATGCTTGTGTTTGACATTAGGCCATATTTATGCTAGAAATATTTGTGCCATGCTTATGTTTGACATTATGCCTAAATAAGAATATAGGTTCATGTTGTAGTTAAACCTATGCAAGTTCACATGCTTTGATTCATGTCACCTATGTTGCCACTATGCAAGTACACTAATTTATATTCTGTATTTCCAACGTCGTATTGCAAGTTCATGCGCTCACCTTCCCCTCTTTGTGTATACGCCATAAGCCTCCCCTTTTCGCATGGCTAAATTGGGCTTTAAAAGGCTAAGCCCAATATATATGAACGGACGTGTAAAACGGGGGAAAATAACGTTGGGTTAAAATTAATTAATGAATGAAAATATAAATAGAAGGGCCCAAATTCAAGTATGGGTTGGGCCCGTGGTGGGTGTAATCTTTACACCATTAACTTAATAATGGGCCGCAGATATTTACATATAAATAAAGAAGAATGACAAGATATGTAAATGTAGAACATACGATGTGTTTAACCCGAGGTTGGATTGAGTTGTGATGTAAACCTGCCCGGAACCGCCCGGCTGTCCAGTAGTCACAACAATACCTATCCAATGTGGGAGGTTAAACATGGAGCCCAGTAAGGACCCGAGGTTAGACTGAGTTGTGGCGTAAGACTGCCCGGAACCAACCGGCAACAGGCAACCACAACAATACCTGTCTAATGTGAGAGGTCAGGGCCTTAATAAGACAATTAAGGCTGAGTCAGGATTGTTAGGATTAAGTGGACTAAAGACTTAATCAAAATGGAACATGCTAAACTAAGCGGACTGGTGGGGGTTAGGTTAGAAAACACTTAACCAACTTAGCATGTTGGCTAGAGATAGAAAACCTAGTAACGGGGGACCCTTTTCAGCAGTAACCCTAAAAGGTGTATCAGGATACCCTGAAACTAGGCAGGGTGGGGCACGATTACTAGGCTGATTGTAAGAGGTCAAAGCGACGGCGGTGGTGTAGCAGTGTAGGTTCTAACGGTGTGCGGGCGTGCACGCACTCCGGCGCAGAAAAATAAGGCACTGGGCACCAGTAGCATACCTGTGCACTCTAAGGTTGTGTCGGGTTGCCACTATGGGACTTGATACACCCCATGGTGGGACCAGCATAGGTAACTACAGACATCGGGGGCCGTAAGACACATGGAACTATGCGAGTAGGAGCCGATCATCATAGAATGGATCACTTCACCCTGATATGGGGTGCCAGTTGGAAACTAGTTAAATGGGTTCAGAGATTAACATGGGGTACGATAGTATATTCAACCCTAGACAACTTAACCAAGTTATAATGCATGCCCACTTCCTGTTTATACTTATCATACCCAGTTCTTTATTCATAGACAAAGTAGTACTAGACTTACTCAGGCTTTATGTCTGACTCTATTTTTCTTTCGTCTTCTTTCTTCCGTTTCCCCCCCCCCCCCCCCCCAGGTCCTCAGGGAGGGAACACAGCAGCTTGACCAGCCTTAACATCCAGCTTGAAGAAGAGAAATGTATTGCTTGGACTTTCCTGTTTTGAACTATGGCTTTGGACAATCACTATGAGGGCTTTGTAGTTTATCTATGTTTTATTTATGCTTCTTTAAATCATGTACTCAAGACAGATTATGAAAGTGTTATGTTATGTCTTTGGAAAGGATGTTGTAACACGTATTTGACTTTATGAAATACAAGTTTGTTGTTCTTCCGCTGTTTACAAATATGTGTTCTTATATCTGTCTTGTATATCTGTGACTTGTACTTATAAACCTCCACCAAAATTAGGGCATTCCCTTTGAGAGTGACCCTAACGGAGGTGGGGTGTTTCACTTGGTATCAGAGCATAGGTTTACCAGATAAGATAAAAAGTTTTGAAAAATTATTTTCAAAAAGGAAATTTAAAGAAGCATTTTTAAAAGAAAAATATTGTTTTATTTTAAAAAGGCAAAGTCCACTCCCCAAAGCCATAGGTACTATCCCTTATCCCTCGTTTTGAATCTATCCTTTTTGTTTCAGCATGTCCCAAGAACTTAACTTGCCTGAAGGGGTGCCCATACCTGGTTGGTTTAGACGGTTATTAGAAGCAAGGGCCACTCAGCCAGGTCCTACCATTCCTCCTCCCCCAGCTGAAGGAAATCATCCGGCTGCAGCGGCACCTTTTCCTCCTCCTCCTCCTCGGGGAAACAATTTTGCTAAGACATGTAAAGATTTTAAAGCTATGGGAGGAAGGGATTTCCATGGAACTGAGTCCTTCGTAGCAGCTAGGAATTGGCTGAAAGAAACGGAGGACCTATTCATCATCTTTGAGGTAGAAGGTAGACAAAAAGTACAACTGGCGGTATGGCTATTGAAGGGCGAGGCTTCCTACTGGTGGGAAGTCACTAATGCTGAAAGACCAGTGGAGACATGGGAGGACTTTAGGGCAAGGTTTGAGACTAAATTTCTCTCAGATGCGGAAAGAAGTTTGCAGTTGGAAAAATTCTTATTTCTTAAGCAAGGGGACAAGACAGTCAGAGAGTATGTGAATCAATTCGATGAGCTGGCTAGGTTTGGGCTTGACCTAGTCAACACCCCGTACAAGAAGGCTCTCCGTTTCGTTAAGGGGTTGAATGAGCCATTACACAGTTTGGCCATGACCCATATACCCATGGGAGCCACGTATGAAAGATTGGTGCAAATGGCATTGCTGAATGAAGAGGATAAGGGCAAGAAGGAGACAAAGGCGGAAAGCTCTCAAGGGAAGAAAGAGGGTTTGCAGCCTAAGAAGACGGACTTTAAGAAAGGCGGGAAAGGCAACAAAGAGAAGAGGAAGTGCAATTTCTGTGGCAAAGTGGGGCACTTAGTAAAGGACTGCCGGAAAAAGAAGGCCAAGGAAAATGGTGGGTGCTTTTCTTGCGGTGAGACAGGCCACAGGGCTAAGGACTGCCCAAAGAAACGAGGACAGGGGCAGAGGGCTGGATCCACCCCAGGGGCACAGGTTCATGTGCTAGAAGCGCCACCATTGCAACAGCGAGGTACAAATACTTCTGTAGAAAGCGTAATTTATCTTTATGATCACCCCGTTCGCACTTTATTTGATTCTGGCGCATCACACTCCTTTATCTCGTCTGCTTTAGTAGAATCTCTGCACCTAGAAACTAGTATGGTAGAGGACCCCTTAATTGTTCCAAACCCAATTGGGGGCCCAGCTCATTTGTCTATGATCTGTTTGGATTTGAAAATTTCTATCCTAAGTGTTGAATTTCAATGTAGTGCCTTTGTTTTGGGCTTTTCGGGGTATGGTTTGATTTTGGGTATGAATTGGCTATCCAGTAATGGGGCCATCCTTGATTGTGAGAAAAGGGTTGTTAGGCTCCTAACCCAGCTCGGCAATACTTTGGAAATTTCTTGTAATCCTTCGTATGCGGTTATGCTTAGTTATCTTGAATCGCTAGATGCCTCCGTTGAAAACTTGCAATCAGTTAGAGTGGTTCGGGAATATCCGGATGTCTTCGAAGAGGTGAAGGGCTTGCCTCCGAAGCGGGAAATAGACTTCCGCATATATCTTGTAGATAATGCAAATCCCGTTGCGTTGCCCGTTAGACATATGGCTCCACGAGAAAGGAAAGAGCTCAGTAAACAGATTAAAGAGCTTCTAGAAAAGGGGTTCATTAGGAGGAGTATTTCAGAATGGGGCGCTCCGATGGTGTTCGCTACAAAGGCGGATGGTTCACTCCGTCTATGTGTTGACTATAGGGAGCTCAACAAGCTAACGAAAAAGAATAGGCACCCTCTCCCTAGAATTGACGATTTATTTGACCAGCTTGTAGGAGCGTCTGTTTTCTTCCAACTCGATTTAGCAACCGGTTTTCATCAGCTAAGGGTGGCTGAAGATAGCATCGATAAAACGGCATTCAGAACCCCAGACGGCTTCTTTGAATGGCTTGTCATGCCTTTCAGCTTGACAAATGCACCTGCTTACTTCGTGGACCTGATGAGTAGGGTATTTAGAGATTTCCTCAACAAATTCGTAGTGGTCTTCGTAGATGATATCCTTATCTTCTCAAAGAGTGAAGAGGAACATGCTCAACACTTAAGGGCAATCATGGAAACTTTGCGAGTCCATCAACTAAAGGCCAAATTCTCCAAATGTCACTTTTGGAGAGAAGAGGTGAGGTTCCTTGGGCACATAATATCCAAACAAGGGTTAGCGGTGGACCCTGCTAAGGTAGTGGCGGTACAAGATTGGAAGACACCAAGGAATGCGACTGAGGTCCGAAGCTTTCTAGGACTAGCAGGTTTCTATCGAAAGTTTATAAGGGATTTTGCGAAAATCTCAGCTCCGCTCACGAAATTGACTAAGAAGAATCTAGTGTTCAATTGGGATTTGGATTGCGAGTTTGCTTTCCAACGACTGAAAAGGGCTCTCACAACAGCCCCAGTTTTGACGCTGCCAGATGGGAGCAAGATGTTCACTGTTTATACGGATGCATGTGGGACAGGGCTAGGCGCCGTCTTAATGCAAGAAGGAAGGGTAGTAGCTTATGGCGGGAGGCAATTGAAGGTGCACGAAAAGAACTACCCAACCCACGATCTTGAGTTAGCCGCCATCGTCTTTGCACTCAAGTCTTGGCGACACTATCTCCTAGGTGAGAAGTTCGAACTTTACACTGACCATAAATCGTTGAAATATCTTTTCTCGCAGAAGGATCTTAACTTGAGGCAACAAAGATGGATGGAGTTTCTTGCCTCGTACGATTTCGAAATCTCCTACACTCCGGGAAAAGGCAACGTAGTGGCAGACGCGTTGAGCCGAAAGAAATTAACCCTAAGCCCGTTGTTTGTTGAAAGACAAAGCCTAGAGTTTATAGCCAGTTTCGACTTTAGGCCCTCCTCCGATTTCGTACCGGGCTTGCTAGCATCTCTCGAAGTGCGCCCAACTTTAGTAGATTCGGTAGGGGCAGCACAACGCGAAGACCCTCAGCTTGTGGAAATAATTGATAGGCTAATTAGGGGTGAGACTTCAAGTCACCTCAACAGATACTCCATCGACGATAAGGGTTTGCTAAGGCGAGACGGAAGACTATGCGTCCCACAGACAAAAGATTTAGTAAAGAAGGTTCTAGAGGAAGCACATCACTCCAAGATGACGATACACCCAGGCGGGGATAAAATGTACAAAGACATAAAAAGGACTTTCTTTTGGAATGGCATGAAAAAGGACGTGGCAGAATTCGTTTCTAAATGTATGGTGTGCCAACAGGTTAAGGCGGAACAGAAAAAGCCTGGCGGACTACTACATCCTCTGGAGGTCCCGCAATGGAAGTGGGATAGCATCTCAATGGACTTCATCGATGGGCTGCCTAGGTCTAGGAGAGGCAACACTAGCATTTGGGTAATAGTGGATAGGCTTACTAAAAGCGCCCACTTTTTACCTGTCAAAAGTAAAAGAGCTGCCTCATCCCTAGCATCACTTTACCTCAAGGAAATCGTTCGACTCCATGGAATACCATCTAGCATTGTTAGTGACCGAGACCCCATCTTCACCAGCGAATTTTGGCGGAGTCTGCAAGAAGCAGTAGGAACGCAGTTATGCTTAAGCACGGCCTATCATCCCCAAACCGACGGCCAAACAGAGAGAGTGAACAGAGTTTTGGAAGACCTTTTAAGGCTATGCGTCCTCGACTTCGGAGGGACATGGGAAGACCACCTTCCTTTGGTGGAATTTTCCTACAACAACAGCTATCAAGCAACCATAGGAATGGCGCCCTTCGAAGCTTTATATGGAAGACCGTGCCGATCGCCCACTTGTTGGTGGGAGTCCACGGATAAGCTCATACTTGGACCAGACATGATCCGAGAGACCTCAGAGAAATTAGACTTAATACGAAGAAGGATGAAGACGGCCCAAGACAGACAAAAGTCCTATGCCGACAAGAGGAGGACCGACCTTGAATTCGAAGTTGGAGACAGAGTTTTTCTCAAGGTATCACCGCTAAGGAACGTTGTTCGTTTTGGAACCACAGGAAAGCTAGCGCCAAGATTCGTAGGGCCATTCCCTATTATCGAGAAGATTGGGAAAATGGCCTATAGATTAGAGCTACCCGAGAAGTTGGCTGGAGTCCACAACGTTTTTCACGTTTCACATCTCCGAAAATGTCTACATGAGTCTGCTGAAGTGGTAGAGCCAAATGTCCTCGAAGAGGCCGAAGTGGAACGCGAAGCAACCATAAGAAGAGTTCCAACCCGCATCTTAGGAACGGAAGTGAAGAAGCTACGCAACCGTGAAGTCAAGCTCGTCAAAGTTCAGTGGAGCGACGCCGAGGGAGACGCGACTTGGGAAACTGAAGCTAGAATACGTACTGCCTACCCTTTTCTGTTCGAGGGTACATCCTTGATCTTTCCTTTTCCTTAAGTTGCGTTTTTATCTATCTTTTAGGTATATTTCCTCGACCGTATCTTTTAGGTAGAAACCCTTTGGATGGAAACATGTAGTTGAAACATGTTATGGATGATGGTTGCAAGTGGTTGCAAGTGATTGCTAGTGGTTGCTCGTGGTTGCATATACACACACAATCTAGGTTTTAGATCGGCTCAGTCACTTCATATTGCATATGCATATATGTTTGTATTTGTATATGGTTGAACTTTAATGTGTTGACATGAGGATGTTGCATTTGTATTGAATGATTGTGCACTCATGTAGAATCAAGAATAGGAAAATTTTGCATACATAATGGATTCATGGCACTTACATAATTCGCATTAAGGAGGTCAACTGAATCAGTAGACCGCCTGATTTTGCATTAGATAAGTTCATGTACACACACATTTCGCATATGATCATGAAGCATTAGAGTCTTTTAAGGACAATGGATGCTCGTGTTTGATGGATGAGTAGATGGATGATTGGATGTTAGGATATACATTCCTCCTAACTTGAAGATTTTGGGGACGAAATCCTTTTAAGTGGGGGAGAATGTAACACCCCGAAAATTCTATAACTGTGAAATTAACAAATTAAAGTATAATTAATCTGAAATCAAAGAACTAAGGGAAACGGGATACGCCATTGCGTTCGTCTCGGAAAAATACGCGAAATAGAGTCCGAGTTTTCGAAAAACGGAGTCCGTATGAAGAAGATATGGCCTTCGGAAGTTTTGAATTAAATTTAAAAATTCAAACAGAATTTAATAATTAAATATTCCGAAGTGGGGCCCAATGGGCCAGGGTGGAAGAACACCCGCCTGGGCCACCCAGGTCGACTGGGCTGTCGACCTGGGCTACCCATGTCGACAGGGCTGTCGACAGCCCTGTCGACAGGGGTATCGACCTGGTCGAGCCCAGTCAACCTGGCTGGCCAGGTCGGTGTATGGTCGAATTTCTGTGGTCTGCTTTGTCATTAGGGCTAGGTGGCGGGTTTTTATTGGTCTCTCTTCCTAATGAATGGCTATGATCTAACCTAGCAACATCAATGGTCCTAATCAATTCCTAACCTCTATATAAACAACCCTAGACTAAACCCTAATCTATTCATTCAAATTAAGAACATAGCCGCCATGTTGCTGAGGAACGACAAAGAGTAACCGCCAACTAGAGAGAGGATTAGGGAGAAAGTTCTAAAGCCTAAAGCAATTCAAGCAACCTAAAGCTAATCAATTCAACAAAGGAATCGTGTCTCTTAATTAGAGAATTCGCCGCAACCATAGTAAGTAGAGTATTACTTTGGTAAAAATAAACAACTGTGTTGATGTGTATGCTTGAATTGTGGCAATGGAAGTAATTCATGTTTGTGCAAAATTATGTTATTCATTATAAAGAACTACATGCGGTAGTTCTATGCAAATATACGTTTGGAATATTGCGCAAATTATGTAATCTATGTTGAAGCTACATGTATGTAGTTGATTGAAATTTATGCAAGTTTGGGGCTTTGTTATTATGGCGTCATGATGTATATTTGTATGTAATTAAAACAAGTTTGGTTATAGTTCATATGAAATTATGTTGAGAATTAGGCATCATGTATTAAGTCATGCTTTTGCAAACTTATGAATATGGCTAGGCTATGAATGATATTTGGCATAATTGAAATCCATGCTAGTTCTATATTGTTAAAATGACATATGTGAGACATGGCTAGGTTAGACTCAAAAATCCCCTTTTTGCAAGTTTAAAGCAAACACCATGATTAGGAATTTTTATACATAAGTATGTTTATACCATCGTTATGTGATTAGACTTAAACCATGATTGGGTTGAACTATGCTTTTGTGTTAGTAACAAAGTATCCCCTTTGTAAACATGTAGAAACCTTATGAACATGATTTGTTTATGTTTATGCCATGTTTATGCTAGAAATATTTATGCCATGCTTGTGTTTGACATTAGGCCATATTTATGCTAGAAATATTTGTGCCATGCTTATGTTTGACATTATGCCTAAATAAGAATATAGGTTCATGTTGTAGTTAAACCTATGCAAGTTCACATGCTTTGATTCATGTCACCTATGTTGCCACTATGCAAGTACACCAATTTCTATTCTGTATTTCCAACGTCGTATTGCAAGTTCATGCGCTGACCTTCCCCTCTTTGTGTATACGCCATAAGCCTCCCCTTTTCGCATGGCTAAATTGGGCTTTAAAAGGCTAAGCCCAATATATATGAACGGACGTGTAAAACGGGGGAAAATAACGTTGGGTTAAAATTAATTAATGAATGAAAATATAAATAGAAGGGCCCAAATTCAAGTATGGGTTGGGCCCGTGGTGGGTGTAATCTTTACACCATTAACTTAATAATGGGCCGCAAATATTTACATATAAATAAAGAAGAATGACAAGATATGTAAATGTAGAACATACGATGTGTTTAACCCGAGGTTGGATTGAGTTGTGATGTAAACCTGCCCGGAACCGCCCGGCTGTCCAGTAGTCACAACAATACCTATCCAATGTGGGAGGTTAAACATGGAGCCCAGCAAGGACCCGAGGTTAGACTGAGTTGTGGCGTAAGACTGCCCGGAACCAACCGGCAACAGGCAGCCACAACAATACCTGTCTAATGTGAGAGGTCAGGGCCTTAATAAGACAATTAAGGCTGAGTCAGGATTGTTAGGATTAAGTGGACTAAAGACTTAATCAAAATGGAACATGCTAAACTAAGCGGACTGGTGGGGGTTAGGTTAGAAAACACTTAACCAACTTAGCATGTTGGCTAGAGATAGAAAACCTAGTAACGGGGGACCCTTTTCAGCAGTAACCCTAAAAGGTGTATCAGGATACCCTGAAACTAGGCAGGGTGGGGCACGATTACTGGGCTGATTGTAAGAGGTCAAAGCGACGGCGGTGGTGTAGCAGTGTAGGTTCTAACGGTGTGCGGGCGTGCACGCACTCCGGCGCAGAAAAATAAGGCACTGGGCACCAGTAGCATACCTGTGCACTCTAAGGTTGTGTCGGGTTGCCACTATGGGACTTGATACACCCCATGGTGGGACCAGCATAGGTAACTACAGACATCGGGGGCCGTAAGACACATGGAACTATGCGAGTAGGAGCCGATCATCATGGAATGGATCACTTCACCCTGATATGGGGTGCCAGTTGGAAACTAGTTAAATGGGTTCAGAGATTAACATGGGGTACGATAGTATATTCGACCCTAGACAACTTAACCAAGTTATAATGCATGCCCACTTCCTGTTTATACTTATCATACCCAGTTCTTTATTCATAGACAAAGTAGTACTAGACTTACTCAGGTTTTATGTCTGACTCTATTTTTCTTTCGTCTTCTTTCTTCCGTTTCCCCCCCCCCACCCCCAGGTCCTCAGGGAGGGAACACAGCAGCTTGACCAGCCTTAGCATCCAGCTTGAAGAAGAGAAATGTATTGCTTGGACTTTCCTGTTTTGAACTATGGCTTTGGACAATCACTATGAGGGCTTTGCAGTTTATCTATGTTTTATTTATGCTTCTTTAAATCATGTACTCAAGACAGATTATGAAAGTGTTATGTTATGTCTTTGGAAAGGATGTTGTTGTAACACGTATTTGACTTTATGAAATAAAAGTTTGTTGTTCTTCCGCTGTTTACAAATATGTGTTCTTATATCTGTCTTGTATATCTGTGACTTGTACTTATAAACCTCCACCAAAATTAGGGCATTCCCTTTGAGAGTGACCCTAACGGAGGTGGGGTGTTTCATGAACTAGTTCGTGTTTGTATTCATGGACGATATTCTGGTTTACTCCAGGAATGAGAAAGAGCATAAGACGCACTTGCGAGTTGTTTTGAAATCTTACGAAAGCATCAGCTGAGAGTTGAACTAGAAAATTATAAGCAATTCGAAGTCCATTGAAAGGGTTGGCTTCATAGGAAAGGACGATTTGTTGTTTTTGATATTGATGGATTGAGAGATGAGGTTCTGAGGGAATGTCATCACTCTAAGTTGCCATTTCATCCTATTGGTAACAAGATGTATCAGGACATAAAGCGAGCTTACTACTAGGAAGGAAAGATTAGGGATGTTGGAAAGTTTATTTCCAAGTGTATGAACTGTCAGTCGATAAAAGCTGAACAAAAGAAGCCAGGTGGATTGCTTTAACCACTGGAAGTTCCTACGTGGAAGTGGGAGTAGATATTGATGGATTTTATTAATGGACTACCTAGAACAATGGCAGGAAATGAAGGGATTTGGGTCATAGTGGATCGTTGACCAAAAGCGGGAGATTTATTCCTATCAGATCAACTAGGACAACATCGAAGTTGGATGAGTTTTATATTAAATGGATAGTTCGTTTCCACGGTATTCCGAAGAGCATAGTTATTGATCGAGATCCATTGTTCAAAAGTGGATTGTGAAAGAGTTTGCAGGAGACTTTAGGAACCGAGTTGTGTTTGAGTACGACTTTTCATCCCTAGATTGATGGTCAAACCGAGAGAGTTAACCGAGTTTCAAAGGTTCTCCTAAGAGTTTGTGTATTGGATTTCAGAGGATCGTGGGAAGACCATTTACATTTAGTTGAGTTTGCATATAACAACAACTACCAATCGAGCATTCGGATGGTACCATCGAAGCATTGTATGGTAGACCATATAATTTTCTGGTATGTTAGTTAGAGACTGGAGATAAGCTGATACTTGGGCCAGAAATGATAAGAGAGACCTCGGATTGTATCGAGATCATTCGGAAACAAATGAAAGTAGCCCTAGATCATCAGAAGAGCTACGCCGATAAGCGTAGAAAGGATTAGGAGTTCGATGTTGGTGAAAGGGTTCTCGTGAAGATCTTACCCTCGAAGAAGGTCGTTTGGTTCGGAAATAAGGGAAAGTTAGCTCTAAGGTTCTTTGGACTGTTTCTGATAGTCGAGCGAATGAAGGGAGGGGGGAATGTAATGACCCACATTTTACGTAACAGAGGATCATGAAATATTTTTATTTAATTCTCTTAGGGTCGAATCATTCTCATATTTTGATATGTTGTTTATGGGGATGTGAGACATGTCCAATATTATTATTAATTTTATTTATGACCATTTTGCCATATCAGCTTTGTACAGGGCATAACTTTTGACTATGATCGAATCAAGTTCTTGGATTGATTTCATTAAAAAGGAAATGATATTTCCAATTCCATAGAGTGGTTATATTAAAATTTTGGTTCAGCGGTTTGGGAAGAATCGTTGTTTAAGTGCTACACAATTTCTGGATAGATTGATCAGTCGTTAGTGAGATGATTAGTGAGGCCCATTAAGGTTAGGTGCTATTGGATATAAATAGAGGGGTAGAGGCAAGGAGAATTGTTTGGTTTCTTCATTTCTCCCATTTTGTTGAGCTTGTGATCCTCTTTGCTCAATCAAATACATCTCCAATCCATTAAATTCTTGGATCTACTTTAGAAGATTTAAGATCAACATTAATGAAGAGTATATCTGAGACGACCCGTAACTTCCCCGTAAAGGAAAGTGTCGGATAGTTCGAGAACAAGCCACAACAGAACACATACAGAAGAACATTTCATTTTATATTACAACAATGCATCAGATTACAAGAATATACAGAGTATAAAAGAATATTACACAGAAATATCAGAGATTTAAATTACATTTAAGTACATAGCAGCGGAAAATAATATAATACACAACTAGAAGAGATATACGGATACAAAGCTTTCCGGATATCGTTCCAGTTGTAAACCAGGATCCTGTGAATATAAATCTGCAAAACCAAAACTACTAGCTGCCCGTGTCGAAAATAGGGGCACCCAGAGTTTAGGTTAAAACAATAAACTCCAGGTCAGTCATGGGACTGGTGTGAGAACTAAAACAGTTAATCTTTATTTTTAAGGCTAGGTAAATCAAGGGACCACGCCGTATAACACGGAACGGGTTTCCTCCCAAGAATACCAGTGCATAAACCAAACAGCGCAATGCTAAATAAAGAAAAATGAAGCCGTTATAAGACCCAGGTCCCATCACACAATGCAACGCAGCCGAGGATAGGGTTTTCCCTTATAACATCCAAAGAATGCTTGATACGGTTAAAACAAATCATTTGATACTATTATAAGTGCATAGTGTATAAAACAACTTCAAATCATAAGTATCAATCATAGGCGGCATGAGCGCCCCATCCCACTATGTCGCCATACTAGGCTCTACAAATAAAACCGCACATGTCACGTATTTGGAAATTGGATTTCCGTCTATGAACCGAGGCAAAAGATAGTCCTCACCGTCTTCGAGACTCTCTAGCCCGAGCCTCAGGGTCAGAGCGCATCGACCCTTGGATCGTCAGGGCCGGTCCACCGATGTGGATTAAACTTAAACCCTGAACATGCATTCCCCCGCCCTATGGGGCGTAAATGAGCCAACGAATGACTCCATCGGACCCGGATCGTCCGATCAAACCGAGGCGCCTCGCAACAGCAACAACCACATAAGTCAAACGCGTCAGGGCGTGTGAAACCACTGACGCCACTTCTAACTAGAAAGAAACGCATGCCCTCCCTGAGGTCCGTCTCCCGTTTTTGGTTCATACCGGGTGTGAAACTCGCGAAGTAAGCGTTACACAAAGCTACGCCACAAAGGCCGTGCTTTGATCATCACCACAAGACTTTGCTTTTCAACAGAAGCCTCGATCAATTGCCACTTAGGCATGCCACACAGGCAATTCACTCCATGCGTTTGATATCCATCAATATATAACCCCTGAGCTCGTACGTCTCAGAGAAAGGCGTTAAGCAAGAGAATAAATTCTCCGCCGCCAAACAGATATATATTTAATAGAGATCAATCACACGGACTAAAATCCAATGTCAGACACACAGTCCATTTACAAGTCCGTTCTGGGTCTGAACGAAACCGGAGGCACCTAGTACACCGCATATCCATCGATCTCCAAGTACGTCTGGACGATCACTAACTGTTTCCATCTTCTTGGGTGTACAGCCCAATCAAGATCATCAGTAATTATCCAAACGACGTGAAGACTTCCGGTCTTCGACCATCGTCTTCATCTTGACTTATCGTCGTATCAGTTATTCAGAATGGGATAAACCCGATCTTTCCGAATAACTCGCGTATATTTTAAATCAGTGTTACACAAACACAACATACGCCTCATTCCAATCCATTAGTCACTAACTGTAAATTAATCAAGAGAATAATTCACCAAATATTAACCCCGAAGGCCGAAACCAACATCAGATCAATATTCAGAAAACCATTCTGCTTGGCTAACCGACAGTTAGTTTCTAAATTTCACATTCATAGGGAAAGGTTCCCATTAATTTTATCCAAGATAAATTCCTTGAATTTATTCTTTATTCTATTTTTGAATCTCAATTCAAACTAGTCGGGATTAGCGAACCTTACCGAAGTAATTATTTATTTTAATTTCCCCATCCCAACCTATTCATCCCATGAAGTAAAACTGGTAATACTTCATATCTAACACCACAGTGTTATTGGTAAATTCAATTACCATTTCACGTTCAAATCTAATTAAAGATTTAACTATCGCCTGGAGCAAAACTGGTGATACTCCATTTTCGATCTTTTCAATCTAATTAAAGATTCATTAAAACTCCACTTAGTTTTAATCTTTAACTGGGTTAAAGAATCAGTGTCATTTAAAAACACAGTTCACGATAAACCCAAAATCACATTCATTAATTATCGGGTTAAAGAACAAGTGTTATTTAAAACACTGTCCACGATAAACCCAAAAATCAATATCAATTCAATTCCAATTAAATATTATTTAATTGGTACACTTCATTAAATCTAAATAAAAAGATTTAATCTTTTCTCAACTGGGTTCAGGAACAGTGTTAGTGAAGACACCATTCACGACAAACCCCAAATCACATTTGATATTCAATACAAGGCTCTGAATAGAAAATATACCGACTTATATTCAATATCAAATTCCACGACTAACAAATGTCGTATTGGAAATAACGATATAAATATATCTTTCAAATTTCCATAACAACACCTGTATAATCACGAATTCCAACATCGAAATATTCCGAAGACAATTTCGATTCAAATCCACTCCAATGCAATCATTGGAAATTCTGGTTATTTTTAAAACCCTTTTCAAATTCAATTTATTTATTTAAAAATAAATAGAATTATATTTCTAGTTCAAAACTAGTTCATTTCGATAAAAATCTATTTTTATCTTTTCAAATATGGAGTTTTTCATCCCAATTCTTTCTAAATCATTTCTTATGATTTTACACAAATTATTACTATTTTTAATAATTTTATCAAGGCCCGTACAGTAGATTTCCATCAATGGCCATCGAACTGCACTTATAGCGACCTTTTTCAAATTTGATTTGGACATAATTCCAAATCCAACCGTTAAATTTCTAATTTCTAATATCTGTTAGAAAGCTCTTTTCGATACGAACCCAACGGTTCCGGTTTTAGGAGAATCCGACGGTCGGATCTCCCGTAATGCCCGTTTGAAATAAATGGTCGAAATTCGCGAACTGCCGCGGCGCGGCGCGTTCAATTCAGGCCATTATATTATATATATAATATATATAATATATATATCGTCGATTTCTATTTAAAACGAATTATATAAATAGTTTTGAATTCGTTTCAAAAAAACTTTTTCAACTTCCATTTCAATTCAAATCAAAATTGAATTCTTCTTTATAAATTCGTTTTAAAATCCATTTCTATTCAACTCAAATTTCTATTCAATTTGAATTCATTTCACTTCGCTTTCAATTCAATTTGAATTCGTTTTCAATTCAATTCATTTCGAAATCGTTTTCGATTCAATTCATTTCGAAATCGTTTTCAATTCAATTCATTTCGAAATCGTTTTCAATTCAATTCATTTCGAAATCGTTTTCAATTCAATTCATTTCGAAATCGTTTTCAATTCAATTCATTTCGAAATGAATCAAATCGATATAAATATCGTTCACGTCAAAATGGCGTCAAACTAATCAACACGGCTTCATAAATTTCTATTTTCAAATATTCTATTTCAAATATTTCTTTTTCAAAATAGTTGATATTATCAAAATATTTCGTTCAACACATGACCAATCTCAATGGATGAGTACTGTCAACACATGAACTTTTATTTTATATCGATAAAGATGTAAATTTTATTACTAAAATATTTCGTTCAACACATGACCAATCTCAATGGATGAGTACTGTCAACACATGAACTTTTATTTTATATTGATAAAGATGTAAACTTTATTATCAAAATATTTCGTTCAACACATGACTAATCTCAACGGATGAGTACAGTTAACACATGAACTTTTATTTTATATTATTCTTTATTTTCTAAATTGGAATGAGGCCCAATCAATCACCATATAAGGTTAATTATATGGATTTTCACACAACACATGTATAATAGCATTGAAAAATAATCAACCATCAACCAAAGTGCACTACACTGTATAAGCATCAAATATTGGTATCTAACGCTTGTAACAGCCTGTCAATCAATCGATCGACATATTTAATCAATCAGGATGAGTGAAATTCATATTTCATCCTAACACCCGTGTGGGGTTTTCAAAACAATCAAACACAGATTTTAGTTGTGCAGTTGGGCGATGTGTAAAATTTATCGACCCAATCAATGTCCTTCAAATAGGTGTACATAAACAAACCGTTCGGTTTGTAAATGAATATTTTATTTATTCACATTCCCGTTAAAAATTATATTTTTAACGATAAAACATTTTATTTCAACCTATGAATTTCTATTCAGTTCATTCTTTAAATAAAATGATATTTTTATTTTTCTAACATATTTTAGAAAATTTCGGCGGCATAACGGCACGATACTAGAAACGGGACGAGGCCTAGCCTTATCCCCGGTCTAGTGAAGGCCCACGCCATTCACACATCAATCAAAATCACCAAACAACCAAATTCAAATCAAATCACATAACTAATCTATGCAACCAAACAAACAAGTCCATGGTCTGTGGACGATTGTGTCGGGTGCTACTAAGCACCGTCTGCGTCCTAGTATATATATATATCTAGAAAAGAAATTGAAAGGTGAGAAATTCTCACCAATAGCTATCCAGCTCCACGGCACTTCCAATGCAGAAAATCTTCAACGTTCTTGCCTTTTTGTCATCTTCGTTGCCCGTAGCCACTACATATGTAAAAATCACATTTTTACTTCGTTATTCAATATATAAAAATCATATTTTTATTTCGAAGTTCAATATATAAAAATCATATTTTTATTTCGAAGTTCAATATATAAAAATCATATTTTTATTTCGAAGTTCAATATATAAAAATCATATTTTTATTTCGATGTTCAACATATAAAAATCCTATTTTTATTTCGATGTTCAACATATAAAAATCCTATTTTTATTTCGATGTTCAACATATAAAAATCCTATTTTTATTTCGATGTTCAACATATAAAAATCCTATTTTTATTTCGATGAAAATATAATCTTTTGCGTTGTTAAATATATATGCTTTTCGTAATTAAATAAAATCAGTTCTTATAACTAATTAAATGAAAATAAAAACACAAAAACTCACAATCTTTTCTTTAGCGAGAGAAGGGCCAGATGCTTGCAGTTTTAACAGAGGGGGTAAGGGGGAGGTTTGCTGCGCTGATGTGGCGGGCGCTTGGGGGAGGTGCGGATCGAGGAGGTGGTGGCGGTTTGGGCGATGGGAGGTTTGGAGTTGCGGTGATTAAGGCGGAGGAGGAAGAAGGATCAGGGAGTAAGAAGGGGAGGAAGGAGGAGGGGGGTGCCCTTGCCCCTGGCGGCGGCGCGCTGCTTGTGGGAGGTGCGGCTCCTCCCCGTTCGATTTTTTTCTTTTCTTTTTTTCCTTTTCGTTGAAATGAATCTGTACGGGGGGGGGGGGGCAAAGGAGATAAGGGAAATGGATTCTTCTTTTTTTTTTTTATTTTTTTTTTATTATTTAATTCAACCTAAAGTTGACTTTTTCATACGACCTCGAAACGAGGCCCACCGCCTTTCGCCCATAGCGTTTTACCCCCATTCCGAACACAATGGGATATGTATCGCTAGCTGATTTGATCGTTTCGATCAGTTTCCTTTAAATCTACATTTAAATCGCTATATTGAATTTTAAACGTACATTTCAAATTACCGGGGTCACATACTAACTCTAAAAATTCTCGAAAAATATTTTCTAGCTTCGTATTGATGATACGGTCCTAACGAAACTAGTTTCGTCGAATTCTGAGACCGTCTGAAAAATGGCCATTTTTCAGTCGATTAAAATCAACTAAAACTGGTCAAACGCGTTTTCCTTTGCTACGCTCACATATTGATTCGAAAAATTATGAAATTTGAAACCTAGCAATAACTTGACACCACGGACCCAACAAAACTGGTTTCGTCGAAATCCGAGGTCGTTTGCAAAATTGCTATTTTTAAGGGCCTTATATATACAAAAATATATATAAATTCCACAGCGACTATTTCTAACTTTAAACTGGACATATCTTATCATTTCTAAGATGAAATCTCAGTTTGTTAACTTCATTACAAAGACATAGTTATACAGATTCAAATATTTCTTGTTTCGTTCAATTCTGACTTATATTGAATTCTGTATATTCATTTGAAATTAGAAATCGAATTTTCGAACTACCGCGCCATTTTCAATTCCTTTTATAATTATATATAATTATTATATATTCTAATGACGACGTATATAATATATACGTTCTAATTATATTCAAAATAAATTTCTCGTCGATTTTATTTAAAATAATTCAATTTAAATATAGAAAATTCGCTATAATTGCCAAAATAAAAATTTTTAACTGGCCCAGATTTTCCGGGTTGTTACAATCTCCCCCACTTAAAACTTTTCGTCCCCGAAAAGGAACAAAGTCGAAAGTGGTTTGATTAATCAACTCTACGCTCGATCTGGCTTCCATTCTCCAACTTTTCAGTTTCTGAGAATTTTCAAAATTTCAAAAATTTGGCTAACACCCTAAATTTTCGAAAAATTTCGCCATAACCTCCCCTGCACCGGGAGCATCGGGGAATTTCAAATAGCTTCCCCGGTCCTTCAGATCTCAAAAAGAAAAAGAAAAAGCCAAGCGACTAGCCAATAGGCTCATAAAATCATCATCACCCAAACAAAACAGTAAATTATGTAGCAAACATGTACCTATTTGTCGGGCAAACAAATTTTATTCTCTGCTCTAGCCTCCTTGCTATGACCTGTTCAATGTAAGTACAAGTATATGCAAGCAAATGCGACCAAATTTCAATATAATTCATTATTTGATACAATTAGGCGTAATGGTTCAAAATTATCAAACAAATAAACAAACAACACAAACATCAATCAATTAGTGAATTAGAGTTTCAAATTCATAATTTTGATACACCTACAAAAATCAAATTTTTTATGCCAAATCACAACAATAGGCCCTATCTAATTATGGTTCTCACACCTGTCAATAGGAAATATATAGATATCACACCTTCGAAACACGAATACCAATTCTGATGATGTTCGAACTATCATCAGAATCATCTTCGGGCGACTAGAGTGTGATTCTATATCTATCCAGTATATTAAAATTTCAAATACACGTGGATCAGACGTATACGCAAAATCTTTATATACTGGACTGTCCAACTCAATATAAATAGATAATCAGATACGAATAATTGATTTTAAATTTTCAAAACAAAATTGGCTTTCATTTTAAAAATATACTCTTCACACTCGTTCTAGGATACTACTGATCCCATCTCTAACGAGTCATTCCCATTGGATATTACTAACCCAATATCTGATGAATTCTTTCGTATAGTTCTAATGTGTCTTGTTCTCTGAGCTTGGTAAACCAAAGCTCTAATACCAAATGAGACGACCCGTAACTTCCCCGTAAAGGAAAGTGTCGGATAGTTCGAGAACAAGCCACAACAGAACACATACAGAAGAACATTTCATTGTATATTACAACAATGCATCAGATTACAAGAATATACAGAGTATAAAAGAATATTACACAGAAATATCAGAGATTTAAATTACATTTAAGTACATAGCAGCGGAAAATAATATAATACACAACTAGAAGAGATATACGGATACAAAGCTTTCCGGATATCGTTCCAGCTGTAAACCAGGATCCTGTGAATATAAATCTGCAAAACCAAAACTACTAGCTGCCCGTGTCGAAAATAGGGGCACCTAGAGTTTAGGTTAAAACAATAAACTCCAGGTCAGTCATGGGACTAGTGTGAGAACTAAAACAGTTAATCTTTATTTTTAAGGCTAGGTAAATCAAGGGACCACGCCATATAACACGGAACGGGTTTCCTCCCAAGAATACCAGTGCATAAACCAAACAGTGCAATGCTAAATAAAGAAAAATGAAGCCGTTATAAGACCCAGGTCCCATCACACAATGCAACGCAGCCGAGGATAGGGTTTTCCCTTATAACAGCCAAAGAATGCTTGATACGGTTAAAACAAATCGTTTGATACTATTATAAGTGCATAGTGTATAAAACAACTTCAAATCATAAGTATCAATCATAGGCGGCATGAGCGCCCCATCCCACTATGTCGCCATACTAGGCTCTACAAATAAAACCGCACATGTCACGTATTTGGAAATTGGATTTCCGTCTATGAACCGAGGCAAAAGATAGTCCTCACCGTCTTCAAGACTCTCTAGCCCGAGCCTCAGGGTCAGAGCGCATCGACCCTTGGATCGTCAGGGCCGGTCCACCGATGTGGATTAAACTTAAACCCTGAACATGCATTCCCCCGCCCTATGGGGCGTAAATGAGCCAACGAATGACTCCATCGGACCCGGATCGTCCGATCAAACCGAGGCGCCTCGCAACAGCAACAACCACATAAGTCAAACTCGTCAGGGCGTGTAAAACCACCGACGCCACTTCAAACTAGAAAGAAACGCATGCCCTCCCTGAGGTCCGTCTCCCGTTTTTGGTTCATACCGGGTGTGAAACTCGCGAAGTAAACGTTACACAAAGCTACGCCACAAAGGCCGTGCTTTGATCATCACCACAAGACTTTGCTTTTCAACAGAAGCCTCGATCAATTTCCACTTAGGCATGCCACACAGGCAATTCACTCCATGCGTTTGATATCCATCAATATATAACCCCTGAGCTCGTACGTCTCAGAGAAGGGCGTTAAGCAAGAGAATAAATTCTCCGCCGCCAAACAGATATATATTTAATAGAGATCAATCACACGGACTAAAATCCAATGTCAGACACACAATCCATTTACAAGTCCGTTCTGGGTCTGAACGAAACCGGAGGCACCTAGTACCCCGCATATCCATCGATCTCCAAGTACGTCTGGACGATCACTAACTGTTTCCATCTTCTTGGGTGTACAGCCCAATCAAGATCATCAGTAATTATCCAAACGACGTGAAGACTTCCGGTCTTCGACCATCGTCTTCATCTTGACTTATCGTCGTATCAGTTATTCAGAATGGGATAAACCCGGTCTTTCCGAATAACTCGCGTATATTTTAAATTAGTGTTACACAAACACAACATACGCCTCATTCCAATCCATTAGTCACTAACTGTAAATTAATCAAGAGAATAATTCCCCAAATATTAACCCCGAAGGCCGAAACCAACATCAGATCAATATTCAGAAAACCATTCTGCTTGGCTAACCGACAGTTAGTTTCTAAATTTCACATTCATAGGGAAAGGTTCCCATTAATTTTATCCAAGATAAATTCCTTGAATTTATTCTTTATTCTATTTTTGAATCTCAATTCAAACTAGTCGGGATTAGCGAACCTTACCGAAGTAATTATTTATTTTAATTTCCCCATCCCAACCTATTCATCCCATGAAGTAAAACTGGTAATACTTCATATCTAACACCACAGTGTTATCGGTAAATTCAATTACCATTTCACGTTCAAATCTAATTAAAGATTTAACTATCGCCTGGAGCAAAACTGGTGATACTCAATTTTCGATCTTTTCAATCTAATTAAAGATTCATTAAAACTCCACTTAGTTTTAATCTTTAACTGGGTTAAAGAATCAGTGTCATTTAAAAACACAGTTTACGATAAACCCAAAATCACATTCATTAATTATCGGGTTAAAGAACGAGTGTTATTTAAAACACTGTCCACGATAAACCCAAAAATCAATATCAATTCAATTCCAATTAAATATTATTTAATTGGTACACTTCATTAAATCTAAATAAAAAGATTTAATCTTTTCTCAACTGGGTTCAAGAACAGTGTTAGTGAAGACACCATTCACGACAAACCCCAAATCACATTTGATATTCAATACAAGGCTCTGAATAGAAAATATACCGGCTTATATTCAATATCAAATTCCACGACTAACAAATGTCGTATTGGAAATAACGATATAAATATATCTTTCAAATTTCCATAACAACACCTGTATAATCACGAATTCCAACATCGAAATATTCCGAAGACAATTTCGATTAAAATCCACTCCAATGCAATCATTGGAAATTCTGGTTATTTTTAAAACCCTTTTCAAATTCAATTTATTTATTTAAAAATAAATAGAATTATATTTCTAGTTCAAAACTAGTTCATTTCGATAAAAATATATTTTTATCTTTTCAAATATGGAGTTTTTCATCCCAATTCTTTCTAAATCATTTCTTATGATTTTACACAAATTATTACTATTTTTAATAATTTTATCAAGGCCCGTACAGTCGATTTCCATCAATGGCCATCGAACTGCACTTATAGCGACCTTTTTCAAATTTGATTTGGACATAATTCCAAATCCAACCGTTAGATTTCTAATTTCTAATATCTGTTAGAAAGCTCTTTTCGATACGAACCCAACGGTTCCGGTTTTAGGAGAATCCGACGGTCGGATCTCCCGTAATGCCCGTTTGAAATAAATGGTCGAAATTCGCGAACTGCCGCGGCGCGGCGCGTTCTATTCAGGCCATTATATTATATATATAATATATATAACATATATATCGTCGATTTCTATTTAAAACGAATTATATAAATAGTTTTGAATTCGTTTCAAAAAAACATTTTCAACTTCCATTTCAATTCAAATCAAAATTGAATTCTTCTTTATAAATTCGTTTTAAAATCCATTTCTATTCAATTCAAATTTCAATTCAATTTGAATTCATTTCACTTCGCTTTCAATTCAATTTGAATTCGTTTTCAATTCAATTCATTTCGAAATCGTTTTCGATTCAATTCATTTCGAAATCGTTTTCAATTCAATTCATTTCGAAATCGTTTTCAATTCAATTCATTTCGAAATCGTTTACAATTCAATTCATTTCGAAATCGTTTTCAATTCAATTCATTTCGAAATGAATCAAATCGATATAAATATCGTTCACGTCAAAATGGCGTCAAACTAATCAACACGGCTTCATAAATTTCTATTTTCAAATATTCTATTTCAAATATTTCTTTTTCAAAATAGTTGATATTATCAAAATATTTCGTTCAACACATGACCAATCTCAATGGATGAGTACTGTCAACACATGAACTTTTATTTTATATCGATAAAGATGTAAATTTTATTACTAAAATATTTCGTTCAACACATGACCAATCTCAATGGATGAGTACTGTCAACACATGAACTTTTATTTTATATTGATAAAGATGTAAACTTTATTATCAAAATATTTCGTTCAACACATGACTAATCTCAACGGATCAGTACAGTCAACACATGAACTTTTATTTTATATTATTCTTTATTTTCTAAATTGGAATGAGGCCTAATCAATCACCATATAAGGTTAATTATATGGATTTTCACACAACACATGTATAATAGCATTGAAAAATAATCAACCATCAACCAAAGTGCACTACACTGTATAAGCATCAAATATTGGTATCTAACGCTTGTAACAGCCTGTCAATCAATCGATCGACACATTTAATCAATCAGGATGAGTGAAATTCATATTTCATCCTAACACCCATGTGGGGTTTTCAAAACAATCAAACACAGATTTTAGTTGTGCACTTGGGCGATGTGTAAAATTTATCGACCAAATCAATGTCCTTCAAATAGGTGTACATAAACAAACCGTTCGGTTTGTAAATGAATATTTTATTTATTCACATTCCCGTTAAAAATTATATTTTTAACGATAAAACATTTTATTTCAACCTATGAATTTCTATTCAGTTCATTCTTTAAATAAAATGATATTTTTATTTTTCTAACATATTTTAGAAAATTTCGGCGGCATAACGACACGATACTAGAAACGGGACGAGGCCTAGCCTTATCCCCGGTCTAGTGAAGGCCCACGCCATTCACACATCAATCAAAATCACCAAACAACCAAATTCAAATCAAATCACATAACTAATCTATGCAACCAAACAAACAAGTCCATGGTCTGTGGACGATTGTGTCGGGTGCTACTAAGCACCGTCTGCATCCTAGTATATATATATATCTAGAAAAGAAATTGAAAGGTGAGAAATTCTCACCAATAGCTATCCAGCTCCACGGCACTTCCAATGCAGGAAATCTTCAACGTTCTTGCCTTTTTGTCATCTTCGTTGCCCGTAGCCACTACATATGTAAAAATCACATTTTTACTTCGTTATTCAATATATAAAAATCATATTTTTATTTCGAAGTTCAATATATAAAAATCATATTTTTATTTCGAAGTTCAATATATAAAAATCATATTTTTATTTCGAAGTTCAATATATAAAAATCATATTTTTATTTCGATGTTCAACATATAAAAATCCTATTTTTATTTCGATGTTCAACATATAAAAATCCTATTTTTATTTCGATGTTCAACATATAAAAATCCTATTTTTATTTCGATGTTCAACATATAAAAATCCTATTTTTATTTCGATGTTCAACATATAAAAATCCTATTTTTATTTCGATGAAAATATAATCTTTTGCGTTGTTAAATATATATGCTTTTCGTAATTAAATAAAATCAGTTCTTATAACTAATTAAATGAAAATAAAAACACAAAAACTCGCAATCTTTTCTTTAGCGAGAGAAGGGGCAGATGCTTGCAGTTTTAACAGAGGGGGTAAGGGGGAGGTTTGCTGCGCTGATGTGGCGGGCGCTCGGGGGAGGTGCGGATCGAGGAGGAGGTGGCGGTTTGGGCGATGGGAGGTTTGGAGTTGCGGTGATTAAGGCGGAGGAGGAAGAAGGATCAGGGAGTAAGAAGGGGAGGAAGGAGGAGAGGGTGCCCTTACCCCTGGCGGCGGCGCGCTGCTTGTGGGAGGTGCGGCTCCTCCCCGTTCGATGTTTTTCTTTTCTTTTTTTCCTTTTCGTTGAAATGAATCTGTACGGGGGTGGGGGGGGCAAAGGAGATAAGGGAAAGGGATTCTTCTTTTTTTTATTTTTTTTTATTATTATTTAATTCAACCTAAAGTTGACTTTTTCATACGACCTCGAAACGAGGCCCACCGCCTATCGCCCATAGCGTTTTACCCCCAATCCGAACACAATGGGATATGTATCGCTAGCTGATTTGATCGTTTCGATCAGTTTCCTTTAAATCTACATTTAAATCGCTATATTGAATTTTAAATGTACATTTCAAATTACCGGGGTCACATACTAACTCTAAAAATTCTCGAAAAATATTTTCTAGCTTTGTATTGATGATACGGTCCTAACAAAACTAGTTTCGTCGAATTCTGAGACCGTCTGAAAAATGGCCATTTTCCAGTCGATTAAAATCAACTAAAACTGGTCAAACGCGTTTTCCTTTGCTACGCTCACATATTAATTCGAAATATTATGAAATTTGAAACCTAGCAATAACTTGACACCACGGACCCAACAAAACTGGTTTCGTCGAAATCCGAGGTCGTTTGCAAAATTGCTATTTTTAAGGGCCTTATATATACAAAAATATATATAAATTCCACAGCGACTATTTCTAACTTTAAACTGGACATATCTTATCATTTCTAAGATGAAATCTCAGTTTGTTAACTTCGTTACAAAGACATAGTTATACAGATTCAAATATTTCTTGTTTCGTTCAATTCTGACTTA
This sequence comes from Allium sativum, assembly GCA_030737875.1. Classification (NCBI taxonomy): domain Eukaryota; kingdom Viridiplantae; phylum Streptophyta; class Magnoliopsida; order Asparagales; family Amaryllidaceae; genus Allium; species Allium sativum. The sequence continues at coordinate 600,664,372 of CM060926.1, read as the reverse complement.
TATTGAATTCTGTATATTCATTTGAAATTAGAAATCGAATTTTCGAACTACCGCGCCATTTTCAATTCCTTTTATAATTATATATAATTATTATATATTCTAACGACGACGTATATAATATATACGTTCTAATTATATTCAAAATAAATTTCTCGTCGATTTTATTTAAAATAATTCAATTTAAATATAGAAAATTCGCTATAATTGCCAAAATAAAAATTTTAAACTGGCCCAGATTTTCCGGGTTGTTACAATATCGCATCAATGAAGTTAACTTAAAGATCGTTTTCACCTAGATCTAAGGGAGATAAGTATATATTCAATTCGAATCACCATAGAATCTAATCTAGTTAGATTATAACAGTAAATCCATATGCTAATTCTATGTTTATGCAAGTCTAGATTAATTTTTTGATTGATTCATTGTTTTATATTGATTTAGTAAATTTCATATGTTTGTTGGTGATAATTTGTTGTGTTGGTGCTTGTTTGATGATCGCTTGATTATGCTATTGAATGTTGGTTTGAAATTGGACGATTTGGATTGAATATACTTTGGTTCGTGTGGCAAAAATTGGATTTGGGTATGGATCACACGTATTGATGGATCGTGGATCGCAAGTAGGTGGATCGCCTAGATTTTTGCACAAACCGTTGAATGGATGTGTAGTTGGATGGATCTGCATTTGGATGGATCTGTAGTTGGATGGATCGACAGTTGGATGGATCTGCAGTTGGATGGATCGGTAGCTGGATCGATCGGCAGTTGGGTGGATCTTCAACTGGATGGATCGGCATCTGGATGGATCTCAGTTGGATGGATCATCGACCAATCCAGTGATGGACCGAAGACCGATCCAATGACAAATCAGTGAATGATCCATCAAATATCGACCAAGGGATGTTTATTTTATGTTCGATGTTAGACGTAGCTTCGAGATAAATTCAAGATGAATGTTCAAGGTGTTGTGAAGTGTTCGTTGATCAATGATATGCAACGGTTGAGAGGACCATTGAGTTCGCGGATAATGGTTACTTAAGATGATCTTAGCTTATGTATAGTCGCTGGTGATGACGACTAGAGTTATGAAGGCCGAGAGACTATCGTTAGTCGGAGCTACTAGCAGGCTCAAAGCAGGGGCATCGTGGGGACGACCATTAGGAACGGATTTAAGAAATATCATGTACCCTGGGCAGTTAAGATGGGTCTAGTTGTCTTCGTGAGCAAGACAAACATACGAGTCACGATGGCATATGGATTTTAACTACAACCAAGGTTACCATTAGCCCTTAATAGATGGCGTCTCATGGCCAGTCATACGATTAACGATAGTTTCAAGGCAGAATAGGTAGTGATAGCCAGAATTATGGATGTTGATTGCTTTGCTTGTGTCATCTTGTGTAGATTGTTCGAAATCGAAGGAGACATTTCTTCGGTGCTTGTATGATGTTGGTTTAAGTCTTTGGGGCTTGTGCTTGGGAAATGTTGATCTCGATTTGGATGATCTATGCTGGATAACTAGTTGTTATGTCTATTTGTTTCTATTGGATTTTTTGTAATGGCTATTTCTATCAAATGTGGAGGAGATGGGTTTGGGTTCTTTTCTGTTGTAGTGTTGGTAGATTGGATGATTAGTTTGCCTATTTCTCATATACTTTATTGATGATGTTAGATAGTTACTTCTCACTCATCAAGACTATGTCTAACTCAAGGTTTTATGTCTCCCTCTTATTACCTTGGGCTACTCATCCAAGCGTTGGATGGGCAGACTGAGTAGCGGGTAATAGGTAGTAGATCTTGATGAGGACGATGTTACTGAGCGACGATGAGCAAGAGGTTGGCATACTATTTCTTACTATCTACTATTAGTTGTTTCCATTGCTACGAGTGGTAATACTCTGAGTGATTTTGTAGTGAGGCTGATTGTATTTGTTATATGGATATTTAATAGTGATATGAAAGTGTAAGATTCTACTCAATTATGCTTTACTATTATCTGCCTATTGTATAGGTTTCATTACATTTTATCCTTGCGCTGTGAGTTATACGATAGGTTTTGCTTGTGTTATTCTACCCTGATGATCGTCCATTGCTACTTGGCACATCGTTCAACGCAATATTTCACTTGTTAAGTGCATGATTTATGGGAGGTCGTCACATTACCATCTAGCTGACCTTATTTGGGTAATCCCATAATCACTTAGTACTTCCCCTTAAGATAGGTTGACCTATAGTACCTCTGTAGTGGTCATTTAAAACTTATTCCCAGGGTGATCCCTTAACCCAGCCATTTAAGACCCAAGAGAGAGATTATCAAACTCGTACCTAGTTTGCCTTTAATGCTTTCATTTATGGAAGGGTGGCTACGCGATAAATTAATCATGTTTAAAGGTGGATCTAACCACTTTAGACCTTAATTCCCAAAGAAGGTCACGTCACTGAATTATTTCCTTTTTGGTTTCTTCTTTCGGACGGGAGGAGGGCCCTACAGCCACTTAATACCTCACATGTGAAGCAAACCTTAAATTTGGAAATAATCCATGTATGCAAACTAACTAACGCCACGGGTTCCTATGTTCGACGATGTGTCACCTTAGTTGGACATATATTCAATTGTTGGAAAGTGCAAACTTCTATCGAATAAGGCAACTGACCTCACATCATTAACCTACTAAGTCCATTTCTAATTATATTAATTCTAGTTTGACCAGAATAGAATAAAGAAAACCTATACCTTTCTTGTTCTAGGATGTTTAATTATTTGTCTCCTTATTGGACTTTGTATTTAAAACGACGACTAATACCCATTAATCCCATTTTTATTCCATTTATTGCTATCGATTAGTGTTATTGCCATTTATGACCATAAATGTAATATTTTCCTAAGGCACTAATTAAATCCCTTAATTTTCATTTTTTACCGTTAATTATAATTAATGTAATTTATGAACCTAATGACCATAATTTCCTAAGACATTAATTAAACCAATGAATGACCCTATTGTATTAATCCCTTATTATTCTAGTCGAATTATTATAACTCGTTAAATCTTTCTATTTTATTTTAACATGATTCCTTTTTGTGTATATATATAAATATATATATTTACATGTTATAAGAATTATTTATTTAATTATTTGGAATTACAATTCCTATTCCTAGTCATCATTTTTAAATTGTAACAATTTTGGCATAACTACCTAATTCAATCTATTTTCCATAAATCAACGATGGTTACAATAGTTATTATTCCTTCATGACCTTATTCACAGAAAGTCAATCACATTTATTGCTACAACGACCATAGTATATATTTTCATTAAATATGGATTATACTTCTGTGTGTAATTCCATAAAATGGAAACCTTTCAAACACACATATACAACAAAAATTAATTATAATATACTTTTTCGTTATTTACGTAGATTTGGATGTATTATGTATACATACTTATATTTTCGTGTAGTTAACGCAATTATTATTCTTTTATTTTTGTTATTTTTCAATTTAATGTTTTGGTTTAAGCTAACAACCAAAACAATCCTTTTTGTGTTTAATCTTGAAATAATATTCCAAATCTTACAAAAAGGTCATTAACTGCAATTATTGTAAATTATGCCTAAAGTACTTAAAAGAGGAATAAACATATTTCAAATCATAAGGAATATATAATATGTATATTTGTGGGATGTTTGATGTAAACTATGGACAAACATACATAAGTCCATTTTTGTACATGAATTTACACAAACATTTCCTTTTTGTTTTTGTACATATTTCTCACTGATTTCAAATAATGTCATTTTATTAAAAAAGAACAAAAGGATATATTTACAATTACCAAGTTAAAACCCAAACAAAACTGAACATAAACTATAACACCCCGCATTTTTAACTCAGGATAGTAAAATAAGTATAACTTAATTAAATATTCAGAATTAAGTGAAACAAACTGCACCATTGCGTTTGTCTCGGAATTCCGGTCAAAATCGACGCTTGGTTTGCATAAAAGGAACACCATATGAAGAAGTTATCAAGGTTTGAAGTTTGTATATGCATAAGAAGAATATATATGAATAAATAAGGCCAGAATTCAAAACATCTCAAATTTCACGCAGAAATGGCAAGCGGGAAAAATCCCACCCAGGGGGTGTCGACCCCTCATGGGGGTGTCGACTTATGGGTCGACCCCTCAAGGGGGGTGTCGATCCATAGGTCGACCCACCTACGGCAAACCTAGGCAGAGTTCTTATGTTTGTATCTAGACTCCTTTCTTGACATGGTTCATTGGCTTTAGGCTATAAATAGGATCTTAGACCCATTGGTTAATTCATCTAATTCTATGGCGACGACAAGGTTCCGCTCTAACGTAGTTTGATCTAGTCTTTTTCTTCCTCAACAATCAAGAGTTAGACTGATTCAGAGATCTGTGATTCGACCTCTGCAACTACTCTTCTATTTCCTAGATCCAATCAAAGTGAGTTAATTTTCTAGATCTGGTCTATTTCAATTTCTTTTCTTTCTTCCTCTCTCTTCCCGTTTTCTTTTAGTAAAAATTATAAATCCATGGTTGTGAGGTTATGAATCCAATTAGGGGAAAACCATAGAATGTTAGATTCGGACCAGATCCAGGATTTGGAAAGCGAATTGAGGTGAGTGGATTTAAGTTATATCATTTTAGATAATGAAATATTATCATTTATCATTCCCCGTTACTATATGTGTATTTCCTAGTATAATTAATAATTGTTGTTATAACAAGTTGAGACATTAATATGAATGTGTTGGAAAATTCATATGTTGAATCGGTTAAAGTGTTTAAATGATTACATGTTGAAATATAAACTTGTTAGAATATGGGTAACAATTACTATTGTTCGTACTACATGTTAGCTTGTCACATTAATATACATGAACCTTTAGTTATATGATTAAATGGTTTCATGCTAGTATAGAATTGAATTCATGAATATGGGTTTGGGGCGTAAATCAAATTATGATTAAAGAACTTAATTTGGTCATATGGTACATAATAAATATGTCTTTGGAAAGGGGCATGAAAACCTGTAAATAGGAATAATTATTAAAGAATAGATATGCCTAGATTCACAGTAATTTGACACTGTAAAGTGCTTAGACACGAGATTAGATTACACTTGTGATAGAAGTCTGCCCGGAATCGCCTGGCATATCCAGCATTCATAAGTGGTAAATTTAATGTGAGGGGTCTAAATGTATAAATAAAACATGTAGTGCCGTTAAGATTCGAGTTTAAGCCAACTTCTGGTAGAAGTCTGCCCGGAACCGCCCGACAAATCCAACAACAAATATAAGCTTAATGAGAGAGGTCTAGTGCATGAATATATATATACATATATATATATATATATATATTTGTGTGTGTGTGTAAATCGCAGGACTGATAAACAACATTAATTGTAATTAATGGAAATAAATGAAATTGAATGTAAGATAATTACAACAATAAAGAAAAGGGAATAAACGTGGAATGATAATAACCTATTATAAGTAAATTACATTAATAAGAATGTAGTATAACAGGTAGACTTGTCCTAGGGACAAGTGAAGATTATAACTTAGGTTATAATAAACCAGCAAGGACATGAGATAACTGGTGAAATGAGATAAGTGGCACTTAATTATAAATTAAGTAATCAGTAAATGGGGAAAACTGAAACCATTTGTTTGTGATAAGTAGAGAAAAGGGGTAAAGTTTATGAAATGTAAGAAGTTGTACTTAACTATAAATAATGTAATCTGCAAACTTGGAAGTGTGAAATCTGCTGATAAGAATAACATGTTTAGGCTTATCCTAGGGACAATTGGAAATTATAACTTAGGTAATAATAATGATAAAAGGGAATAGAAAAATTTATATAAGGGGATAAGTTGTACTTAATTGTAAATTAAGTTATTTACAAGAACAAGAATCCGAAATCTACGGACGGGAACAACATAAGTTATATTTATGGGAAGAGAAAAATAGTAGTGGACCTTAGTTAAGAGAACTAAGTTAATAAGTAAATGATGATAAGTTGTAGTGACGGTGTAAAATGGAATTATGATTAAATGAGAAAGAATGAAAAAAAAAATCATGAAATGAAAAAAGTTATATTTAATCATAAATGATGACTGACATGTTAAATAGAAAACATGTGAATTGAGATAGTTAATTATAGATTAAGTGCAACATGTTATTGTAACCTTGAATCAAACAAGAATATAAAAGGGATAGTGGATTATAGACCTTGGACCACAATCTAGAGAATAGCATGTTGTGGGCTTATTAATAAACTCAAAAGGGTTAAGTTATATGACTGAAATTAATAAGCAAGAAGAACTTGGTAACTTGAATAAGAAGTCAATGTGAATGGGAATAAGATGGTTAAATGCAAACCTGATGAGGTAAAGCAAGTGCTTAAAAGAATGTTTAGATATAGGGTCTAATAACATATTAAAGTAAGGTGCTTGGACTAGTCCACATGTTTAAGGGTGAGTAACCCAATGGGGTAGATCATCGTGGTGTCATAAAGCACGAGTGGAGCGCACATTCAACTGATTATTCGGTCGGCTGTAGAGGGCTAGGAGGGGAAGCACGTGCTACCTAAGGTACGTAAGGTGCTCCTGGTTGTCCTCGGTGTGGTGGCAGATATTTAGGTTGTGCCATCAGAGGTTGGGTCTGCACGTAACTACCAAGTGGGTGGGCCTTGACCGCAAAAGTAGATTTGCAGTCAGAATGCTATAACACGGTGACACTAGGGTGATTCGGCGGTCGCCTCAACAGGGAGGTAGAGGTCAGGACCAACGTAGATAACAGATCGTCGAGTACCAGTCATCGACAGCCGTAAAATGCGACAAGATGAGACCTAAACCCGATGGACCATTCACCTTTCACTATCGAGTACGGTGGTTGAGGGGAAATGCCAACAGGATGTTTAGATTGTTTGTTCTTAGGGGAAAGTCGCTTAGCTCTTGTAGTCTTTACTAGTTGAGGGAGGAGCCGAGGTGAGGCCATAGCCACCACGAAAAACACACCCTAGGAATATCTATATATAGAGGCTCTTAAAGGCGGGCATGTACAGATATAGTAAAGCTCCCGACCGAGTTCAGTGTTTCTTTTATAGCCCTGCCATGTAACCCGGTGCACGTTATGTGCCGTAAGGGCGTCAAATACGATTGACGATACATACGTGGAACAACCGACATACATACATGTCATCTCTGGGTGGTGTATCGTAGACTTGACGACATTACTCTGGTATGAAATTTGATCCGATTGACGGTGGCAGTCTGTACGCTTACATAGCGTAGAAATGACACATATATGCGGAACGTAACATTTTTATATAGAGATTCATATGTCACTCGGCATAGGATGTAGAACTGCGCACATCTCTGTGGCATTACGGTGGAGACCGTGCGAGTGGGGTACCATGGGGTGTAACTTAATATTGTGGGTAGCAACATATATATAGTATTAGGTTAATCAGCTGGGAAGTAAATGAGTACGACGCATATGTAAACCTTGAGTGCTGTTAACCCAAGTAACCTAATAATTAAGAAAATGTGATTGAACATTATATGTAGGATTATCCAAAGTGTATAGTTTAAATCTAGTCACCAGAACTTGTGTTCTGACCCCCTCCTCATAACATACTCGCAGGTTAGATTTGTGGTAGAGACATGATAGCTTTGGATGCTAGTTAGCCAGTATTACTAATACGGTAAGGCTATATTTTGATTACATTATATTTTACCCATTCCGCTGTGAGATATTTTCCGAACTTTGCCATATTTTAGGTCTCTGTCTTTTCTACTGGATACTAGAACAAACCAACACGAGTTTCGATAGATTGGAATTTTGAAAAACAAATTGGTATGTCAGAATTCAGATTGTTATATCTGGTATCATAGCTTAGGTTTAGGATTCCTGTATAAATAGTGAGTGAACATATGTATATTTTTAAAATATAAATATTATATATATATACCTAGATCCAAAGAGAAACCAACTAAATAGAATGAGTATAATATGGTAAGAAATGAGATGTTTGTATTGTACACTTGAGGAATGAATATGGAAATCTGAGTCCCTTAGGTAATTTGGGTGGAAAGTGTACATTGTACTTTATATGGAAGGAAGGAGAATCCCATATGGTTAGTATTTTGGGCTAGTGAGTTTGGCAGTAAAACCTTATAAATTGGAAAAGGTTAAAAAGAGAAAATGGATTGGGAACCTATATATATATATATATATATATATATATATATATATATTTGTGATAATTGACTTTGTGGGCGTGCCTAGGAAGTCTAGAAAAATTGGAAACCCGCTTTGAGCCTAACACCATTGTTCACATTTAAGAATGTGAAATTGTAGAAATTTTGGGGATAATGGTTTATGATGTTTTCAAGTTTTAATCTTAAAAGTAATAGTTTTAAATACATAAAGTATACACATTGAGTTTTAAAGTAAAATGGGGTATATTTTTTAGATAGTGACTTCTTGCAAAAAAAAAAAAAAAAATCCTAAAGTAAATTTCTATCAGTAAAAGGTGTATATTATAGAGCATGTATAGCTCGCTAGTTTTCTTATTATATTTCATACAAGAAATTTTAATAAAGAAAGTTTTGAAGTATCTATTCTTTTGACAAACATTGTTGATAAATTGTTTAAAAGATAAAAATCTCATTGGGTGGACAAAATAAGTTGTAGAAATTAAGAATAGAGTAGATGTTTGCACAGAGACTGAACCGACCTTCTAGGTAAGAACAAGTTATAAACCCGATTGAGGAATAGTTGTCCTTATCTACTCCAGTTTTTGTGATTGAAAAAAAAATGATTTACAATTTTTTTAAGACGACATGTTTATATGGTTTGGGAAAAGAAAGTTTTCATAATGAAAAATAAATTTATGACACTTTTAATTTTTGGAAGGAAATTTAAATGAAAAAAGGGCCAAACCATGTTTTAAAAAGTATGGAGTAAGTGAGGATTAGTGCCTAGGGAAGACGGGAAAACTTTTGAGACTATGAAGTCAATAGCAAGAATTATCTTGGAATAATAATAAGTTAACATAGAATAAGTAAGCATTGAAAAGCCTAGGGTGTTGCTTGAAATAATTGTAGGTATACAGCTTGAATTAGTAGTGACTACTAGATAGTAAAATGAGCAAGTAAGTGTTTATTTCCTGTTGCTAATTTTCGTGTTAGCTGTAAAACCATTTATTACATTTCTTTTGGGATCGTTCCGTTATTTTTGTTCTTGGTGGGTAGTTAGGGTAATACCTAAACCTGTCGGGGATCCTGCAGTTTGGACTTTTCTGTCTGAGGGGGACATAGTCCCGAGATTCTTGGCCCTTAGTATATCTGTGTAGAGCGTCTTTTCCCTGTTTTAGTTGAAAGACTAGAAGGCCTATTTGAAAACTAAACTAAGATCAGATGATTAAATAAGCTAAGAAAAGAGAAATGGTACAACTAAAATGAAACAACAAATTCAGTAAAGTGATAAACTTGACAAATTCTGAGAAAAAAATGGATAAGAGTAAAAATTTCCAATATAAGACGAAAAAAAAAGCTATAACCAAGAAAATTTTCTTATATGGGTCGTGCTTGGATAGAAAAACAGGGGAATCTTTATCGGTAGTTTCAAAAAATCCGAGAAAAGGTTGAAAAGGAAAAAGGAAGATGTGAAGTTTCCTGTTTTCCACCTTTTCGTAACATAAGAAATCGAATTCAGAAAATTAGTTTTTTCTGAAATTCGAGAAATAAAGTTGGTTGGTAGGATTTTAGATGCTACAGTTGGATGAACTACACTCTTACTCAGTAAGAGTGTAGGAAAATTTGGATGAAAAAGCATTCTGATTTTTAAAATATTGCATTCATGTAGAACTGCCAGTATATTTAGGATGTGAGCATCATGTTTTAAAAGGATTTTTGAAAAATTTGCATATGCATAGGTGGTACCGCTTAGGCATACATTTATTATTGTGTTGTACTACACTTTGTACAAGTGCACTATGGTTGCAAAAATTGGATGCACACAAGATGGATGGATATAATGCGAGGGGTTACTTGAATTTTACCCTTATCCAATTTTGGGGACAAAACTTCCTAAGGGTGGGAGAATGTAACACCTCGCATTTTTAACTCAAGATAATAAAATAAGTATAACTTAATTAAATATTCGGAATTATGTAAAAGGACTGCGCCATTGCTTCTTCTCGGAATTCTGGTTAAAATCGACACCTAGTTTGCGTAAAAGGAACACCATATGAAGAAATTATTAAGGTTTGAAGTTTGTATATGCATAAGAAGAACATATACGAATAAAATAAGGCCATAATTCAAAACAGTTCAAATTTCATGTAGAAAAGGCAAGCAGGAAAAATCCCGCCCAGGGGTGTCAACCCTGGGTCGACCCCACAAAGGGGGTGTCGACCCATGGGTCGACCCCCTAAGGGAGGGGGTCGACCACCGTACGGCAGATCTGAGTAGAGTTCTTCTATTTGAATCTGGACTCCTTTCTTGACCTGGTTCGTTGGTTTTAGGCTATAAATAGGACCCTAAACCCATTATTTTATTCATCTAATTCAATAGCAACAATAAGGTGCTGCTCTAACGTTGTTTGATCTAGCATTTCCCCTACAACAATCAAGAGTTAGACTGATTCAGAGATCTATGATTCGACCTCTGTAATTTCTATTCTATTTCTTAGATCTAATCAAAGTGAGGTAATTTTCTAGATCTGGTCTATTTCAATTTCTCTTCTATCTTCCTCTCTCTTCCCTTTTTTATTTTAGTAAAAAATATAAATCCATGGTTGTTAGGTTCTGAATCCAATTAGGGGAAAACCATGAAATGTTAGATCTGGACCAGATCAAAGATTTGGAAAGCGAATTGAGGTGAGTGGATTTAAGTTATATCATTTTAGATAATGATATATTATCGTTTAACATTCCAGTTATTATATGTGAATTTGCCATTATAATTAATAATTGCTATTATAACAAGTTGAGACATTAATATGAATGTGTTGTAAAATTCATATATTGAATCGGTTAAAGTGTTGAAATGATTTAGAATATGGGTAACAATTATTGTTGTTTATATTACATGTTAACTTGTCACATTTATATACATGAACCCTTACTTGTATGAATTAAATTAGTTATATGAATAAATGGTTTCATGCTAGCACAGAATTGAATACATGAATATGGGTTTAGGGCGTAAATCCAATTATGATTAAAGATCTTAATTTGGGCATATGGTACATAATAAATATGACTTGGGAAAAGGGAATGAAAACCTATAATGAAATAGGGATAATTATTAAAGAATGAACATGCCTAGATTCACAGTAATTTGACATTGTAATGCGCTTAAACACGTGGTTAGATTACACTTGTGATAGAAGTCTTCCCAGAACCGCCCAGCATATCTAGCATTCACAAGTGGTAAATCTAATGTGAGGGGTCTAAGTACATAAATAAAATATGTAGTGGCGCTAAGACTTGAGGTTAAGCCAACTTGTGGTAGAAGTTTTCCCGGTACCGCCTAGCAAATCTAGCATCCACAAGTATAAGCTTAATGTGAGAGGTCTAGTGCATGAATATATATTTATATATAAGTGGCAGGACTAATAATAGCATTAATTGTAATTAATGGAAATAAATGGAATTGAACGAAAGATAATTGCAACAGCAAAGAAAAGGGAATAAACGGGGAAAGATGTAACCTACTATAAATAAATTACATTAATAAGAACGTAGTATAATAGGTAGACTTGTCTTAGGGACAAGTGAAGATTATAACTTAGGTCATAATAAACTAGGTAGGACATAAGATAACTGGTTAAATGAGACATGTTGCACTTAATTATAAATTAAGTAATCAGTAAATAGGGAAAACCAAAACCAGTTGTTTGTAATAAGTAGAGAAAAGGGGGAAAGTATATGAAATGTAAGGAGTCGTACTTAATTATAAATTAGGTAGTCTACAAACTTGGAAGTATGAAATCTGCTGATAATAATAACATGTTTACGCTTGTCCTAGGTACAAGTGGAAATTATAACTTAGGTTATAATAAAGATAAATGGGAATAGAATAACTTATGTAAGGGGATAAGTTGTATATAATTGTAAATTAAGTGATTTACAAGAACAAGAATCTGGAATCTGTGGACGAGAACAACATAAGTTATATTTATGGTAAGAGAAACTTAAAAGTGGACTTAGTTAAGAGAACTATGTTAATAAGTAAACAATGATAAGTTGTAGTGACGGTGTAAAATGGAATTAAGATTAAATGAGAAAGAATGAGAAAAACTTATGAAATGAAATAAGTTATATTTAATCAAAAATGATGTCTGACATGTTAAACAGAAAACATGCGAATTGAGATATACTTAATTACAAATTAAGTAGAACATGTTATTGTAACCTTGAATCAAACAAGAATATAAAAGGGATTGTGGATTATAGACCTTAGACCACAATCTAGAGAGTAGCATGTTGTGGGCTTATTAATAAACTAAAAAGGGTTAAGTTATATGACTGAAATTAATAAGCAAGAAGAACTTGGTAACCTGAATAGGAAGTCAATGTGAACGGAAATAACCAAGTTAAATAGAAATCTAATGAGGTAAAGCAAGCGCTTAAAAGAATGTTTATACATAGGGTCTAATAACATATTAAAGTTGTTGGAGAACGGAGTTTTGATGACAACAACCTTATTTCAATTATCATTGATTATAAAATATATACTAACACTTTTTGTATAGAATATATATATATGTGTGTGTGTGTGTGCAGGAATTATATACAGGAAATACTACTGAAGACTGTACAATTATAAAGATAATAGAGATTCAAAAATCAGAGAAATTTCAAGACTCATGAGTAATCAATATTTCAAGAGTTCAAGAGTTCAAGATCAATATAGTTATAGAGTCTAGATTTTGTAAGACTCTAAATAGCACTCCAGGTTCAAAATTCAAATTCAAATTTTCAAATTCTGATTTTCAATTCTATCCGCAATCCGCTCTATTTTGTTTTTCTATCTATCCTCAATCCTCTATATTTTGTTTTTCTATTTGTTTCTATTTTCATTCATCTTTGTTTTCAAAACTTTATTGATTTATATACTTTATATAGTTGAAAACTTATAATTTTATAAATATATTTATATTGTTTAAAAATATGTTTTCGTATGATTTTCTATCATATAATATTAATTTAAAACAGTAGAATTTTACTTAAGAATTTCCAGAATTAGTTTTATATCAAAACACTTGAAAAATGCTTTGAAAATCAAAAATACACATGAGTATGTCGACATAGCAAAAAGTGTATGTTGACTGTTGACACACTTTTTGGTCAAAGCCGTCACACATGGAATTCTTGAATAGTAACACACTCAAGAAGTGGAAACAACGTCATAAGACATAGAGCGATTTGGTCAAAATCACACCATCAACAAAAAATGGCCCAAAACTACTATTAGCCGACCTCTTTTGGGCCTGAAAACAGCTAATACGGAGCTGAGCTTTGTAACTCTTGTAGCCCTCTAAATGAGCTTCAAATAGAGCTTTCGTTTGGCTGGATGAACCGTGAAAACTGCCAGTTTGGACTTACGGTTTGAAAGTTATGCCCATTTCCGTAAACGCACACAGAACCTAGATTTTGAGAACTGGTGACATTTCTGTTCGGGTCGCCCCCTTTAGTTCGTGGGCTCCTCCTTGGCTCGCACCACCCAGCTCGTGATGCATCCCCGTGTCGTGAAATCAAATCTGGCTCGTGGAGCTCACGTGGACCACGAACCTCATCCACGACTGGACCCCATGACCACAAATCGATCCCTGTGCCTGCTGCTACACACGTAGATCTTAAACTGTTCTTAAGGCTACTCCTACTCCTACTTTTTCCGGATCGGCTGCCACGTGTCCTGTCACGAACCAATCCTCTCAAAAGCTCTCCTATAGTTATAAATACACCTCTACATGAAATTTTAAAGGGATTCTCTCTGACTTTTTGGCTGGGACTTTCTCCTACATCTCCATTGTCTCTGCCATTAACGAATGAAAGGATTTTGCACCTTTCTACGTCTAAACTCTTCTCTTGTAATCTCAATTAACACACAGATTGTGTGTTTTCATGTAACCGATGCTTGTAATCTATCAGTATAATAATAAGATTATAAAGTGGACGTAGGCTACATCTACAGCCAAACCACTATAAAAACTTCATGTGTTCCCTCTTATTTACTATTTTCTACATTTTTGTGATCTGCGTTTAGGTGTTATGCCAATTTTCGATCTAACATTTTGGCACACCAGGAAGAGGGCACATGATAACTTCAACTTCTAGCTCGAAAGGAGACTCAATGCCAATCAAAAGGAAGAAAACTGGAACTTCCTTTCATGTTGAGGACGCTGATGCTTAAGGCACTAGGAACGAGGCAAGCCAGGAGGCTTCCTCTCATGGAGATCCTTCACAATACTTAACTAGAGGTAAGATGGACGGTGTTCTCGCTGAATTGAGAGGTCAAATAGCAAGGCAGGACTATCTTCTTAGGAAACATCAGGAGATGATCGATGGATTCTTCACTCGGATGGATGGCTGACCTAGCTTCAATGATCAACGCAGTGGAAATGAAGCAACTGAAGAGGCTTGTGCATCACTTGGAATCGGGGGCAACCCCTTCGCTCAGCAGCATAACATGGCTTGGGAAGCAGAGCCAGGAGTGACTCGCGATGTAAGGCCTGAAGCAGCTCATGACGGGGACTCACGACCTGGTCGGCTCGCCCCCTGTGATTCACGAACCACCCCCCGCGAACCGGTCTCATGAGCCAACCTCTGTGATTCACTCCCCTCGAACCACGAGCCACGATCTTTTACAACCCACGAGCTTCCACGACCCAGGACCGGATCGGCTCATGCATCCCGATTCATGATTTGTGCACCCCCACGACCCGCTTCGTGCAACACCCCATGAACACATAACAACTCATCAACAGCTTCCTCACTCTCTTGTATTCAATTCTAGGGGCACTAGCTCTAATCTTGGCAATTTACAACAACTTTTTTAGGGCGATCGGCTCGCCAACTTGATTCAACGTCTCTCAAGAGGCCGAACCTATCAAAATGACATGAATGACGTCAGTCACAATGAGTTCACATTGGAAATCAGGAATTCTCATAATCCCCCAGATTTCAAACTTCCACACTGGAGCCCTACAACGGCAGGACCGATCCTACCGTGCATCTGATGCGCTATAAACGGAAAATGGAAGTTCAATTGGCATTGTAAAACATCATGGCAAAGTGTTTTCCCCTCTTTCTGAGTGACATAACCGCTGTGTGGATTCGTAAGATGGAAACAGAATCGATCAGCAGTTGGAACATGTTGGTCGCACGCTTTATTTAACAATTTCGGATTCACATTGCACGGCCCAAGAACGTCATGTAACTCACTATGATCAAGTAGAGACCTAGGGAAACTCTGCGTTCATTCCTGGAAAGATTCAATGTTGAACCATCCATGGTATTGATGGCAGTAGTATCCGGCGTTCTAGATAACTCAGAGTTTAAAAAATCCTTGTACCGAGATCCACTACGAAATCTCGGCGAATTCTACCTTGAGGCAGGTAGATTTCTGCGTAAAGAAGATGCAACTTCCGAGAAGCACATTCTCGATGTCAACATACTTAAAGATGGAGAACCATCTGATTCTGAAAAAGGCAAAAGAAAAGCCGATGTCAAGAATGACTACAACACTCAGCCCCGGAGAGGGACCAAATATGAAAGATACACTGAATTGAACGACACCCTGAGCAACATCTATATAGATACAGGAGGCGCCACCTCATATCCAAAGCCTCCCAAGAGGGAGCCAACACTAACATAGTGCAGCTTCGGAAGGCACTACATATTTCATGACATAAACGGTAAAAACACTAATGACTGCAGACACTTGCGAGACCTTATTGAGGACCGGGTCAGACGAGGAGAGCTACCCGAGTATGTCACTCAACCAACAGCGCCTACATCTGCGCTGCCACCACCTGATCGCCAAAGAGGGAACGATCCTGGATCGAGCAATCGCGAGATTATCATTCGCTTCTGTCACTCAGCGGATCTCTTCAGTTTACCGGACTCCAGTCCGCAGTTCATTTTTTAGGCTTTAAGGCAACTTCTCGCCCTTCTTTGTTTTCTCTGCATGTAGTAAATACGACAACGTCAGCCCAAACGCATGGAACCAACCCGCAGTCTCTGTTCGTGTTCAGGGTTAGAGTAACTGCTGCTTAGCTTTCATGAATCAATAAAGATCACAGATGAGCTCTGACTCCCAACTGAATCTGTCCCGTACAAACAGACATGAGATCCGGCTCTGAACTGGATCCGTCCAGTATAAACAAACTGCATTAGCATTTCCCTAGTCATCTTATCCCGGTAAGGCCATCTTGGAATTTAATTAGCTTTTCCTCGGTCGTCTTACTCCGGTAAGGCCGTCTTGGAACCTCATGGCATTTCCTCGGTCGCCTTACCCCGGTAAGGCCGTCTTGGAACCCCATAGCACTTCCTTGACCATTTTCGCATTGTTTGTCTTATCTTTTTGCATGTACGGATTATGGATCTAACAGATTATCCAGAACACTTCTTCCTTCAACCAGCAAGATATTATCTTGGGGGTAAACTTATTGACACACTTTTTGGTCAAAGCTGTCACACATGGATTTCCTGAATAGCAACATGATCGAGTAGTGGAAACAACGTCAGAAGACATAGATTGATTTGGTCAAAATCACATCTTCAACATAAAATGGACCAAACCTCCTATCAGACGACCTCTTTTGGGCACGAAAACAACAATTACGGCGCATAGCTCCATAAATCTTGTAGCCCTCTAAATGAGCTTCAAGTGGAGCTTTCATTTGGCTCAATCGGATTTACGGTTTGAAAGTTATGCTCGTTTCCGTAAATGCACACAGAACCTGGATTTTGAGAACTGGTGACATTTCTTTTTGGTTCGCCCCCTTTGGTTCGTGGGCTCTTCCTTGGCTCGCACCCCCCGGCTTATAATGTACCCCCATCTCGTGAAACCAACTCTGGCTAGTGGAGCTCACATGGACCACGACTCTCATCCACGACCCGACCGTGGACACAAGCTTCATCACTCCAGCTCGAGAGCAGACCACGGTTCGTCAAGCCCACATCGCGACCCAACCCTATGACCACGAACCAATCCTTGCACCTGCTGATACATGCGTAGATCTTGACCTGTTCTCAAGGCTACTCCTGCTCCTACTTTCCCAAATCGGTTGCTACGTGCCCTGTCACACACCGGTCCTCCCAGAAGCTCTCCCACAGCTATAAATACACCTCTACATGGAATTTCAAAGGGATTCTCTCTGACTTTTTGGCTAGGACTTTCTCCTATATATCCACAGTCTCTGCCATTAACAAGTGTAAGAATTTTAATTGAGAGGTTAAATGGCAAGGCAGGACGATCTTCTCAGGAAACAACAAGAGATGATCGATGGATTCTTCGCTCGGATGGATGGCAGACCGATCTTCAATGATCAATGAAATGGAAATGAAGCCACTGAAGTGGCTCGCGCATCACTTAGACTCGGGGACAACCCCCTCGCTCAGCAGTAGAACATGGCTTGTGAAGCAGAGCCAGGAGCGACTCATGATGCAAGGCCAGAAGCAGCTCGTGACGGTGAGTCACGACCTGGTTGGCTCGCCTCCCGTGATTCATGAACCACTCCCCACGAACCGGTCTGTAACACCCCGTAATTTCTATTAACATTATTATAATGAATCCTAGAATACTTAATTTAAAATTTGAGAATTAAGGGAAAGGGTTACGCCATTGTGTTCATCTCGGAATTCTGGTTGAGATAGTCTGAGTTTGCGTAAATTGGACTTCGTATGAAGAAGTTAAGGGTGTCCGAAGTTTCCAGAAAACTCAAATAAATTCAGATAGCTCGAAAAACGAATTCAAATTCAAATAGAAGTCAGAAGCGGGCTAGGCAAGAAAATTACCGCCCAGGTAGGCCGACAAGGGGGTCGACCCTAGTGTCGACCTCCCCTCCCCCCCTAGATGTCGACCTGGGGGTCGAACTTAGGGTTGACCTGGCCCTCGGCCAGATCTGAATTTTGAACGACTGATGACTTGATGCCGAGTCACTAGGGTTTCTGAATGGTCCTGATCTGGTCTGAGTGGCTATGATTAACCTTAGGTTCATCTGACGGCTATAATTAAACTGAACTTATATATAAACAACTCAATGCTCAACCTAAAAACACACATAAAAATAATCCTACAACTGAAATGCCGTCAGTAGAGAACTTGGAGTAGCCGTCACCGTTTTCAATTCAAAGATGATTAAAACGAGTCTAATTCAACGTTATTCATCAAAGGCGCGCATCTCCAATTTCAGAATTCAGATTTCAGAATGTAAGAATTCCTTTTAGTTTGTAAGTTGGTTATTACGTAGATTTAAACATTCTTTCGATTGAATCATGACATGTTGTAATTGGGATATAGAATGATGCTTATGTATAAGATTTGATTCTCGTTTATCTTAAAGTATCGTTGTAATTAATCATGTCTGTATGCTTATGGTGATGAATATGTTGTACATTTCATGTCTATATGCTTGTGGTGATGAACATGTTGTATATTAATCATGTCTATATGCTTGTGGTGATGAACATATTGTATGTTATTAAAATCTATTATGATTTGGGTAATGGATTTATTTTGCCAATGAAATGGTAAAACATGTCAGGCTATAAATCGGTGGTTATTTGCAAGTTTGTGATCTAAAACACATGCTTATATGTTAGATCAACACTCATGTATATTCATGTTAGGTTGAATCTAATTTTGTTGTAAAAGTGGAATTATAGTCCTCTTATGTTTTTAATATCATGCTAAATTATGATTAAAAATGATTATAATAGCTTTCTTATGTTTTGACATACATAAGATTATATGCTAAGTTGTGGGTTGAAACTGTGATTATATGTTAAACTTCCACGCTAGACCTTTGTCAAGTTTACATGACCATTAGACCCAACTTAGTCATAAGTTCACCTTTACCCATTTAATTAAAGTTAATGATACCTCTATGCCAAGTTACACATGACAAGTTGAAATGTATGTTATTTTATGTTTATTTCATGTCTCTTGTTTATTACCCCTTATCTTGTTTATGGGTTGGGCTAACTTATTAGCCCAACATTTTATGTGATTCATGCATACGTTCCACGGGGGTAGCGATGAGAAATATGAAAATTCATGGCATAGATTTGTTCATTAAATGGTATATTTGATATACCATTTATGTTGAGCATAATCAAAGGATAATTATGGAGTGATTAAATTAAATTTAATCTACATAATGAAATTTGACATATATAGAAAAATATGAATTTTAGAAAAGACGAATAAGCCTAACCCGAGGTTAGACTAAGTTGTAGTGTAAATCTGCCCGGAACCGACCGGCATATCCGGTGACCACAACAAGACCGGTCTAATGTGGGTGGTTAGTGCACCAAGCCCAAAAAGAACCCGAGGTTAGATGAATTGTGGCGTAAACCTGCCCGGAACCGACCGGCACATCCAGAGACCACAACAAGGCCTGTCTAATGTGAGTGGTTGGTGGTTTAATAAATTAAAGCTAAGTCAGGATTGGTAGGGTTAAGTCAATTAGGGAAACACTTAACTGATTCAACATGTTAACTAAATGAATTGGTGGGGTTAGGTAAACTTAGACACTTAGCCAAATAAACATGTTGATTAGAAAACCCAAGTAACGGGGACCCATTTCAGCAGTAACCCACATAGATGTATCATGGTACCCTGAAACTAGACAGGGTGGGGCATGATTACTAGGCTGAATTATAAGCGGTCAAAACGTCGGCGGTTGGTGGGCCAGTGTAGGTTCCGATGGAGTATGGGCGTGCACGTACTCCGAAGCGGAAAAATCAGGCACTGGGCATCAGTAGTGTACACTGTGCATCTTGAAACGTGTCGGGTTGCCACTAGAGGGACTGATACACCCCATGGTGGGACCAACACAGGTAGCTACTGTAACACCCCACATCCGTTAGTGTCACTCACAAAGGGAATGCACTAAGTTCTATGGAGCATTTAGGGTAAAAGGTGCAGATAAATTACAAGACAGACAGAAATTAAACAGCAGAAAATAAAGCTTTGCTTTATTGATAAATAGTTTGTACAATGATTTCTTTACAATATCAGAGTATCATCTGTCTTACAAAATAAAGATGAATAAAGCAAACTTTTATATTCCCCAATTTTAGCAAGAGCCAGCCATAGCATTTGAAAAGAGAATCCAACTATTTCCTTGTTATATGCCCTAATACTTTCGCCGCTTCGCTATTTCCTTGTTATACTGATTTCTATATCTCTGCACTACCTAACTAGTGTCCCAACTAGTAACGATAACGTGACCCCAATCCCTGTAGTTTCCATTGCCTTCAGGCATACATTTATTATTTATTACCTAGATCTGATCTAGGGTTTTCTATCAAGTACTTTCTAGATTCAACTAGAGTTTACGCCATCTGCTGAACGCTTCTCGGATTCAGGGTTTATGCCACCTAGTCCAACTAGGGATTATGCTACCTGTCGAACGATGCCCCCAAGTCTAGGACATTCTACCCAGAGTGGTATATGTTCCAAGACTTCCCCACGCATGTATCGCGAATCGTTATCGCTTGTCTAGATGCACATGTCCTGTAATGTGCGGCCCGAGTCTTGTGGCAGGGAAAATCAAGAAACACAGAACTCGGTTGGGAGCTTTCAGATATCTGCCGATGCAGATGCTAAGGTCTGTTTTTATTCCAGTGGCTATGGTCCCACTTGACCCCTCCCTCAACTAATGAAAGGAACATCTTGAAAAATGAGAACTATACGCAGGCCCCCTATGCCCCATTGTCTTATGGCCATCCCCAACCATAACTAAATAACAAGTATATGGTCTTTTGGAGTTCTCCGCCTTTCCGCTTCACGTATCTCGATTGACCGAAGATGGATGGTAGACGACGAGTTGCTATCACAGGGCTACCGTTTTCTAGCCGAATCACGCTGGTCCATCCTAGTCTTTAGGTTGCCATATTTTGCAATCAAGGCATACCCTTGGTTCTTTTAACGCAGACCTTAACCTCTGTGAGCCCAGGAGGATCATCTGCAGCCTCACAGAGGGATACTAAGAGTACCCTCACGTCCCCTCGAAGCCTCGGGCTTCGTAACCCAATTCGTTTGTAACGACCCAGAAAATCTGAACCAATTTAAAAATTTTAAATTGGCTAAAACAATGGATTTTAAATATTTAAAATAAATATTTTAAATAATAGCGATGAAAAGAGAGTTTGAATCGACAGTTGAAAATGAATATAATTAATTCTAATTATAAACAAGGCCTGAAAAGGCGCTGCAGTTTCAAAAATTGGATTCAAACTTTGTCGGACTGTACCGGGTGCAAAACAAAACGGATTTGAGCGAAACCAAAAATATTTAAATCTGTTAGTGAATATCTTTCTAACGAATCTTAAAAATCGAATTTTCATAGCGGAAAGCAAAAGTTATGGCCAAATGAATTTTCAGAAAGGTTGCTATGGAATTTATATAGCCCGTAAAATTGGCCATTTTGCAAACGACCTCGGAATTCGACGAAACCACTTTTTTGGATCCAGGATGTGAAGTTATTTCTAGGTTTCAAATTTCATAATTTTTGAAGCTAGTATGTGAGCGTGGCAAAGGAAAACGTGTTTTGGTCAATTATAGTTAAATTGGATCGACAAGAAATGGGCCTTTTTGCAAACGGTCTCAGAATTTGACGAATCTAGTTTTGTTGGGACCGTATCATCAAAACATAGCTAGAATTATTTTTCTGGAGTTTTTCGAATCAGTTTGTGGCCCTGGCAAATTGAAATGTACGTTCAAATTGAATATTGACTGTTATATATTTTGATTCGAAGGAAAACTGACTAAAACAGTCGAATGGGCCTACGAAACATATCCCATTGTGTTCGGAATGGGGGTAAAACGCTAGGGACAACAGTCGTTGGGTTTGGATTGGAGGTCGTGTCAGAAAACACCTTTTAAAACTCACCGGCCAATCAGAATTTAAATAAAAAAATGGGAGAAAACTCTTTCTCTCTCCCCGACGTCGAAGGTGGAAATATGTTCAGACCTTCACCCTCATTTTCCGATCAATCCACGCTGAATTAGCTCGTGCCACAGTTGAACTTTTTGAAGATCTTCTCGAGATCTTCAAATCCATATAAAGTTTGGAATTTTTCGTTGCCTGTAGTGGGAGAATCGGGCTCGGGAAGTTTCGCCGTTCGCGCCTGGATTCCGCCGCCTAGGGACCACCGAGTTCGACCCCTTCCCTGGCGCACGTGTGCCTTTCCTAGCCTGACGAGGTGGCGCTGGCCGATCGAAGCAACAATCAACGGATTTGAAGAAAATCGAAAACCTAGTTTTGAACCTTTCAGCTGAGGTACGGCTTGTTTTATTTTCAACTATTTTGACACCTTTAAACTGTTGCAAACTTTGAAAAATCATATCTTTTTGCTATGTGGTCGAAATTCAGTGAAACAAGAGACAGTGGACTCGTGTGGACATCTTCTACCTTCTAGAAGAGACCAGATATTTTTCTGAGCCTTCTACTATTTTTGGTGGAGTGGAACCCAATGTGAGATTTCTAATTGATAAACAAAATGGAAAACGACAATGTATAAATTATATAGTCGATGTATGAGTTATATAAGCGTTGTACACCTCATGTGTAAGCGTTCTATAAGTTGTACGTTCGATGTATAAGTTATATATGCGTTGTAAAAATTATATATGTGTTGAAATAGAAGTGAATTGCTATATATATATATATATATATATATATATATATATATATACGCCACTCGTCCACAAACCATGGACGATATTTATTGGTTGTGATTGGTGTGAAAATTGATTGATAGTGAATGGTTGATTGGGATTGTTTGCGGTTGAAAAATACCCATTTATGGTTGAGAAATATTTGGTTGAAACCACATAGGATTAGTTTGTGGAAATGAAATAAATATATACATGCCGCCTGCGTGCGAACTAGATGCATGATCCCCATTGTCAAAAACCGCGAGGTTTTAAGGTAGAGCGAGGAGCCGTACTAGGGACGGTCCCGATTTTAACTACCCTGCCGTTATGCTGCCAAAATTTTGAATAATATTCATGTGTTTGAATTATTTTCATTTGTTGAAACTATATTTATTCGTTGAATAGAAAATCTTCATGTGTCGAATCGATATTCATTCGTTGAATAGAAATTCATGTGTTGAATGATGTTCATGTTTTAAATATAAAAATCACATTTTTATCTATATATAGAAACTACAGAAAACCTTCATGTGTTGAATTGAAATTCATTCGTTGAATTGAAATTCATGTGTTGAATGGTATTCGTATTTTGAAATAAATTGTTTTGCAATAAAAATCACATTTTTATCATCTATATGAAATGTATAAAATAATCCCGTTTTGAAAGAAATTGTTTTATAATAAAAATCCTATTTTTATTACCTATATGAACTATATAAAATAATAGAGTTTTGAAATGAATTGTTTTACAATAAAAATCACATTTTTATTATATAAATGAATTGCTAAAAATAGTGAAGTGTTGAAATAGAAGAAAGTTACATAAAAATATCATTTTTATCAAATGTAAGAAAAGAATATAGCTTTGAAATCGAAGAATCGATATATATATATATAAATAGAATTAAAATATATCGAATAACGATGCTGCAGTTCGTATTTTGAAACCGTGATTTCAAACGATTAGTATGGGAGATCCGACCATCGGATTTTCCTGAAATCACAACCGTTGGGTTCGCTTTGGAAAAATCTTTCCAATAGCACCAACATTGTAAAAATCCAACGGTTGGATTGTCTTGATCGTTTAATTCAAATCTGAAGAAAAAAAACGCCAGAATCGATTGCCGGAATCGAATAACGACGCTGCAGTTCGTATTTTGAAATCGAAACTTCAAACGATTATACCGGGAGATCCGGCCGTCGGATTTTCCCGAAACTGGAATCGTTGGATTCGTTTTAAAAAGATCTTTCTAATGATGTAAATTTTTTGAAGATCCAACGGTTAGATTTTCAGATATGTGTAAATCAAATCTGAAGAAAAACAGGGCCACGGTCGCGTTATGGCCCGAAGCGTCGTTTTTAATAAATTGGCTATTTTAAAATAAATAAAAATAGCGATAAATCGTTATAAAATACCATAAACGATATGGAATGGAAATAAACTAAATTTGCTCGATTTATGTGGTATTTGATGGTTGAATGTGTTTGGTGTGATAATTACATTAAAGAACAAAATTGGTGTTGTTGAATGATTTAACCATTGAAATAAATTGATTTGAAATTCTAAATATACGTGAATTATTTGAAAAGGCCGAGTTAATTCTCATTTCAAATAATTGACCGACGATTGAAAGTCGGAGATGAAGACGGTGGTCGAAGACCGGAGATCTTCACCTCGTTTGGGTAGTAACCGAGGTCCTGATTGGGAGGCATCCCGAAATATGGATAATAAGTGGTGATCGTCCAGACGTACGTGGTGATCGATGGGTTTGCGAGGTATATAGTGCCTCTGGTTTCGTTCAGACTCGGAACAGACTTGTAAATGGACTGTGTGTCTAACATTGGATTTTATTCTGTGTTGATTGATCTTTGTTAAATATACATCTGTTTGGCGGCGGAGAATTTATTCTTTTGCTTAATGCCCTTCTCTGAAACGCACGAGCTCAGAGGTTGTATATCGATGGACATCAGTCGCATGACATGAATTGCTAGTGTGGCATGCTTAAGTGGCAAATGATCAGGGCTTCTGTTGAAATGAAAAGCCTTGTGGTGATGATCAAAGCACCGCCTGTGTGGCATAGCTTTGTGTATAACGTGAAATCGCGAGCCTCACACCCCGGTATGAACCAGAAACGGGAGCAGGACCTCAGGGAGGGCATTCGTTTCTTCCTAGCTAGAAGTGGCATCAGTGGTTTTACATGCCCTAACGAGTTTGACTTATGTGGTTGTTGCTGTTGCGAGGCGCCTTAGATATATCGGTCGATCCAGGACCGATGGAGTCATTCGTTTGCTCGTTTACGCCCCAAAGGGCGAGGAATCGTATTGTTCATGCATAATAATCCACATCGGTGGACCGACCCTGACGATCCAAGGCTTGCCTGCGCGCTTGCCTGAGACTTGAGCTAGGCAGTCTCGAATTTGGTGAGGACTATCTTTTTCCTTGGTTCATGACGGAAATCCAATTTCCAAATATGACATCGTGCGGTTTTGATTGTATATATATATGGCGACATGATATATAATACCCATGTCGTCTATGATTGATAGTTATGATTGAAATTGTTTTTGAAACCTATAAACACTACCAATAATATCAAATTCCTTTGTTTTATTCATATCAAGCATATTTTGGCCGTTATAAGGTAAAAACTCTATCCTCCGGTTTGCGTTGCATTGTGTGATGGGAACTGAGTCTTATAATGGCTTCACTTTTATAAAAAGCATTGCGATGTTTAAAAGAATGATTTGTTTAAAAGCACTGGCAATCCAACGGAATAAACCCGTTCCACGAAAGTGGCGTGGTCCTGTGATTAGCCATATTATAAATGTGTTGAGTAGATTTCTCATACCAGTCCCATGACTGACTCGTAGTTTATTTCACTTTCAATCTCGGGTGCCCCGTTTTCTACACGGGCAGCCTTGTATTCAGGTTTTAGTTGGCTTTCTCTGGATAGCTGGAGCTGAAGATGGATTCTATCATTTATCTCTTTTTATGCTGTTCGGCTCCTATTGTACATATTTTGTTTGTTTCCGCTGTAGACATTTATATATAGCTGAACTGTATTTGTACCAAGTAAGATCCTGTATACTGTGTAACTCTGATGATTACTTTTATCCAGTATATTCTATTGTTCATTATCTGGTGTATTTATTTATTTCTGTTCTGCTATTTTCTGTTTCTGTGTTATATTCCAAAAATTACCCTTGTCTCCGTCTGTACGGGAAATGGGGTCGTCACATCGTTGGAGCCTTCTTTTTACTCAGACGGACGTTCGCTCCTTCCCGTGTTATACTAATAATTACTACTTAGTTTTGTTAACTAAGGTTTACCACTTAGTTTCCAGAATCGTTGTTTTCTTAACTAAGGTTTACTACATAGTTCCCTTTAACTAAGGTTTACTACTTAGTTCTCTTTCCCGTCAATTTGGATTGGTTAAGTGTCATTAGTCAATTCAAGCTAACTTAACCCTCTTCATTTATCCTGTTAAACTGGTTAAGTGTTATCAGTAATCGATGTTGACTTAACCCCACCACAAACCAAGTTATATTGGTTAAGTATTTCTTATTACTTAACCCTACCCGTTCATCCTGTATTGGTTAAGTGTTCCCTTCTAACTTAACCTTGCCCATCTGTTTTAACTAACATGTTATTATTAATGGTTAAGTATCATCCCTTCATGTTTTAGACTTAACCCTATTCCTTTATCACAATCTGATGGTTAAGTGTTCAAGTTTACTTAACC
The DNA here is from genome assembly GCA_030737875.1 of Allium sativum. Classification (NCBI taxonomy): domain Eukaryota; kingdom Viridiplantae; phylum Streptophyta; class Magnoliopsida; order Asparagales; family Amaryllidaceae; genus Allium; species Allium sativum. The sequence continues at coordinate 600,637,682 of CM060926.1, read as the reverse complement.
CTACGGTCTAGCCCAGCTAACATATCAAATTGGCTAAGTGTATTAAATTTTACTTAACCCCAACCTATAGTCAAGTTAACATGTTAATTTGGCTAAGTGTATTAACATTACTTAACCCCACCTTCTAGTCTAGTTAACATGTTAATTTGGCTAAGTGTTTTCTAGGTTACTTAACCCCTACCAATCTTGTCTTGTTACCATGTTAAGTTGGTTAAGTGTCCCTATGGACTTTGCCCTCCCATTCTAGCTTAACTGTGTTAAGTTGGTTAAGTGTTCCTATGGACTTAACCCTCCCATTCTAGCTTAACTGTGTTAAGTGTCTGTATGAACCTAACCCCACCCACCGGTCGGGTTATCACGTTGAATTGGTTAAGTGTCTTAGTTAACTTAACCCTACCATTCATGTTCTATCTTTAACTAAATAGATTTAAAGCCGCTACCACTCACATTAGACAGATATTGTTGCGATTACTGGATGTGCCGGTTGGTTCTGAGCAGGTTTACATCGCAACTCAGTCTAACCTCGGGTTAGGCATATTCGTGTTTTCTAAGTTCAAAGGGTGAAAGTAACCATCCCGTCCATCGGATCAGTTAGGGATAGCCAGGGAGAGCAGGAAACTTGTATTTTCCAAACTCAAGCCTAGACACTATCCTCTTTGTCACCTAGAACTTTCTGGTGTGTTATTAAAAGAGATGTCGTTAATAAACCTTTAATTTGTCAGAATTTACATTTCCTCCTTTAGGACAAATTCTATAAGTAAATTATTCCTAATTTACTTATTTCGTAATTACTCTTTTAACGTAAATTGTCAACATTCATTCTTACGGCCCATTTTCCCCACTATATCATATTTATGATTTTTTTTTTTGTATGTAAACTATACCAAATTAAGTGTCACTAACCATGATTTTTGCCAAACATGACCATTACTCCCAATTATGTCCAATTTCAAATTTATGCCAACATGCCAAATTAGCTAATCCAATTCTGGTTTAACATTCTAATTACAGTTCATGTCAAACTAGACTAATTATTCTAGTTCACAATTCATGTAAATGCTAGATTTACAAATCAATACCAGATTCAAATTACACATCCTATAATTCACGTCAAATTTATCCAATTTGCATTTCTATGAACATGCCATAATACATGTTCCCAATTTATGCCAATTTCCAAGTTAAAAACTACGTTTTTAGTAAATTTCATATTTTGCTCAAATCGTATTCCCACCGTTCGTATAATCGTGTTTCAATCTAGATTATAGACAAATTTAGATTCGTAGAAAATAGGGAATGAACCAAAGATGTTATGAAAAAGATAGACATAATAACTGGCATAAAATGATAATTTACTAATTACAGACCTAACGAATTATACTGAAATTGATCTAAAACATCGAAAGCCTATAGGTATGAAAATCTTATGGCATAAAAAGGGTTGAACAACGACGTAGGTTCAAGAACATGGGTAGACCTAACTTAATATGTAAATTCCCAAGGTCTTAAAACCAAAGAAAACCAAGAATAGACAGAATAGATAATCGGTTTTAGACCCAATTTCACAGTCACAAAACTTAAGCAACACTTTACTAGTCATGAATCATAGGTGTTTAATCACAGTTGTCCTTGTTATGTCATAGGCAATAGTATATGTTTCCTAATCAAAGGCATAGGCTTGTGTCCATAGTCAAGGAAATAATTCTCATAGGCATGAGTCACAGTCATAGGCAGTGTTCATAGCCATAGGAAATGTTCATAGTCAAAGAGGCATATGGTTTAAAGGTTCATAGTTTCATAGTCATAGTCTTATTGGTCATCGAATCATAACAGTTCCTGATTAAGTCCAAAGATATAAGCACATATTCAAATAGAAAGAATTGGCATATTATTTTATTCCTTTAATTTCATGTCACGAATAGAGAAAGCGTTCAAATCTAAAAAGTAATCGACTTACAGAGATTAGATTAGATTCGTAGAAAACCAGTCGTTGAAGTAGTTTGAATCTTCACTTGAATCCTAACTTGACTTGAATCTTCTCTTGAAAGTCTTGAGCAGCATTTCCTCATCTTGATTTATTTTATATATTATTTATTTATACATTTTATCAGAGGCAGTATAAGGATAGAAAAGAATTGTGAATAGAGAAGGAGACTAAGGCTGTTTATATAGGATTAGGCGGACGAATCTGGTCAGAATGGCATCCCGATACATCAAAATGAACCCAGGTTCAAAACCTGGATTTCGCGATAGGTCGACCACCAGGTCGACTACCCAGTCGACCTGGTCATGAGGGGTCGACCCCCAGGTCGACCTGGGTCCTAGGCCCCGCCCAGCCCGCTTCTGGGTCTGTTTTGAAATTTGAACTTCACTGAAACTTCCGGAGGCCATATCTTTCTCATACGGACTCCGATTTACGCAAACTCGGACTCGTTTTCATGCGGAATTCCGAGACGAACGCAATGGTGCAGCCCGTTTCCCTTGATTTTGATTTTAAATTCTAATTCTGCCTTGATTTTTGAATCTTAGTGTTACAGAATTACGGGGTGTTACATTCTCCCCCACTTAAAAGGATTTCATCCCCGAAATCTTCAAGTTAGGAAGAATGTGTCCTACCATCCAATCACCCATCTACTCAACCATCAAATCACAGGCATTCATTGTCCTTAAAAGATTTCTAATGCTTTCATGTTCATATGCATAGTGTGTGTATAAGTCTTTATCTAATGCAAAATCAGGCGGCCTACTGATTCAGTTGACCTCCTTAATACGAATCATGTTAGTGCCATGCGTCCAATCATGTATGTAAGCATCCCTGGTTACGTAAATACTACATGCGTGCACAGCCATTCATCCATATGCAACATCCATATGATAACATATCAAGTTCAACTTACAAACAAATACATATCTGTAAATGCAATATGAAAGCGTCCGAACTGATCTAGTGCCTAATACGTATGCATATGCATTCACTCGCAACCATAAGCAACCACTCGCAACCATCAACCATAACATGTTTCAAATACATGTTTACATCCATTGGCTTCTACCTAAGGATCGAAGATACGACCTAGAGGATATACTTTGGAAAGAGGGAAACAATTATGCGTAAAGCTCCTAAAAAAAAGAAATCAAGGATGCACCCTTGAGGAAAAGGGTATGATACTGGTACATACTTTCTTGAGCTTTACTCCACTGTATCTTAACTAATTTAACTTCACGGTTGTGAAGTTTTTGACCTCCATTTCCAAAATAAACAGATGTCAATCACTGTACCAAGTATATGTACTAAGATGATTAGAGGTTTACCTCTTATCCACCATGCCATAACTATAAGGGTCGAAAGGTTACTATGTGCTTTTTAGAGTGCCTGAGACAACTATTCATCTCTCACGCCAACTACCCTAGTCGAACTCGACATTCCTCAAGTACAAGCCCCAAAGGCCAAAACCAATATCAGACAAGCACCCAAGGAATATCTCCTCCGAATTTAGACGATCTACGTGAGATGATATAAGCAAACTCGATAGATATTCTCAAATCCCTACGAACCAAAAATAAACTGGTCGGATCACCAACTGGATTTGAGACTCTAGTGGGATATTTGTACTATACAAGTACTATGGTGTAGAGACTCAACTATGGAAGTGGATACGAACAAATGCGAAGCGCTAAAACCAAAGGAAAGAGTACGAACAACAAAACTAGACTCTTCCAACAGAACTTTACTACCTTTCTCCTAGGTACGCTTGGTAGCGAAAGTAGGTACTTGCCCTTCTGAAAATCTTGTTCCTCGTTCTTGCCCTTGTCCTTAATTATATGCCCTATCATACCCTAGTAAAGATACTTCCTCTTGTCTTAGGTTTTATAATTTATTCCTCCTTCGTGAGCTAAATCTACATCCATGAATTCCTCATCCTCTTCCGTGTATAGTCATGTTGACAAATCTCTCGAAAGCTGCTTCCATCGTACAGAAAACCCTATAAGCTTGAAAGAAAACTGGCCGTAGGTGAAACAACTACGGCTATGGATGGAAGTCGGGCACTACTTTGCCCTTCGATGAGGTTACATCCCAGAAAGCCAGGAGCCCTAGAGACTCAAGAAAGAAGGAGACAAGAATTCAAACAGAGGAAGAGAAGATAGTGCGTATGGCTTTGGGGAATATGCCTTTAAAACAAATCTTTTCTTTTGAAAATGCTTCTTTTAAAACCGTTTTGAAAATAATTTTTCAAATCCTTTATCTAATCTGGTAACCTTCAGCTCTGATACCACGTGTAACACCCCACATCCGTTAGTGTCACTCACAAAGGGAATGCACTAAGGTCTGTGGAACATTTAGGATAAAAGATGCAGATAAATTACAAGACAGACAGAAATTAAACAGCGGAAAATAAAACTTTGCTTTATTGATAAATAGTTTGTACAATGATTTCTTTACAATATCAAAGTATCACCTGTCTTACAAAATAAAGAAGCATAAAGCAAACTTTTATATTCCCCAATTTTAGCAAGAGCCAGCCATAGCATCTGAAAAGAGAATCCAAGCAAAACTTCGACAAATCTTCAAGCTGGGAAAGAGTGACAATCCAACTTAACCTTAGCTATACTATTCCCTCCTTTACTACCTGGGGGGGGGGGGAACGGAAGAAAAGTAGACGAAAGAAAAACAGAGTTAGACATAAAGCCTGAGTAAGTTCAGTAACTTCTAGCATGTGAACATGGAAAAGCAGAACGACATGAATTAACTGAATACAAGATAACACCATGACGATAGGGTCAGCAAGATTAGACAAGATAATCATAAGATATGCTAAGATAAGATAAACTGGATATGCTCTAATACTTTTGCCGCTTCGCTATTTCCTTGTTATACTGATTTCTATATCTCTGCACCACCTAACTAGTGTCCCAACTAGTAACGATAACGTGACCCCAATCCCTGTAGTTTCCATTGCCTTCAGGCATACATTTATTATTTATTACCTAGATCTGATCTAGGGTTTTCTATCAAGTGCTTTCTAGACTTAACTAGAGTTTACGCCATCTGCTGAACGCTTCTCGGATTCAGGGTTTATGCCACCTAGTCCAACTAGGGATTATGCTACCTGTCGAACGATGCCCCCAAGTCTAGGACATACTACCCAGAGTGGTATATGTTCCAAGACTTCCCCACGCATGTATCGCGAATCGTTATCGCTTGTCTAGATGCACATGTCCTGTAATGTGCGGCCCTAGTCCTGTGACAGGGAAAATCAAGAAACACAGAACTCGTTCGGGAGCTTTCAGATATCTGCCGATGCAGATGCTATGGTCTGTTTTTATTCTAGTGGCTATGGTCCCACTTGACCCCTCCCTCAACTAATGAAAGGCACACCTTGAAAAATGAGAACTATACGCAGGCCCCCTATGCCCTACTGTCCTATGGCCATCCGCAACCATAACTGGATAGCAAGTATATGGTCTTTTGGAGTTCTCCGCCTTTCCGCTTCACGTATCTCGATTGAGTGAAGATGGATGGTAGACGACGAGTTGCTATCACAAGGCTACCGTTTTCTCGCCGAATCACGCTGGTCCATCCTAGTCTTTAGGTTGCCATATTTTGCAACCAAGGCATACCCTTGGTTCTTCTAACGCAGACCTTAACCTCTGTGAGCCCAGAAGGATCTTCTGCAGCCTTACAGAGGGATACCAATAGTACCCTCATGTCCCCTCGAAGCCTCGGACTTCGTAACCTAATTCGTTGGAGCCTTCTTTTTACTCAAACGGACGTTCGCTCCTTCCCGTGTTATACTAAGAATTACTACTTAGTTTTGCTAACTAAGGTTTACCACTTAGTTTCCAGAATCGTTGTTTTCTTAACTAAGGTTTACTACTTAGTTCCCTTTAACTAAGGTTTACTACTTAGTTCTCTTTCCCGTCAATTTGGATTGGTTAAGTTTCATTAATCAATTCAAGCTAACTTAACCCTCTTCATTTATCCTGTTAAATTGGTTAAGTGTTATCAATAATCCATGTTGACTTAACCCCACCACAAACCAAGTTATATTGGTTAAGTATTTCTTATTACTTAACCCTATCCGTTCATCCTGTATTGGTTAAGTGTTCCCTTTTAACTTAACCTTGCCCATCTGTTTTAACAATCATTTTATTATTAATGGTTAAGTATCATCCCTTCATGTTTTGCACTTAACCCTATTCCTTTATCACAATCTAATGGTTAAGTGTTCAAGTTTACTTAACCCTACGGTCTAGCCCAGTTAACATATCAAATTGGCTAATTGTATTAAATTTTACTTAACCCCAACCTCTAGTCTAGTTAATATGTTAATCTGGCTAAGTGTATTAACTTTACTTAACCCTACCTTCTAGTCTAGTTAACCTGTTAATTTGGCTAAGTGTTTTCTAGGTTACTTAACCCCTACAAATCTTGTCTTCTAACCATGTTAAGTTGGTTAAGTGTCCCTAATGACTTAGCCCTCCCATTCTAGCTTAACTGTGTTAAGTTGGTTAAGTGTTCCTATGGACTTAACCCTCCCATTCTAGCTAAACTGTGCTAAGTGTCTGTATGAACCTAACCCCACCCACCGGTCTGGTTATCATGTTGAATTGGTTAAGTGTCTTAGTTAACTTAACCCTACCATTCTTGTTCTAGCTTTAACTAAACAGATTTAAAGCCGCTACCACTCACATTAAACAGATATTGTTGCGATTACTGGATGTGCCGATTGGTTCCGGGCAGGTTTACATCGCAACTCAGTCTAACCTCGGGTTAGGCATATTCGTGTTTTCTAAGTTCAAAGGGTTTTGATTAATTTTCAAATCAGGTTTTGAATGTAACCATCCCGTCCGTCGGATCAGTTAGGGATAGCCAGGGAGAGCAGGAAACTTGTATTTTCCAAACTCAAGCCTAGACACTATCCTCTCTGTCACCCTAGAACTTTCTGGTGTGTTATTAAAAGAGATGTCGTTAATAAACCTTTAATTTGTCTGAATTTACATTTCCTCGCTTAAGACAAATTCTATAAGTAAATTATTCCTAATTTACTTATTTCATAATTACTCTTTTAATCTAAATTGTCAACATTCATTCTTACGGCCCATTTTCCCCTCTATATCGTATTTATGCTTTTTTTTTGTATGTAAACTATACCAAATTAAGTGTCACTAACCATGATTTTTTCCAAACATGACCATTACTCCCAATTATGTCCAATTTCAAACTTATGCCAATAAGCCAAATTAGCTAATCCAATTTTGATTTAACATTCTAATTACAGTTCATGTCAAACTAGACTTATTCTTCTAGTTCACAATTCATGTAAATCCTATATTTACAAGTCAATACTAGATTCAAATTAGACATCCTATAATTCACGTCAAATTTATCCAATTTGCATTTCTATGAACATGCCATAATACATGTTCCCAATTAATGCCAATTTCCAAGTTAAAAATTACGTTTTTAGTAAATTTCATATTTTGCCCAAATCGTATTCCCACCGTTCGTATAATCGTGTTTCAATCTAGATTATATACAAATCTAGATTAGTAGAAAATAGGGAATGAACCAAAGATGCTATGAAAAAGATAGACATAATAACTGACATAAAATGATAATTCACTAATTACAGACCTAACGAATTATACTGAAATTGATCTAAAACATCGAAAGCCTATAGGTCTAAAAATCTTATGGCATAAAAAGGGTTGAACAACAACGTAGGTTCAAGAACATGGGTAGACCTAACTTAATAGATAAATTCCCAAGGTCTTAAAACCAAAGAAAACCAAGAATAGACAGAATAGATAATCGGGTTTAGACCCAATTTCAAAGTCACAAAACTTAAGCAACACTTTCCTAGTCATGAATCATAGGTGTTTAATCACAGTTGTCCTTGTTATGTCACAGGCAATAGTCTATGTTTCCTAATCAAAGGCATAGGCTTGTGTCCATAGTCAAGGAAATAATTCTCATAGTCATGAGTCACTGTCATATTCAGTGTTCATAGCCATAGGAAATGTTCATAGTCAAAGAGGCATATGGTTTTAAGGTCCATAGTTTCATAGTCACAGTCTTATTGGTCATCGAATCATAACAGTTCCTGATTAAGTCCAAAGATATAAGCACAGATTCGAATAGAAAGATTTGGCATATTCTTTTATTATTTTAATTTCATGTCACGAATAGAGAAAGCGTTCAAATCTAAAAAGTAACCGACTTACAGAGATTAGATTAGATTCGTAGAAAAACAGTCGTTCAAGTCGTTTGAATCTTCACTTGAATCCTAACTTGACTTGAACCTTCTCTTGAAAGTCTTGAGCAGCATTTCCTCGTCTTGATTTATTTTATATATTATTTATTTATACATTTTCTTAGTGGCAGCATAAGGATAGAAAAGAATTGTGAACAAAGAAGGAGACTAAGGCTGTTTATGTAGGATTAGGATGACGAATCTGGTCAGAATGGCGTCCGGATACATCAAAATGAACCCAGGTTCAAAACCTGGATTTCGGAAGCAGGTCGACCCCCAGGTCGACTTCCCAGTCGACCTGGTCAGGGGGGGTCGACCCCCAGGACTCCCAGGTCGACCCCCTGGTTGACCTGGGTCCTGGGCGGGAAATTTCCCGCCCAGCCCGCTTCTGGGTCTATTTTGAAATTTGAACTTCGCTGAAACTTCCGGAGGCCATATCTTTCTCATACGGACTCCGATTTACACAAACTCGGACACGTTTTCATGCAGAATTCCGAGACGAACGCAATGGCACATCCCGTTTCCCTTGATTTTGATTTTAAATTCTAATTCTGCCTTGATTTGTGAATCTTAGTGTTATAGAATTACGGGGCGTTACAGCTACAGTCAAGCGGGGGCTGAATGACACAGGACATGAATGCATGCGAGTAGGAGCCGATCATAAGAGGATCGTTTGTTATAAACACGTGGGGTTGGTTGACCCAATGGTTAGGTAGGTGCAAAGAATATAGTAATGGGTGCGATCACATGTTCCTCTTATCTTATATTAGGGTATTGTCCTATGTTCCGTTATCACTGTCATGATCCCTTTCCTTGTTTAAATACTAGTAATCACTGAACTTACCAGACTTATTGTCTGACCTGTTTTCTTTAATCTTCTTTTCTTTCGTTTCCCTCCTCCAGGTCCATAGGGAGGGAATACTCCAGCTTAATCAGACTCTTTGCAAGCTTCAAGAAAGTAGATGTATGATTGGGACTCTCTTTCATTGGTTGTGGCTTTTGGATATGACACTTGGGGATTTATGCAGTTTTATTTATGTTTTATGCTTCTTTATTTAATAATCAAGACATAACTTATGTTGTAATGTTTTGGAAGTTATTTTGAGACAATTTGATGTAATGCTTTTGTATTGAACAATGTCTTCAATAAATGATTTGAATTCCGCTGCTTATACTTATGTGTCTTGTAAAAATTTATGTGTCTTGTACCTATAACCCTCCACCAAACTTAAGGCATTCCCTTGCTGAGTGACCTTAACGGAGGTGGGGTGTTTCACTCGATATCAAAGCAAAGGTTTACCATATCAGATAAGAATTCTTGAAAACTATTTTTCAAAAAGAAACATAAAGAAGCATTTTTCAAGGAAAAGTGTTATTTTATTTTAAAGGCATAATCCCCAAAAGCCATATGCCCTATCATTCTATCATTTGTTTTGAATCTTTTCTTTTTCGTTTCAGCATGTCTGGGAATCTTAACCTTCTAGAGGGTGTGCCGATACCTGGTTTGTTCAGGAGGTACTTAGAGGCTAGGGCCAACGACGTAGGCCCAGCAGATATTCCTCCTCCTTCTCCTCCAGCTGCAGCAGCTCCTCCTCCTCGTCATGCAAATGTTTTCTCAAAGATTTGTAGGGACTTTAGAGCCATGGGTGGAAAGGATTTCAAGGGAACTGAATCATTCGTAGAAGCTAGGAACTGCCTCAAAGAAACTGAGGATTTTTTCGTTATCTTCGAGGTGGACGATAGGCAGAAGATACAGCTGGCTGTATGGTTGCTCAAAGACGAAGCTTCCTATTGGTGGGAAGTCACTAACATTGATAATGCAAAGCTTACCTCCGAAGCGGGAGGTAGACTTCTTCATATACCTTGTTGATAATGCAAAGCCCATTGCTTTACCCGTTAGGCATATGGCCCCAAGGGAGAGAAAGGAGCTCAGCAAGCAAATCAAAGAGCTGCTTGAAAAGGGGTTCATAAGAGGGAGTATTTCTAAATGGGTTGCTCCGGTAGTGTTCGCGACCAAAGCTAATGGTTCTCTGCGCCTGTGCGTTGATTATAGGGAGCTAAACAAGCTGACCAAGAAGAATAGACACCCACTCCCAAGAATAGATGAATTGTTCGATCAGCTTATAGGTGCATCGGTTTTCACCCAATCAGATTTAGCTACCGGGTTTCATCAACTAAGGGTGGCTAAAGACAGCATTGATAAGACCGCGTTTAGAACTCCAGATGGTTTCTTCGAGTGGCTTATCATGCCCTTTGGCTTGACAAATGCACCCGCTTACTTCGTTGATTTGATTAGCAGGGTGTTAAGGGAGTTACTTAATAAGTTTGTGGTGGTCTTCATGGATGATATTTTGATCTTCTCAAAAAGTGAGGAAGAGCATTCTCAGCACCTACAAGAAGTCATGGATACTCTCTGTGCACATCAATTGAAGGCAAAATTCTCCAAATGCCATTTCTAGAGAGAAGAAATTAGGTTCCTTGGACACGTGGTGTCAAAAGAGGGGTTAGCTGTGGATCCCGCGAAAGTGGTTGCTGTGAAAGATTGGAAGGTTCCTCGAAACGCAGCCGAAGTCCAAAGCTTTCTCGGGCTAGCAGGCTTTTTTCGAAAGTTTATCTAAGATTTTGAAAAAATCTTAGCTCCATTGACAAGATTGACAAAGAAGAACCTAGCTTTCAATTGGTATTTGGATTGCGATATTGCTTTCCAACATTTGAAAAGGGCTCTAACAACAGCCCCAGTTTTGACATTGCCTGATGAAAGCAAGATGTTTACAGTATACACATATGCATACGGAATGGGACTAGGCGCTGTTCTGATGCAAGAAGGGAAGGTAGTGCCTTATGGTTGAAGTTAGTTGAAAGTACATCAGAAAAACTACCCAACCCACGACCTAGAGTTGGCAGCCATCGTTTTTGCGCTTAAGTCTTGGCACCATTATCTCCTAGGTGAGATATTTGAACTGTATACTAACTATAAATCATTGAAATACATTTTCTCGCAGAAAGATCTAAATTTGAGGTAGCAAAGATGGATGGAGTTTCATGCCTCGTATGATTTTGAGATTTCCTACACACCTGGAAAGGGAAATGCAGTAGCAGATGCCTTGAGTAGAAAGAAGATGGCCTTAAGTCCTCTCTTTGTGGAAAGGCAAAGCTTGGAGTTCATACCAAGATTTAACTTCAGACCCTCCACTGACTTTGTACCTAGCTTGCTAGCAACGTTAGAAGTGCAGCCAACTCTATTAGACTCAATCTGAGCTGCGCAAAGAGAAGACTCTCAGCTAGCCGATATGATGGACAAGTTAATTAGGGGTGAGACTTCCAGTCACCTCAATAGATACTCCATTGATGCCAAGGGCTGGTTGAGATGAGAAGGAAGAATATGTTTCCCACAAGTAAGGGATTTGGTAAAGTCGGTTCTAGAAGAGGCACACCATTCCAAATTGACCATACACACAGGCGGATATAAAATGCACAAAGACATCAAAAGAGTTTTCTTTTGGACTGGCATGAAGCAAGTTGTAGCTGAATTTGTTTCTATGTGTTTAATATGCCAACAAGTCAAGGCGGAGCAGAAGAAGCCTGGAGGTCTGCTCCATCCTCTAGATGTCCCACAGCGGAAATGGGATATCATCTCAATGGACTTTATAGATGGGTTGCCTAGGTCAAGAAGGAGAAATACCAGCATTTTGGTAATAGTGGACAGAATCACAAAAAGCGCCCACTTTATATCCGTCAAGAGTAGAAGGACTGCCTCATCTCTAGCATCCGTATATCTTAAGGAGATAGTTCGACTCCATGGGATACCCTCTAGTATAGTGAGCGATCGACACCCTATCTTCACGAGCGAGTTTTGGAAGAGTTTAAAAGAGGCTGTAGGCACACAATTATGTTTAAGCACGGCCTATCACCCTCAAACCGATGGCCGTATGGAAAGAGTCAACAGAGTATTAGAAGACCTCTTGATACTATGCATTCTTAACTTCGGAGGTACATGGGAGGATCATCTACCTTTGGTGGAATTTTCTTACAACAATAGCTACCAAGCCACCATAGGCATGGCACCTTTCGAAGATTTATATGGAAGACCGTGCAGGTCACCAACTTGCTGGTTGGAGTCCACAGATAAGCTCATACTTGGGCCAGACATGATCAGAGAAACTTCAGAGAAAATAAACTTAATACGAAGAAGAACGAAGACTGCCCAAGATAGGTAGAATTCCTATGCTGACAAAAGAAGAACTGACCTTGAGTTCAAAGTTGGAGAAAAGGTGTTCCTTAAAGTATCTCCTTTGAGGAACGTCGTTCGCTTTGGGTTCGCAGGAAAGTTAGCACCAAGATTTGTAGGGCCGTTCCCTATCATCGAGAAGATTGGAAAGATGGCTAATAGGGTACAACTCCCTTAAAGGTTGGCGGGGGTTCATAATGTCTTTCATGTCTCTCACCTGCGGAAATGCTTACATGAATCTGCGGAAGTGGTAGAACCAAGTATGCTAGAAGAAGTTGAAGTTGAACGAGAAGCAACTATTAGGAGAGTTCCAACCCGTATCTTGGGAACAAAGTTCTAAAAGCTACTCAACCGTGAAGTTAAGCTCGTCAAAGTTCAATGGAGCGACAATGAGGAAGACACGACTTGGTAAACTGAGGACATAATACGCGCAACCTACCTTTTTCTTTTTGAGGGAACGTCTTTAATCTCTTTTTCCTCAAGTTTATGCTCGTATCTATCTTTTGAAGTATATCTCCTCGATCCTATCCTTTATCCTTAGGTAGGAACCCATTTGGATGTAAACATGTAATTGAAACATGTTATGATTGATGGTTGCAAGTGGTTGCTAGTGGTTGCTCGTGGATGCATACACACACACACATTAGGTATTAGATCGGATCAGTCACTTTCATATTGCATATGCATATATGTAATTGTATATGGATTGAAACTTGATGTGTTAGCATATGGACGTTGCATTTGTATGAATAGTTATGCACTCATGTAGGAAATTTTGAGTAGGAAAAATTGCATACATAATGGATTCACGACACTGGCATAATTTGCATTAAGGAGGTCAACTGAATTAGCGGACCGCCTGATTTTGCATAGATAAGGACATGTACACACACAATGCATGTGATCATGAAGCATTAGAAATGTGTTAAGGACAATGGATGCCTATGTTTGATGGTTGAGTAGATGGGTGATTGGATGGTAGGATATAAATTCTTCTCGACTTGAAGATTTCAAGGACGAAATCCTAAAAGGAGGGGAGAATGTGACACCCTGTACTTTCTATTAACATTATAATAACGAATCCCCGAATACTTAATTTAAAATGTGAGAATAAAAGGAAACGGGTTACGCCATTGTGTTCGTCTCAGAATTCTGGTTGAGATAGAGTCCGAGTTTGCGTAAATTAGACTTCGTATAAGGAAGTTATGGTTGTTATAAGTTTCCAGAAAACTCAAATAAATTCAAACAGCTCGAAAAATGAATTCAAATTCAAACAGAAGTCAGAAGTGGGCTGGGCGGGAAAATTCCCGCCCAGGCAGGTCGACCCTAGTGTCTACCTCCCCCTCTATAGGTCGACCTGGGGGTCGACCTGGCCCCCGGCCAGATCTGAATTTTGAACGACTGATGAGTTGAAGCTGAGTCACTAGGGTTTCTGGATGGTCCTGATCTGGTTTGAGTGGCTGTGATTAACCCTAGGTTCATCTGACGGCTATAATTAAACTGAAATTCTATATAAACAACTCAATGCTCAACCTAAAAATGCTCAGAAAAATAATCCTAGAACAGAAATGCCGTCAGTAGAGAACTTGGAGTAGCCGTCACCGTTTTCAATTCAAAGACGAGTTAAAAGCTTACATCTAAAATCAAATTAAAACGAGTCTAATTCAACGATCTTCATCAAAAGCGCGCATCTCCAATTTCAGAATTCAGATTTCAGAATGCAAGAATTCCTTTTAGTCTGTAAGTTGGTTATTACATAGATTTAAACATTCTTTCGATTGAATCCTAACATGTTGTAATTGGGATATAGAATGATGCTTATGTATAAGATTCGATTCTCGTTTATCTCAAAGTATCGTTGTAATCAATCATGTCTATATGCTTATGGCGATGAATATGTTGTACATTTCATGTCTATATGCTTGTGGTGATGAACATGTTGTATATTAATCATATCTATATGCTTGTGGTGATGAACATATTGTATGTTATTAAAAACTATTATGATTTGGGTAATGGATTTATTTTTCCAATTAAATGGTAAAACATGATAGGCTATAAATCGGGGGTTATTTGCAAGTTTGTGATCTAAAACACATTCTTATATGTTAGATCAACACTCATGTATATTCATGTTAGGTTGAATCTAATTATGTTGTAAAAGTGGAATTATAGTCCTCTTATGTTTTTAAAATCATGCTAAATTGTGATTAAAAATGATTATAATAGATTTCTTATGTTTTGACATACATAAGATTATATGCTAAGTTGTGGGTTGAAACTGTGATTATATGTTAAACTTCCATGCTAGACCTTTGTCAAGTTTACATGACCATTAGACCCAACTTAGTTACAAGTTCACCTTTACCCATTTAATTAAAGTTACTGATACCTCTATGCCAAGTTACACATGACAAGTTGAAATGTATGTTATTTTATGTTTATTTCAGGTCTCTTGTTTATTACCCCTTTTCTTGTTTATGGGTTGGGCTAACTTACTAGCCCAACATTTTATGTGATTCATGCATACGTTCCACGGGGGTAGCGATGGGAAATATGAAAATTCATGGCAAAGATTTGTTCATTAATTGGTATATTTGATATACCATTTATGTTGAGCATAATCAAAGGATAATTATGGCGTGATTAAATTAAATTTAATCTACATAAAGAAATTCGACATATATAGAAAAATATGAATTTTAGAAAAGACGAATATGCCTAACCCGAGGTTAAACTGAGTTGTGGTGTAAATCTGCTCGGAACCGACCGGCATATCTAGTGACCACGACAAGACCTGTCTAATATGGGTGGTTAGTGCACCAAGCCCAAAAAGAACCCGAGGTTAGACTGAGTTGTGGTGTAAACCTTCCCAGAACCGACCGGCACATCCAGTGACCACAACAAGACCTATCTAATGTAAGTGGTTGGTGCTTTAATAAATTAAAGCTAAGTCAGGATTGGTAGGGTTAAGTCAATTAGGGAAACACTTAACCGATTCAACATGTTAACTAAACGAATGGGTGGGGTTAGGTAAACTTGGACACTTTACCAAATAATCATGTTGATTAGAAAACCCTAGTAACGGGGACCCATTTCAGTAGTAACCCACATAAATGTATCATGGTACCCTGAAACTAGGCAGGGTGGGGCACGATTACTGGGCTGAATTATAAGCGGTCAAAACATCGGCGGTTGGTGGGACAGTGTAGGTTCCGTTGGAGTATGGACGTGCACATACTCCGAAGTGGAAAAATCAGGCACTGGGCATCAGTAGTGTACACTGTGCATCTTTAATCGTGTCGGGTTGCCACCAAAGTGAATGATACAACCCATGGAGGGACCAGCATAGGTAGCTACAGTCAAGTGGGGGCCGAATGAAATAGGACATGAATGCATGCGAGTAGGAGCCGATCATAAAAGGATCGTTTGTTATAAACACATGGGGCTAGTCGAACCAATGGTTAGGTAGGTGCAGAGACTATAGTAATGGGTTCGATCACATGTTCCTCTTATCTTATATTAGGGTATTGTCCTATGTTCCGTTATAACTTTCATGATCCCTTTTTCTTGTTTAAATACTAGTAATCACTGAACTTACCAGACTTATTGTCTGAACCGTTTTCTTTCGTCTTCTTTTCTTCCGTTTCCCCCACCCCCCCCCCCCCCCCCAAGTCCATAGGGAGGGGATACTCCAGCTTAATCAGACTCTTTGCAAGCTTCAATAAAGTAGATGTATGATTGGGACTCTCTTTCATTGGCTATGGCTTTTGGATATGACACTTGGGGATTTATGTTGTTTTATTTATGTTTTATGCTTCTTTATTTAATAATCAAAACAGAAGTTATGGTGTAATGTTTTGGAAGTTATTTTGAGACAATATGATGTAATGCTTTTGTATTGAAACATGTATTCAATAAATGATTTGAATTCCGCTGCTTATATTTATCTATCTTGTAAAAAAATTTGTGTCTTGTACCTATAACCCTACACCAAACTTAAGGCATTCCCTTGCTGTATGACCTTAACGGAGGTGGGGTGTTTCACGGTCTCACGAGCCGACCACCATAATTCACTCCCCCTCGAACCACGAGCCATGAGCTTTCACGACCCAGGACTGGATCAGATCGTGCACCTCGATCCACGACTCGTGCTCCCCCACAACCCGCTTCGTGCAGCACACCATGAACACACAACAGCTCATCAATAGCTTCCTTACTCTCTTGCATTCAATGGTTGGGGAATTAGCTATGATCTTGGCAATTAACAACAACTTTTTGAGGTCGATCGGCTCGCCAACTTGATTCAATGCCTCTCAAGAGGCCGAGCATATCAAAATGACATGGATGACATCAATCACAATCCATTCACACAGGAATTCTAGTAATCCCCAAGATTTCAAACTTCTACAACTGGATTCCTACAACTGCAGGACCGATCCTACCGTGCATCTGATGCGCTACAAACGGCATATGGAAGTTCAATCAGCGTTGGAAAATGTCATGGCAAAGTGTTTTCCCCTCTTTCTGACTGGCATAGCTGCTATGTGGATTCGGCAGCTAGAAATAGAATCGATCAGCAGTTGGAACATGTTGGTCGCAAGCTTTATTGAACAATTTCGGGTTCACATTGCACGGCCCAAGAACGTCATGTCACTCACTATGATCAAGCAAAGGCCCCGAGAAACTCTGCGTTCGTTCCTGGAAAGATTCAACGTTGCAGCAGCATCAGTTGATCGCCCTGAACCATTCATGGTAATGATGGCAGTAGTATCCGGTGTTCTAGATAACTCATAGTTTAAAAAATCCTTGTACCGAGATCCACCACGAAATCTCGGCGATTTCTAACTTGAGGCCGATAGATTTCTATGGGAAGAAGATGCAACTTCCGAGAAGCGCATTCTCAATGTCAACATGCTTAAAGATGGAGAACCGTCTGATTTTGGAAAAGGCAATGGAAAAGCCGGTGTCAAGAATGACTGCAACACTCAGCCCCGGAGAGGGCCAAAATATGAAAGATGCAATGAATTGAACGACACTCTAAGCAACATCAACATGGATACAGGAAGCCCCACCTCATATCCATGGCCTCCTAAAAGGGAGCCAACATTAGCACAATGCAGCTCCGGAAGTCATTTCATATTTCATGACATAGATGGTCACAACACTAACGACTGCAGACACTTGTGAGATCTTATTGAGGACCAGGTCAGATGAGGATTTCTACCCGAATATGTCACTCAAGCAACAGTGCCTACACCGGCGCTACCA
The DNA here is from genome assembly GCA_030737875.1 of Allium sativum. Taxonomy (NCBI): domain Eukaryota; kingdom Viridiplantae; phylum Streptophyta; class Magnoliopsida; order Asparagales; family Amaryllidaceae; genus Allium; species Allium sativum. The sequence goes on along the minus strand of CM060926.1, from coordinate 600,619,928 downwards.
CCACCTATTCCCCCGAAAGGGAACGATCCTAGATCGAGCAATCATAGGATTATCATTCGATGATCCCACTCAGCGGATCTCTTCAGTTTACCGGACTTCGGTCCATAGTTCATATTTTTAGGCTTTAAGGTGACTTCAAGCCCTTCTTTGTTTTCTCAGCATGTACTAGCCACGGCAGCGTCGGCCCATACGCACGGAACCAACACGTAGTCTCTAGTCGTGTCCAGGGTTAGAATAACTGCCGCTTAGCTTTCATGAATCAATAAAGATCATAGATGAGCTCCGGCTCCCAACTGGATCCGTCCAGTATAAATAGACCTGAGCTCCGGCTCTGAACTGGATTCGTCCAGTATAAACAAACTGCATTAGCATTTCCTTGGTCGTCTTACCTCGGTAAGGCCGTCTTGAAATTTCATTAGCTTTTCCTTGGTCGTCTTACTCCGGTAAGGCCGTCTTGGAACCTCACAGCATTTCCTCGGTCGTCCTATCCCGGTAAGGCCGTCTTGGAACCTTATAGCACTTCCTTGGTTGTCTTACTCTGCTAAGGCCCTCTTGGAACCATTTTTGCATTGTTTGTCTTATCTTTTTGCAGGTACGGTTTATGGATCTAACAGATTATACAGTACACATCTTCCTTCAACCAGCAAGATATGTTCTGGGGGGTAAACTTGGTGACACACTTTTTGGTCGAAGCTGTCACACATGGAATTCCTGAATAGCAACACGCTCAAGTAGTGGAAACAACATCAGAAGACATAGAGCGATTTGGTCGAAATCACACCATCAATATAAAACGGCCCAAAACTCCTGTCAGATGACCTTCTTTGGGCCCTAAAACAGCAAATACGAAGCCAAGCTCCGTAATTCTTTTAGCCCTCTGAATGAGCTTCAAGTAGAGCTTTCGTTTGGCTCAATCGGACTTACGGTTTGAAAGTTATGCCTGTTTCCGTAAACACACATAGAACCTGGATTGTGAAAACTGGTGACATTTCTGTTTGGGTCGCTTCCTTGGTTCGTGGGCTCCTCTTTGGCTCGCACCCCCCGGCTCATGATGCACCCCTGTCTCGTGAAACCAACTCTGGCTCGTGGAGCTCACGTGGACTACGACCATCATCCACGACCCGACCGTGGACACAAGCTACATCACTCCAGCTCGAGACCAGACCATGGCTCGTGAAGCCCACATGACGACCCGACCCCATGACCACGAACTGATCCTTGCACCTGCTGATACACGTGTAGATCTTGACCTGTTCTCAAGTCTACTCCTACTCCTACTTTCCCGGATCGGCTGCCATGTGCCCTGTCACGAACCGGTCCTCCCAGAAGCTCTCCTACAACTATAAATACACCTATACATGGAATTTTAAAGGGATTCTCTCTTACTTTTTGGTTGAGACTTTCTCCTACATCTCCACATTCTCCGCATTAATGAATGCAAGGATTTTGCACCTTTCTACATCTAAACTCTCCTCTTGTAATCTCAATTAACATATGGATTGTGTGTCTGCATGTAACTGATTCTTGTAACTTGTTAGTATAACATTAAGATTATAAAGTGGACGTAGGCTACATCACGGCCGAACCACTATAAAAACTTCGTGTGTTCCCTCTTATTTACTATTTACCACATTTTTGTGATAAGTGATCTGCATTTGGGTGTTAGTGCCAATTTTTCGTCTAACATTTTGGTGGCACACGACAACTTCAGCTTCCAGCTTGAAAGGAGACTCAATGGCAATCAAAAGAAAGAAAACTGGAAATTCCTCTCATGCTGTGGATGCTAATGCTTAAGGCACTAGGAACAAGGCAAGCCAGAACGCTTCCTATCATGGAGATCCTTCGCAATACTTAACTAGAGACAAGATGGACGGCCGTTCTTTCCAAATTGAGAGGTCAATGGCAAGGCAGGACCATCTTCTTAGGATACAATAGGAGATGATCGATGTATTCTTCGCTGGAATGGATGGCAGACCGAGCTTCAATGATCAACGCACTGGAAATGAAGCCACTGAAGCAGCTTGTGCATCACTTGGACTCAGGGGCAGCCGCCTCGCTCAGCTAGAGAACACGGCTCGTGAAGTAGAGCCAGGAGCGACTCGCAATGCAAGGTCAGAAGCATCTCGTGATGGGGACTCACGACCTGGTCGGCTCACTCCCCGTGATTCATGAACCACTCCCCACGAACCGGTCTCACAAGCCTGCCTCCATGATTCACTCCCCCTCGAACCACGAGCCACGAGCTTTCACGACCCAAGACGGATCAGATCGTGCACCCTGATCCACGACTCGTGCTCCCCCATGGACCGCTTTATGCAGCACATCATGAACACAAAGCAACTCATCAACAGCTTCCTCACTCTCTTGCATTCAATGTTGGGGGCACTAGCTCTGATCTTGCCAATTTACAACAATTTTTTGAGGGTGATTGGCTCACCAACTTGATTCAGCGCCTCTTAAGAGGCTGAACCTATCAAAATGACATGGATGACGTCAATCACAATCCGTTCACATAGGAAATCAGGAATTCTCGCAATACACCAGATTTCAAACTTCAACAACTGGAGCCCTACAATGGCAGGATCGATCTTACAGTGCATCTGATGTGCTACAAATGACATATGAAAGTTCAATCGGCATCGGAAATTGTCATGGCAAAGTGTTTTCCCCTCTTTCTGACTGAAATAGCCGCTATGTGGATTCGGCAGCTAGAAATAGAATCGATCAGCAGTTGGAACATGTTGGTCGCACAGTTTATTGAACAATTTTGGGTTCACATTGCACGTCCCAAGAATGTCATGTCGCTCACTATGATCAAGAAGAGGCCCGGAGAAACTCTATGTTCATTCCTGGAAAGATTAAACATTGCAGCAGCATCAATTGATTGCCCTAAACCATCCAGGGTATTGATGGCAGTAGTATCTGGCGTTTTAGATAACTCAGAGTTTAAAAAATCCTTATACTGAGATCTACCACGAAATCTCAGCGAATTATACCTTGAGGCAGATAGATTTCTATGGGAAGAAGATGCAACTTCCGAGAAACGCAGTATCGATGTCAACATGCTCAAAGATGGAGAAACGTCTGATTCTGGAAAAGGCAAAGGAAAAGCCAATGTCAAAAATGACTGCAACACTCTGCCCCGGAGAGGCCCCAAATATGAAAGATACACTGAACTGAATGACACTCTGAGCAATATTAACATGGATACAGGAGGCGCCACCTCATATCCAAGGCCTCCCAAAAGGGAGCCAACACTAGCACAGCACAGCTCTGGAAGGCATTGCATATTTCATGACATACACGGTCACAACACTGATGACTACAGACACTTGCAAGATCTTATTGAGGACTGAGTCAGACGAGTAGAGCTACCTGAGTATGTCACTCAACCAACAGCGCCTACACTTGCGTTCCCACCACCTATTCCCCAGAGAGGGAACGTTCTTGGATCGAGCAATCGCGGGATTATCATTCGCTTATCCCACTCAGCGGATCTCTTCAGTTTACACGACTCTAGTTCATAGTTTATATTTTTAGGCTTTAAGCTGACTTCTTAGCCTTCTTTATTTTCTCTGCATGTAATAACCATGACAACGTCGGCCCATACGCACAGAACCAACCAGTAGTCTCTAGTCGTGTTCAGGGTTAGAATAACTGCCGCTTAGCTTTCATGAATCAATAAAGATCTTAGATGAGCTTCGGCTCCCAACTGGATCCGTCCAGTACAAACAAGCATGAGCTCCAGCTCCGTCCAGTATAAAAAAACTACATTATCATTTCTTTGGTCGTCTTACCCCAGTAAGGCCGTCTTGGAATTTCATTAGATTTTCCTCGGTCATCTTACTCCAGTAAGGTCGGCTTGGAAACTCACGGCATTTTCTCAGTCGTCTTACCCCGGTAAGGCCGTCTTGGAACCCCATAGCACTTCCTTGGTTGTCTTACTCCACTAAGGCCATCTTGGAACCATTTTTGCATTGTTTGTCTTATCTTTTTGCAGGTACGCATTATCGATCTAACAGATTATCCATAACACATCTTCCTTCAACCAACAAGATATGTTCTGTGGGGCAAACTTGTTGACACACTTTTTGGTCAAAGCTGTCACACATGGAATTCTTGAATAGCAACACGCTCACGAAGTGGAAACAACGTCAGAAGACATAGAGCGATTTGGTCGAAATCACATCATCAACATAAAATGGCCCAAAACTCCTATCATACAACCTCTTTTGGGCCGAAAACAGCAATTATGGAGCTAAACTCTGTTTCCCTTATAGCCCTCTGAATGAGGTTCATGTAGAGCTTTCGTTTGGCTCAATCGGACTTACGGTTTGAAAGTTATGCCCATTTCCGTATACGCACACATAACATGGATTTTGAGAACTGGTGACATTTCTGTTCGGGTCGCCCCCTTTAGTTCATGGGCTCCTCCATGGCCCACAACCCCCGGCTCGTGATGCACCCATGTCTCATGAAACCAACTCTGGGTCGTGGAGCTCACGTGGACCACGACCCTCATCCATGACCCGACCGTGGACACAAGCTTCATCACTCCAGCTCGAGACCAGACCATGGCTCGTGAAGCCCACATGACGATCCGACCCCATGACCACGAACCGATCCCTGCACCTATTGATACATGTGTAGATCTTGACCTATTCTCAAGGCTACTCCTGCTCCTACTTTCGCGGATCGGCTGCCACATGCCCTGTCACGAACCGGTCCTCCCAGATGCTCTCTCACAGCTATAAATACACCTCTACATGGAATTTTAAAGGGATTCTCTCTAACTTTTCGGCTAGGACTTTCTCTTACATCTCCACAGTCTTTTCCATTAACGAGTGCAAGGATTTTGCACCTTTCTGCATCTAAACTTTCCTCTTGTAATCTCAATTAACACACAGATTGTGTGTCTGCATGTAACTGATTCTTGTAATCTGTCAGTATAACAATAAGATTATAAAGTGGATGTAGGCTACATCTACAGCCAAACCATTATAAAAACTTTGTATGTTCCCTCTTATTTATTATTTTCTGCATTTCTGTGATCTGTGATCTGCATTTGGGTGTTAGTACCAATTTTTGATCTAACATTGACATATAACTGCTATTTTTTCTCATTTTGAAGGTAAGTGTCCTTTCACTATTTGAAACGCTTAAGAACCATTGCAACCCTTCATACTCTATTAAAAGAGGTTAAAAACGAATTTTTTAAAATATCTTCTTCCCTAACTTCATTCTCTTTCATCACATCATTATTCTTAATCATTTTTATGATTCTTACACTTATACTCTGCCGAATTCAATTCTATTTTGATTAAACTTCTTCTCTCTACACTCTCTACTCTCTGAATCAAGTGTTATTAAAGAGTTATTGGGCTATTTTGAAATTTTTTTGGTCGAATAAACATTGTTTGTGAGTCAAAGAGGAATCGGTATATCCTTGTAGTTGTGAAATCAAGGAATAGGAGTCGGTGTGTCCTTGTTGAGTCATGAAATCAAGGAATAAGAGTAAATCAATTTACAAGTTACAAGTTGCTCATGAAGGAACTAGTAAAGTTAAAAAGACTAAGATATGCATGCTAGTCAATCAATTTGAATTATTTAAAATAAATGATAAAGAGTCTATTTCAGATATGTATTGCAGATTTCAAGAGATAATGCATTTACTAACAACACTTGGAAAAACTTATTCCAAAGCAAATCAAGTCAGAAAAATATTAAATTCATTAACTCAAGAATGGGATCAGAAGACTTTGGCTATAGAAGAAGCCAATGATGTCAATGAAATGAAGATTGAGATTTAATTGGGAATTTGATGTCATATGAAGTTCAATTACAAAAAAGAAAAGAAAATAGATCAACTGAAAAGAAATCTATTGCACTGAAAGCAACAACAAAGGATTCTGACTCGAGTAGTGAAGATGACGAAGAAACAACACTCATGACAAATCATTTTAGAAGATTTCTAAAATATAGAAGGAAGGGTCATAATCAAGAAAATTCAAAATTAAATGATAGACGATGTTTTAACTGCAACAAACCAGGTCATGTAAAGAAAATGTGTCCATATCCAGACAAATCTACTCAACAAACGAACAACACCAATTCTTCAAGGAAAAGAAAGAAAGCATACGCAGTAATATTAGATGATTCAGATTCATCATCAAGTGATGAAGAACCAGAAACTGGAAATACAAATATATGCTTTACAGCACGTTCAGAAGATCATGAATAAAAGGATCAAAAAACCGGGTACGCATTAATTAAATTTTAATTTTATTTGGTTGAATGGTTGCTTTGTTTTTTGTTTTGGTTTGAATTTAAAACTTTAAAAATTTAATAAATTTCTGAAAATTGAAATTCAAATTTGTAATTTGAATTTTGAAATTCAAAATAATAATATAATATTAAGTAACTAAAAAAATAAATTGTTTGTATGTTCATTAGGACTAGAAGTATTTTAGGAAATCCTTAAACCTGAAATATAAATTGATATTTTAATTCAAAACATAAAAATCCAATTTTGTTTTGACATAAGCCTTGTATGTCGACATACAGAAATATACATGTCGACATATCCAACAGTTTTGAAATTTAAATTTTGAATTTTAAATGTTTAAACTTTCAAACTTCACTCCAATCTTTTCACCAAATCCCATGGTCTGAAAAGGTGTCCTTTCAATCTGAAAAGTTGTGTCTATTCAATTCATATTCATTCAACACATGTCTATTCATTTTCTATATATATATATATATATATATATCCATCCTTTCTACCTTTTATTCACAACTCAAAACAATATTCTTTATATCTATTCTCTTCAAAATTATCATTTCAATGGCTTCCTCAAGTTCATCCCAGAAATTGAAGATAACCAAAACCATAAAAGGTTATCTTTACAATGAGAAAGGGGCCATCAAAAACTATGGTAATTATTTAGCAAATGCTAATGTTAACACGGGTGCTTTCGCCGTCTTTAGCGACTTTTCATCTTATGATCTCGCCTCTCTTTTCCAGCACCACGAAGTCTTGAGTCTAATTGACTCTCGTGATAACAACAAAGTATGTTATCCCAAACTCGTGAAGATGTTCTATGCAAATCTCAACCGTGGATTTTATCAAGGCAACGAAAACCAAATTTAAAGTAGTGTTAAGGGAACTCAAATTATTTTGTATGCCGATCTTTTAGGCGAAATTCTAAATTGTAGAAGCGAGGGCACAAATTTCTCAACTTTCGCTATTGATGATACCTATATAGAAACCTATCACATTATCTTTAAAGATGGTGCTCCAATGGATTTCAAAAATCATTTCTTTTGTCCGAAAACAAGAATTGTCAACCTTCTCCTTCAACATAACATCACTTCTTGTTCCGAAAATTACAATAATCCAACTCTTAAAGTCCAAAAGGCTATCTTTGCCATTATGGGAAATTACCTTATCAATTGGGCCGATATGATTCTAAATGAATTTAAGCCCATAAATGTATCTACAAGAGAAAACACTCTCTATTATGGTGTTTATCTCACTCGCATTTTCGAACACATTGGAGTTGATCTTCACGGAGAAGAATTTGTCCCTAGAAAAGTGTTTGACGCATCAAGCATTCATCTCATGCAAATTCCACTCACTTTCAAACCTTATGAGACACATGAGACCAAACAAGCTCGATTGCAACAAGAACAAGACCCAATGGAAGTCAAAGAAGAAGAAGAGACTTCTATGAAAAGCATTGAGTATCCAACCTCAAAGCGTAACCTCAAAGAAACGATTATTCAAAATCAAGTGAAAATCGTCAAAAATCAAAAGAAGCTTAACAAGAAGTTTTTCAAAATATCCAAATTCATGTCAAGATAGGAAGAAAGCTTAGAATTTCATCTTCCTCATCATCATCTGAAAACTAGGCCATCTAGTTTAATATATCTTTATATATTTCCTTGTATTTTCTTTCGAATCTCGTATTTAAAGTGTTTCTTGTTTTTTTGGATGCATTTACTTTCTATTAAGTAACGAATGGAGTTTTATTTCTGATTAAATCATATTTATGTTTCTGGAAAAACCAAAAAATATATTATAATATTACAAGAGTTTAAAAGTATTCAAAAATTCAAAATTTTCAATAAACATATTATAGTATGTCGACATGACAAAACATGTATATCGACATATAAGAGACATGTTTTCAAATTTTAAAATTAAAATAACCACTCAGGTCCATTTAAAATCCAATGTATTCCAGACCCTATTTAAGTCCATTTCTTTCAGAAAACTTCATTATTCCATTACTCCTTCTTCCTTAATCATTTCTCATCAAATCCATGGCAAATCCTTTACATAATCTAAGTGAAAATCTAGATGTAACTCTCAATTCATTCAAAAATGTTATCTCTATCATTCTACGAAATCAGCGTCATCTTGACCTAAGTAAAATAAAGAAGTTCGAACAACAAGAAAAGGACTTTAACGTAATGCAATGGCTAATCTCTTCTCTTTTCAGAGATGAAGAAAATAATCTCACAAATGCCGCACCAACCAAAGAAGATGAAGATTAGGAAGTAATTAAGAAGGATCCTATCTTTGGAGAAGATGATTGGGTTAAAGTTCCAAGAAAGTTTAGTTGTTTGGTAATATTTGATTGATTTGTTTAATTATTCTAACAATATATGGTGTGGTATGAATTATATTATATTGTTTGAAACTTGTATATATTAAGGACATATGGTATGATTTAGTTTGCTTTGGTTTGTATCAGAAAAACATATGTAATAATGATACTTGGATTGGTTTGTATTTTGATTAAGTATTATTGTAAGTTTAACTAAATTAAGAGAGTATTCTACTTAGAAATAGTTAATAAATTAAAGGGGAGTATTTTTTAGGGATAATTACTTATGTTCTATTCAGAGAATTATACAATTTAGGGGGAGTATTTTTAGGAATATTACTTAGGTCCTAGAGTTGTATACCTTAAGGGGGAGTATCTTTAGGATTTCTTTTTGATAATGCCAAAGGGGGAGAAATTATAAAATATAGGCATATTTTTCAGGATTCTTACAGACAGGGGGAGTATAGAAGGAACATCATTAAACAGGTATATACAGGTATGATATTTTATAAACTAAGCTTGTCATCATCAAAAAGGTGGAGAATGTTGGAGAATGGAGTTTTGATGACAACAACCTTATTTCAATTATCATTGATTATAAAATATATACTAATACTTTTGGAATAGAATATATATATATATGTGTGTGTGTGTGTGTGTGTGTGTGTGTGTGTGCAGGAATTATACACAGGAAATATTACTGAAGACTATACAGTTATAAAGATAATAGAGATTCAAAGATCAGAGAAATTTCAAGACTCATGAGTGATCAAGATTTCAAGAGTTCAGGATCAATATAGATATAGAGTCTAAATTTTGTAAGACTCTAAATAGTAGTCTCAGTTCAAATTCAAATTTTAATTTTTAAATTCTGATTTTCAATTTTATCCTCAATCCTCTCTATTTTGTTTTCCTATTTTCCTCAATCCTCTCTATTTTGTTTTTCAGTTTGTTTCTATTTTTGTTCTTCTTTGTTTTCAGAATTTAAATTTTTTACATACTTTATATTTATACTTTATATAGTTTAAAACCTTATAATTTTATAAATATATTTATATTGTTAAATAATATGTTTTCATATGATTTTCTACCATGTAATATTAATTTACAGCACTAGAATTTTACTCAAGAATTTCTGAAATTAGTTTTATATCAAAACACATGAAAAATGCTTTGAAAATCAAAAATACACATGAGTATGTCGACATAGCAAAAGTATATGCCAAAAAATATCTGCAATTTTTTCTAATTTTGATGGGAAGTGTCTTTTCACTATTTAAAACGCTTTAGAACTGTTGCAACCCTTCATACTTCATAAAAAGAGGTTAAAACCGAATTTTTTAACATATCTTCTTCCCTAACTTCATTCTCTTTCACTCCGTCATTATTCTTAATCATTTTTATGATTCTTACACTTATACTCTACCGAATTCAATTCTATTTTGATCAAACTTCTTCTCTCTACACTCTCTACTCTCACTCTCTGAATCAAGTGTTGTTGAAGAGTTACAGGGCTGCTTTGTAATTGTTTGGGTTGAATAAACCTTGTTTGTGAGTCAAAGAGGAATCGGTGTATCCTTGTAGCCGTGAAATCAAGGAATAGGAGTCGTTGTGTCCTTGTTGAGCCGTGAAATCAAAGAATAGGAGTCGTTGTCTCCTTGTTGAGCTGTGAAATCAAGGGGGGTGTATTTGACTATTGTAAATAGTAATAAAACTCTGCACAATCCAGCATTGTGCGGGACTGGATGTAGGAGTGATCTGAACCAGTATAAAATCCGGTGTGTTCTTTCCTTTTCTGCATTTTTATTTCTGTTTATTTTGCATTTATCTTTGAATCTGTGTTTGTGATTGTGTTTGTTTTGTTCGATTCATTTCATAATTCTCTTTAGTTTTAAGTTTTGTTTAAATTCCTACAAACACTATTCCCCCCCTCTTGTGTTTGCTTTGCCTGAACGATCCATTCCGCAGTCCTTAACAATTGGTATTAGTGCAAGGTCTTTCAAAAAGTTCATAATCTAATTTTTGAAAATAGTGATATGGCAACCAACACTGGTAGCAATAATAGTTCTTTTATAGAGGGTCAATCCACTGTTAGACCACCTGTAACACCCCGTAATTCTATTAATATTAATATTCACAAACTAAAGAATAACTAATCTCAGACATGAGAATTGTGGGAAACGGGTTACGCCATTGTGTTCGTCTCGGAATTATGGTTGAAATAGAGTCCGAGTTTGCGTGAATTGGACTTCGTATGAAGAAGTTATGGCCAACGGAAGTTTCAGAAAATTCCAAACAGATTTCAGAAATTTAAAATTCAAAATTCGGATTCAAACAGGCTAGGCGGGAAATTTCCTGCCCAGCACCCCAGGTCGACTGGGGAGTCAACCGGGCAGTCGACCCACCCCCAGGTCGACTGGGCAGTCGACTTGGGTGTCGACCTGGTCAGTCGGCTAGGGTTTGGCTGAGCCCAATCATGAGCTGCTGATGTGTCTTTAGGGCTGAGTTGGCAAATTAAACGGTTCAGGTTAGTTCTGAGTTGATCTGGCGGCCTAAATAAATCCTAAACTCTATAAATACCTAGGTAGTCTCTCACTCTAAACTCACATGAAAATTAGAATAGCCACCGTCATACCGCCGCCATGGAACTCAGTATAGCCGCCGCTAACTAAGAAGGAAAGCTAGTCAAAACCCTAATTTTACTCAACTCTAAAGCCAATCAATACTCTCTTTCTCTTCTAATTGTGAGTATGATGATCTTAACAAGATTATTATTAAACTAATTAGATTAAGTTATGAATGGATTATAAGTGAATGATGTGAATTGTCATATATGTTGTTGTAAACCTTATGCTATCATGTATGTTGTAAATCCTATGTTATGTGTTGATGATATCCTATATGTTGTAAATCATGCTATGATGATATTATATATATGTTGCAAGTTTCTATGCTAAGTTGCGATGTTACAAAGTCATGATGTTATTATTTATGTTATAGTTAGCTTATGCTTGATCAAATCATGATGTTGAATATATATATATATATATATATATATGTATATATATATATATATATATATGTTTGGGGCTATGATGATTTACATGATAAATCACATGTACCTATGCAAGTTTAGATTGATTAGTATGTATAATCTCACATATCCTATGACATCTATTTAGATCTAAAATTTGGTTAGAACCTGTGTGAGTTCTATGTGTTTGATGCTAGTTCACACCATCATTATGTTGCGTAAAACCCCATATGCAAGTTTATACATGAATTTGGGTTATGATCATATCATGTAAATTGTGACATTTAACCAAACAAGTTGACACCTTTAGATCCATAACATTTGTAGTTTTATGCAAGTTTCACCCCTATTATGATTAAATCTATTTTATTTGTCTATATGTTGTGATAATTTATCTTTGTGCTATGAGTTAGACTATTCGGGTCTAACGTATATTTTGCGTCGAATAAGCGAACATATAACGTGGGGTAGGGGTAATATTAAGGATTTAATATTAAGAAGTTGGGGTGCAATTGATATGATTGTGCATGCCATGAATGGATGGCCATAATTGAGTCAATTATGGACATCATTAAAAGTGGACCTAATTAATAATTTGAATAGGGAATTATTAAAACTGGGGTAAAAGATTATAAGTGTTAATCAATGCTTAGGACACGAGGTTGGACTCGTTTGTGACGTAAACCTACCCGGACCCACCCGGCAAATCCAGTGGTCACAAATGTCAGCCCAATGTGAGAGGTCCTAGGCCCAAATTAAAGCATAAAAGTGTAAAGACACGAGGTTCGACTCTTTTATGGTGTAAGACTGCCCGGACCCGCCCGGCAAATCCAGTTGCCATAAATGCCAGTCTAATGTGAGAGGTCTTTATGAGATTGTGGCCTAAATGAATTAAGAAATACTTAACCAGATAAACATGTAAGGTGGGACATGAGGGTTAAGTAGGTGCCTTGGGTGGCATGAGGAATCTAGTGGGTGCCCTTAGTGGCACGTGAAATACGATTAGTAAGACTTAACCAAACACACATGTAAATGAACATGACTAAGAGGGTTAAGTGGGATGTACTAGTGGACAAGCTTAGGTTGGTAGCTTGTGGGGGCCCATTTCAACCAGTATCCCAAACGTATCTTTGTTGGCTCGACCCAAGTCGAGGATGGGACACACATGCTGGGCTTGACTATAAGAGGCCAAAACGGGGTAGCGGTGGCAACGCAAGTCCAACGGGTTTCATATGCGTGTGTGGACCCGGGCTGGTAGGTAAGACGTTGTTGCAACGTGTAGGTATAAGCCGTGCATTCTTAAGCTACATCGGGTTGCCACTTTAGGGGAGTGATACACCCCACTGTGGGGCCAACACGGGTATCTGCGAGTAGGGAGCCGATCGAAAGTAGGTAGTGGGGTACACCTAGCGGAGATAGGGGCAGACGGCACCTATGTAGTCAGCTCGGGGTATGCAAGGCTATTTATATAACTTCTAAGTGAAGCAAGTGAGATCAACTTTGAGGGTGAATGGTGTGGTGCAGTGTAGTAATTATTCGTTAGTAATTATGTGTGCCTTTAACGTTATCGTTATCTGCTCTTCCATACCCAATAGTTCATAGACATTTCCTTATTCTCCAGCTTATGCCTTAGTCTAGTTATTTTGATAATAGTATTGTTAGAATTATCATACTCGCTAGACTTTATGTCTGACCCCCTCTATTTCTATCCTTTTTCCCCCTACAGGTCCTCAGGGTGGACCCAGCTCTAGTGGAGTTTGATTGGATTGCTTTATCTCTTTGGGAAAGCTTTGACCGTTGAAGTAAAGTCCAGCTTGTTATCTTCTTTAATGGCTATTTATGTAATGGGGGAATGTATTTTGTTTTAGCAAGATGGATATTGTACTTGACTCTGATTTATGGTTTTTCTATGATGTAAAAAACATGTTTAATTTCCGCTGCAATAAAATGAAGTTTTAGATTTCCAAGTACTACTTATTATCTGTCTTGTTGTAATTTTTCTGTTCTATATTCACTTAAAACCTCCATGGAAGTTAATGCATTCCCTTTGTGAGTGACATTATTGGACATGGGGTGTTACACGACCATTGTTTAATGGTAGTAATTATTCATATTGATTATGTAGAATGAAAATTTATTTATAGTCTATAGGATTAGACACATGGAATAGTATACAAAATGAATATGTTGAACCCACAACTGCATTTGCACAATGGACAAATGAGCAAAAGGCTGCTGCACAGAGATATTCTAAAGCCATGATTATTTTATTTTGTTCATTAGATAGAAATGAGTTTAATAGAGTATCAGTATGTATGACTGCTTATGAAATCTGGAGAACTTTACAAGTTACTCATGAAGGAACTAGTAAAGTTAAATAGACTAAGATATGCATGATAGTCAATCAGTTAGAATTATTTAAAATGAACGAAAATGAGTCTATTTCAGATATGTATTGCATATTTCAAGAGATAGTGCATTCACTAACAACACTTGGAAAAACTTATTCCGAAGCAGATCAAGCCAGAAAAATATTAAATTCATTAAACAAGAATGGGATCATAAGACTTCGGCTTTAAAGAAACCAATGATGTCAATGAAATGAAGATTGGAGAGTTAACTGGGAATTTGATGTCATATGAAGTTCAATTACAGAAAAGAAAAGAAAATAGATTAACTGAAAAGAAATCTATTGCACTAAAAGAAACAACAAAAGATTCTGACATGAGTAGTGAAGATGATGAAGAAACAAAACTCATGACAAATCAATTTAGAAGATTCCTAAAATATTGAAGGAAGGGATATAATCAAGAAAATTCAAGTTAAATGATGGACGATGTTTTAACTTCAGCAAACCTGGTCATGTAAAGAATATGTGTCCATATCCATACAAATCTACTCAACAAATGAACAACACCAATCCTTCAAGGAAAAGAAAGAAAGCATACGCAGCAACATTAAATGATTCAGATTCATCATCAAGTGATGAAGAACCAGAAACTGGAAATACAAATATATGCTTTACAGCAATTTAGAGTTCAGAAGATCATAAAGAAAAGGATCAAAAATCCGGGTACGAATTATTTAAATTTAAATTTTATTTGGTTGAATTGTTGCTTTGTTTGTTTGTTTTGGTTTGAATTTAATACTTTAAAAATTGAATATATTTTTTAAAATTGAAATTTGTAATTGGAATTTTGAAACTCAAAATAATAATATAATATTAAATAACTGATAAATTAATAAAATAAATTGTTTGTATGTTCATTAGGATTAGAAGTATTTCAGGAAATCGTTAAACCTGAAATATAAATCGATAATTTAATTCAAAACATGAAAATCCAATTTCCTTCTGAAATAAGCCTTGTATGTCGACATACAGAAATATACAGGTCGACATATCCAACAGTTTTAAATTTTAAATTTTGAATTTCAAAAGTTTAAACATTCAAACTTCCCTCCAATCTTTTCACCAACTCACAAGGTCTGAAAAGGTATCCTTTCAATCTGAAAAGTTGTGCCTTTTCAATTCATATTCATTCAATTCATATCTATTCATTTTCTACATATATATATATATCCATCCTTTCTACCTTTAATTCACATCTCAAAACAATATTCTTCATATCTATTCTCTACAAAGTTATTATTTCAATGGCTTCCTTAAGTTCATCTCAGAAATTGAAGATAACCAAAAACATAAAAGATTATCTTTACAATGACAAAGAGGCCATCAATGCCTACTGTAGCTATTTAGCAAATGCTAATGTTAACACGTGTTCTTTCGCCATCTTTAGCGACTTTCCATCTTATGATCTCACCTCTCTTTTCCAACACAATGAAGTCTTGAGTCTAATTGGCTCTCGTGATAACGACGAAGTATGTTATCCCAAACTCGTGAAGATTTTCTATACGAATCTCAACTACGGATTTTATCAAGGCAACATAAACCAAATTTGGAGTAGTGTCAAGGGAACTCTAACAGTTCTCGATGCCGATCTTTTAGGCGAAATTATAAATTATAGAAGCGAGGGCATGGATTTCTCAACTTTCGCTATCGATGAAACCGATATGGAAACCTATCATTGTATCTTGAAGATCGTGCTCCAATGGATTTCAAAAATCGTTTCTTTCGTCCGAAAACAAGAACTGTCAACCTTCTCCTTCAACATACCATCACTCCTCATTCCGGAAATTACAATAATCCAACTCTTAAAGTCCAAAAGGCTCTCTTTTCCATTATGGGAAATTACCGTATCAACTGGGCCGTTATGATTCTAAATAAATTTGAGCCCATAAATGTATCTACAATAGAAAACACTCTCTATTAGGTGTTTATCTCACTCGCATTTTCAAATACTTTGATGTTGATCTTCACGGAGAAGAATTTGTCCCTAGAAAAGTGTTTGACGCATCAAGCATTCATCTCATGCAAATTCCTCTCACTTTCAAACCTTGGGAGACATATGAGACCTAGCAAGCTCGATTGCAAGAAAAACAAGACCCAATGGAAGCCAAAGAAGAAGAAGAGACTTCTATGGAAAGCATTGAGTATCCAACCTCAAAGTGTAACCTTGAAGAAACGATTGTTCAAAATCAAGTGAAAATCGTCAAAAATCAAAAGAAGCTTAACAAGAAGCTTATCAAAATATCCAAATTCATGGTCAAGAAAGGAAGAAAGCTTGGAATTTCATCTTCCTCATCATCATCCGAAAAGTAAGCCATCTAGTTTAATCTATCTTTATATATTTCCTTGTATTTGCTTTTGAATCTCGTATTTAAAGCGTGTCTTGTTTAGTTGGATGCATTTACTTTCTATTAAGTAATGAATGGAGTTTTATTTCTGATTAAATCATATTTATGTTTCTGGAAAAACCATTAAAAATATTAAAATATTACAAGAGTTCAAAAGTATTCAAAAATTCAAATTTTCAATAAACATACTATAGTATGTCGACATGACAAAACATGTATGTCGACATATAACAGACATACTTTCAAATTTTAAAATTAAAATAACTACTCATGTCCATTTAAATTCCAACGAATACCAGACCCTATTTAAGTCCATTTCCTACAGAAAACTTCACTATTCTATTACTCCTTCTTCCTTAATCATTTCTCATCAAATCAATGCCAAATCCTTTACACAATCTAAGTGAAAATCTAGAAGAAACTTTCAATTCATTCAAAAATGTTCACTCTATCATTCTACGAAAACAGTGACATCTTGAATTAAGTCAAATAAAGATGTTCAAACAACAAGAAAAGCACTTTTATGCAATGAGATGGCTAATCTCTTCTCTTTTTAGAGATGAAGAAAATAATCTCGCAAAGACTCCACCAACCAAAGAAGATAAAGACTGGGAAGTAATTAAGAAGGATCCTATCTTTGGAGAAGACGGTTGGGTTGAAGTTACAAGAAACGTTTAGTTGTTTGGTATGATTTAATTGATTTTTTTAATTATTCAAAAAACATATGGTGTGGTATGAATTAGATTATATTGTTTGAAACTTGTATATATTACAGACATTTGGTGTGATTTATATTTGTTTGGTTTGTATCAGATAAACATATGTAATAATGATACTTAGATTGGTTTGTATTTTGATTAAGTATTTTTGTAAATTTAAATAAATTAAGAGAGTATTCTACTTTGAAATAGCTAATAAATTAAGGGGGGGTTTTTTTTTTTTTTTTGGATAATTACTTATGTTCTATTCATAGAATTATACAATTTAGGGGGAGTATTTTTAGGAATATTACTTAGGTCCTAGAGTTGCATAACTAAAGGGGGAGTATCTTTAGGATTTCTTTTTGATAATGCCAAAGGGGAGAAATTATAAATTATGGGCATAGTTTTTATGATTCTTATAGAGAAGGGGAGCATAGAAGGAACATCATCAAACAGGTACATATAGGCATGATATTTTATAAACTAAGGTTGTCATCATAAAAAAGGGGGAGATTGTTGGAGAATGGATTTTTGATGACAACAACCTTATTTCAATTATCATTGATTATAAAATATATACTAACACTTTTTATATAGAATACATATATGTATGTGTGTGTGTGTGTGCAGGAATTATATATAAGAAATATTATTGAAGATTGTATAGTTATAAAGATAATAGAGATTCAAAGATCAGAGAAATTTCAAGACTCATGAGTAATCAATATTTCAAGAGTTCAAGATCAATATTTTTATAGAGTCCAGATTTTGTAAGACTCTAAATAGCACTCCAAGTTCAAAATTCAAATTCAAAATTTTAAATTCTAATTTTCAATTCTATCCTCAATCCTCTCTATTTTGTTTTTTATTTGTTTCTATTTTTATTCTTCTTTATTTTCAAAACACAATTTTTTTATATACTTTACATTTATACTTTATATAGTTTAAAACCTTACAATTTTATAAATATATTTATATAGTTTAATAATATGTTTTCATATGATTTTCTATCATGCGATATCAATTTACAACTCTAGAATTTTACTCAAGAATTTTCAGAACTAGTTTAATATCAAAACACTTAAATAATGCTTTGAAAATCAAAAATGCACATGAGTATGTCGACATAGCAAAAAGTGTATGTCGACATATAAATGCAATTTTTTCTAATTTTGAAGGGAATTGTCTTTTCACTATTTGAAATGCTTCAGAACCGTTGCAACCCTTCATACTCTATAAAAAGGGGTTAAAACCGAATTTTTTAACATATCTTCTTCGCTAACTTCATTCTCTTTCACTCCATCATTATTCTTAATCACTTTTATGATTCTTACACTTATACTCTGCCGAATTCAATTCTATTTTGATCAAACTTCTTCTCTCTACGCTCTCTACTCTCTACTTTCTGAATCAAGTGCTATTGAAGAGTTATAGGGCTGTTCTGTAATTGTTTAGGTTGAGTAAACCTTGTTTGTGAGTCAAAGAGGAATCGGTGTAACCTTGTAGCTATGAAATCAATGAATAGGAGTCGGTGTGTCCTTGTTGAGCCATGAAATCAAGTAATAGGAGTCGGTGTTTCCTTGTTGAGCCGTGAAATCAAGGAGGGTGTATTTGACTATTGGAAATAGTAATAAAACTCTGTACAATCCAGCGTGGTGCGAGATTGGATGTAGGAGTGATCCGAACCAGTATATAATCTGGTGTGTTCTTTCCTTTTTTGCATTTTTATTTCTATTTATTTTGCATTTTTGTTTGAATCTATGTCTGTGATTGTGTTTGTGTTATTTGATTCATTCCATAATTCTCTTTAGTTTTAAGTTATGTTTAAATTCCTACAAACACTATTCACCCCCATCTTGTTTTTGCTTTGCCTGAACGATTCATTCCGCAGTCTCTAACAAAAGTAAGGCACTTGGACCAGTCCACACGTTTGAGGGTGAATAACCCAACTGGGTAGATCATTGTGGTGTCATAAGGCACGAGGAGAGCGCATGTTCATCTCATTATTCGGTCGGCTCCGAAGGACCAAAAGGGGAAGCACGCAGCTTCCTAAGTTACGTAAGGTGCTCCTAGTAGTCCTCTGTGTGGTGGCAGATGTTTAGGCTATGCTCTCAGATGTTGGGTTTGCGCGTAACTATCTGATGGATGAGCCTTGACTGCTAAAGTAGCTTTGTAGTCAGAATGCTGTAACTCAGTGACACTAGGGTGATTTTGCGATCGCCTCAACGGGGAGGTAGAGGTCAGGATCAACAGAGATAGTAGATCGTTGGTTACCCGACATCAGCAGCCATATGATGCAGACCATTCACATTTCATTTTCGGGGTATGGTGGTTGAGGAGAAACACCAACTGGTTGTTTAGATTGTTTGTTGTTAGGGGAAAGTCGCTTAGCTCTTGTACTCTTTACTAGTTAAGGGAGGGGCCGAGGTGGGGCTATAACCACTAAGAAAAACAAACCCTGGGAATATCTGTATATAGAGGCTCTTAAAGACAGGCCTGTACAGATACGGAAAAGCTCCCGAACGAGTTCCTACTTGTATAGCCCTACCACGAAACCCGATGCACATTATGTGTGGTTAAGGCATCGATACGATTGACGATACGTACATGGGACAACTGTAACATCCCAGAATTTTTACTAAGTTTGATTTGGATTTTTATTTATATAAATTTTTGGATTTTCTGAATATAAAGGATTTTGATAGGGTTTAAATATGAATTTTATTTTTTTGAATAGGTATCTTGTTGTATTTTATATGATTTTTGTATAAGGAAAACTTATTTTAAAGAGTCATATTTAATTTATAAGATTTTATGTAAGTAACGATATTTTCTGTTTTGATAATATTGATTTGTAAAATATGAATTTTGTAAAGGATAAGTTATTTTTAAAATTTTACAAGATAATTTTTAAAGATAATTTATAATGATGTTTATAAAATTATATAAGGGTTGTTAAGTATTTATTTTAAACCTTTTGTTAGTATAAAGTTGGGTAAATTACATATGTTATATTTGATAAGTTTTATAGATAAATATTTTTTTAAGTATATTTAAACATTTGGTAATAAGATGGTTGCGTTTATAAGATTGGCTACATTCATGAGTGTTAAAAAGCTGTAACCAATTTAAATAAATTAATTAAGGCTTAGATGATTAGCTGTCCACCTTAGTTGTCATAAGGCATGAAGTCATTCATGTTATAGAGCCATGTAGCATGTATGTGTAGTGCATGCATGAAGTTTGGATATAATAAGGACATGTGTCCCCTTAAGTGTCATCATGCATGCAAAGGACTTCATGGTAAAGCCAAGTGTCTCTCTTAGGTGTTTAAGTGCATGTCATTAGTATCATGCAACGATACATGTGTCCCTTATCAAAATTCCTTTAATACCCTTGAACATCTCTATATAAGGAAGGCCTAAGCCCCATTTTTCATGTACACTTCAACACTTCAGTATACAGACTTCTTCTCGCACTCTTTCTTCTTTCTGTGATTTGTTGTTCATTTCCTGTAATGAAGAAATATGCATTTCCATTTATATAAAAATCCACTTCTCTTAATTTGTTCTCTTTCAGCTTCAATGATCCATGCAATAATGTTCAGATCGTTGTTTTTAATTTTTACAAATCGACGGATTTAAATTTTGTTGATAAACAAGAGAGAAATTGCGGATTTACAGAAAAATCGAATAAATGGGTTCAAAACTTCAGAAAATAAAATCCCCCAATCCATGAAGATTTGGTCGATGCGGTCTGCGCCATTGAGATCAGCAGTGTATGCAGTATTTTTCATGTGATTTTGGTTCGATTCTATGTCGACAACTTGAGATCATCGGAATTAGGGCTGGAGTTCATCAATGGTAGTGCTGATGATAGAATAATCAGTGAATGGCGTTGTGACGAGCAAAGAGAGAGCTTCGAAGCAGTGTAATTTGATGGAGATTGGAGAAAATAAATGTCACAACCTGTAGTGGTTCACGCGTTTGGGTTCTGCGAGAGGAACAAAAATCAATGCAAGGGATCGGACTTGCGGAGGTGCGGTGCAGTGGGATGAGGAAGCGAAGAGAATCTTGTTGGTAAAGTCTGTGTGTGGTTCGGTGGAGAGATGGTGCAAGCTTCGTGCACGAGCGTGCACATTGAAATGGGTACAGGAGCTCTTACGCAACGATTAGGAGAGGAAGGAGAAGCTCATGTGGACCGGGTCTTGAACGTGAATAGTAATGAGCTTTGGGCCAACTTGATTTTATTGGTATGATTTACTCTAATTCAAGTTATATTAGTGTAAACTTTAAACACTTATAGAACGTTCGAATTAAATCGGATTTACTCACCATTAGAGGCGTTAGAATCGTATTAGAAACTAGAACGCAGTGGTATATAGTCTTGATAATTTTAATTAAGTAAAAATTTATAAAAATGAAATAAAAAGTCGTTGTATATTAATATAACGAAGATCGTTATTAATAGATTTTTCAATACATATATAATTAGCAGAAAATCCCCAGCTGTTAATGGAAGTGAACTGAAACCAGTACAAATAAGCGGTGGCAGTAATCGTTGGTCCGTTCGCTCTGGTAATGAAGATGTTGGAGCTATTTGGTGAGAACTCTTTAACCACAATTTATGTATTTAATTAGTAGCTAGACTAGTTAAACTATAGTGATGAATTGTCAGTGGTTAATGATGGTTGCTGTTATGATGGATGATGGATGCGTAGATTAAAACACACACACTGTTAATTGTTAGTGCATAGTTATTATTGATTAATTATGTTGATGATGATTGCTATGGACGTGTACAATGGTTGTAAATGTTGTTTTGCTCACACCGTGACACTATAATTACAGTATTACATTGGTGATCGGCAAATCTCCTTCGAAATTGGAAACAATATTATTATTGAAACTAAAAGTTATTATGCATGAATTTATAGATATTAATAAAGTTTCTTTAAATAAATAAATACCGGAACATACTAGGATGACAGAGAGGATAGTGTCTAGGCTTGGGTTTGGAAATTATAGTTTCCTGCTCTCCCTGGCTATCCCTAACTGATCCGACGGATGGGATGGTTACATAAAAATGTAATTTGAAATTATTTGAATGGTGATTTAATTTACTAGAAAAAAGTTATGTTTTAAATCCAAATAATTTGAAAAGTCAATTTAAATGATTTATATAAGTTTATAATGATTTTTAAGGTCATTTGAAGTATTTAAGAATAATGATTATTTTGGTCAAAATTAGATCTTGTCGCATTATGGCAATATGTAAATGCTTATGACTTTTCCATTTTAAATCGGATTTCGACGAAATGAAAAACGTTAGATTCCTATTTACGAGAGCTTTCGAATGAGTGAAAGCAGATTTTAATTTCGGGTTATAACTTTCAAGCTATGTTTAAAACCGTTTTGGAAAAGGTCGTTGTAACGACATAGTTTTGTAATGCTTTTGTAACGCTTTTGAAACGTTCTTGTAACGCTTTCATTAAAAGCAATCTATTTTGAAGTTTCTAACACGTAAACAATTTTCCGAACTATGAGAAATCATTTTTAAATGATTTGTAGGATGTTTTTGAAGGTTTAGAAGTATTCGAAATATTGTATATATGATTTAAATTTGATTTATTTAAATAGTAAAATAAGTTTTCCTATTTTGAATAATTGGATATGGTGGGAAATAAATCTTCAATGTTTAATATTAATTCAGTAGATGATGACTCTTACTATTTGAGGAATTTAAAAGGTAGTTCTTCGTTATTCCGCTTATAGTGTGAGTTGGATACGGAGGTTAATATTGAGGATAAGTTGATGATATTTTTATTTAGATCTAATGTCAAAGAGTTGGATAAATCTTTTAATTATGATACAAGTTTCCTAATTTGATTAAGATAAGTTGGATAGAAATAATCTTCGGATATTTGATATGAAATTTGTGGTGTAAACATATACTATTTTAGGAATTTGGAAGATATTATTATTATATCGATATTCCTTTTATGGTGTTCGTTGATTATGAGAATTTATATCGAATATAAGTAGATACAATTTCTGTGTAACTTATTTTCAATATCTATCATTTGGGTTTTCCCGTGAGTGGTATTTTCAATGATATCATTCTTGTAACCCGATGAGATTGAATGGTAGAAATTCATATCGTAATTAGGGATTTAATCAAATCTTTGATTTGAGGGAATTAAAGGTAAGAAATTGAAGCGAAGGTATAATCTTTGATTTCAAAGAAGAGATAAGATGATAACGAGATGTATGAAATTTGTAGTAATTCAAATTTTGTGTCATAATAGAATTGATAACTATTGGAAGGAGATTTGAATTGAAAAGCCTATGTAAACCATAGCTACTTCTTTAAACGCACTTGTTACTTGGAAAGACCGGGATCGAGTATATGTTCGAAAACAATTCCAAGTAATAATACGACATTATGAAGCAATTCAAGACTCGGTAAACGACGAATGAAGACCAGGAATATTTGAATTTGTTTAGATTGATTGTTGATTGATGTCTCGGTTAGGTAGGCCACCGATACGAGGTATGAGTTACATGAGACCTGAACATATTTAAGTATTTTTGGGTTGTTGTTCCGTTCAGACCCAGAACGGATTTGTATGGATGGTGTGTCTGACGTTGAAATTAACCAAATAGCACTGATTTCCGTTAATGTATATCGGATTTGTGGCAATATATTATCCTCATCTCTAAGTCATATGAACTTAGAGGGTATGCATTGATTTAAATCAGCGATATGTCGTGAATTATCAATGTGGCATACACGAGTTATGAAATGGGCTAGTGATGATCAAAGAATGGCTTATCGAAGCATCGTGTATGACGTGACAGCAACAAACCACACACCCCGGATTGATGAGAAACCGGAGGTTAGGTTTTATACTTATATATGAATTGATGATGAAGCTGTGCAGCAGTGGGAAACCACTTTTGAACCTGGGAAAGTTGGGTATGTTCGGGGGGTCGTGTCTAATCGAAAACTGTTGATCTTCCCTGTCGATGTGTAGTTAGTGTCCGTGAATGGACGAAAAAGCCATTGAGGCACTTCGTTTTGTATCCCTGATTGATCTTTCGTGCCAGGAATCATTAAGCTGGAAATCCAATCTCCAATATGAACATACGATTTCGATTGTATATACATATGGTGACATAATATTATGGGTATTATGTCGTCTAAGATTAATACATTTATTTGCGAAATTGTTTTCCACACTATATGATAATATTAGAAGAGGATTTTCACGTATGAAACATGTTTGGTTATTATAAGGTAAACTTGCCCATCTGGTGTGCGCTTGCATTATGTGATATGGGACAAGCTTATGATAGCTTCATTTTTCCAAAGTCATTCTTTATTCATATGCACGGGTATTCACATGGAGTAAACCCGTTCCGCGCTAGCGGCGTGGTCCAGTGAATTTCCCAAGTTTAAAATAAAACCTAAAAATAACTGTTTTTGAGTTCTCACACCAGTCCCACGATTGACCTGGAGTTTATTGTTCCTTTCTAAACTCTGGGTGGCCATTAATTTCAGCACGGGCAGCTAGTAGTTTAGTTTTGCAGTTATCGATCATTGGAGCAGGATTCAGAGAGCTTTTAGAGTTGGAGTCCACGCTAGAGTTTGGAGCTTCCGCTATATCATACGGTTTCTTCCGCTGAGAGTATATTTTCTTTTCTTCCACTGTATGTTTGTAACTCTAATATTCTATGTAACTCTGATGTAACATTGTATTTTGCAATGAAAGGTTCTTTTATCCTGTTCAATATATGTATGTACCCATAATAATTCATCTTTATGAACGGTTTGAGTCGGTTTAATTACCGGCGAAAATCGGGCAAAAAGATGGGTCGTTACAACAACCTAGATACATGCATGTCAGATCTGGGTGGTGTATCGTAGACTTGAGGGCATTACTCCAGTATGAAATCTGATTCGATTGACGGTGGCATTCCGTACGCTTACGTAGTGTACTAGTGACAGATATATGCGGAACATTACATTGTTATATAGATATTCGTACGTCGCTCCGGCATAGGATGTGGGACTGCGCACATTTCTATTGCATTACGGTGGAGGCCGTGCGAGTGGGATACCATGGGGTGTACCTTAATTTTGGTGGTAGCTACGTATATACAGTATTAGGTTAATCAACTGGGAAGTAAATGGGTACGACATGTGTGTAAGCCTTGAGTGCTATTAACCCAAGTAACCTAATAAATAAGAAAATGTGATTGAACGATATATGTAGGTTTATCCAAAGTGTATAGTTTACATCCAGTCACCAGAACTTGTGTTCTGACCCCTTCCTCATAACATACTCGCAGTTTAGATTTGTGGTAGAGACTGGTAGCTTTGGATGCTAGTTAGGCTATATTTTGATTACATTATATTTTATTCATTCTGCTATGAGATATTTTCTAAGCTCTGACACATTTTATGCCTCTGTCTTTTCAGTAGGATACCAAAACAAACCAACACGAGCTTCAATAGATTGGAATTTTGGGAAAAAATCGGTCAGTCGAAATTCGGGTTGTTACACAAACATGCTTATATCTTTTTAACAAAACTTACATGAACCACAAATCAACACTAAAACTACAGATCTAAAATAAAACCACACTTTAACAATGATTAATGAGACTGATTTCCTAATTTATGGTGTTTAACTTAGCCATAATGTTTTTAAATACAATTGTAGGCAATAATATGAACAAATTAATTCGCCTACACAATAATAATATTCAAACCACAATTATTCTTTCAGTTCCGACAAAAACTATAACAGATCTGCTAAACACATAGGCATACATTTCAGATTTAATACAAACGAAGTAATCAGATTATTGTAAACTATGTATATAGACTTTCCACTCACCTAAAAGCTAATTCAGAATTTGAATAATCTTTTAGACATACAATTCCTAAACTTTTATAGATCGACAGTTATTCTGACAAGGGGATACTTTCAGATTTGTAAGTTTTCAAGAAAATAAGAAATGAGGGAAGAAATTTGATGAACAAGAACCTAAGTGCCAATCCATACCTTCTTCCACTTGATTTTGATTAATCTCCTCAAATTTTTAGTTTATATTTGATTGTGGTTGTATATGAATTTGTTTTAGTATTTGTTTGAGGAGAAAAAAGGTAGAGCTTCGCTGCTACTATCAGAAATTTGTGGAAAAGAATAGGGGCCTAACTCTGTATTTTTAAGAGTTGAAATGACCATAAACCATTAGATTCATTTTCATAATAATTCGTTCGTCGATATAATAATATTTATATTAAAAACTCTAGTCGCCGCCACCTCTTGTCTCGACCCAATTGGTCAATATAGTGATTGACCACTTCGGGTCGGCCTGGCCGGTGAGGGAGGGGTAATAAATATTTATTATATATATATATTCTATTTTAATTATATTATGTCTATTTTCGTATTTCGTCCATAACTTTTTATATGGACTCCATTCGCGAAACCAAACATGAAAATTGGACGGAATTCCATGACGAATGCAACTGTACAAGTTTCATGGTCAAATTTCATCATTTGCAAAAATTTCTCTTTTAGGAAATGTAATTAAATAACTAATTTATTTATTGTTAAAATTTAGGGTTGTCACATTCTTCCCCCTTAAAAAGAAATTCGTCCTGAAATTCTGATACCTACCTATCTTATCCTACACAACCAATTTGTGTACATCCATTTTGCAACCAAGTGCGCATCACAACCATAAAACATGTATGCACAATGATTCTAAATCGGATCCTCCTATCTGTATGAATTAAATTTTTTAAACACTTTTGAAAACATGATGTAAAACATCCTAAATATACTGGCAGTTTTATATGAACATGGATTTTAAAAACCTTTTTTCATCCATAACCCTCACATGACAACAAATAAAAGTGTGAAGTAACCCATTTTGCATCCCAACCCTTCCATCCATCACGTCACATCTAATTGTTTCCTATTTAATTTCTACTAAGCTAGAAAAAGGAAATCAAAGCAAAGAATTTTAACATTCCCTTCACTTATAAATATTCCGATTCCCATCGTACAGTGGAATTTTACCTCAGTTCCCCAAAATACACCAAAACTTTCTATCTATTGACTCCAAAGGAGGTGTAAAACAAACTCTAAATGTAAAATGAGTTGATTAACAACTCGCGTGCATCATTTTCAAGGTATGGAAACAACGTTTCCAAAATTAACCAACATTTTTCTTGTCGCATCGTCAGCCCACTGCACCACTAAAACACGCACACAAACCATCTAAAAATCTTCCATTTTTTTCATATGACAAAAAAAATCGAAACTTTTCACAAAAATAAATTTCCTCTTAATGCTTCTTTTATAAATTTTGAAAATTTCTTTTCAATACCTTTTCACGTTCTATATGAGATTTGTACAAAAACTTAAATTTTGGTAATGTGCGCTTTACGTTATTTAAGCCATTTATTTTAATACAAAACAAATGTTTAAACATGCGAAACTACCGTACCTAAATCCACGTTTTCATGCAAACCGAAATAAAAGAAAGCAAATCAGTAAAATATAAAATTCAAAAAGGATAATTTTTTTCAAACAACGTTTGCAAAAAGCTTCAAAAATGCACTTTGTGGAGACTTAAACGACTCAAGTCACATGTTGGTAAAAGAGGAAGTCGATCACGCAAAAAATGTGAAAACCGAAACCACACAAAAAAATAGCTTGGCAAGGAATAGGTGATATATGTACCAGTGATGAAGACAACACAAAAAACCTGTCCTTTGCCAAAATTTATTCAACACGGAGTTTTATTCTTTTCAGCTCTAAAACAACTATTAGTTAGATAAGAAAAATGATATCTCAATTACATATGCGCGAAAGACCCAAATATTTTCAAACATAAAAATCTCATTAAAAGTTGTGCGATTACAAACAGTTATAATAGTTATAACCTAAATAAAACAACAAAGATAGTCCGCAGCTCTAGTGTGGGTGGTGGGGGTTCCTAGCTCCCCAGGGAGCGGAAGAGGGTTCGATTCCCGCCTCATGCACTTTAGTTCAAATAAGGGGGCTTACCATATGCATAAGCTTGATGACCCCACAGACCGGGTTAGGTGCACTTGGGGTAGTCTTAGGGCAATGCCGGTTTATTCCCTGAAAAAATTCAAAAAAAACAACAACAAAGATAAAATGCTGGTAAGGAAAACACATGATACAAGATACAAGATACACAAGACACAGGCTAATATCATCTAAGCACCACGAGATGGTCGGGCTTTGCGGCTGGAACTCGATCCATTACCATGCTCACGCCAGGAACGTAGTATGCAAAAAATGCAAATGATCTCGTGCGCCTACTGATGTTGCTGCCTACGGACCTCTCGAAGCTCAGTTTGGATTTTGCGGAGGACGACGAGCACTGGGCTCTCCTGGTCAGGCTGCTGAGGCTGCTGCGGTGGCTGTAGCTACTGAACAAGAGCTATATCGTGATTAATTGACGTATACCTCTAATCAAATATAGTTCTTAAATATTGTATCAATTACTTTGTGATTCGGTTTGGGCCCTTTGATTATAGGTGTCTTGTTTGAGGTGGCCGGTAGTTGCGACTGTGAGTTACCACCGGTCTAGATATGCAATTGATGAATCCTGCAGTGGGTATTGCCTCTTATGCCTTGTCATATTATCTTGATCGAGGCCCCTAGAATTTTGATTTATGTCAGACCTATGGAGTGCCCTCTAATAGCCAAGTTTATGGTAGACACTATGGTATCTGTATAAACTACGACATTATAAATGGTGTACGGGTAATTGTGTAATCATGCTTATGCTATTTTCAATAGTATATTTAAACATATACATTATTATAATAACATATTGTATTATATAATATCAAGTTTAACAAATCCTTAAAGAATGGATCCCAAAAATTATTTAGGTTACTTGTGCATTTCATTTGAGAACTTCTATTGAGTTGATTACTATTAAAAATGTTAATCTTGACTTGAGTGTTTTGTTTTTTGGGCACGATGCTCGAGTCGGACCGAGGATTTTAGCTTTGGTGATTCATCTTTTGAGAGCTAGATATCTATTAAATATTCAGCTTATTATATAGCTGTTATCACTATCTTAGTGATTCGATCATTCCATTTCTATAATTTGTTTCTATAGAGGCATTTATGTATCTAAGACTTCTAATGTATTATTTCATTACTTTGATATGATATATTTTTATTTTGAGATTTTGTAAGTAGTAGCTTCATGAGCTACTAAATTATTTATTTTGTTGCGAGTACTATTTCGTATCTATGATCTATTTATATTATGTGATTCGATTTTATTAGACAACATAGTTAAAATAATCGGTTGTTTCGAATGATTTGAGTTGGTTACATTATCGACTTGAGTATTACAAAAAGACAGGCCCTTACACGTGGTACTAGATAACTTAAAATATCAATCATAAATATAAGGCAGGTAAGACACTATACAAACCATATAACCCGAGTACGTAGGCTCATACAGTTATACAAAATAGTAACAGTATTGAGTCATTATAAGTGATAAATAAACTTAAACTGATCTCTAACAAGAATACAAAACGTAGTCCAAGTTCAACAGTGTCACATAACAGAATAAACAATAAAAATACAAGTATAGATATGTAAAACGTCGCATCCTGCTAATCCACCTGTATGGCTATAGAAATACTTGTACCTAGTGCCTGGTCTACTCATCAGCATCGTCGATGAGCATGTAGGATCGTAAGAGAGAAATTAAACCTTGGATCAGAAAACAGTCTGGCATGGGCAATAAACAAACCTCAAAGTACTAAAAAGTGGTAATAGTGTATATGAGACAAATGGTATGGAGAACCATATCAGTACTGCCCCTACATCCACAGAGTCATTACATATAATAATATATACTACATGTAATAATAATAGTTGTATCCTACATTAAAATATTAGAGATGTTCAGATATCGAAATCGATGATATCATCATCACATAACCCATTTAAAGTGACAAACGATTAAGAAAACATAGCATTTATCATCCATCCTCACATATACTTATTTAGTGCATTGGATACATGATAATGTTCAAATTTCATAATAATCGAATCCATGCCACTTAGCAGGCTAGAAACTAGGTTGTACCGGTGTGCGCGACCTGTTCTGGCGAACACCATAAATCTTTCGACGTGAAGATATAGACCTGACAGGGCCCCAGATAGACATTAGACCACTACCTCTTATTTCTGAGTAATTTCCAAAACCCTACACATCCATGATCCCTTTAAACAATTTGTTCCCAATAGAGCCTATATTATGAAACTACTTTGATGACTTCTGAAATGATGTCCTCGATTGGGGCTAAGCATAAACAGTTGACGCTGTTAGCCTACTTTGTGAACTAGGCTACACAAAGTTGGAAGAACGGTTAGTGAAGAACATTCCCTCAAAGATCGGATCAGATCGAAATTTCTTGACCATAACAGAACAATGCAGAACAGAGAAGGAAGAATTGCAGGTTGAACCGGATCGGTTTGGAGTAGCTCGAACCGCTCCCACAACCTTTAGCACATCCGATTCGGAATCAAATTTGTAGCAGTTACAACCCACGTTCGTTGAATACTCGGATTAGTTTCTCACCAGTTCTCCCCACGTTTATCCACTAACTCGATCCGCTGTCACCACTAGAGGAAATCTGAACCCAACACTTGTGGGATGGGCGCCACGTGGACCCAAACCGAAGCCATTCCAAAGGCGTTTTTCACCTATAAATAGACCATCATGGGCCATTTGAAGGGATATTTTGGCATTTTTAGAACTTAAACTCTCTTGTAGACCGATTTTCATCATTATATTCAGATTACAATCATCTTTTAAAGTAGATTTCAGAAGAGATTGAGTGAATCCATGCATTGTATTAGTGAAACTGAGTGAGAATTACTATTGTATTTGCATTCAAATCATCAATCCAAAGAGTAGAAAGTGGACGTAGGCTCTTTAAAGCTGAACCACTATAAATTGTGTGTTGTCTTTCCTTTTTATTTCATTTCATTAGAAATCATTGTTAGATTGGGTGTTAGAGCCATTTTTGGATCTAACATTTTGGTGCTTTCACTGAGAACTCTTTGAATTCTCTGCTTTTTGGGATTATCATTCTACTAGATGGACCCTCAAGTTCAAAGAAGTTAATCCTCTATTTCCGACACTTTCAAGTATTTGCTGATTAATCACTGAAGAATTGGACATTATGGCTAAAGTAAAAGGAAAAGAAGTGCAGGGCGCTCGGGAGAATGAAGCTAACGAAGATTGGCAAGACATGATTGTAACAAGGTCACGGGGGCAGAGTGCCAATGCAGGTCGATCTTATACGGTTGCTTCGAACAGAATGGATGGCTCGACCCCGAACCAAAGCAGAGACGTTGATGCTGCTCGAACCCCCCTCCGAACTGAACCGATTCCACTTCCCTACTCCGATCCGATTCGAGCATGGATGATGCTGGTACCTCTGCTCGAGCACCCATAATGCTCCGATATTGGTCACGACGATTAGTAAACAACCCGTTCCATTTTCATGCCTCCTTGATATGCTTGAAAGTATTAGGGAAATCAATAAGCTTCATCATAGATCCAGCAAGAGAACATGATAACTATGAGTAGGGGAATCATTAAGCTTCATAGGTAGAAGACACCCTCTCCAACTCACAACCTTGCAGCAGACCAGTCATCCTCTTCGGATGAAGAGCGCCCTCGTGGAAGAAGGCCGCTTGAGCGACCTCAAAATCTTGATCATTTGACCTTTGGATCTTTGGGATCCTTTGAAGATGTTGCTCATGTGTTAGGACCTGACGACCCGAGCCTGAGAGAACCTATGTTGCTGCCCATGCATGGATCCCACGTTCTACACCGGGATCCTAATATTATCAGTCCCACAAAAGGAAAACTTCTCCAATCCCTTCCTCCCATGAATGTCCGAAAGTGGAACGAACATAGTAGAGCAGCTGCGCTAGAAACAGGAGGATATCCCCTAAAGAGGAGTGTAACACCCCACGTCCATTAACGTCAGTCACAAAGGGAATGCATTAACTTCCATGGAGGTTATAAGTGAATATAGAACAGAAAATTTACAACAAGACAGATAATAAGTAGTACTTGGAAATCTAAAACTTCATTTTATTGTAGCGGATTTTAAACATATTTGTTACATCATAAAACCATAAATCAGAGTCAAGTACAATATCCATTTTGATAAAACAAAATACATAATCCCATTACACAAATAGCTATTAAAGAAGATAACAAGCTGGACTTTACTTCAACGGTCCAAGCTTTCCAAGAGAGATAAAGCAATCCAATCAAACTCCACTAGAGCTAGGCCCAACTTGAGGACCTGGAGGGGGAAAAAGGATAGAAATGGAGGGGGGCATACATAAAGTCTGGCGAGTATGATAATTCTAACAATACTATTACCAAAATAACTGGACTAAGGCATAAGCTGGAAGACAAGTAAATGTCTATGAACTATTAGATATGGAATGCGCAGATAAAGATAACGTTAAAGATAACGTTAAAGGCATACCTAATTACTAACGAATAATTACTACACTACACCGCACATTACAGCACTGCACTGCCCCAGTCACCCTAAAGGTTGATCCCTCTTGCTTCACACAGAAACTATATAAATAGCCTTGCGTACCCCTAGCTGACTACATAGGTGCCGTCTGCCCCTATCTCCGCTAGGTGTACCCCACTACCCACTTTCGATCGGCTCCTTACTCGTAGATACCCGTGCTGGCCCCACAGTGGGGTGTATCACTCCCCTAAAGTGGCAACCCGATACAACTTGAGAATGCACGGCAAATACCTACACGATGCAACAACGTCTTACCTACCAGCCCGGGTCCACACACGCATATGAAACCCGTTGGACTTGTGTTGCCACCGCTCCCCGTTTTGGCCTCTTATAGTCAAGCCCAGTATGCGTGTCCCGTCCTCGACTTGGGTCGAGCCCAAAAAGATACGTTTGGGTTACTGGTTGAAATGGGCCCCGACAAGCTACCCACCTAAGCTTGTCACTACTAGTATATCCCACTTAACCCTCTTAGTCATGTTCATTTACATGTGTGTTTGGTTAAGTCTTACTAATCGTATTTCACATGCCACTAAGGGCACCCACTAGATTCCTCATGCCACCCAAGGCACCTACTTAACCCCCATATCCCACCTTACATGTTTATCTGGTTAAGTATTTCTTAATTCATTCAGGCCATAACCTCATAGAGACCTCTCACATTAGACTGGCATTTATGGCAGCTGGATTTGCCGGGCGGGTCCGGGCAGTCTTACACCATAAAAGAGTCTAACCTCATGTCTTTACAACTGTTATTCTTTAGTTTAGGCCTAGGACCTTTCACATTGGGCTGACATTTTTGACCACTGGTTTTGCCGGGCAGGTCCGGGCAGGTTTATGTCACAAACGAGTCCAACCTCGTGTCCTAAGCATTGATTATCACTTATAATCTTTTACCCCAGTTTTAATAATTCCCTATTCAAATTATTAATTACTTCCAATTTTAATGATGTCCATAAGTGACTCAATTATGGCCATCCACTTATGGCGTGCAAAATCATATCAATTGCACCCCAACTTCTTAATATTAAATCCTTAATATTACCCCTACCCCACGTTTATACGTTCGCTTATTCAACACAGAATATATGTTAGACTCGAATAGTCTAACTCATAGCACAAAAATAAATTATCACAACATATAGACAATTAAAATGAATCTAATCATAATAGGGGTGAAACTTGCATAAACTACACATGTTAAGGATCTAAAGGTGTCAACTTGTTAAATGTCACAATTTACATGATATGATCATGACCCAAATTTATGTATGAACTTGCATATGGGGTTTTATGCAACATAATGATGGTGTGAACTAGCATCTAATACATGGAATTCACATATGTCATAGCATAATTCTAGATCTCATAATTCTAGATCTAAATAGGTATCATGGCATATGTTCATAATCTTTACTAATCAATCTAACTTGCATACATGGTTTGTCATATAGATCAATATAGCCCAAATAATATCAAAATTATGACTTGATTAACATGAACTAATTAGCATAGATAATAGCATCATGACTTTAAAGCATGTATGATTCATCACAATTTAGCATAGAAAACTACAACCTATACAATATCATCATAGCATGATTTACAACATATAGGATATCATCATTACATAGCATAGGATTTATAACATACATGATAGCATAAGGTTTACAACAACATATATGACAATCCACATCATTCACTTATAATCCATTCATGACTTAATCTAATTAGTTTAACATTCATCTTGTTAAGATCATCATACTCACAATTAGAAGAGAAAGAGAGTCTTGATTTGCTTTAGAGTTGAGTAGAATTAGGGTTTTGATTTGCTTTTCTTCCTTGTTAGTTGGCGGCGGCTCCACTGAGTTCCATGGCGGCGGTATGACGGTAGCTGTTCTATTTTTCATATGAATTAGGGTGAGAGACTACCTAGGTATTTATAGAGTTTAGGGTTTATGTAGACTGTCAGATCAACTCAGAACTAAACTGAACCGTTTAATTTGACAACTCAGCCCTAAAGACACATCAGCAGCTCAAGATTGGGCTCAGTCAAAACCCTAGCTTCCTGGACAGGTCGACACCCAGGTCGACTCCCCTGTCGACCTGGGGGGGGGGGGGTCGACTGCCCAGTCGACCTGGGGTGCTGGGCAGGAATTTTCCCGCCTAGCCTGATTTGACTCCGAATTTGAAATTTAAATTTTCTGAAATCTGTTTTGAATTTTCTGAAACTTCCGATGGCCATAATTTCTTCATACGAAGTCCAATTCACGCAAACTCGGACTCTATTTCGACCATAATTCCAAGACGAACACAATGGCGCAACCCGTTTCACAGAATTATCAAGTCTGAGATTAGTTATTCTTTAATTTGTGAATATTAATATTAATAGAATTACGGGGTGTTACATTCTCCCCTCCTTAAAGGATTTCGACCCCGAAATCTTCAAGTCAAGAAGAATGTATATCCTAACATCCAATTGTCCATCTACTCAACCATCAAACACAGGCATCCATTGTCCTTATAGACTTCTAATGCTTTCATGTTTAAATGCACAGTGTGTGTATATGTCCATATCTAATGCAAAATCAGGCGGTCCACTGATTCAGTTGACCTCCTTAATGCAAATCATGATAGTGCCATGCGTCCATTATGTATGCAAAAGTTCCTTAATGCTACATATTATCTCTATATGCGTGCACAATCATCATCTGAATGCATCATCCATATGAAAATACAATCATCATACATCCATTTTACTAAATACATCCATTTATATGCAATATGCAATATGAAGTGACTGAGCCAATCTAGTGCCTAATAGTGTGTGTATATGCGTCCACGAGCAACCACTAGCAAACACTTACATCCACTTTGCACCCATCATACATAACATGTCTCAAACATATGTTTCAACCATAGGATTATCCTAACTAAAGGTCAAAGATACTAGCGAGAGGATACTCTAAAGGTAAGATAAGTACAAGATAAACGATAAAGGAGAAATTAAAGGACATACCCTCAAAAAGAAAAGGGTATCGTGAACGCATCTTCTCTTCTGTATCCCAAGTAGCGTTGCTCTCATCATCTCCCCATTGTACTTTCACTAGTCTGACCTCTCGATTCCTCAACTTCTTGATCTCCGACCCAAGAATGCGCGTAGGAGCTCGTCGAATCGTCACATCACGCTCTATCTCCACCTCTCTAAGCAAGTTCGGCCCTACCACCTCAGCGGTCTCGTGCAAACACTTCCTCAAATGTGACACATGGAATACTTCGTGTATACCACTAAGTCTCTCAGGCAACTCCACTCTATACGCCGTCTTTCCAATCTTCTCCTTAATAGGAAACAGCCCTACGAACCTTGGTGCTAACTTCCCAACGGACCCAAAGCGAACAACGTTTCGTAATGGAGACACTTTGACAAAGACCATGTCCCCAACCTTAAATTCAAGATCTGTCCTCCTCTTATCCGCCTAAGATTTCAGCCTATCTTGCGCTGCTTTCATCCTCCTTCGAATCAAGTCGATCTTCTCTGAAGTCTCCCTAATCAGATCGGGCCCAAGTAAGATCTTATCCGTAGATTCCCACCAACATGTAGGTGAACGACAAGGTCGTCCATAAAGAGCTTCGAAAGGTGCCATGCCAATGCTAGACTAAAAGCCGTTATTATATGCGAACTCCACCAATGGAAGATGCTCTTTCCATGTACCCCCAAAGTCTAGGATACATAGCCTCAAAAGATCCTCTAGAATACGATTCACCCTCTCGGTATGGCCGTCCGTCTGAGGATGATATGCGGTGCTCAAACATAACTGAGTCCCTACTGCCTCTTGTAAGCTTCTCCAAAATTCGCTAGTGAAGATAGGATCGTGGTCGCTTACTATACTAGAAGGAACACCGTGCAAACGAACTATCTCTCGAACGTATACAGACGCTAACCATGGAGCAGTCCTCTTACTCTTCACGGGAATGAAATGGGCGCTTTTAGTAAGTCTGTCTACTATAACCCAAATCCCTGTGTTACCCTTCCTTGATCTTGGTAATCCATCCACAAAATCCATCGAGACGCTTTCCCACTTCCATAGTGGAACCTCCAATGGGTGAAGCAACCCACCGGGTTTCTGTTGCTCCGCTTTTACTTGTTGGCACACCAAGTATCTAGCGACATACTCGGCCACGTTCCTCTTCATACCGGCCCAAAAGAAAACTCGCTTCATGTCTTTGTACATCTTGTCACCGCCAGGATGAATGGTCATCTTCGAATGATGTGCTTCGTCAAGAATAGCCTTCCTCAAACCTTCGTCTTAAGGTACACAAAGTCTACTATCCCTACGTAACCAATCCTCATCATCTAGGGTATACCTACGGAGATGGCTTGATGACTCCCCTCTTTTGAGCTTTTCTACTAACTCAACCAACTGTGGGTCGTCTCGCTGTGCCTCACCAATCCATCCCAAAAGCGTAGGTCTGACCTCCAAGGATGCTAGCAAACCAGGTACAAAGTCAATGGAAGGTCTAAAATCAAACATAGAGATGAACTCTAAACCTCGCCGCTCAACAAACAAAGGACTTAAGGATAATCTTTTTCTACTTAAGGCATCTGCCACTACGTTACCCTTGCCAGGGGTATATGCTATCTCGAAGTCGTAGGACGCTAAGAACTCCATCCACCTTTGCTGCCTTAAGTTCAAGTCCTTCTGAGAGAATAAGTATTTTAAAGATTTGTGGTCAGTGAATAATTTGAATTTCTCACGAAGAAGATAATGACGCCTAGACTTAAGCGCGAAAACAATAGCGGCCAACTCTAGATCATGTGTATGGTAATTTTCTCATGCGCTCTCAACTGCCTTCCACCATAGGCTATTACCCTACCCTCTTGCATTAAGACTGCGCCTAGTCCTGTCCCACAAGCATCGGTATAAACAGTAAACGGCTTACTCCCGTCTGGCAATACTAAGACTGGGGCTGAGGTCAAAGCTCTCTTCAAACGTTGGAACGCATCATCACAATCTACGTCCCATGTGAAAACTAGGTTCTTCTTCGGCAAGCGTGTTAATGGAGCTGATATCTTTGCGATGTCTTTGATAAACTTCCTATAGTAGCCAGCCAACCCCAAGAAACTTCTTACTTCGGTAGCATTTTTAGGGACCTTCCAATCTTGGATGGCCACCACCTTCGCGGGATCCACAACTATCCCTTCTTTGGAAACCACGTGCCCCAAGAACCGTACTTCCTTCCTTCAGAAGTGACACTTAGAAAATTTAGCTTTAAGGTTATGCGCTCGTAGGGTCTCCAACACTTCCCTAAGATGTAGGGCATGCTCTTCTTCATCCTTAGAAAAGACCAAGATGTCATCTACAAAGACTACCACGAATTTGTTAAGGTACTCCCTAAACACCCTACTCATCAAATCAACAAAGTATGCGGGGGCGTTTGTCAAACCGAAGGGCATTACTAGCCATTCATAGAAACCGTCCGGAGTCCTAAAGGCAGTCTTGTCAATGCTATCCTCAGCCACTCTCAACTGATGGAAACCAGTGGCTAAGTCCAACTGCGAAAACACTGAGGCACCAACTAACTGATCGAAGAGATCGTCAATCCTCGACAGTGGGTGTCTGTTATTCTTAGTAAGCTTATTAAGTTCTCTATAGCCCACACAAAGTCTAAGGGACCCATCCGCCTTCGTGGCAAATACAACTGGAGCACCCCACTCCGATATACTTCGTCTTATGAACCCCTTCTCAAGCAACTCCTTCACTTGCTTATCGAGTTCCCTCCTTTCACGAGGAGCCATGTGGCGTACTAGCAAAGATACTGGTTTTGCATTATCCAAAAGATATATTCGAAAATCTATCTCCCGCTTCGGAGGCAAGCCCTTCACCTCCTCAAACACATCCGAGTATTCTCGGACCACTCTAACAGATCGTAGATTTTCCTCAGACGCGTCAAGCGATTCTAAACAACTTAGCATAACAGAATTTATGGGATTACAAAAGATTTAAATAGTGTTTCCAAGGCGAGTCACGAGCCTAACTACTCTCCTTTCACAATAAAGAACGACCCCATTTCTAGATAACCAATCCATTCCTAAAATTAACCCATAGCCTGTGAAGCCCAAAACATAAGAATCACATCTAAACTCAACGCTAAGTATAGAAATTTTCAAATCTAAACACATCATGGACAAATAAGCTTAGTCTCCAATTGGATTCGAAACAACTAAGGGATCCTCTACTAATCTAGTGTTTAAGTGCAGTGATTCAACTAATGATGTAGAGATAAACAAATGTGATGCACCCGAATCGAATAAAGTACAGACAGGATGATCAAACAGAAAAACTAAGCTTTCAACAGAAATGGTTCTACCTCGTTCTTGCAGCGGTGGGACCGCAAGAGCCTGAACTTGTACCCTTGCCTGCCCTGGTGCCATAAGAGCCTGCACCTGTCCTCCCGAGGTAGACCCTGCCCTCTGCCCCTTCTTTGGGCAGCCTTCACTAGATGTCCCGCATCGCCACAGTGAAAACAGCCGGTCTTCTTTTTCTTTCGGCAATCCTTGCTGAGATGGCCTGGTGTCCCACAGTTAAAGCATTTCTTCTTTCCTTTGCCATTATTGTCTTTACCACCCTTCTTCTTTTGCTGTTGTGGTTTCTTCTGATCCCCTTTCTTCTCGGGTGCCTTATTAGCATTAGCGCTTTTCTCCTCGTGCATGAGCGCCATTTCTATTAGCTTCTCAAAGGTGGCCCCCATAGGGATGTGGGTCATAGCCAACCCTTGCAACGGTTCATTCAACCCATTAACGAACCTCAGAGCCTTCTTCTCCGGCGTGTTCACTAAGTCCAAGCCAAACCTTGCTAACTGATTAAATTTGTTGACATATTCTTTCACTGATGAGCTTCCTTGCTTCAATGTCAAGAACCTTTCATATATAGATTCTCTTCTGCCCTTGAGAGAAATTTGCCTCGAACCTACGTCTGAAATCCGCCCAAGAATCAACAGGACGCTCCCCATTAGTGACCTCCCACCAATACGAGGCATCTCCCTTCATTAACCAAGCTGCTAATTTGACTTTCCTTCCTTCTTCTACTTCAAAGATTTCTAGCAATTCTTCCACCTCCTTAAGCCAATCTCTAGCTTCCACAAACATTTCTGACCCTAGAAAAGGTTTTCCACCCACAGCCTTAAATTCCTTGCACGTCTTTTGTAACAACCCGTATTTTTTTTAAATAACATGTTATAACATAAACCAGGGCAGAATTAAATGGTAAATTGTGAATCAAGGGAAACGGGCTATGCCATTACGTTTGTCTCAGAAAAATACGCGAAATAGAGTCTGAGTTTTCGAAAATCGGAGTCCGTATGAAGAAGATATGGACGAACGGAGTTAGGCAGAAAAACCGAAAACAAGCAAAAATGCATTGGAGCACTTGTGAAGTGCGCTAGCACAAAAATACACTGGCGCACTTGGGAAGTGAGCCCGTGTCGAGCCAGAAACCTGCACAGCTTTTTGGCTTGACCCTGGCTGGCTTGGTACACCTGTTTTGGTTCTCTGGTCTGTTCTGCTGGCCTATGACGATTTTTAATGGTTTAGATCTAAACTAGGGTTAATCCTATCGCCTAAACTAACCTAATCTTCTATAAAAAGACCGTAAGACCTAGCTTAAACCCTCATTAATCATTCCTACAACTAAACTATGCCAAAATGTTTCTTGATCATGGCCTCCATCTTCATATCATGGCCTCCATCCTCTTCATGAAAGTTTGAGTGTCCTAAGCTAGTAAAAGAGCCACCTTTCTTAATCAAAACAAGGATCTTTCTTCATACAAATCAAATGAGCTTCTTGTTTCTCAAGACAACTTGGAGCTTGTATTCATTTGGGGTTTTTAGAGTTGCTAGTGGCTTCGTCTCAATCTTATTTCATTTTTTAAGTCTTCATAGCATAGTAAGCCCTATACTACTCTTAGATTCTAACTATGAAGTTAAATTTGACATGTTGAAAGTTTGAGTTTGGGCCTAAGTATGATTTGTGCTTTGATTCTATCATGTTATGCATAGATTTATTCTATGCATGTTTGTAAAGCTATCACCTTGACTTTGTGCATAGAAAACTATGAGCTTTGATCCTATCATGTTATGCATAGATGCATGTTTGTAAAGCTATCACCTTGACTTTGTGCATGGAAAACTATGAGCTTTGATCCTATCATGTTATGCATAGATGCATGTTTGTAAAACTATCACCTTGACTTTGTGCATAGAAAACTATGAGCTTTGATCCTATCTTGTTATGCATACATGCATGTTTGTAAAGCTATCCCCTGGACTTTGTGCATAGAAAACTATGAGCTTTGATCCTATCATGTTATGCATAGATGCATGTTTGTAAAGCTATCACCTTGACTTTGTGCATAGAAAGCTATGAACATTGATTTGAAATGTTGCATAAAGCAACATAAAAACTCCTATAAACCTTATGTTAACTTGCATATGATGTTATATGCGAATCACTTGCTATCATCCCATGGTATTTATGGCCATGTTTCACCTATTTTGCTAGAGTTGATATCATGCATGTTTTGAGGCTTATAATGTAATGTGCAAGTTTATGAACACATTTGCCTCAAACATCACCATGTTTAACTTGTGATAGACTTTGCCATCTTATACCCACCTTGTCATGTTGTTATGTTCCCTCTTTGATCTATTTGAGTGATGCGAATTTACGTGCGATGGGAATACGTATGGGTAGTTGGGCAAACTTAAATAACATGAGAACATGACTTGAAAATATGACATGAAAGTTTGACATGTGTTTATGCTTGAAAACACGAACGTGGACATGACATGTAGAAAACATGAAAGTGGCCAACTCGAGGTTGGGTTGAGTTTGTAGCATAAATCTACCCGGAACCGACCGGCTTAACTAGTGGCTACAAACAATAGGACCCAATGTGAGTAGTTGGTCATATCGCACTTAAAACCCAAGGTTAGACTAGGTTGTGGTGTAAAGCTACCCGGACCCGGCCGGCTTAACTAGTAACCACAACAAAGTCTAATGTGAGAGGTTGGGGTGCATTAAGTTAATTAATGCCACATGGTAGGGTTAAGTCATGGACTACTTGAATATACTTAACCAATTAAACACGATGGATTGGTAGGGTTAAGTCATGGACTACATGAATATACTTAACCAATTAAACACGATGGATTGGTAGGGTTAAGTCATGGACTACTTGAATATACTTAACCAATTAAACACGATGGATTGGTAGGGTTAAGTCATGAACTACTTGAATATACTTAACCAATTAAACCCGATGTATTGATAGGGTTAAGTCATGAACTGCTTGAATACACTTGACCAACTCAATACATGGTTAGGATAGGGTTAACCACACTTAACCCGCTTGAAACCCTAGTTACGTGTTCCTTTTCAGCAGTAACCTACTTAGAAGTATCATGGGTACCCTGGACTAGGCTAGGGTGGGGCACGATTACAGGACTGATTGTAAGAGACCAAAAGAGACGGCTGAAGGGTGCACCGGTTGTTCAGGCGGACCATGGTCGTGCACATTAAGTCCGGAGTTGAACATGGGCACCAGTAGGTTAGACTGTGCGTGTTTGAATTGTGTCTGTGGTTTACACCTTAGGGCTGGATACACCCTGGGGTGGACCTAGCACAGTTAACTACATTCCACGATTAAGCCGTATGACACCGATACACGACGAGTTAGGCTTATAGGGAGCCGATCGACTAGACCGAGTAGTTGGACCTCGATTTAGGTCATCTCATGATGTGGGCCAGCTTTGGGCCAAGGGATCATTTCTTGTTTATACTTGACATGGGTTGGAATACTAGTACACTTGGTGCAAAAACTTAACCTTGTATATGTGATGCCACACTTGATCTATCTTGTTAACTTTTCATCATGCCAGTTATCACCATACATCTCATCTCTGTTTTACATGCCCAGTTAACTTTATTAGTTTTTATACTAATAGTAGATAGGACTTACCAGTCTTTTTGACTGACCCGTTTTCTTTCGCCTCTTTTCTCCCGTTCCCCCCCCCCAGGTTTATAGGGTGGGAACACTGGTACTTAGCTTGGATCTTTAGCTGCTTTTCTGGATAGCTCATGTACGGTTTGGACTTGAGCTCGCTATGGCTTTATTCTACCTTGGGGATAGTTACTTTATGTTATTTCCAGTTTTCTGTTTATGTTTTTAGACTATGTTTTGTGGAAAATAATGACCAAGTACTTTGATGTAACTTGACTATGGTTTTGAAATGTTAGTTTTATCCGCTG
Source organism: Allium sativum (assembly GCA_030737875.1). Taxonomy (NCBI): domain Eukaryota; kingdom Viridiplantae; phylum Streptophyta; class Magnoliopsida; order Asparagales; family Amaryllidaceae; genus Allium; species Allium sativum. The sequence continues at coordinate 600,576,859 of CM060926.1, read as the reverse complement.
CTTTATTTACTCTGTTTTACTTATATGTTCTGTCTTGTGATATCTGCATGCATGATTACCTTGTTTAACGCCCCTCCAAAGCTAGTGTGCTTGCAAGAGTGGCATTGGCGGAGGTGGGGTGTTACATTTGGTATCACAGCATATGGTTTACGAGATTGGACAAAAGATTTTTAAAACTTACCTTTTGGAAAACTATTTTCCAAACCAGTTAAGTATTTTCCAAGAAAAGTCTAGTTTTTTTTTTTTAAAAAAAGGCTATTCCCCAAAAGCCATTAGCACTATCATTTGTTTCCTCGTTCTCAATCTATCTTTTTCTTCGTTTCAGTATGTCCGATAATTTTGCCATTCTCGAGGGCGTACCAGTACCTATTTGGATTAGAAGGTACATGGAGGCAAGGGCGAATGAAGCTGGCCCCGCGAACATTCCACCTCCTTCCCCCGTCGCTAACATTTCCCCTCCTCCCGTAGCTGAGGTTCCTCCTCCTCCTCAGCATCCGCAAGAGGATTTCGCAAAGGTTTGCAAGGACTTTAAGGCGATGGATGGCAAGAATTTTGTCGGGACGGAGACTTTTGTTGAGGCAAGAAACTGGTTGAAGGAAATTGAAGACCTCTTTGCTATCTTTGATATAGAAGACCGTAGGAAAGTTCTGTTAGCGGTATGGCTGTTGAAAGGGGAAGTTACATATTGGTGGGTGGTCACCACCACTACTAGGCCAATTCAGACTTGGGATGACTTTAGGAGAAGGTTTGGACTGAGGTTTCTATCATCGACAAAAGAGAACCTTCAGATGGAGAGGTTCCTATCACTAAAGCAAGGGGACATGACCGTTAGAGAATACGTGGATAAGTTTAATCAACTTGCTCAGTTCGGTCTAGAATTGGTTAATACAGCTCAGAAGAAGGCCCTACACTTTGCTCTAGGATTGAATGAGCCATTGCGCGGTTTGGCCATGTCTCATATACCCCTGGGGGCGACCTTCGAGAGTTTGGTGAATATGGCCCTACTTCAAGAGGAAGATAAGAGTGGCAAGAAGGAGGTCAAGGCAAATGAGTCCCAAGGCAAGAAGGAAGATACCGAGAAAAGAGACAAGAACAACAAGAAGGGGAACAAGGGAAACAACAACAACAAGGCAAGAGAGACAAGAAAGTGCAACTTCTGTAGGATCACTGGGCACATAGCCAAAGACTGTAAGAAGAAGAAGAGGAAGCTGGGCATATGCTTTCATTGCGGAAAGTCTGGACACTATAGCAAGGATTGCCCGAAAAAGCGAGGACAAGGAAAAAGGCAAACTCAGCGAGCAGGACCCTCTGGAGGGCAGTTGCAGGCTCTCCTCGCTCTTCCAGCTTTTGATCGAGGTAGTGTTTCTATAGAAAGTCATGTTTACATTTCTGATTTCCCTGTTCGCACCTTATTTGATTCTGGCGCATCGTATAAGTTTTATTTCTGATCTTGTTGAAAGTGTGCACATAAGTACTAGTCTAGTTGAAAATCATATTAGTATTTCAAATCTGATTGGGGGTTCCGCCCATCTATCTGCAATTTGTATGGATTTGAAAATCTCTATCTTGAGCGTAGAATTCGTGTGTGATGCTTATGTTCTCGGGTTTATGGGACACGGGTTGATGTTGGGCATGGGTTGGTTGTCCAGTTATAGAGCCATTCTTGACTTTGAACATAGGGTTGCGAGGCTCATGACTCGCCTCGGTAATACCCTCGAAATTTCGTGTGACCTTTAGGGTTCCGTCATGATTAGTTATCTAGAATCCCTTGGCACTTTTTGGAAATTTGTAATCCAATCGAGTAGTGTTCGCCACTAAGGCGGATAGTCCATTCCACTTAAGCATGGGTTATAGAAATCACCCTAGTAAGAACATTTGGCAACGTGGAGTGGCATTTGTTTTGAAGAGATAGTTCTTCTACATGGAATACCGTATGTTATGTAAACGGGATCCACGATTCACTAACAAATTTTGGAAAGCTTGCATGAAACCATGAGCACGCAGTTATGTTTAAGCCAAGTATTTTAGGCAAAGAATAAGTGGAAGTGGAACGAGAGGCAACGGTGAAATGAGTTCTAACTCATATTTTGGAAATAAGAATTAAGAACTACGGAATTGTGAAGTTAAAAGACGGTCAAGGCACGATGGGATTAAGCACAAGAAAATGCGGCTTAGAATATTGAAGACTAGATACGCGCATTAAATCTCCTTCTAAGAGTATATCCTTGATCCCTATTATTCCGTAGAGCTTACTCGCATGCTATCTTTTAAGTATATCCTCTCGGTCCTATCCTCAATCTTAGTTCTGTTGCAAACCCCATAAGGAGTATGACTCGCTTGTTTGTGATATATTATTGGGGTGAAGATGTTCGTCACCAAACTATTTGGGCTTTATGGGATATGGGTAATAATTGATAGACTTACAAAGAGAGCCCATTTTATTCCGGTGAATAGCAAGAGGACCGTATCATGGCTAGCATCTGTTTATCTTCGAGAGATAATGCGGTTGCATGGAGTTCCTTCTAGCATAGTTAGCGATCGTGACCCAATTTTCACTAGCCCGTTCTGGAATAGTTTGCAAGAAGCGATGGGTACGCGATTGAATCTGAGTACAGCCTATCACCCCCAGACGGATGGCCAAACCGAAAGGGTGAATAGAGTGCTAGAAGATCTTTTGAGGCTTTGTGTTCTTGACTTTGATGGTACTTGGGAAGACCACCTTCATCTTGTAGAGTTTGCTTAGAATAATAGCTATCAGGCTAGCATAGGGATGGCACCATTTGAAGCTCTATATGGGAGGCCGTGTAGGTCACCATCTTGTTGGTGGGAGACAACGGATAGGCTTATACTTGGGCCCGATATGATACGGGATACATCTGAGAAAGTTAAATTGGTGAGAAGACGGATGAAAGCGGCCCAAGACAGACAAAAATCCTATGCTGACAAGCGAAGGACAGATTTGGAATTCGAAGTTGGAGATATGGTTTTCGTGAAGGTTTCTCCTTTGCGTAATGTGGTTCGTTTTGGGGCAGTGGGGAAGCTGGCACCAAGGTTCGTAGGACCCTTCCCTATCATAGAAAGAATTGGGAAGATGGCTTATAAGGTGGAATTGCCCGAGAAACTGGCCAGAGTGCATAATGTATTTCATGTCTCTCATCTCCGAAAGTGCCTACATGAGTCCGCTAAGGTGGTTGAACCTAGCATTCTTGAAGACATGGAGGTGGAGAAAGAGGCAACCCTGAGACGAGCTCCGATTCGTATCATGGAAACGGAGACAAAGAAGCTAAGAAGCAAAGAAGTTAAGCTTGTTAAGGTGCAATGGAGTGAAGCAGAGGAAGACGCAACTTGGGAAACCGAGGAGAAGATGCGTGGGCTTTATCCATTTCTTTTTGAGGATACATTTTCAATCTCTTTTCCTAGCTGTTATATCTTTTCTTTGCTATCCATGTTTATCTAGTTTATCTTGTTTCGTAAATCTTGTCATGAGAACCTTAGGTAGAAACCCTTGGTTGAAACATGTTATGCTTGATGTTTGCCAGTGGTTGCAAGTGTTTGCAAGTGGATACTCGTGGATGCATGATACATGTTAGGCACTAAGATCGGCTCACACACTTTCATATCGCATATGCATGAGTGTTTATGCTTATTCATGGATGAAACTTGTATGCTATCACATGGATGTTGCATATGGATGGATTTTATGTGCACTCATGTAGAGACTATAAGTTATGTTCGGAATTCTCATACATATGGACTCATTACACTAACATATTTTGCATTAAGGAGGTTTACTGAATCAGTAACCGCCTGATTTTCGCATTAGATAAGTACGTATACACACACCTTTGCATATGTTCATACAGCATTTAGAATCTCTTAAGGACAATGATTACTTGTGGATGATGTTTTGAGTAGATGGATGATGGATGGTAGGATACGTTCTTCCTAACTTGTAGATTTCGGGGACGAAATCCTTTATGGTGGGGAGGATGTAACAACCCGTATTTTTTTTAAATAACATGTTATAACATAAACCAAAGCAGAATTAAATGATAAAATCTAAATCAAGGGAAACGGGCTATGCCATTGCGTTTGTCTCGGAAAAATACGCGAAATAGAGTCCGAGTTTTCGAAAATCGGAGTCCGTATGAAGAAGATATGGACGAACGAAGTTAGGCAGAAAAACCGAAAACAAGCAAAAATACACTGGCGCACTTGTGAAGTGCGCCAGCACAAATATACACTGGCACAATTGGGAAGTGCGCCCGTGTCGAGCCAGAAACCTGCACAGCTTTCTGGCTTGACCCTGGCTGGCTTGGTGCACCTGTTTTGGTTCTCTGGTCTGTTCTGCTGGCATATGACGATTTTTGATGGTTTAGATCTAAACTAGGGTTAATCCTATGGCCTAAACTAACCTAATCTTCTATAAAAAGACCCTAAGACCTAGCCTAAACCCTCATTAATCATTCCTACAACTAAACTATGCCAAAATGTTTCTTGATCATTGCCTTCATCTTCATATCATGGCCTCCATCCTCTTCATGAAAGTTTGAGTGTCCTAAGCTAGTAAAAGAGCCACCTTTCTTAATCAAAACAAGGATCTTTCTTCATACAAATCAAAGGAGCTTCTTGTTTCTCAAGACAACTTGGAGCTTGTATTCATTTGGGGTTTTTAGAGTTGCTAGTGGCTTCGTCTCAATCTTATTTTATTTTATAAGTCTTCATAGCATAGTAAGCCCTATACTACTCTTAGATTCTAACTATGAAGCTAAATGTGACATGTTGCAAGTTTGAGTTTGGGCCTAAGTATGATTTGTGCTTTGATTCTATCATGTTATGCATAGATTTATTCTATGCATGTTTTTAAAGCTATCACCTTGACTTTGTGCATAGAAAACTATGAGCTTTGATCCTATCATGTTATGCATAGATGCATGTTTGTAAAGCTATCACCTTGACTTTGTGCATAGAAAACTATGAGCTTTGATCCTATCATGTTATGCATAGATGCATGTTTGTAAAGCTATCACCTTGACTTTGTTCATAGAAAACTATGAGCTTTGACCCTATCATGTTATGCATAGATGCATGTTTGTAAAGCTATCACCTTGACTTTGTGCATAGAAAACTATGAGCTTTGATCCTATCATTTTATGCATAGATGCATGTTTGTAAAGCTATCCCCTTGACTTTGTGCATAGAAAACTATGAGCTTTGATCCTATCATGTTATGCATAGATGCATAACATGATAGCGCTATCATCTTGACTTTGTGCATAGAAAGCTATGAACTTTGATTTGAAATGTTGCATAAAGAAACATAAAAACTCTTATAAACCTTATGTTAACTTGCATATGATGTTATATGCGAATCACTTGCTATCATCCCATGGTATTTATGGCCATGTTTCACCTATTTTGCTAGAGTTGATATCATGCATGTTTTGAGGCTTATAATGTAATATGCAAGTTTATGAACACATTTGCCTCAAATATCACCATGTTTAACTTGTGATAGACTTTGCCATCTTATACCCACCTTGTCATGTTGTTATGTTCCCTCTTTGATCTATTTGAGTGATGCGAATTTACGTGCGATGGGAATACGTATGGGTAGTTGGGCAAACTTAAATAACATGAGAACATGACTTGAAAATATGACATGAAAGTTTGACATGTGTTTATGCTTGAAAACACGAACGTGGACATGACATGTAGAAAACATGAAAGTGGCCAACTCAAGGTTGGGTTGAGTTTGTAGCATAAATCTACCCGGAACCGACCGGCTTAACTAGTGGCTACAAACAATAGGACCCAATGTGAGTAGTTGGTCATATCGCACTTAAAACCCGAGGTTAGACTAGGTTGTGGTGTAAAGCTACCCAGACCCGCCCGGCTTAACTAGTAACCACAACAAAGTCTAATGTGAGAGGTTGGGGTGCATAAAGTTAATTAATGCCACATGGTAGGGTTAAGTCATGGACTACTTGAATATACTTAACCAATTAAACACGATGGATTGGTAGGGTTAAGTCATGGACTACTTGAATATACTTAACCAATTAAACACGATGGATTGGTAGGGTTAAGTCATGGACTACTTGAATATACTTAACCAATTAAACACGATGGATTGGTAGGGTTAAGTCACGAACTACTTGAATATACTTAACCAATTAAACCCGATGTATTGATAGGGTTAAGTCATGAACTGCTTGAATACACTCGACCAACTCAATACATGGTTAGGATAGGGTTAACCACACTTAACCCGCTTGAAACCCTAGTTACGTGGTCCTTTTCAACAGTAACCTACTTAGAAGTATCATGGGTACCCTGGACTAGGCTAGGGTGGGGCACGATTACTGGACTGATTGTAATAGACCAAAAGAGACGGCTGAAGGGTGCACCGGTTGTTCAGGCGGACCATGGTCGTGCACATTAAGTTCGGAGTTGAACATGGGCACCAGTAGGTTAGACTGTGCGTGCTTGAATTGTGTCTGTGGTTTACACCTTAGGGCTGGATACACCCTGGGGTGGACCTAGCACAGTTAACTACATTCCACGATTAAGCCGTATGACACCGATACACGACGAGTTAGGCTTATCGGGAGCCGATCGACTAGACCGAGTAGTTAGACCTCGATTTAGGTCATCTCATGATGTGGGCCAGCTTTGGGCCAAGGGATCATTTCTTGTTTATACTTGACATGGGTTGGAATACTAGTACACTTGGTGCAAAAACTTAACCTTGTATATGCGATGCCACACTTGATCTATCTTGTTAACTTTTCACCATGCCAGTTATCACCCTACATCTCATCTCTGTTTTACATGCCCAGTTAACTTTATTAGTTTTTATACTAATAGTAGATAGGACTTACCAGTCTTTTTGACTGACCCGTTTTCTTTCGCCTCTTTTCTTCCGTCCCCCCCCCCCCAGGTTTACAGGGTGGGAACACTGGTACTTAGCTTGGATCTTTAGCTGCTTTTCTGGATAGCTCATGTACGGTTTGGACTTGAGCTCGGTATGGCTTTATTCTACATTGGGGATAGTTACTTTATGTTATTTCCAGTTTTCTGTTTATGTTTCTAGACTATGTTTTGTGGAAAATAATGACCAAGTACTTTGATGTAACTTGACTATGGTTTTGAAATGTTAGTTTTATCCGCTGCTTTATTTACTCTGTTTTACTTATATGTTCTGTCTTGTGATATCTGCATGCATGATTACCTTGTTTAACGCCCCTCCAAAGCTAGTGTGCTTGCAAGAGTGGCATTGGCGGAGGTGGTGTGTTACATCTTTGTAAAAGTATCAGCGCGAGGAGGAGGAGGAGGAGCGGGTACAACTGGTGGTGGAGGAACATTGGCTGGACCCGCAGCGACCCTAGCCTCTAATAACCTCCTATACCATCTTGGTATCGTTACACCATCCGGAAGATTAAGATCTTCAGCCATGCTGAAACGAAAAAGAAAGATTCAAAATGGAGAATTCGAAATATAAAGATATATGGCTATTGGGGATTATGTTTTTCATAAAAACTTTCCTCTTGAAATAACTCATTAAGACATGTTTTTGAAAACACATCTTCCAAAAATACTTTAGAAAAATAGTTTTTCTAAAAAAAATATCTGTTCTGGTAACCTTAAGCTCTGATACCACGTGTAACACCCCACGTCCATTAATGTCACTCACAAAGGGAATGCATTATCTTCCATGGAGGTTATAAGTGAATATAGAACAAAAAATTTACAACAAGACAGATAATAAGTAGTACTTGGAAATCTAAAACTTCATTTTATTGCAGCGGAATTTAAACATGTTTGTTACATCATAAAACCATAAATCAGAGTCAAGTACAATGTAACAACCCGTATTTTGAATAACATGTTATAACATAAATCAAGGCAGAATTAAATGATAAAATCTGAATAAAGGGAAATGGGCTGTGCCATTGCATTCGTATCGGAAAAATACGCGAAATAGAGTCCGAAATTTTGTAAATCGGAGTCTGCATGACCAAGAAAAAGCCCGACGAAGTTTTCAGAATTTCAAGGCCCGAAAATAGTTCAAATTTGGATTCAGATTCGAATTCAAACCAAAACAGATAGGCGGGATTTTTCCCACCCAGGAAGGGTCGACACAGGGGTTGACACCAGTGTCGACCCCCCACCCCCCCGATGGGTCGACACCCATGTCGACCCAGGGGTCGACCCCTTCCCCCGGGTGGCCAAGTGGCCTGGTGCGCCTACTTTGAGTTTGGGTCAGGTCTGGGGGCTAATGACGGGATTTGATGGCTCGGATTGGATCTAGGGTTAATCCTATGGCTAATACTATCCTAATCTTCTATAAAAAGACCCCTAAGCCTAGCCTAAATCACCATTATTCAACCCTACAACTAAACTATGCCAAATTTGTTCCTCTCATGGCCTCTACTCTCATGCTAAAATTTCTAAGTTTATTTATATGAGAGATTTTGAGTTCATACAAGTGTTTTCAAGCTTGTATGAGTGTTCTTAGTTTGCATTCAAGTCAAGTTGCAACATTTCTATTACAAAGCAAGGGTTTTTATTGATTTGGCTCAAGGGTTTTTCATTTGGAGCTTTCATATTTGGGTGATTGCATAAGGGCTTCGTCTCAATCTTTATAATAAATATTCATTTGTGTCTTCGTAGCATTGTAAGCCCTTTTCTACTTTCTTTTTGAACTATAAAGTTAAATGAATGATGCAAGTTTGGGTTGATCATTATGATATGCAAGTTTGGTTGATCATTATGTTATGCAAGTTGGTTTAATCATTATGTATGACACATGTTGCTATGTTATGCAAGTTTGGGGTTGATCATTATACACATGTTATCATGTTATGCAAGTTAAACTTGAGTTTGTGAGCTTAAAGCTTCAAGCTTTATATTAAAGGTTGCATTTTGGCAACATGGAAGTTATCATATCCCTTATGATAACTTGCATGTGAGGCTAAATGTGAACTCCTAGCAACTTCTACATGTCATTTATCACCATGTATCACTTATATGCTAAGTTTGGTTTTATGCATACTTTTGAAGCCTAATAATGCAATATGAAAGTATATGAACATATGTACATTTCATATGCCACCATGTAACTTGTGGCTTCAACACCTTTTTGTCATGATTATGCCAAGTTTCCTATTTTATCCTTTATGCGTTGTTGCGATTATGTAAACGATGGAATGACGTTGGGGTTGGGTAACATTATGACATGAACATGGTTTTTATAACATGACATGATAAGTTAGCTTGTAATTATGTTTTGGAAACATAATGGACATGACACTTAGAAAATATAAGTGTGGCCAACTCGAGGTTGGGTTGAGTTTGTAGCATAAATCTACCCGGACCCACCCGGCTTAACTAGTGGCTACAAACAATAGGACCCAATGTGAGAAGTTGGTCATGTTGTGCTCGAACCCGAGGTTAGACCAAGTTGTGGTGTAAAACTACCCGGACCCGCCCGGCTTAACTAGTAACCACAACAAGGTCTAATGTGAGAGGTTAAAGCACATTAAATTAATTAATGCCTCCTGATTAGGGTTAAGTAATGGTCCACTTAATACTTAGCCAATTTGGGCTTGATGGGTTAATCGGGGTTAAGTCATGAACCTTGGGTACACTTAACCAATTTAATCCACGTTTGGATCGGGTTAACCACATTTAACCTGTTAAGAAACCCTAGTTGCGTGGTCCTTTTCAGCAGTAACCCTCTTGATACTATCATGATACCCTAGGGACTAGGCTAGGGTGGGGCACGATTACTGGGCTGACATGTAAGCGACCAAAACGACGGCTGAGTATGTACGCCGGTGTGGGTCCAGGCGGACTACGGTCGTGCACATAGTCCGGATTTGGAAAATCAGGCACGGGTACCAGTAGATCTAGACTGTGCATGCTTGATTTGTGTCCGAGGTTGACACCCTAGGACATGATACACCCTAGGGTGGACCTAGCGCAGTTTAACTACATTTCATGTTTGGGCCATATGACACCGACACTTGATGAGTTAGGCTTATAAGGAGCCGATCAACTAGACCGTGTAGTTGGACCTTGATTTAGGTCACCTCATGATATTGGGCCAAGCTTGGGCCAAGAGATCAATTCTTGTTTTTACTTGGCATGTTAGAATGCTAGTACACCCGTGGTGCAAAACTTAACCTTGATTATGCGATGACACCATTATCAATCTTGTTAGTTAATCATCATGCCAGTATGTTGTTATCCTTATGTTCATCTCAGCTTCTCATGCCTGTTAACTTTACTAGTTCATGGACTGATAGTAGTTAGGGCTTACCAGTCTTTTTGACTGACCTGTTATCTTTCTCCTCTTTTCTTCCGTTCCCCCGCCCCTCAGTTCCTCAGGGTTGGAACATTGGAGCTTAGCTTGGATCTTTATAGCTTGCTTACTGGATTTGCTCATGTACGGTTTTGGACATTGAGCTAGCTATGGTTTATCACTTCACTTTGGGGATAGTACTTTATGTATTTCAGTTTTTCAGTTTATGCTTTTCTCTAGACTTTGTTTGTTGGAAAATAATGAACAAGTACTTGCAACTTGACTATGGTTTTGAAACGCTAGTTTTATCCGCTGCTTTATTTACTCTGTTCATACTTTATGTTCTGTCTTGTGATATCATCATGCATGTTTACCTTGTTTAACGCCCCTCCAAAGTTAGTGTACTTGCAAGAGTTACCCTGGCGGAGGTGGGGTGTTACATTTGGTATCAGAGCATAAGGTTTACAAGATTTGAGCAAAAGATTTTTAAAACTTACCTTTTTAAAAAACTATTTTCAATAACCAATTAAGTATTTTCCAAGAAAAGTCTAGTATTTTAAAAGGCTATTCCCCAAAAGCCATTAGCATTATCCTTCGTTTCCTCGTTCTAAACCTATCTTTTCCTTTTTCAACATGGCCGATCTTAACCTTCCCGAGGGAGTGACCATTCCCGGATGGTTCCGGAGGTACTTGGAGGCTAGGGCCAACAACGTGGGCCTAGCAACTACCCCCACCGTAACTGAGGTTCCTCCTCCTCCTCCCCCTCCTCAGAATCCACAAGCGGATTTCGCAAAAGTTTGCAAGGACTTTAAGGCGATGGGTGGCAAGAATTTCAATGGGACGGAGACTTTTGTGGAGGCGCGAAATTGGTTGAAAGAAACTGAAGATCTTTTCGCTATCTTTGATATGGAAGACCATAGAAATATTTTATAAGCAGCATGGCTATTAAAAGAAGAAGCTGCTTATTGGTGGGAGGTCACCAATGCTACTAGACCTATAGAGACTTGGGCCGACTTTAGGACGAGGTTTGGGCTTAAGTTTCTATCATCAGCTGAGGCAAATCAGCAATTGGAGAAGTTTATATCTTTGAAGCAAGGGGACATGACTGTGAGGGAGTTTGTGAATGAGTTTAACCAGCTCGCCCGATTTGGTTTGGACATGATTAATACTCCCCAGAAGAAGGCTTTACGCTTTGCACGAGGGTTGAATGAGCCATTACAAGGTTTAGCCCTATCTCATATACCCATGGGGGCCACTTTTGAAGGCCTAGTGGACATGGCATTGCTTCAAGGAGACGATAAGAATGGCAAGAAAGAAGTCAAGCCTAATGAGACTCAAGCCAAGAAGACAGACTCCAAGTGGGGAGGAAATCAGAGCAATCAAAACAACAAGAACAACAAGGGCAACAAGACCAAGGCAAAGGACCCAAGAAAATGCAACTACTGTGGGATTGTTGGGCACATAGCTAAAGACTGTAGGAAGAAGAAGAGGAAGTTGGGCGAATGCTTTCATTGTGGAGAGACCGGACATTTTAGCAAGGACTGTCCCAAGAAGCAAGGGCGGAATCAGCGTGCAGGACCTTCTGGAGGGCAAGTGCATGCTCTCAACACTGCTCCAGCTCAGGACCGAGGTAGTATTTCTGTAGAAAGTCTTGTTCATATTTCTGATTATCCTATTCGCACCTTATGTGATTCTGGCGCATCGCATAGTTTTATTTCTTCTGATCTTGTTGAAAGTTTGCACCTAAGGACTAGTCTAGTTGAGGATCCCGTCAGTGTGTCAAATCCAATTGGGGGTTCCGCCCATTTATCTATGATTTGTGTGGATTTGAAGATTTCTATCTTGACCGTAGAATTCACGTGTAATGCTTATGTTCTCGGATTCACGGGATACGGGTTGATCTTGGGCATGGATTGGTTGTCCAGTTATGGAGCCATTCTCGATTGTGAGCATAGGGTGGTGAGGCTCATGACTCGCGTCGGTAATACCCTAGAAATTTCTTGTAGCCCTAGAGGTCCCGTCATGTTATGTTATCTTGAATCTCTTGACTCGTCCATCGATGATCTGCAATCTGTAAGGGCAGTCCGAGACTATCCGGATGTCTTTGAAGAAGTTAAGGGGTTACCTCCTAGACGAGAGATAAATTTCCGCATTTATCTAATCGATAATGCCAAGCCAGTATCATTGCCCGTTAGGCACATGGCCCCACGTGAAAGAAGGGAGCTCAGTAAGCAAATCAAGGAGCTGCTTGAGAAAAATTTTATTAGGCGAAGCATTTCTGAATGGGGTGCCCCGGTGGTATTCGCTAGTAAGGCGGATGGTTTGCTTCGTCTATGTGTTGATTATCGAGAATTGAACAAGCTGACAAAGAAGAATAGGCACCCGTTACCAAGGATCGATGATCTCTTTGACCAGCTTGTAGGTGCTTCTGTTTTCTCTCAGCTCGATCTAGCCACCGGATTCCATCAGCTTAGAGTGGCCAAGGATAGTATTGATAAGACTGCGTTTAGGACTCCAGATGGATTCTTTGAATGGCTTGTCATGCCATTCGGTTTGACTAATGCACCCGCATACTTCGTGGACTTGATGAGTAGGGTGTTCAGGGAGTTCCTTAACAAGTTTGTTGTTGTCTTCGTGGATGATATTCTGATCTTCTCAGATGATGAGGAAGAACATGCTACGCATCTCAAGGAGGTGATGGATACGCTTAGAGCTCATTAGTTGAAAGCCAAGTTCTCCAAATGCCATTTTTGGAGAAAGGAAGTTCGGTTTCTTGGATATATAATTTCTAAGCAAGGCATAGCGGTGGATCCTGCGAAAGTGGTTGCAGTTCAAGACTGGAAGACTCCTAAGAATGCGACCGAAGTTAGAAGCTTTCGCGGTCTGGCAGGCTACTATAGGAAGTTCATTAAGGACTTCGCTAAGATATCATCCCTTCTTACTAAGTTGACGAAGAAGAACTTAGTTTTTGCATGGGACTTAGAGTGTGAGCTTGCTTTTCAAAGGCTCAAGAGAACCCTCACCACAGCTCCAGTTTTGGCTTTACCCGATGGTGGTAAGATGTTTACCGTGTACACCGATGCATGTGGCACAGGTTTAGGCGCAGTTCTGATGCAAGAAGGAAGAGTGATATGTTATGGGGGTAGGCAACTTAAAGTTCATGAGAAGAACTATCCCACGCATGATTTGGAGTTGGCGGAGATTGTTTTGCACTTAAGTCGTGGCGCCATTATCTTCTAGGCGAGAGGTTCGAGTTGTATACTGATCATAAGTCTCTGAAGTATCTCTTTTCGCAAAAGGAGTTGAATCTAAGGCAACAGAGATGGATGGAATTCTTGGCATCTTATGACTTTGACATAGCTTATACCCCTGGCGAGGGTAATGTTGTGGAAGATGCGCTAAGTAGGAAAAGGTTGACTTTGAGCCCTTTGTTTGTTGAGATGAAGAATCTAGAGTTCTTGGCAACCTTTGATTTCACGCTTGCCGTTGAATCGATGACTGGCACGTTAGCATCTCTCGAGCTTAGACCTACACTTCTAGATCAAGTTGGGACTTCGTAGAAGGGAGACCCGCAGATAGTCGAGATCATGGACAAGTTGATTCGTGGCGAGACGTCTAGTCACCTGGCCAGATATGCTATAGATGACAAGGGGTGGCTAAGGCGTGAGGGGAGATTATGTGTTCCTCGAGTGGGAGATTTAGTCCATAGAGTTCTTGAAGAAGCGCATCACCCGAAGATGACTATACATCCTGGAGGGGACAAGATGTATAGGGATATGAAGCGCATTTTCTTTTGGGATGGAATGAAGAAGGATGTGGCAGAGTATGTTTCAAAATGCATGGTGTGCCAACAAGTGAAAGCCGAGTCAAAGAAACCAGGTTGGCTATTACATCCATTGGAGGTCCCGCAATGGAAGTGGGAGAGTATTTCTATGGATTTTGTGGATGGATTGCCTAGGTTAAGAAAAGGGAACACGAGCATATGGGTCATAGTTGATAGACTTACGAAGAGTTCTCACTTCATTCCAGTAAAAAGCAAGAGGACCGCATCGTGGCTGGCATCTATTTATCTCCGAGAGATAGTGTGGTTGCATGGAGTTCCTTCCAGCATAGTTAGCGATCGTGACCCAATTTTCACTAGCCAGTTCTGGAATAGTTTGCAAGAAGCGATGGGTACGCGATTGAATCTGAGTACAGCCTATCACCCCCAGACGGATGGCCAAACCGAAAGGGTGAATAGAGTGCTAGAAGATCTTTTGAGGCTCTGTGTTCTTGACTTTGGTGGTACTTGGGAAGACCACCTTCCTCTTGTAGAGTTTGCTTATAATAATAGCTATCAAGCCAACATAGGGATGACACCATTTGAAGCTTTGTATGGAAGCCCGTGCAAGTCACCAACTTGTTGGTGGGAGACGACAGATGAGCTTATACTTGGGCCCGATATGATTAGGGATACATCCGAGAGAGTAGAGTTGATTCTAAGACGGATGAAGGCGGCCCAAGAAAGACAGAAATCCTACGCAGACAAGCGAAGGACTGATTTGGAATTCGAAGTTGGAGATATGGTTTTCGTGAAGGTTTCTCCTTTACGTAATGTGGTTCGTTTTGGAGCAGTTGGGAAGCTAGCACCAAGGTTCGTAGGACCTTTCCCTATCATAGATAGAATTGGGAAGATGGCTTATAAAGTGGAATTGCCCGAGAAACTGGCCGGAGTGCACAATGTCTTTCATGTCTCGCATCTCCGAAAGTGTCTACATGAGTCAGCCGAAGTTGTTGAACCCAGCATTCTTGAAGACTTGGAGGTAGAGAAAGAAGCAACCTTGAGAAAAGCTCCGATTCGTATCTTGGGAACGGAGATCAAGAAGCTAAGGAATCGAGAATTCAAGTTGGTGAAGGTTTAGTGGGGTGAAGCCGAAGAGGACGCAACTTGGGAAACCGAGGAGAAGATGCGTGGGCTTTATCCATTTCTTTTTGAGGGTACATTCTCGATCTCTTTTCCTATCTTTCTTTTACCATCCATGTTTACCTTGTTTGTCTAGTTATCTTGTTAATCTTGTCACGAGAACCTTAGGTAGAAAACCCTTTGGATGAAACATGTGTTTGAAACATGTTATGCTTGATGTTTGCAAGTGGTTTCAAGTGTTTGCAAGTGGATACTCGTGGATGCATGATACACATTAGGCACTAAGATCGGCTCACACACTTTCATATTGCATATGCATGAGTGCTTACACTTATTCATGGTTGAAACTTGTTGTGCTATCACATGGATGTTGCATATGGATGAATGTTATGTGCACTCATATAGATATTATGAATTATGTTAGGAAATTGCATACATATGGATTCATTTCACTAACATACATATGCATTAAGGAGGTTTACTATATCAGTAACCACTTGATTTTCGCATTGGATAAGTACATATACACACACCTTTGCATATGTTCATACAACATTTAGAATCCTTTAAGGACAATGATTGCTCGTGGATGATGATGTGAGTAGATGGACGATGGATGGTAGGATACGTTCTTCCTAACTTGAAGATTTCGGGGACGAAATCCTTTAAGGAGGGGAGAATGTAACAACCCGTATTTTGAATAACATGTTATAACATAAATCAAGGCAGAATTAAATGATAAAATCTGAATCAAGGGAAACGGGCTATGCCATTGCGTTCGTCTCAGAAAAATACGCGAAATAGAGTCCGAAAATTTGTAAATCGGAGTCCGAATGACCGAGAAAAAGCCTGACGAAGTTTTCAGAATTTCAAGGCCCGAAAACAGTTCAAATTCGGATTCAGATTCGAATTCAAACCAAAACAGACAGGCGAGATTTTTCCCGCCCAGGAAGGGTCGACACAGGGGTCGACACCAGTGTCGACCCCCCCCCCAATGGGTCGACACCCATGTTGACCCAGGGGTCGACCCCTTCCCCTGGGTGGCCAAGTGGCCTGGTGCGCCTACTTTGAGTTTGGGTCAGGTCTGGTGGCTAATGACGGGATTTGATGGCTCGGATTGGATCTAGGGTTAATCCTATGGCTAATATTATCCTAATCTTCTATAAAAAGACCCCTAAGCCTAGCCTAAATCACCATTATTCAACCCTACAACTAAACTATGCCAAATTTGTTCCTCTCATGGCCTCCACTCTCATGCTAAAATTTCTAAGTTTATTTATATGAGAGATTTTGAGTTCATACAAGTGTTTTCAAGCTTGTATGAGTGTTCTTAGTTTGCATTCAAGTCAATTTCCAACATTTCTATTACAAAGCAAGGGTTTTAATTGATTTGGCTCAAGGGTTTTTCATTTGGAGCTTTCATATTTGGGTGATTGCATAAGGGCTTCGTCTCAATCTTTATAATAAATATTCATTTGTGTCTTCATAGCATTGTAAGCCCTTTTCTACTTTCTTTTTGAACTATAAAGTTAAATGAATGATGCAAGTTTGGGTTGATCATTATGATATGCAAGTTTGGTTGATCATTATGTTATGCAAGTTGGTTTAATCATTATGTATGACACATGTTGCTATGTTATGCAAGTTTGGGGTTGATCATTATACACATGTTATCATGTTATGCAAGTTAAACTTGAGTTTGTGAGCTTAAAGCTTCAAGCTTTATATTAAAGGTTGCATTTTGGCAACATGGAAGTTATCATATCCCTTATGATAACTTGCATGTGAGGCTAAATGCGAACTCCTAGCAACTTCTACATGTCATTTATCACCATGTATCACTTATATGCTAAGTTTAGTTTTATGCATACTTTTGAAGCCTAATAATGCAATATGAAAGTATATGAACATATGTACATTTCATATGCCACCATGTAACTTGTGGCTTCAACACCTTTTTGTCATGATTATGCCAAGTTTCCTATTTTATCCTTTATGCGTTGTTGCGATTATGTAAACGATGGGATGACGTTGGGGTTGGGTAACATTATGACATGAACATGGTTTTTATAACATGACATGATAAGTTAGCTTGTAATTATGTTTTGGAAATATAATGGACATGACACTTAGAAAATATAAGTGTGGCCAACTCGAGGTTGGGTTGAGTTTGTAGCATAAATCTACCCGGATCCACCCGGCTTAACTAGTGGCTACAAACAATAGGACCCAATGTGAGAAGTTGGTCATGTTGTGCTCGAACCCGAGGTTAGACCAAGTTGTGGTGTAAAACTACCCGGACCCGCCCGGCTTAACTAGTAACCACAACAAGGTCTAATGTGAGAGGTTAAAGCACATTAAATTAATTAATGCCTCCTGATTAGGGTTAAGTAATGGTCCACTTAATACTTAGCCAATTTGGGCTTGATGGGTTAATCGGGGTTAAGTCATGAACCTTGGGTACACTTAACCAATTTAATCCACGTTTGGATCGGGTTAACCACATTTAACCTGTTAAGAAACCCTAGTTGCGTGGTCCTTTTCAGCAGTAACCCTCTTGATACTATCATGATACCCTAGGGACTAGGCTAGGGTGGGGCACGATTACTGGGCTGACATGTAAGCGACCAAAACGACGGCTGAGTATGTACGCCGGTGTGGGTCCAGGCGGACTATGGTCGTGCACATAGTCCGGAGTTGGAAAATCAGGCACGGGTACCAGCAGATCTAGACTGTGCATGCTTGATTTGTGTCCGAGGTTGACACCCTAGGACTTGATACACCCTAGGGTGGACCTAGCGCAGTTTAACTAGATTTCATGTTTGGGCCGTATGACACCGACACTTGACGAGTTAGGCTTATAGGGAGCCGATCAACTAGACCGTGTAGTTGGACCTTGATTTAGGTCACCTCATGATATTGGGCCAAGCTTGGGCCAAGGGATCAATTCTTGTTTTTACTTGGCATGTTAGAATGCTAGTACACCCGTGGTGCAAAACTTAACCTTGATTATGCGATGACACCTTTATCTATCTTGTCAGTTAATCATCATGGCAGTATGTTGTTATCCTTATGTTCATCTCAGCTTCTCATGCCAGTTAACTTTACTAGTTCATGGACTGATAGTAGTTAGGGCTTACCAGTCTTTTTGACTGACCTGTTTTCTTTCGCCTCTTTTCTTCCGTTCCCCCCCCCCCCTCAGGTCCTCAGGGTGGGAAAATTGGAGCTTAGCTTGGATCTTTATAGCTTGCTTACTGGATTTGCTCATGTACGGTTTTGGACATTGAGCTAGCTATGGTTTATCACTTCAATTTGGGGATAGTACTTTATGTATTTCAGTTTTTCAGTTTATGATTTTCTCTAGACTTTGTTTGTTGGAAAATAATGACCAAGTACTTGTAACTTGACTATGGTTTTGAAATGCTAGTTCTATCCGCTGCTTTATTTACTCTGTTCTTACTTTATGTTCTGTCTTGTGATATCATCATGCATGTTTACCTTGTTTAACGCCCCTCCAAAGTTAGTGTACTTGCAATAGTTACCCTGGCGGAGGTGGGGTGTTACATACAATATCCATCTTGATAAAACAAAATACATAATCCCATTACACAAATAGCCATTAAAGAAGATAACAAGCTGGACTTTACTTCAACGGCTCAAGCTTTCCAAGAGAGATAAAGCAATCCAATCAAACTCCACTAGAGCTAGGCCCAACCTGAGGACCTGGAGGGGGAAAAAGGATAGAAATGGAGGGGGTTAGACATAAAGTCTGGCGAGTATGATAATTCTAACAATACAATTACCAAAATAACTAAACTAAGGCATAAGCTGGAAGACAAGTAAATGTCTATGAACTATTAGATATGGAATGCGCAGATAAAGATAACGTTAAAGATAACGTTAAAGGCATACCTAATTAATAACGAATAATTACTACACTGCACCGCACATTACTACACTGCACTGCACCAGTCACCCTAAAGGTTGATCCCGCTTGCTTCACACAGAAGCTATATAAATAGCCTTGCGTACCCCTAGCTGACTACATAGGTGTCGTCTGCCCCTATCTCCGCTAGGTGTACCCCACTACCCACTTTCGATTGGCTCCCTACTCGTAGATACCCGTGTTGGCCCCACAGTGGGGTGTATCACTCCCCTAAAGTGGCAACCCGATACAACTTGAGAATGCACGGCTCATACCTACACGATGCAACAACGTCTTCCCTACCAACCCGGGTCCACACACGCATATGAAACCCGTTGGACTTGCGTTGCCACCGCTCCCCGTTTTGGCCTCTTATAGTCAAGCCCAGTATGTGTGTCATGTCCTCGACTTGGGTCGAGCCCACAGAGATACGTTTGGGTTACTGGTTGAAATGGGCCCCCACAAGCTACCCACCTAAGCTTGTCGCTACTAGTATATCCCATTTAACCCTCTTAGTCGTGTTCATTTACATGTGTGTTTGGTTAAGTCTTACTAATCGTATTTCACATGCCACCAAGGGCACCCACTAGATTCCTCATGCCACCTAAGGCACCTACTTAACCCCCAAGTCCCACCTTACATGTTTATCTGGTTAAGTATTTCTTAATTCATTCAGGCCATAACCTCATAAAGACCTCTCACATTAGACTGGCATTTATGGCAGCTAGATTTTCCGGGCGGATCCGGGCAGTCTTACACCATAAAAGAGTCTAACCTCGAGTCTTTACAACTGTTATGCTTTAGTTTAGGCCTAGGACCTCTCACATTGGGCTGACATTTGTTACCACTGGATTTGCCGGGCAAGTCCGGGCAGGTTTATGTCACAAACGAGTCCAACCTCGTGTCCTAAGCATTGATTATCACTTATAATCTTTTACCCCGGTTTTAATAATTCCCTATTCAAATTATTAATTACTTCCAATTTTAATGATATCCATAGTTGAATCAATTATGGTCATCCACTTATGTCGTGCAAAATCATATCAATTGCTCCCCAACTTCTTAATATTAAATCCTTAATATTACCCCTACCCCATGTTTATACGTTCGCTTATTCAACACAGAATATACGTTAGACTCGAATAGTCTAACTCATAGCACAAAAATAAATTATCACAACATATAGACAATTAAAATGAATCTAATCGTAATAGGGGTGAAACTTGCATAAACTACACATGTTAAGGATCTAAAGGTGTCAACTTGTTAAATGTCACAATTTACATGATATGATCATAACCCAAATTTATGTATGAACTTGCATATGGGGTTTTATGCAACATAATGATGGTGTGAACTAGCATCTAATACATGGAATTCACATATGTCATAGCATAATTCTAGATGTCATAATTCTAGATCTAAAAGGTATCATGGCATATGTTCATAGTCTTTACTAATCAATCTAACTTGCATACATGGTGTGTCATATAGATCAATATAGCCCAAATAATATAAAAATTATGACTTGATTAACATGAACTAATTAGCATAGATAATAGCATCATGACTTAAAGCATGCATGATTCATCACAATTTAGCATAGAAAACTACAACCTATACAATATCATCATAGCATGACTTACAACATATAGGATATCATCATTACATAGCATAGGATTTATAACATACATGATAGCATAAGGTTTACAACAACATATATGACAATCCACATCATTCACTTATAATCCATTCATGACTTAATCTAATTAGTTTAACAATAATCTTGTTAAGATCATCATACTCACAATTAGAAGAGAAAGAGAGTCTTGATTTGCTTTAGAGTTGAGTAGAATTAGGGTTTTGATTAGCTTTTCTTCCTTCTTAGTTGGCGGCGGCTCCACTGAGTTCCATGGCGGCGGTATGACGGTAGCTATTCTATTTTTCATATGAATTAGGGTGAGAGACTACCTAGGTATATATAGAGTTTAGGGTTTATTTAGACCGTCAGGTCAACTCAGAACTAAACTGAACCGTTTAATTTGCCAACTCAGCCCTAAGGACACATCAGCAGATCAAGATTGGGCTCAGTCAAAACCCTAGCCGCCTGGACAGGTCGACACCCAGGTCGATTCCCCAGTCGACTTGGGGGGATCGACTGCCCAGTCAACTCCCCAGTCGACCTGGGGTGCTGGGCGGGAATTTTCCTGCCTAGCCTGATTTGACTCCGAATTTGAAATTTAAATTTTCCGAAATTTGTTTTTAATTTTTTGAAACTTCCGATGGCCTAACTTCTTCATACGAAGTCCAATTCACGCAAACTCGGACTCTATTTTGACCAGAATTCCGAGACGAACACAATGGCGCAACCCATTTCCCACAATTCTCACGTTTGAGGTTAGTTATTCTTTAATTTGTGAATATTAATATTAATAAAATTACGAGGTGTTACAAGGAGCGCAAGGGTAATCCGAACATTAGGGCCAGAGAGCCTGAGCCAATATTAACGAATGCTGATGTATGGGCGATGGTGCGCCAAATCATGTTTGAAAGCCAACGCTACACCAGTGAGGACTGGGGCATTGAACGAAGTCACATCCCCTTTATGGATGATATATTGGACTTCTAATTCCCTTGGCGATTTAACTTGCCATAAATGGATAGGTATTCAGGGAGAACCAACCCAGGACAACATCTGATGAGATATGCATGGTTGGTGAATGCCGCAGCAGCTCCAGACGCTGTAAAATGCAAAGCCTTCCCGATTTACCTAGAAGATGTGGCACTGATGTGGTTCACCTGACTCCCTCCTCCATCGATATCAACCTTTAAAGAACTAAGTGAGCGCTTTATGAACCAGTTTCGGCTTCATGCTAAAAAATCTAAAAGCGACTTTGAATTGTCAAGAATTAAATTGGCTCCAGGTGAATCTTCAAAGTCATATTTAGACCGTTTCAACCTGGCTATTATCGAAGTCAGCGACGCTCATGAACCTACCACTTTGATGGCCTTAATAGAAGGAGTCGACCCTGACACAGAATTTAGGGATTACTTGTCTGGAAAACCACCCCTACTAGGGAATTGTTCTACGAAAAATCCAATATATGCTTGAGATGAGAGGAAGCCCATGCAAATCGAAAAAGAAAATCGGAAGGGGCTTCTAAGGAAGATATTCAAAACAATGTTGCAGTAAAGTAGTCTGGCGATAGCTCAGGAATATTCGAGGTGAACATCAGCAACAAGAACGAAGGTAATAACAACAGAAATGGCAACGGCAATAAGAGGAATAGAAATTGAGGGAACAACGCTAGGAAAAGACCTCGATTCCAAACTTTTGATAACTATTTGCCGTTGAGTGACACATTGGAAAACATTTATCTGCATACATACAACATATTGCAATATAAAAAGCCACCACCCAGAGACTCAACTGAAAAAGAGATCACTACGGGAACGTTTTGTTTTTTCCATGGACCCCATGGTCATTCTACCAACAAATGTCGTCATTTGAGAGATGTGGTTGAGAAATTGCTGCGGGAAGGGAAGCTAGACGAGTATAAGGTTGCACTACAGGACAGAGGGCAAGGAGGGCAAGCCCCGAACCAAAATCAGCCTACTTTCAAACCCATAGCACAACAGAAAGATAAAAGGATCGTTATCAATACCATTATAGGCGGGCCCCATCAAGCTTGCCATAGTTTCAAAGTAATAGATCAGTATGTTAATGCTGCCAAGCACTTTGAAGTAGGAGAATGCAGTAACCTTGAAGACATCACTCCAGTGAAACAACAAAGGATGATGTCAGGCGATGTCATATTCCGTGGTAGAGATGATACCGGAATTCAATCACCCACTGAAGACCCGCTGGTAATTACCACAGCCATCGGCCCCGCTTTAGTCTATAAGCTGTTAGTGGAAAACAGAAGCTCGGTTAATATCCTCTTTAACAAAGCCTTTGAACAAATGAGGCTCGAAGCGAAAGACTTAAATCCCTACGAAGGAAGGATACGGGGCTTCAATGGGGGCATCGACGGCTCCTATGGGATATGTAGAATTACCAGTGATGTTAAGACAAGGAGAATGCCAGAGAGTGAGAATCCTACCATTTGTAGTTTTGGATGCTGAGTCATCCTAAAATGCCTTCCTTGGCCGACCGGCCCTCGCGGAGTTTAGGGCATGTACTTCACCTTGGTGCTTACTGCTTAAATTCTCAACTGACGCGGGAGTAGGGTTGATGAGAGGTGATCAAGCTACGGGACGTGTTTGCTACATGACATAGTTGAAGATGCTAATAAAGGGGTTGAATATAGAACTCTAGGGTACTTCTCCCCCTTCGAAGGAAAATTCATCATAACAATTAAGGGGTCCAGCCTCAAGAGATTCGCTTGGAGATGCACTCGAGGATATAAACCCCAGAGAAGATAGGGAACTAGAGGACCGAAAGGCGACTCCCAATGAAACGACAATGGACATCTCCATTGATGATGCGAATTCAGCAAAAGTATTGAAGATTGGATCACAGCTAGATCCAATTCGAGCGAAAGAGTTGGCTGACTTTATGAAGGCCAATCTGAATGTGTTTGCCTGGACTCACGCTGGCATGTGTGGTATATCGCCTTCTATTATGAGCCATTCTTTGAGTATCAACCCAAAACACCCACCGGCCATGAAGAAGAGGCGGATGCTAGTCCTGGAGCGGTCAGCAGCCTTGAAGGAAGAAGTGGAAAAATTAAAGGATAATGGATTCATCAAGGACTTGAAATATCCCGATTGGATATCGAATCCTGTCCTGGTCAAAAAATCTAACGGGAAGTGGCGTACGTGCATTGACTTCTCTGACTTGAACAAGGCTTGTCCAAAAGATAGCTTTCCTATTCCCAAGATTGATTAACTAGTGGACTTAATGGCCAGACACAAGCCCCTATCCTTTATGGATGCCTATTTGGGATACAATCAAATTCCCATGCACATGCCAGATCATGAGTACACAAGTTTCATCATAGACTTGGGGTTATGTTGATATGTGGTAATGCCATTTGGATTAAAGAATTCAGGACCCACATATCAGCGCTTGGTCAACTGCATGTTCTATTATCAAATCGGAAAAACCATGGAAGTCTATGTGGACGACATGCTTGTGAAGTCTAGACAGCCTCCCGATCGTACAAAAGACTTAGTAGAGATGTTTGGCATTCTGCGAAGGTATGGGATGAAGTTGAACCCTCTAAAATGTTCGTTTGGGGTCGCATCTGGGAAATTCCTTGGGTTCATCGTGAGTTCTCGAGGGATTGAGATAAATGCTAGTCAGATAGCAGCAATAACGAATATTGAAGAACCACAAAAGATTAAGGACATTCAAAGCCTGGCAGGAAAATTGCCACATTAAGCAGGTTATTCTTCAAAGCTACAGATAAGCGTGTCCCTTTCTTCGATTTGATAAAACGGGGGAAACGTAACTTCGATTGGACTCCCGATTGTGTGGAGGCTTTCCAAAATCTATTAGACTTATTAGATAAGCCTCCGTTATTGTCAAAACCTGTGGAACATGAGGATTTGTTCGCCTATCAAGCGGTGTCGTCTCATGCTGTCAGCACAACATTGGTGCATGAAGAAGACAAGGTCCAGAGGCCTGTATACTACATAAGCAAGAAGCTAGCCGTTGTAGAGTGTAATTATCCAAGAATAGAAAAGCTTGCTTATAGCCTCTTGATTACTTCCCTAAAGCTCCGTCATTACTTTCAAGCTCATCCGGTAGTTGTATACACTGATCAACCTTTAAGGCAAGTGTTACAAAGACCCGAAGCATTGGGGCGATTACTTAAGTGGAATATCGAGTTGAGCCAATTCGATTTGAATTTTTAACCGTGGAGATCAATAAGGGTGCAGGCGTTAGCCGATTCCATTATAGAATTCATGATCCCCGCAGAAGAAACGGTGGATGACAAGGGTATTGCTTCTGAACATGAGTTAGAGCTTAGTTCATGGAAGCGATTTACGGACGGGGCAAAAAATGATCGAAGATCCAGTGCCGGAGTTGTTTTAATCACTCCTGAAGGACGATCTATTTACTATGCCCTGCGATTGGAGTTTTCAGCCACTAATAATGATTCCGAGTATGAGGCCCTGATTGTCGGGCTGAAACCCACTAAGGATTTAGGAGTAAGAACACTGTATATATTCCGTGGCTCCAAGATAGTTGTCTGCCAAATTCGGAAGGAATTTGTGACCAAGGGACCTCGGCTTGTTATTTATCTTGGAAAAGTGGAAGAGCTACTAAGCAACTTGGAACATTACAATATAACACACATTCCAAGAGTGGAAAATCAGAAGGCGGATCGATTGGCTAAGCTAGCAAGTTCTGACAACCCAGAGGAAACTGAGATGGTTCTGATAGAGATACTAGAATCGCCAAGCTCCAACTTAATGGAAATTGTACTAGCCTTGGAAAATGAGCCAGAGAGGGAGTCATGGATGACACCAATAAAGAACTTACTCAAGAACGGAATTCTCCCATCGAAGAAGAGTGAAAGACGATCCGTAGCACATAAAGTTGTGCGATACATTTTACAGGACGACGTCCTTTATCGCCAAGGGTTTTCTATGCCCCTATTTCGGTGTATAGCACACGACGACATCAAGCGTGTACTGCAAGAAGCATATGAAGGTGAGTGTGGGAACCACACTAGGGGTCAACCTTAGCAAAGAAAGTAATGTGGTATGGATATTTTTGGCCTGCCGTAAATAAAGATGCGGCCGATTACTCATGACACTGCGACAAATGTCAAAGGTTCGCTAAAATTCCCAGAGCATCTCCGACTCAGCTTAAGTCAATGGTAAGCTCATGGCCGTTTGCCATGTGGGGAATTGATATTATTGGAGTTTTGCCCAACGCCAAGGGAGGAGCAAAGTACACAATCGTCGCTGTGGATTATATCACGAAGTGGGTGGAAGTCGAACCCTTAACCACAATTACGGCAAGGAGGGTGATATGTTTTATGGTCGGAAACATTATTTGCCGATTTGGGATACCGAAAACCATCATAATTGATAATGAACCCAATTCGATAGTGCTGAATTTAAAAACCTCTGTCAGAAATACAAGATTGATAAAAGGTATACCACTGTAGCTCACCCCCAGTCAAATGGATAGGTTGAAGTCATAAATAAAGTTATTTACTCTATTCTTAAGAACCGGTTGGAGCAGGCCAAAGCCAAGTGGGTGGATGAGTTGCCACTAGCTTTGTTGGCCTACAGAACAACATTTAAGATGGCAACTGGCCATACTCCTTTTTCACTCTCTTTCGAATCGGAGGCAGTAGTCTCGGTTGAGCTCGAAGTCCCCTCTCATAGGGTAACATACTATGATCCAATGACGAATAGAGCACTCCTACTAGAGTCCCTCGACATAGTTGAAGAAAAGAGAGACGAAGCAAACTTGCATGCTTCAAGACATCGACGCCAAGTGGCACGTTATTATAACAGAAAGGTTCGTACTAGGACCTTCGAACCAGGGGACTTAGTGTTAAAACGAGTCTTCCCGCCTCCAACCCAATTGGGTCCAAAGTGGGAAGGATCTTACGCCATCCAACGGAAGCTTGATATGGGAACCTTCAAGCTCATGACCGTGGATGGCGAATAAATTCCCAGAGCTTGGAGTGCTCAGCATTTGCGGCGATATCTGAGTTAAATATGTATTGATTTCTTTTGTTTTTTATGAACTATGTAAAGAGGCACTGTTGGATCTAGAATAACCCTGGGGGGTTGAATAGGGTTTTTCACAGTTTTTCAATGAGTTAAAAAATCTGACAGTATACTAAATAATAAACAGATCACAGAATACAGCAGAAATAACAAATAGAAAAGAAATAACACACAGACATACCCAGCTTCGGCAAAATCCTGCCTACTACTGCATTCCTAAGGTTTCTACTAGGTGTTATAAACAGATCCCGCATACAAGACCATGTACACTCGAAGTGCCTGCTCCTGTCCTAACCATACGCTAAAAACGTAGACTGATTGATATCCACTCGATCAGATTTCCCTGTTTACGACCCCGTAACCAGTAACACAGATTTTATAGACTCTATCAACTATCAGTCAACACCCTGACTGATTTCCCTAGTTTGAAAATTTAGAAAACAAACGACGATTACAAAGGAAACAAAATACAAAGAAAATAAAACCAAAACACAATTAAAAAAGAAAACCCTAGGAGATAAATAAATAAAGGGTCATCCCCTTTTCAATCTTGGCCGACCACGTCACAATTTTGTGGACCTTTTTTCTTTTAGCTCGATCTCTCTGGAAAACTAAAAATGGCGGCTTGCACTAGGGTTTCTTTGGATCCCCAAATCGATTTTGACTTCGAAATGAATTACTCTGGAAATTCTCTGTAGCTCCAATTCTTGTTGATGAATTCGATCAATTGCTGATGCTCCTTGTTTTAATGATTTTGGGGTTCCTTCTGCGATCGGAAACTATGAGTTAATTTGATGTGAAATGATTTATGCTCTTTGAAATTCTAGCTTGTTGATTTTGATTCAATTGTTTGTGCTTTCGATAGTAAAATGCTAGTGAGGAGAACGGTGTAATATAGGATAATAAAATCCTAAAACTGCTCTTTGATTTCAAATATATGGGTCGACTGATTTGTTGTTGCTTTTCGTTTTGATTGGCCTTCAATTTGTGAATTTCTTCTTTTGCTTGTGAGATTAGATCGATGAATCCAGTCCCAACCCTTGCGTGAATGATTCCTAATTTTAAAAAAACTGCCTTGAAAGAATTTTCTGATTGATTCAAAAAACTGGAAACAAAAGATTTTGTCCATTTGTTGGCAGAAATTCTTTTTAAAAAAAATTCTCTTTATGAATCTGATTGTTGCTTGTCCATGAATTCGACATGAATATTCCCAAAACTGTTTAAGAAAAATTTAGGTGATTCCTTGTAACAACCCGATTTGTAGGGATGCTAATCTTGGGAATCAATCTACTAATTATTGTCATTATTGCAAAATTAATTGAGCATTTAAGTGAAATTTGTAAAACATGAATATTTTGTTTACATCGGGGAAGAAGAAGAAGAAGAATTTTTTTTAGTTAACTGTTGATGAAGGAGGAACAGTGTCGTTAAGTTGTTCATTGATACATAAATAAGTAAGAAATAAAGCGGAAGATTTGGTTTTTAAAACATTAGTAGTTAGTTGCAATGCAAACAAGAGTAACTAGTTTGGTAAATTTAATTAACAAATTTGTACATTTTCTGAAGAAAAAAAAAGTCAAAGACAAACTAATGTTGTGAAATTTGTGGAGAATAAGAAAGAAGGAAAACGAATATTGTCATACCTGTTGAAGCATTAACGTGGAAAAAGATGAATAAGAAGAAAAAAATATACAAACATCAAACTTTTTATTTTGGAAAAAAAAAGTGTTTTTACAATTTGTATGTATGTACATATATAAAATATAAAGTAAATAGGTGCATTTTCAAAGAAGAATCTAGAATATGTGCACATATGAATAAACATAGGAAAGAAAATACAAATTAGGATGAGTTTATATTAATAAACAAAAAGAAATAATAAAGAATGAGGATATTTTGGGAGAAACTTCTAGATTATGAACTTTTACATAAAAATATATCTCACCTTTCTCTCCTGGAGGAGGTACGTACAATCTTTCGTAGCAACCAGAAAGGAAAAAAAGAGGGAACCCTATTTCTTCTGAGCTTCAAAAAAACAAAAGCAAAAAATCATCCTCCTGCAAATAAAATTGTTAATTTGATTCCCAAATTAGCGTAGAGGAGTTGCAATCTAGGGTTAAAGCTGAAATCTTTGCTTTGCAAACAACGAGAAGAGAAGGTGAGTGAAGATTTAATCTTTATTTTTTTCTATTCACATCTTGTGCTTGCATGAAGACTCAAAGATGATTCCTTTGCATAAATCGTTTGTTAGCTTTATGGCCTATGTACATGTTGTTGTTTGAATCATGAGTCAATTTAAAATTTGAGACATTTAATCTAAATGGAATTGATGTAGTGTTAAAAAGAAAATGAAAGATGATTAATTTGTGTACATGCATACAATTCAAACGCTTGTAAAATGTATATTGAATTGTCTCAAAGTGAACATATGCAAACTAAGGTTTATAAACTTGAGTTGAAAGTGGTTTTTGAAGCATCACAAATCTGTACCAATTGGTAAAGAGTTTTGCTTTGAATTTTTTATTGAAGAATCTATACTGGTGTAGTAAGCTACTGTAGAAATTTTAAATGAAAATGTTAAATTTTCGATTTTATGCGATTTTTCTAATTGAGCATATGAATACTGAGTTTTATAAACCTGAGTTGAAAGTGGTTCATAAAGAATCACAAATCTGTACCAATTGGTAATGAATTTGTCTTTGAAATTTTTATTGAAGAATCTAGACTAGTGTGTTAAGCTACTGTAGAAAATTTGAATGAAAACGTTAAATTTTCAATTTTCTGTGATTTTTCTAATTGAGCACATGAAAACTGAGTTTTATAAACCTGAGTTGAAAGTGGTTCATGAAGAATCACAAATCAGTACCAACTGGTAGTGAAATTATCTTTGAAATTTTTATTGAGCAATCTATACTGGTGTAGTAAGCTACATTAGAAATTTTGAGTGTCGATTCTATGTGATTTTTCTAATTGAGCATATGAAAACTGATATTTTCAAAGCACACCAGAAAATGGAATGTAAAGAACATGAAATCTATACCAAATGGTAAGGAATTTCGCTTTGAAATTTTGTCCACACAAACTACATTCATATTCAAAGATACTATAAAAATTTTGAGTTAAAAATATTAAATTTCGAATTTCTATGATTTTTTCAAATTGGGTATATGAAAATTGAGATTTTTAGAACACAGCAGAAAATTGGTTGTGGAGAATATGAAATCTGTACCAAATGGTTTTGAGTTTGGTTCTCAAATTTTGTACATACAAACTAGACTAATGTTCAAAGGTACTATACAAATTTTAGCTTTAAAAGATTAAATGATGATTTTATATTATTTTGACAAAAACAGTATATGTAAATTGATATTTTCAGGCCTAAACACAAATTGTTTTGGGTATAACTTTTTGGTTTCTTATCGGATTTTGATAAGCCTTAATGTTTTGGAAAGCTTAAAAATGTGTTACGACATTTATATTTTAAGATTTGTATAAATTTAATGTCTAGTTTGTCAAAAACTTAATTCTTTGCCGCTTCTCTGTCAATAAAGATAGAATGAATTTTAAGACATGACTTACGAACCGAATTTCATATTTAGGATTTTGAGACAATTGTTGGTCTACATAAGTGACTTTCAAATACAATTTATAATATTATAACTTTGGTGAATTGCTATTTGTGTGTATTTTCAATAAGTGGAATTCACTCCCATTTAATAAATATTAAAGTAATGCAATGTGGTATGGGACGCAAGTGCGTTACTTAAGCAATTACTATTTGGAAGTATATGACACTTTTTGAGTTGATGTGGCTTTAGTTCTTCAATGAGTTGGCATACTTATATGCCATTCTTAAGATGATATATTTTTCTCTATCGTAACTATTGTGATTCGATTTATTTTGTCAAATTGTTTTATATATGATATTTATTATGAGTATCATATTGACTTATATATGATACTCTGACTTGATTTATTTTATCATATTGTTTTTATATATGATAAAGTTGAATATCAACTTTGTTTTGTTTAATTCGGGTTGTGATTATTATTTTGTTTTGCATATGATGGTATATTTTCAAAGCATGATTGAATTTATAAAGTGTTTTGACGTTATAAACACTTTGAACTTCATGGCAAGTTTTATAAAAAAATTAGCATTTCAAGAATACTTTGATTTTGGGATTGGGATAGATTGGACTCTGTTGTACCAATGGGCCAAAACTCCATCTTGGTCGACCTGATTCAGGTTCACTACCTGAATCGTGGTGGTTTTAAATTCCGCCCATCTACCACCTAAGGTCAAACGGTTTGCTACATTGGGCAATTTTGTTGTTTTGATCAGGATTCCCGATCGGCGGGTCACAGACTACATCAGATGGAGGCGTGGGGGTCCCACGTGTAGTGTCGTGAACGGGTAGCATACAACCTTCGCCTTAAACCATCTTGGTTATCCTGGTTTGATCGCCAGGTGTCGTTGTGGCGCTATGAGTGGATTACGGTGCGGATGTCTCGATGCACGCTCGAGCTCTACCACTGTGATGTTACAATACTAGCATCTGTTCATTAGGTATTTATGAGTCAAGTTACATTTATCCTATAATCCCCTAATATTTTATAACATTACTATAATTGATTAATTTTATATTATCATATTGATTTATATATGATAATTGTTATGAGTATCGTATTGATTTTATATATGATACTCTGATTTGATTATATTATCATATTGATTTATATATGATAATTGTTATGAGTATCGTATTGATTTTATATATGATACTCTGATTTGATTTATTTTATCATATTGATTTATATATGATAATGGTTATGAGTATCATATTGATTTATATATGATACTCTGATTTGATTCACAAACGATAAATGCCATGAAGATTTTATCGACTTGATTTGTTATCATCATATTGTTTTATAATGAGTATCCTATTGGCTTATATAGGATATTCTGACTTGATTAATTGTCGTGTTGGTATATATATGATATTTATTATGAGTATTGTATTGGTTTATATATAATACTCTGAGTTGATTTACCATTACCATCACGTTTTATAAATAATATTTGTTGCGGGTATCATTTTGGTTTGTATATGATACTCTGCATAGATTTATTCCTATCATTTTTTTTTTTGGTGATTGTGTAAGTATCGTATTGATTTATATACGATATCATGCTTTAATTTACTTTTATCATGTTAGCAAGTTTATGGTATCATATTGACTTATATATGACACCGTGATTGGATTTATTTATTGATCTATTTTTTTATATATATATGATTATTTGAATTACACATCATAATGATTTATATAATCGACACTTGGTTTCACTGTTTTCTATCATGTTGTTCAACATGACAAGCGTTATTGTTCACTATCTATAGGTCCTACTTCACTCACACTAGAAATAGTCTGACCCAAGTGATTTGTTTTTACAATCCTCGGGTCAGGTTGAGGATTGTTCGCAGGTTAGGTTGCATGGACTGTAGCAGCATTCTTATCATTTTTCACATTTTGGGGTTTTTGGACTATGCAGCTTTGGACTTAGCAGTAGCTACTAGTTATTATGGTATGTATACTATTACGTATTTTGGGAGTGGTATTATGTACTATGGACTATGTATTACAGACATCACTATTACGGTATGTATTATGTATTGTGCAGTTGTCATTGTGCTACTATTGATCTATTATATTTTGTACTATGTAACTTCGGAAATTTTCTTGTACCATTGCTTTGAACTTAGACTAAGCACGAATGGTAAGTTAAAAAAATTTAAATTTTCATGCTGGTGTTCGTTCAAAGGAACAAGTACAACGTTTAGCCCTATCGAGTCTCATCCTCCGTGCTTTCCGACAGTAATACATAGAGTTGCTCTTGGTTAGCATGGGTATAGGGGCCGGGCGTTACATTTTTGGTATCGGAGCGAGGTTTGACGTAGTACAAAATATATTTAGTACATGGATCAGTACAAGATAGTAGAAACATCATACGTGTCTGTATATTTTGAAGTATCGCTCCCAACATATAATAATAGTTGTACATACCTGAATCAAAACCCCAATCTTAAAACATTCTAGTGTGAGAATTGTTTTTAATTAGATCTATTATTAACTTATGGATATATCCCTTATGTAGAAATTGCAAGGACACAATTTTTGTAAGGGGGAAAGTTTGTAATAACCCGATTTGTAGGGATGCTAATTTTGAGAATCAATCTACTAATTATTGTCATTATTGCAAAATTAATTGAGCATTTAAGTAAAATTTGTAGAACATGAATATTTTGTTTACATTGGGGAAGAAGAAGAAGAAGAAAATTTTTTATTTGACTGTTGATGAAGGAGGAACAGTGTCGTTAAGTTGTTCATTGATACATAAATAAGTAAGAAATAAAGCGGAAAATTTGGTTTTTAAAACATTTGTAGTTATTTGCAATGCAAACAATGAGTAGCTAGTTTGGTAAATTTAATTAACAAATTTGTACATTTTCTAAAGAAAAGAAAAAGTCAAAGACAAACTAATGTTGTGAAATTTGTGGAGAATAAGAAAGAAGGAAAATGAATATTGTTATGCGTGTTGAAGCATTAACGTGGAAAAAGATGAATAAGAAGAAAAAAATATACAGACATGAATCTTTTTATTTTGGAAAGAAAAAGTTTTTCTTACAATTTGTATCTATGTACATATATAAAAAATAGGTGCATTTTCAAAGAAGAATCTAGAATACGTGCACATATGAATAAACGTAGGAAAGAAAATACAAATTAGGATGAGTTTATATTAATAAACAAAAAGAAATAATAAAGAATGAGGGATATTTTGGGAGAAACTTCTAGACTAGGGACTTTTACATAAAAATATATCTCACCTTTCCCTCCTGGAGGAGGTACGTACAATCTTTTGTAGCAACCAGAAAGGAAAAAAAGAGGGAACCCTATTTCTTCTAAGCTTCAAAAAAACAAAAGCAAAAAATCATCCTCTTACAAATCAAATTGTTAATTTAATTCCCAAATTAGCGTAGAGGAGTTGCAATCTAGGGTTAAAGCTGAAATCTTTGCTTTGCAAACAACGAGAAGAGAAGGTGAGTGAAGATTTAATCTTTATTTTTTTTCTATTCACATCTTGTGCTTGCATGAAGACTCAAAGATGATTCCTTTACATAAATCGTTTGTTAGCTTTATGGCCTATGTACATGTTGTTGTTTGAATCATGAGTCAATTTAAAATTTGAGACATTTAATCTAAATGGAATTTATGTAGTGTTAAAAAGAAAATGAAAGATGATTAATTTGGTGCATGCATACAATTCAAACGCATGTAAAATGTATGTGGAATTGTCTCAAAGTGAATATATGCAAACTAAGGTTTATAAACTTGAGTTGAAAGTGGTTCTTGAAGCATCACAAATCTGTACCAATTGGTAAAGAGTTTTTCTTTGAATTTTTTATTGAAGAATCTATACCGGTGTAGTAAGCTACTGTAGAAATTTTCAATGAATATGTTAAATTTTCGATTTTTATACGATTTTTCTAATTGAGCATATGAATACTGAGTTTTATAAACCTGAGTTGAAAGTGGTTCATAAAGAATCACAAATCTGTACCAATTCGTAATGAATTTATCATTGAAATTTTTATTGAAGAATCTATACTGGTGTGGTAAGCTACTATAGAACATTTGAATGAAAATGTTAAATTTTCGATATTCTGTGATTTTTCAAATTGAGCACATGAAAACTGAGTTTTATAAACCTGAGTTGAAAGTGGTTCATGAAGAATCACAAATCAGTACCAACTGGTAGTGAATCTATCTTTAAATTTTATATTGAGCAATCTATACTGGTGTAGTAAGCTACAGTAGAAATTTTGAGTGAAAATCTTAAATTCTCGATTCTGTGTGATTTTTCTAATTGAGCATATGAAAACTGATATTTTCAAAGCACGGCAGAAAATGGAATGTAAAGAACATGAAATCTATACCAATTAGTAAGGAATTTAGCTTTGAAATTTTGTCCACACAAACTACATTCATATATAAAGCTACTATAAAAATTTTGAGTTAAAAATATTAAATTTCGAATTTCTATGATTTTTGCAAGTTGTGTATATGAAAATTGAGATTTTTAGAACACAGCAGAAAATTGGTTGTGAAGAATATGAAATCTGTACCAAATGATTTTGAGTTTGGTTCCCAAGTTTTGTACATACAAAGTAGACTAATGTTCAAAGGTACTGTAAAAATTTAGCGATTAAATGTTGATTTTATATTATTTTAACAAAAACAGTATATGTAAATTAATATTTTCAGGCCTAAACACAAATTGTTTTGGGTATAACTTTTTGGTTTCTTATCGGATTTTGATAAGTCTTAAAGTTTTGGAAAGCTTAGAAAATGTGTTACGACATTTATATTTTAAGATTTGTATAAATTTAATGTCTAAATTGTCAAAAACTTAATTCTTTGCTGCTTCTCTGTCAATAAAGATAGAATGAATTTTAAGACATGACTTACGAACCAAATTTCATATTTAGGATTTTGAGACAATTGTTGGTCTACATAAGTGGCTTTCAAATACAATTTATAACATTATAACTTTGTGGAATAACTATTTGTGTTTATTTTCAATAAGTAGAATTTACTCTCATTTAGTAAATATTAAAGTAATGCAATGTGGTATGGGACGCAAGTGCATTACTTAAGCAGTTACTATTTGGAAGTATATGACACTTTTTGAATTGATGTGGCTTTAGTTCTTCATTGAGTTGGCATACTTATATGTCATTCTTAAGATGATATATTTTTCTCTATCGCAACTATTGTGATTCGATTTATTTTGTCATATTGTTTTATGTATGATATTTATTATGAGTGTCATATTGACTTATATATGATACTCTGACTTGATTTATTTTATCATATTGTTTTTGTATATGATAAAGTTGAATATCAACTTTGTTTTGTTTAATTCGGGTTGTGATTATTATTTTATTTTGCATATGATGGTATATTTTCAAAGCATGATTGAATTTATAAAGTGTTTTGACGTTATAAACACTTTGAACTTCATGGCAAGTTTTATATAAAAATTAGCATTTCAAGAATACTTTGATTTTGGGATTGTGATAGATTGGACTCTGTTGTACCAATGGGCCAAAACTCCATCTTGGTCGACCTGATTCAGGTTCGCTACCTGAATCTTGGTGGTTTTAAATTCCGCCCATCTACCACCAAAGGTCAAACGGTCTGCTACATTGGGCAATTTTGTTGTTTTGATCGAGATTCTCGATCGGCGGGTCACGGACTACATCAGATGGAGGCGTGGGGGTCCCACGTGTAGTGCCGTGAACGGGTAGCATACGGTCTTCGCTTTAGACCGTCTTGGTTATCCTGGGTTGATCGCCAGGTTTCATTATGGCGCTATGAGTGGATTACGGTGCAGATGTCTCGATACGCGCTCGAGCTCTACCACTGTGATTTTACAATACTAGCATCTGTTTATTTGGTATTTATGAGTCAAGTTACATTTAATCCATAATCCCCTAATATTTTATTACATTACTATAATTGATTAATTTTATATTATCATATTGATTTGTAAATGATAATTGTTATGAGTATCGTATTGATTTTATATATGACACTCTGATTTGATTATATTATCATATTGATTTATATATGATAATTTTTATGTGTATCGTATTGATTTTATATATGATACTCTGATTTGATTTATTTTATCATATTGATTTATATATGTGATAATTGTTATGAGTGTCGTATTGTTTTATATACGATACTATGATTTGATTTATCATATTGATTTATATATGATAATGGTTATGACTATCGTATTGATTTATATATGATACTCTGATTTGATTCACAAACGATGAATGCCATGAAGATTTTATCGACTTGATTTGTTATCATCATATTGTTTTATAATGAGTATCCTATTGGCTTATATAGGATATTCTGACTTGATTAATTGTCGTGTTGGTTTATATATGATATTTATTATGAGTATTGTATTGGTTTATATATAATACTCTAAGTTGATTTACCATTACCATCACGTTCTAAAAATAATATTTGTTGCGGGTATCATTTTGGTTTGTATATGATACTCTGCATAGATTTATTCTTATCATTTTTTTTGGTGATTGTGTTAGTTTCGTATTGATTTATGTACGATATCATGCCTTAATTTACTTTTATCATGTTAGCAAGTTTATGGTATCATATTGACTTATATATGACACCGTGATTGGATTTATTTATTGATCTATTTTTTTATATATGATTATTTGAATTACGCATCATAATGATTTATATAATCGACACTTTGTTTCATTGTTTTCTATCATGTTGTTCAACATGACAAGCGTTATTGTTCACTATCGATAGGTCCTACTCCACTCACACTAGAAATAGTCTGACCCAAGTGATTTTTTTTACAATCCTCGGGTCAGGTTGAGTATTGTTCGTAGGTTAGGTTGCATGGACTGTAGTAGCATTCTTATCATTTTTCACATTTTGGGGTTTTTGGACTATGCAGCTTTGGACTTAGCTGTAGCTACTAGTTATTATGGTATGTATACTATTATGTATTTTGGGAGTGGTATTATGTACTATGGACTATGTATTACAGACATCACTATTACGATACGTATTATGTATTCTGCTGTTGTCATTGTGCCGCTATTGATCTATTATATTTTGTACTATGTAACTTAGGAAATTTTCCGATACCATTGCTTTGAACTTAGACTGAGCACGAATGGTAAGTTAAAAAAATTTAAATTTTCATGCCAGTGTTCGTTCAAAGGAACAAGTACAATGTTTAGCCCTATCGAGTTTCATTCTCCATGCTTTCCGACAGTAATACATAGAATTGCTCTTGGTTAGCATGGGTATAGGGGCCGGGCATTACATTCCTTGATTGTGCTCGGCCCCTAATATATGAATATCTGATTTCAATGTTTTAATACTAGCAATTCGAGTAAGCTAGGAATGTGCACAATATTTATTTCTTCATATGGTCCCGATTGATTTTAAAAAAAAAAAAACTTTCTTCATTTGAATTGTTCCCATAAAACCTCAAATCATTTATTCCCTTCTGTTGCATTAAATTAGTCAAAATGATTCATTTGCCAAAAGTGATTTGTGGAATCACAATTGTTTAAATCTGAAAAATATATTTGTGCATTTTTGAAAAGATTCTTCACCATTATATGTGCATGTTCACACCCTCCACTCTGTTTTAGAGATATGTTGTTCCCATGCTGTTTTGAACTGTTCATTCTTGGATTAGTATGTGTACGTGCATGCATATGTTCATTAATGTATTGCTATGCTGTGCTAAACTATTTTGACTGTTCTTGAGTGCTATTGTTCCATCTAAACATGTTCATGTTGCACCATCAATGTTCACATTCCTCAATGTAAATATACAATGCACCATTAATGTAAACTTGCCTAAGACCTTTTGCTTATTTCTGAGAAGGTTGAATTTTCTTCTTTCCAAACTGGAAATTCTTGATTGCTCCTTTAATTGCTAAGCAAAATTGTACTTCCTTGATTTGAGATCACACATGCATATGTACCCTTTTCATTTGTTGAAACTGAAGTCAACTATGTATATGCTACTTGTGATCATGCTGTATGCAATTTTGGTTTGAACTGATTGTAGCTCCATTCATTTGCATATGTTGTATGATCATACTTGTTTTTCCAGCTTGCTTATTGTCATGTGTATGATATGAAGTGTACACACACACACATACCTATCCAATTGCTTCACCATGCACCACTATCTGCTTGTGTATGCATATGTACCCCTCTTTGTCAAAAACTGATATTCTTCTGTCATGTGTGCTTGGCATTTGCACTTGCTTGCATCGTTTCATCTGTACTGTCTTGATCAAGACATGTTGCACCCTTAACCAAATTGTTTTGCTGCCAGGAAATTGTTAATGATGTAGTCGGGAACTTCGAGATTTGAAACTGAATATACCCATGCACCAAGAATGTTGTATACTTTAATTATTCTAGTGGCACTTAAAAACTGGATTATGCTTGAAGTTGCATCAGTTTTTGTCTTTGTTTCACCCATATTGTATATGCTGATCTGAACATTGTATAGCATCCTGGTCTTTGATTGCACCATCCATGTTTTGGCATTGATTTACCCATGAACCTGCTCTCGGCATTTTTGATGCACATGTTTATGTACATGGCTCGACAGATGGCTTTGTTGACTTTGTTTGATCATGACTCTACCATTTTTATTTGTGCACTGAGTCGAGTTGGTCCTCGCGACTGCTCCTCAGTTGCTCACTGGATTGGCGAGGCAGTGCACACGTGTATATATATACACATGTGTATATGCAGCCATCCGAATGGATTTTCCTGTCCTAGCACAATAATATGTGTATATACATACACATGTTTGTGTGCACATATATCGTGCGTGCACTACATTCACATATCAGATCAAGTCATGAAAAATGATGAGAAACACACCAGAAACCTGAGGCAAATAAAACTTTAAAAATAAAATTTAAATTTGGATGAATTTTGAATATTATTTCCGTTCCATATACTGTGTGTGTTTCTGTATATGATAGGTATGAAGAATGGACTGACTGAAGAATGCTATGAAGACAAAAGCTGAAAGACAGAAGACAGTGAAAATAACAGTGTGTGTAACAGTGAAAGTGTCTGTATTTGAGTCTCTGAATGTATAAATGAAAATGTATGTAAACTGACCGAGTGTGAGGAATTGTATATGAAAATAAAAATTTTGTATTGTTTGAAATTGAAATAAAATATTATATCTAAATAAAATAATGTGAATATTTGAATTTCTGTAAAGTCGTATTTTATTTAAATATAAATATTATATTCCTGTCTGTGATGTATATATGAAACAGTACAGTAACAACCACATTTAAAATAATATTTATTTGGTTGTTATCATCAAACAAAAATCATATAATTGTGTATACAACACCGTTATATACAACAATCTCCCCCTTTTGATGATGACAAACAAATAAAAGATTTTGAGTACAAACAAAAGAAATTGTGTTTGACTGTGAATATTAAACTCTAAACAGAACTCCCCATATTTGACTGCTCCCCCTACAACTGTGCATGAGTGAAAAGAATGTGAAACTGAACAGAACTCCCCCTATTTGACTACTCCCCCTATCATGAAAAGAACGTAAAGCTGAATTGGAATTTTCAAAAATAAAATATTTATAAACTATTCACTCATAAATCAAAATCTCAACCCATTCTCCCCCTTTTGTTATCATCAAAAGGATTCAGAAATTAAAATATAGATGAAAAATTGACTAAATAATATAATTTCAGCATAAGAGGAAGAACAATCATCATAAATCTCAATCAGTCAAACAAAAATCATTATATTCTGAGAACAGGTGGCATATTTCACATTGTAGAGAATGACAGATTTACGATGAATTTTATATAAAATGGAGAGAGTTTAAAAAAATGAATATTTCCCAATTATTTCCAAAAGATTTTATAAAAATAAAGCACAAAAACAGTGATGGATTTGGTCTATAATTAGTAATTCAATTTAAGCAACAAAATCGAATAATCTTAAAACCCAATACCTATAAATCAACAAATCATAATACGTTATAAGACGTTAACACATTTCACAGATTAGAAAATGGATTGATAGGCTGGTTTTTAAACACCAAGGAGAATTTCATATTAATTTTAATTTATAGCGCATTATTTCCTTTTTTCTTTTTATTTTATTTAAGAGCATACTGACCACGCATAACCAGAGCTTGGATTTTTAAATGAGGCCAGTCGCAGCTTAAATTATAAGTTGTCTCATAACCATGCATAACCGGAGCTTGGATTCTTAAATGACGTTAGAGACACACTTATGTATTAATTATATATTTTATCATTTTCAACTTTAAATAGAAAAAGCTCCTCGATATATATAAACCAATATGAATGAAAGAAATGTGGTAGGTACAGAAATGGTCTGTGAAATAAATTTCTAAATTAATTATATTATGAAATATGCTCGACTGTACCGAGATTATTGAAAATTTTCAATTATCACCAATTCTGAATAACAACATAGTCCAAATTCTATCACAAATATTTCCGCTGTTTATTCAATAAGATTTTAAAAAAAAAATATTAAACTCTCCACATTTATATAAAATCGCCATGAATGGCAGAAAGATGATAGATAATGAAGATGGTCGTGAAATAATTGCCAGTTCAAAGATATTATAATAAATATTCAACCATTATGAAAATATGAATAAAATCTCCTCTTGTTTTTGAAATATTTTGCAGTCACAATTCATCACAATTTCAAAATCTGATAATAATTTTGATGAATTATAAATACAATTCAATTTGGATATTGATTTCAATTTCTGAATGAATAAACAATAAATATTTTTAAAATTGAAAATCAATTACAAGAGGAATATGCTGATCTATACACGGCAAGAGGGAAAAATGTGTACAAGGCAAAAAGAGTGTGTGGATTTATACATGGTGAAGATTTGAATCTAAGTACAGATGGGTGAGACAAATATAAGGCACTTCTGATACCACTTGGTGTCCCAATTAATGAGGATTATAATCACACTGGAGATAAACAAGGATTTTAGGGACAAATTGAAAATCGATCACAAGGCCCAAGCAGACAAGACTAGCAAATAAATTTCATCTATCATAGCAGCAGTCAAAAACAAGCAGTTATTTGAAAACCTTTTTTTTAAAGACCGTATCAGAGCAGCACAGAAATCAATATCACAGCAGACTTGTCAGAAAATGTTTCGCAGAAGTTTCAGATAGATTTAAAAATATTGTTTATTTTAAATCATTTGAAGGAATATGAAAATATCATAATTTAATGAATCAATCACACTAGATTAAAATTTTGATTCTAGATATGTGTGTGATTCAGTAAGTCAATAATTTAAAATGATTTTAAACAAACAAATATTTAAATCAAATAACCATGAAATAATAAAGAGATTTAAGACCATTTTCACAAAGAATTTTTCCAAATTATTTCTGACATGCACAAGGAATTTTTCAGAATATTTACATGAAGTTTGAAGACATATTCATGATCCAAAAAATAAAAACTATTTATTTGAAATCACTTGAATGGATGTTGATCACGAGATACAATGAATTAATCACAAAGAATTAATAATTCCAGATCTGAGAGGTGTATGAGATTCAACATATCAGAAATTTCAAATGATCTCAAACAAACAAAGATCTAAACCAGACAATCATGAATAACAGTGAATATCAAGATATAAGCAATGATTCAAGACATATCAAAAATGTCCAAGCCAATCTGATTTTTTTTTGAAATTATCACAACTGATAAGTAACAGAGTGTACTGTAATGAGTATAATATTTTAAGTGTTCCCTAAATGAATTGGAAGAAACTCAAAATAGCATAAGTGTGTGAAATTTCATTAATTATTCAGATCTTCAAAAATTTAGAATTCAAAATAACAGTTTTCAAGATATGATATTAATGCTTCAGAACCGTTAAGAATTCAAAAAAAAATTAAACTTCAAAACAATTGCAGATAATTACAAATTTAAATTCAATATCTGGAAATGATTATAATAAGAGAGTTTTATCCACAGAAAGCAAATTTCCAGAAAAACATAACTTCTGCAATTGGAAGTTATTGAAGCCCAAAAAAATGGCAGTGATAAATAAAAAAAAATAAAAAATAAACAATAGAGATAGAAGGAGAAATAAACAAAAAATAAAAAAAATTAAAAAAATATTTACAAAGGTGAGTTTGGAGATCATACCACAAATCTATGCAAATAAGAATCTCTAACTCGGTAAGCTTGGCTAAGGAACTGTGGATGATACAGGAATATTGAGCAGCTCGAATTCAATTCTCTTTTGCAAAGCAGTTCCTCAACCACCTCTGGTACCTAACAGTTTAGAGAATCGAGTGGTCTAACAAAATTTGTAAAACCACTCACAGCTATATTCGTACCTTTTGGTACCCAAACTTGTTCATATAATAATCCATTTGAAATTACCTTTGTACCCTTTGGAACCCAAATCTGTTTGAATCTAATGAAATTTGTTTTATTTCTTTTTGGGATTCATGATTGGTTAAATGGATTATTATAAAACAAATTCACATCATGTTGATTCAAAAATCCTTTGCGATTATCAGAGTTTGAATTTTTATATTGATTCTTTTCTAAGTAGTTTGAAGGATTTTTAAAAACATTTGAGTTCGGATTTTCAGAAACATTATTTTTCCCAAAGCCGAGACCACGTTTATTTCCAACAGAAAATTGGTTTTTCAATAACATGTTCATGGATTTTTCTCCATCAGAAAATTTAGTCAATGTTATTTCAAGTTGTTGAATTTTAGTTTTTAGATAACCGTTTTCTTGTATTAAATCAGAACATCGATTATTAGTGATCCTTCTTTCAGCAATATGTCGTTTCAAAACTGAATTTTTAGATTCGAGTAATTTAATTTTGGCTTGGGACTCAGAGATTTCAAATTCAAAAAGTTTTTGATTTTCAACCTCACATTTCTTGAAATTTTCAATCTCATTTTCAAGTTCTTTCAAAATTGATTCACTTTTCAACAAATTTTCTTTTTCAGCAATTTCAAATTTGGAATTTATATCAGCCTGAAAAACTTCAAATTCCTTTTGTAGAAAATTGTTCAAATTTGATAACTCAATCTTGTTTTCTTTTATGGTCAAAATTTCATTTTCAAACTTTTGAATATTTTTATTGAGATGAACAAGATTGGTTTTCAATTTCAAACAATTTTTACAATCTGAATTTGAAAGATTTTTAAAACATTCAAGTTGTGATTCCAAATCAACTATTTGGCTGGTCAATTCAGAATTCTTAGATTTCAAAAATTAGTTTATAGATTGAAGTTTATCAACAGACTTAGTTAGATCAGCACAAAAATAAACCAGATCCTCATAAGATAAATTTTCTACTTATTATCTGTTGAGTCTCCATCAGTTAATCCGTCTGAATTATCACCTGTAAGACCTGTTAAGCATAAATTTGAATCTAGGTTGATCTTTGAAGGTTTTGAGCAGTTGTCAACTTTTTGTCCATACAACGCATTGAGAGTTTTCCAGATTTCCTATGCAGATAAACAATGAGAGATAAGCTTAAATTGATCAATACTAAGACAAGAATAAATATTGTCCATAGCATGAGTATTGATAACAATATTCCTTTTATTTGACAAATCTACTCCATTAATAATAATATTCCAATATTTAATATAAACAGATTTTATATAAATTTTCATCTTTATTTTCCAATTTAAAAAATCTGTACCATTAAAAATAGATGGAATATGACTGGACTGGTTATCTATGGACTGACACCTAGGGATCACCATTACTCTAGAGTTAAACAAAATACCTACTCTGATACCACTTGTTGGATCTAAAATATCCCTAGAGGGGGGTGAATAGGTTTTTTCACAGTTTTTCGCTGAGTTAAAATATATGATAGGATATTAAATAATAAACAGATAACAGAATACAGCAGAAATAACAAACAGAAAAGAAATAACACACAGAGATACCCAACTTCGGCAGAATCTTGCCTACTGCTGCATCCCTAAGGTTTCTACTATGTGTTATAACAAGATCCTGCATACAAGACCATGTACACTCGCAGTGCCTGCTCCTGTCCTAACCTTACGCTCAAAACTGTAGACTGACCGATATCCACTCGATCAGATTTCCCTGTTTACGACCCCGTACCCAGTAACACAGATTTTACATACTCTGTCAACTATCAGTCAACAGGCACGACTTGCCTTGAAAAGTTTGTTTATATGAACAAAGGATTATAAAGTGGATGTAGGCTACGACTTAGCTGAA
Organism: Allium sativum; assembly: GCA_030737875.1. Classification (NCBI taxonomy): domain Eukaryota; kingdom Viridiplantae; phylum Streptophyta; class Magnoliopsida; order Asparagales; family Amaryllidaceae; genus Allium; species Allium sativum. The sequence continues at coordinate 600,532,050 of CM060926.1, read as the reverse complement.
CCACTATAAAACATCGTGTTTCATTTATTTTCCTGCACTATTCTTATGTTTTGTGATTGTTCTGTTCTAATTATGAAAATGCTAAACATTAAATTAAGATAAAAAAAATCGAGAGCAATTCACGTGTAGGAGAAAACGAAACAACTGTTTGCATAACAAGACGGAAGGAATGGGAAGACAACGTTCCTAATTGTAACTCTCATGAAACGAGAGAGTATAAAGGACGGGAAGACGACGTCCCTTGAGGCGTAAGGGTGCACCCCATAAGAGACCGCCTCGATGTTACTCTAACCTGGTTATGATACAGGAGAGTATAAAGATGCTAAAAGGACAAGCATCAACGACAAAGGAAAGTGTGCCCCGCCAAAGAGTCGGGGGCAACCGAACGCCAAGTTTAGTCAATCTCAAACAAGCCTTGGCCAATCATTCTGTTCAAGATAAATTGAGGGCATAACACACATGTCCCCAATATATATTGTCTACTATTTATTAATTATGGCTTTATTGTACAATTATAATATGACATGTTGTTTATCAGAATTCTGACTTAAATAATGAATTTGTAGACATTTGGTGTTGCAGGAAATAAATTACTTTATTCACAAGTACGTGGATTTACACAGGAAAGTTAGACAAAAGATGCGAGGGCCGCGCTCGCTACAACAACAGCAGACCAGGAGATAAAATGACAAAGGCCAAACCCACTATTAATTTGGGCTTTGGAGTGGACTTTGCTTTCTTATAAGTCTTAAGCTTTTCTTTTTCCTCTTTGTCAGCTTCACTAATGATACATTTTTTCTTCTTCTTCTATGAAATTGAGGTGCTGGAGTCCACAGATTTCTTCCCAAGAATTGGAGCATTGGGATCAATAGAAGATTTTTTAGCAATTTCCTCTGTAATTGATCTATTGAAAGTTTGACAACCAACCTTGATCCAGGAGGCACCATAGCGAGAGGCTTGAGACTTTCGGGGTCTGTTTCTTCGACTTTCATCTATATGCGCTTGTCTTGTTTGGCTTTTTTCACAGTCAAAGTCATGTCATCGGCGTTCCCCGAAGCTCCAGTCATAACAACATCCTCCTCTTCATGTCCCTCATCACCATCATCTTCTATCAGAGCATCTATCATCTCCCCAATGTCAGAAGTCTCGGTGATGGGGGGCACAGGAGCTTTGTCGATAACCTCCTCTTTCTTTCCTCGAATCCTCTTATAGATTTGGAGACAATGACTTCATCCCGCTTCTCCTGAGTTTCTCCAGGAGACCCTTCACATAGGGTTGTCTTCTGTGAGTCACCGATTTTATCAATTGACTTGGTACCTATAGGACAAGTAATAGTTGTTAACTCAGGAGAAAACGCGGGACTTTCAATTATTTGTCCAATAATGTGACGAAAGTCGAGATAGCTTTGGCAAATTAAGGTGAAAAAGTAGAAAGACCCTCAGCATATTTCTCAACTTGAGCAGTACAGACTTCGGGAGTCAATCCAACAGTAGAAGGTAGGGAAGAAGCCTTGGGGATCTCTGGCCTTTCGGGATCATACCCCTCTACTACAGCAGTTACGACTGTGGAAGAAGAAGAACCAGTTTCAATGGTATCCTTTCCCTTGGCTTGATGTCTTTCCTCCTCCATCGCAGCGACAATAGGTTTATGCCCCTCAACTAAGCGGGTTGTTTCTTCACCTCTTAAGTAATTCTCCATCAGCTTGTCCTCATCAATTGAGTCAACCCCAAATTCTGCTTTCTCCCACTCGACCAATTGGCCCCATGCATACACGAGGGGAAGAGGATATTCCTTAAGCCAAGCAAGATTTCGATAACGAATCAGCTGAGAAAAAATCCAATCGTAGTTTCACCGCTCTCGTCCATCTCCCTTTGAGCGTCTTCCAACTGTCTGTTGACTCCCTCAACTTGCTGTAAAGTCGTATTTACATTTCCTTCCGTAGGAGCTGCCCTTGTTTCAGCTTCCGGTAACTTAGCCTCAAGCTCTGCATTCTTTTTTTTTACTTTTTGCTAAATCTAATTTCTCTTGGGCGAGACTAGTACTCTCAGATTTGGCATCCTCAGCCTGCTTCTTCAAATCAATTCACTCTTGACTATGGGACTCAAGCTCGGAGTGATAGCACTTTTGTAATTCTTCTAGTTTCCCCTTATAGTTATCTGTGTCACGTTGTACGAGAGCACGTTTAGCTTGGGCATCCTCTAGGTCTTTCTCAGAATTTTCAATTACCCTTGCATCATACTTGGCGGCATCAGCCATAGTTTTTACATCTGCCACCAGATCGCTAATAATTTTGGAGAGAGTCTTTGCATACTTTTTCATCTCCCTGTATTGCTCATCTACAAAGTCTATAGTATCCTTAACATCATTGGACCAATCAGGTTTTATCGGTACGAGTTTTGGGACAAAGTGCATTTGCCCGAAATGGTGTTCAGGAAATTGCTTCCTCGGAACTTCCAGTTTGGCATGGTTCTCGACATTAAGAACAACCGGTCTTGTGGTTGTTATGTCAACAGTACGATGAGATAGCTTTGCGGTGGGTCGTCTCTTTCTAGTTGTTTCTCCTTTGGATCAAGAACCCTTTTTGAGGAATCATCTTCAGGTGACTTGCCCTTAGATGGAGCGGGTGGCGTAGCGCTGTACTTATCCTTCTCATGATGTGAAGGCTGATTCTTGCATTCGTCTAAGTCTTTGTGGTGTTGAGATCGAGAACGAGAACACTAATAAGGCCTTGGAGGTCAATCCCTCCTGTCATCTCTGCCCCTACTCTCATGACGATCATGCCTCTCGTCGAGATACATTGGGGGCATACTCGAACGAACATCTCGCATATAATATCGCTGCCTCACCATTTGACCTATAAGAAGAAATGAAGGAATATTAGAGTCAACATCAACATAAAACTCAAGTGTTGTAACGTGCAATACTAGAGTGCAGTGTGTTTCCTAAAGTGGTGACTCCCCCAAAACAGACCAGAGCCTAGACTGAGGCTGGTATGTGTAGTCTCCCTGGACTTCACGAGAGTAACTTCTCCCTCAGAAGTGAGAGTAAGAGGATTAGTTACAAAATCATCTACAGTATAAAATGTCTCGGGCAAGGGAAGATCTGTTAAATCCCGATATATAGGGTCATCAACTGTAGTCTTATCTCCTAAAGGAACGACTGATGGTAACTCCTTTGGAGAGATTGGCCTCTCAGGGGTAGCTACGTCTTCAGGAATGATATATTTATCTATGTCCATTTGAGCTATGTTCGTCAGTTCGTCATCCTGAGTCGAAGGAGGGGAAGGGGAGTCCCTAAGGGGCATTGTTGGATTTTTCGAGCTATCTCCCATCTTAGGAATAATATCAACTGGGGTTATGTACACATAAAGGCCTTCTCCATTTCCTATGCTACAGATTATGGAAAGCATACGGTGCCGATGTAGATATTCATCCACCAAATAATCCTTGATGGTCAAGAATTTTTTGTCACCATTAAGTAATCGATTCAAACGATCGAATTGTATTGGAAGCTTCTCTTGTGGAGGACTAGGAACCGCAAAGAGAAAACAAGCAGCGCTTAATAAATGTAAGATAAAAGCTGGAACAGAAACTCGAAAAAAATCTAAGTCCCTACTTGATTTGATCCATCTTCTGGCACACCTGGGCTGTTGCTTGATATAAAACCATTCGGATTTTGGATCCCCGGCATTACTACTAAACGGGACGGTGATAATTTTTCTTTTCAGCACCGATTCGAAATATACAAAGGACGGGGTGTCATTGTTTCGATGCTTGAAGTTGTAAATGAAATGAACATCTTTGAAAGTCAACTCTTCACTAAGAATTTCCTTATAAGCTATATACCGAATATACAAATAGGCGTAAGAGTTGGGAAGAAGCTGCATGGGGGCAATCCTTAATTTTCTCAAAAAATCAATGATAAACGGTGGGAATGGATGTATTGCTCCAACAAGACACATTAGTCTGGTGATGGCCATATACCCTTCCGGTGTATTATGAGGATGATCTGTTTTAGATGGCACCTCAGTATCTCTTTGGAGAATCCTATGTTTTAAGCATATCCTGACAAGTCTGTCATTATCAGTCGTCGATTCAACCAATTCTTTAGGTGATTCCAAGATAACTGCATCCCTAAATTCGTTTGGGGCACGGTTATCTCCTACCCCTCCTTCTTCTTCCTCACCGAGAGAGACATCACCTCCAGAAGATGCTTCACTATTATGAACTTCCATCTCGTAGTCTGGGCCTTCACTATTCCATCCTGAATCTAAGGTGGAAGATACATCCTCGACAAGTGGATTTTCAGATGACCTTGTAGCATTTCCCCTTTCTGCCAATCTACACGAGTGTCTTTCTACCATGGCTGCTAAGCTATTGAAGAAGCAAGAATGGGAGTTAGAGTAAAGTTTCCTGTGTCCCCTTGTGCGTGTGTTAAGCTAAAGTGTACAAGTGTGAATACAATAACATGAAATAGCCGAGTAATGAAATACAACGCGAGGATGGACAATGCAATTGCGTATGTATGAGCAGTCCAAAAAGTCCAGCGAGAGGGGCTCTATCCTAACTGTCCCTGAATTGGAAAATAATACTTGAATTCGTTTAGATTGCAATTGTGTTTATGTATTGGGTTATATGATTGGTTCGGATCGGACATTCGTTAGTCAAAAATTAGGGTCATAAGTTAAGGCCTCATGTGGTTCGGAATAACATTCTATGCCTTATGGACAAGTCGGTTCGAATCCGAAATTGGCGCTCTAGGCACCTCAGTTTGGATACAGTCATATAAGACACTAGAGGCCAGCACTTTCCATTGATCCGAGAGCCTATGCTGAACTTATGTCTCCTCCGTACACATGTTCCACCTTCGACCCGATCCGGTTGGATCCCTTTCTCCTCCCTCTTTTGCATCCCACTTCAAACTGATACTATTCCTCTTTCTCTTCTTCTTTTCCAACTTCTCCACTGTCTCCATCAGCACCGAACCTATCCCCTTCCAAAGACCCATTCATCTTTGAGAAATCCATCATGACAAAGCACCCATAAACCAATATGCTCACAACCAGGTCAAATGCCATCCGCCAACGCCTCGAGGTAATGATGAGACCACCAACGACGACGGCGAGAACATGAGAGGCAGCGCGCCACGCTTGGTATAACATTGAGCATAAATTCACTCAAATTACTTCTAAAATTCGAGTTGGAATCAGTTAAATTGGAGTTAAGCAGAATAATCAACTTACCTATTAATCTGATTTTAAGGTTGAAAGGAGTTATAGGAATTCAGGAATTAGGTTTTATCTTTGAGCTGATGGAGAAAAAGATGAGGCCGAATGAAAGGAGGAAGAGGAAATTTGCAAATATATATATATATATATATATATATATATATATATATATATATATAGCGGGCTCTTCGTATTTCTTGTGGGCCCCAAAGCACTGAAGACCAATCCACTTAGCATAAAAGACCAAGCCCATTAATGTTCTCAAAGCCGCTAATGCGGAGAAATTGGAAACATGACCCTAGTCGGATAAACTCAATCCGATCCAAAGCATACCTGATGATTCCAGTTCAGCGTGTGAAATGAATTTAAGGAAAAGAAAAGAATTTGTGAAGGTGCATTATATGAGCATAAATGAAAAAGCTACTAAGACTTCAAGAAAATTTCTCGAAGTTATTTTGAACAACAGAAGCGATTTGTGCATAATCTCGTGTATATATAGACAACAAGAGATGTGAATTTATGAAGGGACATAACCATGCAAGCAAATGGAAGCGACTACTCAGCGATCCAAATTTAGGAACCAATGGATAAGTAATGTCGAAGCACCCTCAATCTTCAATAGAAGCAACCTTCGAGGGGGCAAAATGTTAGCCTACTTTATGAACTAGGCTACACAAAGTTGGAAGATCAGTTAGTGAAGAACATTCCCTCAAAGATCGTATCAGATGGAAATTTCTTGACCAAGGAAGAATAATGCAGAACAGAGAAGGAAGAATTGCAGGCTGAACCGGATCGGTTTGGAGTAGCTCGACCCCCTGCCCCTGTAACACCCCGAATTTTTCTATTAACTGTAATTTAACAAATTAAAGTATAATTAATTCTAAATAATGGAATTAAGGGAAATGGGTTACGTCATTGCATTCGTCTCGAAATTCTGCTTGAGATAGAGTCCAAGTCTGCGTAAAACGGATACCGTATGAAGAATATATGGACGAACGAAGTTGGGCAGAAAAACCAGAAACGGGCCAGAATGCACTGGCGCACTTGGGAAGTGCGCCAGAACAAAATTGCACTGGCGCACTTGGGAAGTGCGTCAGTACAAATTTCCACTGGCGCACCTGCCAAGTGCGCCCAGGCCGAGCAGAAAACTGCTTGGTCAGGCCCTGGCAGGCCTGGTCGGGTTCTGGTCGATTTCTGAGGCTTGGCTGTGTCACTAGAGCTAAACATGTCGCTTTCTGATTGGTTTCTCTTAAGATGGATGGTCTGGATTCACTCTAGCTTCATCGACGGCTCTAATCAGTTTAAAATTCTATAAATACAACTCAAGTCTAAACCTAAATTCACGCAAATAATATAATACTAGAGTCTCCATGCTGCTGAAAAGAAACTAGGAGTGGTCGTCAGTTAGAAAGCTTAGAGACAAGCCAATACTAAATTAAAACACAAATCTAAACAACGTTAGTCTACCCAAAGGAAAGCATATCAAATTCAAAACTCAGAATCCAGAATTCAAGTTCGTCGTTCGTTGTAAGTATAGTGATTTTTCCGATGAGAATAAAACTAAGACTTGATTCGATGTAAATTGGAATTGGGATTGTGCTATTATGTAACGACGATGTTAATTCATATTTATGTATTGAAATGATTGTGTTGTGTATGGAATTGGGATGTTTGTGGTATAATTAAGATTGATGTTGATCCTATTGTATTTTTAGAATGACAACAACATCACAAGCAAGTTGTATAGTTCATGTTTATGTGATTATATAGGTTGTTTGTGATTAGAACATCATGTATATACTTTATGCTAGAACCTTTATGCCTAAATGGTTATGTTCATATACATGCTTCTATGTTTATACAAAAGTTGCAAGTTCCTAATTGGATCCATGTCAGAATCCACTTTATACATGTTTCATGTTGTAATTAGATATATGATTGGATCTAGTTCACTCCCTTGTCATAAAGTTATATATACTTATGAAATTGTCATATTCTTGTCATATGCTAGTGATGTTCGATGTTATGCCTAAATCCTAAACATGTTTAGACTTATGTTGTCTAAATCATATGCTAATTTATGTGACACCTATTTGGTTAGATCCCTATTTCAATGCAAGTTCACATATATGTAAGTTGAATTAGGCTATGTTGCAAATTCACATGTATGTTGATTTAGTCTAAGTTGCAAGTTCAACCTAGTGAAATTCATGTTGACTATTTTGCAAGTTCACACCTATGATGCTCATATTGACTTTGCCAAAAATGCCAAGTTTACACCTATGTCATGTTTATGTTTATGAATTCCCTTATACCAATTTTGTGCACGCTAAATTAGGCTAAGTTTTTAGCCTAATATTATATGTTAAAAACCATGCGAACAAAAATTAGGCTAAGGTTGTTAGCCTAATATTTAAACGAAGTAACGCTGGGAATATTGGTAAAACTTGACATAAAAATATATGAAATTGGCATGTTTGTCACATGCCAAAATTAATGGCATTTAAACAGTATAATTTCTTATAACAAAAACGTTCAACTTGGAAAAGTGGGCCATGATATTTAATTTACATATTTTAAGTAATAAAGACAAATACGTGAATTTAGAAAATACGAATATGCTTAACATGAGGTTGGATTAAGTTGTGATGTAAACCCGCCCAGACCCGCCCGGCTGTCCAGTAGTCACAACAATACCTATCCAATGTGGGTGGTTAAGCATTGATCCCAATAAGGACCCGAGGTTAGACTGAGTTACGGTGTAATTCTGCCCGGAACCGATCGACACATCCAGTAACCGTAACAATATCTGTCTAATGTGAGTGGTCGGTGCTTTAAAAAGCTAAGGACATACAAGTCAGGATGGTAAGGTTAAGTTAACTAAAACACTTAACCAATTCAACATTTAATTAAACTGATGGGTGGGGTTAGGTAATTACAGACACTTAACCACTTAACTTGTTTAACTAGAAAACCCTAGTGACGGGGACCCATTTCAGCAGTAACCCAATTAGGTATCATGGTACCCTGAAACTAGGCAGGGTGGGGCACGATTACTGGGCTGATTGTAAGCGGTCAAAGCAACGGCGGTGGGTGCAACAGTGTGGGTTCTAACGGAGTGCGGGCGTGCACACACTTCGGAGCAGACAAACAGGGCACTAGGGGCACAAGTAGTATAACCTATGCATTCTAGTATTGTGTTGGGCCGCCACCATAGGACTTGATACACCCCATGGTGGGACCAGCATAGGTATCTACAATCTTAGGGGGCCGTAAGACACATGTAATTATGCGAGTAGGAGCTGATCTTTAGAAAAAAGGATCACTTCACCCGCAGCATGGGGTGCTAGTTTAGAACTAATACATGTAGGTGCGGAGATATAGTGTGGGGTGCGATAGTATATTTGTTTCAAAACTACTTTATCTTAGTTTATGATACATTCCTGTTTCCAGTTTATACCTATCATGCCCTTATTCTTATTCTCATACTAAAGAGTCACTAGACTTACCAGGCTTTATGTCTGACCCTATTTTCTCTCGTCTTCTTTTCTTCCGTTTCCCCCCTTCCCCCCCCCCCCCCAGGTCCACAGGGAGGAAAAAACCCAGCTTAGTCAGACTCTTTGCAAGCTTCGAGATAGTAGATGTATGGTTTGACTCTCTTGCTTTGGCTATGGCAGTTGGACAAAATCATGGGGATTTATGCAGTTTTAATTATGTTTTATGCTTCTTTATTTAATAACCAAGACAGAAATGATGATGTAATGTTTTGGAAGTTATTATGTGACAGTTATGGAAATGTTTTGTATGAACACGTATTTATGAAATAAAAGGTTTGTTGTTTTCCGCTGTTTTTATATATATGTATATCTGTCTTGTGTTTTATCTGTGACTTTTACTTACAAACCTCCACCAAAGTTAAGGCAATCCCTTTGCGAGTGACCTTAATGGAGTGTGTGGTGTTTCACTTGGTATCAGATCATAGATTTACCAGACTAGATAAAAGTTTTTGAAAATATTTTCAAAAAGAAGATAAAAGAAGCATCGTTTTCAAGAAAAAGAGTTATTTTTTTTTTAAAAGGCATAATTCCCCAGAGCCATATGCACTATCCCTCTATCCCTTTATCTTGAATACTTTCCATTTTGTTCCAGCATGTCTGGAGATCTTAACCTTCCAGAAGGAGTACCGATCCCTGGCTGGTTCCGAAGGTACCTAGAGGCTAGGGCCAATGGTACGGGACCAACAGACATTCCTCCTCCTACAGTGGCAGCGGTTCCTCCTCCCCCTCATCCTCCTCCTCGTGGGAACACTTTCGCTAAGACGTGTACAAACTTCAAGGCTATGGGAGGAAAGGACTTTTATCGAACTGAATCATTTGTGGTAGCAAGGAACTGGCTGAATGAGACTGAAGATTTATTCGTTATTTTCGAAGTTGATGACAGGAAAAACATATAGCTAGCAGTGTGGTTGCTCAAAGATGAAGCTTCCTATTGTTGGTAAGTTACACATGCGGAGAGGCCAGTTGAAACATGGGAAGATTTCAGGATGATGTTTGAGATGAAATTCCTCTCCCAAGCTGAAAGAAGCCTGCAGATGGAGAAGTTCCTAACTCTTAAGCGAAGGAGTATGACGATCAGGGAGTATGTCAATCAGTTTAATCAGCTAGCCAGATTTGGGCTAGATTTAGTAAACACCTAACACAAGAAGGCCCTTCGCTTCGTCAAAGTCCGGAATTAACCTCTACACACACTTGCTATGACCCATATACCCATGGGAGCGACCTATGAAAGCTTGGTGGACATGGCGCTGCTACACGAGGAAGATAAAGCCAAAGAAGAGGCAAAGGAGGAAGTGCCTCAAGAAAAGAAGGAGGGTTTATAGGCTAAGAAAATAGACTTCAAGAAAGGCGGGAAGAACAACAAATCCCGAGAAAGAGAAAGTGCAATTTCTGTGGCATTATGGGACATATAGCAAAAGACTGCAGAAAGAAGAAGGCAAAGATGAATGGTGGTTGCTTCAGTTGTGGCGAGACTGGACACTTGGCTAAGGACTGCCCAAAGAAGCGGGGGTATGGAAAGAGGATTGTATCCACCTTAGGCGGACAAGTTCATGCACTGGTGGCACCTCCACAGGAACGAGGTGGAAATATTTCTGTAGAAAGCTTAGTTTATCTTTATAATCATCCAGTTCGCACTCTCTTTGATTCTGGTGCATCACACTCCTTTATTTCATCTGCTTTAGTAGAATCTCTGCACCTAGACACTAGTATGGTAGAAGATCCCTTGGTTGTTTCAAATCCGATTGGGGGCTCGGCTTATTTATCGATGGTTTGCTTAGATTTGAAAATCTCTATTCTAAGTGTTGAATTTAGATGTAGTGCCTTTGTTTTGGGCTTCTCAGAATATGGACTGATCTTAGGCATGGACTGGTTATCCAGTAACGGTGCCATTCTTGATTGTGAGAAAAGAGTGGTTAGGCTCTTGACTCAGCTCGGTAACACCCTACAAATTTCTTGTAATCCCTTGAATGCTGTTATGCTTAGTTATCTAGAGTCGCTTGACGCTTCTGTTGAGAATTTGCAGTCAGTTAGAGTAGTCTGGGAATATCCGGATGTCTTTGAAGAGGTGAAAGGCTTACCTCCGAAGCGTGAAATAGACTTCCGCATATATCTTGTGGATAATGCAAAGCCCGTAGCTCTGCCTGTTAGACACATGGCTCCTAAGGAGAGAAAGGAGCTCAGTAAGCAAGTTATGGAGCTTCTCGAGAAGGGGTTTATAAGAAGGAATATTTCGGAATGGGGTGCTCCAGTGGTGTTCGCCACCAAAGAAGATGGTTCACTACGTCTTTGTGTGGACTATAGGGAGCTAAACAAGCTGACTAAAAAGAATAGACACACCCGCTTCCCCGAATAGACAATTTGTTTGATCATCTTGTAGGTGCGTCGGTCTTCTCCCAACTTGATCTGGCTACTAGGTTCCATCAGCTAAGGGTAGCTGAAGATAGCATTGATAAAACGACGTTCAGAACCGCAGACGGTTTCTTCGAGTGGCTTGTCATGCCTTTCGGCTTGACAAACGGACCCGCTTATTTCGTAGACTAATGAGCAGGGTGTTCAGAGAATTCCTCAATAAGTTCGGTGGCCTTCGTAGACGATATTTTGATCTTCCCGAAAAATGAGGAAGAACATGCTCAGCATCTGAAGGAGATCATGGAAACTCTTTGAGTTCATCAGCTAAAAACCAAATTCTCCAAGTGCCACTTTTGGAGGGAAGAAGTAAGATTTCTTGGACATATAGTGTCCAAAGAGGGGTTAGCTGTGGACCCCGCGAAAGTGGTGGTAGTGCAAGATTAGAAGACACCAAGAAATGCAATCGAAGTCCGAACCTTTCTTGGGCTAGCTGGTTTTTACCAAAGTTCATTAGGGATTTCGCGAAAATCTCAGCTCCACTCACAAGGCTAACAAAGAAGAATCTGGCATTCACTTCGGATTTGGATTGCGAGTTTGCTTTCCAACAATTAAAAAGGGCTCTCACAATAGCCCCAATTCTGACTTTGCCGGATGGAAGCAAAATGTTCACAGTATATACGGATGCTTGTGGTATGGGCCTAGGCACTATTCTAATGCAAGAAGGGAGGATAGTATCTTATGGTGGAAGACAATTGAAAGTGCAAGAAAAGAACTACCCAACCCACGATCTTGAGTTGGCCGCCATCGTCTTTGCGCTTAAGTCTTGGCGCCATTATCTCCTAGGTGAGAAGTACGAATTATATACTGACCATAAATCGTTGAAGTATCTTTTCTCGTAGAAAGATCTTAACCTAAGGCAGCAAAGATGGATGGAGTTCCTTGCCTCATATGACTTTGATATTTCCTATACTCCCGGCAAAGGCAACGTAGTAGCAGATGCGTTGAGCTGAAAGAAACTGACCCTAAGCCCTCTCTTTGTAGAAAGGCAAAGCTTGGAGTATATAGCCAGTTTTGACTTTAGGCCCTCCTCAGATTTTATACCTGGTTTATTGGCATCCCTAGAAGTACGGCCCACTCTTTTAGACTCGATAGGGGCCGCACAACGTGAAGACCCTCAGCTTGTGGATGTGATTGATAAACTAATTAGGGGTGAAACTTCCAGTCACCTCAATAGGTACTCCATCGGTGTTAAGGGTTCGCTAAGACGGGATGGAAGGCTATGCGTCCCACAAGCTAGGGATTTTGCGAAAAAGGTTCTCGAGGAGGCACATCATTCCAAGATGACAATACACCCAGGAGGAGACAAGATGTAAAAGGATGTAAAGAGAGCTTTCTATTGGAGCGGCATGAAGAAGGACGTGGCAGATTTCGTTTCTAATTGCATGACATGCCAACAGGTCAAGACGGAACAAAAGAATCCTGGAGGACTGCCTCATCCTCTGGAAGTCCCGCAATGGAAGTGGGATAGCATTTCAATGGACTTCATTGACGGGTTGCCTAGGTCAAGAAGAGGCAATACTAGCATTTGGGTGATAGTGGACAGGCTTACTAAAAGTGCCGACTTTATACCTATCAAGAGTACAAGAAATGCCTCGTCTCTAGCTTCTCTTTATCTCAAGGAAATAGTTCGACTCCATGGAATACCCTCCATCATAGTGAGTGACTGAGACCCCATCTTCACGAGCGAATTTTGGCGGAGTCTGCAAGAAGCTGTCGGCACACAGTTATGCTTGAGCACGGCCTTTCACCCCCAAACTGATGGTCAGACATAAAGGGTGTATAGAGTACTAGAAGATCTTTTAAGAATGTGCATTCTTAACTTCGAAGGACTTGGGAGGATCACCTTCCTTTAGTGGAATTCGCCTATAACAATAGTTACCAAGCCACCGTCGGTATGGCGCACTTCGAAGCTTTGTATGGAAGACCGTGCCGATCACCAACTTGTTGGTGGGAGTCTACTGACAAGCTTATACTTGGGCCATACATGATTAGTGAGACTTCAGAAAAAGTGGACTTGATACGAAGGAGAATGAAGATGGTCCAAGACAGATAGAAATCCTACGCCGACAAAAGAAGGACCGACCTTGAGTTTGAGGTTGGGGACAGGGTTTTCCTTAAGGTATCTCCCTTAAGGAACGTCGTTCGCTTTGGATCCGCAGGAAAGCTAGCACCAAGATTTATAGGACTGTTCCCTATCATCGAGAAGATTGGGAAAATGGCTTATAGAGTAGACCTGCCTGAAAGGTTGGCTGGAATTCACAACGTCTTTCACGTTTCTCATCTCCGAAAATGTCTACATGAATCTGCGGAAGTGGTGGAGCCAAGCATTCTAGAAGAAGCCGAAGTGGAACGCGAAGCAACAGTGAGGAGAGTTCCAACTCGAATCGTAGGAACTGAAATCAAAAGCTACGCAACCGCGAAGTAAAGCTCATTAAAGTTCAGTGGAGTGACGCCGAGGAAGACGCGACTTGGGAAACTGAGGATAGAATACGTGCGGCCTACCCTTTCCTTTTTGAGGGTATATCTTTGATCTCTCTTTTTCCGTAAGTTGTGCTTGTATCTATCTTTAGGTATATCTCATTGAAATTATCCTTTACCCTTAGGTAGAAACCCCTTTGGATGTAAACATGTATTAGAAACATGTTATGGTTGATGGCTACAAGTGGTTGCAAGTGGTTGCTAGTGGTTGCTCGTGGATGCATATACACACACAACCTAGGTTTTAGATTGGGTCAGTCACTTCATACTGCATATGCATATATGTATTCATATTTGTATGTGGTTAAAACTTGATATTTTGTCATATGGATGTCGCATTTGTATTGATGGTTGCGCACTCATGTAGGATTATGAGTAAGGACAAATTTTCATACATAATGGATTTATGACACTTACATGATTTGCATTAAGGAGCTCAACTAGATCAGTAGACCGCCTGATTTTGCATTAGTTAATGACATATACACACACTGTGCATATAATCATAAAGCATTAGAAGTCTTTCCTGTGTTTGTTGGTTGAGTAGATGGATGATTGGATGTTAGGACTTACGTTCTCCTAGGCTTGAAGATTTTGGGGACGAAATCCTTTAAGGAGGGGAGAATGTAACACCCCGAATTTTTCTGTTAACTGTAATTTAACAAATTAAAGTATAATTAATTATAAATGATGGAATTAAGGGAAATGGGTTACGCCATTGCATTCGTCTCGAAATTCTGCTTAAGATAGAGTCCAAGTTTGCGTAAAATGGATACCTTTTGAAGAAGATATGGACAAACGAAGTTGGGTAGAAAAACCAGAAACGGGCCAAAATGCACTGGTGCACTTAGGAAGTGCGCCAGAACAAAATTGCGCTGGCGCACTTGGGAAGTGCGCTAGTACAAATTTGCACTGGCGCATCTGCCAAGTGCGCCCAGGCCGAGCAGAAACCTGCTTGGTCAGGCCCTGGCTGGCCTTGTCGGGTTCTGGTCAATTTCTGAGGCTTGACTGTGTCATTAGGGCTTACATGTCGCTTTCTGATTAATTTCTCTTGAGATGGATGGTCTGGATTCACTCTAGCTTCATCGACGGCCCTAATCAGTTTAAAATTCTATAAATACAACTCATGTCTAAACCTAAATTCAAACAAATAATATAGTACTAGAGCCGCCATGCTACTGGAAAGAAACTAGGAGTGGCCGTCAATTAGAAAGCTTAGAGACAAGCCAATACTAAAGTAAAACACAAATCTAAACAACGTTAGTCTACCCAAAGGAAAGCATATCAAATTCAAAACTCAGAATCCAGAATTCAAGTTCGTCGTTCGTTGTAAGTATGGTGATTTTTCCGTTGAGAATAAAACTAAGACTTGATTCGATGTAAATTGGAAGTGGAATTGTGCTATTATGTAACGACGATGTTAATTCATATTTATGTATTAAAATGATTGTGTTGTATATGGAATTGGGATGTTTGTGGTATAATTAATATTGATGTTGATCCTATTGTACTTTTAGAATGACAACAACATCACAAGCAAGTTGTATAGTTCACGTTTATGTGATAATATAGGTTGTTTGCGATTAGAACCTCATGTATATATTTTATGCTAGAACTTTTATGCCTAAATTGTTATGTTCATATACAGGCTCCTATGTTTATACAAAAGTTGCAAGTTCCTAATTGGATCCATGTTAGAATCCACTTTAGTACATGTTTCATGTTGTAATTAGATATATGATTGGATCTAGTTATGAAAATGTCATATTCTTGTCATATGCTAGTGATGTTCGATGTTATGCCTAGATCCTAAACATGTTTAGACTTATGTTGTCTAAATCATATGCTAATTTATGTGACACCTATTTGGTTAGATCCCTATTTCAATGCAAGTTCACATATATGTAAGTTGAATTAGGCTATGTTGCAAATTTACATGTATGTTGATTTAGTCTAAGTTGCAAGTTCACCCCTATGACATTCATGTTGACTATTTTGAAAGTTCACACCTATGATGCTCATATTGACTTTGCCAAAAATGCCAAGTTTACACCTATGTCATGTTTATGTTTATGAATTCCCTTATACCAATTTTGTGTGCGCTAAATTAGGCTAAGTTTTTAGCCTAATATTATATGTTAAAAACCATGCGAACGAAAATTAGGAAAAGGTTGTTAGCCTAATATTTAAACCGGGTAACGTTGGGAATATTGTTAAAACTTGACATAAAAATATATGAAATTGGCATGTTTGTCACATGCCAAAATTAGTGGCATTTAAACAGTATAATTTCTTATACCAAAAACGTTAAAATTGGAAAAGTGGGCCATGACATTTAATTTACATATATTAAGTAATAAAGACAAATATGTAAATTTAGAAAATACGAATATGCTTAACACGAGGTTGGATTGAGTTGTGATGTAAACCCGCCCGGACCCGCCCGGCTGTCCATTAGTCACAACAATACCTATCCAGTGTGGGTGGTTAAGCATTGAGCCCAATAAGGACCCAAGGTTAGTCTGAGTTACAGCGTAAATCTGCCCGGAACCGACCGACACATCCAGTAACCGTAACAATATCTGTCTAATGTGAGTGGTCGGTGCTTTAAAAAGCTAAGGATAGACAAGTCAGGATGGTACGGTTAATTTAACTAAAACACTTAACCAATTCAACATGTTAATTAAACTGATGAGTGGGGTTAGGTAATTACAGACACTTAACCACTTAACATGTTTGACTAGAAAACCCTAGTGACTGGGACCCATTTCAGCAGTAACCCAATTAGGTATCATGGTACCCTGAAACTAGGTAGGGTGGGGCACGATTACTGGGCTGATTGTAAGCGGTCAAAGCGACGACAGTGGGTGCAACAGTGTGGGTTCTAACTAAATGCGAGCATGCACACACTTCGGAGCAGACAAACAGGGCACTGGGGGCACCGGTAGTATAATCTATGCATTAAAGTATTGTGTTGGGTTGCCACCATGGGACTTGATACTCCCCATGGTGGGACCAGCATAGGTATCTACAATCTTAGGGGGCCGTAAGACACATGTAATTATGCAAGTAGGATCCGATCTTTAGAAAAAGGGGATCACTTCACTCTCAGTATGGGGTGCCAGTTTAGAACTAATACATGTAGGTGCAGAGATATAGTGTGGGGTGCAATAGTAAATTCGTTTCAGAACTACTTTATCTTAGTTTATGATACCTTCCTATTTCCAGTTTATACCTATCATTCCCTTATTCTTATTCTCATACTGAAGAATCACTAGATTTACCAGCCTTTATGTCTGACCCTATTTTCTTTCATCTTCTTTTCTTCCGTTTCCCCCTCCCCCCCCCCCCCCCCAAGGTCCACAGGGAGGAAACAACCCAGCTTAGTCAGACTCTTTGCAAGCTTCGAGATAGTAGATGAACGGTTTGGACTCTGTGGTTTTGGCTATGGAAGTTGGACAAAATCATGGGGATTTATGCAGTTTTAATTATGTTTTATGCTTCTTTATCTAATAACCAAGACAGAAATGATGATGTAATGTTTTGGAAGTTATTATGTGATAGTTATGGAAATGTTTTGTATGAACACGTATTTATGAAATAAAATGTCTGTTGTTTTCCGCTGTTTATATATGTGTGTTATATCTGTCTTGTGTTTTATCTGTGACTTTTACTTACAAACCTCCACCAAAGTTAAGGCATTCCCATTGTGAGTGACCTTAATGGAGGGTGGGGTGTTTCACCCCCAATCTTTAGCGCATCCGATCCGGAATCAAATCTGTAGCAATTAAAACCCACGTTCCCTGAGTACTCGGAGTTGTTGTTCACCAGTTCTCCCCACGTTCACCCACTAGCTCGATGCGCTATCACCACTAGAGGAAATCCGAACCCGACACTTGTGGGATTGGCGCCACATGGACCCAAACCGAAGCCATTCCAGATGCATTTTTCACCTATAAATAGACCATCATGGGTCATTTGAAGGTATCTTTTGGCATTTCTAGTACATAAACTCTCTTGTAGACTGATTTTCATTATTATATTCAGATCAAAATCATCTTTAAAGTAGATTTCAGAAGAGACTGAGTGAATCCATGCATTGTATTAGTGAAATTGAGTGAGAATTACTGTTGTATTTGCATTCAAATCATCAATCCAAAAGTAGAAAGTGGACGTAGGCTCTTTAAAGCCGAACCACTATAAATTGTGTGTTTTCTTTCCTTTTTATTTCATTTCATTAGAAATCATTGTTAGACTGGGTGTTAGAGCCATTTTGGATCTAACAGACGCATGATCAAGCTCAAATACATGCCCTCAACCTTCTTTAGTATACTCCATTTCAATTTACTATTTTTTGCTCTGCGTCTTGAGAAACAACCATCCGTCATCGAATCCCCGCTATCCACAATGGAATCATCATCGTTGAATGATTAATCACTTCATTGAAGCACCACACCGCCTCATGCCAACATCACTAGTCGAAGAGTCATCACGTCGAACCCATTTTCGAATGAACCACCATATCCTTCTCCTCGAACCCGTATCATTGTCCATGTAAAATTGGCCTGAGTAGCCAACAATAACAGTAGTGGATATCGACCACTCTATAGTAGTGGATCACAACCACTTCAATCATAAACTTAACCAGGATTGGTTAAATGCACATCTAAGGGAAAACATCCGACATTCATCGAGAAATAAAGCTTGTGCCCAATTTCATCTTTCGTCTTTAGATTTTCCACCAAGCCCAGTTTTGCTTCGTCTTGAAATTTATCACCAGGATTTAATGTAGCATCATCATCAAATCCGTTAATGCGTCAAAAGATCCTCCATGAATTCATAACATCCATTTGAGTCTATCATCCTTATGCATTCAATCCAAATACACCGATCCTTGCATTTGACTAACAAGAACCCCCAACTCTAACGATCGAGATTTCCTAATATAAGATCACCAACGAACGTCGTCTTATGCTAAAATAGACAAACAATTCAACCATGCAATTAGTATTTATATAAATCTATAAACTAGCATATAAACATCTAAAATAACATCCAATAGGATAAATAGGGCTGATCTATAGCAATTAAAATAGATCAAATGTCCTAAGCCTAGTGGTAGTGTCAAAACGACATATAATAAGGCATGTTAATGTGTAGGTGAAATGAGATGTCCATGTCAAATTTAATTAAATCACTATTTATTTCTTTTTATTCACTAATTATTATGTTCAACTATCTTAGAAATTTCATTTTAGAATTTTTAATTTTAATTAAGTAAACGTAAATTATGTACAATACTAAAATTATAATATAGTGAGAGATAAATATCACTTACCTCAAAGAAAATAGCCTAGGCCTGCTCTAAAATGTAGAGCTCGTCATCATGAGTCCAAAGCAAGAAGCAACACCCAAATGAACCTTGTATGAAACAGATACATGTGATACCACACTTTATACAAACTGATATAAATAATATAATTAACAACATCATCTTCTTAACGCTAATTACTTGCTAGAAATAATAAACCATGCTACAATCCTCTCCTCTAATCCGGCTTCATCGTCGCCTTCAACCACCCTAGCCGCACCTACATCCACCCAGATGTCATCGCACCCCAACTGTCATCAATCCCAACCCTTCAGCCACCATTGCCCGCCTACGCGAGCCCCTTAGTCCACTCCTTCCTCGCGAAAAGCCTAATAAATGAAAATCGTTAATTCTCAATTTTTGTGCGCCACCGACCCGCGCACTACCTTTGACCACCATGCATGCATAAGTCCACCTCTTGTTCTCTTTTTTCCTCAGGCACCACCACATAAAAGTTAGCTAACGGTTAACTATCGACCAAAAATTCAAAATGGGCATAGGATTGGTTATTGGGGATTTTCAACCACCTCCAACACCATATCAATGAGCGGCCAGCACCGATGATTTCGTATCGTCAATAGGGACAGCTTTCATTTTAAAAGTTTTAGCTAAAAGTGAACGGATTGTATCGTGAATTTTCAGCCATTGATGAGGGAGATGGAGGATTGGATTGCAAGTACGGGAGATGAGATCTAATTGTAACCTCCACCCAAAACACTATTCACAAAGTCTAAAATTTTCCAATCCCCAAACATATTGAACCATATTCTCAAAAGTATTCTGAACGTCATTCTGAGACCAATGGAACAGATTTTAGGATCAAATTCCATCACACGCAAAAAATAGCTTTTTGGATCGATTCATGAATCGATCCTAGATTACTACCCAAAAATTCAACAGTCGAAACATATCAATGTTTACACTTTGAAAATTCCCACCATCGATCCGGACCTAATGGAAGTGATCTCGAGTCCTGATTCGACAATATGTGAAAAGTCACATTTTGGAACCGTTATTCAGTCAATGATTAATATTTAAATAAAAATATTTAAATACCTAATTGCTAAAATATGGGTCATTGCATTTAGAGCAGGAATTATGCGAGTGAAGTGACAAAGATGATTGGGTGAAGCAACCTTGATTTTGATTTGGGAATTTCAAGCTTCAATTTATTGATTTTTTTACTAGCTCACAACCATGTTCACTTTATATCGAGTAATGTGAAATTATTTAATATATAATTTGGTATGCTTTGTTAGATTGTTTGAGTGACGGTTGTTTAGATTATGGTTGATTAGATGATAATATTAGTTAGAAACATTACTTGAAATTACCTAGAAAAGAAATAAATCAATTAAAAGGTACAAATAAAATAATGTTTAAGATCTTCGAATAAAATAAATCAACACGGTAAGTTACTCCCAAAGGCAGTTCCAAGGCCGTCTCACTTGAGTCATGATCTTAGGATAGAACGATTTATCGTTGTTAGCTTGTGGTTTGTTTTGTTTTCTTTCTTCTACAGAATTGTCTATGTTTACTGTTGTGATTCGATCGTCTGATCGAAATTATGTTGTGTTTATCTCTGATCTTGTGTTGCATGTTGTAGTTGAGTTATTTTTATGTAATATTGTGGTGTTTAGGGGTATCGTGCCTTCTTTTTTTGTCCATGGTATCTCAGTATGTCATCTTTGGGACGGTCATTGTTTGGGTTAAGCGATGTGGTGTTTTGGTCTTACTTTCTTTACACTTCTCCTTCGGCAATCTATGAGAAGCTTCGGCTCAAGCCTTTTCCTTTAGGTTGGTGGTGATTATCCTTTCCTTCCTGTCACGAAACCCATTGTGATCGGCCTTATGAATTTCTAGTAGCTTTTTGCTATGTTATAGTTCCTCATAAGTTGTTTCCTGTCTCCCTAAGTTCTATTGTTAAATGTCTCCTGAGATGAATGATCTTGGTAGGTATCCACAAACAGATGTTTTACCTGTTTTTGATGGAGATGCACCATCCCTATGTTTATTGTCCTCTTTGTTTCTCGAGAGTTTTTTCTGATGGTATGGATAGTGTACTTGTTTGTGCAAGTGGAAGTAGGGGGATGGGATCTATCATATTGCTATGTTTTCACTTGTGTGTTACAAGTATTTCTACTATGGCTTGATGGGTGGCTACAGTTTAGTTTGATCAAGGATATTGTTCACAGCACCAGCCTAAGATATTATCATGTAATTTGTAATTGTTACCTTGTATAGCTTGTATTCATGTTATTTCTCCCTGCGTGGAGACGATATATAGTAGTCTAGTAACTTAAAATAGCTCCTGGATTATAATCTAGATTAGATTTAGTGGACGTCACACTATAAATGTCGTTGACGGTGGATGGTCCACCTTAAAAACCGAAATAGCTGACTGCTAATTACACCCACCTATACTATATTGTAATTTTATTATTAGTCATAATAAAAGATTGTTACGGAACACTATAAAAACCGGTCGGTTATGTCAAAAAATAATAATGTTTAAGAGACTATTAAAGTTTAATAAAAAGTATTTGAGCCAAACATGTTTTAGGAAATATGATTTCGAATAGTTAAATGTAAATAAGAGTAAAGTTAATAAATAAACAAATCTTAATAAATGTAAATATGAAAAAATATTTAGTTGGTTTTGTATACCTATTAAAATATTCAGGAATTCTAATACTCTAAAGTTATGATATACACATATATGACATAGATATATTTGTATGAATATACATTTTATTTCAATTATTTAATAAAATATTTTTAATTACATTAATAGTTAGTTTTTTTTCTCATTCATAGAAGTGTAAAATTCTAATATATACAGTATCCAAGTTTTTAATATGTTTGTATATGTTTATTTCGAATTAAGATATGCATATCCATATAAATATGTTAGAATACAGGATGAAGTAAAATAAATATATTCAAACATTAATATGCATATTTATATGTTATAAATATATAATGTGAATATAATTGAAAAACTAAACTAATTTATAATGAAAAATTAATAATATTATTTCGGTGGAAAATTTACGAATAGTTTTGGGTTAGCATTCTATAGTTTCCTATGTAAATTATAAATATGTAGTTCAAGTTTTATAGATATTTAATTATTCATGAAGATAAGAATTGATTAAGCTGTTTTACAACTATTTCATTACTTAAATAAGTTATTAAAAAAAATTAAATAATTTTGTGCACAATATTTGATATTATAATTTATTTTGGATTTCAAAAGTAGTATATGTACTATTTGAATATGTAAATAAGTATATACTAAATTAACTTTTGAATAAATATTTATTATTTGTTTATAAGTACTTCTATTCTTATATAAGATAATAATGATGCAACTGAATTTTCATTAATATCGATTTAGTTTTTTTGTAGTTATATTTATTAGGTAACTTGTTTTATAGCTTTCCAAATTAATCTTTCCTTGTACATAGATTTGGGACATACAAATGTGAATATATGATTTCTATGTGTTTTGATTCTCATATTACCTATATTGATCTCAATATGATTGATTCATCATTGATATTGATCTGACTGACGATTTTGCTACGATGCGATAACGACGTCCTTAAGTATGTTTTTGTGATTTAATATTATATGATGAGAAATTTGAATAAACATGGTCATTATACCTTTTGGTATCAGGAATTTGGTAAGTTATTCCAATTATTCATTGGACCTATATATAGAACGGTGAAGAAATGAGCGTGGTTCATAAGCAATGAACAACCACTTAAGTATCAAACAATGTGTGACGACCCAAACTTCCCCGTAAAGGAAAGCCCGGATTGAGTTGAGAACAAGACAAATCAGAACACAAACGGAAGGACACTTCATTGCTTATTACAACAATTTACATCAGAGTACAAGAATATACAGAGCATGAATAAATATTATACATCTGAAAATTATCAGAGATTTAAATTACAATGCAGCGGAAAAATAATACATAACACAACTGAAACAAATACACGGATATAGAGCTTTCCGAATATATCTCCAGTTGTAAACCAGGATCCTGTAAGAATAAATCTACAAACCCAAAACTTCTAGCTTCCCATGTGGATAACAGGGGCGCCCAGAGTTTAGGTTAAAACAATAAACGCCAGGTCAGTCATGTGACTGGTGCGAGAACTAAAACAGTTATTAAATCTTTACTTTAAAAATGAAGTAAATCAAGGGACCACACCGTATAACATGAAACGACTTTCCTCCCGAGAAAACTAGTGCATAAAACAAATAGTGCAATGCTTTTTGGAAAAATGAAGCTATTATAAGACCCAGGTCCCATCACACAATGCAACGTGAGCCGGAGGATAGTGTTTTCCCTTATAATATCCAAACATGCTTGGTACGTTTAAAACAAATCTTTTGATACTATTATAAGTGCATAGTGTATAACACAACTTCAAATATAAATGTATCAATCATGGACGGCATGGATACCATATATCATGTCGCCCATACTAGGCTCTACATTCAAAACCGAAATGTCACGTATTGCAAGTTGGATTTCCATCTATGAACCAATGCAAGGGCATCCTTACCACTTAGAGATAATCTAGCCTACCATGTCTTAGGGCCCAGACGCAGGTGGGCCCTTGGATCGTCAGGGCCGGTCCACATGAAGTGGATTATAATGCCTAAATAATGCATTTTCCCGCCCCATGGGTCGTAATGGTCAGTATGTCGACCGTATCATCCCTCGGTCCTGTAGTGACTGCTATATCAAAGGTGCCACACTATCCGTCATCCAAACAAGTAAAATGTCTGGGCTCCATACCATGACACCACTCCTACCTAAAAAGAAACGCATGTCCTCCCTGAGCTCCTCTCCCATTTCTGGTTCACACCGGGGTGTGAGGCTCGATAATTAGCGCTATACACAAAGCTATGTTATATTAAAGCCGTGCTTTGATCATCAGCCACAAGACTGTGCTTTTCAACAGAAGCCTTGATCATTTGCGTTTCAGCATGCCACATAGGCAATTCACGCCATGTGACTGATGTCTATCGATATATAACCTCTGAGCTCGTACGTATCAGAGAAGGGTGTTAAGCAAGAGAATAAATTCGCCGCCACCAAACAGATATTTATTTAATAGAGATCAATCGACATAGAATAAAATCCTATGTTCAACACCCACCCATTTACAAGTTCGTTCTAGGTCTGAACGAAACCTGAGGCATCTTATTCCTCGTCCCATATGTCCAATATAGGAGAGAGGTCCTTGCATATATGGTCGATCTCCAAGTACGTCTGGACGATCACCACTTATTTCCTCGTCTTGGGTGTACAGCCCAAACAAGACATCAGTAATCATCCAAACGATGTGAAGACCTCTGATCTTCAATCACCGTCTTCATTGTCGACATATCGTCGAATCAGTTATTCAAAACGGGATAGACCCGGCCTTTCTAAATAACTCGCGTATCTTATAAACAAGTGCTACAAAAACACAACATACGCCTCATTCCAATTCTGAATATTCTTTTATTTAAATATTCATATCCTTTGGGAAAGGTTCCCATTAATTTTATCAAAGATAAATTCTACAAATTTATTCTTTAATCTTCCTTTGTATTTCAATTCTAAACCAAATTAAGGTTTATCAACTAGTCGGGATTAGCGAATATTCCCGAAGTAATCATTTGTTTAATTTCCCAATCCCAACCTATTTATCCCATGGAGCAAAACTGGTAATACTCAATATCTAACACCATGGTATTATCAGTAAATTTAATTACCATTTCACGTTCAAATCTAATTAAATATTTAACTATCGCTTGGAGCAAAACTGGTGATGCTCCATTCTTGATCATTTACAGAATTTGATAATTTTAATTTATCATATTCTCATTTCAATCTAATTAAAGATTCATTAAAACTCTACTTAGTTTTAATCTCAAAAATCATTACTTAGTGATTATTCAAAGTTAAGAAATTAATCTTATCTTTAACTAGGTTAAAGAAATAATGTCATTTAAAACATAGTTCACGATATACCCAAATCACATTCCATTATTTATGGAATCTTCAAGGGAAAAAGATCGATATATATATATATATAATCGATATAAACTTCCGTATCCAACCAATAATATGAATGGAATAACGGCAAAGCCTTTTTAAATTCCATATATAGTAACAGTTATCCTCCATAGAAGTTCAGATTCGATTATTACCAAATCGAATTCCATTCCAATTTATTTTATTAAATTGGAAAACTCTTCTTTGGAAATTTTCCTATAAATCTTAATAAAAAGATTTATAAATTCTAAATCACATTCCAATGTTAATCGGATTAAAGAACGAATGTCGTTAAAACACAGTTCACAATAAACCCAATTCGCATCCCATTTTATTCCAATTAAATGTTAGTTAACTGGAAAGTCTAATAATCTTAATTAAAAGATTTATTATTTTCACATAGGGTTTTAAGAATAGTGTTATTTAAGAAACCATTCAGACAAACCCAAAATCCAAATCTTTTATTCAATTCCAATTAAATATTAATTAATTGGAAAAACTTCACTAAATATTAATTGAAGATTTATTCTTTTCTCAACTGGGTTTAAGAACAGTGTTAATGAAGACACCATTCACGACAAACCCAAAATCCAATTCTTTTATTTAATTCCAATTAAATATTAATTAATTGGAAAAACTTGACTAAATCTTAATTAAAGATTTATTCTTTTCTCATCTGGGTTTAAGAACAGTGTTAATGAAGACACCATTCACGACAAACCCAAATCCAATTCAATATTAAATGCAAGGCTCTGAACAGAAATTATATCGGCTTATATTCAGTATCAAATTCTGAAATCAACAAATATTGGATTGGGAATAACGATATATATATCTTCCAAATTCCTCCACAATATCCATATAATCATGGAATCCAATATCGAAATATTCTAAAGATGATTTCCATTCAAGTCCATTCCAATTCATATATTGGAAATTCTGGTTATATTAAAACCCATCCTCAATCCAATTTATTTATTTAAAAATAATTGGATTATAATTCTAGTTAATAATTAGTTCATTTCAATAAAAATATATTTTTATCTTTTCAAACGTGGAATTTTCATCTAAATTCTTACCAAATCATTTATTATGATTTTACACAAATTATCAATATTTTTAATAATTTTATTAAGGCCCTTTCAGTCAATTTCCATAAACGGTCATCGAACTGCACTTACAACGACCTTTTCCAAATTTGATTTGGATATAATTCCAAATCCAACCGTTACATTTCAAATTTCTTGTATTCATTGAAAGCCCTTTTCGATACGAACACAATCGAGAATCCGACGGTCAGATCACCCATAATGTCCATTCGAAGTCAATGGTCGAAATACGCAAACTGCCATGGTGGCGCGTTCTATTCAGGCCATTAAATATATATAATATATATTATATATATTTCATCGATTTCCCTTTAAAACGTATTTTATAAATTCGATTTAAAACGATTCTAACTTCATTTTTAATTTTAAATCAAAATTGAATTTTCCTTATCATTATAATATATAAATGATAATATTTTCAAAATATCAGATTTTGAAATCATTTCCTTTTTGATATTCATTATAAAAATGAATAAAATCGATATAAATATCATTCATGTCAAAATGGCATTAATCTAATCAACATGGCCTCATATATTTCAATATTTTTGTGTCCATCCCAAATCGGACATCAAAATAATATTTTGATCCATTATTGAATATTATTTTAAAATATTCAGTATTGGTCATTTTAAAATATTTGTTAATTTAAAATATTCGTTCTTTCCGAATTGGAATCAGACATAGCCAATTACCATATAATTTTATTTATATGGGTTTCATACACGCATGTACACAACTATAGTCAAACATAGTCAACCATCATCCAGAGTGCGTTACATAACTGCATAAGCATTAAATATAAATAATTAACGCTTACAAAAGTCTCTCAACCCATCGATTGATATACAACTAAATATTGAGATTAGTGTATGTCCAATATCATCCCCATACCCGTGTGGGGTTTTCAAACAACAAACACTGATTATTATTTGTGCAGTTGGGCGATATGTAAAATATAACGTCCAATCCATATCAATTAAATGTGTGTACATAAACAAATCATCTGATTTATAAATGAATATTTATTTTATTCATATGCACGTTAAAATATATATTTTTGACTATAAAATATTTATTTCAACTCATGAATATTTTATACAGTTCATTTATACAATAAAAATGATATTTTTATTGTTCTAACATTTTTAAAAAAATTCGGTAGCATAACGGCCCAATACTAGAACTGGAATAAGGTCTACCCTTACCTCTCGCCTAATAATGGCTCGCTCCATACACATACCAATTTTAATCAATTCAATTTACATCCCAAACCAAATTCAAACAAACAAACCAATCAAAGCATATAACCAAACAACCATGGTTTCAAACAAAGGTGTCGGGTGCTTCTAAGCACCATCTGAATCCTAGTATATATTTAACTGTAAATAAAATTAGAGTGAGAGGTTCTCACCTTTGGTTTCCACTTCACCGTGCTTTGATGGTCAATTTTAAATCTTTCTATAATTCTAGCATGCCTATTTTATAAATAACATACATACGTTAAAAATCATATTTTTAACTATCGAACCATTTCGTCATAGCTTGACTATTTTATAAATAGCATACATAAGCTAAAAATCACATTTTTATCTTTCTAAAAATATTTGCATAGCTTAATTATTTTATAAACATTATACATATGATAAAAATCATATTTTTTTTATTTTTCTAAAAATATTTTCATATATATGATAAAAATCATATTTTTAAATTATTAAAAATTATATTTTCATACCCCTAAAAATTATATTTTTAGATTGTTCCATATATATAAAAGTCACATTTTTATATCGCTACTATATAAATAAAAATCATATTTTTATTTTGCTATTATAAATATAAAAATCATATTTTTATTTGAACCATTTCATGATAAAAATCCTATTTTTAACATCGCTATATATATGTATCAAAAATCACATTTTTAATTTGCTACATATATATTAAAAATTGCATTTTTATAACGCTATATGTATAGAAAAGATTATATTTTTATATCGCTACATGTATCTAAAAGATTATATTTTTATATCACTCATGTATAGAAAAGATTATATTTTTATATCGCTACATGTATAGAAAAGATTATATTTTTATAATGCTACTGTATATATAAAAATCATATTTTTATTTCAAAGCCATATATATAAAAATCATATTTTTAATGCAATATTATATATAGAAATTTTGATTTTTAATGCAATGTTATATATAGAAAAATCTGATTTTAATGCAATGTTATATGTAGAAAAATCTGATTTTTCTTGCAATGTTATATATATAAAAGTCTGATCTTTAATGCAACGTCATATATAGAAAAAACTAATTTTTAATGCAATGTTATATATAGAAAAATCTGAGTTTTAATGCAATGTTATATATTGATTTTTAATGCCATGTTATATATAGAAAAATCTGATTTTTCTTGCAATGTTATATATATATATATAAATCTGAATTTTGTTGCAATGTTATACGTATAAAAATCTGATCTTTAGTTAATGCTATATAAAAAAACTGATTTTTTATAGATAATGTTATATAAAAAACTGGTTTTTTAGTTAAATAAAACAATTAGCTTAAATAAAAAATAAAAAAATAAAACCTTTGTCTTTTTCACTGCGACTGAAACACCCCACCTCTGTTAAGGTCACTCACAAAGAGAATTCCTTAACTTCGGTGGAGCATTTTAGG
This sequence comes from Allium sativum, assembly GCA_030737875.1. Taxonomy (NCBI): domain Eukaryota; kingdom Viridiplantae; phylum Streptophyta; class Magnoliopsida; order Asparagales; family Amaryllidaceae; genus Allium; species Allium sativum. Next base: position 600,503,132 of record CM060926.1, on the reverse strand, counting down.
TTAAAGATGCAGATAAATTACAAGACAGACAAACAAAACAGCGGAAAATAAAGTCATTTTATAAACAATGTGGTTCAGTCAAGCTTTTACAATTGTTGTCTCAATCATACTTAAAAATAATACATAGTACTTCTATCTAGATTTAAAAACTTTCAAATATAAAAGAAGCATAAAAATAACAATGATATTCCCCAATAAAGCATGAACCGCCATAGCAGTGGAAGAGAGAGTCGAAAGCAATACATCGACTATCTTCGAGCTTTAAAAGAAAACTGAGCTAAGTGGTAACATTTCCTCCCTGTGAACCTGGGGAGGGGAGGGGGAATGGAAGAAAAGAGGCGAAACAAAACTAGGTCAAACATAAGTCTGGTAAGTCCAGTGACTTTCAGCATATAAACAGGCAAAAGCATCATGACATGAATAAACTGAATATAAGACAATACCGTGAGAACAAGGATAACAAGATAACATACGATTAGTATAGATATGATAAGGCAAGATAAACTGAATGCGCTTCTAATCTTTCTCTGCTTCGCTACTACTACCTTATTATTCTGATTTTTATATCTCTACACCACCTAACTAGTGTCCCAACTAGTAATCTATATAAAATGATCATATTGTAATGTGATCACAATCCCCGCAATTGTGGTAGCCTTCAGGTGTACATCTATCGTGAGAGTTCCACCTCAATCTGCCTAATTGTCATGAATATGTCAGATGTACCCTTACTACCCTATCGATCGGCTCCTTACTCGTATTAATTTTTCCTTGTTTCTTTGTCAATCGGCCCTCTCTTGCATGTAGATACCCTGTGCTAGTCACACCATAAGGTGTATCAGTCCCTATGATAGCAACCCGACACGATTCAATATGCACAGTGTATAACTAATGGTACCCAGTGGCTGCTTTTTCCCACTCCGGACTACGTGCATGCCCATAATCCATCGGAACCTACACTTATGTATCCCCTGTCGCTATTTTGACCGCTTATAATTAGCCCCGTAATCATGCCCCACCATGCCTAGTTCAAGGTACCATGATACATCTATGTGGGTTACTGCTGAAATGGGTCCCCGTTACTAGGGTTTCCTACTGGTTAAGTTTGTGGGCCTATATATAAAAATATTACCCACCTACACAAGATGTACTTAACCCTCCCAACGATTCAAGCAAGTTTATTTAACGGTTAAGTTTTGTGGGCCTCTTTTTACTAATATTACCCATAACCCGATATGTACTTAACCCTCCTACTGATTCAAGCATGTTTATTTAATGGTTATGGTTTGTGGGCCTCTATTTACTAATATTACCACTAATCCGATATGAACTTAGCCCTCCTACTAATTCAAGCATGTTTATTTAATGGCTAAGTTTTGTCCTTTCATGTTAACCTAACCCACCCATTCATCATGTCATGTTGGTTAAGTTTTTCTTATTAAGTTAACCCTCCTCACTTATCGTGTTGGATTGGTTAAGTGTTTCTTGTCAACTTAACCCCATGTGTTCATCATGTTGTATTAGTTAAGTGTCATCAATCAATTCAAGTTAACTTAACCCACCTACTTGTCATGTTACTTTGGTTAAGTGTTGCCTTCTTGTGTTAACTTAACCCTGCCACAAATCAAGTTATATTGGTTAAGTGTTGCCCTCTCGTGTTAACTTAACCCTTCCCATTCATCGTGTCATGTTGGTTAAGTATTTCTTATTAACTTAACCCTCCTCACTTATGATGTTGGATTGGTTAAGTGTTGCCTTCTTGTTTTAAATTAACCTTACCACAAATCAAATTATATTAGTTAAGTGTTTCTTATTAACTTAACCCTGCCCATTTATCATGCTATATTGGTTAAGTGTTTCCTATTAACTTAACCCTAGTCATTCATCTTATTATATTGGTTAAGTTTTTCTTGTTAACTTAACCCTACCCATTTATCATGCTATATTGCTTAAGTGTTTCCTATTAACTTAACCTTAGTCATTTCTTGGCATGTCTTGTTCATTAGCATTAATTTATTTATTAATGCACCAACCTCTCACATTAGATATGTGTTGTTGTGGTTATTGGACGTGTCGGGTGGTTCCGGGCAGTTTTACACCACAAATCAATCTAACCTCAGGTTTTTCTTGGGCATGATGCATTAACCTCTCACATTAGATAGGTATTGCTGTGGTTACTGGAAGTGCCGGGCGGTTCCGGGCAGTTTTACACCACAACTCAATCTAACCTCGGGTTAGTCATGTTCATCTTATTTTAAACATTTACCATATATACCCAAATCTATATTTGACATGCTAATTACCAAATTCACCAAAACTAGTCATGTTCCAATTTCCAAGTTATGCCCAACAAATTTACAATTTCAAGTTATTAATCAAAATTGGCCATACCCAATCTTCCCTAAATTTACAATAATAGTCATGCTCCAAAATCACAATATACACTATGCTTGGCTTTCCAACTAACAGTTATGCCCAATCTAGATTTAATATTATATTTTATAGCTTATACCCAAAACTAGATTTTTCACGCCAAATTACATACTCCATAATCCCCAAATTGCATCTTAACAGTCATGCCATAATACAAGTTCCAAATTATGCCAAATAATGTAAATTTTATGTATTATCCAATTATCCCCACATTCATAACGTACGTATTTTGAGATTCAACTCAAGAATCATAAAATAAGCGGAGAAAAAATATGGAACATAAGAGGCATAAGAGTAGGCATATGACGATAAGAACTATTGGTCCAATAAATTTGATATCCAAATTGATAAGTTTTGCATTGAATACATTGCAGGCATATAGATATGATATGAATATCATTGTGAACCATCGCAGACATATTGGTTTGACAAGAGTTATATCATGAACTTAAACAGGATTACGATTTCGATAAACAACAAGGATAGATATGATTGGATCAATTTCATAGTCAACAATGGTTCCCAAAGGCATATACAAGCACGGATTCAATTGAAAGGAATACTTACATCAGGCATAAATCTAATGGATTAGATTTGAATAACATCGCAGGCATAATTCTAACATATTAGATTTGATAAATCTGAAAGGATTATCTCATAATCAAGTATAGCTTAGATACAGATTATTACATGCTAAGAATTTCAATTAAGAATTCACATCTGAAAGTAGCTTGAACTTACCAAAAAGAGAATGATTCTTGTATTTCTGGAATCTGTTTTCTGAAACTGAATGGCTCTCCCTTGAAGTAGACTATCGATTCTCTAATTTAGATTTGATTTGATTCGATTCATTGTTTCTAATTTGCTTTCTAATTGGAGAAGGGTGGCGGCTACTCTAGGTTGACCATGGACAACATGACGGCTCTTGGAATGATTTTTTGTGTGATTTAGGGTTGAGGGCATCAGTTGTTTATATAGAACTTTAAACTAATGTAAGCCGTTAGATCAACCTAGGAGCAATCAAAACCATCCAGACCAAATAGAGTTATCCAGAAACAACCACCTATGCCCTATTGACTCAGCGACAAGTCAGAAATCGTCACAGTTCGGATCTGCCCGAGGGGATAGGTCGACCCCTAGGTCGACCTGTATAAGGGATGTCGACCCCCTGGTCGACCTAGCCTGGGGCGGGAAAAATCCCGCCCAGCCCGCTTCTTTGTTTTCATTTGAATTTTGAATTTAAATCTGAGCTGTTTTAATTTATTTAAATTTCTGAAATGTCTAAGGGCCATAACTTCCTCATACGAAGTCCGATTTATGAAAACTTGGACTTTATTCCAAGCAGAATCTCGAGACGAACTTAATGGAGTAACCTGTTTCCCTTAATTCTAAATTTAAAAATTAAGTATTATTTAATTTGTTCTTTTAATATTCTCAGTAAATACGGGGGTGTTACAATGACCTACAGGAACCCTTGAACCCAAATCTTAACATTAACATTTGCATGCGCCGTCCACCACCGTTTCTCCGCCGCCGATATGAGGCACCCATGAGCTCCGCCTATGCGCCAGTCACCTCCCCTAACTGCCTCGATGAACTCGAATACCCCTAGTGCTCGAAAATTGGGTCTGACATCGTGCACTTTGAGGCTCGAATTCGTGAAATCCATCCAATTAATATACATCCTACCTGTATAACTTTAAAGAGGGAAAAAATCTGAGTAAATTTCATTTTGGAATGAGAATTTAATTCGCTAAGAATTGAGAGATTTTGGGGATTCAATTTGGGAAAAAAAACCATCGTTCATTGCTTAGGATTGCGGCAGGTAACGGGTTGACCACGAAGAAGGAAGGATAGGGTTTGACCATGTTGACCCTTTATATATTTATATTCTTTTTATTTATTTTTTTATTCCACAAATCTTTGTTTATTAATCCGATCCCCAAATCAAACCCAACGACTTTCGCCCCTAGCTATATACCCCCATTTCGGGCACGATGGGATATGTCTTGTAAGCCAATTCAAATGTTTTGATCAGTTTTTATTAAAATTAAAATATAAATCAATATATATTAAATTTAAACGTACATTATAATTTACCGAGATCACATATAACTCCAAAAATTACAGAAAAATAAATCTAGCTATGTCTTGACGATATGGTCCTAACAAAACTAATTTCGTCGAATTTGGAGACCTTTTGAAAAATGGTCATTTTCCAGTCGACTAAATTCAAACTGAATTGACCCAACACGTTTAAATTCACCACGCTCACATATTGATTCCAAAAATTATGAAAATTGGAATCCAACAATAATTTTACATTATGGAGCAAATAAAAGTGGTCTCGTCGAAAACGGAGGTTGTTTGCAAAATCATATTTTTAAGGGCTATATATTATATAAATTCCATAGCGACTATTCGAAATTTTCAACTGGACATAACTTTTTATTCCCATTATGAAATATGGATTTTTCACATTCGTTGGAAAGATATTTTCAAATGGATTCAAATATTTCTGGATTTAATATAATCCAGTTTATTTTGAATCCTATACATTCAATTGAAATTTGAAATCGAATTTTCAAACTACCATGCCATTTCCAATTCCTTTTACAACTAAAATAAATATTTATATTCTAACTTCGATTTGAATAGATTTATACATTCTAATTCAATTCAAAATAAATTTCTAGTCGTTATTATTTAAAATAAACCATTTTAAATATTCAAAATTCATTAAAATTGCCAAATAAAAATTTTAAATTGGTTCTGATTTTCCGTGTTGTTAAATCTCCCCCACTTAAAATCTTTTGGTCCTCAAAAAGGAACGGAGCTGAAAGTTGTTTAACTAACCAATTCAACTTTTAGTTTGGCTTTCATTCTTCAAGTTTTCATTTTCTAAAAAATTTCCAATTCTTCAAAAATTTGGCTAACACCCAAAATTATTGAAAAATTTCACCATAACCTCATTTGTACGGGGAAACATTTAAAACCGCAACTAGCCACACAGGGCCCTCATCATCCAAAAAGAAAAAGCAAAAGCCAAGAGGCTAGCCAATCGGCTCATAAAATCATCCAAACCCAATAAATTTGTAAACATGTACCTATTTGTCGGGCATACAATTTTATTCCTCTTCTCTAGCCTCCTTGCTATGACCTGTTCACACATTTATATGTACATGCATGCATTTCCAAACAATTTTCAATTCAATTTCAAATTTGATACAATTTGGCCAAATTTACCTTTCTTTCATGTATTGGTTTTATTAGTTAACAAATAATCATGCAACACGAACATAAATCAATTTGTGGATTAGGTTTTCAAATGCATAACTTTAATATATATTCAAAGATCGTCTTTTTGGTGCCAAATCACAACAATAACCCTATCTTGTTTTGGTTCTCACACCAGTCAATCGGAAATATATAGAAATCCCACTTTCGAAACTCGAACACAAATACTCATGATACTATAGTAATCATCAGGATCATCTCCGGGTGACTAGAATGTGATTCTATATCTATCCAATATATTAAAACTTTGATTATACGTTTGCAAGGCGTATATGCAAAATCTTTATATACTCGATTATCCAAATTCAATATAAAATAAATATTCAAATACGTATAAAATGGTTTAAATCTTCAAAACAAAAATGTGTTTTCATTTTTAATTTTAAAATAAAACACTACTCTTCACACTCGTTCTAGGATACTACTGATCCTGTCTCTAACGAGTCATTCTCATTGGATATTACTAATCCAATCTCTGATGAGTTCTTTCATTTGTTTCTAATGTGTCTTGTTCTCGAGCTCTGCAAACCAGAGCTCTGATACCAAACTGTGATGACACAAACTTCCCCGTAAAGGAAAGCCCGGATTGAGTTGAGGACACGGCAAATAAGAACACTAACAGAAGGACATTTCATTGCTTATTACAACAATTTACATCAGAGTATAAGAATATACAGAGTATGAACAAATATTATACATCAAAAAAATATCAGAGATTTAAATTACAATGCAACGAAAAAATAATACATAACGCAATTGAAACAAATACACGGATATAGATCTTTTCGAATATTTCACTAGTTGTAAACCAGGATCCTGTAAGAATAAATTTGCAAACCCAAAACGACTACGTGCCCGTGTTTTAAATATGGGCACCTAGAGTTTAGATTAAAATAATAAACTCCAAGTCAGTAATTGGACTGGTGTGAGAACTAAAACAATGATTGAATCATTACTTTAAAAATAAAGTAAATGAAGGGACCACACCGTATAACACGGTACGGGTTTCCTCCTAAGAATACCAGCGCATAAAACAAACAACGCTATGCTTTTTCGAAAAATGAAGCTATTATACGACCCAGGTACCATCACACAATGCAACACAAGCCGGAGGATAGGATTTTACCTTATAATAGCCAAACATGATTGGTACGTTTAAAACAAATCATTTGATACTATTATAAGTGCATATTGTTGAAAACAACTTCAAATATAAATGTATCAAACATAGACGGCATGGGTACCATATATCATATCGCCAATACTAGGCTCTATAATCAAAATCGAAATGTCACGTATTGGAAGTTGGATTTCCATCTATGAACTAAGGCAAGGGATCGTCCTTACCACTTTGAGACAATATAGCCTACTATGTCTTAAGGCCCAGACTCAGGTGGGCCCTTGGATCATCAGGGCCGGTCCATACGAAGTGGATTAAAATGCCTGAACAATAAGTTTCCCCGCCCCATGAGGCGTAATGGTCAGTATGTCGAACATATCATCCCTTGGTCCTATAGTGACCGATATATCTGAGGCGCCTCGCTATCAATCATCCACACAAATAAAATGTCTGGGCTCTATACCATGACACCACTCCTAACTAGAAAGAAACGAATGTACTCCCTGAGGTCCTCTCCAGTTTCTGGTTCATACCGGGGTGTGAGGCTCGCGAATTAACGCTATACACAAAGTTATGCTATATTAAAGCCGTTCTTTGATCATCAACCACAAGACTCTGCTTTTCAACAGAAGCCTTGATCATTTGCATCTCAGCATGCTACACAGGCAATTCACGCCATGCGACTGATGTCTATCGATATATAACCTCTGAGCTCGTACGTCTCAGAGATAGGTGTTAAGCAAGAGAATAAATTCTCCACCACCGAACAGATATATAATTAATAGAGATTAATTGACACAGAATAAAATCCTATGTCAGACATACATCCATTTACAAGTTTGTTCGGGTTCTGAACGAAACTGGAGGCACTTTATTCGTCGTCCGATAAGTCTAATATAGGAGAGAGGTCCTCGCATATCCGATCGATCTCCAAGTACGTCTGGATGATCACCACTTATTACCTCGTCTTAGGTGTACAACCCAATCAAGGCATCAGTAATCATCCAAACGATGTGAAGACCTCGAATCTTCAACCACAGTCTTCATCGTAGACATACCGCCGAATCAGTTATTCAGAATGTGATAAACTCGGCATTTTTGAATAACTCGCGTATCTTATAAACAAATGCTACAAAAACACAACATACACCTCATTCCAATTCTGAATATTCTTTTATTTAAATATGCATATCCTTTGGGAAAGGTTCCTATAAATTTTATCAAAGATAAATTCTTTAAGTTTATTCTTTAATCTTCCTTTATATTTCAATTCTAAACCAAATTAAGGTTTATCAACTAGTCAAGATTAGCGAACCTTGTCGAAGTAATCATTTGTTTAATTTCCCAATCCCAACCTATTTATCCCATGGAGCAAAACTGGTAACACTCCATATCTAACACCATTTGTTATTGGTAAATTTAATTACCATTTAATGTTCAAATTAGTTAAATATTTAACTATTGCTTGGAGCAAAACTGGTGATACTCCATTCTCAATCATTTACCGAATTTGATAATTTTAATTTATCATATTCTCATTGCAATCTAATTAAAGATTCATTAAAACTCTACTTAGTTTTAATCTCAAAAATCATTACTTAATGATTATTCAAATTTAAGAAATTAATCTTATCTTTAACTGCGTTAAAGAACTAATGTCATTTAAAACATAGTTCATGATAAACCCAAATCACATTCCATTATTTATGGAATCTTCACGGAAAACAGATTGATATATATAATCGATATAAAGTTTCGTATCCAACCAATAATACAAATGGAATAACGGCAAAGCCTTTTAAATTCCATATATAGTAACAGTCTTCCACCACAGAAGTTCACACCGATTATTACCAAATCGAATTCCATTCCATTCCAGTTTATTTTATTAAATTGGAAAACTCTTCTTTGAAGATTTTCCTTTAAATCTTAACAAAAAGATTTATAAATTCCAGATCACATTTCACTGTTAATCAGGTTAAAGAACGAATGTCGTTAAGACAGAGCTCATAATAAACCCAATTCACATCCTATTTTATTCCAATTAAATGTTAATTAACCGGAAGCTCTAATAATCTTAATTAAAAGAATTATTCTTTTGTCAAGGGGTTTTAAGACCAGTGTTATTTAAGACACCATTCACGACAAACCCAAAATCCAATTCTTTTATTCAATTCACTAAATCTTAATTAAAGGTTTATTCTTTTCTCAACTGGGTTTAAGAACAGTGTTAATGAAGACACCATTCATGATAAACCCAAAATCCAATTCCTTTATTCAATTCCAATTAAATATTAATTAATTGGAAAAACTTAACTAAATCTTAATTAAAGATTTATTCTTTCCTCAATTGGGTTTAAGAATAGCATTAATAAGACACCATTCATGACAACCCCAAATCCAATTCAATATTAAATACAATGCTCTGAATAGAAATTATATCGGATTATATTCAATATCAAATTCTGAAATCAACAAATATCGTATTGGGAATAACGATATATATATATATATATATATATATATATATCTTCCAAATTCCCCCACAATATTCTTATAATCATGCAATCCAATATCAAAATATTCCGAATTTGATTTCCATTCAAGTCCATTCCAATTCATATATTGGGAATTTTGGTTATATTAAACCCACCCTCAATTCAATTTATTTATTTAAAAATAATTGGATTATAATTATAGATAATAACTAGTTCATTTGGATAAAAATATATTTTTATCTTTTTAAACGTGGAATTTTCATTTAAATTCTTTCCAAATGATTTATTACAATTTTACAAAAATTATCAAAAAATTTAATAATTTTATTAAGGCCCTTTCAGTCAATTTCCATAAATGGTCATCGAACTGCACTTACAACGACCTTTTCCAAATTTTATTTGGACATAATTCCAAATCTAACTGTTAGATTTCAAATTACTTATATTTGTTGGAAAGATCTTTTCAATATGAACCCAACATTTCAAGTTTTAGGAGAATTCGATGGTCGGAACACCCATAATGTCCATTCGAAGTCAATGGTCGAAATTCACGAACTACCGCGGTGCTGCGCATTCTATTCAGTCCATTAAATATATATAATATATATATTATATATATTTCATCGATTTCCATTTAAATCGTATTTTATAAATTCATTTTAAAACGATTCTAGCTTCATTTTCATTTTTTAATCAAAATTGAATTTTCCTTATCATTACAATATATAAATGATAATATTTTCAAAATATCAGATTTTGAAATCATTTCCTTTTTAATATTCATTATAAAAATGAATAAAATCGATATAAATATTGTTCATGTTAAAAATGGCGTTAATCTAATCAATACGGCTTATATATTTCAATATTTTCGTGTCCACCCCAAATCGGACATCAAAATCATATTTTGATCCATTACTTAATAGTATTTTAAAATATTAGTCATTTCAAAACATTCAGTATTCGTTATTTTAAAATATTCATTAATTTAAAGTATTCGTTCTTTCCGAATTGGAATCAGACACAGTGATTTACCATATAATTTTATTTATATGGGTTTCATACACGCTTGTACACAACGATAATCAAACATAGTCAACCATCATCCAGAGTGCGTTACACAACTACATAAGCGTTAAATATAAATAATTAACGCTTACAACGGTCTGCCAACCCATCGATTGACATACAACTAAATATTGCAATTAGTGTACGTCCAATATCATCCCAATACCCGTGTGGGGTTTTCAAACAACAAACACTGATTATTATTTGTGCAGTTGGGCGATGTGCAAAATATATCATCCCAATCTATATCAGTTAAATGTGCGTACATAAACTAATCATCCGATTTGTAAATGAATATTTATTTTACTCATATACGCGTTAAAAAATATATTTTAACTATAAAATATTTATTTCAACTCATAAATCTTTTATACAATTCATTTATACAATAAAAATGATATTTTTATTGTTATAACATTTTTAGAAAATTTCGGTAGCATAATGGCGCGATACTATAACTGGAATAAGGTCTAGCCTTATCCCTCGCCTAATAATGGCTCACGCCATACACATACCAATTCTAATCAATTCAATTTACATCCCAAACCAAATTCAAACAAACAAACCAATCTAAGCATACAGCCAAACAACCATGGTTTCAAACATAGGTGTCGGGTGCTTCTAAGCATCGTCTGCATCCTAGTATATATTTAACTGTAAATAAAATTAGAGTAAGAGGTTCTTACCTTTGGTTTCCACTCCGCCGTGCTCTGATGGTGAATTTTAAATCTTTCCAGAAATCCAACATGTCTACTTTATAAATAACATACATATGTTAAAAATCATATTTTTAACTATCAAACCATTATTTCATAGATTGATTATTTTACAAATAGCATACATAGGCTAAAAATCACATTTTTATCTTTCTAAAAATATTTCCATAGCTTAACTATTTTATGAACAGTATACATATTGTAAAAATCATATTTTTTTACTTTTCTAAAATTATTTTCATATATACGATAAAAATCATATTTTTACATCACTAAAATTATATTTTTATACCCCTAAAAATTATATTTTTAGATTGTTCCATATATATAAAAATCAAATTTTTATATCGCTAATATATAAATAAAAATCATATTTTTATTTTGCTATTATATATATATATATATAAATCATATTTTTATTTGAACCATTTCATAATAAAAATCCCATTTTTAACATCGCTATATATATTATATATTAAAAATCACATTTTTAATTGGCTACATATATATTAAAAATCACATTTTTATAACGCTACATGTATAGAAAAGATTATATTTTTATATCGCTACATGTATAGAAGATATTATATTTTTATATCGCTACATGTATAGAAAAGATTATATTTTTATATCGCTACATGTATAGAAAAGATTATATTTTTATAACGCTACTGTAACAATCCAGAATTTCAGAACGAATTTTAAATTTTAATTTAAATTATTTTGAGGAATATGGAGTATAAATTTGTTATTTTTATGAAATAAAAATTTGAAATAACTTTAAAATTATTTTTATATACTATTTGATTTAAAACAAACTCAGGATTATTAAATTAAATTATTGAATATAAATTGGTACTAAATAAAATTTATGATATTAATAATGGGATTTATTAATTTTTGCTGAAATATTGTTTGGAAATAATGTGTTCATTATAGAAGAAATAAATTCCAATACATACATTTATAAACGTTGTGCTGAATAAACGAGATTTACATGACTAACCGGTTTGAGTTTTTAATGTTAAGATTCCTTTGTTGTTTAGTACAAATGTTATAGAAAGGCAAGAGTTGCTACCGTTATTAATCAGGAAATGAATTATTTTAATTTTGATCTGGTAATTTGGTTTAAATGAAAAGATGTATGGTTAATGTGAACATGGACTTTTATTTTTGAACATAACATTTACTATTAAAAATGAAATGGCATTCAAACATTTTTACCAAGATCTAATAGTATTTCAAGTTTGAACCGTAACAATGAAAATAAGATTAACTTTGAAATAAATCTTGCACTTAATTTTGGTAAGAAAAGATATGCCTACGCTTGGATTTTAATTCAAGATTTTGATAATTATTTAACATTCATTCTAAAAATAAAATAAAAGGAGCACATTGTGAATATAGTATTTAGATAGACGTTGTCAAAATTTATGATGTTAACCAATAGAGAACCGTTTGAAAATTTAAAACTTGACTTTAGTACTAAAATCAATTAAGTCTTCTTAAGTAAGGATTTATTGATTTTGAATAAAGAATTTATTGACATAGTAAAATATCGTTGATTTATTTCTAATCAAACCATTAAGCTAATGGTAATTAAACATTAGTTTGAAGTTTTAATGGTGATTAATTTTAGTAGACCAATAAGTCTAAATTTATTACCATATTATTTATACTACAATTAATGTAATAAAAACGTTCTAACTTTATATGTAATTTAATATTTGAATTAAAGAAAGTAGTATATTAAGAAGGAAAATTTTATCATTGGAAATTTCAAATTGAAGTTTAATATAAATAGTGATTAATATTATTTTAAACAAACTGTGTAACAACCCGTATTTTCAATAACCTGTAATAACATAAATCGAGGCAGAATTTAATTCTAAAATGGGAATCAAGGGAAACGGGCTATGCCATTGTGTTCGTCTCGGAAAAATACGCGAAATAGAGTCCGAGTTTTCGAAAATCGGAGTCCGTATGACCAAGATATGGCCTCGCGAAGTTTCACGAAAATTCCCAAATTAAAGTATACTTAATTAAGTGAAATGGGTTGTGTAGATATATATATATATATATATATATTGATATATATATATATATATATATATATATATAATTGAAAATTTAATAAATAAATATGCAAAAATGCTCAAAACAGCGAATTGGGAGAGGGGAATAACCGAACCGGCCGATTTTTGAAGTCGACCCGAGCCCGCTGGGTCGACTAGGGGTTAATCCAGGGTGTTTGGCTGTCAACCCGTGGGCCGATTCGCTCAAGTGCAGATTTTGCATTTGAATGGTTCTCATGGTCCATCTTTAATCTAAAGGCCCTAGATGGTTCCTACACTTGACTTCTTCCCCAAGACATGCTTTGATGGCTTGGATTGAATCTAGGGTTAATCCTATGGCCTAAAACACTTGCCTAATCTATAAATAAGACCCTAACTTACCCTAATTCATTCATAATTAAACCTAGTGACTAAACTATGGCAAAATGCTAGCTCTCATGGCCTCCACTAATTTTATGAAGAGGGTTGCATACTAATCACTCTCTAATCAACTTCTAATCCCTTCTTAGCATCTTAATCTTCTTCATTTGGTGTTCAAAGTTGCTAGTTGTGAGTTTCTATCACTTTGATGATCTTTTGGTAAACTAATTAGATGAGATGTGATGAGATTTATGGTTTTGTATGTGGGTTAATGAGCTTTGAATCATATGATATGATGTTAGCATTAATCTTATGTTTATGCATGTTGAGTATGTAAGCTTATGCAAGTTTAATATGATGTATGTTATGTTTGCATGATGCTAAATATGCAAGTTGTGGGCTATGTAATCATATGCATGTTATGCAAGTTCATGGTAATATGCTATGCAAGTTACATGTTTGTTAATATGCAAGTTACATGTTTGTTAATATGCAAGTTACATGTATGTAAATATGCAAGTTACATGTTTGTTAATATGCAAGTTACATGTTTGTTAATATGCAAGTTACATGTATGTAAATATGCAAGTTACATGTTTCTTTATATGCAAGTTACATGTTTGTTAATATGCGAGTTACATGTATGTAAATATGCAAGTTACATGTTTATTAATATGCAAGTTCATGATGACACATTATGCAAGTCTATAAGCTAATATGCAAGTTTGTTATGCAAAATGAATATGTAAGTTATGTGACATATTATATGCAAGTTATGTGACATGTTATGCAAGTTCATATGCAAGTTATGTGTTTGTTAATATGCAAGATGGCACCTTTGAAACATGTTCATTCATATGCAAGTTGACACCTTTTATATGTGTTATATCATGAACGAAATTACGTGGGAACGATGGGGTAATTAAATGCATAAGTTAATAAGATTGTGTGAAATTAATATAATTATGCATAACACAAAATAAATAAACATAGTATGGGAATTTGCCTATTTGGTTAGGTGTACCCATACTATGTGTTGGGAATTTACCTATTGAGTTAGGTCTACCCCATGGGAATTTACCTATTAAGTTAGGTCTACCCATGTTAAGAAAACTTGATTAATTAGGGATAATTAATATAAAATTATGAGGGTGATTAATTAGGTGTAATTAATTGACTAAGACACGAGGTTGGACTCAGTTGTAGCGTAAAACTGCCCGGACCCAACCGGCTTAACCAGTTGCTACAAATGTTAGCCCAATGTGAGAGGTCTTAGGCACAAACTAAATACGTAATTAATGTAAAGACACGAGGTTAGACTCTGTTATGACATAAGGCTGCCCGGACCCAACCGGCTTAACCAGCGGTCATAAAAGACAGTCTAATGTGAGAGGTCTTTACAAAGGTTACGTTCTTAATTAATTAATTAAGAAACACTTAACCACATTAGCATGTAGAGGGACATGAGGGGTTAAGTGGGTGCCTCGGGTGGCATGAGAAAATACGATTAGAATACTTAACCAAAATAGAACATGTAATTAAAACATGATTAAAGGGTTAAGTGGGATATACTAGAAAAAGGGACAAGCTTAGGTGGGTAGCTTGTGGAGGCCCATTTCAACCAGTAACCCATACGTATCTTTGTGGGCTCGACCCATGTCGAGGACGGGACACGCATACTGGGCTTGACTGTAAGAGGCAAACGGGTTAGCGGTGGCAACGCAAGTCCAACGGGCTTCATATGCGTGAGTGGGCCCGGGCTGGTAGGTAAGCCGTTGTTGCATCGAGTAGATATAAGCCGTGCACCTTTAGTTTCATCAGGTTGCCACATTGGGGAATGATACATCCCACGGTGGGGCCAGCACGGGTATCTACGTTAGGGAGCCGATCGAATGGGAAGTAGTGTGTACACCTAGTGGATTGTAGGGCCCCGTGGCGCCTACTTGGTCACCTAGGGGTACGCAGGTACTAATTAGTAAATTTTATAAGTCCTTGGGTGGGATCAACCTTTAAGTTAGGAACGACTGGTGTGGTGCAGTTTAGTAATTTACCTTAGGGAGGGTAGATGCGTCTTTATCCTTTATCTTCGTTTAGTTGACTGCTTAGGGTAGCCATTCATCCCTATATGTTACCGTATATCAGTTTATGTCTTCTCTGGTTACTTTAACGATTGTATTGTTAAAGTTATAGGACTCGCTCAGACTTATGTCTGACCCTGTTGTTTTTATCTTTTTCCCAACCCTCAGGTCCTACGGTGGATCCTAGCAGTAGTGGAGCTTGATCGGATTGCTGTTCCAGTCTTTAGGAGCTTGGATAGATGTAAAGCTCCAGTTATCCAGTTATCTTTTCTTTTGTTTGGCTATTGTATGAGAGTGGGATTATGTACTTCTTTATTTTGATGGATATTGTACTTGACCTTTATTGTGGTTTTATGATGTAACCAGACATGTTTTACTTCCGCTGTTATGAGATGATGTTTTAAAATTTCAAGTACTATTTATATCTGTCTTGTTGTAATTTTTCTGTTCTATATTCACTAAAATACTCCACCGATGCTATGGCATTCCCTTAGTGAGTGATCATAGCGGGAGTGGGGTGTTACACGTGGTATCAGAGCTTAAGGTTACCAGAACAGATAAAATTTTTGAGAAAAACTACTTTCTTAGAGTATTTTCGAAGAAAGGATTTTTAAAAGCATGTCTTCTAAGAGAAAAAGTTTTTGAAAAAGAAAAGCATAATCCCCAATAGCCATATCTTTATCTTTCGGAATCTCCTTTTTGAATCTTTCCTCTTTCGTTTCAGCATGGCTGAAGATCTTAACATCCCGGAGGGTTTAGTTATACCACTATGGTATAGGAGGTTGCAAGAGGCTAGGGCCGCGGCTGCGGGTCCGGCCAATGCTACTACACCAGAGACAACCGCTCCTCCTCCTCAGCCTAGAGTGGATAATTTTGCTAAGGTTTGCAAGGAGTTCAAGGCTATAGGAGGAAAACCTTTTCTTGGTTCAGAGACTTTCGTAGAGGCTAGAGATTGGCTTAAGGAAGTGGAAGAGTTGCTAGATATCTTTGAAGTGGAAGAGGGAAAGAAAGTCAAGTTGGCGGCTTGGTTAATGAAGGGAGAGGCCTCATTTTGGTGGGAGGTCACTAATGGAGAACGCCCTGTTGACTCTTGGGCAGATTTTAAGCAAAGGTTTGGGGCTAAGTTTCTCTCAAGGGCGGAAGAGAATCTGTTTATGGAGAAGTTCTTGAATTTGAAGCAAGGGAATCTCACGGTGAAAGAATATGTCAACAAATTCAATCAATTAGCAAGGTTTGGCATAGAGTTGGTGAATACACCGGAGAAGAAGGCTTTGAGGTTCGTTAGAGGCTTGAACGAACCATTGCAAGGAATAGCTATGACTCACATTCCTATGGGGGCCACTTTTGAGAAGCTTGTCTACATGGCACTTATGCATGAGGATGATAAGAATTCTAAGGCACCAGAGAAAAAGGGGGATCAGAAGAAACCGCAACAGCAACAACAAGGCAAGGGCGGAAAAGGCAATGGTGACAAAAAGAAGACGAAGAAGAAGTGCTTCAATTGTGGAACACCAGGACACCTCAGTAAGGATTGTCGCAAAAAGAAGAAGACCGGTTGCTTTCATTGTGGTGAAGCAGGGCATCTTGTGAAAAACTGCCCAAAGAAGGGGCAGAAGACGGGGTCTACCTCAGGAGGCCAGGTGCAAGCTCTTATAGCACCACCTCAGTCAGGGGGGCAAGTTCAGGTTCTCTCAGTTCCACCGATTCAGCAGAGAGGTAGAACTATTTCCGTTGAAAGTCTGGTTTTTCTGTTTGATCATCCAGTTCGTACTTTGTTTGACTCTGGCGCATCGCATTCTTTTATCTCATCATCGTTAGTTGAGTCACTGCACTTAGACACCAGTCTAGTTGATGATCCCTTGGTTGTCTCAAACCCAATTGGGGGCTCCATATATCTGTCTATGATATGTTTGGGTTTGAAGATTTCTATACTTAGCGTTGAGTTTAGATGTGATGCTTTTGTATTGGGCTTCACGGGCTATGGGTTGATCTTGGGCATGGACTGGTTATCCAGTAATGGTGCCGTTCTTGATTGCGAAAGGAGAGTTGTCAGGCTCATGACCCGCTTGGGTAACACTCTCGAGATCTCTTGCAATCCCATGGAATCTGTTTTGCTAAGTTATCTTGAATCGCTCGATGCTTCGGTCGAAAGTTTGTGTTCTGTCAGAATAGTCCGGGAATATCCGGATGTGTTTGAAGAAGTAAAGGGTTTGCCTCCGAAGCGGGAGATAGATTTCCGAATTTATTTGGTGGATAATGCCAAACCAGTGTCTTTGCCAGTACGCCACATGGCTCCTCGTGAGAGAAGAGAACTTCATAAGCAAGTAGGGGAGTTGCTTGAGAAGGGGTTCATAAGGCGAAGTATATCGGAGTGGGGAGCTCCAGTAGTGTTTGCCACGAAGGCGGATGGGTCCCTCAGACTTTGTGTGGATTATAGAGAACTTAATAAGCTCACGAAGAAGAATAGACACCCATTACCGAGGATAGATGATCTCTTTGATCAGTTGGTTGGCGCGTCAGTATTTTCGCAGATGGACTTAGCTACAGGGTTTCATCAGTTAAGAGTGGCGGAGGACAGTATAGAGAAGACTGCTTTCCGGACTCCGGATGGTTTTTATGAGTGGCTAGTGATGCCATTTGGGTTGACAAACGCCCCCGCATACTTTGTTGATCTCATGAGTAGAGTGTTCAGAGAGTATCTGAATAAGTTTGTAGTAGTTTTTGTGGATGACATCTTGGTCTTTTCCAAGAATGAAGAAGAGCATGCCTTACATCTCAAGGAAGTGTTGGAGACTCTTCGAGCGCATAGTCTTAAAGCTAAATTCTCTAAATGCCATTTTTGGAGAAGAGAAGTGCGATTCTTAGGGCATGTGGTCTCTAAGGAAGGGATAGCTGTGGATCCCGCAAAGATAGTATCTATCCAGGATTGGAAAGTTCCTAGAAATGCTACCGAGGTAAGAAGTTTCTTGGGGTTGGCAGGATATTATAGGAAGTTCATCAAAGACTTCGCGAAGATATCAGCCCCATTAACCCGCTTGACGAAAAAGAATCTGGTTTTCTCGTGGGATGTAGATTGTGATGATGCTTTCCGACGGTTAAAGAGAGCTTTGACCACCGCTCCAGTTTTAGTGCTCCCGGATGGGAGTAAGCCGTTTGTTGTTTATACCGATGCTTGTGGAACAGGATTAGGCGCAGTCTTGATGCAGGAGGGAAGGGTAATAGCCTATGGAGGGAGACAATTGAGAGTGCATGAGAAGAATTACCCTACCCATGATCTAGAGTTGGCCGCGATTGTTTTCGCACTTAAGTCTTGGCGCCATTATCTTCTTGGTGAGAGATTCGAGTTGTTCACCGACCATAAATCATTGAAGTACTTATTCTCTCAGAAGGATTTAAACTTAAGACAGCAAAGGTGGATGGAGTTCTTAGCATCCTATGATTTCGAGATAGCGTATACCCCTGGTAAGGGTAACGTGGTGGCAGACGCCTTAAGTAGAAAAAGGCTATCTTTGAGTCCATTGTTCGTGGAACGACGAAGCTTGGAGTTTCTTTCTTTGTTTGACTTCAGACCTTCTGTTGATTTTGTACCTGGTTTGTTGGCATCCTTGGAGGTTAGACCTACTCTTTTGAGACGGATTGGCGAGGCTCAGCGAGACGACCCACAGTTGGTTGTGTTGGTAGAGAAGCTTATAAGAGGGGAGTCGTCCAGCCATTTGGGTAGATACACCATAGATGATAAGGGATGGTTGCATAGAGACGGTAGACTTTGTGTACCGCAAGATGAGGGTTTGAAGAAGGCTATTTTGGATGATGCACATCGTTCAAGAATGACTATTCATCCCGGTGGAGACAAAATGTACCAAGACATGAAGAGAGTTTTCTTTTGGGCCGGTATGAAGAAAGATGTGGCCGAGTATGTGGCTAGATGCTTAGTGTGCCAACAAGTTAAAGTGGAGCAAAGGAAACCCGGTGGGTTGCTACACCCATTGGAAGTTCCACAGTGGAAGTGGGATAGTGTCTCGATGGATTTCATCGACGGGTTACCGAGATCGAGGAAGGGCAATACGGGAATTTGGGTTGTGGTAGACAGACTTACCAAGAGTGCCCATTTTATACCCGTAAAGAGTAAGAGGACCGCTCCATGGCTTGCTTCAGTCTATGTTAGAGAGATTGTTAGATTGCATGGCGTACCATCCAGCATTGTGAGTGATCGAGATCCTATTTTCACTAGTGAGTTTTGGAGAAGTTTGCAAGAGGCGGTAGGGACTCAGTTGTGTTTGAGCACCGCATATCATCCTCAGACGGACGGTCAGACCGAGAGGGTGAACCGTATCTTAGAAGATCTTTTGAGGCTTTGTATCTTGGATTTTGGAGGTACATGGGAAGAACATCTTCCTTTGGTGGAGTTCGCATATAATAACAGCTTTCAGTCCAGTATTGGTATGGCTCCTTTCGAAGCTCTTTATGGAAGGCCTTGTCGATCTCCTACATGTTGGTGGGAATCTACGGATAAGATCTTGCTTGGGCCGGATATGGTTAGAGAGACTTCAGAGAAGATTGATTTAATTCGAAAAAGGATGAAAGCAGCGCAAGATAGACAGAAATCTTATGCGGATCGGAGAAGGACGGATCTTGAGTTTGAGGTTGGGGACATGGTTTTTGTCAAAGTATCTCCATTGAGAAATGTTGTTCGCTTTGGGTCCGTAGGGAAGTTAGCACCGAGATTTGTTGGGCCGTTTCCTATTAAGGAAAGGATTGGACGGATGGCATATAGGGTGGAGTTGCCCGACAGACTTAGTGGTGTTCATGATGTATTCCATGTATCACATTTGAGGAAGTGCTTACATGAGACCGCGGAGGTAGTAGAGCCGAGCTTGCTTAGAGATGTAGAGGTAGAGCGTGATGCGACGATTCGACGAGCTCCTACTCGCATCCTTGGGTCAGAAACTAGGAAGTTGAGGAACAGAGAAGTTCAGCTAGTTAAAGTGCAATGGGGAGATGACGAAAGCAATGCTACTTGGGAGACGGAAGCAAAGATGCGTTCTTTGTATCCATTTCTTTTTGAGAGTATGTCTTTTAACTTCTCCTTTATTGCTTGTCTAGTACTTATCTTATCTTTAGTATATCCTCTCGCTAATACCTATGACCTTTAGATAGGGTAAAACCTATGGTTGAAACATGTGTTTGAAACATGTTATGGTTGATGGATGCATATGGATGCAATTGTTTGCTAGTGGTTGCTCGTGGATGCATATACACACACATTAGGCACTAGATCGGCTCAGTCACTTCATGTTGCATATTGCATAAATGGATGTGGTAGTTAGATTGATGGATGTATCATGGCTGTGTTATCATATGGATGATGCATTTTTGTGTATGGTTGTGCACGCATGTAGAAATTTGTATGTGTCAATAGGGTTTCGCATACATATTGGATGCATGGCACTATCATGGTTTGCATTAAGGAGGTTTACTGTATCAGTAACCGCCTGATTTTTGCATTAGGTAAGTACATATACACACACTTTTGCATATATCCATCCAGCATTTAGAATCTTGTAAGGACAATGATTGCTCGTGGATGATGCTTTGAGTAGATGGATGATTGGATGGTAGGATACGTTCTTCCTAACTTGAAGATTTCGGGGACGAAATCCTTTAAGGAGGGGAGAATGTAACAACCCGTATTTTCAATAACCTGTAATAACATAAATCGAGGCAGAATTTAATTCTAAAATGGGAATCAAGGGAAACGGGCTATGCCATTGTGTTCGTCTCGGAAAAATACGCGAAATAGAGTCCGAGTTTTCGAAAATCGGAGTCCGTATGACCAAGATATGGCCTCGCGAAGTTTCACGAAAATTCCCAAATTAAAGTATACTTAATTAAGTGAAATGGGTTGTGTAGATATATATATATATATATATATATATTGATATATATATATATATATATATATATATATATAATTGAAAATTTAATAAATAAATATGCAAAAATGCTCAAAACAGCGAATTGGGAGAGGGGAATAACCGAACCGGCCGATTTTTGAAGTCGACCCGAGCCCGCTGGGTCGACTAGGGGTTAATCCAGGGTGTTTGGCTGTCAACCCGTGGGCCGATTCGCTCAAGTGCAGATTTTGCATTTGAATGGTTCTCATGGTCCATCTTTAATCTAAAGGCCCTAGATGGTTCCTACACTTGACTTCTTCCCCAAGACATGCTTTGATGGCTTGGATTGAATCTAGGGTTAATCCTATGGCCTAAAACACTTGCCTAATCTATAAATAAGACCCTAACTTACCCTAATTCATTCATAATTAAACCTAGTGACTAAACTATGGCAAAATGCTAGCTCTCATGGCCTCCACTAATTTTATGAAGAGGGTTGCATACTAATCACTCTCTAATCAACTTCTAATCCCTTCTTAGCATCTTAATCTTCTTCATTTGGTGTTCAAAGTTGCTAGTTGTGAGTTTCTATCACTTTGATGATCTTTTGGTAAACTAATTAGATGAGATGTGATGAGATTTATGGTTTTGTATGTGGGTTAATGAGCTTTGAATCATATGATATGATGTTAGCATTAATCTTATGTTTATGCATGTTGAGTATGTAAGCTTATGCAAGTTTAATATGATGTATGTTATGTTTGCATGATGCTAAATATGCAAGTTGTGGGCTATGTAATCATATGCATGTTATGCAAGTTCATGGTAATATGCTATGCAAGTTACATGTTTGTTAATATGCAAGTTACATGTTTGTTAATATGCAAGTTACATGTATGTAAATATGCAAGTTACATGTTTGTTAATATGCAAGTTACATGTTTGTTAATATGCAAGTTACATGTATGTAAATATGCAAGTTACATGTTTCTTTATATGCAAGTTACATGTTTGTTAATATGCGAGTTACATGTATGTAAATATGCAAGTTACATGTTTATTAATATGCAAGTTCATGATGACACATTATGCAAGTCTATAAGCTAATATGCAAGTTTGTTATGCAAAATGAATATGTAAGTTATGTGACATATTATATGCAAGTTATGTGACATGTTATGCAAGTTCATATGCAAGTTATGTGTTTGTTAATATGCAAGATGGCACCTTTGAAACATGTTCATTCATATGCAAGTTGACACCTTTTATATGTGTTATATCATGAACGAAATTACGTGGGAACGATGGGGTAATTAAATGCATAAGTTAATAAGATTGTGTGAAATTAATATAATTATGCATAACACAAAATAAATAAACATAGTATGGGAATTTGCCTATTTGGTTAGGTGTACCCATACTATGTGTTGGGAATTTACCTATTGAGTTAGGTCTACCCCATGGGAATTTACCTATTAAGTTAGGTCTACCCATGTTAAGAAAACTTGATTAATTAGGGATAATTAATATAAAATTATGAGGGTGATTAATTAGGTGTAATTAATTGACTAAGACACGAGGTTGGACTCAGTTGTAGCGTAAAACTGCCCGGACCCAACCGGCTTAACCAGTTGCTACAAATGTTAGCCCAATGTGAGAGGTCTTAGGCACAAACTAAATACGTAATTAATGTAAAGACACGAGGTTAGACTCTGTTATGACATAAGGCTGCCCGGACCCAACCGGCTTAACCAGCGGTCATAAAAGACAGTCTAATGTGAGAGGTCTTTACAAAGGTTACGTTCTTAATTAATTAATTAAGAAACACTTAACCACATTAGCATGTAGAGGGACATGAGGGGTTAAGTGGGTGCCTCGGGTGGCATGAGAAAATACGATTAGAATACTTAACCAAAATAGAACATGTAATTAAAACATGATTAAAGGGTTAAGTGGGATATACTAGAAAAAGGGACAAGCTTAGGTGGGTAGCTTGTGGAGGCCCATTTCAACCAGTAACCCATACGTATCTTTGTGGGCTCGACCCATGTCGAGGACGGGACACGCATACTGGGCTTGACTGTAAGAGGCAAACGGGTTAGCGGTGGCAACGCAAGTCCAACGGGCTTCATATGCGTGAGTGGGCCCAGGCTGGTAGGTAAGCCGTTGTTGCATCGAGTAGATATAAGCCGTGCACCTTTAGTTTCATCAGGTTGCCACATTGGGGAATGATACATCCCACGGTGGGGCCAGCACGGGTATCTACGTTAGGGAGCCGATCGAATGGGAAGTAGTGTGTACACCTAGTGGATTGTAGGGCCCCGTGGCGCCTACTTGGTCACCTAGGGGTACGCAGGTACTAATTAGTAAATTTTATAAGTCCTTGGGTGGGATCAACCTTTAAGTTAGGAACGACTGGTGTGGTGCAGTTTAGTAATTTACCTTAGGGAGGGTAGATGCGTCTTTATCCTTTATCTTCGTTTAGTTGACTGCTTAGGGTAGCCATTCATCCCTATATGTTACCGTATATCAGTTTATGTCTTCTCTGGTTACTTTAACGATTGTATTGTTAAAGTTATAGGACTCGCTCAGACTTATGTCTGACCCTGTTGTTTTTATCTTTTTCCCAACCCTCAGGTCCTACGGTGGATCCTAGCAGTAGTGGAGCTTGATCGGATTGCTGTTCCAGTCTTTAGGAGCTTGGATAGATGTAAAGCTCCAGTTATCCAGTTATCTTTTCTTTTGTTTGGCTATTGTATGAGAGTGGGATTATGTACTTCTTTATTTTGATGGATATTGTACTTGACCTTTATTGTGGTTTTATGATGTAACCAGACATGTTTTACTTCCGCTGTTATGAGATGATGTTTTAAAATTTCAAGTACTATTTATATCTGTCTTGTTGTAATTTTTCTGTTCTATATTCACTAAAATACTCCACCGATGCTATGGCATTCCCTTAGTGAGTGATCATAGCGGGAGTGGGGTGTTACAAACTGCTTAATTTATTTCATGATAAGACAAATTAAAATCAACAGCTATATTAAAGCCAATAGTGCTTACATGGTAAAGAATATCATCACATTAATTCTCATTCCAAATTTGTCTAGTAAATCGCAAGGGTTTTGCTATTTTCTTTGTATAACAACCAACGTCATCTTATTTTATATAAGAACATATCCAGCTTGTAGTTCTTTGCTCACAAAAAATAAATTGTTGGCCTTCTTTTATCGATTTTGATAGTGTCAAAACTGGAGAAAAATAATCCACAATATTATATTTAGATTTCACAACTGAAGGTTCAACATAAATTAGAATGGCATTAGAAAGAAAACGTGGACAAATATAGCTGGAATAAATTACAAAAAATATTGTAATAATTTGGTTTCATTCCTAATATAAGAAATTGCTTAAATTAGAACAAATTAATTCTCTTCTATGAAATCAAACACAATGGTAATTGTAAACGAAGTCATAGAAAAATGCGAGAAACTTGCAACATTGTAAATTTACATGATAGACAAATTATTCCATCTTTCTTTTCTACTTTCCTCAAATTCATCGCCTCCTTTCTCTCTCCTCCATTGTCCTCATTAATCACGCATCCATCCTTATTTTAACATGTATTCAATGCATGTGTTTCAATCTATCATTTATTTTCTTTCCCTAAACTCACTACCTCCATTCTCTCCACTTTATTTTTTCATTAATAATGCATTTATCTCTTTCCATCATTCTACTAATTTACTTCCCTTATTTCTATTAATTTATTTCTCTTCAGTCTATTTTAATGTTTCTTATTTATATGTCCTCATTTCTTATATTTCCATTCTCCTTTTTTTCCATTCCTTTTTTCCCTTCATTTTTTTCTTTTTTCTTCAAAAACCAATGGCCGAAATCATCCAATATTCAATCCTCAGTTTCTTCCTCTGTGTAATAACCCGGAAATCCGAGCCAATTTAAAAATTTTATTTTGGCAATTTTAGCGAATTTTAATTGTTTAAAATGAATTAATTTAAATAATAATGATGAGAATTTTATTTTGAATAGAATTAGAACGTATATCTTTATATAGATCGTCGTTAGAATATAAATATTTATTTTTATATATAAAATGAATTGAAAATGGCACGGCAGTTTGATAATTCGATTTCAAATTTCAAATGAATGTACCGGGTGAAAAATAAACCGAATTTTAACGAAACCAAAAATATTTGAATCTAATTGGGAGTATCTTTCCAACGAATCCGAAAAATTGAAATTTCATAGCGGGGGTAAAAAGTTATGCCCAGTTAAAAATTCAGAATAGTCGCTATGGAATTTCGGTCCTTAAAATGGCCATTTTGCAAACGACCTCGGTTTTCGACGAAACCACTTTTGTTGGATCTGGGATGTCAAATTATTGCTAGGTTTCAAATTTCATAATTTTTCGAATCAATATGTGAGCATGGCGAAGGAAAACGCGTTTGACAAGTTTCAGTTGATTTTAATCGACTGGAAAATTCGCATTGTCTTCGGAATGGGGGTAATTAGCTAGGGGCGACAGTCGTTGGGTCTCGATTGGTGTTAGAAATAAAAGTCAAAATTTTGGAGAATAAAATAAATAAAATAATATATAATTTCCCTTAACTCCCTTACCTTCATTCCTCTCTCTCACTTCCAGATCAGAAAATCGATTAAATAAAAAAACGCTATAGCCCTAAGCCCCGTCGCCCCCCACTATCGCACCACCGCTGTTCCATCCAGAGCTGCCGCCCTTCGATCGGCCACCTCCTCCTCCTCCCTTCTCTAATTCGAAGTTCCCCAACGCTCCTCAGTCGAAGCATTCGCGACCCACAACGCCAACAACCACTATACCCCGCCTGCTCCGAACGAATGCCGCCACCCTGGTCCCAGCGCCGACCGCTGCTCCTCTCTCGACCACTTACTCCAGCGCGACACTCCCCCGACCGCCTGTAAGTTTGATTTTAATTTATTGGAAGGAAAAAAAAAGCAATGTTTTCTTTATTCAGTTTTTATATAGGATTAGCCTATTTAAAATTCAAATTTTATTGTATAGAAAAGTCTAGATCTTCATAATAGAAAAGAAAAGATTTTTATTTTAAATAAAGATTAGTTTTATACACATGAATGGAAAAAAGACTATATTTTTGTAATGATAAAGATTATATTTTTAAATATAGAAAGATTATATTTTTATATATAGAAAGATTATATTTTTATATAAAATAAAGTTTTGGTTTTGTTGTGAAGGTAGAGGGATAAAAATACGATTTTCACCACATAAGTGGTGTTATAAAAAATATTATATTTATAATGTAAACATCTTGTTAAAGAGGTGATTTTGACATATATAGAAGCCAAGATAAAAATATAATTTTTATATGTGTACCAAAGTAAAAATACGATTTTTATTCATATAGAGTGATAAAAATATAATTTTTATTATTTTACTAGCTGTGTAAAAATAGAATTTTTATCTATATAGTAGCAGTACAAAATAAGATTTTTTTTATGTACATAGCAACAATATAAAAATGTGATTTTTATATATGTAGTGGCTACGGGCAACGAAAGTGACAAAAGGCGAACACGACAAAGACTTCTACATAAGAAGAGTCGTGGCATTAGGTTTAGCTATTCGGTGAGAACTCCTCACTTTTAAATTTATTTCTAGTTAAAATATATACTAGGATGCAGACGGTGTTTAGTAGCACCCGACACCCGTCGTCCACAGACCATGGACGGCTTGTATGCTTGTTTGTTTGATTTTGATGTATAGTTGATTGTGTGATGTGATGTTAAAGGAAATAAAATATTTATATAGTTAAAAATATTTTATAGTTAAAAATAGAATTTAACGTGTATATGAAATGAATATTTATAAACAAATCGACGATAAGTTTATTTACACTAATTTGACTGATATTGATTGGGACGATAAATTTTACACATCGCCCAACTGCACAAATAAAATCTGTGTTTGATTGTTTGAATCCCCACACGGGAATTTGGATGATATTTGACGTACACTAATCCCGATTGTTTAGTTGTATGTCGATCGATTGATTGACAGACTGTTATAAGCGTTGAATATTTGTATTTGATGCTTATACAGTGTAGAATGCACTTTGGATGATGGTTGATTATTTGTCATTGTTGAGATATACATGTGTTGTAGAAAATCCATATAATTAACACTATATGGTAATTGATTGGGCCTCATTTCAATTTGCAAAATAATTTCATGTGTTGAATAAAAGCCATGTTGATTAGATTGACGCCATTTCGACGTGAACGATATTTATATCGATTTTATTCATTTTATAATGAATATCGAAAGTGATTTCAAAATCTGATAAATTGAAATGAATTGAAATTCGAATTAAATTGAAGTGAATTGAAATTTGAATTAAATTGAAAAGAATTGAAATTCTAATTGGATTGAAATCGAATTGAATTCTTTTTGAATTGAATTTAAAACGTATTGAAATTGAACTGAAATCGATTTAAATTGAAACCGATTTGAATTTGAAATTGATTTGAATTGAAATCGAGTTGAAATGAAATTAAAATGAATTTATATCGAAAAATTCGATTTTGATTTGAATTCGAAAAGGAAGTTGAAATCGTTTTGAAAACCAGTTTAAAACGATTTATAAAATACGTTTTAAAAGGAAATCGACGAAGTATATATTATATATATAATATAATGGCCTGAATAGAATGCGTCGCGCTGCGGCAGTTCGCGAATTTAGACCATTGACTTCGAATTGACATTGCGGGAGATCCGACCGTCGGATTCTCCTAAAACTGGAACCGTTGGGTTCGTATCGAAAAGAGCTTTCTAATGAATATTAGAAATTAGAAATCTAACGGTTGGATTTGGAATTATGTCCAAATCAAATTTGGAAAAGGTCGCTGTAAGTGTCGTTCGATGGCCGTTGATGGAAAGCGACTGTACAGGCACTGATAAAATTATTAAAAACAGTAATAATTTGTGTATAATCATAAGAAATGATTTGGGAAGAATTGGGATGAAAATCTCCATATTTGAAAAGGTAAAAATTGATATTTATCGAAATGAACTAGTTTTGAACAAGAATTATAATTCTATTTATTTTTAAATAAATAAATTGAATTTGAAAAGGGTTTTAAAAGTAACCAGAATTTCCAATAAGTGAATTGGAACGGATTTGAATTGAAATTGTCTTCGGAATATTTCGAGGTTGGATTCCGTGATGATACAATATTGTTATCGGAATTTAAAAGATATATTTATATCGTTATTTCCAATACGATATTTGTTGGTCGTAGAATTTGATATTGAAGCCGATATATTTTCTATTCAGAGCCTTGTATTTAATATCAAATGTGATTTGGGTTTGTCGTGAATGGTGTCTTCATTAACACTGTTCTTAAGCCCAGTTGAGAAAACGATTAAATCTTTTTATTTAGATTTAATGAAGTGTACCAATTAAATGGAATTTAATTGGAATTGAATTTGAATTGATTCTTGGGTTTATCGTGAACGGTGTTTTAAATAACACTTGTTCTTTAACCCGATAATTAATGGAATGTGATTTTGGGTTTATCGTGAATCATGTTTTTAAACGACACTGATTCTTTAACCCAGTTAAAGATTAAAACTAAGTAGAGTTTTAATGAATATTTAATTAGATTGAAGTGGTCGAGAATGGAGTATAACCAGTTTTACTCGAGGCGATAGTTAAATCTTTAATTAGATTTGAACGTGAAATCGTAATTGAATTTACCGATAACACCGTGGTGTTGCATATGAAGTATTACCAGTTTTACTTCATGGGATAAATAGGTTGGGATTGAGAAATAAAATAAATAATTACTTCGGTATGGTTCGCTAATCCCGACTAGTTTGAATTGATATTCAACGGAAGATTAAAGAATAAATTTAAAGAATTAATCTTTGATAAAATTAATGGGAACCTTTCCCAAAGTGTAAGAATATTTGAATAAAAAGAATATTCTGAATTGGAATGAGGCGTATGTTGTGTTTTTGTAACACTTGTTTATTATATACGCGAATTATTCAGAAAGACCGGGTTTATCCCATTCCGAATAACTGATTCGACGTGGTGTCGAGGATGAAGACGGTGGTCGAAGACCGGAGGTCTTAATGTCGTTTGGGTGATTACTGATGATCTTGATTGGGAAGTACACACAAGAGGACTGAATCAGTTAGAGATCGTCTAGACGTATTTGGAGATCGATGGATATGCGGGGTACTAGGTGCCTCCGGTTTCGTTCAGACCCAGAACGAACTTGTAAATGGACTGTGTATCTAACATAAGATTTTATTATGTGTGAGTGATTTTTATTAAATATATATCTGTTTGGCGGGGGAGAATTTATTCTCTTGCTTAACGCCCTTCTTTGAGACGTACGAGCTCAGGGGTTATATATTGATGGATATCAATCGCATGGAGTGAATTGCCTGTGTGGCATGCCTAAGTGGCAATTGATCGAGGCTCCTGTTGAAAAGCAAAGTCTTGTGGTTGATGATCAAAGCTCCGCCTGTGTGGCATAGCTTTGTGTAGCGTTGATTCGCGAGCCTCACACCACGGTTGTGAACCAAAAACGGGAGAAGGATCCAGGGAGAGCATGCGTTTCCTTCTAGCTAGAAGTGGCGTCAGTGGTTTTACACGCCCTGACGAGTTTGACTTATGTGGTTGTTGCTGTCACGAGGCGCCTCAGATATATCGGTCGATCCGGGACTGATGTAGTCATTGGACTCATTGACACCCAAAAGGATGGGGAAATGCAGTGTTTAGACATTTTAATCCACATTGGTGGACCGACCCTGTGGCTCCTAAGGGTCACTCGAGCTCTGATCCTGAGACACGGGCTAGAGCATCTCGAATCGGTAGAGGACTTTCTTTTGCCTCGGTTCATAGATGGAAATCCAACTTCCAAATACATGACATTTGCGGTTTTGATTGTAGATCCTAGTATGGCGACATGATATATGGTACCCATGCCATCTATGATTGATATTTATGATTGAAATTGTTTTGGCACTATACACGTATAATAGTATCAAATGATTTGTTTTAGCGTATCAAGCATGCTTTGGTTATTATAAGGTAAAACCCTATCCTCCGGCTTATGTTGCATTGTATGATGGGACCTGGGTCGTATAATAGCTTCATTTTTCTTTATTTAGCATTGCGCTGTTTGTTTTATGCACTGGTATTCTTGGGAGGAAACCCGTTCCGTGTTATACGGCGTGGTCCCTTGATTTACCTAACTTTAAAATAAAGATTAATAACTGTTTTAGTTCTCACACCAGTCACATGACTGGCCTGGAGTTTATTGTTTTACCCTAAACTCTAGGTGCCTCTATTTTCCGCACGGGCAGCTAGTAGTTTTGGTTTTGCAGATTTATCTTTGCAGGATTCCGGTTTACAGTTGAAATGATATCCGGAAAGCTTTGTATCCGTATATCTCCTTCAGTTGTGTATTGTATTATTTTCTGCTACTATGTATTTAAATGTAATTTAAATCTCTGATATTTTCTGTGTAATATTTATTCTTACTCTATGTATTCTTGTAATCTAATGAATTGTTGTAAATAACAATGAAATGTTCTTCTGTATGCGTTCTATTTTGTCGTGTTCTCAATACAATTCTTTCTTTCTCTTCTCTTCGGAGACCGGGGAAGTTCGGGTCGTAACAGCTTGGTATCAGAGCTTTGGTTTACAAAGCTCAGAGAACAAGGCACCTTAGAACCATACGAAAGAATTCATCAGATATTGGATTAGTAATATCCAATAAGAATGACTCATTAGAGATGGGATCAGTAGTATCCTAGAACGAGTGTAAAGAGTATATTTTTGGAAATGAAAACAAATCTTGTTTTGAAATTTAAATCAATTATTCGTATTTGATTATTTATTTTGTGTTGGATTTGGACAGTCCAATATATAAAGATTTTGCGTATATGTCTGATCCACATGTATTTGAAATTTTAATATACTGGATAGATATAGAATTACACTCTAATTGCCCGGAGATGATTTTGATGATGGAGCTCCATCATTAGAATTTATGTTCGAGGGACGAAAGTGAGGTTTCTATATATTTCCAATTGACTGGTGTGAGAACCAAAATTAGATAGGGCCTATTGTTGTGATTTGGCATAAAAAACGTGATTTTTGACTATATATCAAAGTTATGAATTTGAAAAGCTAATCAACTAATTGATTGCTGATTGTGTTGTTTGATTATTGGTGGATTAATTAAAATTTGAACCATTTAGACAAATTGAATCAAATAGTGAATTGTATTGAAAATTTGTCGCATTTGCATGCATGTACATGTACTTACATTGAACAGGTCATAGCAAGGAGGCTAGAGCAGAAGAATAAAATTGTTTGCCCGACAAATAGGTACATGTTTAGCATAATTTACTGTTTTGTTTGGGTGATGATGATTTTATGAGCCGATTGGCTAGCTGCTTGGCTTTTTCGTTTTCTTTTGGATTGAAGAAGGCCATGGGAGGCTATATGAAATATCCCGAAGTCCCCGGTGCAGGGGAGGTTATGGCGAATTTTTTCGAAAATTTAGGGTGTTAGCCAAATTTTTGAAGAATTTGAAAAGTTTTTAGAAACTAAAAAGTTGAAGAATTTAAGCTGTAATGAAAATACTGGAAGTTGAGTTGATTTGTGAAACAACATTCGACTTCGTTCCCTTTTGGGGACGAAAAGTTTTAAGTTGGGGAGATTGTAATAACCCGGAAATCCGAGCCAATTTAAAATTTTTATTTTGGCAATTTTAGCGAATTTTGATTGTTTAAAATGAATTATTTTAAATAATAATGACGAGAATTTTATTTTTAATAGAATTAGAATGTATATCTTTATATAGATCGTCGTTAGAATATAAATATTTATTTATATATATAAAAGGAATTGAAAATGGCGTGGTAGTTCGATAATTCGATTTCAAATTTCAAATGAATGTACCGGGTGCAACATAAACCGGATTTTAACGAAATCAAAAATATTTGAATCTAATTGGGAATATCTTTCCAACGAATCTGAAAAATTGAAATTTCATAGTGGGGGTAAAAAGTTATGCCCAGTTGAAAATTCAGAATAGTCGCTATGGAATTTCAGCCCTTAAAAATGGTCATTTTCCAAATGACCTCGGTTTTCAAAGAAACCGCTTTTGTTGGATCCGGGATGTCAAATTATTGTTAGGTTTCAAATTTCATAATTTTTCGAATCAATATGTGAGCGTGGCAAAGGAATAAGCGTTTGACCAGTTTAAGTTGATTTTAATCGACTGGAAAATGGCCATTTTTCAAACGATCTCAGAATTCGACGAAACTTGTTTTGTTAGGGCCGTATCGTCAATACGAATCTAGAACATATTTTTCGGGAATTTTCAGAGTTCATACGTGACCCCAGTAAATTGAAATGTACGTTTAATAGATTTATATTTTAATTTGAACATAAACTGATTGTAACAATCGAATTGGCCTACATGGCATATCGCATTGTGTTCGGAATGGGGGTAATTAGCTAGGGGCGATAGTCGTTGGGTCTCGATTGGTGTTAGAAATAAAAGTCAACATTTTGGAGCATAAAATAAATAAAATAATATATAATTTACCTTAACTCCCTTACCCTCATTCCTCTCTCTCACTTCCAGATCAGAAAATCGATTAAATAAAAAAAAGGCTGTAGCCCTAAGCCCCATCGCCCCCCACTGTCGCACCACCGCTGCTCCAGCCAGAGCCGCCGCCCTTCGATCGGCCACCACCTCCTCCTCCCTTCTCTAATTCGAAGTTCCCCAACGCTCCTCGGTCGAAGCATCCGCGACCCACAACGCCAACAACCCCTCTACGCCGCCTGCTCCGACCGAATGCCGCCACCCCGATCCTAGCGCCGACCGCTGCACCTCTCCCGACCACTTACTCCGGCGCGACACTCCCCCGACCGCCTGTAATTTTGATTTTAATTTATTGGATGGAAAAAAGCAATGTTTTCTTTATTCAGTTTTTATATAGGATTAGCCTATTTAAAATTCAAATTTTATTGTATAGAAAAGTTTAGATCTTCATAATAGAAAAGAAAAGATTTTTATTTTAAATAAAGATTAGTTTTATACACATGAAAGGAAAAAAGACTATATTTTTGTAATGATAAAGATTATATTTTTAAATATAGAAAGATTATATTTTTAAATAAAATAAAGTTTTGGTTTTGTTGTGAAGGTAGCGGGATAAAAATACGATTTTTACCACATAAGTGGTGTTATAAAAAATATTATCTTTATAATGTAAATATCATGTTAAAGAGGTGATTTTGACATATATAGAAGCATTGATAAAAATATAATTTTTATATGTGTATCAAAGTAAAATTACAATTTTTATTCATATAGAGTAATAAAAATATAATTTTTATTATTTAACCAGCAGTGTAAAAATAGAATTTTTATCTATATAGTAGCAGTATAAAATTAGATTTTTTTTTATGTACACAGCAACAATATAAAAATGTGATTATATATATGTAGTGGCTACGGGCAACGAAAGTGACAAAAGGCGAACACGACGAAGACTTCTACATAAGAAGAGTCGTGGCGTTTGGTTTAGCTATTCGGTGAGAACTCCTTACTTTTAAATTTATTTCTAGTTAAAATATATACTAGGATGTAGATGGTGTTTAGTAGCACCCGACACCCGTCGTCCACAGACCATGGACGGCTTGTATGCTTGTTTGTTTGATTTTGATGTGTAGTTGATTATGTGATGTGATGGGAAAGGAAATAAATATTTATATAGTTAAAAATATTTTATAGTTAAAAATAGAATTTAACGTGTATATGAAATGAATATGTAATAAACCGGAAAATCTGAGCCAGTTTAAAATTTTTATTTTGGCAATTTTAGCGAATTTTGAATATTTAAAATAGATTATTTTAAATAATATCGACGAGAAATTTATTTTGAATAGAATTCGAACGTATATATTCTATACGTCGTCGTTAGAATATAAATAATTATATATAATTATAAATAGAATTGAAAATGGCGCGATGGTTCGATAATTCAATTTCAAACTTCAATTGAATGTACCGGGTGCAAAACAATCCGGATTTTAGTGAGACCAAAAATAATAGGATCTAATTGGGAATATATTTCCAACGAATCCGAAAAATTAAAATTTCATAGCGGGTATCAAAAGATATGTCCAGTTGAAAATTCTGAATAGTCGCTATGGAATTCAGGCCCTTAAAAATGGGAATTTTGCAAACGACCTCGGATTTCAACGAAAACACTTTTGTTGTATCTGTGATGTCAAGTTATTGCTAGATTCCAATTTTCATAATTTTTTGAATCAATATGTGAGCGTGGCGAAGGAAAACGTGTTTGACCAGTTTTAGTTGATTTTAATCGACTGGAAAATGACCATTTTTCCAACGGTCTCAGAATTCGACGAAACTAGTTTTGTTAGGACCGTATCATCAATACGAAGCTAGAAAATATTTTTCTGGAAATTTTCGAGTCCGTATGTGACCCCGGTAATTTGAAATGTACGTTTAAAATTCAGTATAATGATTTAAATGTAAATTCAACGGAAACTGATCAAAATGATCGAATCAGCTTACGATACATTTCCCATTGTGTTAGGAATGGGGCTAATTAGCTAAGGATGACAGGCGGTGGGTTCGATTTCGAGGTCGAAATAAAAAGTTACTTTATGGATTTAATATAAAAATTAAATTATATAAATATATATACACTCACCCTATCCTCCCTCTTTTCTATCTTCCCTTACCCCAGTCAAAACCCGATTGAAATTAAAAAAAAAAAACTAAAATCTAAAAATCGCGTCACCTACCTCGATCCCCCCCCCCATCGCAGCGCCGCTGCTCCCCACGACCGCCGCCTAGCCGGAAACCCCCCTCTCCTTGAAGAAGGCCACTCCCTCCAATCCCCCCCCCTCGCGCGACACGTGAAAACCCTAACCCCCCTTTCCCGTAAACCACCGCCCAGACCATCAGTGGCCCCGCCGCCGTGCACTGGCCACCTCCGACGATCAGAGGACCCCCTTCCTCCGACGATGGCTCAGTAAACCCCCTCCCCTTCTTGAAAGTAACTGTAAGTTCTCTAATTTTTGTAATTTTTATTTATTCTTTTATTTTGTTTTATGAACACTGATTTTTAATTAGTTAAAAATCTAAGGTTTATATATGCTATGGTTTTTAATTTATATAATGATAAGATTTTCATTTATAGAAAGAAATGATTTTTACCCTATAAAAGAAAGTTCGGATTTTTATAAGGTAGAAGATAGAAAAGGCCAAATCATTATATTTGAAACGAAGGATTTTTACTTACATGAAAAGATCGAATTTTTAGAAGTATAAAGGATCGACTTTTGGATTAGTTAAAAATATAATTTTTATATAATCAAGAAGTTAAAAATATAATTTTTATGTAGGTGAGACAATAAAAATACCATCTTTATATATGTAGCGAGATAAAAATCTGATTTTTATTATACATATGTTGAAATAAAGAGGTGATTTTTATAGTGATGAAATAAAAATTAAATCTTTATATTTAAAAAGGCGAAATCTTTATATAGAAAATAGCGAGATAAAAATAAAATCTTTATTATATGAACACCGATTTAAAAATAGAATTTTTATCTATATAGTAGCGATGTAAAAATAGAATTTTTATCTATAGAGCAGCGATGTAAAAATAGAATTTTTATCTATATAGTAGCAATGTAAAAATAGAATTTTTATCCATATGAAGTGATTATAAAAATATGATTTTTAAATTGGAAGTGAACAAATAAAAATGTGATTTTTATTTTAAAGACAACAGTATAAAAATTCGATTTTTATATATTGAATAGCGAAGAAAAAAATTCGATTTTTATATATTGAATATCGAAGAAAAAAATTCGATTTTTATACATTGAAT
Source organism: Allium sativum (assembly GCA_030737875.1). Lineage (NCBI taxonomy): Eukaryota > Viridiplantae > Streptophyta > Magnoliopsida > Asparagales > Amaryllidaceae > Allium > Allium sativum. Next base: position 600,466,604 of record CM060926.1, on the reverse strand, counting down.
AGCGAAGAAAAAAATTCGATTTTTATACATTGAATAGCGAAATAAAATTGTGATTTATATATATGTAGTGACTACGGGCAACGAAAGCGACAAAAGGAGAGAACAGTGATGATTCCCTACATTGGAAGTGTCGTGGAGTTGGGATAGTTTCGGTGAGAACTTCTCACCTTTTATTTTTAATCTTCTAGTTATATAAATATATACTATAATGCAGACGGTGTTTAGTAGCACCCGACACCACTGTCCACAGACCATGGACTTGTTTGTTTGGTTGCATAGATTAGTTAAATTATTTGAGTTGAATTTGATTGTTTGGTGAAATGGAATGGATTGATTGATATGTGCATGGCGAGGGCCATCACTAGACCGGGGATAAGGCTAGGCCTTGTCCCGTTTCTAGTATCATGCCGTTATGCCGCCGAAATTTTCTAAAATAAATTAGAAAAATAAAAATATCATTTTATTGAATAAATGAACCGAATAGAATATTCATAGGTTTAATAAAATAATTTGATCGTGGAAAATATAATTTTTAACGTGAATATGAATATAGTGAATCTAAATAAATAAATATTCATTTACAAATCGGACGGTTTGTTTATGTACACCTATTTGAAGGACATTGACTGGGACGATAAATTTTACACATCGCCCAACTGCACAAATAAAAATCTGTATTTGTTGATTTGAAACCCCACACGGGTATTGGGATAAAATGCGGCATACACCAATCCCAATAATTAGTTGTATGTCGATCGATTGATTGACAGGCTGTTATAAGCGTTAGATATCTATATTTGATGCTTATACAGTGTAGTGCACTTTGGATGATGGTTAATTATTTATCGTTGCTATTATATACATGTGTTGTATGGAATCTATATAATTAACTTTATATGGTAATTGATTGGGCCTCATTCCAATCGGGAAAATAAAGAATATTATAAAATAAAGGTTCATGTGTTGACAGTACTCATTCATTGAGATTAGTTATGTGTTGAACGAAATATTTTAATAATAAAATTTACATCTTTATCATTATAAAATAAAGGTTCATGTGTTGACCGTACTCATCCGTTGAGATTATTCATGTGTTGAACGAAATATTTTAACAATAAAATTTGCATCTTTATCCTATATAGAATTAGAAACTAATTGGAAAATAGATGAGATGCGTGGTCTCCTGGATATTGATCTGATGTTGGCTTCAGCCTTCGGGGTTAATATTTAGGGAATCGTTCTCTTACTACTTTACGGTTGGAGTCAGATTTGAAATTAAATGATAGATACCATAATTTTTATAAAATATATTAAATAACAAAAATAGTCACACGTGGACAGTATTCATTCGTTGAGATTAGTCATGTGTTGACAAAAATATAGATTCATGTATTGAGTAGAATAAATAGTCATTTTTTGAATAGAATAACGGGATTATTGAATATATAAATCCGTGTTGATTAGAGATGCGCTATTTTGACGCGAACGATATTTATATCGATTATATTCGTATTTGGTTTGAATTGAATAGAAAACGAATTTGATTTGAATAGAAAACGAATTTGAATTGAATAGAAAACGAATTTAATTTGAATTGAATAGAAAACGAATTTGAATTGAATAGGAAACAAATTTGAATTGAACAGAAAACGAATTTAATTTGAATTGAATTGAAAACAAATGGAAACAGAAGAAAAATCAATTTGAAATGAATTCAAATTGAATTGAAATTTGAATTGAATTTAAATGAATTTTAAAACGAACTTATAAGGAAAAATTCAATTTTGATTTGAATTGGAAATGAAAGTTGAAATGTTTTTGAAATGAATTTAAAACTATTTATAAAATTCGTTTTAAATAGAAATCGATGAAATATATATTATATATATTATATATAAAATGGCCTGAATAGAACGCGCCGCACCGCGGCAGTTCGCGAATTTCGACCATTGACTTCGAACGGACATTACGGGAGATCCGACCGTCGGATTCTCCTAAAACTGGAACCGTTGGGTTCGTATCGAAAAGAGCTTTCCAACGAATATTAGAAATTTGAAATCTAATGGTTGGATTTTGAGATATGTCAAAATCAATTTCAGAAAAGGTCGTTGTAAGTGCAGTTCGATGGACGTTGGTGGAAATCGACTGTACGGGCCTTGATAAAATTATTAAAAATAGTAATAATTTGTGTAAAATCATAAGAAATGATTTGGGAAAAATTAGGATGAAAAGCTCCATATTTGAAAAGATAAAAATAGATTTTTATCGAAATGAACTAGTTTTGAACTAAAATTAAAACCCATTTATTTTTAAATAAATAAATTGGATTTGAAATGGGTTGTAAATAGAATTGATTTGTGGGTTTATCGTGAAGGGTGTTTTAAATAACACTTGCTCTTTAACCCGATAATAAATAGAATGTGATTTGGGTTTGTCGTGAACTGTGTTTTAAATGACATTAGTTCTTTAACCCAGTAAAAGGAGTTTTAATGAATCTGTAATTAGATTGAAATGTGAATTGATAATTTAAATTATCAAATTTAGTAATTAAGCGAGAATGGAGTCTCACCAGTTTTGCTCCAAAGCGATTGTTAGATCTTTAATTAGATTTGAACATGAAATGGTAATTAATTTTGCCGATAACACCGTGGTGTTAGATATGGAGTATTACCAGTTTTGCTTCATGGGATGAATAGGTTGGGATTGGGAAATAAAATAAATAATTACTTCGGTGTGGTTCGCTAATCCCGACTAGTTTGGAAAACCATAATTTGGTTTGATACGACATCCAATGGAAGATTAAAGAATAAATTTTAAAGAATTTATCTTGGATAAAATTAATGGGAACTTTCCCCTAAGAATGTGAAATTTAGAAACTAGCTGTAGGTTAGCTAGGAAGAATGGTTTCCTGGGTATTGATCTGATCCTGGTTTCGGCCTTCAGGGTTAATATTTGGGAAATTGTTCTCTTGTTGATTTACGGTTAGTGGCTACTAAATTAGAATGAGGCGTATGTTGTCTTTGTGTGACATTTGTTTTAATATACGCGGGTTGTTCGGAAAGGCCGAGTTTATACCCATTTTGAATAACCGATTCGACGATAAGTCGAAGATGATGACGGTGGTTGAAGACCGGAAGTCTTCACATCGTCTGGGTGATTACTGATGATCGTGATTGGGTTGTACACCCAAGATGAGGGAATCAGTTAGTGATCGTCCAGATGTACTTGGAGATGGATGGATATGCGAGGACAGTGTCTCCGGTTTTGTTCAGACCCAGAACGAAATTGTAAATGGATTGTGTGTCTGACATTGGATTTTATTCTGTGGTTATTGATTTCTGTTAAATATATATCTGTTTGGCGGCGGAGAATTTATTCTCTTGCTTAACGCCCTTCTCTGAGACGTATGAGCTTAGAGGCTATATATCAATAGATATCAATCGCATGGCATGAATTGCCTGTGTGGTACGTTGAGTTGCATGGATCAAGGCTTCTATTGAAAAGCAAAGTCTTGTGGTTGATGATCAAAGCACGACCTACGTGGCAGCTTTGTGTATAGCGTGGATTCGCGAGCCTCACACCTCGGTATGAATCAAATACGGGATGAGGACCCAAGGAGTGCACGACGTTTGTTTCTAGTTATGGGTGTTGTCAGTGACCTACTAGCCCTGACATTTATATACTTTTCACCTTTGTAGTTTGGATGCGAGGCGCCTCGATTATTGGTCCTATAGGGCTGGGAAACGTGTGTTCAAGAATAATTAATCCTCAAACATAAGAGAGGATCGGTCTTGGAGGATTCTAGGGGTTACCCAGAGTGTGTAGTCCTGAGGCATTTGCTAGAGTGTCTCGAAGCGGAGAGGAGCTTGCCCCTTGCCTCGAATCATGACGGAAATCCAATTTCCAATACGAGATATTTCGGCTTTATTTGTAGAGCCTAGTATGGAGACATAGTAGCATGGGATGCTATGCCGTCTATGATTGATATTTATGATTGAAATTGTTTTGACACTATACACTTATTATAGTATCAAATGATTTGTTTTAAAAGTACCAATCATGTTTGGCTATTATAACGGAAAACCCTATCCTCCGGCTTGCATTGCATTGTGTGATGGGACCTGCGTCTTATAATAGCTTCATTTTTCGGAAAAGCATTGCACTGTTTATTCTATGCAGTGGTATTCTTGGGAGGAAACCCGTTCCGTGTTATGCGGCATGGTCCCTTGAATTACTCTCTTTTAAAGTAAAGTTTTAAATAACTGTTTTAGTTCTCACACCAGTCACATGACTGACCTGGAGTTTATTGTTTTAACCTAAACTCTAAGTGCCCCTATTTTCAACACGGGCAGCTAGTAGTTTTGGTTTTGCAGATTTATATTCACAGGATCCTGATTTACAGCTGGAACGATGCTCGGAAAGCTCTGTATCCGTGTATTACTTTCAGTTGTGTCTTATATTGTTTTTCCGCTGCAGTACTGTATTTAAATATCTGATATTCTTCGTTGTATAATATTTATTCATACTCTGTATATTCTTGTATTCTGATGGAATTGTTGTAATAACAATGAAATGTTCTCCCGTCTGCGTTTTGATTTGTCTTGTCCTCACAGTAATTCTTTCTTTCTCTTCTCTTTAGAGATGGGGAAGTTACGGGTCGCTTCATTTGGTATCAGAGCTTTGGTTTACAAAGCTCGAGAACAAGACACACTAGAACCATACAAAATAATTCATCAGATATTGGATTAGTAATATCCAATTAGAATGACTCGTTAGAGATAGGATCAGTAGTATCCTAGAACGAGTGTGAAGAGTATATTTTTCAAATGAAAACAATATTGTTTTGAAAATTTAAATCAATTCTACATATTTGAATATTTTATTTATATTGAATTTGGTCAATCCAATATATAAAGATTTTGCATATACGCGTCATGAACGTATATTCGAAGATTTAATATACTGGATAGATATAGAATCACACTCTAGTCGCCCGGAGATGGTATTGATGATAGCACGTGCATCATCAGTATTTATTTTCGTGTTTCGAAGGTGTGATATCTATATATTTCCATCAGACTGGTGTAAGAACCAAAACTTATATAGATAGATTTATTGTTGTGATTTGGCTTCAAAAACATCATTTTTGTATATATATCAAAAAATTATGAATTTGAAACGTTAATCCACTAATTGATTGATGTTTGAGTTGTTTGTTTATTTGTTTGATAATTTTTAACCATTAAGCCTAATTGTATCAAATATTGTATTGTATTGAAAATTAGACACATTTGCTTGCATATACATGTACTTATATTTAACAGGTCATAGCAAGGAGGCTAGAGCAGAGGATAAAATTTGTTTGCCCGACAAATAGGTACATGTTTACTATAATCTACTGTTTTGTTTGGGTGATGATGATTTTATGAGCCTATTGGCTAGCCGCTTGGCTTTTTCTTTTTCTTTTTCTTTTTGATATGGCAATTTCGGGATTTTCCCGTTGCTCCCGGTGCAGGGGAGGTTATGGCGAAATTTTTCGAAAATTTAGGGTGTTAGCCAAATTTTTGAAAATTTGAAAATTCTCAGAAATTAAAAAGTTGGAGAATGGAAGCTAGATCGAACGTAGAGCTGATTAATCAAACCACTTTCGGCTTTGTTCCTTTTCGGGGACGAAAATTTTTAAGTGGGGGAGATTGTAATAACCCGAAAAATCTGAGCCAGTTTAAAATTTTTATTTTGGCAATTTTAGCGAATTTTGAATATTTAAAATAGATTATTTTAAATAATATCGACGACAAATTTATTTTGAATAGAATTCGAACGTATATATTCTATACGTCGTTATTAGTATATAAATAATTATATATAATTATAAATAGAATTGAAAATGGCGCGGTAGTTCGATAATTCGATTTCAAACTTCAATTGAATGTACCGGGTGCAAAACAATCCGGATTTTAGTGAAACCAAAAATAATAGAATCTAATTGGGAATATCTTTCCAACGAATCCGAAAAATAAAAATTTCATAGCGGGGATCAAAAGATATATCCAGTTGAAAATTCTGAATAGTCGCTATGGAATTCAAGCCCTTAAAAATGGGAATTTTGCAAACGACCTTGGATTTCGACGAAAGCACTTTTGTTGGATCCATGATGTCAAGTGTTGCTAGATTCTAATTTTCATAATTTTTCGAATCAATATGTTAGCGTGGCGAAGGAAAACGCGTTTGACCAGTTTCAATTGATTTTAATCGACTGGAAAATGACCATTTTTCCAACGGTCTCAGAATTTGACGAAACTAGTTTTGTTAGGACCGTATCGTCAATACGAAGCTAGAAAATATTTTTCTGGAAATCTTCGAGTCCGTATGTGACCCCGGTAATTTGAAATGTACGTTTAAAATTCAGTATAATGATTTAAATGTAAATTCAACGGAAACTGATCAAAACGATCGAATCAGCTTATGATACATATCCCATTGTGTTAGGAATAGGGGTAATTAGCTAGGGATAACAGGCGGTGGGTTCGATTTCGAGGTCGAAATAAAAAGTTACTTTATGGATTTAATATAAAAATTAAATTATATAAATATATATACACTCACCCAATCCTCCCACTTTTTTCTCTTCCCTTACCCCAGTCAAAACCCGATTGAAATAAAAAAAACCTAAAACCTAAAAATCACGTCGCCTACCTCGATCCCCCCCCATCGCAGCGCCGCTGCTCCCCACGACCGCCGCCTAGCCGGAAACCCCCCCTCTCCTCGACAACGGCCACTCCCTCCAATCCCCCCCCCCTCACGCGACACGTGAAAACCCTAGTCCCCCTGTCCAGTAAACCACCGCCCAGACCATCAGTGGCCCCGCCGCCGTGCACCGACCGCCTCCGGCGATCAGAGGACCCCCTTCCTCCGAAGGTGGCTCAGTAAACCCCCTCCCCTTCTTGAAAGTAACTGTAAGTTCTCTAATTTTTGTAATTTTTATTTATTCTTTTATTTTGTTTTATGAACACTGATTTTTAATTAGTTAAAAATCTAAGGTTTATATATGCTATGGTTTTTAATTTATATAATGATAAGATTTTCGTGTATAGAAAGAAATGATTTTTACCCTATAAAAGAAAGTTCAGATTTTTATTAGGTAGAAGATAGAAAAGGCGAAATCTTTATATTTGAAACGAAGGATTTATACCTACATGAAAAGATCGAATTTTTAGAAGTATAAAGGATCGACTTTTGGATTAGTTAAAAATATAATTTTTATATAATCAAGAAGTTAAAAATATAATTTTTATGTAGGTGAGACAATAAAAATACCATCTTTATATAAGTAGTGAGATAAAAATCTGATTTTTATTATGTATATGTTGAAATAAAGAGGTGATTTTTATAGTGATGAAATAAAAATTAAATTTTTATATTTAAAAAGGCGAAATCTTTATATAGAGAATAGCGAGATAAAAATAAAATCTTTATTAAATGAACACCGATGTAAAAATAGAATTTTTATCTATATAGTAGCGATGTAAAAATAGAATTTTTATTTATATAGTAGCGATGTAAAAATAGAATTTTTATCCATATGGAGTGATTATAAAAATATGATTTTTAAATTGGAAGTGAACAAATAAAAATGTGATTTTTATTTTAAAGACAACAGTATAAAAATTCAATTTTTATATATAGAATAGCGAAGAAAAAAATTCGATTTTTATATATTGAATAGCGAAGAAAAAAATTCGATTTTAAATATTGAATAGCGAAGAAAAAAATTAGATTTTTATACATTGAATAGCGAAGAAAAAATTCGATTTTTATACATTGAATAGCGAAATAAAAATGTGATTTATATATATGTAGTGACTACGGGCAACGAAAGCGACAAAAGGAGAGAACAGTGATGATTCCCTACATTGGAAGTGTCGTGGAGTTGGGATAGCTTCGGTGAGAACTTCTCACCTTTTATTTTTAATCTTCTAGTTATATAAATATATACTAGGATGCAGACGGTGTTTAGTAGCACCCGACACCACTGTCCACAGACCATGGACTTGTTTATTTGGTTGCATAGATTAGTTAAATTATTTGAGTTGAATTTGATTGTTTGGTGTAATGGAATGGAATGATTGATATGTGTATGGCGAGGGCCATCACTTGACCGGGGATAAGGCTAGGCCTTGTCCCGTTTCTAGTATCGTGCCGTTATGCCGCCTAAATTTTCTAAAATAAATTAGAAAAAAATTATCATTTTATTGAATAAATGAACCGAATAGAATATTCATAGGTTGAATAAAATAATTTGATCGTGGAAAATATAATTTTTAACGTGAATATGAATATAGTGAATGTAAATAAATAAATATTCATTTACAAACCGGACGGTTTGTTTATGTACACCTATTTGAAGTACATTGACTGGGACGATAAATTTTACACATCGCCCAACTGCACAGATAAAAATCTGTGTTTGTTGATTTGAAACCACACACGAGTATTGGGATAAAATGCGGCATACACCAATCCCAATAATTAGTTGTATGTCGATCGATATATTGATAGGCTGTTATAAGCGTTAGATATCTATATTTGATGCTTATACAGTGTAGTGCACTTTGGATGATGATTGATTATTTATCGTTGCTATTATATACATGTGTTGTATGGAATCCATATAATTAACTTTATATGGTAATTGATTGGGCCTCATTCCAATCGGGAAAATAAAGAATATTATAAAATAAAGGTTCATGTGTTGGCAGTACTCATTCGTTGAGATTAGTCATGTGTTGAACGAAATATTTTAATAATAAAATTTACATCTTTATCATTATAAAATAAAGGTTCATGTGTTGATCGTACTCATCCGTTGAGATTAGTCATGTGTTGAACGAAATATTTTAACAATAAAATTTACATCTTTATCATATATAGAATTAGAAACTAACTGGAAAATAGATAAGATGAGTGGTCTCCTGGATATTGATCTGATGTTGGTTTCGGCCTTCGGGGTTAATATTCAGGGAATCGTTCTCTTACTACTTTACGGTTGGAATCTGATTTGAAATCAAACGATAGATACCATAATTTTTATAAAATATATTAAATAACAAAAATAGTCAAACGTGGACAATACTCATTCGTTGAGATTAGTCATGTTTTGACAAAAATATAGATTCATGTATTGAGTAGAATAAATATTCATTTGTTGAATAGAATAACGGGATTATTGAATATATAAAGTCGTGTTGATTAGAGATGCGCTATTTTGACGCGAACGATATTTATATCGATTATATTCGTATTAGATTTGAATTGAATAGAAAACGAATTTGATTTGAATAGAAAACGAATTTGAATTGAATAGAAAACGAATTTAATTTGAATTGAATAGAAAACGAATTTGAATTGAATAGAAAACGAATTTAAATTGAATTTAATTGAAAACGAATGGAAATAGAAGAAAAATCAATTTAAAATGAATTCAAATTGAATTGAAATTTGATTGAATTTAAATGAATTTTAAAATGTATTTATAAGGAAAAATTCAATTTTGATTTGAATTGGAAATGAAAGTTGAAATGTTTTTGAAATGGATTTAAAACTATTTATAAAATTCGTTTTAAATAGAAATCGACGAAATATATATTATATATATTATATATAATATAATGGCCTGAATAGAACACGCCGCGCTGCGGCAGTTCGCGAATTTCGACCATTGACTTCGAACGGACATTACGGGAGATCCGACCGTCGGATTCTCCTAAAACTGGAACCGTTGGGTTCGTATCGAAAAGAGCTTTCTAACGAATATTAGAAATTTGAAATCTAACGGTGGGATTTGGAGATATGTCCAAATCAATTTCAGAAAAGGTCGTTGTAAGTGCAGTTCGATGGCCGTTGGTGGAAATCGACTGTACGGGCCTTGATAAAATTATTAAAAATAGTAATAATTTGTGTAAAATCATAAGAAATGATTTGGGAAAAATTGGGATGAAAAACTCTATATTTGAAAAGATAAAAATAGATTTTTATCGAAATGAACTAGTTTTGAACTAAAATTAAAACCCATTTATTTTTAAATAAATAAATTGGATTTGAAATGGGTTGTAAATAGAATTGATTTGTGGGTTTATCATGAAGGGTGTTTTAAATAACACATGCTCTTTAACCCGATAATAAATAGAATGTGATTTGGGTTTGTCGTGAACTGTGTTTTAAATGACATTAGTTCTTTAACCCAGTAAAAGGAGTTTTAATGAATCTGTAATTAGATTGAAATGTGAATTGATAATTTAAATTATCAAATTTAGAAAGTAAGCGAGAATGGAGTCTGACCAGTTTTTCTCTAAAGCGATAGTTAGATCTTTAATTAGATTTGAACGTGAAATGGTAATTAATTTTACCCATAACACCGTGGTGTTAGATATGGAGTATTACCTGTTTTGCTTTATGGGATGAATAGGTTCGGATTGGGAAATAAAATAAATAATTACTTCGGTGTGGTTCGCTAATCCCGGCTAGTTTGGAAAACCATAATTTGGTTTGATACGACATCCAATGGAAGATTAAAGAATAAATTTTAAAGAATTTATCTTGGATAAAATTAATGGGAACTTTCCCCTAAGAATGTGAAATTTAGAAACTAGTTGTAGGTTAGCTAAGAAGAATGGTTTCCTGGGTATTGATCTGATGTTGGTTTCGGCCTTCAGGGTTAATATTTGGGAAATTGTTCTCTTGTTGATTTATGGTCAGTGGCTGCTAAATTGGAATGAGGCGTATGTTGTGTTTGTGTAACGACCCGTGTTTTTCGACCATTTGAATATGAATATTTAAATTTGTTTTAAATATTATATTAGAATATTAATGAAATTTAATATTGAATTCGTTATTTAAAACGAAGTTGAACATTATATATTTATATATAATATAAATCGAGCCTGAAATGGCGCTGCAGTTCGCAATATAGAGTTTTGAACTTCAACTGAGAATACAGGATTCGATATAAGTCGGATTTCTGTAAAACAAGACACGTTGGGTCCGTATTGACGATAATTTTTATATGAAAGTGAAAAATCCATATTCCGTGTTATAGATAGTAAGTTATGGCTAAATCAAATTTTGAAATAGTCGCTATGGAAATTCGTTATTAAATTATAGGCCTTTAAAATAGCCGTTTTGCAAACGGACTCAGTTTTAGACGAAACCAGTTTCATTAGAACCGTATCGTTAAATTATTGTACGGTGGTGAGTGACGTGGAAAACCGATGTCGTATGTGGCCACGGTAGCCAAAAACGCTCGTTCAAATTCTATAGCGTGTATTTAAATAAGTAAATGGATATTGGAGTGTAACTTGAGCAGACGATCGAATTAGGCCACGAAACCAGTTCCGTTGAGTTTGTATCGTCGATTAGAGTCAGAATAAGTATATAGTTTGTTATTTTTAGAGATCGAGAAATTTGACGTTAAAAAGGGTAGGGCGGTTCGCGGTAAAAACAGCCTACCGGGGCAACAGTCTCAGAATGCGACGAAATTAGTGCCGTTGGGTTCGTATCGGAAAGTTATTGTCAGACTTCGTAGTTTCAAGTTGATTTGATTTATCTGGTGATCGTAGAAAAATTAAACGTGTGTTCATTTCTGGTTTTATAAAGGAATTTTTTTCAAACGACCTCGGATTTCGACGAAACTTGTCCCATTGGGTCCGGAATATCGTTTTACACCAAGATTAGTTTTATTGTCAGTAAACGAAAATCGTCTGTAGTGATTTTTAACACGGTTTCTCCACGACGAAGTTTCGTACCTTATAATATGAATAAAACTATCCATCCGTGTTGTCCAAGGAATGTGCCACCCAAACATTTCTTTTCTTTGTCTACCATTACACAGACACCGTGCCGACCAAGGTATTGAGTTACTCACCCAAGTACAAGCTTTTATCAGCTACCCTGTATAGTAACTGTAACCCTATTCCCCTAAGACTTGGCACCCACGCTGTCTTCTTCATATAAAATGACTCTCGCTCCTTCTTTTCCTTGGTTTCTTTTTAATTTGCTGTCTGTAATGGCAAAACCGATTTGTTTCCCATCAAAAAAAAAAAAAAAACGTAACCGTTTCTGGAAAAAAAAAGGAAGAGGAGAAATGACGTGGAGAGTAGCATGGCGTGGATTGTTTCCACAGGAAAATGAGTGTAGCGGGTTCAACAAGGAGAGGGTCTTGTGATGAAGAGGAAAGTGATGTAAAGTTGTGGGTTCGTAAGTAAAAACAGGGGAGTGCGTGTGTTATGGAGATGAGGTAAGTGATGCTGTTGAGTTATGGTATATGGGTTCCAAGTGGATGTACAGTATGCAAACGAGAGGTAAGGGTGGGAGATGAACTAAGAGGAAGTGGCGTTCTTGTCAGAGAAGAAGGGGACGCCAGTGGAAAGGAAGGAAGCTGGTGCACTTATTTTTGATTGGGAAGAGAAGCGAAAGAAGGAAGAGGGGGACGGCAGGATAACGGCGGAAGATAACTGGAAGGGGAAATCCCGACTACTTGCAGCGTCGAACTCAAAGGGGTTCAGGGCGGGGACAGGCGACGGTGGGGCGAAGGTACTGGTGGCGTCTGATGAGACTCCGATCGTCAGAGTTGGTGGCGGTGGGCGATGCTTTCTGGGTTGCTGAAGTCGAATACGGGATTGAGCTATCGGCCGTGATAATTTGAATGTAATTAACTAATTTATTTAGTTAATTAGTGTATTAATTAAGTTAGTTAGTTTAAATCAAGCCCTATTAATTTAAACGTAAATCTGGTGCAGTATTTCTTGATGTTTGAAGCAGCATCGGTTTGCTTTGGTATTGGGGGAAATACTGGCGCCGATGAGTAAAGTAATTAGGATTAATTTAGACTTAATTAAAGTTTAATAAATATTTAGTAATCGGATTAATTATTAGTTAATTTATAATTAATTGAAAGTTGGTTGTTGCAGATGGAAACAAACGGGTGAAAGGAGATTTAATGGAGCGGAATCTAAAACAAGAAGCAGATTCTGAAGTGTGTGGCCCAACTTTTTAATTAAAGTAATTAGATTAGTTTAGGATTAATTAAATATTAGTTCATTAATAATTAAACCGTAGAATTTATAATAACTTTTGGTTACGTTAACAGAATTCCACAAATCAAGTACCGACGGGATCGTATTTCCGAATCGAACATCATGGAACTAGTCGGGACGGGATTGGAGGCGACATGATTTTTCGGTTGAATTTAACGACGGTTGAACTAAAAAGGGAACCATTCAACGGTGAATCAAAACAAGGTGAGTTAAACTCACTCAGTTACCCTTTTTATATTTTCTATAAATTGGGTGTTTTTATTTTGTGTGCTCTGCTTGCAAATGGTTGACTATTTTGCTAGTTATACATTGATCTGTTGATTTAACCGATGAAATTAAACCGTGTTTAATTTCAATGAAATACCAAATCGTTATGTTAACGATTGGATCCAACGGAGGTAACTCACCCTGTTGGTCACGTTTATTTATAAACGTGTTTTAAATTGTTGAACTATTTGAATTGCTTGCAGTTGATGTTGAATGGTTGCTATTTAGTGTTATCAGTTAAACAAAACTGAATGGTCTGATTTGAGATAACCAGTTGAATACAGAGAAGAACAGGTTGAAGGGACCCAACCGGATCCCTCAAATGTATTATTTATTTTCATATTATCATATATAAACTAATCTGTTTGTGTGATTGATTTGATGGTTGATTATTAATTAAATATTCAACCTCTGTTTGGTTTGAACCAATAGGTGATATTGGTTAAGTGTTTGGCAGAGTATGGCCTTTAAAAATCAATCGTGTTATAAATATTGATTCACCATCAGGTAAATCAATAAAGATGAAGTTATAAAATTTACTTTATAACTAGAGTTGGATTTTTAATGTATTATTTTGAATAAAGTTTTATAAAAGAAAAGTAAATAAATAAATATTTTATTTATTCAAGACTTCGATTTGTTCTGATGTTAATCAGATCTACAAATATGAGAATAAGGGATGAATCGAAAGGGTTAAACTTTGATCATTGTTGTGTAAAGAGAACAATTAATGGAATTTATTTAAATTAATTATATTTTTAATTAATTTAAAGCGAGGATTGTTGAAATTGGTTAATGAGGTAATCAAGTTTTTGAGTTAATTAAATCGACCGTTTGGAATTAGAATTGTTTATCAAAGTTAATGTGTTTTGACAAAAATAGTTAAACGAATATTGTTTGAATTTAAATAAGGATTTAAAAGGGATTTAATATTTAATTTAGTTAATAAAGGGATTAACTACTAAAGTAGTTAATGTTTGAAATAAGTTATTATTTTAATTAATGATGAATTTAGGAATATATTTTTAAATGGAAATTCAATTAAAAAGTTACCGAATGTGAGATGCAAGCCAATTGAATGGTGAAAGGAAATAAACGTACTCAATTATATGAATTAAGTGAAAGGAGATTACGATAAAAAGGGTTTATTATAAACCAGAGGTTTTAAGTGAGATTTAAAGTGTAAAGCGTTAACTTTACATTAACGTTACGTGAGAGTGAAATCAAGTAAAAATGGGACAAGGGAAATAAGATCTCCAAAGTGGATAAGGGTTGAAAATAATTGAAAGGGGATCGATAGAAAGTGAAATTTGGGGATAAAGAAATGGGTCATAAGATTTTATAACTAAACCCAATTTATAAATGGGATTTGTTGTGAGACTGGGGTGGAATTTTGGTGTTGGATTATAACTGATATTTATCTGAAGATTTGAACGTTGTTGATCAAGGTCTGAGAGGTAATTAAAATACCCCAACTTGAACAACATCAGGATTATCTGAAGATAGGATTAGTTGGTAATCGTAAGTGACGTTAGTGGATATGTTTTGAAATCTAAACAGCGATTTTAGCGCTGTTGTTATAGTATATGTTTTGTAGATCTAATATAGCGATTGTAGCACTTTTGCTATAGTAAATGGATTGTAAACCTAAACAGCGATTATAGCGCTGTTGTTTTGTAAATCTAAATAGTAATTATAACGCTATTGTTATAACATATGTGCTATAAATTTCTTCGTTAAAACTAATGGATTTCCGAATTTAAAGGATGATTTGAAGGAAGATTTTAAATGGGAAATTGAATATAGTTATTCGAGATAGAATTAGCCAAACATAATTATTCGGCTAAGTTGCCATTTCGTACGACTGCTAGCGTAATTCGCAGGGCTGCAGATAGCCTACGGCGGTCGGATGTTTCCTGAGGGAACCAGGCGTAACCATTGTGATCGCTGCGATCTAGAGTCGAGCGAATAGAGTAAGTCGAATGTTAGTTAATTGAAATTAGAGTTATTCAAATATCATATTTTTGAATATTAAAAGAATTGGAAGTTTCAATTTAACAAAAAGGAAATTAGATTGTCAAAGGCCAAATGATGCTAAATACTGAATCAGTGAACTCATTGGAGTGTCATGTTTGAAACACTGTATATTTTGATAGTTAAAACACCGACTATCAAATCTGATCAATACGAGTGTTGGTACGGAAAGACCGGGATCGAATTCATATTCGAAAACCATTCCGACCAACAAATACGTGAAGATCTCAGAAGATGTTCGAGATGGAGCATTGAAGACCGTGGACTATCATACACGGAAGAACCACTAATATTCTCTGCCTGGCAAGCAGAGATAAACTGTGATTCTATCGTAGTTGGAATCTACGGGGTTGCAAGGACTTCTCGCTACTGATCCATGGGGTGATTCCTATATGGATGCGGTAGGAGAGTGCCTTCGGTTCATCCTGTTCCTGGATGACGTGTATGGACGAATGTCTGACAGAGTATTTCCAAAAGGTCACGTACGTTGATTTCTTCAAACGTGCGATAGTTGTTGGCAGAGATTTGCCGTTCTCTTAGCTTCCAGCTAGAGTATTTTTGTGGACGTCAATTAGTGATATCTGACGGATCTGACGATGTGGCATTCAGAGTAAATGGCGACCAGATGTCAAGAGTTAATTCTGGCCTCAAGCCTCATCAACCGGGAAATGACAAAAATCGGGCAGGCAGCATGGCTATGTGGGTCGCTCCCATTAGGGTGTATAATCACCTATCTAGAGGAAGTCCTATTTGTTTCTTTAATCTATGTTTCGATGCTGTCCCTTTTCGGGAGACGGTTGCTGATCCCAACCGTCGGTGGTATACATTCGATACACTCAAGCGAAATGAGTGGTCGGTCATGTGAGGGCCGGGTTGCAAGAAGTTCTTGTTGAACCCAGTGTATTCGTCTCTAGAGATACACGATCGGCAGGTGGACCCATACCTTGTCAAGTTGGAATCCAATCTCCAATAAGCGCCCGCGGATTTTGTTTGTATACTATATATGTGAAGCGTGAGATGCAAGCGTTCCACTAGATTGATATTTACTTGTATTTAGACATTATTATAATATCAGAAAAGATATTGGTTTCAAAACTGTTTTGGGTTATCGTAAGGTAAAAAACCGTCCGTGTTTATGTGTGGATTTGGTCTTACGATTATCCTTTTCTTTGAAAAGATTTTTGAACTCTAAAATCATGACTGGATGACTTACCCTTATTACTGTGCGAGTTTATCTCACTCTGGTTCACCAGACTGACCCGGTGTTTTGTAAATGCTCGGGTTAGGCCGGGTTGTACAGGTTCAGGTTATCGACTGTTGTGAAGAGACGAGCTGGAGGTGTTCAGACGTATGATATTATATAGCTGCCATTCCGCTGTGTGTTGTATATGGGAACAGGCTAGTATAACTGTCCCAGTGTATGATGTACTCTGATACTGTAAGTATTTTAAAGCTCTCAATAAAGATTTATTTCTGTATTATATTTTGTTCCGCTGCGATGTGAGACTATGTGTTGTGGTGTTTCTTCTTCTTCTATTCTAATATTTCTATCTTATCTATTCTCACCCTCTAACTTCTTTCTATTAATGATCTGGAATGTTTGATGTCTGAAGGGTCAACATGATAGTTTGATGTTGATTTTCGAAGTCGAAAATCCCAGTTCGTTACAGTGGTATCAGAGCTGAAGGTTAAGAGATTACCTTGGCTCTGTGGCGTGACTCAGTAGAGATGGGGTTAGCAATACCCTAGATTGAGTTTGAGTGTATATATACGAGTGAACGTATTTGTAGATTTTATAAAATTTGTTTTGTATTGTGGAGATTTATTTGGTTTGAGTTGTTTGTTAACTCTGGTCGATCAGTTTGATCCACTGTATCGATAGGGGTTTCTAAACACCCAAATACGATAAACCGACACAGTATGTTTTGAAAGAGGGTAAATGAAATAATTTTACCCAAAGTATATTTTGATAAAGGAAATATATATATTTGAATTATTATAGTATATTGGATGTGTTGGTTGATTTTAATTGAAATGGTTATATAAATAACCCATTAGAATTCGTATTATATAAAAGCAGATTTATTAAATCTGAAATTAAAATCAGAAATGGAATTAAAATTCCCAAAAGTGGGAAAGGCGTTGTAAATAAACTTGGATTGAATATATGAGATTTTAAAATCCTGGGAGATTTTAAATTGTTTACAAGCATCGTGAATTTTATTTTGAAATAGATTTCAAAAGGAAAGTATTTAAAATTGGAATTTTGAAATATTACAGACTCACTTGATAGCTGGGGAATAACTCTGAGGATGCTGGCCACATCATCAGTGTTCATTTCCGAGTTCTAAGTGACGGATTGCTACCAAAGATCTTGTTTTGAATTGCTTTGAGAAAGGAAAGTTGATTGAATCCTGAAAAAGATTATTTGATTTTTGAAAGAACTGAATTGTTTAAGAACTCCCAGGGAAAGTGTTTGAACAAGAACAAGATTAAATCGAATTTGTGAAAGCAAATATGAATTGAATTGAAACCAATTAACTAGAAATTGAATCGGGATATAATATATCAAGTGGAATCAGATTTGGAATTGGGAGACAGGAATATGAAATGGTGTGGGACTGGTAAGTTAAAAGTCGGAATTGATAATGGATGGAAATTGAATTAAGAATGGGATCTGGCTTGGATGTGTGAAGGATTTGGTTTTCAGGATAAAATTGCAATTTTGTTTGGGAATGCCTGTGTATATGCTGACAGGATGGCAGATGGAAAGGCTATAACGATATGCCCGACAAAAAGGTACACGTTTACTTTTATGTGGATTTGGAAGTTTGTGAGCCGATTTGGCAAGCCACTTGGCTGTTTTATTTTCTTTTGAATTGAAGAAGGCCTAGAAAGGCGAGTTGGAGTTGTAACGATTCAGCCGTACAAAGGAGGTGCTGGTGAAATTTTTCGAAAATTTAAAGTGTTAGAAAATTTTCGATATTTTTGAAAATATTTATTTACAGTATTGAATCGGTTTCTAATTTAATATAAAATTAGATTTGAAATTAATGAGTTTATAACGTTCTTTCTTACCTTAGCAATTTCGAGGACGAAATTATTTTAAGGGGGGAAGAATGTAACGACCCGTGTTTTTCGACCATTTGAATATGAATATTTAAATTTGTTTTAAATATTATATTAGAATATTAATGAAATTTAATATTGAATTCGTTATTTAAAACGAAGTTGAACATTATATATTTATATATAATATAAATCGAGCCTGAAATGGCGCTGCAGTTCGCAATATAGAGTTTTGAACTTCAACTGAGAATACAGGATTCGATATAAGTCGGATTTCTGTAAAACAAGACACGTTGGGTCCGTATTGACGATAATTTTTATATGAAAGTGAAAAATCCATATTCCGTGTTATAGATAGTAAGTTATGGCTAAATCAAATTTTGAAATAGTCGCTATGGAAATTCGTTATTAAATTATAGGCCTTTAAAATAGCCGTTTTGCAAACGGACTCAGTTTTAGACGAAACCAGTTTCATTAGAACCGTATCGTTAAATTATTGTACGGTGGTGAGTGACGTGGAAAACCGATGTCGTATGTGGCCACGGTAGCCAAAAACGCTCGTTCAAATTCTATAGCGTGTATTTAAATAAGTAAATGGATATTGGAGTGTAACTTGAGCAGACGATCGAATTAGGCCACGAAACCAGTTCCGTTGAGTTTGTATCGTCGATTAGAGTCAGAATAAGTATATAGTTTGTTATTTTTAGAGATCGAGAAATTTGACGTTAAAAAGGGTAGGGCGGTTCGCGGTAAAAACAGCCTACCGGGGCAACAGTCTCAGAATGCGACGAAATTAGTGCCGTTGGGTTCGTATCGGAAAGTTATTGTCAGACTTCGTAGTTTCAAGTTGATTTGATTTATCTGGTGATCGTAGAAAAATTAAACGTGTGTTCATTTCTGGTTTTATAAAGGAATTTTTTTCAAACGACCTCGGATTTCGACGAAACTTGTCCCATTGGGTCCGGAATATCGTTTTACACCAAGATTAGTTTTATTGTCAGTAAACGAAAATCGTCTGTAGTGATTTTTAACACGGTTTCTCCACGACGAAGTTTCGTACCTTATAATATGAATAAAACTATCCATCCGTGTTGTCCAAGGAATGTGCCACCCAAACATTTCTTTTCTTTGTCTACCATTACACAGACACCGTGCCGACCAAGGTATTGAGTTACTCACCCAAGTACAAGCTTTTATCAGCTACCCTGTATAGTAACTGTAACCCTATTCCCCTAAGACTTGGCACCCACGCTGTCTTCTTCATATAAAATGACTCTCGCTCCTTCTTTTCCTTGGTTTCTTTTTACTTTGCTGTCTGTAATGGCAAAACCGATTTGTTTCCCATGAAAAAAAAAAAACGTAACCGTTTCTGGAAAAAAAAAGGAAGAGGAGAAATGACGTGGAGAGTAGCATGGCGTGGATTGTTTCCACAGGAAAATGAGTGTAGCGGGTTCAACAAGGAGAGGGTCTTGTGATGAAGAGGAAAGTGATGTAAAGTTGTGGGTTCGTAAGTAAAAACAGGGGAGTGCGTGTGTTATGGAGATGAGGTAAGTGATGCTGTTGAGTTATGGTATATGGGTTCCAAGTGGATGTACAGTATGCAAACGAGAGGTAAGGGTGGGAGATGAACTAAGAGGAAGTGGCGTTCTTGTCAGAGAAGAAGGGGACGCCAGTGGAAAGGAAGGAAGCTGGTGCACTTATTTTTGATTGGGAAGAGAAGCGAAAGAAGGAAGAGGGGGACGGCAGGATAACGGCGGAAGATAACTGGAAGGGGAAATCCCGACTACTTGCAGCGTCGAACTCAAAGGGGTTCAGGGCGGGGACAGGCGACGGTGGGGCGAAGGTACTGGTGGCGTCTGATGAGACTCCGATCGTCAGAGTTGGTGGCGGTGGGCGATGCTTTCTGGGTTGCTGAAGTCGAATACGGGATTGAGCTATCGGCCGTGATAATTTGAATGTAATTAACTAATTTATTTAGTTAATTAGTGTATTAATTAAGTTAGTTAGTTTAAATCAAGCCCTATTAATTTAAACGTAAATCTGGTGCAGTATTTCTTGATGTTTGAAGCAGCATCGGTTTGCTTTGGTATTGGGGGAAATACTGGCGCCGATGAGTAAAGTAATTAGGATTAATTTAGACTTAATTAAAGTTTAATAAATATTTAGTAATCGGATTAATTATTAGTTAATTTATAATTAATTGAAAGTTGGTTGTTGCAGATGGAAACAAACGGGTGAAAGGAGATTTAATGGAGCGGAATCTAAAACAAGAAGCAGATTCTGAAGTGTGTGGCCCAACTTTTTAATTAAAGTAATTAGATTAGTTTAGGATTAATTAAATATTAGTTCATTAATAATTAAACCGTAGAATTTATAATAACTTTTGGTTACGTTAACAGAATTCCACAAATCAAGTACCGACGGGATCGTATTTCCGAATCGAACATCATGGAACTAGTCGGGACGGGATTGGAGGCGACATGATTTTTCGGTTGAATTTAACGACGGTTGAACTAAAAAGGGAACCATTCAACGGTGAATCAAAACAAGGTGAGTTAAACTCACTCAGTTACCCTTTTTATATTTTATATAAATTGGGTGTTTTTATTTTGTGTGCTCTGCTTGCAAATGGTTGACTATTTTGCTAGTTATACACTGATCTGTTGATTTAACCGATGAAATTAAACCGTGTTTAATTTCAATGAAATACCAAATCGTTATGTTAACGATTGGATCCAACGGAGGTAACTCACCCTGTTGGTCACGTTTATTTATAAACGTGTTTTAAATTGTTGAACTATTTGAATTGCTTGCAGTTGATGTTGAATGGTTGCTATTTAGTGTTATCAGTTAAACAAAACTGAATGGTCTGATTTGAGATAACCAGTTGAATACAGAGAAGAACAGGTTGAAGGGACCCAACCGGATCCCTCAAATGTATTGTTTATTTTCATATTATCATATATAAACTAATCTGTTTGTGTGATTGATTTGATGGTTGATTATTAATTAAATATTCAACCTCTGTTTGGTTTGAACCAATAGGTGATATTGGTTAAGTGTTTGGCAGAGTATGGCCTTTAAAAATCAATCGTGTTATAAATATTGATTCACCGTCAGGTAAATCAATAAAGATGAAGTTATAAAATTTACTTTATAACTAGAGTTGGATTTCTAATGTATTATTTTGAATAAAGTTTTATAAAAGAAAAGTAAATAAATAAATATTTTATTTATTCAAGACTTCGATTTGTTCTGATGTTAATCAGATCTACAAATATGAGAATAAGGGATGAATCGAAAGGGTTAAACTTTGATCATTGTTGTGTAAAGAGAACAATTAATGGAATTTATTTAAATTAATTATATTTTTAATTAATTTAAAGCGAGGATTGTTGAAATCGGTTAATGAGGTAATCAAGTTTTTGAGTTAATTAAATCGACCGTTTGGAATTAGAATTGTTTATCAAAGTTAATGTGTTTTGACAAAAATAGTTAAACGAATATTGTTTGAATTTAAATAAGGATTTAAAAGGGATTTAATATTTAATTTAGTTAATAAAGGGATTAACTACTAAAGTAGTTAATGTTTGAAATAAGTTATTATTTTAATTAATGATGAATTTAGGAATATATTTTTAAATGGGAATTCAATAAAAAAGTTACCGAATGTGAGATGCAAGCCAATTGAATGGTGAAAGGAAATAAACGTACTCAATTATATGAATTAAGTGAAAGGAGATTACGATAAAAAGGGTTTATTATAAACCAGAGGTTTTAAGTGAGATTTAAAGTTTAAAGCGTTAACTTTACATTAACGTTACGTGAGAGTGAAATCAAGTAAAAATGGGACAAGGGAAATAAGATCTCCAAAGTGGATAAGGGTTGAAAATAATTGAAAGGGGATCGATAGAAAGTGAAATTTGGGGATAAAGAAATGGGTCATAAGATTTTATAACTAAACCCAATTTATAAATGGGGTTTGTTGTGAGACTGGGGTGGAATTTTGGTGTTGGATTATAACTGATATTTATCTGAAGATTTGAACGTTGTTGATCAAGGTCTGAGAGGTAATTAAAATACCCCAACTTGAACAACATCAGGATTATCTGAAGATAGTATTAGTTGGTAATCGTAAGTGACGTTAGTGGATATGTTTTGAAATCTAAACAGCGATTTTAGCGCTGTTGTTATAGTATATGTTTTGTAGATCTAATATAGCGATTGTAGCACTTTTGCTATAGTAAATGGATTGTAAACCTAAACAGCGATTATAGCGCTGTTGTTTTGTAAATCTAAATAGTAATTATAACGCTATTGTTATAACATATGTGCTATAAATTTCTTTGTTAAAACTAATGGATTTCCGAATTTAAAGGATGATTTGAAGGAAGATTTTAAATGGGAAATTGAATATAGTTATTCGAGATAGAATTAGCCAAACATAATTATTCGGCTAAGTTGCCATTTCGTACGACTGCTAGCGTAATTCGCAGGGCTGCAGATAGCCTACGGCGGTCGGATATTTCCTGAGGGAACCAGGCGTAACCATTGTGATCGCTGCGATCTAGAGTCGAGCGAATAGAGTAAGTCGAATGTTAGTTAATTGAAATTAGAGTTATTCAAATATCATATTTTTGAATATTAAAAGAATTGGAAGTTTCAATTTAACAAAAAGGAAATTAGATTGTCAAAGGCCAAATGATGCTAAATACTGAATCAGTGAACTCATTGGAGTGTCATGTTTGAAACACTGTATATTTTGATAGTTAAAACACCGACTATCAAATCTGATCAATACGAGTGTTGGTACGGAAAGACCGGGATCGAATTCATATTCGAAAACCATTCCGACCAACAAATACGTGAAGATCTCAGAAGATGTTCGAGATGGAGCATTGAAGACCGTGGACTATCATACACGGAAGAACCACTAATATTCTCTGCCTGGCAAGCAGAGATAAACTGTGATTCTGTCGTAGTTGGAATCTACGGGGTTGCAAGGACTTCTCGCTACTGATCCATGGGGTGATTCCTATATGGATGCGGTAGGAGAGTGCCTTCGGTTCATCCTGTTCCTGGATGATGTGTATGGACGAATGTCTGACAGAGTATTTCCAAAAGGTCACGTACGTTGATTTCTTCAAACGTGCGATAGTTGTTGGCAGAGATTTGCCGTTCTCTTAGCTTCCAGCTAGAGTATTTTTGTGGACGTCAATTAGTGATATCTGACGGATCTGACGATGTGGCATTCAGAGTAAATGGCGACCAGATGTCAAGAGTTAATTCTGGCCTCAAGCCTCATCAACCGGGAAATGACAAAAATCGGGCAGGCAACATGGCTATGTGGGTCGCTCCCATTAGGGTGTATAATCACCTATCTAGAGGAAGTCCTATTTGTTTCTTTAATCTATGTTTCGATGCTGTCCCTTTTCGGGAGACGGTTGCTGATCCCAACCGTCGGTGGTATACATTCGATACACTCAAGCGAAATGAGTGGTCGGTCATGTGAGGGCCGGGTTGCAAGAAGTTCTTGTTGAACCCAGTGTATTCGTCTCTAGAGATACACGATCGGCAGGTGGACCCATACCTTGTCAAGTTGGAATCCAATCTCCAATAAGCGCCCGCGGATTTTGTTTGTATACTATATATGTGAAGCGTGAGATGCAAGCGTTCCACTAGATTGATATTTACTTGTATTTAGACATTATTATAATATCAGAAAAGATATTGGTTTCAAAACTGTTTTGGGTTATCGTAAGGTAAAAACCGTCCGTGTTTATGTGTGGATTTGGTCTTACGATTATCCTTTTCTTTGAAAAGATTTTTGAACTCTAAAATCATGACTGGATGACTTACCCTTATTACTGTGCGAGTTTATCTCACTCTGGTTCACCAGACTGACCCGGTGTTTTGTAAATGCTCGGGTTAGGCCGGGTTGTACAGGTTCAGGTTATCGACTGTTGTGAAGAGACGAGCTGGAGGTGTTCAGACGTATGATATTATATAGCTGCCATTCCGCTGTGTGTTGTATATGGGAACAGGCTAGTATAACTGTCCCAGTGTATGATGTACTCTGATACTGTAAGTATTTTAAAGCTCTCAATAAAGATTTATTTCTGTATTATATTTTGTTCCGCTGCGATGTGAGACTCTGTGTTGTGGTGTTTCTTCTTCTTCTATTCTAATATTTCTATCTTATCTATTCTCACCCTCTAACTTCTTTCTATTAATGATCTGGAATGTTTGATGTCTGAAGGGTCAACATGATAGTTTGATGTTGATTTTCGGAGTCGAAAATCCCAGTTTGTTACAGTTTGTGTGACATTTGTTTTAATATACGCGGTGTGTTTGGAAAGGCCGAGTTTATACCCATTCTGAATAACCGATTCGACGATAAGTCGAAGATGATGACGGTGGTTGAAGACCGGAAGTCTTCATATCGTCTGGGTGATTACTGATGATCTTGATTGGGCTGTACACCCAAGATGAGGGAATCAGTTAGTTGTCGTCCAGACGTACTTGGAGATCAATGGATATGCGAGGAAAGTGCCTCCGGTTTCGTTCAGACCCAGAACGAACTTGTAAATGGATTGTGTGTCTGACATTGGATTTTATTCTGTGTTGATAGATTTCTGTTAAATATATATCTGTTTAGCGGCAGAGAATTTATTCTCTTGCTTAATGCCCTTCTCTGAGATGTACGAGCTTAGAGGTTATATATCGATAGATATCAATCGCATGGCATGAATTGCCTGTGTGGCACGCTGAGTTGCATGGATCAAGGCTTCTATTGAAAAGAAAAGTCTTGTGGTTGATGATCAAAGCACGGCCTATGTGGCAGCTTTGTGTATAGCATGGATTCGCGAGCCTCACACATCGGTATGAGTCAAAAACGGGATGAGGACCCAAGGAGTGCACGGCGTTTCTTTCTAGCTATGGGTGGTGTCAGTGACCTACCAGCCCTGACATTTATATACTTTTTACCTTTGTGGTTTGGATGCGAGCCGCCTCGATTATAGGTCCTATAGGGCCGGGAAACGTGTGTTTAGGAATAATTAATCCTCAAACGTAAGAGAGGACCGGTCTTGGAGGATCCCAGGGGTTACCCAGAGTGTGTAGTCCTGAGGCATTTGCTAGAGTGTCTCGAAGCGGAGAGGAGCTTACCCCTTGCCTCGACTCTTGACGGAAATCCAATTTCCAATACGAGATATTTCGGCTTTATTTGTAGAGCCTAGTATGGCGACATAGTAGCATAGGATGCTATGCCGTCTATGATTGATATTTATGATTGAAATTGTTTTGACACTATACACTTATTATAGTATCAAATGATTTATTTTAAACGTACCAATCCTGTTTGGCTATTATAAGGGAAAACCCTATCCTCCGGCTTGCGTTGCATTGTGTGATGGGACCTGGGTCTTATAATAGCTTCATTTTTCGAAAAAGCATTACGCTGTTTATTCTATGCACTGGTATTCTTGGGAGGAAACCCGTTCCGTGTTATGCGGCGTGGTCCCTTGAATCACTCTCTTTTAAAGTAAAGTTTTAAATAACTGTTTTAGTTCTCACACCAGTCACATGACTGACCTGGAGTTTATTGTTTTAACCTAAACTCTGGGTGCCCCTATTTTCCACACGAGCAGCTAGTAGTTTTTGTTTTGCAGATTTATATTCACAGTATCCTGATTTACAGCTGGAACAATGCTCGAAAAGCTCTGTATCCGTGTATTACTTTCAGTTGTGTTTTATATTGTTTTTTCGCTGCAATACTGTATTTAAATCTCTGATATTCTTCGTTGTATAATATTTATTCATAATCTTTATATTCTTGTATTCTGATGGAATTGTTGTAATAACAATGAAATGTTCTTCCGTCTGCGTTTTGATTTGTCTTGTCCTCACAATAATTCGTTCTTTCTCTTCTCTTCGGAGATGGGGAAGTTACGGGTCGCTTTAGAATATTTATAAACAAATCGACGATTTTTTATATACACTGATTTGACTGATATTGATTGGGACGATAAATTTTACACATCGCCCAACTGCACAAATAAAATCTGTGTTTGATTGTTTGAAACCCCACACGGGAATTGGGATGATATTTGACGTACACTAATCCCGATTATTTAGTTGTATGTCGATCGATTGATTGACAGACTGTTATAAGCGTTGAATATTTATATTTGATGCTTATACAGTGTAGAATGCACTTTGGATGATGGTTGATTATTTGTCATTGTTGAGATATACATGTGTTGTAGAAAATCCATATAATTAACACTATACGGTAATTGATTGAGCCTCATTTCAATTTGGAAAATAATTTCATGTGTTGAACAATAGCCATGTTGATTAGATTAACGCCATTTCGACGTGAACGATATTTATATCGATTTTGTTCACATTATAATGAATATCGAAAGTGATTTCAAAATCCGATAAATTGAAATGAATTGAAATTCGAATTAAATTGAAGTGAAGTGAATTGAAATTTGAATTAAATTGAAAAGAATTGAAATTCTAATTGGATTGAAATAGAATTGAATTCGTTTTGAATTGAATTTAAAACGTATTGAAATTGAATTGAAATCGATTTGAATTGAAACCAATTTGAATTTGAAATTGATTTGAATTGAAATCGAGTTGAAATGAAATTAAAATGAATTTATATTGAAAAATTCGATTTTGATTTGAATTTGAAAAGGAAGTTGAAATCGTTTTGAAAACGAATTTTAAAAGATTTATAAAATATGTTTTAAAAGGAAATCGACGAAGTATATATTATATATATATATATAATATAATGGCCTGAATAGAACGCGCCGCGCTGCGGCAGTTCGCGAATTTCGACCATTGACTTCGAATTGACGTTGCGGGAGATCCGACCATCGAATTCTCCTAAAACTAGAACCGTTGGGTTCGTATCGAAAAGAGCTTTCTAATGAATATTAGAAATTAGAAATCTAACGGTGGATTTGGAATTATGTCCAAATCAAATTTGGAAGGTCGCTATAAGTGCAGTTCGATGGCCGTTGATGGAAATCGATTGTACAGGCCTTGATAAAATTATTAAAAATAGTAATAATTTATGTAAAATCATAAGAAATGATTTGGGAAGAATTGGGATGAAAAACTCCATATTTGAAAAGATAAAAATAGATTTTTATCGAAATGAACTAGTTTTGAACAAGAATTATAATTCTATTTATTTTTAAATAAATAAATTGAATTTGAAAAGGGTTTTAAAAGTGAATAGAATTTCCAATAAGTGAATTGGAATGGATTTGAATCGAAATTGTCTTCGGAATATTTCGAGGTTGGATTCCGTGATGATAAAGATATTGTTATGGGAATTTCAAAGATATATTTATATCGTTATTTCCAATACGATATTTGTTGGTCGTAGAATTTGATATTGAATATAAGCCGATATATTTTCTATTCAGAGCCTTGTATTTAATATCAAATGTGATCTGGGTTTGTCGTGAATGGTGTCTTCATTAACACTGTTCTTAAGCCCAGTTGAGAAAAAGATTACATCTTTTTATTTAGATTTAATGAAGTGTACCAATTAAATGGAATTTAATTGGAATTGAATTTGAATTGATTCTTGGTTTATCGTGAACGGTGTTTTAAATAACACTTGTTCTTTAACCCGATAATTAATGGAATGTGATTTTGGGTTTATCGTGAATCGTGTTTTTAAATGACGCTGATTCTTTAACCCAGTTAAAGATTAAAATTAAGTGGAGTTTTAATGAATCTTTAATTAGATTGAAATGGTCGAGAATGGAGTATCACCAGTTTTACTCCAAGCGATAGTTAAATCTTTAATTAGATTTGAACGTGAAATGGTAATTGAATTTACCGATAACACCGTGGTGTTAGATATGAAGTATTACCAGTTTTACTTCATGGGATAAATAAGTTGGGATTGAGAAATAAAATAAATAATTACTTCGGTATGGTTCGCTAATCCCAACTAGTTTGAATTGGTATTCAAAGGAAGATTAAAGAATAAATTTAAAGAATTTATCTTTGATAAAATTAATGGGAACCTTTCCCAAAGTGTAAGAATATTTGATTAAAAAGAATATTCTGAATTGAATGAGCCGTATGTTGTGTTTGTGTAACGCTTGTTTAATATATACGCGAGTTATTCAGACAGACCGGGTTTATCCCATTCTGAATAAATTATTCGATGTGGTGTCGAGGATGAAGACGGTGGTCGAAGATCGGAGGTCTTCACGTTGTTTGGGTGATTACTGATGATCTTGATTGGGCCGTACACCCAAGAGGAGGGAATCAGTTAGTGATCGTCCAGACGTAATTGGAGATCGATGGATATGCGGGGTACTAGGTGCCTCCGGTTTCGTTCAGACCTAGAACGAACTTGTAATGGACTGTGTGTCTGACACAGGATTTTATTCTGTGTGATTGATTTCTATTAAATATATATCTGTTTGGCGGCGGAGAATTTATTCTCTTGCTTAACGCCCTTCTCTGAGCCGTACGAGCTCAGGGGTTATATATTGATGGATATCAATTGCATGGAGTGAATTGCCTGTGTGGCATGCCTAAGCGGCAATTGATCGAGGCTTCTGTTGAAAAGCAAAGTCTTGTGCTTGATGATCAAAGCACCGCCTGTGTGGCATAGCTTTGTGTAGCGTTGATTCGCGAGCCTCACACCCCGGTTGTGAACCAAAAACGGGAGAAGGATCCAGGGAGGGCATGCGTTTCCTTCTAGCTAGAAGTGGCGTCTGTGGTTTTACACGCCCTGACGAGTTTGACTTATGTGGTTGTTGTTGTCACGAGACGCCTCGGATATATCGGTCGATCCGGGACCGATGGAGTCATTGGACTCATTGACACCCCAAAGGGTGGGGAAACGCAGTGTTCAGGCACTTTAGTCCACATCGGTGGACCGGCCCTGTGGCTCCTAAGGGTCACTCGAGCTCTGATCCTGAGACACGGGCTAGACCTTCTCGAATCGGTAAAGGACTATCTTTTGCCTCGGTTCACAGATGGAAATCCAACTTCCAAATACGTGACAATCGCGGTTTTGATTGTAGAGCCTAGTATGGTGACATGATATATGGTACCCATGCCGTCTATGATTGATATTTATGATTGAAATTGTTTTGGCACTATACAGTATAATAGTATTAAATGATTTGTTTTAGCGTATCAAGCATGCTTTGGTTATTATAAGGTAAAACCCTATCCTCCGGCTTGTGTTGCATTGTGTGATGGGACCGAGGTCTTATAATAGCTTCATTTTTCTTTATTTAACATTGCGCTGTTTGTTTTTTGCACTGGTATTCTTGGGAGGAAACCCGTTCCGTGTTATATGGCGTGGTCCCTTGATTTACCTAACTTAAAAATAAAGATTAATAACTGTTTTAGTTCTCACACCAGTCACATGACTGACCTGGAGTTTATTGTTTTAACTTAAACTCTGGGTGCCCCTATTTTCCGCATGGGCAGCTAGTAGTTTTGGTTTTGCAGATTTATATTCGCAGGATCCTGGTTTACAGCTGGAATGATATCCGGAAAGCTTTGTATCCGTATATCTCCTTCAGTTGTGTATTGTATTATTTTCTGCTGCTATGTATTTAAATGTAATTTAAATCTCTGATATTTTCTGTGTAATATTTATTCTTACTCTATATATTATTGTAATCTGATGAATTGTTGTAAATAACAATGAAATGTTCTTCTGTATGCGTTCTATTTTGTCGTGTTCTCAATACAATTCGTTCTTTCTCTTCTCTTCGGAGATCAGGGAAGTTCGAGTCGTAACACTCTGTAATTTGAATCTGATTATCTTTCCAAAGAAAATATCAAAGAGATTTCTAAGCACTTCAGAATCATAAGGATGTGATCGGATTTAGCATCTTAGATCGGCCCGAATCGGGGCCAAGACCGCCAATGTTTGGACCCATTTCTAGCACCATGGGGTGCACCGAGTGAGCCCTGCTCCCTGGCGATTGGAGGCGGCGGCGAGCTCTTAGACGTGGTGGCGGCAGATCGAAGGATGGGGCGGCGTAGGTGGTGCGGTGTGAATGTTTTTTACGATGATGGGTTTTGTTAATGGCCTGGAGTTCACAGATGAACGAGGAAGAAAGGCAACGTATTTAAAAATGTTGTTAATGTTGGTAATTAGATTTAATTGCAATTTAACTGTTTAAATTATGTATTTGTGGTATTAAAACTTTAAATCATTGTAACTTATTCGTATATGGTCAAAATTCGATCGTTTCAAAACCGTTAGAACTGTGTTTCCAAGATCTATAGGACAGACCAGAACTGAAACAGAGCGATCTAAAATTTTGAAGAATTCAAAACCCAAGGTGAGATTTTTATTTTTATAATTAAAAGTTTAATTGTTTCTCGCTATTTGGAATCCATGTAGTTTTGTTAATAAAATCAGATCTGTGATGCTTGGAATTTGAATTTGTTGAATGTTGATTGTTTGTTGTGATGCTTATGTTTGTTAGATCTTGTTCTATAGTAGAAATTCTTTCTTTTATTTGAATCTATAATGTATTGTTAGATCTCGATTTGAAATAAAAGATTTTATTTTTATTTCAGATCTACGAATACTAATTTGATTTTATAATATAAGTTTCATCTTTTATTTAGAAATATGAAACATGGTTTGTTTAAATTCAGATTAACAATAAAATATTCATATTTATTGTTAACATGAAATATAGTTTTGTCAAATTTAGATTAACAATAAAATATTCATTTTTATTGTTAATATGAAACATAGTTTTGTGAAATTTAGATTAACAAAAAAATATTCACTTTTATTGTTAACATGAAACTTATTTTTGTCAAATTTCGATTAACAATAAAATATTCATCTTTATTGTTAACATGAAACATAGTTTTGTCAAATTTAGATTAATAATAAAATATTCATTTTTATTGTTAACATGAAACATAGTTTTGTCAAATTTAGGTTAACAATAAAATATTCATTTTTATTGTTAACATGAAACATATTTTGCCAAATTTAGACTAACAATAAAATATTCATTTTTATTGTTAACATGAAACATAATTTTGTCAAATTTAGATTAACAATAAAATATTCGTTTTTATTGTTAACATGAAACATAGTTTTGTCAAATTTAGATTAACAATAAAATATTCATTTTTATTGTTTACGTGAAACATGGTTTTGTCAAATTTAGATTTACAATAAAAATCTCATTTTTATTGTTTACATGAAACATGGTTTTTGTCAAAAAATTGTTTTCATTATAATAAAAGATTACAATAAATAGATTATAATAAAAAGATTAAAAGATTGTAATAAAAAGATTACAATAAAAAGATTATAATGAGAAGATTATAATAAAAAGATTATGATTAAAGGATTATAATAAAAAGATTATAACAAAAAGATTATAATGGAAAGAACCATTTTTATCATTTTGTTGAGTTAGAATTTTCAATAAAAATGAAAAGAATATTTTTATCATTTTGTTGAATTAGAATTTTCAACAAAAATTAAAAGAACATTTTTATCATTTTGTTGAATTAGAATTTTCCACAAAAATGAAAAGAACCATTTTTATCATTTTATTAAATTAGAATTTTCAACAGAAATGAAAAGAAACATTTTTATCATTTTGATGAAATAAAATAAGAAACTATGAAAATGTTCATGTTATAAAATAAAACATGTCGACATTAAAATTTCACATTTTTAATTTAATGTAAGGAAATGCGAAAATGTTCATGTTTTAAAAATAAAAACATGTTTACATTAAAAATTCACATTTTTAATGTAATGTAGGAAACTAGGAAAAAAGGAATTTTCAACAAAAATGTAAAATAACATTTTATTGACGATGCATATATTGGAATTTATATGCAAAGTTAAATTAACATTTTATTGACGATGCATATATTAGAATTTATATGCAAAGTTAAATTAACATTTTATTGACGATGCATATATTAGAATTTATAGACAAGGTTAAAATTAACATTTTATTGATGATGCATATATCGTAAGAACCCGTAACTTCCCCGTAAAGGAAAGCACGAATACTTTGAGAACAACACACAAAAGGACGCAGACGGAAGAACATTTCATTGTTATTACAACAATTCCATCAGACACAAGAATATACAGAGTATATTTGAATAAATTACATTCGATAAATATCAGAGATTACAATAAATTACACAGCAGCGGAAAATAATACAAAATCACAACTGAAAATAATACACGGATACAGAGCTTTCCGAGCATCGTTCCAGCTGTAAATCAGGACCCTGTGAACATAAATCTGCAAAACCAAAACTACTAGCTGCCCGTGTGGAAAATAGGGGCACCCAGAGTTTAGGTTAAAACAATAAACTCCAGGTCAGTCATGTGACTGGTGTGAGAACTAAAACAGTTATAATTCTTTATTTTAAAGTTCGGTAAATCAAGGGACCACGCCGTATAACACGGAACGGGTTTCCTCCCAAGAATACCAGTGCATAAAACAAACAGCGCAATGCTAAATAAAGAAAAATGAAGCTGTTATAAGACCCAGGTCCCATCACACAATGCAACGCAAGCCGGAGGATAGGGTTTTTACCTTATAACAGCCAAAGCATGCTTGATACGTTTAAAACACATTATTTTGATATTACTATAAGTGTATAGTGTCAAAACAATTTCAATCATAAATATCAATCATAGGTGGCATTAATGACCCATACCACTATGTCGCCATACTAGGTTCTACAAATAAAACCGCACTATCACGTATTGGAAATTGGATTTCCGTCATGAGCCGAGGCAAGGGGCAAGCTCCTCTCCGCGTTCGAGACACTCTAGCAATGCCTCAGGACCCCACTCTGATCCTTTGGAACCTCCAAGGCCGGTCTTCCCTTACTTTTGAGGATTAATTATTCCTGAACACACGTTTCCCGGTCCTTACAGACCTATATCCAAGGCGCCTCATATCCAACAACCACACAGGTGAAAAGTATATAAATGTCAGGGCTGGTAGGTCACTGACACCACCCTAGCTAGAAAGAAACGTCGTGCACTCCTTGGGTCCGTATCCCGTTTTTGACTCATACCGAGGTGTGAGGCTCGCGAATTCACGTTATACACAAAGCTACGCCACACAGGCCGTGCTTTGATCATCAACCACAAGACCTTGCTTTTCAACAGAAGCCTTGATCAATTGCCACTTACGCATGCCACATTGGCAATTCACTCCATGCGACTGATGTCCATCGATATACAACCTCTGATCTCGTACGTCTCAGAGAAGGGCGTTAAGCAAAAGAATAAATTCTCCGCTGCCAAACAGATGTATATTTAATAGAGATCAACCAACACAGAATAAAATCCAATGTCAGACACACAATCCATTTACAAGTTCGTTCTGGGTCTGAACGAAACCGGAGGCACTTTCCTCGCATATCCATCCATCTCCAAGTATGTCTGGACGATCACCGACTGTTTCCCTCATCTTGGGTGTACAGCCCAATCAAGATCATCAGTAATCACCCAAACGATGTGAAGACTTCCGGTCTTCGACCACCGTCTTCATCTTCGACATCTCGTCGAATCGGTTATTCAGAATGGGTATAAACCCGGCCTTTCTGAATAACCCACGTATATAATAAACGAATGTTACACAAACACCACAAACGCCTCATTCCAATTCAGAATATTCTTTTATTCACAAAATCACATTCTTAGGGAAAGGTTCCCATTAATTTTATCAAAGATAAATTCTTCTAAATTTATTCTTTAATCTTCCTTTGGATATCATCTCAAACTAGTCGGGATTAGCGAACCACACCGAAGTAATTATTTGTTTTATTTCCCAATCCCAACCTATATATCCCATGGAGCAAAACTGGTGATACTCCATATCTAACACCACGGTGTTATCGGTAAAATTAATTACCATTTCACGTTCAAATGTAATTAAAGATTTAACTATCGCTTTGGAGCAAAACTGGTGATACTCCACTCTCGATCCCTTTTCAGATTTGATAATTTAAATTATCAATTCACATTTTACTCTAATTAAAGATTCATTAAAACTCCACTTAGTTTTAATCTTTTCAGAAATCGATATCTTGCCTTTAACTGGGTTAAAGAACCAATGTTATCTAAAACACGATTCACGATAAACCCAAATCACATTTGATATTAAATACAAGGCTCTGAATAGAAAATATACCGGCTTATATTCAATATCAAATTCTGAAACCAACAAATATCGTATTGGAAATAACGATATAAAATATATCTTTCAAATTCCCATAACAATATCTGTATAGTCACGAAATCCAACATCGAAATATTCCGAAGATAATTTCGATTCAACTCCAGTCCAATTCACGTATTGGAAATATCGATTATTTTCAAAATCACTTTCAAATTCAATTTATTTATTTCAAAAATAAATTGATTTTAACTCTAGTTCAAAACTAGTTCATTTCGATAAAAATCTATTTTTACCTATTCAAATGTGGAATTTTCCAGCCCAATTCTTTCCAATTCACGTATTATAATTTTACACAAATTATAGATATTTTTAATAATTTTATCAAGGCCCGTACAGTCGATTTCCATCAACGGCCATCGAACTGCACTTACAGCGACCTTTTCTGAAATTAATTTGGACATAGTTCCAAATCCAACCGTTAGATTTCAAATTTCTAACATTCGCTAGAAAGCTCTTTTCGATACGAACCCAACGGTTCCGGTTTTAGGAGAATCCGATGGTCGGATCTCCCGCAATGTCCGTTTGAAATAAATGGTCGAAATTCACGAACTGTCGCGGCGCGGCGCGTTCTATTCAGGCCATTATATTATATGTATAATATATATAATATATATTTCGTCGATTTCCATTTAAAACGAATCTTATAACTCGTTTTAAATTCGTTTCAAAAGCAATTTCAACTTTCTTTTCAATTCAAATCAAAATTGAATTCTTCTTTATAAATTCGTTTTAAAATTCATTTCTATTCAATTCAAATTTTAATTCAATTTGAATTCACTTCAATTCACTTTCAATTCAATTTGAATTCGTTTTCAATTCAATTCATTTCGAAATCGTTTTCAATTCAATTCATTTCGAAATCGTTTTCAATTCTATTCATTTCGAAATCGTTTTCAATTCAATTCATTTCGAAATCGTTTTCAATTCAATTCATTTCGAAATCGTTTTCAATTCAATTCATTTCGAAATCGTTTTCAATTCAATTCATTTCGAAATCGTATTCAATATTCATTTTAAAATGAATAAAATCGATATAAATATCGTTCACGTCAAAATGGCGCAAAACTAATCAACACGGCTTTTTATTTTTCACAACTCCTTTATTCTATTCAACAAATGAATATTTATCCCATTCAACACATGAATCTATATTTTTTTTCAACCCACGACTAATCTCAACACATGAGTACTGTCAACACATCACTATTTTTGTTATGTAAAATATTTTATAAAACTATGGTATCTATCGTTTGATTTTTAATTAGACTCCTACTGGGAAGAAGTTCTAATTTTAAATATGATAAAGATGTAATTTTTATTATTTAAAATATTTCACTCAACACATGAATAGTTTCAACACATGAATTTTCCTTTATAATATTCATTATTTTCCCGATTGGAATGAGGCCCAATCAATCACCATATAATGTCAATTATATGGATTTCCATACAACACATGTATATAATAGCATTGAAAAATAATCAACCATCAGCCAAAGTGCACTACACTGTATAAGCATCAAATATAGATATCTAACGCTTATAACAGCCTGTCAATCAATCGATCGACATATTTAATCAATCGGGATGAGTGAACTTCAAATTTCATCCCAACACCCGTGTGGGGTTTCAAACAATTAAACACAGATTTTATTTGTGCAGTTGGGCGATGTGTAAAATTTATCGACCCAATCAATATCAGTCAAATCAGTGCATATAAACAAATCGGTCGATTTGTTTATAAATATTTATTTATTCACTTTCACGTTAAAAATTATATTTTTAACGACAAAACAATTTATTTCAACACTTGAATTTCTATTAGTTCATTTATTCAATAAAATGATATTTTTATTTTTCTAACATGTCTTAGAAAATTTCGGCGGCATAACGGCACGATACTAGAAACGGGACGAGGCCTAGCCTTATCCCCGGTCTAGTGAAGGCCCACGCCATTCACACATCAATTAAATCAATTTCATTTCACCAAACCATTTCCATTCAATCAAATATTCTAACTAACTACTCAACCAAACAATTTAACAAACAAGCCATCCATGGTCTGTGGATGACGGGTGTCGGGTGCTACTAAACACCGTCTACATCCTAGTATATATATATATAACTAGAAAAAGAATTTTGAGTGAGAAGTTCTCACCGAAAGCTATCCAATACCACGACTTTTTATTAATAGAAATCTTCTTCGTTATCCCATCTTCGTCATCTTCGTTGCCCGTAGTCACTATATATATAAAAATCACACATTTTTATATTTCGATGTCTTTAAAATAAAAATCACATTTTTATTTATTCACTTTCAATTTAAAAATCATATTTTTATAATCACTTCATATATTTAAAAATCGAATTTTTACTATGCTATTCAATATATAAAAATCGAATTTTACTTCGAAGTTCAATATATAAAAATCACATTTTGACTTCGCTATTAAATATATAAAGATTATATTTTTATCACCTTATTCTTCATATAAGGATTTCGCCCTTTCAAAAATAAAGTTTTCGCCTTTATAAAAATAAAGTTTTCGCCTTTATAAAAATAAAGTTTTCGCCTTTATAAAAATAAACACTTCATTTCAACGTATATAAAATAAAAATCAGATTTTTATTTTGCTACATACACAAAGATGATATTTTTATGTTCTCTATCCTATAAAGATTATATTTTTAATACTTTAAAAATATAAAAATCATATTTTTATCTTTCTACAATGTAAAAGATTATATTTTTCTTACTTTACAACATAAATAAAAACCAGTTTTTAAAGTAAATAAAATTCCGTTTTTAAACAAAATAAAATTCAGTTTTTTTCTTTTTATATAAAATAAAAATAAAATAAATAAATAAAAAAACTTACAGAGGGGGGGGGGCTGTCAGGCCGGCGGCCGCTACTGCGAGGGGGGCTCGGGGTTGGTGGCTGCGTCAGCTTCAGGGAGGGGTTTGGGGGGTCACGGGTTTGGGGATTGGAAGGGTAGGGCGTCTGACGGTCGGACTGGGGTTTTGGGTATGGGGCGTCGCGGTTGCTCGAGAGGAAGGAGGAGAGGACGTCAGGGAGATGGCGGCTCAGCAACTGGAGGAGGAGGTGGCGCGAACGTCGAGGCGGCGGTGGGAGGGCGTGGCGGCGATGGTAATCGCCTGGAGCACAGGCGACGAGGGTTTTCCCCTTTTTTTTTTCTTCTGAAAACCGATTTGAAAATTAAGAGGGGGGGGGGGCAGCGTAATAGGGGGAGAAGGATTTTTTTTTTCACATAAAGCAACTTTTTCTATCGACCTCGAAACAAGGCCCACCGCCTGTCGTCCATAGCGTTTCACCCCCATTCCGAACACAATGGGATATGTATCGTAGGTTGATTTGATCGTTTCGATCAGTTTCCTTTGAATTTACATTTAAATCACTATATTGAATTTTAAACGTACATTTCAAATTACCGGGGTCACATACTAACTAGAAAAATTCCAGAAAAATATTTTCTAGCTTCGTATTGACGATACGGTCCTAACAAAACTAGTTTCGTCGAATTCTGAGACCGTTGGAAAAATGGCCAATTTCCAGTCGATTAAAATCAACTGAAACCGGTCAAACGCGTTTTCCTTTGCCACGCTCACATATTGATTCGAAAAATTATGAAATTTGAAATCTAGCAATAACTTGACATCACGGACCCAACAAAAGTGGTTTCGTCGAAATCCAAGGTCATTTGCAAAATGTCCATTTTTAAGGGCCTGAATTCCATAGCGACTATTCAGAATTTTCAACTGGACATATCTTTTGATTCTCGCCACGAAATTTTGATTTTTCGGATTCGTTGGAAAGATATCATCATATAGATCCTATTATTTTTGGTTTCACTAAAATCCGGATTGTTTTGCACCCGGTACAT
This sequence comes from Allium sativum, assembly GCA_030737875.1. Taxonomy (NCBI): domain Eukaryota; kingdom Viridiplantae; phylum Streptophyta; class Magnoliopsida; order Asparagales; family Amaryllidaceae; genus Allium; species Allium sativum. The sequence continues at coordinate 600,427,966 of CM060926.1, read as the reverse complement.
TCAATTGAAGTTTGAAATCGAATTATCGAACTACCGCGCCATTTTCAATTCTATTTATAATTATATAAAAATATTTATATTCTAACGACGACGCGTATAATATATACGTTCGAATTATATTCAAAATAAATTTCTCGTCGATATCATTTAAAATAATCTATTTTAAATAATCAAAATTCGCTAAAATTGCCAAAATAAAAATTTTAAACTGGCCCAGATTTTCGGGTTGTTACAATCTCCCCCACTTAAAACTTTTCGTCCCCGAAAAGGAAAAAAGTCGAAAGTGGTTTGATCAATCAACTCTACGTTCGATCTGGCTTGCCTTCTCCAACTTTTCATTTTCTGAGAATTTTCAAATTCTTCAAAAATTTGGCTAACACCCTAAATTTTCGAAAAATTTCGCCATAACCTCCCCTGCACCGGGAGCCTCGGGGAATTTCAAATAGCTTCCCCGGTCCTTCAGATTTCAAAAAGAAAAAGAAAAAGCCAAGCGGCTAGCCAATAGGCTCACAAAATCATCATCACCCAAACAAAACAGGAAATTATGTAATAAACATGTACCAATTTGTCGGGCAAACAAATTTTATTCTCTGCTCTAGCCTCCTTCTATGACCTGTTCAATGTAAGTATATGTATATGCAAGCAAAAACAACCAATTTTTAATATAATTCAATATTTGATACAATTAGGCTAAATGGTTAAAAATTAGCAAACAAATAAACAAACAACACAAACATCAATCAATTAGTGGATTAGAGTTTCAAATTCATAATTTTGATATGTATACAAAAAATCATGTTTTTGATGCCAATTCACAACAATGTGTTCTAACTATATAAGTTTTGGTTCTCACACCAGCCTAATGGAAATATATAGAAATCACACCTTCGAAACACGAACATAAATAATGATGATGTGGCCACATCATCAGAATTACCCCCGGGTGTCTAGAATGTGATTCTATATCTATCCAGTATATTAAAACTTCGACTATACGTTCATGACGCGTATACGCGAAATCTATATATACTCGATTGTCCATATTCAAAATAAATAAATATTCAAATACGTATAAAACGATTTAAATTTTCAAAACAAAATTGTTTTCTTTTGAAAAATATACTCTTCACACTCGTTCTAGGATACTACTGATCCTATCTCTAACGAGTCATTCTAATTGGATATTGCTAATCCAATATCTGATGAATTCTTTCGTATGGTTCTAATGTGTCTTGTTCTCGAGCTCTGTAAACCAAAGCTCTGATACCAAATGTAAGAACCCGTAACTTCCCCGTAAAGGAAAGCACGAATACTTTGAGAACAACACACAAAAGGACGCAGACGGAAGAACATTTCATTGTTATTACAACAATTCCATCAGACACAAGAATATACAGAGTATATTTGAATAAATTACATTCGATAAATATCAGAGATTACAATAAATTACACAGCAGCGGAAAATAATACAAAATCACAACTGAAAATAATACACGGATACAGAGCTTTCCGAGCATCGTTCCAGCTGTAAATCAGGACACTGTGAACATAAATCTGCAAAACCAAAACTACTAGCTGCCCGTGTGGAAAATAGGGGCACCCAGAGTTTAGGTTAAAACAATAAACTCCAGGTCAGTCATGTGACTGGTGTGAGAACTAAAACAGTTATAATTCTTTATTTTAAAGTTCGGTAAATCAAGGGACCACGCCGTATAACACGGAACGGGTTTCCTCCCAAGAATACCAGTGCATAAAACAAACAGCGCAATGCTAAATAAAGAAAAATGAAGCTGTTATAAGACCCAGGTCCCATCACACAATGCAACGCAAGCCGGAGGATAGGGTTTTTACCTTATAACAGCCAAAGCATGCTTGATACGTTTAAAACACATTATTTTGATATTACTATAAGTGTATAGTGTCAAAACAATTTCAATCATAAATATCAATCATAGGCGGCATTAATGACCCATACCACTATGTCGCCATACTAGGTTCTACAAATAAAACCGCACTATCACGTATTGGAAATTGGATTTCCGTCATGAGCCGAGGCAAGGGGCAAGCTCCTCTCCGCGTTCGAGACACTCTAGCAATGCCTCAGGACCCCACTCTGATCCTTTGGAACCTCCAAGGCCGGTCTTATCTTACTTTTGAGGATTAATTATTCCTGAACACACGTTTCCCGGTCCTTACAGACCTATATCCGAGGCGCCTCATATCCAACAACCACACAGGTGAAAAGTATATAAATGTCAGGGCTGGTAGGTCACTGACACCACCCTAGCTAGAAAGAAACGTCGTGCACTCCTTGGGTCCGTATCCCGTTTTTGACTCATACCGAGGTGTGAGGCTCGCGAATTCACGTTATACACAAAGCTACGCCACACAGGCCGTGCTTTGATCATCAACCACAAGACTTTGCTTTTCAACAGAAGCCTTGATCAATTGCCACTTACGCATGCCAGATTGGCAATTCACTCCATGCGACTGATGTCTATCGATATACAACCTCTGAGCTCGTACGTCTCAGAGAAGGGCGTTCAGCAAAAGAATAAATTCTCCGCTGCCAAACAGATGTATATTTAATAGAGATCAACCAACACAGAATAAAATCCAATGTCAGACACACAATCCATTTACAAGTTCTTTCTGGGTCTAAACGAAACCGGAGGCACTTTCCTCGCATATCCATCCATCTCCAAGTACGTCTGGACGATCACTGACTGTTTCCCTCATCTTGGGTGTACAGCCCAATCAAGATCATCAGTAATCACTCAAACGATGTGAAGACTTCCGGTCTTCGACCACTGTCTTCATCTTCGACATCTCGTCGAATCGGTTATTCAGAATGGGTATAAACCCGGCCTTTCTGAATAACCCACGTATATAATAAACGAATGTTACACAAACACCACAAACGCCTCATTCCAATTCAGAATATTCTTTTATTCACAAAATCACATTCTTAGGGAAAGGTTCCCATTAATTTTATCAAAGATAAATTCTTCTAAATTTATTCTTTAATCTTCCTTTGGATATCATCTCAAACTAGTCGGGATTAGCGAACCACACCGAAGTAATTATTTGTTTTATTTCCCAATCCCAACCTATATATCCCATGGAGCAAAACTGGTGATACTCCATATCTAACACCACGGTGTTATCGGTAAAATTAATTACCATTTCACGTTCAAATCTAATTAAAGATTTAACTATCGCTTTGGAGCAAAACTGGTGATACTCCACTCTCGATCCCTTTTCAGATTTGATAATTTAAATTATCAATTCACATTTTAATCTAATTAAAGATTCATTAAAACTCCACTTAGTTTTAATCTTTTCAGAAATCGATATCTTGCCTTTAACTGGGTTAAAGAACCAATGTTATCTAAAACACGATTCACGATAAACCCAAATCACATTTGATATTAAATACAAGGCTCTGAATAGAAAATATACCGACTTATATTCAATATCAAATTCTGAAACCAACAAATATCGTATTGGAAATAATGATATAAAATATATCTTTCAAATTCCCATAACAATATCTGTATAGTCAGGAAATCCAACATCGAAATATTCCAAAGATAATTTCGATTCAACTCCAGTCCAATTCACGTATTGGAAATATCGATTATTTTCAAAATCACTTTCAAATTCAATTTATTTATTTCAAAAATAAATTGATTTTAACTCTAGTTCAAAACTAGTTCATTTCGATAAAAATCTATTTTTACCTATTCAAATGTGGAATTTTCCAGCCCAATTCTTTCCAATTCACATATTATAATTTTACACAAATTATAGATATTTTTAATAATTTTATCAAGGCCCGTACAGTCGATTTCCATCAACGGCCATCGAACTGCACTTACAGCGACCTTTTCTGAAATTGATTTGGACATAGTTCCAAATCCAACCGTTAGATTTCAAATTTGTAATATTCATTTGAAAGCTCTTTTCGATACGAACCCAACGGTTCCGGTTTTAGGAGAATCCGATGGTCGGATCTCCCGCAATGTCCGTTTGAAATAAATGGTCGAAATTCACGAACTGCCGCGGCGCGGCGCGTTCTATTCAGGCCATTATATTATATATATAATATATATAATATATATTTCGTCGATTTCCATTTAAAACGAATCTTATAACTCGTTTTAAATTCGTTTCAAAAGCAATTTCAACTTTCTTTTCAATTCAAATCAAAATTGAATTCTTCTTTATAAATTCGTTTTAAAATTCATTTCTATTCAATTCAAATTTTAATTCAATTTGAATTCACTTCAATTCACTTTCAATTCAATTTGAATTCGTTTTCAATTCAATTCATTTCGAAATCGTTTTCAATTCAATTCATTTCGAAATCGTTTTCAATTCAATTCATTTCGAAATCGTTTTCAATTCAATTCATTTCGAAATCGTTTTCAATATTCATTTTAAAATGAATAAAATCGATATAAATATCGTTCACGTCAAAATGGCGCAAAACTAATCAACACGGCTTTATATTTTTCACAACTCCTTTATTCTATTCAACAAATGAATATTTATCCCATTCAACACATGAATCTATATTTTTTTTCAACCGACGACTAATCTCAACACATGAGTACTATCAACACATCACTATTTTTGTTATGTAAAATATTTTATAAAACTATGGTATCTATCGTTTGATTTTTAATTAGACTCCAACTGGGAAGTAGTTCTAATTTTAAATATGATAAAGATGTAATTTTTATTATTTAAAATATTTCACTCAACACATGAATAGTTTCAACACATGAATTTTCCTTTATAATATTCATTATTTTCCCGATTGGAATGAGGCCCAATCAATCACTATATAATGTCAATTATATGGATTTCCATACAACACATGTATATAATAGCATTGAAAAATAATCAACCATCAGCCAAAGTGCACTACACTGTATAAGCATCAAATATAGATATCTAACGCTTATAACAGCCTGTCAATCAATCGATCGACATATTTAATCAATCGGGATGAGTGAACTTCAAATTTCATCCCAACACCCGTGTGGTGTTTCAAACAATTAAACACAGATTTTATTTGTGCAGTTGGGCGATGTGTAAAATTTATCGACCCAATCAATATCAGTCAAATCAGTGCATATAAACAAATCGGTCGATTTGTTTATAAATATTTATTTATTCACTTTCACGTTAAAAATTATATTTTTAACGACAAAACAATTTATTTCAACACTTGAATTTCTATTAGTTCATTTATTCAATAAAATGATATTTTTATTTTTCTAACATGTCTTAGAAAATTTCGGCGGCATAACGGCACGATACTAGAAACGGGACGAGGCCTAGCCTTATCCCCGGTCTAGTGAAGGCCCACGCCATTCACACATCAATTAAATCAATTTCATTTCACCAAACCATTTCCATTCAATCAAATATTCTAACTAACTACTCAACCAAACAATTTAACAAACAAGCCATCCATGGTCTGTGGATGACGGGTGTCGGGTGCTACTAAACACCGTCTACATCCTAGTATATATATATATATAACTAGAAAAAGAATTTTGAGTGAGAAGTTCTCACCGAAAGCTATCCAATACCACGACTTTTTATTAATAGAAATCTTCTTCGTTATCCCATCTTCGTCATCTTCGTTGCCCGTAGTCACTATATATATAAAAATCACACATTTTTATATTTCGATGTCTTTAAAATAAAAATCACATTTTTATTTATTCACTTTCAATTTAAAAATCATATTTTTATAATCACTTCATATATTTAAAAATCGAATTTTTACTATGCTATTCAATATATAAAAATCGAATTTTACTTCGAAGTTCAATATATAAAAATCACATTTTGACTTCGCTATTAAATATATAAAGATTATATTTTTATCACCTTATTCTTCATATAAGGATTTCGCCCTTTCAAAAATAAAGTTTTCGCCTTTATAAAAATAAAGTTTTCGCCTTTATAAAAATAAACACTTCATTTCAACGTATATAAAATAAAAATCAGATTTTTATTTTGCTACATACACAAAGATGATATTTTTATGTTCTCTATCCTATAAAGATTATATTTTTAATACTTTAAAAATATAAAAATCATATTTTTAATACTTTAAAATATAAAAATCATATTTTTATCTTTCTACAATGTAAAATATTATATTTTTCTTACTTTACAACATAAATAAAAACCAGTTTTTAAAGTAAATAAAATTCCATTTTTAAACAAAATAAAATTCAGTTTTTTTCTTTTTATATATAAAAAAAAAAAAAAAACTTACAGAGGGGGGGGGGGGCTGTCAGGCCGGCGGCCGCTACTGCGAGGGGGGCTCGGGGTTGGTGGCTGCGTCAGCTTCAGGGAGGGGTTTGGGGGGTCACGGGTTTGGGGATTGGAAGGGTAGGGCATCTGACGGTCGGACTGGGGTTTTGGGTATGGGGCGTCGCGGTTGCTCGAGAGGAAGGAGGAGAGGACGTCGGGGAGATGGCGGCTCAGCAACTGGAGGAGGAGGTGGCGCGAACGTTGAGGCGGCGGTGGGAGGGCGTGGCGGCAATGGTAATCGCCTGGAGCACAGGCGACGAGGGTTTTCCCCTTTTTTTTTTCTTCTGAAAACCGATTTGAAAAATAAGAGGGGGGGGCCAGCGTAATAGGGGGAGAAGGATTATTATTTTTTTTATTTATTTTTTTCACATAAAGCAACTTTTTCTATCGACCTCGAAACAAGGCCCACCGCCTGTCGTCCATAGCGTTTCACCCCCATTCCGAACACAATGGGATATGTATCGTAGGTTGATTTGATCGTTTCGATCAGTTTCCTTTGAATTTACATTTAAATCACTATATTGAATTTTAAACGTACATTTCAAATTACGGGGTCACATACTAACTAGAAAAATTCTAGAAAAATATTTTCTAGCTTCGTATTGACGATGCAGTCCTAACAAAACTAGTTTCGTCGAATTCTGAGACCGTTGGAAAAATGGCCAATTTCCAGTCGATTAAAATCAACTGAAACCGGTCAAATGCGTTTTCCTTTGCCACGCTCACATATTGATTCAAAAAATTATGAAATTTGAAATCTAGTAATAACTTGACATCACGGACCCAACAAAAGTGGTTTCGTCGAAATCCAAGGTCATTTGCAAAATGTCCATTTTTAAGGGCCTGAATTCCATAGCGACTATTCAGAATTTTCAACTGGACATATCTTTTGATTCTCGCCACGAAATTTTGATTTTTCGGATTCGTTGGAAAGATATCATCATATAGATCCTATTATTTTTGGTTTCACTAAAATCCGGATTGTTTTGCACCCGGTACATTCAATTGAAGTTTGAAATCGAATTATCGAACTACCGCGCCATTTTCAATTCTATTTATAATTATATAAAAATATTTATATTCTAACGACGACGCGTATAATATATACGTTCGAATTATATTCAAAATAAATTTCTCGTCGATATTATTTAAAATAATCTATTTTAAATAATCAAAATTCGCTAAAATTGCCAAAATAAAAATTTTAAACTGGCCCAGATTTTCGGGTTGTTACATTAGAATTTATATGCAAAGATAAATTAACATTTTATTGACGATGCATATATTAGAATTTATAGGCAATGTTAAAATAACATTTTATTGACGATGCATATATTAGAATTTATATGCAAAGTTAAATTAACATTTTAGTTATGATGCATATATTAGAACTTATATGCAAAGTTAAAATAACATTTTATTGGTGATGCATATATTAGAATTTATATGCAAAGTTAAAATATCATTTTTATTGACAATACATACATTAGAATTTGTATGAATTACTTCTATTGTAAAAACATGCATTGAAACTATATACAAATAAAATATTCCTTATAAATCTTTTTTTATTTGTCATTAGCAAATATCATGTAAGTAAACACATTTTATTTTACATTGTAAACATGTAGAAATGGTTATGCAAATTAAAACATTCTTTTACTTGGCGCGTTAAATACGTTAGTGGAATCGTCAAATGGTTTACGTTTATATATAGTTTTTTATGTATAAATATAAATTAAAATTAAACGAATAGCGCGCGTTAGTTCGCGTTTCGAAATCATAACTTTAAATGATTATACCGAAAGATCCGGTCGTCAGATTTTCCCAAAACTGGAACAGTTAGGACCGCTTTGGGAAGGTCTTTCCAACAATATAAATTTTGTTAAAATCGAACGGTTAGATTTCGAGAAAAGTGTAAATCAAATTTTGATTAAAACAGCGCCAGGGTCGCATATTGACCCGAAGCGTCATTAAATTAATTGAGCTAGGTTTATATAAATAAAAATAACGATAAATTATTATTAAATAATATTAAAGATATGAAATGGTTTTAAATTATATATATGCAAGAATTATTTGAAAAGACCGAGTTCAATCTCATTTCAAATAATTATACGACGATTTAAATCGAAGATATTGAAGACGGAGATTGAAGATCGGCGATCTTCACATCGAATGGATAACTACTAAAGCCCGACATTGGTTAGCTCCGAGTAAATCGTTAAAGTGGTAGTTGTCCGGACGTACTTGTAAATTGTCCGGATAAGCGAGCACCTCTCTTCAGTATTGGACATACGGGACAAGGGATAAGGTGACTCTGGTTTCGTTCAGACCTAGAACGGACTCGTAAATGGATGTGTGTCTAACATTGGATTTCATTCCATGTAAATTGATTTCTATTTAATATATATCTGATTGGTGGCGGAGAATTTATTCTCTTGCTTAACACCCTTCTCTGAGACGCACGAGCTCAGAGGTTATATATATTGGTTATCATCGATCACATGGCATGGATTGTCAATATGGCATGCTAAGATGCAAATGATCGAGGCTTTTGTTGAAAACCAGAGCCTTGTGGTTGATGATCAAAGCATTGCCTATTTTAGCATAGCTTTGTGTATAGCATTACCTCGCGAGCCTCACACCCCGGTAAGAGTCAGAAATGGAACAAGGGAACGCAGAAAGTGCACACATTTCTTTATAGCTAGAAGTGGTATCAGGGTTTTGCAAGCCCTGACATTTTACTTACATGATTGATGGATTATGAGGTACCTCAGATTTATCGGTCGATAGTGACCAAATTATAGGTTCAATAGGACCGAGAAACGTGTGTTCAGGAATTTCCAATCCACTAAGGTATATTTGTGGACTGGCCCTGCAGGATCCAAGGGATCACTGCGAGGGTTCTTGAGACATTTCTAGAGTGTCTCAAATCGGTAAGGAGATCGTCCCTAGCCTTGACTCAAGATGGAAACCCGATTTCCAATACGATATTACGGTTTTGATTGTAAACCTATATATGGCGACATGGTAAGATGGGGTACTATGCCGTCTAGGATTGATACATTTACTTTGAAGTATTTTAAAAACTGATTAGACACTAAAAATAATATTAAAATATTATTTTCTATGTATCAAGCATGTTTGATCATTATAAGGTAAAACTCTGTCCTCCGGTTTGCGTTGCATTGTGTGATGGGACTTGAGTCTTATAGTGGTTTCATTTTTCTAAAAGGCATTGCGTTGTTTTAAATAAAAATCTATTTAATTTATGCACTGTCAATTCAATGGAGTAAACTCGTTCCGTGTTAGCGGCCTGGTCCTATGATTAACCATATTGTTAGATAAGTTAGGAAGGATTTCTCATACCAGTCCCATGACTGACTCATAGTTTGTTTCACTTTGCAAACTCGGGTGCCCTCTTTTCCACACGGGCAGTCGAGTAGCATATTTTGCAGATATTTTGAGCAGGATTCTGGATCGAAGCTTCTAGCTGTGTCCAGAGCATTGATAGTTTTTCGCTGCGTTGTATTAAATTCATTGTAAATTCATCTTCCGTTGAATTATTATTTATCAGTGTACTCTGATATATTCTATACTCTGATGTAACATTATTATGATGTTTATAAAAGTCTTCTGTTATTTGTTCTGATGTGTTGTATGCCCCGAGTTAATGCATTGGAGGATTTCCAACTTTTGGATTAGACCTGTGTGGTTTATGGTCGATTCAAAGGGAGGGGATTTTCAGGTCACTGCAGTTGGTATCAGAGCTTTGGTTAATTCAATTCTTTGGGGTACAACTAATTAGAACAGAACAAAAGACTCATCAGAGGTAGAATCAGAAATATCATATAAAAGAATACTCATAAGAGATAGGATCAGTAGTATCCTAGAATGAGAAAACTCATTAGAGATGGGGTTAGTAATGCTCTAGAATTAGTTGAGAGTATTACATATACGAGAGGGCATAATCGTGATATAGAATATGAACTTGCTGTCTTCTTTTCTTAGCTTCATTCCTTTTCGGGGATGAAAAGTTTTAAGTGGGGGAGATTTTAACAACCTAGAATTTCTGAATGAATTTTAAATTTTAATTTAGGCTATTTTGAGGAATATGGAGTATAAATTTGTTATTTTTATGAAATAAAAATTTGAAATAACTTTAAAATTAGTTTTATATACTATTTGATTTAGAATAAACTCAGGAAAATTATTAAATTAAATTATTGAACATAAATTGGTACTAAATAAAATTTATGATATTATTAATGGGATTTATTAATTTTTACTGAAAGATTGTTTGGAAATAATGTGTTCATTATATAATAAATAAATTCCAATACATACTTTTATAAACATTGTGCCAAATAAGCAAGATTTACATGACTACCCGGTTTGAATTTTTAATGTTAAGATTCGTTTGTTGTTTAATACGAACGTTATAGAAAGGCAAGAGTTGCTACCGTTATTAATCAAGAAATGAAGTATTTTAATTTTTTTATGGTAATTTGGTTTAATGGAAAGATGTATGGTTAATGTGAACATGAGATTTTATTTTTGAACATAACATTTACTATTAAAAATGAGATGGCGTTCAAACATTTTTACCAAGATCTAACGGTATTACAAGTTTGAACCGTAACAATGAAAATAAGATTAACATTGAAATAAATCTTGAACTTAATTTTGGTAAGAAAAGATATGCATACGCTTGGAATTCAATTCAGGATTTCGATAATTATTTAACATTCATTCTAAAAATAAAATAAAAGGAGCGCATTGTGAATATAGTGTTTAGATAGACGTTGTCAAAATTTATGATGTAAACCAGTAGAGAACCGTTTGGAAGTTTAAAACTTGACTTTAGTACTAAAATCAATAAAATCTGTTTAAGAAAGGATTTATTGATTTTGAAAAAAGAATTTATTAACATAGTAAAATATCGTTGATTTATTTCTAATCAAACCATTAAGTTAATTGTAATTAAACATAAGTTTGAAGTTTTAATGGTGATTAATTTTAGTAGACCAATAAGTCTAAATTTATTACCATATTATTTTTTGTATTATAATTAATGTAATAAAAACGTTCTAACTTTATATGTAATTTAAACTTTGAATTAAAGAGAGTAGTATATTAAGAAGGAAAATTTTATCATTGGCAATTTCAAATTGAAGTTTAATATAAATAGTGATTAATATTATTTTAAACAAACTGCTAAATTTATTTAATGATAAGAAAAATTAAAATCAACAGCCATATTAAAGCCAATAGTGCTTACATGGTAAAGAATATCATCACATTAATTCTCATTCCAAATTTGTCTAGTAAATCGTAAGGGTTTTGTTATTTTCTTTGTAAAACAACCAACATCATCTTATTTTGAATAAGAGCATATCTAGCTTCTAGTTCTTTGCTCACAAAAATTATATTGTTGACCTTCTTTTATAGATTTTGATAGTGTCAAAACTGGAGAAAAATAATCCATAATATTATATTTAGATTTCACACCTGAAGTTTCAACTTAAATTAGAATGGCATTAGAAAGACAAAATGTACAAACATAGCTGGAATAAATTACAAAAGATATTGTAATAATTTGATTTCATTCCTAATATAAGAAATTTCTTAAACTAGAACAAATTAATTCTCTTATATGAAATCAACCACAATGGTATTGTAAACGAAGTCATAGAAAAATCCGAGAAACTTGCAACATTGTAAATTCACATGATAGACAAATTATTTCATCTTTCTTTTCTACTTTCCTCAAATTCACCTCCTCCTTTCTGTCTCCTCCATTGTCCTCATTTTTCACGCATCCATCCTTATTTTAACATGTATTCAATGCATGTGTTTCAATCTATCATTTATTTTCTTTCCCTAAACTCACTACCTCCATTCTCTCCACTTTATTTTCTTCATTAATAACGCATTCATTATTTCCATCATTCTACTAATTTATTTCTCTTCGCTCTATTTTAACGTGTCGTATTTACATGTTCTCATTTCTTATATTTCCATTCTCTTATTTTTCCTTTCCTTTTTTTCCCTTCATTTTTTTCCTTTTTTCTTCAAAAACCAATGGCCAAAATCATCCAATATTCAATCCTCAATTTCTACCTTTGTAATTCGAATTTGATTATTCTTCCAAAGAAAAAATCAAAGATATTTCTAAGCACTTCAAAATCATAAGGACGTGATCAGATTTAGCATCTTAGATCGGCCAGAATCGTTGCCAAGACCGCCAGCGTTTGGAGCCATTTCTGGTGCCGTGGGGTGCACCGAGTGAGCCCTGCACCCTGGCGATTGGCGGCGGTGGCGAGCTCTCGGATGTGGTTGCGGCAGATCGAAGGACGGGGAGGCGCAGGTGGTGCGGGGGGTGAATGTTTGATGGGTTTTGGTAATAGCCTGGAGTTCACAGATGAACAAGGAAGAAAGGCAACGTATTTAAAACATTGTTAATGTTGGTAATTAGACTTAATTATAATTTAATTAATTAAATTATGTAATTATGGTATTAAAAATTTAAACAATTTTATCTTATTCGTATATGATCAGAATTCGATGGTTTCAAAACCATTAGAACCATATTTTCGAGATCTACAGAATGGACAGACCAGAACTGAAATGACCCGGAAATCGCCCTTGCGGGAAATCAACGATACGTTTACTTTGGGCTACAACACATCAGAACAATAACAACAGACTTTTATAAACATTACAATAATGTTACATCAGAGTACAGAATATCAGAGTACATCGAATAAAATTACAGCGGAAGATAAATTACAACAAATACAATACAGTGCAGCGGAAAAGAACTATGCTCTGGACACAACATTAAACTTCAATCCAGGATCCTGCTCGAGATGAAGACCTATAGACAAACTACTCGACTGCCTGTGTGGAAAAGAGGGCACCCGAGTTTGCAAAGGTGGAAACAAACAACAGGTCAGTCATGGGACTGGTGTGAGAATTCTTAACTAATTTCACTAATAGTAATAAAGAAAATCCAAGGACCACGTGTAACAACCCGAAAATCTGGGCCAGTTTAAAATTTTTATTTTGGCAATTTTAGCGAATTTTAATTATTTAAAATGAATTATTTTAAATAATATCGACGAGAAATTTATTTTGAATATAATTCGAACGTATATATTATACGCGTCGTCGTTAGAATATAAATATTTATATATAATTATAAATAGAATTGAAAATGGCGTGGTAGTTCGATAATTCGATTTCAAACTTCAATTGAATGTACCGGGTGCAAAACAATCCGGATTTTAGTGAATCCAAAAATGATAGGATCTATTTGATAATATCTTTCCAACGAATCCGAAAAATCGAAATTTCATGGCAGGAATCAAAAGATATGTCCAGTTGAAAATTCTGAATAGTCGCTATGGAATTCAGGCCGTTAAAAATGGACATTTTGCAAATGACCTCGGATTTCGACGAAACCAGTTTTGTTGGATCCGTGATGTTAAATTATTGCTAGGTTTTAAATTTCATAATTTTTCGAATCAATATGTGAGCGTGGCAAAGGAAAACGCGTTTGACCAGTTTCAGTTGATTTTAATCGACTGGAAATTGGCCATTTTTCAAACGGTCTCAGAATTCGACGAAACTAGTTTTGTTAGGACCGTATCGTCAATACGAAGCTAGAAAATATTTTTCAGGAATTTTTCTAGTTAGTATGTGACCCCGGTAATTTGAAATGTACGTTTAAAATTCAATATAGCGATTTAAATGTAAATCTAACGGAAACTGATCGAAACGACCGAATCAGCCTACGATACATATCCCATTGTGTTCGGAATGGGGGTAATTAGCTATGGACGACAGGCGGTGGGCCTCGTTTCGAGGTCATATGTAAAAGTCAACTTTTTGCAAAATAAATAATTAATAAATAAATAAAAAAAAGGAGAAAATCTCCCCCCTTAAACCCGCGTTGCCCCCCCCCCCCTTATTCTTCGAATGCATCAGAAAAAAAAACAAATGAAAAAAAAAGCGACGAAGAACGGAGCACTCCATCGAACCGCCGCCCTCCATCGTGGGGCCCCCAGCCTGGCGCGCCACCGCGGCACATCACCCCGGCAACCCCCCCTCCCCTCCAGCCTCCTCCTACTCTTCTCTGTTCCCTCTTCTTCCCCCAAACCCGCGAGTCCCCAAATCAGCTCAGGCGACCTCGCCTGAATCCTTCCGCCGCCACCAGTAATCCCACCACCGACCTCACCGCAGCCCTCTCCTCCTCTTCCCTCTGTAAAACCTGAAAAACAGTAAGTGTTTAAATTTTTATTTACTTATTTATTTATTTATTATCTACAATAAAATCTGATTTTATTATATAGGGATTTAGGTTATTTAAAATCAGTAAATGAATTAGATTTTTATTCATATAAATGGCCGATAAAAATTGGATCTTTATTGTTTGAATGGTAACGAAAAGATTAGATTTTTGAATCAAGAAAGATTTAATTTTTAGTATAGAAAGACGAAATTTTTATCGGTAGAAAGATGGGATCTTTATCTAATCAAGTTAGAATTTTTACATTATAAAAGATGGAATTTTTACATCAGAAAAGATTGAACTTCGAAATAAAAATATGATTTTTATATATTGAACTTCGAAATAAAAATAGGATTTTTATATGTTGAACTTCGAAATAAAAATTTGATTTTTATATATTGAATAGCGAAGAAAAAAATGCGATTTTTATATATTGAACACCGAAGAAAAAATTCGGTTTTTATATATTGAATAACATAGTAAAAATATGATTTTTATATATGGAATAGCGAAGTAAAAATTCGATTTTTACATATGTAGTGGCTACGGGCAACGAAGACGACGAAGATGCGATAGCGATGAAGATTTCGATCAATGAAGTGCCGTGGAGCTAGGATAGCTATCGGTGAGAATTTCTCACTCTTCAATTTATTTTCTAGTTATATATATACTAGGATGCAGACGGCGCTTAGTAGCACCCGACACCCGTCATCCACATACCATGGATGACTTGTTTGTTAAATTGTTTGGTTGTGTAGTTGATTAGATGATTTGATTTAAAATTGAATTGTTGGGTGAAATAAATTGATTTGATTGATGTGTGATTGGCGTGGGCCTTCACTAGACCGGGGATAAGGCTAGGCCTCGTCCCGTTTCTAGTATCGTGCCGTTATGCCGCCGAAATTTTCTAAAATAAGTTAGAAAAATAAAAATATCATTTTATTTAAAGAATGAACTGAATAGAAATTCATATGTTGGAATAAAATGTTTTGTCGTTAAAAATATAATTTTTAACGTGAATGTGAATAAATAAATATTCATTTACAAACCAGACGGTTTGTTTATGTACACCTATTTGAAGGACATTGATTGGGTCGATAAATTTTATACATCGCCCAATTGCACAAATAAAACATGCGTTTGATTGTTTGAAACCCCACACGGGTGTTGGGATGAAATTTGAAGTTCACTCATCCTGATTGATTAAATATGTCGATCGATTGATTGACAGGCTGTTATAAGCGTTAGATATCTATATTTGATGCTTATGCAGTGTAGTGCACTTTGGTTGATGGTTGATTATTTTTCAGTGCTATTATATACGTGTGATGTATGAAAATCCATATAATTAACTTTATATGGTAATTGATTGGGCCGCATTCCAATTTGAAAAATAAAGAACATTATAAAATAAAGGTTCATGTGTTGACAGTACTCATCCATTGAGATTGGTCATGTGTTGAACGAAACATTTTGATAATAACAACTATTTTGAAAAAGAAATATTTGAAAAGATAAAAATACATTTTTATCGAAATGAATTGAATTGAAAACGATTTCGAAATGAATTAAATTGAAAACGATTTCGAAATGAATTGAATTGAAAACGATTGCGAAATGAATTGAATTGAAAACGATTTCGAAATGAATTGAATTGAAAACGATTTCGAAATGAAATGAATTGAAAACGATTTCGAAATGAATTGAATATAAAACGAATTCAAATTGAATTGAAAGCGAATTGAAATGAATTCAAATTGTATTGAAATTTGAATTGAATAGAAATGAATTTTAAAACGAATTTATAAAGAAGAATTCAATTTTGATTTGAATTGAAAAGGAAGTTGAAATTGCTTTTGAAACGAATTTAAAACTATTTATATAATTCGTTTTAAATAGAAATCGACGAAATATATATTATATATATTATATATATAATATAATGGCCTGAATAGAACGCGCCGCGCCGCGGCAGTTCGTGAATTTCGACCATTTATTTCAAACGGACATTACGGGAGATCCGACCGTCGGATTCTCCTAAAACCGGAACCGTTGGGTTCGTATCGAAAAGAGCTTTCTAACGAATATTATAAATTTGAAATCTAACGGTTGGATTTGGAGATACGTCCAAATCAAATTCGAAAAAGGTCGCTGTAAGTGCAGTTCGATGACCGTTGATGGAAATTGACTGTACGGGCCTTGATAAAATTATTAAAAATAGTAATAATTTGTGTAAAATCATAAGAAATGATTTAGAAAGAATTGGGACGAAAAACTCCATATTTGAAAAGATAAAAATAGATTTTTATCGAAACGAACTAGTTTTGAACTAGAATTACAATTCTATTTATTTTTAAATAAATAAATTGAATTTGAAATGGTTTTGAAAATAACCAGAATTTCCAATGATTGCATTGGAATGGATTTGAATCGAAATTGCCTTCGGAATATTTCGATGTTGGATTTCGTGATGATACAGATATTGTTATGGGAATTTGAAAGATATATATATATATATATATATATATATATATATATATCGTTATTTCCAACGCGATATTTGTTAGTCGTAGAATTTGATATTGAATATAAGCCAATATATTTTCTATTCAGAGCCTTGTATTGAATATCAAATGTGATTTGGGTTTGTCGTGAATGGTGTCTTCACTAACACTGATCTTGAACCCAGTTGAGAAAAGATTAAATCTTTTTATTTAGATTTAATGAAGTGTATCAATTCAATAATATTTAATTGGAATTGAATTGATATTGATATTGGGTTTATCGTGAACAGTGTTTTAAATAACACTCGTTCTTTAACCCGATAATTAATGAATGTGATTTTGGGTTTATCGTGAACCGTGTTTTAAATGACACTGATTCTTTAACCCAGTCAAAGATTAAAACTAAGTGGAGTTTTAATGAATCTTTAATTAGATTGAAATGATCGAAAATGGAGTATCACCAGTTTTTCTCCAGGCGATAGTTAAATCTTTAATTAGATTTGAACGTGAAATGGTAATTGAATTTACCGATAACACTTTGGTGTTAGATATGAAGTATTACCAGTTTTACTTCACGGGATGAATAGGTTGGGATGGGGAAATTAAAATAAATAATTACTTCGGTAAGGTTCGCTAATCCCGAATAGTTTGAATTGAGATTCAAAAATAGAATAAAGAATAAATTCAAGGAATTTATCTTGGATAAAATTAATGGGAATATGAATGTGAAATTTAGAAACTAACTGTCGGTTAGCCAAGCAGAATGGTTTTCTGAATATTGATCTGATGTTGGTTTCGGCCTTCGGGGTTAATATTTGGGGAATTATTCTCTTGATTAATTTACGATTAGTGACTAATGAATTGGAATGAGGCGTATGTTGTGTTTGTGTAACACTTATTTAAACTATACGCGAGTTATTCAGAAAGACCGGGTTTATCCCATTCTGAATAACTGATACGACGAGAAGTCGAAGATGAAGACGGTGGTCGAAGACCGGAAGCCTTAACGTCGTTTGGGTGATTACTGATGATCTTGATTGGGCTGTACACCCAAGAAGATGGAAACAGTTAGTGATCGTCCAGACGTACTTGGAGATCGATGGATATGCGGGGTACTAGGTGCCTCCGGTTTCGTTCAGACCCAGAACGGACTTGTAAATGGACTGTGTGTCTGACATTGGATTTTAGTCCGTGTGGTTGATCTCTATTAAATATATATCTGTTTGGCGGCGGAGAATTTATTCTTTTGCTCAACGCCCTTCTCTGAGACGTACGAGCTCAGGGGTTATATATTGATGGATATCAAACGCATGGAGTGAATTGCCTGTGTGGCATGCCTAAGTGGCAATTGATCGAGGCTTCTGTTGAAAAGCAAAGTCTTGTGGTGATGATCAAAGCAAGGCCTTGGTGGCATAGCTTTGTGTAACGTTTGCTTCGCGAGTTTCACACCCGGTATGAACCAAAAACGGGAGAGGACGTCAGGGAGGGCATGCGTTTCTTTCTAGCTAGAAGTGGCGTCAGTGGTTTTACACGCCCTGACGAGTTTGACTTATGTGGTTGTTGCTGTTGCGAGGCGCCTCGGTTATATCGGTTTCGGCCGATGCATTCTGGTCGGCAGACGGACCAGACTTACACCCCATAGGGTGGGGAAACGCATGTTCAGGGTTTAAGTTTAATCCACATCGGTGGACTGGCCCTGAGGATCCAAGGGTCACTCGAGCTCTGATCCTGAGGAGCGGGCTAGAGCGTCTCGAATCGGTTGAGGACTATCTTTTGCCTCGGTTCATAGATGGAAATCCAATTTCCAAATACGTGACATTTACGGTTTTATTTGTAGAGCCTAGTATGGCGACATAGTGGGATGGGGCACTTATGCCGCCTATGATTGATACTTATGATTTGAAGTTGTTTTATACACTATACACTTATTATAGTATCAAATGATTTGTTTTAAAACGTATCAAGCATTCTTTGGCTGTTATAAGGGAAAAACCCTATCCCCCGGCTTGCGTTGCATTGTGTGATAGGACCTGGGTCTTATAACAGCTTCATTTTTCTTTATTTAGCATTGCGCTGTTTGTTTTATGCACTGGTATTCTTGGGAGGAAACCCGTTCCGTGTTATACGGCGTGGTCCCTTGATTTACCTAACTTTAAAAATAAAGATTAAAAACTGTTTTAGTTCTCACACCAGTCCCATGACTGACCTGGAGTTTATTGTTTTAACCTAAACTCTGGGTGCCCCTATTTTGACACGGGCAGCTAGTAGTTTTGGTTTTGCAGATTTATATTCACAGGATCCTGGTTTACAGCTGGAAAGATATCCGGAAAGCTTTTTATCCGTATATCTACTTCTAGTTGTCTATTGTATTATTTTCAGCAGCGATGTATTTAAATGTAATTTAAATCTCTGATATTTCTGTGTAATATTCATTTATACTCTGTATATTCTGGTAATCTGATGTGTTGTTGTAATATACAATGAAATGTTCTTCTATATGAGTTCTGATTTGTCGTGTTCTCAAACGATAGGGCGTTTCGAACGGTTTGGGTCGGTTTAGCGACTGGTTCGGACCGAGCGAAATTCCTGCTCGTCACAGTTGGTATCGGAGCTTTGGTTTACAAAGCAGAGAACAAGGCACATTAGAACCGTACGAAAGAATTCATCAGATATTGGATTAGTAATATCCAATGGGAATAACTCGTTAGAGATGGGATCAGTAGTATCCTAGAACGAGTGTGAAGAGTATATTTTTCAAATGAAAACAATTTTGTTTTGAAAATTTAAATCAATTGTTCGTATTTGATTATTTATTTATATTGATTTGGACAGTTCAGTATATAAAGAATTTGCATATACGCCTTGCAAACGTATATTCAAAGTTTTAATATACTAGATAGATATGGAATCACATTCTAGTCGCCCGAAGATGGTACTGATGATTGTCATGACATCATCAGTATTTATGTTCGTGTTTCGAAGGTGTGATTTTCTATATGTTTCCATTAGGCTGGTGTGAGAACCAAAACTAATATAGCTAGGATAATTGTTGTGATTTGGCATCAAAACATGATTTTCTTTATATATATCAAAATTATCAATTTGGAACGTTAAATTCACTAATTTATTGATGTTTGTGTTGTTTGTTCATTTGTTTGCTAATTTTGAACCATTATGCTTAATCAAACCAAATATTTAATTGTATTGAAAATTGGTCGCATTTGCTTGCATATACATGTATATCCTTGAACAGGTCATAGCAAGGAGGCTAGAGCAGAGAATAAAATTTGTTTGCCCGACAAATAGGTACATGTTTACTACATAATTTACTGTTTTGCTTGGGTGATGAAGATTTTATGAGCCTATTGGCTAGCCGCTTGGCTTTTTCTTTTTCTTTTTGAGATCTGAAGGACCGGGGAAGCTATTTGAAATTCCCCGATGCTCCCGGTGCAGGGGAGGTTATGGCGAAATTTTTCAAAAATTTAGGGTGTTAGCCAAATTTTTGAAATTTTGAAAATTCTCAGAAACTAAAGAGTTGGAGAATGGAAGCCAGATCGAACGTAGTGTTGATTAATCAAACCACTTTCGACTTTGTTCCTTTTCGGGGACGAAAAGTTTTAAGTGGGGGAGATTGTAACAACCCGAAAATCTGGGCCAGTTTAAAATTTTTATTTTGGCAATTTTAGCGAATTTTGATTATTTAAAATGAATTATTTTAAATAATATCGACGAGAAATTTATTTTGAATATAATTCGAACGTATATATTATACGCGTCGTCGTTAGAATATAAATATTTATATATAATTATAAATAGAATTGAAAATGGCGCGGTAGTTCGATAATTCGATTTCAAATTTCAATTGAATGTACCGGGTGCAAAACAATCCGGATTTTAGTGAAACCAAAAATGATAGGATCTATTTGATAATATCTTTCCAACGAATCCGAAAAATCGAAATTTCATGGCAGGAATCAAAAGATATGTCCAGTTGAAAATTCTGAATAGTCGCTATGGAATTCAGGCCCTTAAAAATGGACATTTTGCAAATGACCTCGGATTTCGACGAAACCAGTTTTGTTGGATCCGTGATGTTAAATTATTGCTAGGTTTTAAATTTCATAATTTTTCGAATCAATATGTGAGCGTGGCAAAGGAAAACGCGTTTGACCAGTTTTAGTTGATTTTAATCGTCTGGAAATTAGCCATTTTTCAAACGGTCTCAGAATTCGACGAAACTAGTTTTGTTAGGACCGTATCGTCAATACGAAGCTAGAAAATATTTTTCAGGAATTTTTCTAGTTAGTATGTGACCCTGGTAATTTGAAATGTACGTTTAAAATTCAATATAGCGATTTAAATGTAAATCTAACAGAAACTGATCGAAACGACCGAATCAGCCTACGATACATATCCCATTGTGTTCGGAATGGGGGTAATTAGCTATGGACGACAGGCGGTGGGCCTCGTTTCGATGTCATATGTAAAAGTCAACTTTTTGCAAAATAAATAATTAATAAATAAATATAAAAAAAAGGAGAAAATCTCCCCCCTTAAACCCGCGTTGGCCCCCCCTTATTCTTCGAATGCATCAGAAAAAAAAAACAAATGAAAAAAAAAAGCGACGAAGGACGGAGCCCTCCATCGAACCGCCGCCCTCCATCGTGGGGCCCCCAGCCTGGCGCGCCACCGCGGCACATCACCCCGGCACCCCCCTCCCCTCCAGCCTCCTCCCACTCTGCTCTGTTCCCTCTTCTTCCCCCAAACCCGCGAGTCCCCAAATCAGCTCAGGCGACCTCGCCTGAATCCTTCCGCCGCCACCAGTAATCCCACCACCGACCTCACCGCAGCCCTCTCCTCCTCTTCCCTCTGTAAAACCTGAAAAACAGTAAGTGTTTAAATTTTTATTTACTTATTTATTTATTATCTACAATAAAATCTGATTTTATTATATAGGGATTTAGGTTATTTAAAATCAGTAAATGAATTAGATTTTTATTCATATAAATGGCCGATAAAAATTGGATCTTTATTGTTTGAATGGTAACGAAAAGATTAGATTTTTGAATCAAGAAAGATTTAATTTTTAGTATAGAAAGACGAAATTTTTATCGGTAGAAAGATGGGATTTTTATCTAATCAAGTTAGAATTTTTACATTATAAAAGATGGAATTTTTACATCAGAAAAGATTGAACTTCGAAATAAAAATATGATTTTTATATATTGAACTTCGAAATAAAAATAGGATTTTGATATGTTGAACTTCGAAATAAAAATTTGATTTTTATATATTGAATAGCGAAGAAAAAATGCGATTTTTATATATTGAACACCGAAGAAAAAATTTAGTTTTTATATATTGAATAACATAGTAAAAATATGATTTTTATATATGGAATAGCGAAGTAAAAATTCGATTTTTACATATGTAGTGGCTACGGGCAACGAAGACGACGAAGATGCGATAGCGATGAAGATTTCGATCAATGAAGTTCCATGGAGCTAGTATAGCTATCGGTGAGAGTTTCTCACTCTTCAATTTATTTTCTAGTTATATATATATACTAGGATGCAGACGGTGCTTAGTAGCACCCGACACCCGTCATCCACAGACCATGGATGACTTGTTTGTTAAATTGTTTGGTTGTGTAGTTGATTAGATGATTTGATTTAAAATTGAATTGTTGGGTGAAATAAATTGATTTGATTGATGTGTGATTGGCGTGGGCCTTCACTAGACCGGGGATAAGGCTAGGCCTCGTCCTGTTTCTAGTATCGTGCCGTTATGCCGCCGAAATTTTCTAAAATAAGTTAGAAAAATAAAAATATCATTTTATTTAAAGAATGAACTGAATAGAAATTCATATGTTGGAATAAAATGTTTTGTCGTTAAAAATATAATTTTTAACGTGAATGTGAATAAATAAATATTCATTTACAAACCAGACGGTTTGTTTATGTACACCTATTTGAAGGACATTGATTGGGTCGATAAATTTTATACATCGCCCAACTGCACAAATAAAACATGCGTTTGATTGTTTGAAACCCCACACGGGTGTTGGGATGAAATTTTAAGTTCACTCATCCTGATTGATTAAATATGTCGATCGATTGATTGATAGGCTGTTATAAGCGTTAGATATCTATATTTGATGCTTATGCAGTGTAGTGCACTTTGGTTGATGGTTGATTATTTTTCAATGCTATTATATACGTGTGATGTATGAAAATCCATATAATTAACTTTATATGGTAATTGATTGGGCCTCATTCCAATTTGAAAAATAAAGAACATTATAAAATAAAGGTTCATGTGTTGACAGTACTCATCCATTGAGATTGGTCATGTGTTGAACGAAACATTTTGATAATAACAACTATTTTGAAAAAGAAATATTTGAAAAGATAAAAATAGATTTTTATCGAAATGAATTGAATTGAAAACGATTTCGAAATGAATTGAATTGAAAACGATTTCGAAATGAATTGAATTGAAAACGATTTCGAAATGAATTGAATTGAAAACGATTTCGAAATGAATTGAATTGAAAACGATTTCGAAATGAAATGAATTGAAAACGATTTCGAAATGAATTGAATATAAAACGAATTCAAATTGAATTGAAAGAGAATTGAAATGAATTCAAATTGTATTGAAATTTGAATTGAATAGAAATGAATTTTAAAACGAATTTATAAAGAAGAATTCAATTTTGATTTGAATTGAAAAGGAAGTTGAAATTGCTTTTGAAACGAATTTAAAACTATTTATATAATTCGTTTTAAATAGAAATCGACGAAATATATATTATATATATTATATATATAATATAATGGCCTGAATAGAACGCGCCGCGCCGCGGCAGTTCATAAATTTCGACCATTTATTTCAAACGGACATTACGGGAGATCCGACCGTCGGATTCTCCTAAAACCGGAACCATTGGGTTCGTATCGAAAAGAGCTTTCTAACGAATATTAGAAATTTGAAATCTAACGGTTGGATTTGGAGATACGTCCAAATCAAATTCGAAAAAGGTCGTTGTAAGTGCAGTTCGATGACCGTTGATGGAAATCGACTGTACGGGCCTTGATAAAATTATTAAAAATAGTAATAATTTGTGTAAAATCATAAGAAATGATTTAGAAAGAATTGGGATGAAAAACTCCATATTTGAAAAGATAAAAATAGATTTTTATCGAAATGAACTAGTTTTGAACTAGAATTACAATTCTATTTATTTTTACATAAATAAATTGAATTTGAAATGGTTTTGAAAATAACCAGAATTTCCAATGATTGCATTGGAATGGATTTGAATCGAAATTGCCTTCGGAATATTTCGATGTTGGATTTCGTGATGATACAGATATTGTTATGGGAATTTGAAAGATATATATATATATCGTTATTTCCAACGCGATATTTGTTAGTCGTAGAATTTGATATTGAATATAAGCCGATATATTTTCTATTCAGAGCCTTGTATTGAATATCAAATGTGATTTGGGTTTGTCGTGAATGGTGTCTTCACTAACACTGATCTTGAACCCAGTTGAGAAAAGATTAAATCTTTTTATTTAGATTTAATGAAGTGTACCAATTCAATAATATTTAATTGGAATTGAATTGATATTGATATTGGGTTTATCGTGAACAGTGTTTTAAATAACACTCGTTCTTTAACCCGATAATTAATGAATGTGATTTTGGGTTTATCGTGAACCGTGTTTTAAATGACACTGATTCTTTAACCCAGTCGAAGATTAAAACTAAGTGGAGTTTTAATGAATCTTTAATTAGATTGAAATGATCGAAAATGGAGTATCACCTGTTTTGCTCCAGGCGATAGTTAAATCTTTAATTAGATTTGAACGTGAAATGGTAATTTAATTTACCGATAACACTGCGGTGTTAGATATGAAGTATTACCAGTTTTACTTCATGGGATGAATAGGTTGGGATGGGGAAATTAAAATAAATAATTACTTCGGTAAGGTTCGCTAATCGCGACTAGTTTGAATTGAGATTCAAAAAAAGAATAAAGAATAAATTCAAGGAATTTATCTTGGATAAAATTAATGGGAACCTTTCCCTATGAATGTGAAATTTAGAAACTAACTGTCGGTTAGCCAAGCAGAATGGTTTTCTGAATATTGATCTGATGTTGGTTTCGGCCTTCGGGGTTAATATTTGGGGAATTATTCTCTTGATTAATTTACGATTAGTGACTAATGAATTGGAATGAGGCGTATGTTGTGTTTGTGTAACACTTATTTAAACTATACGCGAGTTATTCGGAAAGACCGGGTTTATCCCATTCTGAATAACTGATACGACGAGAAGTCGAAGATGAAGACGGTGGTCGAAGACCGGAAGTCTTCACGTCGTTTGGGTGATTACTGATGATCTTGATTGGGCTGTACACCCAAGAAGATGGAAACAGTTAGTGATCGTCCAGACGTACTTGGAGATCGATGGATATGCGGGGTACTAGGTGCTTCCGGTTTCGTTCAGACCCAGAACGGACTTGTAAATGGACTGTGTGTCTGACATTGGATTTTAGTCCGTGTGGTTAATCTCTATTAAATATATATCTGTTTGGCGGCGGAGAATTTATTCTTTTGCTCAACGCCCTTCTCTGAGATGTACGAGCTCAGGGGTTATATATTGATGGATATCAAACGCATGGAGTGAATTGCCTGTGTGGCATGCCTAAGTGGCAATTGATCGAGGCTTCTGTTGAAAAGCAAAGTCTTGTGGTGATGATCAAAGCAAGGCCTTTGTGGCGTAGCTTTGTGTAACGTTTGCTTCGCGAGTTTCACACCCGGTATGAACCAAAAACGGGAGAGGACGTCAGGGAGGGCATGCGTTTCTTTCTAGCTAGAAGTGGCGTCAGTGGTTTTACACGCCCTGACGAGTTTGACTTATGTGGTTGTTGCTGTTGCGAGGCGCCTCGGTTATATCGGTTTCGGCCGATGCATTCTGGTCGGCAGACGGACCAGACTTACACCCCATAGGGTGGGGAAACGCATGTTCAGGGTTTAAGTTTAATCCACATCGGTGGACTGGCCCTGAGGATCCAAGGGTCACTCGAGCTCTGATCCTGAGGGGCGGGCTAGAGCGTCTCGAATCGGTTGAGGGCTATCTTTTGCCTCGGTTCATAGACGGAAATCCAATTTCCAAATACGTGACATTTGCGGTTTTATTTGTAGAGCCTAGTATGGCGACATAGTGGGATGGGGCACTTATGCCGCCTATGATTGATACTTATGATTTGAAGTTGTTTTATACACTATACACTTATTATAGTATCAAATGATTTGTTTTAAAACGTATCAAGCATTCTTTGGCTGTTATAAGGGAAAAACCCTATCCCCCGGCTTGCGTTGCATTGTGTGATAGGACCTGGGTCTTATAACAGCTTCATTTTTCTTTATTTAGCATTGCGCTGTTTGTTTTATGCACTGGTATTCTTGGGAGGAAACCCGTTCCGTGTTATACGGCGTGGTCCCTTGATTTACCTAACTTTAAAAATAAAGATTAAAAACTGTTTTAGTTCTCACACCAGTCCCATGACTGACCTGGAGTTTATTGTTTTAACCTAAACTCTGGGTGCCCCTATTTTGACACGGGCAGCTAGTAGTTTTGGTTTTGCAGATTTATATTCACAGTATCCTGGTTTACAGCTAGAAAGATATCCGGAAAGCTTTGTATCCGTATATCTACTTCTAGTTGTGTATTGTATTATTTTCCGCTGCGATGTATTTAAATGTAATTTAAATCTCTGATATTTCTGTGTAATATTCATTTATACTCTGTATATTCTGGTAATCTGATGTGTTGTTGTAATATACAATGAAATGTTCTTCTATATGCGTTCTGATTTGTCGTGTTCTCAAACGATAGGGCGTTTCGAACGGTTTGGGTCGGTTTAGCGACTGGTTCGGACCGAGCGAAATTCCTGCTCGTCACACCACGCCGCTAACGCGGAACGGGCTTTATCCTAATGGATTGCCGGTGCATAATTAAAAGTAAATCGTTAAACGACGCAGTGCTTTTTAGAAAAATGAAACCATTATAAGACCCATGTCCCATCACACAATGCAACGCAAACCGGAGGATAGAGTTTTATCTTATAATGGTCAAAAATGCTTGATACGTTAAAAAAGTGTAATAAACCGGAAATGCGAGCCAATTTAAAAATTTTATTTTGGCAATTTTAGTGAATTTTGAACATTTAAAATGAATTATTTTTAATAATATCGACGATAAATTTATTTTGAATGGAATTCGAACGTATATATTATATACGTCGTCGTTAGAATATAAATAATTATATATAATTATAAATAGAATTGAAAATGGCGCAGTAGTTCGATAATTCGATTTCAAACTTCAATTGAACATACCGGGTGTAAAACAAACCGGATTTTAGTGAAACCAAGAATAATGAAATCTAATTGAGAATATCTTTCCAAAGAATCCGAAAAATCGAAATTTCATAGCGGGAATCAAAAGATATGTCCAGTTGAAGATTCTGAATAGTCGCTATGGAATTCAGGCCCTTCAAAATAGCCATTTTGCAAACGACCTCGGATTTCGATGAAACCACTTTTGTTGGGTCCGTGATGTCAAGTTATTGCTAGATTCCAAATTTCATAATTTTTAGAATCAATATGTGAGCGTGGCAAAGGAAAACGCGTTTGACCAGTTTCAGTTGATTTTAATCGACTGGAAAATGGTCATTTTTCAAACGGTCTCAGAATTTGATGAAACTAGTTTTGTTAGGACCGTATCGTCGATACGAAGCTAGAAATAATTTTTCTGGAATTTTTCGAGTTAGTGTGCAACCCCGGTAAATTGAAATGCGCGTTTAAATTCAATATACAGAGTTATATGTTGATTTCAACGAAATCTGATCGAAACAATCAAATTAGCCTATGATACATATCCCATTGTGTTTGGAATGGGGGTGAAACTCTATGGACGACAGACGGTGGGCCTCGTTTAGAGGTCGTATGAAAAAGTCAACTTTTTGTAAGTTAAATAATTAAAATAATTAAAAATTAAAAACCTTCTCTCCTCCCCATATCTTCTCTCAGCCCCCCCCCCCCCCCCCCCCCGTTTACTTTTTCAAAATCAAAAGAAAAAAAAAGAAGAAGAGAAAGGAAGAGGACGGACGGAGCCGCCCTCCCTCCCTCGCGATCGACGCCGCCACCTTAGGGGACCCCACCAACCATCGCTCCTCCGATCAACACCCCCCCCCCCCCCCGCGCCCCCTTCCATCTCCCTTCTCCCTTCTTTTTCCGCGCAGCCCGAACCCCCCCGAACTCGAACCCTCCGTCCTTCGCCAGACCCCGACCTCCCAAAGCCCTGCGCCCACGTCCAAGCCCCTGCGCCCAACGATGAATCCCCAAACCCGCCAACACCGTACCCGAGCCGAGCACCAGAGGTCCGCCTCCCCTCTACCTCCACTCCAGGACCTCCGACCTGCGCCGCCTCGAGCGAACTCCCCCCTCCTTTTCCATCTAACTATAAGTCCCTATTTATTTTTGTTTATATATTTGTTTAGCTTTATTTATTTAATATAATTAGTTATAAAAATGATTTTTTTACGTTCTAGTTTGGTGAAAAATATTATTTTTATATAATAGGAATATTAAAAATATGATTTTTATATAAGCATAGTATTAAAAATAGGATCTTTATATTATAGAAGATATAAAAATATAATTTTTACTTAGGTAGAAGTATTAAAAATATGATTTTTATATAATAGAGAAAATACAAATATTATCTTTATATGTGTAGTGAAATAAAAATTCGATTTTTATTATATATATGTTGGAATAAAAATGTGATTTTTATAGTGATGAGATGAAAAGGCGAAATATTTATATTTGAAAAGGAGAAATATTTATATTTGAAAAGGCGAAATATTTATATTTGAAAAGGCGAAATCTTTATATTTGAAAAGGCGAAATCTTCATATGTAAAAATAGAATTTTTATCTACATAGTAGCGATGTAAAAATTGAATTTTTATCTATATAGTAGCGATGTAAAATGGAATTTTTATCCATATGGAGTGATAATAAAAATATGATTTTTATATACATAGCAACAATATAAAAATGTGATTTTTATATATGTAGTGACTACGGACAGCGAAAGTGCCAAAAGGCGAGAACGACGAAGATTTTTATAAATGAAGTGTCGTGGAGTTGGAATAGCTAATCGGTGAGAACTTCTCACTCAAAATTTCTTTTTCTAGTTATATACATATACTAGGATGCAAACGGTGCTTTGTAGCACCCGACACCCGTCGTCCACAGACTATGGACGGCTTGTATGCTTGTTTGATGTGTTGTGAAATTTGATTATGTTGTTGATGTGAAATCGTTAATCAAATGTAGATAGTTGAAATAAAATATTTTATCGTTAAAAATATAATTTTTAACATGAAAGTGAATAAATAAATATTTATAAACAAATCGGCCGATTTGTTTATATACACTGATTTGACTGATATTGATTGGGATGATAAATTTTACACATCGCCCAACTGCACAAATAAAAATCTGTGTTTGTTGATTTGAAACCCCACACGGGTGTTGGGATGATATTTGAGTACACTTATCCCAATTATTTAATTGAATGTCAATCGATTGGTCGACAGATTGTGTAAGCGTTGATTATTTATATTTGATGCCTATACAGTTATGTGGTGCACTTTGGATGATGGTTGATTGTTTATCGTTGCTATTATATACATGTGTTGTATGGAATCCATATAATTAACGTTATATGGTAATTGATTGGGCCTCATTCCAATCGGGAAAATAATGAATATTATAAAAGAAAATTCATGTGTTGAATATGAAAATAGTCATGTGTTGACGATATTCATGTGTTAAAAATATTCGTGTGTTGAGTAAAATATTTTAATAATATAATTTACATCTTTATCATATTTAAAATTAAAATCTACTTCATGGTGGAGTCTGATTGAAAACGATAGGTACCATAATTTTATAAAATATTTTACATAACAAAAATAGTGATGTGTTGACAGTACTCATGTGTTGAGATTAGTCGTGTGTTGAAAGAAATATAGATTCATGTGTTGAATAGAATATATATTCATTTGTTGAATAGAATAACGAAGTTTTTGAAAAACATAAAGCCGTGTTGATTAGAGATGCGTTATTTTGACGCGAACGATATTTATATCGATTTTATTCGTTTTATAATGAATATTGAAAAGTGATTTCAAAATTTAATATTTTGAAATGAAATTCAAATTGAATTAGATTAAAATTCAAATTGAAATTTTATTGAATCAATTTGAAATGAATTCGAATCGAATAGAAAATGAAATCGATTCGAATTGAATAGAAAGTGAATTTGAATTCAAATTGAATAGAAATGAATTCAAATTGAATTAAATTGTAATTGAATTAAAATGAATGGAAATCGTTTTGAATGAAATTTAAAACGAGCTGAAATTGAATTGAAATCAATTTGAAATGAATTCGAATTGAATTAAACAGAAGGTAAATTCAAATAGAATTGAATTGAAACGAATTAGAGTTTGAATTGAATTGGAACGAATTAGAATTAGAATTGAATTGAGACGAATTAAAATTTGAATTGAATTGAAAAGAATTTGAATTTGAATCAAATAAAATTGAAATGAAATCGAATTGAATTGAAATCAAATCGATTTGAAATTGAACGTAGCGTTGAAATGGTTTTGAAAACGAATTTATAACGATTTATAAAATAAGTTTTAAAAAGGAAATTGACGATATATATATATATATAATATATATATTATATATATAATGGCCTGAATAGAACGCGCCGCGCCGTGGCAGTTCGTGAATTTCGACCATTAACTTCGAATGATGTTGCGGGAGATCCGACCGTCGGATTCTCCTAAAACCGGAACCGTTTGGTTTGTATCGAAAAGAGCTTTCCAATGAATATTAGAAATTTGAAATCTAACGGTTGGATTTGGAATTATGTCCAAATCAAATTTGGAAAAGGTCACGGTAAGTGCAGTTCGATGGCCGTTGATGGAAATCGACTGTACGGGCCTTGATAAAATTATTAAAAATATCTATAATTTGTGTAAAATCATAATATATGAACTGGAAAGGACTGGGATGTAAAATTCCACATTTGAAAGGATAAAAATAGATTTTTATCGAAATGAACTAGTTTTGAACTAGAATTAAAACCAATTTATTTTTGAAATAAATAAATTGAATTTGAATGTGATTTAAAAAATAATCAATATTCCCAATACGTGAATTGGACTGGAGTTGAATAGAAATTATCTTCAGAATCTTTCGATGTTGGATTTCGTGACTATACAGATATTGTTATGGGAATTTGAAAGATATATTTTATATCGTTATTTCCAATATGATATTTGTTGGTTTCAGGATTTGATATTGAATATAAGCCGGTATATTTTCTATTCATGGCCTTGTATTTAATATCAAATGTGTTTTTGGGTTTATCGTGAGCGGTGTTTTGAACAACACCTGTTCTTTAACCCAATTAACAATAGAGTGTGATTTTGGGTTTATCGTGAATCGTGTTTTAGATGACATTGGTTCTTTAACCCAGTTAAAGACAGGATATTGATTTTTGAAAAGATTAAAACTAAGTGAAGTTTTAATGAATCTTTAATTAGATTGAAATGTGAATTGATAATTTAAATTATCAAATCTGAAAGGTGATCGAGAATGGAGTACCACCAGTTTTGCTCCAAAACGATTGTTAAATCTTTAATTAGATTTGAACGTGAGATGGTAATTAATTTTACCGATAACACCGTGGTGTTAGATATGGAGTATTACCAGTTTTCTCCATGGGATGAATAGGCCGGGATTGGGAAATAAAATAAATAATTACTTCGGTGTGGTTCGCTAATCCTGACTAGTTAGAAATGATATCCAAAGGAAGATTATAGAATAAATTTAGAAGAATTTATCTTGGATAAAATTAATGGGAACCTTTCCCTAAGAATGTGATTTTGTGAATAAAAGAATATTCTAAATTGGAATGAGGCATTCGTTGTGTTTGTGTAACATTTGTTTACTATATACGTGGGTTATTCAGAAAGGCCGGGGTTATACCCATTCTGAATAACCGATTCGAGGAGATGTCGAAGATGAAGATGGTGGTTGAAGACCGGAAGTCTTCACATCATTTGGATGATTACTGATGATCTCAATTGGGCTGTACACCCAAGATGATGGAAACAGTTGGGGATCGTCTAGACGTACTTAGAGATGGATGGATATGTGAGGAAAGTGCCTACGGTTTTGTTCAGACCCAGAACGAACTTGTAAATGGATTGTGTGTCTGACATTGGATTTTATTGTGTTGATTGATCTCTATTAAATATACATATGTTTGGCGGCGGAGAATTTATTATCTTGCTTAACGCCCTTCTCTGAGACGTACGAGCTCAGGGGTTGTATATCGATGGACATCAGTCACATGGAGTGAATTGCCAGTGTGGCACGCGTAAGTGGCAATTGATCAGGGCTTCTGTTGAAAAGCAATGTCTTGTGGTTGATGATCAAAGCACGGCCTGTGTGGCGTAGCTTTGTGTATAACGTGAATTCGCGAGCCTCACACCTCGGTATGAGTCAAAAACGGGATACGGACCCAAGGAGTGCACGACGTTTCTTTCTAGCTATGGTGGTGTCAGTGACCTACCAGCCCTGACATTTTTATACTTTTCACCTGTGTGGTTGTTGGATACGAGGCTCCTCGGATATAGGTCTGTAAGGACCGGGAAACTTGTGTTCAGGAATTGCCAATCCTCAAAAGTAAGAGAGGACCGGCCTTGGAGGATCTAGGGATTGCTGTGTGCGTTCCCGAGGCATTTGCTAGAGTGTCTCGAACGGAGAGGAGCTTGCCCCTTGCCTTAACTCCTGACAGAAATCCAATTTCCAATACGTGATATTGCAGTTTTAATTGTAGAACAAGTATGGCGACATGATAGATGGTACCCATGCCGCCTATGATTGATATTTATGATTTGAATTGTTTTGACACTATACACTTATTATATTATCAAATGATTTGTTTTAAAC
Source organism: Allium sativum (assembly GCA_030737875.1). Lineage (NCBI taxonomy): Eukaryota > Viridiplantae > Streptophyta > Magnoliopsida > Asparagales > Amaryllidaceae > Allium > Allium sativum. Next base: position 600,394,692 of record CM060926.1, on the reverse strand, counting down.
GTACCAAGCATGTTTGGCTATTATAAGGGAAAACCCTATCCTCCGACTTGCGTTGCATTGTGCGATGGGACCTGGGTCTTATAATAGCTTCATTTTTCCAAAAAGCATTGCGCTGTTTTGTTATATGCACTAGTATTCTTGGGAGGAAACCCGTTCCGTGTTATACGGCGTGGTCCCTTGAATTACTATCTTTTAAAGCAAAGTTTTAAATAACTGTTTTAGTTCTCACACCAGTCCCATGACTGACCTGGAGTTTATTGTTTTAACCTAAACTCTGGGTGCCCCTATTTTCCGCACGGGCAGCTAGTAGTTTTGGTTTTGCAGATTTATATTCACAGGGTCCTGATTTACAGCTGGAACTATATCCGGAAAGCTCTGTATCCGTGTATCTCTTCTAGTTGTGTTTTGTATATTTTTCCGCTGCTATGTAATTTATTTAAATCTCTGATATTTGTTGAATGTAATTTATTCATTTATACTCTGTATATTCTTGTATCTGATGGAATTGTTGTAATAACAATGAAATGTTCTCCCGTCTGCGTTCTGTTTTGTCTTGTCCTCAACGCAATCCGTGCTTTCCTTCACGGGGAAGTTCGGGTCGTATCAGTTGGTATCAGAGCTTTGGTTACAGAGCTCGAGAACAAGGCACATTAGAACCATACGAAATAATTCATCAGATATTGGATTAGTAATATCCAATTAGAATGACTCGTTAGAGATAGGATCAGTAGTATCCTAGAATGAGTGTGAAGAGTAAATATTTCAAATGAAAACAATTTTGTTTTTGAAATTTAAATCACTTTATACATATTTGAATATTTATTAATTTTGAATTTGGACAATCGAGTATATATAGATTTCGCATATACGCGTCATGAACGTATATTCGAATTTTTAATATACTGGATAGATATGGAATCACATTCTAGACACCCGGAGATGGTTTTGATGATTGATCGATCATTATCAGAACTTATGTTCGTGTTTCGAAGGTGTGATTTCTATATATTTCCATTGGACTGGTGTGAGAACCAAAATATAGCTAGAATATATTGTTGTGAATTGGCATCAAAACATGATTTTTTGTATATGTATCAAAATTATGAATTTGAAACTCTAATTGATTGATGTTTGTGTTGTTTGTTTATTTGTTTGATAATTTTGAACCATTATGCCTAATTGTACCAAATATTGAATTGTATTGTAATTGGTCGCATTTGCTTGCATATACATACACTAACATTGAACAAGTCATAGCAAGGAGGCTAGAGCAGAGAATAAAATTTGTTTGCCCGACAAATAGGTACATGTTTACTATAATTTACCGTTTTGTTTGGGTGATGATGATTTTATGAGCCTATTGGCTAGCCGCTTGGCTTTTTATTTTTCTTTTTGAGATTAGAAGGCCTATATGGCAATTTCGGGATTTTCCCGTGGCTCCCGGTGCAGGGGAGGTTATGGCGAAATTTTTCGAAAATTCCGGGTGTTAGCCAAATTTTTGAAGAATTTGAAAATTCTCAGAAATTGATAATTTGGAGAATGGAAGCCAGATCGAACGTAGAGTTGATTGATCAAACCACTTTCGACTTTGTTCCTTTTTGGGGATGAAAAGTTTTAAGTGGGGGAGATTGTAATAACCCGGAAATGCGAGCCAATTTAAATTTTTTATTTTGGCAATTTTAGTGAATTTTGAACATTTAAAATGAATTATTTTAAATAATATCAACGAGAAATTTATTTTGAATGGAATTCGAACGTATATATTATATACGTAGTCGTTAGAATATAAATAATTATATATAATTATAAATAGAATTGAAAATGGCGCAGTAGTTCGATAATTCGATTTCAAACTTCAATTGAACATACCAGGTGCAAAACAAACCGGATTTTAGTGAAACCAAAATAATGGAATCTAATTGAGAATATCTTTCCAACGAATCCGAAAAATCGAAATTTCATAGCGGGAATCAAAAGATATGTCCAGTTGAAGATTCTGAATAGTCGCTATGGAATTCAGGCCCTTAAAAATAGCCATTTTGCAAACGACCTCGGATTTTGACGAAACCACTTTTGTTGGGTCCGTGATGTCAAGTTATTGCTAGATTCCAAATTTCATAATTTTTCGAATCAATATGTGAGCGTGGCAAAGGAAAACGCGTTTGACCAGTTTTAGTTGATTTTAATCGACTGGAAAATGGTCATTTTTCAAACGGTCTTAGAATTTGACGAAACTAGTTTTGTTAGGACCGTATCGTCGATACGAAGCTAGAAATAATTTTTTTGGAATTTTCCGAGTTAGTATGTGACCCCGGTAAATTGAAATGCGCGTTCGAATTCAATTTATAGAGTTATATGTTGATTTCAACGAAAAATGATCGAAACGATCAAATTAGCCTACGATACATATCCCATTGTGTTTGAAATGGGGGTGAAACGCTATGGACGATAGGCGGTGGGCCTCGTTTAGAGGTCGTATGATAAAGTCAACTTTTTGTAAGTTAAATAATTAAAAATTAAAAACCCTCTCTCCTCCACATATCTTCTCTCAGCCCCCCCCCCCCCCCCCCCGTTCACTTTTTCAAAATCAAAAGAAAATAAAAAAAATAAAAATAAAAGAAGAGAAAGGAAGAGGACGGACGGAGCCTCCCTCCCTCCCTCGCGATCGACGCCGCCACCCAGGGGGACCCCACCGACCATCGCTCCTCCGATCAACACCCCCCCGGCGCCCCCCTTCCATCTCCCTTCTTTTTCCACGCAAGCCCGAACCCCCCCCCCTCCCCCCCGAACTCGAACCCTCCGTCCTCCGCCAGACCCCGACCTCCCCAAGCCCTGCGCCCAACGATGAATCCCCAAACCCACTAACACCGTACCCGAGCCGACCACCAGAGGTCCGCCTCCCCTCTACCTCCACTCCAGGACCTCCAACCTGTGTCGCCTCGAGCGAATTCCCCCCTCCTTTTCCATCTAACTGTAAGTCCCTATTTATTTTTGTTTATATATTTGTTTAGCTTTATTTTTTAATATAATTAGTTATAAAAAGGATTTTTTTACGTTCTAGTTTGGTGAAAAATATTATTTTTATATAATAGGAATATTAAAAATATGATTTTTATATAAGCATAGTATTAAAAATAGGATCTTTATATTATAGAAGATATAAAAATATAATTTTTACTTATGTAGAAGTATTAAAAATATGATTTTTATATAATAGAGAATATAAAAATATTATCTTTATATGTGTAGCAAAATAAAAATTCGATTTTTATTATATATATGTTGGAATAAAAATGTGATTTTTACAGTGATGAGATGAAAAGGCAAAATATTTATATTTGAAAAGGCGAAATATTTTTATTTGAAAAGGCGAAATATTTATATTTGAAAAAGCGAAATATTTATATTTGAAAAGGAGAAATATTTATATTTGAAAAGGCGAAATATTTTAATTTGAAAAGGCGAAATATTTATATTTGAAAAGGCGAAATCTTTATATTTGAAAAGGCGAAATCTTCATATGTAAAAATAGAATTTTTATCTATATAAGAGCGATGTAAAAATAGAATTTTTATCTATATAGTAGTGATGTAAAAATGGAAATTTTATCCATATGGAGTGATAATAAAAATATGATTTTTATATACATAGCAACAATATAAAAATGTGATTTTTATATATGTAGTGACTACGGGCAGCGAAAGTGACAAAAGGCGAGAACGACGAAGATTTTTATAAATGAAGTGTCGTGGAGTTGGAATAGCTAATCGGTGAGAACTTCTCACTCAAAATTTCTTTTTCTAGTTATATACATATACTAGGATGCAGACGGTGCTTAGTAGCACCCGACACCCGTCGTCCACAGACCATGGACGGCTTGTATGCTTGTTTGATGTGTTGTGAAATTTGTTTGTGTTGTTGATGTGAAATCGATAATCAAATGTAGATAGTTGAAATAAAATATTTTATCGTTAAAAATATAAATTTTAACGTGAAAGTGAATAAATAAATATTTATAAACAAATCGGCCGATTTGTTTATATACACTGATTTGACTGATATTGATTGGGATGAGAAATTTTACACATCGCCAAACTGCACAAATAAAAATCTGTGTTTGTTGATTTGAAGCCCCACACGGGTGTTGGGATGATATTTGAGTACACTTATCCCAATTATTTAATTGAATGTCAATCGATTGGTCGACAGATTGTGTAAGCATTGATTATTTATATTTGATGCTTATGCAGTTATGTGGTGCAATTTGGGTGATGGTTGATTGTTTATCGTTCCTATTATTTACATGTGTTGTATGGAATCCATATAATTAACGTTATATGGTAATTGATTGGGACTCATTCCAATCAGGAAAATAATGAATATTATAAAAGAAAATTCATGTGTTGAATATGAAAATAGTCATGTGTTGACGACGTTCATGTGTTGAAAATATTCGTGTGTTGAGTAAAATATTTTAGTAATATAATTTACATCTTTATCATATTTAAAATTAGAATCCACTTCACGGTGGAGTCTGATTGAAAATCAAACGATAGATACCATAATTTTATAAAATATTTTACATAACAAAAATAGTGATGTGTTGACAGTACTCATGTGTTGAGATTAGTCGTGTGTTGAAAGAAATATAGATTAATGTGTTGAATAGAATATATATTCATTTGTTGAATAGAATAACGAAGTTTTTGAAAAATATAAAGCCGTGTTGATTAGAAATGTGTTATTTTGACGCGAACGATATTTATATCGATTTTATTCGTTTTATAATGAATATTGAAAAGTGATTTCAAAATTTAATATTTTGAAATGAAATTCAGATTGAATTAGATTAAAATTCAAATTGAAATTTTATTGAATCAATTTGAAATTAATTTGAATCGAATAGAAAATGAATTCGATTTGAATTGAATCGAAAGTGAATTTGAATTCAAATTAAATAGAAATGAATTCAAATTGAATTAAATTGAAATTGAATTAAAACGAATGGAAATCGTTTTGAATGAAATTTAAAACGAACTGAAATTGAATTGAAATCAATTTGAAATGAATTCGAATTGAATTAAATAGAAGGAAAATTCAAATAGAATTGAATTGAAACGAATTAGTGTTTGAATTGAATTGAAATGAATTAGAATTTGAATTGAATTGAAACGAATTAAAATTTGAATTGAATTGAATGGAATTTGAATTAGAATTAAATAGAATTGAAATGAATTCGAATTGAATTGAAATCAAATCGATTTGAAATTGAATGTAGCGTTGAAATGGTTTTGAAAACGAATTTAAAACGATTTATAAAATACGTTGACCATTAACTTCGAATTGACGTTGCGGGAGATCCGACCGTCGGATTCTCCTAAAACCAGAACCGTTGGGTTCGTATCGAAAAGAGATTTCCAATGAATATTAGAAATTTGAAATCTAACGTTGGATTTGGAATTATGTCCAAATCAAATTTCGAAAAGGTCGTTGTAAGTGTAGTTTGATGGCCGTTGATGGAAATCGACTGTGCGGGCCTTTATAAAATTATTAAAAATATCTATAATTTGTGTAAAATCATAATATATGAACTGGAAAGGACTGGGATGTAAAATTCCACATTTGAAAGGATAAAAATAGATTTTTATCGAAATGAACTAGTTTTGAACTAGAATTAAAATCAATTTATTTTTGAAATAAATAAATTGAATTTGAAAGTGATTTTAAAAATAATCAATATTCCCAATACGTGAATTGGACTGGAGTTGAATCGAAATTATCTTCGGAATCTTTCGATGTTGGATTTCGTGACTATACAGATATTGTTATGGGAATTTGAAAGATATATTTTATATCGTTATTTCCAATACGATATTTGTTGGTTTCAGGATTTGATATTGAATATAAGCCAGTATATTTTCTATTCATGGCCTTGTATTTAATATCAAATGTGTTTTTGGATTTATCGTGAGTGGTGTTTTGAACAACACCTGTTCTTTAATCCAATTAACAATAGAGTGTGATTTTGGGTTTATCGTGAATCGTGTTTTAGATGACATTGGTTCTCTAACCCAGTTAAAGACAGGATATTGATTTTTGAAAAGATTAAAACTAAGTGAAGTTTTAATGAATCTTTAATTAGATTGAAATGTGAATTGATAATTTAAATTATCAAATCTGAAAGGTGATCGAGAATGGAGTACCACCAGTTTTGCTCCAAAGCGATAGTTAAATCTTTAATTAGATTTGAACGTGAGATGGAAATTAATTTTACTGATAACACCGTGGTGTTAGATATGGAGTATTACCAGTTTTCTCCATGGGATGAATAGGTTAGGATTGGGAAATAAAATAAATAATTACTTCGGTGTGGTTCGCTAATCCCGACTGGTTAGAAATGATATCCAAAGGAAGATTATAGAATAAATTTAGAAGAATTTATCTTGAATAAAATTAATGGGAACCTTTCCCTAAGAATGTGATTTTGTGAATAAAAGAATATTCTGAATTGGAATGAGGCGTTCGTTGTGTTTGTGTAACATTTGTTTACCATATACGTGGGTTATTCAGAAAGGCCGGGGTTATACCCGTTCTGAATAACCGATTCGACGAGATGTCGAAGATGAAGACGGTGGTTGAAGACCGCAAGTCTTCACATCATTTGGATGATTACTGATGATCTTGACTGGGCTGTACACCCAAGATGATGGAAACAGTTGGTGATCGTCTAGACGTACTTGGAGATGGATGGATATGCGAGGAAAGTGCCTCCGGTTTCGTTCAGACCTAGAACGAACTTGTAAATGGATTGTGTGTCTGACATTGGATTTTATTCTGTATTGATTGATCTCTATTAAATATACATCTGTTTGGCGGTGGAGAATTTATTCTCTTGTTTAACGCCCTTCTCTGAGACGTACGAGCTCAGGGGTTGTATATCGATGGACATCAGTCGCATGGAGTGAATTGCCAGTGTGGCATGGGTAAGTTGCAACTGATCAGGGCTTCTATTGAAAAGCAAGGTCTTGTGGTTGATGATCAAAGCACGGCCTGTATGGCGTAGCTTTGTGCATAACGTGAATTCGCGAGCCTCACACCTCGGTACGAGTCAAAAACGGGATACGGACCCAAGGAGTGCACGACGTTTCTTTCTAGCTATGGTGGTGTCCGTGACCTACCAGCCCTGACATTTTTATACTTTTCACCTGTGTGGTTTTTGGATACGAGGCGCCTCGGATATAGGTCTGTAAGGATCGGGAAACGTGTGTTCAGGAATTGCCAATCCTCAAAAGTAAGAGAGGACCGGCCTTGGAGGATCCAGGGATTGCTGTGTGCGGTCCCGAGGCATTTGCTAGAGTGTCTCGAACGGAGAGGAGCTTGCCCCTTGCCTCGACTAATGACGGAAATCCAATTTCCAATACGTGATATTGCTGTTTTATTTGTAGAACTAGTATGGCGACATGATAGATGGTACCCATGCCGCCTATGATTGATATTTATGATTTGAATAGTTTTGACACTATACACTTATTATAGTATCAAATGATTTGTTTTAAACGTACCAAGCATGTTTGGCTATTATAAGGGAAAACCCTATCCTCCGGCTTGCGTTGCATTGTGCGATGGGACCTGGGTCTTATAATAGCTTCAATTTTCCAAAAAGCATTGCGCTGTTTTGTTATATGCACTAGTATTCTTGGGAGGAAACCCGTTCCGTGTTATACGGCGTGGTCCCTTGAATTACTATCTTTTAAAGCAAAGTTTTAAATAACTGTTTTAGTTCTCACACCAGTCCCATGACTGACCTGGAGTTTATTGTTTTAACCTAAACTCTGGGTGCCCTTATTTTCCGCACGGGCAGCTAGTAGTTTTGGTTTTGCAGATTTATATTCATAGGGTCCTGATTTACAGCTGGAACTATATCCGGAAAGCTCTGTATCCGTGTATCTCTTCTAGTTTTGTTTTGTATATTTTTCCGCTGCTATGTAATTTATTTAAATCTCTGATATTTGTTGAATGTAATTTATTCATTTATACTCTGTATATTCTTGTATCTGATGGAATTGTTGTAATAACAATGAAATGTTCTCCCGTCTGCGTTCTGTTTTGTCTTGTCCTCAACGCAATCCGTGCTTTCCTTCACGGGGAAGTTCGGGTCGTATCAGTTGGTATCAGAGCTTTGGTTATAGAGCTCGAGAACAAGGCACATTAGAACCATACGAAAGAATTCATCAGATATTGGATTAGTAATATCCAATTAGAATGACTCGTTAGAGATAGGATCAGTAGTATCCTAGAATGAGTGTGAAGAGTATATATTTCAAATGAAAACAATTTTGTTTTTGAAATTTAAATCGCTTTATACGTATTTGAATATTTATTTATTTTGAATTTGGACAATCGAGTATATATAGATTTCGCGTATACGCGTCATGAACGTATATTCGAAGTTTTAATATACTGGATAGATATGGAATCACATTCTAGACACCCGGAGATGGTTTTGATGATTGATCGATCATTATCAGAACTTATGTTCGTGTTTCGAAGGTGTGATTTCTATATATTTCCATTGGACTGGTGTGAGAACCAAAATATAGCTAGAATATATTGTTGTGAATTGGCATCAAAACATGATTTTTTGTATATGTATCAAAATTATGAATTTGAAACTCTAATTGATTGATGTTTGTGTTGTTTGTTTATTTGTTTGATAATTTTGAACCATTATGCCTAATTGTACCAAATATTGAATTGTATTGTAATTGGTCGCATTTGCTTGCATATACATATACTTACATTGAACAAGTCATAGCAAGGAGGCTAGAGCAGAGAATAAAATTTGTTTGCCCGACAAATAGGTACATGTTTACTATAATTTACCGTTTTGTTTGGGTGATGATGATTTTATGAGCCTATTGGCTAGCCGCTTGGCTTTTTATTTTTCTTTTTGAGATTAGAAGGCCTATATGGCAATTTCGGGATTTTCCCGTGGCTCCCGGTGCAGGGGAGGTTATGGCGAAATTTTTCGAAAATTCCGGGTGTTAGCCAAATTTTTGAAGAATTTGAAAATTCTCAGAAATTGATAATTTGGAGAATGGAAGCCAGATCGAACGTAGAGTTGATTGATCAAACCACTTTCGACTTTGTTCCTTTTTGGGGACGAAAAGTTTTAAGTGGGGGAGATTGTAATAACCCGGAAATGCGAGCCAATTTAAATTTTTTATTTTGGCAATTTTAGTGAATTTTGAACATTTAAAATGAATTATTTTAAATAATATCAACGAGAAATTTATTTTGAATGGAATTCGAACGTATATATTATATACGTTGTCGTTAGAATATAAATAATTATATATAATTATAAATAGAATTGAAAATGGCGCAGTAGTTCGATAATTCGATTTCAAACTTCAATTGAACATACCGGGTGCAAAACAAACCGGATTTTAGTGAAACCAAAATAATGGAATCTAATTGAGAATATCTTTCCAACGAATCCGAAAAATCGAAATTTCATAGAGGGAATCAAAAGATATGTCCAGTTGAAGATTCTGAATAGTCGCTATGGAATTCAGGCCCTTAAAAATAGCCATTTTGCAAACGACCTCGGATTTTGACGAAACCACTTTTGTTGGGTCCGTGATGTCAAGTTATTGCTAGATTCCAAATTTCATAATTTTTCGAATCAATATGTTAGCGTGGCAAAGGAAAACGCGTTTGACCAGTTTTAGTTGATTTTAATCGACTGAAAAATGGTCATTTTTCAAACGGTCTTAGAATTTGACGAAACTAGTTTTGTTAGGACCGTATCGTCGATACGAAGCTAGAAATAATTTTTCTGGAATTTTCCGAGTTAGTATGTGACCCCGGTAAATTGAAATGCGCGTTCGAATTCAATTTATAGAGTTATATGTTGATTTCAACGAAAAATGATCGAAACGATCAAATTAGCCTACGATACATATCCCATTGTGTTTGAAATGGGGGTGAAACGCTATGGACGATAGGCGGTGGGCCTCGTTTAGAGGTCGTATGATAAAGTCAACTTTTTGTAAGTTAAATAATTAAAAATTAAAAACCCTCTCTCCTCCACATATCTTCTCTCAGCCCCCCCCCCCCCCCCCCCCCGTTCACTTTTTCAAAATCAAAAGAAAATAAAAAAAAATAAAAATAAAAGAAGAGAAAGGAAGAGGACGGACGGAGCCTCCCTCCCTCCCTCGCGATCGACGCCGCCACCCAGGGGGACCCCACCGACCATCGCTCCTCCGATCAACACCCCCCCGGCGCCCCCCTTCCATCTCCCTTCTTTTTCCACGCAAGCCCGAACCCCCCCCCCCCCCCCCGAACTCAAACCCTCCGTCCTCCGCCAGACCCCGACCTCCCCAAGCCCTGCGCCCACGTCCAAACCCCTGCGCCCAACGATGAATCCCCAAACCCACTAACACCGTACCCGAGCCGACCACCAGAGGTCCGCCTCCCCTCTACCTCCACTCCAGGACCTCCAACCTGTGTCGCCTCGAGCGAATTCCCCCCTCCTTTTCCATCTAACTGTAAGTCCCTATTTATTTTTGTTTATATATTTGTTTAGCTTTATTTTTTTAATATAATTAGTTATAAAAAGGATTTTTTTACGTTCTAGTTTGGTGAAAAATATTATTTTTATATAATAGGAATATTAAAAATATGATTTTTATATAAGCATAGTATTAAAAATAGGATCTTTATATTATAGAAGATATAAAAATATAATTTTTACTTATGTAGAAGTATTAAAAATATGATTTTTATATAATAGAGAATATAAAAATATTATCTTTATATGTGTAGCAAAATAAAAATTCGATTTTTATTATATATATGTTGGAATAAAAATGTGATTTTTACAGTGATGAGATGAAAAGGCGAAATATTTATATTTGAAAAGGCGAAATATTTTTATTTGAAAAGGCGAAATATTTAAATTTGAAAAAGCGAAATATTTATATTTGAAAAGGCGAAATATTTATATTTGAAAAGGCGAAATATTTTTATTTGAAAAGGCGAAATATTTATATTTGAAAAGGCGAAATCTTTATATTTGAAAAGGCGAAATCTTCATATGTAAAAATAGAATTTTTATCTATATAAGAGCGATGTAAAAATAGAATTTTTATCTATATAGTAGTGATGTAAAAATGGAAATTTTATCCATATGGAGTGATAATAAAAATATGATTTTTATATACATAGCAACAATATAAAAATGTGATTTTTATATATGTAGTGACTACGGGCAGCGAAAGTGACAAAAGGCGAGAACGACGAAGATTTTTATAAATGAAGTGTCGTGGAGTTGGAATAGCTAATCGGTGAGAAATTCTCACTCAAAATTTCTTTTTCTAGTTATATACATATACTAGGATGCAGACGGAGCTTAGTAGCACCCGACACCCGTCGTCCACAGACCATAGATGGCTTGTATGCTTGTTTGATGTGTTGTGAAATTTGTTTGTGTTGTTGATGTGAAATCGATAATCAAATGTAGATAGTTGAAATAAAATATTTTATCGTTAAAAATATAATTTTTAACGTGAAAGTGAATAAATAAATATTTATAAACAAATCGGCCGATTTGTTTATATACACTGATTTGACTGATATTGATTGGGATGAGAAATTTTACACATCGCCCAACTGCACAAATAAAAATCTGTGTTTGTTGATTTGAAGCCCCACTCGGGTGTTGGGATGATATTTGAGTACACTTATCCCAATTATTTAATTGAATGTCAATCGATTGGTCGACAGATTGTGTAAGCATTGATTATTTATATTTGATGCTTATGCAGTTATGTGGTGCAATTTGGGTGATGGTTGATTGTTTATCGTTCCTATTATTTACATGTGTTGTATGGAATCCATATAATTAACGTTATATGGTAATTGATTGGGACTCATTCCAATCGGGAAAATAATGAATATTATAAAAGAAAATTCATGTGTTGAATATGAAAATAGTCATGTGTTGACGACGTTCATGTGTTGAAAATATTCGTGTGTTGAGTAAAATATTTTAATAATATAATTTACATCTTTATCATATTTAAAATTAGAATCCACTTCACGGTGGAGTCTGATTGAAAATCAAACGATAGATACCATAATTTTATAAAATATTTTACATAACAAAAATAGTGATGTGTTGACAGTACTCATGTGTTGAGATTAGTCGTGTGTTGAAAGAAATATAGATTTATGTGTTGAATAGAATATATATTCATTTGTTGAATAGAATAACGAAGTTTTTGAAAAATATAAAGCCGTGTTGATTAGAAATGCGTTATTTTGACGCGAACGATATTTATATCGATTTTATTCGTTTTATAATGAATATTGAAAAGTGATTTCAAAATTTAATATTTTGAAATGAAATTCAGATTGAATTAGATTAAAATTCAAATTGAAATTTTATTGAATCAATTTGAAATTAATTCGAATCGAATAGAAAATGAATTCGATTCGAATTGAATCGAAAGTGAATTTGAATTCAAATTAAATAGAAATGAATTCAAATTGAATTAAATTGAAATTGAATTAAAACGAATGGAAATCGTTTTGAATGAAATTTAAAACGAACTGAAATTGAATTGAAATCAATTTGAAATGAATTCGAATTGAATTAAATAGAAGGAAAATTCAAATAGAATTGAATTGAAACGAATTAGTGTTTGAATTGAATTGAAATGAATTAGAATTTGAATTGAATTGAAAGGAATTTGAATTCGAATTAAATAAAATTGAAATGAATTCGAATTGAATTGAAATCAAATCGATTTGAAATTGAATGTAGCGTTGAAATGGTTTTGAAAACGAATTTAAAACGATTTATAAAATACGTTGACCATTAACTTCGAATTGACGTTGCGGGAGATCCGACCGTCGAATTCTCCTAAAACCAGAACCGTTGGGTTCGTATCGAAAAGAGATTTCCAATGAATATTAGAAATTTGAAATCTAACGTTGGATTTGGAATTATGTCCAAATCAAATTTCGAAAAGGTCGCTGTAAGTGTAGTTTGATGGCCGTTGATGGAAATCGACTGTGCGGGCCTTGATAAAATTATTAAAAATATCTATAATTTGTGTAAAATCATAATATATGAACTGGAAAGGACTGGGATGTAAAATTCCACATTTGAAAGGATAAAAATAGATTTTTATCGAAATGAACTAGTTTTGAACTAGAATTAAAATCAATTTATTTTTGAAATAAATAAATTGAATTTGAAAGTGATTTTAAAAATAATCAATATTCCCAATACGTGAATTGGACTGGAGTTGAATCGAAATTATCTTCGGAATCTTTCGATGTTGGATTTCGTGACTATACAGATATTGTTATGGGAATTTGAAAGATATATTTTATATCGTTATTTCCAATACGATATTTGTTGGTTTCAGGATTTGATATTGAATATAAGCCAGTATATTTTCTATTCATGGCCTTGTATTTAATATCAAATGTGTTTTTGGGTTTGTCATGAGTGGTGTTTTGAACAACACCTGTTCTTTAATCCAATTAACAATAGAGTGTGATTTTGGGTTTATCGTGAATCGTGTTTTAGATGACATTGGTTCTCTAACCCAGTTAAAGACAGGATATTGATTTTTGAAAAGATTAAAACTAAGTGAAGTTTTAATGAATCTTTAATTAGATTGAAATGTGAATTGATAATTTAAATTATCAAATCTGAAAGGTGATCGAGAATGGAGTACCACCAGTTTTGCTCCAAAGCGATAGTTAAATCTTTAATTAGATTTGAACGTGAGATGGTAATTAATTTTACCGATAACACCGTGGTGTTAGATATGGAGTATTACCAGTTTTCTCCATGGGATGAATAGGTTAGGATTGGGAAATAAAATAAATAATTACTTCGGTGTGGTTCGTTAATCCCGACTAGTTAGAAATGATATCCAAAGGAAGATTATAGAATAAATTTAGAAGAATTTATCTTAAATAAAATTAATGGGAACCTTTCCCTAAGAATGTGATTTTGTGAATAAAAGAATATTCTAAATTGGAATGAGGCGTTCGTTGTGTTTGTGTAACATTTGTTTACCATATACGTGGGTTATTCAGAAAGGCCGGGGTTATACCCATTCTGAATAACCGATTCGACAAGATGTCGAAGATGAAGACGGTGGTTAAAGACCGCAAGTCTTCACATCATTTGGATGATTACTGATGATCTTGATTGGGCTGTACACCCAAGATGATGGAAACAGTTGGTGATCGTCTAGACGTACTTGGAGATGGATGGATATGCGAGGAAAGTGCCTCCGGTTTCGTTCAGACCTAGAACGAACTTGTAAATGGATTGTGTGTCTGACATTGGATTTTATTCTGTATTGATTGATCTCTATTAAATATACATCTGTTTGGCGGTGGAGAATTTATTCTCTTGTTTAACGCCCTTCTCTGAGACGTACGAGCTCAGGGGTTGTATATCGATGGACATCAGTCGCATGGAGTGAATTGCCAGTGTGGCATGGGTAAGTTGCAACTGATCAGGGCTTCTATTGAAAAGCAAAGTCTTGTGGTTGATGATCAAAGCACGGCCTGTATGGCGTAGCTTTGTGTATAACGTGAATTCGCGAGCCTCACACCTCGGTACGAGTCAAAAACGGGATACGGACCCAAGGAGTGCACGACGTTTCTTTCTAGCTATGGTGGTGTTAGTGACCTACCAGCCCTGACATTTTTATACTTTTCACCTGTGTGGTTTTTGGATACAAGGCGCCTCGGATATAGGTCTGTAAGGATCGGGAAACGTGTGTTCAGGAATTGCCAATCCTTAAAAGTAAGAGAGGACCGGCCTTGGAGGATCCAGGGATTGCTGTGTGCGGTCCCGAGGCATTTGCTAGAGTGTCTCGAACGTAGAGGAGCTTGCCCCTTGCCTCGACTAATGACGGAAATCCAATTTCCAATACGTGATATTGCTGTTTTAATTGTAGAACTAGTATGGCGACATGATAGATGGTACCCATGCCGCCTATGATTGATATTTATGATTTGAATAGTTTTGACACTATACACTTATTATAGTATCAAATGATTTGTTTTAAACGTACCAAGCATGTTTGGCTATTATAAGGGAAAACCCTATCCTTCGGCTTGCGTTGCATTGTGTGATGGGACCTGGGTCTTATAATAGCTTCATTTTTCCAAAAAGCATTGCGCTGTTTTGTTATATGCACTAGTATTCTTGGGAGGAAATCCGTTCAGTGTTATACGGCGTGGTCCCTTGAATTACTATCTTTTAAAGCAAAGTTTTAAATAACTGTTTTAGTTCTCACACCAGTGCCATGACTGACCTGTAGTTTATTGTGTTAACCTAAACTCTAGGTGCCCCTATTTTCGGCATGGGCAGCTAGTAGTTTTGGTTTTGCAGATTTATATTCACAGGGTCCTGATTTACAGCTGGAACGATATCCGGAAAGCTCTGTATCCGTGTATCTTTTCTAGTTGTGTTTTGTATATTTTTCCGCTGCTATGTAATTTATTTAAATCTCTGATATTTGTTGAATGTAATTTATTCATTTATACTCTGTATATTCTTGTATCTGATGGAATTGTTGTAATAACAATGAAATGTTCTCCCGTCTGCGTTCTGTTTTGTCTTGTCCTCAACGCAACCTGTGCTTTCCTTCATGGGGAAGTTCGGGTCGTATCAAAATGGATTTGATATTATTATTAGTGTATATATGTTTCAAAAACATTTCAATCATAATGTATCAATCATAGATGGCATAGTACCCCATCCTACTATGTCGCCATACTAGTTCTATAATCATAACAACATGGTGTCATATTGGAAATTGAGTTTCCATCATGAGTCAAATCTAGGGAGGAGCACCTTACCGATTCGAGACACTCTAGCTAATGTCTCAGGATTCCCCGCAGTTAACCCTTGGATCCTACAGGACCGGTCCACACATACAGCTTCGTGGATTGGCAATTCCTGAACACACGTTTCCCGGTCCTATAGGACCTATCATCGGAGGCGCGCCACATTCCATCATCCACATAAGTAAATATCAGTAAGTTTAAGCACCGACACCACTTCTAGCTAGAAAGAAACGTGCTGCTCTCCCTGCGTTCCCTTCTCCCGTTTTAGACTCAACCGGGTTGTGAGGATCGTGAAGTAACGTTATAACCACAAAGGCTGCTTTTCAACAAAGCCTTGATCATCTTCATCTTAGCGTACCACGTTGACAGTTCACGCCATTCGATTGATGACTATTAATACACAACCTCTAAGGGCGTTAAGCAAGAGAATAAATTCTCCGCCGCCAACGGTCGTATCTTAATAGAAATCAATTTACATAGAACAAAATTCAATGTCAGACACACATTCCATTTATAAACTTATGCTCTGGGTCTGAGCGAAAGCCAAACCCGTACAAATCAGCACTACGTCCGGATATCTACCATCTTAGCCCCGTCTTGGGGGTAAATCAATCAAGGGCCTCAACACTAGTTACCCATCCGATGTGAAGATCGTCAGTCTTCAATCGCCGTCTTCAATTCTTCGAACGTCGTATCATTATTTGGAATGAGAGTAAACTCGGACTTTCCAAATAATCTTCGCATAATTATCATTTGAATTATTTCATAACGTTATTATTTATCACTATTTTTATTTTGATAAGAATAGATATAAATCATTCCATGTAGTCATTAACATATAAGGGCAACGAATCAACCAAACAAACAACACATAATCATTTTCATGTATCATAGAAAGGTATCATGTTCAATGAACATTTTAATTCCATTCCCACATTTATTTATTTACAAATAACAACTAAAAGGTAACTTTCAATTTATTCTTTTACTGCATAGAAAATGTCATTAAAACATCTCTTTTTCTTATTTATTTATACTACATGTGAATTAATGTTTTCCTTTTCTTCTACATATCCTATTTACATGAAAATATAAATGAAAGTGTCATCTAATATAGTTCTTTTTATTTACATAAGAAAAGGTAAATAAAGTTTTCACTAATAATATGTTCATTTTATTTACATAGAAAATGTAAATAAAGTTTTACTCATACGTTATTCTTTTTAATATATTAACGTTTACACTAAAAATATGTTCATTTTAACTAAAACGCCATAACGCCAAATATGTGTTCATTTTCTCTATAAGGACATACCGCTAAAAAAGCATTCATTTTCTCTAAACTGACATAATTCTACATATGTGTTCATTTTCTGTGTTAATCTAATTTCATATAAAAATGATATTTTATATGTAAACAATTTGTATGAATTCATAAAATTACATAAAATGTTAACCTTTTATATAATCATGTTTTAATTTTCATTGAAAATGCAAATAAAAGTACTATGCTGAATTTCATTCTTTTATTTACATGAAAAAAATGTAAATATAAGTACCTCTTTAAGTTTCATTCTTTCACTAATGTTAAAGATGCACATAAAGACACTACACTAAATTTCAACCTTTTATTATTGTTAAAAAAAATGCACATAAGCCTTCATTCCTTTTAATTTATTAAAAATACAACACAAAATTTTAATCTTTTATTTACATTGACCATGTAAAAAAAATGCAACAATACACTTCATTCTATACTTTACAATAAATTTCATTCTTTCTAATTCATTGAAAATACATGTAAAATGCATTAACAAAATCTAATGTTTTATTTCATTAAAAATGTACATAAAAATGCAGCGTCGAATTCCTACTCTTTTTATTACATTAAAAATGTCAATAAAAAAATGAAATCCTAAATTCTAACCTTTTATTACATAAAAAAAATATGTAAATAAACATACTACACTAAATTTCATTTTTCTATTGGCATCAAAAATGTAAATAAAAACACTACGCTACATTTCATTCTTTTACTTGCATTAAAATGTAAACATTAAACTCTAATCTTTTATTACATTAAAATAAATATAAAAATGTAACACTAGATTTCAATCTTCCTAATTCATTAAAAATGCAACCTAAAGTTTCAATTCTTTTTTTTACATGAAAATGCATATGAAATGTGTCAACAAAATATAATCTTTTTATCTTTCATGAAAATGCATATAATATGCATTGGCAACATTTAATCTCTTTACTTCAATCGAAAATGCATGTTCGCTTCATCGTAAAAATTTAATTTCAAATTGCACGGAAATTTTATCGTCAAAATTTCGCCTTTTTGATCACATCAACTTCCATGTCAAAATTCTTTGTGACGATCCCAAAACCCCGTGACACGGTGATAAGGATAATCATTGGAATATAACACATTAATCATCATTAGCAGATCACAGATAATAGCATAAACAGAAATTAGAATAATTTACACACATATGACAGCGGAATCATATAGATATCATCACATCAGAGAAGCACAGTACAGGATACAACTTAGTGCATAATGATACATAGTCAGTCACCATCGCCTGAGGCGGAATCTTACATAAAGAGTACACAAAATAAATATCAGTCTACATCGCCAATGGCGGAATCATAATATAGACACAATAATGGCGGAGAAAATCCAAGTCAGCACCGTGTAGTCAAGCCTCGCCATGAGCCAAAATGTGCGTCAGAAACCTATAACTAGGCCGCCCGTGTGAAAATGAGGGCACCCGAGTTTGCAAGGTGAAACAAACTACGAGTCAGTCATGGGACTGGTATGAGAAATCTACTTAACTTATTAACAACAATAAAAAGGCAAATCAAAGGACCACGCCACTTTCGCGGAACGGGTTTACTCCAATGATTGCTAGTGCATGAAATAAAGTAAATGATTAAATCATCGCAATGCTTTTTATAAAATGAAGCCATTATAAGACTCAGGTCCCATCACACAATGCAACGCAAGCCGGAGGATAGAGTTTTTACCTTATAATGGCCAAAAATGCTTCATACGTATAAAACAGAAGTGTTTGATTTTATTACTAGTGTATATATATTTCAAAAGCGATTTCAATCATAAATATCAATCATAGGTGGCATAAATTACCCATACCACTATGTCGCCGTACTAGTAATACAACCACATCCGCATATTTCGTATTGGAAATTGGATTCCTTCATGAGTCGAGGCAAGGTGCAAGCTCCTCTCCGTTCGAGACACTCTAGCAAATGCCTCGGGACCGCACACAGCAATCCCCTGGATCCTCCAAGGCCGGTCCTCTCTTACTTTTGAGGATTGGCAATTCCTGAACACACGTTTCCCGGTCCTTACAGACCTATAATCGAGGCGCCTCGTATTCTAACAACCAAACAGGTGAAAAGTAGATATAAATGTCAGGGCTGGGAGGTCACTAACACCACCATAGCTAGAAAGAAACGTCATGCACTCCTTGGGTCGTTCTCCCGTTTTTGACTCATACCGGGGTGTGAGGCTCACGAATTCAAGTTATACACAAAGCTACGTCACACAGACCATGCTTTGATCATCAACCACAAGACTTTTCTTTGCAACAGAAGCCTTGATCATATGCCAATTAGGCGTGCCACACAAGCAATCCACTCCATGCGACTGATTTCTATCAATACATAACCTCTGAGCTCGTACGTCTTAGAGAAGGGCATTAAGCAAGAGAATAAATTCTCCGCCGCCAAACAGATATATATTTAACCGAGATCAATCAGCACAGAACAAAATCCAATGTCAGACACACAGTCCATTTACAAGTCCGTTCTGGGTCTGAACGAAACCGGAGGCAACAATTCCTCGCATATCCGTACAATCAACAGTATGTTTGGACGGCTACTACTTCAGTTCCTTCATGGTAGCTACTCCACTCACGAGCTTCAGTAGCGCCCATCCATCCAATGTGAAGATCGTCGGTCTTCAACCGTCTTCCACTATTCGACTTCTCAACGTCGATTGATTATTTGAAATGAGATGAACTCGGCCTTTTCAAATAATCCACGTATATTTAGATTTTCAAATCAATTATTCACATGGTTGGACTATTAAACATTCACATTTCAGTTCTTTAATTATAGTTTTCATGTCAAATACATTCAACCATCACATTTCAAGCAAACACAACGAAATTGGTTTCTTTCCACTTTATATCGTCTATTGTATTTTATAACGATATATCGCCATTTTTATTTAATTTAAAACGGCCCCGTTTAATTAAACGACGTTTCAGGTCGTGTCGATGCACTGACGCTGCTTTTCACTAATTTTGTTTTACACATATCTGGAAATCTAACCGTTGGATCTTCACAAATTTTATATCATTAGGAAGGTCATTTCAAAACGAATCCAACGGTTTCAATTTTAGGAAAATCCGATGGTCGGATCTTCCACACTAGCCATTTGAAATTACGATTTCAATTTACAAACTACAGCATCGTTATTCGTTTTAATTTAATTATATATATATATATATATATGGTCGTTTCTGGCGCTGTTTTTCTTCAGATTTGAATTAAACATTCCCGACAATCCAACCGTCGGATCTTCACAACGTTGGTGCCGTTGGAAAGATATTTCCAAGGCGAACCCAACGGTTGCGGTTTCGGGAAAATCCAATGGTCGGATTTCCCGCACTAGTCGTTTGAAATCACGGTTTCAAAACACGAACTGCACGGCCACGTTTCGTTTTAATTTTATTTATATTTTTATATTTATATAAATATAGTTCATTCAAAAATTCCTATATCGTTTTCACTTCAATTATTTCACTAACGCCTTTAAATTTTGGAAAATTTCGCCATAACCTCTTTTGTACGGGAAGGGCTGGGAAAATTCCCAAATAGCCACACGGGCGTCTCATGTCAAAAAGAAAAAGAAAAAGCCAAGCGGCTAGCCCACAGGCCCATAAAATCATCACCCAAACAAAACAGTAAATGTGTACCTATTTGTCGGGCACAAAATTTTATTCCTCTTCTCTAGCCCCTTTGCTATAACCTGTTCAATAAATATGCATGTACATATATACAGTTTTTATCACTTACCATTTTTCATTCAACTTCATATTTGATTTACTTTGGTTCAAAAACACCATTCATTCTAATGTTGCATGCATAGGCTAAAATCATATCATTAGCTAATTAATGTATATTTCAATTCATGCACATTTATTTGAACTAGTGACTATTTTTAACACTTCACATTTCAAAGATGATAATTTTGGCGAACTAAAATAGATTTCAACACATGACTATTTTATTTAGTTCCTATGCATGGTAAAAATAATATTTCATTCACAAATATTTATTTCAACGTCCGCATATCTTTAGCATATCACATATATGATAAAAATGATATTTTTATCATTTAAAATATTTATTCGACAAATGGATGTTTTCAACACTTCATAGTTTCAATAAAAATGTAATTTTTATTGTTCGGTCTTTTTATTCAATACATGAACTTTTCCACTTCACACACTTCTCAACACATGAGCATTTCCACACATGGATATTTTATTTATGTTGTTCATATTAGAAAGATGGAATTTTTATTGTTAAAACTATTTATATATAAGGCGAATATTTTTCATACTTCATATATATTATAAAAATGTGATTTTTATTGTTTAAACACTTCATTCATTCACAAATGAATTTAATTTTCACACATCACTTTTCAACACATGAACATTTCCACACATGGATATAGTTTCAACATATGACTTTAATTTCAACGCATGAAAATAATTTCAACATATGAAAATTATTCTAATACATAAAGATTATTCAAAATTTCGGCAGCATAACGGCAGGGTAGTTAAAACCGGCACCGTCCCTAGTACGGCTCCTCGCTCTACCTTAAAACCTCGTGGTTTTTGACAATGGGGATTCATGCATCTAATTTGCACGCAGGCGGCATGTTTATTTTTATTTCCATAAATATTTCCAATTCATTTCAATCACCAATGGGTATTTTTCAACCACAACCAAACAATATCAACTACAAACAATTATTCAACCATTCCTATTTTTCCATCCAATATTTCACACCAATTCACAACAATAAATATCGCCTATGGTTTGTGGACAAGGGGAGTATATATATATATTTAATATAATTGCTATATTTCACTTGCATTTCAACACATATATCAATTATTCTATGCATGTAAAACTCATACTTCGCTTATATAGCTTACACTACGCATGTACATGAGGTATACAACACGTGTGTAATTTATATTTCGCTAATATAATTTATACACAACATTTTCCATTCAA
This sequence comes from Allium sativum, assembly GCA_030737875.1. NCBI lineage: Eukaryota > Viridiplantae > Streptophyta > Magnoliopsida > Asparagales > Amaryllidaceae > Allium > Allium sativum. The sequence continues at coordinate 600,372,444 of CM060926.1, read as the reverse complement.
ATTCATATTAATTTAGATTTCTCACATTGGTTTTCGGAGTGCTAAAAATCGTAGATGACTCAGAAAAATCCGCGGCTTCTTCTATTGGGTAGAGAGCTTCCTTACGGTCCCGATGTTTCCTGTTTCATCGAATTTCGTCAACACTCCAAAAAGATATGATTTTTCAAAGTGTAAACATAAAAAAGAACTCACCTTTCACGATGGTTCAAAACTAGGTTTGAGGTTTTCGCGAAATCCGTGGCACATGTGGACGATCGGCGGGTTGGACGTGGAAGAGGGAAGAAAGGGCTTCCTATCGGTGGTGGTTTGGTGGCGTTCGATGGTCAGTATCGTCGGCGGCGGCTTCAGGAAGGTCGGAACTTTCTGGCCTCGATTCCGGCGGAGGAGGCATCGAGGGTGGTCGAGCTGGGGTCGGATCTAACGAGGGGGCGGATGCGAAGCGAATGGCGGTGGCGGCGGCGTTTGGAAGCGGCTGTAGCGGCGGCGATCGGGCCTGGAAGGGGGGGAACGGGTTTCGCCGTTGGTTCTGGGTTTTTTTTTTTAAATAATGAATGGAGAAATATGATTGGTCGATGGTTTTAATAAATTTTTAAATAGTGTTTTCTCAAACGAACTCCTTTTCAAACCCAACGATTGTCACCCCTAGCTAAATACCCCCATTCCGGACACAATGGGATATGTTTCGTTAGCCAATTCGACTGTTTCAGTCAGTTATTTTTCAAATTAATGTATAAAACATTTAATTTTTAACTCTGAACGCACATTTCAATTTGCCAGGGCCACAAACTGATTCGAAAAATTCCAGAAAAATAAATCTAGCTATGTTTTGACGCTACGGTCCCAACAAAACAAGTTTCGTCGAATTCTGAGATCGTTTGAAAAATGGCCATTTTCTGGTCGATCCAATTTAATAGAAATTGACCAAATGCATTTTCTTTTGCCACGCTCACATACTAGCTTCAAAAATTATGAAATTTGAAACTTAGCAATAGTTTGACTTCCCGGACCCAAAAAAGTGGTTTCGTCGAATTCCGAGGTCGTATGCAAAATATCAATTTTCCAGGGCTATATATTCTATATAACGACCATTATGAAAATTCATTCGGCCATAACTTTTGATTCCCGTTATGAAACTTCGATTTTTCAGATTCGCTAGAAAGGTATTGATAAACAGATTTAAATATTTTTGGTTTCACTAAAATCCGTTATAATCTCCACCCTGCACAGTCAGTCAAAGTTTGAATTCAAATTTTCAAACTGACTCACTATTTCTAATTCACTATTTTATTGAAATATTCTATTTCAATTGCTCAAATTCCTTTGAAATCACCAATTTAAAAAATTTAAATTGGCCCGTATTTTCCGGGTTATTACAATCTCCCCCACTTAAAACTTTTCATCCTCGAAAAGGAAACAACAGTAAAGTAGGAAACAAAATGTAAAAGAAAAGCATTGTAAAGGTACCTTTCACCGGAGTTAGTCAGAGATATCCACTCTGCATTTGGGGTAAGCTTGCTTAATGCTTTCCTCAGTCTCCCAAGTACAGTCTCTAGGATCACTGCTCCACTGCACTTTAACTAAATGAACCTTTTTGCTTCTTAGTTCTCTAGTTTCTTTGCCAACAATCTTTAATGGCTCTCTTCTGAGTGTTGATTCTGGAGTTATATCTATATCCTGTTGCGCTGCTTCCTCTACAACAAGATCCGGATCATGCACATGTCTTCTAAGTTGAGATATGTGAAATACATCATGCACTCCAGGCAACCAATCTGGTAATTGAACCCTATAAGCAAGAGTTCCAATTCATTCGAGTATAGGAAAGGGATCAATAAATCTCGGTGCCAACTTCCCAGTTTTGACAAATCTGATTACTCCTCTCATCGGAGAAACTTTCAAATAAACATGATCACCAACAACAAATGTCAAATCTCTTCTTCTAGAATCTGCATAACTCTTCTGTTGGCTTTGCGCGGTTCTCAAACGCTTTTTGATAAAGTCGACTTTATCAGATGCTTCTCAAATCAAATCGGGCCCTAACACAAGTCTATTGCCAGGTTCTACCCAACATGCTGGAGATCTGCACGATCTGCCATATAATGCTTCAAATGGCGACATTCCCAAACTTGCTTGATAGTTATTGTTATATGAGAATTCTGCCAAATGCAAATGATCTTCCCATGACCCACCAAAATCAATTGTACAAGCCCGCAATAAATCTTCTAGAATTCTATTCACCCGCTCAGTTTGGCTATCTGTTTGAGGGTGATAAGCGGTGCTCATATTCAGTTTCGTTCCCAATTCTGTCTGGAAAGCCTCCCAGAATTTGCTAGTAAATATCGGGTCTCTATCACTGACTATGATGATGGGAATTCCATGCAGCTTAACGATTTCTTTGAAATATATCTGTGCTAGACTTTGAGCGGTTCTATTGGATCTGACATGTATAAAATGGGCAGTCATCGTGAAGCGATCGACGACTACCCAAATGCTGTCATTACCTTTCCTGGTTCACGGCAAGCCATCTATGAAATCCATGGAAATCTGTTCCCATTTCCAGCTTGGGACTTCCAACGGTTGCAACAATCCAGCTAGCTTCTGTTGGTCGCTCTTGACTAATTGACAAGTAGGGCATCTGCTCACATACAAAGAAATATCTCTTTTCATTGCCTTCCACCAGAAAGTGCGTTTGATATCGTTGTACATTTTACTCACCCCAGGATGAATGCAAAATTTGGATTTATGGCATTCATCTAGCACCTCTCTTTTGAGCTCAGGAATGTCGGGAACACATATTCTTCCATTCAGCCTCAGAACTCCCTCGCTATCCACTTGGAAATTGGAGCCTTCACCCATTTGAATCCTTCTTATCATCTCTTTCGCAAAATTGTCACTTTTCTGAAGAATAGATGTTTTACCAATCAGTCCTGGCGTAATTATAAGATTGGCAATGATTGCGGTTTTCCTACTAAGCGCATCCGCTACTACGTTAGCCTTCCCCGGCGTATACAGGATATCAAGATCATACGCTGCAAGAAATTCTAGCCAACGTTGCTGTCTCAAATTCAGATCTTTCTGGGTATATAAATACTTTAATGATTGATGATCTGCGTACAGTATAAACTTCTCGCCCAATAAATAATGCCTCCAGATTTTCAATGCAAAAACGATAGCTAGCAACTCAAGATCATGAGTCACATAGTTCTTCTCATGCAGTTTCAGTTGGCGGCTTGCATAAGCGACTACTTGGCCTCTTTGCATTAACACTGCACCAAGACCTCTAATAGAAGCATTTGTCCAAACCGTTAAATCCTGATTGCCATCAATAATGGTTAACACTGGAGCAGTGGTCAGTTTCGATTTCAATTCCTGGAAAGCTTCTTCACAGTCGGAAGTCCACTTAAACTTCTCATGTTTCTTCGTGAGCTTCGTTAACGGACCGGATATCTTCGAAAAATCCTTAACGAACTTTCGATAATAACTAGCCAACCCTATAAAAATTCTAACTTCTGTGGGAGTAGTGGGTTGTTTCCAGTCTTGAATTGCTGTTATTTTGCTTGGGTCAACAGAAATTCCTTTATCTAACACGACATGGCCAAGAAATTTGACTTCTTCTTGCCAGAAGACACATTTAGAGAATTTGGCTTTGAAGACGTTCTTCCTTAGAATCTCCAATACTTGTTCTAAGTGTTTTTCATGCTCGGGTTTTGATTTGGAGTAGATTAAAATATCATCGATGAATACGAGGACAAATTTATTCAGAACTCCCCTGAACACTCTATTCATTAGATCGACAAAGTATGTTGGAGCGTTACACAGGCCAAACGACATTATTAACCATTCATAAAATATGTCTGGACCTCTGAAAGATGTCAAAGGAACACACTCTTCTGCTATTCTCAATTGATGAAAACCTGTAGCTAGGTCCATTCCGGAAAATACTTTCGCCCCATTCAATTGGTCTAGCAAATCATCGATGCAGGGTAATGGATACTTATTTTTGAGCGTTTGTTTGTTCAGGTCTCGGTAATCAACGCATAATCGAAGAGTACTGTCTGACTTTGGGACAAACACAACTGCTGCACCCCAATTAGAAAAACTAGGTCTGATTAGACCATTCCACAACAGTTGACGAGTTTGATCGCCTAATTCTTCTTTTTCCTTCGGAGTCATTCTGCGAATTGGATGTACTACTGGTTTGGCATTGGGAATTAGATCGATTCGGAATTCTATTTCTCTTTGCGGAGGTAAGTTTTCAACTTCTTCAAACACATCCGTATAGTTTCCAATAATCGAAATCTTTTCTATGGAAGTGGGGATAAGTTCTAGTGTCGACCAAAATTCTTCTCTGTTTGGATTCGAACCATGACAAGGTATATATATGTGTCCAAGCTCCGTTCGAATTTTAACGATCCTTTCCGCACAATTTACCTCAGCTTCGTATTTCATTAACCAATTTAGCCCAAGGATAACGTCGAATTCGGGAAAATCCATCACGACCAGATCAAAAGGAAACTTGTAGTAAGAATAAGAGGCTGGCACTTTACAATATAAATTGAAGATAATAGAACCCCCTATCGGATTATGTACTTCAACCGAATTTTTAAGCTTCCTCTGGTTTAACCTTAATTTGTGCATTATGTTACTAGCAATAAAACTACGTGATGCACCTGTGTCAAACAATACAGAGACAGGAATATTTTTAATTGTAAGGGTACCTCCCAAAACATCGGGTTTACCTGCTCCATCAGAAGCAGCTGGCGGGCTCGACCCGTCATAGACATGAGCTACTGTGGCTTTCTTCAGCAAAGGACAATCTTTGACCAGATGATCAGTCTTGCGGAAATTGAAGCACGAGCGAGGGTTCTGGGAGCCTTGGCTCGAACCTTGTGAATTTGACTTCTACCTCTTCGGGGCTGTGCGCACATTAGAGTAATGCCCCGCTTTGCCACAGTTAAAGCAATTTCCTCTTGGCGGCTTGCCAGTCTGAGGTTTTGAAGATGCTGCTTGGCTTAACTCCGCTTGATTTGCTGCAGGCTTGCGTTTGTTTCCCGCTTGGCTTCTAGCGCGATCCTGCTCCAGATGCCTATGGTCTAGGTCTTCGTAGTTGCATGTCATTTCCACCAGTTCGTTGAATTCCAGCTTGACATGGGCCATGGCTCTATCATGATACTGTCGCCTTAGCCCAAGGATAAACCTCTTATTTTTGGACTTTGCAGTGGCGACGAGCTCCGGAGCATAGGGCGACAACAGTGTAAATTTATTCAGATAATCTTGCACGGAAAGATCCCCCTGCTGGAGGTTGGCGAAATCATCGTGCATTCGTTCTAGAGCTTGTTCTGGGACATATTTCTCCTTGAAGAGTTCTTTGAATCCATCCCATGTTCTTCCAGCTTCTCTATTCCCGGTGGTGAGAGATTCCCACCATAGTTCAACTTGTTCCTGCATAAGCCAGGCGCCCATAATAGCTTTATCTTTGTCTCCAAGCCTTAGGCCTTCAAGAATTTTCTCGCATGTTTTGAGCCATGCAAGGGCATCTATTACTGTGCCAGTTCCCGAGAAGGTCTTTCCTCCTAAGTTTTTGTATCTCTTGGCTACACGGTCTAGCTCGAAGTATTGAGCGGCCGGAGGTTGTATCAAAGGTCCTTCTTGAACTGGGGCTTCTCCCCTACCTCGGCCTTGGCCGGCACGGCCTCCTCTAGCGGCGGCTGCTCTGGTAGCCATTTGTCAAATTCTGTATAAGCAAGGAAAGAGTCAGCTAGCAGAAATGATAGTTTATTGCATAGTTAAGCAGAAAATTTACGGAAAGATAACGATGGACTGATCAAATTGTTTTAGCTATTCTGCATAGCTCATTCTAGGACCTTACTAGTCCCATCTCTAATGAGCGACTCGCCTTAGAATACTACTGATTCTATTTTGACGAAGTGTTTAATGTGTTAGACTCCAGAACTAAGGTTAACCAAAGCTCTGATACCAGCTGTGACAATCCCAAAACCCCATGACACGGTGTTAAGGATAATCATTGGAATATAACATATTAATCATCATTAGCAGATCACAGATAATAGCATAAACAGAAATTAGAATAATTTACACACATATGACAGCGGAATCATATAGATATCATCACATCAGAGAAGCACAGTACAGGATACAATTTCGTGCATAATGATACATAGTCAGTCACCATCGCCAGAGGCGGAATCATACATAAAGAGTACACAAAATAAATATTAGTCTACATCACCAATGGTGGAATCATAATATAGATACAATAATGGCAGAGAAAATCCAAGTCAGCACGGTGTAGTCAAGCCTCGCCATGAGCCAAAAGGTGCGTCAGAAACCTGTAACTAGGCTGCACGTGTGAAAATGAGGGCACCCGAGTTTGCAAGGTGAAACAAACTACGAGTCAGTCATGGGACTGGTATGAGAAATCTACTTAACTTATTAACAACAATAATAAGGCAAATCAAAGGACTACGTGAAAGAACCCGTAACTTCCCCGTGAAGGAAAGCACGAATACTTTGAGAACAACACACAAAAGGACGCATACGGAAGAACATTTCATTGTTATTACAACAATTCCATCAGATACAAGATATACAGAGTAAAAATGAATAAATTACATTTGACAAATATCAGAGATTACAATAAATTACATAGCAGCGGAAAATATACAAAACACAAATGAAAGTGATACACGGATACAGAGCTTTCTGAGCATCGTTCCAGCTGTAAATCACGACCCTGTGAATATAAATCTGCAAAACCAAAACTACTAGTTGCCCGTGTGGAAAATAGGGGCACCCAGAGTTTAGGTTAAAACAATAAACTCTAGGTCAGTCATGGGACTGGTGTGAGAACAAAAACAGTTATAATTCTTTATTTTAAAGTTCGTTAAATCAAGGGACCACGCCGTATAACACGGAACGGGTTTCCTCCCAAGAATACCAGTGCATAGAACAAACAGCGCAATGCTAAATAAAGAAAAATGAAGCTGTTATAAGACCCAGGTCCCATCACACAATGCAACGCAAGCCGGAGGATAGGGTTTTTACCTTATAACAGCCAAAGCATGCTTGATACGTTTAAAACACATTATATGATACTATTAGAAGTGTATAGTGTCAAAACAATTTTCAATCATAAATATCAATCATAGGCGGCATGGGTACCATCTATCATGTCGCCATACTAGTTCTACAATTAAAACCGCAATATCACGTATTGGAAATTGGATTCCATCATGAGCCGAGGCAAGGGGCAAGCTCCTCTACGCGTTCGAGACACTCTAGCAAATGCCTCGGGACCGCACACAGCAATCCCTGGATCCTCCAAGGCCGGTCCTCTCTTTCTTTTGAGGATTGGCAATTCCTGAACACACGTTTCCCGGTCCTTACAGACCTATATCCGAGGCGCCTCGTATCCAACAACCACACAGGTGAAAAGTATATAAATGTCAGGGCTGGTAGGTCACTGACACCACCCTAGCTAGAAAGAAACGTCGTGCACTCCTTGGGTCCGTATCCCGTTTTTGACTCATACCGAGGTGTGAGGCTCGCGAATTCACGTTATACACAAAGCTACGCCACACAGGCCGTGCTTTGATCATCAACCACAAGACTTTGCTTTTCAACATAAGCCTTGATCAATTGCCACTTACGCATGCCACATTGGCAATTCACTCCATGCGACTGATGTCCATCGATATACAACCTCTGTGCTCGTATGTCTCAGAGAAGGGCGTTAAGCAAGAGAAGAAATTCTCCGCCGCCAAACAGATGTATATTTAATAGAGATCAATCAACATAGAATAAAATCCAATGTCAGACACACAATCCATTTACAAGTTCGTTCTGGGTCTGAACGAAACCGGAGGCACTTTCCTCGCATATCCATCGATCTCCAAGTACGTCTGGATGATCACCGACTGTTTCCCTCATCTTGGGTGTACAGCCCAATCAAGATCATCAGTAATCACCCAAACGATGTGAAGACTTCCGGTCTTCAACCACCGTCTTCATCTTCGACATCTCGTCGAATCGGTTATTCAGAATGGGTATAACCCGGCCTTTCTGAATAACCCACGTATATAATAAACAAATGTTACACAAACACAACAAACGCCTCATTCCAATTCAGAATATTCTTTTATTCACAAAATCACATTCTTAGGGAAAGGTTCCCATTAATTTTATCCAAGATAAATTCTTCTAAATTTATTCTTTAATCTTCCTTTGGATATCATTTCAAACTAGTCGGGATTAACGAACCACACCGAAGTAATTATTTATTTTATTTCCCAATCCCAACCTATATATCCCATGGAGAAAACTGTTGATACTCCATATCTAACACCACGGTGTTATCGGTAAAATTAATTACCATTTCACGTTCAAATCTAATTAAAGATTTAACTATCGCTTTGGAGCAAAACTGGTGATACTCCACTCTCGATCACTTTTCAGATTTGATAATTTAAATTATCAATTCACATTTTAATCTAATTAAAGATTCATTAAAACTACACTTAGTCTTAATTCTTTCAGAAATCAACATCTTGCCTTTAACTGGGTTAAAGAACCAATGTCATCTAAAACACGATTCACGATAAACCCAAATCACATTTGATATTAAATACAAGGCTCTGAATAGAAAATATATCGGCTTATATTCAATATCAAATTCTGAAACCAACATATATCGTATTGGGAATAACGATATAAAATATATCTTTCAAATTCCCATAACAATATCTGTATAGTCATGAAATCCGACATCGAAATATCCCGAAGATAATTTCGATTCAACTCCAGTCCAATCCACGTATTGGGAATAATGATTATTTTTAAAATCACTTTCAAATTCAATTTATTTATTTCACAAATAAATTGATTTTAATTCTAGTTCAAAACTAGTTCATTTCGATAAAAATCTATTTTTATCATCTAATGTGGAATTTTCCAGCCCAATTCTTTCCAATTCACTTATTATGATTTTACACAAATTATTAATATTTTTAATAATTTTATCAAGGCCCGTACAGTCGATTTCCATCAACGGCTATCGAACTGCACTTACAGCGACCTTTTTCAAATTTGATTTGGACATAATTCCAAATCCAACCGTTGGATTTCAAATTTCTAATATTCATTGGAAAGCTCTTTTCGATACAAACCCAACGGTTCCGGTTTTAGGAGAATCCGACGGTCGGATCTCCCGCAATGCTCGTTTGAAATAAATGGTCGAAATTCACGAACTGCCGCGGCGCGGCGCATTCTATTCAGGCCATTATATTATATATATAATATATATTTCGTCGATTTCTATTTAAAACGAATTTTATAAATCGTTTTAAATTCGTTTCTAAAACAATTCAACTTCTATATTCAATTCAAATCAAAATTGAATTCTTCTTTATAAATTCGTTTTAAAATTCTTTTCTATTCAATTCGAATTTCAATTCAATTTGAATTCATTCCAATTCTCTTTTAATTCAATTTGAATCCGTTTTCAATTCATTTCGAAATCGTTTTCAATTCAGTTCATTTCGAAATCGTTTTCAATTCAATTCATTTCGAAATCGTTTTCAATTCAGTTCATTTCGAAATCGTTTTCAATTCAATTCATTTCGAAATCGTTTTCAATTCAATTCATTTTAAATTTCAATTTCAAAATATTTAATTTCGAAATCACTTTTCAATATTCATTATACAACGAATAAAATCGATATAAATATCGTTCACGTCAAAATGGCGCAAAACTAATCAACACGGCTTTATATTTTTCACAACTTCTTTATTTTATTCAACAAATGAATATTTATCCCATTCAACACATGAATCTATATTTTTTTCAACCCACGACTAATCTCAACTCATGAGTACTGTCAACACATCACTATTTTTGTTATGTAAAATATTTTATAAAACTATGGTATCTATCGTTTGATTTTCAATTAGACTTCTACTGGGAAGTAGTTCTAATTTTAAATATGATAAAGATATAAATTTTATTATATAAAATATTTCACTCAACACATGAACATCGTCAACACATGACTATTTTTATATTCAACACATGAATTTCCTTTTATAATATTCATTATTTTCCCGATTGGAATGAGGCCCAATCAATCACCATACAATGTTAATTATACGGATTCCATACAACACATGTATGTAATAGCAATAATAAACAATCAACCATCATCCAAAGTGCACCACACCGTATAAGCATCAAATATAGATGTCTAACGCTTATAACAGCCTGTCAATCAATCGATCGACATATTTAATCAATCAGGATGAGTGAACTTCAAATTTCATCCCAACACCCGTGTGGGGTTTCAAACAATCAAACACAGATTTTATTTGTGCAGTTGGGCGACGTGTAAATTTATCGTCCCAATCAATGTCCTTCAAATAGGTGTATATAAACAAACCGTCCGGTTTGTAAATGAATATTTTATTTTATTCACTTCCACGTTAAAAATTATATTTTTAATGATAAAATATTCTATTTCAACACATGAATTTCTATTCATTTCATTTACACAATAAAAACGATATTTTTATTTTTCAAACATATTTTAGAAAATTTCAGCGGCATAACGGCACGATACTAGAAACGGGATAAGGCCTAGCCTTGTCCCCGGTCTAATAATGGCCACCGCCATACCCATATCAATCAAATCACTTTCGTTATGCAAACCACAAAATTTGGAGTAAGAGTCTAACCTAGCCTTACTCCTTCGCCTTATAACGGCGCACGTCTAATCCTAACCCATTTATCGATTCGATTTTCCACACCACAAACCACATTCAAACCAATATCGCAATCAATCACCAAACAGCCAAACAAACAAGTCCATGGTCTGTGGACGATTGTGTCGGGTGCTACTAAGCACCGTCTACATCCTAGTATATATATATATATATAACTAGAAAAAGAGAATTTAGAGTGAGAAGTTCTCACCGAAAGCTATCCAACTTCACGACACTTCTTTTGTAGAAATTCTTCGTCGTTATCCTATCTTCGCCATCTTCGTTGCCCGTAGTCACTATATATATATATATAAAAATCACACATTTTTATATTTCGATGTCTTTAAAATAAAAATCACATTTTTATTTATTCACTTTCAATTTAAAAGTCATATTTTATAATCACTTCATATATTTAAAAATCGAATTTTTCCACAACGCTACTGTATGGATAAAAATTATATTTTTATCTCGCTATTCTTCATATAAAGATCTCGCCTTTTCAAAAATATAGATTTCGCCTTTTCAACTATAAAGACTTCACCCTTTTCTAATTTAAAGATTTCACCTTTTCTAATTTAAAGATTTCGCCTTTATAAAAATCTCATTATAAAAATCACATTTTTATTTTTTCTACACATATAAAGATGCTATTTTTAATATTCCTAAAATGTAAAAATTATATTTCTAATTCTCTACATAAACGAAAATCATATTTTTACATCATCTATATAGTAAAGACTATATTTTTAATACTTTAAAAATATAAAGATCATATTTTTAATTCTTTAAAAATATAAAAATCATATTTTTACATTTTTTATATAGTAAAGATTATATTCCACTTCTCATATAATAAAAATTACACCTTTCATGTTATAAAAATTTCGTCTTTCCTTATATAAAAATGCGACCTTTCCTTATATAAAAATAAGGCCTTTCATTTTATAAAAATCATTACTTTCTTAACTAAAAATCATATTTTTATTATTCCTATGACATAAAAATCATATTTTTAATGTTCTTATCATATAAAAAATTATATTTTTAATATTTTTATCCTATGAAAATTATTCCTTTAATTCATTTCTCATAGAAAATAAATAATAAAATTAAAAAAAAAAAACTCACATCGTTTTTCAGTCGAAGGGGAGGGCGCAGAGGGGGTCCGACGGTCTGAGGAGGCTCTGGTGGCCGCGAAGTGGTGGCTTCAAACGATGGTGGGGGGTCTTGCGCTCGTTGGGGAAGAAACCGAGGCAAGGGGGCGGATTTGTGGTTGCGTCTGAGGGGGATAAAGGGCGAGGCTTGGTCTGAGGTCGGAGGAGGGCGCAAGGGAGGAGGCGGAGGCCGGAAACTGCGGTTTGGGTTTCAAGAAGGGCGCGGGAATCGAAGGGGAAGGGGGTGACTGGCCGCCGTTGAGAGGAGGAGGGTGTAGCGGAGGAGAGAGGAAGGGCGTGCGCCTGTCGGGGAGGAGGCGGAGGTAGCTGCGACGAGGTCAACGGCGGAAGGGGGAGCGTGAAAAATTAGGGATCAGGTTTTTTTTTTCTTTTTGTTTTCTGACGTGGAAGGGAGAGTGTGGAGAGAGGGAGGGGTGAGGATAAGTTTATATATTTATTTAATTATTTAATTATTTTAATTTCAAAAGCAACCTTTTATTTTCAACTCGAAATCGAACCCACCGACTGCCGTCCCTAGCTAATTACCCCCATTCCGAACACAATGGGATATGTATCGCAAGCTGATTCGACTGTTTCGATCAGTTTCCGTTTAAATTTAAACATAAATCTATATATTGAATTTGAACGCACATTTCACTTTACCGGGGCAACATACTAACTCTAAAAATTCCAGAAAAATATTTTCTAGCTTCGTATTGACGATACGGTCCTAAAAAAACTAGTTTCGTCAAATTCTGAGACCGTTGGAAAAATGGCCAATTTCCAGTCGATTAAAATCAACTGAAACTGGTCAAACGCGTTTTCCTTCGCCACGCTCACATATTGATTCGAAAAATTATGAAATTTGGAATCTAGCAATAATTCGACATCACGGACCCAACAAAAGTGGTTTCGTCGAAATCCGAGGTCATTTGCAAAATGTCCATTTTTAAGGGCCTGAATTCCATAGCGACTATTCAGAATTTTCAACTGGACATATCTTTTGATTCCCGCTATGAAATCTTGATTTGTCGGATTCGTTGGAAAGATATTATCAAATAGATCCTATTATTTTTGGTTTCACTAAAATCCGGATTGTTTTGCACCCGGTACATTCAATTGAAGTTTGAAATCGAATTATCGAACTACCGCGCCATTTTCAATTCTAATTATAATTATATATAATTATTTATATTCTAACGACGACGCGTATAATATATACGTTCGAATTCTATTCAAAATAAATTTCTCGTCGATATTATTTAAAATAATTCATTTTAAATGTTCAAAATTCGCTAAATTTGCCAAAATAAAAATTTTAAACTGGCCCAGATTTTCGGGTTATTACACCACGCCACTTTCGCGGAACGGGTTTACTCCAATGAGTGCTAGTGCATGAAATAAAGTAAATGATTAAATCATCGCAATGCTTTTTATAAAATGAAGCCATTATAAGACTCAGGTCCCATCACACAATGCAACGCAAGCCGGAGGATAGAGTTTTTACCTTATAATGGCCAAAAATGCTTCATACGTATAAAACAGAAGTGTTTGATATTATTACTAGTGTATATATATATTTCAAAAGTGATTTCAATCATAAATATCAATCATAGGCGGCATAAATGACCCATACCACTATATCGCCATACTAGTAATACAATCACGTCCGCATATTTCGTATTGGAAATTGGATTCCTTCATGAGTCGAGGCAAGGGGAAAGCTCCTCTCCGTTCGAGACACTCTAGCAAATGCCTCGGGACCGCACACAGCAATCCCATGGATCCTCCAAGGCCGGTCCTCTCTTACTTTTGAGGATTGGCAATTCCGGAACACACGTTTCCCGGTCCTTACAGACCTATAATCGAGGCGCCTCTTATTCCAACAACCACACAGGTCAAAAGTAGATATAAATGTCAGGGCTGCGAGGTCACTAACACCACCATAGCTAGAAAGAAACGTCATGCACTCCTTGGGTCCTTCTCCCGTTTTTGACTCATACCGGGGTGTGGGGCTCACGAATTCACGTTATACACAAAGCTACGTCACATAGACCATGCTTTGATCATCAGCAACAAGACTTTGCTTTGCAACAGAAGCCTTGATCATATGCCACTTAGGCGTGCCACACAGGCAATCCACTCCATGCGACTGATTTCTATCAATACATAACCTCTGAGCTCGTACGTCTCAGAGAAGGGCGTTAAGCAAGAGAATAAATTCTCCGCCGCCAAACAGATATATATTTAACAGAGATCAATTAGCATAGAACAAAATCCAATGTCAGACACACAGTCCATTTACAAGTCCGTTCTGGGTCTGAACGAAACCAGAGGCACCAATTCCTCGCATATCCGTACAATCAACAGTATGTTTGGACGGCTACTACTTCAGTTCCTTCATGGTAGCTACTCCACTCACGAGCTTCAGTAGCGCCCATCCATCCAATGTGAAGATCGTCGGTCTTCAACCGTCTTCCACTATTCGACTTCTCAATGTCAATTGATTATTTGAAATGAGATGAACTCGGCCTTTTCAAATAATCCACGTATATTTAGATTTTCAAATCAATTATTCACATGGTTGGACTATTCAACATTCACATTTCAGTTCTTTAGTTATAGTTTTCATGTCAAATACATTCAACCATCACATATCAAGCAAACACAACGAAATTGGTTTATTTCCACTTTATATCGTATATAGTATTTTATAACGATATATTGCCATTTTTATTTAATTTAAAACGGCCCTGTTTAATTAAACGACGTTTTAGGTCGTGTCGATGCACTGGCGCTGCTTTTCACTAATTTTGTTTTATACATATCTGGAAATCTAACCGTTGGATCTTCACAAATTTTATATCATTAGGAAGGTCATTTCAAAACGAATCCAACGGTTTCAGTTTTAGGAAAATCCGACAGTCGGATCTTCCACACTAGCCATTTGAAATTACGATTTCAATTTACGAACTGCAGCGTCGTTATTTGATTTAATTTTATTATATTTATATATATATATATATATAAATATAATCGTTTCTGGAGCTGTTTTTCTTTAGATTTGAATTAAACATTTCAGATGATCCAACCGTCAGATCTTCGCAAAGTTGGTGCTGTTGGAAAGATATTTCAAAGGCGAACCCAACGGTTGCGTTTCGGCAAAATCCAATGGTCGGATTTCCCGCACTAGTCGTTTGAAATCACGGTTTCAAAACACAAACTGCACGGCCACGTTTCGTTTTAATTTTGTTCATATTTATATATTTATATAAATATAGTTCATTTAAAAATTCCTATATCGTTTTCACTTCAATTATTTCACTAACGCCTTTAAATTTTGGAAAATTTCGCCATAACCTCCTTTGTACGGGAGGGGCTGGGAAAATTACCAAATAGCCACACGGGCGTCTCATGTCAAAAAGAAAAAGAAAAATCCAAGCGGCTAGCCAATAGGCCCATAAAATCATCACCCAAACAAAACAGTAAATGTGTACCTATTTGTCGGGCACAAAATTGTATTCCTCTACTCTATCCCCTTTGCTATAACCTGTTCAATAAATATGCATGTACATATATACAGTTTTTATCACTTACCATTTTCCATTCAACTTCATATTTGATTTACTTTGGTTCAAAAACACCATTCATTCTAATGTTGCATGTATAGGCTAAAATCATATCATTAGCTAATTAACGTATATTTCAACTCAAGCACATTTATTTGAACAAGTGGCTATTTTTAACACTTCACATTTCAAAGATGATAATTTTGGCGAACTAAAATAGATTTCAACACATGACTATTTTATTTAGTTCCTATGCATGTTAAAAATAATATTTCATTCACAAATATTTATTTCAACGTCCGCATATCTTTAGCATATCACATATATGATAAAAATGATATTTTTATCATTTAAAATATTTATTTGACAAATGGATGTTTTCAACACTTCATAGTTTCAATAAAAATGTAATTTTTATTGTTCGGTCTTTTTATTCAACAATTGAACTTTTCCACTACACACACTTCTCAACACGTGAGCATTTCCACACATGGATATTTTATTTATGTTGTTCATATTAGAAAGATGGAATTTTTGTTGTTAAAACTATTTATATATAAGGCGAATATTTTTTATACTTCATATATATTCTAAAAATGTGATTTTTATTGTTTAAACACTTCATTCATTCACAAATGAATTTAATTTTCACACATCACTTTTCAACACATGAACATTTCCACACATGGATACAGTTTCAACATATGACTTTAATTTCAACGCATGAAAATAATTTCAACATACGAAAATTATTCTAACACATAAAGATTATTCAAAATTTCGGCAGCATAACGGCAGTGTAGTTAAAACCGGCACCGTCCCTAGTACGGCTCCTCGCTCTACCTTAAAACCTCACGGTTTTTGACAATGGGGATTCATGCATCTAATTCGCACGCAGGCGGCATGTTTATTTTTATTTCCACAAATATTTCCAATTCATTTCAATCACCAATGGGTATTTTTCAACCACAACCAAACAATTATTCAACCATTCCTATTTTTCCATCCAATATTTCACACCAATTCACAACAATAAATATCGTCCATGGTTTGTGGACGAGGGGAGTATATATATATATTTAATATAATTGCTATATTTCACTTGCATTTCAACACATATATCAATTATTCTATGCATGTAAAACTCATACTTCGCTTATATAGCTTACACTACGCATGTACATTAGGTATACAACACGTGTGTAATTTATATTTCGCTAATATAATTTATACACGACATTTTCCATTCAAATTCATATTAATTTAGATTTCTCACATTGGTTTTCGGAGTGCTAAAAATCGTAGATGACTCAGAAAAATCCGTGGCTTCTTCTATTGGGTAGAGAGCTTCCTTGCGGTCCCGATGTTTCCTGTTTCATCGAATTTCGTCAACACACCAAAAAGATATGATTTTTCAAAGTGTAAACAAAAAAAAGAACTCACCTTTCATGATGGTTCAAAACTAGGTTTGAGGTTTTCGCGAAATCCGTGGCACGTGGGGACGATCGGTTGGTTGGACGTGGAAGAGGGAAGAAAGGGCTTCCTATCGGTGGTGGTTTGGTGGCGTTCGGTGGTCGGGATCGTCGGCGGCGGCTCCTGGAAGGTCGGAACTTTCTAGCCTCGATTCCGGCGGAGGAGGCATCGAGGGTGGTCGAGCTGGGGTCGGATCTAACGAGGGGGGGAGGCGAAGCGAACGGCGGTGGTGGCGGCGTCTAGAAGCGGCCGTAGCGGCGGCGATCGGGCCTGGAAGGGGGGGGGGAACGGGTTTCGCCGTTGGTTCTGGGGTTTTTTTGTTTTTTCTTAAATAATGAATGGAGAAATATGATTGGTCGATGGTTTTAATAAATTTTTAAATAGTGTTTTCTCAAACGAACTCCTTTTCAAACCCAACGACTGTCGCGCCTAGCTAAATACCCCCATTCCGGACACAATGTGATATGTTTCGTTAGCCAATTCGACTGTTGCAGTCAGTTATTTTTCAAATTAAAGTATAAAACATTTAATTTTTAACTCTGAACGCACATTTCAATTTGCTAGGGCCACAAACTGATTCGAAAAATTCCAGAAAAATAAATCTAGCTACGTTTTGATGCTACGGTCCCAACAAAACTTGTTTCATCGAATTCTGAGATCGTTTGAAAAATGGCCATTTTCTGGTCGATCCAATTTAACAAAAATTGACCAAACGCATTTTCTTTTGCCACGCTCACATACTAGCTTCAAAAATTATGAAATTTGAAACTTAGCAATAGTTTGACTTCCCAGACCCAACAAAAGTGGTTTCGTCGAATTCCAAGGTCGTATGCAAAATATCAATTTTCCAGGGCTATATATTCTATATAGCGACCATTAAGAAAATTCATTCGGCCATAACTTTTGATTCCCATTATGAAACTTTGATTTTTCAGATTCGTTAGAAAGGTATTGATAAACAGATTTAAATATTTTTGGTTTCACTAAAATCCGTTATATTCTCCACCCTAAACAGTCAGTCAAAGTTTGAATTCAAATTTTCAAACTGACTCATTATTTCTAATTCACTATTTTATTAAAATATTCTATTTCAATTGCTCAAATTCCTTTGAAATCACCAATTTAAAATTTTTAAATTGGCCCGTATTTTTCGGGTTATTACATTCTTCCTTTTTAATTACATTAAAAATGTAACTAACATTTCATGTCAAATCTTGCTTTTTACTTTACAATATAAAAATCCTATTCTTTAATTACATAATAAAATGTACTCTTAATATATATATATATATATATATATATATATTCTATTCTAAACTACATAATGAAATGTAACTTAAATTACATGTCAAATCTTGCTTTTTAACTTGCAATGTATATTCTTACTTTATTAACATTAAAAATATAATTAAATTTTCAATGCAAATTCTCACTCTTAATTTACGTATAAAAATGTAGTTTTATGTTACATGTAAGTTCTATTTCTTTAATTATATATAAAAATGAAATTTCCTATGTGGTATAAATTTCATGTATTTTGATTTCATATAGAAATGTAATTTTTCCTTTCAATGCAAATTTTATTTTACAGGTAAATTCTTAATCTTTAATTACATATAAAGATGTCCTTTCCAATTTACAACGTAAATTCTGTTCTTTAATTATACAATAAAATATACTTTTAATTTACAATGTAAATTCTCATCTTTATTTTTATTTAACACAAATGTGTTTTTAATGTATATCGAGATGTATTTTATTTCATTACATTTTGCTAACGAAAAATATTCCTATTTGTATATACAATATTAATGTACACACCATAATGTTTATTTTTATTTTTATTCACATACACATCTTATACACAACAAAGTATATTTTCTTGTTTCATCTTTCAGATTACACAAAATGTATATTTTGCTTATCATACCAATTCCAACAAAAATAGGCATTTTTTGTGTTTCACTTCAATTTCAATAAACGAATATTTTTGTTCATTCACTTTTACTTCTATAAAAATGAGTATTTTTGTTTGTTTCATTGCAACAAAATTGATAACTTTGTTATCCTTTCAATGCAAAACAAAAATAATAATTTTTCATTACAAACAAAAAGGTAATTTTGTGTGTTAATCTATTTACATGAAAATGGAATTTTCATATCTTTATTCTTTTTAATGAAAAACTAATTCATTAAAAATATAAATTTCATATCCTCGTTCTTTTTAATTAAAATTCAATCCATTAAAATGCAAGCTTCATACTATCAATCTAATTGCATGGTAATGATTTTTTTTCTAATTTACATTAAAAATGTAAACCTTTTTTGTTGTCAAACAAAGATACAATCTTTTCATGTCAATTTCGTAATAACACCACATCAACATATCATCACCAAATTAACAGATGTACACAAAATTACGGACAAAATCATGAATCACAGCAAACAATAATTAACTACGCATTAATGATAATATAATTAATATTATTGACGAAGAAGAAATAAAATAGAATTCTCACATCGTTTTGAATTTCTGCGCCGTTTAGATCCAAATATTGGCCAAATTTCATGTTGCTCAGAATCAGGTCTATTCAGTGCCATCGCGAAGATTTAGGTCTCACGATCGTGGCGCACCTGAAATCGTTCGAATCCGAGTTCGTACGAGAAAGATATGGTTAAATTAAGATTGGTAAGAATTTTGAATTAAATTAATTAAATAATCAAAGGTTGAAAAAGTCAACCTTCCTCTTTCTTCCTCTTCCACGTTCCAACCCGTTCCCTTTTTATTTTTGAACCCATTTTGTTTCAAAACTAGGTCTCCTTTTTTTTCGGGATTGGTGAAGCTAGAAGTCGATCGGAAGGTGGCAAATCGGAGAGGGGAGGGAGGGCTACGTGCGCCTAGGGAGATGGAGGTCGCGGTGGGGACCGCTGGGTGCGGTGGGGCTGTTTGGTCGTGGGTTGAGGAGGGGATTCCGGGCAAATTACTCACTTATACTTCATCATCCCCGTATAGAATCGAAGTTGAGGAAGAGAGCTTCGATTTGGTATGAAGAGTGAGTTATTTCACTGACTCGATTGTGGGAAATTGAGGAAGGAAGTTTCGGATGAATATGACCATTGAAAATGAAGGTGGCGGCGGGTGCATTTCAAAATTAGGGTTTGAGGGTCCTAATTTGCTTATTATTTATATTATTTTATTCATTGATTACCCATAAGGCTCGTTTATCAACTTTGTCAGATTTCAACCCAACGACTGTCGTTCCTACCAATTAACCCCTATTCCGGACTTATCTAGCTATGTCCCGCAGGCCCAAATGACTGTCTTGACCCAGTTTTCTTTATTTTAAAATATTTACTTTTATTTTTAATTCAATCGTACGGAAAAATTCACCAGGGTCACAAATTAACTTCAAAAATTCCCAAAAAAATATATTTAGCTACGTTTTGATGCTGCGGACCAAGGAAAATTAATTTCGTTCAATTCTGAGCCCGTTTGAAAAATGACTATTTTCAAGTCGATTAAAATTGACTGAAATTCACAAAACTGAAATCTTGTTGCCACGGCAACAAATTAATTCTAAAAATTATAAAAAATTAAAATTAGCCATATTTTGACATTCCGGATCCAACAAAAGTGGTCTTGTCGAAAACAGAGGTCGTTTGTAAAATGACTATTTTTAAGGGCTATATATTTAATATTAAAAATACATTTTTAAACAAATAATTTTCGAAACTCAAAATATATAAGTGTTTACTATTTTTAAATGCAGAAACATCATTCTGAACTCATTGGAAGTGGTTTTGAGTCCAAATTGCTTCGTATGCAAAAAGTAGCATTTTTGGCCTTTATATTATATATAAATTTCATAGCGACCTTTCTAAATTTTAAACTGGGCATAACTTTTGATTCCCGTTATGAAATTTCAATTTTTCCGATTCGTTAGAAAGATATTTTTAAATAGATTCCAATATTTTTGGTTTCACTAAAATCTGTTAAATTTTGCATCCTGTATGGTCAGTCAAAGTTCAAGTTTGACTTTTCCAACTACCGCGCTATTTCTAACTCTTTTTATAATTAAAATTAAATTATTCATCCTAACTTCGAATTAAATCGATTTTTGATCCTTATTATTTTAAATGAATTATTTTAAATAACAAAACCCATTAAAATTAGTTAAAATAATTTTTTAAATTTACCCTAAGATTCAGGGTTGTTACAGTCCTCGAAAAGGAACGAAGCCAAAAGTTGTTTAATTAACTAACTCATCTTTCATTCTTTTATTGATTTCAATAATTTTATTAGTTGATTAACTTTCAAAGATATAACTTTTATATATTCAAAAATCATATTTTCTAAAATAGATTATAATTACATATACGTATATTATAGGCTTGCTACACTCAACTCATTCTAGGGCATTACTAACCCCGTCTCTAATGAGTTTTCTCATTCTAGGATATTGCTGATGCTATCTCTAATGAGTATTCTTATTGGATATTACTAATCCAATGTCTAATGAGTCTTTTGTACAGTTCTAATGAGTTGTATCCCAAAGATTTGAGCTAACCAAAGCTCTGATACCAAAATGAAACGACCTGAAAATCTCCCTTGCGGGAAGTCGCCAGATATGTTTACCTTGGGCTACAACATGTCAAAACAATAACAGCAGACTTTTATAAACATTACAATAATGTTACATCAGAGTACAGAATATCAGAGTACATCGAATAAAATTACAACGGAAGATAAATTACAACAAATACAATATAGTGCAGCGAAAAGGAACTATGCTCTGGACACATCTTTAAAATTCAATCCAGGATCCTTATAACGACCCAGATTTTTGACCGTTTAAAATCGACAATAAACCACACATGTCGACCCAACAAATCGCAAATGCAGGAAGTTATTGGAAAAAGAAGAAAAAGAAAGAAAAGAAAAACCAATCACAGAATCTCACAGCGGAAGGATAACATATAATAAACAAATAGCGGTTAAAACAGTTGGAATATATACATTTGTCTATACCAAACAACAATTATCAGAGTTACATGCAAAAATCTTTTCATAGCACAGCGGAAATAAAATGCAACGGAAATACTTATATATAGTAGATATATATACCAAATCTTCGTCTCCATCCTCCAAGCTATAGCATCTTCGCTAACTGCAACATCTGCTGACCCGAGCGTATTGCATAAAAAGAAAAACACAACAAACACTCGGATCAGCACTAAATCATTCTCATATTAGTCAAATTAAAAGACGAAATAACTTTAGTGTCATGGGTGCAGTAACTCAAGAGACGTTACGGGATTTTTCCATCTCTCGAGGATCCGTTAAACTAATACATAGATAGTATAATACGCTATTATGATAGTGTTTATCCAGTAAAATAAATATCATAAAAATAGCGTAAGCGGGATTACCATATTACCCTTACGCCGTTTACTGGCACCAACAGTCTATACAGTACCGTAAATTCACCGTACTAGTGTTATCAGAGGGCACTCCATGGAAGGCAATGCTAAATCAAAATCGTATGGGGCACGATAAGGATAAATATGACAATGCACTCGAGGCAATGCCGAGGGTAGGATTCTACCAATTGCACTCCCGGACCGGTGGTAACGCATAGCAGCCACTACCGCCCACCTCGGAACACACTCCCAAAGTCATAAATGGGCCCAAATCATCATCATCATCATAGTCATAGAAATATTATCGAAGAAGTGCGTCCGATCAAAAGTGCTACCTCAGTTAGTCACGGTATAGCTCCTGTTTTAGTCATTTCAATTCTGACCCGAAGGTCAGGGTTATTTCGTCATCGATCATCTTCTTCAATTCAAGAATCACCCCGAGTCATCATACTCAATCTGGATACGTCATAACGTTCATAGTTGTCAAAGTGGTATCGACACTGACAGAGAGTATGCCTTATGTCGACTCCGGTCTCTTTAACAACCAACGCTTACATCTTTCACATCGGTCGGTTCTTTTATTTTTGATAAAGGTTCGCTTTCATATCAAAATATCATCTTCCGTTTCGAACCCAATTTATATTCAAACGAATAAAATTTCATATCGACATATCATAATCATACCCAAACCAATTATATTCTAAAACTAGAATATATTTCATATCATTATATTAAAATCACATAATATTTACAAAATGACTTATATTCAAATAGAATATAATTTACCTCAAAGGTTTCAAATTATCACGCTTTCTTATCTCAACTCCATTTGAACCAGCGGTTCAAACTCAAGCATTTCTATTCGGAAGAAATTTAAAATTTCAAAATACCTATCAGCTAAATGTTTTAATAATAATAATAATAATAATAATAAATTCTATATAAATAAATATATAGATATATATAGAATATAATAATCAAAATAAATCAGTAATTTAAATATTATATATATACTTAAAAATAAGGTTTACTAGAAACTTTTGAAAAATGAATTATAAGGAAAATTATTTAAATACAATAGTATTAAGTAAAGGTAATTAATAGATTTAAAGCAGGAATAATTATTTGGAATCAAATGCATAAATATTTTTAAAATAAATTTCTCTAATCAAAATCTTTCTTTCCTTCCAAATTTCAAATACTTGAATTTATCCTCCGGTTTCAACGGAGTTCATTTAATTCCTTAACTCATTTCAACCCTGTTCAAAACAACTATTTGATTTCAAGAGTTCAAATATATATATTCAAACTGAGTTAAAAACAACTCAGATACCCTTGATTTCCAAATTTCCCAAAATTTGATTTCCATAAGAATTTATTTCCTTCTAATCCAAACTCTTATTTTGAAAAGATTTCAAATCATATTCAAACCCCAATTTAATATTTCTACTTTGTTTTGGAAAATTCATTTAACCGTTTTTAATCAACAGCCCGGTTCAGAATCTTTAAAGAATTGAATAATCGAGTATCGACACATTCTTTTAAATGAAATTCTATCAAATAAAATTTCAAATATTTAAAATCATTTAACCAACCGAAGTCTGTATATAATTATCTATCCAATGGCCAAGTGATTCAATATTTAATTTCTCGATATTTCAGGGATGGATCTATCATTTCAATCCGATTCAGGGTCACAGAGATTTATCATTTCACTCCGTGTTCTTAATTTATTTTATCGATAAATCCCGGGTTTATTAGATGCCCGTAACATCAAGGGTAAATGGGATTTATCGTCACAATCAACATGCATTACAATATACTGAAATAAGGAGCATTAAATGTCACTATAAATTCAGTAATAAATTTCAACCAACATCCATCACAACCATTTCATTCAACTGATCAGCATTAAACTGTTTCAGGATTCTACATGGGTTCGAATTTCCAACTAGAAATTTAAATTAAATTAAATAACTAATCATTTATCTAAATTGCATGTTAACACACTTGCATGTCAAATTTAAACAACACATCAACAATCCAACACAACCATGCAACCAAACTTATTTCATAATTTAATTCAATAAATATGGGAATAATTCAGTATTTCGTGAGTGAAAAAATCACTCACCTTTGGGTCTTAATTGGATCGGACGTCCAAAAGAAGCCCAAAATTTGACAGTCTCAAAATGCAACCAAACCAGTGCCAAAACGTCCGCAATTCCGCCACGATCCCAACGCAATAAACCGCGTCCAAATCCGAGTTAAAACGAGAGAGTTATGAGGATTTTACTATTTGAAATTTGAAAATATAAAAATATTAAAATAATATCTCACCCCAATTTAGTTTTGACACGTCAGCCCCCTCAAAAGGACACTCCCGCTCCTTCTTCCTTCTAGCCACAGGGCCAACGTGAAAAACAACCCATTTTGCAAAACTTTGACCAACTATTCCTCCCATCTCCGACCGCAATGATGACCAAGGCCGCCACCAACGTGAAGCCCCTCGAAATCCACACTGAACCATCCCCATGCCATCGCCTCCGGTGGACCGGAGGTCCTCCGCCGTCTGCCCCAAAACCGGGTTTCCCAAACCCTAAAACACCAATTCCCGTCTATCCAACCCACTATAGAACCTCCGACTACCTCCAATCAACTCCTAACGTCGACCTCTTCAATACCCAGATCCTGATTTCTGCAATTGGTGCTTAGATCGCAAAGCCCCAATTTAAACCCTAGGATTTCGAAAAACAGCAAGTTTGACCAAGCTTTCCGACCAATCCGTCCACTGCATGTTGAAATAAACTGTACCAGAAGCTTTGTATCGTCGAGGGCTTCGATTTGATATATAATTTGCTATATTTTGAAGAGATTTGAATTTCAAAGCTTGGATTTTTATTTCTAGGGTTTTGAAAATATTGTTTCAGCCATTAAAACAAATTTTGAAGGAGAGAGTATACGTATAAGTGAATAATGAGCTGATGAGGTGGAAAAGAACTTAAGTTTTACATATATATAGGGTCCAACATGAGAAACCAACAATTATCTTATTACATTGATTCTATTCGCGTTTTATCCAGTACGATCAAACGGTAAGTCGAATTGTAATGCAAATTTAAATCCTATAATAATTCATCGTTCCGGATCCAATGGCGTCAGTTTCGTCGAATTCCGAGATAGTCGCCAAAACCGTTAAATTCCATAGTTAATTAAATAAATAAAATATTCAATTATTCGATTAACTGTTTTAAATTCAGATTAAATATTCATTAAATTCAAATTTAAATCAAACTATAATTTAAATAAATTCTATAAATTTATTTCATGAAATTTTAAGTCCTTACATTTTGATTATTCACAAATTTAAATTTGAAATTTCAAATCTAACCTAAACAACTTAAAATTCCACCATTTCCAAATTAAATTTGAATTTCACTTTTTAAATTAAACCACTCAAATTCATTTAACTAATAAAATCTTAAGTTTCAAATTTCAACATTTTTAAATGAACTAAATTTGAAAATCTATTTATACTAAATTCAAATAATTATCGACATAAAAACCAACAAAATTTGATTTTTCTAAGATTAACTCATTTATTTATTTTAAATCTAAATTTAAAATATACCGAAAATATTGGGATGTTACATTCTCCCCCACTTAAAAATCTTTTCGTCCTCGAAAAGAGAACGAAACGATATTAAGAAAATATCTATTTCAAATTCATATCAAAATAATTATAAAATAAGTTATATAATTGTAAAACTAATGAATTTTATAATTCCCAAGATCACGGAAAATTTCGGCAGCATCTCCCCTGTACGGAGGGCCCCGGAAAAATCCTGATACATATATCAATCCAAAATATACATCTCATCAATGATGAGGCATCCCTGAACCAGGGGAAAACAAAAACAAAACCACCAAGCTTTATACAACCCCAAATACGTACCTCCTTAGCGTTCATATGCAAGTTTATTTATTTTTAGCACTTAGCCTTTTAGCGCAAGCGAACTCCAAGCGTAATTCCAAATCCTTGCATCTACTAAAACACTCAACATGCATAAGAATCAGATATATAACAATCCATGGCAAATTTATATAGCTAACATAACATATACAAAGCGATTCAACCAAAAAAAATCAAGATTTTCATAGCAGACCAGCGAACAAATCATTGATTATCACCCTTTAAAAGTTGGAATTTGACTAAAACATACTAGGCAAAGTTTGTTGCATTCGTTTCAGGTTTTCCGAATTGTCCGGATTCGTCGAATTCGGATAATTCGTTAAAAAGTTATGGCAGTTTTAGTGAAGGCGAACGCTTCAGCCCAAGCAAATAAAATTGCAGATCTGAATTGTTCAACCCAGTTTTTACCCTTTTAAAATCTCAAAATTTTACCCAGCATATTTGAGAAAAGTTTTAGTTCAGATTCTGGCCTTTCCGAATTGTACTCGCACGTTAACATCCGACGTTTCGTTTGGGAGTTATGGTCAAAACAATATGGGTATACGCTTCAGATTTTTATTTTCTACGCATACAACTATGACTAAATCGTGGTTTTCAACATAATTAACTTGGAAATTAGGCAAGGCTTTATAACACAAAATTTAGCTCAGTTTCCGAGGTTTCCAAAAAGTCTGGAATCATCGAATTCTGATCAACCCATCAAAAGTTATGGTCATTTTAGTTTCAGCTTTTCAATATTTCAGGTTTTCGCATAAACGTCGACTACCTTTGTTGGAGTTTCAACTTCTGGACTCCCAAATTTAAGCAAGGCTTTACCATCAAAGATGGATTATCGTTCCATTTTGCTCAAGATATGACTTACCCTTTTATTACTTAAGTACATTCATATTCGCTTCAACCCTATTTAGTAATTCTATTCGCTTAAATTCCATTGGACGCTTCCAACTTACTTAATTATATTCGCTCCTTATACGACCTTCTAAGTTAACTCTTATCGAGTCAATTCACTTAGCTCGGCCAAATTTTAGCCTTATCCACATTTCAATAGCTTGTTCATCCCGGTATACTTTCTATTCATTTCCGTTTCATTTCAAGCATTTATTCAAGTTAAGACTCGAGTTCATTCTAACATTTCCACTAACTCGATGGTATTCCATCTTAAATTCATTAACATGGATTAAATTGCCGAATTTCAAAATTTATTCTTTCCTTAAGCATTTAATTCTCAATCGACCCTTTACATCCATTTAAATTTAATTCCAATTGATAAATTGAAATTTCTCGAGTTTACTTCCATTTATTCCAGTTTATTCGACTTAATTGAATTCAGTTAGTTCCAATTATTTTGATATTCAAATTTAATAAACTAGACTTCGGTTTTATATTTCCAACACTTTATTTCATATTTTAGATTTCAGGTTTTATTTCTTTTTTTTCCTTGTTCTATTTGGTTAACCTTGAATTCATAACCATGAGTTGGATAAGTTATGGTCTTTATACAAATCCTTCTATTTCATCTTGTTTTCCAAATTTCACTTACTTACTTATTCATTAATAGTTGGTATGGTTCAAATTAAGGATGGTTATAACTCGAATTTACACTTAGTTCTCAATCAATTACTATACGATTTCCTAAGTTAAACTTTACTTAACTCGATTTCTCTACTCAAGTTTGGTTATACACCATTTGACAAGATGATTTACATTCCATTCCATTGTTCATACTTAGGTTCATATTCGATATATCGTCCAAATGACTTTTAACCCATCCAGAGTTTTATACTTTCATCCCAATTCTTTCCAAATCACTTATTATGATTTTACACAATTTATTAATATTTTTTTAAAAATTTTATTATCGATATTTCAGTCGGTTTCCAATAACGGCCACCGAACTACGGCCATAGCGACCTTTTCCAAATTTGATTTGGACATATTTCCAAATCCAACCGTTAGATTTCAAATCTCTCAAATTTGTCGGAAAACACTTTTCGATACAAACCCAACGGTTCCGGTTTTAAGAGAATCCGATGGTCGGATCTCCCGCTACGCCCATTCAAAGTCAATGGTCGAAATTCGTGAACTGTCGCTGCGCGGTGCGTTCTATTTAAACCATTTTTATATATTCCCTCAGCAAAATTTTTATTCCTTTATTATCGCTCTTCTTAGGAATTTCGACGATCACTTCCTTTCTAAATATATAGATCCATTTCCTGATTTAGAAATCTAGAATTTCAATGAATCGAGTTACTATAGTACCTAAATCCGTATTATTTGTTAAGATGAACTTAAATACCTTGACTCCGGGTTTAAAACCAAGTTTAACATAACATATGTTTATAAAAAAAAAAATTATAGAAACAATACCATAAAATATTAAATCCAAATTCTTAATTACTAAAGAACCTAAGAACTTCGATTCTGGTTTAACTTGAATTAAATTTTAAATACCATACTAATACTTTTATATAACCCTTATACTATATGAAATTCAATTCAAAACCCTTTTTCAAACTAGTATTGAAACTACGAGGTGGTCTCCCCCACTTAGACGCTTCAAAATATACGTCGATAATGCGTGCATTGATTATCGAAGTCATTTTGATGTCCGATAAGGGATTACACCTTATTGGTAAATCTTTAAAACCACTTCTTTTTCGATCATCCCTATAATATGACATTACTTTAGAACTTAGGCAAAACTCTCTCAAAAGCACCCAGGATCAAGTTTCAAGTTCATTTCTATTTTAATCACAACCTTTCTCATCCAATTATACTTAAAAATATCATTTTGTTCCCAAATATTTTCAACACCTAGTTATTATCTCTTATTATGTCTATTATTTAATCGACTATAATAGGTAATAACCTACTATTACTACCTACTAGTATCGAGTACATGTGACGGCAAGGAATTTCGCTCGGTCCGAACCAGTCGCTAAACCAACCCAGACCGTTTGAAACGCCCTATCGTTTGAGAACACGACAAATCAGAACGCATATAGAAGAACATTTCATTGTATATTACAACAATGCATCAGATTACAAGAATATACAGAGTATAAATGAATATTACACAGAAATATTAGAGATTTAAATTACATTTAAATACATAGCAGCGGAGAATAATACAATACACAACTAGAATGAGATATACGGATACAAAGCTTTCCGCATATCGTTCCAGCTGTAAACCAGGATCCTGTGAATATAAATCTGCAAAACCAAAACTACTAGCTGCCCGTGTCAAAATAAGGGCACCCAGAGTTTAGGTTAAAACAATAAACTCCAGGTCAGTCATGTGACTGGTGTGAGAACTAAAACAGTTATTAATCTTTGTTTTTAAAGTTAGGTAAATCAAAGGACCACGCCGTATAACACGGAACGGGTTTCCTCCCAAGAATACCAGTGCATAAAACAAACAGCGCAATGCTAAATAAAGAAAAATGAAGCTGTTATAAGACCCAGGTCCCATCACACAATGCAACGCAGCCGAGGATAGAGTTTTCCCTTATAACAGCCAAAGAATGCTTGATACGTTTTAAAACAAATCATTTGATACTATTATAAGTGCATAGTGTATAAAACAACTTCAAATCATAAGTATCAATCATAGGCGGCATGAGCGTCCCATGCCACTATGTCGCCATATATAGGTTTACAAATAAAACCGCAAAGTCACGTATTTGGAAATTGGATTTCCGTCTATGAACCGAGGCAAAAGATAGTCCTCAACCGATTCGAGACGCTCTAGCCCGCCCCTCAGGAACAGCCGCAACTGCCCCTTGGATCCTCAGGGCCGGTCCACACAGAGTGGATTATTATGCCTGAACACTACGTCTCCCCACCCTATGGGGTGTAAGTCTGGTCCGTCAGCCGACCAGAATGCATTCGGCCGAAACCGATATAACCGAGGCGCCTCGCAACAGCAACAACCACATAAGTCAAACTCGTCAGGGCGTGTAAAACCATTGACGCCACTTCTAGCTAGAAAGAAACGCATGCCCTCCCTGACGTCCGTCTCCCGTTTTTGATTCATACCGGGTGTGAAACACGCGAGGTAAACGTTACACAAAGCTACGCCACAAAGGCCGTGCTTTGATCATCACCACAAGACTTTGCTTTTCAACAGAAGCCTCGATCAATTGCCACTTAGGCATGCCACACAGGCAATTCACTCCATGCGTTTGATATCCATCAATATATAACCCCTGAGCTCGTACGTCTCAGAGAAGGGCGTTAAGCAAGAGAATAAATTCTCCGCCGCCAAACAGATATATATTTAATAGAGATCAATCACACGGACTAAAATCCAATGTCAGACACACAGTCCATTTACAAGTCCGTTCTGGGTCTGAACGAAACCGGAGGCACCTAGTACCCCGCATATCCATCGATCTCCAAGTACGTCTGGACGATCACCAACTGTTTCCATCTTCTTGAGTGTACAGCCCAATCAAGATCATCAGTTTTCACCCAAACGTCGTGAAGACTTCCGGTCTTCGACCACCGTCTTCATCTTCGACTTATCGTCGTATCAGTTATTCAGAATTGGATAAACCCGGCCTTTCCGAATAACTCGCGTATATTTTATAAAAGTGTTACACAAACACAACATACGCCTCATTCCAATTCATTAGTCACTAACCGTAAATTAATCAAGAGAATAATTCCCCAAATATTAACCCCGAAGGCCGAAACCAACATCAGATCAATATTCAGAAAACCATTCTGCTTGGCTAAACGACAGTTAGTTTCTAAATTTCACGTTCATAGGGAAAGGTTCCCATTAATTTTTATCAAAGATAAATTCTTGAATTTATGCTTTAATCTACTTTTGAATACCAATTCAAACTAGTCGGGATTAACGAAACTTACCGAAGTAATCATTTGTTTTAATTTCCCAATCCCAACCTATTCATCCCATGAAGTAAA
The DNA here is from genome assembly GCA_030737875.1 of Allium sativum. Classification (NCBI taxonomy): domain Eukaryota; kingdom Viridiplantae; phylum Streptophyta; class Magnoliopsida; order Asparagales; family Amaryllidaceae; genus Allium; species Allium sativum. Next base: position 600,341,146 of record CM060926.1, on the reverse strand, counting down.
ACTGGTAATACTTCATATCTAACACCACAGTGTTATCGGTAAATTCAATTACCATTTCACGTTCAAATCTAATTAAAGATTTAACTATCGCCTGGAGTAAAACTGGTGATACTCCATTCTCGATTTTTTTCAATCTAATTAAAGATTCATTAAAACTCCACTTAGTTTTAATCGTTAACTGGGTTAAAGAATCAGTGTCATTTAAAACACGGTTCACGGTAAACCCAAAGTCACATTCATTAATTATCGGGTTAAAGAACGAGTGTTATTTAAAACACTGTTCACGATAAACCCAAAAATCAATATCCATTCAATTCCAATTAAATATTATTTAATTGGTACACTCCATTAAATCTAAATGAAAAGATTTAATCTTTTCTCAACTGGGTTCAAGAACAGTGTTAGTGAAGACACCATTCACGACAAACCCAAAATCACATTTGATATTCAATATAAGGCTCTGAATAGAAAATATATCGGCTTATATTCAATATCAAATTCTACGATTAACAAATGTCGTATTGAAATAACGATATATATGTATATCTTTCAAATTCCCATAACAACATCTGTATAATCACGAATTCCAACATCGAAATATTCCGAAGACAATTTCGATTCAAATCCACTCCAATGCAATCATTGGAAATTTTGGTTATTTTTAAAACCCTTTTCAAATTCAATTTATTTATTTAAAAATAAATAGAATTATATTTCTAGTTCAAAACTAGTTCATTTCGATAAAAACCTATTTTTATCTTTTCAAATATGGAGTTTTTCATCCCAAATCTTCACAAATCATTTCTTATGATTTTACACAAATTATTGCTATTTTTAATAATTTTATCAAGGCCCGTACAGTCGATTTCCATCAATGGCCATCGAACTGCACTTACAGCGACCTTTTTCAAATTTGATTTGGACATAATTCCAAATCCAACCGTTAGATTTCAAATTTCTAACATTCGCTAGAAAGCTCTTTTCGATACGAACCCAACGGTTCCGGTTTTAGGAGAATCCGACGGTCGGATCTCCCGCAATGTCCGTTTGAAATAAATGGTCGAAATTCACGAACTGCCGCGGCGCGGCGCGTTCTATTCAGACCATTATATTATATATATAATATATATATAATATATTTCGTCGATTTCTATTTAAAATGAATTATATAAATATTTTTGAATTCGTTTCAAAAACATTTTCAACTTCCTTTTCAATTCAAATCACAATTGAATTTTTCTTTATAAATTCGTTTCAAAATTCATTTCTATTCAATTCAAATTTCAATTCAATTTGAATTCATTTCAATTCACTTTCAATTCAATTTGAATTCGTTTTCAATTCATTTCGAAATCGTTTTCAATTCAATTTATTTCGAAATCGTTTTCAATTCAATTCATTTCGAAATCGTTTTCAATTCAATTCATTTCGAAATCGTTTTCAATTCAATTCATTTCGAAATCGTTTTCAATTCAATTCATTTCGAAATCGTTTTCAATTCAATTCATTTCGAAATCGTTTTCAATTCAATTCATTTCGAAATCGTTTTCAATTCAATTCATTTCGAAATCGTTTTCAATTCAATTCATTTCGAAATCGTTTTCAATTCAATTCATTTCGAAATCGTTTTCAATTCAATTCATTTCGAAATCGTTTTCAATTCAATTCATTTCGAAATCGTTTTCAATTCAATTCATTTCGAAATCGTTTTCAATTCAATTCATTTCGAAATCGTTTTCAATTCAATTCGAAATCGTTTTCAATCGATATAAATATCGTTCACGTCAAAATGGCGTCAATCTAATCCACACGGCTTCATAAATTTCTATTTTCAAACATTCTTTATTTTTCAAATTGGAATGAGGCCCAATCAATTACCATATAAAATTAATTATATGGATTTTCACACAACACATGTATATAATAGCGTTGAAAAGTGATCAACCATCAACCAAAGTGCACTACACTGTATAAGCATCAAATAAAGATATCTAACGCTTATAACAGCCTGTCAATCAATCGATCGACATATTTAATCAATCAGGATGAGTGAACTTCAAATTTCATCCCAACACCCGTGTGGGGTTTCAAACAATCAAACGCATACTTTATTTGTGCAGTTGGGCGACGTGTAAAATTTATCGACCCAATCAATGTCATTCAAATAGGTGTACATAAACAAACCGTCTGGTTTGTAAATGAATATTCTATTTTATTCACTTCACGTTAAAAATTATATTTTTAACGATAAAACATTTTATTTCAACCTATGAATTTCTATTCAATTCATTTATTCAATAAAATGATATTTTTATTTTTCTAACATATTTTAGAAAATTTCGGCGGCATAACGGCACGATACTAGAAACGGGACAAGGCCTAGCCTTATCCCCGGTCTAGTGAAGGCCCACGCCATTCACACATCAATCAAATCAATTCATTTCACCACACAATTCAATTTCAATCAAATAATCCAACTAATCTACGCAACCAAACAAACAAGTCCATGGTCTGTGGACGATTGTGTCGGGTGCTACTAAGCACCGTCTGCATCCTAGTATATATATGTATATATAACTAGAAAAAGAAATTGAAAGGTGAGAAATTCTCACAGATTACTATCCTAGCTCCACGGCACTTCATTGATAGAAATCTTCATCGCTATCGCATCTTCGTCAGCTTCGTCGCCCGTAGCCACTACATATATAAAAATCGAATCTTGACTTCGTTTTTCAATATATAAAAATCACATTTTTAATTCGAAGTTCAATATATAAAAATCCCATTTTTATCTCGATGTTCAATATATAAAAATCCCATTTTTATCTCGATGTTCAATATATAAAAATCCCATTTTTATCTCGATGTTCAATATATAAAAATCCCATTTTTATCTCGATGTTCAATATATAAAAATCCCATTTTTATCTCGATGTTCAATAAATAAAAATCCCATTTTCATCTCGAAGTTCATTACATAAAAATTCTCTTTCAAATCAGTTTTTGCTCTTTAAAAAAAAAACAGTTTTTAAATCTTATAAAAAATCAGTTTTTACTAAACTAAAAAATCAGTTTTTTACTAAACTAAAAATCAGTTTTTAAATTCATAAAAATAATTTAAACAAATAAGAAAAAAAAATTACAGGAGGGGGGGGGGGTCTTTCGTCGCCGAACAGCAGCAGGGGGGGTCTTCATCGCCGAACAGCAGCAAAGGGGGGGGGGGGTGGTTCTGCGATGCAAGAGGAAGGAGGAAGGCGAGGAGCGAAGGTGGAAGAAGAGGGTACGGTGGCGGCGGGGTAGAGGGCGGCGCGACTGGGGATTAGGGCTTCGATTCGAAGGCTAGCGAGAGAAGAGAGAGGGAAGGGAGAAGTAGAAGGAGGCGGGGGAGCGACGGAGGCTGGAGGTCGGCTGCGCCTGTGGCGCGGCGGTCGGTGATGGGCGGAGGAGCGCCTCCCTCTTTTTTTTTTATTTCGTTTAATTCTGAAATGAACTAACGGGGTGGGGGGGGGGGTATATGAAAAAAAAAGGTTTTATATTTTTAATTTATTTTATTTTTATTTTATCCCAAGGAGTTGACTTTTTATTCGACTCCGAAACGAGGCCCACCGACTGTCGCACATAGCATTTTACCCTCATTCCGAACTCAATGGGATATGTATCGCAAGCTGATTCGATTGTCTCGATAAGTTTCCGTTGAATTTATATTTAAATCGCTATATTGAATTTTAACGTACATTTCAAATTACCGGGGTCACATACTAACTCTAAAAATTTCAGAAAAATATTTTCTAGCTTCATATTGACGATACGGTCCTAACAAAACTAATTTCGTCGAATTCTGAGACCGTTAGAAAAATGGCCAATTTCCAGTCGATTAAAATCAACTGAAACTGGTCAAACGCGTTTTCCTTTGCCACGCTCACCTATTGATTCGAAAAATTATGAAACTTGAAACCTAGCAATAGTTTGACATCACGGACCCAACAAAAGTGGTTTCGTCGAAATCCGAGGTCATTTGCAAAATGTCCATTTTTAAGGGCCTGAATTCCATAGCGACTATTCAGAATTTTCAACTGGACATATCTTTTCATTCTCGCTACGAAATTTTGATTTTTCGGATTCGTTGGAAAGATATTCACAATTAGATCCCATTATTTTTGGTTTCACTAAAATCCGGATTGTTTTGCACCCGGTACATTCAATTGAAGTTTGAAATCGAATTATCGAACTACCGCGCCATTTTCAATTCTATTTATAATTATATATAAATATTTATATTCTAACGACGACGCATATAATATATACGTTCTATTTATATTCAAAATAAATTTCTCGTCGATATTATTTAAAATAATCCATTTTAAATATTCAAAATTCGATAAAATTGCCAAAATAAAAATTTTAAACTGGCCCAGATTTTCGGGTTGTTACAATCTCCCCCACTTAAAACTTTTCGTCCCCGAAAAGGAACAAAGTCGAAAGTGGTTTGATTATTCAACTCTACGCTCGGTTTGGCTTCCATTCTCCAACTTTTCAGTTTCTGAGAATTTTCTAAAATTTCAAAAATTTGGCTAACACCCTAAATTTTTGAAAAATTTCGCCATAACCTCCCCTGCACCGGGAGCATCGGGGAATTTCAAATAGCTTCCCCGGTCCTTCAGATCTCAAAAAGAAAAAGAAAAAGCCAAGCGGCTAGCCAATAGGCTCACAAAATCATCATCACCCAAACAAAACAGTAAATTATGTAGTAAACATGTACCTATTTGTCGGGCAAACAAATTTTATGCTCTGCTCTAGCCTCCTTGCTATGACTTGTTCAATATAAGTATATGTATATGCAAGCAAATGCGACCAATTTTCAATACAGTTCAATATTTGATTCAATTAGGCTAAATGGCTAAAAATTAGCAAACAAATAAACAAACAACACAAACATCAATCAATTAGTTGATTAGCTTTTCAAATTGATAACTTTGATACATAGTCAAAAATCAGTTTTTTTTTTTTTTTTGATGCCAAATCACAACAATAGGCCCTATCTAATTTTGGTTCTCACACCAGCCTAATGGAAATATATAGAAAATCACACCTTCGAAACTCGAACATAAATGTTGATGATGCGATCGCTATCATCAATACCATCTTCGGGCGACTAGAATGTGATTCCATATCTATCCAGTATATTAAAACTTTGAATATACGTTTGCAAGGCGTATATGCAAATTCTTTATATACTGAATTGTCCATATTCAAATAAATAAATAATCAAATACGTAGAAGTGATTTAAATTTTCAAAACAAAAATTGTTTTCATTTGAAAAATATACTCTTCACACTCGTCCTAGGATACTACTGATCCCATCTCTAACGAGTCATTCTCATTGGATATAGCTAATCCAATATCTGATGAATTCTTTCGTATGGTTCTAATGTGCCTTTTTCTCTGAGCTTTGTAAACCAAAGCTCTGATACCAACTGTGACGGCAAGGAATTTCGCTCGGTCCGAACCAGTCGCTAAACCGACCCAGACCGTTTGAAACGCCCTATCGTTTGAGAACACGACAAATCAGAACGCATATAGAAGAACATTTCATTGTATATTACAACAATGCATCAGATTACAAGAATATACAGAGTATAAATGAATATTACACAGAAATATCAGAGATTTAAATTACATTTAAATACATAGCAGCGGAGAATAATACAATACACAACTAGAATGAGATATACGGATACAAAGCTTTCCGGATATCGTTCCAGCTGTAAACCAGGATCCTGTGAATATAAATCTGCAAAACCAAAACTACTAGCTGCCCGTGTCAAAATAAGGGCACCCAGAGTTTAGGTTAAAACAATAAACTCCAGGTCAGTCATGTGACTGGTGTGAGAACTAAAACAGTTATTAATCTTTATTTTTAAAGTTAGGTAAATCAAAGGACCACGCCGTATAACACGGAACGGGTTTCCTCCCAAGAATACCAGTGCATAAAACAAACAGCGCAATGCTAAATAAAGAAAAATGAAGCTATTATAAGACCCAGGTCCCATCACACAATGCAACGCAGCCGAGGATAGAGTTTTCCCTTATAACAGCCAAAGAATGCTTGATACGTTTTAAAACAAATCATTTGATACTATTATAAGTGCATAGTGTATAAAACAACTTCAAATCATAAGTATCAATCATAGGCGGCATGAGCGTCCCATGCCACTATGTCGCCATATATAGGTTTACAAATAAAACCGCAAAGTCACGTAATTGGAAATTGGATTTCCGTCTATGAACCGAGGCAAAAGATAGTCCTCAACCGATTCGAGACGCTCTAGCCCGCCCCTCAGGAACAGCCGCAACTGCCCCTTGGATCCTCAGGGCCGGTCCACACAGAGTGGATTATTATGCCTGAACACTACGTCTCCCCACCCTATGGGGTGTAAGTCTGGTCCGTCAGCCGACCAGAATGCATTCGGCCGAAACCGATATAACCGAGGCGCCTCGCAACAGCAACAACCACATAAGTCAAACTCGTCAGGGCGTGTAAAACCACTGACGCCACTTCTAGCTAGAAAGAAACGCATGCCCTCCCTGACGTCCGTCTCCCGTTTTTGATTCATACCGGGTGTGAAACACGCGAGGTAAACGTTACACAAAGCTACGCCACAAAGGCCGTGCTTTGATCATCACCACAAGACTTTGCTTTTCAACAGAAGCCTCGATCAATTGCCACTTAGGCATGCCACACAGGCAATTCACTCCATGCGTTTGATATCCATCAATATATAACCCCTGAGCTCGTACGTCTCAGAGAAGGGCGTTAAGCAAGAGAATAAATTCTCCGCCGCCAAACAGATATATATTTAATAGAGATCAATCACACGGACTAAAATCCAATGTCAGACACACAGTCCATTTACAAGTCCGTTCTGGGTCTGAACGAAACCGGAGGCACCTAGTACCCCGCATATCCATCGATCTCCAAGTACGTCTGGACGATCACCAACTGTTTCCATCTTCTTGGGTGTACAGCCCAATCAAGATCATCAGTTTTCACCCAAACGTCGTGAAGACTTCCGGTCTTCGACCACCGTCTTCATCTTCGACTTATCGTCGTATCAGTTATTCAGAATGGGATAAACCCGGCCTTTCCGAATAACTCGCGTATATTTTATAAAAGTGTTACACAAACACAACATACGCCTCATTCCAATTCATTAGTCACTAACCGTAAATTAATCAAGAGAATAATTCCCCAAATATTAACCCCGAAGGCCGAAACCAACATCAGATCAATATTCAGAAAACCATTCTGCTTGGCTAAACGACAGTTAGTTTCTAAATTTCACGTTCATAGGGAAAGGTTCCCATTAATTTTTATCAAAGATAAATTCTTGAATTTATGCTTTAATCTACTTTTGAATACCAATTCAAACTAGTCGGGATTAACGAAACTTACCGAAGTAATCATTTGTTTTAATTTCCCAATCCCAACCTATTCATCCCATGAAGTAAAACTGGTAATACTTCATATCTAACACCACAGTGTTATCGGTAAATTCAATTACCATTTCACGTTCAAATCTAATTAAAGATTTAACTATCGCCTGGAGTAAAACTGGTGATACTCCATTCTCGATTTTTTTCAATCTAATTAAAGATTCATTAAAACTCCACTTAGTTTTAATCGTTAACTGGGTTAAAGAATCAGTGTCATTTAAAACACGGTTCACGGTAAACCCAAAGTCACATTCATTAATTATCGGGTTAAAGAACGAGTGTTATTTAAAACACTGTTCACGATAAACCCAAAAATCAATATCCATTCAATTCCAATTAAATATTATTTAATTGGTACACTCCATTAAATCTAAATGAAAAGATTTAATCTTTTCTCAACTGGGTTCAAGAACAGTGTTAGTGAAGACACCATTCACGACAAACCCAAAATCACATTTGATATTCAATATAAGGCTCTGAATAGAAAATATATCGGCTTATATTCAATATCAAATTCAACGATTAACAAATGTCGTATTGAAATAACGATATATATGTATATCTTTCAAATTCCCATAACAACATCTGTATAATCACGAATTCCAACATCGAAATATTCCGAAGACAATTTCGATTCAAATCCACTCCAATGCAATCATTGGAAATTTTGGTTATTTTTAAAACCCTTTTCAAATTCAATTTATTTATTTAAAAATAAATAGAATTATATTTCTAGTTCAAAACTAGTTCATTTCGATAAAAACCTATTTTTATCTTTTCAAATATGGAGTTTTTCATCCCAAATCTTCACAAATCATTTCTTATGATTTTACACAAATTATTGCTATTTTTAATAATTTTATCAAGGCCCGTACAGTCGATTTCCATCAATGGCCATCGAACTGCACTTATAGCGACCTTTTTCAAATTTGATTTGGACATAATTCCAAATCCAACCGTTAGATTTCAAATTTCTAACATTCGCTAGAAAGCTCTTTTCGATACGAACCCAACGGTTCCGGTTTTAGGAGAATCCGACGGTCGGATCTCCCGCAATGTCCGTTTGAAATAAATGGTCGAAATTCACGAACTGCCGCGGCGCGGCGCGTTCTATTCAGACCATTATATTATATATATAATATATATATAATATATTTCGTCGATTTCTATTTAAAACGAATTATATAAATAGTTTTGAATTCGTTTCAAAAACATTTTCAACTTCCTTTTCAATTCAAATCACAATTGAATTTTTCTTTATAAATTCGTTTCAAAATTCATTTCTATTCAATTCAAATTTCAATTCAATTTGAATTCATTTCAATTCACTTGCAATTCAATTTGAATTCGTTTTCAATTCATTTCGAAATCGTTTTCAATTCAATTTATTTCGAAATCGTTTTCAATTCAATTCATTTCGAAATCGTTTTCAATTCAATTCATTTCGAAATCGTTTTCAATTCAATTCATTTCGAAATCGTTTTCAATTCAATTCATTTCGAAATCGTTCTCAATTCAATTCATTTCGAAATCGTTTTCAATTCAATTCATTTCGAAATCGTTTTCAATTCAATTCATTTCGAAATCGTTTTCAATTCAATTCATTTCGAAATCGTTTTCAATTCAATTCATTTCGAAATCGTTTTCAATTCAATTCATTTCAAAATCGTTTTCAATTCAATTCATTTCGAAATCGTTTTCAATTCAATTCATTTCGAAATCGTTTTCAATTCAATTCATTTCGAAATCGTTTTCAATTCAATTCATTTCGAAATCGTTTTCAATCGATATAAATATCATTCACGTCAAAATGGCGTCAATCTAATCCACACGGCTTCATAAATTTCTATTTTCAAACATTCTTTATTTTTCAAATTGGAATGAGGCCCAATCAATTACCATATAAAATTAATTATATGGATTTTCACACAACACATGTATATAATAGCATTGAAAAGTGATCAACCATCAACCAAAGTGCACTACACTGTATAAGCATCAAATAAAGATATCTAACGCTTATAACAGCCTGTCAATCAATCGATCGACATATTTAATCAATCAGGATGAGTGAACTTCAAATTTCATCCCAACACCCGTGTGGGGTTTCAAACAATCAAACGCATACTTTATTTGTGCAGTTGGGCGACGTGTAAAATTTATCGACCCAATCAATGTCATTCAAATAGGTGTACATAAACAAACCGTCTGGTTTGTAAATGAATATTCTATTTTATTCACTTCACGTTAAAAATTATATTTTTAACGATAAAACATTTTATTTCAACCTATGAATTTCTATTCAATTCATTTATTCAATAAAATGATATTTTTATTTTTCTAACATATTTTAGAAAATTTCGGCGGCATAACGGCACGATACTAGAAACGGGACAAGGCCTAGCCTTATCCCCGGTCTAGTGAAGGCCCACGCCATTCACACATCAATCAAATCAATTCATTTCACCACACAATTCAATTTCAATCAAATAATCCAACTAATCTACGCAACCAAACAAACAAGTCCATGGTCTGTGGACGATTGTGTCGGGTGCTACTAAGCACCGTCTGCATCCTAGTATATATATATATATAACTAGAAAAAGAAATTGAAAGGTGAGAAATTCTCACAGATTGCTATCCTAGCTCCACGGCACTTCATTGATAGAAATCTTCATCGCTATCGCATCTTCGTCAGCTTCGTCGCCCGTAGCCACTACATATATAAAAATCGAATCTTAACTTCGTTATTCAATATATAAAAATCACATTTTTAATTCGAAGTTCAATATATAAAAATCCCATTTTTATCTCGATGTTCAATATATAAAAATCCCATTTTTATCTCGAAGTTCAATATATAAAAATCCCATTTTTATCTCGATGTTCAATATATAAAAATCCCATTTTTATCTCGATGTTCAATATATAAAAATCCCATTTTTATCTCGATGTTCAATAAATAAAAATCCCATTTTCATCTCGAAGTTCATTACATAAAAATTCTATTTCAAATCAGTTTTTGCTCTTTAAAAAAAAACAGTTTTTAAATCTTATAAAAAATCAGTTTTTATTAAACTAAAAAATCAGTTTTTTACTAAACTAAAAATCAGTTTTTAAATTCATAAAAATAATTTAAACAAATAAGAAAAAAAAACTTACAGGAGGGGGGGGGGGTCTTTCGACGCCGAACAGCAGCAGGGGGGGTCTTCATCGCCGAACAGCAGCAAAGGGGGGGGTGGTTCTGCGATGCAAGAGGAAGGAGGAAGGCGAGGAGCGAAGGTGGAAGAAGAGGGTACGGTGGCGGCGGGGTAGAGGGCGGCGCGACTGGGGATTAGGGCTTCGATTCGAAGGCTAGCGAGAGAAGAGAGAGGGAAGGGAGAAGGAGAAGGAGGCGGGGGAGCGACGGAGGCTGGAGGTCGGCTGCGCCTGTGGCGCGGCAGTCGGTGATGGGCGGAGGAGCGCCTCCCTCTTTTTTTTTTTATTTCGTTTAATTCTGAAATGAACTAACGGGGGGGGGGGGGGGGGGTATATGAAAAAAAATGGTTTTATATTTTTAATTTAATTTATTTTTATTTTATCCCAAGGAGTTGACTTTTTATTCGACTCCGAAACGAGGCCCACCGACTGTCGCCCATAGCGTTTTACCCTCATTCCGAACTCAATGGGATATGTATCGCAAGCTGATTTGATTGTCTCGATAAGTTTCCGTTGAATTTATATTTAAATCGCTATATTGAATTTTAACGTACATTTCAAATTACCGGGGTCACATACTAACTCTAAAAATTTCAGAAAAATATTTTCTAGCTTCATATTGACGATACGGTCCTAACAAAACTAATTTCGTCGAATTCTGAGACCGTTAGAAAAATAGCCAATTTCCAGTCGATTAAAATCAACTGAAACTGGTCAAACGCGTTTTCCTTTGCCACGCTCACCTATTGATTCGAAAAATTATGAAACTTGAAACCTAGCAATAGTTTGACATCACAGACCCAACAAAAGTGGTTTCGTCGAAATCCGAGGTCATTTGCAAAATGTCCATTTTTAAGGGCCTTAATTCCATAGCGACTATTCAGAATTTTCAACTGGACATATCTTTTCATTCTCGCTACGAAATTTTGATTTTTCGGATTGGTTGGAAAGATATTCACAATTAGATCCCATTATTTTTGGTTTCACTAAAATCCGGATTGTTTTGCACCCGGTACATTCAATTGAAGTTTGAAATCGAATTATCGAACTACCGCGCCATTTTCAATTCTATTTATAATTATATATAAATATTTATATTCTAACGACGACGCGTATAATATATACGTTCTATTTATATTCAAAATAAATTTCTCGTCGATATTATTTAAAATAATCCATTTTAAATATTCAAAATTCGATAAAATTGCCAAAATAAAAATTTTAAACTGGCCCAGATTTTCGGGTTGTTACAGTACATATCCTTAAAACCAAAAGTAATATATTTAATATATTTAAAATATAATTGAAAACCATATTATGTCGATTCATTCTGCTCGAATATTTAGAAATTCCTATCGATTGTATGGCGTCCCATATATCGACCAGAACCCATAAATATTCAACAGAACAAGCCAACACAATCAAACCATTTTTATATCAAAATACAAGTACGTTCTCTCATAACACTCAAACTCATTCTAGGGTATTACTGAACCCATCTCTAATGAGTTAATTCCCAAACAGAGCCAAGGTTATCGCTAACCATCGCTCTGATACCAACTATAACGACCCAGATTTTTGACCGTTTAAAATCAACAATAAACCACACATGTCGACCCAACAAATCGCAAATGCAGGAAGTTATTGGAAAAAGAAGAAAAAGAAAGAAAAGAAAAACCAATCACAGAATCTCACAGCGGAAGGATAACATATAATAAACAAATAGCGGTTAAAACAGTTGGAATATATACATTTGTCTATACTAAACAACAATTATCAGAGTTACATGTAAAAATCTTTTCATAGCACAGCGGAAATAAAATGCAACGGAAATACTTATATATAGTAGATATATATACCAAATCTTCGTCTCCATCCTCCAAGCTATAGCATCTTCACTAACTGCAACATCTGCTGACCCGAGCGTATTGCATAAAAAGAAAAACACAACAAACACTCGGATCAGCACTAAATCATTCTCATATTAGTCAAATTAAAAGACGAAATAACTTTAGTGTCATGGGTGCAGTAACTCAAGAGACGTTACGGGATTTTTCCATCTCTCGAGGATCCGTTAAACTAATACATAGATAGTATAATACGCTATTATGATAGTGTTTATCCAGTAAAATAAATATCATAAAAATAGCGTAAGCGGGATTACCATATTACCCTTACGCCGTTTACAGGCACCAACAGTCTATACAGTACCGTAAATTCACCGTACTAGTGTTATCAGAGGGCACTCCATAGAAGGCAATGCTAAATCAAAATCGTATGGGGCACGATAAGGATAAATATGACAAGGCACTCGAGGCAATGCCCAGGGTAGGATTCTACCAATTGCACTCCCGGACCGGTGGTAACGCATAGCAGCCACTACCGCCCACCTCGGAACACACTCCCAAAGTCATAAATGGGCCCAAATCATCATCATCATCATAGTCATAGAAATATTATCGAAGAAGTGCGTCCGATCAAAGGTGCTACCTCAGTTAGTCACGGTATAGCTCCTGTTTTAGTCATTTCAATTCTGACCCGAAGGTCAGGGCTATTTCGTCATCGATCATCTTCTTCAATTCAAGAATCGCCCCGAGTCATCATACTCAATCTGGATACGTCATAACGTTCACAGTTGTCAAAGTGGTATCGACACTGACAGAGAGTATGCCTTATGTCGACTCCGGTCTCTTTAACAACCAACGCTTACATCTTTCACATCGGTCGGTTCTTTTATTTTTGATAAAGGTTCGCTTTCATATCAAAATATCATCTTCCGTTTCGAACCCAATTTATATTCAAATGAATAAAATTTCATATCGACATATCATAATCATACCCAAACCAATTATATTCTAAAACTAGAATATATTTCATATCATTATATTAAAATCACATAATATTTGCAAAATGACTTATATTCAAATAGAATATAATTTACCTCAAAGGTTTCAAATTATCACGCTTTCTTATCTCAACTCCATTTGAACCAGCGGTTCAAACTCAAGCATTTCTATTCGGAAGAAATTTAAAATTTCAAAATACCTATCAACTAAATGTTTATATAATAATAATAATAATAATAATAATAATAATGAATTCTATATAAATAAATATATAGATATATATAGAATATAATAATCAAAATAAATCAGTAATTTAAATATTATATATATACTTAAAAATAAGGTTTACTAGAAACTTTTGAAAAATGAATCATAAGGAAAATTATTTAAATACAATAGTATTAAGTAAAGGTAATTAATAGATTTAAAGCAGGAATAATTATTTGGAATCAAATGCATAAATATTTTTAAAATAAATTTCTCTAATCAATATCTTTCTTTCCTTCCAAATTTCAAATACTTGAATTTATCCTCCGGTTTCAACGGAGTTCATTTAATTCCTTAACTCGTTTCAACCCTATTCAAAACAACTATTTGATTTCAAGAGTTCAAATATATATATTCAAACTGAGTTAAAAACAACTCAGATACCCTTGATTTCCAAATTTCCCAAAATTTGATTTCCATATGAATTTATTTCCTTCTAATCCAAACTCTTATTTTGAAAAGATTTCAAATCATATTCAAACCCCAATTTAATATTTCTACTTTGTTTTGGAAAATTCCTTTAACCGTTTTTAATCAACAGCCCGGTTCAGAATCTTTAAAGAATTGAATAATCGAGTATCGACACATTCTTTTAAATGAAATTCTATCAAATAAAATTTCAAATATTTAAAATCATTTAACCAACCGAAGTCTGTATATAATTATCTATCCAATGGCCAAGTGATTCAATATTTAATTTCTCGATATTTCAGGGATGGATCTATCATTTCAATCCGAATCAGTGTCACAGAGATTTATCATTTCACTCCGTGTTCTTAATTTATTTTATCGATAAATCCCGGGTTTATTAGATGCCCGTAACATCAAGGGTAAATGGGATTTATCGTCACAATCAACATGCATTACAATATACTGAAATAAGGAGCATTAAATGTCACTATAAATTCAGTAATAAATTTCAACCAACATCCATCACAACCATTTCATTCAACTGATCAGCATTAAACTGTTTCAGGATTCTACATGGGTTCGAATTTCCAACTAGAAATTTAAATTAAATTAAATAACTAATCATTTATCTAAATTGCATGTTAACACACTTGCATGTCAAATTTAAACAACACATCAACAATCCAACACAACCATGCAACCAAACTTATTTCATAATTTAATTCAATAAATATGGGAATAATTCAGTATTTCGTCAGTGGAAAAATCACTCACCTTTGGGTCTTAATTGGATCGGACGTCCAAAAGAAGCCCAAAATTTGACAGTCTCAAAATGCAACCAAACCAGTGCCAAAACGTCCGCAATTCCGCCACGATCCCAACGCAATAAACCGCGTCCAAATCCGAGTTAAAACGAGAGAGTTATGAGGTTTTACCATTTGAAATTTGAAAATATAAAAATATTAAAATAATATCTCACCCCAATTTAGTTTTGACACGTCAGCCCCCTCAAAAGGGCACTCCCGCTCCTTCTTCCTTCTAGCCACAGGACCAACGTGAAAAACAACCCATTTTGCAAAACTTTGACCAACTATTCCTCCCATCTCCGACCGCAATGATGACCAAGGCCGCCACCAACGTGAAGCCCCTCGAAATCCACACTGAACCATCCCCATGCCATCGCCTCCGGTGGACCGGAGGTCCTCCGCCGTCAGCCCCAAAACCGGGTTTCCCGAACCCTAAAACACCAATTCCCATCTATCCAACCCACTATAGAACCTCCGACTACCTCCAATCAACTCCTAACGTCGACCTCTTCAATGCCCAGATCCTGATTTCTGCAATTGGTGCTTAGATCGCAAAGCCCCAATTTAAACCCTAGGATTTCGAAAAACAGCAAGTTTGACCAAGCTTTCCGACCAATCCGTCCACTGCATGTCGAAATAAACTGTACCAGAAGCTTTGTATCGTCGAGGGCTTCGATTTGATATATAATTTGCTATATTTTGAAGAGATTTGAATTTCAAAGCTTGGATTTTTATTTCTAGGGTTTTGAAAATATTGTTTCAGCCATTAAAACAAATTTTGAAGGAGAGAGTATACGTATAAGTGAATAATGAGCTGATGAGGTGGAAAAGAACTTAAGTTTTACATATATATAGGGTCCAACATGAGAAACCAACAATTATCTTATTACATTGATTCTATTCGCGTTTTATCCAGTACGATCAAACGGTAAGTCGAATTGTAACGCAAATTTAAATCCTATAATAATTCATCGTTCCGGATCCAATGGCGTCAGTTTCGTCGAATTCCGAGATAGTCGCCAAAACCGTTAAATTCCATAGTTAATTAAATAAATAAAATATTCAATTATTTGATTAACTGTTTTAAATTCAGATTAAATATTCATTAAATTCAAATTTAAATCAAACTATAATTTAAATAAATTCTATAAAATTATTTCATGAAATTTTAAGTCCTTACATTTTGATTATTCACAAATTTAAATTTGAAATTTCAAATCTAACCTAAACAACTTAAAATTCCACCATTTCCAAATTAAATTTGAATTTCACTTTTTAAATTAAACCACTCAAATTCATTTAACTAATAAAATCTTAAGTTTCAAATTTCAACATTTTTAAATGAACTAAATTTGAAAATCTATTTATACTAAATTCAAATAATTATCGACATAAAAACCAACAAAATTTGATTTTTCTAAGATTAACTCATTTATTTATTTTAAATCTAAATTTAAAATATACTGAAAATATTGGGATGTTACAATCCTGCTCGAGATGAAGACCTGTAGACAAACTACTCGACTGCCCATGTGGAAAAAAGGGCACCCGAGTTTGCAAAGGTGGAAACAAACAACAGGTCAGTCATGGGACTGGTGTGAGAATTCTTAACTAATTTCACTAACAGTAATAAGGCAAATCCAAGGACCACGCCGCTAACGCGGAACGGGTTTTATCCTAATGGATTGCTAGTGCATAATTAAAAGTAAATCATTAAACAACGCAATGCTTTTTAGAAAAATGAAACCATTATAAGACCAAAGTCCCATCACATAATGCAACGCAAATCGGAGGATAGAGTTTTACCTTATAATGGTCTAAAATGCTTGATACGTTAAAAACAGATTTGATATTATTATTAGTGTATATATGTTTCAAAAACATTTCAATCATAATGTATCAATCATAAATGGCATATTTCCCCATCCTACTATGTCGCCATACTAGTTCTACAATCAAAACCGCATGGTGTCGTATTGGAAATTGAGTTTCCATCATGAGTCAAGGCTAGGGAGGAGCTCCTTACCGATTCGAGACACTCTAGCTAATGTCTCAGGATTCCCCGCAGTTAACCCTTAGATCCTGCAGGGCCGGACCACACATACAGCTTCGTGGATTGGAAATTCCTGAACACATGTTTCCCGGTCCTATAGGACCTATCATCCGAGGTGCGCCACATTCCATCATCCACATAAGTAAATATCAGCCAGTTTAAGCATCGACACAACTTCTAGCTAGAAAGAAACGTGTTGCTCTCCCTGCGTTCCCTTCTCCCGTTTTAGACTCAACCAGGTTGTGAGGCTCGCTAAGTAACGTTATAACCACAAGGTCTTCTTTTCAACAAAGCCTTGATCATCTTCATCTTTGCGTACCACGTTGACAATTCATACCATGCGATTGATGACTATTAATACACAACCTCTAAGGGCGTTAAGCAAGAGAATAAATTCTTCGCGACCAACGGTCGTATCTTAATAGAAATCAATTTACATAGAACAAAATTCAACGTCAGACACACATTCCATTTATAAAGTTATGCTCTGGGTCTGAGCGAAAGCCAAATCCGTACAAATCAGCACTACGTCCGAATAACTACCATCTTAGCCCTGTTTTGGGAGCAAATCAATCAAGGGCCTCGACACTAGTTACCCATTTGATTTGAAGATCGTCGGTCTTCAATCACCGTCTTCAATTCTTCGAACGTCGTATCATTATTTGGAATGAGAGTAAAATCTGACTTTCCAAATAATCTTGGCATAATTATCATTTGAATTATTTCATAATTTTATTATTTATCACTATTTTTATTTTGATAAGAATAAATATAAATCATTCCATGTAATCATTAACATATAAGGGCAACGAATCAACCAAACAAACGGCACATAATCATGTTCATGTATCATATCAAGGTATCATGTTCAATGAACATTTCAATTCCATTCCCACATTTATTTGTTTATAAATAAAAACTAAAAGGTAACTTTCAATTTATTCTTTTACTGCATAGAAAATGTCATTAAAACATCTCTTTTTCTTATTTATTTACACTACATGTGAATAAATGTTTTTCTTTTCTTCTACATGTCCTATTTACATAAAAATGTAAATGAAAGTGTCATCTAAAATAGTTCTTTTTATTTACATACGAAAAGGTAAATAAAGTTTTCACTAATAATATGTTCATTTTATTTACATAGAAAATGTAAATAAAGTTTTCCTCGTATACTGTTCTTTTTAATAAATTAATGTTTACACTAAAAATATGTTCATTTTTACTAAATTGACATAACGCCAAATATGTGTTCATTTTCTCTAAAAGGATATACCGCTAAAAATGCGTTCATTTTCTCTAAATTGACATAATGCTACATATGGGTTCATTTTCTGTGTTAATCTAATTTCATATAAAAATGATATTTTATATGTAAACAATTTCTATGAATTCATAACATTACATAAAATGTTATCCTTTTATATAATCATGTTTTAATTTTCATTGAAAATGCAAATAAAAGTACTATGTTGAATTTCATTCTTTTATTTACATGAAAAAAATGTAAATATAAGTACCTCTTTAAGTTTCATTCTTTCACTAATGTTAAAGATGCACATAAAGACACTGCACTAAATTTCACCCTTTTATTATTGTTAAAAAAAATGCACATAAGCCTTCATTCCTTTTAATTTATTAAAAATACAACACAAAATTTTAATCTTTTATTTACATTAACCATGTAAAAAAATGCAACAATATACTTCATTCTTTCTAATTCATTGAAAATACATGTAAAATGCATTAACAAAATCTAATCTTTTATTTCATTAGAAATGTACATAAAAATGCAGCGTCGAATTCCTACTTTTTTTATTACATTAAAAATGTGAATAAAAAAATGCAATCCTAAATTCTAACCTTTTATTACATAAAAAAATATGTAAATTAACATACTACACTAAATTTCATTTTTCTATTGGCATCAAAAATGTAAATAAAAACACTACGCTACATTTCATTCTTTTACTTGCATTAAAATGTAAATATTAAACTCTAATCTTTTATTACATTAAAATAAATATAAAAATGTAACACTAGATTTCAATCTTCCTAATTCATTAAAAATGCAACCTAAAGTTTCAATTCTTTGTTTTACATGAAAATGCATATGAAATGTGTCAACAAAATTTAATCCTTTTATCTTCCATGAAAATGCATATAATATGCATTGGCAAACTCTTTACTTCAATCGAAAATGCATGTGTGCTTCATCATAAAGATTTCATTTCAAATTGCACGGAAATTTTATCGTCAAAATTTCGCCTTTTTAATCACATCAACTTCCATGTCAAAATTCTTCCTTTTTAATTACATTAAAAATGTAATTAACGTTTCATGTCAAATCTTGCTTTTTTACTTTACAATATAAAAATCCTATTCTTTAATTACATAATAAAATGTAATCTTAATATATATATATATATATATATATATATATATATATATATATTCTATTCTAAACTACATAATGAAATGTAACTTAAATTACATGTCAAATCTTGCTTTTTAATTTGCAATGTATATTCTTACTTTATTTACATTAAAAATGTAATTAAATTTTCAGTGCAAATTCTCACTCTTAATTTACGTATAAAAATGTAGTTTTATGTTACATGTAAGTTCTATTTCTTTAATTATATATAAAAATGAAATTTCCTATGCGATATAAATTTCATGTCTTTTGATTTCATATAGAAATATATTTTTTCCTTTCAATGCAAATTTTATTTTACATGTAAATTCTTATTCTTTAATTACATATAAAGACGTCCTTTTCAATTTACATCGTAAATTCTGTTCTTTAATTATACAATAAAATATACTTTTAATTTACAATGTAAATTCTCATCTTTATTTAATTAACATAAATGTGTTTTAAAATATATTGAAATGTATTTTATTTCATTACATTTTGCTAACGACAAGTATTCCTATTTGTATATACAATATTAATGTACAATGTACACACCATAATGTTTATTTTTATTTTTATTCACATACACATCTTATACACAACAAAGTATATTTTCTTGTTTCGTCTTTCAAATTACACAAAATGTATATTCTGCTTATCACACCAATTCCAACAAAAATAGGCATTTTTGTGTTTTACTTCAATTTCAACAAACGAATATTTTTGTTCATTCACTTTTACTTCTATAAAAATGAGTATTTTTGTTTGTTTCAGTGTAATAAAATTGATAACTTTGTTATCCTTTCAATGCAAAACAAAAATAATAATTTTTCATTACAAACAAAAAGGTAATTTTCTGTAACGACCCAGATTTTCTGGTTGGTTTATTTTGAATATTTAATATTATTTTAAATATAGAGCTGATAATATAAATCGATTTTCATATTGAGTTATTGATCTAATTACCGTAATACGGGATATATTGAATTCGAAGTTAGAATTGAATCAAAACAGTTCAGATAATAAATATAAATTCTATGTGAATGTAATCGATAATGGTAATGATATATTATCGAGAAATTTATTTGTTTATAAATTTAAATTATTTTACATCTATTTAAAATGATTATTCTATATACATTTAAATTAAATATAAAATATATTCGGTTAGTTCAGAATGTGTTAAACTGTTGAAATAACAATGGTTGCGTTAAAATAGCGGTTCTGATTTTCGAATAAGGGTACCACAAGATATTTTAGTTATCTAATTAAATAAATTCATATCAAATGTTTTATCAGCCGACCTAATTTACTTCCTATGGAAACCTAGCCCCTCGAGCCACAAAACTGTCTCCCGCTCTCGTTATCAAGGAAACACAATTTTAATGGCCTGTGTACCTTCTGTCTTCCCCCTCATCTATAAAACGTGACCTCGTTCTATGATTTCCCATCCATTTCCGTTCTCCCTTATAATCACATACAAAGGCTTCTCTTTTTAATTCATTCTCTGTTCAATTAAAAACCGCATGTTTCCCTTATATAATACACCGCTCCTCCTAAAAGCCTCAAAAATCAAAAACCGCCTTCTGTTTTTCTTGTTTCAGAATTCGAAATCAATTCGAATGAAATCAAAGTCAAAAACGAAGTTGCCGAACACGTTCTGCGAAGGGTACGAGGCTTTCGACAATTTTAAGTTTAAACGCGGTTTCGATTTTGGGGGTTCGGGCTTCTGGAGGCTTGCGAGCTGAAAGGGAGTAGACGGTTGTTCATGGCAACGCAAGGACGGACGTGATTTGAAGAGGAGCTATGGGTTCTGGAAGGCCGATGTTGGGGTTTCAAAATGTGGAACAGTCGAAGTAGAGGGGATCGCGGTCTACTGTAGTTGCGATTTAGGGTTTCAGTGTCGAGTTCGATTTGTGATGTGGAGGTACTGTAATTTTCTGGTGATGCTGCGATGGATGGCCAATCGATGGGATTCTGATGAAGGTCGAACTGAGGAGCTGGGTTTTGGTTCCAAGTTTTGCGTTGATTTGAGGATAAGGTAACTAAGGTAAAACCAATTTTCCTTGTTTATTTAAATTTATACAGTAAGATCAGTTTTTAAATTAAGTAATTAGATTATAATTACATTAAAATCAATGGCTTTAAGGAAGACATTGTCTGAGAGAAATCAAGTGAAAATACCATTCGGGTTATATCTAAAGGAAAACTGGAAATAAATTTTTGTAATAAATCATTTTGTAAATAGATAATTTTAATTGTAAATCATTTAATGGTTAAACAAAATGATTATAATGTTGGGAAATTGGTTTAAAAAAAAAGGGGGAATTTGTTAGTAAGTAAATTAAATGTGTAAACATATCATTTATCAAATTAAGGTTTAATTTGGAGTTGGTTTACACGTAGATAATTTATTAAATCCGATAATGGAGATTTTATTAAATATTGTTGTTTTCCGTTGGGAAACAGACGTATGGAGGAACTGCTATGAAATCTATATAAGATGCTTCGGTGGCTATTCAACACGAATAAAAATCACGGTGAGTAAATCTCACTCACCTTTAGAATTATTTTTATTTCATTAAAAATAATTGTCTGTTGCTTGTGTGAATGTTTTCTGGTTGTTTTGTATATATTAGTTATTTAGGCTATATATATATATATATATATATATATATATATATATATATATTGGGTTGATTGATTGGTTGGATTCCCGCAGTCTCATTAGCGGATGCCCGCGGTACCATAGCGGATGATTACCCTATACGCCCCACGCTATGATTAGTGGATGACCTTCTATACCGCGATATTCTGCCACAAAGCAGAATGGGTATTATTTATGTGCTAACGTCTGTGGATGCAGGGAAACAGGTTGGATGAATCCAACAGGATTCCTCAAAAATATATTATCTGTTTGCTGTTTGTTTGATTTCATATATATTCATATATGATGTGTTAAAAATCAAATGTATGAAAATTGGTTGATTTGATTGTTTAAAATATCACTGGGCTTGAATATTGATTTATAAAAATATCGCAGAAGGGATATTTGAGATTTAAAAGAGAAAATTCTATTTTTCTAAAATAGAATTTGAATTTAAAATGGAATAAAAATATTTAACTTGTTTTAAAAGGAATAAAACAAGTAGTTCATTTATACACAAAGTTTTAAATGAAGTGAAAAGAATTATCATTGGACAATTCAAAAGTAAATTATAAGTGTGAATTTGTTAAGGGGAAAACTATTTTTCCAAAGTAGAAAATATTTATTTCGAAGGAAATTGGAAGCGATACTTTGTTTAAAATATAAACAAGTAAAATAAAAGGGAATTTGAATAAAGAGAAATTTGAAAAGAAGTTTGAATATTTGAATTCAAATAGAATTTAAAAGAAGTTTTTAATATTTGGATTTCAAATAGAAACCCAAATGGAGTTAAATATTTAAATTCAAGTATGAATTTCAAATATAGGTATTCATAAAAAAAAGGGATTTGAATATAGAAATTAAAGTGGAATTTAAATCAAGAAAATAAAGTATGATATTTGAATTCAACGAGATATAAATATGGTATTTAAATTCAAAAAGAATTTAAATATGGCATTTGAATTCAAGGAAAATTTAAATATGGAATTTGAGTCCAAGGAGAATCAATATGGAATTTGAGTTAAAAGGAGTTTTAAATACTTGGAATTCAAAAAGAGTTGGAATATTTGGGAATTCAAATAAAAGTAGAAATAAGGTTTGAATAATAGAAATTGGAAGAGAATTTGAGAATTTGAATTATATAATTCAAATGGAATTTTAAAACATAGAATTTGAAATAGAATTCAAATAGAATTCAAATATGGGATTTGAATATAGCAATTCAAATAGAATTTGAATAAATGAATTTGAATATAGAATTTCAAGGTAGAATTGTAATGAAATTTGAAATATCGAATTCAAGAGAACTCAATATGGTTTTGAATTTAGAATTCAAAGAAGAATTGAATATAAACTTCAAATATAATCGAAATAGAGTTTGAATATATAACTCAAATAGAATTGAATATGAAGTTTGAATAGAGATTTGAAATAGAAATTCAAGTATTGAATTTGAATATCAAATAGAAAAGGAATTGGGATTTGAAAATAGAATTCGAAAGTGAGATCGGAATTTGAATCAAGAAATTCAAATAGAGGAAAATGGAGTTTGAATATTAGAAATTCAAATGGAGTTAAAATAAAGTTGGATTCATTTTAACGAAAGTTTAAAAGTTTATATATAAATAAAACGAACTCGCCGCAGCGCTGCAGTTCATAAATTAGCGATTCGAACTTCAATTGAATATACAGAACTCAGTTGAAGTCGAAATTCTTTGAAACAAGAAACGTCAGGACCGATTTGATAATAGCTTTCTAATGAAGGAGAAAAATCTGGATTTCATCGAATAGATTTTGAGTTATGTCAAAAATCAAATTTTCAGAAAAACAGCGCCAGAACCATTATAAAACCATAACAGTTTGTTTAAATAAACTAAAGGATTTTAAAGAAATAAAATCCGAATTTGCCATGAGAAAAATCCAGACTTGAGTTTTAAATTAAATACGAACTCAAGTGGTGTAAATGAGATGATTGTTGAAACAAAAATCAGATTTTTAATTATTGATTAGAATTGACTAATTTAAAGAAATTAGTTAATGGAATTTTAGAATCGAAATTTGGGTTTTGAATCAGACAAGGGTGTGTAAATTCATATTCGAAATCGAATATGAAGCTTGAATTAGAAATGACATTCGATTATTGTATCAACAAATTAATATATATTTGAACATGATATGTTCAAATAACAAGTGAAATAGGCTAAGAAGCTAATTAAAGAATAAATGGGCGGAACTGAATTCAAACGATTGGTTTGAGTTGAATTGCAAACAAGTGAACGTGTGTAAGCAGGTTTGATATGAAGTATATGAAGATTTAAATTTATGTGCTCGACAAAAAGGTACATGTTTAATTCATATATGAGATTTTATGCGCCGTATCGGCAAGCCGCTTGGCTTTTCCTTTTTCTTTTTAAGATTAGAAGGACCGGGGAAGCTATTTGAAATTTCCCGATGCTCCCGATACAGGGGAGGTTATGGCGAAATTTTCCGGAAATTTAAGGAGTTAGAATATTTTTAAGATATTTTGATAGTTAGAAAACATTGTATCGTCGTATAGAATTCTATAGGTAAGTGAATATAAAATCGAATATTGTAAACAAAAAGGGAAATCTATAAATTAGAAATAGAAAGCGAGCTTTATACATGTTTTAAAAATGAATAATTGGATTGTATAGTGTGTTTATTCGAGGTAAGTGGTTTTGCCGTTTTGAAGTTGATGATGTTTTCAGTTAAGGTCTGAGAGGTAATTTTACCCCAACTTGATTGATTTCATTTTTAAATGGATAAATAGCAAGATCCAGTCTCGAAGAGAAGTGTTTGAAAAAGAGTTAGTTGAATAAAATATTTTGGGTTGTTGTAACGATGTTTTACACAACATTCGTTTTAAACCCAAGTGATGGAATTTTGGAAATATAACAAGTAAATATTTCCTGAGTATAATTAAAATAGTCGGGATAGAGATAAGTGAGTGGGATTGTTTCCAATTGCAAATAGAGATATTTTCTAATATATAGAAAATAAAAGAAGTTAATATTTGGAAACGTTTTCCAAATGGCATAAGGGCCAATATGGTTATTGGAAATATTTGGTTAACAAATATTGATGAGGAAATGGAGAAGAGATTTAATTAATGAAATATTAATTAAAGAGCCCAGTGATTTGTTGATATGTTTGGATGAACACTTGTTTTTATTCGATAGTTAAATCACAGACTATCGAAGTTTTGACCATCGTTGTCAATATGGAGAGACCGGTTGGATTATTATCCGAAGAACCACTCCGTATCGGCATAAGCGTTGCGAACCAAGTATGCTGAATATATTGAAGATGGAGTAAAGTGCAAGGACTCTTTCTAGTAATAGAAATTGTGCCTTCGGTTTCGTTCAGTCCCAGAACGAACGTAAATGGACGAATGTCTGACAGAGTATTTCCAATGATCAAATGGGTTGGTCTGTATAAATATATATGGTTGCAACGGATTTATTCCCTTAGCATAACATCCAGAATATTTTTGCAAACTCAACTAGTGATTAACGGATCTGACAATGTGGCATTCAAAGTGATTGTGCTATAAATGAATGGTAAGCATTCGTTGCCTCAGGCCTCAACAACTGGGAAATGACAAAAATCGGGCAGGCAGCATGGCTATGTGGGTTGCACCCATTAGGATGTATAATCACCTATCTAGAGGTTCATTTAATTTCTTATTCTATTCGATGCTGTCCCAGTCGGGAGGCGGTTGCTGATCCCAACCGTTGGTGATATACATTCGATACACTCAAGCGAAATGAGTGGTCGGTCATGTGTGGGTCGGGTTACAAGATGTTCTTGTTGAACCCAGTGTATTCCTCTCTAGAGATACACTAGCGGAAGGTGGTTCCATACCTTGTCATGTTGGAAATCCAATCTCCAATAAGCGCCATGCGGTTTTTGATTTTATACTATGTATGTGGAGCGTGAGATGCAAGCGTTCCTCTAGATTGTATTTATTTGATGTAGACATTATTATAATATCACTGGATTTTCGTATCAAAGTGTTTTGGGTTATAGTATGGTAAAATCCGTCCATGTTTATGTGTGGGCTGGTCTTACTATTATCTTTTCTTTCGAAAAGGGTTTTGAAAGTTAAACAAGTGGTTGGAGTTTACTCACACCAGTCCCATGACTGACCCAGAGTTTATTTTGTTTGTTTCCCCTAAACTCTTGGGTGCCCAAATTTGTACGGGCAGTCAAGTAGTCGGGATTTTTCAGACTCATTTGGAGGAGCTGGAAGCAGGAGGCTTCACCAGTTAGATATAGACTATCATATATTCCGCTGTGTACTATGGTTGTATCTGGAAACAGGTGTTTATAACTGTTCCAGGAATGGCTGTTGTGCTCTGATGATGGTATGTATGTAAAGTTACTGATTTTTATTTCAAAAGTTATGTTATAAAATATATTTTTATTCGATCCGCTGTAAGTTTGTGATCTTCGTTTTCTTCTATTCTAAGTTTCTATCTCATCTATTCTCACCCTCTAACTTCTTTCTATTAATGGTTCGTATTTCTGTGTTATTTGGGTTGGACGTGTGGTGTTTTTAGTCAACTCAGATAGCTCGGATTTGCGGGTCGTTACAGTTGGTATCAGAGCTTAGGTTGAGTGAATACCTAGGCTTTGGTGGAATGTGCTCATTAAAGATAGGGTCAGCAGTACCCTAGAATGAGTTGAGTGTATGTATATACGAGAGCACGTATTTGTTAGTTGATATAAAAATTGTTTTATATTGTGTTGGCTGGTCTGTTGAGTGGTTTATGAATTCTGGTCGAATAGTGGGACGCCACAAAGTCGATAGGAATTTATAAACACTTGAACAGAGGATTGAACACGATATTGTTTTTAAGTGGGT
The DNA here is from genome assembly GCA_030737875.1 of Allium sativum. Classification (NCBI taxonomy): domain Eukaryota; kingdom Viridiplantae; phylum Streptophyta; class Magnoliopsida; order Asparagales; family Amaryllidaceae; genus Allium; species Allium sativum. The sequence continues at coordinate 600,314,116 of CM060926.1, read as the reverse complement.
AGATGAAATAATTTTACCCAAATTTCTATTTTGATATAAAAAGAATAATTTTCTGAAATTATTATATTATATGGATGTGTTGATTGTTAGGATTATAATCAAACGAGATTATAAAAATTGGAATGGTTATTTATAACCAAAACAGAATTTGTATATGAATTAAATATACAAAGGAGATGAACTAAAATTGAATTCAAACCAGAATTTGGAATTTAAAATCCTGGGAGGTTTGAAATTATTTTCGAAGTATATTAAGATAATATAGCTTTGTTTTGAAGGATTTTTGAATAAAAATCATTTTTAAATGGATTTTGAAAGTGATAAAGCACTGAACTCACTTCAGTGGCTGGAAAATAATTCTGATTATGACTGCAGCTTCATCAGTGTTCATTTCCGAGTTTCTAAGTGATGAATTGCTACCTTAGAAAAAGTTTTTGATGGAAATTTGTTTGAAAGAAAACAAATTGGGTTGAATATTCAAATTTTTTGAATTTGAGATGGAAATAAATATATGTATATTTTTGTGTGATTTCAAAAGGATTTGGAATAGAAACCCGGGAATTTGAATTCTGGAATTAAATTTAACTTGGACAAGTAAAATGAATCAAAGTGAATAAATTGAATCAGAATCAATTTGAATGAATTAGAATGCATATGAAAGAAAACCAAAAGTTTTGGTGGAATTAAATTTGTTGGAATATGAAGAGGTGAGTTTCAACATAAAGAAGTTGTGAAAAGTAATGGGTTTGTACCATTTTCTTACCTTCGCAAATTTCGAGGACGAAATTATTTTAAGGGGGGAAGAATGTAACGACCCAGATTTTGTGGTCGGTTTATTTTGAATATTTAATATTATTTTAAATATAGAGCTAATAATATAAATCGATTTTCATATTGAGTTATTGATCTAATTACCGTAATACGGGATATATTGAATTCGAAGTTAGAATTGAATCAAAACAGTTCAGATAATAAATATAAATTTTATGTGAATGTAATCGATAATGGTAATGATATATTATCGAGAAATTTATTTGTTTATAAATTTAAATTATTTTACATCTATTTAAAATGATTATTCTATATACATTTAAATTAAATATAAAATATATTCGGTTAGTTCAGAATGTGTTAAACTGTTGAAATAACAATGGTTGCGTTAAAATAGCGGTTCTGATTTTCGAATAAGGGTACCACAAGATATTTTAGTTATCTAATTAAATAAATTCATATCAAATGTTTTATCAGTCGACCTAATTTACTTCCTATGGAAAGCTAGCTCCCTCGAGCCACAAAACTGTCTCCCGCTCTCGTTATCAAGGAAACACAATTTTAATGGCCTGTGTACCTTCTGTCTTCCCCCTCATCTATAAAACGTGACCTCGTTCTGTGATTTCCCATCCATTTCCGTTCTCCCTTCTAATCACATACAAAGGCTTCTCTTTTTAATTCATTCTCTGTTCAATTAAAAACCGCATGTTTCCCTTATATAATACACCGCTCCTCCTAAGAGCCTCAAAAATCAAAAACCGCCTTCTGTTTTTCTTGTTTCGGAATTCGAAATCAATTCGAATGAAATCAAAGTCAAAAACGAAGTTGCGAACACGTTCTGCGAAGGGTACGAGGCTTTCGACAATTTTAAGTTTAAACGCGGTTTCGATTTTGGGGGTTCGAGCTTCTGGAGGCTTGCGAGCTGAAAGGGAGTAGACGGTTGTTCATGGCAACGCAAGGACGGACGTGATTTGAAGAGGAGCTATGGGTTCTGGAAGGCCGATGTTGGGGTTTCAAAATGTGGAACAGTCGAAGTAGAGGGGATCGCGGTCTACTGTTGTTGCGAGTTAGGGTTTCAGTGTCAAGTTCGATTTGTGATGTGGAGGTACTGTAATTTTCTGGTGATGCTGCGATGGATGGCCAATCGATGGGATTCTGATGAAGGTCGAACTGAGGAGCTGGGTTTTGGTTCCAAGTTTTGCGTTGATTTGAGGATAAGGTAACTAAGGTAAAACCAATTTTCCTTGTTTATTTAAATTTATACAGTAAGATCAGTTTTTAAATTAAGTAATTAGATTATAATTACATTAAAATCAATGGCTTTAAGGAAGACATTGTCTGAGAGAAATCAAGTGGAAATACCATTCGGGTTATATCTAAAGGAAAACTGGAAATAAATTTTTGTAATAAATCATTTTGTAAATAGATAATTTTAATTGTAAATCATTTAATGGTTAAATAAAATGATTATAATGTTGGGAAATTGGTTTAAAAAAAAAGGGGAATTTGTTAGTAAGTAAATTAAATGTGTAAACGTATCATTTATCAAATTAAGGTTTAATTTGGAGTTGGTTTACACGTAGATAATTTATTAAATCCGATAATGGAGATTTTATTAAATATTGTTGTTTTCCGTTGGGAAACAGACGTATGGAGGAACTGCTATGAAATCTATATAAGATGCTTCGGTGGCTATTCAACGCGAATAAAAATCACGGTGAGTAAATCTCACTCACCTTTAGAATTATTTTTATTTCATTAAAAATAATTGTCTGTTGCTTGTGTGAATGTTTTCTGGTTGTTTTGTATATATTAGTTATTTAGGCTATATATATATATATATATATATATATATTGGGTTGATTGATTGGTTGGATTCCCGCAGTCTCATTAGCGGATGCCCGCGGTACCATAGCGGATGATTACCCTATACGCCCCACGCTATGATTAGTGGATGACCTTCTATACCGCGATATTCTGCCATGAAGCAGAATGGGTATTATTTATGTGCTAACGTCTGTGGATGCAGGGAAACAGGTTGGAGGAATCCAACAGGATTCCTCAAAAATATATTATCTGTTTGCTGTTTGTTTGATTTCATATATATTCATATATGATGTGTTAAAAATCAAATGTATGAAAATTGGTTGATTTGATTGTTTAAAATATCACTGGGCTTGAATATTGATTTATAAAAATATCGCAGAAGGGATATTTGAGATTTAAAAGAGAAAATTCTAATTTTCTAAAATAGAATTTGAATTTAAAATGGAATAAAAATATTTAACTTGTTTTAAAAGGAATAAAACAAGTAGTTCATTTATACACAAAGTTTTAAATGAAGTGAAAAGAATTATCATTGGACAATTCAAAAGTAAATTTTAAGTGTGAATTTGTTAAGGGGAAATCTATTTTTCCAAAGTAGAAAATATTTATTTCAAAGGAAATTGGAAGCGATACTTTGTTTAAAATATAAACAAGTAAAATAAAAGGGAATTTGAATAAAGAGAAATTTGAAAAGAAGTTTGAATATTTGAATTCAAATAGAATTTAAAAGAAGTTTTGAATATTTGGATTTCAAATAGAAACCCAAATGGAGTTAAATATTTAAATTCAAGTATGAATTTCAAATATAGGTATTCATAAAAAAAAAGGGATTTGAATATAGAAATTAAAGTGGAATTTAAATCAAGAAAATAAAGTATGATATTTGAATTCAACGAGATATAAATATGGTATTTAAATTCAAAAAGAATTTAAATATGGCATTTGAATTCAAGGAAAATTTAAATATGGAATTTGAGTCCAAGGAGAATCAATATGGAATTTGAGTTAAAAGGAGTTTTAAATACTTGGAATTCAAAAAGAGTTGGAATATTTGGGAATTCAAATAAAAGTAGAAATAAGGTTTGAATAATAGAAATTGGAAGAGAATTTGAGAATTTGAATTATATAATTCAAATGGAATTTTAAAACATAGAATTTGAAATAGAATTCAAATAGAATTCAAATATGGGATTTGAATATAGCAATTCAAATAGAATTTGAATAAATGAATTTGAATATAGAATTTCAAGGTAGAATTGTAATGAAATTTGAAATATCGAATTCAAGAGAACTGAATATGGTTTTGAATTTAGAATTCAAAGAAGAATTGAATATAAACTTCAAATATAATCGAAATAGAGTTTGAATATATAACTCAAATAGAATTGAATATGAAGTTTGAATAGAGATTTGAAATAGAAATTCAAGTATTGAATTTGAATATCAAATAGAAAAGGAATTGGGATTTGAAAATAGAATTCAAAAGTGAGATTGGAATTTGAATCAAGAAATTCAAATAGAGGAAAATGGAGTTTGAATATTAGAAATTCAAATGGAGTTAAAATAAAGTTGGATTCATTTTAACGAAAGTTTAAAAGTTTATATATAAATAAAACGAACTCGCCGCAGCGCTGCAGTTCGTAAATTAGCGATTCGAACTTCAATTGAATATATAGAACTCAGTTGAAGTCGAAATTATTTGAAACAAGAAACGTCAGGACCGATTTGATAATAGCTTTCTAATGAAGGAGAAAAATCTGGATTTCATCGAATAGATTTTGAGTTATGTAAAAAATCAAATTTTCAAAAAAACAGCGCCAGAACCATTATAAAACCATAACGGTTTGTTTAAATAAACTAAAGGATTTTAAAGAAATAAAATCCGAATTTGCCATGAGTAAAATCCAGACTTGAGTTTTAAATTAAATACGAACTCAAGTGGTGTAAATGAGATGATTGTTGAAACAAAAATCAGATTTTTAATTATTGATTAGAATTGACTAATTTAAAGTAATTAGTTAATGGAATTTTAGAATCGAAATTTGGGTTTTGAATCAGACAAGGGGTGTGTAAATTCATATTCGAAATCGAATATGAAGCTTGAATTAGAAATGACATTCGATTATTGTATCAACAAATTAATATATATTTGAACGTGATATGTTCAAATAACAAGTGAAATAGGCTAAGAAGCTAATTAAAGAATAAATGGGCGGAACTAAATTCAAACGATTGGTTTGAGTTGAATTGCTAACAAGTGAACATGTGTAAGCAGGTTTGATATGAAGTATATGAAGATTTAAATTTATGTGCTCGACAAAAAGGTACATGTTTAATTCATATATGAGATTTTATGCGTCGTATCGGCAAGCCGCTTGGCTTTTCCTTTTTCTTTTTAAGATTAGAAGGACCGGGGAAGCTATTTGAAATTTCCCGATGCTCCCGATACAGGGGAGGTTATGGCGAAATTTTCTGGAAATTTAAGGAGTTAGAATATTTTTAAGATATTTTGATTGTTAGAAAACATTGTATCGTCGTATAGAATTCGATAGGTAAGTGAATATAAAATCGAATATTGTAAACAAAAAGGGAAATCTATAAATTAGAAATAGAAAGCGAACTTTATACATGTTTTAAAAATGAATAATTGGATTGTATAGTGTGTTTATTCGAGGTAAGTGGTTTTGCCATTTTGAAGTTGATGATGTTTTCAGTTAAGGTCTGAGAGGTAATTTTACCCCAACTTGATTGATTTCATTTTTAAATGGATAAATAGCAAGATCCAGTCTCGAAGAGAAGTGTTTGAAAAAGAGTTAGTTGAATAAAATATTTTGGGTTGTTGTAACGATGTTTTACACAACATTCGTTTTAAACCCAAGTGATGGAATTTTGGAAATATAACAAGTAAATATTTCCTGAGTATAATTAAAATAGTCGGGATAGAGATAAGTGAGTGGGATTGTTTCCAATTGCAAATAGAGATATTTTCTAATATATAGAAAATAAAAGAAGTTAATATTTGGAAACGTTTTCCAAATGGCATAAGGGCCAATATGGTTATTGGAAATATTTGGTTAACAAATATTGATGAGGAAATGGAGAAGAGATTTAATTAATGAAATATTAATTAAAGAGCCCAGTGATTTGTTGATATGTTTGGATGAACACTTGTTTTTATTCGATAGTTAAATCACAGACTATCGAAGTTTTGACCATCGTTGTCAGTATGGAGAGACCGGTTGGATTATTATCCGAAGAACCACTCCGTATCGGCATAAGCGTTGCGAACCAAGTATGCTGAATATATTGAAGACGGAGTAAAGTGCAAGGACTCTTTCTAGTAATAGAAATTGTGCCTTCGGTTTCGTTCAGTCCCAGAACGAACGTAAATGGACGAATGTCTGACATAGTATTTCCAATGATCAAATGGGTTGGTCTGTATAAATATATATGGTTGCAACGGATTTATTCCCTTAGCATAACATCCAGAATATTTGTGCAAACTCAACTAGTGATTAACGGATCTGACAATGTGGCATTCAAAGTGATTGTGCTATAAATGAATGGTAAGTATTCGTAGCCTCAGGCCTCAACAACTGGGAAATGACAAAAATCGGGCAGGCAGCATGGCTATGTGGGTCGCACCCATTAGGATGTATAATCACCTATCTAGAGGGTCATTTAATTTCTTATTCTATTCGATGCTGTCCCAGTCGGGAGGCGGTTGCTGATCCCAACCGTTGGTGATATACATTCGATACACTCAAGCGAAATGAGTGGTCGGTCATGTGTGGGCCGGGTTACAAGATGTTCTTGTTGAACCCAGTGTATTCCTCTCTAGAGATACACTAGCGGAAGGTGGTTCCATACCTTGTCATGTTGGAAATCCAATCTCCAATAAGCGCCATGCGGTTTTTGATTTTATACTATGTATGTGGAGCGTGAGATGCAAGCGTTCCTCTAGATTGTATTTATTTGATGTAGACATTATTATAATATCACTGGATTTTCATATCAAAGTGTTTTGGGTTATCGTAAGGTAAAATCCGTCCATGTTTATGTGTGGGCTGGTCTTACTATTATCTTTTCTTTCGAAAAGGGTTTTGAAAGTTAAACAAGTGGTTGGAGTTTACTCACACCAGTCCCATGACTGACCCAGAGTTTATTTTGTTTGTTTCCCCTAAACTCTTGGGTGCCCAAATTTGTACGGGCAGTCAAGTAGTCGGGATTTTTCAGACTCATTTGGAGGAGCTGGAAGCAGGAGGCTTCACCAGTTAGATATAGACTATCATATATTCCGCTGTGTACTATGGTTGTATCTGGAAACAGGTGTTTATAACTGTTCCAGGAATGGCTGTTGTGCTCTGATGATGGTATGTATGTAAAGTTACTGATTTGTATTTCAAAAGTTATGTTATAAAATATATTTTTATTCGATCCGCTGTAAGTTTGTGATCTTCGTTTTCTTCTATTCTAAGTTTCTATCTCATCTATTCTCACCCTCTAACTTCTTTCTATTAATGGTTCGTATTTCTGTGTTATTTGGGTTGGACGTGTGGTGTTTTTAGTCAACTCAGATAGCTCGGATTTGCGGGTCGTTACATTTTGTGTGTTAATCTATTTACATGAAAATGGAATTTTCATATCTTTAATCTTTTTAATTAAAAACTAATTCATCAAAATATAAATTTCATATCCTTATTCTTTTTAATTAAAATCCAATTCATTAAAATGCAAGCTACATACTATCAATCTAATTGCATGGAAATGAAATTTTTCTTTCTAATTTACATTAAAAATGTAAACCTTTTTTATTATCAAATAAAGATACAATCTTTTTATGTCAATTTCATAATAACACCACATCAACATATCATCACCAAATTAACAGATCTACACAAAATTACAAACAAAATCATGAATCATAACAAACAATAATTAACTACGCATTAATGAAAATACAATTAATATTATGGACGAAGAAGAAATAAAATAGAATTCTCACATCGTTTTGAATTTCTGCGCCATTTAGATCAAAAAATTGGCAAAATTTCAACTTGTTCAGAATGAGGTCTAGTCAGTGCCATCGCGAAGGTATCGGTCTCACGATCGTGGCGCACCTGAAATCGTTCGAATCTGAGTTCGTACGAGAAAGATATGGTTAATTAAGATTGGTAAAATTTTTGAATTAAATTAATTAAATAATCAAAGGTTGAAAAATTCAACCTTCCTCTTTCTTCCTCTTCCACGTTCCAACCCGTTCCCTTTTTATTTCTGAACCCATTTTGTTCAAAACTAGATCTCCTTTTTTCTCGGGATTGGTGAAGCTGGAAGTCGATCGGAAGGTGGCAAATCAGAGAGGGGAGGGAGGGCTACGTGCGCCTAGGGAAGTGGAGGTCGCGGTGGGGCCCGCTGGACGCGTAGGCGGCTATTTGGCCGTGGGTTGAGTAGGGGATTCCGGGCAAATCTTCATCATCCCCGTATAGAATCGAAGAGGAGGAAGAGAGCTTTGATTTGGTATAAAGAGTGAGTAATTTCATTGACTGGATTGTGAGAAATTGAGGAAGGAAGTTTCGGATGAATGTGGCCATTGAAAATGAAGGTGGCGGCTGGTGCATTTCGAAATTAGGGTTTGAGGGACCTAATTTGCTTATTATTAAAATTATTATATTCACTAATTACACATTAAAGCCCGTTTATCAACTTTGTCAGATTTCAGCCCAACGACTGTCGTTCCTACCCATTAACCCCTATTCCGGACTCATCTAGCTATCTCGCACAGGCCCAAACAACTGTCTTGACCCAGTTTTCTTTATTTTAAAATATTTACTTTTATTTTTAATTCAATCGTACGGAAAAATTCACCAGGGTCACAAATTAACTTCAAAAATTCCCAAAAAAATATATTTAGCTACGTTTTGATGCTGCGGACCAAGGAAAATTAATTTCGTTCAATTCTGAGCCTGTTTGAAAAATGACTATTTTCAAGTCGATTAAAATTGACCGAAATTGACAAAACTGAAATCTTGTTGCCACGGCCACAAATTAATTCTAAAAATTATGAAAAATCAAACTTAGCTATATTTTGACATTCCGGATCCAACAAAAGTGGTCTCATCGAAAATAGAGGTCGTCTATAAAATGACTATTTTTTTGCGTTATATATTTAATATTAAAAGTACATTTTTAAACAAATAATTTTCAAAACTCAAAATATATAAGTGTTTATTGTTTTTAAATGCAGAAACATCATTCTGAACTCAATGGAAGTGGTTTTGAGTCCAAATTCCTTCGTATGCAAAAAGTAGCATTTTTGGCCTTTATATTATATATAAATTTCATAGCGACCTTTCTAAATTTTAAACTGGGCATAACTTTTGATTCCCGTTATGAAATTTCAATTTTTTGGATTCGTTAGAAAGATATTTTTAAATAGATTCCAATATTTTTGGTTTTACTAAAATCCGTTAAATTTTGCATCCTGTATGGTCAGTCAACGTTCAAGTTTGACTTTTCCAACTACCGCGCTATTTCTAACTCTTTTTATAATTAAAATTAAATTATTCATCCTAACTTTGATTTAAATCGATTTTTAATCATTATTATTTTAAATTACTTATTTTAAATACCAAAACCCATTAAAATTTGTTAAAATAAATTTTTAAATTTACCCCAAAATTCAGGGTTGTTACAAGAACTGAAACGGAGCAATCTAAAATTTTGAAGAATTCAAAACCCGAGGTGAGATTTCTATTTTTATAATTAAAAATTTAATTATTTTTCGCTATTTGGAATCCGTGTAGTTTTATTAATAAAATCAAATCTGTGATGCTTGGAATTTGAATTTGTTGAATGTTGATTGTGATGCTCAAGTTTATGTGATCTTGTTCTACAATAGAAATTCTTCCATTTATTTAAATATATAATTTATTGTTAGAATTCGATTTGAAATAAACGATTTCATTTTTATTTCAGATCAGTGAATATTGATTTGATTTTATAATATAAGTTTCATCTTTTATTTAGAAACATGGAACATGGTTTGTTTAAATTCAGATTAACAATAAAATATTCATTTTTATTGTTTACATGAAATATAGTTTTGTCAAATTTAGATTAACAATAAAATATTCATTATTATTGTTCACATAAAACATAGTATTGTCAAATTTAGATTAATAATAAAATATTCATTTTTATTGTTAACATGAAACATAGTTTTGTCAAATTTAGATTAACAATAAAATATTCATTTTTATTATTAACATGTAACATAGTTTTGTCAAATTTAGATTAACAATCACTACTAGAAAAGAAGCCATTTGCGATGGTTGTTTATCCTGGTTTGCAAGGTTTTACAACCGTAGCTAATGCAGCGTCGCAAATAGCAAAAAAACTGTTGTGACAACCTGTCGCAGAATATCCTTTTATGCAACGGATTTTAATTTAAAATAGTTGCAAATAGAATATTTTTTGCAACTGTTTTTATTTAAAAGTCGTTGCAAATGAAAAGGATTTTAGTTTTGAATTTTAATGGTATGCTACGGATTTTTAAAAACCATAGCAAAAACTTACTGTTTCGCGACAAGTGTTAATGAAAAACCGTCGCAAATGAACATTATTTTAGTTTTGGCTTCCCCTAGCATGCTACGGTTTAGTAACATTCATCGCAAAAATTGCACGTTATGCGACTATTTTTTATTAAAGTTCGACGCAAAAATGTCATCTTATGCTACTGTTTTTATAAAAAAACATCGCAAAAGATATAAGATATACGTTTGGTTTGATTATGCTACGGTTTTATTAAAATCTGTCACAAATTTACACAACCCTGCATCTATCAAAAATTGGTAATATCATTAGATTTACACCCATATAGATTTATTATCCCACACATTTCAGCAGAAACGATAAATGAATAAACATCAAACATACTTCCAACATTCAGCATAAATCAAAATAATATCAATGGTCTCATTTACCATAATTAACACAAATTCACATGTTATATAATTTATCATTAACTTCATAATACTGAGATTGCATTATCTAACTTGTACAAGACAACACAAGTCCACAAATTCATAATAATTTCCTTAGTCGTCATATCCAAATCGAAAATATTAGATGTCATATTCAAATCCAAAAATGCTTCCAAGAGATCGTAGTTGTTGTACAATACTTCATCATCATAAAACTGCAATCATCCTATATCAGGGAAAAAGACATATTTCAATTTTATAACTCTCACTGTATCAAACAAATTATAATGGATGCACCATATGGTATAATATAAAAGTAACTTCTAATACTAATAACTCAAGCATCATACTGCCCAAGTTCTAGATCCAGATCATTTAAAATAAATAAGAGTATCACTGGGATCAAAGCTTCATGGGATGTGAATTGTAATGTGAAAAAAGTAGTGTGTAACAACCCGCAAATTCTGAACCAATTTAAAATTTTTATTTTAGAAAATTTTAATGAATTTTGATAATTTAATATAATTTATTATAAATAATAATGGCTAGAATTTATTTTAATCGAAGTTAGAACGAATAAATTTAATTTAAATATAAATGGAATTAGAAATAACGCGGTAGTTTGAAAAGTCAAACTTGAACTTTGACTGACCGTGTAGGATGCAAAATTTAACGGATTTTAGTGAAACCAAAAATATTAGAATCTATTTAAAAATATCTTTCTAACGAATCTGAAAAATTGAAATTTCATAACGGAAATCAAAAGTTATGGCCAATTCAATTTTAAAAAAAGTCGTTGTAGAATTTAATTATATATAATATATGGCCCAAAAGGCTACTTTTCACATACGAAGGAATTTGGACTCGAGACCACTTCCATTGAGTCCGGTATGGTGTTTCTGCATTGAAAAAAAGTAAACACTTATATATTTCGAGTTTTGGAAATTATTTGATTAAAATGTATTTTTAATATTAAATATATAGCCCTTGAAAATAGTCAATTTTCAAATGACCTCCATTTTCGATGAAACCACTTTTGTTGGATCCGGAATGTCAAAATATTGTTAAGTTTAATTTTTGTAATTATTTTGTGGCCGTGGTAAAAAGATTTCTGTTTTGTCAATTTACAGTAAATTTTAAACGACTTGAAAAAGACCATTTTTCAAACAGTCTCAGAATTCAACAAAATTGGTCTCGTTAGAACCGTATCGTCATAAGAAAGTCAAAAATATATTTTTTTAGAATTTTTGGAGTCCGTATGTGGCCCCGGTACATTTAAATGTACGGTCACTAATTAATTTTTAATGGGATTTTAAATAAAATATATAAAGATTTCGGAATTGGGCTCCGAGACCCATTCCATTGCGTTCAGAAGGTGTCAAAACCTTAAGAACGATAGTAAGCAGGCCTAAATCGGAGTTCGGACCAAAACGGGCTTTAACGGACTAATTAAATTATTAAATAATGATTAGGGAAACCTAATATAATATTATAAATTCCAAAAACACTGTTCATCCTTCCTCAACCCATCGTTTTTCAGCCGCAAGTGAACCCATCCCATTCAAAATTTCATTCTCCGATTGCTCCCTCAATTCTCAACGAAAACCTTCGTGTAAATACACGTTTCGAAGAGATTTTCATGCTCTTCAATCTCCGACAAGAATCACCACCTCTCATCGACCGTAGCCACCGCACCACCGCCGCAAAGTTCGACCGAACGCGGGCCCACCGCGCCACCCACAAGCCGCCGCACCTCCTCCAACTCCCGGTGAAGATAGCCCTCTCGTAGCTCTCCAATCTCCCGCAAACCGTTCGTAAAACCGTCGATCGTAGCTCGAGTTATCTCGATTCAAAGTTTTGAACTTTAGGTAATGTTCATTTCAGATTTTGTCACGCTTTGTAGCGTCGCTATGTCAGTTGTTAAAGGCTGAATTTTGAATTTTCATACGAATTTGAATTTGAATCATTCCAGATTCGAAATCGCTTTGAATTCAAACACAAGACCTGATCAAAGTTGACAATTCATTTCAGATCCGGCCTAGGTGAGAATTTATTTTTAATTTAATATTAATTAATTTAATTATTCTTCTTTTGTTGTTTAACGTTGAATGGTGAAAATGAATCGTTATGCGATGGATGTTATTCTATGTTGTGAATTCGATTTGTATTTAGATGATGTGATATTAGATCTAAGTTGAATCGCTAGATTTGAATTGATGATGTGATATTTTATCGTTTGTGGTGGAATTGGATATGAAAACGTTGGATATGAAAATTAAAAAGACGATCTTTTTATATTTAGATTATAAAGATGATCTTTTTGTTTTTAGATTAAAAAGACAACCTTTTATATTTAGATTAAAAAAAACGATCTTTTTATATTTAGATTAGAAAGACCACATTTTTATGTTGAAAGAAAAATGATAATCTTTTTATGTTATAAATAAAAAAGAAAATATTTTTATGTTGAAAATAAAAAGTCAATCTTTTTACGTTGAAAAAAAGACAATCTTTTTATGTTGAAGATTTTTTTTTAAAGACAATATTTTTATTTTTAAAATAGAAAAGGTCATATTTTTACATTGTAAAATAGAAAAGTTAATATCTTTACATTGTAAAATAGAAAAGTTAATCTTTTCCATTGTAAAATAGAAAGGTTAATATTTTTACATTGTAAAGTAGAGAAGTTGATATTTTTACATTGTAAAATATAAAAATTGATATTTTTACATTAAAAAAAGAAAAAGTTGACATCTTTACATTGTAAACATAAAAGTGAATATTTTTATATTGTAAGTAAAAGAATGGAATTTTATGATGTAAAATAAATTACATTTCTATTATGTAATTTATGAATGAATTTACTCCGCATGAATGAAATTTTATTTTATTTTGTAATGTATATGAAATGAATGTATGAACTTGCATTGTAAATTAAAAATTACATTTTTATAGGTAATTAAAATGTGAATTTACACTGTATGATAAAAAGATTAGATATTTAGATGTAATTTAGATATGAATTTATGTCGTATGTTAGAAATTACATTTTTCTATGTAATTATAATATGAATTTCCATCGCATGATGAAAATTACATTTTTCTATGTAATTTAAAATTGAATTTGTACCGCATGATAAAAATTACATTTTTCTATGTAATTTAGATGTAAATTAGAACGGTAAAATAAATGACATTTTTCTATGTAATTTATATATGAGTTATGTTGGTAAGATAAAAATTACATTTTTCAATGTAATTAGAATATGAATTTGTATTGCATTATAACAATTACACCTCTTTATGTAATTGAGGCATGAATTTACAATGCAAAATAAAAATTACATCTTTATATGTAATTAGAAAAGGGATTTGCAAATAAAATCAAAACTTACATTTTTATATGTAATTTAGGATGAGATATACAATTGTAAGATAAAATTTACATTTTTATATGTAGTAAGAAATTGAGAATTCGCATTGATATTAAAATAACACTTTTGTTAAAGATATTGCATTAGAATAAAAAGATAATTTTTGTCGCTTTTTCTTTTTAGAATTAAAAACATATTTTGTCACCTTTTCTTTTTTAACATGAAAAGGGTCATTTTGTCGCTTCTTCTTTTTAACATTTAAAAAACATTTTTATGTCATGTTTCTTTTTAGCATTAAAAGAAGCATTTTTGTCGTTTTTCTTTTTAGAAATAAAAAGAACATTTTTCTTTCATTTCTTTATATTGAATATTTTATCGTTATTTTGAATGCGGTAAAAATAGAATTGTTAATGTTGAATATTTTATCGTCATTTTGAATGCGGTGAAAATAGAAGGGTTAATGTTGTTATTTTTATAGACATTTTTTTTGATGCGATAAAAATAGACAATGTTAGTGATTCATTTTTATCGACATTTTTGGTGCGATAAAAATAGAAAATGTTAGTGATTCATTTTTATCGACATTTTTGATGCGATAAAAATAACGATGTTAGTGTTATATTTTTATCGTCATTTTAGATGCGATAAAAAGAATATATTTTTGTGTTACATTTTATTGTCTTTCTAGAGACAATAAAAAGAATAAAATTAAAGAATTACATTTTTATGTAAAATTGCTTTCATTGAAAAGAATAAATATAGAAGATGAGATTTTTTATTTGTTAATAATAAACAATGAAAAAGGGGACATTTACATTTTGATGTAATTAAACAATAAAAAAAAAAATTACATTCAAAATGTAAGTTAGAAATAAAAGGATTGCTTGCATTCTACGATGCAAACGAGATGTAGAAAATAGAAAATACATTTTTATTTGCATCCTATCATGCAAATAAAATAAAGAGATAAAATTTCATTTGTTGTTTGCAACCTTAGTTGCAAACAAACAAGAAGATAAAAATTACATTTTGTTTGCAAATTTAGATGCAAACAAATTTATTAAAAACAGAAGTTACATTTTTGTTGAAATTTTTAAATGCGAACAAAGCATTAAAATAAAAGTTACATTTTTATTTATTTATTTACTTCACTTGATGTAAATAAACATAAAATAAAGAGTTGTTCTTTTATTTACATTTCTTGATGTAAATAAAACTAGAAACTAAATATTACATTCTTATTTGCATTACTCAACGCAAATAAAACATGAGAATAAAAGATACATTTTCATTTGCAATCCTTAATGCAATTCAATTATAAAATGAAAATTTTTATTTACATTCTTCTAGGTAAATAAACATCAAAGTAAAAAGCTAAATCTTTATTTGCATTCTCTATTGCAAATAAAGCATAAAATGAAAAGTTATATTTTTGTTATTATTTGTATTCCCGATTACAAATGGAATTAAAGATTATATCTTTCTTCTCATTTATTTATAATGAAAGGAATTGAAATAAAAGAATATATTTTTATCGTCATTTTAGATGCGATAAAAGAATAAAAATAAAGAATTCATTCTTATTGACATTTTACATACGATAAAAAAGATAGAAATAAAAAGAGATATTTTTATCGTCGTGTTATATATTGTGATTACACTACCATAGACAAGTTACCTGACTTGTTTATGTGATTGGTTCGATTATTTTCACACATCGCCCAAGTGCACAAATAATTTATTATTTGTTTGCTGGTTGAAACCCAACACGGGTGTTGGGATGAAAATTAACATACACTAATCCCAATATTTAGTTGTATGTTGATCGTTAGATCGACAGGGTGCGATGAGCGTTATTATTTAATTTTAACGCTTACGCAGTGCAATTTACACTTTGGATGAAATGGATGATTTTACTGTTATTGTTATATATGATATGTGTGAAATCCATATAATCCAAAATTATATGGTAAATGTTTGAGTCGCATTTTGATTCAGGTGTTCTTTTAAATAAGAATATTCTTACACTAGAAATTCTTTTTGTATAAAGAATATATTTTAATAAAAAAAAAATATTTTTAATCAAGTATATGTTAAAACAAAGAATATTTGTAAAAGATAAAAATCTGTAATATAAAGAATACTTCCCATTTAGAATCTTTTATACAAAGAATATTTTTAATGATTATTTTAAAATATGGGTTATAATGATAAATATTTAAAGAGAAATCCTTTAATTAAGATTATTAGAATTTGCAATCTTATTTTATGATATGAAATAAATTGAGACGTGAAGTGGATTTATCGTGGACGGTGTTTTTAAACGACATTTTTCCTTTAATCCAATTTACAGCGAAATTATTATTTGGAATTTATAAATCTATTTTATAGATTTAAAAAGGCATTTTCTAGAAATCTAGTTTTCCAATTTAATAAAATCAATTGGAATTAAGTGGAAATTCGATTGGTAATAATCGAGATGGGCTTCTGCAATAGAAGACCGATATTATATGTGGAATTTAAGAGGCTTTGCCGTTATTCCATGTATATTGTTAGTCCGATACAGAAATTCACATCGATTATGTATTGATTGATTTCTATGGAATTCCATATTTTGGAAATTGATTTGTGGGTTTATCGTGAACTGTGTTTTAAATGACACGAGTTCTTTAACCCGTTTAAAAGAAGATTTATTCTTTAAAATAAATGATCTGTGAAAATGATTTTTGATATTAAATCAAATTTAGAATTTTTAATAAATCTTTTAAGGAAGATTTATGATTTAATTTATTAATTTATCTTTGATAGAATTAATGAAAATCTTTTAATATGAATATCTTATTATAAGAATATTCGGGGTCAGAATGTGACATAATGTGTGATTTTCCAATATTTGACTTTTAATCACAAAATATGCGAGTTATTCAGAAAGACCGGGTTTAACCCATTCTGAATAATCATCACGGCGATCAAGAGTCGAAGATGAAGACGGTGGTTGAAGACCGAAGGTTTTCACATCGTTGGGATGATGATGTCTGGTATCTTGAATTGGGACTGGACATCCTAAGGCAAGGTATTTGGTAATGATCGTCCAAACTTATTTGGAGATCGACGGATACGTTGTTTCGCTCAGACCCAGAGCGGACTTGTAAATGGATTGTGTGTCCGACATTGTATTCATTTCTACTGTATTTGTTGAACGCTACTGATTATATATTTCTGCTTGGTAGTGAAGAATTTATTCTTCACTTAACACCCTTCTCTAAGACGTATGAGCTTAGAGGTTATATATATTGGTAGATGATCAATGATATGGTAGGGTCTGACAATGTGGCATGGTAAGAAGCAATTGATCAAGGCTTTATTGAAAAGCAGGCCTTGTGGTTGAAGTTCAAAGCACAGTCTATTTAGGCATAGCTTTGTGTATATCGTGACTTCGCGAGCCTCACAGCCCGGTAGAGTCTTAAACGGGATAAGGGAAAGCAGGGAGTGCACACATTTCTTTCTAGCTAAAAGTGGTGTCATGGTATGGAGCTCAGACATTTACTTATGTGGTTGTTGTATTTTTAGAGGCCTAAGATTTTTGCGGTCGCCCTCGGCCGTATTATAGGTTTAATAGGACCGGGGAGCGTGTGTTCAGGAATAACTAATCCACTAAAGCAGTTGTGGACCGGCCCTGCAGGATCCAAGAGTTCGCCAGCGTCCGAATCCCGGGACATTGCTAGAGTGTCTCGAATCGGTAAGGACTTCCTCCCTAGCCTTGACTCATGATGGAAACCCAATTTCCAATACGCCCTTTACGGTTTTGATTGTATTATTAGTACGGCGACATAGTAGATGGTAGCTATGCCGTCTAGGATTGATATTATGATTGAAATGTTTTAATTAAAATATACACACACTAATAATAATATCGTATTTTGCGTATTTGTCATTTCTTGACCATTATAAGGTAAAACCCTATCCTCTGGTGTGCGTTGCATTGTGTGATGGGACCTGGGTCTTATAATGGTTTCATTTTTCTAAAAAGCATTGCGTTATTTGACGATTTACTTTAGTTATGAACTGGCAATCCAATGGAGTAAACCCGTTCCACGTTAGCGGCGTGATCCTGGGATTAGTCTTCTATTTAGATAATTTAGGTTAAGAATTCTCACACCAGTCCTTGTTTGGCATGCCTGGTAATAGGATGCAGCATGATGGGGGGTTCTCGCTTCGCGGTTTGGTGGCGAACGGGAGAATCTTACCCCCACATGTCCCTTTTTAGGGTTGGTAGGCTGCGGTTGAGGGATCCCGAAAGGGTCGCCGTAAAACAAGGTGTCTGGGGTACAACTGTAAGCCATGGTGGGTTTTACCTGCTGTACCGGAAGATGAAGGGATGGTTGCAAAGCCTACCAGATTTCGCGGTATCTTTACAGTTGGTATCAGAGCCAGGTTAGCTCAAATCTTTGGGGGTACAACTCGTTGGAACTAAACAAAAGACTCATCAGAGGTAGGATTAGTAATGTCCTATAAAACAGAATTCTCATTAGAGATAGGATCAGCAGTCTCCTAGAATGAGAAAACTCATTAGAGATGGGGTTAGTAATGCCATAGAATGAGTTCGGAGTGAAAAGTCTATAATTAACGTACTTTTAATTATATATATAATTCGATTTTAGAAAATATGATTTTTGAATACATGAAAGTTATATATTTTGAAATTATAATCAACTAATTGATTAGAAATTGTATTGTGTGAATTTAAATTAATCTAATTAAATTATTAAACAATAAAAGAATGAAAATTAAATTGGTTGAGTAAACAACTTTTAGCTTCATTTCCTTTTCGAGGACGAAAATATTTTAAGTGGGGGAGACTGTAACAACCCGCAAATTCTGAACCAATTAAAAAATTTATTTTAGAAAATTTTAATGAATTTTGATAATATAATATAATATATTATAAATAATAATGGTTAGAATTTATTTTAATCAAAGTTAGAACGAATAAATTTAATTTAAATATAAATGGAATTAGAAATAACGCGGTAGTTTGAAAAGTCAAACTTGGACTTTGACTGACCGTACAGGATGCAAAATTTAACGGATTTTAGTGAAACCAAAAATATTAGAATCTATTTAAAAATATCTTTCTAACGAATCTGAAAATTGAAATTTCATAGCGGAAATCAAAAGTTATGGCCAATTCAATTTTTAGAAAAGTCGCTGTAGAATTTAATTATATATAATATATATGGCCCAAAAGGCTACTTTTCACATACGAAGGAATTTGGACTCGAGACCACTTCCATTGAGTCCAGAATGGTGTTTCTGCATTGAAAAACAGTAAACACTTATATATTTCGAGTTTCGGAAATTATTTGATTAAAATGTATTGTTAATATTAAATATACAGCCCTTGAAAATAGTCAATTTTCAAACGATCTCCGTTTTCGACGAAACCACTTTTTTGGATCCGGAATGTCAAAATATTGTTAAGTTTAATTTTTCATAATTTTTGGAATTATTTTGTGGCCGTGGTAAAAAGATTTCTGTTTTGTCAATTTATAGTAAATTTTAAACGACTTGAAAAAGGCCATTTTTCAAACAGTCTCAGAACTCAACGAATTTGGTCTCGTTAGAACCGTATCGTCATAAGAAAGCCAAAAATATTTTTTTAGAATTTTCGGAGTCCGTATGTGGCCCCGGTACATTTAAATGTACAGTCAATAATTAATTAATTAATTTTTAATGGGATTTTAAATAAAATATATAAAGATTTCGGAATTGGGCTCCGAGACCCATTCCATTGCGTTCAGAAGGTGTCAAAACCTTAAGAACGACAGTAAGCAGGCCTAAATCGGAGTTCAGACCAAAACTGGCTTTAACGGGCTAATTAAATTATTAAATAATGATTAGGAAAACCTAATATAATATTATAAATTCCGTAAACACTGTTCATCCTTCCTCAACCCATCGTTTTTCAGCCGCAAGTGAACCCATCCCATAAAAAATTTCATTCTCCGATTGCTCCCTCAATTCTCAACGAAAACCTTCGTGTAAATACACGTTTCGAAGAGATTTTCGTGCTCTTCAATCTCCGACAAGAATCACCACCTCTCATCGACGTAGCCACCGCACCACCGCCGCAAAGTTCGGCTGAATGCGGGCCCACTGCGCCACCCACAAGCCGCCGCACCTCCTCCAACTCCCGGTGAAGATAGTCCTCTCGTAGCTCTCCAATCTCCCGCAAACCGTTCGTAAAACCGTCGATCGTAGCTCGAGTTATCTCGATTCATAGTTTTGAACTTTAGGTAATGTTTATTTCAGATTTTGTCATGCTTTGTAGCGTCTCTGTGTCAGTTGTTAAAGGCTGAATTTTGAATTTTCATACGAATTTGAATTTGAATCATTCCAGATTCGAAATCGCTTTGAATTCAAACACAAGACCTGATCAAAGTTGACAATTCATTTCAGATCTGGCCTAGGTGAGAATTTATTTTTAATTTAATATTAATTAATTTAATTATTATTCTTTCGTTGTTTAACGTTGAATGGTGAAAATGAATCGTTATGCGATGGATGTTATTCTATGTTGTGAATTCGATTTGTATTTAGATGATGTGATATTAGATCTAAGTTGAAGCGCTAGATTTGAATTGATGATGTGATATTTTATCGTTGGTGGTTGAATTGGATATGAAAATTAAAAAGACGATCTTTTTATATTTAGATTATAAAGACGATCTTTTTGTTTTTAGATTAAAAAGACAACCTTTTATATTTAGATTAAAAAAACGATCTTTTTATATTTAGATTAGAAAGACCACATTTTTATGTTGAAAGAAAAATTATAATCTTTTTATGTTATAAATAAAATAGACAATATTTTTATGTTGAAAATAAAAATTCAATCCTTTTACGTTGAAAAAAAGACAATCTTTTTATGTTGAATATTTTTTTTTTTAAAAGACAATATTTTTATTTTTAAAATAGAAAAGGTCATATTTTTACATTGTAAAATAGAAAAGTTAATATCTTTACATTGTAAAATAGAAAAGTTAATCTTTTACATTGTAAAATAGAAAGGTTAATATTTTTACATTGTAAAGTAGAGAAGTTGATATTTTTACATTGTAAAATATAAAAATTGATATTTTTACATTAAAAAAAGAAAAAGTTGACATCTTTACATTGTAAACATAAAAGTGAATATTTTTATATTGTAAGTAAAAAAATGAAATTTTATGATGTAAAATAAATTACGTTTTTATTATGTAATTTATGAATGAATTTACTCTGCATGAATGAAATTTCATTTTATTTTGTAATATATATGAAATGAATGTACGAACTTGCATTGTAAATTAAAAATTACATTTTTATAGGTAATTAAAATGTGAATTTACACTGTATGATAAAAAGATTACATTTTTAGATGTAATTTAGATATGAATTTATGTCGTATGTTAGAAATTACATTTTTCTATGTAATTAAAATATGAATTTCCATCGCATGATGAAAATTACATTTTTCTATGTAATTTAAAATTGAATTTGTACCGCATGATAAAAATTACATTTTTCTATGTAATTTAGATGTAAATTAGAACGGTAAAATAAAAATGACAATTTTCTATGTAATTTATATATGAGTTATATTGGTATGATAAAAATTACATTTTTCAATGTAATTAGAATATGAATTTGTATTGCATTATAACAATTACACCTCTTTATGTAATTGAGGCATGTATTTACAATGCAAATTAAAAATTACATCTTTATATGTAAGTAGAAAAGGGATTTGCAAATAAAATCAAAACTTACATTTTTATATGTAATTTAGGATGAGATATACAATTGTAAGATAAAATTTACATTTTTATATGTAGTAAGAAATTGAGAATTCGCATTGATATTAAAATAACACTTTTGTTAAAGATATTTCATTAGAATAAAAAGATAATTTTTGTCGCTTTTTCTTTTTAGAATTAAAAACATATTTTGTTACCTTTTCTTTTTTAACATGAAAAGGGTCATTTTGTCGCTTCTTCTTTTTAACAATTAAAGAACTTTTTTATGTCATGTTTCTTTTTAGCAGTAAAAGAAGCATTTTTGTCGTTTTTCTTTTTAGAAATAAAAAGAACATTTTGCTTTCATTTCTTTATGTTGAATATTTTATCGTTATTTTGAATGCGGTAAAAATAGAATTGTTAATGTTGAATATTTTATCGTCATTTTGAATGCGGTGAAAATAGAAGGTTTAATGTTGTTATTTTTATCGACATTTTTTTTTATGCGATAAAAATAGACAATGTTAGTGATTCATTTTTATCGACATTTTTGGTGCGATAAAAATAGAAAATGTTAGTGATTCATTTTTATCGACATATTTGATGCGATAAAAATAGCGATGTTAGTGTTATATTTTTATCGTCATTTTAGATGCGATAAAAAGAATATATGTTTTTGTTACATTTTATTGTCTTTCTAGAGACAATAAAAAGAATAAAATTAAAAAATTACATTTTTATGTAAAATTGTTTTCATTGAAAAGAATAAATATAGAAGACGAGATTTTTTATTTGTTAGTACTAAACAATGGAAAAAGGGGACATTTACATTTTGATGTAAATAAACAATAAAAAAAAATTACATTCAAAATGTAAGTTAGAAATAAAAGGATTGTTTGCATTCTACGATGCAAACGAAATGTAGAAAATAGAAAATACATTTTTATTTGCATCCTATCATGCAAATAAAATAAAGAGATAAAATTTCATTTGTTGTTTGCAACCTTAGTTGCAAACAAACAAGAAGATAAAAATTTCATTTTGTTTGCAAATTTAGATGCAAACAAATTTATTAAAAACAGAA
The DNA here is from genome assembly GCA_030737875.1 of Allium sativum. Lineage (NCBI taxonomy): Eukaryota > Viridiplantae > Streptophyta > Magnoliopsida > Asparagales > Amaryllidaceae > Allium > Allium sativum. Next base: position 600,291,300 of record CM060926.1, on the reverse strand, counting down.
GTTACAATTTTTTTTGAAATTTTCAAATGCGAACAAAGCATTAAAATAAAAGTTACATTTTTATTTATTTATTTACTTCACTTGATGTAAATAAACATAAAATAAAGAGTTGTTCTTTTATTTACATTTCTTGATGTAAATAAAACTAGAAACTAAATATTACATTCTTATTTGCATTACTCAACGCAAATAAAACATGAGAATAAAAGGTACATTTTCATTTGCAATCCTTAATGCAATTCAATTATAAAATGAAAATTTTTATTTACATTCTTCTATGTAAATAAACATCAAAGTAAAAAGCTGAATCTTTATTTGCATTCTCTATTGCAAATAAAGCATAAAATGAAAAGTTATATTTTTGTTATTATTTGTATTCCCTACTACAAATGGAATTAAAGATTATATCTTTCTTCTCATTTATTTACAATGAAAGGAATTGAAATAAAAGATTATATTTTTATCGTCATTTTAGATGCGATAAAAGAATAAAAATAAAGAATTCATTCTTATTGACATTTTACATACGATAAAAAAGATAGAAATAAAAAGAGACATTTTTATCGTCGTGTTATATATTGTGATTACACTACCATAGACAAGTTACCTGAGTTGTTTATGTGATTGGGTCGATTATTTTCACACATCGCCCAAGTGCACAAATAATTTATTATTTGTTTGCGGGTTGAAACCCCACACGGGTATTGGGATGAAAATTAACATACACTAATCCCAATATTTAGTTGTATGTTGATCATTAGATCGACAGGCTGCGATGAGCGTTATTATTTAATTTTAACGCTTACGCAGTGGAATTTACACTTTGGATGAAATGGATGATTTTACTGTTATTGTTATATATGATATGTGTGAAATCCATATAATCCAAAATTATATGGTAAATGTTTGAGTCGCATTTTGATTCAGGTGTTCTTTTAAATAAGAATATTCTTACACTAGAAATTCTTTTTATATAAAGAATATATTTTAATATAAAAAAATATATTTTTAATCAAGTATATGTTAAAACAAAGAATGTTTGTAAAAGATAAAAATCTGTAATATAAAGAATACTTCCCATTTAGAATCTTTTATAAAAAGAATATTTTTAATGATTATTTTAAAATATGGGTTATAATGATAAATATTTAAAGAGAAATCCTTTAATTAAGATTATTAGAATTTGCAATCTTATTTTATGATATGAAATAAATTGAGACGTGAAGTGGATTTATCGTGGACGGTGTTTTTAAACGACATTTGTCCTTTAATCCAATTTACAGCGAAATTATTATTTGGAATTTATAAATCTATTTTATAGATTTAAAAAGGCATTTTCTAGAAATCTAGTTTTCCAATTTAATAAAATCAATTGGAATTAAGTGGAAATTCGATTGGTAATAATCGAGATGGGCTTCTGCAATAGAAGACCGATATTATATGTGGAATTTAAGAGGCTTTGCCGTTATTCCATGTATATTGTTAGTCCGATACAGAAATTCACATCGATTATGTATTGATTGATTTCTATGGAATTCCATATTTTGGAAATTGATTCGTGGGTTTATCGTGAACTGTGTTTTAAATGACACGAGTTCTTTAACCCGTTTAAAAGAAGATTTATTCTTTAAAATAAATGAACTGTGAAAATGATTTTTGATATTAAATCAAATTTAGAATTTTTAAGAAATCTTTTAAGGAAGATTTATGATTTAATTTATTAATTTATCTTTGATAGAATTAATGAAAATCTTTTAATATGAATATCTTATTATAAGAATATTCGGGGTCGGAATGTGACATAATGTGTGATTTTCCAATATTTGACTTTTAATCACAAAAACGCGAGTTATTCAGAAAGACCGGGTTTAACACATTCTAAATAATCATCACGATGATCAAGAGTCGAAGATGAAGACGGTGGTAGAAGACTGAAGGTTTTCACATCGTTGGGATGATGATGACTGGTATCTTGAATTGGGACTGGACATCCCAAGGCAAGGTATTTGGTAATGATCGTCCAAACGTATTTGGAGATCGACGGATACGTTATTTCGCTCAGACCCAGAGCGGACTTGTAAATGGATTGTGTGTCCGACATTGTATTCTTTTCTACTGTATTTGTTGAACGCTACTGATTATATATTTCTGCTTGGTAGTGAAGAATTTATTCTTCACTTAACACCCTTCTCTAAGACGTATGAGCTTAGAGGTTATATATATTGGTAGATGATCAATGATATGGTAGGGTCTGACAATGTGGCATGCTAAGATGCAATTGATCAAGGCTTTGTTGAAAAGAAGGCCTTGTGGTTGAAGTTCAAAGCACAGTCTATTTAGGCATAACTTTGTGTATATCGTGACTTCGCGAGCCTCACAGCCCGGTAGAGTCTTAAACGGGAGAAGGGAACGCAGGAAGTGCACACGTTTCTTTCTAGCTAGAAGTGGTGTCATGGTATGGAGCCCAGACAATTACTTATGTGGTTGTTGTATTTTTAGAGGCCTCGGATTTATGCGGTCGCCCTTGGCCGTATTATAGGTTTAATAGGACCAGGGAGCGTGTGTTCAGGAATAACTAATCCACTAAAGCAGTTGTAACAACTCGTGTATTCTATAACAGTGAAATTCACAAATTAAATTATAATTAATTTCAAATCAAAGAATTAAGGGAAACGGGATATGCCATTGTGTTCGTCTCGGAATTCTTCTTGAAATAGAGTCTGGGTTTGCGTAAAACGGACTTCGTATGAGGGAGATATGGCCTCCGGAAGTTTCAGAATTCAGTTTAAAATTCAAACAGACCAAAACAGCTTGGAAAACAAGTTTAAATTTCAAAAATCGGTCCAGATGGGCCAAGGCGGGAATTTTCCCGCCTAAGGCACCCAGGTCGACTGGGTAGTCGACCTGGGCTACCCAGGTCGACTGGGTAGTCGACCTAGGGCACCCAGGTTGACTACATAGTAGACCTGGGGTCGACTGGGGGGTCGACCTGGCCCCTGAGCCTGGTCGAACCCAACCCCCCTGGCTGGCCTGGTCTGTGTTGGGTCAATTTTCTGAGCCTTGCCTTGTCACTAGGGCTAGGTGTCGCTCCTGATTGGTCTCTCCTTCAAACGAACGGCTATTATTAAACCAAGCTCCATCGACGGTCCTAATCAACTCACAAACTCCTTAAAAAGGACCTAAGACTCACCCTAATTCACACAAACAAAAATGGATATGAGACCGTCATGCTGCTGAGGAAAGACTAGGAATAGCCGTCAGAAATTGAGAGACAATTAGGAGACAATTCGAAAGCTTAAAGCAACGTCAATTAAATCAAAACAACACCTACAACAAAGGATAGCATCTCCAAATTCAGAATTCTGATTCCTGAATTGAAGATTCGTCATACGTTGTAAGTTGAGTGCTATTCCGATGTGAATAAATAATTGTGTTTTGATTTGTGTAGAATGAGAAATAGAATTGTATTAGATTTGTGGTGATAATAATCTATATTTGTATGTTGCTTTGATTCTAAATGATTTGGAATGTTGTGGTATAACGATTGGATATTTGCAAGTATGTGATTCATGTTGGAAGTTAACAACTACATGTTTGCGGTAGTTTAATTGAGATTCAAGCAAGTATATGTTTCACTATGCCAATATGATGTACATACTTTTATGATCACTTTTAGTGTGTAATTGGATTCAACTAAGTATTATGGTTTATATGAATTTATGTTGGAATTGGCATCGTGATTTAAGTGTAAAACCATACTTTTGTATTAGAGACAAAAGTAAGCATGTTTACGAACATGACTAAACTATGTTTGGTGTTATGCCTAGTTGAAAAACATGTTTTAGGCCTATGTTGTTATCAAAACCATATGGTGATATATGTGACACATAATTAAGTTAGATTTACATTCCAATTGCAATTTTACATGAATAGATTAAAAACCATGATTATATGAATAGAATTATGTTTAAGTATGTTTATGCCATGATTATATGCTATTACTTTGCAATTTCACAAGTGTCAAACTTATGTTAATTAGTTCGCTATGTTGCAAGTTCATGCGTTCACACTCCCTTTTTTATGTTACTTAGAATATATAAACACCATGTTATAAGCCTCCCCTTTTTCATGTGGCTAGGTTGGGTTTAAATGTTAGACCCAACATATGTTATATTGTTGTGAACGTATAAAACGGGGGTAATGACGATTGGGTTAAATATAGAACATATGTGTTGGCATGTTTGACGCATGCCAACAACCTTGAAAAACAATTAAGTGATATAAATTAATTTTACCCAATAAAGATGGATTTGAATAATTGGTCGCAAATATTTACATATAAAAAGAAAAGAGAAAAAATATGTAAATTTAGAAAATACGATGTGTTTAAAACGAGGTTGGATTGAGTTGTGATGTAAACCTGTCCGGAACCGCCCGGCTGTCCAGTAGTCACAACAATACCTATCCAATGTGGGTGGTTAAACACGGAGCCCAATAAGGACCCGAGGTTAGACTGAGTTGTGGCGTAAGACTGCCCGGACCCAACCGGAAACAGGCAGCCACAACAATACCTGTCTAATGTGAGAGGTCGAGGCTTTAATAAGACAATTAAGGCTGAGTCAGGATTGATAGGATTAAGTAAATTAAATTAATACTTAATCAAAATGGAACATGCTAAACTATACAGACTGATTGGGGGTTAGGTTTACAAAACACTTAACTAACTTAGCATGTTGGCTTAAAATAGAAAACCTAGTAGCGGGGGACCCTTTTCAGCAGTAACCCTACAAGGTGTATCAGGATACCCTGAACTAGGCAGTGTAGGGCACGATTACTGGGCTGACTGTAAGAGGTCAAATTGACGGCGGTGGTGCAACAATGTAGGTTCTAACGGGGTGCGGGCGTGCACACACTCCGGCACAGAAAAATAAGGCACTGGGCACCAGTAGCATACCTGTGCATTCTAGGATTGTGTCGGGCCGCCACCATGGGACTTGATACACCCCATGGTGGGACCAGCATAGGTAACTACAACATCGGGGGCCGTAAGATGTGAAAACCCATAGCTTCCCCGGTGAGGAAAGCGCGGATAGTTCGAGAACAAGCCACAACAGAACGCAGACGAAAGAACATTTCGTTGTATATTACAACAATGCACCAGAATACAAGAATATACAGAGTATAAATGAATAAATATTACACAGAAATATCAGAGATTTAAATTACATTTAAATACATAGCAGCGGAAAATAATACAATACACAACTAGAAGAGATATACGGATACAAAGCTTTCCGGATATCATTCCAGCTGTAAACCAGGATCCTGTGAATATAAATCTGCAAAACCAAAACTACTAGCTGCCCATGTCAAAATAAGGGCACCCAGAGTTCAGGTTAAAACAATAAACTCCAGGTCAGTCATGGGACTGGTGTGAGAACTAAAACAGTTATTTATCTTTATTTTCAAAGTAAGGTAAATCAGGGGACCACGCCGTATAACACGGAACGGGTTTCCTCCCAAGAATACCAGTGCATAAAACAACAGCGTAATGCTAAATAGAGAAAAATGAAGCTATTATAAGACCCATGTCCCATCACACAATGCAACGCAAGCCGGAGGATAGGGTTTTTACCTTATAATAGCCAAGAATGCTTGATACGTTTAAAACAAATCATTTGATACTATTATAAGTGCATATTGTATAAAATATCTTCAAATCATAAGTATCAATCATAGACGGCATAAGCGCCCCATCCCACTATGTCGCCATACTAGGCTCTACAAATAAAACATAATACACGTATTGGAAATTGGATTTCCATCATGGTGGCTCCTGATTCGAAAGATCGATTGCGTAGTGCAATTCTCCACGGCTTACGTCCCAGCAAGAGAAAACACCATCTGCACATCCGCACTTTTGGGACTAGAGTACCACCGCGGCTTACGTCCCAGCGAGAGAAAACACTGCCTACTCTATATATCCCTGAGCACTAATCTCATCTCGGTCGACCGAATCCATGACACCACTAAGGTGCCCATCCACTAAAAAGCATACTGATCAAACCATCAGTTTACCACCATACCGGGATGTGAGGCTCGCGAATCAACGCTATACACAAAGCCATGCTATATCAGCTGCGCTTTGATTATCATCCACCAAACTTTGCTTTTCAACAAAAGTTTGGATCACTGCATCTCAGCATGCCACACTATCAATCCATATCGTACCGCTGATTTCTGCCAATATATAACCTCTGAGCTCGTATGTCTCAGAGAAGGGCGTTAAGCAAGAGAATAAATTCTCCGCGGCCAAACATATATATATTTAGCAGAGATCAACGAATACAATATAAAGGAATACAATGTAAGACACACCATCCATTTACAAGTTCGTTCTGGGTCTGAACGAAACCGGAGGCACTTTCCTCGCATATCCATCCATCTCCAAGTATGTCTGGACGACCACCAACTATTTCCATCCTCTTGGGTGTACAGCCCAATCAGGATCGTCAGTAATTATCCAAACGATGTGAAGACTTCCGGTCTTCAACCACCGTCTTCATCTCCGACATATCGTCGAATCGGTTATTCAGAATGGGTATAAACCCGACCTTTCCGAACACCGCGCGTATATTAAAAATAAATGTTACACAAACACAACATACGCCTCATTCCAATTCATTAGTTACTAACCGTAAATCAGTAAGAGAGCAATTCCCCAAATATTAACCCCGAAGGCCGAAACCAACATCAAATCAATATCCAGGAAACCATTCTTCTTAACTAACCTTCAGCTAGTTTCTAAATTTCAATCCTTAGGGAAAGGTTCCCATTAATTTTATCCAAGATAAATTCTTTAAAATTTATCCTTTAGTCTTCCTTTGGATGTCATTTCAAACCAAATTATGGTTTTCTAAACTAGTTGAGATTAGCGAACCATACCGAAGTAATTATTTAATTTATTTCCCAATCACAACCTATTCATCCTATGAAGCAAAACTGGTAATACTCCATATTTAACAACACAGTGTTATCGGTAAAATTAATTACCATTTCACGTTCAAATCTGATTAAAGGTTTAACTATCGCTTTGGAGCAAAACTGGTGATACTCCATTCTCGCTCATTTTCTAAAGTTGATAATTTAAATTATCAATCCACATTTCAATTTAATTGAAGATTCATTAAAACTCTTTTTACTGGGTTAAAGAACTAGTGTCATTTAAAACACAGTTCACGATAAACCCAAATCACATTCTATTTATTATCGGGTCAAATAACTAGTGTTATTTAAAACACAGTTCATGATAAACCCATGAATCAATTCTATTTAAACCCATTTCAAATCCAATTTATTTATTTAAAAATAAATGGGTTTTAATTTCAGTTCAAAACTAGTTCATTTCGATAAAAATCTATTTTTATCTTTTCAAATATGGAGTTTTTCACCCCAATTTTTCCCAAATCATTTCTTATGATTTTACACTAATTATTACTATTTTTAATAAATTTATCAAGGCCCGTACAGTCGATTTCCATCAACGGCCATCGAACTGCACTTACAGCGACCTTTTCCAGATTTGATTTGGACGTATCTCCAAATCCAACCGTTAGATTTCAAATTTCTAATATTCGTTAGAAAGCTCTTTTCGATACGAACCCAATGGTTCTGGTTTTAGGAGAATCCGACGGTCGGATTTCCCGTAATGTCGTTCGAAATCAATGGTCGAAATTCGCGAACTGCCGCGGCGCATTCTATTTAGGCCATTATATATATATAATATATATATATATATATATATATTATATTTCATCGATTTCCTATTTAAAACAAATTTTATAAATCATTTCAAATTTGTTTCAAAAACAATTTCAACCTTTATTTCAAATTCAAATCAAAATTGAATTTTCCTTTATAAATTCTTTTTCCATTCACTTCTATTTGATTTCAATTCAAATCGATTTCAATTCATTTTCAATTGAATTCAATTCAATTCAGATTCGTTTTCAATTCAATTCAATTCAAATTCGTTTTCTATTCAATTCAATTTGAATTCGTTTTCTATTCAATTCAATTCAAATTCGTTTTCTATTCAATTCAATTCGAATTCGTTTTCTATTCAATTCAATTCGAATTCGTTTTCTATTGAATTCATTTCGAATTCGTTTCCTATTTAATTCAATTCGAATTCGTTTTCTATTCAATTCAATTCGAATTCGTTTTCTATTTTCGTTTTCTATTCAATTCAATTCGAATTCGTTTTCTATTTAATTCAATTCAAATTCGTTTTCAATTCAACTCAATTCGAATTTGTTTTCTATTCAATTCAATTTGAATTCGTTTTCAATTCAATTCAATTTGAATTCGTTTTCTATTTCATTTCAATTTGAATTCATTTTCTATTCAGTTCAATTCGAATTCGTTTTCTATTCAATTCAATTCGAATTCGTTTTCTATTCAATTCAATTCGAATTCGTTTTCTATTTAATTCAATTCGAATTCGTTTTCTATTCAATTCAATTCGAATTCGTTTTCTATTCAATTCAATTCGAATTCGTTTTCAATTCAATTCAATTTGAATTCGTTTTCTATTCAATTCAATTTGAATTCGTTTTCAATTCAATTCAATTTGAATTCGTTTTCTATTCAATTCAATTTGAATTTGTTTTCAATTTCAATTCTTTTCAAAATATCAAATTTTGAAATCACTTTCGATATTCATTATAAAATGAATAAAATCAATATAAATATCATTCACGTCCAAATGACGTCAATCTAATCAACACGGCTTCATATATTTCTATTTTCAAATATTCTATTTCAAATATTTCTTTTTTTAAATATTTCTATTTCAAATATTGCTATTTCAAATATTAAATGAAGCCCAATCAATTACCGTATAATGTTAATTATATGGATTATCTACCACACATGTATACAATAACAACGATGAAAAATCAACCATCATCCAAAGTGCATTCTACACTGTATAAGCATCGAATATAAATATTTAACGCTCATAACAGTCTGTCAATCAATCGATCGACATACAACTGAACAACAGGGATTAGTGTACGTCATTGTTTGCGAACAAATTATACAATTGTAAACAACTGTAAAATTCGTTCGTCTATCCTAAACAACAAGGATCGTTGTAGAGGGTGTCGAACTCTGGGACCAAATTATTTTATTAATAAATCCAATCAAGTTATCCCTAACTTTTGATTGGTTGAAAACAAAGAAAATAGCAGAAATTAAATAATAAAAAGTTTTAACAATAAGTGAAAGCAATTAGGGGATAATGACATAGATCAGATTCATAATCATCAATAGCCAAAAGATTAACCAGATCTAATACATGTTTCTGTCACAAACATGAATCAACGATTATAGGTTTTTAGAAACAAATATGTAAATAACGACAAGCATAGCCTATGCAGGAGCTCAGCTCTACAACCATAGACTATCAGGACAGATTCACTATTTTATTTCTAAAACCCTAAATATTAAATCTAAATTTGATAAGTGTTAGATCGAACTCGAATATACCCTGTGAAGGAGCGCAGCTCTTAAACGACACAGGGTATGAAGGTTCAGATCTAACCCTTAGTTCAAATCTAGATCTACATACATTAAGTTCTAATCTTTTGGCTATGTGATTCATATTGAATCATAACTATTAGCGTCATCACCCCCTAATTAAAGAGGATTAGCTAGACATAGCTAAAAGAAAAGAAAATAAAAAGAAAATAAACGACATAAATAAAATGCAATAAAAACTAAATAGAAGAGAGAAAGAAGAGTTTTATTCCAAGAAAAGGATTACAGAATAAAACTGAATGTGTTTTTTACAAGACTAAGATACAATGTTTTTATAGCTGATATGACAAAGGCTAGCTAGCTAATTACATAATGTGGGACTAAAGAAATAACCCAAATAACACATAAGCCAGTGTGAACGCAGCTTTAGAGTGAGTGGTCTAGCAAATAGGCTAGTGTGAACGCAACATGAGTAAGAGGCCTTCCAAATGAGCTAATGTGAATGCAGTTTGAGTCTTTATTGAGCCAAATCTTCTTAACTGAAATATAATTGCAACCGTTCTTCAAGCTTTAGACTCTTCAAGCTTTAGCAATTTTAAACTTCACTCTTTTTAAGCAAATTCTTCATGCTTTATCCATCAAATGCTCTAAACCATGCTTCTTGTCAACAATCTGAAAATACAGCTATAAATACAAAGTATCAATTATTTTAAAGGGAAAATAAGATAAATAAGCGGATAAAATATACACATTTACGTGTATATCAAATACCCCCACACTTATCTTTTTATTCGTCCTCGAATAAACTAAACTAAGATATGTCACACTTTCGTAGGAAACACGATTGCCTTTAGCGTATGCAACAAGCCGTTAAACCTCTGGGTGTGCCCAGTAGGACGAGTGTTGTCTCGTGAGGGTTTTCAGCGGATACTACCCACAAAATCCAAAGCGTCTTATGTACGCGGATTAATCAAACAATATATTTAAGGTCTTTCACATTCCAAGGATTTCACCTAACTTCAATAATAACGGTTTAGTCCCAAATTGTCCATCCCATAATTGGTGCAAAAATGAACAAAATTTTTCAAGCTGAATCGTAATTCCTTGATAACACTGTAATTGTCTTGAAGGTTAAGAGCGTGGTGTCAACCAAAGTTCTACACATCGACAATGTACATCCAATCATTTATTTGACCCTTTTCTTTTGGAATAATTTTGCACCAATGTAACTGTAATATATTGGATGTGAGTTAGGCATAGATGAAGGAAAATTTTGTAAGTTCTAAAAATGTTATAGATAAGAGGGCAAGTGTATTAGTTGAACTTCAAGCTACAAAAGATAAAGTAATACTAAGGCACATATGAACATTTTTATTTCCTTTCATCTCCTCTACTACAATCCTCACTTCCAAGTACGGTATAATGGATGTGGATGGAATGGAACTGAATGCTTTATAGTCAAGAATGATGAATGACTATTTTATTCTGAGAGACTCTCTCTTTATTTCATTTTTTTTTTCTTTTTTTTTCTTTTTTTTTCTTCTTTTTTTTTCACTTTTTATTTCCATATTTGCGTGATGAATGATGAGCGAAAATGGAATGGAATGACACCGTAATATTTCAGTTGATTCCTCTTCTACTACCAACACTTCATGAAAGGAAAGTTTTGTGCCCTAGTTACTCTACTTCTATAACCTTAATTCAACACACAAGTCTGGATTGATGTTATACAAAAAGCTGAAAGGAATGATAAGCAAAGTTTCGTAAGATAGATAACCCATATAAAATAAGATGTGGTATATGGTTATCCTACCTTAAAACAAGTACGGAGTGGGTGGTGTAATATTGGTATAAAAAGTGACGTTTTTGACCTTTAAACAAGGTTCTTGAGTATACCAATATAAGATAAACTTGTCGAAACATGGATGTAAATCGACTAAAACTTGGGTTTGAATAATGTGGGGTATCGAAGAAGAACGCTACAATGAGTCATTTCTCCTTAATTGGGCCAAGTGGATTTTAGAACTTACGATTTTGAAAATTTGAGTGGAAAAGAAAATATTATGCATGAAAACGAACTCATAACATCCAACAAATGTAGGTGCAAAATCCTTTTATTTCATGAATTTTTTTTTTGATTTTTTTTTTTTGTGATTATTTTTACTTGCACATTCTAACATGTATAACAAAGGTTGACACGCTTACTCCAGAACACGACTAACGTCTGCACAGTCTCAAGCTAGCATCTTAAAAAGACACATTACGATTCAATGAATAAATAATGTTCATTCCCATCACCCAAAAATTCAACTTATCAAACAAGAACCAAGGTGTTATTTATGAATTTAAGTTAATCCTTGTTCAGTGAATGACCTAGTTTATATAATTTGATTGCTGATGTAATGTAAATTCCCCCCATACTTGAGTGTGACTGTGTCCTCACAGTCGTTAATCAGACATATATTAGTGAAAGGAAAAATAAAATAAGAGACTATTTACATATGTACAAAAGAGGATTAGTGCGTCTTACCGACTGTAATGTGGCTCATGGAGGACCATGAGCTCTTCCTCGTGGTTGGGTATTAGTTCCAAATAAGGTTTAAGGCGTTGACCATTGACCTTAAAGGATGATCCATCGGTTGGATTCTCAATCTCTACTGCTCCATACGGAAAAACAGTCCGTACAGTGTAAGGTCCTGTCCATCTAGATTTTAGCTTACCCGGAAATAGATGCAGTTTTGAGTCATATAACAGAACTTTTTGACCTGACATGAAAGTTTTATGTAAAATTGATTTATCATGAAAAATTTTTGTTCTGTCCTTGTAAATTCGTTCATTTTCATAGGCATCATTTCGAATTTCATCAAGTTCATTAAGTTGAAGCTTCCTATGTTCACCTGCTTGCTCTAAATCAAGATTCAAAGTTTTTATTGCCCATAACGCCCTATGTTCTAGTTCAACTGGCAAGTGACATGGTTTACCAAAAATCAACCGATAAGGGGACATACCCAAGTTTGTTTTGAAAGCGGTGCGGTAGGCCCAAAGAGCGTCGGTTAACTTTTGAGACCAATCTTTACGATTTCGATTCACGGTTTTCTCAAGGATTTGTTTAATCTGCCTATTCGATACTTCAACTTGCCCACAAGTTTGAGGATGATAAGGAGTGGATAACTTGTGGGTTATCGAATACTTTCTCATGAGAGCTTCAAAAGAACGATTACAGAAGTGTGTACCATTATCACTGATTATTGTGCGAGGTGTGCCAAACCTAGAAAAGATGTTTTCTTTCAAGAAGCGCACAAAAACCTTGTTATCGTTTGTTTTGCATGGTACAGCTTCGACCCATTTAGAAACATAGTCAACAGCCAAGAGAATGTAAATGTTCCCAAAAGAATTAGGGAAGGGTCCCATGAAGTCTATACCCCACACATCAAAAATTTCGACCTCTAGAATGGGGTTTAGGGGCATCATATTCCGTTTAGAAATTTTCCCCAAGAATTGACATCGATCACAAGTTTTGCAAAATTCGTACGCGTCTTTGAAAAGGTTCGGCCAGTAGAAACCCGATTGGAGAACCTTTTCGGCTGTCTTTTTGGGACCGAAGTGACCACCGCATGCTTGGTCATGACAGAAAGAGAGGACACTGTGAATTTCAGTGTCAGGAACACATCGTCGAATGATTTGGTCGGGACAATACTTGAAAAGATAGGGGTCGTCCCAATAAAAATGTTTCACTTGAGAAAAGAATTTGTGTTTATCCTGCTTAGACCAAAAAGAAGGGGTCTGCTTGGTCACTAAGTAGTTGACAATGTCAGCAAACCAAGGATCAGTGGATAGAGAAAACAGTTGTTCATCGGGGAAATTCTCGTTGATCGGAAGAGAAGAAGACGGGGCATTTGGAAGACAAGACAAGTGGTCCGCAATAACGTTGTCGGATCCTTTTTTATCCTTAATGGTAAGGTCAAATTCTTGAAGTGGAAGGATCCAACGAATGAGACGAGCCTTAGCATCCTTTTTAGAGAAAAGGTACCTAAGTGCGGAATGATCGGTATAAACCGTGATGTGACACCCCGGATTTTTCCGTTAACAGTAAATTAACAAATTAAAGTATAATTAAATTGTAACAGAAAAATTAAGGGAAACGGACATCACCATTGCGTTCGTCTCGGAATTCTGCTTGAGATAGAGTCCGAGTTTGCGCAAAACGGATAACGTATGAAGAAGATATCTTTAATTTAAATATTACAGCAAAACATGAAAAAAGAGAAGTAAGGAGAGGACAATAATTATTATTATTCTAAGACTTATTAACAAAAGCCTCTGTAGCTCAGTTGGTTAAGGCATTGGATTTGTCGCATGGAGGTCGGGGGTTCGAACCCCGGCGGCGACATAATTTTTATCTCTGTTTTAGAGAGGGCCAACTGAGCATGCAAATACATGTACGTATACAAATTCAAATTTTGAAAGGATAAGAACGTACATATAAGGAAATAAAGAAAATATATGTATATATATGAGAATATATATATATATATATATGCAAAAATATATGTATACAATAGATAAAATTCAAATAGACTAAAACAGCTCAATTTAAAGTTTAATTTTTGAAAATCGAACCCAGTCCCTCCTGGCTGGCCTGGTCTGTGTTTGGTCGAATTTCTGTGGGTTGCTTTGTCATTAGGGCTAGGTGGCAAGTTTTAATTGGTCCCTCTATCTAATGAATGGCTACGATCTAACCTAGCAACATCAATGGTTCTAATCAATTCCTAACCTCTATATAAACAACCCTAGACTAAACCCTAATCTATTCATTCAAATTAAGAGCATAGCCGCCATGTTGCTGAGGAACGACTAAGAGTAGCCGCCATCTAGAGAGAGAGGATTAGGGAGAAAGTTCTAAAGCCTAAAGCAATTCAAGCAACCTAAAGCTAATCAATTCAACAAAGGAATCATATCTCTTAATTAGAGAATTTGCCGCAACCATTGTAAGTAGAGTATTACTTTGGTATGAACAAATGATTGTGTAGATATGTATGCTTGAATTGTGGCAATGAAATTCGTATTTGTGCGATTTATATACTTTTGGATATTCTGAATTATGTCATTCAATTATAAAGAACTACATGCGGTAGTTCTATGCAAATATACGTTTGGAATATTGCGCAAATTATGTAGTCTATGTTGAAGCTACATGTATGTAGTTGATTGAAATTCATGCAAGTTTGGGGCTTTGTTATTATGCCATCATGATGTCTATTTTGTGCATAAATCATTTTGCAAGTAATTGAGACAAGTTTGGTTGTTATAGTTCATATGAAACTATGTTGGAATTTTGACACCATAATCCATGTATTAAGTCATGCTTTTGCAAAACTTATGAATATGGCTAGGCTATGAATGATATTGGGCATAATTAAAATTCATGATTAAGTCTATCTTGTTTAAAAGAATTATCTGATGACATATGTGAGACATGGCTAAGTTAGACACAAAAATCCCTTTTTTGCAAGTTAAAAGCAAACACCATGATTAGGAATATTTATGCATAAGTATACCATCGTTATGTGATTAAATTTAATTAAGTTGAACTATGCTTTTGTGTTAGTAACAAAGTATCCTCTTTGTAAACATGTAGAAACCTTATGAACATGACTTGTTTATATTTATGCCATGAACAAATTTAACTATACCTATGCCATGTTTATGCTAGAAGTATTTATGCCATGCTTATGTTTGACATTATGCCATGTTTATGCTAGAAGTATTTATGCCATGCTTATGTTTGACATTATGCCATGTTTATGCTAGAAGTATTTATGCCATGCTTATGTTTGACATTATGCCATGTTTATGCCAGAAGTATTTATGCCATGCTTATGTTTGACATTATGCCATGTTTATGCTAGAAGTATTTATGCCATGCTTATGTTTGACATTATGCCATGATTATGCTAGAAGTATTTATGCCATGCTTATGTTTGACATTATGCCATGTTTATGCTAGAAGTATTTATGCCATGCTTATGTTTGACATTATGCCATGTTTATGCTAGAAGTATTTATGCCATGCTTATGTTTGACATTATGCCATGTTTATGCTAGAAGTATTTATGCCATGCTTATGTTTGACATTATGCCATGTTTATGCTAGAAGTATTTATGCCATGTTTGACATTATGCCATGTTTATGCTAAAAGTATTTATGCCATGCTTATGTTTGACATTATGCCTAAGTAAAAATATAGGTTCATGGGTCAATAATGATATCTCAATTACAAGTTCACATGCTTTGATTCATGTCACCTATGTTACCACTATGCAAGTACACCAGTTTCTATTATGTATTTCCAACGTCATATGCAAGTTCATGCGCTCACCTTCCCCTCTTGTGTATGTAATCACGCTTTAAGCCTCCCCTTTACGCATGGCTAAATTGGGCTTTAAAAGGCTAAGCCCAATATATATAAACGGACGTGTAAAACGGGGGAAAATAATGTTGGGTTAAAATTACTAATGAATGAAAACTAAAGTAGAAGGGCCCAAATTCAAGTATGGGTTGGGCCCATGATTGGTGTAACCTTTACACCATTAACTTAATAATGGGCCGCAAATATTTACATATAAGAAATAAAGAAGAATGACAAGATATATAAATGTAGAAAATACGATATGTTTAACCCGAGGTTGGATTGAGTTGTGATGTAAACCTGCCCGGAACCGCCCGGCTGTCCAGTAGTCACAACAATACCTATCCAATGTGGGAGGTTAAACATGGAGCCCAATAAGGACCCGAGGTTAGACTGAGTTGTGGCGTAAGACTGCCCGGAACCAACCGGCAACAGGCAGCCACAGCAATACCTGTCTAATGTGAGAGGTTAGGGCCTTAATAAGACAATTAAGGCTGAATCAGGATTGTTAGGATTAAGTGGACTAAGACTTAATCAAAATGGAACATGCTAAACTAAACGGACTGGTGGGGTTAGGTTAGAAAACACTTAACCAACTTAGCATGTTGGCTAGAGATAGAAAACCTAGTAACGGGGGACCCTTTTCAGCAGTAACCCTACACGGTGTATCATGATACCCTGAAACTAGGCAGGGTGGGGCACGATTACTGGGCTGATTGTAAGAGGTCAAAAAGCGACGGCGGTGGTGTAGCAGTGTAGGTTCTAACGGAGTGCGGGCGTGCACACACTCCGGAGCAGAAAAATAAGGCACTGGACACCGGTAGCATACCTGTGCACTCTAAGTTGTGTCGGGTTGCCACTATGGGACTTGATACACCCCATGGTGGGACCAGCATAGGTAACTACAGACATCGGGGGCCGTAAGACACATGTAACTATGCGCGTAGAAGCCGATCATCATTGAATGGATCACATCACCCTGATTATGGGTGCCAGTTGGAAACTAGTTTATATGGGTTCAAAGATTAACATGGGGTATGATAGTGTATTCGACCCTAGACAACTTAACCAAGTTTATAGTGTTTGCCCACTTCTTGTTATTACTTATCATACCCAGTTCTTTATTCATAGACAAAGTAGTACTAGACTTACTCAGGCTTTATGTCTGACTCTATTTTCTTTCGTCTTCTTTCTTCCGTTTCCCCCCCCCCCCCAGGTCCTCAGGGAGGGAACACAGCAGCTTGATCAGCCTCAACATCCAGCTTGAAGAAGAGAAATGTATTGCTTAGACTTTTTTGTTTTGAACTATGGCTTTGGACAATCCACTAAGGGGCTTTTGCAGTTTATCTATGTTTTATTTATGCTTCTTTAAATAATGTACTCAAGACAGATTATGAAAGTATTATGTTATGTTTTTTTTTTGGAAAGGTTGTTGTTGTAACACATATTTGACTTTATGAAATAAAAGTTTGTTATTCTTCCGCTGTTTGCAAAATATGTGTTCTTATATCTGTCTTGTATATCTGTGACTTGTACTTATAAACCTCCACCAAAATTAGGGCATTCCCTTTGAGAGTGACCCTAACGGAGGTGGGGTGTTTCACTTGGTATCAGAGCATAGGTTTACCAGATAAGATAAAAAGTTTTGAAAAAAAAAATTATTTTCAAAAAGGAAATTTAAAGAAGCATTTTTAAAAGAAAATTTATTTTATTTTATTTTAAAAAGGCAAAGTCCACTCCCCAAAGCCATAGGTACTATCTCTTATCCTTCGTTTTGAATCTATCCTTTTTGTTTCAGCATGTCCCAAGAACTTAACTTGCCTGAAGGGGTGCCAATACCTGGTTGGTTTAGACGGTTCTTAGAAGCAAGGGCCACTCAGCCAGGTCCTACCGTTCCTCCTCCCCCAGCGGAAGGGAACCATCCAGCTGCAGCAGCACCTTTTCCTCCACCTCCTCCTCGGGGAAACAATTTTGCTAAGATATGTAAAGATTTTAAAGCTATGGGAGGAAGGGATTTCCATGGAACTGAGTCCTTCGTAGCAGCAAGAAATTGGCTGAAAGAAACTGAGGATCTATTCATCATCTTTGAGGTAGAAGATAGACAAAAAGTACAACTGGCGGTGTGGCTATTGAAGGGTGAGGCTTCCTACTGGTGGGAAGTCACTAATGCTGAAAGACCAGTGGAGACATGGGAGGACTTTAGGGCAAGGTTTGAGACCAAATTTCTCTCAGATGTAGAAAGGAGTTTGCAGTTAGAAAAATTCCTATTTCTCAAACAAGGGGACAAGACAGTCAGAGAGTATGTGAATCAGTTTGATGAGCTGGCTAGGTTTGGGCTTGACCTAGTTAACACCCCGCACAAGAAGGCTCTCCGTTTCGTCAAAGGGTTAAATGAGCCATTACACAGTTTGGCCATGACCCATATACCCATGGGAGCCACGTATGAAAGATTGGTGCAAATGGCATTGCTGAATGAGGAGGATAAGGGCAAGAAGGAGACAAAGGCAGAAAGCTCTCAAGGGAAGAAAGAGGGTTTGCAGCCTAAGAAGGCAGACTTTAAGAAAGGCGGGAAAGGCAACAAAGAGAAGAGGAAGTGTAATTTCTGTGGCAAAGTGGGGCACTTAGTAAAGGACTGCCGGAAAAAGAAAGCCAAGGAAAATGGTGGGTGCTTTTCATGCGGTCAGACAGGCCACAGGGCTAAGGACTGCCCAAGGAAACGAGGACAGGGGCAGGGCACTGGATCCACCCCAGGGGCACAGGTTCATGTGCTAGAAGCGCCACCATTGCAGCAGCGAGGTATAAATACTTCTGTAGAAAGTGTAGTTTGTCTTTATGATCACCCTGTTCGCACTTTGTTTGATTCTGGCGCATCACACTCCTTTATCTCGTCTGCTTTAGTAGAATCTCTACACCTAAAAACTAGTATGGTAGAGGACCCCTTAATTGTTTCAAACCCAATTGGGGGCCCAGCTCATTTGTCTATGATCTGTTTGGATTTGAAAATTTCTATCCTAAGTGTTGAATTTCAATGTAGTGCCTTTGTTTTGGGCTTTTCGGGGTATGGTTTGATTTTGGGCATGGATTGGCTATCCAGTAATGGGGCCATCCTTGATTGTGAGAAAAGGGTTGTTAGGCTCCTAACCCAGCTCGGTAATACTTTGGAAATTTCTTGTAATCCCTCGTATGCGGTTATGCTTAGTTATCTTGAATCGCTAGATGCCTCTGTTGAAAATTTGCATTCAGTTAGAGTGGTCCGGGAATATCCGGATGTCTTCGAAGAGGTGAAGGGCTTGCCTCCGAAGCGGGAGATAGACTTCCGCATATATCTTGTAGATAATGCAAAGCCCGTTGCGTTGCCCGTTAGACATATGGCTCCACGAGAAAGGAAAGAGCTCAGTAAACAGATTAAAGAGCTTCTAGAGAAGGGGTTCATTAGGTGGAGCATTTCAGAATAGGGCACTCCAGGAGTGTTCGCCACTAAGGCTGAAGGTTCATTTCACTTATGCATGAGTTGTAAAGAATCACCTTAGTAAGTACATTTGGCAACATAGTTGGACTTAGGAAGGGACTCCCTTGTGACCTAAAAGGAGTCCATCATGCTTAGTTTCCTAGAATCATATGTGGTGGTTGGGTTGATTAATTCTTTGGGTGTCAGTCTGATGTTGATTTCGGTCTTCGGGGCTGATGCTTAGAGAGTTCTTCTCCTAATCAATATATATGTGGCATAGATTTCCAGTTTTGACATTGCCTAATGGGCACAAAATTTTTACTTGCTTCTATCATTCGACTATACCTTTAGGTAGGACCATTTCCTATCATTGAGAAAATTTGGAAAATGACCTATAGATTAGAGCTACCCGAGAAATTGGCCGGAGTCCACAACGTTTTTCACGTTTCACATCTCCGAAAATGTCTACATGAGTCTGCTGAAGTGGTAGAGCCAAATATCCTCGAAGAGGCCGAAGTGGAACGCGAAGCAACCATAAGAAAAGTTCCAACCCGCATACTAGGAACGGAAGTGAAGAAGCTACGCAACCGCGAAGTCAAACTCGTCAAAGTTCAGTGGAGCGACGCCGAGGGAGACGCGACTTGGGAAACTGAAGCTAGAATACGCACTGCTTACCCTTTTCTTTTCGAGGGTACGTCCTTGATCTTTCTTTTTCCTTAAGTTGCGCTTTTATCTATCTTTTTAGGAATATCTCCTCGACCTTATCTTTTAGATAGAAACCTTTTGGATGAAAACATGTAATTGAAACATGTTATGTATGATGGTTGCAAGTGGTTGCAAGTGATTGGTAGTAGTTGCTCGTGGCTGCATATACACACACAATCTAGGTTTTAGATCGGCTCAGTCACTTCATATTGCATATGCATATATGTTTGCACTCGTATATGGTTGAATTGTAATGTGTTGTCATATGGATGTTGTATTTGTATGAAAGATTGTGCACCCATGTAGAATCATGAATAGGAAAAATCTGCATACATAATGGATACATGGCACTTACATGATTCGCATTAAGGAGGTCAACTGAATCAGTAGACCGCCTGATTTTGCATTAGATAAGTTCATGAACACACACACTTCGCATATGATCATGAAGCATTAGAAGTCTTTTAAGGACAATGGATGCTCGTGTTTGATGGATGAGTAGATGGATGATTGAATGTTAGGATTTACATTCTTCCTAAACTTGAAGATTTCGGGGACGAAATCCTTTTAAGTGGGGGAGAATGTGACACCCCGGATTTTTCCGTTAACAGTAAATTAACAAATTAAAGTATAATTAAATTGTAACAGAAAAATTAAGGGAAACGGACATCACCATTGCGTTCGTCTCGGAATTCTGCTTGAGATAGAGTCCGAGTTTGCGCAAAACGGATAACGTATGAAGAAGATATCTTTAATTTAAATATTACAGCAAAACATGAAAAAAGAGAAGTAAGGAGAGGACAATAATTATTATTATTCTAAGACTTATTAACAAAAGCCTCTGTAGCTCAGTTGGTTAAGGCATTGGATTTGTAGCATGGAGGTCGGGGGTTCGAACCCCGACGGCGACATAATTTTTATCTCTATTTTAGAGAGGGCCAACTGAGCATGCAAATACATGTACGTATACAAATTCAAATTTTGAAAGGATAAGAACGTACATATAAGGAAATAAAGAAAATATATGTATATATATGAGAATATATATATATATATGCAAAAATATATGTATACAATAGATAAAATTCAAATAGACTAAAACAGCTCAATTTAAAGTTTAATTTTTGAAAATCGAACCCAGTCCCTCCCGGCTGGCCTGGTCTGTGTTTGGTCGAATTTCTGTGGGTTGCTTTGTCATTAGGGCTAGGTGGCAAGTTTTAATTGGTCTCTCTATCTAATGAATGGCTACGATCTAACCTAGCAACATCAATGGTTCTAATCAATTCCTAACCTCTATATAAACAACCCTAGACTAAACCCTAATCTATTCATTCAAATTAAGAGCCTAGCCGCCATGTTGCTGAGGAACGACTAAGAGTAGCCGCCATCTAGAGAGAGAGGATTAGGGAGAAAGTTCTAAAGCCTAAAGCAATTCAAGCAACCTAAAGCTAATCAATTCAACAAAGGAATCATATCTCTTAATTAGAGAATTTGCCGCAACCATTGTAAGTAGAGTATTACTTTGGTATGAACAAATGATTGTGTAGATATGTATGCTTGAATTATGGCAATGAAATTAGTATTTGTGCGATTTATATACTTTTGGATATTCTGAATTATGTCATTCAATTATAAAGAACTACATGCGGTAGTTCTATGCAAATATACGTTTGGAATATTGCGCAAATTATGTAGTCTATGTTGAAGCTACATGTATGTAGTTGATTGAAATTCATGCAAGTTTGGGGCTTTGTTATTATGCCATCATGATGTCTATTTTGTGCATAAATCATTTTGCAAGTAATTGAGACAAGTTTGGTTGTTATAGTTCATATGAAACTATGTTGGAATTTTGACACCATAATCCATGTATTAAGTCATGCTTTTGCAAAACTTATGAATATGGATAGGCTATGAATGATATTGGGCATAATTGAAATTCATGATTAAGTCTATCTTGTTTAAAAGAATTATCTGATGACATATGTGAGACATGGCTAAGTTAGACACAAAAATCCCTTTTTTGCAAGTTAAAAGCAAACACCATGATTAGGAATATTTATGCATAAGTATACCATCGTTATGTGATTAAATTTAATTAAGTTGAACTATGCTTTTGTGTTAGTAACAAAGTATCCTCTTTGTAAACATGTAGAAACCTTATGAACATGACTTGTTTATATTTATGCCATGAACAAATTTAACTATACCTATGCCATGTTTATGCTAGAAGTATTTATGCCATGCTTATGTTTGACATTATGCCATGTTTATGCTAGAAGTATTTATGCCATGCTTATGTTTGACATTATGCCATGTTTATGCTAGAAGTATTTATGCCATGCTTATGTTTGACATTATGCCATGTTTATGCTAGAAGTATTTATGCCATGCTTATGTTTGACATTATGCCATGTTTATGCTAGAAGTATTTATGCCATGCTTATGTTTGACATTATCCATGTTTATGCTAGAAGTATTTATGCCATGCTTATGTTTGACATTATGCCATGTTTATGCTAGAAGTATTTATGCCATGCTTATGTTTGACATTATGCCATGTTTATGCTAGAAGTATTTATGCCATGCTTATGTTTGACATTATGCCATGTTTATGCTAGAAGTATTTATGCCATGTTTGACATTATGCCATGTTTATGCTAAAAGTATTTATGCCATGCTTATGTTTGACATTATGCCTAAGTAAAAATATAGGTTCATGGGTCAATAATGATATCTCAATTACAAGTTCACATGCTTTGATTCATGTCACCTATGTTACCACTATGCAAGTACACCAGTTTCTATTATGTATTTCCAACGTCATATGCAAGTTCATGCGCTCACCTTCCCCTCTTTGTGTATGTAATCACGCTTTAAGCCTCCCCTTTACGCATGGCTAAATTGGGCTTTAAAAGGCTAAGCCCAATATATATAAACGAACGTGTAAAACGGGGGAAAATAATGTTGGGTTAAAATTACTAATGAATGAAAACTAAAGTAGAAGGGCCCAAATTCAAGTATGGGTTGGGCCCATGATTGGTGTAACCTTTACACCATTAACTTAATAATGGGCCGCAAATATTTACATATAAGAAATAAAGAAGAATGACAAGATATATAAATGTAGAAAATACGATATGTTTAACCCGAGGTTGGATTGAGTTGTGATGTAAACCTGCCCGGAACCGCCCGGCTGTCCAGTAGTCACAACAATACCTATCCAATGTGGGAGGTTAAACATGGAGCCCAATAAGGACCCGAGGTTAGACTGAGTTGTGGCGTAAGACTGCCCGGAACCAACCGGCAACAGGCAGCCACAGCAATACCTGTCTAATGTGAGAGGTTAGGGCCTTAATAAGACAATTAAGGCTGAATCAGGATTGTTAGGATTAAGTGGACTAAGACTTAATCAAAATGGAACATGCTAAACTAAACGGACTGGTGGGGTTAGGTTAGAAAA
The DNA here is from genome assembly GCA_030737875.1 of Allium sativum. Classification (NCBI taxonomy): domain Eukaryota; kingdom Viridiplantae; phylum Streptophyta; class Magnoliopsida; order Asparagales; family Amaryllidaceae; genus Allium; species Allium sativum. The sequence goes on along the minus strand of CM060926.1, from coordinate 600,267,731 downwards.
CACTTAACCAACTTAGCATGTTGGCAAGAGATAGAAAACCTAGTAACCGGGGACCCTTTTCAGCAGTAACCCTACACGGTGTATCATGATACCCTGAAACTAGGCAGGGTGGGGCACGATTAATGGGCTGATTGTAAGAGGTCAAAAAGCGACGGCGGTGGTGTAGCAGTGTAGGTTCTAACGGAGTGCGGGCGTGCACACACTCCGGAGCAGAAAAATAAGGCACTGGACACCAGTAGTATACCTGTGCACTCTAAGGTTGTGTCGGGTTGCCACTATGGGACTTGATACACCCCATGGTGGGACCAGCATAGGTAACTACAGACATCGGGGGCCGTAAGACACATGTAACTATGCGAGTAGGAGCCGATCATCATTGAATGGATCACATCACCCTGATTATGGGTGCCAGTTGGAAACTAGTTTATATGGGTTCAGAGATTAACATGGGGTACGATAGTGTATTCGACCCTAGACAACTTAACCAAGTTTATAGTGTTTGCCCACTTCTTGTTATTACTTATCATACCCAGTTCTTTATTCATAGACAAAGTAGTACTAGACTTACTCAGGCTTTATGTCTGACTCTATTTTCTTTCGTCTTCTTTCTTCCGTTTCCCCTCCCCCCCAGGTCCTCAGGGAGGGAACACAGCAGCTTGATCAGCCTCAACATCCAGCTTGAAGAAGAGAAATGTATTGCTTGGACTTTTCTGTTTTGAACTATGGCTTTGGACAATCCACTAAGGGGCTTTTGCAGTTTATCTATGTTTTATTTATGCTTCTTTAAATAATGTACTCAAGACAAATTATGAAAGTATTATGTTATGTTTTTTTTTGGAAAGGTTGTTGTTGTAACACATATTTGACTTTATGAAATAAAAGTTTGTTGTTCTTCCGCTGTTTGCAAAATATGTGTTCTTATATCTGTCTTGTATATCTGTGACTTGTACTTATAAACCTCCACCAAAATTAGGGCATTCCCTTTGAGAGTGACCCTAACGGAGGTGGGGTGTTTCACGTGATGTGTGAGCCAACTAGATAAGGTCTGAATTTTTCTAAAGCGAAAACGACTGCCAAGAGTTCTTTTTCAGTGGTCGTATAATTAATTTGGGCATCGTTCAAAGTCTTACTCGCATAGTAAATGACGTGAAGAATCTTATCGATACGTTGTCCTAAGACAGCGCCAACAGCGAAATTCGAGGCATCGCACATGATTTCAAAAGGCAGCTTCCAGTTGGGAGAGCAGATGATCGGAGCAGAGACAAGTTCATTTTTAAGACGCTCAAAAGATGAAATGTAATCAGAATTGAAGTCGAAAGGAACATCCTTACCAAGAAGATTGGTCAAAGGTCGAGTGAGTTTGCTAAAATCTTTTATAAAGCGACGGTAAAAACCAGCATGACCTAAAAAGGATCGGATGTCCTTAACTGATTTGGGAATGGGTAGATTTGAAATAACTTCGATTTTGGCTTTGTCTACTTCAATTCCTTTGTTAGAGATGACATGTCCCAAAACAATACCATGTTTAACCATGAAGTGACACTTCTCCCAATTAAGCGTTAAGTGTTTCTCTTTACAGCGATTAAGAACAAGATCGAGATGATGTAAACACTCAGAGTAAGAATCACCTAATATGGAAAAATCATCCATGAACACTTCCAAAAATCGCTCGATCATATCAGAAAAAATGCTAATCATGCACCTATGAAAGGTTGCAGGTGCATTACAGAGACCAAAAGGCATACGTCGGTACGCAAATGTACCAAACGGACAAGTGAAAGTGGTTTTCTCTTGGTCCTCAGGAGCGATAGGGATTTGATTATAGCCCGAGTACCCAACAAGGAAACAGTAGTACTCATGACCAGCTAGTCGTTCTAACATTTGATCGATATATGGCAGAGGGAAATGATCCTTACGTGTTGCAGCGTTAAGTTTCCTATAGTCAATGCAAACACGCCAACCGGTCTGGGTGCGGGTTGGGATAAGCTCGTTAGCTTCATTTTGGATCACGGTAATCCCTGATTTCTTAGGTACGACATGAATCGGACTAACCCATTGACTGTCAGAAATCGGGTAGATTATTCCATTGTCAAGGTATTTAAGGATTTCAGCACGAACTGCTTCTTTCATGATAGGGTTTTGTCGACGTTGGGGATCCCGAGTGGGTTTGGCATCATCTATAAGGTGGATTCGATGTTGGACAATCGAAGGACTAATCCCCTTAATATCAGCCATGGACCAACCAATTGCTTCCTTATTTTTCTTAAGGATGGGAAGGAGCAATTGTTCCTGCTCTAAAGTAAGGTCAGATGCGATAATGACAGGAAAAGTTTCATTGTCTCCTTAGTAAGCGTACTTAAGATGACTGGGCAGCACTTTGAGGTCAGATTTTGGGGGCGACTCAACCGAAGAAATTGGTTGAGGGATAGACTTATTTGTGAGAGGCTCGACAGGAATCGAATTAGAGATATTTTCGGGAGTATCATGAAACAAAGTTTCGTAATCTGATTCAATTTCGTTATTCAGATGGTCGAGCTCAGATTCATTATCGTGGACAGCATGGATTTCAGAAAACTGGTCCACATAAGAGTTAGGAGAGTTTTCAGTTCTGAAGATGTTTAGCTCGACAGTCATGTTACCGAAAGAAAGTTTCATAGACCCATTTCTACAGTTGATGAGAGCATTAGAGGTTGCTAAGAAGGGTCGTCCTAGAATCAAAGGGATTTGGTTTGCAGGATTGCTAACCTGTTGAGTTTCTAAGATAATAAAATCAACTGGAAAGATGAATTCGCCAATTTTGATCAACACATCCTCGATTTCGCCCACAGGTTTCTTAATTGATCGGTCAGCAAGCTGAAGGTTAACCTTGGTGGGTTTCAATTCTCCTAGCCCCAATTGGCGATAGACGAAATATGGAAGCAAGTTAACACTAGCACCTAAGTCTAGCAGGCATCTATCGATTTTCTTGTCCCCAATAGTACATGATATTGTGGGGCAGCCAGGATCTTTGTATTTCACTGGCATCGATTGGGACAAGACTTCGCTTAGATTTGCCGCTAGAAATACTTTCTTAGGTACATGTGTATGACGTTTTTGAGTGCACATATCTTTTAGAAATTTTGCGTATTGTGGAACTTGTTGTATAATATCTAAAAGAGGAATGTTCACTTTAACTTGCTTAAATATTTCAAGGATTTTTTCTAGCTGATCCGTCTTTTTCCTAGGTCGGAGTCTATGAGGAAATGGAGCAGACAACTCAGTAGGTTGGGCTACTTGAGTTTGAGGATGGTCCATGTCAGAAATTGGCTCAATGTTTTGATCTGAGTTGGTCGAATTTTCGATAGGGTTTGGCAGATCGTCCGGTAAAGCATTTGGGTTGACCACATGGTTGTCAATCTTTTTGCCGGATCTAAGAGTCGTGACCGCATTCAAGTGACTAACGTTTGAATCTTGAATGATGTGAATTTGGTTGGAGTTAGGATTTTGACAGTTGGGGTTTGGAATGGGTTGACTCGGGAAAGTGCCTCTTTCCCGTTCGCTTACGGAAGTAGCTAACTGACTCATTTGCATTTCAAGTTTAGCGATCGATTGACTCGTGTTTTGCATGTGCGAAGTCAATAAATTTTGAAGATTGGTATTTGATTGGAGATTTTGAGTCGTCGCTTTAGTCAATTCTTCGAGAGTTTTCTCCAGTGATGTCAATCGTTTATCGTCTTGGGGAACAAAAGATTGTTGTGCTTGGTTTTGAAAAGGTGGCGCAGGATGTTGGAATTGAGTTTGTTGAAAGGGAGGTTTCGAAGGATTATTCGAAAATGATTGAAAAGGAGGTCGAACCGCATTCGAATTTGCATTGTTTTGGGTCCAAGAGAAGTTAGGATGGTTTCTCCAACCTGGATTGTATGTTGGGGAGAATGGGTCGTTCCTAGCTTTGTTAAATGCGTTGAGTTGTTCCAATGAATGTGGGCATTGATCAGCTATGTGGTTAGGATCGTTACATTTGTAACATGAGGTATGAGACGCTTGAGCTTGATTTATTTGCGTTGATAAAAGGACATTATCGAATTTGGATATCATCGCGTCTATTTTTGCTTCTAAGGCTACTGATGATCCTACCGAATGAGCGTTAGATCGGGAATAAATCGATTTCTCGTTAGATCTTTCCCATTGAGCTGATTTTTCGGCCAAATTTTCGAGAAATTGCCAAGCGGCATTGTGATCTTGGGCTAGAAAATTTCCTTGGCACATTGATTCGAGCATGGTTCGAGAGTTATTTTTAAGTCCATCGTATAAAATTTGACAAAGAGTCCATTTTTCAAAATTGTGATGTGGACATTTGACTAGAAGCTCTTTAAATCTTTCAAAATATTTTGCAAAGGATTCACCCCCAAATTGACGAAAATTGACGATTTCATTTCGAATTTTAGATGTTTTTTCCAGAGGGTAAAATTTCTTTAGAAAAATGTTCACAAATTCACCCCAAGTTCCAATCGTATTTGAAGGCAAGCTATACAACCATTTCTCAGCATAATCGGTAAGTGCAAATGGAATTAACCTAAGTTTGATTCCATCGTCACTTAATTGTTGAAATTTCATGGTTGCACAAACTTGTTCAAATTTGGTCAAGAAGATATAAGGATCATCACATTCTAAATTGTTGAACTTTGGAAGAGTATTTATGTGATTCGAATGAATTTCAAAGTGGTTACCCGTTGGGGCGGGCAATATGATGCAGGAAGGAATAGAAACCCGATCGGGGAAGTATCTATCCATAAGAGATCGAGGGGGATTTTCTTCGGCCATGGTTAAAGAACTGTTTGTTCGAACTAGACGATTATCTGAAGGATCACGAGTCCAATGACGCATGCACTAGTGAGAAGAATAAGGGAAGACGAGAAATAACAAATTTGAGACGCGATTTTTTTTTATACAAAACGAGAATTATTTTGAATTTTTTTTTCTTTTTTTTTTAAAGAAAAAGAATTAGACACAAAAGTTTTTTTTAAATGAACCTAATGCGATTTACAATTTCTAGAATTATATAATGACGGTTTGATTTATTTCAACAAAAGTCTTCTCAGCCAGTTAACGGACAGGAGTTATCGGTGCACCAGGAATCACCCTAGCAATGCAGCCGAAGGTTTAAGTACCTTCAGAGGAACAACCGATATAATATTTACGAATCACCGTAATATTTATAAACAGTTATTACTCTGCCGTAGTCTAGACACCGAGAAATAATCCGTTAGAACTAAACCAAATTGTCAAAATATAATGAAGACCATAAAAAGTAAAAACAAAACTACGATGAATGCAGATTTTTTTTTTAATCAGTCACAGAATGCACAGTCTCAGAACAGTCACAGAACAGGCAATTGCAAAAATAAATAAATTTTTTTACAAGCAAGCCGATGCCCTGCAGAAGATTTTTACAAGCAATGTCTATATATATTTTTATTTGCAGCAGTGGTCCCTGTAGAGATAGAAAATACTCACCTTGATCGGCAGTCCGTCCAGTGCAATTGGGTAGCGCTAGCGCGTTCACACCCCACTTGGTGTGCAACCGCTCCAACACCGAATAGTCCGCTGAAAACAAAACAAGTAAAACTATAAAACGACAAACTGACTCGACTGAAAACAAAACAAGTAAAACTATTCGGACACCAAACACTAAACTTAAGTCAAGACCAAAATACGCCCAACCTAACCCCAATCAACAGGCAATACTCCCTTTTTTATATATCTCTTTTATATATACAATACCACCAATAAATCAATCACTCCAGAAACCAAAAAAAAAAAAAAACTTTCGGTCAAAATCAACTGAGCCCCGTTTCTCTGTAAAAATTTTTGTAAAAATCGAAATGGATTTGCACTAAAATATTTTGCTTTGCGGGTTTCAATTTTGGGATTTCGGGTCCTCGAGTTGAATCGGTTCGATTCAAGGGTTTATTCGGATTCGAGACTGATGGAAGTGATTTGGGGCTGCGATGGCAAGTGTCTTTGTGGTTGCTTGGTTCAGACGAATTGGAGAGGTGGTCTGGTGATGCGATTTGATGTGGTTTGGATGGGATTTTGTGGGTTCGATTCGGGTTGCTATTGGGGGTCACGAGGGGATGTAAGTTTGTATGGTGAAGTTTGTTTGGGGAATTTTGTTTGTGAAAGTGAAGGATGGAGTTGTGGATTGTCGGTGACAGGGCGGGGACGTGTTTGTCGGATTTGGTAGTTTCAGGACTGTGAACAACTGGAAGTCGACGGTTGGAAGGCGAAGGTATGTTCTGGAGCGGGGTATTGTGGTGCGAATTTGAACTGGGTTATAGAAGGTGCGAATTGAAGTGGGGTATTGGGTGAATTCACAGCTTTGTGATTTGCGAGAAGGGAAGATTGCTGGTTGGATTTAAGTGCTGTGATGTTTGAGGTGGATTGTGTTTTTGTGGAGGATGGACTGTTGAGGGATTGCGTGAAGATGATGTAGTGATGGTTTTTGGGTTGATCGGGACTGTTCTGTGATTTGAGTTGCTAGAGGTTACGGTTCAAAGCAATTGAGTTGGGGTGGTGTGTTTGTTGTGGTACCTGGAGCAGCTTGCTTTCAGGATGGTTTGTTGAAGCTTTTGAGCTGTGGAAGCTTTAGAACTGGAGGGTGTGAACTGCAGTGAGTGGCAGGCGGTGATGAGGATTTGGCAGAGGTGAAGGGTGTTATTTTTTTTTTTTTTGCGGATTTCAATTTGAAGAGGGGTTTTCGGTGAAGTGGAAGGTAGGGTGATTGGCAGCGAAAACAAAAAAGGAAAGAAACCTTTGTAAAAAAATTTTTATTGTAAAGAAAGGAAACAAATTGCAAAGAAAATTTGAAAGAGATTTTTTTTTATAGAAATTTGTAAAGAGGAGAAAAATAGAAAAATTGGATAGAAATCAATGAAAGAAAGGAAGGAAGCCTGTATTGAAAACGGAAAGGAAATTGAAACAAAAGGAAAGATTTTTTTTTCTTTTTCTTCTATATTTAACAGAAAACAAAAGGAACGACTAATTTTTTTTTATATATAAAAAAAAACAAGACAAAAGGAAATAAAATCAACTAAATTGGGCAAGTTATTTTTTTCTCTTGATTTCAAAGATTAGCGTATCAATGTTTTAATACCCCATCTAACAATCAAGATTTTTTTCTATATATCAAAGAAAATGCAAGGAAGATAACAAATAAAACTAGCACAAATCGATAAACAAATTATTTTTGTGTTTTTTTTATATACAGAAAAATTAAAGAGAAAATAAAATAAAAATTAAAAATATAACCCGAAGGATTATTAATAAAAATTAGTTTGGTCCCCGGCAACGGCGCCAAAATTTGTTTGCGAACAAATTATACAATTGTAAACAACTGTAAAATTCGTTCGTCTATCCTAAACAACAAGGATCGTTGTAGAGGGTGTCGAACTCTAGGACCAAATTATTTTATTAATAAATCCAATCAAGTTATCCCTAACTTTTGATTGGTTGAAAACAAAGAAAATAGCAGAAATTAAATAAAAAAAAGTTTTAACAATAAGTGAAAGCAATTAGGGGATAATGGCATAGATCAGATTCATAATCATCAATAGCCAAAAGATTAACCAGATCTAATACATGTTTCTGTCACAAACATGAATCAACGATTATAGGTTTTTAGAAACAAATATGTAAATAACGACAAGCATAGCCTATGCAGGAGCTCAGCTCTACAACCATAGACTATCAGGACAGATTCACTATTTTATTTCTAAAACCCTAAATATTAAATCTAAATCTGATAAGTGTTAGATCGAACTCGAATATACCCTGTGAAGGAGCACAGCTCTTAAACGACACAGGGTATGAAGGTTCAGATCTAACCCTTAGTTCAAATCTAGATCTACATACATGAAGTTCTAATCTTTTGGCTATGTGATTCATATTGAATCATAACTATTAGTGTCATCACCCCCTAATTAAAGAGGATTAGCTAGACATAGCTAAAAGAAAAGAAAATAAAAAGAAAATAAACGACATAAATAAAATGCAATAAAAACTAAATAGAAGAGAGAAAGAAGAGTTTTATTCCAAGAAAAGGATTACAGAATAAAACTGAATGTGTTTTTTACAAGACTAAGATACAATGTATTTATAGCAGATATGACAAAGGCTAGCTAGCTAATTACATAATGTGGGACTAAAGAAATAACCCAAATAACACATAAGCCAGTGTGAACGCAGCTTTAGAGTGAGTGGTCTAGCAAATAGGCTAGTGTGAACGCAACATGAGTAAGAGGCCTTCCAAATGAGCTAATGTGAATGCAGTTTGAGTCTTTGTTGAGCCAAATCTTCTTAACTGAAATATAATTGCAACCGTTCTTCAAGCTTTAGACTCTTCAAGCTTTAGCAATTTTAAACTTCACTCTTTTTAAGCAAATTCTTCATGCTTTATCCATCAAATGCTCTAAACCATGCTTCTTGTCAACAATCTGAAAATACAGCTATAAATACAAAGTATCAATTATTTTAAAGGGAAAATAAGATAAATAAGCGGATAAAATATACACATTTACGTGTATATCAGTCATATATCATCCCAATACCCGTGTGGGGTTTCAAACAATCAAACACAGATTTTATTTGTGCATTTGGGCGATGTGTAAAATTTATCGTCCCAATCAATATCAGTCAAATGTGTGTATATAAACAAATCGTTCGATTTGTTTATTTTTATTTCATTTCATATACACGTTAAAATTTCTATTTTTAACTATAAAATATTTTAACTATATGAATATTTTATTTTATTTCACATCACATCACGCAATCAACTACACAGCAAAATCAAACAAACAAGCATACAAGCCGTCCATGGTCTGTGGACGACGGGTGTCGGGTGCTACTAAACACCGTCTGCGTCCTAGTATATATATATATATATATATATATAACTAGAAAATTAAATTAAAGAGTGAGAAATTCTCACCGATAGCTATCCAATACCACGACTCTTCGTTTATAGAAATCTTCATCGTTCTCGCCTTTTTGTCATCTTCGTTGCCCGTATTCTCTACCTATGCAAAAATCGAATTTTTATTTTGCTATTCAATATATAAAAATCGAATTTTTACTTCGCTATTCAATATACAAAAATCGAATTTTTACTTCACTATTCAATATATAAAAATTGAATTTTTACCTTGCTATTCAATATATAAAAATCGAATTTTTATCGCTTTAAGTTCATGTTAAAAATCGGATTTTTATCGCTTTAACTTCATGTTAAAAATCGGATTTTTATAGCTTTAACTTCATGTTAAAAATCGGATTTTTACTATTTTAAAAATCTAATCTTTTCTATTTTAAAAACCTCATCTTTCATATGCTAAAAGTCTCCTCTTTACCTCATTAAAAATCACGTCTTTATTTCACTAAAAATCAAGTCTTTTTATTTCTAAACATTGAATCTTTTCACTTTTAAAAATACGGTCTTTCCTTTAACAAAAATACGATCTTTCCTATATAAAAATACGATCTTTTACTATATAAAAAAACAATTTTTTTACTATAGGAAATTCAGTTTTTATTTTATTATTATTTAAAGTACATAATTAAAAAAAACTGACCTTTCAGAGGGGAGGGAGACTGAGTTGGCTGGGGAGGCGGCGTACGGAGGTCGTCGGTCCTACGGTCTGCGGATGGCGACGAGGGAGGTCTAGGGTTTGTCGGCGAAGGAGCTTCCGATTGGGAGAGAGGAGCAAGGGGGAGAAGGAGATGGAAGAAGGAGGGCACACACGGGTAGGAGCATCGCCAGTGGCGGTCAGCTCCAATGGCGGCGGGATCGAGCCTCGCGATTTTTTTTATTTCTTCTGAACTGAAACGAACGGGGGGGGGGGGCGGGGGGATGGGGGTCGGCTGATAAAAGGAGTGAGAGAGATTTTAATTTTTTAATTATTTTAATTTTTTAATTTACAAAAAGTTGACTTTTACATATGACCTCTAAACGAGGCCCAGCGCCTGTCGTCCATAGCTAATTACCCTCATTCCGAACACAATGGGATATGTATCGTAAGCTGATTCTATCGTTCCGATCAGTTTCCGTCAAAATCAACGTATAACTCTATATATTGATTTTAAACGCGCATTTCAATTTACTGGGGTCACATCCTAACTCTATAAATTCCCGAAAAATATTTTCTAGCTTCGTATTAACGATACGGTCCTAATAAAACTAGTTTCGTTGAATTCTGAGACCGTTGGAAAAATGGCCATTTTCCAGTCGATTAAAATCAACTGAAACTGGTCAAACGCGTTTTCCTTTGCCACGCTCACATATTGAATAGAAAAATTATGAAATTTGGAATCTAACAATAATTTGACATCACGGATCCAAAAAAAGTGGTTTCGTAGAAATCCGAGGTCGTTTGCAAAATTTCCATTTTTAAGGGCCTGAATTCCATAGCGACTATTCAGAATTTTCAACTGGACATATCTTTTGATTCCCGCTATGAAAATTTGATTTTTCGGATTCGTTGGAAAGATATTCTAAATTAGATCCTAATGTTTTTGGTTTCGCTAAAATCCGGTTTATTTTTCACCCGGTACATTCAATTGAAGTTTGAAATCGAATTATCGAACTACCGTGCCATTTTCAATTCCTTTTATATATATATAAATAATTATTTATATTCTAACGACGATCTATATAATATATACGTTCGAATTCTATTCAAAATAAATATTTCATCATTTTTATTTAAAATAATTCATTTTAAATAATCAAAATTCGCTAAAATTGCTAAAATAAAAATTTTAAACTGGCCCAGATTTTCGGGTTGTTACAATCTCCCCCACTTAAAACTTTTCGTCCCCGAAAAGGAACAAAGTCAAAAGTGGTTTGATTAATCAACTCTACGTTCGATCTAGTTTTCATTCTACAACTTTTCAGTTTTTGAGAATTTTCAAATTCTTCAAAAATTTGGCTAACACCCGGAATTTTCGAAAAATTTCGCCATAACCTCCCCTGCACCGGGAGCCACGGGAAAATCCCGAAATTGCCATATAGGCCTTCTGATCTCAATAAGAAAAAGCCAATAGGCTCATAAAATCATCATCACCCAAACAAAACAGTAAATTATGATAAACATTTACCTATTTGTTGGGCAAACAAATTTTATTCTCTACTCTAGCCTTCTTGCTATAACCTGTTCAATGTAAGTACAAGTATATGCAAGCAAATGCGACACATTTTCAATACAACTCACTTTTTGGTACAATTTGACTAAATGGTTCAAATTTTAATTAATCCAACAATAATCAAACAACGCAACCATCAATCAATTAGTTGATTAGCATTTCAAATTCATAACTTTGATATATAGTCAAAATCACAATTTTGATGCCAATATCACAACAATAAGCCCTATCTAATTTTGGTTCTCACACCAGTCAATAGGAAATATATAGAAATCTCACTTTCGTCACTCGAACATTAATTCTAATGATGGAGCTCCATCATCAAAATCATCTCCGGGCGATTAGAGTGTAATTTTATATCTATCCAGTATATTAAAATTTACAATACACGTGGATCAGACGTATACGCAAAATCTTTATATACTGGACTGTCCAACTCAATATAAATAGATAATCAAATACGAATAATTGATTTAAATTTTCAAAACAAAAATTTGTTTTCATTTTCAAAAATATACTCTTCACACTTGTTCTAGGATACTACTGATCCCATCTCTAACGAGTCATTCCATTGGATATTACTAATCCAATATCTGATGAATTCTTTCGTATGGTTCTAATGTGTCTTGTTCTCTGAGCTTTGTAAACCAAAGCTCTGATACCAACTGTGAAAACCTGTAACTTCCCCGGTGAGGAAAACGCGGATAGTTCGAGAACAAGCCACAACAGAACGTAGACGAAAGAACATTTCATTGTATATTACAACAATGCACCAGAATACAAGAATATACAGAGTATAAATGAATAAATATTACACAGAAATATCATAGATTTAAATTACATTTAAATACAAAGCAGTGGAAAATAATACAATACACAACTAGAAGAGATATACGGATACAAAGCTTTCCGGATATCATTCCAGCTGTAAACCAGGATCCTGTGAATATAAATCTGCAAAACCAAAACTACTAGCTGCCCGTGTCAAAATAAGGGCACCCAGAGTTCAGGTTAAAACAATAAACTCTAAGTCAGTCATGGGATTGGTGTGAGAACTAAAACAGTTATTTATCTTTATTTTCAAAGTAAGGTAAATCAAGGGACCACGCCGTATAACACGGAACGGGTTTCCTCCCAAGAATACCAGTGCATAAAACAACAACGTAATGCTAAATAGAGAAAAATGAAGCTATTATAAGACCTAGGTCCCATCACACAATGCAACGCAAGCCGGAGGATAGGGTTTTTACCTTATAATAGCCAAGAATGGTTGATACGTTTAAAACAAATCATTTGATACTATTATAAGTGCATATTGTATAAAATATCTTCAAATCATAAGTATCAATCATAGACGGCATAAGCGCCCCATCCCACTATGTCGCCATACTAGACTCTACAAATAAAACCGGAATACACGTATTGGAAATTGGATTTCCATCATGGTGGCTCCTGATTCGAAAGATCGATCGTGTAGTGCAATTCTCCACGGCTTACGTCCCAGCAAGAGAAAACACCGTCTGCACATCCGCACTTTTGGGACCAGAGTACCACCGCGGCTTACGTCCCAGCGAGAGAAAACACCGCCTACTCTATATATCCCTGAGCTTAGATCTCGGTCGACCGAATCCACGACACCACTAAGGTGCCCATCCACTAAAAAGCATACTGATCAAACCATCAGTTTACCACCATACCGGGATGTAAGGCTCGCGAATCAACGCTATACACAAAGCCATGCTATATCAGCTGCGCTTTGATCATCATCCACCAAACTTTGCTTTTCAACAAAAGTCTGGATCACTGCATCTCAGCATGCCACACTATCAATCCATATCGTACCACTGATTTCTGCCAATATATAACCTCTGAGCTCGTATGTCTCAGAGAAGGGCGTTAAGCAAGAGAATAAATTCTCCACCGCCAAACAGATATATATTTAGCAGAGATTAACGAATACAATATAAAGGAATACAATGTCAGACACACCATCCATTTACAAGTTTGTTCTGGGTCTGAACGAAACCGAAGGCACTTTCCTCGCATATCCATCCATCTCCAAGTACGTCTGGACGACCACCAACTGTTTCCATACTCTTGGGTGTACAGCCCAATCAGGATCGTCAGTAATTATCCAAACGATGTGAAGACTTCCGGTCTTCAACCACCGTCTTCATCTTCGACATATCGTCGAATCGGTTATTCAGAATGGGTATAAACCCGGCCTTTCCGAACACCCCGCGTATATTAAAAATAAATGTTACACAAACACAACATACGCCTCATTCCAATTCATTAGTTACTAACCGTAAATCAGTAAGAGAGCAATTCCCCAAATATTAACCCCGAAGGCCGAAACCAACATCAGATCAATATCCAGGAAACCATTTTTCTTAACTAACCTTCAGCTAGTTTCTAAATTTCAATCCTTAGGGAAAGGTTCCCATGAATTTTATCCAAGATAAATTCTTTAAAATTTATCCTTTAATCTTCCTTTGGATGTCATTTCAAACCAAATTATGGTTTTCTAAACTAGTCGGGATTAGCGAACCATACCGAAGTAATTATTTAATTTATTTCCCAATCCCAACCTATTCATCCCATGAAGCAAAACTGGTTATACTCCATATTTAACACCACAGTTTTATCGGTAAAATTAATTACCATTTCACGTTCAAATCTGATTAAAGGTTTAACTATCGCTTTGGAGCAAAACTGGTGATACTCCATTCTCGCTCATTTTCTAAAGTTGATAATTTAAATTATCAATCCACATTTCAACTTAATTGAAGATTCATTAAAACTCTTTTTACTGGGTTAAAGAACTAGTGTCATTTAAAACACAGTTCACGATAAACCAAAATCACATTCTATTTATTATCGGGTTAAAGAACTAGTGTTATTTAAAACACAGTTCATGATAAACCCATGAATCAATTCAATTTAAACCCATTTCAAATCAAATTTATTTATTTAAAAATAAATGGGTTTTAATTTCAGTTCAAAACTAGTTCATTTCGATAAAAATCTATTTTATCTTTTCAAATATGGAGTTTTTCACCCCAATTTTTCCCAAATCATTTCTTATGATTTTACACTAATTATTACTATTTTTAATAATTTTATCAAGGCCCGTACAGTCGATTTCCATCAACGGCCATCGAACTGCACTTACAGCGACCTTTTCTAGATTTGATTTGGACGTATCTCCAAATCTAACCATTAGATTTCAAATTTCTAATATTCGTTAGAAAGCTCTTTTCGATACGAACCCAATTGTTTTGATTTTAGGAGAATCCGACGGTCGGATCTCCCGTAATGTCGTTCGAAATCAATGGTCGAAATTCGCGAACTGCCGTGGTGCGGCGCGTTCTATTTAGGCCATTATATATATAATATAAATATATTATATATATTTCGTCGATTTCCTTTTTAAAACAAATTTTATAAATTATTTCAAATTTGTTTCAAAAACAATTTCAACCTTTATTTCAAATTCAAATCAAAATTGAATTTTCCCTTATAAATTCTTTTTCCATTCACTTCTATTTGTTTTCAATTCAAATCGATTTCAATTCTATTTCAATTCGTTTTCAATTGAATTCAATTCAATTTAGATTCGTTTTCAATTCAATTCAATTCAAATTCGTTTTCTATTCAATTCAATTTGAATTCGTTTTCTATTCAATTCAATTCGAATTCGTTTTCTATTCAATTCAATTCGAATTAGTTTTCTATTCAATTCAATTCGAATTCGTTTTCTATTCAATTCAATTCGAATTCATTTTCTATTCAATTCAATTCGAATTCGTTTTCCATTTGATTCAATTCAAATTCGTTTTCTATTCAATTCAATTCGAATTCGTTTTCTATTCAATACAATTTGAATTCATTTTCAATTCAATTCAATTTGAATTCGTTATCTATTTCATTTCAATTTGAATTCGTTTTCTATTCAATTCAATTCGAATTCGTTTTCTATTCAATTCAATTCGAATTCGTTTTCTATTCAATTCAATTCGAATTCGTTTTCTATTCAATTCAATTCAATTTGAATTCGTTTTCAATTTGAATTCGTTTTCTATTCAATTCAATTTGAATTCATTTTCAATTCAATTCAATTTGAATTCGTTTTCTATTCAATTCAATTTGAATTCGTTTTCAATTTCAATTCTTTTCAAAATATCAGATTTTGAAATCACTTTCGATATTCATTATAAAATGAATAAAATCGATATAAATATCGTTCACGTCAAAATGGCGTCAATCTAATCGACACGGCTTCATATATTTCTATTTTCAAATATTCTATTTCAAATATTTCTTTTTTTAAATATTTCTATTTCAAATATTGCTATTTCAAATATTAATTGAAGCCCAATCAATCACCGTATAATGTTAATTTTATGGATTATCTACAACACATTTATACAATAACAACGATGAAAAATCAACCATCATCCAAAGTGCATTCTACACTGTATAAGCATCGAATATAAATATTTAACGCTCATAACAGTCTGTCAATCAATCGATCGACATACAACTGAACAACCAGGTTTAGTGTACGTCATATATCATCCCATTACCCGTGTGGGGTTTCAAACAATCAAACACAGATTTTATTTGTGCAGTTGGGCGATGTGTAAAATTTATCGTCCCAATCAATATCAGTCAAATGTGTGTATATAAACAAATCGTCCGATTTTTTTATTTTTATTTCATTTCATATACACGTTAAAATTTCTATTTTTAACTATAAAATATTTTAACTATATGAATATTTTATTTTATTTCACATCACATCACACAATCAACTACACAGCAAAATCAAACAAACAAGCATACAAGCCGTCCATGGTCTGTGGACGACGTGTGTCGGGTGCTACTAGACACCGTCTGCATCCTAGTATATATATATATATATAAATAGAAAATTAAATTAAAGAGTGAGAAATTCTCACTGATAGCTATCCAATACCACGACTCTTCGTTTATAGAAATCTTCATAGTTCTCGCCTTTTTGTCATCTTCATTGCCCGTATTCTCTACATATGTAAAAATCGAATTTTTACTTTCCTATTCAATATATAAAAATCGAATTTTTACTTCGCTATTCAATATATAAAAATCGAATTTTTACTTCGCTATTCAATATATAAAAATCGAATTTTTACCTTGCTATTCAATATATAAAAATCGACTTTTTATCGCTTTAACTTCATGTTAAAAATCGGATTTTTATCGCTTTAACTTCATGTTAAAAATCGGATTTTAATCGCTTTAACTTCATGTTAAAAATTGGATTTTTACTATTTTAAAAATCTAATTTTTTCTATTTTAAAAATCTCATCTTTCATATGCTAAAAATCTCCTCTTTACCTCATTAAAAATCTCGTCTTTATTTCACTAAAAATCACGTCTTTTTATTTCTAAACATTGAATCTTTTCATTTTTTAAAAATACGGTCTTTCCTTTAACAAAAATATGATCTTTCCTATATAAAAATACGATCTTTTACTATATAAAAAAACAAGATCTTTTACTATAGGAAATTTAGTTTTTATTTTATTATTATTTAAATTACATAATAAAAAAACTGACCTTTCAGAGGGGAGGGAGACTGAGTTGGCTGGGGAGGCGGCGTACGGAGGTCGTTGGTCCTGCGGTCGGCGGATGGCGACGAGGGAGGTCTAGGGTTTGTCGGGGAAGGAGCTTCCGATTGGGAGAGAGGAGCAAGGGGGAGAAGGAGATGGAAGAAGGAGGGCGCGACACGGGGAGGAGCATCGCCAGCGGCGGTCAGCTCCAATGGCGGCGGATCGAGCCTCGTGATTTGTTTTTTTTTATTTCTTCTGAACTGAAACGAACGGGGGGGGGGGGGGGTCGGCTGATAAAAGGAGTGAGCGAGATTTTAATTTTTTAATTTACAAAAAGTTGACTTTTACCTATGACCTCTAAATGAGGCCCACCGCCTTTCGTCCATAGCTAATTACCCCCATTTAGAACACAATGGGATATGTATCGTAAGCTGATTCTATCGTTCTGATCAGTTTCCGTCAAAATCAACGTATAACTCTATGTATTGATTTTGAACGCTCATTTCAGTTTACTGGGGTCACGTACTAACTTTATAAATTCCCGAAAAATATTTTCTAGCTTCGTATTAACGATACGGTCCTAATAAAACTAGTTTTGTCGAATTCTGAGACTGTTGGAAAAATGACCATTTTCCAGTCGATTAAAATCAACTGAAACTGGTCAAATGCGTTTTCCTTTGCCATGCTCACATATTGAATCAAAAAATTATGAAATTTGGAATCTAACAATAATTTGACATCACGGATCCAACAAAAGTGGTTTCGTCGAAATCTGAGGTTGTTTCCAAAATTTCCATTTTTAAGGGCCGGAATTCCATAGCGACTATTCAGAATTTTCAACTGGACATATCTTTTGATTCCCGCTATGAAAATTTGATTTTTCGGATTCGTTGGAAAGATATTCTAAATTAGATCCTAATGTTTTTGGTTTCGCTAAAATTCAGTTTATTTTGCACTCGGTACATTCAATTGAAGTTTGAAATCGAATTATCGAACTACCACGCCATTTTCAATTCCTTTTATATATATAAATAATTATTTATATTCTAACGACGATCTATATAATATATACGTTCGAATTCTATTCAAAATAAATCTTTCGTCGTTTTAGTTTAAAATAATTCATTTTAAATAATCAAAATTCGCTAAAATTGCTAAAATAAAAATTTTAAACTGGCCCAGATTTTCGGGTTGTTACAATCTCCCCCACTTAAAACTTTTCGTCCCCGAAAAGGAACAAAGTCGAAAGTGGTTTGATTAATCAACTCTACGTTCGATCTGGTTTTCATTCTCCAACTTTTCAGTTTCTAAGAATTTTCAAATTCTTCAAAAATTTGGCTAACACCCGGAATTTTCGAAAAATTTCGCCATAACCTCACCTGCACCGGGAGCCACGGGAAAATCCCGAAATTGCCATATAGGCCTTCTGATCTCAAAAAGAAAAGGCCAAGCGGCTAGCCAATAGGCTCATAAAATAATCATCACCCAAACAAAACAGTAAATTATGATAAACATGTACCTATTTGTCGGGCAAACAAATTTTATTCTCTGCTCTAGCCTCCTTGCTATGACCTGTTCAATGTAAGTACAAGTATATGCAAGCAAATGTGACACATTTTCAATACAACTCATTTTTTGGTACAATTTGACTAAATGGTTCAAATTTTAATTAATCCAACAATAATCAAACAACGCAACCATCAATCAATTAGTTGATTAGCCTTTCAAATTCATAACTTTGATATATAGTCAAAATCACATTTTTGATGCCAATATCACAACAATAAGCCCTATCTAATTTTGGTTCTCACACCAGTCAATAGGAAATATATAGAAATCTCACTTTCGTCACTCGAACATTAATTCTAATGATGGAGCTCCATCATCAAAATCATCTCCGGGCGATTAGAGTGTAATTCTATATCTATCCATTATATTAAAATTTCAAATACACGTGGATCAGACGTATACGCAAAATCTTTATATACTGGACTGTCCAACTCAATATAAATAGATAATCAAATACGAATAATTGATTTAAATTTTCAAAACAAAAATTTGTTTTCATTTTCAAAAATATACTCTTCACACTCGTTCTAGGATACTACTGATCCCATCTCTAACGAGTCATTCCATTGGATATTACTAATCCAATATCTGATGAATTCTTTCGTATGGTTCAAATATGTCTTTTTCTCTGAGCTTTGTAAACCAAAGCTCTGATACCAACTGTGAAAACCTGTAACTTCCCCGGTGAGGAAAGCGTGGATAGTTCGAGAACAAGCTACAACAGAACGCAGACGAAAGAACATTTCATTGTATATTACAACAATGCACCAGAATACAAGAATATACAGAGTATAAATGAATAAATATTACACAGAAATATCACAGATTTAAATTACATTTAAATACATAGCAGCGGAAAATAATACAATACACAACTAGAAGAGATATACGGATACAAAGCTTTCCGGATATCATTCCAGCTGTAAACCAGGATCCTGTGAATATAAATCTACAAAACAAAAATTACTAGCTACCTGTGTCAAAATAAAGGCACCCAGAGTTCAGGTTAAAACAATAAACTCCCGGTCAGTCATGGGACTGGTGTGAGAACTAAAACAGTTATTTATCTTTATTTTCAAAGTAAGGTAAATCAAGGGACCACGCCATATAACACGGAACGGATTTCCTCCCAAGAATACCAGTGCATAAAACAACAGTGTAATGCTAAATAGAGAAAAATGAAGCTATTATAAGACCCAGGTCCCATCACACAATGCAACGCAAGCCGGAGGATAGGGTTTTTACCTTATAATAGCCAAGAATGCTTGATACGTTTAAAACAAATCATTTGATACTATTATAAGTGCATATTGTATAAAATATCTTCAAATCATAAGTATCAATCATAGACGGCATAAGCGCCCCATCCCACTATGTCGCCATACTAGGCTCTACAAATAAATCCGGAATACACGTATTGGAAATTGGATTTCCATCATGGTGGCTCCTGATTCGAAAGATCGATCGCGTAGTGCAATTCTCCACGGCTTACGTCCCAGCAAGAGAAAATACCGTCTGCACATCCGCACTTTTGGGACCAGAGTACCACCGCGGCTTACGTCCAAGCGAGAGAAAACACCGCCTACTCTATATATCCCTGAGCACTAAGCTCATCTCGGTCGACCGAATCCACGACACCACTAAGGTGCCCATCCACTAAAAAGCATACTGATCAAACCATCAGTTTACCACCATACCGGGATGTGAGGCTCGCGAATCAACGCTATACACAAAGCCATGCTATATCAGCTGCGCTTTGATCATCATCCACCAAATTTTGCTTTTCAACAAAAGTCTGGATCACTGCATCTCAGCATGCCACACTATCAATCCATATCGTACCACTGATTTCTGCCAATATATAACCTCTGAGCTCGTATGTCTCAGAGAAGGGCGTTAAGCAAGAGAATAAATTCTCCTCCGCCAAACAGATATATATTTAGCAGAGATCAACGAATACAATATAAAGGAATACAATGTCAGACACACCATCCATTTACAAGTTCGTTCTGGGTCTGAACGAAACCGGAGGCACTTTCCTCGCATATCCATCCATCTCCAAGTACGTCTGGACAACCACCAACTATTTCCATCCTCTTGGGTGTACAGCCCAATCAGGATCGTCAGTAATTATCCAAACGATGTGAAGACTTCCGGTCTTCAACCACCGTCGATTTCCTTTTTAAAACAAATTTTATAAATCATTTCAAATTTGTTTCAAAAACAATTTCAACCTTTATTTCAAATTCAAATCAAAATTGAATTTTCCCTTATAAATTCTTTTTCCATTCACTTCTGTTTGATTTCAATTCAAATCGATTTCAATTCTATTTCAATTCATTTTCAATTCAATTCAATTCAGATTCGTTTTCAATTCAATTCAATTCAAATCCGTTTTCTATTCAATTCAATTTGAATTCAGTTTCTATTCAATTCAATTCAAATTCGTTTTCTATTCAATTCAATTCGAATTCGTTTTCTATTCAATTCAATTCGAATTCGTTTTCTATTCAATTCAATTCAATTCGAATTCGTTTTCTATTCAATTCAATTCGAATTCGTTTTCTATTTAATTCAATTCAAATTCGTTTTCTATTTAATTCAATTCAAATTCGTTTTCTATTCAATTCAATTCGAATTCGTTTTCTATTCAATTCAATTTGAATTCGTTTTCAATTCAATTCAATTTGAATTCGTTTTCTATTTCATTTCAATTCGAATTCGTTTTCTATTCAATTCAATTCGAATTCGTTTTCTATTCAATTCAATTCGAATTCGTTTTCTATTCAATTCAATTCGAATTAGTTTTCTATTCAATTCAATTCGAATTCGTTTTCTATTCAATTCAATTCGAATTCGTTTTCAATTCAATTCAATTTGAATTCGTTTTAAATTCAATTCAATTTGAATTCGTTTTCTATTCAATTCAATTTGAATTCGTTTTCAATTCAATTCAATTTGAATTCATTTTCTATTCAATTCAGTTTGAATTCGTTTTCAATTTCAATTCTTTTCAAAATATCAGATTTTGAAATCACTTTCGATATTCATTATAAAATGAATAAAATCGATATAAATATCGTTCACGTCAAAATGGCGTCAATTTAATCAACACGGCTTCATATATTTCTATTTTCAAATATTCTATTTCAAATATTTCTTTTTTTAAATATTTCTATTTCAAATATTGCTATTTCAAATATTAAATGAAGCCCAATCAATTACCGTATAATGTTAATTATATGGATTATCTACAACACATGTATACAATAACAACGATGAAAAATCAACCATCATCCAAAGTGCATTCTACACTGTATAAGCATCGAATATAAATATTTAACGCTCATAACAGTCTGTCAATCAATCGATCGACATACAACTGAACAACCGGGATTAGTGTATGTCATATATCATCCCATTACCCGTGTGGGGTTTCAAACAATCAAACACAGATTTTATTTGTGCAGCTGGGCGATGTGTAAAATTTATCGTCCCAATCAATATCAGTCAAATGTGTGTATATAAACAAATCGTCCGATTTGTTTATTTTTATTTCATTTCATATACACGTTAAAATTTCTATTTTTAACTATAAAATATTTTAACTATATGAATATTTTATTTTATTTCACATCACATCACACAATCAACTACACAGCAAAATCAAACAAACAAGCATACAAGCCGTCCATGGTCTGTGGACGACGGGTGTCGGGTGCTACTAAACACCGTCTGCATCCTAGTATATATATATATATATAACTAGAAAATTAAATTAAAGATTGAGAAATTCTCACCGATAGCTATCCAATACCACGACTCTTCGTTTATAGAAATCTTCATCGTTCTCGCCTTTTTTTCATCTTCGTTGCCCGTATTCTCTACATATGTAAAAATCAAATTTTTACTTTGCTATTCAATATATAAAAATCGAATTTTTACTTCGCTATTCAATATATAAAAATCGATTTTTTACTTCGCTATTCAATATATAAAAATCGAATTTTTACCTTGCTATTCAATATATAAAAATCGAATTTTTATCGCTTTAACTTCATGTTAAAAATCGGATTTTTATCGCTTTAACTTCATGTTAAAAATCGGATTTTTATCGCTTTAACTTCATGTTAAAAATCGGATTTTTATCGCTTTAACTTCATGTTAAAAATCGGATTTTTACTATTTTAAAAATCTAATCTTTTATATTTTAAAAATCTCATCTTTCATATGCTAAAAATCTCCTCTTTACCTCATTAAAAATCACGTCTTTATTTCACTAAAAATCATGTTTTTTCATTTCTAAACATTGAATCTTTTCATTGTTAAAAATACGGTCTTTCCTTTAACAAAAATACGATCTTTCCTATATAAAAATACGATCTTTTACTATATAAAAAAACAAGATCTTTTACTATAGGAAACTCAGTTTTTATTTTATTATTATTTAAAGTACATAATAAAAAAAAAACTGACCTTTCAGAGGGAAGGGAGACTGAGTTGGCTGGGTAGGCGGCGTACGGAGGTCGTGGGTCCTACGGTCGGTGGATGGCGACGAGGAAGGTCTAGGGTTTGGCGGGGAAGGAGCTTCCGATTGGGAGAGAGGAGCAAGGGGGAGAAGTAGATGGAAGAAGGAGGGCACGACACGGGGAGGAGCATCGCCAGCGGCGGTCAGCTCCAATGGCGGCTGGATCGAGCCTCGCGATTTGTTTTTTTTTATTTCTTCTGAACTGAAATGAAAGGGGGGGGGGGTCGGCTGATAAAAGGAGTGAGAGAGATTTTAATTTTTTAATTATTTTAATTTTTTAATTTACAAAAAGTTGACTTTTACATATGACCTCTAAACGAGGCCCACCGCCTGTCGTTCATAGCTAATTACCCCCATTCCGAACACAATGGGTTATGTATCGTAAGCTGATTCTATCATTCCGATCAGTTTCCGTCAAAATCAATGTATAACTCTATATATTGATTTTGAACGCGCATTTCAATTTACTGGGGTCACATACTAACTCTATAAATTCCCGAAAAATATTTTCTAGCTTCGTATTAACGATATGGTCCTAATAAAACTAGTTTAGTCGAATTCTGAGACCGTTGGAAAAATGGCCATTTTCCAGTCGATTAAAATCAACTGAAACTGGTCAAACGCGTTTTCCTTTGCCACGCTCACATGTTGAATCAACAAATTATGAAATTTGGAATCTAACAATAATTTGACATCACGGATCCAACAAAAGTGGTTTCGTCGAAATCCGAGGTCGTTTGCAAAATTTCCATTTTTAAGGGCTTGTATTCCATTGCGACTATTCAGAATTTTCAATTGGACATATCTTTTGATTCCCGCTATGAAAATTTGATTTTTCGGATTCATTGGAAAGATATTCTAAATTAGATCCTAATGTTTTTGGTTTCGCTAAAATCCGGTTTATTTTGCACCCGGTACATTCAATTGAAGTTTGAAATCGAATTATCGAACTACCGCGCCATTTTCAATTCCTTTTATATATATAAATAATTATTTATATTCTAACGACGATCTATATAATATATACGTTCGAATTCTATTCAAAATAAATCTTTCGTCGTTTTTATTTAAAATAATTCATTTTAAATAATCAAAATTCGCTAAAATTGCTAAAATAAAAATTTTAAACTAGCCCAGATTTTCGGGTTGTTACATAAGACACATGTAACTATGCGAGTAGGAGCCGATCATCAGAAAACGGATCACTTCACCCTGATTATGGGGTGCCTGTTGGGAACTAGTTTTATATGGATGCAGAGATTAATATGGGGTACGATAGTATATTCGACTCTAGACAACTTAACTTAGTTTATGATGCTTTCCCATTTCCAGTTTATACTTATCATACCCAGTTCTTTATTCATAGAATGAATAGTCCTAGACTTACTCAGGCTTTATGTCTGACTCTACTTTCCTTTCGCCTTCTTTTCTTTCTGTAATGACCCGCATTCTATGCATCATAGGATCGTAGAATATTTATTTCATTCACATATGAAGTCGTATGGTCATGTAACTTTGGGAGACGACTATTGGGGTCATTTCCCATGCTCATGATTTTTCCGGATTTTTAAACGACCATTTTACCCCTAGTTGGTACTGTTTTCGCCATAACTTTTGACTGGAAATGAATTTTGACTTGAAACCACTTCCATTGGCTCCGGATGATGGTTTCTCTTTCCGTAGAGTGGTCACATTAGCCAAACGGACTCACCATTTGGGAGATATGGCTGAAACAAGTTTCAGATGGTGAAAAACAGCTTAATTGGGCTTAAACGGGTGATTAACAGCTAGGCCCAAAGGGGAATTTCGGGATTAGGAGTTTAAAGGGGCTGTTAGGGTTTGGAGAATACCTTTTTCTCATTTTTCAGCCGTCACTATTCATTCCTCTTAACCTAGCCATGGCCTCCACCCTCTAAATCACTTCAAAACACCTCTTAATCACTTTCTAATTGAAGATTAGGCTTAGCGAACATCAAATCAAGGAGTATTAGCACGAGAACCGAGGTAGAGCTGCTGTGTAAGATTGGGAACAACGCCAAATCAGAGAATATTTCAGTTTTGGGGTTTTAGTTGTGGCAAAGGTGAGTGATAGCATTGTTTTGGCACTAATTACAGTTAATTAAGGGTAATTAGTGAAGATTAGCGAATTTATACACCAATAAATTCTGGAAAAATGTTTAGAAATTCTTAAATAATATTTTATACCCCTGTTAGAAATTTGGTTCGATTTAGTTAAGTTTTATTAATTATATGATTAGTCTTATTTAATCATGCTTAAGGGAATAATAGGATTTTGGGCATCTTTGATCCATTTTGACATGTAAATTCATGGTTTTGGTGTTTGTTGTTGCTATTACATGTTGCTATGACTCTATGGTATGTTTTATAATTGATTAGAATAGTTAAATTGGTCGAAAACGTCGTCGAATGGCGTAGAAAGCTCGCTGGAAAGTTGTAGAAGTGTGCAGTTTCCGAACCGGATCGGATCGGGAGAGGGCTCGGATCGGATATGTGTACTGGGCAAGAAACCCGACCCGAACTGGAGTTTGGCACATAGGAGGCTCGGCGAGAAGGAAGGCCTTTTGCTTAGAGTTGGAGTGGACAAGGGGATTGGATCGGAAGAAATATGGAGACCAGATCGGATCGACTCAAGAGTGGAAGGCTACGACTGGAGCAAGGCGAAGGGAGCGGATCGGATCGGAGTAGATGGGGAACGGGAGCGGATCGGATCGGAGTAGATGGAAAACGAGGGAGCTGATCGGAGAAGACTGGAAGGAAGACAGTAACCCGACCCGACCCGGAGGAGGACACCGACCCGACCCGAAGTGAAGTACCCGACCCGAACCGAGCTAGACAAGAACCACCGAACTGAACCGATCAGAAAGATTACACCGAACCGAACCGAGCTAGACGAGGAGCACCGAACTGAACCGTACGTGGGCTATTACTACTACGCGATGACTCTTCTGAAGACCCACTCCAATTCGACCAAACCCGAGATGCAAAGGAAGTCCAAATGAGAAGTTAGAGTTCAAGATTCAGATGGGAATCAATGAGTTCGCTTCATGGTTGGGCTTTGCCGCGGGACGCGTGCTAAGGGGTTTACGATGTCTGTAGCTTTGGACCACTATGGTAGGAGGTACGGAGGCGGATTCAGGGCCATTATGGCAATGGTAGAACCAAGGTCTACGATCAATGAAATGGGTCATTGAAATGATTGGTCATGACTCCATATGTTTAGCTTGGTCACAGCAGGGTTTCTACAAGTCGGGATCCGTCGTTACCTCAATTTGTCTAGTGTTCCAAAGTGGTAGATATCGTACGCTTTACGCACTGAGCGAGAGACGTGAGGATGGTTGCTATGGTCGACTAGGTTGCTATCATTATGACATGCACACCCCACCCCCGTATTCTTACACTTTTCATTATGGCACCTTAGAGTATTGTACGGTATGTGGTACTAACTCTTTGGTTGCAGGTCCAGGTTCAGGTATGGTTTAGTATACTTGTTATTATTCTATTTAGATGCTTATCGCTCATACCAGGCTTTATGTGTGACCCAGAGTTTTATGTTTCCTCTTATTACTCGTGTGCTCACACGAGCATACTAGAGACAGGTTAGGTGGTGATGCACGGGTAGATGATCCGGAGACGAGCAGGAGGCTTCCACGTAATATATATATATATATATATATATCTATATATATATATATATATATATAGCATTCTCCCTGTGTTGTTGAAGATCACTGCTTGGGCATTGGTGGTGCATCTTCCACTTTAGCTTTTTTTTGTTAGAGACAGTAAATTTGGAAAGTTGTAATAAGCTGTATTTGGATCTCCGCTGCTCTGATGTTGACATTGATTATTAGTTATCATCTTATGCACTGTCTCCCCTGTTTTATGTCAAGTATGTTATTATTATATTTTATTCCATGCGCTGTGAGACGTTCTACAGGTTTCTCGTTTAGTTAATTCCGTTCTTTCTTTTCTTCTCACGACCCGTTCCGTGCTAACTAGACATGTGTACAGCGCACTTTTAGAGTAAATATCGGTTGGCGCGGGGCGGGCCTTCACACTTGGTATCAGAGCTCTAGGTTGCGTAGTTAACCTACGGAAGTTATCAGGGAGAGATAAAATACGTATACGAGAGAGCGTATTTGTGATTATTTTGGTTTTTCAAAAGCTATATATATATATATATATATATATATATATATGTACGATTAGTAGTATAAGGATGAAGTCGTACTGCACTAGCACCACTATGGAGTCGTTAATCGTTTCCTTTTTCAGATTGACGATGAGCCGATATACTAGAGGTGCTGGTAGGGGAGCCAATAATGGGAATGCTGCTGACATGAGGACGATGTTTACTGACCTCA
The DNA here is from genome assembly GCA_030737875.1 of Allium sativum. NCBI lineage: Eukaryota > Viridiplantae > Streptophyta > Magnoliopsida > Asparagales > Amaryllidaceae > Allium > Allium sativum. Next base: position 600,240,474 of record CM060926.1, on the reverse strand, counting down.
TGAGAGAGATGCTTAGAGATGTACAGAGGGCAGCTCTCAATGGTGGAAATGGTGGTGGTCCAATAGTGCAGGTGCCGAGGGTCGACTTCGCCAAGCTAAATAAGGATTATACTAGCCTTGGTGGGAAGCCGTTTCACGGAACGGAGTCGGCCACGGATGTTCAAGATTGGTTGGATAGTTGCGAACGTATCTTCGAGGATTTGGGTATCGAGGATGCGATGAAGAGAAAGCTAGCGTCCCGTCAGCTGCAAGGGCGGGCAATGAATTGGTGGAATGCTATAAAGGCAGCCACTCCCTAAGATCAGATTACTTGGGAGCAATTTAAAGCTCGCTTTAGCGAGAAGTTTATTCCAGCCGCTCAGAAGTCAGTGCTGTTTAAGAAATTCTTGGAGCTCAAGCAGAATGGCAGAGCTGTCTCGGAGTATATTGCTGAATTCGACACTTTGTCGAAGTATGGGATATCCCTTATTGATACTGCCGAGAAGAAGAATGAGAAATTCATAACTGGTTTGGATCAGTACTTGGGGGAAAGGCTTATAAACCACATCGATGAGACGTTTAAGTCGATTGTGGGAAAAGCATTGAGGTCGGAGAGTCTCTACCCTAAGCCGAAGACTGAGGTTGCATCTGCAGAAGAGCCAAAACCATAAGCAAGTGGTGGAGGCAAAGGTGGTTCCCAGAATTAGAGAAAGCAGAATCAGACTAAGGATGGCCAGAAGAAAAAGAATAAGCAAGATGTTGAGTGCTTCAGCTGTGGTAAGAAGGGCCATTATGCTAGTAATTGTCGGGCCAAGCCAGCGGATAGGAAGTGCTTCAATTGTGGCCAAATGGGACATCACAAGGACAAGTGTCCGCAACCCCCTAAAGAAAAGCAAATGGTGAAAGCCTACGCCCTTAATGCTATTCCTTCTTCGTCGAATGCCCCAACTGCGGCGGAGAAAGGAAAGAATGTCGTCATCCAAGGTATGCTTTCTGTTTATGATGTTCCTGTTAGAGTTTTGTTTGATACCGGAGCTTCTAGTTCTTTCATATCTAGTGACCTGGTAGATAGGTTGGGATTGGAGCCCGAGATTGTCGATAGACCTTTAGTAGTGACGAACCCGATTGGTGGTTCTACTAGCCTTAGCATGATTTGTCGTAATGTGGTCTTATCAAGTCATGGATGCATGTTTGTTTGTGATTGCTTTGTTCTGGGCTTTACTGGGTTTGGCATTATTTTGGGAGTAGATTGGCTCCGAAGATACGGGGTGGTGGTAGACTGTGAGGGCTTTTTGGTGACAGCTAGAGCGGATGATGGGCGGAGGATAGTGTTTGGTGGTCTACCCAGTGAGGGGGTATTGGCTAGTTTTCTAAACTCCCTTGACATTCCGCATAGTGAGTTGTCAGGTTTGCCCGTGGTTGGCCAGTATCCGGATGTTTTCGAAGAAGTGACCGGACTTCCACCACACCAAGAGATTGAGTTCCGTATTGATTTGGTAAAAGATGCCAGGCACATAGTGATGCCACTTCGTCGTATGGCACCAAGGGAGCAGCGAGAGCTCCAGGTGCAAGTTAGCGATCTTTTGAAGAAGGGATTTATCAGAAGGAGTGTTTCTGAATGGGGAGCACCAGTTGTGTTTGCTACCAAGGCGGATGGTTCCCTTCGTTTGTGTGTGGACTACCGCAAGTTGAATAAAGTAACGAGGAAGAACAAGTATCCTCTACCGCGGATAGATGATTTTTTCGATTAGTTGAGTGGCGCGAGAGTATTTTCTCAGTTAGATCTCGCGACAGGTTTTCATCAGCTTAGAGTGGAAGCTGAGAGTATAGCTAAAACGGCATTTCGGACGCCGTCTGGGTTTTATGAGTGGTTGGTCATGCCATTCGGGCTGACCAATGCCCCAGCATATTTTGTGGATCTTATGAATAGGGTATTCAGGGATCAGTTGAATAAGTTTGTCTTTGTGTGCGTTGATGATATTTTGGTCTATTCGAGGACAGAGGAAGAACACAAGGAACATTTAAGAGTAGTGATGGAGGTGTTGAGAAAAACACCAATTGAAAGCAAAGTTTTCTAAGTGTCACTTCTGGAAGAGGGAAGTGAGCTTCTTGGGCCATGTTGTATCAGAGAATGGTATTGCCGTGGACCCGGCAAAGGTGGCTACGGTACAGGATTGGCCTACGCCCAAGGATGCAACAGGTGTAAGGAGTTTCTTGGGATTAGCTGGATATTATCGTAAGTTCATCCAAGGTTTCTCCAAGATAGCAGCACCATTGACCCAGTTGACCAAGAAGAATCAAGCTTTTGTCTAGGATGGAAGGTGCGAGGATGCATTCAAGAGTCTAAAGGACAAGTTGGCAAGCGCACCAGTGTTAGTCATTCCTAAGGGGAATGAAGAGATGACGGTATACACGGATGCCTGTGGTACCGGACTGGGTGCAGTATTGATGCAAGGTGGTAGGGTTGTAGCTTATGCAAGTCGGCAATTGAAGCCGCACGAGAAAAGATACCCTACCCATGATTTAGAATTGGCAGCAATCTTGTTCGCATTAAAGATGTGGAGACACTATCTCTTGGGAGAAAGATTTGAGCTGTTTACAGACCATAAGTCGTTAAAGTATCTCTTCTCCCAGAAGGATTTAAATCTCCGACAACAAAGGTGGTTAGAGTTCTTAGCTTCCTATGATTTTGACATCGCATATACACCGGGAAAGTGCAATGCGGTGGCTGATGCATTGAGTAGAAGACATGCCAGTTTAGGGGCTATGTTTTTAGAATGGAAGCAACTGGAGTATATCGCGGGGTTTGATTTCAGACCAAAGTGCGAACTGGATCCAGAAATGTTAGTAAGTTTGACGATCAGACCCACTTTGATTGAGCGGATCGGCTCTAGTCAGAGGGACGATCCTAACCTATTGGAAATCATCTCCAAGTTAGAGATGGGTATCGATGAGGAGATGAACAGGTATGGGCTTGATCGAGATGGACGGCTTAGAAAGGATGGAAGACTAGTCGTACCCAATGTCAATGGATTGAGAGATGAAGTGCTTGGAGAATGTCATCACTCAAAGCTGACTATACACCCCGGTGGTAATAAGATGTATCGAGACATGAAGCAGACCTACTACCGGGAAGGGATGAAAAGAGACATTGGGAAGTTTATATCCAAGTGCATGAATTGCCAGCAAGTTAAAGCCGAGCAAAAGAAGCCTAGTGGGTTGTTACAGCCCTTAGAAATTCCCGAATAGAAATGGGAGCAAGTCTCGATGGATTTCATCGATGGTTTACCAAGGACTAGATCGCGACATGATAGCATTTGGGTGATTGTGGACCGACTGACTAAAAGTGCAAGATTTATACCAGTCAAATCAACCAGAACGACAGCTAAGTTAGCAGAATTGTATATGAAGTGGGTAGTGAGATTTCATGGAGTACCTAAAAGCATTGTGAGTGACCGAGACCCGTTGTTCACTAGTGGGTTTTGGAACAGCTTACAAGAGGCTCAAGGGTCAGAGTTACATCTCAGTACCGCATATCATCCTCAGACCGACGGACAGACGGAGAAGGTGAACCGTATTTTGGAAGATCTCTTGAGAGCATGTATATTGGATTTTGGTGGATCATGGGATGACCATTTGCATCTAGTGGAGTTTGCATATAATAATAGCTATCAATCCAGTATCGGTATGGCTCCGTTTGAAGCTTTGTACGGAAGGTCGTGCAACTCACCATCATGTTGGATAGAGACTGGCGAGAAATTTATGCTTGGACCAGATGTGGTGAGGGAAACTTCAGATAAAATCAAGACCATTCAACAACGAATGAAGGCTGCCCAAGATAGGCAGAAGAGTTATGCTGATAAGAGGAGAAGAGACTTAAAATTCTCCGTTGGCGACTTGGTGTTTATCAAGATTTCTCCATTGAAGAGCGTAATACGATTTAGCAGGAGAGGCAAGTTGGCACCAAGATTTGTTGGCCCATTCCCTGTTCTCGAACTAGTCGGGAACTTGGCATATAGAATTGACTTACCAGAGAAAATGGCGGGAGTTCACAATGTATTTCATGTTTCCCAACTAAGGAAGTTCATCCACGACTCAGATATGACTATTGCACCTGATCAGTTAGAGGACTTCGAAGTAGAACCCGAGGCTGTTGTGAACCGCAAGCCGGCCCGTATTATCGAGCATGACATGAAACAACTTCGAAGGAAGGCGGTGAAGCTAGTGAAGGTTCAGTGGGGCGAGGACGAGAATGATTGTACTTGGGAGACAGAGGAGAACGTTAGGAAAACTTATCCAGAACTCTTTGCCTGGTAAGATTTTGACTTAGATTTAGTTTTCCGCATGCTAGGATAGGCTTGGTTGCTTGTTTTGCATGTTTGATTGTTGTATGTGGTTGTCAAGCATGCGGGATCCTTTGTATGTTTTAGGTTAAGGAATTTCGGGGACGAAATTTCTTAAGGGGGAGAGAGTGTAACGACCCACATTCTACGCATCATAGGATCGTAGAATATTTATTTCATTCACATATGAAGTCGTATGGTCATGTAACTTTAGGAGACGACTATTGGGGTCATTTCCCATGTTCATGATTTTTCCGGATTTTTAAATGACCATTTTACCCCTAGTTGGTACTGTTTTGGCCATAACTTTTGACTGGAAATGAATTTTTACTTGAAACCACTTCCATTGACTTCGGATGATGGTTTCTCTTTCCGTAGAGTGGTCACATTAGCCAAACAGACTCACCATTTGGGAGATATGGCTGAAACAAGTTTCAGATGGTGAAAATCAGCTTAATTGGGCTTAACCGGGTGATTAACAGCTAGGCCCAAAGGGGAATTTCGGGATTAGGAGTTTAAAGGGGCTGTTAGGGTTTGGAGAATACCTTTTTCTCATTTTTCAGCCGTCACTATTCATTCCTCTTAACCTAGCCATGGCCTTCACCCTCTAAATCTCTTCAAAACACCTCTTAATCACATTCTAATTGAAGATTAGGCTTAGCGAACATCAAACCAAGGAGTATTAGCATGAGAAACGAGGTAGAGCTGCTGTGTAAGATTGGGAACAACGCCAAATCAGAGAATATTTCAGTTTTGGGGTTTTAGTTGTGGCAAAGGTGAGTGATAGCATTGTTTTGGCACTAATTACAGTTAATTTAGGGTAATTAGTGAAGATTAGCGAATTTATACACCAATAAATTCTGGAAAAATGTTTAGAAATTCTTAAATAATATTTGATACCTCTGTTAGAAATTTGGTTCGATTTAGTTAAGTTTTATTAATTCTATGATTAGTCTTATTTAGTCATGCTTAAGGGAATAATAGGATTTTGGGCATCTTTGATCCATTTTGACATGTAAATTCATGGTTTTGGTGTTTGTTGTTGCTCTTACATGTTGCTATGACTCTATGGTATGTTTTATAATTGATTAGAATAGTTAAATTGGTCGAAAACGTCGGCGAATGGCGTAGAAAGCTCGCTGGAAAGTTGTAGAAGTGTGCAGGTTCCGAACCGGATCGGATCGGGTGAGGGCTCGGATCGGATATGTGAACTGGGCAAGAAACCCGACCCGAACTGGAGTTTGGCACATAGGAGGCTCGGCAAGAAGGAAGGCCTTTTGCTTAGAGTTGGAGTGGACAAGGGGATTGGATCGGAAGAAATATGGAGACCAGATCGGATCGACTCAAGAGTGGAAGGCTACGACTGGAGCAAGGCGAAGGGAGCGGATCGGATCGGAGTAGATGGAGAACGGGAGCGGATCGGATCGGAGTAGATGGAAAACGAGGGAGCTGATCGGAGAAGACTGGAAGGAAGACAGTAACCCGACCCGACCCGGAGGAGGACACCGACCCGACCCGAAGTGAAGTACCCGACCCGAACCGAGATAGACAAGAACCACCGAACCGAACCGATCAGAAAGATTACACCGAACCGAACCGAGCTAGATGAGGAGCACCGAACCGAACCGTACGTGGGCTATTACTACTACGCGATGACTCTTCTGAAGACCCACTCCAATTCGACCAAACCCGAGATGCAAAGGAAGTCCAAATGAGAAGATAGAGTTCAAGATTCAGATGGGAATCAATGAGTTCGCTTCATGGTTGGGCTTTGCCGCGGGACGCGTGCTAAGGGGTTTACGATGTCTGTAGCTTTGGACCACTATGGTAGGAGGTACGGATGCGGATTCAGGGCCATTATGGCATTGGTAGAACCAAGGGCTACGATCAATGAAATGGTCCATTGAAATGATTGGTCATGACTCCATATGTTTAGCTTGGTCACAGCAGGGTTTCTACAAGTCGGGATCCGTCGTTACCTCAATTTGTCTAGTGTTCCAAAGTGGTAGATATCGTACGCTTTACGTACTGAGCGAGAGACGTGAGGATGGTTGCTATGGTTGACTAGGTTGCTATCATTATGACATGCACACCCCACCACCGTATTCTTACACTTTTCATTATGGCACCTTAGAGTATTGTACGGTATGTGGTACTAACTCTTTGGTTGCAGGTCCAGGTTCAGGTATGGTTTAGTATACCTGTTATTATTCTGTTTAGATGCTTATCGCTCATACTAGGCTTTATGTCTGACCCAGAGTTTTATGTCTCCTCTTATTACTCTGGGTGCTCACACGAGCAGACTAGAGACAGGTTAGCTGGTAATGCACGGGTAGATGATCCGGAGACGAGCAGGAGGCTTCCACGTAATATATATATATATATATAGTATTCTCCCTGTGTTGTTGAAGATCACTGCTTGGGCATTGGTGGTGCATCTTCCACTTTAGCTTTCTTTTGTTAGAGACAGTAAATTTGGAAAGTTGTAATAAGCTGTATTTGGATCTCCGCTTCTCTGATGTTGACACTGATTATTAGTTATCAGCTTATGCACTGTCTCACCTGTTTTATGTCAAGTATGTTATTATTATATTTTATTCCATGCGCTGTGAGACATTCTACAGGTTTCTCGTTTAGTTAATTCCCTTCTTTCTTTTCTTCTCACGACCCGTTCCGTGCTAACTGGGCATGTGTACAACGCACTTTTAGAGTAAATATCGGTTGGCGCGGGTCGGGCCGTCACGCTTTCGTTCCCCCCAGGTCCATAGGGAGGGAATACCGTAGCATGACCAGTTTTCACATCAAGCTTGAAGAGAAAGAAAGTATTCCTTGGATCTTTTTCGTTTTGGACTATGGCTTTGGACAGCAATTATGGGACTTATGCAGTTTACTTATGTTTTTATGCTTCTTTAAATAATGTAATCAAGACAGTTATGAAGATGTAATGGTTTTTGGAAGTATTATAAGACAAGTTATGACATGGTTTGTGTAACACGTATTTTGTTGAAATAAAAATTGCTGTTGTTTTCCGCTGTTCAAAAATATGTGTATTTATATCTATCTTGTACATCTGTGACTTATACTTATAAACCTCCACCAAAATTAGGGCATTCCCTTTGAGAGTGACCCTAACGGAGGTGGGGTGTTTCACTTGGTATCAGATCATAGGTTTACTAGATAAGATAAAAGTTTTGAAAATTAATTTTCAAAAGAAAATTTAAAGAATCATTTTTAAAGATAAAATATTATTTTATTTTAAAAAGGCATAGTCCCCCAAAGCCATAGGCACTATCTTTTATCCTTCGTTTTGAATCTATCCTTTTTGTTTGAGCATGTCCGAAGAACTTAACTTGCCAGAGGGTATATCAATACCTGGTTGGTTTAGACGATTCTTAGAAGCAAGGGCCACTCAGCCAGGTCCTACCGTTCTTCCTCCTCCAGCTGCAGGAAATCATCCAGCTGCAGCAGCACCTCTTCCTCCACCTCCTCCGCAGGGAAATACTTTTGCTAAGATAAGTAAAGATTTTAAAGCTATGGGAGGAAAGGACTTTCATGGAACCGAGTCCTTCGTGGTAGCCAGGAATTGGCTGAAAGAAACCGAGGACTTATTCGTCATCTTTGAGGTAGAAGATAGGCAGAAGGTACAACTGGCAGTATGGCTACTTAAAGGCGAGGCTTCCTACTGGTGGGAAGTCATTAATGCAGAAAGATCAGTGGAAACATGGGAGGACTTTAGGGCAAGGTTTGAGGCTAAATTTCTCTCAGAAGCTGAAAGGAGACTTCAGTTAGAAAAATTCTTATTTCTTAAGCAAGGGAATATGACAGTCAAAGAGTATGTTAACCAGTTCGATCAGCTGGCTAGGTTCGGGCTGGACCTAGTCAATAACCCGCACAAGAAGGCTCTCCGCTTTGTCAAGGGGTTGAATGAGCCATTACACAGTTTGGCTATGACCCATATACCCATGGGAGCTACGTATGAAAGGTTGGTGCAGATGGCATTGCTGAACGAAGAGGATAAGGGCAAGAAGGAGACAAAGGCAGAAAGCTCTCAGGGGAAGAAAGAGGGTTTGCAGCCTAAGAAGACAGACTTTAAGAAGGGCGGGAAAGACAACAAAGAGAAGAGGAAGTGTAATTTCTGTGGCAAAGTGGGGCACTTAGTGAAAGATTGCCGGAAAAAGAAGGCCAAGATGAATGGTGAGTGCTTTTCTTGTGGTGAGACGGGCCACCTTACTAAGGATTGCCCAAAGAAGCGAGGGCAGGGGCAGAGGGCTGGATCTAACTCAGGGGCACAAGTTCATGCACTAGAAGCACCACCTCTGCAGCAGCGAGGTATAAATACTTCTGTAGAAAGTGTAGTTTATCTTTATGATCACCCAGTTTGCACTTTATTCGATTCTGGCGCATCACACTCCTTTATCTCATCTGCTTTAGTAGAATCTCTGCACCTAGAAACTAGAATGTTAGAGGACCCCTTAATTGTTTCAAATCCAATTGGGGGCCCAGCTTATTTATCTATGATCTGCGTGGGATTGAAAATTTCAATTCTAAGCGTAGAATTTAAATATAGTGCCTTTGTTTTGGGCTTTTCGGGATATGGTTTGATTTTGGGAATGGATTGGCTATCCAGTAATGGTGCCATCCTGGATTGTGAGAAAATGGTTGTTAGGCTTCTGACCCAACTCGGTAACACTCTAGAAATTACTTGTAATCACTCGTATGCGGTTATGCTTAGTTATCTTGAATCGCTAGATGCTTCTGTTGAGAGTTTGCAATCGGTTAGAGTGGTCCGGGAATATCCGGATGTCTTCGAAGAGGTGAAGGGCTTACCTCCGAAGCGGGAAATAGACTTCCGCATATATCTTGTAGATAATGCAAAGCCCGTTGCGTTGCCCGTTAGACACATGGCACCACGGGAAAGGAAAGAGCTTAGTAAACAGATTAAAGAGCTTCTAGAAAAGGGGTTCATTAGAAGGAGCATTTCAGAATGGGGCGCTCCAGTGGTGTTTGTTACAAAGGCGGATGGTTCACTCCGTCTGTATGTTGACTATAGGGAGCTCAACAAGCTAACGAAAAAGAATAGGCACCCTCTCCCCAGAATTGACGATCTGTTTGATCAGCTTGTAGGAGCGTCTGTTTTCTCCCAACTCGATTTAGCGACCGAATTTCATCAGCTAAGGGTGGCTGAAGATAGTATCGATAAGATAGCATTCAGAACCTGTTTGCGAACAAATTAGACAATTGTAAAATTCGTTCGTCTTTCCTAAACAACAAGGATTGTTGCAGAGGGTGTCGAACTCTAGGACCAAATTATTTTATTAATAAATCCAATCAAGTTATCCCTAATTTTTGATTGGTGGAAAACAAAGAAAATAGCAGAAATTAAATAAAAGAGAGTTTTAACAATAAGTGAAAGCAATTAGGGGATAATGACATAGATCAGATTCATAATCATCAATAGCCAAAAGATTAACCAGATCTAATACATGTTTCTGTCACAAACATGAATCAACGATAATAGGTTTTTAGAAACAAATATGTAAATAACGACAAGCATAGCCTATGCAGGAGCTCAGCTCTACAACCATAGACTATCAGGACAGATTCACTAATTAATTTCTAAAACCCTAAAATTAGATCTAGATCTGATAATTGTTAGACCGAACACGAATATACCCTGTGAAGGAGCATAACTCTTAAACGACACAGGATATTAAGGTTCAGATCTAACCCTAGTTCAGATCTAGATCTATATACATGAATTCCTCATCCTTTGGCTATGTGATTCATATTGAATCATACTATCAGCGTCATCACCCCCTAATCAAAGGGGATTAGCTAGACATAGCTAAAGAAGAAGAAAAACAGAAATTAAATAACAAGAACATAAATAAAACTAAAACTAAATATAAAAGAGGAAGAAGAATGATTTTATTCCAAGAAGAGAATTACAGAATAAAACCCAATGTGTTTTATAATGAATGAGATAAAGTGTATTTATAGCTGATATGACAAAGGCCACTTGGCAAATTCCACAATGTGGGACTAAAGAAATAACCCAAATAACACATAAGCCAGTGTGAACGCAGCTTTAGAGTGAGTGGTCTAGCAAATAGGCTAGTGTGAACGCAACATGAGTAAGAGGCCTTCCAAATGAGCTAATGTGAATGTAGTTTGAGTCTTTATTGAGCCAAATCTTCTTAACTGAAATATAATTGCAACCGTTCTTCAAGCTTTAGACTCTTCAAGCTTTAGCAATTTTAAACTTCACTCTTTTTAAGCAAATTCTTCATGCTTTATCCATCAAATGCTCTAAACCATGCTTCTTGTCAACAATCTGAAAATACAGCTATAAATACAAAGTATCAATTATTTTAAAGGGAAAATAAGATAAATAAGCGGATAAAATATACACATTTACGTGTATATCAAATACCCCCACACTTATCTTTTTATTCGTCCTCGAATAAACTAAACTAAGATATGTCACACTTTCGTAGGAAACACGATTGCATTTAGCGTATGCAACAAGCCGTTAAACCTCTGGGTGTCCCCAGTAGGACGAGTGTTGTCTCGTGAGGGTTTTCAGCGGATACTACCCACAAAATCCAAAGCGTCTTATGTACGCGGATTAATCAAACAATATATTTAAGGTCTTTCACATTCCAAGGATTTCACCTAACTTCAATAATAACGGTTTAGCCCCAAATTGTCCATCCCATAATTAGTGCAAAAATGAACAAAATTTTTCAAGTTGAATCGTAATTCCTTGATAACACTGTAATTGTCTTGAAGGTTAAGAGCGTGGTGTCAACCAAAGTTCTACACATCGACAATGTGCACCCAATCATTTCTTTGTTCCTCCTCCTTTTTTTTTTGAATGATTTTGCACCAATGTAACTGTAATGTATTGGATATGAGTTATGCATAGATGAAGGAAAATTTGTAAGTTCTAAAAATATTATAGATAAGAGGGCAAGTTTATTAGTTGAACTTCAAATTACAAAAGATAAAGTAATACTAAGGCACATATGAACATTTTTATTTCCTTTCATCTCGTCTACTACAATTCTCACTTCCAAGTACAGTAGAATGGATGTGGATGGAATGGAAATGGATGCTTTATAGTCAAGAATGATGAATGACTATTTTATTTAGAGAGACTCTCTCTTTATTTCATTTTTTTTTCTATTTTTTTTTTCTTCTTCTTTTTTTCTTTTTCTTTTTTTTCTTTTGCATGATGAATGATGAGTGGAGATGGAATGATGACGTACTTGATTTCATTTGATTCCCCCTCTACTACCAACACTTCATGAAAGGAAAGTTTTGTGCCCTAGTTACTCTACTTCTATAACCTTAATTCAACACACAAGTCTGGATTGATGTTATACAAAAAGCTGAAAGGAATGATAAGCAAAGTTTCGTAAGATAGATAACCCATATAAAATAAGATGTGGTATATGGTTATCCTACCTTAAAACAAGTACGGAGTGGGTGGTGTAATATTGGTATAAAATGTGACGTTTTTGACCTTTAAACAAAGGTTCTTGAGTATACCAATATAAGATAAACTTGTCGAAACATGGATGTAAATCGACTAAAACTTGGGTTTGAATAATGTGGGGTATCGAAGAAGAACGCTACAATGAGTCATTTCTCCTTAATTGGGCCAAGTGGATTTTAGAACTTACGATTTTGAAAATTTGAGTGGAAAAGAAAATATTATGCATGAAAACGAACTCAGAAAATCCAACAAATGTAGGTGCAAAATCCTTTTATTTCATGATTTTTTTTTGATTATTTTTACTTGCACATTCTAACATGTATAACAAAGGTTGACATGCTTACTCCAGAACACAACTAACGTCTGCACAGTCTCAAGCTAGCATCTTAAAAAGACACATTACGATTCAATGAATAAATAATGTTCATTCCCATCACCCAACAATTCAACTTATCAAACAAGAGCCAAGGTGTTATTTATGAATTTAAGTTAATCCTTGTTCAATGAATGACCTACTTCACAAAATTTGATTGCTGATGTAATGTAAATTCCCCCCACACTTGAGTGTGACTGTGTCCTCACAGTCGTTAATCAGACATATCTTAGTGAAAGGAAAAATAAAATAAGAGACTATTTACATATGTACAAAAGAGGGTTAGTGCATCTTACCGAATGTAATGTGGCTCATGGAGGACCATGAGCTCTTCCTCTTGGTTGGGTATTGGTTCCAAATAAGGTTTAAGGCGTTGACCATTGACCTTAAAGGATGATCCATCAGTTGGATTCTCAATCTCTACCGCACCATACGGAAAAACAGTCCGTACAGTGTAAGGTCCTGTCCATCTGGATTTTAGCTTACCCGGAAATAGATGCAGTTTTGAGTCATACAACAGAACTTTTTGGCCTGACATGAAAGTTTTACGTAAAATTGATTTATCATGAAAAACTTTTGTTCTGTCCTTGTAAATTCGTTCATTTTCATAGGCATCATTTCGAATTTCATCAAGTTCATTAAGTTGAAGCTTCCTATGTTCACCTGCTTGCTCTAAATCAAGATTCAAAGTTTTTACTGCCCATAACGCCCTATGTTCTAGTTCAACTGGCAAGTGACATGGTTTACCAAAAATCAACCGATAAGGGGACATACTCAAGTTAGTTTTGAAAGCGGTGCGGTAAGCCCAAAGAGCGTCGGTTAACTTTTGGGACCAATCTTTGCGATTTCGATTCACAGTTTTCTCAAGAATTTGTTTAATCTGCCTATTCGATACTTCAACTTGCCCACACGTTTGAGGATGGTAAGGAGTAGATAACTTGTGGGTTATCGAATACTTTCTCATGAGAGCTTCAAAAGAACAATTACAGAAGTGTGTACCATTATCACTGATTATTGTGCGAGGTGTGCCAAACCTAGAAAAGATGTTTTCTTTCAAGAAGCGCACAACAACCTTGTTATCGTTTGTTTTGCATGGTACAGCTTCGACCCATTTGGAAACATAATCAATAGCTAAGAGAATGTAAAGGTTCCCAAAAGAATTAGGGAAGGGTCCCATGAAGTCTATACCCCACACATCAAAAATTTCGACCTCTAGAATGGGGTTTAGGGGCATCATATTCCGTTTAGAAATTTTCCCCAAGAATTGACATCGATCACAAGTTTTGCAAAATTCGTATGCGTCTTTGAAAAGGGTGGGCCAGTAGAAACCCGATTGGAGAACCTTTTTGGCTGTCTTTTTGGGACCGAAGTGACCACCGCATGCTTGGTCATGACAGAAAGAGAGGACACTGTGAATTTCTGTGTCAGGAACACATCTTCGAATGATTTGGTCGGGACAATACTTGAAAAGATAGGGGTCGTCCCAATAAAAATGTTTCACTTGAGAAAAGAATTTGTGTTTATCCTGCTTAGACCAAAAAGAAGGGGTCTGCTTAGTGACTAAGTAGTTGACAATGTCAGCAAACCAAGGATCAGTGGATAGAGAAAACAGCTGCTCATCAGGGAAATTCTCGTTGATTGGAAGAGAAGAAGATGGGGCATTTGGAAGACGAGACAAGTGGTCCGCAATAACGTTGTCAGATCCTTTTTTATCCTTAATGGTAAGGTCAAATTCTTGAAGTAGAAGGATCCAACGAATGAGACGAGCCTTAGCATCCTTTTTAGAGAAAAGGTATCTAAGTGCGTAATGATCGGTATAAACCGTGATGTGTGAGCCAACTAGATAAGGCCTGAATTTTTCTAAAGCGAAAACGACTGCCAAGAGTTCCTTTTCGGTGGTCGTATAATTGATTTGAGCGTCATTCAGAGTTTTACTCGCGTAGTAAATGACGTGAAGACTCTTATCGATACGTTGTCCTAAGACGGCGCCAACAGCGAAATTCGAGGCATCACACATGATTTCAAAAGGTAGCTTCCAGTTGGGAGAGAAGATGATCGGAGCAGAGACAAGTTCATTTTTAAGATGCTCAAAAGATGAAATGCAATCAGAATTGAAGTCGAAAGGAACATCCTTACCAAGAAGATTGGTCAACGGTCGAGTGATTTTGCTAAAATCTTTTATAAAGCGACGGTAAAAACCAGCATGACCTAAAAAGGATCGGATGTCCTTAACTGATTTGGGAATGGGAAGATTTGAAATAACTTCGATTTTGGCTTTGTCTACTTCAATTCCTTTGTTAGAGATGACATGTCCCAAAACAATGCCATGTTTAACCATGAAGTGACACTTTTCCCAATTAAGCGTTAAGTGTTTCTCTTTACAGCGATTAAGAACAAGATCGAGATGATGTAAACACTCAGAGTAAGAATCACCAAATATGGAAAAATCATCCATGAACACTTCCAAAAATCGCTCGATCATATCAGAAAAAATGCTAATCATGCACCTCTGAAAGGTTGCAGGTGCATTACAGAGACCAAAAGGCATACGTCGGTACGCAAATGTACCAAACGGACAAGTGAAAGTGGTTTTTTCTTGGTCCTCAGGAGCGATAGGGATTTGATTATAGCCCGAGTACCCATCAAGGAAACAGTAGTACTCATGACCAGCTAGTCGTTCTAACATTTGATCGATAAATGGCAGAGGGAAATGATCCTTACGTGTTGCCGCGTTAAGTTTCCTATAGTCAATGCAAACACGCCAACCGGTCTGGGTGCGGGTTGGGATAAGCTTGTTAGCTTCATTTTGGATCACGATAATCCCTGATTTCTTATGTACGACATGAATCGGACTAACCCATTGACTGTCAGGAATCGGGTAGATTATTCCATTGTCAAGGCATTTAAGGATTTCAGCATGAACTGCTTCTTTCATGATAGGGTTTAGTCGACGCTAGGGATCCCGAGTGGGTTTGGCATCATCTATAAGGTGGATTCGATGTTGGACTATCGAGGGACTAATCCCCTTAATATCAGCCATGGACCAACCAATTGCCTCCTTATTTTTCTTAAGAATGGGAAGGAGCAATTGTTCCTGCTCTAAAGTAAGGTCAGAAGCGATGATGACAGGAAAAGTTTCATTGTCTCCTAAGTAAGCGTACTTAAGATGACTGGGCAACACTTTGAGTTCAGATTTTGGGGGCGACTCAACCGAAGAAATTGGTTGAGGGATAGACTCATTTGTGAGAGGCTCGACAGGAATCGAATCAGAGACATTTTCGGGAATATTTTGAAATAAGGTTTCGTAATTTGATTCAATTTCGTTATTCAGATGGTCGAGCTCAGATTCATTATCGTGGACAGCATGGATTTCAGAAAACTGGTCCACATAAGAGTTAGGAGAGTTTTCAGTTCTGAAGATGTTTAGCTCGACAGTCATGTTACCAAAAGAAAGTTTCATAGACCCATTTCTACAGTTGATGAGAGCATTAGAGGTTGCTAAGAAGGGTCGTCCTAGAATCAAAGGGATCTGGTTTGCAGGATTGCTAACCTGTTGAGTTTCTAAGACAATGAAATCAACTGGAAAGATGAATTCGCCTATTTTGATCAACACATCCTCGATTTCGCCCACAGGTTTCTTAATTGAACGGTCAGCAAGCTGAAGGGTAACCTTGGTGGGTTTCAGTTCTCCTAGGCCTAATTGGCGATAGACGGAATATGGAAGCAAGTTAACACTTGCACCTAAGTCTAGCAGGCATCTATCGATTTTCTTGTCCCCAATAGTACATGATATTGTGGGGCAGCCAGGATCTTTTTATTTCACTGGCATCGATTGGGACAAGACTTCGCTTAGAGTTGCCGCTAGAAACACTTTCTTAGGTACATGTGTATGACGTTTTTGAGTGCACATATCTTTTAGAAATTTTTCGTATTGTGGAACTTGTTGTATAATATCTAAAAGAGGAATGTTCACTTTAACTTGCTTAAATATTTCTAGGATCTTTTCTAGCTGGTCCGTCTTTTTCCTAGGTCGGAGTCTATGAGGAAATGGAGCAGACAACTCAGTAGGTTGGGCTACTTGAGTTTGAGGATGGTCCTTGTCAGAAATTGGCTCAATGTTTTGATCTGAGTTGGTCAAATTTTCGATAGGGTTTGGAAGATCGTCCGGTAAAGCATTTTGGTTGACTACATGGTTGTCAATCTTTTTGCCGGATCTAAGAGTCGTGACCGCATTCAAGTGACTAACATTTGAATCTTTACTGACGTGAATTTGGTTGGAGTTAGGATTTTGACGGTTGGGGTTTGGAATGGGTTGACTCGGGAAAGTTCCTCTTTCCCGTTCGCTTACGGAAGTAGCTAACTGACTCATTTGCATTTCAGGTTTAGCGATCGATTGACTTGTGTTTTGCATGTGCGAAGTCAATAAATTTTGAAGATTGGTATTCGAGTGGAGATTTTGGGTCGTCGCTTTAGTCAATTCTTCGAGAGTTTTCTCAAGTGATGTCAATCGTTTATCATCTTGGGGAACAAAAGATTGTTGCGCTTGATTTTGAGATGGTGGCGCAGGGTTTTGGAATTGAGTTTGTTGAAAGGGAGGTCTCGAAGTATTATTCGAAAATGACTGAAAAGGTGGTCGAACTGCATTCGAATTTGCATTCTTTTGGGTCCAAGAGAAGTTAGGATGGTTTCTCCAACCTGGATTGTATGTTGGGGAGAATGGGTCGTTCCTAACTTTGTTAAATGCGTTGAGTTGTTCCAATGAATGTGGGCATTGATCAGCTATGTGGTTAGGATCGTTACATTTGTAACTTGAGGTCTGAGACGCTTGAGCTTGATTTATTTGAGTTGATGAAAGGACATTATCGAATTTGGATATCATTGCGTCTATTTTTTCTTCTAAGGCAACTGATGATCCTACCGAATGAGCGTTAGATCGGGAATAAATCGATTTCTCGTTAGATCTTTCCCATTGAGCTGATTTTTCGGCCAAATTTTCGAGAAATTGCCAAGCGGCATTGTGATCTTGGGCTAGAAAATTTCCTTGGCACATTGATTCGAGCATGGTTCGAGAGTTATTTCCAAGTCCATCGTATAAAATTTGACAAAGAGTCCATTTTTCAAAATTGTGATGTGGACATTTGACTAGAAGCTCTTTAAATCTTTCAAAATATTTTGCAAAGGATTCACCCCTAAATTGACGAAAATTTACGATTTCATTTCGAATTTTAGATGTTTTCTACAGAGGGTAAAATTTCTTTAGAAAAATGTTCACAAATTCACCCCAAGTTCCAATCGTATTTGAAGGCAAGCTATACAACCATTTCTCAGCATAATCGGTAAGTGCAAATGGAATTAACCTAAGTTTGATTCCATCGTCACTTAATTGTTGAAATTTCATGGTTGCACAAACTTGTTCAAATTTGGTCAAGAAAATATACGGATCATCACATTCTAAATTGCCGAACTTTGGAAGAGTATTTATGTGATTCGAATGAATTTCAAAGTGGTTACCCGTTGGGGCGGGTAATATGATGCAAGAAGGAATAGAAACCCGATCGGGGAAGTATCTATCCATAAGAGATCGAGGGGGATTTTCTTCGGCCATGGTTAAAGAACTGTTTGTTCGAACTAGACGATTATCTGAAGGATCACGAGTTCAATGACGCATGCACTAGCGAGAAGAATAAGGGAAGACGAGAAAAAACAAATTTGAGACGCGAATTTTTGTTTTTTGTTTTTTTGCCAAACGAGAATTATTTTGATTTTTTTTTTAAAGAAAAAGAATTAGACACAAAAGTTTTTTTTTTTTAAAAAGAACCTAATGCGATTTACAATTTCTAGAATTATATAATGACGGTTTGATTTATTTCAACAAAAGATTTCTCAGCCAGTTAACGGACAGGAGTTATCGGTGCACCAGGAATCACCCTAGCAATGCAGCCGAAGGTTTAAGTACCTTCCGAGGAACAACCGATATAATATTTACGAATCACCGTAATATTTATAAACAGTTATTACTCTGCCGTAGTCTAGACAACGAGAAATAATCCGTTAGAACTAAACCAAATTGTCAAAATATAATGAAGTCCTTAGAAAGTAAAAACAAAACTATGATGAATGCAGAATTTTTTTTTTTAATCAGTCACAGAATGAACAGTCTTAGAACAGTCACATAACAGGCAATTGCAAAAATAAATAAAAAAATTTACAAGCAAGCCGATGCCCTGCAGAAGATTTTTACAAGCAATGTCTATATATATTTTCTATTTGCAGCAGCGGTCCCTGTAGAGTTAGAAAATACTCACCTTGATCGGCAGTCCGTCCAGTGCAATTGGGTAGCGCTAGCGCGTTCACACCCCACTTGGTGTGCAACCGCTCCACCTCTGAATTGTCTGTCGCCTCCTAATTAATTGTTTGACTGCGCTGCGGCACGGGTTCGGGCTAGGAGGTTGAAAAAATTTTTTTTAAGGCTTTTTTCAAAATACCACTGTACCTGCTTTCGAAAATTTTTCTCAAACCCTTTTTTTTTTTTTTTGGGGGCTTTGAGAAAAGAAAAGAAATAAAAACAAATTAAAACTGCAAACTGATAGAAGCCTAAAAAGAAAAAAAAAAGGAACTAGATAAAATATATAAACTAAACTAAACTTAAAGAGAAAAAACAAAAACAAAGTAAAAGAAAAGAAAAGAAATAAAAAATAAGAGAAAACTAACAACTCAAACCCTTTATTTTTCAAAACAGAAAGACACCACAACAAAAACAAGAACAGATTAATTTTCAATCAATCAAGGGCTATGCTTATAGCATACCATAGGTTATCAATTATAAAAGACGCACTGATTTTTCTGACAACCCAAAAAGAAACAAATCTACGGAAATCACGCCCCAAACATATGAAGCCAAAGCCCGGCCTAGTAAAAACTGCCCCAAAACAAATTTCGAAACTTTATTTATGTTTGAGGAACGCACCAATTCTGCTTATATCTCGCACGACAACTAAACTCCAGAAACCTCGCCCCTAGAAAAATTCAACCCACTCACGCCCCTTTTTTCTTTCTTTATATCAATCCAAACCAAAGAACCAAATAAACCCCACGCACTCCTTTTGTTTTATCGCAGGAAACCAAATGAAATTCACGTCTTTTTCAAATCAATCACACCCCTTTAATCGCAACAAACCAAAAATCGAGCAGCTTCCTCTTTTTGGTATCGATCAAATTGTCTTGGGTATTGGAAATTGGGGCTCCGATGGAAGTTCGAAGGGGGGCTAGGGTTTCGAGAAGTGATTGTATTTGGCGCTTGGGTTTTTGATGTTCCAAGTTTCGATTTCCGCAAGTGGGTGATGTTCGGTTGGTGGAAGCAGTCGAGAGTCGGAGGGGTTTTTTTTTTTTAGGAAGAAGATGATCGCGCGTTGTGGGTATGGAAAATTCAGATATGGATCTCAGATCGCGAATTAGGTTCTGGAGTTGTGCGTATTGCTGTGAGGTGGTTTGTTGTTACAGTCGATGACTGTAGGTAAGGGGGTGTTTGGGTTGAGGACGTTTTGCAGTGGGATCTGCTTGGTGTGGTGATGACTGTGTATGATTTTTGTGGATGGCCAAACGTAGGTGCTTGTTGGTTATGTTGATGAGGTATGAAAGGGATGATGGGGTATGGGAGTGGTTGTGCTGTTGAGAGGGAGGTGATGCTATGTAGGAACTGTGTATGTGAGTTGATGAACTTCTTGACAGTGGAGATTGTCTGAAGTGGTGCAGTGATGAAACAGCATGGTGGTGGACTGTGAGGTGGGCTTGGTTAGCACAGCGGTTATTTGCGTTGGTGTGTGAATTGATGGGGCTTGTTGTTGAGAGGGAGGTGATGCTAATTTGCGGTGGAGTGGAGATTGTGAAAAGCAGGGATCACAGAAGAAATATAAAGCAAGAGAAGAAGGAATATAAAAGGAAAACAATTTTTTTTTATATATATTTGTAAGAATTGTAAAGATTATGGAAAGAAATTGTAACAAAATCTGGCAAGAATATATTTTTTCTCTTATTTGTTCTGATTGTGGTAACCAAATGATACCAAATCAAATAAACAAGATTTTTTTTTTCTTGTAGACAAAGAAATGTAAAGATGAGAATAAGAAAGGAAACAAATCAAACAAAAATTGCAATTCTTTTTTTTTTCTCTTGGTAGGAAGATTACAGTATTATTGACTAACACCAAATCAAACCAATCAAGAATTTTTTTATCTATACTAGAAAACGAAACGAAACAAAATAAAATAAAATATTTTTTTTGTGTTTTTTTTATATAAAGAAAAATAAAAATAAAAAATAAAAAATTATAACTAGAAGGATTTAAAAATAAAAATTATTTTGGTCCCCGGCAACGGCGCCAAAATTTGTTTGCGAACAAATTAGACAATTGTAAAATTCGTTCGTCTTTCCTAAACAACAAGGATTGTTGCAGAGGGTGTCGAACTCTGGGACCAAATTATTTTATTAATAAATCCAATCAAGTTATCCCTAATTTTTGATTGGTGGAAAACAAAGAAAATAGCAGAAATTAAATAAAAGAGAGTTTTAACAATAAGTGAAAGCAATTAGGGGATAATGACATAGATCAGATTCATAATCATCAATAGCCAAAAGATTAACCAGATCTAATACATGTTTCTGTCACAAACATGAATCAACGATAATAGGTTTTTAGAAACAAATATGTAAATAACGACAAGCATAGCCTATGCAGGAGCTCAGCTCTACAACCATAGACTATCAGGACAGATTCACTAATTAATTTCTAAAACCCTAAAATTAGATCTAGATCTGATAATTGTTAGACCGAACACGAATATACCCTGTGAAGGAGCATAACTCTTAAACGACACAGGATATTAAGGTTCAGATCTAACCCTAGTTCAGATCTAGATCTATATACATGAATTCCTCATCCTTTGGCTATGTGATTCATATTGAATCATACTATCAGCGTCATCACCCCCTAATCAAAGGGGATTAGCTAGACATAGCTAAAGAAGAAGAAAAACAGAAATTAAATAACAAGAACATAAATAAAACTAAAACTAAATAGAAAAGAGGAAGAAGAATGATTTTATTCCAAGAAGAGAATTACAGAATAAAACCCAATGTGTTTTATAATGAATGAGATAAAGTGTATTTATAGCTGATATGAAAAAGGCCACTTGGCAAATTCCACAATGTGGGACTAAAGAAATAACCCAAATAACACATAAGCCAGTGTGAACGCAGCTTTAGAGTGAGTGGTCTAGCAAATAGGCTAGTGTGAACGCAACATGAGTAAGAGGCCTTCCAAATGAGCTAATGTGAATGTAGTTTGAGTCTTTATTGAGCCAAATCTTCTTAACTGAAATATAATTGCAACCGTTCTTCAAGCTTTAGACTCTTCAAGCTTTAGCAATTTTAAACTTCACTCTTTTTAAGCAAATTCTTCATGCTTTATCCATCAAATGCTCTAAACCATGCTTCTTGTCAACAATCTGAAAATACAGCTATAAATACAAAGTATCAATTATTTTAAAGGGAAAATAAGATAAATAAGCGGATAAAATATACACATTTACGTGTATATCAGAACCCCAGACGGTTTCTTTGAATGGCTTGTCATGCCTTTCGGCTTGACAAACGCACCCGCTTACTTCGTGGACCTAATGAGTAGGGTGCTCAGGGATTTCCTCAATAAGTTCGTAGTGGTCTTCGTAGACGATATCTTGATCTTCTCGAAGAATGAAGAAGAGCATGCTCAGCACCTAAGGGCAATCATGGAAACCCTGCGAGTCCATCAACCAAAAGCCAAATTCTCCAAATGCCTCTTTTGGAGAGAGGAAGTAAGATTTCTTGGGCACATAGTATCCAAAGAAGGGTTAGCAGTAGACCCGGCTAAGGTAGTAGTGGTGCCGGACTGGAAGACACCAAAGAACGCAACAGAAGTCCGAAGCTTTCTCGGGCTAGCAGGCTTCTATCGGAAATTCATCAGAGACTTTGCGAAGATATCAGCTCCGCTCACAAAGCTGACCAAGAAGAATCTTGTGTTCAATTGGGACTTGGATTGCGAGTTTGCTTTCCAACGACTAAAAAGGACTCTTACAACAGCCCCAGTTTTGACGTTGCCAGATTGAAGCAAGATGTTCACAGTTTATACATATGCATGTAGAACAGGGCTAGGCGCTGTCTTGATGCAAGAAGCGGTAGGCACGCAGTTATGCTTATGCACAGCCTATCATCACCAAACCGACGGCCAGACAGAAAGAGTGAACAGAGTTTTGGAAGACCTTTTAAGACTGTGCGTCCTTGACTTCGGAGGGACGTGGGAAGACCATCTTCCTTTGGTGGAATTTGCCTACAACAACAGCTACCAAGCAACCATCGGAATGGCGCCCTTCGAAGCTTTATATGGAAGACCGTGCTGATCGCCCACTTGTTGGTGGGAGTCTACTGACAAGCTCATACTTGGACCGGATATGATCCGAGAGACTTCAGAAAAAGTAGACTTAATACGGAGAAGAATGAAGACAGCCCAAGACAGACAAAAATCCTACGCCCAAAAGAGGAGGACCGACCTTGAATTTGAGGTTGGGGACAGAGTTTTTCTTAAGGTATCTCCGCTAAGGAACATTGTTTGTTTTGGAACCACAGGAAAGCTAGCACCAAGGTTCGTAGGGCCATTTCCTATCATCGAGAAAATTGGGAAAATGGCCTATAGATTAGGGCTACACGAAAAGCTGGCCGGAGTTCACAACGTTTTCCATGTTTCGCACCTCCGAAAATGTCTACATGAATCTGCTGAAGTGGTAGAGCCAAATATCCTAGAAGAAGCTAAAGTGGAACGCGAAGCAACCGTGAGGAAAGTTCCAACCCGCATATTAGGAACGGAAGTGAAAAAGCTACGCAACCGCGAAGTCAAGCTCGTCAAAGTTCAGTGGAGCGACGCCGAGGGAGACGCAACTTTGGAAACTGAAGCTAGAATACGCGCAGCCTACCCTTTTCTTTTCGAGGGTACATCTTTGATCTTTCTTTTTCCTTAAGTTGTGCTTTTATCTATCTTTTTAGGTACATCTCCTCGATCTTATCTTTTAGGAAGAAACTCTTTGGACGAAAACATGTAATTGAAACATGTTATGGATGATGGTTGCAAGTGGTTGCAAGTGATTGCTAGTGGTTGCTCGTGGTTGCATATACACACACAATCTAGGTTTTAGATCGGCTTAGTCACTTCATATTGCATATGCATAAATGTATTTATTCATATATGGTTGAAGTTTAATGTGTTACCATATGGATGTTGCATTTATATATGAATGATTGTGCACTCATGTAGAATCATGAATAGGAAAATTTGCATACATAATGGATTCATGGCACTTACATGATTTGCATTAAAGAGGTCAACTGAATCAGTAGACCGACTGGTTTTGCATTAGATAAGTACATATACACACTTCGCATATGATCATGAAGCATTAGAAGTCTTTTAAGGACAATGGATGCTCGTGTTTGATGGATGAGTAGATGGATGTTTGGACGTTAGGACGTAAATTCTTCCTGAACTTGAAGATTTCAGGGACGAAATCCTTTTAAGTGGGGGAGAATGTCACACCCCGTGAATTCTATAACAGTGAAATTCACAAATTAAAGTATAATTAATTTAAAATCAAAGAATTAAGGAAACGGGATATGCCTTTGTGTTCGTCTCGGAATTCTGCTTGAAATAGAGTCCGGGTTTACGTAAAACGGACTTCGTATGAGGGAGATATGGCCTCCGGAAGTTTCAGAATTCAGTTTAAAATTCAAACAGACCAAAACAGCTTAGAAAACAAGTTTAAATTTCAAAAACCGGGCCATATGGGCCAAGGCGGGAATTTTCCCACCCAAGGCACCCAGGTCGACTGGGTAGTCGACCAGGGCTACCAAGGTCGACTGGGTAGTCGACCTAGGGCACCCAGGTCGACTACATAGTCGACCTGGGGGTCGACTGGGGGTCGACCTGGCCCCTGAGCCAGGTCGAACCCAGCCCCCCTGGCTGGCCTGGTCTCTGTTGGGTCGATTTTCTGAGCCTTGCCTTGTCACTAGGGCTAGGTGTCAGCTCCTGATTGGTCTCTCCTTCAAACGAACGGCTATTATTAAACCAAGCTCCATCGACGGTCCTAATCAACTCACAAACTCTATAAAAAGGACCTAAGACTCAACCTAATTTACACAAACAAAAATGGAGACGAGACCGTCATGTTGCTGAGGAAAGACCAGGAATAGCCGTCAGAAATTGAGAGACAATTCGAAAGCTTAAAGCAACGTCAATTAAATCAAAACAACGCCTACAACAAAGGATAGCATCTCCAAATTCAGAATTCAGATTCCTGAATTGAAGATTCGTCATACGTTGTAAGTAGAGTGCTATTCCGATGTGAATAAATAATTGTGTTTTGATTTGTGTAAAATGAGAAATAGAATTGTATTAGATTTTTGGTGATAATAATCTATACTTGTATGTTGCTTCGATTCTAAACGATTTGGAATGTTGTGGTATAGCGATTGGATATTTGCAAGTATGTGATTCATGTTGGAAGTTAACAACTACGTGTTTGTGGTAGTTTAATTGAGATTCATGCAAGTATATGATTCACTATTATGCCAATATGATGTACATACTTTTATGATCACTTTTAGTGTGTAATTGGATTCAACTAAGTATTATGGTTTATATGAATTTATGTTGGAATTGGCATCGTGATTCAAGTGTAAAACCATACTTTTGTATTAGAGACAAAAGTAAGCATCTTTATGAACATGACTAAACTATGTTTGGTGTTATGCCTAGTTGAAAAACATGTTTTAGGCCTATGTTGTTATCAAAACCATATGGTGATATATGTGACACATAATTAAGTTAGATTTACATTCCAATTGCAAGTTTACATGAATAGATTAAAAACCATGATTATATGAATAGAATGATTCATGTTTATGTATGTTTATGCCATGAATATATGCTATTACTATGCAATTTCACAAGTGCCAAACTTATGTTAATTAGTTTGCTATGTTGCAAGTTCATGCATTCACACTCCCCTTTTTATGTTACTTAGAATATATAAACACCATGTTATAAGCCTCCCCTTTTTCATGTGGCTAAGTTGGGTTTAAATGTTAGACCCAACATATGTTATATTGTAGCGAACGTATAAAACGGGGGTAATGACGATTGGGTTAAATATAGAACATATGTGTTTGCATGTTTGACGCATGCCAACAACTTTGAAAAACAATTAAGTGATATAAATTAATTTTACCCAATAAAGATGGATTTGAATAATGGGCCGCAAATATTTACATATAAAAAGAAAAGAGACAAAATATGTAAATTTAGAAAATACGATGTGTTTAACCCGAGGTTGGATTGAGTTGTGATGTAAACCTAACCAGAACCGCCCGGCTGTCCAGTAGTCACAACAATACCTATCCAATGTGGGTGGTTAAACACGGAGCCCAATAAGGACCCGAGGTTAGACTGAGTTGTGGCGTAAGACTGCCCGGACTAAACCGGCAACAGGCAGCCACAACAATACCTGTCTAATGTGAGAGGTCGAGGCTTTAATAAGACAATTAAGGCTGAGTCAGGATTGATAGGATTAAGTAAATTAAATTAATACTTAATCAAAATGGAACATGCTAAACTATACAGACTGATTGGGGGTTAGGTTTACAAAACACTTAACCAACTTAGCATGTTGGCTAGAAATAGAAAACCTAGTAGCGGGGGACCCTCTTCAGTAGTAACCCTACAAGGTGTATCAGGATACCCTGAACTAGGCAGGGTGGGGCACGATTACTGGGCTGACTATAAGAGGTCAAATCGATGGCGGTGGTGCAGCAGTGTAGGTTCTAATGGGGTGCGGGCGTGCACACACTCCAGCGCAGAAAAATAAGGCACCGGGCACCAGTAGCATACCTGTGCATTCTAGGATTGTATCGGGCCGCCACCATGGGACTTGATACACCCCATGGTGGGACCAGCATAGGTAACTACAACATCGGGAGCCGTAAGACACATGTAACTATGCGAGTAGGAGCCGATCATCAGAAAACGGATCACTTCACCCTGATTATGGGGTGCTTGTTGGGAACTTGTTTATATGGATGCAGAGATTAATATGGGGTACGATAGTATATTCGACTCTAGACAACTTAATTTAGTTTATGGTGCTTTCCCATTTCCAGTTTATACTTATTATACCCAGTTCTTTATTCATAGACTGAATAGTCCTAGACTTACTCAGGCTTTATGTCTGACTCTACTTTTCTTTCGCCTTCTTTTCTTTCGTTTCCCCCCAGGTCCACAGGGAGGGAATACCGCAGCTTGACCAGTTTTCACATCCAGCTTGAAGAGAAAGAATGTATTGCTTGGATCTTTTTCGTTTTGGACTATGGCTTTGGACAGCAATTATGGGACTTATGCAGTTTACTTATGTTTTTACGCTTCTTTAAATAATGTAATCAAGACAGTTATGAAGATGTAATGGTTTTTGGAAGTATTGTAAGACAAGTTATGACATGGTTTGTGTAACACGTATTTTGTTGAAATAAAAATTGCTGTTGTTTTCCGCTGTTCAAAAATAAGTATATTTATATCTGTCTTGTACATCTGTGACTTATACTTATAAACCTCCACCAAAATTAGGGCATTCCCTTTGAGAGTGACCCTAACGGAGGTGGGGTGTTTCAGCAGTTGTGGACCGGCCCTGCAGGATCCAAGGGTTCGCCAACGTCCGAATCCTGGGACATTGCTAGAGTGTCTCGAATCGGTAAGGACTTCCTCCCTAGCCTTGACTCATGATGGAAACCCAATTTCCAATACGCCCTTTACGGTTTTGATTGTATTACTAGTACGGCAACATAGTAGATGGTAGCTATGCCGTCTAGGATTGATATTATGATTGAAATGTTTTAATTAAAATATATACACACTAATAATAATATCGTATTTTGCGTATTTATCATTTCTTGACCAATATAAGGTAAAACCCTATCCTCTGGTGTGCGTTGCATTGTGTGATGGGACCTAGGTCTTATAATGGTTTCATTTTTCTAAGAAGCATTGCGTTATTTGACGATTTACTTTAGTTATGCACTGGCAATCCAATGGAGTAAACCCGTTCAGCGTTAGCGGCGTGGTCCTGGGATTAGCCTTCTATCTAGATATTTTAGGTTAAGAATTCTCACACCAGTCCCACGACTGACCTGTAGTTTGTTTCACTTTGCAAACTTGGGTGCCCTCCTTCCACACGGGCAGTCGAGTAGCTCATTTGGCAGATATATTAAGCAAAGATCCTGGATTGAAGACTGAAGTTGTGGCCAGAATGTTGATAGCCTTCCACTGAGATTAGTTCCGCTGCAATCTATTTATTTATTGTAATTTATTCTTCCGCTGTATATATTATCCAATGTACTCTGATATATATTTTGTACTCTGATGTAACATTTATTATGATGTTATAAAAGTCTTCTGTATTTGTTCTGATATGTTGTATGCCCAAAGTTGATGTATCTGCAGATTTCCATTCTTTGGTTCAGACCTGTGTGGTTTATGGTCGATCCAGAGGGTGGGAATTTCCGGGTTATCACATAGTGTTTTATTTTACTTGTTCTTACACGCGGCATCATCGCAGATAGCAGCAGTGCTTATTGAATTAACTAACAAGGATGCAAATATGAAGTGTCGAGATTGAAACTTTTGTATGTCAAATTCAGGGTTTATAAACTCATTTAAGCATGTTAAAAGCATCTACAAGAAATTAAAAACAAATGGGAAAACAAACTAATCAGAGTAACTAGTTGTTGGCACTGTTAATTGGTAAACTACTAGAGCCACTGAGCATGGTAATTGGTTGTTAATTTGTAAACTACCAGTGCCATTGTTAAATGGAAAACAAACTAATCAAATTCAGGGTTTATAAACTCATTTAGGGATGTTAATTGGTTGTTTACCATGTTCAACCAATGAGCATGGTAAACTGAGCCGATCGGCTCACGTAAACTGAGCCAGTAGCTCAGGTAAACAACCAGAGCCACTGGCTCAGTTTACCTGAACCACTGTAGGTTCTGTTTACCTAAGCCAGTGGCTCGGGTAAACTGGGCCGTTTACCATAGCCACTGGCTCGGGTAAAGTGAGCTGTTTATCCGAGCTGATGGCTCGGGTATACTGAGTTGAGTTGCTGGTTTAAACCAGTCACAATAGATCTGCAGATAGCCAGTCTTACCTTCAGGTGAAAAGCATTATGTGTTCTTCAAAATGTACAAATATGACAGAGAGATCATTCAAATGAAAAAGTAAAACAGTCACAATAGCTCTATAGATAATCAGTCTTACCTTCAGGTTGCATTTTCTATGGAAGTAAATGAAAGAACTTTGTCCACTAGATTACCGAGTCATCCTAATATCCTATTAATACAACTAAAATAAAAAGTATGACTAACAATCAGTGGCAACCACTTTAGACTACTGTTACCACCTATACACATTTCTTTCTCAAAGGAAAAGGCTTCAGATTTCGAGAGGAACGGTTGATGATTACAATAATGCAAAACAAACATTATTTTACCATGTAAGGTTTTTACTTTTATGTTGGGTAGCATATCTTTTTTTCTCTCATAACCTTTATTTAATTCAAATAATAAATGAAATTACTTATTGGATCAACACGGCTAGCTGTCATTACGAAAGCCAGAGGTAATCATAGCCAAAGGTACTAAAAAATAGCCTTTTCCATGCAAATAATCAACAAAGATTTTGTCTCTCTATTTTTGATTTGTTCGACCAAAATTGGAGTTAAATTTCTAGAATATTGGTTTGTTTTTGGAAAAAGTACCCAAACCATTATTGTCAATACTAGCACTTGATTTCTTTTCATCTAAAAAGTCAGGTTGACTAAGGAATCAGGCCATACTTGTGAACATTACTGGTGGAGCATCGACATTAAATCATATTATCGTAGTCATTTAAAATGATATGTTTTTTACACCAGATCATAAGAAGACTAGCTCATGATGAAGGAGCATTAGAGGCATTTATCTGAGTTGATGATGATGAAGGAAAATTTTAGGAGTACAATTTAAACTCACAGTTTTGGTTCCAAGTAAATAGGATTGAGAAGATGATGTTGAGTTGCTGGTTGAGGCGTTGAATTCCCAGTTGTGAACAACAGCCACTAACCATCAACCATAAAAAACAAATGCCAGTTAGGACGTGTTTTATAAAGGAGGCTGGAGATTGTATGTGACGACCCCAAAACCCCATGACACGGTGTTAAGGATAATCATTGGAATATAACACATTAATCATCATTAGCAGATCACAGATAATAGCATAAACATAAAATAGAATAATTTACACACATATGATAGCGGAATCATATAGTTATCACCACATCAGAGAGCACAGTGCAGGATACAACTTATTGCATAATAGTACATAATCAGTCACCATCGCCAGAGGCGGAATCATACATAAAGAGTACATAGAATAAATATCAGTCTACATCGCCAATGCCGGAATCATAATACATATACTATAATGGTGGAGAGAGTTAAAGTCAGCACGGTGTAGTCAAGCCTCGCCATGAGCCAAAAGTGCACCAGATACCTGTAACTAGGCTGCCCGTGTGAAAATGAGGGCACCCGAGTTTGCAAGGTGAAACAAACTACGAGTCAGTCATGGGACTGGTATGAGAAATCTATTTAACTTATTAACAACAATAATAAGACAAATCAAAGGACCACGCCACTTTCGCGGAACGGGTTTACTCCAATGAGTGCTAGTTCTTGAAATAAAGTAAATGATTAAATCATCGCAATGCTTTTTATAAAATGAAGCCATTATAAGACTCAGGCCCTATCACACAATGCAACGTAAGCCGGAGGATAGAGTTTTACCTTATAATGGCCAAACATGCTTCATACGTATAAAACAAAAGTGTTTGATATTATTACTAGTGCATATATATTTCAAAAGCAATTTCAATCATAAATATCAATCCTAGACGGAATGGGTACCATATATCATGTCGCCGTACTAGTAATACAATCACATTCGCATATTTCGTATTGGAAATTGGATTCCTTCATGAGTCGAGGCAAGGGGCAAGCTCTCCGTTCGAGACACTCTAGCGAATGCCTCAGGACCGCACACAGCAATCCCTGGATCCTCCAAGGCCGGTCCTCTCTTACTTTCGAGGATCGGCAATTCCTGAGCACACGTTTCCCGGTCCTTACAGAGCTATAACCGAGGCGCCTGGTATTCCAACAACCACACAGGTGTAAAGTAGATATAAATGTCAGGGCTGGGAGGTCACTGACACCACCATAGCTAGAAAGAAACGTCGTGCACTCCTTGGGTCCTCTTCCCGTTTTTGACTCATACCGGGGTGTGAGTCTCGCGAATTCACGTTATACACAAAGCTACGTCACACAGACCATGCTTTGATCATCAACCACAAGACTTTGCTTTGCAACAGAAGCCTTGATCATATGCCACTTAGGCGTGCCACACAGGCAATCCACTTCATGCGACTGATTTCTATCAATACATAACCTCTGAGGTCGTACGTCTCAGAGAAGGGAGTTAAGCAAGAGAATAAATTCTCCGCCGCCAAATAGATATATATTTAACATAGATCAATAAGCACAGAACAAAATCCAATGTCAGACACACAGTCCATTTACAAGTCCGTTCTGGATTTGAACGAAACCGGAGGCACCAATTCCTTGCATATCCGTACAATCAACAATATGTCTGGACGACAACTACTTCAGCTCTTTCACGGTAGCTACTCCAATCACGAGCATCAGTAGCACCCATCCATCCAATGTGAAGATCGTCGGTCTTCAACCGTCTTTGACTCTTCGATTTCTCAACGTCGATCGATTATTTGAAATGAGATGAACTCGGCCTTTTCAAATAACGCACGTATATTTAGATTTTCAAATCAATTTATCACATGTTTGGACTATTCAACATTCACATTTCAGTTCTTTGGTTATAATTTTCATGCCAAATACATTCAACCATCACATATCAAGCAAACACAACAAAATTGGTTTATTTCCACTCTATATCGTCTATAGTATTTTATAACGATATATCGCCATTTTTATTTATTTAAAACGGCCATATTTAATTAAACGACGATTCTGGTCGTGTCGATGCACTGGCGCTGTTTTTCACTAAATTAGTTTTACACATATCTGAAAATCTAACCATTGGATCTTCACAAATTTTATATCGTTAGAAAGATCATTTCGAGACGAATCCAACGGTTTCAATTTTGGGAAAATCCGACAGTCGGATCTTCCACACTAGCCATTTGAAGTTACAATTTCAAATTACGAACTGCAGCGTCGTTATTCAATTTAATTTAATTTATTATATATATATATATATATAATGGTTTATGGCGCTGTTTTTCTTCAGATTTGAATTAAACATTCCAGACAATCCAATCATCAGATCTTCACAAAGTTGGTGCCATTGGAAAGATATTTCCAAGGCGAACCCAACGGTTGCGGTTTCGGGAAAATCCAATGGTCGGATTTCCCGCACTAGTCGTTTGAAATCACGGTTTCAAAACACGAACTGCACGGCCATGTTTCGTTTTAATTTTATTTATATTTATAAATATAGTTCATTCAAAAATTCCTATATCGTTTTTACTTCAAATATTTCACTAACGCCTTTAAATTTTGGAAAATTTCGCCATAACCTCCTTTGTACGGGAGGGGCTGGGAAAATTCCCAAATAGCCACACGGGCGTCTCATGTCAAAAAGAAAAAGAAAAAGCCAAGCGGCTAGCCAATAGGCTCATAAAATCATCACCCAAACAAAACAGTAAACGTGTACCTATTTGTTGGGCTCAAAATTTTATTCCTCTTCTCTAGCCTCTTTGCTATAACCTGTTCCATAAATATGCATGTACATATATGCAATTTTTATCACTTATCAATTTCCATTCAACTTCATATTTGATTCACTTTGATTTAAAAACACCATTCATTCTAATGTTGCATGCATAGGCACAAATCATATCATTAGTTAATTAATGAATATTTCAACTCATGCATATTTATTTGAACAAGTGGCTATTTTTAACACTTCACATTTCAAAGATGTTAATTTTGGCGAACTAAAATATATTTCAAGACATGACTATTTTATTTAGTTCCTATGCATGTTAAAAATAATATTTCTCTCACAAATATTTATTTCAACGCTCGCATATCATTAGCCTATCACATATATGATAAAAATGATATTTTTATCATTAAAAATATTTATTCAACAAATGAATGTTTTTAACACTTCATAATTTCAATAAAAATGTAATTTTTATTGTTCAATCTTTTTATTCAACACATGAACTTTTCCAACACACACACTTCTCAACACATGAGCATTTCCACACATGGATATTTTATAGATGTTGTTCATATAAGAAAGATAAAAAATTTGTTGTTGAAACCTTTATATATAAGGCGAATATTTTACATACTTCATATATATTATAAAAATGTGATTTTTATTGTTTAAACACTTCATTCATTCACACATGAATTTAATTTTTCACACATCACTTCTCAACACATGAGCATTTACACACATGGATATAGTTTCAACACATGACTTTAATTTCGACGCATGTAGATAATTTCAATATATGAAAATAATTCTAACACATGAATATTATTCAAAATTTCGGTAGCATAACGGTAGGGTAGTTAAAACCGGCACCGTCTCTAGTACGGCTCCTCGCTCTACCTTAAAACCTTGTGGTTTTTGACAATGGGGATTCATTCATCTAATTCGCACGCAGGCGGCATGTTTTATTTTTATTTCCACAATTATTTCCAGTTCATTTCAATCACCAATGGGTATTTTTCAACCACAACCAATCAATATCAACCACAAACAATTATTTAACCATTCACATTTTCATCCAATATTTCACACCAATACACAATAATAAATATCGTCCATGGTTTGTGGACGAGGGGAGTGTATATATATATATATATATATATATATATATATATATAATTTCTATATTTCACTTCCATTTCAACACATATATCAATTATTCTATGCATGTAAAATTCATACTTCGCTTATATAGCTTACACATCGCATGTACATGAGGTATACAACTCGTGTGTAATTTATATTTCTCTTATATAATTTATACACGACATTTTCCATTCAAATTCATTTAATTTAGATTTCTCACATTGGTTTTCGGAGTGCTAAAAATCGTAGATGACTCAGAAAAATCCATGGTCTCTTCTATGTGGTAGAGAGCTTCCTTGCTGTCCCGATGTTTCCTATTTCATCGAATTTCGTCAACACACCATAAAGATATGATTTTTCAAAGTGCAAACATCAAAAAGAACTCACCTTTCTAAGTGCTTCGAACTAGGGTTTGCAGTTTTCGTGAAATCCAAGGCACGATGGGATGATCAGAGGGTACAGCGTGGAAGAGGGAAGAAAGGGGAGTCGGTCGGTGGTGGTCTTGGCCGGAGCGAACGCCTGTAGCGGCGGAGGCGGCGCTAGGAAGGTCGGAACTTCCTGGGCCTCGTTCTCGTCGATGGGGAGGAGGAAGGTGACGAGGGTGGGTCGGATTTGAAGAGGGGAGGGGGCGGCGTCAATTGCAGGTGGTGGCGGCGTCGGTAGGGGGCTGAGGCGGTGGCGATTTGGCTGGGAAGAATGAGAGTTGCGTCGCCGTCGATAACTAGGGAAGCGGTTTTTTTTTTATTTATGAAAGGAATTTTCTGATTCGCCGATATATATATTATTCATAAAATTAGGGTTTTCACTTACGAACCTCAATTCAAACCCAACGACTATCGCCCCTAGCTAAAGACCCCCATCCTGGACACAATGGGATATGTTTCGTTCGCCAATTCGACTGTTACAGTCTGTAACACCCCACGTCCATTAATGTCACTCACAAAGGGAATGCATTAACTTCTATGGATGTTTTAGGTGAATATAGAACAGTAAAATTTCAACAAGACAGATATAAAATAGTACTTGGAAATTTAAAAACTTTATTTCAATTGCAGCAGAAGTCAAAACATGTTTGATTACATCATAACACCATAATCAAAGTCAAGTACAATATCTATCTTGATAAAACAAGTACATAACCCCATTACATAAATAGCCATTAAAAAGAAAGATAACAAGCTGGACTTTACTTCAGCAGTCCAAGCTTTCTAAGAGATAAGCAATCCAATCAGACTCCACTGGAACTTGGCCCAACCTGAGGACCTGAAGGGAGAAAAAAGATGAAAAAGAGGGGGGGTCAGACATAAAGTCTGGCGAGTATGATAATTCTATAATACTATTATCAAAATAACTGGACTAAGGCATAAGCTAGAAAACAAGGAAATGTCTATGAAAGAGCAGAATAAGGACATAGACAATCGCTAAAGGAAACGTTATAGGCGCTCCTAAATACTAAAGGATAAACACTATACTGCACCACACTAGTCACCCTAAAAATTGATTCCACTTAGCTTCAGTTAGAAACTTTCTTAATGGCTTTACGTACTCCTAGTTGACTACATAGGTGCCGCCTGCCCCTATCTCCACTAGGTGTACCCCACTTTCCATTTTTCGATCGGCTCCCTACTCGTAGATACCCGTGCTGGCCCCATAGTGGGGTGTATCATTCCCCTAAAGTGGCAACCCGATATAATGGAGATGCACGGCTTATACCTACACGACGCAACAACGTCTTACCTACCAGCCCGGGTCTACACACGCATATGAAACCCGTTGGACTTGCGTTGCCACCGCTCCCTGTTTTGGCCTCTTATAGTCAAACCCAGTATGCGTGTCCCGTCCTCGACTTGGGTCGAGCCCACAAAGATACGTTTTGGGATACTGGTTGAAATGGGCCCCCATTATTTCCCACAAGCATTCCACCTAAGCTTGTCCCATTAGTCCATCCACTTAACCAACTTAGTCATGTTCATTTACATGTGTATTTGGTTAAGTCTAATCGTATTTCAAATGCCTTTAAAGGCAACCACTAGATTCCTCATGGCACCCAAGGCACCTACTTAACCCCCATGTCCCACCTTACATGATTATCTGGCTAAGTATTTCTAAATTCATTAAGGCCATAACCTCATAAAGACCTCTCACATTAGATTGGCATTTATGGCAGCTGGATTTGCCGCGCGGGTCCGGGCAGTCTTACACCATAAAAGAGTCTAACCTCGTGTCTTTACAACTGTTATTCTTTAGTTTGGGCCTAGGACCTCTCACATTTGCCGACATTTGTGACTACTGGATTTGCCGGGCGGGTCCGGGCAGGTTTACGTCACAAACGGGTCCAACCTCGTGTCCTAAGCATTGATTATTATTAATAATCCACTTTCCCCAATTTTATTAATTCCCTATTTGAATTATTAATTAATTCCAAATTTAGCAATGTCCATAATTGACTCAATTATGGACATCCATTTAAGGCATGCAAAATCATATCAATTGCACCCCAATTTATTAATTTCCTAATATTACCCCTACCCCACGTTTGAACGTTTATTCGCAAAATGTATGCTAGACCCGATTAGTCTAACTCATAGCATAAAAGAAAATATTCACAACAACAACATATATATCTGACTAAATGAATACTAACAAGGGGTGAAGCTTGCATATATCAAAATTACAACTTGCATAAGGTTATACATGTGATGGGTCTAAGGTTGTCAACTTATTCATAATTCACATAATATGATTTTGATCAAGTTCCATAAACTTGTATTGGACATGTGTGAATCAACATCATTAACAATATGGTTTTATATGGGTACACCTAACTCAATAGGCAAATTCTCAAAAATCAAAATTCATTTAATCATAGATTCATGTATATGGGTGCACCTAACTTAATAGGCAAATTCCCATATTCAAGATCTATTTAAAAAAAAAACATAAACTTTAAACATGATCCAATTCGCATAAATAATAACATCATGATTTTACAACTTGCATGATTCAACACAACTTAACATGACATCATTATCATATAACATAAGTATTTCAACATATGTGATAATATGAGATCTACAACATATGTAAGATTTACAACATAGCATATCATAATTTGCAACATAGCTTGATATGATTTACAACATAGCATAGCATAATTTACAACATGGCATAACATGATTTATAACATAGCATAGCATGATTAATCACATATGACATAGCATAGGATTATTTACAACATAATCACTACAACATAGCAACATAATAGCATAACAAGAGATCCACAACATAATTTACAAATACATAACAATTCATATCACTTTCTTGTGATCCATTCATAACTTAATCAAATTATTTTATAATAACATTGTGAGAATCAGCATACTCACAAAAAGAAGAGAAATAGAAAGAGTCTTTGATTTAATTTGTTTGTTGAGTAGATTTAGTTGTAGGCTAGGCTTTCTCCTTCTTCTTTAGTTTGTGACGGCTACGCTGAACTCCATGGCAACGGCATGTCGGTAGCTCTCCAATTTTTCATATGAATTAGAATGAGAGACTACCCACTTATTTATAGAATTTAGGATTCATTTAGGCCATTAGATTTAACCTAGAAATAACCGCAGCCATTCATACCAGATGGGGTTTATCTTATTGACTCAGCAATGAGTCAGAATTGACTCAGCAAACACTCAGCAAATTAATAAACTTCTATTCATGTTTACATTAACTGCCCATATATATAAATATATATATATACACATGCACCTATTCATGAATTCAAATTAATCCATAATTAACTTATGACCATTTCTACACATTAATTTTCCAATTAATGTCTTAATTCCATTTTTCGCCTTTTAAGGCAATTCACATATCTCAAATTTGTTATATGCCTTTTTAAGGCTATTCGTGCAAATTCTCAATATTAATTCTTTTAATTTGTGAATATTAGTATTAACAGAAATACGGGGTGTTACATTCTCCCCTCCTTAAGGGATTTCGACCCCGAAATCTTCAAGTTTATATCCTATCATCAACCATCTACTCAATCAACAAACACTGGCATCCATTGTCCTTATAGACTTCTAATGCTTTCATGCTTAAATGCACAATGTGTGTCTATGTCCGTATCTAATGCAAAATCAGGCGGTCCACTGATTCAGTTGACCTCCTTGATGCAATTCATGATAGTGCCATGCATCCATTATGTATGCAAAAGATCCTAATTTCTTACAAACTACTTCTATATGTGTGCACATCCATTCAACCGAATGCAGCATCTATATGATGGTACAACCATTATACATCCATTATACTAAATACATTCATTTTTGCCATATGCAATATGTAGTGACTGAGCCGATCTAGTGCCTAAAGTGTGTGTATATTTGCATCCACGAGCAACCACTAGCAACCACTGGCATCCATTTTGCATCCATCATACATAACATGTCTCAAACACATGTTTCAACCATAGGATTATCCTAAGTAAAGGTCAAAGGTACTAATGAGAGGACATACTAAAGATAAGATAAGATAAGATAAGCGATAAAGGAGAAATTAAAAGACATACCCTCAAAAAGAAAAGGGTATAGCGAACGCATCTTACCTTCTGTCTCCCAAGTAGCGTTGCTCTCATCAACTCCCCATTGCACTTTAACTAGTCTGACCTCTCGATTTCTCAACTTATTGATCTCCGACCCAAGAATGCATGTAGTAGCTCGTCTAATTGTTGCATCACGCTCTATTTCCACCTCTTTAAGCAAGCTCGGCTCTACCACCTCTGCGGTCTTGTGCAAACACTTCCTCAAATGTGATACATGGAATACGTCGTGTACTCCACTAAGTTTCTCAGGCAACTCCACCCTATACGCCATCTTCCCAATCCTGTCTTTTATAGGGAACGGCCCTACAAACCTTGGCGCTAATTTCCCAACGGACCCAAAGCGAACAACATTCTGTAACGGAGACACTTTGATAAAAACCATGTCCCCAATGTCAAACTCAAGATCTGTCCTCCTCTTATCAGCATACGATTTCTGCCTATCTTGTGCTGCTTTCATCCTCCCTCGAATCAAATCAATCTTCTCCGAGGTTTCCCTAACCATATCGGGCCCAAGTAGGATTTTGTCGGTAAATTCCCACCAACATGTAGGCGAACGGCAAGGCCTTCCATAAAGAGCTTCGAAAGGTGCCATGGCAATACTAGACTGAAAGCTGTTATTATATGCGAATTCTACCAACGGAAGGTGCTCTTCCCATATACCCCCAAAGTCTAGGATACAAAGCCTTAAAAGATCCTCTAGAATACGATTCACCCTCTCGGTCTGGCCGTCCGTCTGAGGATGATATGCGGTGCTCAAACATAGCTGAGTCCCTACCGCCTCTTGTAAACTCTTCCAAAATTCGCTAGTGAAGATGGGATCACGGTCGCTTACTATACTAGAAGGAATACCGTGCAAACGAACTATCTCTTTAATGTATACAGAAGCCAACCACAGAGCAGTCCTCTTACTTTTCACGGGAATAAAATGGGCGCTCTTAGTAAGTCTATCTACTATAACCCAAATCCCCGTATTACCCTTCCTTGATCTTGGTAATCCATCCACAAAATCCATTGAGACGCTTTCCCATTTCCATAGTGGAACTTCCAATGGGTGAAGCAACCCACCGGGTTTCTTTTGTTCCACTTTTACTCGTTGGCACACCAAGCATCTAGCGATGTACTCGGCCACATCCTTTTTCATACCGGCCCAAAAGAAAACTCGCTTCATATCTTTGTACATCTTGTCTCCGCCGGGATGAATGGTCATCTTTGAGCGATGAGCATCATCAAGAATGGCCTTCCTTAAGTCTTCGTCTTGTGGTACACAAAGTCTATTATCCCTTCGTAACCAACCCTTATCGTCTAGGGTGTACCTACAAAAATGGCTAGACGACTCCCCTCCTTTGAGCTTTTCTACTATCTCAACCAACTGGGGGTCGTCTTGCTGTGCCTCACCAACTCGTCCTAGAAGTGTAGGTCTAACCTCCAAGGATGCTAACAAACCAGGTACTAGGTCAACGGAGGGTCTAAAGTCAAACATGGAGATGAATTCTAAGCTTCGTCGTTCAACAAGCAACGGACTCAAGGACAACCTTTTCCTACTTAAGGCGTCTGCTACCACGTTACCCTTGCCCGAGGTATATGCTATTTCAAAATCGTAGGAGGCTAAGAATTCCATCCACCGTTGCTGCCTTAAATTCAAATCTTTCTGAGAGAATAAGTATTTTAATGATTTGTGGTCAGTGAACAGTTCGAATTTATCACCAAGAAGATAGTGACGCCAAGACTTAAGCGCGAAAACAATTGCGGCTAACTCAACGTCATGCATAGGGTAATTCTTTTCATGAACCCTCAACTGCCTTCCACCATAGGCTATTACTCTTCCCTCTTGCATGAGGACCGCGCCAAGTCCCGTCCCACAAGCATCAGTATAGACGGTAAATAGTTTATTCCCGTCTGGAAGCACTAAGACTGGGGCTGAAGTTAAGGCTCTCTTTAAACGTTGGAACGCATCATCACAATCTTCGTCCCACGTAAAAACCAGGTTCTTCTTCGTTAACCGTGTTAATGGAGCAGATAATTTTGCGAAGTCTTTGATAAACTTCCTATAATAGCCAGCCAACCCCAAGAAACTTCTTACTTCGGTTACATTTTTAGGGACCTTCCAATCTTGGATGGCCACCACCTTTGCAGGATCCACTGCTATCCCTTCCTTGGAAACCACGTGCTCTAAGAACCGTACTTCTTTCCTCCAGAAGTGACACTTAGAAAATTTTGCCTTAAGGTTATGTGCTCGAAGGGTTTCCAACACTTCCCTAAGATGTAGGGCATGCTCTTCTTCATTCTTAGAAAAGACTAAGATGTCATCCGCAAAGACTACCACGAATTTGTTAAGGTACTCCCTAAACACCCTACTCATCAAATCAACAAAATATGCGGGGACGTTTGTCAAACCAAAAGGCATCACTAGCCATTCATAGAATTCGTCAGGAGTCCTAAAAGCAGTCTTATCTATACTATCCTCAGCCACTCTCAGTTGATGAAAGCCAGTGGCTAAGTCCAACTGCGAAAACACTAAGGCGCCAACTAACTGATCAAAGAGATCGTCAATCCTCGGCAGTGGGTGTCGGTTCTTTTTAGTGAGCTTGTTTAGTTCTCTATAGTCCACACAAAGTCTAAGGGACCCATCCGCCTTTGTAGCAAATACTACTGGAGCACCCCACTCTGATATACTACGTCTTATGAACCCCTTCTCAAGCAACTCCTTCACTTGCTTATTGAGTTCCCTCCTTTCACGAGGAGCAATGTGGCGCACTGGCAAAGATACGGGTTTAGCATTATCCACAAGATAAATTCGAAAGTCTATCTCCCGCTTTGGAGGTAAGCCCTTCACCTCCTCAAACACATCCGGATATTCCCGGACCACCTCTACCGTTCACAGATTCTCTACAGACGCGTCAAGCGATTTAAGATAACTTAGCATAACGGAATTTATGGGACTACAAAAGATGTCGAGAGCATTACCAAGGCGAGTCACAAGCCTAACTACTCTCCTTTCACAATCAAGAATGGCCCCATTTCTAGATAACCAATCCATTCCTAAAATTAGCCCATAGCCCGTGAAGCCCAATACATAAGCATCACATCTAAATTCAACGCTAAGTATAGAGATTTTCAAATCCAAACATATCATGGTCAAATGAGCCGAACCCCCAATTGGATTTGAAACAACTAAGGGATCCTCTACTAAACTGGTGTTCAAGTGCAGTAATTCAACTAATGATGCAGAGATAAATGAATAAGATGCACCAGAAACGAATAAGGTACGGACAAGATGATCAAACAGAAAAACTAAGCTTTCAACAGAAATTGTTCTACCTCTTTCTTGCAGCGGTGGGGCTGCAATAGCCTGAACTTGCCCCCTTGCCTGCCCTGGTGCCATAAGAGCCTGCACCTGTCCTCCCGAGGTAGACCCTGCCCTCTGCCCCTTCTTTGGGCAGTCTTTCACCAAATGTCCCGCATCTCTACAATGAAAACAACCAATCTTCTTTTTCTTTCTACAATCTTTGCTGAGATGGCCAGGCGTCCCACAATTGAAGCATCTCTTCTTCCCTTTGCCATTATAGTTTTTACCACCCTTCTTATTTTGCTGTTGGGGTTTCTTCTGATCGCCTTTCTTTTCAACTGCCTTATCCTCATGCATAAGTGCCATTTCTACTAGCCTTTCAAAGGTGGCTTCCATAGGGATGTGGGTCATAGCCAACCCTTGCAACGGTTCATTCAAGCCTCTAACGAACCTCAAAGCTTTCTTCTCTGGCGTGTTCACCAACTCCAAGCCAAACCTTGCTAACTGATTAAATTTATTGACATACTCCTTCACTGATAAGCTCCCTTGCTTTAATGTCAGGAATTTTTCCATATTTAAATTCTCCTCTGCCCTTGAAAGAAACTTTGCCTCGAACCTTCGTCTGAAATCCGCCCATGAATCAACTGGACGTTCCCCGTTAGTGACCTCCCACCAAAACGAGGCCTCTCCCTTCATTAACCAAGCAGCTAAACGGACTTTCCTCCCATCTTCCACTTCAAAGATATCGAACAATTCCTCAGTCTCCTTAAGCCAGTCTCTAGCCTCTACAAACGTCTCAGTCCCTTGAAAAGTTTTTCCTCCCATAGCCTTAAACTCCTTGCACGTCTTTGCAAAAGTATCAACATGAGGAGGAGGGGGAGGAATGGGTGCAACTGGGGGTGGAGGAACATCTGCTGGGCCTGCAGTGGTGGCCCTAGCCTCCAAATATCTCCTAAACCACCCTGGAATCGTCACACCTTCTGGGAGATTAAGATCTTCAGCCATGCTGAAACGAAAAAGGAAAGATTCAAAATGGAGAATTCGAAAGATAAAGATAAGGATATGGCTATTTGGGATTATGTTTTTCATAAAAACTCTCTTTAAATAACATGTTTTTGAAAGCACTTCTTCCAAAAATACTTTAGAAAAATATTTTTCTAAAAATTTTATCTGTTCTGGTAACCTTATGCTCTGATACCACGTGTAACACCCCACGTCCATTAATGTCACTCACAAAGGGAACGCATTAACTTCTATGGAGGTTTTAGGTGAATATAGAACAGTAAACATTCAACAAGACAGATATAAAATAGTACTTGGAAATTTAAAAACTTTATTTCAATTGCAGCAGAAGTCAAAACATGTTTGATTACATCATAACACCATAATCAAAGTCAAGTACAATATCTGTCTTGATAAAACAAGTACATAATCCCATTACATAAATAGCCATTAAAAAGAAAGATAACAAGCTGGACTTTACTTCAGCAGTCCAAGCTTTCCAAGAGATAAGCAATCCAATCAGACTCCACTGGAACTTGGCCTAACCTGAGGACCTGAAGGGAGAAAAAAGATGAAAAAGAGGGGGGGGGGGTCAGACATAAAGTCTGGCGAGTATGATAATTCTACAATACTATTATCAAAATAACTGGACTAAGGCATAAGCTGGAAAACAAGGAAATGTCTATGAAAGAGCAGATTAAGGACATTGACAATCGCTAAAGGAAACGTTATAGGCGCTCCTAAATACTAAAGGATAAACACTATACTGCACCACACCAGTCACCCTAAAGATTGATTCCACTTAGCTTCACTTAGAAACTTTCTTAATGGCTTTACGTACTCCTAGCTGACTACATAGGTGCCGCCTGCCCCTATCTCCACTAGGTGTACCCCACTTTCCATTTTTCGATCGGCTCCCTACTCGTAGATACCCGTGCTGGCCCCATAGTGGGGTGTATCATTCCCCTAAAGTGGCAACCCGATATAACGGAGATGCACGGCTTATACCTACACGATGCAACAACGTCTTACCTACCAGCCCGGGTCCACACACACATATGAAACCCGTTGGACTTGCGTTGCCACCGCTCCCTGTTTTGGCCTCTTATAGTCAAACCCAGTATGCGTGTCCCGTCCTCGACTTGGGTCGAGCCCACAAAGATACATTTTGGGATACTGGTTGAAATGGGCCCCCATTATTTCCCATAAGCATTCCACCTAAGCTTGTCCCATTAGTCCATCCACTTAACCCACTTAGTCATGTTCATTTACATGTGTATTTGGTTAAGTCTAATCGTATTTCAAATGCCTTTAAAGGCAACCACTAGATTCCTCATGCCACCCAAGGCACCTACATAACCCCCATGTCCCACCTTACATGATTATCTGGCTAAGTATTTCTTAATTCATTAAGGCCATAACCTCATAAAGACCTCTCACATTAGACTGGCATTTATGGCACTGGATTTGCTTGGCGGGTCCGGGCAGTCTTACACCATAAAAGAGTCTAACCTCGTGTCTTTACAACTGTTATGCTTTAGTTTGGGCCTAGGACCTCTCACATTGGGCCGACATTTGTGACTACTGGATTTGCCAGGCGGGTCCGGGCAGGTTTACGTCATAAACGGGTCCAACCTCGTGTCCTAAGCATTGATTATTATTAATAATCCACTTTCCCCAATTTTAATAATTCCCTATTTGAATTATTAATTAATTCCAAATTTAGCAATGTCCATAATTGACTTAATTATGGACATCCATTTAAGGCATGCAAAATCATATCAATTGCACCCCAATTTATTAATTTCCTAATATTACCCCTACCCCACGTTTGAACGTTTATTCGCAAAATGTATGCTAGACCCGATTAGTCTACCTCATAGCATAAAAGAAAATATTCACAACAACAACATATATATGTGACTAAATGAATACTAACAAGGGGTGAAGCTTGCATATATCAAAATTACAACTTGCATAAGGTTATATATGTCATGGGTCTAAGGGTGTCAACTTATTCATAATTCACATAATATGATTTTGATCAAGTTCCATAAACTTGTATTGGACATGTGTGAATCAACATCATTAACAATATGGTTTTATATGGATACACCTAACTCAATAGGCAAATTCCCAAAAATCAAAATTCATTTAATTTTAGATTCATGCATATGGGTACACCTAACTTAATAAGCAAACTCCCATATTGAAGATCTATTTTAAAAAAAAACATAAACTTTAAACATGATCCAATTCGCATAAATAATAACATCATGATTTTACAACTTGCATGATTCAACACAACTTAACATGACATCATTATCATATAAAATAAGTATTTCAACAT
This sequence comes from Allium sativum, assembly GCA_030737875.1. Taxonomy (NCBI): domain Eukaryota; kingdom Viridiplantae; phylum Streptophyta; class Magnoliopsida; order Asparagales; family Amaryllidaceae; genus Allium; species Allium sativum. Next base: position 600,195,964 of record CM060926.1, on the reverse strand, counting down.
ATGTGATAATATGAGATCTACAACATATGTAAGATTTATAACATAGCATATCATAATTTGCAACATAGCTTGATATGATTTACAACATAGCATAGCATAATTTACAACATGGCATAACATGATTTATAACATAGCATAGCATGATTAATCACAAATGACATAGCATAGGATTATTTACAACATAATCACTACAACATAGCAACATAATAGCATAACAAGAGATCCACAACATAATTTACAAATACATAACAATTCATATCACTTTCTTGTGATCCATTCATAACTTAATCAAATTATTTTATAATAACATTGTGAGAATCAGCATACTCACAAAAAGAAGAGAAATAGAAAGAGTCTTTGATTTAATTTGTTTGTTGAGTAGATTTAGTTGTAGGCTAGGCTTTCTCCTTCTTCTTTAGTTTGTGACGGCTACGCTGAACTCCATGGCAACGGCATGTCGGTAGCTCTCCAATTTTTCATATGAATTAGAATGAGATACTACCCACTTATTTATAGAATTTAGTATTCATTTAGGCCATTAGATTTAACCTAGAAATAACCGCAGCCATTCAGACCAGATGGGGTTTATCTTATTGACTCAGCAATGAGTCAGAAGTGACTCAGCAAACACTCAGCAAATTAATAAACTTCTATTCATGTTTACATTAACTGCTCATATATATATAAATATATATATACACACACACACCTATTCATGAATTCAAATTAATCCATAATTAACTTATGACCATTTCTACACATTAATTTTCCAATTAATGTCTTAATTCCATTTTTCGCCTTTTAAGGCAATTCACATATCTCAAATTTGTTATATGCCTTTTTAAGGCTATTTCATGCAAATTCTCAATATTAATTCTTTTAATTTGTGAATATTAGTATTAACAGAAATACGTGGTGTTACATTCAGTTATTTTTCAAATTAAAGTATAAAACATTTAATTTTTAAATTTGAACGTACATTTCAATTTGCCAGGGCCACAAACTGATTCGATAAATTCCAAAAAATAAATCTAGCTATGTTTTGACGCTACGGTCCCAACTAAACTAGTTTCGTCGAATTCTGAGATCGTTTGAAAAATGGCCATTTTCTGGTCGATCCAATTTAACAGAAATTGACCAAACACATTTTCTTTTGCCATGCTCACATACTAGCTTCAAAAATTATGAAATTTGAAACCTAGCAATAGTTTGACATCCCGAACCCAACAAAAGTGGTTTCATCGAATTCCGAGGTCGTTTGCAAAATATCCATTTTCCAGGGCTATATATTCTATACAACGACCTTTCTGAATATTCATTCGGCCATAACTTTTGATTCCCATTGTGAAACTTTGATTTTTCAGATTCGTTAGAAAGGTATTGATAAACAGATTTAAATATTTTTGGTTTTGCTAAAATCCGTTATATTTTCCACCCTGCACACTTAGTCAAAGTTTGAATTCAAATTTTCAAACTGACTCACTATTTCTAATTCACTATTTTATTGAAATATTCTATTTCAATTGTTCAAATACCTTTGAAATAACCAATTTAAAAATTTTAAATTGGCTCGTATTTTCCGGGTTGTTACATTGTAGCATATGAAAAACAATCCAAGGACAAGTGTAGCATAGAGAAAGAAACATTTGAAGAAATTGCAGTTTCACATCTTTTCTAACAATTTCGATTGCATGCGTACACAAATACGTACATACATACACCAAAAAAAAAGGTTAAATAGACATTGGGATCATTTGTAATGATATTAGATCTTATACAACTTCTAGTCCTTTCAAATATATTTTTCATTTTAAACCGACTGGTAAAATGAGTGTTTTGACTACATTTGTGTGTATCAAGATGTACCTGTTGCACTTATCTAATAATAGATAGACAACAACTGTCATTTTAAACCGACTGGTAAAATTTATCGAGATGTACCTGTTGCACAGTGGTGAACATACAACCACTTACAAGCAAACTCCAGGTCCATGGCCCGTCAAGTATTCAAATTTTGGTAGTATGCTACTATTATATTCTTTTTGTTCTTGAGATCAGCAATACACTATTGAGTAAGATGAAGCATGATATTGCTCTATTATATGCTTTTGTTCGACTTAAAACTAAACTATTTTTTAACCGTTCTAATGGTTAAGCATTTTGTTTTATAACGTAAATATATACATGCATGGGATGATTTAAACATATATGCTTATATATACTATTATCTGAGTATATAGTTTCAAAATTCACCATATTATGATGCTGAAAGGTTGCTATATTCTTCTTTTACATTGTCTCTAACCTAGTGGGAACTACATAAACTAAGTGGATAAGAAGAAGCAACATACATGAATCCTAGGTCAAATCATTTAATGACTCATCTTTATGCATGTGCGTTCGTAGTCAAAATTTGCTTATCATCGATATGGACATGCGCGAATGAGAGAGCTAACTAACTAGGCTTTTGGAGTGAAACTAAAATTTGGTCTATTGTCACAAATTTAGACTAAAATGTTACGAAAGATTTGTCAATTTTTTCTTTCGAAAATGAAATGAGTATTATATTCATAAATCACCGACAAAATGACAAACAGAACTTAGTTTTCATATGGTCGAAGCAGCATTTGTAGGTTAAGTAGAACTTCTAGTCCTTTCAAATTTTACCAGTCGATTTAAAATGAAAACCGAAAAATCAAGCGATAAAGGCATGTATGTGCTCAAAACATGTAGATAAATTTTAAAATGACAGCCACTGTGTCCATTTTTCATTGTATGATACGCAAATGCAAGACGGTTTATTAAAAGTCTTATTTAAAGAAATATCTAGACAACAAACAAGATAAGAGTCCAGAAAATAAGGAACAACAAACAAATGCAAACCTATTTACATATTTTACAGAAAATTCTTGGGCAGTAAATAAATTAAAATGTAAATGTAGAGATAAATAAATTCAAATGGGCAAAACTGACGAGTTACATATTTTACAGAAAATTCTTGGCCTGTAAATGAGGCGGCAAATGGGCAAAACTGATGAGTTGAATATTTTACTGAAATTTCCTGCATGAATTCATTGGTTCTCTTAGAGTTTTTTCTTTTATCTATTTATGCTGCTAGAATCTTAATTTTATTTTACTTTTATTTCGTATTGGTTCATGTTTGATTTTGTATGACACTTGTAGAATTGACAGAACGTGGAGGAATATTCATGTAACAACCCGTAAAATGCGAGCCAGTTTGAAATTTTTATTTTGGCTATTTTAGCGAATTTTGATTATTTAAAATGATTATTTTAAATAATATCGGCGAGAAATTTATTTTGAATATAATTCGAACGTATATATTATATACGTCGTCGTTAGAATATTAAATATTTATATATAATTATAAATAGAATTGAAAATGGCGCGGTAGTTCGATAATTCGATTTCAAACTTCAATTGAATGTACCGGGTGCAAAACAATCTGGATTTTAGTGAAACCAAAAATAATGGAATCGAATAGTGAATATCTTTCCAACGAATCCGAAAAATCGAAAGCTCGTAGCGGGAATCAAAAGATATGTCCAGTTGAAAATTCTGAATAGTCGCTATGGAATTCAGGCCCTTAAAAATGGACATTTTGCAAATGACCTCGGATCTCGACGAAACCAGTTTTGTTGGGTCCGTGATGTTAGGTTATTGCTAGATTCCAAATTTCGTAATTTTTCGAATCAATATGTGAGCGTGGCAAAGGAAAACGCGTTTGACCAGTTTCAGTTGATTTTAATCGACTGGAAATTGGCCATTTTTCAAACGGTCTCAGAATTCGATGAAACTAGTTTTGTTAGGACCGCATCGTCAATACGAAGCTAGAAAATATTTTTATGGAATTTTTAGAGTTAGTATGTGACCCCGGTAATTTGAAATGTACGTTTAAAATTCAATATAGTGATTTAAATGAAAATTCAAAAGGAAACTGATTGTAACGATCGAATCAGCTTGCGGTACATATCCCATTGAGTTCGGAATGGGGGTGAAACGCTATGGACGACAGGCGGTGGGCCTCGTTTCGATGTCATATGTAAAAGTCAACCTTTTGCGAAATTTAATAATTAAATAAAAAAAAAAAAAAAAATATACTTTCCCTCCTTTCTCCTGCTTGGCCCCCCCCGAATCACTTATTAGAAATCGATTTAGGATAAGAAAAAAAAAAAAAAAAAAAAAAGAAAGCAGGCGATCGACGGAAGGGGGAAACCCTTGCCGCCACCACCGCCGATGCCTCGAAGAGCCCCCCCGACCCTTCCGATCGCGACCTCCCCCAAAAACCCCAAATCCCATAGCCCCGTCGCCTTCTTCTTCGATCCACCTCCTCCTCAACCTCGACCGCCGATCTACCCTCCTACCCCGCCGCTACTTCCCCTTCGATCCCCCTCCTCCTCCTGAGACGCCGCAAAACCCCATTCCCCTGCTCCACTCGAGAACCGCAGACCCCCAAAGCAATGAAGACCATCGCACCGCCATCCTCCCCGACCGCCACCTCCGTTGTAGGCACCCCCCTCTGTAAGTTTTGTTATAATTTATTTATTTTGTTTTTATTTTATTTTGTTTAAGAAAAATAAAATAAAACTGAAAACTGATTTTTTTAGTTAAAAGTTAAAACTGATTTTAAAAGCAAATTAAAACTGATTTTTTTTAGGAAAAATTAAAACTGATTTTAAAAGCAAATTAAAACTGATTTTTTTTAGGAAAAATTAAAACTGATTTTAAAAGCAAATTAAAACTGATTTTTTTTAGGAAAAATTAAAACTGATTTTAAAAGCAAATTAAAACTGATTTTTTTTAGGAAAAATTAAAACTGATTTTAAAAGCAAATTAAAACTGATTTTAAAAAAAGAATTTAAAATAAAAAAGGTATGATCTTTATATTTTTAAAGTGATAAAAATATGATTTTTATATTTTTAAAGTATTAAAAATATAGTCTTTACTATATAGAAATATTAAAAATGGGGTTTTTATATTTTTAAAGTATTAAAAATATAATCTTTATAGGATAGACAATATAAAAATATCATCTGTGTGTATGTAGCAAAATAAAAATCTGATTTTTATTTTATATACGTTGAAATGAAGTGTTTATTTTTATAAAGGCGAAAACTTTATAGTTGAAAAGGCAAGATCTTTATATATAGAATAACGATGTAAAAATAGAATTTTTATATATTGAACTTTAAAATAAAAATTCGATTTTTATATATTGAACTTTAAAGTAAAAATTCGATTTTTATATATTGAACTTTGAAATAAAAATTCGATTTTTATATATGTAGTAGCTACGGACAACGAAGGTGACAAAAAGGCGAAACGACGAAGACTTCTGCAAATGAAGAGCCGTGGAGCTAGGATAGCTATATGTGAGAATTTCTCACCTTTCAATTTATTTTTCTAGTTATATATATATATATATACTAGGATGCAGACGGTGCTTAGTAGCACCCGACACAATCGTCCACAGACCATGGACTTGTTTGTTTGACTGTTTGGTGATTGATTGCGATATTGGTTTGAATGTGGTTTGTGGTGTGAAAAAAATCGAATCGATAAATTGGTTAGGATTAGACGTGCGCCGTTATAAGGCGAAGGAGTAAGGCTAGGTTAGACCCTTACTCCAAAGTTTGTGGTTTGCATAACGAATTGATTTGATTGATGTGTGAATGGCGTGGGCCTTCACTAGACCGGGGATAAGGCTAGGCCTTGTCCCGTTTCTAGTATCGTGCCGTTATGCCGCCGAAATTTTCTAAAACGTGTTAGAAAAATAAAAATATCATTTTATTTAAAGAATGAACTTAATAGAAATTCATATGTTGGAATAAAATGTTTTATCGTTAAAAATATAATTTTTAACGTGAATGTGAATAAATAAATATTCATTTACAAACCGAACGGTTTGTTTATGTACACCTATTTGAATGACATTGATTGGGTCGATAAATTTTACACATCGCCTAACTGCACAAATAAAACATGTGTTTGATTGTTTGAAACCCCACACGGGTGTTAGGATGAAATTTGAAGTTCACTCATCCTGATTGATTAAATATGTCGATCGATTGATTGACAAGCTGCTATAAGCGTTAAATGTCTATATTTGATGCTTATACAGTGTAGTGCACTTTGGTTGATGGTTGATTATTTTTCAAGGCTATTATACATGTGTTGTATGAAAATCCATATAATTAACTTTATATGGTAAATGATTGGGCCTCATTCCAGTTTTGAAAAAGAAATATTTGAAAAAGAAATATTTGAAATAGAATATTTGAAAATAAAGGAATATATGAAGCCGTGTTGATTAGATTGACGCCATTTTGACGTGAACGATATTTATATCGATTTTAAAAACGAATTCAAAATGAATTGAAAACGATTTCGAAATGAATTGAATTGAAAACGATTTCGAAATGAATTGAATTGAAAACGATTTCGAAATGAATTGAATTGAAAACGATTTCGAAATGAATTGAATTGAAAACGATTTCGAAATGAATTGAATTGAAAACGAATTCGAATTGAATTGAAAACGATTTCGAAATGAATTGAATTGAAAACGATTTCGAAATGAATTGAATTGAAAACGATTTCGAAATGAATTGAATTGAAAACGATTTCGAAATGAATTGAATTGAAAACGATTTCGAAATGAATTGAATTGAAAACGAATTCGAATTGAATTGAAAACGATTTCGAAATGAATTGAATTGAAAACGAATTCGAATTGAATTGAAAACGATTTCGAAATGAATTGAATTGAAAACGAATTCGAATTGAATTGAAAACGATTTCGAAATGAATTGAATTGAAAACGAATTCGAATTGAATTGAAAACGATTTCGAAATGAATTGAATTGAAAACGAATTCGAATTGAATTGAAAGCGAATTGAAATGAATTCAAATTGAATTGAAATTCGAATTGAATAGAAATGAATTTTGAAACGAATTTATAAAGAAGAATTCAATTTTGATTTGAATTGAAAAGGAAGTTGAGATTGCTTTTGAAACGAATTTTAAAACTATTTATATAATTCGTTTTAAATAGAAATCGACGAAGTATATATTATATATATATTATATATATAATATAATGGCCTAAATAGAACGCGCCGCGCCGCGGCAGTTCGCGAATTTCGACCATTTATTTCAAACGGACATTACGGGAGATCCGACCGTCGGATTCTCCTAAAACCGGAACCGTTGGGTTCGTATCGAAAAGAGCTTTCTAATGAATGTTAGAAATTTGAAATCTAACGGTTGGATTTGGAATTATGTCCAAATCAAATTCGAAAAAGGTCGCTATAAGTGCAGTTCGATGGCCATTGATGGAAATCGACTGTACGGGCCTTGATAAAATTATTAAAAATAGTAATAATTTGTGTAAAATCATAAGAAATGATTTAGAAAGAATTGGGATGAAAAATTCCATATTAGAAAAGATAAAAATAGATTTTTATCGAAATGAACTAGTTTTGAACTAGAATTATAATTCTATTTATTTTTAAATAAATAAATTGAATTCGAAAAGGGTTTTAAAAGTAACCAAAATTCCAATGATTACACTGGAGTGGATTTGAATCGAAATTGTCTTCGGAATATTTCGATGTTGGAATTCATGATTATACAGGTGTTGTTATGGAAATTTGAAAGATATATATGTATATCGTTATTTCCAATACGACATTTGTTAGTCGTAGAATTCGATATTGAATATAAGCCGATATATTTTCTATTCAGAGCCTTGTATTGAATATCGAATGTGATTTGGGTTTGTCGTGAATGGTGTCTTCACTAACACTGTTCTTGAACCCAGCTGAGAAAAGATTAAATCTTTTTATTTAGATTTAATGAAGTGTACCAATTAAATAACATTTAATTGGAATTGAATTGATATTGATTTTTGGGTTTATCGTGAACAGTGTTTTAAATAACACTCGTTCTTTAACCCGATAATTAATGAATGTGATTTGGGTTCGTCGTGAATGGTGTCTTCACTAACACTGTTCTTGAACCCAGTTGAGAAATGATTAAATCTTTTTATTTAGATTTAATGAAGTGTACCAATTAAATAACATTTAATTGGAATTGAATCGATATTGATTTTTGGGTTTATCGTGGACAGTGTTTTTAAATAACACTCGTTCTTTAACCCGACGATTAATGAATGTGATTTTGGGTTTATCGTGAACCGTGTTTTTAAATGACACTGATTCTTTAACCCAGTCAAAAGATTAAAACTAAGTGGAGTTTTAATGAATCTTTAATTAGATTGAAAAGATCGAGAATGGAGTATCACCAGTTTTGCTCCAGGCGATAGTTAAATCTTTAATTAGATTTGAACGTGAAATTTAGAAACTAACTGTCGGTTAGCCAAGCAGAATGGTTTTCTGGATATTGATCTGATGTTGGTTTCGGCCTTCGGGGTTAATATTTGGGGAATTATTCTCTTGATTAATTTACGGTTAGTGACTAATGAATTGGAATGAGGCGTATGTTGTGTTTGTGTAACACTTATTTAAAATATACGCGAGTTATTCGGAAAGACCGGGTTTATCCCATTCTGAATAACTGATACGACGATAAGTCGAAGATGAAGACGATGGTCGAAGACCGGAGGTCTTCACGTCGTTTGGGTGATAACTGATGATCTTGATTGGGCTGTACACCCAAGAAGATGGAAACAGTTAGTGATCGTCCAGACGTACTTGGAGATCGATGGATATGCGAGGTACTAGGTGCCTCCGGTTTCGTTCAGACCCAGAACGGACTTGTAAATGGACTGTGTGTCTGACATCGGATTTCATTCTGTGTGACTGATATCGGTTGCATAGGATGGTTTGCCTGTGTGGCATGCTAAGATGCAAATGATCAAGGCTTCTGTTGAAAAGCAAAGTCTTGTGGTGATGATCAAAGCACGGCCTTTGTGGCGTAGCTTTGTGTAACGTTTACCTCGCGTGTTTCACACCAGGTATGAACCAAAAACGGGAGACGGACCTCAGGGAGGACTTGCGTTTCTTTCTAGTTAGAAGTGGCGTCAGTGGTTTTACACGCCCTGACGAGTTTGACTTATGTGGTTGTTGCTGTTGCGAGGCGCCTCGGTTATATCGGTTTCGGCCGATGCATTCTGGTCGGCTGACGGACCAGACTTACACCCCATAGGGTGGGGAAACGTAGTGTTCAGGCATTTTAATCCACATCGGTGGACCGGCCCTGTCGCTCCAAGGTCACTCGAGCTCTGACCTGTGGCTCGGGCTAGAGAGTCACGAATCGGTTGAGGACTATCTTTTGCCTCGGTTCATAGACGGAAATCCAATTTCCAAATACGTGACATTTGCGGTTTTAATTGTAATCCTATATATGGCGACATAGTGGGATGGGGCGCTTATGCCGCCTATGATTGATACTTATGATTTGAAGTTGTTTTATACACTTATAGTAGTATCAAATGATTTGTTTTAAAACGTATCAAGCATCCTTTGGCTGTTATAAGGGAAAACCCTATCCTCGACTGCGTTGCATTGTGTGATGGGACCTGGGTCTTATAACAGCTTCATTTTTCTTTATTTAGCATTGCGCTGTTTGTTTTATGCACTGGTATTCTTGGGAGGAAACCCGTTCCGTGTTATACGGCGTGGTCCCTTGATTTACCTAATGATTTAAAATAAAGATTAATAACTGTTTTAGTTCTCACACCAGTCCCATGACTGACCTGGAGTTTATTGTTTTAACCTAAACTCTGGGTGCCCCTATTTTCGACACGGGCAGCTAGTAGTTTTGGTTTTGCAGATTTATATTCACAGGATCCTGGTTTACAGCTGGAACGATATCCGGAAAGCTTTGTATCCGTATATCTCTTCTAGTTGTTTATTGTATTATTTTCCGCTGCTATGTATTTAAATGTAATTTAAATCTCTGATATTTCTGTGTAATATTCATTTATACTCTGTATATTCTTGTAATCTGGTGCATTGTTGTAATATACAATGAAAGGTTCTTCTGTACGCGTTCTGTTGTGGTTTGTTCTCGAACTATCCGACGCTTTCCTTTACGGGGAAGTTGCGGGTTTTTAACAGTTGGTATCAGAGCTTTGGTTTACAAAGCTAGAGAACAAGACACATTAGAAACATACGAAAGAATTCATCAGATATTGGATTAGTAATATCCAATGGGAGTGACTCGTTAGAGATAGGATCAGTAGTATCCTAGAACGAGTGTGAAGAGTATATTTTTAAAATGAAAACAAATTTTGTTTTGAAAATCTAAATCAATTATTCGTATCTGATTATCTATTTATATGGAGTTGGACAGTCCAGTATATAAAGATTTTGCGTATACGTCTGATCCGCGTGTATTCGAAGTTTTAATATATTGGATAGATATAGAATCATACTCTAGTGGCCCGAAGATGATTCTGATGGTTGAGTACTCATCGCCAGAATTTATATTCGTGTGACGAAGGTGTGATATTTATATATTTCCATTAGACTGGTGTGAGAACCAAAAATTAGATAGGGCCTATTGTTGTGAATTGGCATCAAAAACAAGATTTTCAGTATATGTATTAAAATTATGAATTTGAAAAGCTAATCAACTAATTGATTGATGTTTGTGTTGTTTGTTTAATTGTTTGATAATTTAAAACCATTATGCCTAACTGAATCAAATATTGACTTGTATTGAAATTTGGTCGCATTTGCTTGCACATGCATATATATCTTTGAACAGGTCATAGCAAGGAGGCTAGAGCAGAGAATAAAATTTGTTTGCCCGACAAATAGGTACATGTTTACTACATAATTTCCTGTTTTGTTTGGGTGATGATGATTTTGTGAGCCTATTGGCTAGCCGCTTGGCTTTTTCTTTTTCTTTTTGAGATCTGAAGGACCGGGGAAGCTATTTGAAATTCCCCGATGCTCCCGGTGCAGGGGAGGTTATGGCGAAATTTTTCAAAAATTTAGGGTGTTAGCCAAATTTTTGAAATTTTGAAAATTTTCAGAAACTGAAAGTTGGAGAATGGAAGCCAGATCGAATGTAGAGCTGAATAATCAAACCACTTTCGACTTTGTTCCTTTTCGGGGACGAAAAGTTTTAAGTGGGGGAGATTGTAACAACCCGTAAAATGCGAGCCAGTTTGAAATTTTTATTTTGGCTATTTTAGCGAATTTTGATTATTTAAAATGATTATTTTAAATAATATCGGCGAGAAATTTATTTTGAATATAATTCGAACGTATATATTATATACGTCGTCGTTAGAATATTAAATATTTATATATAATTATAAATAGAATTGAAAATGGCGCGGTAGTTCGATAATTCGATTTCAAACTTCAATTGAATGTACCGGGTGCAAAACAATCTGGATTTTAGTGAAACCAAAAATAATGGAATCGAATAGTGAATATCTTTCCAACGAATCCGAAAAATCGAAAGCTCGTAGCGGGAATCAAAAGATATGTCCAGTTGAAAATTCTGAATAGTCGCTATGGAATTCAGGCCCTTAAAAATGGACATTTTGCAAATGACCTCGGATCTCGACGAAACCAGTTTTGTTGGGTCCGTGATGTTAGGTTATTGCTAGATTCCAAATTTCGTAATTTTTCGAATCAATATGTGAGCGTGGCAAAGGAAAACGCGTTTGACCAGTTTCAGTTGATTTTAATCGACTGGAAATTGGCCATTTTTCAAACGGTCTCAGAATTCGATGAAACTAGTTTTGTTAGGACCGCATCGTCAATACGAAGCTAGAAAATATTTTTATGGAATTTTTAGAGTTAGTATGTGACCCCGGTAATTTGAAATGTACGTTTAAAATTCAATATAGTGATTTAAATGAAAATTCAAAAGGAAACTGATTGTAACGATCGAATCAGCTTGCGGTACATATCCCATTGAGTTCGGAATGGGGGTGAAACGCTATGGACGACAGGCGGTGGGCCTCGTTTCGATGTCATATGTAAAAGTCAACCTTTTGCGAAATTTAATAATTAAATAAAAAAAAAAAAAAAAAAATATACTTTCCCTCCTTTCTCCTGCTTGGCCCCCCCCGAATCACTTATTAGAAATCGATTTAGGATAAGAAAAAAAAAAAAAAAAAAAAAGAAAGCAGGCGATCGACGGAAGGGGGAAACCCTTGCCGCCACCACCGCCGATGCCTCGAAGAGCCCCCCCGACCCTTCCGATCGCGACCTCCCCCAAAAACCCCAAATCCCATAGCCCCGTCGCCTTCTTCTTCGATCCACCTCCTCCTCAACCTCGACCGCCGATCTACCCTCCTACCCCGCCGCTACTTCCCCTTCGATCCCCCTCCTCCTCCTGAGACGCCGCAAAACCCCATTCCCCTGCTCCACTCGAGAACCGCAGACCCCCAAAGCAATGAAGACCATCGCACCGCCATCCTCCCCGACCGCCACCTCCGTTGTAGGCACCCCCCTCTGTAAGTTTTGTTATAATTTATTTATTTTGTTTTTATTTTATTTTGTTTAAGAAAAATAAAATAAAACTGAAAACTGATTTTTTTAGTTAAAAGTTAAAACTGATTTTAAAAGCAAATTAAAACTGATTTTTTTTAGGAAAAATTAAAACTGATTTTAAAAGCAAATTAAAACTGATTTTTTTTAGGAAAAATTAAAACTGATTTTAAAAGCAAATTAAAACTGATTTTTTTTAGGAAAAATTAAAACTGATTTTAAAAGCAAATTAAAACTGATTTTTTTTAGGAAAAATTAAAACTGATTTTAAAAGCAAATTAAAACTGATTTTAAAAAAAGAATTTAAAATAAAAAAGGTATGATCTTTATATTTTTAAAGTGATAAAAATATAATTTTTATATTTTTAAAGTATTAAAAATATAGTCTTTACTATATAGAAATATTAAAAATGGGGTTTTTATATTTTTAAAGTATTAAAAATATAATCTTTATAGGATAGACAATATAAAAATATCATCTGTGTGTATGTAGCAAAATAAAAATCTGATTTTTATTTTATATACGTTGAAATGAAGTGTTTATTTTTATAAAGGCGAAAACTTTATAGTTGAAAAGGCAAGATCTTTATATATAGAATAACGATGTAAAAATAGAATTTTTATATATTGAACTTTAAAATAAAAATTCGATTTTTATATATTGAACTTTAAAGTAAAAATTCGATTTTTATATATTGAACTTTGAAATAAAAATTCGATTTTTATATATGTAGTAGCTACGGACAACGAAGGTGACAAAAAGGCGAAACGACGAAGACTTCTGCAAATGAAGAGCCGTGGAGCTAGGATAGCTATATGTGAGAATTTCTCACCTTTCAATTTATTTTTCTAGTTATATATATATATATATACTAGGATGCAGACGGTGCTTAGTAGCACCCGACACAATCGTCCACAGACCATGGACTTGTTTGTTTGACTGTTTGGTGATTGATTGCGATATTGGTTTGAATGTGGTTTGTGGTGTGAAAAAAATCGAATCGATAAATTGGTTAGGATTAGACGTGCGCCGTTATAAGGCGAAGGAGTAAGGCTAGGTTAGACCCTTACTCCAAAGTTTGTGGTTTGCATAACGAATTGATTTGATTGATGTGTGAATGGCGTGGGCCTTCACTAGACCGGGGATAAGGCTAGGCCTTGTCCCGTTTCTAGTATCGTGCCGTTATGCCGCCGAAATTTTCTAAAACGTGTTAGAAAAATAAAAATATCATTTTATTTAAAGAATGAACTTAATAGAAATTCATATGTTGGAATAAAATGTTTTATCGTTAAAAATATAATTTTTAACGTGAATGTGAATAAATAAATATTCATTTACAAACCGAACGGTTTGTTTATGTACACCTATTTGAATGACATTGATTGGGTCGATAAATTTTACACATCGCCTAACTGCACAAATAAAACATGTGTTTGATTGTTTGAAACCCCACACGGGTGTTAGGATGAAATTTGAAGTTCACTCATCCTGATTGATTAAATATGTCGATCGATTGATTGACAAGCTGCTATAAGCGTTAAATGTCTATATTTGATGCTTATACAGTGTAGTGCACTTTGGTTGATGGTTGATTATTTTTCAAGGCTATTATACATGTGTTGTATGAAAATCCATATAATTAACTTTATATGGTAAATGATTGGGCCTCATTCCAGTTTTGAAAAAGAAATATTTGAAAAAGAAATATTTGAAATAGAATATTTGAAAATAAAGGAATATATGAAGCTGTGTTGATTAGATTGACGCCATTTTGACGTGAACGATATTTATATCGATTTTAAAAACGAATTCAAAATGAATTGAAAACGATTTCGAAATGAATTGAATTGAAAACGATTTCGAAATGAATTGAATTGAAAACGATTTCGAAATGAATTGAATTGAAAACGATTTCGAAATGAATTGAATTGAAAACGATTTCGAAATGAATTGAATTGAAAACGAATTCGAATTGAATTGAAAACGATTTCGAAATGAATTGAATTGAAAACGATTTCGAAATGAATTGAATTGAAAACGATTTCGAAATGAATTGAATTGAAAACGATTTCGAAATGAATTGAATTGAAAACGATTTCGAAATGAATTGAATTGAAAACGAATTCGAATTGAATTGAAAACGATTTCGAAATGAATTGAATTGAAAACGAATTCGAATTGAATTGAAAACGATTTCGAAATGAATTGAATTGAAAACGAATTCGAATTGAATTGAAAACGATTTCGAAATGAATTGAATTGAAAACGAATTCGAATTGAATTGAAAACGATTTCGAAATGAATTGAATTGAAAACGAATTCGAATTGAATTGAAAGCGAATTGAAATGAATTCAAATTGAATTGAAATTCGAATTGAATAGAAATGAATTTTGAAACGAATTTATAAAGAAGAATTCAATTTTGATTTGAATTGAAAAGGAAGTTGAGATTGCTTTTGAAACGAATTTTAAAACTATTTATATAATTCGTTTTAAATAGAAATCGACGAAGTATATATTATATATATATTATATATATAATATAATGGCCTGAATAGAACGCGCCGCGCCGCGGCAGTTCGCGAATTTCGACCATTTATTTCAAACGGACATTACGGGAGATCCGACCGTCGGATTCTCCTAAAACCGGAACCGTTGGGTTCGTATCGAAAAGAGCTTTCTAATGAATGTTAGAAATTTGAAATCTAACGGTTGGATTTGGAATTATGTCCAAATCAAATTCGAAAAAGGTCGCTATAAGTGCAGTTCGATGGCCATTGATGGAAATCGACTGTACGGGCCTTGATAAAATTATTAAAAATAGTAATAATTTGTGTAAAATCATAAGAAATGATTTAGAAAGAATTGGGATGAAAAATTCCATATTAGAAAAGATAAAAATAGATTTTTATCGAAATGAACTAGTTTTGAACTAGAATTATAATTCTATTTATTTTTAAATAAATAAATTGAATTCGAAAAGGGTTTTAAAAGTAACCAAAATTCCAATGATTACACTGGAGTGGATTTGAATCGAAATTGTCTTCGGAATATTTCGATGTTGGAATTCATGATTATACAGGTGTTGTTATGGAAATTTGAAAGATATATATGTATATCGTTATTTCCAATACGACATTTGTTAGTCGTAGAATTCGATATTGAATATAAGCCGATATATTTTCTATTCAGAGCCTTGTATTGAATATCGAATGTGATTTGGGTTTGTCGTGAATGGTGTCTTCACTAACACTGTTCTTGAACCCAGCTGAGAAAAGATTAAATCTTTTTATTTAGATTTAATGAAGTGTACCAATTAAATAACATTTAATTGGAATTGAATTGATATTGATTTTTGGGTTTATCGTGAACAGTGTTTTAAATAACACTCGTTCTTTAACCCGATAATTAATGAATGTGATTTGGGTTCGTCGTGAATGGTGTCTTCACTAACACTGTTCTTGAACCCAGTTGAGAAATGATTAAATCTTTTTATTTAGATTTAATGAAGTGTACCAATTAAATAACATTTAATTGGAATTGAATCGATATTGATTTTTGGGTTTATCGTGGACAGTGTTTTTAAATAACACTCGTTCTTTAACCCGACGATTAATGAATGTGATTTTGGGTTTATCGTGAACCGTGTTTTTAAATGACACTGATTCTTTAACCCAGTCAAAAGATTAAAACTAAGTGGAGTTTTAATGAATCTTTAATTAGATTGAAAAGATCGAGAATGGAGTATCACCAGTTTTGCTCCAGGCGATAGTTAAATCTTTAATTAGATTTGAACGTGAAATTTAGAAACTAACTGTCGGTTAGCCAAGCAGAATGGTTTTCTGGATATTGATCTGATGTTGGTTTCGGCCTTCGGGGTTAATATTTGGGGAATTATTCTCTTGATTAATTTACGGTTAGTGACTAATGAATTGGAATGAGGCGTATGTTGTGTTTGTGTAACACTTATTTAAAATATACGCGAGTTATTCGGAAAGACCGGGTTTATCCCATTCTGAATAACTGATACGACGATAAGTCGAAGATGAAGACGATGGTCGAAGACCGGAGGTCTTCACGTCGTTTGGGTGATAACTGATGATCTTGATTGGGCTGTACACCCAAGAAGATGGAAACAGTTAGTGATCGTCCAGACGTACTTGGAGATCGATGGATATGCGAGGTACTAGGTGCCTCCGGTTTCGTTCAGACCCAGAACGGACTTGTAAATGGACTGTGTGTCTGACATCGGATTTCATTCTGTGTGACTGATATCGGTTGCATAGGATGGTTTGCCTGTGTGGCATGCTAAGATGCAAATGATCAAGGCTTCTGTTGAAAAGCAAAGTCTTGTGGTGATGATCAAAGCACGGCCTTTGTGGCGTAGCTTTGTGTAACGTTTACCTCGCGTGTTTCACACCAGGTATGAACCAAAAACGGGAGACGGACCTCAGGGAGGACTTGCGTTTCTTTCTAGTTAGAAGTGGCGTCAGTGGTTTTACACGCCCTGACGAGTTTGACTTATGTGGTTGTTGCTGTTGCGAGGCGCCTCGGTTATATCGGTTTCGGCCGATGCATTCTGGTCGGCTGACGGACCAGACTTACACCCCATAGGGTGGGGAAACGTAGTGTTCAGGCATTTTAATCCACATCGGTGGACCGGCCCTGTCGCTCCAAGGTCACTCGAGCTCTGACCTGTGGCTCGGGCTAGAGAGTCACGAATCGGTTGAGGACTATCTTTTGCCTCGGTTCATAGACGGAAATCCAATTTCCAAATACGTGACATTTGCGGTTTTAATTGTAATCCTATATATGGCGACATAGTGGGATGGGGCGCTTATGCCGCCTATGATTGATACTTATGATTTGAAGTTGTTTTATACACTTATAGTAGTATCAAATGATTTGTTTTAAAACGTATCAAGCATCCTTTGGCTGTTATAAGGGAAAACCCTATCCTCGACTGCGTTGCATTGTGTGATGGGACCTGGGTCTTATAACAGCTTCATTTTTCTTTATTTAGCATTGCGCTGTTTGTTTTATGCACTGGTATTCTTGGGAGGAAACCCGTTCCGTGTTATACGGCGTGGTCCCTTGATTTACCTAATGATTTAAAATAAAGATTAATAACTGTTTTAGTTCTCACACCAGTCCCATGACTGACCTGGAGTTTATTGTTTTAACCTAAACTCTGGGTGCCCCTATTTTCGACACGGGCAGCTAGTAGTTTTGGTTTTGCAGATTTATATTCACAGGATCCTGGTTTACAGCTGGAACGATATCCGGAAAGCTTTGTATCCGTATATCTCTTCTAGTTGTTTATTGTATTATTTTCCGCTGCTATGTATTTAAATGTAATTTAAATCTCTGATATTTCTGTGTAATATTCATTTATACTCTGTATATTCTTGTAATCTGGTGCATTGTTGTAATATACAATGAAAGGTTCTTCTGTACGCGTTCTGTTGTGGTTTGTTCTCGAACTATCCGACGCTTTCCTTTACGGGGAAGTTGCGGGTTTTTAACAATTCAAGTGAAAAAACACAAAACAACTTGCAAGGATGTCCTTTTAGATCCGACGAGGCAAGTATAAACTTGTAGTGTAGAGGTATTGATGAGGCTCGGCTAACATGTATATATTAAATTTGTTTAAGATATCAACCGTAGCAGTATGCAATGCTGATGACTACTGGTTTTCTTGTTACTACACTATTATGATCCAATAAAATGATCTTTCATTAATATATGTGGTTTATGTTCTTCTTGTTCATAATAAATCAAAATTTTATATTTATTCAAAGTTGTATACTTATTCGTTTGACCTTATTAGTTTTGTGATGGGCAAAAAATATTCAATGTTGATGTAATATTTGGAAATTTTATACCTAATAATTTACATGCGGTATAATAAAAATCTATAGTTTCACAAAATTAAATGGTTATACATTATGTTGAGTGTGGCATGTTTAGCCAAATTAAATGGTTGTATGACTGTTTCCACTTCAAAGTAAAAAAAAAATTGCAGGCTAAAAAAATTATTGGTTAGGAAATGCTCACCAAAAATGCTCCCTTATATAAGAAGACTACATCCAGTTATGGACGACATAATCAGCAAAATTATCTCGAACCTCGTCCAACCCCGTTTGGCTATAAGAATCAACTTGTTCAAGAGAAGCTTGTGGCTACACTGTAAGAGAAGGCTTTCTCCCTTAGTAGGATTAAATGCAACATTGTAACCATATAAAATTTGCATTGATATTTTTTTATACAACTCCACAAGCGTAGGCATCACACTTAAATTTGAATAAGTGATGCATGATGTTTGCTATAAACAATGAATAAAACTGACGTGGTGATGATCTGTAGTAAATTTGAATTCACATGTAAATTTGATTACATACAATTCATCAGTCAATAATTTATTAGAAGTGGATCAAGAGTTCAGTAAAACGAAATGGATATGGGTAAAGAATGATCCAATGAGATGTAGATACACTAAAAACAAATTAAATATTATCTTTCATAATGGAAAGAGTTGAGCTTTATAATTGTGTAATATCACTCAGATGATCCTCAACAACAAAACCATAAGTGATAAAAAACCAGTTTACTTATGAGAGGAAATAAAGTTCTTATGAATCATCATGGTCAGAAATGAAACCAGAATCATGCAAGTCACACCTATGCATGCTTAGCTATCCGTTAGTATCATATTTACTTTTCAACAGGGGTACATAGTCATAAGTGATAAAAAACCAGTTTACTAATTTTTACTGAGGTCATACATGAAACTGTAAGTGAAATTAAAATGTCAGTAAACCAAACAACCTAAGTGTAGAACTAATATTGAATCTAAATTCCAAGAAATGTCAATCTTTCTTCACACAGAATTTTTTGTTGCACCTGTGCATAGTAATGTTGAAGCGTGATTAAATTATACCTTCAGAATATAATCATCTTAAATACTGAACTAAAATTAAACATGTTGAAGAATATGAATTGTGCAAGGAATATAGGTACAGTTATTTTTTCCACACAACTTTAGCATATGGTTTCCCCGCAATACTTGACAAAATTAAATGGAAATTTACCTTTGGCACCATAGTAACCGTAATAGCATCAGTAGGATTTTCAACACCTCTGAGCATCAAAGCATGTGCATAACTCTATTTAATATTTGATTCGTGTTATTTCTTTATATATTTTTTCAACTATCTATTTTGTTTTGATTTTTTTTGTTTTGCATTTTTATTTTCTTCGTCTAAAAAAAAAAATCATGTATCGCCTATTTTCATTATTTAAGTTTCTTTTTATCAGTTCTTCTAAGCTTTTATTCTCTTTTTACAATTTTTTTTTAATTTGTAACTCTTTAGTTTACAAATTGTCACCAACAGACCCATCATCATCCATAGTATTCATCCTTATCATAGCTTCAAACCATACCCATCCATCATTACTGATATTTTTGTTACAGTGAATAAATGGGAAAACCATATGTCCATAAATCAACCTTTAACTCATTTTTTATAACAGTGTCAAAAGGTTGCAGAAATAGTTATTAGGGAATATTGTTTTAACCCTTGTGCATTTTTAGCTAGCAATATGGCTGAAACACTTCCTAGAGCTAACCGTAAATCTAATAGTACGTTTCCTTTATCAAAAGCCTGTTTCAATAGAGCTTCTTTACTATGGATAATTTTTTATAACTGGTTACATTGCTACTTGATTTATCATTCGCTGACAAAATCAATTGTTAAACTTCATACCTCCTAACAATCCACTATTGTCTTCCACATTTAGTCGCAAAATATTAACAACCAAAAAAAAAAGTGCAAACATTTTTAGTTTACAACAGGTCATAAATTTAGCGATATGTACAAGTGTTTATCTGTTCCATGTGCAAACATTCTTTTGGAGATTTCTCTAAGAAATAGAATATCAAAATCAGATATGTGGTTGCTACTGAGATTCAAAAATATCTCCAATCAAATCTGAAAGGAACGACTCCTCGAATGGTGCAAGCTATACACCACTAAAAAATGATAATGTGAACTTACAATTGTCGTCCAACACTTAGACTAGAAAAGGACTTAGCTAACCCAAGAATATCACGATGCTTTGCCCGCTTGTCAATTATTTGCTGGAAATGAGGATGGTTCCTCAAGCTGTCAATTAAAGGAATATTGATCTTTTAGTGGATGAAAAGATAAAGCATATAAAATAGTTAAAAATGCTAGTTGATGACCCATAAAAGGGATTCTATACGCATCACACGCTAATAAATTGGTTATTACTCAAGAAACAACACTAAATGCAGACGCCACCCATAAATAATTTTACTAAATATATTTCCTAAACAGTTTATCTAAGAGATGATATTGATATCAACGTTAGGTAAACCAATTTATTTAGATCAGTTGCAGGCTAGGGCTTATTTCCGAAGTATGATTTTACTAACAAATATCTAAGTTATAATCACGTATTATACTTTCACTATCAATTCCATGTCCAATCCATTCAACAGCCTTTAGCCTCCTCCTCAAACTAATCATTCAACCATTTATCATCAACCCTCCTCAACCAGAACTATTAGAATCTCCTATTTCATCATTAATATACCATACTTCAATTCCAAAACCTTACCTTGACCATAAAAACATCATAAATACTGCTACAATCCTGCATTACCATAACATTTCACTTCCTCATTCAATAATATACCCACATCACCAACCGCTGCAGCACATCCCCTGCCCCACTACCAATATCTCCTCTATACTCAAACCAAGCGCCATACAAAATCGAAATACCATAAACCATCATCACAAATATTCTCTGGTCCAAAACATTATGCACTTTCAAGTTCAGAACTACATCAAATAAATCTCCTAGAACTCCCACAGCCCTCATCTACTCTGTTTAAATGACCTTAAGGAGGAAATAAAGATTCAGACAACTGAACCTAAACAGAAATTAAATAAAATAGGGTTTTATAGAGAGACCTAAAACCAACTATCAACCCCTGCGGTACTCATTGTATAGGTACCATCAACACCTAAAACCAACCATTAAAATTCTATAGTAAACCACAATAACTTACCAAGAACTTAAATACAGCTTTTGAGGAGATCGACAAAATCGAATTCGTTCTTCTCAGTGGATCGAAACGATGTTTTGGTGGTCGTGTTCGATCGAAATAGGAGGAGATTTAATTTGATCGAAATTGGATGAGATTTAATTTTGTTCGATAGAACAAGTGGTGGATATGATACTTTGTTCGATTAAAAAAAAGGGTATTATTTTGTATGTCACTGTTTTGTTTAAGGATAACAGGGTTAGTGCGACTGTTTATTTGTTAACGATGGCATAATTGGTTTGGTTGATCTCGGAGAGTTAGCTAACCCAAATTTTATATGCGAATGTATCATGGTTTGTGCTACAGATTATTTTAAAGCTGTCGCAAAATTGTAAATATGAACATATGCGACTGTTTTCTACTTAATCGTCACAAATTTATACCTTACCAAATTCCAAACTCAGTTTATATGCCACGATTTATATATAACAGTCGCAAATTATAAAATATTTGCTACTGTTTTTATAAATAATTGCCTCAAATTTTTCTCTTGCATCATTTCCCTGACAACCTGCTACGGTTTGGAACTAAAGCATTCGCATATAACCATATGTGCTACTGTTTTTAGGCAAACTGTCGCAAATAATGCGTCGCAAATGGACTGTTTTGTAGTAGTGAATAAAATATTCATTTCTATTGTTATCATGAAACATAGTTTTGTCAAATTTAGATTAAAAATAAATATTTTTTTTATTGTTAACATGAAACATGGTTTTATCAAATTTAGATTTACAATAAAATATTCGTTTTTATTGTTTACATGAAACATGGTTTTGTCAAATTTAGATTTACAATAAAAATCTCATTTTTATTGTTTAGATAAAACATGGTTTTTGTCAAAAATTTGTTTTCATTATAATAAAAAGATTACAATAAATATATTATAATAAAAAGATAAAAAGATTATAATAAAATGATTATAATAAAAAGATTATAATAAAAAGATTATGATTAAAGGATTATAATAAAAAGATTACAATAAAAAGATTGTAATGAAAAGAACTATTTTTATCATTTTGTTGAATTATAATTTTCAACAAAAATGAAAAGAATATTTTTATCATTTTATTGAATTAGAATTTTCAACAAAATTGAAAAGAACATTTTTATCATTTTATTGAATTAGATTTCAACAAAAACGAAAAGAACATTTTTATCATTTTGTTGAATTAAAATTTTCCATAAAAATGAAAAGAACCATTTTTATCATTTTATTGAATTAAAATTTTGAACAAAAATGAAAAGAAACATTTTTATCATTTTGATGAATTGAAATAAGAAACTAGGAAAATGTTCATGTTTTAAAACAAAACATGTCTACATTAAAATTTCACATTTTTAATGTAATGTAAGGAAATAGAGAAATGTTCATGTTTTAAAAATAAAAACATGTCTACATTAAAAATTCACATTTTGAATGTAATGTAGGAAACCAGGAAAAAAGGAATTTTCAATAAAAATGTAAAATAACATTTTATCGATGATGCATATATTGGAATTTATATGCAAAGTTAAATTAACATTTTATTGATGATGCATATATTAGAATTTATATGCGAAGTTAAATTAACATTTATTGATGATGCATATATTAGAATTTATATGCAATGTTAAATTAACATTTTATTGACGATGCATATATTAGAATTTATAGGCATGGTGTTAACCCTGTTAAAACACAGTTTAAAATTCTGGATCAAACAGATCTGGATCGGGCAGATCTGGATCGGGCAGATCTGGATCGGGCTGTTCTGGCTTGGGCAGATCTGGATCGGGCAGATCTGGCTCAGACAGATCTGGATCGAACAGATCTTGCTCGGGCAGATCTGGATCGGACGGATCGGGATCGGGCAGATCTGGATCGGACAGATCTGGATAGGGCCGATCTATATCGGGCAGATCTGGATCGGGCCGACCTAGATCGGGTAGACCTGGGTCGGGCAGACCTGGATCGGGAAGATCTTGATCGGGAAGATCTGGATCGGACAGATCTGGATCTAGCAGATCTGGATCGGGCAGATTTGGATCGGGCAGATCTGGATCAGGTCGATCTGGATCAGGCAGATCTGGATCGGGTAGATCTGGATCAGATAAATCTGGATCTGGCAGAACTGGACCAGTGGCATTTTTGTAATTAATTTCAGCCCGATCCAAATTCTGTACCCATAATTATAAGACTGCCATTTCCTCCAAACTTCTTTTATGAATAGCCCCTTGCTCCATAATTCAGAGGACCGATTTTCTTCACCCCGAAAGGTCGCCAAATCATTTCTTAAACCTCCAAGCTCTATTCCAAGTTTCATTAATGACTTCCATGGATCTAACAACACTTCTCCAACCTCATGAGAATCAAATCCATTCATGTGATCATTAAAGCTACTTCCAATCCGATTAAACCTCATCGGATCTTACTCAAACTACATGATAAGCCTCTCCAACGCATTCAAATGATCTTCAATCTCTCTTTAGCTTAGATCTACGAATAAATCTCTAAGGAATTTATGAAGATCACTCAATCGCTCAAGTGAGCGAAGATTTATACATCTATCACAATAAAGCAAGAGATCCTATCAATTTCTAGTTGAATTCAAGTGGAATTAGATCCTAAAAGAGAGTGAAAAGAGGAGAAAATGGGAAAACGAATGCAAAAGAGAGTTCATTCATATTGTAAAAAGAGATATTATAATGAGAATGGGTTCAAAAGTGGATGTAGATCAAGTTTGATCGAACCACTATAATTTTTTTTGCATCTTTTCCATTTTATGCATTTTATTTTGTGATTAGGCGGTTCCCCATTTTAATCTTACCGAATCGGTGAAGTGCACACTTGCACCATTTGGTGCTTGTGTCATTTTTGATGCAAACATTTGGTGCCCACCGTGGGGCCGATTCAATCATCCGTCTTCTCTAACCTTGTGGTCGTCGGGGCCGTTCTTTCTCTAAGTTCAATCGCCTTGTGGAAGCTTTGACATCCGAAGTCTGTCTCCTACAACAAGTCTCTCTAATTCTAGATCCGAACCAATCAACGAGATACCTTCCAAATTCAAATGTGATCTGACGTCATCCACTCTTCAAGGCCAAGTGTTTTGTGAAGAATATCAAATTTATGCCTATATCTAAAAGGTACGATGAGAAGTTCACCGAAAGCTCAAGAAATAATGATCATGAAGCTATCACCATTCCACGAGCCAATCAACCAAGAGATGGCTAATCTTTAGAAGTAAGAATGGGAATACCTCAAGATGAGTTGAATACTGTTATGAACAACTTGAATCAACGAATAGCAACATCGAAAGAAGTCTTGACCGAAAAGCTAAGGATGCCTTCGATTGCTAAATTGAATAGAGAATCTCTTAATATCGACCCACAAAAGCATGGTAAAGCACCGAAAGTTTCCGAAAAAGATATAGAGGATATTTCTACCACTTACCAAAGCAATAGTCCAATGGGAGGCCAAATCCGAAGAGATGTTGTAACTCGGGAAGAATTAAATGCTGCTATAGCCGATCTGAACCAAAAGATTGAAACCTCAAATGACATGATATTGGAACAAGTATATGGCCTCAAGGTTGGTGTTACCAATACCATAAGCTGTAGAGTAGACGTTCAAATGCTAGAAAGTTCACATTCCTTTATGTCTGACTCTCGCAAAAATGATTATGAGTATCGCGGTAAAGGATTGACTAAAGGCAAATGTCCATTCCCCTCTACCTATCAAGACAGAAGCAAGGAAAATGTTGAAGGACAAAAAAGGGAGTGTGAAAGCAAAGGAAATGAAAAGAGAAGTAATAAGAAATTTCGCCTTTTCAAATCTGAAGATTTAACCTTGCTAAATGATACCCTGAAGAACATCTTTCTTGCTACCAGAAATGCAGAACTTTTTCCGAATCCATCACCATCACTGAAACTTTCGAATAAAGCTTCGGAATCTAAGATGTTCTGTCTTTACCACAACCATCCTGGTCATGACACTGATGAATGTAGGCACCTTAAGACCACAATTGAATAATTGATCAAAGAGAACAAATTACAGCAGTATGTTAAAAAGTCGCATGCAACAAATCACCTTCCAGCACCCCAGGGGCGAATCCTGCCAGTCAATTAGTCAGACCTGAATGTCGAAACTACAACATGGAATGGTGTGAAGCCGGTGCTCAACATTATGGAAAATGCTCCTCTTTCAGTTAGTAAAAGTAAGAAGGAAGTGGAGAATTACTCAGACACTCTAGATTATAGTCCTACTGAAGCAACAATCCCTGTGGAACTAGAAGCTCTCGTCCATCCAATGATAGCCAGACATTTCCACACCAAAACCTAGCAGAAAGCTTTCAAAGTCGGAGAACTTGTCTTGAAATGGGAAATGGTTGGTGCCAGAGTGTTTTGACCCAACTGGCATGGACCTTATAAGATCAGCCAAATACTCCTAGATGGGACCTTCGTTCTTACAACTGTTGGCGGAATTCAGATTCCAGAAGCCTGGATTAGTGGCTATTTGCGTCGATTCTATACATAGAGCAATCTTTAGTTCTTATGAAAAAATATTATAATTTCTTTTACAAAAATAAACCTCTTATAGTAAAAGGGGGTTGTAATCGAGCTCTGTCTTTGTTACTAAAGTCATGCATGCATACTTTGATCTTATGTTTGCAAAAATTAATTCGAAAAATCGCTAATGATCGAATCGATATTGCAGATATAACCCATAGAATGCTCACCCCTTCATAAGCTGGAAAGACCAGATAACCTCTATCACACGTCCTAACGGAGATGCTACAAGAGTTGAGTGATACGAACATTATTTAGCCTATGTGCGAAAATGCAATGCACCGCTTTGGGGCATATGAAGTTGCCAATCAAGAGACACCCCTTTTCAATCGCTTAGAAGCGGGAAAGAATTCGTTTGGAGGGGTCGAAGTCACCAAAAATGAACTTAGTAAAGCTGTTGCCAACCTAAAACAGAAATTGCCAATAACGCCATGATGACTAAGCTGAAAGCTTTGTTTTCTTTTCAAGGTGCAACAACGAAAGTCATTACTAGGCCTGCCAAAACTACTTAGACTGCTCATACAGAAAATGCAATATCTTCATCTTCAAGTTCGAACAGAGAACAGTCATGCCAAAAGGTTAATGATCCTAACAATCCTCATTACTAAGAAGTAAAGCCACATAGTCTCAACCATTCCGAGAAAGCAACCTCTTAACAAATATACGGTTCCGCCCAAAGGGGCAATTACCCAAAAGGGTGGAACAGGGCCCTGGAACCCAAACCGCGACCATTTGCCTTGGCGAACATCCGGCAAAGGAATGGTGTCTGCCCCGCCGACCAGTATAATGATGAGGGATGCTTGTCAGAAAAGGTCTGCAAGATAATGAAGGAAAGTCAAAAAGAAGAAGGGGATGAAAAAGAGTGAGGATTCGTGTCTACCAAAACCCTGCTTCAGTAAGGATTAAGAAGGTCCTGAACAATAACATTGCTGCACTTGTAACCTAACATGACCCGTTGGCTATTATAACGCATCCTGATGAGGACACCTCAAGGGACAAGTGCCACATATATCATTCGCAGCTAATACGATGATGTGAAGCACTGGCTTGCCCTAATGAACACCAAGGGTCAAAAGGACAAGTGATGCAACATTTCGTGTAAAGATTGGAGCTGCGAGTTTCACTAAAAACAGCAACTATTATAACGAAAGGGCTCGAGCCCCGGATCATTTACGAGAATGACTTGTAAAACCAAGCATTTAGTAAATGAACTCGCGTCCACCCCGTGAAACTATGCAAAAATCCAAGAAGCTACCCACACTAAAGCTCATCGGAATCCCTAAACATACCTCAAAAGGGGTTGTAAGTTTCACCAAAGGGGCATCTTCCCGAAAGGAGAGGTTTAAGGCCTTGATTTTATAACCGA
The DNA here is from genome assembly GCA_030737875.1 of Allium sativum. Classification (NCBI taxonomy): domain Eukaryota; kingdom Viridiplantae; phylum Streptophyta; class Magnoliopsida; order Asparagales; family Amaryllidaceae; genus Allium; species Allium sativum. The sequence goes on along the minus strand of CM060926.1, from coordinate 600,168,414 downwards.
AACCGCTTGTTAAATCAAGCGTCCAGTAAAAGAGTTAGCTTCTGCCTCGTGGAATGAAGCAACAACAAGTTCGACAAGCATTTGAATTATTTAGACTCAACGAACAAAGGATGTGAAATTTCCCTTCGGGAGCATCCAATAAGTTCGACAAGCGTCTAAATTATTCAGACTCAACGAACAAAGGATGTGAACTTCCCTTCGGGGCCATCCAACAAGTTCGACAAGCATCTGAATTATTCAGACTCAACGAACAAAGGATGTGAAACTTCCCTTTGAGGGCATCCGACAAGTTCGACAAGCATCTGAATTATTTAGACTCAACGAACAATGGGTGTAAAAGACCTCTTTGGGGGTGTCTGACTATATGCTGGGTCTTCCAAATCTAGTTAGTGGCAGATTCAAAAATCTTTTTGGGGGTGTCTGACCATATGTTGGGTCTTCCAAATCCAGTTAGTGGCAGATTCAAAAACATCTTCGGGGGCGTATAACCATATGTTGGGTCTTCCAAATCTAGTTAGTGGTGGATTCAAAAACGTCTTCGGGGGTGTCTGCCTATATGTTGGGTCTTCCGAATCCAGTTAGTGGCGGATTCAAAAACCTCTTCAGGGGTATCGGGCCATATGCTGGATCTTCCAAATCCAGTTAGTGGAGGACCCTAAGACCTTTTCTGAGGTTCCCTAAAAATTCTACAAATGGCTGAGTCATTCAGTCACAATGAATAAAGGGTTTACAAATACTTCTTCAGAGGAGCAAAATATAAAACCTCTCCTAGGGCGTATGTTCGAATCTAATCTCCGAAGGGCCCGTATCACCAGGCTAGCAAGATATATGATTGAACATATAAAATATAACACCTCTCAAGTAGGGGCACAAAAACAGAGTTCATCTCTATAAAAAGGCAGAAGTAGGGTCGACCAAACTGGAAGCTTTTAATCGTGATCATGTCAAAAATTCAATAATGGCAAAAACACATGATCAAGAAATTCCAAATAAAGTCGGACACACAATGCCAAACCTAATGTTTAAAGCCTGTGACAAATTCTGGTATGGGGGCATTACCACCGCATTAACCGCATTGAAAGATTCAGTGATGCTCACTTCTTAACATATGCCACAAATTCGTCACAACTTTGAAGCAAAAGTTCAACATTGGTAGGGATCAACTTGACCAACAAAGCAAAGCTTTGAAATGACAAAGGCAAAATTGATAACCCTTATACTGCAATGAGCATAAAGGTAGTCATTCATAAAAAACTCAAAAATTGCCTTGGTCAAAATCAAAGAAATCCGACAAAACTGGTCAAGATCGGCCTAACAAGTTATGATTCATAGCTACAATTGAAAAACCAACTCGCCAAAAGTACAACAGATGACTTGTAGTTTAAAATTTGTGTTGTGAGCATGAAAAGGAAACGGGTGTGGAATGCTAAACAAAAAAGCATAACAAGCAGAACACATTTCCATCACAACATCACAAAAGCAAGTCTTAACAAAGCTTATAGGAATAGCAGGATCCAAGCACTTTTTCAATACAAACTCTCCGATGGGATTTTCCAATGCAACATCTCCGTTAGAGGCCTGGGGCATCTGGTGCTTTGTGCATACAACAGAAAGCAGAAAGTATTCCTCGAGAGAGAAAGGATCGGACTGGTGCAAGTAGTCCGAATTCACGGAGAAACCCTTCTGTAATAAGAAAATTCTTAGTCTTATGTTGCTCATCAATAGCCATCAAAGACTCAAGAACATAGTTTGCTACTAAATCCGAGTTTCCTAGATACATTGTCCTGCTCAGAAGCTCTAAATGATCCGATAAAAGAAAAATACCTTTGCCAACAAATTATAAGCTCCTAGTGCGACAATATAAATCATGGAAATTCGGCAAAATTAATTGCATTCACCTCAACCAATTTGTGACAACCTATGATAAAAGAGTAACATGACCGCACTAAGAATCAGACAATATTCAGGAGACGTATCATGGGTTCGTTTCAACATTACAATAAACAGAAACCCGATTTGTACTCGACAAAAAGGCAAATATATATTCAGAGATATATAAGCCAAAGTGCACGAACAACGGAAGGTCCATCCTCAGAAGCTCGTCAAAAGTACTTTACCTTCAAAGAAAAGCATCTGGAAATTGTGACAAAATCAGTATGACTTAATACGTCAATAAAAAGCAGCTTGAAGGTTCGATCAGTTAAACATTGACTGATCCCAAGGAGAAGAAAGGGTACATACATCGGTCAAAATTGATCAAAAGCAATCTCTTACGAGACTGAATTCCTTGGCTAAGAAAGTCTAGAATGTCACAACACAAAAGCTTCCTTGACAGTAAATCCTTAATCGTATATAACTCGAAGAACCCGATGGTACTCTGCTTCAAACCCGAAAATAAATGATGTTGAAAGACGACTATGCCAATAGGGTATAATTCCATAAAGCGATAACATTTCTCTAGGAATTGAAGCTACTATCCATCAAACGGTATCAACATGAGTTATAAGAAAGAATGAGAAATAATCACGCGCTGGGGTAAACAGTTGTCAAATGAAAACTCAAAATTTTGTCTAGCCCGGGATGATCTACAATATCAAACACTATTGGGAGAGACAACAATACCGCGAGGTTGCAATATACAACAAAGCATATCGGACCGCGGAAAAGGATGATATGGGCAAATACCGAAATAATGCTTGAAGCAATTCATTAATTCCAAAAACCTAATTCCAAGGTTCGAGCTTCTCAGGATTGATACTACAAAAGCACGATATAAAATGCTGGCCTGGCTCAATTTATTAAGTAATGCACATAAGCTACTCAGTTTACCAAAAATCCTACAGCTTTGACCATCAAAAGGGTTGGCTAAGAATATGAGTCAAGCTAACTAGGTCATCACTAATAATTGAACAAGACAAGCCAAATTCGGAATTCCATCAGACGAATTGTCAGGTGCAAACATTTCATAAGTGTTGAATCTAATACAATTTTGATTTGAAAGATAATACGTAGAATTCGCAGTCCAAAATAGAGACTAACGAATCTCAAGTGTTACCGATAAGCAAATTAAGTGTATCATCATTGTGAACTGTGTCTACCAAGTCATAAATTCCTAAATAAAAAGTAGCTTTACGTTGGTAACAAACTTAAATCTATGAATGTCTCTCATGATTTATCTCCTTTTATGGGACTAACCCATTGTCATCTTGAGCAATCTAAAATGAATTTCCTACCGAATGTACGCAAAAGTTTTCATTACAGGTTCTCTAAAAAGTCACTTGTGCTAAGGGAAACCCTCCAATGAAACTGAGCCAATGTTGCATCACCGTTCATCGAAGTAAGGTAAAAGACACAAACAGAACCGACACTTGATCAGGAGTTATGTACAAATTTAAAGTGAGATTTCTGAGTCCAACCAAGCTACTGCAACAAGGCCAAAGAACGAACAATCAAATGACACCCCTTCAGCAAATTGTCAAGACCATACGGGATAATGAAAATTTGACTTGCTTGTAATCCGGAAGCTGTAACTGTTCTTACCTCGGAAACTCATATAAAATATTTAGTCTAAGCAGAAGCGATCCATCTTCCAGAATGACAACTAGTCTTCTATCTGATGGCACAGAGCATATGAGCTCGATTGTCAAGTAAAAAGCCAGAATAACTTGGAATTGACAATTCCGGTCTCTAAAGAAACTTGGAATTTCGGTGCTTTCACTATCCGAAAGCGTCGAAGTGTCCACTAAGTTAAAGCTCGGACAATGTGTTGACATAAGGGAGTTCAGAGCATATTAAAAGCTACAATTGAATCTCGATGTAACAAACACGTATTTACCGGACTTAAAGCAACTCAATATCAAGGCTACAGTTAATACTTCCCGGCATTCCAAGCTTCAAGAAAAATCCATGGAATTGAATCAAATAAAGTATAGAGATATAGAAAATTCAATGACGTGCAAAGGCCTTAACACGGGAAAATCTTTAAATAATATGCATATTCGAACCAATACATGTTAGAACATACTCGAGCCCAAGTTGGGTCGAACATGCTCAAACCAACAAGATGGCCAAGCATGACTGAACGGTATGGTCAGGCGCGAGCGACTGTAGCAGTTCAAGGCGACAAGATGGGGAATTGCCGGACCCAGACAACGTTAGCAGGCTTCCAGACAGTCATGTTTACGTGGTCATGTAAATACTGTTGAGTTCAACCCAAAGTTTATACATGATAAAAGACAAACTTGAGCATCTAATGGAGTTTCCAGTATCAGAATTGGCCTAAAAAGAGCCATAAAAGTATGTCCCATAATGAAGGTTAAATGCCTCCCAGATAAAGGGGTGAATATACAGAGCTTCTCCAAGAAAAAGGAGAAAATAAATCGCAGATAAGTATTTCCCAAATGTGAAATACCGTACACCATTATAAAAGTCTTTAAAATGGTATCGTTCGACATCCGCAGTCAGCTTAGCCGGTTAGTTGACTTTAAGCGTCAATGCGAATTTGAATTAGAATATCGTATTTGTGCAAATAACATTTGACGAGTTTTAAACTGTTGAATAAAATAATTCTGTGCAGATACTTTATTCAATTCATAAATAAAATTCGCTATAATTCGTTTTTAACTACTCCGCTATCGATATGGACGACCGATAGTGAAGTATAAGTCCAAAATTGTGCAACTTGTTTTGATTAAAAAACAGGTGATACAAAGACCACTTATTCAATGTGCATGGCAATAGCATATCATCCATGAAGAACACCAGTTCATATTACACAACTACAAAGTGGTTAAATATAAAAAAGGTTGAGGTGATATTTGCGCAAATACCAGGACTAGCTAAGGCTGATACCTCATACGGTTACAACACCAAAACTTGACCGGGTGTAAAGCACATATTAGATCGGTAATGTCAAAAAGGAAACGGATCGGTTCTATAAGGTGTAACTAGTTCGGTGCATTGACAAGAAATTGGATCGGTCTGCTAAAATTCACGTACACAGCTTCAAATTATGATGCAATGGCAAATAATATATTAGCAGGAGTGTTTATTTCGAAGCCCGCATTTCTCGCAAGCAAAAAATACAAGCTTCGAGGGGCAAATGTTAACCCTATTAAAACACAGTTTAAAATTCTGGATCAAACAGACTTGGGTCGGACAGATCTGGATCGGGCAGATCTGGATCAGACAGATCTGGCTCGGGTAGATCTAGAAACAAATTACAGAAATGCCACTGGTCCAGTTCTGCCCGATCCAGATCTGCCTGATCCAGATCTACCCGATCCAGATCTGTCCGATCTAGATCTGTCCGATCCAGATCTGCCTGATCCAGATCTATCCGATCCAGATCTGCCCGATCCAGATTATGTACCCATAATTACAAGATTGCCATTGCCTTCAAACTTCTTCTATAAATAGCCCATTGCTCCACAATTCAGAGGACCGATTTTCTTCAGCCCGAAAGGCCGCCAAATCATTTCTTCAACCTCCAAGCTCCATTCCAAGCTTCATTAATGGCTTCCATAGATCAAATAACACTTCTCCAACCTCATGAGAATCAAATCCGTTCATATGATCATGAAAGCTACTTCCATTCGGATCAAAACTCATCGGATCTTACTCAAACTACATGATAAGCCTCTCCAACACATTCAAATGATCTTCAATCTCTCTCTAGCTTAGATTTACCACTAAATCTCTAAGGAATTTATGAAGATCACTCAATTGCTCAAGTGAACAAAGATTAATACATCTATCACCATAAAGCAAGAGATCTTATCAATTCCTAGCCGAGTTCAGGTGGAATTAGATCCTAAAAGAGAGTGAAAAGAGGAGAAAAAGGGAAAATGAATGTAAAAGAGAGTTCATTAATATTTTATAAAGAGATATTATAATGAGAATGGGTTCAAAAGTGGATGTTGATCATGTTTGATCAAACCCCCATAAAACTTTGCATCTTTTCCATGTTATTCATTTTATTTTGTGATACACGGTTCCATATTTTAATCTTACCAAATATGTGAAGTGCACACTTGCACCATTTGGTGTTTGTTTCATTTTTGACGCAAACACAAGGTTAAAATTAACATTTTATTGACGATGCATATATTAGAATTTATATGCAAAGTTAAATTAACATTTTATTGACAATGCATATATTAGAATTTATAGGCAAGGTTAAAATAACATTTTATGGACGATGCATATATTAGAATTTATATGCAAAGTTAAATTAACATTTTATTGAAGATCCATATATTAGAATTTATATGCAAAGTTAAAATAACATTTTATTGGCGATGTTTATATTAGAATTTATATGCAAAGTTAAAATATTATTTTTATTGACAATACATACATTAGAATTCGTATGAATTATTTTTATTGTAAAAACATTCATTGAAACTATATAGAAATAAAATATTACTTTTATTTGTTAAAGTTAAAAATAATAATAAAAATTATCTTTTTTATTTGTCGTTGGCAAATATCATGTAAGTAAATACATTTTATTTGACATTGTAAACATGTAGAAATGGTTATGCAAATAAAAACATTGTTTTATTTGGTGCGTTAAATACGTTAGTAGAATCGTCAAATGGTTTACGTTTATAATAGTTTTTTATATATAAATATAAGTTAAAATTAAACGAATAGCGCATGGTAGTTCGCGTTTCGAAATCGTAACTTTAAACGATTATACCGAAAGCTCTGACCGTCGGATTTTCCCAAAACTGGAACTGTCAGGACCACTTTGGGAAGATCTTTCCAACAATATAAATTTTGTTAAAATCCAACGGTTAGATTTCGAGAAAAGGGTAAATCAAATTTTGAATCAAACAGCGCCAGGGTTGCCTATTGACCCGAAGCGTCATTAAATTAATTGAGCTATTTTTATATAAATAAAAATAGCGATAAATCGTTATTAAATTGTATTAACGATATGAAATGGTTTTAAATTATATATATGCGAGAATTATTTGAAAAGTCCGAGTTTAATCTCATTTCAAATAATTATACGATGATTTAAGTTGAAGATATTGAAGATGGTGATTGAAGACTGGCGATCTTCACATCGAATGGATAACTACTGATGCCCGACATTGGTTAGCTCGCAATAAAGGGTTAAAGTGGAAATTATCCGGACGTACTTGTTGATTGTCCAGATAAGCGAGAACCTCTCTTCCGTGTTGAACATACGGGGCAAGGAATAAGGTGACTTCAGTTTCGTTCAGACCCAGAATGGAATCGTAAGTGGATGTGTGTCTGACATTGATTTTATTCCATGTAAATTGATTTCTATTTAATATATATATGATTGGTGGCGGAGAATTTATTCTCTTGCTTAACACCCTTCTCTGAGACGCACGAGCTCAGAGGTTATACATTGGTAGTCATCGATCGCATGGCATAGATTGTCAATGTGGCATGCCAAGATGCAAATGATCGAGGCTTTTGTTGAAAAGCCGAGCCTTGTGGTTGATGATCAAATCATAGCCTATTTCGACATGGCTTCGTGTATAGCGTTACCTCGCGAGCCTTATACCTTGGTAAGAGTCAGAAACGGGACAAGGGAACATGTAGTGCATATGTTTCTTTCTAGCTAGAATTGGTTTCAGGGTTTTGCAAGCCCTTATATTTTACTTTTGTGGTTGATGGATTATGCGGTACCTCGAATTTATTGGTCAATAGTGACCAAATTATAGGTTCAATAGGACCGGGAAACGTGTGTTCAGGAATTGCCAATCCACTAAGGTATATTTGTGGACCGGGCCTGCAGTATCTAAGGGTTCACTACGGGGGATCCTGAGACATTGCTAGAGTGTCTTGAATCGGTAAGGAAATCGTCCCTAGCCTTGACTCATGACGGAAACCCAATTTCCAATAGGACATTACCGTTTTGATTGTAAACCTATATATAGTGACATAGTAGGATGGGGTACTATGCCGTCTAGGATTGATACATTTACTTTGAAGTATTTTAAAAACCGATTAGACACTAATAATAATATTAAAATATTATTTTCTACGTATCAAGCATGTTTGATGATTATATGGTAAAACTCTATCCTCTGGTTTGCGTTGCATTGTGTGATGGGACTTGAGTTTTATAGTTGTTTCATTTTTTTAAAAAGCATTGCGCTGTTTTGAATAAAAATCTATTTAATTTACGCATTGGAAATCCAATGGAGTAAACCCGTTCCGCGTTTGCGCCATGGTCCTATGATTAGCCATATTGTTAGATAAGTTAGGAAGGATTTCTCATACCAGTCCCATGACTAACTCGTAGTTTGTTTCACTTTGCAAACTCGGGTGCCCTCTTTTCCATACGGGCAGTCAAGTAGCTTATTTTGCATATATTTTGAGTAGGATTCTCGATCGAAGATTCAAGCTATTTCAAGAGCATTGATAGTTTTCCGCTGTGTGTATTAAATTCATTGTAAATTCATCTTCTGTTGTATTATTATTTATCGATGTACTCTGATATAATATGTACTCTGATGTAACATTATTATGATGTTTATAAAAGTCTTCTGTTATTTGTTCTGATGTGTTGTATGCCCAGAGTTAATGCATTCAAGGATTTCCAACTTTTGGATCAAACCTGTGTGGTTTATGGTCGATTCAAAGGGCAGGGATTTTCTGGTCATTACAGCTACTGTATATATAAAAATTATATTTTTATTTCAAAACCATATATAATCATATTTTTAATGCAACGTTATACAGAGAAAAAATTGATTTTTAATGCAATGCTATATGTAGAAAAATCTGAATTTAATGCAATATTGTATATAAAAAAAATATGATTTTTAATGCAATGTTATATATAGAAAAATCTTATTTTTAATGCAATGTTATATATAGAAAAATATGATTTTTCTTGCAATGTTTTATATATAAAAGTCTGAATTTTAACGCAATGTTATTTATAAAAAAATAAGATTTTTAATGCAATGTTATATATAGAAACATCCAATTTTTAATGCAATGTTATATATAGAAAAAATCTCATTTTTAATGCAATGTTATATATAGAAAAAACTAATTTTTAATGCAATGTTATATGTAGAAAAATCTGATTTTTATGCAATGTTGTATATAGAAGAATCTGATTTTTAATGCAATGTTATATATATATAAAAATATGATTTTTCTTGTAATGTTATGTATATAAAAATTTGATTTTTAGTTAATGTTATATAAAATAAACTGTTTTTTAGTTAATGTTATATAAAAAGAACTGAATTTTTAAGTTAAATAAAACAATTAGCTTAAACAAAAAAAAAAAACCTTTATCTTCTTCACTTTAACCTACAGGAACCCTTAAACCCAAAGCTCGATATTAAAAATGCTTGTGCCACCCACCACCATTGCTCCGCCGCTGATCTGAGGCGCTCATGAGCTCCGCCTACACGCCAGTCACCTCCCCTAGCGGCCTCGATGAACTCGAATATCACCAATGCTCGAAAATTAGGCCCAACGTTGAGTATTTTGAGGCTTGAATCTGTGAAATCCATCCAATTAATATACATCCTACCTGTATAACTTTGAAGAGGGCAAAAATCTAAGTAAATTTCGTTTTGAAATGAGGATTTAATTCGCTATGAATTGAGAGATTTAGGGGATTCAATTTGAAAAAAAAAACGTCGTTCATCGCTTAGGATTGCGGCAGGTAACGGGTTGACCACGAAGAAGAAAGGATACGGTTGGACCATGTTGTACCTTTATATATTTATATTCTTTTTATTTATTTATTTTAGTCCACAAATCTTTGTTTATTAATCCGATTTCTAAATCAAACCCAATGTATTTCGCCCCTAGCTAAATACCCCCATTCTGGACATAATGGGATATGTCCCGTAAGACAATTCGAATGTTTTGATCAGTTTTTAATTAAATTAAAATATAAATCAATATATAATAAATCTAAACGTACATTTTAATTTACCAGGGCCACATACTGACTCCAAAATCTACAGAAAAATAAATCTAGCTATGTCTTGATGATATGGTCCTAACAAAACTAATTTCATTGCATTTGGAGACCATTTGAAAAATGGTCATTTTCCAGTCGATTAAATTCAAACTAAATTGACCAAATACGTTTAATTCACCGCGCTCACATATTGATTCCAAAATTATGAAAATTGGAAACCAGCAATAATTTGACATTCCGGATCCAACAAATGTGGTCTCGTCGAAAACGGAGGTTGTTTGCAAAATTGCTATTTTTAAGGGTTATATATTATATAAATTCCATTATGACTATTCTAAATTTTCAACTGGACATAACTTTTTATTCCCGTTATGAAATCTGGATTTTTCACATTCGTTGGAAAGATATTCAAACAGATTCAAATATTTCTAGTTTTACTAAAATCCGGTTTATTTTGAATCCTGTACATTCAATTGAAATTTTAAATTGAATTTTCAAACTACCATGCCATTTCCAATTTCTTTTATAATTAAAATAAATATTTATATTCTAACATCGATTTGAATAGATTTATACGTTCTAATTCTATTCAAAATAAATTTCTTGTCGTTATTATTTAAAATAAACCATTTTAAATATTCAAAATTCATTAAAATTGCCAAAATAAAATTTTTAAATTGGTTCTGATTTTCCTGGTTGTTACAATCTCCCCAACTTAAAATATTTTCGTCCTCGAAAAGGAACGGAGCTGAAAGTTGTTTAACTAACCAACTCAGCTTTCAGTTTGGCTTTCATTCTTCAAGTTTTCAGTTTCTAAAAATTTTCCAATTCTTCAAAAATTTGGCTAACACCCAAAATTTTTGAATTTTTTGCCATAACCTCCTTTGTACGGGGAGACATTTAAAGCTGCAACTAGCCAAGCAGGGCCCTCGTCATCCAAATAGAAAAAGAAAAGGCCAAGCGGCAAGCCATTCGGCTCATAAAATCATCCAAACCCAATAAATTTGTAAACATGTACCTATTTGTCGGGCATACAATTTTATTCCTCTTCTCTAGCCTCCTTGCTATGACCTGTTCGCACACACACACACACACACAGATATATATATGTATATATATATATATATGTGTATATATATATATATCTGTGTGTGTGTGTGTGTGCATTTCCAAATAATTTTCATTTCAATTTCAGATTTGATACAATTTGGCTAAATTTACCTTTCTTTCATGTATTTGTTTTATTAGTTAACAAATAATCATGCAACATGAACATCAATCAATTTGTGAATTAGCTTTTCAAATGCATGACTTTAATATATATTCAAAAATCATCTTTTTGGTGCCAAATCACAACAATAACCCTATCTAGTTTTGGTTCTCACACTAGCCAATTGGAAATATATGGAAATCCCACTTTCGAAACTCGAACACAAGTACTGATGATAGTATAGTAATCAACAGGATCATCTCCGGGCGACTAGAGTGTGATTCTATATCTGTCCAGAATATTAAAACTTCGAATATACGTTTGAAAGGCTTATATGCAAAATCTTTATATACTCGATGTCCAAATTCAATATAAAATAAATATTCAAATACATATAAAATGGTTTAAATCTTCAAAACAAAAATTTTGTTTTCATTTTTTATTTTAAAACAAAAAACTACACTACACACTCGTTCTAAGATACTACTGATCCTATCTCTAACGAGTCATTCTCATTGGATATTACTAATCAAATCTGTGATGAATTCTTTCATTTGGTTCTAATGTGTCTTGTTCTCGAGCTCTATAAACCAATACTCTGATACCAAACTATGATGACTCAAACTTCCCCTTAAAGGAAAGCCCGAATTGAGTTGAGAACAAGACAAATTAGAATACAAACAGAAGGACATTTTATTGCTTATTACAACAATTTATGTCAGAGTACAAGAATATACAGAGTATGAATAAATATTATACATCAGAAAAATATCAGAGATTTAAATTACAATGCAGCGGGAAAATAATACGTAAAACAGCTGAAACAAATACACGGATACAGAGCTTTCCGAATATATCTCTAGTTGTAAACCCGGATCCTATAAGAATAAATCTGCAAACCCAAAACTACTAGTTTCCTGTGTGGAAAATAGGGGCACCCAGAGTTTAGGTTAAAACAATAAACTCTAGGTCAGTCATGTGACTGGTGTGAGAACTAAAACAGTTATTAAATCTTTACTTTAAAAATAAAGTAAATCAAGGTACCACGCCGTATAACACGGAACGGGTTTCCTCCCATGAATACCAGTGCATAAAACAAACAACCCAATGTTTTTTGGAAAAATGAAGCTATTATAAGACCCAGGTCCCGTCACACAATGTAACGCAAGACGGAGTATAGGTTTTCCATTATAACGGCCGAACATGCCTAGTATGTGTAAAACAAATCATTTGATACTATTATAAATGCATAGTGTATTAAACAACTTAAAATATAAATGTATCAATCATAGACGGCATGGGTACCATATATCATGTCGCTAATACTAGGCTCTACAATTAAAACCGAAATATCATGTATTGGAAGTTGGATTTCCATCTATGAACCAAGGCAAGGGATCGTCCTTACCGTGATGAGACAATCTAGCCTACCATGTCTCAAGGCCCGGACTCAGGTGGGCCCTTGGATCATCAGGGCCGGTCCACACGAAATGGATTAAAATGCCTGACAATATGTTTCCTCGCACTATGGGGCGTAGTGGTCAGTATGTCGACCATACCATCCTCGGTCCCGTAGTGACCAATATATCCGAGGCGCCTCGCTATCCATCATCCACATAAGTAAAATGTCTGGGCTCCGTACCATGACACCACTCCTACCTAGGAAGAAACACATGTCCTCCCTGAGGTCCTCTCCCATTTCTGGTTCACACCGGGGTGTGAGGCTCGCGAATTAACGCTATGCACAAAGCTATGCTATATTAAAGCTGTGCTTTGATCATCAACCACAAGACTCTGCTTTTCAACATAAGCCTTGATCATTTGCATCTCAGCATTCCACATAGACAATTCACGCCATGCGACTGATGTCAATCGATATATAACCACTGAGCTCGTACGTCTCAGAGAAGGGTGTTGAGCAAGAGAATAAATTCTCCACCACCAAAAAGATATATATTTAACAGAGATCAATCGACACAGAATAAAATCCTATGTTAGACACACATCCATTTACAAGTTCGTCTGGGTCTGAACGAAACCGGATGCACTTTATTCTTCCCATATGTCCAATACAGGAGAGAGGTCCTCGCATATCCGGTCGATCTCCAAGTACTTCTGTACGATAACCACTTATTACCTCATCTTGTGTGTATAGCCCAATCAAGACATCAGTAATCATCCAAACGATGTGAAGACCTCCGGTCTTCAACCACCGTCTTCATCGTCGACATATCGTCGAATCAGTTATTCAGAATGGGATAAACCCGGCCTTTCTGAATAACTCGCATATCGTATAAACATGTGCTACAAAAACACAACATACGCCTCATTCCAATTATGAATATTCTTTTATTTAGATATTCATATCCTTTGGGAAAGGTTCCCATTAATTTTATCAAAGATAAATTCTTCAAATGTATTCTTTAATCTTCCTTTGGATTTCAATTCTAAACCAAATCAAGGTTTATCAACTAGTCGGGATTAGCTAGCCTTACCGAAGTAATCATTTGTTTAATTTCCCAATCCCAAACTATTTATCCCATGGAGAAAAACTGGTAATTCTCCATATCTAACACCATGATGTTATCGGTAAATTTAATTACCATTTCACGTTCAAGTCTAATTAAAGATTTAACTATCGCTTGGAGCAAAACTAGTGATACTCCATTCTCGATCATTTACCGAATTTGATAATTTTAATTGATCATATTCTCATTTTAATCTAATTAAAGATTCATTAAAACTCTACTTAGTTTTAATCTCAAAAATCATTACTTAGTTTCAATCTAATTATTCCGATAGCGACTATTCTAAATTTTCAGCTAGGCATAACTTTTTATTCCCGTCATAAAATCTGGATTTTTCAAATTCGTTGGAAAGATATTTTCAAACAAATTCAAATATTTCTGGTTTTACCAGAATCAGGTTTATTTTGAATTCTGTACATTCGTTTGAAATTTGAAATCAAATTTTTAAACTACCGCGCCATTTCCAATTCCTTTTATAATTAAAATAACTATTTATATTCTAACTTCGATTTGAATAGATTTATATGTTCTATTTATATTCAAAATAAATTTCTAATCATTATTATTTAAAATAAATCGTTTTAAATATTCAAAATTCATTAAAATTGCCAAAATAAATTTTTTTATATTGGTTCTGATTTTCTGGGTTTTTACACCGTGGTATGAGATGATGTTGTGATATTTATTCGATCAGTCATTGTAAGTAGATGGTACTCACATAAACAGAATAAGGTGGATAGTGCGAGATGACGCATATATATAATATGGATTTATGACAATAGTTAATGGGACTTTGAATCTACATGCATTTTCTATAAGTCAATATTATGATGTACTCTTATTATGTTGGTTAAAGATAACCATATTTCTAGAATGCACCCTGGTAGAATGCCCTTAAGGCTACATCTCAGATCTACAATACTATATTATTGTTTATATTTATGATTGGCTTTATGATTATCGATGCGTCACCAATGTTAGTAGTCCGTTCTAATATGGGTATTGTAGTGCCATGACCGATTAGTCCTTACATTTATTAGCATCCTAGTGGATACGTGTAATGGTGAATATGATGTAACAAAACAACAATAGTAACTTTACGACTCTGGAGCTTGATTTATACAATAAGCCTCCTTCCAATATTTTTTGGAGTAGTAAATTAGCATATACGATCAATACACCTCATTATGGTGTTGATATGCATCAGGTGTACATATATTGTTATACAGATGGTGCTACTTGGGACTAGATGTATGATGCAAAATCTCCTATCACAATATGGTTTACTATATGCATGTTGCAGAATATCCCATGACAATATGATTTTAATATATATATATATATATATATATATATATATATATAATGTTTTATTCGTTTTGCATTAGATTTGTGTTGTGACACCCCACGTCCGTTAATGTCACTCACTAAGGGAATGCATTATGTTTCGTGGAGCGCTATAGGTAAATAGACACAGAATAATTACAAGACAGATATAAATAAGGCAGCAGCGGAAAATTTAAACTTTTATTTCAAGCATAAGTCATAATACCGATATTCCACAATTTCATAAGTCATAAAAACCATTACAATAAAATAACTTCTGTCTTGCACCATCAGAGTACATAAGTAAACAAAAAGCATCATTCCCCCAATTAAAAGAGTTAAGCCATAGTAGAGATAAGAACTTGAGCCATACTTCAGAAGTAGCTCCTAGCAAGATGATATCTTATTCCTGATTAAGTCTGAGTGTTTCCTCCCTCAGAACCTAGGGGTAATGGAAGAAAAAAGGAGAAACAACAGGGCCAGACATAAAGTTTGGCGAGTCTAGTTCCTTTAGCCAGTAGAGAAATAAAAGCAACATGAGAGGCATATAAAGTGGATAAGAGAGATCACTACATAAATGGTAGGTATGACAAGGTAAGCAAGTTAAGGTGTATGTGCCTCACTATTGGTTACTTTGCATTATTACTAGTATAACTGAAATTTGATGATCCCTTCCACTATGAGTTGGTAGGCTTAGGTCATACGTCCAAGTATTCCCTAACCACTACCCTAATCGATCAGCTCCCAACCCTGTAGACATCCTGTGTTGGTCCCACAGTAGGGGGTATCACTTCCTAAAGTGGCAAGCCCTGGTGTGCACAACCATATCTACAGGTGTCACGGTCGTCTCAGCCCCCTCTGCCCGGCTCATGCACGCACACGTCCCCGGTCGGTTCACGCCGCCCACACTATCCGCCTTGTTTGGATCTCTTACAATCAATCAGTAAGCGTTCCTCTTTCTCTGCCTAGTACGGAGTTCTTTATTTGATACCTACTCCGAGTTACTGACTGAAATGGGTCCCACACAATATGATACAAGTCTCCCATTTGTCTTGTATCCCAGACTAGGTTTTCCACTGATATGTATACCCTTAGGTGTCTTTAATTACATAGCCCTGTGTTAGTTATGCTTACCCTAAAGGGTGTGTTTAATTACATAACTTTACTATATTTTCCACCGGTTATGTACACCATTAGGTGTCTTTAATTACATAACCCTATTGGGTTAAGTTTGTGGGCCTATATGTAAATATTACCCACTCCCTCTAATTTATTTAACCCATCCACTACCCATCCAATTTTACTAAACCCTAACTTAAGTTCATAGTCATATTAAATTAGGTTAAGTAGTCCATTTCATCACCATGTCCAATATAGTTATAATAGGCTGGACCTCCCACATTAGGCCTACAACGTGTGGATGCTGGATATGACAATCGGGTCCGGGCAGTCTTATTCCATAGTTGGGCCTAACCTCGTGTCTTAACCCGATTTGTATTTGTGTACTTAGACCTCCCACGTTAGGTTCAACATTATTGGCGGCTGGATATGTCGGTCGAGTCCGGGCAGACTTCCACCACTAATGTAACCTAACCTCATGTCGTAAGTACAGTTTACAAATCCTAATTGTAAATTACTAACCATTCCAAATTAATCCAAATCGACTATGTCATTATAGGTAATTATTTCTATGTTTCCCTATTTGAATTATATTCCAAATATTTCATAAACAATGCTAATTATATATCCCTTTTTCCCCATTTCCTCTCTAACGTATTCGTACGTGTTTTTGCGGCATCTTGGTTATAAAGTAGCCTAGCTACAACGATAAGAAGGGAATATGACAAGGGTGAAAGTTTCAACATATCTTGTCACAAACATGAACATAAACTGGCATGACAATAAAATGAATGGACATGTGACTAACATCATAATAAAGTGGACATCAAACTGGTAACTTATGGCAATTAATATGATGTTCAAGCAAGCATAATGAGATCTAGATTAAACAATATTAATCCAATTATTTAGATCAGGCATAGTTAGGGTGACATAGCAACATGTTTAGATCTGAAGATGGATTCTCATGTCAAGTTTACAACATATCTCAATGGATTACAATATGATTAGTAAAAGGTGATTAACATTAAGAGCTAGATCTAAGAAATGTTACAACTGTCCAAATTAATAGATGTACATCCACCATAACAAGGTTACAAGTCAAGATCCACACAAGCAACAAAATCGAATAACCACAATTTTATTAGAACTTGGAAAATAGATATGTCATGACATAGTATAAAATTCCACATTAACCCAGAATCATACTTTACAACATATCAATTCATAGTCTTTCAAAATATACTTGTATTTATCTAAACCTAAAAACAACTAGAACTCACAGCGTTAGGTTTAGAGAATTGACGAAGAATGGATCTAGAATTTCTGAATTGGATTTGTAGAATATGTTGTTGTAGAAAACTGTTAAGTTTGCACTCCAGCAGCATATGGCCTCCATGACTTCCAACGAAGAAAATATGAGAAATGGGACACGTACATAGTTGCCAGACCCCCTGAAACTGAGTGCCACGTCAGACCTAGGGGTGTCGACACCCCTGTGGGTGGGTCGACACCCCTTTAGGGGGGTCATCCCCCTAGAGCGGGAATTTTGCCGCTCAGAGGAATTTTTCGAATTTGAAGAGGAATTTTTCGAATTTGAATCCTCTAGATAGAATTCTGACTCATCTCTGACTCATGCATATATACAACATATTTCTGTGTATAAACAAACTTAAAACCTTCATAACTTCTTCATATGGTGTCCGTTTTACGCAAACCAAATGTCTGTCCTGACCAGAATTTCGAGACAGACGGGTGTAGTCTATTTCCTCTAATTATGAATATTAATTTAGTTATTATTTAATTTACTCTCTTTAATGTTGTTAAAAATTCAGAGTGTTACATTCTCCCCTACTCAAAGGATTTCGTCTCCGAAATCTCTAAGTTGAGAAGAACTCATATCCTACCATCCATCATCCATCTACTCATCCACCAATCAATGGCGTCCATTGTCCTTATTGATTTATATTGCTTATATGAATATATGCAAAGATGTGTGTATATGTCCCAACACTAATGCGAAGATCAGGCAGTCTACTGGTTCAGTTGACCCCCTTAATGCAATGTGTGTTAGTGCAATGAATCCAATATGTATGTGAATAAACCTATTGTATCATATAAGTTCTATATGTGTGCACATTCATCCGTCCAAATGCCACATCCATATGCTAACTTATCCATTTCCATTCAAAAAAAGAAAATAAAATGCACACACATCCATATGTAGCATGAGAGTGATTGAGCCGATCTTAGTGCCTGATGTGTGTGTATATGCGTCCACAGGGAACCACTAGCAAACACTTGCATCCACTTGAATCCATCAAACATAACATGTTTAAAACACATGTTTACATCCAAAGGATTCCTATCTAAAGGTCGAAAATACGATGGATAAGATATATTCTATTGATAGAAACAAGCACTGATAAAACTTAAGAAAGGAGCTAAGAACATACCCTCGAAAAGAAAAGGGTACAAAGAATGAATCTTGTCTTCTGTCTCCTAAGTCGCATCTTCTAGGTTATCTCCCTATTGAACCTTTAGGTACTTGATCTCCTTATTGCTCAGCTTATTAACCTCTGACCCAAGAATACGGGTAGGGACTCGTCTGACTGTTGCCTTGCGTTCCACTTCGACTTCTTCCAACACAATCAGCTCAACTACTTACGTGGTGTCATGTAGGCACTACCGCAGATGAGAGACATGGAAAATGTCATGAACACTGGATAGATTTTCTGGTAGCTTTACTCTGTAGGCCATTTGGATAATCCTCTTGGTTATGGGTAGTGGTCCCTCAAACCTAGGTGCCAACTTCCCTACTAATCCGAAGCGAACCACATTCCTCAGCGGTGATACTTCGATAAAAACTAAGTCTCCCACTTCGAATTCTGTGTCAGTCCTTCTCTTGTCTGCATAGGACTTCTGCCTATCTTGAGCTGTCTTCATCCGCCGTCGAATAAGGTCAATTTTTTCAGATGTTTCTCTAACCATATCTAGTCAAAGTAATAATCTTTCTGTAGACTCCCGCTAATAAGTTAGAGATCTACAGGGTCGTCCGTACAATGCTTCAAAGGGTGCCATGTCGATGCTAGCTTGAAAACAATTATTATAGGCAAACTCTACTAAATGATTCCCAAGTCCCTCCGAAGTCTAGGATACACAACCTTAAAAGATCTTCTAAATCCTATTCACCCTCTCCGCCTTCCCATCGGTCTGAGGATGATAAGCGGTGCTTAAACACAACTATGTACCTAATGCTTCTTGCAAGCTCTTACAAAATTCGCTGGTAAAGATAGGGTCACGATCGCTCACGATGCTAGAGGGAACTCCGTGGAGACAAACTATCTAAGGAACATAAATTGCTGCCAACCATGATGTCGTCCTCTTACTTTTAACTGGAATAAAGTGTGCACTCTTAGTGAGTCTATCCACTATCACCCAAATATTGGTATTACCTTTCTTCGATCTAGGCAAACAATCTATAAAATCCATAGAGACGCTCTCCCATTTCCACTGCGGAACCTCCAACGGATGAAGTAATCCACCGGACTTCTTTTTCTCAGCTTTAACTTGCTGGCAAACTAAACATTAAGAAACAAATTCGGCCACATCCTTCTTCATCCCAACCCAAAAGAAAACCCTTTTCATGTCCGTGTAAATTTTATCACCGCCTGGATGAATGATCATCTTAGAATGGTGGGCTTCTTCTAGGGCTGCCTTTATCAAGCTTCCAGTTTGAGGAACACAAAGCCTCCTATCTTGTCGCAACCACCTCTTTTCATCTATGACATACCTACTGAGGTGACTAGAAGTATCCCCTCTTCTGAGCTTATCCACGATGTCTAGAATCTATTGGTCACCTTGTTGCGAAGCTCCTATCTGATCCACAAGAGTCGGTCGTATCACCAAGGATGCAAATAAATCAGGAAAAACCTCGATGGAGGGTTTAAATTCAAAAGTTGGTATGAACTTCAAGTTCTTTCTTTCCACAAACAGAGGACTCATGGCCACCCTCTGCCTACTTAGTGTGTCTGCCACCACATTGCCCTTGCCGGGGGTATAAGCAATTTCAAAATCATATGAAGCTAAGAACTCCATCCACCGTTGTTGCCTTAAGTTGAGATCCTTCTGTGAGAATAGATACTTGAGAGATTTATGATCGGTGTATAATTTGAACTTTTCTCCAGATAAATAATGATGCCACGTATTTAACGCGAATACTATGGTAGCTAGCTCTGGATCGTGGGTGGGGTAGTTCTTCTCATGAACTCTCAACTGGCTACCTCCATAACATATTACTTTCCCTTCTTGCATCAGAACCACACCAAGCCTTGTACCGCACACATCAGTGTAAAAAGTAAACACTTTACTCCCATCAGGCAAGGTCAAGACTGGGGTTGTTGTCAGAGCCCTTTTTAGTCATTGGAAAGCAACGTAATAGTCTATGTCCCTTGAAAATGCCAAATTCTTCTTTGTTAGCCTGGTGAGAGGAGCTGATATCTTCGCGAAGTCCTTAATGATCTTTCTATAATAACCTGCCAACCCAAGAAAGCTTCACACCTCAGTTGCATTTTTAGGAATCTGCCAATCTTGTACTTCAACCACCTTCGCGGGATCTACGGCTATCCCTTCTTTGGAGACTACATGCCTCAAGAATCTCACCTCCTTTCTCCAGAAATGGCATTTGGAGAACTTTGCTTTTAGCTGATGGTCACGGAGAGTTTTCAAAACTTCTCCCAAATGTTGGGCATGCTCTTCTTCACTCTTGGAGAAGATCAAAATATCATTATCAAAGACTACGATGAATTTGTTTAGGAACTCCTGAAACATCCTACTCATCAAATCAACAAAATAGATGAGTGCATTTGTCAACATAAAAGGCATAACTAGCCATTCGAAGAAACCGTTCGGAGTTTTGAAAGCAGCCTTATCTACGCTGTCCTCAGCCACCCTCAACTGATGGAACCCCGTAGCCAAGTCCAATAGAGAAAATACCGAGGCACCAACAAGCTAATCAAACAAATCATCAATCCTCAGAAGCGGATGCCTATTTTTCTTAGTGAGATTATTTAACTCTCTATAGTCACAACACAAACGAAGCGAACCATCCTCTTTAGTTGCGAATACTACTGGAGCACCCCACTAAGATATGCTTCATCTAATAAACCCTTTTTCAAGTATTTCCCCTAATTGCTTACTCAGCTCCCCCTTTCTCTTGGAGCCGTGTGGCGCACTGGTAATGCAACTGGCTTTGCATTGTTAACCTGATATATGCGGAAGTCGATCTCACGCCTTGGAGGCAAAACAACGTACCTCATCAAAAACATTGGATAATCTCGAACCACCGGAACAGATTGCAAGTCATCTATGGATGCATCTAGAGACTCTAGGAAGCTAAGCATAGCAGAATTTTGAGGGTCACAAGAAACTTCGAGGTCTTCCCATGACAAGTCATGGGTCTAACAACCCTTCTCTCACAATCCAGAATGGCCCTATATGTTGTAAGCCAATATATTCCTAGAATCAACCCATAGCTCATAAACCCGAGCACATACGCGTCACATTCAAACTCGACGCCTAAAACAAATATTTTCAAACCCCGAAAAATCATCGATAAATGAGTCGAACCACCAATAGGGTTTGAAACAACTACGGGATCTACTACTATACTAGTAATTAAGTGCAGAGATTCAACCATAGAACTAGATATAAACAAGTATGAAGCATCAGAATCAAAAAGTGTTCTAACTGGATGGTTTGAAAGAGAAACTAATCTTTCTACGGAAAATTTCCTACCTCCTTCAAGAGCATTGATCGCGAGAGCATGCACCTGCCCTCTAGGAGTCCCTGCTCTTTGCCCTTGTCCCTGCAATCCCTATTTCTTTGGCACTCTTTAGAGAAGTGTCCGACCTCTCCGCAATAAAAACAACTGGCCTTCCTTCTTTCACAATCTTTGATCAAGTGACCCTCCATTACACAATTGTGAAATTTTCTCTTATCCCTGCCTTTTTCATCTTTCCCGTCTTTCTTCTATTGTTGCTGCTATTGCTGCCCTTTCTTGGGCCACACCTTCTAATTCTGTGATGCCTCCTCAGTCTTTGCTTCCTTCTTCTCTCCCATGTCCTCCTCATGCATTAGGGCTATATCTACAAGCTTTTCAAAAGTGGCCCCCATTGGAATATGGGACATGGCTAAACCATGCAGAGGCTCATTTATCCCTTTAGCAAACCACAAAGCCCTTTTGTGCGGTGTGGCTACCAACTCTAACCCGAACCTTGCCAGTTGGTTGAACTTGTTCACATACTCCTTCACCATTAAATTTCCTTGTTTGAGAGTTAAGAACCTCTCCATCTAAATGCTTCTCTCCGCTTGGGAAAGAAATTTCATTTCGGACCTCTATCTAAAGTCTTTCCAAGTTTCTATCGGACGTCCAGCTTGCGTGACTTCCCACCAAAATGAGGCTTCGTCCTTTAACAGCCAAGCAGCTAACTGAATTTTCTTTCGGTCCTCCACTTCAAACATTACGAATAAGTCCTTTGTCTCCTTAAGCCAATTCCGAGCTTTCATGAATGTCTCGTTCCCATGGAATGGACTCCCTTCCATAGCCCGGAAGTCTTTACAGATCTTGGCAAAGTTATCAACTCTTGCAGGGGAGGAGGAATGACTGGTGCAGCTGGGGGAGGAACATTTTCTTGGCCTTCGGCAGGCGTCGTGGCCTCCAAATACCTACGGAACCATCCGGGTATCGTGACACCCTCTGGTATATTAGGAATGTTCTGTTCCCCAGACATGCTGAAGAAAGGCAAAAGGAAGAAATTTAGAAAAAGGACCAAAGGATACTACATATGGCTTTTTAGGGAATATTTTTCAAAATAGACTTTTCTCGTAAAACCTTTTGAAAATAATTTCAAAAAACTTTTATCTAATCTGGTAAGCTTCAGCTCTAATACCAAGTGTGACACCCCACGTCCGTTAATGTCACTTACTATGGGAACACATCAAGTTTCCTGGAGCGCTATAGGTAAACAGACACAAAATAGTTACAAGACAGATATATATAAGGCAGCAACAGAAAATTTAGAATTTTATTTCAAGCATAAGTCATAATACCGTGGTCCACAATTTCATAAGTCACTATAACAATTACAATAAAATAAATTCGGTCTTGCACCATCAGAGTACATAAGTAATAAAAAGCATCATTCCCCCAATTAAAAGAGTTAGTCCATAGTAGAGACAAGAACTTGAGCCATACTTCAGAAGTAGCTCCTAGCAAGATGATATCTGATTCTTGATTAAGTCTGAGTGTTTCTTCCCTGAGAACCTGAGGGGGAGGGGGGAAATGGAAGAAAGAAGGAGAAGCAACAGGGTCAGACATAAAGTTTGGCGAGTCTAGTTACTTTTAGCCAGTACATAAATAAAAGCAACATGATAGGCATATATAGTGGATAAGAGAGACCACTACATAAATGGCAGGTATGAAAAGGTAAGCAAGTTATGGTGTATGTGCCTCACTAATGTTTACTCTGCATTATTACTCGTATAACTGAAATGAGATGATCCCTTCCACTATGAGTTGGTTGGCTTAGTTGATACGTCCAAGTATACTCTAAACACAACCCTAATCAATCGGCTCCCTAACCTATAAATATCCGGTACTGGCCCCACAGTAGGAGGTATCGCTTCCTAAAGTGGTAACCCCTGGTGTGCACAACCATATCCACTGGTGTCGCGGTCGTCTCAGCCCCCTCTGCCCGACCCATGTACAAACATTTCCCCGGTCGGTTTGTGCCGCCCTCACCATCCGCCTCATTTGGATCTCTTACAATCAATCAGTAAGCGTGCCTCTTTCTCTGCCTAGTACAGAGTTCTTTATTTGATACCTACTCCGGGTTACTGACTGAAATGGGTCCCACACAATATGGTACAAGTCTCCCCTTTATCTTGTATCCCCCATTAGGTTTTCCACTGACTATGTATACCCTTAGGTGTCTTTAATTACATAGCCCTATGTCAGTTATGCTTAACCTAAAGGGTGTGTTTATTTACATAACTTTACTATATTTTCCACCAGTTATGTATACCATTAGATGTATTTAATTACATAATCCTACAGGGTTAAGTTCATGGGCCTATATGTAAATATAACCCACTCCCTCTAATTTACTTAACCCACCCACTACCCATCCAATTTTACTTAACCCTGACTTAAGTTCATAATCATATTAAATTAGGTTAAGTAATCCATTTCATCACCATGTCCAATTATGGTTATAATGGGCTAGACCTCCCAAATAAGGCCTACAACGTGTAGATGCTGGATATGCCGGTCAGGTCCGGGCAGTCTTATTCCACATTTAGGCCTGACCTCGTGTCTTAGCCCGATTCTTATTTGCCTACCTAGACCTCCCACATTATGTTCAACATTAGTGGCTGCTGGATATGCCGGTCGGTTCCAGGCAGACTTCCACCACTAATGTAACCTAAGCTCGTGTCATAAGTAAAATTTACAATTCCTAATTGTAAATTACTAACAATTCCAAATTAATCCAAATCTACCTATGTCATTATAAGTAATTATTTCTATGTTTCCCTATTTGAATTATAAGTCCAAATATTTCATAAATTATGCCAATTATAAATCCCTTTTTCCCCATTTCCTCTCTAACGTATTCATACGTATTTTGGTGGCATATAGGCTATAAAGTAGCCTAGATATAACCATAAGAATGGAATATGACAAGGGTGATAGTTTCAACATATCTTGGCATAAACATGAACATAAAGTGAATGGACATGTTATTAACATCATAATAAGGTGGTCATCAAACTGGTAACTTATGGCGATTACTACGATGTTCAAAAAAGCACAATGAGATCTAGATTAAACACTACATGTCCAATTATTTAGATCTAGCATTGTTAGGGTGACATAGTTACATGTTTAGATCTAAAGATGGATTCACATGTCAAGTTTACAACATATCTCAATGGATCACAATATGATAGGTGAAAGGTGATTAACATATAGAACTAGATCTAAGCAATGTTACAAATGTCCAAATCAGCAGATTTACATCTACCGTGACATGGTTACAAGTCAAGATCCAAATAAGTAGCATAATCGAATAACAACAATTTTATTAGATTGAGGAAAATAGATCTGTCATGACATAGTATAGAATTCCATATTAAAGCGAAATCATACTTTACAACATATCCAATTCATAGTCTCTCAAAATATACTTTTATTTATCTAAACCTAAAAACAACTAGAACTTACAACGTTAGGTTTAGAGGATTGAGGAAGAACAAATCTATAATTTCTGAATTGGATTTGTAGAATATGTTGTTGTAGAAAACGGTTTAGTTCACACTCCAGCAGCATATGGCCCCCATGACTTCCAATGAAGAAAATATGAGAAATAGGACACATATATATAGTTTCCAGACCCCCTAAAACCGAGTTCCATGTCAGCCCTAGGGGTGTCGACACCCCTGTGGGTGGGTCGACCCCTCGATCGACACCCCTCCAGGGGGGTCGACCCCTAGAGCGGGAATTTTGCCGCTCAGAGGAATTTTTTGAATTTGAATCCTCTGGATAGAATTATGCTCATCTCTGACTCACCTCTGACTCATGCGTATATATATAGTATACAAATTTAAAACCCTCATAACTTCTTCATACGATATCAGTTTTATGCAAACCAAACGTCTATCTTGACCAGAATTTCGAGACGAACGCAAGTGGTGCAGTCCGTTTCCTATCATTCTGAATATTAAACTATTTATTATTTAATTTATTCTCTCTAATTTCGTTAAAGATTCGGGGTGTTACATGTGTCCTCTCTGATTTTTTGTTGTTGTGATCTTCTTTTCTTTTATTCTAACTTTTCTATAACACCCCATAATTCTATAACATTAAGTTTCACAAATTAAAAATATAATTAATTTTTAAAATAATAATTAGGTGAAACAGGTTGTGCCATTGCGTTCATCTCGAAATTCCGCTTGAGATAGAGTCCGAGTTTGCATAAATTGGACTCCGTATGAAAAAGATATCTTTAAATTAAATATTGTAGCAAAACATGAAAAAAAAGAATGAGAAAAGAATAAATGTTTAGCATTGTTCTAAGGTTTATAAGCAAAAGACTTAGTAGCTCATTTGGTTGGAACACGTGACTTGCATACAAGGGGTACAGAGTTCGATCCCCGCCAGCGCCATATTTTTATTTTAGGGGAATGGCTTAAAAATGGCTTAGTGTGAACGCAGTTCAAAAAGTGGTTTAGTGTAAAAATAGGTAATTGGGAAGATAGATAAAAAGAAAAAGAATATATATATATATATATATATATATATATATGACGTGTATGCATCATGTGGCGTACATGGTGCATTATTGGTTGTCAATGATTGTTTTTTATGTGGCTTTCTCTGATTAGCTTTTGTGACAAAGTAAAGGTAAGAAAGATTTATGCATGTATGAATAGATATTTGTATATAGGTAATTAATGTATACGGTAAAAGGTATAATATGTAGTTGGCAATAATAGATTTATAATTTACATATAAATATGAAGGATAAACATGAAAATTACATGGCATAGATTGGTTCATGAAATAGTATATTTAGTATACCAGTAATTGTGAGCATAATTAAAAAGATAGTTATGGCATAATTAAAATGGGAATAATTTACATATGGAATTTGTCATAAATAAGAAATATGTAAATTGTAGAAAAAAAATGAACATTTAATACATTTGCTAAGTCATTCTTGACACTGTGATGAGTCATTAGGGCGGAGATGTTATTCTATCTTGACCGGATGGTTCCGATTGACTCTAGGTTAATTCGACGGCTCTTAATCAATTGAAATTCTATAAAAGCAACCTAATTCACAACCTAAAATCACACAAAATTAGAACAGGAGCCGCTATGCTGCCATGGAGAACCTAGAGTAGCCACCGTCTCCATTCAACCTAAAAGCAAATTAAAAGCAAGAATCAAAATCAAATCTAATACAAATTTTCTACATCAAAGGTGATCAATTCAGATTCAGAAAAGAGAATCCAGAAAACAAGATTGTTCTTTTAATTGTGAGTTCGATTTCTTTAACAAAATAATTGTTAAATTAATCATGATATGTCTATATGTTGGATTATAAGTTTGTGGTTGTGAATCATTGACTGCTATGATATTATCTATGTTGTTAATCTATGTTAGTTGTTGGCTTATGTACAATCGATTCATAATGATGCTTCATATGCTAGTTTTGTTATGTTAGTGGATCTAATTCATATGTTAAATCATATGTATGTTTAACTTGATATGCAAGTTTGGATATGTTAATTTATACATGAATCATATGCAAGTTTAATGAGAATCATATGCAACTTTGTACGTTTAATTTGATTTATGACATCTATTTTGATATGTAAGTTTTGGATCTAAAGTATATGCTAAGACATATGAGAGTATGATTTCATTAACAAGATAATTCTTAAATTAATATTGATGGATTTATATTTGGATTATGAGATTTTTTCTGTTGATTCATGTGGCATAGTTAGTTATTATCACCTATGTTGTAAACATATAAACAAGTTAATTAATTTAGTGAATCTATCCCTTATGACTAATCCTATATGTGTAATTTGATTATATTAGAACATTGGAATTTTATGCAAGTGGGATATTAGTCATATGCAAGTTCATTTGTGAATCATATGTAAAATTGCAAGTGAATCATATATGTGAATCTTATGTTAGTATACATATGCAAGTACGTGATATTTAGATCTATGATTAGATCTATGTTCAGATCTATTGTAATGCATAGGTTATGCTAGATTGGGATTTATACATTTATACACTATGCATGTTCACCTTTATGCATAATAATCTATGCAAATCACACCGTATACATAATTTAGTCCATGCTAGTTTGTTGCTACATATATGTTAGTTATGGATTATGCAAATTATGCCAATCATGCAAGTTTATCTTTTTATATCAATTTTTATGTGACATGATAATTGTGATATTTAGATCTATGATTAGATCTATGTTTAGATCTATTGTAAAACAAAGTTTATGCTAGATTGTGATTTATACGTCTATACACTATGCAAGTTCACCTTTATGCATACTAATCTATGCGATTCACATCGTGTACATAATTTAGTCCTTGCTAGTTTGTTGCTACAAATGTTAGTTATGGATTATGCAAATTATGCCAACCATGCAAGTTTATCTTTTTAGATCTATTTTTATGTGACATGCTAATTGTGATATTTAGATCTATTTTTATGTATTGCGCAAATTATGACATTTTATAAATTTAGGCTATTTGGCTAGCCTAATATATTCCATAAATTTCGCGTATGAATAACATGGTGATTGGGTAAATATTAATAATTGACACAATGAAATTGGTGTAAAATTGCCCTAAAGTCATATAATTAAATTAAGGCATTAATTAGTGATTAATGTGCATTAATGGACATAATTTAAGTGGTAATTATGGACATTATTTGAAATAGAAATTTTGAATAGGGATATTAATCCATAATGGGGTGAATTAATTAAGATTAATAAATTAATCACCGAAGACACGTGGTTAGGCTCGTTTGTGGTATAAGACTGCCTGGACGCGCCCGGAAAATCCAGCAACCACAAACGTCAGCCTAATGTGAGAGATCAAAGGCATGAATTAAATGCATGATTATTGCAAAGACACGAGGTTAGACTCGTTTATGGTATAAGACTGCTCGAACCCGCCAGACAAATCCAGCAGTCACAAATGCCAGTCTAATGTGAGAGGTCTTGCAAGGTTGCGGTCTTATTGAATTAAGAAACATTTAACCAAGATAAACATGTAAGTGGGACATGGGGGTTGGGTGGGTGCCTTGGGTGGCTTGTGAAATACGAGTAGAAACACTTAATCAGATTGAAACAAGACATGATTAAGAAGGGGTTAAGTGGGAAACATTAGTGGGGACCAAGCTTAGGTGGAAAGCTTGTGTCAAGTAATGGGGGCCCGTTTCAAACCAGTAACCCATAAGTATTTTTGTGAGCTCGACCCAAGTCGAAGACGGGACACGCTACTAGGCTTGACAATAAGAGGCCAAAACGAGTTAGCGGTGGCAATACAAGTCCAATTGGGTCATGTGCGTGCGTGGGCCCAGGCTGGTAGGTAAGACGTTGTTGCATCGTGTAGGTATAAGCCGTGCATCCTTAAGTTGTATTAGGTTGCCACTTTGGGGAGTGATACTCCCCACTGTGGGACTACCACAGGTATCTACGAGTTAGGGTTGCCGATCGCATGGGGGTAGTGGGTAGAACTAGTAGAGATAGGGGCAGGCGGCACCTATGATGACAACTAGGGGTACACGAAACCACCGTTATGATTATTAAGTTCTGTAGACGGGATCATCTTTAAGTGTGACATGTATTAGGGGTGCAGTATAGTAATTATCCTATAGTAATAGGGAAGTGCAATTAACGTTATCTTATTCCTCTCGTTTACTTTTCCATGCCCATGTGGTTCACATAGTCTTTCCTTAATTTTGAGCTTGTATCTTATCGTATTACTTTAATAATTATGTTGTTAGAGTTATCGGACTCACCAGACTTTATGTCTGACCCACTTTGTTTTCTCCTCTTTTCTTCCTCCCCCCCCCCCCCCACCGAGTTCTCAGGGTGGGACTAGTACTAGTGGAGCTTGATTTGGATCTCTTTTGGAAGCACTTGGATTTGGATTGCTGAAGTAAAGTTCAGCCTATCTATTTTATGGCTATTTATGTTGGGGTTATGCTTTATATTTTATGTACTCAGAAAATAATTTGTCAAGATGGGTATTAAGTGTACTTGATATTATGATTGAGTTTTTGAGGTTGATGTAATCAAACTATTTCTCCATTGCAATAAAAGTTGTTTAAAAATTTTCAAGTGCCAATATTTATATCTTCTTGTTATTTTCTATTCTATACACTAAAAATACTCCATGAAAGCTAATGCATTCCCTTTGTTGAGTGACATTAATGGACTTGGGGTGTTACACGTGGTATCAGAGATGAAGGTTACCATAACAGATAGGGATTTTGAAAAACTATTTTTCAAAAGCATTTTTATAAAGAAATACTTTCAAAAATATGTTTTAAGGAGAGTATTTTCAAGAGAAAGGTTTATTTTAAAAGCATAACCCCCAAGAGCCATATATCTTCCTTCCGATTCTCCATTTTATATCTCTTCCTCTTTCCTTTTTGAATCTCTTCCTCCGCGTATAGATGCTTTTTCTAAGATATGTAAGAGCTTTCGTGTGCTGGGATTGGGACGTTTGTCAAATTTAGAAGTTTCCTCAAGGAAGTGAAGGACTTGTTGGTACCTTTGAGATGGACGATAGAAGGAAGGATCAACCAGCTGCTTGGTTAATGAAGGGTGAAGCTTCATTTTGGTGGGAAGTCACGAATGGAAAACGTGCGGGGGAAACATGGATAGGACACACGACAAGAAAGTGGATCCAAAGAAAGACGGTAATGATAACAAGGGTCAGAAAAAAGAAAAAGGGGAAATGCCACACTTGTGAAATACCTGGCCACCTAAAGACAGGCGCTAGAAAGAAGAAGAAGACTATTTGTTATCATTACGAAGAGACGGGACATCTTATTAAGATTGTCCAAAGAGGCAAGGGCAAGGGTAAGGACAAAGTACAGGATCTTCTAGAGGGCAGATTCGTTCCCTCACGAATGATATACCTGCTAGAGATAGAAACATCTCGGTCGAAATTTGGTTTTCCTTTTTAATCATCCTGTTCGAACTTTGTTTGATTTTGGCGCTTCACACTCGTTTGTATCTTCTTCGTTAATTGAAACGCTACACCTAAATACTAGTCTAGTTATGGATCCCATTGTAGTCTCAAATCCTATTGGTGGTTCGGCTCATTTAACGATTTGTCGGGATTTGAGAGTGCCTATCTTGGGCGTTGGGTTTGAATGCAAAGCCTTTGTTCTTGGCTTCATGGGCTACGGCTTGATTCTAGGCATGGATTGGCTAACAGGTATGGTGCCATCCTAGACTGTGAAAGAAGGGTAGTTAGAGTGTTGACTCGTTGTGGAAAGACCCTTGATATTTCTTGTGACCCTAAAGGTCTAGTGATGCTTAGCTACTGTAATAACCCGGAAAATCTGAGCCAGTTTAAAAATTTTTTTTTGGCAATTTTAGTGAATTTTGAACATTTAAAATAGATTATTTTAAATAATATCGATGAGAAATTTATTTTGAATAGAATTCGACGTATATATTTATATACGGCGTCGTTTGAATATAAATAATTATATATAACTATAAATAGAATGGAAAATGGCGCGGTAGTTCGATAATTCGATTTCAAACTTCAATTGAACATACCGGGTGCAAAACAATCCGGATTTTAGTGAAACCAAAAACATTAGGATCTAATTGATGATATCTTTCCAACGAATCCGACAAATCGAAATTTCATAGCGGGAATCGAAAGATATGTCCAGTTGAAAATTCTGAATAGTCGCTATGGAATTCAGGCCCTTAAAAATGGAAATTTTGCAAATGACCTCGGATTTCGACGAAACCACTTTTGTTGGATCCGCAGTGTCAAGTTATTGCTA
This sequence comes from Allium sativum, assembly GCA_030737875.1. Taxonomy (NCBI): domain Eukaryota; kingdom Viridiplantae; phylum Streptophyta; class Magnoliopsida; order Asparagales; family Amaryllidaceae; genus Allium; species Allium sativum. The sequence continues at coordinate 600,136,642 of CM060926.1, read as the reverse complement.
GGTTTCAAATTTCATAATTTTTCGAATCAATATGTGAGCGTGGCCAAGGAAAACGCGTTTGACCAGTTTCAGTTGATTTTAATCGACTGGAAAATGGCCATTTTTCCAACGTTCTCAGCATTGGATGAAACTAGTTTTGTTAGGACCGTATCGTCAATACGAAGCTAGAAAATATTTTTCGGGAATTTTTAGAGTTAGTATGTGACCCTGGTAATTTGAAATGTACGTTTAAAATTCAATATAGTGATTTAAATGTAAATTTAACGGAAACTGATTGTAACAGCCGAATGAGCCTACGATACATATCTCATTGTGTTCGGAATAGGGGTGAAACGTTATGGTTGACAGGCAGTGGGCCTCGTTTCGAGGTCGAAATAAAAAGTCAACTTAAAGGAGAATTAAAAATAATTAAATAATTAAATATAATAACACCTCACCCCTCTTTCTCTCTCTCTCCTCTTCATACCGAGCAGAAATAAAAAAAAAGGGCGAAGGACGGGGGGGCCAAAGCCGCCGCCGCCGTTGCCACCAGGGCCGCCGCGTCCTGGCGCCGACCCCCAGGGGTCCTCCGCCCTCTTCCCCCTTCTCCTCCACCTCGAGACCCCCTCCCTCCTCAGTAATCGCACCACCGCGCGATCGAACCCTCCCCCGTTCGATTTTCCACCGCCGCACACCCCCCAGCGCTGCCACCCTCTTCTGCGAAGATCGCCACCCACCTTAGCCTGCTGCGACCCCCCCCCCCCTCCTGTGCTGCGCCGCCGCTGCTTCGTCTTCTCCATCTGACCTCCTCCGACCGCTCCACCAACCTCCTCCGCCTCCAACAGCCCAGCCGACCACCACCGCGACTTCCTCGACACCAGCAGCACTCGACGACTCACCCACGAAGCCTAGATCAGTAAATAAGTGAGTTTTTATATATATTTACAATTGTTTTACTTTAATTTCAGCTTTAAATGTGTTTAGAGTTATAAAAATATAATCTTTTATATTGTAGGAGGATAAAAATATAATCTTTCATATAGTAGAAGGGTAAAAATATGATTTTGTTTATGTAGAGAATAAAAAAATATAATTTTTACATGATAGGAATATTAAAAATAGCATCTTTATATGTGTAGCAATATAAAGATTAGATTTTTAAATATGAAAAGATGATATTTTTAAATATGAAAAGACGATATTTTTAAATATGAAAAGACGATATTTTTAAATATGAAGAGACGATATTTTTAAAAATAGAAAAGGCGAAGTCTTTATATATAGTAGTGTTGTAAAAATATGATTTTTATATATTGAACATCGTAGTAAAAATTCGATTTTTATATATTGAATAGCATAGTAAAAATTCGATTTTTAAATATATGAAGTGATTATAAAAATATGACTTTTAAATTGAAAGTGAATAAATAAAAATGTGAATTTTATTTTAAAGACATCAAAATATAAAAATGTGTGATTTTTATATATGTTGTGACTACGGGCAACGAAGGTGATAAAAAGGCGAGAACGATGAGGATTTCTATTAAAGAAGTGTCGTGAAGTTGGATAGCTATCGGTGAGAACTTCTCACTCTTCAATTTCTTTTTCTAGTTATATACATATATACTAGGATGTAGACGGTGCTTAGTAGCAGCCGGCACAATCGTCCACAGACCATGGACTTGTTTGATTGGTTGTGTAGTTGGTTAGTCTAATTGGTTTGAATTGAATTGTTTGGTGAAATGGAATGGATTTGATTGATGTGTGAATGGCGTGGGCCTTCACTAGACCGGGGATAAGGCTAGGCCTCGTCCCGTTTCTAGTATCGTGCCGTTATGCCGCCGAAATTTTCTAAAATATGTTAGAAAAATAAAAATATCATTTTTATTGTGTAAATGAAATGAATAGAAATTCATGTGTTAAAATAGAATATATTATCGTTAAAAATATAACTTTTAACGTGAAAGTGAATAAATAAAATATTCGTTTACAAACCGGACGGTTTGTTTATGTACACTGATTTGATTGACATTGATTGGGTCGATAAATTTTACACATCGCCCAACTGCACAAATAAAATCTGTGTTTGATTGTTTGAAACTCCACACGGGTGTTGGGATGAATTTGAAGTTCACTCATCCTGATTGATTAAATATGTTGATCGATTAATTGACAGGCTGTTATAAGCGTTAGATATTTATATTTGATGCTTATACAGTGTAGTGCACTTTGGTTGATGGTTGATTGTTTATCAATGCTATTATATACATGTGTTGTATGGAATCCATATAATCAACGTTATATGGTGATTGATTGGGCCTCATTCCAATCGGGACAACAATGAATATTATAAAAGAAAATTCATGTGTTGCATATAAAAATAGTCATGTGTTGACGATGTTCATGTGTTGAAAATATTCATGTGTTGAGTAAAATATTTTAAATAATAAAAATTACATCTTTATCATATTTAAAATTAGAACTACTTCCCAGTAGAAGTCTAATTAAAAATCAAACGATAGATACCATAGTTTTATAAAATATTTTACATAACAAAAATAGTGATGTGTTGACAGTACTCATGTGTTGAGATTAGTCAGGTGTTGGAAGAAATATAGATTCATGTGTTGAATAGAATAAATATTCATTTGTTGAATAGGATAACGAATTTATTGAAATATATAAAGCCGTGTTGATTAGAGTTGCGCTATTTTGACATGAACGATATTTTTATCGATTATATTCGTTTTTATAATGAATATAGAAAAGAAGTGATTTCAAAATATAACGTTTTGAAAATATTATCATTTATATAGTAGTGATATAAAATATTCAGTTTTGATTAGAAATTGAAATAGTGTTGAAATGGTTTTGAAACGGAGTTAAAACGATTTATAAAATACGTTTTAAAAGGAAATTGACGAAATATATATAATATATATATATATATTATATATATATATATATATAATGGCCTGAATAGAACGCGCCGCGCCGCGGCAGTTCGTGAATTTCGACCATTGACTTCAAATTGACGTTGCGGGAGATCCGACCGTCGGATTCTCCTAAAACCGGAACCGTTGGGTTCGTATCGAAAAGAGCTTTCCAATGAATATTAGAAATTTGAAATCTAACGGTTGGATTTGGAATTATGTCCAAATCAATTTCAGAAAAGGTCGCTGTAAGTGCAGTTCGATGGCCGTAGATGGAAATCGACTGTACGGGCCTTGATAAAATTATTAAAAATATCTATAATTTGTGTAAAATCATAATATATGATTTGGGAAAAATTGAGCTGAAGAATTCCACATTTGAAAGGATAAAAATAGATTTTTATCGAAATGAACTAGTTTTGAGCTGGAATTAAAATCAATTTATTTTTGAAATAAATAAATTGAATTTGAAAGTGATTTTAAAAATAATCAATATTCCCAATACATGGATTGGACTGGAGTTGAATCAAAATTATCTTCGGGATATTTCGATGTTGGATTTCGTGACTATACAGATATTGTTATGGGAATTTGAAAGATATATCTAATATCGTTATTTCCAATACAATATATGTTGGTTTCAGAATTTGATATTGAATATAAACCGATATATTTTCTATTCAGAGCCTTGTATTTAATATCAAATGTGATTTGGGTTTATCGTGAATCATGTTTTAGAGGACATTGGTTCTTTAACCCAGTTAAAGACAGGATATTGATTTTTAAAAAAGATTAAAGCTAAGTGGAGTTTTAATGAATCTTTAATTAGATTGAAAAGTGAATTGATAATTTAAATTATCAAATCTGAAAGGTGATCGAGAATGGAGTACCACCAGTTTTTCTCCAAAGCGATAGTTAAATCTTTAATTAGATTTGAACGTGTAATGGTAATTAATTTTACCGATAACACAGTGGTGTTAGATGTGGAGTATTACCAGTTCTCTCCATGGAATATATAGGTTGGGATTGGGAAATAAAATAAATAATTACTTAGGTGTGGTCCGTTAATCCCGACTAGTTTGAAATGATACCCAAAGGAAGATTAAAGAATAAATTTAGAAGAATTTATCTTGGATAAAATTAATGGGAACCTTTCCCTAAGAATGTGATTTTGTGAATAAAAGAATATTCTGAATTGGAATGAGGCGTTTGTTGTGCTTGTGTAACATTAGTTTATTATATACGTGGGTTATTCAGAAAGGCCGGGTTTATACCCATTCTGAATAACCGATTCGACGAGAGGTCGAAGATGAAGATGGTGGTTGAAGACCGGAAGTCTTCACATCGTTTGGGTGATTACTGATGATCTTGATTGGGCTGTACACCCAGGATGAGGGAATCAGTTGGTGATCGTCCAGACGTACTTGGAGATGGATGGATATGCGAGGAAAGTGCCTCCGGTTTCGTTCAGACCCAGAACGAACTTGTAAATGGATTGTGTGTCTGACATTGGATTTTATTCTGTGTTGATTGATCTCTATTAAATATACATCTGTTTGGCGGCGGAGAATTTATTCTCTTGCTTAACGCCCTTCTCTGAGACGTACGAGCTCAGAGGTTGTATATCGATGGACATCAGTCGCATGGAGTGAATTGACAATGTGGCATGCGTAAGTGGCAATTGATCAGGGCTTTTGTTGAAAAGCAAAGTCTTGTGGTTGATGATCAAAGCACGGCCTATGTGGCGTAGCTTTGTGTATAACGTGAATTCGCGAGCCTCACACCTCGGTACGAGTCAAAAACGGGATACGGACCCAAGGAGTGCACGACGTTTCTTTCTAGCTATGGTGGTGTCAGTGACCTACTAGCCCTGACATTTATATACTTTTCACTTGTGTGGTTGTTGGATACGAGGCGCCTCGGATATACGTCTGTAAGGACCGGGAAACGTGTGTTCAGGAATTGCCAATCCTCAAAAGTAAGAGAGGACCGGCCTTGGAGGATCCAGGGATTGTTGTGTGCGGTCCCGAGGCATTTGCTAGAGTGTCTCGAACGCGGAGAGGAGCTTGCCCCTTGCCTCGAATCATGATGGAATCCAATTTCCAATACGTGATATTGCGGTTTTAATTGTAGAACTAGTATGGCGACATGATATATGGTACCCATGCCGTCTATGATTGATATTTATGATTGAAATTGTTTTGACACTATACACCTATAATAGTATCAAAGAATGTGTTTTAAACGTATCAAGCATGCTTTGGCTGTTATAAGGGAAAACCCTATCCTCCGGCTTGCGTTGCATTGTGTGATGGGACCTGGGTCTTATAACAGCTTCATTTTTCTTTATTTAGCATTGCGCTGTTTGTTCTATGCACTGGTATTCTTGGGAGGAAACCCGTTCCGTGTTATACGGCGTGGTCCCTTGATTTACCAAACTTTAAAACCAATATTAATAACTGTTTTAGTTCTCACACCAGTCACATGACTGACCTGGAGTTTATTGTTTTAACCTACACTCTGGGTGCCCCTATTTTCCACATGGGCAGCTAGTAGTTTTGGTTTTGCAGATTTATATTCACATGGTCCTGATTTACAGCTGGAACGATGCTCGGAAAGCTCTGTATCCGTGTATCACCTCTAGTTGTGTTTTGTATATTTTTCCGCTGCTATGTAATTTATTGTAATCTCTGTTATTTATGGAATGTAATTTATTCATTTATACTCAATATTCTTGTATCTGATGGAATTGTTGTAATAGCAATGAAATGTTCTTCCGTTTGCGTTCTGATTTGTCTTGTACTCAATTCTATCCGTGCTTTCCTTCACGGGGAAGTTCAGGTCGTCTCAGTTTGGTATCAGAGCTTTGGTTTACAGAGCTCGAGAACAAGACACATTAGAACCGAACGAAAGAATTCATCAGGTATTGGGTTAGTAATATCCAATTAGAATGACTCGTTAGAGATAGGATCAGTAGTATCCTAGAACGAGTGTGAAGGGTATATTTTTCAAATGAAAGCAATTTTGTTTTGAAATTTAAATCGCTTTATACGTATTTGATTATTTATTCATTTTGAATATGGACAATCCAATATATAAAGATTTCGCGTATACGCGTCATGAACGTATAGTCGAAGTTTTAATATACTAGATAGATATAGAATCACATTCTAGACACCCGGGGATAATTCTGATGATGTGGCCACATCATCAGTATTTATGTTCGTGTTTCGAAGGTGTGACTTCTATATATTTCCATTAGGCTGGTGTGAGAACCAAAACTAATATAGCTAGAACACATTGTTGTGAATTGGCATCAAAAACATGATTTTTGACTATATATCAAAATTATGAATTTGAAACTTTAATCCACTAATTGATTGATGTTTGTGTTCTTCGTTTAGTTGTTTGCTAATTTTGAACCAATTAGCCTAATTGTATCAAATATTGAACTATATTGAAAATTGGTCGCATTTGCTTGCATATACATATACTTACATTTAACAGGTCATAGCAAGGAGGCTAGAGCAGAGAATAAAATTTGTTTGCCCGACAAATAGGTACATGTTTACTATAATTTACTGTTTTGTTTGGGTGATGATGATTTTATGAGCCTATTGGCTAGCCGCTTGGCTTTTTCTTTTTCTTTTTGAGATTAGAAGGACCGGGGAAGCTATTTGAAATTCCCCGATGCTCCCGGTGCAGGGGAGGTTATGGCGAAATTTTTCGAAAATTTAGGGTGTTAGCCAAATTTTTGAAGAATTTGAAAATTCTCAGAAACTGAAAAGTTGGAGAATGGAAGCCAGATCGAACGTAGAGTTGATTAATCAAACCACTTTCGACTTTGTTCCTTTTCGGGGATGAAAAGTTTTAAGTGGGGGAGATTGTAATAACCCGGAAAATCTTAGCCAGTTTAAAATTTTTGTTTTGGCAATTTTAGTGAATTTTGAACATTTAAAATAGATTATTTTAAACAATATCGATGAGAAATTTACTTTGAATAGAATTCGACGTATATATTTATATACGGCGTCGTTTGAATATAAATAATTATATATAACTATAAATAGAATGGAAAATGGCGCGGTAGTTCGATAATTCGATTTCAAACTTCAATTGAACATACCGGGTGCAAAACAATCCGGATTTTAGTGAAACTAAAAACATTAGGATCTAATTGATGATATCTTTCCAAGAATCCGACAAATCAAAATTTCATAGTGGGAATCGAAAGATATGTCCAGTTGAAAATTCTGAATAGTCGCTATGGAATTCAGGCCCTTAAAAATGGAAATTTTGCAAATGACCTCGGATTTCGACGAAACCACTTTTGTTGGATCCGCAGTGTCAAGTTATTGCTAGGTTTCAAATTTCATAATTTTTCGAATCAATATGTGAGCGTGGCAAAGCAAAACGCGTTTGACCAGTTTCAGTTGATTTTAATCGACTGGAAAATGGCCATTTTTCCAACGGTCTCAGTATTCGACGAAACTAGTTTTGTTAGGACCGTATCGTCAATACGAAGCTAGAAAATATTTTTTGGGAATTTTTAGAGTTAGTATGTGACCCTGGTAATTTGAAATGTACGTTTAAACTTCAATATATTGATTTAAATGTAAATTTAACGGAAACTGATTGTAACAGCCGAATCAGCCTACGATACATATCTCATTGTGTTCGGAATGGGGGTGAAACGTTATGGACGACAGGCAGTGGGCCTCGTTTCGAGGTCGAAATAAAAAGTCAACTTAAAGGAGAATTAAAAATAATTAAATAATTAAATATAATAACACCTCACCCCTCTTTCTCTCTCTCTCTCCTCTTCATACCGAACAGAAATTAAAAAAAAAGGGCGAACGACGGGGGGGCCAAAGCCGCCGTCGCCGTTGCCACCAGGGCCGCCGTGCCCTGGCGCCGACCCCCAGGGGTCCTCCGCCCTCTTCCCCCTTCTCCTCCACCTCGAGACCCCCTCCCTCCTCAGTAATCGCACCGCCGCGCGATCGAACCCTCCTCCGTTCGATTTTCCACCGCCGCACACCCCCCAGCGCTGCCACCCTCTTCTGCGAAGATCGCCACCCACCTTCGCCTGCTGCGACCCCCCCTCCTGTGCTGCGCCGCCGCTGCTTCGTCTTCTCCACCTGACCTCCTCCGACCGCTCCACCAACCTCCTCCGCCTCCAACAGCCCAGCCGACCACCACCACGACTTCCTCGGCACCAGCAGCACCCAACGACTCACCCATGAAGCCTAGATCAGTAAATAAGTGAGTTTTTATATATATTTACAATTGTTTTACTTTAATTTCAGCTTTAAATGTGTTTAGAGTTATAAAAATATAATCTTTTATATTGTAGGAGGATAAAAATATAATCTTTCATATAGTAGAAGGGTAAAAATATGATTTTGTTTATGTAGAGAATAAAACAATATTATTTTTACATGATAGGAATATTAAAAATAGCATCTTTATATGTGTAGCAATATAAAGATTAGATTTTTAAATATGAAAAGACGATATTTTTAAATATGAAAAGACGATATTTTTAAATATGAAAAGACGATATTTTTAAATATGAAGAGACGATATTTTTAAAAATAGAAAAGGCGAAGTCTTTATATATAGTAGTGTTGTAAAAATATGATTTTTATATATTGAACATCGTAGTAAAAATTCGATTTTTATATATTGAATAGCATAGTAAAAATTCGATTTTTAAATATATGAAGTTATTATAAAAATATGACTTTTAAATTGAAAGTGAATAAATAAAAATGTGATTTTTATTTTAAAGACATCAAAATATAAAAATGTGTGATTTTTATATATTTAGTGACTACGGGCAACGAAGGTGATAAAAAGGCGAGAACGATGAGGATTTCTATTAAAGAAGTGTCGTGAAGTTGGATAGCTATCGGTGAGAACTTCTCACTCTTCAATTTCTTTTTCTAGTTATATACATATATACTAGGATGCAGACGGTGCTTAGTAGCACCCGACACAATCGTCCACAGACCATGGACTTGTTTGATTGGTTGTGTAGTTGGTTAGTCTAATTGGTTTGAATTGAATTGTTTGGTGAAATGGAATGGATTTGATTGATGTGTGAATGGCGTGGGCCTTCACTAGACCGGGGATAAGGCTAGGCCTCGTCCCGTTTCTAGTATCGTGCCGTTATGCTGCCGAAATTTTCTAAAATATGTTAGAAAAATAAAAATATCATTTTTATTGTGTAAATGAAATGAATAGAAATTCATGTGTTAAAATAGAATATATTATCGTTAAAAATATAATTTTAACGTGAAAGTGAATAAATAAAATATTCATTTACAAACCAGACGGTTTGTTTATGTACACTGATTTGACTGACATTGATTGGGTCGATAAATTTTACACATCGCCCAACTGCACAAATAAAATCTGTGTTTGATTGTTTGAAACCCCACACGGGTGTTGGGATGAATTTGAAGTTCACTCATCCTGATTGATTAAATATGTTGATCGATTGATTGACAGGCTGTTATAAGCGTTAGATATTTATATTTGATGCTTATACAGTGTAGTGCACTTTGGTTGATGGTTGATTGTTTATCAATGCTATTATATACATGTGTTGTATGGAATCCATATAATCAACGTTATATGGTGATTGATTGGGCCTCATTCCAATCGGGACAACAATGAATATTATAAAAGAAAATTCATGTGTTGCATATAAAAATAGTCATGTGTTGACGATGTTCATGTGTTGAAAATATTCGTGTGTTGAGTAAAATATTTTAAATAATAAAAATTACATCTTTATCATATTTAAAATTAGAACTACTTCCCAGTAGAAGTCTAATTAAAAATCAAACGATAGATACCATAGTTTTATAAAATATTTTACATAACAAAAATAGTGATGTGTTGACAGTACTCATGTGTTGAGATTAGCCAGGTGTTGGAAGAAATATAGATTCAAGTGTTGAATAGAATAAATATTCATTTGTTGAATAGGATAACGAATTTATTGAAATATATAAAGCCGTGTTGATTAGAGTTGCGCTATTTTGACGTGAACGATATTTTTATCGATTATATTCGTTTTTATAATGAATATAGAAAAGAAGTGATTTCGAAATATAACGTTTTGAAAATATTATCATTTATATAGTAGTGATATAAAATATTCAGTTTTGATTAGAAATTGAAATAGTGTTGAAATGGTTTTGAAACAGATTTAAAACGATTTATAAAATACGTTTTAAAAGGAAATTGACGAAATATATATAATATATATATATATTATATATATAATGGCCTGAATAGAACGCGCCGCGCCGCGACAGTTCGTGAATTTCGACCATTGACTTCGAATTGACGTTGCGGGAGATCCGACCGTCGGATTCTCCTAAAACCGGAACCGTTGGGTTCATATCGAAAAGAGCTTTCCAATGAATATTATAAATTTGAAATCTAACGGTTGGATTTGGAATTATGTCCAAATCAATTTCAGAAAAGGTCGCTGTAAGTGCAGTTTGATGGCCGTAGATGGAAATCGACTGTACGGGCCTTGATAAAATTATTAAAAATATCTATAATTTGTGTAAAATCATAATATATGATTTGGGAAAATTGAGCTGAAGAATTCCACATTTGAAAGGATAAAAATAAATTTTTATCGAAATGAACTAGTTTTGAGCTGGAATTAAAATCAATTTATTTTTGAAATAAATAAATTGAATTTGAAAGTGATTTTAAAAATAATCAATATTCCCAATACATGGATTGGACTGGAGTTGAATCGAAATTATCTTCGGGATATTTCGATGTTGGATTTCGTGACTATACAGATATTGTTATGGGAATTTGAATGATATATCTAATATCGTTATTTCCAATACAATATATGTTGGTTTCAGAATTTGATATTGAATATAAACCGATATATTTTCTATTCAGAGCCTTGTATTTAATATCAAATGTAATTTGGGTTTATCGTGAATCATGTTTTAGAGGACATTGGTTCTTTAACCCAGTTAAAGACAGGATATTGATTTTTGAAAAAGATTAAAGCTAAATGGAGTTTTAATGAATCTTTAATTAGATTGAAAAGTGAATTGATAATTTAAATTATCAAATCTGAAAGGTGATCGAGAATGGAGTACCACCAGTTTTGCTCCAAAGCGATAGTTAAATCTTTGAATAGATTTGAACGTGTAATGGTAATTAATTTTACCGATAACACAGTGGTGTTAGATGTGGAGTATTACCAGTTTTCTCCATGGGATATATAGGTTGGGATTGGGAAATAAAATAAATAATTACTTCGGTGTGATCCGTTAATCCCGACTAGTTTGAAATGATACCCAAAGGAAGATTAAAGACTAAATTTAGAAGAATTTATCTTGGATAAAATTAATGGGAACCTTTCCCTAAGAATGTGATTTTGTGAATAAAAGAATATTCTGAATTGGAATGAGGCGTTTGTTGTGCTTGTGTAACATTCGTTTATTATATACATGGGTTATTCAGAAAGGCCGGGTTTATACCCATTCTGAATAACCGATTCGACGAGAGGTCGAAGATGAAGACGGTGGTTGAAGACCGGAAGTCTTCACATCGTTTGGGTGATTACTGATGATCTTGATTGGGCTGTACACCCAGGATGAGGGAATCAGTTGGTGATCGTCCAGACGTACTTGGAGATGGATGGATATGCGAGGAAAGTGCGTCCGGTTTCGTTCAGACCCAGAACGAATTTGTAAATGGATCGTGTGTCTGACATTGGATTTTATTCTGTGTTGATTGATCTCTATTAAATATACATCTTTTTGGCGGCGGAGAATTTATTCTCTTGCTTAACGCCCTTCTCTGAGACTTACGAGCTCAGAGGTTGTATATCGATGGACATCAGTCGCATGGAGTGAATTGACAATGTGGCATGCGTAAGTGGCAATTGATCAAGGCTTCTGTTGAAAAGCAAAGTCTTGTGGTTGATGATCAAAGCACGGCCTGTGTGGCGTAGCTTTGTGTATAACGTGAATTCGCGAGCCTCACACCTCGGTGTGAGTCAAAAACGGGATACGGACCCAAGGAGTGCACGACGTTTCTTTCTAGATATGGTGGTGTCAGTGACCTACCAGCCCTGACATTTATATACTTTTCACCTGTGTGGTTGTTGGATACGAGGCGCCTCAGATATAGGTCTGTAAGGACTGGGAAACGTGTGTTCAGGAATTGCCAATCCTCAAAAGTAAGAGAGGACCGGCCTTGGAGGATCCAGGGATTGCTGTGTGCGGTCCCAAGGCATTTGCTAGAGTGTCTCGAACGCGGAGCGGAGCTTGCCCCTTGCCTCGACTCATGATGGAATCCAATTTCCAATACGTGATATTGCGGTTTTAATTGTAGAACTAGTATGGCGACATGATATATGGTACCCTTGCCGTCTATGATTGATATTTATGATTGAAATTGTTTTGACACTATACACGTATAATAGTATCAAAGAATGTGTTTTAAACGTATCAAGCATGCTTTGGCTGTTATAAGGGAAAACCCTATCCTCCGGCTTGCGTTGCGTTGTGTGATGGGACCTGGGTCTTATAACAGCTTCATTTTTCTTTATTTAGCATTGCGCTGTTTGTTCTATGCACTGGTATTCTTGGGAGGAAACCTGTTCCGTGTTATACGGCGTGGTCCCTTGATTTACCAAACTTTAAAACCAATATTAATAACTGTTTTAGTTCTCACACCAGTCACATGACTGACCTGGAGTTTATTGTTTTAACCTAAACTCTGGGTGCCCCTATTTTCCACACGGGCAGCTAGTAGTTTTGGTTTTGCAGATTTATATTCACATGGTCCTGATTTACAGCTGGAACGATGCTCGGAAAGCTCTGTATCCGTGTATCACCTCTAGTTGTGTTTTGTATATTTTTCCGCTGCTATGTAATTTATTGTAATATCTGTTATTTATGGAATGTAATTTATTCATTTATACTGTATATTCTTGTATCTGATGGAATTGTTGTAATAGCAATGAAATGTTCTTCCGTCTGCGTTCTGATTTGTCTTGTACTCAATTCTATCCGTGCTTTCCTTCACGGGGAAGTTCGGGTCGTCTCAGCTACCTAGAATATCTTGACGCATCCAACGATGATTTGGAATTTGTTCGTGGGGTCCATGAGTATGGTGATGTCTTCGATGAAATTCAGGGTTTACCCCGAGGCGCGAGATAGACTTTCGTATATACATAATGGATAATGCAAAGCCAGTTGCATTACAAGTGCGCCACATGGCTCCGAGAGAGAGGAGAGAACTCAATAAGCAAGTGAAATAGTTGCTTGAGAAGGGGTTCATAAGAAGAAGCATTTCGGAACGGGGTGCTCAATTGTTTGGTTGTTTTGCTAGTATCATCTCATGTAGATTGTCCTAATTCGGAGGAGGTATTCCTTGTGTGCTTGTCTGATATTGGTTTAGGCCTTTGGGGCTTGTGCTTGGGGAATGTCGAGTTCAACTAGGATGGTTTGTGTGAGAGATAAATAGCTGTGGCAATTTTTCAATGCATGATATCTTGAGTGATGGGCAGCCGTGACATGATAAGACTATTCGATGGTATGGACTGCCCTGAGTTAGACTCAATAGGGTTATGAGATAACTCGAGTGGACTCGAGAAAGACGTGAAGTAATGGATTGTTTAGGACCCTATTTGATGCCGTTTCTTTTGAGGAAGAAGGTGAGATTCTTAGGGCACATGGTCTCTGAGGAAGGGATAGCTGTGGATCCAGCGAAGGTAGTGGCAATCCAAGATTGGAATATTCCTAAGATAACAACAGAAGTAAGAAGCTTTTTAGGGCAGGTTGGTTATTATAGAAAGTTCATTAAGGACTTCGCGAAGATATCAGCCCCACTTACTCGGTTAAAGAAGAAGAAATTGAATTTTGCTTGGGATGTTGACTGTGACGATGCTTTCCAACGTTTGAAGAGGGCTTAGATGACAACTCCAGTTTTTTCAGATGAGAGTAAGTCATTCACAGTGTATACCGATGCTTGCAGGACAGGGCTTGGAGCGGTTTTTGACGCAAGAGGAAAAGGTGATATGCAAAAGGTGGTAAGTACGAGCATTGCTTATCATCCACAGACGGATGGACGGACAGAAAGGGGTGAATAAAATCCTTGAAGATCTTTTGAGGTTATGTATCCTAGATTTTGGAGGGACATGAGAAGAGGCAACTAGCTTAGTGGTGTTCATGGCGTGTTTCACATTTCGCATTTTCGTAAGTGTTTACATGATATGACGGAGGTGGTAGAGCTGAGCACGCTCAAAAAAGTGGAAGTAGAGCGAGATGCCATAGTTAGACGAGCTCCTACACGCATCCTTGGATCGAAGGTCAAAAAAGTACACAACAGCGATGTCAAGTTGGTCAAAGTGCAATGGGGAGATGATCAAGGAGACGCGACTTGGGAAACGGAAAGCAAGATGCATATGTTGTACCTTTTTTTTTTCTTTTTGAGGATATGTTCATAGCATCTCCTTTTTTCTATCGCTTTGTTTATACTTGTTCTATCGTTTAGTATGTCCTCTCGATTATATCTTCAATCTCTAGATAGGAAAATCCTATGGTTGAAAACATGTGTTTGAGACATGTTATTTTTGGTGGATGAAAGTGGATGCAAGTGTTTGCTAGTGGTTGCTCATGGATGCATTTACACACACATTAGGCACTAGATCGGCTCAATCACTTTCATATTGCATATGAATATGTGTGCATATTTAATTTAATGGATGTATATTGAATGTGTTATCCTATGGATGCTGCATTTTGATGAATGGTTGTGCACGCATGTAAAAATAGTATGTATCATTAGAATTCTTATGCATACATAATGGACGCACGACATTATCATGAGTCGCATTAAGGAGGTCAACTGAATCAGTGGACCGCATGATCTTTACATAAGATAAGGAACATACACACACACACTTTTGCATAAGTTCATATAGCATCATAAATTTCTTTAAGGACAATGGATGCTTGTGGATGATGGTTGAGTAGATGGATGATTGGATGGTAGGATACATTCTTCTTAGCTTAGAGACATCGGGGACGAAATCCTTTAAGGGGGAAGAATGTAACACCCCGTAATTCTATAACATTAAGTTTCAAAAATTAAAAAAATAATTAATTTTTAAAAGAAGAATTAGGTGAAATGGGTTGCGCCATTGCGTTTATCTCGAAATTCTGCTTGAGACAAAGTCCGAGTTTGCGTAAATTGGACTCCGTATGAAAAAGATATCTTTAGATTAATATTGTAGCAAAACATGAAGAAAAAAAGAATGAGAAAAGAATACATGTTTAGCATTGTTCTAAGGTTTGTAAGAAAAAGACTTAGTAGCTCATTTGGTTGGAACACGTGACATGCATACAAGGGGTACAGAGTTCGATCCCCGCCAGCGCCATATTTTTGTTTTAGGGGAATGGCTTAAAAATGGCTTAGTGTGAACGCAGTTCAAAAAGTGGTTTAGTGTGAAAATGGATAATTTGGAAGATAGATAAAAAGAATATATATAAGCACGCATATATATATATATATATATATATATATATATATATATATATATATATATATATGACGGGTACGCATCATGTGGCATACGTGGCGCATTTTTGGTTGTCAATGATTGTTTTTTTATGTGACCTTCTCTGATTGGCTTTTGTGAAAAATTAAAGGTAAGAAAGATTTATGCAGGTATAAATAGATATTTGTATATAGGTAATTAATGTAAACGGTAAAAGGGAGAATATTTAGTTGACAATAATAGATTTAAAATTACATATAAATATGAAGGATAAACATGAAAATTACATGGAATAGATTGGTTCATGAAATGGTATATTTAGTATACCATTAATTGTGAGCATAATTAAAAAGATAGTTATAGCATAATTAAAATGGGAATAATTTACATATGGAATTTGTCATAAATAAGAAATATGTAAATTGTAGAAAAAAATGAACATTTAATACATTTGCTGAGTCATTCTTGACACTGTGCTGAGTCACTAGGGCTGATGTGTTATTCTATCTTGACCGGATGGTTCTGATTGACTCTAGGTTAATCCGACGGCTCTTAATCAGTTGAAATTTTATAAAAGCAACCTAATTCACAACCTAAAATCACACAAAATTAGAACAGGAGGCGCCACGCTGCCATGGAGAACCTAGAGTAGCCACCGTCTCCATTCAACCTAAAAGCAAATTAAAAGCAAGAATCAAAATCAAATCTAATACAAATTGTCTACATCAAAGGTGATCAATTCAGATTCAGAAAACAGAATCCAGAAAACAAGATTGTTCTTTTAATTGTGAGTTCTATTTCTTTAACAAAATAATTGTTAAATTAATCATGATATGTTTATATGTTGGATTATAAGTTTGGGGTTGTGAATCATTGACTGCTATGATATTATCTATGTTGTTAATCTATGTTAGTTGTTGGCTTATGTACAATCGATTCATAATGATGCTTCATATGCTAGTTTTATTATGTTAGTGGATCTAATTCATATGTTAAATCATATGTATGTTTAACTTGATATGCAAGTTTGGATATGTTAATTTATACATGAATCATATGCAAGTTTAATGAGAATAACATGCAACTTTGTATGTTTAATTTGATTTATGACATCTATTTTATATGTAAGTTTGGATCTAAAGTATATGCTAAGACATATGTGAGTATGATTTCATTAACAAGATAATTCTTAAATTAATATTGATGGGTTTATATTTGGACTATGAGATTTTGTCTGTCGATTCATGTGGCATAGTTAGTTATTATCACCTATGTTGTAAACCTATAAACAAGTTAGTTAATTTAGTGAATCTATTCCTTATGCCTAATCCTATATGTGTAATTTGATTATGTTAGAACATTGGAATTTTATGCAAGTGGGATATTAGTCATATGCAAGTTCATTTGTGAATCATATGTAAAATTGCAAGTGAATCATATATGTGAATCTTATGTTATTATACATATGCAAGTATGTGATATTTAGATCTATGATTAGATCTATGTTTAGATCTATTGTAATACATAGTTTAAGCTAGATTGGGATTTATACATCTATACACTATGCAAGTTCACCTTTATGCATAATAATCTATGCAAATCACACCGTATACATAATTTAGTCAATGCTGGTTTTTTGGTACATATATGTTAGTTATGGATTATGCAAATTATGCCAATCATGCAAGTTTATCTTTTTATATCTATTTTTATGTGACATGATAATTGTGATATTTAGATCTATGATTAGATCTATATTTAGATTTATTGTAAAACATAGTTTATTCTAGATTGTGATTTATACATCTATACATTATGCAAGTTCACCTTTATGCATAATAATCTATGCAAATCACACCGTGTACATAATTTAGTCCATGCTAGTTTGTTGCTACATATATGTTAGTTATGAATTATGCAAATTATGCCAATCATGCAAGTTTATCTTTTTAGATCTACTTTTGTGTGACATGCTAATTGTGATATTTAGATCAATTTTTATGTATTGCGCAAATTGTGATGTTTTATAAATTTAGGCTATTTGGCTAGCCTAATATATTCCATAAATTTTGTGTATGAATAACGTGGGGATTGGGTAAATATTAATATTTGACACAATGAAATTGGTGTAAAATTGCCTTAAAGGCATAGAATTAAATTAAGGCATTAATTAGTAATTAATGTGCATTATTGGACATAATTTAAGTGGTAATTATGGACATTCTTTGAAATAGAAATTTTGAATAGGAATATTAATCCATAATGGGGTGAATTAATTAAGATTAATTAATTAATCGCCGAAGACACGAGGTTAGGCTCGTTTGTGGTATAAGACTGCCCGGACCCGCCCGGCAAATCCAGCAACCACAAATGTCAGTCTAATATGAGAGGTCAAAGACATGAATTAAATGCGTGATTATTGCGAAGACACGAGGTTAGACCCGTTTGTGGTATAAGACTGCCCGGACCCGCCCGGCAAGTCCATCAGCCACAAATGTCAGTCTAATGTGAGAGGTCTTACAAGGTTGCGGTCTTAATGAATTAAGAAACACTTAACCAAGATAAACATGTAAGTGGGACATGGGGGTTAGTGGGTGCCTTGGGTGGCTTGTGAAATACGAGTAGAAACACTTAACCAGATTGAAACTTGTAAGAGGACATGATTAAGATGGGGTTAAGTGGGAAACCTTAGTGGGGACCAAGCTTAGGTGGAAAGCTTGTGTCAAGTAATGGGGGCCCGTTTCAAGCCAGTAACCCATAAGTATCTTTGTGAGCTCGACCCAAGTCGAGGACGGGACACGCTTACTCCGCTTGACTATAAGAGGCCAAAACGGGTTGGCGGTGGCAACGCAAGTCCAACAGGGTCATGAGAGTGTGTAGGCCCGGGCTGGTAGGTAAGACATTGTTGCATAGTGTAGGTATAAGCCGTGCATCCTTAATTTGTATCGGGTTGCTACTTTGGGGAGTGATACACCCCACTGTGGGACTAACACGGGTGTCTACGAGTTAGGGAGTCGATAGCATGGGGGTAGTGGGTACAACTAGTGGAGATAGGGGCAGGTGGCACCTATGAAGACAACTAGGGGTACACGAAACTACCGTTATGATTATTAAGTTATGAAGGCAGGATCATATTTAGGTGTGACTTGTATTAGGGGTGCAGTATAGTAATTGTCCTATAGTAATAGGGAAGCACAATTAACGTTATCTTATTCCTCTCGTTTACTTTGCCATGCCCATGTGGTTCACACAGTCATTCCTTATTTTCCAGCTTGTATCTTATCGTATTACTTTAATAATTATGTTGTTAGAGTTATCGGACTCACCAGACTTTATGTCTGACCCACTTTGTTTTCGCCTCTTTTCTTCCTCCCCTCCCCCCGCCCCCCAGGTTCTCAGGGTGGGACTAGTACTAGTGGAGCTTGATTTGGATCTCTTTTGAAACACCCCACCTCCATTAGGGTCACTCTCAAAGCGAATGCCCTAATTTTGGTGGAGGCTTATAAGTATAAGTCACAGATATACAAGACAGATATAATAACACATATTTTTGAACAGCGGAAAACAACAACTTTTATTTCATCAAAATACGTGTTACACAAACCATGCCATAATTGTCTTACAATACTTCCAAAATCATAACTGTCTTGATTACATTATTTAAAGAAGCATAAAGAAAACATAAATAAACTGCAAAAGTCCCATAATTGCTGTCCCAAGCCATAGTCCAAAACAGAAAAGATCCAAGCAATACATTCTTCTCTTCAAGCCGGATGCGGAAACCGGTCAAGCTGCGGTATTCCCTCCCTGTGGACCTGGGGGGGGGGGGGGGGACGAAAGAAAAGAAGGCGAAAGAAAAGTAGAGTCAGAAATAAAGCCTAAGTAAGTCTAGGACTATTCAGTCTGTGAATAAAGAACTAGGTATGATAAGTATAAACTGGAAATGGAAAAGCAATATAAACTAAGTTAAGTGGTCTAGGGTCGAATATACTATCGTACCCCATATTAATCTCTGTACCCATATAAACTAGTTCCCAACAGGCACCCCATAATCAGGGTGAAGTGATCCTTTTTCTGGTGATCGGCTCCTACTCGCATAGTTACATGTGTCTTACGGCCCCCGATGTTGTAGTTACCTATGCTGGTCCCACCATGGGGTGTATCAAGTCCCATGGTGGCGGCCCGACACAATCCTAGAAAGCACAGGTATGCTACTGGTGCCCAGTGCCTTATTTTCTGCGCCGGAGTGTGTGCACGCCCGCACCCCGTTAGAACCTACACTGGTGCACCACCGCCGTCGATTTGACCTCTTACAGTCAGCCCAGTAATCGTGCCCCACCCTGCCTAGTTTCAGGGTATCATGATACCTTGTAGGGTTACTGCTGAAAAGGGTCCCCCGCTACTAGGTTTTCTATTTCTAGCCAACATGCTAAGTTGGTTAAGTGTTTTATAAACCTAACCCCCAATCAGTCGGTTTAGTTTAGCATGTTCTATTTTGATTAAGTATTAATATAATTTACTTAATCCTATCAATCCTGACTCAGCCTTAATTGTCTTATTAAAGCCTCAACCTCCCACATTAGACAGGTATTGTTGTGGCTGCCTGTTGCCGGTTGGGTCCGGGCAGTCTTACGCCACAACTCAGTCTAACCTCGGGTCCTTATTGGGCTCCGTGTTTAACCACCCACATTGGATAGGTATTGTTGTGACTACTGGACAGCCGGACGGTTCCGGGCAGGTTTACATCACAACTCAATCCAACCTCGGGTTATACACATCGTATTTTCTACATTTACATATTTTGTCTCTTTTCTTTTTATATGTAAATATTTGCGGCCCATTATTCAAATTCATATTTATTGATTAAAATTTATTTATGCCACTTAATTGCTTTTCAAGATTGTTGGCATGCGTCGAACATGCCAACACATATGTTCTATATTTTGGCCCAAACGTCATTACCCCCGTTTTACACGTTAGTTCCAATGTAAGGTGTGTTGGGTTTAATACTTAAACCCAATTTATCCAAATGAAAAGGGGAGGCTTATAACATGGTGTTTATAAGATAACATGAAAAAGGGGAGTGTGAACGCATGAACTTGCAACGAACGATTCAATTAATATAAAGTAGGCAAATGTGAACTTGTAGTTGTAACATCATGGCATAACAATACTTAAACATGAATCGTTTTATTTATATAATCATGGCATAAACAATACTTAAACATGAATCATTCTATTCATATGACTATGGCATAAACAATACTTAAACATGAATTATTCTATTCATATGATTATGTCATAGACAATACTTAGACATGAATCATTCTATTCATATGATTATGGCATAAACAATACTTAAACATGAATCATCCTATTCATATGACTATGGCATAAACAATACTTAAACATGAATCATTTTATATGATTATGGCATAAACAATACTTAAACATGAATTATTATATTCATATGATTATGGCATAAACAATACCTAAGAATGAATCATTCTATTCATATGATTATGGCATAAACAATACTTAAACATGAATCATTCTATTCCTACGATTATGTCATAAGCAATACTTAAACATGAATCAATCTATTCATATGATTATGGCATAAACAATACTTAAACATGAATCATAGGTTCAACTAACCATGTAAACTTGAAATTAAGAATCTAACTAAATTAGATATCATTATTATTGGCACATGGTCTTGACTAGAAATATAAGCCTATGTTTTTATTTAGGCATAATATAAACTAATCATGTTCATAAAATCACTACATGCTAACAAAAAGGTACTTACTTTTGTCAATAATACAAAAGTATGGTTCAACTAGAATTATCCCAACCTAATTCTTATATGAATCATGGTTTTTATTCTATCTATGTAAACTTGCAAGTGGAATGTAATTCTAATGTAACTTATGTGTCACATATATTATCATATGATTATGATAACAACATAAGCCTAAAAACATGTTTTTCAGTTGGGCATAATAACAAACATAGTTTAGTCATATTCATAAAATTAATACAAGTTCACAAAGATGCATGCTTTTGTCACTATCACAAAAGCATGATTTTTATACTTGAACTATGATGCCAATTCCAACATAACTTCATATGAATCATAATACTCAAATGGATCAAATTACACTAAAGATGACCATCGAATTATACCTCATGTTGGCATAACAATAAATCATATACTTGCATGAATTTCAAATAAACTATTACAATATATAGTTGTTACTTTCAACATGAATCATATACTTGCAATTATCAAATGGGTGTTGTAAATAACTACCACAAACATGTAGTTTTCAATATGAATCATATGCTTGCATGAATCCCAATTAAAATTCCACAACATGCGGTTGTCAACATAAATCATATACTTGTATGAATCCAATCGTACACCATAGCATTGCCAAATCGTTTAGAATCAAAATAACATACAAATATAGATTATTATCGCCACAATTCCATTTCGTTGTTAACTTCCAACGCAAATCACGTACTTGCAAATATCCAATCGTATACCATAATATTCCCAAATCGTTTAGCATCAAAGCAACATACAAATATAGATTATTATTGCCACAATTCCATTTCTTACTTTACACAAATCAACACAATTATTTAATTCACATCGGAATAGCACTCTACTTGCAACGTATGACGAATCTTCAATTCAGGAATATGAATTCTGAATTTGGAGATGCTATCCTTTGTTGTAGGCGTTGCTTTGATTTGATTAACGTTGCTTTAAGCTTTTGATTTATCCCCTAATTGTCTCTCAATTTCTTACGGCTATCCTTAGTCTCTCCTCAGCAGCATGACGGTCTCATCTCCATTTTAGTTTGTGTGAATTAGGGTTAGTCTTAGGTCCTTTTTATAGAGTTTGTGAGTTGATTTAGACCGTCGATGAAGCTTGGTTTAATAATAGTCGTTCGTTCAAAGGAGAGGCCAATCAGGAGCTGACACCTAGCCCTAGTGACAAGGCAAGGCTCAGAAAATCGACCAAATACAGACCAGGCCAGCCAGGGTGGGCTGGGTTCGACCTGGCTCATGGGCCAGGTCGACTCCCTAGTCGACCCCCAGGTCGACTCTAGAGTCGACCTGCCTGGGGCAGGTCGACCCCCAGGTCGACTCCCAGGTCGACCTGGCCTGGCAGGTCAACCCTAGGGTCGACCCCCAGGTCGACCTGGTGGGTTGGGCGGGAACTTTTCCCGCCTACTCTGATTGGGCTGAAATTCAAATCTGTTTTTGAAATTTGAATTTTCTGAAACTTCATCGGGCCATAATTTGGTCATACGGGCTCCGTTTTTCGAAAACTCAGACTCTTTTTCGCGTATTTTTCCGAGACGAACGCAATGGCATATCCCGTTTCCCTTAATACTTTGATTTGAAATTTATTATACTTTAATTTGTGAATTTCACTGTTATAAAATACACGGGGTGTTACATCTTTTGGAAGCACTTGGATTGCTGGAGCAATGTTCAGCCTATCTCTTTTATGGCTATTTAAGTTGGGGTTATGCTTTTTATTTTATGTACTTAGAAAATAATTTGTCAAGATGGATATTAAGTGTACTTGATATTATGATTGGGTTTTCGAGGTTGATGTAATCAAACTATTTCTCCGCTGCAATAAAATTTGTTTAAAAATTTTCAAGTGCCAATATTTATATATGTCTTGTTATTTTCTGTCCTATACACT
Source organism: Allium sativum (assembly GCA_030737875.1). Classification (NCBI taxonomy): domain Eukaryota; kingdom Viridiplantae; phylum Streptophyta; class Magnoliopsida; order Asparagales; family Amaryllidaceae; genus Allium; species Allium sativum. The sequence continues at coordinate 600,113,436 of CM060926.1, read as the reverse complement.
AAAAATACTCCATGAAAGTTAATGCATTCCCTTTGTGAGTGACATTAATGGACATGGGGTGTTACATTTTCTTTCTTTCTATTTCTCACAATCTAATTTCTTAGTATTAATGATCTGGTAACTTTTGGTGTTCGGATAGTTGACATGGTATTTGTATTGATAATCAGGATCAAAAATTGGTCGGTTCGTTACAATGAGACCAACTGTAACATCCCACAAATCCTTATCCTTTGACTTAACTAAATACGCCATACGTCTTACCCAAATTGCACATGAAAACATATCATTATGGATAAAGAAAAAAAGATGGAAGAAGAACAGAAATAACCACATAGAATCTCACATCATAGCGGAATAAAATATAATAAATAACCGCTTTTCGAATACAAAACTGCATTTGTACTTACATACATCATCAGAGTACATCACATATACAACACAGTGGAAATAAATAGTAGATAACTAACACTGAAGCCTCCTACTCCAAGCTCCTCCAAGAATATCTGTAAACACCTGAACAACTTGATTTCCCGTACAAATTTGGGCTCCCCAGAGTTTAGGAAATCATTATGGGTAAAAGAAGAAGAAGATAGAAGAAGAATAGAAATAACAACCATAATCTCACATCGCATCAGAATAAAATATAATACATAACAAATTTTGGTATACATAATTTATTCCCCTACGATGTGAGATTCTGTGTTGTTATTTCTGTTATTCTTCTATCTTTTTCTTCTTTAACCCATAATGATTCGCAAAATCATATTTGTGTGCGATTTGGATTGGACGTGTGTTTCAGCTGTAACGACCCGACCAATTCCAGATCCTAATCATCGACACAAATACCATGCCAACTAACCAAGCACCGGAAATTTACCAAACCATTAATAGAAAGTAGTTAGAGGGTGACAAATAGAAAGAAAGTTAGAATAGAAGAAAAGAAGTTCATAATATCACAACGTCCACATTAAATTACATTTATAATATTATAAAACTGGACAGAGTGAGTTTACCCACTCTGGTCGTTAATCATTGAATAAAGATTAATTTCCTATATTTTTATTCAGGTGTTTAATTTCTCTATAAATTGTAATGAGCTCCAAATCCCTCCAAACCAGTTTCATTGTGTAGCATTCGTCCATACGATCCCAACGGATCTTGTTTCATCGGATTCTGATAACGCATGACAAAGTTATGGTGATTACAATATTTAATCATATTTAAACATCATTAACAATAATTTGTTAATATAAATTAATATTTAATTCTTTTTAAACCTTAATCCCACCATTAACTCCTTCCTCTCCCTGCTGAAAAAAATGAACCTGAAAAAATCTCAAACTCCATTGCTGCTACTTCCTCCTTCTACATCTCCACCCCTCCTCTTCATTTAAATTCTAATAAAAATATCCATAAATCCTCTCTTCCAATTATGTTCGGCCTCATCCCATTTTTGTTATATGCATGTTGCAAAATATCCCATCACAATATGATTTTGATATATATATATATATATATATAAATATATATATATATATACACACACAAAAACATACATAAGGACATGATATTATGCATATGATATTTATCACATGCATATACTGCACTAAATAAGCAAATTTGAAACAGATGAGCTTTTTTACTTGGAACCCTTTTTTATTTTCTAGGCTTGAAACCATTGACTAGTGTTTCTATATATACTAGAGTGTTTCAACTATTTTTTGATTATTTTAAGCATACAATTTTGCATTCAAGGAAGTTAAGTGCTTTTCTGTTAACTTCTTTGTGAGATTACCGTTCCAGTCACAATTTCACTATCGTTTCCTTCTCATCCCGTGTTTTCAAAATAATAAAAATTAGCCCGTGTTCATTTTCTTTTCCCAAACCCCTTTTCGTGCTATTTCCTCAGATCTCCTATTCAACAATCGTCGCTTTCTCAGATCTCCGAAGGTAATTCTTGATTAATAGCTGACAAAAGTCAACGGCTTCTGTTATAATCCTCGATTAAGTATGAATTTCAGGTTTAGGTATTTTTTGCAAATCTATATCATATCTAGATTATTTATCATGCTATTTAGGGCTCGATCTTTTAATAGAATTTTAATTAGTGTCGCGCTATTTAGGGTTATTCGGATTTATGGTATAGTTAATGGTTTATATTTCTAATTAATGGTTCGTAGAAGTCAATGATTAGAGGCTGCCAGTTAAGACCTTATAGGTACGAGCCTGCTGTAATTTATTAACGTCATTTTGACTGATATGTAGAAGTTTTTCTTGTTTTTTTCTTACATAAAATGCATTTTAACCTTCTTTGTATATTGGTGTAATTAATTATTTATCACGAAAAAGCCAAGACTATAACCTATGTCTTCCACAACTTTATAATGATTTTTTGCTGAGTCAGTACGGTTTTGCATTATATTCATCTCTTTGTCTCACCCATAACATACTATGTTATCTTTTGCATCATTGGAAATGATAGACTCCAACTAAATGATATGATTAGGTTGTCTTTAAAGCAACAAGTATCAAAGATACCGAGCTAACATGAAAACAATGTTGTCTTAATATGTATTCCCAATGCAAGCATTGGCATACGCACATAGATTGAAGGATAAGTCTTCTGACCTTCAGTATAAAGGCATTATGCAAGAACCATTTTTCATTTATTTTTAAACTGAAAGATAATATAGAATTCAATATTTCATATCTAGATGGAACCCAACCAGCGATCAACATTGCTTTCCAACTATTTTTGCAAATCTGTATTGTCCGGTATTCCTACAACACAATGTTCTATTGCAATACAAAGAACTCATGCCAAGCCTCACATTCACAGCATTTTATAGTCGTCGATGATAGCGTTAGCGTAGAAGTAGTGGCATGGAGTTTGGTATGCTAATGAAAGATGGTAGTATGTTATTATCAATAGGATTCCTAGGGTGTAAGTTGATTATACCATCCTAGAGATTGCATTGTCGAGTCTGAGGTAAAGTTTAATCTCTCTATTCGGTTAATGCTAATGGTTTTACTAGCATGGTGCAGATTGCACAAATAATTCTAGGCTTGACGATGATTTTATAAGCTTGTTCGATGTGCATTTATGTTCTTTATCTGAAATTTATGCATCTACATTATAGAGAGGCCACAGTAGGAGACAAATAAACTTGGTTTAGAAGACTGTTGTATATACTATGACTAAGGTTATTACAGCGGCAAGTCGAGTCAAGTCGATAGAGGTCCAACTAGTCGACTAGTCGACTAGTCGGCCTAGTCATAGGCAAGTCGTAAACTCGTCGATAAATAAATAAATATATACGTATATATTAATACATAATTGTAGTGTATAAATAAATAAATTTATGCATCTTTGCAGTGTATTAATAGAAAATTGTAGTTTATAAAACCATGTTCACTGTAATCGTTTTCATTTATCTTCTTTGACCATGAATGTTTGTTGATTTTCTTTGGCTTTTTTAATGAAGAAGAAATCTTTAACTATGGGAAAAACTGTTAAATACTCGTATGTTTAAGTGCAACAATAGTATGTTACACGCTGATATAGATGAAGAACTAAATCAAATATAGTCTGATTTGAATCCATTCCATCTAAACTTGGAGCAATCTTAACATAAAGAAGAACTGGGGTGACAAACTGAGCCAAACTACATTAACCAAATGTTTTAGGACTTGTCATCATACTTGTTGTGTTGTCCTGCCCAAGCCTGACTGAAGAAATGTTACGGGCCGGTGAGTAAAACAAAAATTGCTGAGGTTTGTTATTCAACTCATGGAACGAAAATTCCAAGGGTAATTCTATTTAAACCCATTGTTTTGATGAGTTTACCCAGCAAAACCCAAAAAAGGGAAGAAACCTAGCGTTTTATTAATGGATTCTTTTGTGGCTTTTTTTCATGGTGTATTTTGTTAGAGCGTAATGTAATCATCTTCGGCAGACCCTCAAAACTCATGATGGGTACTTGTTATCATATCATGCATCTCTTCGTATCATGGAGATGAACAAATAGGCATGCACGCTTCAGGCTTTCTCTTCCAATGCCCCAGTCTCCTGGCTCACAAGAAAGCAGCTCCTTCTTTCCTCGTTGATCCAGGCGTAGCTGCTTAATATTACATATGATGTATTTTGGCTGTGTACGTATATCTTATGCTTAGTTTTCTATGATGTACATATTCAGATCAGTACTTGTATCGCTTTTATTGACCGACAGGGTCTAGACCTTTATGCCACTAGTTGGGCTTGTCAACCAGTTTATATTATTATCTGCTATGATTACGCATAACCGACTGTGTAGTATCACGCTACATACCCATCTTCCTAAAAAAAAATAGATAATTTTAGTGTATACATATTTTTTGTTAATAAATAATTGTGGTGTATACATAATTGTTGTAACTAAGGTTTGAATCATTATTTGTTATGTTTTTCAAACAGTAGTGAAATTTTGATATACCAAGTATGTCAGGTAATTAAATTCTTATTAGATATAAGTAAAATAGATACAAGTAAAAAGGTAAATTTTTAATGTAACAATTGACGAGTGCAACAATTTGATTTTCATCAGATTTTAAGGTTTTGGATTTCCTTCTCATATTGGAAATATCTGGGGATTCGCGAAACAGTTGAATATGTAATCATTTTTGCAAACAACAAATGGATTAGCTGCTGACCTCATAACCAGAATGAGCTAAGCATTTAGCAAGTGTTTTATAATTTTCCCACATTAACGGAATGGATGCCTACGGTAGAAGTTTCAATGGAAGGCGAACTAATATGAAGCGAGGGGCGCACCAAAGCAGTGAAAGAAATAAAATATCATAAAGTTGGGTAAATTAATTTCTAATGTTTTGTTTTCTTCTTTTACCAGTTGATTCCTTTATTTTTCATTCTACAAACACATTTTTTTCATTTCCAAAATCTATTGCAAAACCGATTGGAAACTGATTATGTACAAATCAGGGACATGCAGGCACAGTACGAAAGATGGAAGTCTCTAGTTATAAGAAAAGTTGAGTACAAATTAAAAAAGTGATGCTATTGTAGAAAATCTATAATCTTCAAGTTACAAATTTTACAAAAACGATGCTTCCCTATGAGATAATTTATTTCCCCATGCTGGAGTGTTTGTCCATTTTTGTATAAAACCTAGATATTTGAGTATTGGTAAGGCACGATCATTTTTCTGTTGGTCAATTAATTAAAATAAGTTTAATATCTGGCGTATATGATTTGAAATTTACAAAATGTGTTTAGTTACTTGTTAGTATATGACGGGAGATCCGACCGTCGGATTCTCCTAAAACCAGAACCGTTGGGTTCGTATTGAAAGGAGCTTTCTAACGAATATTAGAGATTTGAAATCTAACGGTTGGATTTGGAGATACGTCCAAATCAAATTTGGAAAAGTTCGCTGTAAGTGCAGTTCTATGGCCGTTGATGGAAATCGACTGTACGGGCCTTGATAAAATTATTAAAAATAGTAATAATTTGTGTAAAATCATAAGAAATGATTTGGGAAAAATTGGGATGAAAAACTCCATATTTGAAAAGATAAAAATAGATTTTTTATCGAAATGAACTAGTTTTGAACAGAAATTAAAACCCATTTATTTTTAAATAAATAAAGTGGATTTGAAATTGGTTTTAAATAGAATTGATTTGTGGATTTATCGTGAACAATGTTTTAAATAACACTTGTTCTTTAACCCGATAATAAATAGAATGTGATTTGTGTTTATCGTGAACTGTGTTTTAAATGACATTGGTTCTTTAACCCAGTAAAAGGAGTTTTAATGAATCTGCAATTAGATTGAAATGTGAATTGATAATCTAAATTATTAAATTTGGAAAATGAGCGAGAATGGAGTATCACCAGTTTTGCTCCAAAGCGATAGTTAAATCTTTAATTAGATTTGAACGTGAAATGGTAATTAATTTTACCAATAACACCGTGGTGTTAGATATGGAGTATTACCAGTTTTGCTTCATGGGATGAGTAGGTTGGGATTGGGAAATAAAATAAATAATTACTTCGGTGTGTTTCTCTAATCCCGACTAGTTTGGAAAACCATAATTTGGTTTGAAAGCACATCCAAAGGAAAATTAAAGAATAAATTTAAAGAATTTATCTTGGATAAAATTAAAGGGAACTTTCCCCTAAGAATGTGAAATTTAGAAACTAGCTGTAGGTTAGTTAAGAAGAATGGTTTCCTGGGTATTGGTCTGATGTTGGTTTCGGCCTTCAGGGTTAATATTTGGGGAATTGCTCTCTTACTGATTTACGGTTAGTGACTAATGAATTGGAATGAGGCGTATGTTTTGTTTGTGTAACATTTGTTTTTAATATACGCGGGTTGTTCGGAAAGGCCGGGTTTACACCCATTCTGAATAACCAATTCGACGTTAAGTCGAAGATGATGACGGTGGTCGAAGACCGGAAGTCTTCACATCGTTTGGGTGATTACTGATGATCTTGATTGGGCTGTACACCCAAGATGAGGGAATCAGTTGGTGGTCGTCCAGACGTACTTGGAGATCGATGGATATGCGAGGAAAGTGCCTCCGGTTTCGTTCAGACCCAAAACGAACTTGTAAATGGATTGTGTGTCTGACATTGGATTTTATTCTGTGTTGATTGATTTCTGTTAAATATATATCTGTTTGGCGGCGGAGAATTTATTCTCTTGCTTAACACCCTTCTCTGAGACGTAGGAGCTTAGAGGTTATATATTGATAGATATTAATCGCATGGCATGAATTGCCTATGTGGCACGCTGAGTTGCATGGATCAAGGCTTCTGTTGAAAAGCAAAGTCTTGTGGTTGATGATCAAAGCACGACCGTTGTGGCGTAGCTTTGTGTATAACGTGAATTCGCGAGCCTCACACCTCGATATGAGTTAAAAATGGGAGAAGGACTGCAGGGAGAGCACGACGTTTCTTTCTAGTTTTGGTGGTGTCAGTGACTTACCAGCCCTGACATTAATATACTTTTCACCTATGTGGTTGTTGGAATGAGGCGCCTCGATTTTAGGTCTGTAAGGACCGGGAAACGTGTGCTCAGGAATTGCCAATCCTCAAACGTAAGAGAGGACCAGCCCGGAAGCATCCAACGGTTACCCAGAGTGTGTAGTCCTGAGGTATTTGCTAGAGTGTCTCGAAGCAGAGAGGAGCTTGCCCCTTGCCTTGACTCATGACGAAAATACAATTTCCAATACGTGTATTTCGCTTTTATTTTTAGAGCCTAGTATGGCGACATGATAGATGGTACCCATGCCTCCTAGGATTGATATTTATGATTGAAATTGTTTTGACACTATACACTTATTATAGTATCAGATGATTTGTTTTAAACGTACCAAGCATGTTTGGCTATTATAACGGAAAACCCTATCCTCCGGCTTGCATTGCATTGTGCGAGGGGACCTGGGTCTTATAATAGCTTCATTTTTCGAAAAAGCATTGCGCTGTTTATTCTATGCACTGGTATTCTTGGGAGGAAACCCGTTCCGTGTTATACGGCGTGGTCCCTTGAATTACTCTCTTCTAAAGTAAAGTTTTAAATACCTGTTTTAGTTCTCACACCAGTCACATGACTGACCTGGAGTTTATTGTTTTAACCTAAACTCTGGGTGCCCTTATTTTCGACACGGGCAGCTAGTAGTTTTGGTTTTGCAGATTTATATTCAAAGGATCCTGATTTACAGCTGGAACGATGTTCGGAAAGATCGGTGTCCGTGTATTACTTTCAGTTGTGTTTTATATTGTTTTTCCGCTGCTATGTAATTTATTGTAATCTCTGATATTTATTGAATGTATATTTATTAATACTCTGTATATTCTTGTATCTGATGGAATTGTTGTAATTAACAATGAAATGTTCTTCCGTCTGCGTTCTATTTGTCGTGTTCTCAAAACGATCAGGGATTCTAAATGTCTAGATCGGTTTAACGACTGATTCGGATCGAGCGAAATTCCAGGCCGTCACATGTATGGTTTGATCTTGAGCTATGCTATGGCTGCATTTCTACTACCTTTGGGGAATTAAGCTCATTTTGTTGTTTCAAGTTTATGCTTCTTTATTTATGCAAGACAGAATTTATTTTAATGTAAAATAATGACCTTGGCTATTTGATGTAAAAGGTTTTAACTCTTTTTGAAAGTAATGGAATTTATCTTTTGATTCTTCTGTTGTTTTATCTTTGTTCTGTCTTGTAATATTTCTGTGTTTGTTTACCTCGATAACGCTCCTCCAAAACTAGTGCATTCCTATTGTGAGTGACCCTAGTTGAGGCGGGTTGTTACATTTGGTATCAGAGCAGAAGGTTACTAGACTGGGAAAAAGTTTTTAAAACCCTTCTGAAACTATTTTCAAAACCATTTACAAAGAAGCATTTTTCAAGAAAAGATTGTTTTATTTAAAGGTTATTCCCCAAAAGCCAATAGCACTATCCTTTGTTTCCTCGTTTTTTTCATTTCAGCATGTCTGGGAATCTTAACTTCCCAGAGGGCATGCCAATATCTAGCTGGTTTAGGAGGTACTTAGAGGGTAGGGCCAACGATGCAGGCCCAACAGATATTCCTCCTCCAGCTGCAGCGATTCCTCCTCCTCCGCCGCCTCCTCGTGCAATTGCTTTCTCGAAGATCTGTAAAGATTTTAGAGCCATGGCTGGAAAGGATTTCAAGGGAACTGAATCATTCGTAGAAGCGAGGAATTGGCTCGAAGAAACTGAGGATCTGTTTGTTATCTTCAAGGTGGACGATAGGCAGAAAGTACAGTTGGCGGTATGGTTGCTCAAAGACGAAGCTTCCTATTGGTGGGAAGTCACTAACGCCGAGAGGCCGGTTGAAACATGGATGGATTTCAGAATAAGGTTCGAGACGAAATTCCTCTCACAAGCTGAACGAAGTCTACAGCTGGAAAAGTTCTTATCTCTTAAGCAGGGAAGTATGACGGTCAAAGAGTACGTCAATCAATTCAATCAGCTGGCTCGGTTTGGACTTTACTTAGTAAATACCCCTCATAAGAAGGCTCTTCGTTTTGTCAAAGGATTGAATGAGCCACTTCACAGCTTGGCCAGGACTCACGTACCTATGGGGGCTACTTATGAAAAGCTAGAGGACGTGGCACTCTTAAGGGAAGAAGACAAGAATGGCAAGAAGGAGGTCAAGGCGAAAGAATCTCAAAACAAGAAGGTAGACTCCGAGAAAGGAGGCAAGAACAACAACAAGAATGATAACAAGACACGCGAGAAAAGAAAATGCAACTTCTGTGGTATTAAGGGGCATATAGTCCAGGATTGTAGAAAGAAGAAGATGAAAATGGGAGCATGCCTTCAGTGTGGTGAAACTGAACATATCATCAAGAAATGCCCTAAGAAGCAAGGGCAAGCCCCGCAAGAAGGACCTTCTGGGGGTACATCTTTAACTTCTTCTCCTAGATTCTTTGTATTATCTTGCTTATCTTCTCAATCCTATCTTGAGAACCGTAGGTAGAACCCATTTGGATGTAAACATGTGCTTGAAAACATGTTATGGTTGATGTTTGTAAGTGGTTGCAAGTGGTTTCTCGTGGTTTCTTAACACACATTAGGCACAAGATCGGCTCAGACACATTTTCATATTGCATATGCATGAGTGTTTATACTTGTTTATGGATGAAATTGAATGTGTTATCATGTGGATGTTGCATATGGATGGATGTTTGTGCACACGTATAGTGTTAGTGTGACTAGGACTATTTGCATACATGTTGGACTCACGGCACTAAACATATTTTGCATTAAGAAGATCAATCAGGCCTGATCATTTGCATTAGATAAGGAACACTGACACACACTTTCTGCATATGTTCATATAGCATTAGAAATCTTTTAAGGACAATGGTTGCTTGTGGATGATGGTTGAGTAGATAGTTGATTGGATGATAGGATGCATTCTTCCTAACTTGAAGATTTCAGGGACGAAATCCTTTATGGAGGGGAGAATGTAACAACCCGTATTTTTATAACATGTTAAAACCATAAATCAAGGAAGAATTAATTTTTAAAATAAGAATCAAGGGAGCGGGTTACGCCATTGCGTTCATCTCGGAATTCTGCTTGAAATAGAGTCTGAGTTTGCGTAAAACGGATATCGTACGAAGAAGACATGGACGAACGAAGTTAGGCAGAAAAACCAGAAATGGGCCAAAATGCACTGGCGCACTTGGGAAGTGCGCCAGAAAAAAATTGCACTGGTGCATTTGGGAAGTGCGCCCATGCAATTTCGCTTTGGCGCACTTGGCAGGTGCGCCCTGGACGAGCAGAAACCTGTTTGGTCAGGCCCTGGCTGGCCTGATCGGGTTCTGGTCGAATTTCTGAGCTCTGGTGTGTCACTAGGGCTCACTTGTCATTTTCTGATTGGTTTTTCTTGAGATGGATGGCCTTGATTTCTTCTAGCTTCATCGACGGCTCTAACTAGTTTGAAACCCTATATAAACAACCTCCTAGCCTCATTCTCTTTACACCATTCTTCTCTAACCTTATGCTGCTCAAACTCTTGATGATCATGACTTCTTCTTCTTTTTATAAAATAAATTAAATTAAAATAAATCGTGAAGATTATTTCTTGAAGACTACAGCTAGGAATTTGGGATTTTCTTCTATAATCAAGCAAGATTCAGCGATTCAACAATTCAATGACAAATTTCTATACTTGACTTCTGCATCTAAAATTCTTAGACCACGATCTGTATGTTCCAGTTACTTTTAGATAAAAACTATAAATATAATATGGGCATGTTATAAACTGGAATTGATTCATTTATGATTCATAACTATTCTTATTTTATTCTTGGATCTTGACTATTGGGAATATTGCCTATGACGTTGACACTATTGTTAATGGCCTAAGACTAAGCCTATGACTGTGAACATAAGACTATGTCTATGCCTATGACTATGAACATAAGACTATGCCTATGCCTACGACTATGAACATAAGACTATGCCTATGACTATTAAGGTGAACATAAGACTATGCCTATGACTATGAATATAAGACTACTGCCTATAACTATGACAAGGACAATTGTGGCTAGTCACCTATGAGATTATTGCCTAGGATTATGACTATGAAATTGGATCTAAGCTTGATTTTCTATGTAGACCTATTTTCTTTATTTGTCTTGATTTTGGGGATTTTTCTATTTAAGTTAGATCTATCCGTGTTCTTAAATCTAGATTATTATTCAAACCTTTTCATGTTCATAATGTTATGCCTGCGATGTTATAATCAATTTATTCAGTTAGATCATGCCTTGGAAATAAATTGATAACAGAGCAATGTTTATTATGTTAATCTATGCCTGTGGTTCTATTCTATCATCATGTTGAATTGGGAATTAATGAATAAGTCCATTCATATGTATATGAACTTGGAATATAACCCATGATGACAAGTTGTGTAGTTTATCATGTTATGCAAGTTTTAGGTTGTAAAATGATATCACATATGTGACCACATGTTAGATCTACATGTTTATGTGTATATGTTAAATCTATGTCATATTTGAAGTTCACACTTATTCATATGCTCGTGATTGATTTGCAAGTTCACATATATGTAAGTTGATCTAGTCAATGTTGCAAATTCACATATATGTATGTTGATTTATACTATATTGCAAGATTTCACCAATGATATTCATGTTGATTATTTTGCAAGTACACACCTACGTTGTTCATATTGACTATACTGATACTGCCAAGTTTACACCTATGTCATGTTTATGTTAATGAATTACTTTATGCCAATTTTGTGTACGTTAAATTAGGCTAAGTTTTTTTTAGCCTAATACTATATGCGGACGGAAAATTAGGCTAAGGTTGTTAGCCTAATATTTAGACGGGGTAACGTTGGAAAAAATTGGTAATTGTAGGAAACTTGGCATGAAACTTATCCTTGAAACTTGACACGAACTTGACTTGAAAATTTGAACATGGACATGACACTAGAATGAACTTGAAAATGGCCAACTCGAGGTTAGGTTGAGTTTGCAGTGTAAATCTGCCTGGAACCGCCTTGCAAATCCAGTGACTGCAAACAATAGGATCCAATGTGAGTAGTTGGTCATATCGCACCTGAAAATCCGAGGTCAGACTGAGTTGTGGTGTAATTCTGCCTGGAACCGCCTGGCATATCCAGTGGCCACAACAACAGGCCTGATGTGAGAGGTTGGGGTGCATTAATAAATTAATGCCACATGATAGGGTTAAGTCACGAACCTGAATGACAACACTTAACCAACTTGACATGCTAGACTGATAGGGGTTAAGTCACGAATTTAAATGACAACACTTAACCTATTGGATGGAAACCCTAGTTACGCGGTCCATTTCAGCAGTAACCCACTAGATGTATCATGGTACCCTGGAACTAGGCAGGGTGGGGCATGATTACAGGGCTGATTGTAAGCGACTAGAACGACGAGTGTGTTGGTGCGCCAGTGTAGGTTCAGGCGGGCTATGGTCGTGCACGTGGTCCGGGGTTGAAAAAGCAGGTATTGGGCATCGGTAGGTTTATCTGTGCATTCTTGATTCGTGTCGGTGGTTGGCACCATAGGGCTTGATACACCCTATGGTGGACCTAGCATAGGTGACTACATTCATGATAGGGCCGTATGACACAGACACATGACGAGCTAGAACTGGTAGGGAGCCGATCGACTAGTGGGTCGTTTCGTTGGACCTAGAAATGGGTCATTTCATGATATTGGGCCAAGGGATTATTTTATGATTTATATAAGACATGGGTTTGGGATTCTAGTACAGTTGATGCAGCATACCTTGAATATGTGATTCTATACTTGATTTATACTTGATTTATCATGTTGTCTTAGTCTATCTTGCCCATCTTGACAGCATCCTTATGTTTACTTTCAGTTTATACATGTCGTGTTACCTTTATCTATTTTATGCTGAAAGTCACTTGGACTTACCAGTCTTTATGACTGGCCTGTTCCCTTTCGCCTCTTTTTCTTCCATTCTCCCCAGGTTTTCAGGGAGGAAACTCTAGCACTTTGCTTGGCTTTCACTTGCTTTCGGTTCAGCTCATGTATGGTTTGATCTTGAGCTATGCTATTGCTGCATTTCTTTAACCTTTGGGGAATTAATCTCCTTTTGTTGTTTCAAGTTTATGCTTCTTTATTTATGCAAGACATAATTTATTGTAATGGAAAATAATGACCTTGGCTAATTGATGTAAAAGGTTTTGACTCTTTTTGAAAGTAATGGAATTTATCTTTTGATTCTTCCGTTGTTTTATCTTTGTTCTGTCTTGTAATATTTCTGTGTTTGTTTACCTCGATAACGCTCCTCCAAAACTAGTGCATTCCCTTTGTGAGTGACCCTAGTTGAGGTGGGGTGTTATAGGACTGGTGTGAGAACTGAAACAATTATTAATCTTTATTTTAAAGTTATGTAAATCAAGGGACCACGCCGTATAACACGGAACGGGTTTCCTCCCAAGAATACCAGTGCATAAAACAACAGCGCAATGCTAAATAAAGAACAATGAAGCTATTATAAGACCCAGGTCCCATCACACAATGCAACGCAAGCCGGACGATAGGGTTCTAGCTTATAATAGCCAAAGATTGCTTGATACGCTAAATTTCATATTTTATTATTACTATAAGTGTATAGTGTTAAAACAATTTTAATCATAAATATCAATCATAGACGGCATGGGTACCATATATCATGTCGCCATACTAGGCTCTACAATCAAAACAGTAAATGTCACGTATTTGGAAGTTGGATTTCCATCTGTGAACCGAGGCAAAAGATAGTCCTCTAACGATTCGAGACGCTCTAGCCCGTATCTCAGGACCCAGACTTAGGTGGGCCCTTGGATCGTCAGGGTCGGTTCACCGATGTGGATTTAAATGCCTGAACACTGCGTTTACCCACCCTTTGGGGTGTCAACGAGTCAATGGCTCCATCGGTCCCGGATCGATCGATATATCCGAGGTGCCTCGCAACAGCAACAACCACATAAGTCAAACTCGTCAAGGCATGTAAAACCACTGACGCCACTTCTAGCTAGAAAGAAACGCATGTCCTCCATGAGGTCCTTCTCCCATTTCTGGTTCACAACCGGGGTGTGAGGCTCACGAATCAAAGCTACGCAAAGCTATGCCACACAGGCCGTGCTTTGATCATCGACCACAAGACTCTGCTTTTCAACAGAAGCCTTGATCATTTGCCACTCAGGCATGCCACACAGGCAATTCACTCCATGCGATTGATATCCATCAATATATAACCCCTGAGCTCGTACGTCTCAAAGAAGGGCGTTAAGCAAGAGAATAAATTCTCCACTACCAAGCAGATATATATTTATTACAAATCAATCGCACAGAATAAAATCCAATGTCAGACACACAGTCCATTTACAAGTTTGTTCTGGGTCTGAACGAAACCGGAGGCACCTAGTACCCCGCATATTCATCGATCTCCAAGTACATCTGGACGATCATTAACTGATTCCCTCCTCTTGGGTGTACGGCCCAATCAAGATCATCAGTAATCACCCAAACGACGTTAAGACCTCCGGTCTTCGACAACCGTCTTCATCTTCGACACCACGTCGAATCAGCTATTCATAATGGGATAAACCCGGTCCTCCTGAATAACTCGCGTATATAATAAACAAGTGTTACACAAACACAACATACGCCTCATTCCAATGCAGAATATTTTTTTATTCAAATATTCTTATACTTTGGGAAAGGTTTCAATTAATTTTATCAAAGATAAATTCTTTAAATTTATTCTTTAATCTTCTTTGAATATCGCTTCAAACTAGTCGGGATTAGAGAACCACACCGAAGTAATTATTTATTTTATTTCCCAATCCCAACCTATTCATCCCAAGGAGAAAAACTAGTAATACTCCATATCTGACACCACGGTGCTATCAGTAAAGTTAATTACCATTTCACGTTAAAATCTAGTAAAGATTTAACTATCGCTTGGAGCAAAACCGGTGTTACTCCATTCTCGATCATTTCAATCTAATTAAAGATTCATTAAAACTCCACTTAGTTTTAATCTTTAACTGGGTTAAAGAACCAATGTCATTAAAAACACGGTTCATGATAAACCCACATCACATTCCATTCTATTAGTCTCTAACCGTAAATTAGTAAGGGAACAGTTCCCTAAATATTAACCCTGAAGGCCGAAACCAACATCAGATCAGTACCCAAGCAACCATTCAACTTAACTAATCTCCAGTTAGTTTTTGATTTTCTTAACTCAGTTGGGTCTAAGAACAATATTATTGAAGATACCATTCGCGACAACCCAAAATCACATTCCATTAATTACCGGGTTAAAGAACAAGTGTTACTTAAAACACCATTCACGATAAACCCAAAAGTCAATTCAAATTCAATTCCAATTAAATACCACTTAATTGGTACACTTCATTAAATCCAAATAAAAAGATTTAATTTCTTTCTCAACTGGGTTTAAGAACAGTGTTAATGAAGACACTATTCACGACAAACCCAAATCACATTTGATATTAAATACAAGGCTCTGAATAGAAAATATATTGGCTTATATTAAATATCAAACTCTATGACTAACAAATATTGTATTGGAAATAATGATATAAATATATCTTTCAAATTTCCATAACAATATCTGTATAATCACGAAATACAACATCGAAATATTCCAAGGACAATTTCGATTCAAATCCATTCCAATTCAATTATTGGAAATCCTGGTTACTTTTAAAACCATTTCAAATTCAATTTATTTATTTCAAAACCAAATTGATTTTAATTCTAGTTCAAAACTAGTTTATTTCGATAAAAATCTACTTTTATCTTTTCAAATATGGAGTTTTTCATCCCAATTCTTCCCAAATCATTTCTTATGATTATACACAAATTATTAATATTTTTAATAATTTTATCAAGGCCCGTACAGTCGATTTCCATCAACGGCCATCGAACTGCACTTACAGCGACCTTTTCCAAATTTGATTTGGACATAATTCCAAATGTAACCATTACATTTCAAATCCCTAATATTCATTAGAAAGCCCTTTCCAATACGAACCCAATGGTTTCAATTTTAGGAGAATCCGACGGTCGGATCTCCCATAATATCCATTCGAAGTCGATGGTCGAAATTCGCGAACTTCCGTGGCGCGGCGCGTTCTATTCAGGCAATTATATATATAATATATATTATATATATTTCATCGATTTCCTCTCAAAATGTATTTTATAAATCGTTTTAAATTCGTTTTCAAAACGATTTCAACTTCCATCTCAATTTCAAATGAAAATTGAATTTTCCAATATAAATTTGTTTTAAATTCATTTGAAATCAATTTCAATTCACATCGATTTCAATTCAATTTGAATTTCAAATCATTTCAATTTAATTTGAATTTCAAACCGTTTCAATTTAATTCGAATTTCAAATTGTTTCAATTTAATTCGAATTTCAAATCGTTTCAATTTAATTCGAATTTCAAATCATTTCAAAATATCAAATTTTGAAATCACTTTCGATATTCATTGTAAAATGAATAAAATCGACAAAATTCCCATTCGTATTAAAATGGCGTTTGACTACTTAACACGACTTCACATTTCAATATTCACTGAATATTATTTTAAATTATTCGATAATTCTGAACCAGAATCAGACCCAGTCAATTACCATATAATGTTGATTATATGGATTTCACACAACAAATGTGTATAACAACAACGAAAACAACAATCCATCATCCAAAGTGCATTCTACACTGTATAAGCATCAAATATAAATATTTAACGCTTACACAGTCTGTCAATCAATCAATCGACATACAACTAATTATTGGGATTAGTGTATGTCCAATTTCATCCCAATACCCGTGTGGGGTTTCAATCAATCAAACACATGTTTTATTTGTGCAGTCGGGCAATGTGTAAAATCTATCGTCCAAATCAATATCAATCAAATGTGTGTACATAAACAAATCATTCGGTTTGTTTAAATATTTAATTTATATACACATTAAAAATTATATTTTTAACGATAAAATATTTTCAACTATAAAATAATTTATTTCATTCCACATCACACAATCAACTTTCACAACACATCAACTAAACAAACAAGTCATCCATGGTCTGTGGACGACGGGTGTCGGGTGCTACTAAACACCGTCAACATCCTAGTATATATTTCAAACTAGAAATTAAAATAAAAGTGAGGAGTTCTCACCGACTAGTTAAACCAAACGCCACGACTCTTCATATGTAGAAAATCTTCGTCTTGTTTTCCACGAGATCTGTTTCACGCAATACATGTTAAAAATCACATTTTTAACATCGCTACTTGTATAGGAAAGATTATATTTTTACAACGCTATATATAGAAAAGATTATATTTTTACAACGCTATATATATAGAAAATATTATATTTTTACAACGCTATCTATATAGAAAAGGTTATATTTTTACAAAGATATCTTCATAGAAAAGATTATATTTTTATATCGCTTCTGCATATGTAAAAATCACTCCTTTACACCGCTTCCTCCATGATAAAAATTATATTTTTATCTTGCTAGTAATATAATAAAAATTATATTTTTATTACTCTACATGAATACAAATCATATTTTTATTCTTCCTATGATATAAAGATCGAATTTTTATCTTACTACACTTATAAAAATTATATTTTTAACCTTTCTATAATATAAAAATTATATTTTTAACCTTTCTATGATATAAAAATTATATTTTTAACCATAACTAAAAATCAAATCTTTTTATAAGCAAATAAAAATTAGTTTTTATTGTCTATGTAAATCAATTTTATTCCTATATAAATCAGTTTTATATAAGCAAATAAAATCAGATACACTTACAAATTTTCCATTTGATTTGGGGTGTTGCCATTTGAATCGATGAAATGGGGAGGCCATGCGCAGGTGGTTGGAGTTGGGGAGGTCGGGGTGGCGTCGGCATCCGCGGTGGAGGTGGAGGGTGAAAGGGGGGTACGGTCTTGGGCTGAAAAAAAGGGGGCGGAGTGTGCGGTTTCTAAAGGGGGAGAGAGAAGTGGAGGAAGGGGGGTCTCGCTGGAGCGATGGTGGTGATGGAGGGGGCGGCGGCGTTCGCGGGTAGGGGCGACAGGGCTTCAGCGGCTTTTTTCCCTCTAAAATGAAATAGATCGGGGAAGGAGAAAGGTATGGGGGTTTAATTGAAATTTTTTATATTATTTTATTTTATTTATTAAATAAAGCAACTTTTTATTTCGAACTTGAAATCGAACCAACCGACTGTCGTCCATAGCTAACTATCCCCATTCCGAACACAATGGGATATGTATCATAAGCTGATTCGACCGTTTCGATCAGTTTTCGTCAAAATCAAAATATAACTCTCTATATTGATTTTGAACGCACATTTCAATTTACTGGGGCCACATACTGACTTAATAAATTCCAGAAAAAATATTTTCTAGCTTCATATTTACGATACGGTTCTAACAAAACTAATTTCGTTAGATTCTGAGCCCGTTTGAAAAATGGCCATTTTCCAATCGATTAAAATCAAGTGAAACTGTCAAAACACGTTTTCCTTTGCCATGCTCACATATTGATTCAGAAAATTACGAATTTTGAAACCTAGCAATAACTAGTCATCATGGACCCAACAAAAGTGGTTTCATCGAAAACCGAGGTCGTTTGCAAAATGGCTCTTTTTAAGGGCCAGAATTCCATAGCGACTATTCTGAATTTTCACCTGGGCATAACTTTTTATCCCCTCTATGAAATTTTGATTTTTCGAATTCTTTGGAAAGATATCATCAAATAGATTCAAATATTTTTGTTTTCACTAAAATCCGTTTTATTTTGAATCCTGTACATTCATTTGAGCTTTGAAATCGAATTTTCAAACTACCGCGCCATTTTCAATTCCTTTTATAATTATAAATAAATATTTATATTCTAACGATGATCTATAACTATATATGTTCTAATTCTATTCAAAATAAATTTCTCGTCGTTATTATTTAAAATAATTCATTTTAAATAATCAAAATTCGCTAAAATGGCCAAAATAAAAATTTTAAATTGGCTCGGATTTCCAGGTTATTACACAGATGCATTAACTGAAATTCTTGCACTATAAAATGCTAGAAAATTCAGTTACATGCATACTTGTATCCATTTAACTGTTGTTTTCACTGTTTTTCTCTATCTTTTTGGTTTTGATGTGGTTTCTGATTGTTTTTTGGTCTGATTTTTTTAACGTTTACCCGTTTTAAATAAATATGAATTTATGTGATGTTTTATAATTTTATTTATTTATTTGCTTAATTTTCTGAAAATAGGGACTAAATTTACAATATGTTTATGACCGGATGTGAGCCTGATTCTGAAACTTAATAGGGACCTGTAAAAAATGCACCCTTAAAATAATATATACATACATATTGTAAGCATTACAATATTATGAAATTTTCAGAAAATGTGAAATTATTTTCTAATTTTGTATGTTATTAATGAAATTAATAAAATTAATTAATTAAATAATTTAATTAATTAATAAATGCTTACGTGTATTATATATTATGATATACATTATATTATCTCTCAAATGTTAAGAATAACATAAGTACACATGTATAATTTAATTAATTAATAAATGCTTACGTGTATTATATATTATGATATACATTATATTATCTCTAAAATGTTAAGAATAACATAAGTACACATGTATATGTATATGTATATGAGATCAAATTCGAAACTAACAAAATTTGGTTAAAATTGTTTAGTTTAACTAATTAAGGGTGTATTAATTAAATACATATATTAAAATTAATTAATTAAGCAATATACATGTATATTATATATATGTTATACTATATAGGTTATAGTATGCAATAAATTTTGAATATAAATGTTACATTAAGATAGTATAAAACTAATGAAAATGTTAAATAATTAAAATTAATTAAATAATATTTAATTATTGTAATAATATATAAAGTAATATAAAAGTTATATAATAACAATCTTATATATTATGAATGTATAAATTAATTATGGAATGTTATGAAACAAAAACAGACTTATGGAATAGGTGCATATATAATTGAACATATATCATGATTTTCGATGCGTTCGACTATTGAATCAAAAGGGTATTTCATAAGAAATTCAATATTCCATTAGTTGACATCACTCAAAATAATGTTTTCCTTTACCATATATATTATTAAATTACTTGCATACTCTTTAGTTTGTTGAAAAAACCATAACCAGAGATGTTGTGCGTGTAATTATTGATATGTTGTGTAACAACCCGGAATTTGTGAACCAATTTAAAAATTTTATTTTAGCTATTTCAATGGGTATTAAATATTTAAAATGATTTATTTCAAATAATAACGATTTAAAATTTACTTAAATCAAAGTTAAAACGTATAAATTTATTTTTATTATAAAACGAGCCTGGAATGGAGCGGTAGTTTGAAAATTCAACTTTAAATTTTAAATGAATGTACAGAATGAAATATAAATCGGATTTTAGTAAAACCAGAAACGTTGGAATCTGTTTAATTCTATCTTTCTAATGAATGTGAAAAATTCAGATTTCATAATATAAATTGAAAGTTATGTTCAGTTTAAAACTTAAAATAGTCGCTATGGAATTGATATATATATATAAATAAATAAATAAATAAATATATATATATATATATATATATGTATAGCGCCCTTAAAAATAGCCATTTTGCAAACGACCTCCGTTTTCGATGAAACCACTTTTGTTAGATCCGGAATGTCAAATTGTTGTTATATTTCAAATTTCATAATTTTTGGAACTAATATGTGAACGTAGCGAATTTAAACATGTTTTTGATTTCAGTTTAAATATAATAGACCAGTTAATAAGGCCATTTTTCAAACGGTCTCCAAATTCGACGAAATTAGTTTTGTTAGGACCGTATCGTCAAAACATAGCCAAATTTATTTTTCTGTAATGGAGTCAGTATGAGGCGCTGGTAAATTAAAATATGCATTCAAATTCAATATATATTGATTTATATTTTAATTTTGATAAAAACTAATCGAAACAGTTTAGTCAGCTTATGAAACATATCCCATTGTGTCCGGAATGAGGGTATTTGGCTAGGGGTGACAGTCGTTGTGTTTGAGTTGAATTTCGGACATGAAAACTTGTATATCTCCATCTTCTATGCTAAAACCCTAGCATCGTTCATAACAGCAACCGCTGCCCTCATCTTTGATGGCCGATATCGCACGTTACTTTCCCCTCTTTTTCTCCTTCTACATACAAAATTAAACCAAATTTATAAAACCAAAATCAAAGGGATTAACAAGATCTTTAAAACCATATGAGTGTGATTAATTTTAGTGGGGTATGGCATTGGAATTTCGGCCTCAAACCCATTCTATATGCACGCGATTTTTGAAGGGGAGGGGGCACCGAGCCAACGGTGGTGGCTGGAGGTGAGGGGGGTTGCCAGGGCGCATGACGTGGTGGCCTCCGATCAGCGGCAGTCGGCTTCTGGTGAGTGCAGTGGTGGAGATTCTTAATAGAAGTTGGGTTCGATTTTCCAAGGAATGAAATACAGGAAGAAGACGGGGTTAAATTTGTAATGACAGGGATTAAGAGTTTTAAAGGTTAATTAATTTTGAAATATATAGTTAATGTACATTCAAACTTGAAATATTTATAACTTCGTGATACATTATCAGAATTTAGAAAACCGAAGTCCGTTGGAACCGTAAATTTGAGCACTACACAACGGAACTAACCAGAACAGAGTCGGAGGCAGTCGGAATTTTTGACAAAATTAAATGGCTGTTTAATTTTGTTAAAACGATCATCCAATAAAGAATGACGGAGTGGAACCCAAAGTGAGAATTCTCTCACTAAAATTTTGTATAGTTATTTAATTTATTTTATAACTGTAAATGTATCGAAATTGCTATTGTTGATTTGTATCAGTTGCATGGAGTTCAACACATGAATTCGCACAAATCACATAAATTGGAAACGATGTATGGATATTGCCGACGCTCGGATTTGATACTCCGCGAATGGCCACTTATGGCGCCGTAAATGGCATTGGGTAGTTGGGTACTTATTTATATGGATGATTTGATAATTTGTGTGGTGATTGTGATGATTAACATATTAAAATAATGTTAACATCAAAGTAGTAGTTGAAATTAAAATTTTAAATTTCCATTTATAATTTAAATAGTAAAATTGGTTAATTAGATAAATGATTCAAACTGGATTAGAATTGGGTAAATTTATTAACCAATGATTTATTTAAATAGAATGTTGTTGTTTGAAAGCCCCACACTGGTATTGGGATGATATTTGACCTACAGTAATCCCAATATTTAGTTGTATGTCAATAGATGGGTTGATAGGCTGTGATGGGTGTTATTTATTTATTTTGATGCTGATACAGTTGTAAAATGCACTCTAGTTTATGTTTGAATGTTGAATGATTATTCATCATTATTGTTGAATACATGCGATGTATGAAATCCATATAACTAAAATTATATGGTAATTGACTGAGTCGCATTCTGATTCAGAAAAAACGAATATTTGAAAATAAAGAATAATTCAAAATAATGAATATTTTAAAATAATATTCATTGAATAATCAAAATATGATTTTGATGTCCGATTTTGGATGGACACCAAAATATATAAAAATATATGAAGCCAAGTAAGTAGATATTCACCATTTTAACTTGAACGATTTTTCTGTTGATTTTATTCATTTTATAATCAATACAGAAAAGAATTGATTTCAAAATTTGATATTTTGAAAATATTATCATTTTAATATTATAATGATATAGAATAATCAATTTTGATTTAAAATTGAAAATGAACTTGAAATCGTTTTAAAATGAAGTTGTAAAAGATCTATAAAATACGTTTTAAATAGAAATCGACGATATATATTATATACTTATATTTAGTGGCTTGAATAGAACGCATCGCACAGCAACCGTTCGTGAAATTCTACCATTAATGTCAAAATGATGTAACGGGAGATCCGACCGTCGAATTCTCCTAAAACCAGAACCGTGCGGTTCACATCAAAAAGATCATTCCAATGAATATAGGAGATTTAAATTTGAATGGTTGGATTTCAAATATTGGCCAAATCATTTTCAGAAAAGGTCGCTATGGATGTAGTTTGTTGGCCGTTATTGGATACCGACTTTAAGGGTCTAAATAAAATTATTAAAAATATGGAAAAGTTATGTAAAATCATAATTACTGATTCGGAAAGAGTTTGGATGAAAAATTCCATTTTTGAACAGGATAAATACATATTTATCGAAATGAACTAGTTAATAACTAGAATAAAAATCCAATTATTTTTAGAAATAATAAATTGGATTTGAAATGGTTTTGATATAACCAAAAATTACGACCGTATGAATTGGATTGAATTTTCTTCGGAATATTTCGATATTGGATATTGTGATTATATGGGTATGGTTATGGGAATTTGGAAGATACAAATATCATTATTCCCAATACGATATCCGTTGATTTTAGAATTTGATATTGAATGTAAGCCGATATAATTTCTATTTAGAGCCTTGTATTTAATATCAAATTGGATTTTGGATTTGTGGTGAATGTTTTCTTCATTAACACTGTTCTTAAACCCAGATGTGAAAAGAATAAATCTTTAGGTAGAGAAGTTTACCAATTAATTAATATTTTATTGGAATTAAATTGAAATTGGATTTTGGGTTTATCGTGAACAATGTTTTAAATAACATTTGTTCTTCAGCCTAATTAATAGTGAAGAGATGATTTGGAATTTATAAATCTTTTTATTAAGATTTAATGGAAATTTTCCAGAGTAAAGTTTTCCAATTTAATATATTAAATTGGAATTGAATGGAATTTAATTTGGTAATAATCAAGATGAGTTTCTGTAAAGGAAGACCATTAATATATATGAATTTTAAAAGGCTTTGCCATTATTCAGTTTATATTATCAGTCTGATTCAGAAATTTATATAAATTATATATATATTGATCTGTTTTCCGTGAAGATTCCATTTTGATGGAATTTGTTTTTAGGATTTGTCGTGAACTGTGTTTTAAATGACAATGGTTCTTTAACCCAGTTAATGACAGGATTAATTTTCCTAAAAGTTAAATAATCATAAAGTAATGATTTATGATATTAAAACCAAGTTGGAGTTTTAATGAGTCTTTAATTGGATTGGAATGAGAATGGGATAGTTAAATTTATCGAATTCATGAAATGATCGAGAATGGAGTACCACCAGTTTTACTCCAGGCGATATTTTAATCTTTAATTAGATTCGAACGGGAAATGGTAATTAATTTTACCAATAACACAATGGGTGCTAGATATGGAATACGACCAGTTTTCCTCCATGGGATGAATAGGTTGGGATTGGATAAATAAAATAAACGATTACTTCGGTATGGCTCGATAATCCCGATTAGTTTTATAAACCTTAATTTGGTTTTGAATTATTAAAAGATAAAATAAATCTTTTGAAAATGATATCCAAAGGAAGATTAAAGAGAAAATTTAAAAGAATTTATCTTTGATAATATTAGTGGGAACCTTTCCCTAAAGATATGAATATTTGAATAAAAGAATATTCTTAATAGGAATGAGCCGTATGACGTGTTTTTACAGCACTTGATTATAAGATACGCGAGTTATTCAGAAACACCGGGTCTAACCCATTCTAAATAACTAATACGATGACTAAATGTCAAAGATATGAAGACGGTGGTTGAAGACCAGAGATCTCACATCGTTTGGACAATTACCGATGTCTTGATTGGGATATATACCCAAGACAAGGTAATATGTGGTGATCGTCCAGACGTACTTAGAGACCGACCAGATATGCATCGGTCTCTCTCCTGTATTGGATATATGGGATAAGGAATAAGGTGCCTTCGGTTTCGTTCAGACCCAGAACGAACTTGCAAATGGATGGTATGTCAGACATTGTGTCCTTTATACTGTATTCGTTGATCTCTGCTGAATATATATTTTTTTGGTGGCAAAGAATTTATTCTCTTGCTTAACACCCTTCTTTGATACGTATAAGCTTAGAGGTTATATATTGGTGAAAATCAGTGGTATGATATGGATTAACGGCGTGGCATGCTGAGTTGCATGGATCAAGGCTTTTGCTGTAAACATATATGGCGACGTAATATAATGGTACCTACGCTGCCTGTGATTGATACATTTATATTTGAAGTTGATTTCTTCCCTTATAGTAATAATAAAAGATGAAATTTCGCGTATCAAGCATATTTGTTTATTATAAGGGAAAACTCTATGTTCGACTGCATTCATTGTGTGATGGGAGCTGAGTCTTATAATAGCTTCATTTTTCTATTTAGCATTGTGCTATTTGTTTTGTGCATTGGTATTCATGGGGGATAAACCCATTCGTGGTATACGACGTGGTCCCTTGATTCACCTAACTTTAAAATAATAAGCTAATAACTGTTTTTGTTCTCATACCAGTCCCATGACTAACTCAGAGTTTATTGTTTTAACCTAAACTCTGGATGCCCATATTTCCACATGGGTAGCTAGTAGTTTTGGTTTTTGCAGATACTTCTTTTCACAGGATCCTGGATTATAGCTGGAGCTATATTCGGAAAGCTTTTTATCCGTATATCTCTTTCAGTTGTGGTTGTGGATGATTTCCGCTGTACATTATACTCATGTATTATTTTCTGCTGCTTTGTAATTTAATCTTTGATATTATTTTTCTATTGTATATTGTTTGACTCTGATATATTCTTGTCCTATAATGTAAATTATTGTAATAGCAGTGAAATGTTCTATTATTTGTGTTCTGATGCATCATGTTCTCAAATCAATCCGGGCTTTCCCAATAGGGAAAGTTTGGGTCGTCTCAGTTGGTATCGAAGCTTTGGTTTACAGAGCTCGAGAACAAGACAAATTAGAACCAAACGAAAGAATTCGTCAGAGATAGGATTAGAAACATCCTATGAGAATGACTCATTAGAGATAGGGTTAGTAATACCCTAGAACGAGTTTTAAGAGTGTTATTTATAAAAACAAATTTATTTTTGAAATTTATAATTCATTATACGTATTTGAGTATTTTATTTTAAATTGATTTTGGACTATCGGGTATATGAAGATTTTGCATATACGCCTAGCTTGCGTATATATGAAGCCTCAAATATGATAGATAGATATAGAATCATAGTCTAGTGCCCGGAGATGATTCTAATGATCGCCCTGGCATCATCAGCATTTATGTTCGAGTTTTGAAAGTGGGATGCCTATATATTTCCAATTGACTGGTATGAGAACCAAAATGTAGATAATGTTATTGTTTGTGATTTGACACTGAAATATGGTTTTTAATATATAAAAGTTATATATTTGAAAAGTTAATCAATTAATTGATTGCTAGTTTTAACTAATAAAAATATTGGAATGATAATTAATTTAACTAATATGAGAATGAATGATAAATTAAGCCAAATCGAATTTAATATTGAACTAGATTGAAAATTGATTGGAACTGCATATATGTACACTTATATATATTTGTTGTTGAACAGGTTATGAATTTACTGTTGAGTAGAGAATTAATTTGCATGCCCGACAAATTGGTACACCTTAATGAGTTAGTTTCGCAATTTTAATATTATATCAAATCCTGTGAATGAAATTGGATGCGTTGTGATGGTGGTTCTGTGTGAGATTATAAACCACGCCATAGGATAGCAACAAATAAATTATGAACTACACTGCATGGCAAACTTCATGAGGATAGCATATCATATCATATTCTATATAAGCATTTAGCGCTTATATGACGAAGTTTGATTTACCATACGGGCGAGATGCTTGTATGATGATGACTATATTACAGGTTAAATAGAAGACTAATTATGGACCTAATTAAGGAATACATGTAACGGTGCTCGGGGCAGGATTTAATTAAAACTCTACACAGGTCTGGAGATGAAAAAAATTCACGTTTCTCTAGTTGTTAATTAAGGTACATGGATTATTTTATTTCCAACACTAGGGCAAGGTATGAGATTTCGACTTTACACGTTCTCCCATGTAAACAAATAGGGTACAAAAAAATTGTATATGCTTTTTATTGATTTATTGGGTACCTAATACGGCCCAATAAGTTTTTCAAACCCTCCCCGTACAAAGGAGGTTATGGCGAAATTTTTAAAAAATTTAGGGTATTAGCCAAATTTTTGAGAAATATGAAAGTTCTTAGAGACTGAAAAGTTGAAGAATGAAAGCTAGAATGAAAGTTGAGTTGGTTAGTTAAAAAACTTTCAGCTCCATTCCTTTTCGAGGATGAAAAGATTTCAAGTGGGGAAGATTGTAACAACCCAGAATTTCTAAACCAATTAAAAAATTTTATTTTAGCTATTTTAATGGATTTTGAATGTTTAAGGTGATTTATTTTAAATAATAACAATTTAATATTTATTTAAATCGAAGTTAGAATGTATAAATATATTTTAATTATAAAATGAGCTTGAAATGGCGCGGTAGTTTGAAAATTCGATTTTAAACTTTAAGTGAATATACCGAATGAAATATAAATCGGATTTCGGTAAAACCAAAAACATTAGAATTTGTTTAATTATATCTTTATAACGAATTGAAAAATTCATATTTCATAATATAAATTGAAATTTATGTCCAGTTTAAAATTTTAAATAGTCGCTATGGAATTTGTATATATTTTGAATATATATATGGCCCATAAAAATAGCCATTTTGCAAACGACCTATGTTTTCGACGAAACAACTTTTGTTGGATCCGGAATGTCAAATTTTTGTTAGTATTCAAATTTCATAATTTTTGGAATTAATATGTGAGCGCATGAATTTAAACGTGCTTTGAATTTTAGTTTAAATTTAATCGACCAGTCAGAAAGGCCATTTTTCAACCGTTCTCCAAATTCGATGAAATTAGTTTTGTTAGGACCGTATCGTTAAAACATAGCTAGATTTATTTTTCTGTAAATTTTGAAGTCAGTATGTGGCCCCGATAAATTAAAATGTGAATTCAAATTCAATATATATTGATTTATATTTTAATTTTGATAAAAACTGATTGAAACAGTCGAACCAGCTTACGAAACATATCCCATTGTGTTCGTAATGTGGGTATTTGGCTAGGGGTGACGGTCATTGGGTTTGAATTGGATTTCGGACATGAAAACTTGGATATTGAGGAATATTAGAATTTAATATTAATAAAATAAATATATATATAGTCCATCTTCTATTCTACAACCCTAGCATTGTTTATAACCGCAGCTGCCACCCTCATCTTTAATGGTCGATATCGCTCGTTACTTTCCCCCTCTTTTTCTCCCTTTATATAAGGAATTAAACCAAATTTATAAAACCAAAGTCAAAGGGCTTTACGAGATCTTTAAGACCATATGAGTGGGATTAATTTTAGTGGCATATGGCTTTCGAATTTTGAGCTCAAACCCTATCAGTTTGCACGCAATTTTTGAAGGGAAGGGAGCACCTAGCCGGCGGCGGTGGCCGGAGGTGAGGGGGTGGCCAGGGCACATGACGTGGTGACCACCGATCAGCGGCAGTCGGCTTCTGGTTAGTTCGACGGTGGAGATCCTTGATCGAAGTTGGGTTCGATTTTCCAAGGAATGAAATATAGGAAGAAGACATGGTTAAATTGGTAATGACAAGGATTAAGAGTTTTAAAGGTTAATTAATATTTAAATATATAGTTAATGATACTTAATTATATTCAAGCTTGAAATATTTATAACTTCGTGATACGTAATCAGAATTCAGAAATCCGAAGTCTGTTTGAACTGTAAATTCGAGCACTACACAATGGAACTGACCAGAATGGAAATGGAGGCAGTCAGAATTTTTAGCAAAATTAAATGGCTGTTTAATTTTGTTGAAACGATCAACCATTAATGAATGACGGAGTGAAACCCAAAGTGAGAATTCTCTCACTAAATTTTTGTATAGTTATTAAATTTATTTTATAACTCTAAATGTATAGAAATTGTCAGTATTGATTTTTATTAGTTGTATGGAGTTCAATAGATGAATTCGCACAAATCACACAAATTGGAAGCAATGTATGGGTATTACTGACACTTGGATTTCATACTCTGCGAATGGCAACTTATGGCGTCGTAAATGGCATTGGGTAGTTGAGAATTTATTTATATAGATGATTTGTGTGGTGATTGTGATGATTAAAATATTAAAATAATGTTAACATTAAAGTGGTAGTTGAAATTAAAATTATAAATATCCATTTATAATTTAAATAGTAAAATTGGTTAATTAGATAAATGATTCAAACCGAATTAGAATTGGTTAAATTTATTAACTAATGATTTATTTAAATAGAATGTTGTTGTTTGAAAACTCCACATAGATATTGGGATGATATTTGACATACATTAATCCCAATATTTAGCTGTATGTCAATCCATGGGTTGACAGGTTATGATGAGCTTTATTTATTTATTTTGATGCTTATACAGTTGTAAAATGCACTCTGGATTATGTTTGAATGTTGAATAATTATTCATCATTATTGTTGAATGCATGCAATACCACGTGTATTTCTGATGAGTTCATTAATATGTTATATTCCAGAACAAAGCTTAACCAAAGCTCTGTTACCACGTGTGACAACCCCATATCCCCGTTCCACAGTGGCAAGGGTAATCTTTGGAATATAACACATAAACAAATAACAGCAGAATAGAAATATATAAATACACCAAATAATGTACAATAGAATACACTGGATAAATAATCATCAGAGTTACACAGTATAACACGATCATACTTACTACAAAAATATAGTTCGGCTTTACATAAAATGTCTACTGCAAAATCAAAACACAATATGAACAACAGGATCTGAACAACATAAAAAGAAAGAAATGATAGAATCCATCTTCAGCTCCATAGCTATCCAGAAAGAGCCTACTAAAACCTGAATACAAGGCTGCCCATGTAGAAATAGGGGCACCTGAGTTTGTAAGTGAAACAATCTACGAGTCAGTCATGGGACTGGTATGAGAAATCTACTTAACTTATATTATAATAAGGCTAATCACAGTACCACGCCGCTAACACGGAATGAATTTTCTCCATTGGATGGCCAGTGCTTTAAAACAAGTAAATCAGTTAAACATCGCAATGCTTTTTACAAAAATGAAGCCACTATAAGACTCAGTTCCCATCACACAATGCAACACAAATCGAAGGACAGAGTTTTACCTTATAATGGCCAAAATATGCTTGATACGAATAAAAAAAAGCATTTGATATTATTACTTGTGTTTATATGTTTCAAAAACAATTTCAATCATAAGTATCAATCGTAGATGGCACGGGTACCATATATCATGTCGCCATATATAGGTTTACAATCAAAACCGCACGATGTCGTGTTTGGAAATTGGATTTCCGTCATGAACCAAGGCAAGGGATCATCCTTACCGCTTCGAGACTGTCTAGCCCAAGCCTTGGGCAAGCACGTAGGTAAGCCTTGGATCGTCAGGGCCGGTCCACACGGAGTGGATTAAAATGCCTGAACACTGCGTTTCCCCGCCCTATGGGGCGTAAACTGGTCATATCCCGACCAAATCATCGGCCTTGTAATGACCGCTAAAACCGAGGTGCCTCGCTATCCATCATCCACATAAGTAAAATGTCAGGAAGTGTAAAACCCAAAACACCGCTCCTAGCTAGAAGGAAACGCATGTCCTCCCTGATGTCCTTTCCTATTTCTGGCTCATACCAGGGTGTGAGGCCCACGAATCAATGCTAAACACAGAGCTAGCTATTTAAAGCCTTGCTTTGATCATCAACTATGAAGCTCTGCTTTTCAAAAAAAAGCTTTGATCACAGCGTCTTTGCATGCCACGTTATCAAGTTACAACGTTATACACACATCCATTTACAAGTCCGTTCTGGGTTTGAACGAAACCGGAGGCACCTTATTTCGCTCCCGTATGTCCAATACAGGAGAGAGGCCCTCGCACATCTGAACGATCAACAAGTACGTCTGGACAACCACAATTGTAACCCCTTCAGGGCAGCAACTCCCATCAAAGGCATCAGTAGTCATCCATTCGATGTGAAGATCATAGGTCTTGCACCGTCTTCATATCTTCGACTTCTAACAGTCGATCAATTATTTGAAATGAGAATTAACTCGGCATTTTCAAATAATTCACGTATATTTAGAATTTCAAATCAATTCATTTCCATAGTTTAATTATTTGACATCAATAATTCTGTTCATTAATGTAATTTTCACGTCAAACACATTCAACCTTCAAATATCCAATAAACCGAGTAAATTCAGTTTATTTCCATTCCATATTGTTTATAATATTTTATAACGATTTATCGCTATTTTTATTTATTTAAAAATAGCCTATTTATTCAAACGACACTTCAGGCCATAACGCGGCCATGGCGCCGTTTTTCTTCCGATTGATGTACACATATCTGAAAATCTACCCGTTGGATCTTTACAAATTCTATACCATTGAAAAGATCATTTCAAAACGAATCCAACGGTTACATTTTTGGGAAAACCCGACGGTTGGATCTCTTCGTAGAATCGTTTAAAGTTACGATTCCAAAATACGAACTGCAACGTCGTTATTTAATTTATTTTAATTATATATATATATATATATAATATTCATTCTGGCGCTGTTTACATTCAAATTTGAAATAAACATTTCAAAACAATCTAATCGTTGGACCTTTACAGATTTGATATCGTTGGAAATATATTTTCAAAGTGAACCCAATGGTTTCAGTTTCGGGAAAATCCGACGGTCAGATCTCCCGCAATAATCTAAAATCACGGTTTCAAAATATGAACTGCAGCTTCGTTATTCGATTAATATTAATTATATATATATATGTAATCCATTCTTTGATTTCCAAAACATTTTCATTTCATATATTTGATAAAAATAATACCCAACACATATTTATTTCAACACATGACTATTTTTAACACTTCATATATATTGTAAAAATGTGATTTTTGTTGTTTAAATAATTTATTTCAAACATGAATATTTTTAGCGATTCATATATATTATAAAAATGTGATTTTTATTGTTTAAACAATTTATTTCCAACAAGGATATTTTTAGCGATTCATATAAATTATAAAAATGTGATTTTTATTGTTAAAATAATTTATTTCAAACATGGATATTTTTAGCGATTCACATATATTATAAAAATGTGATTTTTATTGTTAAAACAATTTATTTCAGACATGGATATTTTTCCAACACATCAATATATTTCAATACATGAGTATAAATCAAACACATGAATATTTCAGAAAATTTCGGCAGCATAACAGCAGGGGGTTTAAAACCGGCACCGTCCCAAGTACCGCTCCGCGCACTACCTTACGCCTCGTAGCGTTCCCTGAGGGGCTTGTCCTTATAATCTAAATATTTCGATCATTTTCATATCACAACGAATTTTTACACAAACAATTCCAATTTTGTTTCAACCACAACAATCATTATCAACCATTCGCATTTATCAACCAAATTTCACGTCAACCAAAAACCATACAATCGCAACTAATATATATCGTCCATGGTCTATGGACGAGGGGAGTATATATATATACACACGTATATAAATATATTTCGATTTCATTTCAATATCATTTCAATTCCATTCAACTCACATATAATTTTTACAACGTATATATAACTTATACATCGCATATACAACTTATACAATGCTTATATATGAGGTGTACAACACTTATATAACTTATACATCGACTAAATAATTTATACATTGCCATTCCATATCGTTTATAATTTAGAAATTTTACATTTGGTTCCACCAATGATTTATACATTGCCATTCCATATCGTTTATAATTTAGAAATTTTACATTTGGTTCCACCCCTCCAAAAATTGTAGGAAGCACCCAAAATTCTCCGGTCTCTTCTAGAATGTAGAAGACGTCGCCACAAATCCACTGTCTCTTGTTTTACTGGATTTCGACTACATAGCTAAAAGATATGATTTTAATAAGTTCGAAATGTTTTTAAAGTGTTAAAATCAGTTCATAATTTCAAAGCCGTTTACCTTCACGTTCAGTTCAAAACTAGGTTTTGAAATTGCTTCCATTCCGCGAAGTGTTGCGTCGATCAGACTATACCGCGTCGAAGAGCTTCAAATTAAATTCCTTGCACCGGCAACCTTGCTCAGATCGACAGTCGGAGGACAGCATGGCAGCGGCTGGAACGTTGATAATTTGGAGCCTCGATCCGGGTGATTCACGAAGAGAGGGAGGTCATGGCCTATACGTATTTGAAGCTCTTGAGGAGATCTTCAAAATCCTCAACTGGGTGGAGTGATTTTAATGAGTGGATTAAGCATAGAGAGGAGAGAAGCAAAGAAAGGGAGTCGCCGTTTGATTTGGGAGGTTACGTGGTTTTCCAGTTATGAAGATGAAACGTGATTGGTCAGGGGATTTATATTAAATTTTTAATTAAATTAATTTTGAAAATACCCTCTAGTCCATACGAACTCGAAATCAAACCTAACGACTGTCGTCCCTAGCCAAATACCCCCATTCCAAACACAATGGGATATGTCTCGTAGGCCCATTTGATTGTTTCAGTCATTTTTTCTTCAAATTAAAATATAAAACATTCAAATATGGATTTGAACGTACATTTTAATTTGCCGGGGCCACATACTGATCCAAAAAATTCCAGAAAATTAAATTTAGCTATGTTTGGACGATACGGCCCCAACAAAACTAGTTTCGTCGAATTTGGAGACCGTTTGAAAAATGGCCATTTTCTAGTCGATCCAATTTGACTGAAATCAACCAAACACATTTTCTTTTGCCACGCACCCATATTAACTCCAAAAATTATGGAACTTGAAACCTAGAAATAATTTGACATTTCAGATCCAACAAAAGTAGTTTCATCAAAAACGGAGGCCGTTTGCAAAATTACTACTTTCACGGGCTATATTAATTCCATAGCGACCTTTCTGAAAATTCATTTAGCCATAACTTTTGACTTCCGCTATGAAATTTTGATTTTTCAAATTCGTTAGAAAGAAATTCTTAAACAGATTTAAATTTTTTTGGTTTCACTAAAATCTGTTTTATTTTGCATCCTGTACAGTCAGCCAAAGTTCGAATTCAAATTTTCAAACTACCGCGCCATTTTAGGCCTTGTTTTATAATTAAAATAAATTTATTCACTATAAATTCGATCCAAAAGAACTTTTAGTCGTTATTATTTAAAATAATTTATTTTAAATATTCAAAATCTACTAAAATATCCAAATTAAAAATTTTAATTTGGTTCCGATTTTCCGGATTGTTACAATAAATGTTTTAAATAATATTCAGAGAAGTTTACCAATTAATTAATATTTAATTGGAATTGAATTGAATTGGATTTTGGGTTTATCGTGAATGATGTTTTAAATAACATTTATTCTTTAACCCAATTAACAATGAAGGGTTGATTTGGAATTTATAAATCTTTTTATTAAGATTTAATGGAAATTTTCCAAAGTAAAGTTTTCCAATTTAATATATTAAATTGGAATTGAATGGAATTTGATTCGGTAATAATCGAGATGAGTTTCTGTAAAGGAAGACCATTAATGTATATGGATTTTAATAGGCTTTGCCGTTATTCAATTTATATTATTAATCTGA
This sequence comes from Allium sativum, assembly GCA_030737875.1. Lineage (NCBI taxonomy): Eukaryota > Viridiplantae > Streptophyta > Magnoliopsida > Asparagales > Amaryllidaceae > Allium > Allium sativum. The sequence continues at coordinate 600,078,525 of CM060926.1, read as the reverse complement.
TTCGGAAATTTATATCAATTATATATATTGATCTGTTTTCCGTGAAGATTCCATTTTGATGGAATATGATTTTAGGGTTTGTCATGAACTGTGTTTTAAATGACACTGGTTCTTTAACCCTTATAATGGAAAGATTAATTTTCCTAAAATTTTAATAATCATAAAGTAATGATTTACGATATTAAAACCAAGTTGGAGTTTTAATGAGTCTTTAATTAGATTGGAATGAGAACGGGATAATTAAATTTATCGAATTCATAAAATGATCGAGAATGGACTACCACCAGTTTTACTCCAGGCGATAGTCAAATCTTTAATTAGATTTGAATGAGAAATGGTAATTAATTTTACCAATAACACAGTGGGTGTTAGACATGGAGTACTACATGTTTTGATCCATGGGATGAATAGATTGGGATTGGATAAATAAAATAAATGATTTCTTCGGTATATCTTGATAATCCCAACTAGTTTTATAAACCTTAATTTGGTTTAGAATTGTTAAAAGGTAAAATAAAATCTTTTGAAAACGATATCCAAAGGAAGATTAAAGAGAAAATATAAAAGAATTTATGTTTGATAAAATTAATAGGAACCTTTCCCTAAAGATATAAATATTTGAATAAAAGAATATTCTGAATTGAAATGAGCTGTATGATGTGTTTTTATAGCACTTGATTATAAGATACGCGAGTTATTCAGAAAGACCGGGTTTAACCCATTCTGAATAACTGATACGGCGACTACATGTTGAAGATATGAAGATGATGGTTGAAGACCGGAGATCTTCACATCATTTGGATGATTACTGATGTCTTGATTGGTATGTACACCCAAGACAAGGTAATAAGTGGTGATCGTCCAGACGTACTTAGAGATCGATCAGATATGCGAGGGCCTCTCTCCTGTATTGGACATATGGGACAAGTAATAAGGTGCCTCCGGTTTCGTTCAGACCAAGAACGGACTTGCAAATGGATGATATGTCTGACATTATATTCCTTTAGACTGTATTCGTTGATCTCTGCTAAATATATATATCTGTTTGGTGGCAGAAAATTTATTCTCTTGCTTAACACCCTTCTCTGAGATGTATGAGTTTAGAGGTTGTATATTGGTGGAAATCAGTGGTACAGAATGGATTGATAGCATGGCATGTTGAGTTGCATGGATCAAGGCTTTTGTAGAAAAGCAAGGCTTTGTGATTGATGATCAAAGCACAACATTAATTAGCATAGGTTTGTGTAGCGTTAATTCGCGAGCTTCACACCCCGGTATGAACCAAAAACGCGATGAGGATTTTAGGGAAATGGACATATGTTGGTTTCTAGCTACGAGTAACGTCATGGTATGGAACCCAGGCTGCTTACTTAAGTTCATGTTGGAAATTTTATTGATGGAAAGCGTGGTACCTAGCAAGCGAGGTAAGTCCTTAAATGGCTCTCGATATGGTCAAAAGACTGTCCATTTTGGAGGTTTGATAGAACCGGCTAACATATAGTTTATGGTATTGCTAATCATCGACGGATGACTGGCCCTGTCGCTAACTTAGGGTTCACTACGAGGGATCCTGAGTAATTGTTGGTGTGTCTCAAGTCGGTAAGGACGATCGCTTGCCTTGGTTCATAGATGGAAATCCAATTTCAAATACGTGATTTTACGGTTTTAGTTGTAAACCTAAATGGCGACGTAATATAATGGTAACTACGCCGCCTATAATTGATACATTTAAATTTGAAGTTGATTTCTTCACTTATAGTAATAATAAAAGATGAAATTTCATGCATTATTTGGTTATTATAAGGGAAAACTCTGTACTCAATTGTGTTCATTGTGTGATGGGACCTGAGTCTTATAATAGCTTCATTTTTCTGTTTAGCATTGCACTGTTTGTTTTATGCACTAGTACTCATGGAGGGTAAACCCGTTCAATGCTATACGGCGTCATCCGGTGATTTACCTAACTTAAAAAAAAAAGCTAATAATTGTATTAGTTCTCACACCGGTCCTATGACTGACTCGGAGTTTATTGTTTTAACCTAAACTATGGGTGCCCATATTTCCACATGGGCAGCTAGTAGTTTTGGTTTTCGCAGATACTTCTTTTCACAGGATCCTGGATTACAGCTGGAGCTATATTCGGAAAGCTTTGTATCCACATATCTCTTTTAGTTGTGGTTGTAGATGATTTTCACTGTGCATTATGCTCGTGTATTATTTTTAGCTTCTTTGTAATTTAATCTATGATATTATTTTTCTGTTGTATATTATTTGACTTTGATATATTCTTGTACTCTGATGTAAATTGTTGTGACAGCAATGAAATGTTCTATTGTCTGTGTGTTCTGATGCGTCATGTTCTCAAAGCCATCCAGGCTTTCCCGATAGGGAAAGTTTCGATTGTTTCATATTGAGTAGATGACATGAGATAACTATATGTATGTAGTATGAAAACACAAGGTACATACACTATATTTAGGCCATCGCCATAAGGAAAATATGAGTGAATTCTCTCTTTTAATTTGTTAGTCAAACTCATGGTCGAAATGAGATTACGACAAAGAACCAAAGGTTTGGGAATTGTACGTAATACAACAGATAAGGATTTATCCATCGTTTGCGGGCCTATGATTTGTTTATAAACTCAAGGTCAAAATCCCAAGAAAAATTAATCTTAACACCCACTAGTGAAGTCGAACAACTTCTATGTTTCTGCTGAAGGTCTGATGAAACATAAAAGATTAGTGGGAGCCTTATAGGACAAACAAAATGATAACATTTAACATTTTTTAATATTGTAAGAACATTAATATATAATATTATGATTATTTACATTGATAACTTTATACATTATATGTTTGATAAATATTATCAATTAAAATATAAAAATAAACTTAATTGAGAATTAAAAAAATAGAAATATGTAATATACTTACTAATGATTCTTTTTACATGTTAAAGTTTAAACACCTATGCAAGCGATAAACGTTACAACTACTTAATACGCCAGTAATATCGTTGCTTATGCATGTTAAAAAAAATCTCTGTTAGTCACCCATTCAAGAGATGTGATGCTGATTTGTGGAGATCGTATGCAAGGTCACTGCACTAGCTTCTGGTTTGAGGCCGAAACCTTATTTCAATTGTAGAATATTAATCCCAAAAATGGTTTAACATCTCGATGAATGGTGAGAAGCCGAGTGAAGAGGTCTTATGCTTTGTTTTAAATAAAAGTCCAGTTCAAAACTGGAGTTTTCCTCAAGTCAAAAAAGTAAAATTCAAATCACTAGCTTGAGCCCCTTTTAGACAACCTAAGTCGAAGAAGTTGAATAAAGATTCCCTCCACTTGAGATGAATCAAAGCTAAAGTTTGTTCAATTGAAACAGTTCTATTTCAAGTAAGATGGTTTTATTTGAACCATTATATATAGTCATATATGTGATAAGCAATGTCAGTTCAGTAGTTAAACAAGTTAAAGTATGTTACACATATGCAAAAATCACTTCAAACGTTCAAATTGTCATTTATGTGCTATACAAATACAACATCCAAGTATAAGTTCTTAAATCAATCTCGACAAACTATTGCAACTTTAATTTAGAACTACAATAAATTCAAAATATGAAGAAAGAGAAAAGAAAATCCCCCCTTGAAAAATGCCACCCAACTTTATTTATAGGTGTGTGCCTAGTCCTACTTCGCCTTTAATGGATTTGTTAACGCTACATTGGCTTTGGCCCTTGATGCTTTGATGTGATTACTTCATCTTGGATATGCATGTCTTCTCTATGTCAACTTAATTTGTAACAACTTAAGCTGCTACGGCTTCAAGATATTGGCTTTTCCTCAATCTTGGTAGATGGATGGTAGTACTGCTTCCCTTGTTATTGCTTTCTTCGAGCTATTGATAAGGCAAGGTATCGTGATGAAATATAACAGTGTATCCTCTACGGTGTAATAAAGCAGCGAGACTTGAAGGTTACACAACTCTAGCACAAGTCTACTTTCCAAGTAGAGTATGGCTTCAATGGTTAGGATAAAGATGAGCTGGTATACCTTAACTGACATAAGTGAGATGATACAACCCTTTGAGGTTGACATAATCTTCCGAGCAAAGAGAAGCAAAGCAATATTGTTTTTAAAAATGGTTGATGGATGAGAAGATCAAAGGGGAAGAAGCTTATAAGGTTTATTGCCATTGATTTGGTGGGGTGGCGGAACAGAACAAAAATGGGGCTGGGGTTTACAAAAATTATATTTGTACCTTTTAATTTCATATTATTTAATTCGTTTGTTTCTTCTTTATAATGCCTCGCGCTATGAACTCCAAACGAATTTCAAGACTATCGCCCTTAACAAAATACCCCTATTTCGGACATAATAAGCTTTATTTTGTAAGGTAATTCGATCGTTCCAGTCAGTTTTTATCAAAATTAAAATATAAATCAAAGTAACGTTCAACATTGATTTTCAACATACGTTTTGGTTTGCCACGACCACATACTGACTCCAAAAATTACGAAATTTGGAATCTTGCTATGTTTTACAAATATGGTTCTAATGAACTTGGTTTCATAGAATTTGGAGACCGTTTGAAAATGATCTTATTTCTGGCTTATTGAATTTAAAACTAAAACTGAACACGCGTTTAAATTTACCACGCTTATATATGACTTTAAATTGACTTGAAATTTTAAACCCAACAATAATTTGACGTTCTGGATCTAATAAAACTAGTTTTGTCAAAAACGGAGGTCATTTGCAAAATGGCTATTTTAAGGGAGTATATAATATTAAAATATTAATAAATCCCATAGCGACTATATGGAATTATAATTTGGAAAAAACTTACAACTTATAACACATAACACAATTTTTCACATCCATTAGAAAGATATTATTAAATAGATACTAACATTACTTGTTTTTACTGAAATCCGATTTATATTGGGTTTTATACATTCATTTAAAGGTCAAAACTAAAATTTTAAACTACCATGAAATTATAAGTTCGTTCTAATCATAATTTAAATTTATACGTTCAAACTTTGTATTTAAATAAATTCAATATCGTTAATTCTCAAATTAAACCATTTTAAATATTTAATTTCCATTAAAAATAATTGAAAATAAATTTTAAGTTGGTTCCAAAATTCAGGGTTGTTATACGGTACCTCAGTGATACCAAAGATATATGCTAGTCTCCTCGAGCGGGACCCGGTTACCTTAAAAGGCCTTCCCCGAAATGCAAGGAAAACATCATTCCTTACCCTATGAATGATGCTAGGAAGATCCATCGGCACTTCATTGAATATTTCTTTATTTCGCGAGCACCAGATATACCAGCAAATAAGACAAGGGATCAGAAGAAACAGAATGGATCGAATAGATTTACTTGAGATGCTGGTCTATTAGATTCTCTGTAAACGTGAAAGCGTAGTAGCATTACCCCGGAAACCAAACAAGTTCCGAAAATAATTCCAGACTGAATTAGCACAAGAACCTAGAGAAAATGTAACACCCCGTATTTCTGTTAACACTAAAGTTACTAATTTAAGAATAACCAGTGCTTAATATAATTAATGTGTAAAGGGGAGATGTATCTAATGTGCATACAAATTTAATAATAAATGTGTAAAGGGGAGATGTATCTAATGTGCATACAAATTTAATAATAAATGTGTAAAGGGAGGATGTATCTAATGTGCTTACAAATTTAATAATAAATGTTAATAATGTACATTAAGAAAGTAATTGTGAACATAATTGGCTTCTCTTTAGAACGGATGGCTTTGATTAACCTTGGCTTCATCGACGGCTCAAATTAACTTGCAATCCTATATAAACAGCCCCCTAGTCTCCTTCTCTTTGCACCATTCTTCTCTAACCTTATGCTGCACAAATTCTTGATGGACATGGCTTCTTCTTCTTCCTCTAAATCTAAATAAATAGATTAAAATAAAATATAAATCAAGACGAGGATATGCTGCTCAAGTCCTTCAAGAGAAGATTCAAAACAAGTTAGGATTCAAGTAAAGATTCAACGACTTCAAGCAACGCTATCTTTCTATTCTTTTCTAGATCCAATCGATGTAAGTCGGTTACTTTTTAGATTTTAACGCCTTTTTCTATTTGTGACATGAAATTAAAAGAATATAAGAAATATGCCTTATCATTTCATTGAATCTGTGCTTGTTTATGACTTTGGATCTGATTCTTGATTATGGCCTAGAACACATTGTGACTAAATTGCCAATGCTTAAGATTATGACTATGGAACTGTGGCCTTTGAAACCATATGCCTTTGACTATGAACATAAGCTTTTGACTATGAACATAAGCCTTTGACTAGGTGCATAAACCAATGCCTATGACTATGACAAGGACAATAGTGGATAATTACCTATGATTCATGAACATGATATTATTGCCTAAGATTATCACTGTGAATTGGATCTAAACTTGATTATCTATTCCAGTATATTCTTAATTATCCTTGGATCTTGATTATGGGAATTTATCTATTAAGTTAGATCTACCCATATACATGAACCTATGTTATTTATTCAACCCTTTTCATGTCATAGTATTATCAGATCTATAGGCCTTCGAAGCTTTAAATCAATTTATTCAGTGTAATTTCTTAGATCTGAAATTAGTGAATTAGTGAATTATCATCTTATGCCAGTTATTATGTCTATCTTTTCATGGCATTTTGGTTCATTCTCTTTTATCCATGAATCTAGATTTATTTATAATCTAGGATGAATCACGATTACACGAACGGTGGGAATACGATTTGGGAAAATCATAATTTTGACTTGAACATGGTTGTAAACTTGGAAATTGGCATAATGTGGAACATGAACATAATTATGATTGACATAATTTAGAACATGTATAATGGCATGTTTATTAGAACGCAAATTTGAATTTTTGACATGAATTATGGAATATGTAATTTGACATATTAAATTTAGTATTGGCAAGTAAGCTAAGTTTTAGGCGTAAACGGTAAACTAGAATAATAATTCTAGTCTTGCCATAAACTGTAAATTAGGATGTTAAATCGGAATTGGGTCAATTAAAGTTAATTTGGCATAATAAGTATATTAGCACAAATTTTGAATTTAGTCATAATTGTGAGTAATTGTCATGTTTAGAATAATCATGGTTAGTGACACTTAATTTGGTATAATTTACATACCAAAAACTATAAATATGATAAATAGGGAAAATGGGCCATAATAATAAATGTTGACAATGTACGTTAAAAGAGTAATAATGGAATAAGTAAATTAGGGAAAATTTACTTATAGAATTTATCCTAAATGTGAAAAGTAAATTTAGACAATATGAACATGCTTAACCTGAGGTTGGATTGAGTTGTGATGTAAACCTGCCCGGACCCGCCCGGCTGTCCAGTGATCATAACAATACCTATCCAATGTGGGAGGTTAAGGCATTGAGCCCGATAAAGGCCCGAGGTTAGACTGAGTTGTGGCGTAAGACTGCCCGGAATCAACCGCCATACTGGCAACCACAACAATACCTGTCTAATGTGAGTAGGTGGTGCTTTAATAAGACAATTAAAGTTAAGCTAGAATGGGAGGGTTAAGTCCATAAGAACACTTCACCAACTTAACACAGTTAAGCTAGAATGGGAGCGTTAAGTCCACAGGAACACTTAACCAACTTAACACAGTTAAGTTAGAATGATAGGGTTAAGTTAACTAGAACACTTAACCAACTTAACATGGTAACAAGACAAGATTTGTAGGGGTTAAGTAACTAATAAAAACACTTAGCCAATTTAATATGTTAACCAGACTAGAAAGTGGGGGTTAAGTAAATTCAATACACTTAGCCAATTTAACATGTTAACTAGACTAGAGGTTAGGGATAAGTAAAGTTAATACACTTAGCCAATTTAACATGTTAACTAGACTAGAGGTTGGGGTTAAGTAAATTTAATACACTTAGCCAATTTATTATGTTAGCTGGACTAGACCGTAGTGTTAAGTAAGCTTGAACACTTAACCATCAGAGTGTGATAAATGAATAGGGTTAAGTTAAAAACATGAAGGGACAATACTTAACCTTTAGAGCATGTTAATCAAACTATTGTTAGGGTTAAGTTAACTAAGGGAACACTTAACCATTATAACATGTTAGTTAAAACAAATAAGCAAGGTTATGTTAAAAAGGAACACTTAACCAATACAAGATGAAGGGGTGGGGTTAAGTAATAAGAAATACTTAACCAATGTAACTTGATTTGTGGTAGGGTTAAGTCAACATGAAATACTGAAAACACTTAACCAGTGTAACAGGACAAATGAATGGGTTAAGTTAACTTGAATTGACTGATGACACTTAACCAATCCAAATTGATGAGAAAAGAGAACTAAGTAGTAAACCTTAGTTAAAGGGGGCTAAGTAATAAACCTTGGTTAAAGGAAAACTACGATTTAGGAAACTAAGTGGTAAACCTTAGTTAGGAGAACTAAGTAGTAATCCTTAGTTGAACGCAAAAAGGAGCGAACGTCCATCTGATCTTAAGGGAGGCTCAAACAAGCTGGGTGATGAAGCATGCGGCCTTAAGGGGACGTGAGGGTACTCTTGGTATCCCTCTGTGAGGATGCAGATGATCCGCCTGGGCTCACAGAGGTTAAGGTCTACGTCATAAGAACCAAGGATATGCCTTGGTTGCAGTATAAGGCAACCTAATGACTAGGATGGACCAGCGTGATTCGACAAGACCAGTAGCACTGTGATAGCAACACGTCGTCTACCTACCATCTTGAGTCAATCGAGATACGTGAAGCGGAAAGGCGGAGAACTCCAACAGACCGTATAGTTGCTATTTGGTTATGGGTGCGGATGGCCATAGGTTGGTGGGGGCATAGAGGGCCTGTGTATAGTTCTCATTTTTCAAGGTGTGCCTTTCATTAGTTGAGGGAGGGGTCAGGTGGGACCATAGCCTCTGGAAAAACAGACCTTAGCATCTGCATCGGAAGATATCTGAAAGGTCCCGACCGAGTTCCGTGTTTCTTGATTAGCCCTGCCACAGGACTCGGGTCGCACATTTCAGGACATGTGCATCTAGACATCGATAAACAATTCGCGACACATACGTGGGGAAAGTCTAGGAACATATACCGCACTAGGTAGTGTGTCCTAGACTAGGGGCATCGTTCGATAGGTAGCGTAATCCCTAGTTGGACATAGGTGGCATAAACCCTGAATCTGTGAAGCATTAGATAAGTCGCGTAAACCTGAGCGAAATCTTGGAAGTACTTTGATATAAAACACTAGATTAGATCTAGGTAATAAATAATAAATGTACGCTTATAGGCAACCACAATTACTGGGATTGGGATCGCGTTATCATTTTAGATAGATTACTAGTTGGGACACTAGATAGGTGGTGCAGAGACATAGAAGCCATAATAACATGTTAATAGCGAAGCGGAGAAAGTATTAAAGCATATCTAGTTTATCTTGTCTTAGCATATCTTGTGTTAATCTTATCCTATCTTTTTGGCCCTATCATCATGGTATTGTCTTGTATTCAGTTAATTCATGTTGTTTTGTTTTTCCTTGTTCGCATGCTAGAAGTAACTGAACTTACCAGACTTTATGTCTGACCCATTTTTCTTTCATCTTCTTTTCTTCCGTTCCACCCCCCCAAGGTAGTTAAGGAGGGAATAGTATAGCTTAGGTTAGATTGGACCGTCACTCTTCCCAAGCTCAAAGATTCTTTGAAAAAGTGCTTTGGACTCTCTTTTTCTCTTGCTATGGCTGGCTTATGCTACATTGGGGCATATAAATGTTATTTTATGCTTCTTTATTTTGTAAGACAGATGATACTCTGATATTGGAAAACAATTTTTGTACAAACTATTTTATCAATAAAGTAATGTTTTATTTTCCGCTATTTTAATTTTGTCTTTCTTGTAATTTATCTGCATCTTTTACCCTAAATGCTCCACAGAACTTAGTGCATTCCCTTTGTGAGTGACACTAAAGGATGTGGGGTGTTACACGTGGTATAAGAGTTGAATCTTACCGGATCAGATAAAAGATTTGAAAAAAAATATTATTTTCAAACAGTTTTAAAAGAATCATTTTCAAAAGAAAAGTTTTGTTTTAAAGGCATATTCCCCAAGAGCCATACGCACTACCTTCTGATTCTCTGTTTGAATTCTTGTCCCCTTCTTTCTTGAGTCTCTGGGACTCCTGGTTTTCTGGGAGGTAACCTCATCGAAGGGCGAAGTAGTGCCCGACTTCCATCTGTAACCGTAGTAGTTTCACCTGCGGCTAGTTTTCTTTCAAGCTTAGTAGGGTTTTCTGTAGGATGGAGGCAGCTTTCGAGAGATTTGTCAACATGATTACACACGAAAGAGGATTTGGAGTTTGGCTAAGGAGCACAACCCAAGGATGAGGAATTCATGGATGTAGACTTGGCTCACGAAGGAGGAAGAGATTATAAAACCTAAGACAAGAGGAAGTATCTTTACTATGGAAGAATAGGGCTTATAATTAAGAACAAAGGACGATATTTTCAGAAGGGAAAGTACATGCTTTCACCACTAAGCGTACCTAGGAGAAAGGTAGTAAAGTTCTGTTGGAAGAGTCTAGATTTTCTGTTTGTACTCTTTCTTTTGGTTTTAGCACTTCGCATTTGTTCATATTTTCTTCTATAGTTGAGTCTCTGCACCTTAGTACTTGTATAGTAAAAGATCCCAACTAGTGCTCAAGTGTTTGGTTGTTTTTGTGTAACAACCCTGAATTTTGGGGCCAGTTTAAATTTTTTTACTTTAGAATTTTAGATAGAAAATGCGTAAGAATTTAGAAATTTTATAAAAATAAAAATAAAATATAATTATTAATTAAAAGGTTAAACAATAAAAAGTCTACATTTTTATTGTAAAAAGGGAAATATGAAAAGATTACATTTCTATGCAATGTAAAAAGATTATATTCTTATGCAACATTCGTTTAATGTAAAGAAGCTTACAATAAAGGATTATATTTTTATTCTAAATATGCAATATGTAATATGATTCATTAAAAAGGGATGCTTAATTGACAATATGTTAACATTAAAAAGGTCTTAGGAACTTTAGTGACATTTATAATTTATTGGTTAAAAATAATGTGTAGGTTATAAATGAAATAAATTCTGACATTATATATATATATATATATTTATATATTTATATATATATATATGTATGTACATATCTTTGGCTGTCCTCTTAAATATTTCCCCTATCAATTCATATTTAACATTTAGAAATTCAAAATGTGGACCATATGCTTATAAACAAATAGTATTAATCTAGCATTAATTCTTTCCACTTTATCCTCTCTCTCCCTCTTTCATTGTCATCTACTTTTGAAATTTGAATAATAAAATAAATGTGTCATTATAGCGTGTAATCAAAAAGGGGATTTAAGTAAACATTTATAAAGCCCAATTAAAACATAAAAACGTATTTATTCGTAATGCACATGCATGGTTTCTGGAATAAAAACAAAAACTTTGCTCCACTGTCAATTGCCTTGTTGGTTACATGCTGAAAATGGTTGATAGACATCCTCGCCAAATAATAGGCTTGCTGAATTTCTTTGCATAATAATAATAAAAATGTGTTATCGAAAGATAGATAATTAAGATTGATATGTTCTCCTATTTTAGTTTCATAACTTTTAATATAAAATATATATATATATATATATATATATATATGAGTTGTGATACGTTTAAAAATGGTCTTAATCTACTATAGATAAAATTTATTTAAATATGGAATACATTCTTGAGTATATAAGTTGTTACATAATAGCTTTGTATTAAAAGCAAATATACACACTATTTAACAGGAAAGATGTAAATGTTAAATTTTGACGATTCAAAAATATATTAAGGAATAAAAATGTACGGATTTAATTGTAAAATTAGAGATAAAGTATTATAAAAATGCTTTGTCCTTTTTTCCAAATCCTTAATCCACTAACATGACTATCCGCCGCCAAACATGTCCAATGGCCAAAATGTTTTCTCGTTCCTCCTCCTTTTTCTTCTAATCCAAACAATAAATTTGAAAATTTTATGAACGAAAAACATTCGCCTCTTCTAGCTCATGAGGATGAACGGTAGTGATCATTTAAAACACCATGGATGGGAAGATTTTTGGGTTCAAAGGTGGTAGGTTCGTGGTCGAATTGGGGGCTATAGTGGGCGGCGAGTTTCCCCATACGGCAGGCGAAGGTGGAGGCTGGTAGAGGCTTCGATGTGAGGTGGTTTGATGTAGGTCCGGTTGTCAGTGGGTGCGTTCGGTGGTGGAGCATTCATGTGAGAATTCTGATCCAAATGTTTAATTATAAATTAAATATTTTTATCGCTTAAAATTTATTGTATGAATGTTATTCATTTAGGTTTGCTATGTTATGATATTGAGAAATTGTTGATCTGTTGTTTGGTAGTATATTCGATGTTCATGGTTAATGAGATCTACGAGGAAATTTTGTTGTGTTACATTTCTCGTTACGGTTAGATTTAGATCAAAAATCATATTTTGATTTAGATGCGTAGACGTTAACTAAAATCATTTTATTCAAATATAGAATCATGCTTCTATCCTCAAGATCTAACTTTCTATCATTCAGATCTGCGCTTTTTTATTTTGAGATCCATGTATACCGTTTGGATGGAAATAAAGATCTTAACTTTTATTTTAATCCCTAAATTTTGATTTGATTCATTCTCTTGAGATTTGGATTTAGATTAAAGATTGTGTTTTTGTTTTGACTTATAAATAAGGACTTTGGTCGATAATAAAATAATACCTCATGGATAACATAAAAATGTGGGTTTTACAAAAAGAACAAGTTTCTTTTTAAGTTAAAAAGAAAAGTTTTTATGTCATTTTTTTTAGTTAAAAAGAATAGTTTTTGTGTCATTTTCTTTTTATAATAAAAAGAATCGAACAAAAAGATTAGATTTAAAAGAAATATTTTTATTGTTAAATTAGTTACAATAAAGATAATAGTATTAAAGGTGACATTTCTCTTCAAAATAAAAAGGAATGTTTTTATTGTCATATGGATCAAATTAAAAAGACTGGATTTGAAAATGACATTTCTATTGTCATTATAGTTGTAAAGATTGGATTTAGGAATACCATTTGTATTGTCATTATGGTTGAAATAAAAAGACCGGTTTTTTTTAATGACATTTTTGTCATTTTAGTTGCAAAGTAAAAGAACACATTTTTAATGTCTTTTTGTTTGAAAGAAAAAAGAATAGATTTTGACATTGCATTTTTATTGACATCTTAAACTATGGCATGTTAGTAGCGTATTTGTTAATCATTGAATTTATCATTTTTGATGTAAAATTAGTTTACATTAAAAATGAATCATCTTAAACTATGGCATGTTAGTAGCGTCAATAGTGAATGAAATAAATTTGTTTACGTATAAATTCATTTTTTATATGTCATTAATATTGAAATGAATGCGTTAACATATAAATTCACTTTTTATATGTCATTAGTATTGAAATGAATGTGTTAACATATAAATTCACTTTTTATATGTCACTAGAAATGAAATAAATTTGTTAACATGAAAATAGGTAAATTGGCTAAAAGATGACATGCATAAACCCGATGTTAGAATGAGTTGCGGTATAAGTCTACCCGGAACCGCCCAGCACATCCAGCAACCGCAACAATAAATCTAATGTGAGAGGTCGTTGCATCGATAAAGAATTAAAAAGAAAATTTATTTTTAAGTGTAAATCAAAGTAAGTAATATAGAAAATGTAGGTTGGAATAAAATAAGAATTATATTTTCATATAAGATTTTACAGTGTAATAGAATTTAAAATATGATTTACACTATAAATTATAATTACATTTTTATTATGTAACAAAGGACATGAATTTACACTATAAATTAAAATTACTTTTATTATGTAACTTGAGAGTAGGATTTACATTGTGAATTAAAATTATATTTTAATTAAAGGAGGGAATTTACATTAGAAGATAAAAGTACATTTTTATATGTAAATTAAGAAGAAGAATTTACATTGGAAATAAAATGGCATTTTTGTATGTGATAAAAGAATAAGAAATTTAATATAGAATGTTAACTACATTTTAAATGTAATTAAAAGATAAGACTTTTAATGTAATTAAAAGATAACATTTTTAATGTAAATATTTATGAATTTCACCGTAGGTAAAGTTTACATTTTTGTTAATGTAAATTAAATAGAAATATTCACCGTAGGAGGATTTACATTATTTTTAAGGTAATAAATAAATGAATTTTACATTGTAATTAAAGAATGAATTTTACAATGTAGACAAAATAAGAATGAGACACATAGTGAAAGTTTACATTTTATTTAATGTAAATAAGAATGTACACCATAGATAAAATTTACATTTTCATTCATGTAAATAAGTAAGAATTATCACCGTATATAGTTTACATTGTTATTAGTGTAAATAAAGTAGAAATTTACGTTGTAGGAAAATTATATTATTTACATCGTAATTAAAATGATGATTTACATGTAAAATAAAAATTACATTCCTATATGTAATTAGAATGAAATTTACATCGTAAAATAAAAGGACATTTTAGATGTAATTAAAATTAAGAATGCACATTAAAGAGTAATGAACATTTTATATGTGAATAGAATTTTAATATAAGTGTAAGATGAAAAGAAATGAATTGAGCGATGAATTAAAATTTACATTTTGGATGAAAATTATAGAAGTATAAGAAATATAAGAAATAATTCATCATTTAATTATAAAGTACATTTTCATGTAAATAAAGAAAGAAAAGAATAAAAGGATGAAATTAGATATTTGTAATAGAATTTACTTTTTATATAAATAAAAAGTTAAGCGATGTATATTTATATATAAATATAACTAAAATTTAACGAATCGAGTGCGGTAGTTCGTGGTTGGAAAACGTACCTTTAAACAAACATACCGAAAGATCCGGCTGTCGAATTTTCCCAAAACTGAAACCGTTAGGACCGTCTTGGGAAAATCTTTCGAACGTTATGGTTACGTTAAAATCCAACGGTTAGAATTTGAGAAATGTGTAAATCAAAATTGGATGAAAACAGCGCCGGGTCGCCCTTTGACCCGGAGTGTCGTTAAATAAAAGATTGAATAATTTTAAATAATTAAGGCAAGAATAAATCGTTATAAAATAATATAACGACATGAAATGATTTCCAACTTATATATATGCGAGGATTATTTGGAAAGTCCGAGTCTATCTCATTCCAAATAATTTAAACGACATTTAAAATTCAAGATTTGAAGATGACGATAGAAGACCGACGATCTTCACATCGAATGGACGACGATTACTGATGCCCATGATTGGAGTAGCTACCTTGAAGGGGCTACAGTGGTGGCAGTCCGGACGTAGCGTTGATTTGCACGGATTTGACTTTCGCTCGGACCCGGAGCATAAGTTATAAATGGATTGTGTGTCTGACGTGGTAGTCCGTTAATATCATGTTATTGATTTTCTGTCTATATATAAATGTTGGTGGTGAAGAATTTATTCTTTACTTAACACCCATTTATATGTTGATGGATGATCAATGGTACGGTATGGATTGACAATGTGGCACGCTAAGATGAAGATGATCAAGGCTTTGTTGAAAAGTAGGCTTTGTGGTTATGACGTGACTTTGCGAGCCTCACACCCCGGTATGATGGTGAAATGATGGTTAGATTAGTATACTTTCGATATTAGGATGGATTCGGTCGACCGGGATGAGCTGGGAAGTGGGTATATACCCTCAATTCCCAGAGGGATAGAGTAAGCGGTGTTTTCTCTCGTTGGGACGTAAGCCGCGGGTTACTTGATATCCCAAAAGTGCGTAGGTGTATCACGGTAAGCCGTGAAGTATTGCACTACGTGATAGATCTTTCGAATCAGGAGCCATCATGATGGAAATCCAACTTTCCAATACGACCCATGCGGTTTTGATTGTATTACTAGTACGGAGGCATAATATATGGGTACCTATGCTTCCTAGGATTGATACATTATGATTGAAATGTTTTATTAAAACATATACACACCAATAATAATATTGTTTTTACGTATTTATCATCTTTTAATCACCATAAGGTAAAACTCTATCCTCTGGTGTGCGTTGCATTGTGTGATGGGACCTGAGTCTTATGGTGATTTCATTTTTCTAAAAAGCATTGCGTTGTTTAACGATTTATTTTAAGTTATGCACGACAATCCATTGGAGTAAACCCGTTCCGCGTTAGCGGCGTGGTCCTTGGATCTGCCTTATCCCTATTAATTATATTAGTTCGGAATTCTCATACCTGTCCCACGACTGACCTGTAGTTTGTTTCACTTGCAAACTCGGGTGCCCTCTTTTCCACACGGGCAGTCGAGTAGCTTGTTTTGCAGATATTTCTTTTAAGCAGGATTCTGGATCAAAGCCTAAAGCTGTGTCCAGAGTTGATAGTCTTCCGCTGTATATTGTAATTTATTGTAATAAATCTTCCGCTGTTTTTAAATTCAATGTACTCTGATGTTATATTATCATGATGTAATAAAAGTCTTTTGTTATCTGTTCTGATGTATTGTATTCCTAGAGTTAACGTATACGAGTTTTGAACGGTCTTGGTCGATTTTGCGATCGATTAAGAGCGGGAAAAATCTGTGTCGTTACAGTTGGTATCAGAGCTCTGGTTAGCTCAAATCTTTGGGGTACAACTCATTTGAATGGAACAAAAGACTCATCAGAGATTGGATTAGTAATGTCCAATAAGAATACTCATTAGAGATAGGATCAGCAGTATCCTAGAATGAGAAAACTCATTAGAGATGGGGTTAGTAATATCCTAGAATGAGTTCAGAGTGAAAAGTTTATAATATACGTATTTGTAATTATAATCTATTTTAGAAAATATAAGTTTTGAATATATAAAACAAATATATATTTAAAAAGTTAATCGACTAATAAAACTCTAGGGAAATTGAGTAGGACAATTAAACACTTTTAAGTTCGCTCCTTTTCGAGGACGAAAAGTTCTTAAGTGGGGGAGAATGTAACAACCTTGAATTTTGGGGCCAGTTTAAATTTTTTTTACTTTAGAAATTTTAGATAGAAATTGCGTAAGAATTTAGAAATTTTATAAAAATAAAAATAAAATATAATTTTTAATAAAAAGGTTAAACAATAAAAAGTCTACATTTTTATTGTAAAAAGGGAAATATGAAAAGATTACATTTCTATGCAATGTAAAAAGATTATATTCTTATGCAACATTCGTTTAATGTAAAGAAGCTTACAATAAAGGATTATATTTTTATTCTAAATATGCAATATGTAATATGATTCATTAAAAAGGGATGCTTAATTGACAATATGTTAACATTAAAAAGGTCTTAGGAACTTTAGTGACATTTATAATTTATTGGTTGAAAATAATGTGTAGGTTATAAACGAAATAAATTCTGACATTATATATATATATATGTACATATCTTTGGCTGTCCTCCTAAATATTTCCCCTATCAATTCATATTTAACATTTAGAAATTCAAAATGTGGACCATATGCTTATAAACAAATAGCATTAATCTAGCATTAATTCTTTCCACTTTATCCTCTCTCTCCCTCTTTCATTGTCATCTACTTCTGAAATTTGAATAATAAAATAAATGTGTCATTATAGCGTGTAATCAAAAAGGGGATTTAAGGAAACATTTATAAAACCTAATTAAAACATAAAAACGTATTTATTCGTAATGCACATGCATGGTTTCTGGAATAAAAACAAAAACTTTGCTCCACTGTCAATTGCCTTGTTGGTTACATGCTGAAAATGGTTGATAGACATCCTCGCCAAATAATAGGTTTACTGAATTTCTTTGCATAATAATAATAAAAATGTGTTATCGAAAGATAGATAATTAAAATTGATATGTTTTCCTATTTTAGTTTCATTACTTTTAATATACAATATATATATATATATATATATATGAGTTGTGATACGTTTAAAAATTGTCTTAATCTACTATAGATAAAATTTATTTAAATATGGAATACATTCTTGAGTATAAAAGTTGTTACATAATAGCTTTGTATTAAAAGCAAATATACACACTATTTAACAGGAAAGATGTAAATGTTAAATTTTGACGATTCAAAAATATTCCAAATATATTAAGGAATAAAAATGTACGGATTTAATTGTAAAATTAGAGATAAAGTATTATAAAAATGCTTTGTCCTTTTTCCCAAATCCCTAATCCACTAACATGACTAGCCGCCGCCAAACATGTCCAATGGCCAAAATGTTCTCTCGTTCCTCCTCCTTTTTCTTCTAATCCAAACAATAAATTTGAAAATTTTATGAACGAAAAACATTCGCCTCTTCTAGCTCATGAGGATGAACGGTAGTGATCTTTTAAAACACCATGGATGGGAAGATTTTTGGGTTCAAAGGTGGCGGGTTCGTGGTCGAATTGGGGGCTATAGGTGGCGGCGAGTTTCCCCATACGGCAGGCGAAGGTGGAGGATGGCAGAGGCTTCGATGTGAGGTGGTTTGATGTAGGTCCGGTTGTCTGTGGGTGCGTTCGGTGGTGGAGCATTCATGTGAGAATTCTGATCCAAATGTTTAATTATAAATTAAATATTTTTATCGCTTAAAATTTATTGTATGAATGTTATTCATTTAGGTTTGCTATGTTATGATATTGGGAAATTGTTGATCTGTTGTTTGGTAGTATATTCGATGTTCATGGTTAATGAGATCTACGAGGAAATTTTGTTGTGTTACATTTCTCGTTGCGGTTAGATTTAGATCAAAAATCATATTTTGATTTAGATGCGTAGACGTTAACTAAAATCATTTTATTCAAATATAGAATCATGCTTCTATCCTCAAGATCTAACTTTCTATCATTCAGATCTGCGCTTTTTTATTTTGAGATCCATGTATATCGTTTGGATGGAAATAAAGATCTTAACTTTTATTTTAATCCATAAATTTTGATTTGATTCATTCTCTTGAGATTTGGATTTAGATTAAAGATTGTGTTTTTGTTTTGACTTATAAATAAGGACTTTGGTCGATAATAAAATAATACCTCATGGATAACATAAAAATGTGCGTTTTACAAAAAGAACAAGTTTCTTTTTAAGTTAAAAAGAAAAGTTTTTATGTCATTTTTTTTAGTTAAAAAGAATAGTTTTTGTGTCATTTTCTTTTTATAATAAAAAGAATCGAACAAAAGGATTAGATTTAAAAGAAATATTTTTATTGTTAAATTAGTTACAATAAAGATAATAGTATTAAAGGTGACATTTCTCTTCAAAATAAAAAGGAATGTTTTTATTGTCATATGGACCAAATTAAAAAGACTGGATTTAAAAATGACATTTCTATTGTCATTATAGTTGTAAAGATTGGATTTAGGAATACCATTTGTATTGTCATTATGGTTGAAATAAAAAGACCGAGGTTTTTTTTTTTTAATGACATTTTTGTCATTTTAGTTGCAAAGTAAAAGAACACGTTTTTAATGTCTTTTTGTTTGAAAGAAAAAAGAATAGATTTTGACATTGCATTTTTATTGACATCTTAAACTATGACATGTTAGTAGCGTATTTGTTAATCATTGAATTTATCATTTTTGATGTAAAATTAGTTTACATTAAAAATGAATCATCTTAAACTATGACATGTTAGTAGCGTCAATAGTGAATGAAATAAATTTGTTTACGTATAAATTCACTTTTTATATGTCATTAATATTGAAATGAATGCGTTAACATATAAATTCACTTTTTATATGTCATTAGTTGTAAAGACCCGCAACTTCCCCGTAAAGGAAAGCGTCGGATAGTTCGAGAACAAACCACAACAGAACACATACAGAAGAACATTTCATTGTATATTACAACAATGCATCAGAATACAAGAATATACAGAGTATAAATGAATAAACATTACACAGAAATATCAGAGATTTAAATTACATTTAAATACATAGCAGCGGAAAATAATACAATACACAACTAGAAGAGATATACGGATACAAAGCTTTCCGGATATCGTTCCAGCTGTAAACCAGGATCCTGTGAATATAAATCTGCAAAACCCAAAACTACTAGCTGCCCGTGTCAAAATAAGGGCACCCAGAGTTTAGGTTAAAACAATAAACTCCAGGTCAGTCATGGGACTGGTGTGAGAACTAAAACAGTTATTATCTTTATTTTCAAAGTTAGGTAAATCAAGGGACCACGCCGTATAACACGGAACGGGTTTCCTCCCAAGAATACCAGTGCATAAAACAAACAGCGCAATGCTAAATAAAGAAAAATGAAGCTGTTATAAGACCCAGGTCCCATCACACAATGCAACGCAGCCGAGGATAGGGTTTTCCCTTATAACAGCCAAAGAATGCTTGATACGTTTAAAACAAATCATTTGATACTATTATAAGTGCATAGTGTATAAAACAACTTCAAATCATAAGTATCAATCATAGGCGGCATGGGTACCATATATCATGTCGCCATATATAGGTTTACAAATAAAACCGCAAATGTCACGTATTTGGAAATTGGATTTCCGTCTATGAACCGAGGCAAAAGATAGTCCTCAACCGATTCGTGACTCTCTAGCCCGAGCCACCGGAACAGCCGCAACTGCCCCTTGGATCGTCAGGGCCGGTCCACCGATGTGGATTATAGTGCCTGAACAACACGTTTCCCCACCCTATGGGGTGTAAGTCTGGTCCGTCTGCCGACCAGAATGCATCGGCCGAAACCGATATAACCGAGGCGCCTCGCAACAGCAACAACCACATAAGTCAAACTCGTCAGGGCGTGTAAAACCACTGACGCCACTTCTAGCTAGAAAGAAACGCAAGTCCTCCCTGAGGTCCGTCTCCCGTTTTTGGTTCATACCGGGTGTGAAACTCGCGAATTCACGTTACACAAAGCTGTGCCACACAGGCTGTGCTTTGATCATCACCACAAGACTTTGCTTTTCAACAGAAGCCTTGATCAATTGCCACTTAGGCGTGCCACACAGGCAATTCACTCCATGCGTTTGATATCCATCAATATATAACCCCTGGGCTTGTACGTCTCAGAGAAGGGCGTTAAGCAAGAGAATAAATTCTCCGCCGCCAAACAGATATATATTTAATAGAAATCAATCACACAGACTAAAATCCAATGTCAGACACACAGTCCATTTACAAGTCCGTTCTGGGTCTGAACGAAACCGGAGGCACTTTCCTCGCATATCCATCGATCTCCAAGTACGTCTGGACGATCACCAACTGTTTCCCTCATCTTGGGTGTACAGCCCAATCAAGATCATCAGTAATCACCCAAACGATGTGAAGACTTCCGGTCTTCAACCATCGTCTTCATCTTCGACACCACGTCGAATCAGTTATTCAGAATGGGATAAACCCGGTCTTTCTGAATAACTCGCGTATATATTATAAAAGTGTTACACAAACACAACATACGCCTCATTCCAATTCAGAATATTCTTTTATTCGAATATTCCTATACTTTGGGAAAAGTTCCCATTAATTTTATCCAAGATAAATTCTTTAAATTTATTCTTTAATCTCCTTTGAATATCAATTCAAACTAGTCGGGATTAGCGAACCACACCGAAGTAATCATTTATTTTATTTCCCAATCCCAACCTATTCATCCCATGAAGTAAAACTGGTAATACTTCATATCTAACACCACAGTGTTATCGGTAAATTCAATTACCATTTCACGTTCAAATCTAATTAAAGATTTAACTATCGCCTGGAGTAAAACTGGTGATACTCCATTCTCGATCTTTTCAATCTAATTAAAGATTCATTAAAACTCCACTTAGTTTTAATCTTCGACTGGGTTAAAGAATCAGTTTCATTTAAAACACGGTTCACGATAAACCCAAAATCACATTCCATTAATTATCGGGTTAAAGAACAAGTGTTATTTAAAACACTGTTCACGATAAACCCAAAAATCAATATCAATTCAATTCCAATTAAATATTATTTAATTGGTACACTTCATTAAATCTAAATAAAAAGATTTAATCTTTTCACAACTAGGTTCAAGAACAGTGTTAGTGAAGACACCATTCGCGACAAACCCAAATCACATTTGATATTCAATACAAGGCTCTGAATAGAAAATATATCGGCTTATATTCAATATCAAATTCTACGACTAACAAATGTCGTATTGGAAATAACGATATAAATATATATCTTTCAAATTTCCATAACAACATCTGTATAATCACGAATTCCAACATCGAAATATTACGAGGACAATTTCGATTCAAATCCACTCCAATGCAATCATTGGAAATTTTGGTTATTTTCAAAACCCTTTTCAAATTCAATTTATTTATTTAAAAATAAATAGAATTATAATTCTAGTTCAAAACTAGTTTATTTCGATAAAAATCTATTTTTATCTTTTCAAACACGAAGTTTTTCATCCCAAATCTTCACAAATCACTTTTTATGATTTTACACAAATTATTACTATTTTTAATAATTTTATCAAGGCCCGTACAGTCGATTTCCAACAACGGCCATCGAACTGCACTTACAGCGACCTTTTTCAAATTTGATTTGGACGTATCTCCAAATCCAACCGTTAGATTTCAAATTTCTAACATTCGTTAGAAAGCTCTTTTCGATACGAACCCAACGGTTCCGGTTTTAGGAGAATCCGACGGTCGGATCTCCCGTAATGTCCGTTTGAAATAAATGGTCGAAATTCGTGAAATGCCGCGGCGCGGCGCGTTCTATTCAGGCCATTATATTATATATATAATATATATAATATATACTTCGTCGATTTCTATTTAAAACGAATTATATAAATAGTTTTAAATTCGTTTCAAAAGCAATTTCAACTTCCATTTCAATTCAAAGCAAAATTGAATTTTTCTCTATAAATTCGTTTTAAAATTCATTTCTATTCAATTCAATTTGAATTCGTTTTCAATTCAATTCATTTTGAATTCGTTTTCAATTCAATTCATTTCGAAATCACTTTCAATTCAATTCACTTCGAAATCGTTTTCAATTCAATTCATTTCGAAATCACTTTCAATTCAATTCACTTCGAAATCGTTTTCAATTCAATTCACTTCGAAATCACTTTCAATTCAATTCATTTCGAAATCACTTTCAATTCAATTCACTTCGAAGTCGTTTTCAATTCAATTCATTTCGAAATCGTTTTCAATTCAATTCACTTCGAAATCGCTTTCAATTCAATTCACTTCGAAATCGTTTTCAATTCAATTCACTTCGAAATCGTTTTCAATTCAATTCACTTCGAAATCGTTTTCCATTCAATTCACTTCGAAATCACTTTCAATTCAATTCATTTTGAAATATTCGATTTCAAAATTACTTTTTAATATTCATTTTAAAATGAATAAAATCGATATAAATATCGTTCACGTCAAAATGGAGTCAATCTAATCAACACGGCTTCATATATTGACATTTTCAAATATTCCATTTCGAATATTTCTATTTCAAATATTTCTATTTCAAAACTGGAATGAGGCCCAATCAATTACCATATAAAGTTAATTATATGGATTTTCATACAACACATGTATAATAGCATTGAAAAATAATCAACCATCAACCAAAGTGCACTACACTGTATAAGCATCAAATATAGATATCTAACGCTTATACCAGCCTGTCAATCAATCGATCGATATATTTAATCAATCAGGATGAGTGAACTTCAAATTTCATCCCAACACCCGTGTGGGGTTTCAAACAATCAAACACAGATTTTATTTGTGCAGTTGGGCGATGTGTAAAATTTATCGACCCAATCAATGTCCTTCAAATAGGTGTACATAAACAAACCGTCTGGTTTGTAAATGAATATTTATTTATTCACATTCACGTTAAAAATTATATTTTTAACGACAAAACATTTTATTCCAACATATGAATTTCTATTCAATTCATTTATTCAATAAAAATGATATTTTTATTTTTCTAACATATTTTAGAAAATTTCGGCGGCATAACGGCACGATACTAGAAACGGGACGAGGCCTAGCCTTATCCCCGGTCTAGTGAAGGCCCACGCCATTCACACATCAATCATATCAATTTCATTTCACCAAACTATTCAAATCAACCCAAACAATCTAACTAACAACACAGCCAAACAAACAAGTCCATGGTCTGTGAACGATTGTGTCGGGTGCTACTAAGCACCGTCTGCATCCTAGTATATATATATAACTAGAAAAGAAATAGAAAGGTGAGAAATTCTCACATATAGCTATCCTAGCTCCACGGCTCTTCATTGATAGAAATCTTCATCGCTATCGCATCTTCGTCATCTTCGTTGCCCGTAGGCACTACATACATAAAAATTGAATTTTTACTTCGCTATTCAATATTTAAAAAATCATATTTTTCTATCGAAGTTCAATATATAAAAATTCTATTTTTCTATCGAAGTTCAATATATAAAAATTCTATTTTCTATCGAAGTTCAATATATAAAAATTCTATTTTTCTATCGAAGTTCAATATATAAAAATTCTATTTTTCCTTTTGAATTTCTAATCTCTTCCTAGTTTATAAATCATTTTAAATTCAGTTTAAAATCATTTTCCTTTTCAAAATAAAATCAGTTTTACTTCCTATAAAAATCAGTTTTAACTTTTACATAATTCAGTGTTAACTTTATATAAAAATTAGTTTTTAACTTTATATAAAAATCAGTTTTTACTTCAAAAGCACATCAGTTTTAATACTTTAAAAAAAACAAATCAGTTTTATAATTCTAAAAAAAATTAGTTTATGTATTCTTTAAAAAAACAGTTTTAAATCTTTATAAAAAAAATTCTGTTTTTAACCTCATTTTTTTAAATCAGTTTTTAAAACTCTGTATATAAAAATAAAATAAATAAAATAAATAAATAAATAAATAAAAGAAAAGACTTACAGACAGTTTTCGAAGGAGGGGGGTTTTGGTGGTCGTCCGGGTGGCGCGCTAGGGAGGGGTTCGGGGTGCGGTGCTGATTCGAGGGGGAAGGGGTTCTGTGATGGTGCGGTGGGTTCGGGCGGCGCGTCCTTCGATGCAAGAGGGGGGCCTGCGTCGCATCTGGCGAGGGAGGGGTTTTTGGATGAGGCGGCGATGGCTAGGGGGGGGGGACGATAGGCTCGACGGCGGCTTCGAGGTCGGGGGGGGGGGGGGATTAGGTTTTTCTTTTTCTGATTTATGAAGTTCGAACGGGGGGGGGGGGGGGGGGCAGCGTATAATATGGGAGAGAGAAGATATTTCTTTTATTTTATTTTTATTATTTTATTTTATTTTAATCTCCTTAGTTGACTTTTCTTTCGAAGTCGAAACGAGACCCACCGACTGTCGTCCATAGCGTTTTACCCCCATTCCGAACACAATGGGATATGTACCGTAAGCTGATTCGACTGTTTGAATCAGTTTCCGTTGAATTTACTTTGAAATCAGTATATTGAATTTTAAACGTACATTTCCAATTACCGGGGTCACATACTAACTAGAAAAATTCCTGAAAAATATTTTCTAGCTTCGTACTGACGATACGGTCCTAACAAAACTAGTTTCATCGAATTCTGAGATCGTTAGAAAAATGGCCAATTTCCAGTCGATTAAAATCAACTGAAACTGGTCAAACGCGTTTTCTTTTGCCACGCTCACATATTGATTCGAAAAATTATGAAATTTGGAATCTAGCAATAACTTAACATCACGGACCCAACAAAACTGGTTTCGTCGAAATCCGAGGTCACTTGCAAAATGTCCATTTTTAAGGGCCTGAATTCCATAGCGACTATTCAGAATTTTCAACTGGACATATCTTTTGATTCTTGCTACTAAATTTTGATTTGTCGGATTCGTTGGAAAGATATTATCAATTAGATCCTAATGTTTTTGGTTTCACTAAAATCCGGATTGTTTTGCACCCGGTACATTCAATTGAAGTTTAAAATCGAATTATCGAACTACCGCGCCATTTTCAATTCTATTTATAATTATATATAAATATTTATATTCTAACGACGACGCGTATAAATATATACGTTCGAATTATATTCAAAATAAATTTCTCGTCGATATTATTTAAAATAATCCATTTTAAATAATCAAAATTCGCTAAAATTGCCAAAATAAAAATTTTAAACTGGCCCAGATTTTACGGGTTGTTACAATCTCCCCCACTTAAAACTTTTCGTCCCCGAAAAGGAACAAAGTCGAAAGTGGTTTGATTAATAAGCTCTACGATCGATCAGGCTTCCATTCTCCAACTCTTTAGTTTCTGAGAATTTTCAAAATTTCAAAAATTTGGCTAACACCCTAAATTTTTGAAAAATTTCGCCATAACCTCCCCTGCACCGGGAGCATCGGGGAATTTCAAATAGCTTCCCCGGTCCTTCAGATCTCAAAAAGAAAAAGAAAAAGCCAAGCGGCTAGCCAATAGGCTCATAAAATCATCATCACCCAAACAAAACAGTAAATTATGTAGTAAACATGTACCTATTTGTCGGGCAAACAAATTTTATTCTCTGCTCTAGCCTCCTTGCTATGACCTGTTCAAGGTAAGTATATGCATATGCAAACAAATGCAACCAATTTTCAATACGGTTCAATATTTGATTTAATTAGGCATAAATGGTTCAAAATTATCAAACAATTTAAACAAACAACTCAAACATCAATCCATTAGTGAATTTAACGTTTCATATTCATAATTTTGATACATATACAAAAAATCATGTTTTGGTGCCAAATCACAACAATGTATTCTAGCTATATTAGTTTTGGTTCTCACACCTGTCTAATGGAAATATATAGAAATCCCACCTTCGAAACACGAACATAAGTTCTGATGATGATCGATCAATCATCAGAACCATCTCCGGGTGTCTAGAGTGTAATCCTATATCTATCCAGTATATTAAAATTTCAAATACACGTGGATCAGACGTATACGCAAAATCTATATATACTGGATTGTCCACATCAATATAAATAGATAATCAGATACGAATAATTGATTTTAAATTTTTCAAAACAAAACTTGTTTTCACTTTTATTTTAAAAATTTACTCTTCACACTCGTTCTAGGATACTACTGATCCTATCTCTAACGAGTCATTCTAATTGGATATTACTAATCCAATATCTGATGAATTCTTTCGTATGGTTCTAATGTGCCTTGTTCTCGGCTTTGTAAACCAAAGCTCTGATACCAAATGTAAAGACCCGCAACTTCCCCGTAAAGGAAAGCGTCGGATAGTTCGAGAACAAACCACAACAGAACACATACAGAAGAACATTTCATTGTATATTACAACAATGCATCAGAATACAAGAATATGCAGAGTATAAATGAATAAACATTACACATAAATATCAGAGATTTAAATTACATTTAAATACAAAGCAGCGGAAAATAATACAATACACAACTAGAAGAGATATACGGATACAAAGCTTTCCGGATATCGTTCCAGCTGTAAACCAGGATCCTGTGAATATAAATCTGCAAAACCCAAAACTACTAGCTGCCCGTGTCAAAATAAGGGCACCCA
Source organism: Allium sativum (assembly GCA_030737875.1). NCBI lineage: Eukaryota > Viridiplantae > Streptophyta > Magnoliopsida > Asparagales > Amaryllidaceae > Allium > Allium sativum. The sequence continues at coordinate 600,050,814 of CM060926.1, read as the reverse complement.
GAGTTTAGGTTAAAACAATAAACTCCAGGTCAGTCATGGGACTGGTGTGAGAACTAAAACAGTTATTATCTTTATTTTCAAAGTTAGGTAAATCAAAGGACCACGCCGTATAACACGGAACGGGTTTCCTCCCAAGAATACCAGTGCATAAAACAAACAGCGCAATGCTAAATAAAGAAAAATGAAGCTGTTATAAGACCCAGGTCCCATCACACAATGCAACGCAGCCGAGGATAGGGTTTTCCCTTATAACAGCCAAAGAATGCTTGATACGTTTAAAACAAATCATTTGATACTATTATAAGTGCATAGTGTATAAAACAACTTCAAATCATAAGTATCAATCATAGGCGGCATGGGTACCATATATCATGTCGCCATATATAGGTTTACAAATAAAACCGCAAATGTCACGTATTTGGAAATTGGATTTCCGTCTATGAACCGAGCCAAAAGATAGTCCTCAACCGATTCGTGACTCTCTAGCCCGAGCCACCGGAACAGCCGCAACTGCCCCTTGGATCGTCAGGGCCGGTCCACCGATGTGGATTATAGTGCCTGAACAACACGTTTCCCCACCCTATGGGGTGTAAGTCTGGTCCATCTGCCGACCAGAATGCATCGGCCGAAACCGATATAACCGAGGCGCTTCGCAACAGCAACAACCACACAAGTCAAACTCGTCAGGGCGTGTAAAACCACTGACGCCACTTCTAGCTAGAAAGAAACGCAAGTCCTCCCTGAGGTCCGTCTCCCGTTTTTGGTTCATACCGGGTGTGAAACTCGCGAATTCACGTTACACAAAGCTGTGCCACACAGGCTGTGCTTTGATCATCACCACAAGACTTTGCTTTTCAACAGAAGCCTTGATCAATTGCCACTTAGGCGTGCCACACAGGCAATTCACTCCATGCGTTTGATATCCATCAATATATAACCCCTGAGCTCGTACGTCTCAGAGAAGGGCGTTAAGCAAGAGAATAAATTCTCCGCCGCCAAACAGATATATATTTAATAGAAATCAATCACACAAACTAAAATCCAATGTCAGACAAACAGTCCATTTACAAGTCCGTTCTGGGTCTGAACGAAACCGGAGGCACTTTCCTCGCATATCCATCGATCTCCAAGTACGTCTGGACGATCACCAACTGTTTCCCTCATCTTGGGTGTACAGCCCAATCAAGATCATCAGTAATCACCCAAACGATGTGAAGACTTCCGGTCTTCAACCATCGTCTTCATCTTCGACACCACGTCGAATCAGTTATTCAGAATGGGATAAACCCGGTCTTTCTGAATAACTCGCGTATATATTATAAAAGTGTTACACAAACACAACATACGCCTCATTCCAATTCAGAATATTCTTTTATTCGAATATTCCTATACTTTGGGAAAAGTTCCCATTAATTTTATCCAAGATAAATTCTTTAAATTTATTCTTTAATCTCCTTTGAATATCAATTCAAACTAGTCGAGATTAGCGAACCACACTGAAGTAATCATTTATTTTATTTCCCAATCCCAACCTATTCATCCCATGAAGTAAAACTGGTAATACTTCATATCTAACACCACAGTGTTATCGGTAAATTCAATTACCATTTCACGTTCAAATCTAATTAAAGATTTAACTATTGCCTGGAGTAAAACTGGTGATACTCCATTCTCGATCTTTTCAATCTAATTAAAGATTCATTAAAACTCCACTTAGTTTTAATCTTCGACTGGGTTAAAGAATCAGTGTCATTTAAAACACGGTTCACGATAAACCCAAAATCACATTCCATTAATTATCGGGTTAAAGAACAAGTGTTATTTAAAACACTGTTCACGATAAACCCAAAAATCAATATCAATTCAATTCCAATTAAATATTATTTAATTGGTACACTTCATTAAATCTAAATAAAAAGATTTAATCTTTTCACAACTAGGTTCAAGAACAGTGTTAGTGAAGACACCATTCGCGACAAACCCAAATCACATTTGATATTCAATACAAGGCTCTGAATAGAAAATATATCGGCTTATATTCAATATCAAATTCTACGACTAACAAATGTCGTATTGGAAATAACGATATAAATATATATCTTTCAAATTTCCATAACAACATCTGTATAATCACGAATTCCAACATCGAAATATTCCGAAGACAATTTCGATTCAAATCCACTCCAATGCAATCATTGGAAATTTTGGTTATTTTCAAAACCCTTTTCAAATTCAATTTATTTATTTAAAAATAAATAGAATTATAATTCTAGTTCAAAACTAGTTTATTTCGATAAAAATCTATTTTTATCTTTTCAAACACGAAGTTTTTCATCCCAAATCTTCACAAATCACTTCTTATGATTTTACACAAATTATTACTATTTTTAATAATTTTATCAAGGCCCGTACAGTCGATTTCCAACAACGGCCATCGAACTGCACTTACAGTGACCTTTTTCAAATTTGATTTGGACGTATCTCCAAATCCAACCGTTAGATTTCAAATTTCTAACATTCGTTAGAAAGCTCTTTTCGATACGAACCCAACAGTTCCGGTTTTAGGAGAATCCGACGGTCGGATCTCCCGTAATGTCCGTTTGAAATAAATGGTCGAAATTCGCGAACTGCCGCGGCGCGGCGCGTTCTATTCAGGCCATTATATTATATATATAATATATATAATATATACTTCATCGATTTCTATTTAAAACGAATTATATAAATAGTTTTAAATTCGTTTCAAAAGCAATTTCAACTTCCATTTCAATTCAAAGCAAAATTGAATTTTTCTCTATAAATTCGTTTTAGAATTCATTTCTATTCAATTCAATTTGAATTCGTTTTCAATTCAATTCATTTTGAATTCGCTTTCAATTCAATTCATTTCGAAATCACTTTCAATTCAATTCACTTCGAAATCGTTTTCAATTCAATTCATTTCGAAATCACTTTCAATTCAATTCACTTCGAAATCGTTTTCAATTCAATTCACTTCGAAATCACTTTCAATTCAATTCATTTCGAAATCACTTTCAATTCAATTCACTTCGAAGTCGTTTTCAATTCAATTCATTTCGAAATCGTTTTCAATTCAATTCACTTCGAAATCGCTTTCAATTCAATTCACTTCGAAATCGTTTTCAATTCAATTCACTTCGAAATCGTTTTCAATTCAATTCACTTCGAAATCGTTTTCCATTCAATTCACTTCGAAATCACTTTCAATTCAATTCATTTTGAAATATTCGATTTCAAAATTACTTTTTAATATTCATTTTAAAATGAATAAAATCGATATAAATATCGTTCACGTCAAAATGGCGTCAATCTAATCAACACGGCTTCATATATTGACATTTTCAAATATTCCATTTCGAATATTTCTATTTCAAATATTTCTATTTCAAAACTGGAATGAGGCCCAATCAATTACCATATAAAGTTAATTATATGGATTTTCATACAACACATGTATAATAGCATTGAAAAATAATCAACCATCAACCAAAGTGCACTACACTGTATAAGCATCAAATATAGATATCTAACGCTTATACCAGCCTGTCAATCAATCGATCGACATATTTAATCAATCAGGATGAGTGAACTTCAAATTTCATCCCTACACCCGTGTGGGGTTTCAAACAATCAAACACAGATTTTATTTGTGCAGTTGGGCGATGTGTAAAATTTATCGACCCAATCAATGTCCTTCAAATAGGTGTACATAAACAAACCGTCTGGTTTGTAAATGAATATTTATTTATTCACATTCACGTTAAAAATTATATTTTTAACGACAAAACATTTTATTCCAACATATGAATTTCTATTCAATTCATTTATTCAATAAAAATGATATTTTTATTTTTCTAACATATTTTAGAAAATTTCGGCGGCATAACGGCACGATACTAGAAACGGGACGAGGCCTAGCCTTATCCCCGGTCTAGTGAAGGCCCACGCCATTCACACATCAATCATATCAATTTCATTTCACCAAACTATTCAAATCAACCCAAACAATCTAACTAACAACACAGCCAAACAAACAAGTCCATGGTCTGTGGACGATTGTGTCGGGTGCTACTAAGCACCGTCTGCATCCTAGTATATATATATATAACTAGAAAAGAAATAGAAAGGTGAGAAATTCTCACATATAGCTATCCTAGCTCCACGGCTCTTCATTGATAGAAATCTTCATCGCTATCGCATCTTCGTCATCTTCGTTGCCCGTAGCCACTACATACATAAAAATTGAATTTTTACTTCGCTATTCAATATTTAAAAAATCATATTTTTCTATCGAAGTTCAATATATAAAAATTCTATTTTTCTATCGAAGTTCAATATATAAAAATTCTATTTTTCTATCGAAGTTCAATATATAAAAATTCTATTTTTCTGTCGAAGTTCAATATATAAAAATTCTATTTTTCTATCGAAGTTCAATATATAAAAATTCTATTTTTCCTTTTGAATTTCTAATCTCTTCCTAGTTTATAAATCATTTTAAATTCAGTTTAAAATCATTTTCCATTTCAAAATAAAATCAGTTTTACTTCCTATAAAAATCAGTTTTAACTTTTACATAATTCAGTGTTAACTTTATATAAAAATTAGTTTTTAACTTTATATAAAAATCAGTTTTTACTTCAAAAGCACATCAGTTTTAATACTTTAAAAAAAACAAATCAGTTTTATAATTCTAAAAAAAATCAGTTTATGTATTCTTTAAAAAAACAGTTTTAAATCTTTATAAAAAAAAAATTCTTTTTTAACCTCATTTTTTTAAATCAGTTTTTAAAACTCTGTATATAAAAATAAAATAAATAAAATAAATAAATAAATAAATAAAAGAAAAGACTTACAGACAGTTTTCGAAGGAGGGGGGTTTTGGTGGTCGTCCGGGTGGCGCGCTAGGGAGGGGTTCGGGGTGCGGTGCTGATTCGAGGGGGAAGGGGTTCTGCGATGGTGCGGTGGGTTCGGGCGGCGCGTCCTTCGATGCAAGAGGGGGGCCTGTGTCGCATCTGGCGAGGGAGGGGGTTTTGGATGAGGCGGCGATGGCTGGGGGGGGGGGGGGGGGGGGGGCGATAGGCTCGTCGGCGGCTTCGAGGTCGGGGGGGGGGGGGGGCGATTAGGTTTTTATTTTTTTTCTTTTTCTGATTTATGAAGTTCGAATGGGGGGGGCAGCGTATAATATGGGAGAGAGAAGATATTTCTTTTATTTTATTTTTATTATTTTATTTTAATCTCCTTAGTTGACTTTTCTTTCGAAGTCGAAACGAGACCCACCGACTGTCGTCCATAGCGTTTTACCCCCATTCCGAACACAATGGGATATGTACCGTAAGCTGATTCGACTGTTTGAATCAGTTTCCGTTGAATTTACTTTGAAATCAGTATATTGAATTTTAAACGTACATTTCCAATTACCGGGGTCACATACTAACTAGAAAAATTCCTGAAAAATATTTTCTAGCTTCGTACTGACGATACGGTCCTAACAAAACTAGTTTCATCGAATTCTGAGATCGTTAGAAAAATGGCCAATTTCCAGTCGATTAAAATCAACTGAAACTGGTCAAACGCATTTTCTTTTGCTACGCTCACATATTGATTCGAAAAATTATGAAATTTGGAATCTAGCAATAACTTAACATCACGGACCCAACAAAACTGGTTTCGTCGAAATCCGAGGTCACTTGCAAAATGTCCATTTTTAAGGGCCTGAATTCCATACCGACTATTCAGAATTTTCAACTGGACATATCTTTTGATTCTTGCTACCAAATTTTGATTTGTCGGATTCGTTGGAAAGATATTATCAATTAGATCCTAATGTTTTTGGTTTCACTAAAATCCGGATTGTTTTGCACCCGGTACATTCAATTGAAGTTTAAAATCGAATTATCGAACTACCGCGCCATTTTCAATTCTATTTATAATTATATATAAATATTTATATTCTAACGACGACGCGTATAAATATATACGTTCGAATTATATTCAAAATAAATTTCTCGTCGATATTATTTAAAATAATCCATTTTAAATAATCAAAATTCGCTAAAATTGCCAAAATAAAAATTTTAAACTAGCCCAGATTTTACGGGTTGTTACATTAGTATTGAAATGAATGTGTTAACATATAAATTCACTTTTTATATGTCACTAGAAATGAAATAAATTTGTTAACATGAAAATAGGTAAATTGGCTAAAAGATGACATGCATAAACCCGAGGTTAGAATGAGTTGCGGTATAAGTCTGCCCGGAACCGCCCGGCACATCCAGCAACTGCAACAATAAATCTAATGTGAGAGGTCGTTGCATCGATAAAGAATTAAAAAGAGAATTTATTTTTAAGTGTAAATCAAAGTAAGTAATATAGAAAATGTAGGTTGGAATAAAATAAGAATTATATTTTCATATAAGATTTTACAGTGTAATAGAATTTAAAATATGATTTACACTATAAATTATAATTACATTTTTATTATGTAACAAAGGACATGAATTTACACTATAAATTAAAATTACTTTTATTATGTAACTTGAGAGTAGGATTTACATTGTGAATTAAAATTATATTTTAATTAAAGAAGGGAATTTACATTGGAAGATAAAAGTACATTTTTATATGTAAATTAAGAAGAAGAATTTACATTGAAAATAAAATGGCATTTTTGTATGTGATAAAAGAATAAGAAATTTAATATAGAATGTTAATTACATTTTTAATGTAATTAAAAGATAAGACTTTTAATGTAATTAAAAGATAACATTTTTAATGTAAATATTTATGAATTTCACCGTAGGTAAAGTTTACATTTTTGTTAATGTAAATTAAATAGAAATATTCACCGTAGGAGGATTTACATTATTTTTAACGTAATAAATAAATGAATTTTACATTGTAATTAAAGAATCAATTTTACAATGTAAACAAAATAAGAATGAGACACGTAGTGAAACTTTACATTTTATTTAATGTAAATAAGAATGTACACCATAGATAAAATTTACATTTTCATTGATGTAAATAAGTAAGAATTATCACCGTATGTAGTTTACATTGTTATTAGTGAAAATAAAGTAGAAATTTACGCTGTAGGAAAATTATATTATTTACATCGTAATTAAAATGATGATTTACATGTAAAATAAAAATTACATTCCTATATGTAATTAGAATGAAATTTACATCGTAAAATAAAAGGACATTTTAGATGTAATTAAAATTAAGAATGCACATTAAAGAGGAATGAACATTTTATATGTGAATAGAATTTTAATATAAGTGAAAGATGAAAAGAAATGAATTTAGCGATGAATTAAAATTTACATTTTGGATGAAAATTATAGAAGCATAAGAAATATAAGAAATAATTCATCATTTAATTATAAAGAACATTTTCATGTAAATAAAGAAAGAAAAGAGTAAAAGGATGAAATTAGATATTTGTGATAGAATTTACTTTTTATATAAATAAAAAGTTAAGCGATGTATATTTATATATTTATATATAAATATAATTAAAATTTAATGTACCGAGTGCGGTTGTTCGCGGTTGGAAAACGTACCTTTAAACAAACATACCGAATGATCCGGCTGTCGAATTTTCCAAAAACTGAAACCGTTAGGACCGTCTTGGGAAAATCTTTCTAACGTTATGGTTACGTTAAAATCCAACGGTTAGAATTTGAGAAATGTGTAAATCAAAATTGGATGAAAACAGTGCCGGGTCGCCCTTTGACCTGGAGTGTCGTTAAATAAAAGATTGAATAATTTTAAATAATTAAGGCAAGAATAAATCGTTATAAAATAATATAACGACATGAAATGATTTCCAACTTATATATATGCGAGGATTATTTGGAAAGTCCGAGTCTATCTTATTCCAAATAATTTAAACGACATTTAAAATTCAAGATTTGAAGACGACGATAGAAGACCGACGATCTTCACGTCGAATGGACGACGACTGCTGATGCCCGTGATTGGAGTAGCTACCTTGAAGGGGCTACAGTGGTGGCCGTCCAGACGTAGCGTTGATTTTCACGGATTTGACTTTCGCTCGGACCCGGAGCATAAGTTATAAATGGATTGTGTGTCTGACGTGGTAGTCCGTTAATATCATGTTATTGATTTTCTGTCTATATATAAATGTTGGTGGTGAAGAATTTATTCTTTACTTAACACCCATTTATATGTTGATGGATGATCAATGGTACGGTATGGATTGACAATGTGGCACGCTAAGATGAAGATGATCAAGGCTTTGTTGAAAAGTAGGCTTTGTGGTTATGACGTGACTTCGCGAGCCTCACACCCCGGTATGATGGTGAAATGATGGTTAGATTAGTATACTTTCGATATTAGGATGGATTCGGTCGACTGGGATGAGCTGGGAAGTGGGTATATACCCTCGATTCCCAGAGGGATAAAGTAAGCGGTGTTTTCTCTCGTTGGGACGTAAGCCGCGGGTTACTTGATATCCCAAAAGTGCGTAGGTGTATCACGGTAAGCCGTGAAGTATTGCACTACGTGATAGATCTTTCGAATCAGGAGCCATCATGATGGAAATCCAACTTTCCAATACGACCCATGCGGTTTTGATTGTATTACTAGTACGGAGGCATAATATATGGGTACCTATGCTTCCTAGGATTGATACATTATGATTGAAATGTTTTATTAAAACATATACACACTAATAATAATATCGTTTTTACGTATTTATCATCTTTTAATCACCATAAGGTAAAACTCTATCCTCTGGTGTGCGTTGCATTGTGTGATGGGACCTGAGTCTTATGGTGATTTCATTTTTCTAAAAAGCATTGCGTTGTTTAACGATTTATTTTAAGTTATGCACGGCAATCCATTGGAGTAAACCCGTTCCGCGTTAGCGGCGTGGTCCTTGGATCTGCCTTATCCCTATTAATTATATTAGTTCAGAATTCTCATACCAGTCCCACGACTGACCTGTAGTTTGTTTCACTTGCAAACTCGGGTGCCCTCTTTTCCACACGGGCAGTTGAGTAGCTTGTTTTGCAGATATTTTTTTTAAGCAGGATTCTGGATCAAAGCCTAATGCTGTGTCCAGAGTTGATAGTCTTCCGCTGTATATTGTAATTTATTGTAATAAATCTTCCGCTATTTTTAAATTCAATGTACTCTGATGTTATATTATCATGATGTAATAAAAGTCTTTTGTTATCTGTTCTGATGTATTGTATTCCCAGAGTTAACGTATACGTGTTTTGAACGGTCTTGGTCGATTTTGCGATCGATTAAGAGCGGGCAAAATCCGTGTCGTTACATTTTGCTTAGATCATCTCACGTAGATCGTCAAAATTCGGAGAAGACATTCCTCGGGTGCTTGTCTGATATTGGTTTAGGCCTTTGCGGCTTGTACTTGAGGGATGTCGAGTTCGACTAGGATGGTTTGCTTGAGAGATGAATAGTTGTGGCAGGCGCTCTATATAGAGAAGGACTAACCTTAAGAGAGGTTAAAAGTACGTACTAACCTTTTGACCCTCATAGTTATGGCATGATGGATAAGCTAAGAGGAGAGACCTCTGATCATGCTAGTATATACATTCATTATCATGGTTGACATTTGTTTATTTTGGAAATTTAGGTCAAGAAACTTTGCAATCGTGAAGTTGAATCTGTTAAGGTACAGTTGAGTAAAGCTCAAGAAGACGTGATACGGGAGATTGAAGATAAGGCATACGCGCCTCATACCCTTTTTCTTAAGGGTACGTCCTTGATTCCTTTTTTTAGGAATTCTATGCATACTAATTTCTAGCTTTTAAGGTATATCCTCTAGGACGTATCATCGATCCTTAGGTAGAAACCCTTTTGGATGTAAACATGTATTTGAAACATGTTATGGTTGATGGTTGCAAATGGTTGCTCGTGAATGCATATACACACATATTAGGCACTAGATCAGCTCAAATGCCTTCATATTTCATTTACATATATGTATTTGTTTATAAATTGAACTTAATGTGTTATCATATGGATGCCGCATTTGAGTGAATGATTGTGCACTCATATAGAAATAATACGTATCATTAGGATTTGCATACATATTGGACGCATGGCACTGACATGTTTTGCATTGAGGAGGTCAACTGAATCAGTAGACCGCATGATTTTGCATTAGATAAAGACATGTACACACACTATGCATATGAACATACAAGCATTAGAAGTCTTTAAGGACAATGGATACTTGTGTTTGATGGTTGAGTAGATGGATGATTGGATGGTAGGATTTACATTCTTCTTGACTTGAATATTTCGGGGTTGAAATCCTTTAAGGAGGGGAGAATGTAACACCCCGTATTTCTGTTAACACTAAAGTTACTAATTTAAGAATAACCAATACTTAATATAATAAATGTGTAAAGGGGAGATGTATCTAATGTGCATACAAATTTAATAATAAATGTGTAAAGGGGAGATGTATCTAATGTGCATACAAATTTAATAATAAATGTGTAAAGGGGAGATGTATCTAATGTGCATACAAATTTAATAATAAATGTGTAAAGGGGAGAAGTATCTAATTTGCATACAAATTTAACAATAAATGTGTAAAGGGGGGATGTATCTAATGTGCATACAAAATTAATAATAAATGTTAATAATGTACATTAAGAAAGTAATTGTGAACATAATTGGCTTCTCTTTAGAACAGATGGCTTTGATTAACCTTGGCTTCATCGACGGCTCAAATTAACTTGCAATCCTATATAAACAGCCCCCTAGTCTCCTTCTCTTTGCACCATTCTTCTCTAACCTTATGCTGCACAAATTCATGATGGACATGGCTTCTTATTCTTCCTCTAAATCTAAATAAATAGATTAAAATAAAATATAAATCAAGACGAGGATATGCTGCTCAAGTCTTTCAAGAGAAGATTCAAAACAAGTTAGGATTCAAGTACAGATTCAACGGCTTCAAGCAACGCTATCTTTCTATTCTTTTCTAGATCCAATCAATTTAAGTCGGTTACTTTTTAGATTTGAACGCCCTTTTCTACTTGTGACATGAAATTAAAAGAATATAAGAAATATGCCTTATCATTTCATTGAATCTGTGCTTGTTTATGACTTTGGATCTGATTCTTGATTATGGCCTAGAACACATTGTGACTAAATTGCCAATGCTTAAGATTATGACTATGGAACTGTGGCCTTTGAAACCATATGCCTTTGACTATGAACATAAGCTTTTGACTATGAACATAAGCCTTTGACTAGGAGCATAAACCAATGCCTATGACTATGACAAGGACAACAGTGGAAAATTACCTATGATTCATGAACATGATATTATTGCCTAAGATTATGACTGTGAAACTGGATGTAAACTTGATTATCTATTCCAGTCTATTCTTAATTATCCTTGGATCTTGATTATGGGAATTTATCTATTAAGTTAGATCTACCCATATACATGAACCTATGTTATTTATTCAACCCTTTTCATGTCATAATATTATCAGATCTATAGGCCTTCGAAGCTTTAAATCAATTTATTCAGTGTAATTTGTTAGATCTGAAATTAGTGAATTAGTGAATTATCATCTTATGCCAGTTATTATGTCTATCTTTTCATGGCATTTTGGTTCATTCCCTTTTATCCATGAATCTAAATTTATTTATAATCTAGGATGAATCACGATTACACGAACGATGGGAATACGATTTGGGCAAATCATAAATTTGACTTAAACATGGTTGTAAACTTGGAAATTGGCATAATGTGGAACATGAACATAATTATGATTGACATAATTTAAAACATGTATTATGGCATGTTTATTAGAACACAAATTTGAAAATTTGACATGAATTATGGAATATATAATTTGACATATTAAATTTAGTATTGGCAAGTAAGCTAAGTTTTAGGCGTAAACGGTAAACTAGAATAATAATTCTAGTCTTGGCATAAACTGTAAATTAGGATGTTAAATCAGAATTGGGTCAATTAAAGTTAATTTGGCATAATAAGTATATTAGCACAAATTTTGAATGTAGTCATAATTATGAGTTATTGTCATGTTTAGAATAATCATGGTTAGTGACACTTAATTTGGTAAAATTTACATACCGAAAACTATAAATATGATCTATAGAGAAAATGGGCCATAATATTAAATGTTGACAATGTACATTAAAAGAGTAATAATGGAATAAGTAAATTAGGGAAAATTTACTTATAGAATTTATCCTAAATGAGAAAAGTAAATTTAGACAATACGAACATGCTTAACCCGAGGTTGGATTGAGTTGTGATGTAAACCAGTCCGGAACCGCCCGGTTGTCCAGTGATCACAACAATACCTATCCAATGTGGGAGGTTAAGGCATTGAGCCTGATAAAGGCCCGAGGTTAGACTGAGTTGTGGCGTAAGACTGCACGGAACCACCCGGCATACCGGCAGCCACAACAATACCTGTCTAATGCGAGTGGTTGGTGCTTCAATAAGACAATTAAAGTTAAGCTAGAATGGGAGGGTTAAGTCCATAAGGACACTTAACCAACTTAACACAGTTAAGCTAGAATGGGAGGGTTCAGTCCATAGGAACACTTAACAAACTTAACATAGTTAAGTTAGAACGATAGGGTTAAGTTAACTAGAACACTTAACTAACTTAACATGGTAACAAGCCAAGATTTGTAGGGGTTAAGTAACTAAGAAAAACACTTATCCAATTAATATGTTAACCAGACTAGAAAGTGGGGGTTAAGTAAATTCAATACACTTAGCCAATATAACATGTTAACTAGACTAGACGTTAGGGATAAGTAAAGTTAATACACTTAGTCAATTTAACATGTTAACAAGACTAGAGGTTGGGGTTAAGTAAATTTAATACACTTAGCCAATTTAATATGTAAGTTGGACTAGACCGTAGGGTTAAGTAAGCTTGAACACTTAACCACCAGAGTGTGATAAATGAATAGGGTTAAGTTAAAAACATGAAGGGACAATACTTAACCATTAGAGCATGTTAATCAAACCAATGTTAGGGTTAAGTTAACTAAGGGAACACTTAACCGTTATAACATGTTAGTTAAAACAGATAGGCAAGGTTAAGTTAAAAAGGAACACTTAACCAATACAAGATGAAGGGGTGGGGTTAAGTAATGGGAAATACTTAACCAATATAACTTGATTTGTGGTAGGGTTATGTCAACATGAAATACTGATAATACTTAACCAGTTTAACATGACAAATGAATGGGTTAAGTTAACTTGAATTGACTGATGACACTTAACCAATCCAAATTGATGAGAAAAGAGACCTAAGTAGTAAACCTTAGTTAAAGGGGGCTAAGTAATAAACCTTGGTTAAAGGAAAACCACGATTCAAGAAACTAAGTGGTAAACCTTAGTTAAGAGAACTAACTAGTAATCCTTAGTTTAACGCAAAAAGGAGCGAACGTCCATCTGATCTTAAGGGAGGCTCTAACAAGCTGGGTGATGAAGCATGCGGCTTCAAGGGGATGTGAGGGTACTCTTGGTATCCCTCTGTAAGGCTGCAGATGATCCGCCTGGGCTCACAGAGGTTAAGGTCTGTGTCAGAAAAACCAAGGGTATGCCTTCTTTGCAATATAAGGCAACCTAAAGACTAGGATGGACCAGCGTGATTCGACAAGACCAGTAGCCCTCTGATAGCAACTCGTCGTCTACTACCATCTTGAGTCAATCGTGATACGTGAAGAGGAAAGGCGGAGAACTCCAACAGACCGTATACTTGTTATCTAGTTCTGGGTGCGGATGGCCATAGGTTAGTGGGGGCATAGAGGGCCTGCGTATAGTTCCAGTTTTCAAGGTGTGCCTTTCATTAGTTGAGGGAGGGGTCAGGTGGGGTCATAGCCACTGGAAAAACAGACCTTAGCATCTGCATCGACAGATATCTGAAAGCTCCCGACCGAGTTCTGTGTTTCTTGATTAGCCCTGCCACAGGACTCGGGTCGCACATTTCAGGACATGTGCATCTAGACAGCGTTAAACGATTCGCGACACATACATGGGGAAAGTCTAGGAACATATACCGCTCTAGGTAGTGTTTCCTAGACTAGGGGCATCGTTCGACAGGTAGAGTAATCCCTAGTTGGACCTAGGTGGCATAAACCCTGAATCTGTGAAGCATTAGATAAGCCGCGTAAACCCGAGTGGAAACTTGAAAGTACTTTGGTATAAAAACCTAGATTAAATCTAGGTAATAAATAATAAATGTACGCCTAAAGGCAACCACAATTACTGGGATTGGGATCGCATTATCATTTTAGATAGATTACTAGTTGGGATACTAGATAGGTGGTGCAGAGACATAGAAACCATAATAACAGGTTAATAGCTAAGCGGAGAAAGTATTAATGCATATCCAGTTTATCTTGTCTTAGCATATCTTGTGTTAATCTTATCCTATCTTGTTGGCCCTATCATCATGGTATTGTCTTGTATTCAGTTAATTCATGTCATTTTGTTTTTCCTTGTTCACATGCTAGAAGTAACTGAACTTACAGACTTTATGTCTGATCCAGTTTTCTTTCGTCTTCTTTTCTTCCATTCCCCCCCCCCTCCCCGGTAGTTAAGGAGGGAATATTATAGCTCAGGTTAGATTGGACCGTCACTCTTCCCAAGCTCGAAGATTCTTTAACAAAGTGCTTTGGACTCTCTTTTTCTGCTGCTATGGCTTGCTTATGCTACATTGGGGAATATAAATGTTATTTTATGCTTCTTTATTTTGTAAGACAGATGATACTCTGATATTGGAAAACAATTGTTGTACAAACTATTTTATCAATGAAGTAAAGTTTTATTTTCCGCTGTTTTAATTTTATCTATCTTATAATTTATCTGCATCTTTTACCCTAAATGCTCCACAGAACTTAGTGCATTCCCTTTGTGAGTGACACTAAAGGATGTGGGGTGTTACAGAAAACAAATGAGAAAAGAATCTAAAATAATAGAACTACAACACCTGTAATGGGAAAGGATTAGGATCCCAAAAAAATATGTATATGATTATTAGATAGAATAATCAGATACATATTTTTTGTATGTTTTGTGATGACTTCGATGGACACTTATATGCTATTAAAGGATCATCAACGAGACTTGGTCCATTACTTTTAGCTTTGTTTGTTGACACTAAGAGTTATTACATTGAGTATTACTCAAGGTAGATGATTGGAGAAAATTTGTGTTATGATCAGAGAATGATGATTTATTTAAGCATAGATCGATTAGCAAACATATGAGTTTACATGGTATGGTTAAGTTTACGATAGACATGGTGTGGGTGCTTATGAAATAACTATTTCAATTGACATTCTCGGCCTTCTTGCTAGGGACTTGGCCTTAATATGGACCTAATGCACAATAATCTGTATGGTGCAACGACCGCTTTACATTGATGCATGTTTAGTGGACAATGCATCAAATCGACTATCATTTTGCTTATACATGTTTCATTATATCATAATATGCAACCTTTTGGGTATGGTAAAATGTAACAACCCACATTCTCGAACTTAAAAAATCGAGACTAATATCTTAATGGTTTTCACATGCCAAACATCTAGGTTTTGGAATAACATGTTGTTGGAGAAAAAGAAAGCAAAGGTACAACAAAATATTACAATGGAATGAATAACCTATAATATAAACATGTCCATTTAAAAAATAAATGATCTTTATATATACAATAATCACAACAATACAAACCTATCAACAGATTGGGCATTTATAATAGTATGCCCTCATAAGTGCTGATGAATACAAAATGACCACTACACTAGAAAGTAATAGAGGTACTTGAACACATCTTGAACGAATCGAGTTGAACTCTTAAATCTCCAAAGCATCCAAATCTAAATACGAGATATGCTTAGTCTGACTTAAATATTAGAGGAAAAAAAAATCCCGAATCAGCCTGGAAAATTGGTACGAGAAAAATCAAATCATATGAATTATCCTATTTATAATTTTTTTGAAAAGAAATGTATCTCGTAAGATCATGTCATACATAAATATAGACAGGTTTTTACCAAACAACAATAAAAACACTTTTTTTTAGAAAATATAATGATATTATAACACGTCTAGGGTTTAAATTTAGAATGCTTGTATTTCACATTCAAACATAATAAATATATAATTAAAACTGAAGGCTTGACTTAGAAAATGGATTCCATCAATGATAAGGCTATAAGGGTACCGTCTATTACATTGTACCTTTAGATAAATGTACCATGGTAAAATATATATACCTCTGCCAACATTGGACTGACTTACCTCTCAATCGATAGTACTGCATATGAGTATCTCTCAGTTGTGATCAACAATCACACTTGGGCCTGACCCATACATTTAAAGAATTGAGATCGACGTAGATCATGGATGACCATACCTTATCGAACACAATCCATACAACCCTACTACATATCCCATATTTTAGTCATTCTCGTTTGTTAGGGCTCGATGATACGTTTTAACTTTTTACAAACTGATCTAGCTTAGACTGCTAAAAGTTTCCTTGAAGAGATAATGCAATTCTATCATTCATCAATACAAGTTGTTTAGGTTATGAACAAACCAAAGGCACTATATTTGCTACATCCATTTTGGAATCACTCCCAAGATCAGTAGTAAGTGGTCATTGCACTTCAAAAAGATTTATCTTTGATACTATTGTCTTCAAGATGTCTTTAGTTCACTTATGGTCTTGCCTACATATTTCTATCTTATTGGTTCACTTATGTCTGCTACTATGTATTTTTTTAGTTTGTTAGCTCGGAGAAATTTGATGTCGATCTATGTAATTTTTCATGTGAGTTATAGCTGTGACGGCTTGCCCCGCACCGGCCGATATTTCTAATAAAAGTGCGTTGTGTCGATGTCCAACCAGCACGGGATGGTCGTCAAAGAAACAAAAGTTAAGGAATTTGAACTTACAAGGAACCTGTAGAATGTCTTACAGCACATGGAATAAAATATAATATTAACATACTTGACATAAAACAGGCGAGATAGTACATAAGTTGAAAACTAAACCATAATCATCATAAAAGCCGAAATCCAAAATACAGCTTATGATCCATAACCATTGTTACAACTTCAAGATACTGCCTTTAAAGCAAAAGAAAGGAAAGGTACACTACTAATGTCCAAAGCAGTGACCATCAACAACACAGGGAGAATATGTTTAGATAATACGTAGGATCCTCCTGCTCGTCTCCAGTATAGCTACTCGTGCATAATCACATAACCTGTCTCTAGTATGCCCGTTTAAGAGCACCCAGAGTAATAAGAAGAGACATAAAACTCTAGGTCAGACAGAAGTCTGGTATGAGCGATAAGCAGCAAAACAGAATAATAATAGGTATACTAAACCATACCTGAACCTGGACCTGCAACTGAAGAGTTAGCACTACTTTGCTATGATCACTCTGCCCCATGGAGTCATGGCAACCCCACTGCACTGATCCGTAGCCACTAGTCCTTGCTATGTCCACTCTGCCCCCATGACGTCATGGCGACTCCACTACACTGGCTCATAGCCATACTACGATCACTCTGCCCCATGGAGTAACATCTACCCCACTGCACTGATCCATAGTATAGCATCCATCTTGGTGATGAATCAAAGTTATGGACATCGATAACCCCTTAGCATACGTCCCGCAGCAAAACCTAACTCATGAAGTTAACTCGTTGGTTCCCAACTAGATCCTGAGTTCTACTTCCTGCTTGGACTACCTTTGAATCTCGGATTTTGGTTGAATTGGAGTTGGTCTTCAAAAGTCGTCGCGTAATAGGAGTAGAGCCCCAAACTCGGTTCGGTTCCGTCTATCCAGTTCGGTTCGGTATGTAGTGCTTAGGCTCCCCATTCGGTTCAGCTTAATTCTCCTCCTTCGGTTCGGTTCGGGTTCACCTCCTCCATGCGGTTTGGTTCGGTGCTTTGCTTCTTGGTTCCGTTCGTCCCTCCTCATCTCCAGATCTCGGTTCGATTTGGTCTTGTCGAGCCGACCCCCATCAGATGCTCCAGCTCCTTTCACGTCGATCCGATCCTGCCTTCTAGCTCTAATCCGATCCCCACGCCAAGCTCCAGCTCGATCCCAACTCCAACTCGATCCCAATGACCTTCCTTATTACCCTTTTGCATTTGTATGTTGCTGAAGATGTCATCACTCCGGTTCGGTTCAGATATGTCCGATCTGATCCTCTATCCCGATCTGATCCGGATCTCTGCAGCATTTACATCAAACTTGTTTCGTGTATTCTCTCCATGCGACGACGTTTTTAACCGTTCAAACTTTACTAAACAATCAAAAGACATTCCAAACAGTAGTAATAACATGCATAGTAAATCAAAAACATCAAAACATCCATCACATAGATTATTTTAGATCAAACATACCCAAAAAGCATGATTCTCCCCTTAATTCCCTTAAGCATGTTTAAGCAAATCTAATGATAGGATTAGCAAAACTTAACCAAATTAACCAAATTTTTCTAACAAAGGCCTAAAACAATATTTCGAAATTTATAAATATATTTTCCAGATTTTTTAACATGCATCATTTCGTTAATTAACGCTAATCACCCTAATTAACTGTAATTAGTGTAAAAACAATGCTAATCACTCACCTTAGCTACAATAAAATACCAAATCTGAAATTATCCTCTATTTGGGATTGTTCCCAAAGTTACATAGCAGATCTTCCTCGATTTTTGTGCTAATCCACTTTGATTTGATGTAGATTTGGCTTAATTAGCGATTAGAAGGTGATTTGGGGTGTTTTAGCAGGTAGAAGCCATTGCTGGGTTGAGAGGGATGATAGGTGGCAGCTGAAAAATGAGAAAAGGGTGCTCTCTAAACCCTAACAGCCCTTAAATACTCCAAATCCCGAAATTCCCCATTGAGCCTAGCTGTTAATTACCCAGTTAAGCCCGGTTCAGCTGTTTTTCTCCTTCTAAACCTTAATTAAGCTATATCTCCCAAACGGTAAGTCCATTTTTCAAATATGACCACTCTACGGAAAGGTAGACCACATCCAGATCTAATGGAAGTGGTTTCGGGTCAAAACTCCTTACCAATCAAAAGTTAAGGCCAAACAAGATCATCTAGGGGAAAAACGGTCATTTAAAAATCGGCAAAAATCATGAACATGAGAAATGACCCTAATAGTCGTCTCCCAAAGTTACATGACCATATGACTTTGTATATGAAAGAAACAATTATTCTACGATCCTCTGATGCGTAGAATGCGGGTTGTTACATTCTCCTCCCCTTAAGAAATTTCATCCCCGAAATTCCTTAACCCAAAACATACAAAGGATCCCGCATGCCTACCAATCATTAACAAAACAATCAAGCATAGAAAACAACACAACAAGCCTTTCCTAGCATGCAGTTTACTAACAAGGGAGTACTATACCGATATAAAAACCTTACCAGGCAAAGAGTTCTGGATACTTCCTCCTTATGTTCTCCTCTGTTTCCCAAGTACAGTCTTCCTCGTCGTCACCCCACTGGACTTTGACTGGTTTCACTGCTTTCCTTCGAAGCTGCTTCGTATCGTTCCCAACAGTACGCGTAGGCATGCGGTTCCCAACCGCCTCGGGTTCAACCTCGATATAGTCCAACTGATCCGGTGTAATTGTCACACTAGGGTTGTGCATAAACTTCCTTAACTGAGAAACATGAAATACGTTGTGAAGTACTATCATCTTGCCTGGTAATTCAACTTTATATGCCAAATTCCCAATTTGCTCGAGAATTGGGAACGGTCCAATAAATTTTGGTGCTAACTTGCCTCTCCCGCCAAATCGTATCATGCTCTTTAACGGAGAAATTTTTACAAACACCAATTCGCCAATGGAGAACTTCAAATTCTTTCACTTCTTTTCAGCATAACTCTTCTGTCTATCTTGGGCAGCTTTCATTCGCTGTTGAATGATCATAACCCTATCTGAAGTTTCTCTTATCACATCTGGTCCAAGCACAAACTTCTCACCAGTTTCTAACCAACATGTCGGTGAGTTGTACGGTCTTTCGTACAAAGCTTCAAATGGAGCCATACCAATACTGGATTGATAACTATTATTATATGGAAACTCTACTAGATGTAAATGGTCAACCCATGATCCACCAAAATCCAATATGCAAGCTCTCAAGAGATCTTCTAACACTCGATTCACCCTCTTTGTCTAACCGTCGGTTTGAGGATGATACGCGGTACTCAGATGTAATTCTGATTCTAATGCCTCTTGTAAGCTCTTCCAAAACCCACTAGTAAACGACGGGTCTCGGTCACTCACAAAGCTTTTAGGTATTCCATGAAATCTCACTACCCATTTCATATATAGTACAGCTAACTTAGCTACCATTCTATTCCACTTGACGGGTATAAATCTTGCACTCTTGGTCAATCGGTCCCCAATCACCGAAATGCTATCGTAGCCCGACCTAGTCCTTGGTAACCCATCAATGAAATCCATTGAGACTTGTTTCCATTTCCATTCTAGAATTTCTAATGGTTGCAACAAATCTCTAGGCTTCTTTTGCTCAGCTTTAACTAGGTGGCAGTTCATGCATTTGGATATAAACTTCCCAACGTATCTTTTCATTCCTTCCCAGTAGTAGGTCTGTTTCATGTCTCGATACATCTTGTTACCACCGGGGTGTATAGTTAGTTTTGACTGATGACATTCTCTAAGCACTTCATCTCTCAATCCATTGACATTAGGTACAATTAGTCTTCCATCCTTTCTAAGCCATCCATCTCGATCAAGCCCATACTTGTTCATCTCCTCGTCGATGCCCATCTCTATCTTGGAGATGATTTCCAATAGGTTAGGATCGTCCCTCTGACTGGAGCCGATCCGCTCAATCAAAGTGGGTCTGATCGTCAAATTTGTTAACATTTATGGATCCAATTCGCACTTTGCTCTGAAATCATACCCAACGATATACTCCAGTTGCTTCCATTATAGAAACATAGCCCCTAAACTAGCATGTCTTCTACTCAATGCATCAGCTACAGCATTGCCTTTTCCTGGTGTGTATGCTATATCGAAATCGTAGGAAGCCAAGAATTTTAACCATCTTTTTGTCAAAGATTTAGATCCTTCTGAGAGAAAAGATAGCTTAACGATTTATGATCAGTAAACAACTCGAATATTTCCCCCAAGAGATAATGTCTCCACATCTTCAATGCGAACACGAACGCTGCTAATTCCAAATCATGGGGAGGGTATCTTTTCTCATGTGGTTTTAGTTGTCGACTAGCATAAGCTACAACCCTACCTCCTTGCATCAATACAACACCTAGTCTTGTACCACATGCATCTGTATATACTGTCATGTCTTTATTCCCCTTAGGAATGACTAACACTGGTGCACATGTCAACTTTTCCTTTAGACTCTTGAATGCATTCTCGCACTTTTCGTCCCAGATGAAAGCTTGATTCTTCTTAGTCAACTGAGTCAACGGTGCTGCTATGTTGGAGAAGTCTTGGATAAACTTACGATAATATCCAGCTAGCCCAAAGAAACTTCTTATGTCTATTGCATTCTTCGGCGTAGACCAATCTTGTACCATAGCCACCTTCGCAGGATCCATGGTGATACCATTCTCTGAAAAAACATGACCCAAGAATCTCACCTCCCTCCTCTAAAAGTGACACATAGAAAACTTTGCTTTCAATTGGTGTTTTCTTAACACCTCCATCAATATCCTCAAGTGTTCCTTGTGTTCTTCCTCTGTCCTCTAATAAACAAGTATATCGTCCACGAACACAATAACAAACTTATTCAACTGATATCTGAATACCATATTCATAAGATCCACAAAATATGTTGGTGCATTGGTCAACCCGAATGGCATGACCAACTACTCATAAAATCCAAATGGCGTCCGGAAGGCTGCTTTAGCTATACTCTCAGCTTCCACTCTAAGCTGATGTAAACCTATCTTGAGATCCAAACGGGAGAACACTCTCACGCCACTCAACTGATCAAACAAATCATCTATCCATGGTAGAGGATACTTATTCTTCCTCGTCACCTTATTCAACTCGTGGTAGTCCACACACAAACGAAGGGAACCATCTGCCTTGGTATCAAACACAACTGGTGCTCCCCACTCAGAAACACTTCTTCTGATAAATCCCTTCTTCAAAAGATCGCTTACTTGTACCCCAAGCTCTCGCTGCTCCCTTGGTGCCATACGATGAAGTGGCATCACTATAGGACCGACATCATTCACCAAATCAATACCTAACTCAATCTCTCGGTGTGGTGGAAGTCCGGTCACTTCCTCGAAGACGTTCGGATACTGGCTAGCCACGAGCACATTTGACAACTCATCATGTGGGATGTCGAGGGAATTTAGAAAACTAGCCATTACCCATCACTAGGTTGACCACCAAACATTACCCTCCCCCCATCATCCGCTCTAACTGTCACTAAAAAGCCCTCATAGTCTACCACCACCCCGTATCTTTAGAGCCAATCGACTCCCAAAATAATGCCAAACCAAGTAAAGCCCAAAACAAAGCAATCACAAACAAATATGCATCCATGA
This sequence comes from Allium sativum, assembly GCA_030737875.1. Classification (NCBI taxonomy): domain Eukaryota; kingdom Viridiplantae; phylum Streptophyta; class Magnoliopsida; order Asparagales; family Amaryllidaceae; genus Allium; species Allium sativum. The sequence continues at coordinate 600,028,170 of CM060926.1, read as the reverse complement.
CTCGATAAGACCACATTACGACAAATCATACAAAGGCCAGTCGAACCACCAATCGGGTTCATCACGGCTAAAGGTCTATTAACTATCTCGGGTTCCAATTCCAACCTATCTACCAGGTCACTAGATATGAAGGAATAGGAAGCTCCGATATCAAACAATACTAGAACAGGAACATCATAAACAGAAAGCATACCTTGAATGATGACATTCTTTCCTTTCTCCGTCGGAGTTGGGGCATTCGACGAAGAAGGAACATCATTGATAGCATATGCTTTGACAATCTACTTTTCTTTAGGGGGTTGCGGACACTTGTCCTTGTGATGTCCCACTTGGCCATAGTTGAAGCACTTCCTATCCACTGGCTTGGCCCGACATTCTTTGGCATAGTGACCTTCTTACCAGAGCTGAAGCACTCAACATCTTTCTTATTCTTTTTCTTCTAGCAATCCTTGGTTTGATTCTGCTTTCTCTTATTCTGAGAACCATTCTTGCCTCCACCGCTTTCTTACGGTTTTGGCTCCTCTACAGATGCAACCTCAGTTTTCATCTTAGGGTAAAGACTCTCTAACCTCAATGCTTTCCCCATAATCGGTTCAAACGTCTCATCGATGTGGTTAATAAGCCTTTCCCCCAAGTACTGATCCAAGCCTGTTATGAACTTCTCATTCCTCTTCTCGGGAGTGTCAATGAGGGATAATCCATATTTTGATAAAGTATCGAACTCAGCAATGTACTCCGAGACTGCCCTACCATTCTTCTTAAGCTCTAGAAATTTCCTAAACAACTCCGACTTCTGGGCAGCTGTGATGAACTTATCACTGAATCGGGCCTTAAACTGATCCCATGTAACTTGATCCTCTGGAGTAGCTACCTTAATAGCATTCCACCAATTCATTGACCGTCCTTGCAACTGACGGGACGCTAGCTTTCTCTTCATCACATCCTCGATACCCAAGTCTTCGAAGATACGCTCACAGCTATCCAACCAATCTTGAACATCCGTAGTCGATTTCATTACGTGGGATGACTTTCCACCAAGACTAGTGTAATCCTTGCATAGCTTGTCGGAATCGGCCCTAGTCGCCTGCATCGCTGCACCACCACCATTAGAAGCACTAGGAACTGCCCTCTTCACGTCCCTAAGCATCTCTCTTATGAAGTCAGTGAACATAGTCCTCATGTCAGGAGCATTGCCATTATCGGCTCCTCTACCAGCACCCCTCGTACATCGGCTCATCGTTCAATTTGTAAAGAGAAACGATTAACCATCCTCTTTGTGCTGTCGGTGTAGTGTGACTTCATACTTAGCTATACCAATAGTATATATATAGCTTTTGAAAACCAAAATAATCACAAATACGCGCTCTCATATACGTATTATGTAACACCCCATATTTTATGTGAACGTATAAGTAACATATCAAAGAATAATTAATTTTTAAAAATAATAATCAAGGGAAACGAGTTGCGCTATTGCGTTCGTCTCGAAATTCTTCTTGAAAACGAGTCCGATTTTTCGAAAAACGGAGTCCGTATGACCAAGTTATGACCCTCCGAAGTTTCAGGAATTTAAATAAAACAAAACAGCTCGAAAATAAAGCCAGAAATTCGAATTTCAAACCCAGAGAAGGCTGGCGGGAAAGTTGCCGCCTATATACCGAGGTCGACTAGGGAGTCGACCCCTCCCCCCCCCCAACCAGGTTGACTAGGGAGTCAGCTGGGGTGTCGATCTCCCCATGACCAGATCGACTGGGGAGAAGACCCGGGGGTCGACCTGCTCCCGAAACCCAGTTTTTGAACCCGGTTCATTCTGATGTATCCAGTCTCGTTTTCTGTTTAGATTCGTCCGCCGAATCCTATATAAACAGCCCCCTAGCCTCATTTTCTCTACACATTTTCATTCTATCTATATTCTGCCTCTGTTCTAATTAAAAATAAAAATGGCGTTGCTACTCTGCTGAAATCAAAACTTGGACTGATGCATCTTCTTCCAACCTGAATAGAATTAAAAGCTAAATCAAATCTCAAATCAAAGTTTAGAGCTACAACAACAATTAAAGAGGTGTAATTCAACATTTCTGCATCAACAACAGTTTATTATCCTTTCTTAAAACCAAGAAAGGCAAGTACAGTTATTTTCCGATATTAACTTTAATTATGGTTGTGGCGTGATTATAAATCTGAATCTAAGGTTATGTATATTCTTATTTGTCAGATCTGTTTTTCTGTGACTATTCTGTACCTCTTTCTTCTTTCTGTTCTACAGTCAGGCTACTACGAGCTTGCGCCGAATCTCATAAGAGATTAACGCACTAACACTAAATTTTGGGACAAATAATGAATAATGCATAATTGGACATGAAACTGTTGCCTACGAGACTATTGCCTATGACTATGATTCATGCCTATGAGACTATTGCCTACGACTATAATTCACGCCTATGAGACTATAGGCTATGACTATGATTCATGACTATGAGACTGTTGCCTATGACATTGAATAAGAAACTATTGTAATTAGTCGGCCATGACTATTGTGGTTAGTTGCCTATAACTATTGTAGTTAGTTTCTTATGCATATTCCCTTAATGATGTTAGATCTCATATTTAGTATGTAACTTTGCTAGTTTATTACCATTCACTTTTATGTACATCGGGCCTAGAGGGGCCATTATCATTGTATTTGGTTCATTATTGCATTTTTGTGCTTATCCCATATTCCTTTTGTTAGGGCCATTTCATGAGTATTTAGAGAACTTGTGGAAACGTGTTATACGTGGATTGGGCGTAGCTTAATTAAGTTAAGTTGGCATAGCAAATATGTTGGTATAATCTGAATTGGCTATAATAGAGAAAGATTTACATGTGTATTGTCCTGGACATAAATGGTAAACTAGAATATTAAATCTATTTTTACATGAACTGTAAACGGGAATATTAAGGCTAAAATTTGGGGCATATATTGTATTATGAATTGTGACCTTGATTTGGGCATTTAAGTTTAGGCTAAATTTATAATTAGGCAAGATATGTCAATGAAACTTTAAGGAATGATTAAATCTGTTATATTGCCTAATCCGCTAGTTCTATTATATTGCCTAAACTGCTAATTAGATTGAATTGCCTGATCTGCTAATTATGTTAAAATTACCTTATCTGCTAGACCTCCTAAATTGCCAAATCTGCAAGATCTGCTATCTGTTTAGTCTGTTGAATGGCGTAATCTGTTGGAACTGAAATGCAGAAATTTGAAGTATGTGAATCTGTAGACTAGATTATTAATTGAGCAAAACTTGTTAATAGAACCTCGAATAATCTATTGTAACTCGTACAGAAGTTAATTTGTTAAATTATCATGATTAGTCTGATATTAGCACAGTCTGTGAATGAATGCATTGGCTAAACATGAAACATGGCTAAGTTGAGGTTAGAATGAGTTTGCGGCGTAATCCTGCCCAGAACCGCCCAGCACATCCATTGTCCGCAAACAATAGGTTCTAATGTGAGAAGTTAGTCATAACGTGCTTGAAACCCGAGGTTAGACTCAGTTTTCGGTAGAAACCTGCCCGGAACCAACCGGCCTAACCAGTGGACGCAAACTGTCAGTCTAATGTTAGAGGTCTGCGCGTTAATTTTTAATTGATACAAATCTGAGATAAATATGATGTCTAAAATGTGTTAGGTGGGTAGAGTTAAACCAATTGGACTAATGAATTTAACAAACTCGTTTCATGAATCTGTATGCCCAATTAAAAAGTTAGACAAATCTGTAAATCTATTAAATATGTATATTTGATCCGTTAGTCTGAAACTTGTCTGATCTGTGAACTAGTTGATCTGAACTCTGTTTGTCTGAACTTGTAAACAAGTTAATCTGAAATCTGTTAGTTTGGGGACACAAGGTTAGGAGGGAAATTACTTGTGTCATCTGTTGTTTGGGACCCATATTAGTCAGTAACCCTTTCTGGTATCAAACTTTGACCCAACAGTAGGTAGGGTCCGGGCACGCTTACTGAACTAATTATAAGCGGTTCATTCTGATAATGGCGAGGGGTGTTGATGGTGCGTTCCAACCGAGTCATGTGCGTGCATGGATCCTGGTCTGTCTCTGAGGATGTAAGATGCCATGACATCTGTAAATAGGTCTGTGCTAATTGGTTGTCACTTTAGGGAGTGATACACCCTACTGTGGGGCCGACACAGGGTATTCATGTATTAGGGAGCCGATCTCTTGGGTAATGATTTTAGGGTACACTTAGTTCTGTATGTTTCTGTTGGTACCGTCTATTTCTGTTGGGTGGTAACACCTAACTGTTTCTGTGTGGTACCGTCTGTTCGGGTGGTGAAGGCCCATTTACTAGTGTACACCTAATTCTACATCCTGTTTCCGTAGGGATTAATCTGTTTATGTTTCTGTTCGGGTGGTAAAGGCCCATTATTAGCATTCTGTTTCTGTTCGGGTGGTAAATGCCCATTATTAGCATTCTGTTTCTGTCTTTTTCTGTTGTGGTGGTAAAGGCCCATTACTAGCATTCTATTCTGTGGAAATTATTCTGTTCCCGTTTCTGTTTTAGTTTAGATGTTGGAGTGACACCTAATCCTGTTATACTAGTATTAGTGCAGAGAAATGAAAAGTAATATTATTTTGTTTCTTCTATTTAACCTAAGTACATCTGCTGCTCCTGTTACTGTTATCTCTTATCCAGCTTATTTTCATGTCATAATTATTATTATCTATTCATACGCTGAAAGTCACTGGACTTGCCAGACTTTATGTCTGACCTTGCTTGTTTTCGCCCCTTTTTCTTCCGTTTCCCCCCAGGTTTTCCAAGGAGGGAACACTTTTGCTTGATCCGGATTTCTTCTGCTTGAAGTACTTTGAGTGCTTAAAGTATGGCTTGACTCCTTATAGCAGCTTCTGTGGGGATTATGATATTAAAGTTTTGTACTCTGATGATTTTCTAAACAAGACTGATATTTATGTACTTGAGTTTTTGGTAAAGATGTAACCAAACTGATTTATGTTTTTCACAGTAATAAAGTTTATAATTTCTCAAATATTGTTTTTCTGTCTTGAAATTTTCTGTTCTATTTACTAAAATGCTCCACCAAAGCTAAGGCATTCCCTTTGTGAGTGTCTTTAACGAAGGTGGGGTTACACTTGGTATCAGAGCTGAAGGTTACCAGATTTGATAAAAAGTTTTGAAAACTATTTTCAAAAATGTTTTAAAGGAAGTATTTTCAAAAGTAAAGCTTATTTTTGAAACATAATCCCCAAAAAGCCATATATCTATCTTTTCAGTTCTCCGTTTTAAATCTTTTTCTTTCATTCCAACATGTCTGGGAATCTTAACTTTCCAGAGGGCGTGCAAATACCTGGCTGGTTCGGGAGGTACTTAGTGGCTAGGGCCGACGATGCAGGCCCAGCAGATATTCCTCCTCCAGCTGCAGCGATTCCTCCTCCTCCGCCCCCTCCTCGTGCAATTGCTTTTTCAAAGATCTGTAAAGATTTTAGAGCCATGGGTGGAAAGGATTTCAAGGGATCTGAATCATTCGTAGAAGCGAGGAACTGGCTCAAAGAAACTGAGGATCTGTTTGTTATTTTGAGGTAGACGATAAGCAGAAGGTATAATTGGTGGTATGGTTGCTCAAGGACGAAGCTTCCTATTGGTGGGAAGTCACTGACGCCGAGAGGCCGGTTGAAACATGGATGGATTTAAGAACAAGGTTTGAGACGAAATTCCTCTCGCAAGCTGAACGAAGTCTACAACTGGAAAAGTTCTTATCTCTTAAGAAAGGAAGTATGACGGTCAAGGAATACGTCAACCAATTCAACCAACTGGCTAGGTTCAGACTAGATTTAGTCAACACCCAGCATAAAAAGGCTCTCCGCTTTGTTAAAGGATTGAACGAGCCACTGCACAACCTAGCCGTGACCCATGTACACATGGGAGCGACTTACGAGAGATTGGTGGATATGGCACTACTGCACGAGGAAGACAACGACAAGAAAGAGGCAAAGAAGGAAGAACCACAGAACAAGAAAGCATGGCCCAAAAAGAAAACACAAAAGAAGGGTGAGAAGTCTGAAGATAAGAAGGTGAAAAATTGCTTTACTTGTGGAAGCTCGACTCATCTGAACAAGTATTGCAAAAAAAGAAAGGGCACTTTCTTCAACTGTGGTGAGATGGGACACTTCACTAGGGACCGTCCGAAGAAACGAGGGCAAGGGCAGAGGGCAGGACCAACTTCTGGAAGGAAGGCGAACACTCTCGAGGCTAGTGGATAGGATAGAAATAGGAAAAATTTCTGTAGGAGGTTTAATTTCTTTATCTGATTTTTGAGTTAAAACTCTTTTCTGATTCTGGCATTTTGATTCTGTAATCGATACTATGCACTTGAATACTAGTATTGTTTCTGATTTCGCTCTAGACTCAGGCCCATAAGGGTTATGACTCATCTAAGCGTGGTAAGTTAGGTATCTGTGTTGAGCGTTAAGTTGACTATGACGCATACATTCTGGGTTTTTATCATGCTTAGTTTTCTAAGAATCATTTAGTAATCTGATATGTACCGGTAATCTGTAAATATCTGAATATTTCTGATAAGGTTGAGGTTTCCAGTTTTGACATTGTCTAAAGAGGGTAATCCTCTGGGTGTCAATCTGATGTCGATTTTGGTCTTCGGGGTTGATACTTAGGGGAATTTGTCTCTCAACCAAGGTCTAATGGAAACCAAGTTTTTGTTTATCTGCACTCGCTCCCATCACTCGAATGTTTCCTATCGATCGAGTCTTCAACCTATACGGATGTAAACATGTGTTTGAGACATGTTATGTTTGATGGTTGCAAGTGGATGCAAGTGGTTGCTTGTAGATGCATATACACACACTAGGCACTAGATCGGCTCGAAAACACTCTCATACTGCATATGGATGAGTGAGCATTTTCAATTTCCGTGGATGCAAAATGATTGACTCATCACAAGGATGTTGCATATGAATGAATGGTTGTCACTCATATAAGAATAATATGTATCAAATAGGAAATTGCATACATGCTGGACTCATGACACTGACATAGTTCGCATTAAGGAGGTCAACTGAATCAGTGGACCGCCTAATCTTTGCATTAGATAAGGAACATATACACACACTTTTTCATATGTTCATACAACATTAGAAGTTTTCTAAGGACAATGGATGCTTGTGGATGATGGTTGAGTAGATGGATGACTGCATGGTAGGACACATTCTTCTTAACTTGATGATTTCGGGGACGAAATCCTTTAAGGAGGGGAGAATGTAACACCCCTTATTTTCTGTGAACGTATAAGTAACAAATCAGAGAATAATTAATTTTTAAAAATAAGAATCAAGGGAAACGGGTTGCTCCATTGCGTTCGTCTCGAAATTCTTCTTGAAAACGGGTCCGAGTTTTCGAAAAACTGAGTACGTATGACCAAGTTATGATCCTCCGAAGTTTCAGGAATTTAAATAAAATAAAACAGCTCGAAAATAAAGCAAGAAATTCGAAATTCAAACCCAGAGAAGGCTGGCGGGAAAATTCCCGCCCATATACCCAGGTCGACTGGGGAGTCGATCCCCCCCCCAACCAGGTCGACTAGGGATTCGACTTGGGTGTCGACCTCCCCATGATCAGGTCGACTGGGGAGTCGACCTGGGGGTCGACCCGCTCCCGAAACCCAGTTTTTGAACCTGGTTCATTCTAATGTATCCGGTCTCGTTTTCTGTCTAGATTCGTCCGCCTAATCCGATATAAACAGCCCCTAACCTCATTTTCTCTACACAATTTCATTCTTTCTATATTCTGCCTCTGTTCTAATTAAAAATAAAAATGGCATCGCTACTCTGCTGGAATCAAAACTTGGACTGATGCATCTTCTTCCAACCCGAATAGAATTAAAAGCTAAATCAAATCTCAAATCAAAATTTAGATCTACAACAATAATTAAAGGGGAGTAATTCAACATTTCTGAATCAACAACAGTTTATTATCCTTTCTTAAAACGAAGAAAGGCAAGTATAGTTATTTTCCGATATAAACTTTAATTATGGTTGTGGCATGATTATAAATCTGAATCTGAGGTTATGTATATTCTTATCTGCCAGATCCGTTTTTCTGTGACTATTCTGTACCTCTTTCTTCTTTCTGTTCTATAGCCTGGCTACTACGAGCCTGCGTCGAATCTCATAAGAGATTAACGCACGAACGCTAAATTTTGGGACAAATAATGAATAATGCATAATTGGACATGAAACTGTTGCCTATGAGACTATTGTCTATGACTACGATTCATGCCTATGAGACTATTGTCTATGATTATAATTCACGCCTATGAGACTATTGCCTATGACTATGATTCATGACTATGAGACTATTGCCTATGACATTGAATAAGAAACTATTGTAATTAGTCGCCCTTGACTATTGTGGTTATTTGCCTATAACTATTGTAGTTAGTTTCTTATGGCTATTCCCTTAATGATGTTAGATCTCATATTTAGTATGTAACTTTGCTAGTTTATTCCCATTCACTGTTATGTACATCGAGCCTAGAGGGGTCATTATCATTGTATTTGGTTCATTATTGCATTCTTGTGCTTATCCCATATTCTTTTGTTAGGGCCATTTCATGAGTATTTAGAGAACTTGTGGAAACATGTTATACGGGGATTGGGCGTAGCTTAATTAAGTTAATTTGGCATAGCAAATATGTTGGCATAATCTGAATTGGCTATAATAGAGAATGATTTACATGTGTATTGTCCTGGACATAAATGGTAAACTAGAATGTTAAATCTTGTTTTGACATGAACTGTAAATGGGAATATTAAGGCTAAAATTTGGGGCATATATTGTATTATGAATTGTGACCTTGATTTGGGTAAGATATGTCAACGAAACTTTAAGGAATGATTAAATCTGTTATATTGCCTAATCCGCTAGTTCTGTTATATTACCTAAACTGCTAATTAGATTGAATTGCCTAATCTGCTAATTATGTTAAAATTGCCTTATCTGCTAGACCTACTAAATCACCAAATCTGCAAGATCTGTTATTTGTTTAGTCTGTTGAATGGCGTAATCTGTTGGAACTGAAATGCTGAAATTTGAAGTATGTAAATTAGTGGGCTCGATTTAAAATTGAGCAAAACTTGTTAATAGAACCTCGAATGATCTGCTGTAACTCGTATAGAAGTTAATTTGTTAAATTAGCATGATTAGTCTGATATTAGCACATTCTGTGAATGGATGCATTGGTTAAACATGAAACATAGCTAACTCGAGGTTAGAATGAGTTTGCGGCGTAATCCTGCCCGGAACCGCCTGACAGATCCAGTGGCCGCAAACAATAGGTTCTAATGTGAGAAGTTAGTCATAACGTGCTTAAAACCCGAGGTTAGGCTCAGTTTGCGGCAAAAACATGCCCGGAACAAACCGGTCTAACCAGTGGCCGCAAACTGTCAGTCTAATGTGAGAGGTCTACGCGTTAATTTTTAATTGATACAAATCTGAGATAAATATGATGTCTAAAATGTATTGGGTGGTTAGAGTTAAACCAATTGGGCTAATGAATTTAACAAACCCGTTTCATGAATCTGTAGGCCCAATTACAAAGTTAGACAAAACTGTAGATCTGTTAAATTCGTATATCTGATCCGTTAGTCTGAAACTTGTCTGATCTGTGAACTAGTTGATCTGAACTCTGTTTGTATGAACTTGTAAACAAGTTAATTTGAAATTTGTTAGTCTGGGGGCACAAGGTTAGGAGGGAAATTACTTGTGTCATATGTTGTTTGGGACCCATATTAGTCAGTAACCATTTCTGGTATCGAACTTTTACCCAACAGTAGGTAGGGTCCGGGCACGCTTACTGAAGAAATTATAAGCGGTTCATTCTGATAATGCTGAGGGGTGTTGATGGCGCGTTCCAACCGGGTCATGTGCGTGCATGGATCCCGGTCTGCCTCTGAGGATGTAAGACGCCATGAAATCTGTAAATAGGTCTGTGCCAATTGGCTGTCACTTTAGGGAGTGATGCACCCTACAGTGGGGCCGACACAAGGTAATTATGTATTAGGGAGTCGATCGCTTGGGGTAGGGTTTTATAGTACACATAGTTCTGTCTGTTTCTGTTGGTACCGTCTGTTTCTGTTGGGTGGTTACACCTGTCTGTTTTTGCGTGGTACCGTCTGTTCGGGTGGTAAAGGCCCATTTACTAGTGTACACCTAATTCTACATCCAGTTTCAATAGGGATTAATCTGTTTCTGTTTCTGTCTGTTTCTGTTCGGGTGGTAAAGGCTCATTATTAGCATTCTGTTTCTGTCTGTTTCTGTTCCGGTGGTAAAGGCCCATTATTAGCATTCTGTTTCTGTCTGTTTCTGTTGGGGTGGTAAAGGCCTATTACTAGCATTCTATTCTGTGGAAATTATCCAGTTCCCGTTTCTGTTTCAGTTTAGTCATTGGGGCGACACCTAATCCTTTTATACTAGTATTAGTGCAGAGAAATGAAAAGTAATATTATTCTGTTTCTTCTGTTTAACCTAAGTATATCTGCTGCTCCTGTTATTGTTATATCTTATCCAGCTTGTTTTCATGTCATAATTATTATTTTCTGTTCATATGCTGAAAATCACTAGACTTGCCAGACTTTATGTCTGAATTTGCTTGTTTTCGCCCCTTTTTCTTCCGTTCCCCTCCCAGGTTTTCCAAGGAGGGAACACTTTAGATTGATCTGGATTTCTTCTGCTTGAAGTACTTAGAGTGCTTAAAGTATGGCTTGACTCCTTATGGCAGATTCTATGGGGATTATTATTTTAAAGTTCTGTACTCTGATGATTTTTTGAACAAGACTGATATTTATGTATTTGAGTTGTTGGTAAAGATGTAACCAAACTGATTTCTGTTTTTCACAGTAATAAAGTTTATAATTTCTCAAGTATTGTTTATCTATCTTGAATTTTTCTGTTCTGTTTACTAAAATTCTCCAACAAAGTTAAGGCATTCCGTTTGTGAGTGTCCTTAACGGAGGTGGGGTGTTACACTTTATCTCTCCCTGGTGTCTTTCCCTAGGTTAACTACGCAACCTAGAGCTCTGATACCGAATGTGACGGCCCGCCCCGCACCAGCCGACATTTCCAATGAAAGTGCGCTGTGCCGATGTCCAACCAGCATGGGACGGTCGTCAAAGAAATTAAAGGTAAGGAATTTGAACTAACAAGGAACCTGTAGAATGTCTCACAATGCATGGAATAAAATGTAATAATAACATACTTGACATAAAACAGGCGAGATAGTACATAAGCTGAAAACTAAACCATAATCATCATAGCAGCGGAAATCCAAAATACAACTTGTGATCCATAACCATTATTACAACTTCAAAATACTGTCTTTAAAGCAAAAGAAAGGAGTGGTACACCACTAATGCCCAAAGTAGTAACCATCAACAACACATGGAGAATATGTGTAGATAATACGTAAGAGCCTCCTGCTCGTCTCCGGTACAGCTACTCATGCAAAATCAGCCGACCTGTCTCTATTCTGCCCATTTAAGATCACCCAGAGTAATAAGAAGAGACATAAAACTCTGGGTCAGACAGAAGTATGGTATGAGCGATAAGCAGAGAAACATAATAATAACAGGTATACTAAACCATACCTGAACCTGGACCTGCAACCGAAGAGTTAGCACTACATACTGTACAACACACTAAGGTGCCACTAACATATGGTCTAAAGAATACGGGGGTGGAGGTGTGTATGACATAGCGATGGAAAACCATCAACCATAGCAACCATGCTTACATCTATCACTCGTTGTGTAAAGTATACTATATCTACCACTTTGATCACCCTACACCTTGCTATGATCACTCTGCCCCATAGAGTCATGGCAACCCCACTACAGTGATCCATATCCACTAATCCTTGCTATGTCCAATCTGCCCCCATGAAGTCATGGCGACTCCACTGCATTGGCTCATAGCCATACAACGATCACTCTGCCCCATGGAGTAAGATCTACCCCATTGCACTGATCCATAGTATAACATCCGTCTTGGTGGTGAATCAAAGTTATGGACATCGATAACCCCTTAGCACACGTCCCGTAGAAAAGCCCAACTCATGAAGTTAACTCATTGGTTCCCAACTGGATCCTGAGTTCTATGTCCTGTTTGGACTACCTATGCGTCTCGGGTTTTGGTTGAATTGGAGTTGGTCTTCAGAAGAGTCATCTCGTAATGGGAGTAAAGTCCCAAACTCGGTTCGGTTCGGTCTGTCAAGTTCGGTTTGCTATGTAGTGCTCAGGCTCCCCATCAGTTCAGCTTAATTCTCCCCCTTTGGTTCGGTTCGGGTTCATCTCTTCCATGCAGTTCGGCTCGGTGCTTTGCTTCTGGGTTCCGTTCGTCCCTTCTCGTCTCCAGATCTCGGTTCGGTATTGTCGAGCCGACCCCATCAGTTGCACCAGCTCCTTTCACGTCGTTCCGATCCTGCCTTCTATCTCTAATCCGATCTGATCCCCACGCCAAGCTCTAGCCCGATACCTACTCCAACTCGATTCCAATAGCCTTCCTTATTACCCTTTTCCAATTGTATGTTGCTAAAGATGTCATCACTCCATTTCTGTTCGGATATGTCTGATCCGATCCCCTATCCCGATCCGATCCGGATCTCTGCAGCATTTATAGAAAACTTGTTTCGTCTATTCTCGCCACACGACGACGTTTTCGACCATTCTAACTTTACTAAACAATCAAAAGACATTCCAAACAGTAGTAAAAACATGCATATTAAATCAAAAACATCAAAGCATCCATCACATAGATTACTTTAGAACAAACATACTGTTAGACCAAAAATTGGTTCTAACACCCAATTTCGCTATGATTTTAATAAAATAGAACTAAAAAGCAACGAAGAACACATGATTTATAGTGGTTCGGCACTAAAGCGCCTACGTCCACTTTAAATTCTTTTGATTAATGATTTGAATGCAAATACAGTAATGATTCTCACTCAACTTCACAATTACAATGCATAACCTCACTCAAATCTCTCAAAAATAGACTCTAAGAGATGATTTTGATCTGAATATGGTTATGAAATTTGGCTATGAAGGAAGTTAGAACTGCGAAATTTGCCAAAAGATCCTTTCAAATGCCTCTTAATGGTGTATTTATAGGTGAAAAATCTCCTCGAAGTGGCTTCGGTTCGGAACTACATGGCACCCATCCCATGAGAGTCGGGTTCGGAGGCCCCCAAATGGTGACAGCGCATCGATTTAGTAGGAGATCGTGGGAGGAAATGGTTTACTTGGTCAGAGTCTTCAGGAAACGTGTGTAGCAACGGTCACAGGCTCAGAAGAAAGGGGTTCGGATTGGCTGCTTCCGATCCGATCCGATGAGGCTACTTGCTTTCATTTAGTGTCGCTGAAGTGATTCTCCGAACCGAACCGATGTGATGTCTGCGTCCTTGATTTCTGCTTCTTTCCTACGCCGGTTCCCTCAGATCTGAACCTGTTGATGGCTTTCGCACTATTTGCTCTTTATGTATCCTAGCTCACAAAGTAGGCTAACATTTTGCCCCCTCGAAGTACACTCTTATTTATGATAAAGTGTGCTTCGAAGTAGTTTACAAAACAGTCCTTGAATTAAAGCCATTGAATGATCGCTTCTATTCACTTGTTGAGACGTGCCACTTCACAAAGTTATTCCTTTTGTTGCTTATATATCCATAAACCATATGAATTACTTTCTTCATTTCCAAATAACTTTGAGAGCTCTTTTTAATGTCCAGTGATTCCTCCAGGTAAGATTTTTCTTTATTTTTCCTTGAATTCAACCTGCATATTAAGTCAATGTTTATAATCCCTTTCGGTTCGAACCCAACCTGAATGGATTTCCCTCCTGTATTGTTTAACAGTGGACTAACAGGCCAGAATGCATTTGTGGGCCTGAATCCCGGTCCGAACGGGGTAAAAAAGACTGGGAATACGAGTAGTCACCATAAAATTATATAAGTCTGCCTCCTGTCTTCTTCTTCCTCTCCTTCTTTTATTGCTCTTGCCCAATAGATTTTGCACCGAAATCCTAAAACGTCAAAAACTACGAAACTCTCTCGTTCATCTTTAAATTAAACAACTTGGTAGGTTTGAAATCTCGAATTACCTTGTTGTAATCGTTTTCAGTTTAGATTTGTGGTAAAATTGGATGATTCGAACATGGTGTTTGCTTAATTCTGACGTCATGGCCTTCTCCACACTTCTCCATCGTCGTTAATGGCATCAACGCCATCTCGAGGCGATGATGGAGGGTGTTAGGATCCATTGTAGAACATTTGAGTACATAAGCGCTTAGTCTTAATGGGGGCTTTCGACATGAAGTTGGGTTAGGTATCGACTGAGCGGGAAGGAAAAATGGTGAAGATGAAGAAGAGGAGAGGAACTGGGATCGGTTCAGATGGAGAAACTTTGGAGTGAAGGGAAAGGAAAGAAGTTTATGCGACCGGATCGGGATGGAGCAAAAGGCTAAGGGGAAAACAAAGCTCACTTGACCGGGTCGGGTCGGGTCGGAGTGAGAAATTAGGAAGAAGAGCGGCATGGATACTCAAATCAATCCGAACCGCTCTGAGTTCCTTCTTCCGAACCGATCTGGTTTTCCTGTCGGGCTCTAACTTTTTCTTTAAATCAAGACGAGGCTCTGCTCCCTGATCCGATCCCCACACGTATCCAAACCGAACTGAATTATCATGACTTAATGAACAAGAACCTATTTAGCTGGATAAATCAATGCTTGACACAATCTTCCATCTAAGGGACAGTCAGGATACTGCCCTATGAACATAAAAAAGAATCAAGAATTGTTCTGAAACACTATTACTCCTTTGAATCTTTATATCACGCTCTCATGTGTTTACTTTGCATCTTTGGTAAACGTAGCACACACTTTAGTTCACATACACACACGGGGGGATGCAGGCTATCTTACTCTAACTTATGTTATTACTTCTTTAGTAGTCTAGTGATCATGGCCGAGAGACGTTCATCTAGGTTAGCAAAGAAAACAGAAGTTGCAGAAACTTCTGAGAAATTTGCTCTTGATGACATATCTTCTTCCTTAGACCCTGAATGGGACGATGAGGGCCCAGATTATGAAGTAGGAGCACAAAACAGCGAAACAGCTTCCGATAGTAATGTTTCTCTGGGCGATGAAGAGGAAAGAGGGATAGGAGATAATCAAGCTCCTGATGAGTTTGAGTCAGCAATCGTATTTGAGTTACCCAAAGATTTTGTTGAATCGACGATTGATAATGATAGACTTGTTCGAATATGTTTAAAGCACGGGATACTGAAAAGAGATACCCTGGTGCCATCGAAAGCTGATCATCCCCACAATCCTATGGAAGGATTTATGGCAGTCACTCGATTGATGTGTATTGTTGGGGCTATTCCACCGTTCCCGCCTTTTGTCATCGACTTTCTGAGACAGATGCGGATTGCCCCCATGCAGTCACTACCCAACTCTTATGCTTATTTATATACCTTATATATAGCATACAAAGTGGTTTTAGGTATAATGCCTACCTTCGATGACGTCCACTTTTTTTATAATTTCAAGCATTGGACTCAAGAGACTCCTTCCTTCTGCTATTTTGAATCAGTTCCAAAGAGGAAAATTATTTCAGCTTCATTTAGTAGCAAGGCCGGCGATTCTAAGCTCGAACGGTTTTATATCAGGCAACATCCAGGGTGCGCTAGGAGATGGACCAAATCAAGTAAA
Organism: Allium sativum; assembly: GCA_030737875.1. Classification (NCBI taxonomy): domain Eukaryota; kingdom Viridiplantae; phylum Streptophyta; class Magnoliopsida; order Asparagales; family Amaryllidaceae; genus Allium; species Allium sativum. The sequence continues at coordinate 600,012,364 of CM060926.1, read as the reverse complement.
GCTTCAATATTCTAGATCTCAGTTTTGAATGCTCATGCCAGCACATTAACCTGCTTTCTCTTTTGTTTGCAGTTGATAACCCAAAACAAATATCGGATCAATTGTACTTTGATTGGTTGCATCGGCTTCTCAATGGCGATCAAAAATTTATAACCATCGACGAATTTCTTACGGATGAGTACCTCCATCATCACGGGTAACAATCCATTACCCGTAGCATAGGTCATGGGTCGGGTCCATATGTATACATCCGCCTAGTGGACATTATTCCTAAAACGGCGAAGGCTCGAAAAGTCCAATAATACCTCTTCGGACTTCACCTTCTCCATCTTCAACCCATGACGACGAGTTAGCCAACATAGCTGAAAAGCACAGAGAAGGGTACACCATCCCTGATGATGCTATTTCTCATGAGAAATCAACGCCCCCCTAAAGAGCTACCAACAGACGCTTCTCAAGGAGATGTCCCTACTATTGACGATTCCACATTTCAGGGTTTGGGAGATCTCCCCCTACTTGAAACCATCTATACTTCAGAGGACTTTGGCACAAATCTTTTAATTTTCACATCTTCAGAAGAGGCTACTCCCGTGAAGGCCAAAGAGCCCACTCGCGCTGGCCTGGCTTCGGACTCGGGTTGGTCGGGGGGGAACACCACTTAGGATGCACCCAACACAATAGCACCACAATTCACAACACTCACTTCTCATGTGAACACTGATTCTGAATTCCTTTACATTATTGTGCATGTACAATGTCTCGCCCCTACTATGATGTCAGGAAAATACATCATAGCACGTTTAGACCCCCTTCCGATGTCGAGCATGATCTCCGTGAAAGCCATGGTAGAGAGGACAGAAGGCCTCATGATTCTTATCGCCCACATACCTCGCGCTCTCTCTCCCCCATCCAGTCGGATCCAGACCGATATAAAAGCTATCAGAGTCGTCAAGGAGAAGACACATCGCATCCCAAAGAAAGAACTTCTCCTTAAGACAAACGTAGTTGGGAAAAAAGTCCAGTGAAACATACTGATTCATGAGACAAACATAAGGTTTCTGAGAAGCGACCTGGAAAGGGTGATACAGCCATCGTGCCTACTAAGCGTAGAGACACTGAGCTAACACTCTGCAAACCTCCACCACTGGATGCTGAGTCCAAAGTTAAGCGGGCATATCTGGAGAAGCAGTTCCCAGACCATTATTTTGAAAATTTGACTTTCTTACCTGCTGTCGAGCCTATTTCCTCAAAGTGGGCAGATGAGGCTAAAGCGAAGATTGACGCAATCGAGAAGCAATACTCGGAGATGTTCAAGTATTCACCTAATCTCTCCAGAATCATTCGGACTTTAATTACATATGTTAATTCGATGAAAAAGACTGCAAATGCCGATGAAAAGGCCTTGAAAAATTTGGAGGACCTTGAGGACACACAGGCTCAACTTGTTATCACTCAACGAGATGCTAATAACTTCAAATAGCAATTCGAGGAGTTACAGAAGCGTTTTCATGACTTGCTGGAATCTCATAGTCATGAGCATTTGGAGTTGAAGAAACAAGTGGAAGATGCTAAGTCGGTCAACATCAAAATGCAACTGGCTTACAATACTCTTGAGCGAGTAAAAGCCGAGTTAGCGAGAAAAAATGCTGAATTGGAGAAACGAAACACTGACTTGGAATCCAAGTTAATGGAAGCTGAGAATAGGGCTGCCCTAGCTGAGGGGAATGTGGAAAATGTTATTAAGTCTGCTGAAGAGAACCGTAAACAGCTATCAGAGGCTCAGGAAGAAATGCACGGTTTTGGCGAATTACTGATTGAATTCTTCGCGCACATAATCCATAGCCGAAACATCTCTTCGATTGATGATTATCCAACTACCTTAGTTCACGTATGGAGTCAAATCATCGAATTTGAGAAAGAGGAACTTAAGGTAGACTTCGTCGACGAAGATAAGCATATGGAAAAGTATCTGAGAGATGACGAGCCGGCACGCCTGGCCGAGGGGCGTCGCCTCATTGCCGCTGCTATGGAGGAGGAGAAGCGGATGGCCAAACAAAAGAATATCCCTAAGGCTGGTTCTTCTTCCACTACTGCTGAAACTTCTGAAGTTGAGGGATATGATCCCGAGAACCCGGGGATCCCTCAGGCGTCTCTTTTATCTCCTATACCCGAATCAACGTCAGAGACGGTAGTCACTCCAATTGAAAAACCATCGGAAGGTATTTCTATCTTTTCACCTCAATTCGTCAAGGTCGTCTCCACTTTTCACAATATGATTGGGCAATCGATGGAGGATCCTTTATTTTCTCCTGAGTTGATTATTGTTCCTTCTCATTCTGTAGGTGTTGAACTGGCCGAGAAGACTGACATGCATGAGGGAACCACCACTGGGGTAAAATCCGTGGAAAAGACTCAAGGAGAATAGGATAAGACCATTATTGTAGAGTCAGGAGGGGGAGCTAAACTGTCTAAGGCCGACACTTCTCATGATGACGAGATGATAGATGCCTTGAAAGACATTGGTGGTAGCGAGGGGCACGAAGAAGATCCTGATGTGGCTATAATTGGGTACTCAAAAAGTGCTGATGATGTAACTTTGGCTAAAATGAAAGCCGAACATGACAAGCGTATGCAGCTAAAAGTTGAAGACTTGAACCCTAAAAGCCTTAAACCCCTTGCAATGTTGGATCCTGGATCAAGGTTAGTCGTTAAGCTTTCAACTAGGTCTATTACAGATGAACTTGCTAAAAAATCTTCTCTTGATTCCAATGTTCCGACTCCTAGCAAAAATCAACCGATTCTAGCACTTCGACTATAGAGAAGAAAATGCCAAAACGCATTATGACTGATTCTGAAAAGGAAGAAAAGGCTACTCATAAAGGTTCCAAAAAATCCAAGTCCACTTCAAAGCCCAAGTGACGGAGTGCTTTGTTTTATTTTGGCATTTAATTGGTCTGCAATTGTTGCAGCGAGTGCGGCCCTCGCACCCTTTGCTTGATTTCCCTGTACAAACTCACGTGTTTGTAAATAATAATAATTTATTACCTATAATGTCTAATAGTCGTTAGTTTAGTACTTAAGTAAAAATGCAAGATCATGTCATATTACAATTATATAATTAAGTCATTATTGAGGGGAATATGCGCACACATATATGCCCCCAGTCAATCTTGGATGACTGAGCAAGAATTATTCAAGGTTGATTAAATTCAAAATTCAATTGCCCCCAATTGAACGATGGGACCATATTCCTTTCATCATTGATGCCTATTCTTTCTAGCATCTTTATACTCTTCTGTCTCACTACCAAGTTAGAGTATCGTTGAGGCAATCTCTCATCTGGGTGCACCTTCACGCCTCAAGGGATATCATCTTCCCGTCCTTCATACTCTCTCTCGATTCTTGAGAGTTAGAGTTAAGAATGTTGTATTCCCATTTTTTTATTTTGCAAAAGATCATTTTATTCGTTTCTGCACATAAGTCATCTTCAACTTTCCAAATCTAACTTAATATTTCGTGTTTCATAGTCATGATAGAATAATTGTTGAAGATAAAATAGTGCAAAAAAAGTAAATGACACACGATATTTTTATAGTGGTTCAGTTAAGTCGTAGCCTACATCCACTTCAAAATCCTTTGTTCACATAAACAGACTTTTTAAGGCAAGTCGTGCCTTTTTACATAGCTTATAAAAACAAAAGGGATGACATTTCATATTTAGCTCAGATATCGTCGTAAGTGCTGAGCGTTCCAAGCTTTGGGAACTTCTTCACCGTCCACAGTCGTTAGCTTGAATGGTCTTGTATCAAGCTTCCGTTGGATGGTGTATGGCCCTTCCCATTTTGGACCCAATTGGGTTGAAGGCGGGATGACTCGTTTCAGTACTAGGTCTCCTAGTTCCAAAGTTTTGAAGCGAACTTTCCGGTCATAATAACGTGCTACTTGATGTCGATGTCTCGAGGCATGCAAGTCAACTTCATCTCTTTTTTCTTCAATCATATCAAGAGATTCTAGGAGGAGTTCTTTATTTGTCATCGGGTCATAATACGCGACTCGATGAGAAGGGACTTCCATTTCTACCGGGATCACTGCTTCTGACACGAAGGAAAGTGAATAGGGAGTATGGCCAGTAGCTGTCTTAAAGGTTGTCCTGTAGGCCCATAAAGCTAATGGCAACTCGTCTACCCATCTAGCTTTGGCCCGCTCCAACTGCTTCTTTAGAACTGATTTAATGACCTTGTTTACGGCTTCGACCTGGCCATTTGACTACGGATGAGCTACTGCAATGTATCGTTTATCAATCTTATATTTCTGGCAGAATTTTCCAAACTCGATGCTGTAAAACTGCGTCTCATTATCGGTTATGATGGTCTTCGGTACCCCAAATCGAAAAATAATGTTTCTGACCACAAAACTGATCACCTTCCTTGCCGTGATGGTTGTTAAAGGTTCAGCTTCCACCCATTTTGTGAAGTAGTCCACTGCAACAATCGCGTACTTAGCTCCTCCTCTGGCAATAAGTGTAACACCCCACTCCGTTAAGGTCACTCACAAAGGGAATGCCTTAACTTTGGTGGAGCATTTTAGTAAAAAGAACGGAAACTTACAAGACAGATAAAACAGTACTTGATAATTTTTAACTTTATTACAGCGGAAACAGAAATCAATATGGTTACATCCTTTCAAATCTCAGAATTCAAGTACAAAATATCAGTCTTGTACAAAAGCCTTCAAAATGCATGGTTTAAAATTATAATCCCCATAGAACGGAAGCTATACAGAGCCAAGCCATACTTTAAGCACTTCAAGCAAAGAGAAATCCGGATCAAGCTAAAGTATTCCCTCCTTGGATAACCTGTGGGGGGGGGGGGAACGGAAGAAAGGAGGCGAAACAACAAGGGTCAGACAAAAAGTCTGGCAAGTCCAGTGACTTTCAGCATATGAACAGATAATAATAATATGACATGAACATAAAAACTGGATGAGAGATAACTGTAACAGGTGTAGCAGATATAACAGAAGAACAGAATGACATAAACTATTGCTTTACACTTCTCTGCACTAATACTAGTTTAACAGGATTAGGTGTCACCCTAATGTCTAAACTGAAACAGAAGCGGGTACAGAATAATTTAACAGAAACAGAACGCTAATAATGGGCCTTTACCACCCGATCAGAAAGAGACAGAAGCAGAAACAGATTAATCCCTACGGAAACAGAATGTAGAATTAGGTGTACACTAGTAATGGGCCTTTACCACCCGAACAGACGGTACCACGCAGAAACAGACTGGTGTTACCACCCAATAGAAACAGACGGTACCAACAGAAACAGACAGAAATAGGTGTACCCTAAAATCCTACCCCAAGCGATCGGCTCCCAATACATAAATATCCTGTGTCGGCCCCACAGTAGGGTGTATCACTCCCTAAAGTGACAACCAATTGGCACTGACCTATTTAAAGATGTCACGGCGTCTTACATCCTCAGAGGCAGACCGGGATCCATGCACGCACATGACCCGGTTGGAACGCACCATCAACACCCCTCGCCATTATCAGAATGAACCGCTTATAATTAGTTCAGTAAGCGTGCCCGGACCCTACCTACTGTTGGGTCAAAGTTTTGATACTAGAAAGGGTTACTGACTAATATGGGTCCCAAACAACAGATGACACAAGTAATTCCCCTCCTAACCTTGTGTCCCCAGACTAATAGATTTCAGATTAACTTGCTTAGAAGTTCAGGCATACAGAGTTTAGATCAACTAGTTCATAGATCAAACAAACAAGTTAACCGGTTTTCAGACTAACGGATCAGATGTTCGGATTAACAAGCTTACAAATTAACTGGTTACAGACTTACGGATTAACCGGTTACAGATTATCTAACTTTGTATTGGGCCTACGGATTCACGAAACGGGTTTATCAGATTCATTGGTCCAATTGGTTTAACCTTACCCACCCAACACGTTTTAGACATCATATTTATCTCAGATTTTCATTAATTAAATATTAATGCCCAAAACCTCTCACATTAGACTAACAGTTTGCGGCTACTGGTTAGGCCGGTTGGTTCCTGGCAGGTTTCTGTCGCAAACTGAGTCTAACCTCGGGTTTTCAAGCACGTTATGACTAACTTCTCACATTAGAACCTATTGTTTGTGACCACTGGAATATGCCGGGCGGTTCCGGGCAGAATTACGCCGCAAACTCATTCTAACCTCGAGTTAGCCATGTTTTTCTTTGCGGCCAATTAATTAATGATTTCCCATTTATTCCCATGCCTAATATACATGTCAATTATTCATAACTATAGCCAATTCAGATTATGTCAATAGCAGACTAATTATATCAACTCAACAGATATAGCGGATAACAGATTTCTTAGACTAGGCGACTTAGCAGATTAAGCAAACTAGCAGATTTAGCATTTTCAACAGACTTAGCAGATGACATATTTGGCAGATGAACAAATCTAGCAGACTAGGTAGTAGAGCAGAACTAGCAGATTAAGCAACAGAACTAGCAGATTAGGCAATGTAACAAAACTAAAAAATTAGGCAAATATAACAGAATTTCTCATTTCTTAAAGTTTCACAAATATATCTTGCCTAATTATAAATCTTTCCTAAGTTCACATGCATAAATAATAATCGTAATGCACAATATAATCATATACCCCATGTTTGCATTACATTTACATAACATAGATTATGGTCATAATTTACCATATATCATATGTTTCAATTTTTATTAAACTTGCATAGTACAGAAGATCCATATATAAATTATACCAAATATAGTTATCGACTACTATGCATGTCATATATTCCAAAGATCCCTTACTTAGTTGTTTATTTACATTAATAGATACCCTACTCTCATGTAAATCTTTATACCTAAGCCATATTCTTTTTATCACAAATCATATGTTCAATACCCATTTATGTTATAAATACAACATGTCCAGTCATATGTCTCAAATTTATGTTCTAACTACAATCCATGTTCTTTCCTCGAATCAGTCACCTGTTAGTCATGCCCAATTTATGCATCATTCATTTTACTGTCTCAAACTATTTAGCGTAGGTTAACCTCTTATGAGATTGGCTCAGGCTCGTGGTAACCTGGCTATAAAACAGAAAGAGGAAAGAGATACAAAATAAGATAGATCCAAACAGAACAGAACAGATATAACCTCATATTCAGATTTATAATTCATGTCACAATCAGAATTAACGTTTATAGTGGAGAATAACTATACTTGCCTTGATTGGATTAAAGAAAGAACTTTAGTTGCTGTAGAATTGTCGCAGAAGCTTTAATCTCTAATTTGAATTGAATTGCTTAGGTTGATGATGATTAGCTTCTAGTTTTGATTTCAGCAGAGTAGCAACGCCATTTTTATTTTTATTTAGAACAGAGGCATAGAAGAAGAAAAATAGAATTGTGTGTAGAGGAGGCTAGGTCTTAGGGAGTATTTATAGGTGTAGGAACTCATTTCAGCCATCAGATTAACCCTAAAACCAATCCGGACCATCAAAAATCGTCCCAGGGCTTCAAAAATGCGTTCTGGACCAAAACAGGCCAACCAGGTCGACCTTCAGGGGGGGTCGACACTATAGTCGACCCCCATGGGGGAGGTCGACTCCCAGGTTGACCCCCTGGTCGACCTGGGCCCCAGGTCGACCCCCGGGTCGACCTGCCCAGTTCTGAGCTGACCGAAACCTTCTGAATCTTGTTTTAGCCATATCTTGGTCATATGGACTCCGATTTTCGAAAACTCGAACTCTATTTCGCGTATTTTTTCGAGAGGAACGAAATGGTAATGTCCATTTTACCTAATTCCTTATTCTTGAAATAGTTATCCTTATTTTACTATCTTTTCCGTAACATACGCCATTATCGAACTAATATTTCTTCTCTTCCGTGTATTAATTAATTCTCCTTATGCATCACCATTACTTACGTATCCTAAGCATATTTTCATATATTTTATTTCATTTTTAATTATACCTAAAAATGCGGGGTGTTACAATAGGTAACATTCCAATAATGTTAATTCCCCACATGGAAAATGGCCATGGACTTACCATCGACTTGAGCTAGGTCGAAGGCGCTCTGGGGACTTTGGCGAATCTTTGACATCTATCGCAGCGTCGTGAATAATCAGCCGCGTCTTTATTCATGGTAGGCCAGAAATATCCGTACCATAATACTTTCTTTGCTAAGGTTTGGCCCCCAGTGTGATCTGCACACTCACCTTCATGTACTTGTTGTAGTACACGTTTAATGTCGTCATGTGCGATACACCGTAATAGGGGCATTAAAAACCCTTGGCGATAAAGGACATCATCCTATAAAACGTATCTTGTAGCCTTGCGTCTTACAGCTCGTCTTTCGCTTTTTTTTAACGCGAGGGTTCCATTCTTGAGAAAATTCTTAATCGATGTCATCAAAGATTCTCTCTCTGGTTCAATTTCCAAGGCTAACTCTGCTTCCATTAGGTTGAAACTCGGTGATTCCAACACCTCAATTGGAACCATTTCAGTTTCTTTAGGATTATCAAAACTTGCTAGCTTCGCCAACCGATCTTCTTTCTGATTTTCCGCTCTTGGAATGTGTATTATGCTATAATGCTCCAAACCTCCTAGCAACTCCTTTACCTTTTTGAGATAAGTGATGAGTCAACGTCCTTTAGCAGCAAATTCTTCCCGAACTTGGCATATAACTATCTTGGAATCGCAATATATATCTATTGTCTTCACTCCCAAATCTATGGCGAGTTTCAGCCTGGAAATCCAGGATTCATACTCGGAATCGTTGATAGTAGCAGCAAACTCTAACCGTAATGTAGAGTAGACAGATTGTCCTTCAGGAGTTATCAAAATAACTCCGGCGCCGGACTTTCGATCATTCATGGCCCCATCTGTATATAGTTTTCATGGACTAAGTTCTAACTCTGGATCCAAAGTAACTACCCTGTCACCCACCGTTTCCTCATCAGGAATTGTAAATTCAGCTATAAAGTCAGCCAATGCCTGCCCCCTTATTGATCTTCGTGGCTGAAAATTCAAATCAAATTGACTCTGCTCAATATTCCATTTAAGTAACTGCCCCGATGCTTCGGGTTTCTGCAACACTTGTCTCAAAGGTTGATAGGTATATACAACTATCGGGTGAGCCTGAAAATAATGGCGAAGTTTGCGGGAAGCAATTAGGATGCTATAAGCAAGCTTCTCTATCTTCAGATAATCTGCAGCACCTAGTTTTTTGCTTACATAATACACAGGTTTCTGGACTTTATCCTCTTTACGTACTAATGCTGCGCTGACGGCGTGAGATGATACCGCCAAGTAGATGAACAAATCCTCATGTTCCACAGGCTTTGATAATATTGGAGGCTTTTCTAAGAAGTCTAATAGATTCTGGAACGCCTCCACACTGTCGGGAGTCCACTAAAAATTTCGCTTTCCCCGTTTTATCAGGTCGAAGAAAGGTACACACTTGTTCGTTGCTTTGGAGATGAAACTGCCCTGTAACACCCCACGTCCATTAATGTCACTCATAAAGGGAATGCGTTAACTTCCATGGAGGTTTTAAGTGAATGTAGAATAGAAAAATTACAACAAGACAGATAATAAGTAGTACTTGGAAATATAAAACTTTATTTTATTGCAGCGGAAATTAAACATGTTTGTTACATCATAAAACCATAAATCAGAGTCAAGTACAATATCCATCTTGATAAAACAAAATACAAAATCCCATTACATAAATAGTCATTAAAGAAGATAACAAGCTGGACTTTACTTCAACGGTCCAAGCTTTCCAAAAGAGAGATAAAGCAATCCAATCAAACTCTGCTAGAGTTGGGCCCACCCTAAGGACCTGGAGGGGAAAAAGGATAGAAATAGAGGGGGGTCAGACATAAAGTCTGGCGAGTATGATAATTCTAACAATACTATTATCAAAATAACTAGACTAAGGCATAAGCTGGAAAACAAGGAAATGTCTATGAACTATTGGGTATGGAAGAGAAGATAAAGATAACGTTAAAGGAACACCTAATTACTAAAGAATAATTACTACACTGCACCACACCAGTCACCCTCAAAGTTGATCCCACTTGCTTCACTTAGAAATTATATAAATAGCTTTGCGTACCCCTAGCTAACTACATAGGTGCCGCCTGCCCCTATCTCCGCTAGGTGTACTCCACTACCCACTTGGGATCGGCTCCCTACTCGTAGATACCCGTGCTGGCCCCACAGTGGGTTTATTACTCCCTTAAAGTGGCAACCTGATACAACTTAAGAATGCACGGCTTATACCTACATGATGCAACAACGTCTTACCTACCAGCCCTGGTCCACACACGCAAATGAAACCCGTTGGACTTGCGTTGCCACCGCTAACCCGTTTTGGCCTCTTATAGTCAAGCCCAGTATGCGTGTCCCGTCCTCGACTTGGGTCAAGCCCACAAAGATACGTTTGGGTTACTGGTTGAAATGGGCCCCCACAAGCTATCCACATAAGCTTGTCCCCACTAGTATATCCCACTCAACCCTCTTCTTAGTCATGTTTATTTACATGTATAGTCTTACTAATCGTATTTCAAATGCCACTAAAGGCAACCACTAGATTCCCCATGCCACCCAAGGCACCTACTTAACCCCCATGTCCCACCTTACATGTTTATCTGGTTAAGTATTTCTTAATTCATTCAGGCCATAACCTCATAAAGACCTCTCACATTAGACTGGCATTTTTGGCAGCTGGTTTTGTCGGGGGGGTCCGGGCAGTCTTACACCATAAAAGAGTCTAACCTCGTGTCTTTACAACCGTTATGCTTTAATTTGGGCCTAGGACCTCTCACATTGTGCTGACATTTGTGACTACTGGATTTGCCGGTCGGGTCCGGGCAGGTTTACGTCACAAACGAGTCCAACCTCGTGTCCTAAGCATTGATTAACACTTATAATCTTTTACCCCAGTTTTAATAATTCCTTACTCAAATTATTAATTAATTCCAATTTTAATGATGTCCATAATTGACTCAATTATGGCCATCCACTTATGGCATGCAAAATCATATCAATTGCACCCCAATTTCTCAATATTAAATCCTTAATATTACCCTTACCCCACGTTATACGTTCGCTTATTCAACGCAAAATATACGTTAGACTCGAATAGCCTAACTCATAGCATTAAAAGAAATTATCACACCAACAACATATACATATGACTATAATAGATCTAATAATAAAAAGGTGAAACTTGCATGTGTGATAGATGTCCAACACCTAAACTTGCATAGGAAAAAACTGCACTTGCATAAAACTACACATTTCATGGATCTACAGGTGTCAACTTGTTTGGTTAAATGTCACAACTTACATAATATGATCATAATCCAAATTCATGTATAAACTGGCATACGTGGTTTATGCAACATAATGATGGTGTAAACTAGCATCTAACCCATAGAACTCACCAATGTCATAGCATAATTCTAGATCTAAATAGATGTCATGGCATATGTTCATAATCTTTACTAATCAATCTAAACTTGCGTACATGATTTGTCATATAAATCAACATAGCCCAACTAATATCAACATTATTATTTGATTAACATGAACTAATTAGCATAGATAAGAACATTATGACTTTATAACATGTATGATTTATCATAATTTAGCATAGAAAATTACAACCTATACAATATCATCATAGCATGATTTACAACATATAGGATATCATCATCACATAACATAGGATTTACAACATACGTGATAGCATAAGGTTTAAACAACATATATGACAATCCACATCATTTTCATATGATCCATATCACATCTCAATCTAATTAGTTTAATAATAATCTTGTTAAGATCATCATACTCACAATTAGAAGAGAAAGAGAGTCTTGATTTGCTTTAGAGTTGAGTAGAATTAGGGTTTTGATTAGCTTTCTTCCTTCTTAGTTGGCGGCGGCTAGACTGAGTTCCATGGCGATGGCATGACGGTGACTATTCTTTTTTTCATGTGAATTAGAGTGAGAGACTACCTAGGTATTTATAGAGTTTAGGATTTATTTAGACTGTCAAATCAACTTAGAACTAACCTGAACCGTTAAATTTGCCAACTCAGCCCTAAAGACACATCAGCAGCTCAAGATTAGGCTCAGCCAAACCCTAGCCGACCTGACCAGGTCGACACCCAGGTCGACTACACAGTCGACATGGTCCCTGGGGGTCGACTGCCCAGTCGACCTGGGTGCTGGGAGGGAAATTTTCCACCTAGCCTGTTTGACTTCGAATTTTGAATTTTCTGAAATCTGTTTTGAATTTTCTGAAACTTCCGATGGCCATATCTCCTTTATACGAAGTCCAAATCACGCAAACTCGGAATCTATTTCAACCAGAATTCCGAGAAGAGCGCAATGGCGCAACCCGTTTCCCACAATTCTCACGTCTGAGATTAGTTATTCTTTAATTTGTGAATATTAATATTAATAGAATTACGGAGTGTTACATTCTCACCTCCTTAAAGGATTTCGTCCCCGAAATCTTCAAGTCAAGAAGAATGTATATCCTAACATCCAATCGTCCATCTACTCAACCCCCAAACACAGGCATCCATTGTCCTTATAGACTTCTAATGCTTTCATGTTTAAATGCACAGTGTGTGTATATGTCCATATCTAATGCAAGATCAGGCGGTCCACTGATTCAGTTGACCTCCTTAATGCAAATCATTATAGTGCCATGCGTCCATTATGTATGCAAAAGATCCTTAATGCTACATATTATCTCTATATGCGTGCACAATCATCATCTGAATGCAACATCCATATGATAATACAATCATCATACATCCATTTTACTAAATACATCCATTTATATGCAATATGCAATATGAAGTGACTGAGCCGATCTAGTGCCTAATAGTGTGTGTATATGCGTCCACGAGCAACCACTAGCAAACACTTGCATCCACTTTGCATCCATCATACATAACATGTCTCAAACACATGTTTCAACCATAGGATTATCCTAACTAAAGGTCAAGGTTACTAGCGAGAGGATACTCTAAAGGTAAGATAAGTACAAGCTAAGCGATAAAGGAGAAATTAAAGGACATACCCTCAAAAAAAAAAAAAAAAAGGTACAACGAACGCATCGTCTCTTCCATCTCCCAAGTAGCGTTGCTCTCATCATCTCCCCATTGTACTTTGACTAGTCTGACCTCTCGATTTCTTAGCTTCTTAATCTCTGACCCAAGAATGCGCGTAGGAGCTCATCGAATCGTCGCATCACGCTCTATCTTCACCTCTCTAAGCAAGTTCGGCTCTACCACCTCCGCGGTCTCGTGTAGGCACTTCCTCAAATGTGATACATGGAATACATCGTGTACACCACTAAGTCTCTCAGGCAACTCCACTCTATACGCCATCTGTCCAATCTTCTCCTTAATAGGAAACGGCCCTACGAACCTTGGTGCTAATTTCCTAACGGACCCAAAGCGAACAACGTTCCATAATGGAAACACTTTGATAAAGACCATGTCCCCAACATCAAACTCAAGATCTGTCCTCCTCTTATCTGCATAAGATTTCTGCCTATCTTGCGCTGCTGTCATCCTCCTTCGAATCAAGTCGATCTTCTCCGAAGTCTCCCTAATCATATCGGGCTCAAGTAAGATCTTATCCATAGATTCCCACCAACATGTATGTGAACGACAAGGTCGTCCATAAAGAGCTACGAAAGGTGCCATGCCAATGCTAGACTGAAAGCTATTATTATATGCGTACTCCACCAATGGAAGATGCTCTTCCCATGTACCCCCAAAGTCTAGGATACATAGCCTCAAAAGATCCTCTAGAATGCGATTCACCCTCTCAGTCTGGCCTTCCGTCTGAGGATGATACGCGGTGCTCAAACATAACTGAGTCCCTACCGCCTCTTGCAAGCTCTTCCAAAATTCGCTAGTGAAGATAGGATCGCGGTCGCTTACTATACTAGAAGGAACACCATGCAAACGAACTATCTCTCGGACGTATACAGAAGCTAACCATGGAGCAGTCCTCTTACTCTTCACGGGAATAAAATGGGCGCTCTTAGTAAGTATGTCTACTATAACCGAAATCCCCGTATTACCCTTCCTTGATCTTGGTAATCCATCCACAAAGTCCATCGAGACACTTTCCCACTTCCATAGTGGAACCTCCAATGGGTGAAGCAACCCACCGGGTTTCTTTTGCTCCGCTTTTACTTGTTGGAACACCAAGCATCTAGCGACATACTCGGCTACATCCCGCTTCATACCGGCCCAAAAGAAAACTCGCTTCATGTCTTTGTACATCTTGTCCCCGCCGGGATGAATGGTCATCTTCGAATGATGTGCATCATCAAGAAAAGTCTTCCTCAAGTCCTTGTCTCGTGGTACACAAAGTCTACTATCCCTACGTAACCAACCCTTATCATCTAGGGTATACCTACGGAGATGGCTTGATGACTCCCCTCTTTTGAGCTTCTCCACTAACTCAACCAACTGTGGGTCGTCTCGCTGTGCCTCACCAATCCGTCCCAAAAGCGTAGGTCTGACCTCCAAGGATGCTAGCAAACTGATTACAAAGTCAACGGAAGGTCTAAAATCAAACATAGAGATGAATTATAAGGTTCGTCGTTCAACAAACAATGGACTCAAGGACAGCCTTTTCCTACTTAAGGCATCTGTCACCACGTTACCCTTGCCAGGGGTATATGCTATTTCGAAATCGTAGGACGCTAAGAATTCCATCCACCTTTGCTGTCTTAAGTTCAAGTCCTTCTGAGAGAACAAGTATTTTAAAGATTTGTGGTCAGTGAGCAATTTGAATTTCTCGCCAAGAAGATAATGACGTTAAGACTTAAGCGCGAAAACAATAGCGGCCAACTCTAGGTCATGCGTGGGGTAATTCTTCTCATGCACCCTTAACTGCCTTCCACCATAGGCTATTACCCTACCCTCTGGCATTAAGACTGCGCCTAGTCTTGTCCCAGAAGCATCAGTATAAATAGTAAATGGCTTACTCCCGTCTAGCAGCACTAAGACTGGAGCTGAGGTCAAAGCTCTCTTTAAACATTGGAACGCATCATCACAATCTACGTCCCATGTGAAAACTAGGTTCTTCTTCGTCAAACGTGTCAATGGAGCTGATATCTTTGCGAAGTCTTTGATAAACTTCCTATAGTAGCTAGCCAACACCAAGAAACTTCTCACTTCGGTAGCATTTTTAGGGACCTTCCAATCTTGGATGGCTACCACCTTCGCGGGATCCACAGCTATCCCTTCTTTGGAAACCACGTGCCCTAAGAAACGTACTTCCTTCCTCCAGAAGTGACACTTAGAAAATTTAGCTTTAAGGTTATGCGCTCGTAGGGTCTCCAACACTTCCCTAAGATGCAGGGCATGCTCTTCTTCATCCTTAGAAAAGTTCAAGATGTCGTCTACAAAGACGACCAAGAATTTATTAAGGTACTCCCTAAACACCCTACTCATCAAATCAACAAAGTATGCGGGGGTGTTTGTCAAACTGAAGGGCATCACTAGCCATTCATAGAAGTTGTCCAGAGTCCTAAAGGCAGTCTTATCAATGCTATCCTCAACTACTCTCAACTGATGGAAACCAGTGGCTAAGTCCAACTGCGAAAACAATGAGGCGCCAACTAACTAATCGAAGAGATCATCAATCCTCGGCAGTGGGTGTCTGTTCTTCTTAGTAAGTTTATTAAGTTCTCTATAGTCCGCATAAAGTCTAAGGGACCCATACGCCTTCGTGGAAAATACTACTGGAGCGCCCCACTCCGATATACTTCGTCTTATGAACCCCTTCTCAAGCAACTCCTTCACTTGCTTATTGAGTTCCCTCCTTTCACGAGGAGCCATGTGGCGTACCGGCTAAGATACTGGTTTTGCATTATCCACAAGATATATTCAAAAATCTATCTCCCGCTTCGGAGGCAAGCCCTTCACCTCCTCAAACACATCCGAGTATTCTCGGACCACTCTAACAGATCGTAGATTCTCCACAGACGCGTCAAGCGATTCTAGAAAACTTAGCATAACGGAATTTATGGGATTACAAAAGATTTCGAGAGCGTTACCAAGGCGAGTCATGAGCCTAACTAGTCTCCTTTCACAATCAAGAACGACCCCATTTCTGGATAACCAATCCATTCCTAAAATTAGCCCATAGCCCCTGAAGCCCAACACATAAGCATCACATCTAAACTCAACGCTAAGTATAGAAATTTTCAAATCCAAACACATCATGGACAAATAAGCTGAGCCCCGTATTGGATTCGAAACAACTAAGGGATCCTCTACTAAACTGGTGTTTAAGTGTAGTGATTCAACTAATGATGTAGAGATAAACGAATGCGATGCGCCCGAATCGAATATGGTACGGATAGGATGATCAAACAGAAAAACTAAGCTTTCAACAGAAATGGTTCTACCTCGTTCTTGCAGCGGTGGGACCGCGAGAGCCTAAAATTGTCCCCTTGCCTGCCCTGGTGCCATAAGAGCCTGCACCTGTCCTCCCGAGGTAGACCCTAACCTCTACCCCTTCTTTGGGCAATCCCTCACTAGATGTCCCGCTTCACCACAGTGAAAACAACCAGTCTTCTTTTTCTTTCTGCAATCCTTACTGAGATGGCCTGGTGTCCCACAATTAAAGCATTTCTTCTTCCCCTTGCCATTATTGTCTTTACCACCCTTCTTGTTTTGCTGTTGTGGTTTCTTCTGATCCCCTTTCTTCTCGGGTGCCTTATTAGCATTAGCGCCTTTCTCCTCGTGCATGAGTGCCATGTCTACTAGCTTCTCAAAGGTGGCCCCCATAGGGATGTGGGTCATAGACAACCCTTGCAACAACTCATTCAATCCATTAACGAACCTCAGAGCCTTCTCCTCCGGCGTGTTCACTAAGTACAAGCCAAACCTTGCTAACTGATTAAATTTGTTGACATATTCTTTCACTGATGAGCTTCCTTGCTTTAATGTCAAGAACCTTTCCATATATAGATTCTCTTCTGCCCTTGAGAGAAACTTTGCCTCAAACCTACGTCTGAAATCCGCCCAAGATTCAACAGGATGCTCCCCATTAGTGACCTCCCACCAAAATGAGTTCTCTCCCTTCATTAACCAAGCTGCTAATTTGACTTTCCTCCCTTCTTCTACTTCAAAGATTTCTAGCAATTCTTCAACACCCTTAAGCCAATCTCTAGCTTCCACAAACGTTTCTGACCCTTGAAAAGGTTTTCCACCCATAGCCTTAAATTCCTTGCACGTCTTTGCAAAAGTATCAGCATGAGGAGGAGGAGGAGGAACGGGTGCAACTGGTGGTGGAGGAACATTGGCTGGACCTGCAGCGGCCCTAGCCTCTAATAACCTCCTATACCATCCTGGTATCGTTACACCATCCGGAAGGTTAAGATCTTCAGCCATGCTGAAACAAAAAAGGAAAGATTCAAAATGGAGAATTCGAAAGATAAAGATATATGGCTATTGGGGATTATGTTTTTCACAAAAACTTTCCTATTAAAATCACTCATTAAGACATGTTTTTGAAAATACTTCTTCCAAAAATACTTTAGAAAAATAGTTTTTCTAAAAAAAATTATCTGATCTGGTAACCTTAAGCTCTGATACCACGTGTAACACCCCACGTCCATTAATGTCACTCACAAAAGGAATGCATTAACTTCCATGGAGGTTTTAAGTGAATGTAGAACAGAAAAATTACAACAAGACAGATAATAAGTAGTACCTGGAAATCTAAAACTTTATTTTATTGCAGCGGAAATTAAACATGTTTGTTACATTATAAAACCATAAATCAGAGTCAAGTACAATATCCATCTTGATAAAACAAAATACATAATCCCATTATATAAATAGCCATTAAAGAAGATAGCAAGCTGGACTTTACTTCAATGGTCCAAGCTTTCCAAAAGAGAGATAAAGCAATCTAATCAAACTCCGCTAGAGCTGGGCCTACCCTGAGGACCTGAAGTGGGAAAAAGGATAGAAATAGAGGGCGTCAGACATAAAGTCTTGCGAGTATGATAATTCTAACAATACTATTATCAAAATAACTAGACTAAGGCATAAGCTGGAAAACAAGGAAATGTCTATGAACTATTGGGTATGGAAGAGCAGATAAAGATAACGTTAAAGGCACACCTAATTACTAACGAATAATTACTACACTGCACCACACCAGTCACCCTCAAAGTTGATCCCACTTGTTTCACTTAGAAATTATATAAATAGCTTTGCGTATCCCTAGCTGACTACATAGGTGCCGCCTGCCCCTATCTCCGCTAGGTGTACCCCACTACCCACTTGCGATCGGCTCGCTACTCGTAGATACCCGTGCTGGCCCCACAGCATGGTGTATCACTCCCCTAAAGTGGCAACCCTATGCAACTTAAGAATGCACGGCTTATACCTACACGATGCAACAACGTCTTACCTACCAGCCCGGGTCCACACACGCATACGAAACCCGTTGGACTTGCGTTGCCACCGCTAACCCGTTTTGGCCTCTTATAGTCAAGCCCAGTATGCGTGTCCGGTCCTCGACTTGGGTCGAGCCCACAAAGATACGTTTGGGTTACTGGTTGAAATGGGCCCCCACAAGCTATCCACCTAAGCTTGTCCCCACTGGTATATCCCACTTAACCCTCTTCTTAGTCATGTTCATTTACATGTGTGTTTGGTTAAGTCTTACTGATCATATTTCAAATGCCACTAAAGGCAACCACTAGATTCCTCATGCCACCCAAGGCACCTACTTAACCCCCATGTGCCACCTTACATGTTTATCTGGTTAAGTATTTCTTAATTCATTCAGGCCATAACCTCATAAAGACCTCTCACATAAGACTGGCATTTATGGTAGCTGGATTTGCCGGGCGGGTCCGGGCAGTCTTACACCATAAAAGAGTCTAACCTTGTGTCTTTACAGCTGTTATGCTTTAATTTAGGCCTAGGACCTCTCACATTGGGCTGACATTTGTGAAAACTGGATTTGCCGGTCGGGTCCGGGCAGGTTTGCGTCACAAACGAGTCCAACCTCATGTCCTAAGGATTGATTAACACTTATAATCTTTTACCCCAGTTTTAATAATTCCCTATTCAAATTATTAATTAACTCCAATTTTAATGATGTCCATAATTGACTCAATTATGGCCATCCACTTATGGCATGCAAAATCATATCAATTGCACCCCAATTTCTCAATATTAAATCCTTAATATTACCCCTACCCCACGTTATACATTCGTTTATTCAACGCAAAATATACGTTAGACTCGAATAGCCTAACTCATAGCATAAAAAGAAATTATCAAAACAACAACATATACATATGACTAAAATAGATCTAATCATAAAAAGGTGAAACTTGCATGTGTGATAGATGTCCAACACCTAAACTTGCATAGGCAAAAACTACACTTGCATAAAACTACACATTTCATGGATCTACAGGTGTCAACTTGTTTGGTTAAATGTTACAACTTACATAATATGATCATAATCCAAATTCCTGTATAAACTGGCATACGTGGTTTATGCAACATAATGATGGTGTAAACTAGCATCTAACCCATAGGACTCACACATGTCATAGCATAATTCTAGATCTAAATAGATGTCATGGCATATTTTCATAATCTTTACTAATCAATCTAAATTTGCGTACATGATTTGTCATATAAATCAACATAGCCCAACTAATATCAACATTATGATTTGATTAACATGATCTAATTAGCATAGATAATAACATCATGACTTTATAACATGTATGATTTATCACAATTTAGCATAGAAAATTACAACCAATACAATATCATCATAGCATGATTTACAACATATAGGATATCATCATCACATAACTTAGGATTTACAACATACATGATAGCATAAGGTTTACAACAACATATATGACAATCCACATCATTTTCTTATAATCCGTATCACATCTCAATCTAATTAGTTTAATAATAATCTTGTTAAGATCATCATACTCACAATTAGAAGAGAAAGAGAGTCTTGATTTGCTTTAGAGTTGAGTAGAATTAGGGTTTTGATTAGCTTTCTTCCTTCTTAGTTGGCGGCGGCTAGACTGAGTTCCATGGCGATGGCATGACAGTGGCTATTCTTTTATTCATGTGAATTAGAGTGAGAGACTACCTAGGTATTTATAGAGTTTAGGATTTATTTAGACCGTCAGATCAACTCAGAACTAACCTGAACCGTTAAATTTGCCAACTCAGCCCTAAAGACACATCAACAGCTCAAGATTGGGATCAGCCAAACCCTAGTCGACCTGACCAGGTCGACACGCTGGTCGACTGCGCAGTCGACCTGGTCCCTGGGGTGTCGACTGCCCAGTCTACTCCCCAGTCGACCTGGGTGCTGGGCGGGAAATTTCCCGCCTAGCCTATTTGACTTCGAATTTTGAATTTTAAATTTTCTGAAATCTGTTTTGAATTTTCTGAAACTTCCGATGGCCATATCTCCTTCATACGAAGTCCAAATCACGCAAACTCGGACTCTATTTCAACCAGAATTTCGAGACGAACAAAATGGAGCAACCCGTTTCTCGTAATTCTCAAATCTGTGATTAGTTATTCTTTAATTTTTGAATATTAATATTAATAGAATTACGGAGTGTTACATGCCCAGTGCTGCAACCTTCCCAGCTAAGATTTGAACATCCCTAATCTTTTGTGGCTCCTCTATATTCCGGATTACAGCTATTTGGTTCAGATTGATTTCAATTCCTTTGGAACTCACGATAAAGCCAAGGAACTTGCCTGATGCCACACCAAAAGGGAACTTCAAGGGATTCAAGTTCATCCCATACCTTCGTAGTATGCCGAACATTTCTGCTAAGTCCTTCGTATGATCGGGAGATTACTTGGATTTCACGAGCATATCATCTACGTAAACTTCCATGGTTTTCCCGATTTGATTGTAAAACATGCGGTTGACTAGGCGCTGATACATGGCTCCTGCATTCTTTAACCAAAATGGCATTACCATGTAACAATATAACCCCAAGTCTGTGATAAAGCTTGTGTGCTCTTGATCTAATATGTGCATGGGAATTTGATTGTACCCGGAATAGGCGTCCACAAAGGATAAAAGTTCATGCCCGACCGTCGAATCTACTAGTTGATCAATTCTGGGGTGAGGAAAGCTATCCTTCGGGCAAGCCTTGCTCAAATCAGAAAAGTCAATACACGTTCTCCACTTCCCGTTTGACTTTTTGACCAGGACAGAATTCGATATCCTATCGGGAAATTTTGAATCCTTAATGAATCCATTATCTTTTAATTTCTCTACTTCTTCTTTTAAAGCTGTTGACCGCTCTAGGCCTAACATCCGTCTCTTTTGCTTGACTGGTGGGTGCTTTGGACTGATACACAAAGAGTGGCTCATGATGGTTGGCGAAATCCCACGCATGTCAGCGTGAGTCCAGGCAAACACATCCAGATTTGCCTTTAAGAAATCAACTAATTCCCTCGCTCTATCTGGATCCAGGTGCGAGCCGATATTTAGTACTTTTATTGGATCTATTTCATCAATATGTATATCTATTGTTATTTCATTGGGAGTTTCCTTCCTGTCCCCGGGTTCTCTATCCTCTCTGGGATCTATATCCTTGAGCACGTCTGAGGGCGACTCTCTTGGGGTAGGACCCCTTAATTTCTAAGCCGAGGCCTCCTTTGGAGGGGCGGAATCGTTCTTAGCTTCTATATTCAACCCCTTCATTAACATCTTTAACTCCGTCATGTAACAAGCTCGTCTCATAGCCATGTCGCCCCTCATCACCCCAACTCCTGAGTCGGTCGGGAATTTAAGCAGCAAGCACCAAGGTGCAATACATGCCCTAAATTCGGCAAGGGCCGGTCGGCCTAGGAATGCATTGTAAGGTGACTCCACATCCAAAACTACAAATGACAGGATCCTTACTCTCTGGCTATCTCCCTGCCCTAGTGTGACTGGTAGTTCCATAAAACCCATTGGAGCTGTAGATGCTCCGTTAAAGCCACTTATCCATCCTTCACATGGCTTTAAATCTTTTGCTTCGAGTCTCATTTGTTCGAAAGCTTTCTTGAGGAGGATATTGACCAAGCTCCCGTTGTCCACTAACTCTTTATGGACTAAATTAGGACCAATTGTTGTGGTAATCACTAGTGGATCATCAGTTGGAGATTGAACTCCGGAATTATCTCTATTGCGGAATACGACGTCGTCTGACATCGTCTTTTGTTGTTTTACTAGAGTAACATCTTCGAGGCTACGACATTCTCCTACCTTAAAATGCTTGGCGACGTTGACGTACTGGTCCATTGCTTTAAAACTACGACCAACTAAGTGAGGTCCGCCAATAATAGTATTAATGACGATCCCCTTACCTTTTTGCTGAGTTGTGGGTTTTGAAGCAGGCTGGTTGTGGTCCGGGGTTTGTCCCCCTTTCCCCCTGTCCCTTGGGGCAACCTTGTACTCATCTAACTTCCTTCTCGCAGCAACCTTTCGACGATATCTCTCAAATGACGGCATCCATTGGTGGAATGACTGTGGGTACCATGAAACAAGAAAAACTTTCATGTTGCAATCTCTTTCTAAGTGAAGTCTCTGGGTGGTGGTTTTTTGTACTGCAATATGCTATATGTATCTAAATAAACATTCTCCAACGTATCATTTAATGGCGTATAATTTTCAAAAGTCTGGAATCTGGGTCTTTTATTAAAGCTATTCCCTCGGTTTCTATTCCTTCTATTGTTGTTCCCATTTCTGTTGCTATTACCCCTACTCTGGTTGCAACATTTACTTCCACCTTCCCTGCACTATCACCAGATTGTTTCACAGCAACATTACTCTGGACACCTTCCTTCGAGGCCCCTTCGGACTTTCTCTTCTGATTTGCCGTAGCTTCTTCTTGCCTTAAGCGGATATTAGCCTTTTCATAGAACAATTCTCTAGTAGGAGGTGGTTTTCCAGCCAAGTAATCCCCGAATTCTGTGTCAGGATCTACCCCTTCTATCAAGGCCATCATGATAGTTGGCTCATGGGGATCACTAACTTCGGTGACGGCCAGGTTGAAACGATCCAAATATGACTTCAAAGATTCTCCTAGGGCCAGTTTAATCCATGACAATTCTATGACGATCTTGGACTTTCGGGCATGGAGTCGAAACTGATTCATGAAGCGCTCACTAAATTCTGTGAAATTTAATATCGACCGAGGGGGGTGTCGGGTGAACCCCATTAACGCTACGTCTTCAAGATATATTGGAGAGGCTTTGCATTTTACGACATTTGGGGCTGCTGCCGCGTTCATGAACTATGCATACCTCATCAAATGCTGCCCTGGGTCTATTCTTCCTGAATATTGATCCATCTGAGGCAAGTTAAATCGCCGAGGGAACTGGAAATCCAGTATGTCATCTGTGAAGGGGGTATGACTTCGCTAATTGCCCCAATCTTCATTAGTATACCGCTGGCTTTCGAACATAATCTGGCGCACCATTGCCCATACGTCGACATTTGTTAATGTCTACACAGGCTCTCTAGGTCTGATGTTCGGATTACCCCTGGGTTCCTGATCAAGGGATAACCTCCTGTTTCTGGCGGCAGATACTCTACGTTGCTCTCTGTGTTCCCGGTCAATCTCAGGAGGTAGAGGTTGGAGAAGCTATTGCTGTGTGGGGTTGGTAATATTAGGATCACTGGGTAGGACGTGGGATCCGCGCATGGGTAGCAACATAGGCTGTTGCAGGCTCGGGTCATCAGGGCCCAACACACGAGCGGCGTCTTCTCGGGATCCTAAAGATCCAAAAGTCAATTGATCGAGGTTCTGAGGTTGCTCAAGCGGCCTTCTCTCGCGAAGGCGTTAATCGTCCGAAAAAGACGAATCATCTGTAACAAGGCGGCGCGTTGGGGAAGGAGTCTTCTGCCTCCGGAGCTCCTGTAGTTCTTTACCCATAGTGATAATGTTTTCCTGCATGCGAAGGATGTCAAGCCTTTGGGCTTCCAATGCTTCTTTAGTGCCCTGGGGCATGTCAAGAAACCGTGAAAAGTCTCCCTGGGTAATGGGTGCAGATGGATCAGGCTGAACATTAGTCATCGTGGCTGGAATAAGAGTGTTGGAGGGAGCTTGAGTAGAAGTTCTTGCTTAATTCTAGTTCGGATCGGATCGATTCATAGTGGCCTAATTGGGGCGGTTCGGATGGAGAGAGTGAGTGCCATCGACCTCATTAGACCGGATCGGATCGGTGTCTTCCATCCGGTTCGGATTGGCGCCTTCCATCCGATTCGGATCCTCCTGATCGGAGCGGTCTGCTCCAGAGCTTTGAGCGCGTGACCTCGTTAACATGATGGCTTGCTGATCTTCTCTAGCATCGTTTCCCCTTGCGCCTTGCACTTCTTTTCCTTTGGTCTTAGCCATGATACTCGATTCTTCAACAGTTAATCAACAAGTACTGAAAGATGTTAGAGACAAAGGATTAACTTCTTTGAACTTGAAAGTCCAAATAGTAGAATGATAATCCTAAAAAGGCTAAGAATTCGAAGGTCTTTCTCAGTGAAAGCACCAAAATGTTAGACCAAAAATTGGTTCTAACACCCAATTTAGCTATGATTTTAAAGAAATAGAACTAAAGAGCAACGAAGAACACACGATTTATAGTGGTTCGGCACTAAAGGGCCTACGTCCACTTTAAATTCTTTTGATTAATGATTTGAATGCAAATACAACAATGATTCTCACTCAACTTCACAATTACAATGCATAAGCTCACTCAAATCTCTCAAAAATACACTTTAAGAGATGATTTTGATCTGAACATGGTTATGAAATTCGGCTATGAAGGAAGTTAGAATTGAGAATTTGCCAAAAGATCCTTTCAAATGCCTCTTAATGGTGTATTTATAGGTGAAAAATCTCCTCGAAGTGGCTCCGGTTCGGAACTGCGTGGCACCCATCCCATAAGAGTCGGGTTCGGAGGCCACCGGATGGTGACAGCGCAGCGATTTAGTGGGAGATCGTGGGAGGAAATGGTTGTACTTGGTCCGAGTCTTCAGGAAACGTGTGTAGCAACGGTCACAGGCTCAGAAGAAAGGGGTTCGGATTGGCCACTTCTGATCTGACCCGATGACGCTACTTGCTTTTATTTGGTGTAGCTGAAGTGCTTCTCCGAACCGAACAGATGTGATGTCTGCGTCTTTGATTTCTGCTTCTTTCATGTGCTGGTTCCCTCCAATCCGAACCGGTTGATGGCTTTCCCACTATTTGCTCTTTGTGTAGCCTAGCTCACAAAGTAGGCTAACACATACCCAAATAAGCTCACAAAGTAGGCCTAAACCAAATTTCGAAATTTATAAATATTTTTCTAGATATTTTTAACATGCATAATTTCGTTAATTAACGCTAATCACCCTAATTAACTGTAATTAGTGTAAAAACAATGCCAATCACTCACCTTAGCCACAATAAAATACCAAATCTGGAATTATCCTCTGTTTGGCGCTGTTCCCAAGGCCACACAGCAGCTCTTCCTCAATTTTTGTGCTAATCTGCTTTGATTTGATGTAGATTTGGCTTAATTAGCAATTAGAAGGTGATTTGGAGTGTTTTAGCAGGTAGAGGCCATTGTTAGGTTGAGAGGGATGATAGGTGGTGGTTGAAAGATGAGAAAAGGGTGTTCTCTAAACCCTAACAACCCTTAAATACTCCAAATCCCAAAATCCCCCACTGGGCCTAGCTGTTAATTACCCAATTAAGCCCGATTAAGCTATTTTTCACCTTTTAAACCTTAATTCAGCCATATCTCCCAAACAGTAAGTCTGTTTTTCACAAATGACCACTCTACGAAAAGGTAAACCACCATCCGGATCTAACAGAAGTTGTTTTAGGTCAAAAATCCTTACTAATCAAATGTTATGGCCGAAAAAAGATTAGCTAGGGGCAAAATGGTCATTTAAAAATTGGCAAAAATCATGAACATGGGAAATGACCCCAGTAGTCGTGTCCCAAAGTTACATGACCATAGGACTTCGTATGTGAAAGAAATAAATATTCTACGATCCTATGATGCGTAGAATGCGGGTCGTTACAATAGCTGCTCTAATACACCTACTAAGAGCATGTATTTAATTTCAATAATAAAGACGGACAAATCACTATAAAAACGATATTGCCTTTCAAAAAATTTTTAGTGCCATGAATAATGGGTTTGATGACAACAACCTTAGAAAAGAATATAAAATATAAATACTAATGTTGCTCATGTTTACAGAGAAACATATTACATATAGTGCAGGATATAGTCATGTATTGATAAGGAAGGCTGTATAATATCAAGCATAGATTCAGGATGATGATGACATAGAGATTCAAGAGCTGATGAATAAAGACTCATGAGTATTGAAGAGTTCAAGATGTTCTAGATAAGTTAAGAGTCTTAGAATATAGGACAAAATTTTGATAACACTTGGTATTGTTTTCAAATGATTGTTAGATAAGTTTTGTTTCAAAATGATATTTTTCAAAACACCCTTTCTGTAGTTTCTAACCTTTTATACTATTAATATTTTAGTTTATAATCCTTTATATGTTTATGATTTGACAATTTATTTATACCATGTTTTTAAATAGTTATATATACTACTTATATTATATGTAATGTTTTAGATTAAATTATTTTGTAAAGTTTTATTTTGATTAAAGTATGTTCAAACTATATATAAATGACTTTATAAACTTTCAAATTATTTGTAAAGCAACATTTATTCAAAACGATTTAAAATAAATTGATTTTAAGAGTCACAAAAGATTTATCGACTTGTCCTAGAATATTATGTTGACATACTAACTAGTGTTTTCAAAAATTGAATTTTTAAAAGAAGTATTATTCTCGTAACCATTCACAAATAGACAAGATTTTTATTCGTTGATAAATACCAAACATGTCGAACTAATTTTATCATCATTTTCTTTATTTTATCTTTTCTCCTTATTCTCTCTTACTTTCTAACAAAACTCTTAATCATAATCTAATGAAATTCAACCAGAGTCAAATATGCTTATCTATTATTTGATTCTCTATTATTCTCTCATCAATCTCTTAACATCAAAATGTAAATGTAACACCACAAAATGTAATACACTATAAGCATACATTAATATGATAATTTGGGTATAACTTAATTTAGTATTTAGAATTAAGTGAAACTGGCATTAGTGTTGCGTTTGCCTCAGAATTTTGTTCAAATAGACCCCAAGTTGTAAAATAGATAACATATGAAGAAGTTATGAACCTTAGAAGTTTGTATACATAAAAAGACCTTATATGTAAATATAACACAATATAAAATCCAAAAAATCAAATGAAGGAGGCGGGGAAAACGAGCGAGAAACAAGCCTGTTGTGGGCCGACCAACGAGCATGAATGAGGCTAGGTCAACCAACAACAGATCCGGTCTAACATCCTCGATTTTCGACCATTCAAATCGATAATGATCCTTAATGTCGATAGAAATAGATCAAAAATACGGATAGTTATTGGGGTTAAAATAAGAAAAAGAAGAAGGAAACAAATACAGAATCTTGCAGTGGAAGGACAAAATATAATAATTAAATAACAGTTCATGAAGCTGTTGAAAACATACATTTGATTATATTTACACAATTTATAAGAGTAAATTAACATACAACATACCAGTATATGCAGCAGAATAATAATTTTAATATGTTTGTTGAGCTCCATCTTCATCTTCATAATGGAATCTTCAAAGCAAGGGAATCTTCGTTAACTGTAACTCGGTCTGACCCGAGCGTATTGCAACAAAAAGAAACACAACAAACACTAGGATCAGAACTATAAATCATTCTCATATTAGTTAAATCAAATTTCATGTAATAATATGAATGCAATAACTTAAGAGATGCTACGGGAATTCCCATCTCCTAAGGGTCCTTCAAACTAATATCATATAATATAATAAGCTATTATAATAGTGTCTACGGTTAAATGTAACATATTGAAATAGCGTAAGTAGGATTACATTTTTACCCTTACACCGTTTATAATACCGTAGTCTATACATATACCATAAAGTCCACAGTACGTAGTGGCTATCAGAGGGCACTCCATAGGTACGGTACAAATCAAAATCGTTGGGGGCTCGATCAGGACAATATGACAAGTCACACAAGGAATGCCCAGGGTAGGAATATACTAGTTGCATGCCCGGACTGGTGGTAACGCATAGCCGCAACTATCGCTCACCTCGAACAACACTACGAAATCACAGATGCGCATCAAATCAATCAAACTGAGGGACTATAGAAATAAAGGATGAAGTGTTGCCGATGGAGGTAGCTAACCCCACTTAGTCACGGTATAGCCCTGTTTTTGTCATTTTAATTATGACCCGAAGGTCAAGGATATCCATCATCGTTCTCTTTCTTCAACTCCAGTAATCGCCTCCAAATCCATCCAACACCATTTCTGGAACTTCACCGCGTACACAGTTGTTAAAGTGGTTTATGGTATTGGCTGAGTGTATGAGAATATCCGATCCCGGTCTCTTTAAAAACCAATCGTTTACATATTTCACATTTGTCAGTTCTTTTACATTTCAAAGAGGTTCATACTTCATATCAAAATATCAGAGTTTCAAAATCATTCAATATTCAAGATAGAATATTATTCATACTAAAATCTCCATTTAAACCAAATAAAATTTTGAAACAATTCCAACTTTAATAATTCGAATATTAAAATAATTAACAGTATATTTAAAATAGTTTATATATATAATTGAAATAGTTTAAAAATAAACAATTTGTAATTTAAAATAGAATTTATCAAATTTATTAAAATATATAGTTAAAACATTAATTAATTTATAATATAAATAGTTAATTTTAAAATGATTTATCTAAAATAATTTATAAAATAAAATATTAATAAAGTAAAATAGTTTATGAAGAAAAATAATTAGTATTAAAATAGTTTATAAAATGATTTGAAATACTATAGTTGGAATTAGAATCGTTCTCTAACATTTTCAACAAAAACTGAAGTAAAATTTCAACTTCAATTCAACCAACTTAATTTTCAATAATTCCATCGATTAAACTTCCAATTTACATTCATTTCAATTCGATCAAATTAATTCAACTAGTTACATTCCAAATCAGATTCTCATTTTCAATGATTTCAATTTATGGCAAATATCGAGTTCACAATTCATATATAATTCAAATCAATGTTGATTCATAATAAAATTCAAAGGTGGGTGAAACCATTCAATTTCAATAAATTTGATTTACATTATATTTCACTTTTTATTTAACTTCGGTTATAATACAAATATATTTCCCCTTTTTTAAATACATATATTCAAAATTCAAGGTTCAAGTTCAAAGGAAATAAATTATAAACATTTCTTGTATTGTCTTTAAAACAATATTTCAAAATTCATGGTTAAAACAAATATTATTTAACCAACCGGTGTCCGTATATGATTTTCTATCCTACGGCCAAGTGATACTTAAATTTTAATTTTAGTATTTTGGGAAAGGGTATATATATCATTTCAATCCAAATTAAGGTCATAGGTATTTATCATTTCAACCTACGTTCTTAATTCATTTTAATGATTAATCCCGGGTTTATTCGATGCCCGTAACATCTAGGGTATTGATTGGGATTAATCGGCACAAACAATGGTCGTATATGAATAAATGTGAATAACAGATAAATTCACACAATTAACATCAATATATCAAACATATCAAATTCAAGCCGTTCATCAAATCAATACATACACAGTCTAATATCGTAAAATTTACAAATTATTAGGTGGCAGGTTTTATACAGTAATTAAATGTTGAATTTTAACGTAAAGGTGAAAACTAAACTAACAGTCAAATTTAATTACACTATCGATGCAAATCAATATAAACATGCAATTTAACTGTCAAACATCAATCCATACAATCATATCATGACATGATATTAATTTAACTAAAATTAGAATAATTTAGTTACACATGAGTGGGTTTAATCACTCAACTTCGGTTCTGAAGCGTTTAAACTCCAAAATAGGCCCAAAATTTGACAGTCTCAAAATCAGTCCATACCAGCGGCATCGCGAAGAGCTCGTCAATACGATTCCAACAAAACAAACCACGCGACATTCTGAGTTCGTATGAAAATGTTAGATGCGTTACAAGTTATACGGATTTGATTTTAAATCGGAATAAAATAATAATAAAGACACCTCACCTCTTTGCCATGTCATCATCCCTCCTTTTCCTACATGTTCTCTACAGCAAAATAAAACCCATCCATGTTCTAAAACATTAACATTCTCTCCTCCCCTTCGCTCAATGAAAACTCGAACCGTTTACATCGTTGTTCTTCTCTTCTCGAACCCTACCTCTACATCACCATTTTCTTAAACTTGGGTATCCTCACAAAATTGCGTTCACATCCTCAAAAGCTTGTTGCTCCTACAGGTTTGCGACAAAAAATATCATTGAATCCGTTCACATTTTGCCATATGATGCTATTTTCCGTCATGAATCCAAATACGATATTCGATTCGCTTGAATCAGCTTCAATTCCTTATGCTTTAGAACCCTAGATTTATTGTGAAATTGTCGAGCTACCAAGTTTCCATCGAGTTCGAGCTTAGGCATATCATTGCGAAGCCCATTGCCATATGAGTCTAACGAATAAATTTCCATTCGATTTCATGGGAAGACTGGTTTTATATTATTTGTTGAAAATTGGAAAAGAAACAACCATTTTTCTTATGAACGAAAATAAGGCGAGGCGGCTACAGGAAATAGAATTGGAGAAATAAACAATTAGTCCAATGCATTGATTCCTATTAATTACAATTTTGATTGATTATCCAAATTCAATTTTAATTCGAATTATAAATTAATTAATTCCATTTCATTCAAATACATAAATATTAGTTTTAATAATTACCAAAGTAAACCAAAATTTAATTCCAAATATGATTACAATGGTTCTATCTATAAATCTTATTAATGAAGACCCAAAATAGATCATTTACAATTACATTTATTTATGTGACTTTTATATTTGTAGTTACCAATTTGAAGAAATTAATTAACCTACTTATTTCCCATTTCAAATTTATTACCATCCTAAATCGTAGTTATATTAACTACTGTACTTGTTATATCATTGGGAAAAAGTTTTGAATCAAAACAAATTCTTCTTTCTTAAATTTCCATTTAAATCTATATTAATCATTTATTTTATTTTCCAATTTTATTATTAACGATATTAAAGTTAATTACCTTTCCAATTACAAATCAACAAGTTATAAGTCTATGTGAAAACAATAAACGTTAGTTAAAATTCACGATACAATTATTGTTTAAAAAATTTATTATCTAACATTTTTAACCACATACATTTCATACTGATTTAAAATAGATAAAGAAATGAAACATAACTGTTGATATTTAAAGTAATTCCAATCATATTCATAAATCTATAGTTTTCAAGCAAATATTATAATTACTTACCAACTTTAATTTAATCAAAATAAAATAAATTTTTAATTAGAAAAACAAATTTTACTAACATTAAATTCCAATTTTTATTATCAACAAAATTCAATTTAGATTTCAGTTTTTTTTTTATTTAACTAAAACTGTTTCATTTAAATATCTCAATACTAAGTTTCAGCTTTAAATCTTAACAGTAAAACCAAATTTCATTTACAATCGAGGTAAAATATTATTGTCAAAATAAGTTGGGTTTCAATAACAAATCAATTTAATTAATTTTACACCATTATATTCCATAATTAATCGTTAAATTTAAATTACATATTTATTGACTCAATTTAATACAAATAAATTTCAATTCTCAACAATTAAAAACATACCAAATTATAGCAATATTTATAATCAAAGGAGACAATTGCATTTATAACAAGTTGAGATTCATTATATACCCAAAATGGTTTATATTCTTTATATTCACAAATCTAGATTTTTCAATATATGAATGGAGTTTCAAAATTAGTTTATCCATTTCATATATGGTTACTTCAATATTAGTTTCAAATTCAATATAAATAAATTACCAAACATAAATTATTATTGAATATAATTATCGAGATTCATTGTTAACAAGTCAAATCAAGTTAATATCTTAACCATATGCGACATAAATCATTCTTTTTTAATAATTAAAACAATTGTTAAAAGAAATCACATTAAATTTAATACTTCAAATCATCGCAAATCTCCGGATGTTACACTCTCCCTCACTTAAAACTTTTCGTCCTCGAAAAGGCGTAGTATGAAGGTTGTCAATTCATATATATGTTTTGCCATATAATTTTTTTCAACTTGATTTTATTAATATTTTAGTTTCAAATCAGGAATTTCCGTACCGCGATTTTTCTGAAAATTTTAATTACACATATCTTAAAATCTAAAAGTAGAAATCTATTTTTTCTGTTTCATTAGAAAACTAATTCAAACATATCCCAAGGATTCTTGTTTTAAAGAATTCCGATTTTATTTGGATCCTATACATTTATTTAAACTTCAATTCTGAAAATTACGAACTACAGCTTTGCGATGAGTTCGTTTTTAATTAAATTAAATTTATTCGTTCAACCTTCGTTAAGTTTATAAATTATAAGCTTATTGACTTATATTTTCGCAAAACTAAATATTAATATCAATATATTTGGTTTATTACTAAATAATTCTCTTAATCAATTTTTCATTGATTCGGTTAATTCATATTACTAACCATAAGATAACTAAGTGTACATCGTTTATTACATAACTTAAGTTTTATTTATTTTCAACCAATCAAAGTTTCCACTTCATTATCCATTCTTATACTTGTGCATTTTTTTATTGTTTATTCTTATAACATTTGACTTTTTAATTAATTGGTAAGTTATTCATGCTACAGAACAGAATTAATTATTACATAAATTTCAATGGTTACCACTAGTTTCATTTTATTATCGAATTCTTAAGAGTTTTATTTTGATTATAACTCTCTTAATATTTAGAAGTTCCAAATCGTTACTTATTCAAGATTTCAAGAACTAAATTTCGGGCTTTTTAAAAAAATCTTTTTTCATTTAATATGTCATTTACAAAAAACTATACTATAAAAAGGGATTTTAATAAAGTTCAATTTCATAAAATAAAATACAAAATATTAGATGTCTCCCTACATAGACTCTTGAAAATAAACATCGATGATGCGTGCACTCATCACCGAAATCATTTTCAAAGAAAAGAGGGTATATACTTAATATTATTATTATTCCAATAATTCATTCAAAACAATTTCTATATGAAACACTTTTAATATATAAATAT
This sequence comes from Allium sativum, assembly GCA_030737875.1. Classification (NCBI taxonomy): domain Eukaryota; kingdom Viridiplantae; phylum Streptophyta; class Magnoliopsida; order Asparagales; family Amaryllidaceae; genus Allium; species Allium sativum. The sequence continues at coordinate 599,978,872 of CM060926.1, read as the reverse complement.
ATTATTTCAAATCATTTGCAAATCAATATTACAAAATCACCCGAAATCAAATTCTCAAATTCATATTTTACTTCTTATTTCATTATCAATAAATTTTCAATATTTGATTTTCTTAAACCGTTCAATTATCAATTGTTCTAATTATTAATCAGTCGAATGATAAATGATGCAAATTTAATATTATCATCAACAAAATCAAAATTCAAACATTTTCAAACAATGATATATATAATATAATTCAATACAATATTATGTCAATAAGCTCTATTCAAGTGTTTGGAAATCCCCATCGATTCCTTGGGGCCCCAAGTACCGACCAGAATTCAAAAATACTCAACAGAACATATCAACACAATACAAAACAATTTTTATGTCAAAATACAAGTACGCTCTCTCATATACTCTCAAACTCATTCTAGAGCATTACTACTCCATCTTTAATGAGTTAATCCCAAATAGAGCCAATGTTTTCGCTAAACCAAAGCTCTGATACCAAATGTAACATCCTCGATTTTCGACCGTTCAAATCGACAATGATCCTTAATGTCGACATAAACAGATCAAAAATACGGATATTTATTAGGGTTCAAATAAGAAAAAGAAGGAAACAAATACAGAATATCGCAGCAGAAGGACAAAGTATAATAATTAAATAACAGTTCATGAAGCTGTTGAAAACATACATTTGATTATATTTACACAATTTATCAGAGTAAATTAACATACAACATACCAGTATATGCAGCAGAATAATAATTTTAATATGTTTGTTGAGCTCCATCTTCATCTTCATAATGGAATCTTCAAAGCAAGGGAATCTTCGTTAACTGTAACTCGGTCTGCCTCGAGCGTATTGCAACAAAAAGAAACACAACAAACACTAGGATCAGAACTAAATCATTCTCATATTAGTTAAATCAAATTTCATGTAATAATATGAATGCAATATGTAACAACCCGTATTTTCAATAACCTGTTATAACATAAATGGAGGCAGAATTAAACTGTAAAATCTGAATCAAGGGAAACGGGCTATGCCATTGCGTTCGTCTCGGAAAAATACGCGAAATAGAGTCTGAGTTTTCGAAAATCGGAGTCCGTATGACCAAGATATGGCCTCGCGAAGTTTCACGAAAAATTCCCAAATAAAAGTATACTTAATTAAGTGAAATGGGTTGCGCAGAGAAATATATATATATTGATATATATATATATATATATAATTGAAAATTAAATAAATAAATATGCAAAAATGTTCAAAACAGCGAATTGGGAGAGGGGAATAACCGAACCGGCCGATTTTTGAGGTCTACCCGAGCCCGCTGGGTCGACTAGGGGTTAATCCAGGGTGTTTGGCTGTCAACCCATGGGCCGATTCGCTCAAATGCAGATTTTGCATTTGGATGGTTCTCATGGTTCATCTTTAATCTAAAGGCCCTAGATGGTTCCTACACTTGACTTCTTCCCCAAGACATGCTTTGATGGCTTGGATTGAATCTAGGTTTAATCCTATGGCCTAAAACACTTACCTAATCTATAAATAAGACCCTAAGCCTACCCTAAACCCTCATTATTCATTCTTGCAACTAAACTATGGCAAAATTTTCACTCTCATGGCCTCCACCCTCATTCTAAAATTCCTAAGTAAATTCCTATGAGAGGTTTCATGATCTTGAGAGTGTTATAGAGTTTCTATGTTAGTATGAGAGCTTCTCAAGTTGATTTCAAGGCTAAAGCTTTGACCTTTGTTCATCAAGATGGGGTTTTTATTGATTTGGAGCTTTCATCTTTGGGCTTTTGAATGATGGCATGCATAGGCTTTGTCTCAATCTTTAATTTAATCGATTTGTGCCTTCATAGCAAAGTAAGCCCTTTCCCTACTCTTAGATATTAACTATGAAGTTAAATGTTCATGTTGCAAGTTTGGGTTTGATTATTGAGTATGATACATGCTATCATGTCATGCAAGTTTATGAAGTCATTATCTTGATATTGTGGGCTAAAAGCTACAACCTTTATGTTGAAATGTTGCATTATGCAACATGAGAACCCTCATAACCTTTATGTCAACTTGCATATGAAGTCATAACCCTTATATGATGGTATATGCGAGTTACTAGTCATCATTCCATGTCTTTTGTCACCATGATTCGCTTATGTGCCAAGTTTGGGTTTATGCATGTTTTGAGGCTTAAGAATGTAACATGCAAGTTAATGAACACATTTATGCCTCATTTTCCACCATGATTAACTTGTGGCTTAATATCCATTTTTGTCATGCCTTTGCCAAGTCTTTTCTTTTAATCCATTACGTTGTTGCGAACGTATATGTGAGTGTAAAAGCGTTGGGTTATGTATGGGTAATTTCTAAAGGCATGAAAATACAACTTGAAAATATGACTTGAAATATAACATGGAAGTTGACATGTAAGTATGCTTGAAAACATAAGTTTGGGAATTTACCTATTAAGTTAGGTCTACCCTTTGGGAATTTACCTATTAAGTTAGGTCTACCCAAATGCTTGAAAACTTGTAACATGTTTTGGAAACATGATGGATATGACACTTAGATAATATAAGTATGGCCAACTCGAGGTTGGGTTGAGTTTGCAACGTAAAACTACCCGGAACCGACCGGCCTAACTAGTAGTTGCAAACAATAGGACCCAATGTGAGAAGTTGGTCATGTTGTGCTTGAACCCGAGGTTAGACCAAGTTGTGGTGTAAAGCTACCCTGAACCGACCGGCTTAACTAGTAACCGCAACAAAGTCTAATGTGAGAGGTTGAGGTGCATTAAGTAATTAATGCCACATGATAGGGTTAAGTTAATTTGATTAATGACGCTTAACCAAATATGACATGGACAAATGGGTTAAGTAAATGGTTTAGGCTAATGATACTTAACAAAACATGACAAGGTTGGGTAGGTTAAGTAATTTGATTTGCCTAATGATACTTAACCATTTTTATACGATTAGTGGACGGGGTTAAGTTAACCAACACTTAACCAATCCAACACGATAATTTGGGGAAGGTTAAGTAAGTTTTCTTAATGACACTTAACCGAAAAATACAGTTAATGGATGAGATTAGACTCCACTAGTCTAAGCATGGAAATCGGATGGGGTTAAGTTAGCCTAGACTTAATTAATCCCACTTGGTAGTTTAATAGAGTTAAGTTAAACACTTAACTAATCTAACATGATGATTGAGGTGGTTAAGTGACCTATACTTAACCAATCTAACTCGTGAATTTATTGAGGTTAAGTTAATCTATACTCAACCAATCTAACGTGAAAACATGATAAGGCTAAGTCACGAATCGCTTGAATACACTTGACCGATTTGACTAAGAAAATTGATAGGGTCAAGTTAATATATACTTAACCAATCTGGAATGATAATTGGACGGGGTTAAATTGTGAATTGCTTAATATACTTAACCAACGTGAACATGGTATGTAGGGTTAAGTCTTGGACTTGGATACTTAGCAAATTTTGACATGGTTTGTAGACGGGTTAAGTCATGAACTTAAGTGACACTTAATCCATTATGTAAACCCTAGTTCTGAGGATTAGGTGGATAACCGTAGTTAATAAGGATAACGGGAATAAGGCTAAGTGGTAAACCTTAGTTGAGGGATAACTAAGTAATGATTCTTAGTCAAGGAAATTTAGACCAGTTCATAGATAGATGAGTAACCTGATACGGTAGGTCATCATTTAAGTATACGAGTAGGAGCAAGTATCTGATTTAGATAAAGGCTCCAGGGAACTGGGTGACGAAGCAGCGGCTTCGGGGAACGTGAGGATATTCTTGGTATCCCTCTGTGAGCTGCTAGGTGATTATACTAGGCTCATGAGAGGTTAAGGTCTGCGTTAGAAGAGCCAAGAGTATGCCTTGGTTGCTATGCGAGCGACCTAAAGACGGGGATGGATAGGGGATAGTCGACGATACACGGTCTTACCCTAGATAGCATTTCGTCAGGCTACCTACCATCTTTGGTCAAGCGTGTACGTACGGAAAGGCAGAGAACACCCAAAAGACCATAATTGCTATCTAATTATGGTTGCGGTTGGGCTAGATTGTGGGTTGGCCAGTAGTGTGTTCTCATACAGGATTTATCCTTTCTTGTCTTTCGCTAGTTGAGGGAGGGGTCGCGTGGGACAATAGCCACGTATAGAAAAACAGACCTTAGCATCTGCATCGGCAGATAAATCGAAAGCTCCCGACCGAGTCCTGTATTTCTTGGTCTGCCCTGTGACAGGACTCGGATGGCACGATGTGATACATGTGCATACAGTCATGGAAAAATGATTCACGATGAATGCGTGGGAAAAAGGGCGCGGTTGATGGTTAGCGTAAATCCTAGTGGCCCTGGGTGGTTGAACCAAAACCGAGATACGAAAACGTGCAATAGGTAAGCGTAATCCCTAGTAGCCCTAGGTAGCATAAGTCCTAGTTGTACAAATGATAATTCAGGTTGGGAGACCCTAGCTAGGTTTAGGGTAACCGTCCAAACCGATCTTAAGGATCACGGAACTATGTTAAAGTAATATAGAATCTCATGGGAAAGCCCGTATGGTCTACGGCAAGGGACTGAACATTTACATGGAAAGGAATATACCAGTTGAGTAACCTATATATGCGACATATTAGGTTTACATGGACCATTATACGACTTTTGAGTAAGGGTCATTCATGGATAACACATGACACGGTTGGGATACTAGTACGGTAGGTGCAGGGCAGATGTACAGGATAGATACCATGGGGCGTTATACGTGATAGATATCTTGGGATATTATACTTGATAGAAACCTGACGATGTGATACCTTGTTTTATCTTGACATCGTAATTTATCATGACACCTTAGTTTATCTGAGTTCAGTAGTTCATCCTGTTATTTTGATTTAGCTTATCTATCTTGTTATCATGCTTATGTTCATCTCAGTTTCTCATGTCAGTTAACTTTACTAGTTTTTATGCTAATAGTAGATAGGGCTTACTCAGTCTTTTTGACTGCCCCATTTTCTTTCGCCTCTATTCTTCCGTTTCCCCCCCCCCCCCCCAGGTTACAGGGAGGAAATACTGTTGTTTAGTCCAGACTTCTTCTGCTTGAAGGTCATCATGGATGGCTTGGACTTTTCTTGGCTATGGCTACTTTACTGTTTTTACTTGGGGAATAATTTAGGAAAAAGTCTTTATGCTTCTTTATTATTGCAAGACAGGTTTTGATGTACTCTGATGTAAAAGGCTTTAGACCTTATTTATTCATGTTATGAAAATTTGATTTTACTTCCGCTATTTTATATGTTCTGTCTTGTGATATTTCTGTGCATGTTTACCAATAATGCCCCTCTAAAGCTAGTGCATTCCTTTGCGAGTGACCCTAGCGGAGGCGGGGTGTTACACGTGGTATCAGAGCAGAAGGTTACCAGACTGGGCAAAAGTTTTTAAAGACCTTCTGAAAACTATTTGAAAAAAAAAAACCGTTTACAAAGAAGCATTTTTCAAGAAAATTTTATTTTAAAAGAAAAAGGCTATTCCCCAAAGGCCATTAGCACTATCCTTGTTTCCTTAATTGAGTCTCTTTTCCTTTCTTTCCTCCATCTGTAGTCAAAGTAGTTTTAACTGCGACTAGTCTTTTCTACCTACGAAAGTGCTTTCCATACGATGGAGGTGGTTCTCGAGAGACCAGTGGCCGCGTTATAAGAAAGGATCGTGAGAAAGAAGGATAAAGGATACGAGCTTAAGGATGAGCAACTTGTTGGTATGGCTTAGTCCTCAAAGGAGGGAGAAAGATGAACAATGAAACCCATGACGAGAGAGTACCTTTGGCATGGTAAAACGGGGCGGATAGTAGTATTATGGGACAAGGACAAGATCATCGGGAGGGCAGTAGTATGCTCTCATTTCTAGAGTACCTCGGAAGGAGGGTAACGATCTTGTTAAAGGTTTAGCTTTTCTTCTCTATCATCCCGTTAGGACTTCGTTGTTCGTATCATTTAAGTCTGCTTCGATAGTTGAGTCTCTGCACCTTCAGTACTAGCGTAATAGAGAATCCCGTTTTTTGTCTCAAAGTCCTATTGGAGAATCAGTCCATTTATACATGACTTGTTTGGATTTGGGAATGTCTATGCCAAGTGTTGAGTTTGGAAATAATGCTTATGTTTATAAGCTATGGATGGATTCTAGGGATGAAGTGGTTATCCAGTAGGGGGTGCCACTCTCGGTTTTGATAGGAGGGTAGTTAGACCTTTTGACTAGCCTTGGTAATGCCCTCGAAGTATCGGGTAACCTTTTTGAGGTTCTGTCATGACTAGTTACTTAGAATACCTTGATGCCTTTATTGGAAATTTGAAGCCCGATCGAGTGGTGTTCGCCAATAAGACGGATGGTTTACTTCATTTATGCATGGGTTAACCTGATTGACATCTGTTTACTTTCAAGAGAAAGTTCTTCTACATGGAATGCCTTATAGTATATAAACGAGATCCAAGATTCACTAGTGAATTTTGGAAAGCTTGCATGAGATCATGAGTACGCAGTCATGTTTGCGTCAAGTATTCTAGGAAAAGGATAAGTGCAAGTGGAACGAGAGGCGATGAAGAAATGAGTTCCAGCTCATGTTATGGAAACAGGAATAAGAAGCTACAAAATCGCGAAGTTAAAAGACGACTTTGATGGTCAAAGACTAGATACGCGCATGATATCTCTTTTTGGGAGTATATCCTTGATCCCTGTTTTCTGTAGAGCTTACTTGTAGGCTATCTTTTGTGGACATCCTCTCGGTCCTATTCTCCGTTACAAACCCTGTAAGGAGTTTGTCCTGTTTATCTTCTCGACCCTGTTTCAGGGAATTCTAGGTAGAACCCTATGGATGTAAACATGTATTTGAAACATGTTATGATTGATATGGTTGCAAGTGGTTGCAAGTGGTTGCTCGTGGATGCGCGAATACACATTTGATACTAGCTCGACTTGGTCACATTTCATATTGCATATGCACAAGTATTTATACTTGTTTATGGATGAAATCGAATGTATTATCATGCGGTTGTTGCATATGAATGAATGATTGTGCACGCATATAGTATCTATATGACTAGGACTATTTTCATACATGTTGGATTCATGGCACTATACATATTTTGCATTAGAAAGATTATTCAGGCCTGATCATTAGCATTAGCTAAGGAACATGTACACACACGTTTTGCATATATTCATACAGCATTAGAAATCATCTAAGGACAATGGTTGCTTGTGGATGATGTTTTGAGTAGATGGATGATGGATGGTAGGATATGTTCTTCCTAACTTGGAGTTTTCGGGGACGAAATCCTAAAAGGTGGGGAGAACGTAACAACCCGTATTTTCAATAACCTGTTATAAAATAAATGGAGGCAGAATTAAACTGTAAAATCTGAATCAAGGAAAACGGGCTATGCCATTGCGTTCGTCTCGGAAAAATACGCGAAATAGAGTCCGAGTTTTCGAAAATCGGAGTCCGTATGACCAAGATATGGCCTCGCGAAGTTTCACGAAAAATTCCCAAATAAAAGTATACTTAATTAAGTGAAATGGGTTGCACAGAGAAATATATATATATATTGATATATATATATATATATATATAATTGAAAATTAAATAAATAAATATGCAAAAATGTTCAAAACAGCGAATTGGGAGAGGGGAATAACCGAACCGGCCGATTTTTGAGGTCGACCCGAGCCTGCTGGGTCGACTAGGGGTTAATCCAGGGTGTTTGGCTGTCAACCCATGGGCCGATTCGCTCAAATGCAGATTTTGCATTTGGATGGTTCTCATGGTTCATCTTTAATCTAAAGGCCCTAGATGGTTCCTACACTTGACTTCTTCCCCAAGACATGCTTTGATGGCTTGGATTGAATCTAGGTTTAATCCTATGGCCTAAAACACTTGCCTAATCTATAAATAAGACCCTAAGCCTACCCTAAACCCTCATTATTCATTCTTGCAACTAAACTATGGCAAAATTTTCACTCTCATGGCCTCCACCGTCATTCTAAAATTCCTAAGTAAATTCCTATGAGAGGTTTCATGATCTTGAGAGTGTTAGAGAGTTTCTATGTTAGTATGAGAGCTTCTCAAGTTGATTTCAAGGCTAAAGCTTTGACCTTTGTTCATCAAGATGGGTTTTTTTTATTGATTTGGAGCTTTCATCTTTGGGTTTTTGAATGATGGCATGCATAGGCTTTGTCTCAATCTTTAATTTAATCGATTTGTGCCTTCATAGCAAAGTAAGCCCTTTCCCTACTCTTAGATATTAACTATGAAGTTAAATGTTCATGTTGCAAGTTTGGGTTTGATCATTGAGTATGATACATGCTATCATGTCATGCAAGTTTATGAAGTCATTATCTTGATCTTGTGGGCTAAAAGCTACAACCTTTATGTTGAAATGTTGCATTATGCAACATGAGAACCCTCATAATATTTATGTCAACTTGCATATGAAGTCATAACCCTTATATGATGATATATGCGAGTTACTAGTCATCATTCCATGTCTTTTGTCACCATGATTCGCTTATGTGCCAAGTTTGGGTTTATGCATGTTTTGAGGCTTAAGAATGTAACATGCAAGTTAATGAACACATTTATGCCCCATTTGCCACCATGATTAATTTGTGGCTTAATATCCATTTTTGTCATGCCTTTGCCAAGTCTTTTCTTTTAATCCATTAGTTGTTGCGAACGTATATGTGAGTGTAAAAGCGTTGGGTTATGTATGGGTAATTTCTAATGGCATGAAAATACAACTTGAAAATATGACTTGAAATATAACATGGAAGTTGACATGTAAGTATGCTTGAAAACATAAGCTTGGGAATTTACCTATTAAGTTAGGTCTACCCTTTGGGAATTTACCTATTAAGTTAGGTCTACCCAAATGCTTGAAAACTTGTAACATGTTTTGGAAACATGATGGATATGACACTTAGATAATATAAGTATGGCCAACTCGAGGTTGGGTTGAGTTTGCAACGTAAAACTACCCGGAACCGACCGGCCTAACTAGTAGTTGCAAAAAATAGGACCCAATGTGAGAAGTTGGTCATGTTGTGCTTGAACCCGATGTTAGACCAAGTTGTGGTGTAAAGCTACCCGGAACCGACCGGCTTAACTAGTAACCGCAACAAAGTCTAATGTGAGAGGTTGAGGTGCATTAAGTAATTAATGTCACATGATAGGGTTAAGTTAATTTGATTAATGACGCTTAACCAAATATGACATGGACAAATGGGTTAAGTAAATGGTTTAGGCTAATGATACTTAACAAAACATGACAAGGTTGGGTAGGTTAAGTAATTTGATTTGCCTAATGATACTTAACCATTTTTATACGATTAGTGGACGGGGTTAAGTTAACCAACACTTAACCAATCCAACACGATAATTTGGGGAAGGTTAAGTAAGTTTTCTTAATGACACTTAACCGAAAAATACAGTTAATGGATGAGATTAGACTCCACTAGTCTAAGCATGGAAATCGGATGGGGTTAAGTTAGCCTAGACTTAATTAATCCCACTTGGTAGTTTAATAGAGTTAAGTTAAAAACTTAACTAATCTAACATGATGATTGAGGTGGTTAAGTGACCTATACTTAACCAATCTAACTCGTGAATTTATTGAGGTTAAGTTAATCTATACTCAACCAATCTAACGTGAAAACATGATAAGGCTAAGTCACGAATCGCTTGAATACACTTGACCGATTTGACTAACAAAATTGATAGGGTCAAGTTAATATATACTTAACCAATCTGGAATGATAATTGGACGGGGTTAAGTCGTGAATTGCTTAATATACTTAACCAACGTGAACATGGTTGTAGGGTTAAGTCTTGGACTTGGATACTTAGCCAATTTTGACATGGTTTGTAGACGGGTTAAGTCATGAACTTAAGTGACACTTAATCCATTATGTAAACCCTAGTTCTGAGGATTAGGTGGATAACCGTAGTTAACAAGGATAACGGGAATAAGGCTAAGTGGTAAACCTTAGTTGAGGGATAACTAAGTAATGATTCTTAGTCAAGGAAATTTAGACCAGTTCATAGATAGATGAGTAACCTGATACGGTAGGTCATCATTTAAGTATACGAGTAGGAGCAAGTATCTGATTTAGATAAAGGCTCCAGCGAACTGGGTGACGAAGCAGCGGCTTCGGGGAACGTGAGGATATTCTTGGTATCCCTCTGTGAGCTGCCAGGTGATTATACTTGGCTCATGAGAGGTTAAGGTCTGCGTTAGAAGAGCCAAGAGTATGCCTTGGTTGCTATGCGAGCGACCTAAAGACGGGGATGAATAGGGGATAGTCAACGATACACGGTCGTACCCTAGATAGCATTTCGTCAGGCTACCTACCATCTTTGGTCAAGCGTGTACGTACGGAAAGGCAGAGAACACCCAAAAGACCATAATTGCTATCTAATTATGGTTGCGGTTGGGCTAGATTGTGGGTTGGCCAGTAGTGTGTTCTCATATAGGATTTATCCTGTCTTGTCTTTCGCTAGTTGAGGGAGGGGTCGCGTGGGACCATAACCACGTATAGAAAAACAGACCTTAGCATCTGCATCGGCAGATAAATCGAAAGCTCCCGACCGAGTCCTGTATTTCCTGGTCTGCCCTGTGACATGACTCGGATGGCACGATGTGATACATGTGCATACAGTCATGGAAAAACGATTCACGATGAATGCGTGGGAAAAAGGGCGCGGTTGATGGTTAGCGTAAATCCTAGTGGCCCTGGGTGGTTGAACCAAAACCGAGATACGAAAACGTGCAATAGGTAAGCGTAATCCCTAGTAGCCCTAGGTAGCATAAGTCCTAGTTGTACAAACGATAATTCAGGTTGGGAGACCCTAGCTAGGTTTAGGGTAACCGTTCAAACCGATCTTAAGGATCACGGAACTATGTTAAAGTAATATAGAATCTCATGGGAAAGCCCGTATGGTCTACGGCAAGGGACTGAACATTTACATGGAAAGGAATATACCAGTTGAGTAACCTATATATGCGACATATTAGGTTGACATGGACCATTATACGACTTTTGAGTAAGGGTCATTCATGGATAACACATGACACGGTTGGGATACTAGTACGGTAAGTGCAGGGCAGAGGTACAGGATAGATACCATGGGGCGTTATACGTGATAGATATCTTGGGATATTATACTTGATAGAAACCTGACGATGTGATACCTTGTTTTATCTTGACATCGTAATTTATCATGACACCTTAGTTTATCTGAGTTCAGTAGTTCATCCTGTTATTTTGATTTAGCTTATCTATCTTGTTATCATGCTTATGTTCATCTCAGTTTCTCATGTCAGTTAACTTTACTAGTTTTTATGCTAATAGTAGATAGGGCTTACTCAGTCTTTTTGACTGACCCGTTTTGTTTCGCCTCTTTTCTTCCGTTTCTCCCCCCCCCCCAGGTTACAGGGAGGAAATACAGTTGTTTAGTCCAGACTTCTTCTGCTTGAAGGTCATCATGGATGGCTTGGACTTTTCTTGGCTATGGCTACTTTACTGTTTTTACTTGGGGAATAATTTAGGAAAAAGTCTTTATGCTTCTTTATTATTGCAAGACAGGTTTTGATGTACTCTGATGTAAAAGGCTTTAGACCTTATTTATTCATGTTATGAAAATTTGATTTTACTTCCGCTATTTTATATGTTCTGTCTTGTGATATTTCTGTGCATGTTTACCAATAATGCCCCTCTAAAGCTAGTGCATTCCTTTGCGAGTGACCCTAGCGGAGGCGGGGTGTTACACAATAACTTAGGAGATACTACGGGAATTCCCATCTCCTAAGAGTCCGTCAAACTAATATCATAAAATATAATACGTTATTATAATCGTGTCTACGGTTAAATATAACATATTAAAATAGCGTAAGTGGGATTACATTTTTACCCTTACACTGTTTATAATACCGTAGGCTATACATATACCGTAAAGTCCACAGTATGTAGTGGCTATCAGAGGGCACTCCATTGGTACGGTACAAATCAAAATCGTAGGGGGCTCGATCAGGATAATATGACAAGGCATACGAGGAATGCCCAGAGTAGGAATATACTAGTTGCATGCACGGACTGGTGGTAACGCATAGCCGCAACTACCGCCCACCTCGAACAACACTCCAAAATCATAGATGCGCATCAAATCAATCAAACCAAAGGACAATAGAAATAAAGCAAGAAGTGCTGCCGATGGAGGTAGCTAAACCCACTTGGTCACGGTATAGCCCTGTTATAGTCATTTTAATTATGACCCGAAGGTCAAGGTATCCATCATCGTTCTCTTTCTTTAAATCCAGTAATCGCCTCCAAATCCATCCAACACCATTTCTGGAACTCCACCGCGTACACGGTTGTTAAAGTGGTTTTCGGTATTGGAAGAGAGTATGACAATATCTGATCCCAGTCTCTTTAACAACAAATCGTTTACATTTTTCACACTGGTGTAGTGACCCGAAAATCCGGTCCAATTTGAGCTGACTAAATAACACAAGTCCAACCCCTTTTTGCACTGGAAATTCAAGAAAACTAATAGAAAGAAGATAGAGGGTGAGAATAGATAAGGTAGAACTATTAGAATAGAAGAAGAAGAAGATCATCATCATCAGAGTAACACGAATCTCACAGCGGAACGAATAAAATATAACATACTTTTGAAATACAAATAGTATATGTACACAATAATATTGCAGAGTACAACACTTACAACACAGCGGAAATGACTATAGCTATATGATCCTGATGCCTCCTACTCCAAGCTCTCCCAGTATATCTGTTAATCCCGACTACTTGACTGCCCGTACAAATTTAGGCACCCAAGAGTTTAGGGAAATAAAACAAATAAACTCCGGGTCAGTCATGGACTGGTGTGAGTAAACTCAAATCATTTTAACAGGTATATTATATCTCATAAGACCACGCCGTGAATACGGAACGGGTTTTTCCCTTGTGAGAATCCAACATCTTTGAAAAGCAGTATCACTGATATTATAATAATGTCTAAATACAATTAGATATCAATCTAGCAGAAACGCATTCATCTCACGTTCTACATATATAGTATACAATCAAAAACTGCGGGTGCGTATTGGATGATTGGATTTCCAACTATGACAAGGTATGGAACCACCTTCCGATCAGTGTACTCTAGGAACGATACACTGGAGTTCAACAAGAACATCTTGTAACTCAGCCACACATGACCGACCACTCATTTCGCTTGAGTGTATCGAATGTACATCACCAACGGTTGGGATCAGCAACCGTTTCCCATATATATATATGGGACAGCATTGACAGATTAAAGAAGCAAATGAATATTCTCTAGATAGGTGATTATACACCCTACTTCGGTGCGACCGACTTAGCCATGCTGCCTGCCCGATTTTTGTCATTTACCGGATGTGAGGCTAGAAACTACGCTTACTTTCCATTCATTTATAACACGATCACTTTGAATGCCACATTATCAGATCCGTAAATCATTAGTTGGTTTATACAAATATCCTGGATGTTATGCTAAGGGATAAATCCGTTGCAACCATATATATTTATACAGACCAACTCATTCGATCATTGGAAATATTCTGTCAGACATTCGTCCATATACGTTCGTTCTGGGACTGAATGAAACCGAAGGCACTATTCTGTAAATAGGATAGCCCTTGCATAACTTCGTCTTCAATTTCCTTTGGCATATATGATTCGCAACGCTTATGCCAATACAAAGTGGTTCTTTGGATAATAATCCAACCAGTCTCTCCATATTAACAACGTTAAAATGGTCAAAACATTGATAGTCTGTGATTTAACTATCAAACAAAAACTCGTGTGCAAACAACGATATTATTTCCAGACGGAAATTATATCAACCAATCATCATTTAACATTTATCTCTTTAGTTCATTAATTTACTTATCTCCTGTTTCCCTATATTCTAAATTTCTTATTTTCAAATTTTAGAAAATAATCTTTATTAACAATGGAAAACATTTCCATTTCCTTGTTTCCTATATTAGAAAACATTTCTGATTTCTTATTTGGAAAACATTTCCAAAGTTCCTTCATTGGATATAAACAGATGTTTTAAATAAACATCGCTATGCCAACTCAAACGATTTACTGCATTCACTTAACCATCATTCACTATCAAACCTTACCATTCCTTAGTTAAGAAGGAAGTCAATCAAGTTGGGGTATAATTACCTCCCAGACCTTAACTGAACAACGTTATAACTTCGAAATAGTAACAGTTTATCTTTTAAACCTTTAACAACTTCTTTACGTAACTCTCGGATTCAATTTACGAATCCACTTCTTTATTGAAAACATTGATTATAACGATAACGGTATAATCCCTACTTCCGCAATATCTAACTTCAATTATAACCTTTATTCTTTAATTCGAATAATTAAACCTAACCCTAATTTATTAGTGTATACTTTTGATTTAAAAACTAGAAAGTAAATATTACATTCCCGAATTCGATATAATTGAATTCGACATATAATTCTCTTTCGAGTAATCTCTATTTGATTAACTCTTCTTCGAATATCCTATATTCGATTATCTCTCTCTTCGAATAGCTTATATTCGAAATCTCTCTTTTTCGAATAAACTATATTCGGTCTCTTTCTTTCGAATATGCTATATTCGATAATCTCCTTTTGATTAAACAAAAATCGATAACTCCCTTCGATTAAACTATAATCGAGAACTCCTTTCCTTTAACTCTATTCGAATAACTAATATTCGATAACTCTATTTAACTCCGTTCAACTCTATTCGAATAACTAATGTTCGACTAACTCCTTTGGATTAACTCATCTTGACTAACTTAACTTAATTAACTCAACTCGATAACCTAACTCGATTATCTTAACTCCATTATCTTAACTCGACAACTTAACTCGATTATCTTAACTCGATAACTTAACTCGATTATCTTAACTCCATTATCTTAACTTGATAACTTAACTCGATTATCTTAACTCCATTATCTTAACTCGATAACTTAACTCGATTATCTTAACTCGATAACTTAACTCGATTATCTTAACTCCATTATCTTAACTCGATAACTTAACTCGATTATCTTAACTCCTATCGAATAACTAATATTCGATTAACTCCATTCCCTTGACTCTAGATCGCAGCGATCACAATGGTTACGCCTGATTCCCTCAGGAAACATCCGACCGCCGTAGGCTATCTGCAGCTCTGCGAATTATGCTAGCAGTCGTGCTAAATGGTACTAACCCTAATTAACTATGTCTGTTTTATCTCTATCTCGAATAACTATATTCGATCGACTCTAATTGAATAACTAATATTCAATTAACCCTGATTCGATTAACTCTAATTCAATTAATCCTATTTGTTTAACTCATATTCGATTAACTAATCTTCGACTAACTAATAGTCGATTTACACTTATTTGCTTAACCAAAATTCGACTAACTAATAGACGATTAACTAACTTCGACTAATTCGATTAACTTTTATTTGATTATCTCTAATCGATTAACTTTATTTGATTATCTCTAATTGAATAACTAATATTCAATAAACTCTTTCAAATAACTAATTCGATTAGGTCCTTCGAATACTAAATTCGATTTAACTCTATTTGATTATCTCTTTTATATCTCATCGATTTCCTTTTTATAACGCTTATTTTCCGTTACAACTATTCCCTTTTTTTATAACTTCTAATTACCGTTACAAATATTTCCTATTTATAACTTCTAATTACCGTTACAAATATTTCCTATTTATAACGTTTTATTTATCATCTAAATAAATATTCCTTTATTCTATTTATTTTCTAAATAAATATTTCCCTTTTCAATTCTATTTATTTTCTAAGTAAATATCCCTTTTATAAAACTCTATTTGTTTTATCAACATTTTTCCCTTTTATAAAACTCTATTCATTTTATAAATACGTTCCTTTTTTAAAACCGTGTTCGTTTTATAAATAATTTCCTTTTATAAAATCCTGTGATTTTATAAAATTCGTTTATTTCAATATACATTGAAATATTCCATTTCACAACTCAGGGTTTCTTATGATATGTAAAATATCGAATAACAATGATTAATATCATTCTAACACACATAATCCAGAACAGATTATATAACACATCATATAACACAATATATGAAAATAGTAAAATAATTGTTGAGGAATCCAGTCGGATTCCTCCAACCTGTCTCCCTGCATCCACAGATGTTACACAGTATAATATATATCATATTTCATTTTGAAATGAAATATCCTGCTGTACAGAACCATATTTGATTAACAGTACATAGTTTAACTATAACTACGTTTTCAATCAAATCTATTTAACAGTCCAGTTTAACAATCAATATACAGCAGTCAATAAATAAAGCACAATTTATATTAAAATATAAATTGAGGAGAGTTAGTGAGTTTCACTCACATTTCGCATTAGCCGTTTAATAACGATTTGCGTCTGTTGTTTCAGATGGACAATTTATTTCGATATAAATTGTAACGAGCCCCATCTCACTTCCAGTCAGTCCCATTGTGGAGCCACCGTCCATACGATCCCGATGGATCTTTTTTTTGCCAATTTCATTTTGTTTTCTCGGCCCAGCGTAATTCCGACCAGCATACTACAGACCTTCCTCCTTGAATGTAAATAATAGTGCTCGTTTCCATAGCCAAATTTCCACACCACCACTTTTCTTTTACTTTCTTTTCTCTTCTATCTTTTATCAACCACTGGCTTCCATTGGCCCAATCAAATGCTCAAAACTGACCGGCGGTTTCCCCTTTCTTCTCTTCCAAAAACACTTCAGTAAGTTGTTTCTTTCACGGTCGAAATATTCATGCTCACCATACCCATTTACATCAGTTGCAAACTCTTTCTTTTCTGCTAATAATCTTGCTCCAGACAACATTTGAAAGCCATTTTCAACATGTAGAAAATCCGAAAACTCCCCTTCCTAATTCCATTCATGTAAACTACCTAATACATAGCAGTACTTCACTGCCCTGCCAAAAGTAAACGCACGCAAATGCTTTGCCATTTGCAGAAGTCCACTCCCACTTCTGTTTGCACCATGAATCCCACGTCTTTTTGTATTGTTCACAAACTCCATGTACATTTTTATGCTTAATTCAGATCACCCCCTAGAAAACAAGTCCTCCTCCTCTTTACACTCCTCCTATTTTACACGCCTTTTCCTTCTCCCTTATCGCGGCTTTTAGCACCTCACTCACCCTTATTCCATCACAAACAAATAATACCCACTCCACCGATCACACAACCTCAGGAAGGTAGTCCTTCCTCTCACGCCCTGTTCAACTGTATTCACGCCCAAAAACAAACTCCCCAAACTTCATTTTAAAGCCAGCAACAGAAATAAAAACCCAAATCAGATCACTCCTTCCAATCCCGTCGGTCACCATCCCAGGTGATGCTGAAATCGCAGCAACACTTTTTACTCCGGCATCGACAAAAGCTTCGCATGCAAGTGCTACTCATTACCAGAAACGCTAAACTGATGTCAGAATTTCAGGATTGAAGCTTCCAATTTCCTAAATCCGCAACCTTAGCTGGCGCCTACTTTCTGCAGCGAATCCAAACGATGGTCGAACCCAGTGAAATTCATATGGAATCGAAGATAAAGACCCCGGCAACACAAATACACATGTATATTGATTTAGAGATTTTCCTTGAATTTCTTTTGGAATTTATTTGAAGAAGAATAGATCCCGTTTGAAGAAGGGAAAAAGATTACCACTGCCGGTTTTCTTTCTCATTTTGCTGAAGAACGGTTTTAGTTGTTTTTAGTTTTATATTTATACAGGGTTATTTATAGTGTTATAAATATCTAGATATTTTCTTGCTTGCGTTGAGATTGAAGAACACAAATATGTGCGGCTTAAATCAGTTGGGTGTGTGGCCTTCTTAATACCATGATACATTTTATATTTGTTTATATTTCAGATATTTTGTTGCTGTAGGTACTAGTCGCAATATCCACTTCAACCTTGGTGCGAATGGTAAATTTGAAAATCTCTGTTTGCGTGAAATTTCGTTGGTCTACGGACTACTAACAACAGAAATAAAAATACCGTTGAGATGAGCTCGGTGCTATAATCCCAAAAATATAAAAATACCGGTAGATTAACTCATATTGTGAAACCCCGAAATATCGATACAGGGTGCCAAATACTTCAAATAAAAAGTTTCTTATTAAATTAATTAAAAATTACAGTAAAATTCTAAAAATTATTTTATCACTATTTCCCAAAAGAACCTTGTCTAAATTCAGACCCAATCTCTAGTTATATCGAAAAATCCTTTACGGTCGATAAACGATTCTATAGCGACTATTTTAAAATTTGATTTGGACATATCTCAAAATCTACACGACGAAATCCTGATTTTTTTCTTCCACTAGAAAGATATACTCCACCAGCTCCGTACGTTTCTTGTTTCACAGGAATCCGATTTAAAACGGCTTCTGTATATTCAGTTGAATTTTGAATCGCCAAATAGCGAACTGCAGCGCCATTTCGAGCTCGGTTTTAATTATAGTATAATTATACGTTCTAACGTCGTCGATTAATTAATATATTCGTTATTTAAATAATTAAATAAGTTAATTATTTCACCGTCAAATATCCGGGTCATTACATTCTTCCCCACTTAAAATAATTTCGTGCTCGAAATTGCTAAGGTAGAGGACGACCCTATCTATTGGAATTCCTGGGATTTGTTTACCCCTTATTTCTGATTTCAACCGAACCAATTAATATTGACTAAAATATTAATTCCTTCCGACTAAACTAAATTTTCAAAAATTCTGAAAATTTTCTAACGCTTAAATTTTCGGAAAATTTTGCCATAACCTTCTTTGTACAGCCCTATCTGTAAAACCACAACTCGCCTCTCTAGGCCTTCCCCAACCCAAAAGAAAATCAAAACGCCAAGCGGCTTGCCAAATCGACTCATAAATTCCAACTCGTATGAAATATAAACCTGTACCTTTTTGCTGACCATATCATTATACCATTCCCATTGGTTATCAACTTAACATATACCAATGTCATTCCAATCTATCTCCTGTCAGTTTTTATCCTCAACCTCAAGCAATTGCTCATACTCAAGTCAAATTCCATTTCAAACTTAAGTACAATTCTTGATTCCAAATCCTTATAAAATCAATCAACTTACTCGATATCATCCCAATATAATTCCATATTATATATAACCTTGTCCAAGTTTAATTCAAATTTATTTATTCACTTTTACTATTCTTACCCATTTAACTTCATAAGTTAAATTTAAATTCCAGAATTTAAATTCCTGGGCTCATTTCAAATCAATTTGAAATCATAACACCAATTCAAAACATTTGAATTTCTAAACCACTTGTTTTCTCAAAACAATTCAATAACAAAAATCTTTGGTAGTAATCCGTCACTTAGCAACTCGAAAATGAACACTGATGATGTGGCCACACTCATCAGGGTTATTTCCCATTTTATCGAAGTGAGTTCAATACTGTAACACTTTCAATTTGAAAACATTTTCAAAATCTCCCAGGAACTTAAAATTTACTTATTTTAATTCCTGATTCTGATTTAAATTCAGATTTAATTCATCTTATTTCATATACTTTACTTATATGAATTCTGATTGGTTATTTATAACAATTTCACCTTTTATAATCTTATTCGATTATACTAACAACCAACACAACCAATTATACTATATTAATTCCAAAACATATCATGTTGGTTCATCGTATTCGAGTGTTTAGAAACCCATATCGATATTGTGGTGCCCCACTATCGACCAGAATTCATAAACCACTCAATCAATAAATCTCCACAATATAAATCAAATTTTTATATCAATTACAAATACGTTCACTCGTATATATACACTCATCTCAATCTAGGATATTATTAATCCCATCTCTACTGAGTTACGCCACAGAGCCAAGGTAATACTTAACTTAAGCTCTGATACCAACTGTAGTGACCCGAAAATCCGGTCCAATTTGAGCTGAATAAATAACACAAGTCCAACCCCTTTTTGCACTGGAAATTCAAGAAAACTAATAGAAAGAAAATAGAGGGTGAAAATAGATAAGGTAGAACTATTAGAATAGAAGAAGAAGAAGATCATCATCATCAGAGTGACAGGAATCTCACAGCGGAACGAATAAAATATAACATACTTTTGAAATACAAACAGTATATGTATACAATAATATTGCAGAGTACAACACTTACAACACAGCGGAAATGACTATAGCTATATGATCCTGAAGCCTCCTGCTCCAAGCTCTCCCAGTATATCTGTGAATCCCGACTACTTGACTGCCCGTACAAATTTAGGCACCCAAGAGTTTAGGGAAATAAAACAAATAAACTCCGGGTCAGTCATGGACTGGTGTGAGTAAACTCAAATCATTTTAACAGGTATATGCTATCTCATAAGACCACGCCGTGAATACGGAACGGGTTTTTCCCTTATGAGAATCCAACATCTTTGAAAAGCAGTATCACTGATATTATAATAATGTCTAAATACAATTAGATATCAATCTAGCAGAAACGCTTTCATCTCACGTTCTACATATATAGTATACAATCAAAAACCGCGGGTGCGTATTGGATGATTGGATTTCCAACTATGACAAGGTATGGAACCACCTTCCGATCAGTGTACTCTAGGAACGATACACTGGAGTTCAACAAGAACATCTTGTAACTAAGCCACACATGACCGACCACTCATTTCGCTTGAGTGTATCGAATGTACATCACCAACGGTTAGGATCAGCAACCGTTTCCCGTATATATATATGGGACAACATTGATAGATTAAAGAAGCAAATGAATATTCTCTAGATAGGTGATTATACACCCTACTTCGGTGCGACCGACTTAGCCATGCTGCTTGCCCGATTTTTGTCATTTACCGGATGTGAGGCTAGAAACTACGCTTACTTTCCATTCATTTATAACACGATCACTTTGAATGCCACATTATCAGATGCGTAAATCATTAGTTGGTTTATACAAATATCCTGGATGTTATGCTAAGGGATAAATCCGTTGCAACCATATATATTTATACAGACCAACTCATTCGATCATTGGAAATATTCTGTCAGACATTCGTCCATATACGTTCGTTCTGGGACTGAACGAAACCGAAGGCACTATTCTGTAAACAGGATAGCCCTTGCATAACTCAGTCTTCAATTTCCTTTGGCATATATGATTCGCAACGCTTATGCCAATACAGAGTGGTTCTTTGGATAATAATCCAACCAGTCTCTCCATATTAACAACGTTAAAATGGTCAAAACATTGATAGTCTGTGATTTAACTATCAAACAAAAACTCGTGTGCAAACAACGATATTATTTCTAGACGGAAATTATATCAACCAATCATCATTTAACATTTATCTCTTTTGTTCATTAATTTACTTATCTCCTGTTTCCCTATATTCTAAATTTCTTATTTTCAAATTTTAGAAAATATACATTATTAACAATGGAAAACATTTCCATTTCCTTGTTTCCTATATTAGAAAACATTTCTGATTTCTTATTTGGAAAACATTTCCAAAGTTCCTTCATTGGATTTAAGCAGATGTTTTAAATAAACATCCCTATGCCAACTCAAACGATTTACTGCATTCGCTTAACCATCATTCACTATCAAACCTTACCATTCCTTAGTTAAGAAGGAAGTCAATCAAGTTGGGGTATAATTACCTCTCAGACCTTAACTGAACAACGTTATAACTTCGAAGTAGTAACAGTTTATCTTTTAAACCTTTAACAACTTCTTTACGTAACTCTCGGATTCAATTTACGAATCCACTTCTTTATTGAAAACATTGATTATAACGATAACGTTATAATCCCTACTTCCGCAATATCTAACTTCAATTATAACCTTTATTCTTTAATTCGAATAATTAAACCAAACCCTAATTTATTAGTGTATACTTTTGATTTAAAAACTGGAAAGTAAATATTACTTTCCCGAATTCGATATAATTGAATTCGACGTTTAATTCTCTTTCGAGTAATCTCTATTTGATTAACTCTTCTTCGAATATCCTATATTCGATTATCTCTCTCTTCGAATAACTTATATTCGAAATCTCTCTTTTTCGAATAAACTATATTCGGTCTCTTTCTTTCGAATATGCTATATTCGATAATCTCCTTTTGATTAAACTAAAATCGATAACTCCCTTCGATTAAACTATAATCGAGAACTCCTTTCCTTTAACTCTATTCGAATAACTAATATTCGATAACTCTATTTAACTCCGTTCAACTCTATTCGAATAACTAATGTTCGACTAACTCCTTTGGATTAACTCATCTTGACTAACTTAACTTAATTAACTCAACTCGATAACTTAACTCGATTATCTTAACTCCATTATCTTAACTCGATAACTTAACTCGATTATCTTAACTCGATAACTTAACTCGATTATCTTAACTCCATTATCTTAACTTGATTACTTAACTCGATTATCTTAACTCCATTATCTTAACTCGATAACTTAACTCGATTATCTTAAGTCGATAACTTAACTCGATTATCTTAACTCCATTATCTTAACTCGATAACTTAACTCGATTATCTTAACTCCTATCGAATAACTAATATTCGATTAACTCCATTCGCTTGACTCTAGATCGCAGCGATCACAATGGTTACGCCTGATTCCCTCAGGAAACATCCGATCGCCGTAGACTATCTGCAGCCCTGCGAATTACGCTAGCAATCGTGCTAAATGGTACTTACCCTAATTAACTATGTCTGTTTTATCTCTATCTCGAATAACTATATTCGATCGACTCTAATTGAATAACTAATATTCAATTAACCCTGATTCGATTAACTCTAATTCAATTAATCCTATTTGTTTAACTCATATTCGATTAACTAATCTTCGACTTACTAATAGTCGATTTACACTTATTTGCTTAACCAAAATTCGACTAACTAATAGACTATTAACTTACTTCGACTAATCGATTAACTTTTATTTGATTATCTCTAATCGATTAACTTTATTTGATTATCTCTAATTGAATAACTAATATTCAATAAACTCTTTCAAATAACTAATTCGATTAGCTCCTTCGAATACTAAATTCGATTTAACTTTATTTGATTATCCCTTTTATATCTCGTCAATTTCCTTTTTATAACGTTTATTTTCCGTTACAACTATTCCCTTTTTTTATAACTTCTAATTACCGTTACAAATATTTCCTATTTGTAACTTCTAATTACCGTTACAAATATTTCCTATTTATAACGTTTTATTTATCATCTAAATAAATATTCCTTTATTCTATTTATTTTCTAAATAAATATTTCCCTTTTCAATTCTATTTATTTTCTAAGTAAATATCCCTTTTATAAAACTCTATTTGTTTTATCAACATATTTCCATTTTATAAAACTCTATTCGTTTTATAAATACTTTCCTTTTTTAAAACCGTGTTCGTTTTATAAATAATTTCCTTTTATAAAATCCTGTGATTTTATAAAATTCCTTTATTTCAATATACATTGAAATATTCCATTTCACAACTCAGGGTTTCTTATGATATGTAAAATATCGAATAACACTGATTAATATCATTCTAACACACATAATCCAGAACAGATTATATAACACATCATATAACACAATATATGAAAACAGTAAAATAATTGTTGAGGAATCCAGTCGGATTCCTCCAACCTGTCTCCCTGCATCCACGGATGTTACACAGTATAATATATATCATATTTCATTTTGAAATGAAATATCTGTGACGGCAAGGAATTTCGCTCGGTCCGAACCAGTCGCTAAACCGATCCAGGCCGTTCGAAACGCCCTATCGTTTGAGAACACGACAAAATAGAACGCATACAGAAGAACATTTCATTGTTATTACAACAATGCATCAGATTACAAGAATATACAGAGTATAAATGAATATTACACAGAAATATCAGAGATTTAAATATCATTAAATTACATAGCAGCGGAAAATAATACAATACACAACTAGAAGGAGATATACGGATACAAAGCTTTCCGAATATCGTTCCAGCTGTAAACCAGGATCCTGTGGATATAAATCTGCAAAACCAAAACTACTAGCTGCCCGTGTCAAAATAAGGGCACCCAGAGTTTAGATTAAAACAATAAACTCCAGGTCAGTCATGTGACTAGTGTGAGAACTAAAATAGTTGTTATTCTCTATTTTAAAAGTTAGGTAAATCAAGGGACCACGCCGTATAACACGGAACGGGTTTCCTCCCAAGAATACCAGTGCATAAAACAAACAGCGCAATGCTAAATAAAGAAAAATGAAGCTGTTATAAGACCCAGGTCCCATCACACAATGCAACGCAAGTCGGAGGATAGGGTTTTTACCTTATAACAACCAAAGCATGCTTGATACGTTTAAAACAAATCATTTGATACTATTATAAGTGCATAGAGTATAAAACAACTTCAAATCATAAGTATCAATCATAGGCGACATGAGCGTCCCATGCCACTATGTCGCCATATATAGGTTTACAAATAAAACCGCAAAGTTACGTATTTGGAAATTGGATTTCCTTCTATGAACCGAGGCAAAAGATAGTCCTCAACCGATTCGAGACGCTCTAGCCCGTGTCTCAGGAACAGCCGCAATTGCCCCTTGGATCCTCAGGGCCGGTCCACCGATGTGGATTATTAGGCCTGAACACTACGTCTCTCCACCCAATGGGGTGTAAGTCTGGTCCGTCAGCCGACCAGAATGCATCGGCCGAAACCGATATAACCGAGGCGCCTCGCAACAGCAACAACCACATAAGTCAAACTCGTCAGGGCGTGTAAAACCACTGACGTAACTTCTAGATAGAAAGAAACGCATGCCCTCCCTGACGTCCTCTCCCGTTTTTGGTTCATACCGGCTATGAAACTCGCGAAGCAAACGTTACACAAAGCTATGCCACAAAGGCCTTGCTTTGATCATCACCACAAGACTTTGCTTTTCAACAGAAGCCTCGATCAATTTCCACTTAGGCATGCCACACAGGCTATTCACTCCATGCGTTTGATATCCATCAATATATAACCCCTGAGCTCGTATGTCTCAGAGAAGGGCGTTAAGCAAGAGAATAAATTCTCCGCCGCCAAACAGATATATATTTAATAGAGATCAATCACACGGACTAAAATCCAATGTCAGACACACAGTCCATTTACAAGTCCGTTCTGGGTCTGAACGAAACCGGAGGCACCTAGTACCCCGCATATCCATCGATCTCCAAGTACATCTGGACGATCACTAACTGTTTCCATCTTCTTGGGTGTACAGCCCAATCAAGATCATCAGTAATTACCCAAACGACGTGAAGACCTACGGTCTTCGACCATCGTCTTCATCTTCGACTTATCGTCGTATCAGTTATTCAGAATGGGATAAACCCGGTCTTTCCGAATAACTCGCGTATATTTTATAAAAGTGCTACACAAACACAACATACGCCTCATTCCAATTCATCGGTCACTAACCGCAAATTAATCAAGAGAATAGTTCCCCAAATATTAACCCCGAAGGCCGAAACCAACATCAGATCAATATCCAGAAAACCATTCTTCTTGGCTAACCGACAGTTAGTTTCTAAATTTCACATTCATAGGGAAAGATTCCCATTAATTTTATCAAAGATAAATTCCTTGAATTTATTCTTTAATCTACTTTTGAATATCAATTCAAAACTAGTCGGGATTAACGAACCTTACCGAAGTAATCATTTGTTTTAATTTCCCAATCCCAACCTATTCATCCCATGAAGTAAAACTGGTCATACTTCATATCTAACACCACGGTGTTATCGGTAAATTCAATTACCATTTCACGTTCAAATCTAATTAAAGATTTAACTATCGCCTGGAGCAAAACTGGTGATACTCCATTTTCGACCATTTCAATCTAATTAAAGATTCATTAAAACTCTACGTAGTTTTAATCGTTAACTGGGTTAAAGAATCCGTGTCATTTAAAACACAGTTCACGATAAACCCAAAGTCACATTCATTAATTATCGGGTTAAAGAACAAGTGTTATTTAAAACACTGTTCACGATAAACCCAAAAATCAATATCAATTCAATTTCAATTAAATATTATTTAATTGGTACACTTCATTAAATCTAAATAAAAGATTTAATCTTTTCTCAACTGGGTTCAAGAACAGTGTTAGTGAAGACACCATTCACGACAAACCCAAATCACATTTGATATTCAATATAAGGCTCTGAATAGAAAATATATCGGCTTATATTCAATATCAAATTCTACGATTAACAAATGTCGTATTGGAAATAACGATATAAATATATATCTTTCAAATTTCCATAACAACATCTGTATAATCACGAATTCCAACATCGAAATATTCCGAAGACAATTTCGATTCAAATCCACTCCAATGCAATCATTGGAAATTTTGGTTATTTTCAAAACCCTTTTCAAATTCAATTTATTTATTTAAAAATAAATAGAATTATAATTCTAGTTCAAAACTAGTTCATTTCGATAAAAATCTATTTTTATCCTTTCAAATATAGAGTTTTTCATCCCAATCCTTTCTAAATCATTTCCTGTGATTTTACACAAATTATTACTATTTTTAATAATTTTATCAAGGCCCGTACAGTCGATTTCCATCAACGGCCATCGAACTGCACTTACAGCGACCTTTTTCGAATTTGATTTGGACGTATTTCCAAATCCAACCGTTAGATTTCAAATTTCAAATATTCATTGGAAAGCTCTTTTCGATACGAACCCAACGGTTCTGGTTTTAGGAGAATCCGACGGTCGGATCTCCCGTAATGTCCGTTTGAAATAAATGGTCGAAATTCGCGAACTGCCGCGGCGCGGCGCGTTCTATTCAGGCCATTATATATATAATATATATATATATATTATATATATTTTGTCGATTTCTATTTTAAAACGAATTATATAAATAGTTTTAAAATTCGTTTCAAAAGCAACTTCAACTTCCATTTCAATCCAAAGCAAAATTGAATTCTTCTTTATAAATTCGTTTTAAAATTCATTTCTATTCAATTCAAATTTCAATTCAATTTGAATTCATTTCAATTCGCTTTCAATTCAATTGGAATTCATTTCAATTCGCTTTCAATTTAATTTGAATTCGTTTTCAATTCAATTCATTTCGAAATCGTTTTCAATTCAATTCATTTCGAAATCGTTTTCAATTCAATTCATTTCGAAATCGTTTTCAATTCAATTCATTTCGAAATCGTTTTCAATTCAATTCATTTCGAAATCGTTTTCAATTCAATTCATTTCGAAATCGTTTTCAATTCAATTCATTTCGAAATCGTTTTCAATTCAATTCATTTCGAAATCGTTTTCAATTCAATTCATTTCGAAATCGTTTTCAATTCAATTCATTTCGAAATCGTTTTCAATTCAATTCATTTCGAAATCGTTTTCAATTCAATCCATTTCATTTCGAGATGAATAAAATCGATATAAATATCGTTCACGTCAAAATGGCATCCATCTAATTAACACGGCTTAACGTATTTCTATTTTCAAATATTCTATTTCAAATATTTCTTTTTCAAAATAGTTATTATCAAAATATTTCGTTCAACACATGACCAATCTCAATGGATGAGTACTGTCAACACATGAACCTTTATTTTCTATTGTAAAGATGTAAATTTTATTACTAAAATATTTCGTTCAACACATGACCAATCTCAATGGATGAGTACTGTCAACACATGAACCTTTGTTTTATAATATTCTTTATTTTTCAAATTGGAATGAGGCCCAATCAATTACCATATAAAGTTAATTATATGGATTTTCATGCATTACACACATATAATAGCATTGGAAAATAATCAACCATCAACCAAAGTACACTACACTGTATAAGCATCAAATATAGATATCTAACGCTTATAACAGCCTGTCAATCAATCGATCGACATATTTAATCAATCAGGATGAGTGAACTTCAAATTTCATCCCAACACCCGTGTGGGGTTTCAAACAATCAAACGCATATTTTATTTGTGCAGTTGGGCGATGTGTAAAATTTATCGACCCAATCAATGACATTCAAATAGGTGTACATGAACAAACTGTCCGGTTTATAAATGAATATTTTATTTTATTCACTTCACGTTAAAATTATATTTTTAACGATAAAACATTTTATTTCAACCTATGAATTTCTATTCAATTCATTTATTTGATAAAATGATATTTTTATTTTTCTAACTTATTTTAGAAAATTTCTGCGGAATAACGGCACGATACTAGAAACGGGATAAGGCCTAGCCTTGTCCCCGGTCTAATAATGGCCACCGCCATACCCATATCAATCAAATCACTTTCGTTATGCAAACCACAAAATTTGGAGTAAGAGTCTAACCTAGCCTTACTCCTTCGCCTTATAACGGCGCACGCCTAATCCTAACCAATTTATCGATTCGATTTTTCACACAACAAACCACATTCAAACCAATATCGCAATCAATCACCAAACAGCCAAACAAACAAGTCCATGGTCTGTGGACGATTGTGTCGGGTGCTACTAAACACAGTCTGCATCCTAGTATATATATATATAACTAGAAAAGAAATTGAAAGGTGAGAAATTCTCACTGATAGCTATCCAGCTCCACGACACTTCATTGATATAAATCTTCTTTTGCAGAATTCTTCGTCGACCTCGCCTTTTTTTGTCGCTTTCGCCCGTATTCTCTACATATGTAAAAATCGAATTTTTACTTCGCTATTCAATATATAAAAATCACATTTTTATTTCGAAGTTCAATATATAAAAATTCTATTTTTATTTCGAAGTTCAATATATAAAAATTCTATTTTTATTTCGAAGTTCAATATATAAAAAATTCTATTTTTATTTCGAAGTTCAATATATAAAAATTCTATTTTTATTTCGAAGTTCAATATATAAAAATTCTATTTTTATTTCGAAGTTCAATATATAAAAATTCTATTTTTATTTCGAAGTTCAATATATAAAAATTCTATTTTTATTTCGAAGTTCAATATATAAAAATTCTATTTTTATTTCGAAGTTCAATATATAAAAATTCTATATTTATTTCGAAGTTCAATATATAAAAATTCTATTTTTATTTCGAAGTTCAATATATAAAAAATCTATTTTTATTACTATGTTAGATAGATAAAAATTCTATTTTTATTTCGAAGTTCAATATATAAAAATTCTATTTTTATTTCGAAGTTCAATATATAAAAATTCTATTTTTATTTCGAAGTTCAATATATAAAAATTCTATTTTTATTACTATGTTAGATAGATAAAAATTATATTTTTATCACGCTATTTTCCATATAAAGATTTTGCCTTTATAAAAACATAGACTTCGCCTTTTCAAATTTAAAGATTTCATCTTTATAAAATCTCATCTTTATTCTTCTACACATATAAAGATGATATTTTTTTTTTATATTCCTATCATGTAAAAATTATATTTTTAACTCTCTACCCAACCAAAAATCATATTTTTACATCTTCTACTTAATAAAGATTATATTTTTAATACTTTAAAAATATAAAAATCATATTTTTAATACTTTAAAAATATAAAAATTATATTTTTATTTCACTACCTTTCTCAAAATATCGTCTTTCCTATTTTTAAAAATCATGTCTTTTGCCTTTTTACATATAAAGATCTTTACAGTTTTAAAAATAAATAAAATCAGTTTTTTTTTAAAAATAAATCTTTACAGTTTTAAAAATAAATAAAAAATCAGTTTTTAAAAATAAATCTTTACAGTTTTAAAAATAAATAAATAAAATCAGTTAAACTTACAAAGAGGAGGGGGGAGAATTTTTGCAGCGCTGCCGAGGAGGGGGGGCTCTAACGCGAGGAGGGCGCTCGGAGGTCGGAGGTGGGGCCTGCGGTGGCTGGCGGCTCGAAGGGGGGTCTGCGTCGTGGGTTTGGGCGGGATTCAATCGAAGGGGGGGGGTATCGATCTGTGTATCGATAGAAGGGAGAGGAGAGGAGGAATCGGGGGTCTGCGGTGGTCAGCGCCACCTTGGGTGGGCGCGACGGTGGGAGGAGCGGCGGCTCCTCCCCCTTCCTTCTCTTTTTTTTTATTTCTTTTTTTTTCTGGAATGAGAAGATATCGGGGGGGGGGGGCCTGGTTAAGGGAGGAGAGGGGTTTTTTTATTTTTTTATTTTTTTTATTTAATTATTTTATTTTCAAAGAAGTTGACTTTTACATACGACCTCTAAACGAGGCCCACCGCCTGTCGTCCATAGCGTTTTACCCCCATTCCGAACACAATGGGATATGTATCGTAAGCTGATTCGATCGTTTGAATCAGTTTCCTTTAAATTTACATTTAAATCACTATATTGGATTTTAAACGTACATTTCAAATTACCGGGGTTACATACTAGCTCTAAAAATTCCAAAAAAATATTTTCTAGCTTCGTATTGACGATACGGTCATAACAAAACTAGTTTCGTCAAATTCTGAGACCGTTAGAAAAATGGCCAATTTCCAGTCGATTAAAATCAACTGAAACTGGTCAAACGCGTTTTCCTTTGCCACGCTCACATATTGATTCGAAAAATTATGAAATTTGGAATCTAGCAATAACTCGACATCACGGACCCAACAAAAGTGGTTTCGTCGAAATCCGAGGTCATTTGCAAAATGTCCATTTTTAAGGGCCTGAATTCCATAGCGACTATTCAGAATTTTCAACTGGACAAATCTTTTGATTCTCGCTACGAAATTTTGATTGGTCGGATTCGTTGGAAAGATATTCACAAATAGATCCTAATGATTTTGGTTTCACTAAAATCCGGATTGTTTTGCACCCGGTACATTCAATTGAAGTTTGAAATCGAATTATCGAACTACCGCGCCATTTTCAATTCTATTTATAATTAAATATAAATATTTATATTCTAACGACGACGCGTATAATATATACGTCGAATTCCATTCAAAATAAATTTCTCGTCGATTTTATTTAAAATAATCCATTTTAAATATTCAAAATTCGCTAAAATTGCCAAAATAAAAATTTTAAACTGGCCCAGATTTTCCGGGTTATTACAATCTCCCCCACTTAAAACTTTTCGTCCCCGAAAAGGTACAAAGTCGAAAGTGGTTTGATTAATCAACTCTACGTTCGATCTGGCTTCCATTCTCCAACTCTTTAGTTTCTGAGAATTTTCAAAACTTCAAAAATTTGGCTAACACCCTAAATTTTTGAAAAATTTCGCCATAACCTCCCCTGCACCGGGAGCATCGGGGAATTTCAAATAGCTTCCCCGGTCCTTCAGATCTCAAAAAGAAAAAGAAAAAGCCAAGCGGCTAGCCAATAGGCTCATAAAATCATCATCACCCAAACAAAACAGTAAATTATGTAGTAAACATGTACCTATTTGTCGGGCAAACAAATTTTATTCTCGGCTCTAGCCTCCTTGCTATGACCTGTTCAATGTAAGTACAAGTATATGCAAGCAAATGCGACCAAATTTCAATACAATTCAATATTTGATTCAATTAGGCATAATGGTTCAAAATTATCAAACAAATAAACAAACAACACAAACATTAATCAATTTGTGAATTAGAGTTTCAAATTCATAACTTTGATACATAGTCAAAAATCAGGTTTTTGATGCCAAATCACAACAATAGGCCCTATATAATTTTGGTTCTCATACCAGTCTAATGGAAACATATAGAAATCACACCTTCGAAACACGAAAATAAATACTGGTGATGGCGCGCCATCATCAGAATCATGTCCGGGCGACTAGAGTGTGACTCTATATCTATCCAGTATATTAAAATTTCGAATACACGCGGATCAAACGTATACGCAAAATCTATATATACTGGATTGTCCACATCAATCTAAATAGATAATCAAATACGAATAATTGATTTAAATCTTTAAAACAAAAGTTTGTTTTCACTTTTAAAAATATACTCTTCTCACTCGTTCTAGGATACTACTGATCCCATCTCTAACGAGTCATTCTAATTGGATATTACTAATCCAATATCTGATGAATCCTTTCGTATGTTTCTAATGTGTCTTGTTCTCTAAGCTTTGTAAACCAAAGCTCTGATACCAACTGTGACGGCAAGGAATTTCGCTCGGTCCGAACCAGTCGCTAAACCGATCCAGGCCGTTCGAAACTCCCTATCGTTTGAGAACACAACAAAATAGAACGCATACAGAAGAACATTTCATTGTTATTACAACAATGCATCAGATTACAAGAATATACAGAGTATAAATGAATATTACACAGAAATATCAGAGATTTAAATATCATTAAATTACATAGCAGCGGAAAATAATACAATACACAACTAGAAGGAGATATACGGATACAAAGCTTTCCGGATATCGTTCCAGCTGTAAACCAGGATCCTGTGGATATAAATCTGCAAAACCAAAACTACTAGCTGCCCGTGTCAAAATAAGGGCACCCAGAGTTTAGGTTAAAACAATAAACTCCAGGTCAGTCATGTGACTGGTGTGAGAACTAAAATAGTTGTTATTCTTTATTTTAAAAGTTAGGTAAATCAAGGGACCACGCCGTATAACACGGAACGGGTTTCCTCCCAAGAATACCAGTGCATAAAACAAACAGCGCAATGCTAAATAAAGAAAAATGAAGCTGTTATAAGACCCAGGTCCCATCACACAATGCAACGCAAGCCGGAGGATAGGGTTTTTACCTTATAACAGCCAAAGCATGCTTGATACGTTTAAAACAAATCATTTGATACTATTATAAGTGCATAGAGTATAAAACAACTTCATCTCATAAGTATTAATCATAGGCGACATGAGCGTCCCATGCCACTATGTCGCCATATATAGGTTTACAAATAAAACCGCAAAGTTACGTATTTGGAAATTGGATTTCCATCTATGAACCGAGGCAAAAGATAGTCCTCAACCGATTCGAGACGCTCTAGCCCGTGTCTCAGGAACAGCCGCAACTGCCCCTTGGATCCTCAGGGCCGGTCCACCGATGTGGATTATTATGCCTGAACACTACGTCTCCCCACCCTATGGGGTGTAAGTCTGGTCCGTCAGCCGACCAGAATGCATCAGCCGAAACCGATATAACCGAGGCGCCTCGCAACAGCAACAACCACATAAGTCAAACTCGTCAGGGCGTGTAAAACCACTGACGCCACTTCTAGCTAGAAAGAAACGCATGCCCTCCCTGACGTCCTCTCCCGTTTTTGGTTCATACCGGGTGTGAAACTCGCGAAGCAAACGTTACACAAAGCTACGCCACAAAGGCCTTGCTTTGATCATCACCACAAGACTTTGCTTTTCAACAGAAGCCTCGATCAATTGCCACTTAGGCATGCCACACAGGCAATTCACTCCATGCGTTTGATATCCATCAATATATAACCCCTGAGCTCGTACGTCTCAGAGAAGGGCGTTAAGCAAGAGAATAAATTCTCCGCCGCCAAACAGATATATATTTAATAGAGATCAATCACACGGACTAAAATCCAATGTCAGACACACAGTCCATTTACAAGTCCGTTCTGGGTCTGAACGAAACCGGAGGCACCTAGTACCCCGCATATCCATCGATCTCCAAGTACGTCTGGACGATCACTAACTGTTTCCATCTTCTTGGGTGTACAGCACAATCAAGATCATCAGTAATTACCCAAACGACGTGAAGACCTCCGGTCTTCGACCATCGTCTTCATCTTCGGCTTATCGTCGTATCAGTTATTTAGAATGGGATAAACCCGGTCTTTTCGAATAACTCGCGTATATTTTATAAAAGTGCTACACAAACACAACATACGCCTCATTCTAATTCATCGGTCACTAACCGCAAATTAATCAAGAGAATAGTTCCCCAAATATTAACCCCGAAGGCCGAAACCAACATCAGATCAATATCCAGAAAACCATTCTGCTTGGCTAACCGACAGTTAGTTTCTAAATTTCACATTCATAGGGAAAGATTCCCATTAATTTTATCAAAGATAAATTCCTTGAATTTATTCTTTAATCTACTTTTGAATATCAATTCAAAACTAGTCGGGATTAACGAACCTTACCGAAGTAATCATTTGTTTTAATTTCCCAATCCCAACCTATTCATCCCATGAAGTAAAACTGGTCATACTTCATATCTAACACCACGGTGTTATCGGTAAATTCAATTACCATTTCACGTTCAAATCTAATTAAAGATTTAACTATCGCATGGAGCAAAACTGGTGATACTCCATTTTCGACCATTTCAATCTAATTAAAGATTCATTAAAACTCCACTTAGTTTTAATCGTTAACTGGGTTAAAGAATCCGTGTCATTTAAAACACGGTTCACGATAAACCCAAAGTCACATTCATTAATTATCGGGTTAAAGAACAAGTGTTATTTAAAACACTGTTCACGATAAACCCAAAAATCAATATCAATTCAATTTCAATTAAATATTATTTATTTGGTACACTTCATTAAATCTAAATAAAAGATTTAATCTTTTCTCAACTGGGTTCAAGAACAGTGTTAGTGAAGACACCATTCATGACAAACCCAAATCACATTTGATATTCAATATAAGGCTCTGAATAGAAAATATATCGGCTTATATTCAATATCAAATTCTACGATTAACAAATGTCGTATTGGAAATAACGATATAAATATATATCTTTCAAATTTCCATAACAACATCTGTATAATCACGAATTCCAACATCATAATATTCCGAAGACAATTTCGATTCAAATCCACTCCAATGCAATCATTGGAAATTTTGGTTATTTTCAAAACCCTTTTCAAATTCAATTTATTTATTTAAAAATAAATAGAAATATAATTCTAGTTCAAAACTAGTTCATTTCGATAAAAATCTATTTTTATCCTTTCAAATATAGAGTTTTTCATCCCAATCCTTTCTAAATCATTTCTTATGATTTTACACAAATTATTACTATTTTTAATAATTTTATTAAGGCCCGTACAGTCGATTTCCATCAACGGCCATCGAACTGCACTTACAGCGACCTTTTTCGAATTTGATTTGGACGTATCTCCAAATCCAACCATTAGATTTCAAATTTCAAATATTCATTAGAAAGCTCTTTTCGATACGAACCCAATGGTTCCGGTTTTAGGAGAATCCGACGGTCGGATCTCCCGTAATGTCCGTTTGAAATAAATGGTCGAAATTCGCGAACTGCCGCGGCGCGGCGCGTTCTATTCAGGCCATTATATATATAATATATATATTATATATATTTCGTCGATTTCTATTTTAAAACGAATTATATAAATAGTTTTAAGATTCGTTTCAAAAGCAACTTCAACTTCCATTTCAATCCAAAGCAAATTTGAATTCTTCTCTATAAATTCGTTTTAAAATTCATTTCTATTCAATTCAAATTTCAATTCAATTTGAATTCATTTCAATTCGCTTTCAATTAAATTTGAATTCATTTCAATTCGCTTTCAATTCAATTTGAATTCGTTTTCAATTCAATTCATTTCGAAATCGTTTTCAATTCAATTCATTTCGAAATCGTTTTCAATTCAATTCATTTCGAAATCGTTTTCAATTCAATTCATTTCGAAATCGTTTTCAATTCAATTCATTTCGAAATCGTTTTCAATTCAATTCATTTCGAAATCGTTTTCAATTCTATTCATTTCGAAATCGTTTTCAATTCAATTCATTTCGAAATCGTTTTCAATTAAATTCATTTCGAAATCGTTTTCAATTCAATTCATTTCGAAATCGTTTTCAATTCAATTCATTTCATTTCGAGATGAATAAAATCGATATAAATATCGTTCACGTCAAAATGGCGTCCATCTAATTAACACGGCTTAACGTATTTCTATTTTCAAATATTCTATTTCAAATATTTCTTTTTCAAAATAGTTATTATCAAAATATTTCGTTCAACACATGACCAATCTCAATGGATGAGTACTGTCAACACATGAACCTTTATTTTCTATTGTAAAGATGTAAATTTTATTACTAAAATATTTCGTTCAACACATGACCAATCTCAATGGATGAGTACTGTCAACACATGAACCTTTGTTTTATAATATTCTTTATTTTTCAAATTGGAATGAGGCCCAATCAATTACCATATAAAGTTAATTATATGGATTTTCATGCATTACACACATATAATAGCATTGGAAAATAATCAACCATCAACCAAAGTGCACTACACTGTATAAGCATCAAATATAGATATCTAACGCTTATAACAGCCTGTCAATCAATCGATCGACATATTTAATCAATCAGGATGAGTGAACTTCAAATTTCATCCCAACACCCGTGTGGGGTTTCAAACAATCAAACGCATATTTTATTTGTGCAGTTGGGCGATGTGTAAAATTTATCGACCCAATCAATGTCATTCAAATAGGTGTACATGAACAAACCGTCCGGTTTATAAATGAATATTTTATTTTATTCACTTCACGTTAAAATTATATTTTTAACGATAAAACATTTTATTTCAACCTATGAATTTCTATTCAATTCATTTATTCGATAAAATGATATTTTTATTTTTGTAACTTATTTTAGAAAATTTCGGCGGCATAACGGCACGATACTAGAAACGGGATAAGGCCTAGCCTTGTCCCCGGTCTAATAATGGCCACCGCCATACCCATATCAATCAAATCACTTTCGTTATGCAAACCACAAAATTTGGAGTAAGAGTCTAACCTAGCCTTACTCCTTCGCCTTATAACGACGCACGCCTAATCCTAACCAATTTATCGATTCGATTTTTCACACCACAAACCACATTCAAACCAATATCGCAATCAATCACCAAACAGCCAAACAAACAAGTCCATGGTCTGTGGACGATTGTGTCGGGTGCTACTAAACACCGTCTGCATCCTAGTATATATATATAACTAGAAAATAAATTGAAAGGTGAGAAATTCTCACTGATAGCTATCCAGCTCCACGACACTTCATTGATATAAATCTTCTTTTGCAGAATTCTTCGTCGACCTCGCCTTTTTTTGTCGCTTTCGCCCATATTCTCTACATATGTAAAAATCGAATTTTTACTTCGCTATTCAATATATAAAAATCACATTTTTATTTCGAAGTTCAATATATAAAAATTCTATTTTTATTTCGAAGTTCAATATATAAAAATTATATTTTTATTTCGAAGTTCAATATATAAAAATTCTATTTTTATTTCGAAGTTCAATATATAAAAATTCTATTTTTATTTCGAAGTTCAATATATAAAAATTCTATTTTTATTTCGAAGTTCAATATATAAAAATTCTATTTTTATTTCGAAGTTCAATATATAAAAATTCTATTTTTATTACTATGTTAGATAGATAAAAATTCTATTTTTATTTCGAAGTTCAATATATAAAAATTCTATTTTTATTTCGAAGTTCAATATATAAAAATTCTATTTTTATTTCGAAGTTCAATATATAAAAATTCTATTTTTATTACTATGTTAGATAGATAAAAATTATATTTTTATCACGCTATTTTCCATATAAAGATTTCGCCTTTATAAAAACATAGACTTCGCCTTTTCAAATTTAAAGATTTCATCTTTATAAAATCTCATCTTTATTCTTCTACACATATAAAGATGATATTTTTTTTATATTCCTATCATGTAAAAATTATATTTTTAACTCTCTACCCAACCAAAAATCATATTTTTACATCTTCTACTTAATAAAGATTATATTTTTAATACTTTAAAAATATAAAAATCATATTTTTAATACTTTAAAAATATAAAAATTATATTTTTATTTCACTACCTTTCTCAAAATATCGTCTTTCCTATTTTTAAAAATCGTGTCTTTTGCCTTTTTACATATAAAGATCTTTACAGTTTTAAAAATAAATAAATAAAAATCAGTTTTTTTTTAAAAATAAATCTTTACAGTTTTAAAAATAAATAAAAAATTAGTTTTTAAAAATAAATCTTTACAGTTTTAAAAATAAATAAATAAAATCAGTTAAACTTACAAAGAGGAGGGGGGAGAATTTTTGCAGCGCTGCCGAGGAGGGGGGGCTCTGACGCGAGGAGAGCGCTCGGAGGTCGGAGGTGGGGCCTGCGGTGGCTGGCGGCTCGAAGGGGGGTCTGCGTCGTGGGTTTGGGTGGGATTCAATCGAAGGGGGGTATCGATCTGTGTATCGATAGAAGGGAGAGGAGAGGAGGAATCGGGGGGGCTGCGGTGGTCAGCGCCACCTTGGGTGGGCGCGACGGTGGGAGGAGCGGCGGCTCCTCCCCCTTCCTTCTCTTTTTTTTTATTTCTTTTTTTTTCTGGAATGAGAAGATATCGGGGGGGGGGGGCCTGGTTAAGGGAGGAGAGGCGTTTTTTTATTTTTTTATTTTTATTATTTAATTATTT
Source organism: Allium sativum (assembly GCA_030737875.1). Lineage (NCBI taxonomy): Eukaryota > Viridiplantae > Streptophyta > Magnoliopsida > Asparagales > Amaryllidaceae > Allium > Allium sativum. Next base: position 599,940,216 of record CM060926.1, on the reverse strand, counting down.
TATTTTCAAAGAAGTTGACTTTTACATACGACCTCTAAACGAGGCCCACCGCCTGTCGTCCATAGCGTTTTACCGCCATTCCGAACACAATGGGATATGTATCGTAAGCTGATTCGATCGTTTGAATCAGTTTCCTTTAAATTTACATTTAAATCACTATATTAGATTTTAAACGTACATTTCAAATTACCGGGGTTACATACTAGCTCTAAAAATTCCAGAAAAATATTTTCTAGCTTCGTATTGACGATACGGTCATAACAAAACTAGTTTCGTCGAATTCTGAGACCGTTAGAAAAATGGCCAATTTCCAGTCGATTAAAATCAACTGAAACTGGTCAAACGCGTTTTCCTTTGCCACGCTCACATATTGATTCGAAAAATTATGAAATTTGGAATCTAGCAATAACTCGACATCACGGACCCAACAAAAGTGGTTTCGTCGAAATCCGAGGTCATTTGCAAAATGTCCATTTTTAAGGGCCTGAATTCCATAGCGACTATTCAGAATTTTCAACTGGACAAATCTTTTGATTCTCGCTACGAAATTTTGATTGGTCGGATTCGTTGGAAAGATATTCACAAATAGATCCTAATGATTTTGGTTTCACTAAAATCCGGATTCTTTTGCACCCGGTACATTCAATTGAAGTTTGAAATCGAATTATCGAACTACCGCGCCATTTTCAATTCTATATAATTAAATATAAATATTTATATTCTAACGACGACGCGTATAATATATACGTCGAATTCCATTCAAAATAAATTTCTCGTCGATTTTATTTAAAATAATCCATTTTAAATATTCAAAATTCGCTAAAATTGCCAAAATAAAATTTTAAACTGGCCCATATTTTCCGGGTTATTACAATATCCTGCTGTACAGAACCATATTTGATTAACAGTACATAGATTAACTATAACTACGTTTTCAATCAAATCTATTTAACAGTCCAGTTTAATAATCAATATACAGCAGTCAATAAATAAAGCACAATTTATATTAAAATATAAGTTGAGGAGAGTTAGTGAGTTTTACTCACATTTCGCGTTAACCGTTTAATAACGATATGCGTCTGTTGTTTCAGATGGACAATTTATTTTGATATAAATTGTAACGAGCCCCATCTCACTTCCAGTAAGTCCCATTGTTTGGCCACCGTCCATACGATCCCGATGGATCTTGTTTTTGCCAATTTCATTTTGTTTTCTCGGCCCAGCGTAATTCCGACCAGCATACTACAGACCTTCCTCCTTGAATGTAAATAATAGTGCTCGTTTCCATAGCCAAATTTCCACACCACCCCTTTTGTTTTACTTTCTTTTCTCTTCTATCTTTTATCAACCACTGGCTTCCATCGGCCCAATCAAATGCTCAAAACTGACCGACGGTTTCCCCTTTCTTCTCTTCCAAAAACGCTTCAGTAAGTTGTTTCTTTCACGGTCGAAATATTCATGCTCACCATACCCATTTACATCAGTTGCAAACTCTTTCTTTTCTGCTAATAATCTTGCTCCAGACAACATTTGAAAGCCAATTTCAACATGTAGAAAATCCGAAAACTCCCCTTCCTAATTCCATTCATGTAAACTACCTAATACATAGCAGTACTTCACTGCCCTGCCAAAAGTAAACGCACGCAAATGCTTTGCCATTTGCAGAAGTCCACTCCCACTTCTGTTTGCACCATGAATCCCACGTCTTTTTGTATTGTTCACAAACTCCATGTACATTTTTATGCTTAACTCAGATCATCCCCTAGAAAACAAGTCCTCCTCCTCTTTACACTCCTCCTATTTTACACGCCTTTTCCTTCTCCCTTATCGTGGCTTTCAGCACCTCACTCACCCTTATTCCATCACAAAAAAATAATACCCACTCCACCGATCACACAACCTCAGGAAGGTAGTCCTTCCTCTCACGCCCTGTTCAGCTGTATTCACGCCCAAAAACAAACTCCTCATACTTCATTTTAAATCCAGCAACAGAAATAGAAACCCAAATCAGATCACTCCTTCCAATCCCGTCGGTCACCATCCCAGGTGATGCTGAAATCGCAGCAACGCTTTTTACTCCGGCATCGACAAAAGCTTCGCACGCAAGTGCTACTCATTACCAGAAACGCTAAACTGATGTCGGAATTTCAGGATTGAAGCTTCCAATTTCCTAAATCTGCAACCTTAGCTGGCGCCTACTTTCTGCAGCGAATCCAAACGATGGTCGAACCCAGTGAAATTCATATGGAATCGAAGATAAAGACCCCGGCAACACAAATACACATGTATATTGATTTAGAGATTTTCCTTGAATTTCTTTTGGAATTTATTTGAAGAAGAATAGATCCCGTTTGAAGAAGGGAAAAAGAATACCACGGCCGGTTTTCTTTCTCATTTTGCTGAAGAACGGTTTTAGTTGTTTTTAGTTTTATATTTATACAGGGTTATTTATAGTGTTATAAATATCTAGATATTTTCTTGCTTGCGTTGAGATTGAAGAACGCAAATATGTGTGGCTTAAATCAGTTGGGTGTGTGGCCTTCTTAATACCATGATACATTTTATATTTGTTTATATTTAAGATATTTTGTCGCTGTAGGTACTGGTCGCAATATGCACTTCAACCTTGGTGCGAATGGTAAATTTGAAAATCTCTGTTTGCGTGAAATTTCGTTGGTCTACGGACTACTAACAACAGAAATAAAAATACCGTTGAGATGAGCTCGGTGCTATAATCCCAAAAATATAAAAATACCGGTAGATGAACTCAAATTGTGAAACCCCGAAATATCGATATAGGGTGCCAAATACTTCAAATAAAAAGTTGCTTATTTAATTAATTAAAAACTACAGTAAAATTCTAAAAATTATTTTATCACTGTTTCCAAAAAGAACCTTGTCTAAATTCAAACCCGATCTCTAGTTATATCGAAAAATCCGTTACGGTCGATAAACGATTCTATAGCGACTATTTTAAAATTTGATTTGGACATATCTCAAAATCTACACGACGAAATCCTGATTTTTTTCTTCCACTAGAAAGATATACTCCACCAGCTCCATACGTTTCTTGTTTCACAGGAATCCGATTTAAAACGGCTTCTGTATATTCAGTTGAAGTTTGAATCGCCAAATAGCGAACTGCAGCGCCAATTCGAGCTCGGTTTTAATTATAGTATAATTATACGTTCTACCGTCGTCGATTAATTAATATATTCGTTATTTAAATAATTAAATAAGTTAATTATTTCACCGTCAAATATCCGGGTCATTACATTCTTCCACACTTAAAATAATTTCGTGCTCGAAATTGCTAAGGTAGAGGACGACCCTATCTATTCGAATTCCTAGGATTTGTTTACCCCTTATTTCTGATTTCAACTGAACCAATTAATATTGACTAAAATATTAATTCCTTCCGACTAACCTAAATTTTCAAAAATTCTGAAAATTTTCTAACGCTTAAATTTTCGGAAAATTTTGCCATAACCTTCTTTGTACAACCCTATCTGTAAAACCACAACTCGCCTCTCTAGGCCTTCTCCAACCCAAAAGAAAATCAAAACGCCAAGCGGCTTGCCAAATCGGCTCATAAATTCCAACTCGTATGAAATATAAACTTGTACCTTTTTGCTGACCATATCATTATACCATTCCCATTGGTTATCAACTTAACATATACCAATGTCATTCCAATCTATCTCCTATCAGTTTTTATCCTCAACCTCAAGCAATTGCTTATACTCAAGTCAAATTCCATTTCAAACTTAAGTACAATTCTTGATTCCAAATCCTTATAAAATCAATCAACTTACTCGATATCATCCCAATATAATTCCATATTATATATAACCTTGTCCAAGTTTAATTCAAATTTATTTATTCACTTTTACTATTCTTATCCATTTAACTTCATAAGTTAAATTTAAATTCCAGAATTTAAATTCCTGGGCTCATTTCAAATCAATTTGAAATCATAACACCAATTCAAAACATTTGAATTTCTAAACCACTTGTTTTCTCAAAACAATTCAATAACAAAAATCTTTGGTAGTAATCCGTCACTTAGCAACTCGAAAATGAACATTGATGATGTGGCCACACTCATCAGGGTTATTTCCCATTTTGTCGAAGTGAGTTCAATACTGTAACACTTTCAATTTGAAAACATTTTCAAAATCTCCCAGGAACTTGAACTTTACTTATTTTAATTCCTGATTCTGATTTAAATTCAGATTTAATTCATCTTATTTCATATACTTTACTTATATGAATTCTGATTGGTTATTTATAACAATTTCACCTTTTATAATCTTATTCGATTATACTAACAACCAACACAACCAATTATACTATATTAATTCCAAAACATATCATGTTGGTTCATCGTATTCGAGTGTTTAGAAACCCATATCGATATTGTGGTGCCCCACTATCGACCAGAATTCATAAACCACTCAATCAATAAATCTCCACAATATAAAACAAATTTTTATATCAATTACAAATACGTTCACTCGTATATATACACTCAACTCAATCTAGGATATTACTAATCCCATCTCTACTGAGTTACGCCACAGAGCCAAGGTAATACTTAACTTAAGCTCTGATACCAACTGTAGTGACCCGAAAATCTGGTCCAATTTGAGCTGACTAAATAACACAAGTCCAACCCCTTTTTGCACTGGAAATTCAAGAAAACTAATAGAAAGAAGATAGAGGGTGAGAATAGATAAGGTAGAACTATTAGAATAGAAGAAGAAGAAGATCATCATCATCAGAGTAACACGAATCTCACAGCGGAACGAATAAAATATAACATACTTTTGAAATACAACAGTATATGTATACAATAATATTGCAGAGTACAACACTAACAACACAGCGGAAATGACTATAGCTATATGATCCTGAAGCCTCCTGCTCCAAGCTCTCCCAGTATATCTGTGAATCCCGACTACTTGACTGCCCGTACAAATTTAGGCACCCAAGAGTTTAGGGAAATAAAACAAATAAACTCCGGGTCAGTCATGGACTGGTGTGAGTAAACTCAAATCATTTTAACAGGTATATGCTATCTCATAAGACCACGCCGTGAATACGGAACGGGTTTTTCCCTTATGAGAATCCAACATCTTTGAAAAGCAGTATCACTGATATTATAATAATGTCTAAATACAATTAGATATCAATCTAGCAGAAACGCTTTCATCTCACGTTCTACATATATAGTATACAATCAAAAACCGCGGGTGCGTAGTGGATGATTGGATTTCCAACTATGACAAGGTATGGGACCACCTTCCGATCAGTGTACTCTAGGAACGATACACTGGAGTTCAACAAGAACATCTTGTAACTCAGCCACACATGACCGACCACTCATTTCGCTTGAGTGTATCGAATGTACCTCACCAACGGTTGGGATCAGCAACCGTTTCCCGTATATATATATGGGACAACATTGATAGATTAAAGAAGCAAATGAATATTCTCTAGATAGGTGATTATACACCCTACTTCGGTGCGACCGACTTAGCCATGTTGCCTGCCCGATTTTTGTCATTTACCGGATGTGAGGCTAGAAACTACGCTTACTTTCCATTCATTTATAACACGATCACTTTGAATGCCACATTATCAGATCCGTAAATCATTAGTTGGTTTACACAAATATCCTGGATGTTATGCTAACTCCGTTGCAACCATATATATTTATACAGACCAACTCATTCGATCATTGGAAATATTCCGTCAGACATTCGTCCATATACGTTCATTCTGGGACTGAACGAAACCGAAGGCACTATTCTGTAAACAGGATAGCCCTTGCATAACTCCGTCTTCAATTTCCTTTGGCATATATGATTCGCAACGCTTATGCCAATACAGAGTGGTTCTTTGGATAATAATCCAACCAGTCTCTCCATATTAACAACGTTAAAATGGTCAAAACATTGACAGTCTGTAACACCCCGAAAATTCTATAACTGTGAAATTAACAAATTAAAGTATAATTAATTTGAAATCAAAGAACTAAGGGAAACGGGATACGCCATTGCGTTCGTCTCGGAAAAATACGCGAAATAGAGTCCGAGTTTCGAAAAACGGAGTCCGTATGAAGAAGATATGGCCTTCGGAAGTTTTGAATTAAATTTAAAATTCAAACAGAATAAAATAATTAAAAATCGGGCCCAATGGGCCAGGGCGGATAAACACCCGCCTAGGCCACCCAGGTCGACTGGGCTGTCGACCTGGGCTACCCATGTCGACAGGGCTGTCGACAGCCCTGTCGACAGGGGTGTCGACCTGGTCGAGCCCAGCCAACCTGGCTGGCCAGGTCTGTGTTTGGCCGATTCTCTGTGGTCTGCTTTGTCATTAGGGCTAGGTGGTGGGTTCTGATTGGTCTCTCTATCTAATGAATGGCTATGATCAATCCAAGCAACATCAAGGGTCCTAATCAGTTCCTAACCTCTATATAAACAACCCTAGACTAAACCCTAATCTATTCATTCAAAATTAAGAACATAGCCGCCATGTTGCTGAGGAACGACTAAGAGTAGCCGCCAACTAGGGAGAGGATTAGGAAGAAAATTCTAAAGCCTAAAGCAATTCAAGCAACCTAAGCAAATCAATTCAACAAAGGAATCATATCTCTTAATTAGAGAATTCGCCGCAACCATTATAAGTAGAGTATTACTTTGGTATGAACAAATGATTGTGTAGATATGTATACTTGATTTGTGGCGACAAAGTAATTCATATTTGTGCGTTGGAATACTGTATACGTTTGGATATTCTTGAATTATGTTGTTCATTATGAAAAACTACATGCGGTAGTTTTATGCAAGTATGACGTTTGGATATTCGCAAAATATGTAACTTATGTTTCATGTATGTAGTTGTTAAATTGAAAATCATGCAAGTTTGAGGTTTTGCTACTATGCCATCATAATGTGTATTTTTACACAAACATCATTTTGGTGAGGAAATTGGAATAAGTTTAGGTTGTTACAATCCATATGAAGTTATGTTGATAATTGGGCATCATGGTCTATGTATTAAGCCATGCTTTGTATTAGAAAACCTATGTGCAAACTTATGAATATGACTAGGCTATGATTGGTATTTGACCATGTTAGTTCTATATTGTTAGCAAGAATTATATGATGACATATGTGAGACATGGCTAGGTTAGACTCAAAAATCCCTTTTTTTGCAAGTTTAAAGCAAACACCATGTTTAGGAATATTTATGCATAAGTATATTTATACCATCGTTATGTGATTAGACTTAAATCATGATTAAGTTGAACTATGCTTTTGTGTTAGTAACAAAGTATCCCCTTTGTAAGTATGTAGAAACCTTATGAACATGACTTGTTTATGTTTGACATTATGCCTAAATGAGAACATAAGTCTATGTTGTAGTTAGGACTATGTGACACCTAATTTAGATTCTTATCTTAAGTTTACATGGTTTGATTCATGTCACCTATGCTTTATGACCAAAGTATATATGCAAGTACACCAGTTTCTATTTTGTATTTCCAACGTCATATTGCAAGTTCATGCGCTCATATTCCCCTCTTTGTGTATCACGCTTTAAGCCTCCCCTTTTCGCAAGGCTAAATTGGGCTTTAAAAGGCTAAGCCCAATATATATAAACGGACGTGTAAAACGGGGGAAAATAACGTTGGGTTAAAATTACTAATGAATGAAAATATAAAATAGAAGGGCCCAAATTCAAGTATGGGTTGGGCCCATGATTGGTGTAACCTTTACACCATTAACTTAATAATGGGCCGCAAATATTTACATATAAGAAATAAAGAAGAATGACAAGATATGTAAATGTCGAAAATACGATGTGTTTAACCCGAGGTTGGATTGAGTTGTGATGTAAACCTGCCCGGAACCGCCCGGGTGTCCAGTAGTCACAACAATACCTATCCAATGTGGGAGGTTAAACATGGAGCCCAATGAGGACCCGAGGTTAGACTGAGTTGTCGCGTAAGACTGCCCGGAACCAACCGGCAACAGGCAGCCACAACAATACCTGTCTAATGTGAGAGGTCAGGGCCTTAATAAGACAATTAAGGCTGAGTCAGGATTGTTAGGATTAAGTGAACTAAAGACTTAATCAAAATGGAACATGCTAAACTAAACGGACTGGTGGGGGTTAGGTTAGAAAATACTTAACCAACTTAGCATGTTGGCTAGAGATAGAAAACCTAGTAACGGGGGACCCTTTTCAGCAGTAACCCTAAAAGGTGTATCAGGATACCCTGAAACTAGGCAGGGTGGGGCACGATTACTGGGCTGATTGTAAGAGGTCAAATCGACGGCGGTGGTGTAGCAGTGTAGGTTCTAACGGAGTGCGGGCGTGCACACACTCCGGTGCAGAAAAATAAGGCACTGGACACCAGTAGCATACCTGTGCACTCTAAGGTTGTGTCGGGTTGCCACTATGGGACTTGATACACCCCATGGTGGGACCAGCATAGGTAACTACAAACATCGGGGGCCGTAAGACACATGTAACTATGTGAGTAGGAGCCGATCATCATAGGATGGATCACTTCACCCTGATTATGGGGTGCCAATTGGAAACTAGTTAAATGGGTTCAGAGATTAACATGGGGTACGATAGTATATTCGACCCTAGACAACTTGACCAAGTTTATTGTGCTTACCCACTTCTTGTTTATACTTATCATACCCAGTTCTTTATTCATAGGCAAAATAGTACTAGACTTACTCAGGCTTTATGTCTGACTCTACTTTTCTTTCGTCTTCTTTCTTCCGTTCCCCCCCCCCCCCCCCAGGTCCACAGGGAGGGAACACAGCAGCTTGACCAACCTCAACATCCAACTTGAAGAAGACAAATGTATTGCTTGGACTTTCCTATTTTGAACTATGGCTTTGGACAATCCACTATGGGGCTTTTGCAGTTTATCTACGTTTTATTTATGCTTCTTTAAATAATGTACTCAAGACAGATTATGAAAGTGTTATGTTATGTTTTTGGAAAGGATGTTGTTGTAACACGTATTTGACATTATGAAATAAAGTTTGTTGTTCTTCCGCTGTTTACAAATATGTGTTCTTATATCTGTCTTGTATATCTGTGACTTGTACTTATAAACCTCCACCAAAATTAGGGCATTCCCTTTGAGAGTGACCCTAACGGAGGTGGGGTGTTTCACTGTCTGTGATTTAACTATCAAACAAAAAATCGTGTGCAAACAACGATATTATTTCCAGACGGAAATTATATCAACCAATCATCATTTAACATTTATCTCTTTAGTTCATTAATTTACTTATCTCCTGTTTCCCTATATTCTAAATTTCTTATTTTCAAATTTTAGAAAATATACTTTATTAACAATGGAAAACATTTCCATTTCCTTGTTTCCTATATTAGAAAACATTTCTGATTTCTTATTTGGAAAACATTTCCAAAGTTCCTTCATTGGATTTAAACAGATGTTTTAAATAAACATCCCTATGCCAACTCAAACGATTTACTGCATTCACTTAACCATCATTCACTATCAAACCTTACCATTCCTTAGTTAAGAAGGAAGTCAATCAAGTTGGGGTATAATTACCTCTCAGACCTTAACTGAACAACGTTATAACTTCGAAGTAGTAACAGTTTATCTTTTAAACCTTTAACAACTTCTTTACGTAACTCTCGGATTCAATTTACGATTCCACTTCTTTATTGAAAACATTGATTATAACGATAACGTTATAATCCCTACTTCCGCAATATCTAACTTCAATTATAACCTTTATTCTTTAATTCGAATAATTAAACCTAACCCTAATTTATTAGTGTATACTTTTGATTTAAAAACTGGAAAGTAAATATTACTTTCCCGAATTCGATATAATTGAATTCGACGTATAATTCTCTTTCGAGTAATCTCTGTAATCAGGGTCATAGGTACTTATAATTTCAACCTACGTTTTTAATTCATTTTAATAATTAATCCCGGGTTTATTCGATGCCCATAACATCTGGGGTAATGATTGGGATTAATTGGCACAAACAATGGTCATATATGAATAAATGTGAATAACAGATAAATTCACACAATTAACATCAATATGTCAAACTTACCAAATTCAAGCCATTCATCACATCAATACATACAACAGTCTAATATCGTAAAATTTACAAATTATCAGGTGGCAGGTTATATATAGTAATTAAATGTCGATTTTTAACGTAACGATGAAATTTAAACTAACAGTCAAATTTAATTGCACTATCGATGCAAATCAATATAAACATGCAATTTAACTGTCAAACATCAATCCATACAATCATATCATGTCATGATATTAATTTAACTAAAATTGGATTTATTTAGCTACGCGTGAGTGGGTTTAATTACTCACCTTTGGTTCTAAACGCGTTTAAACTCCAAAATAGGGCTAAAATTTGATAGTCTCAAAATCAGTCCAAACCAACGGCATCGCGAAGAGCTCGTTGATACGATTCCAACGCAATAAACCGTGTGTCATTCCGAGTTCGTATGAGAAAGTTATATGCTTTACAAGTTATATGGATTTGATTTTAAATCGGAATAAAATAATAATAAAGGCACCTCACCTCTTTGCCACGTCATCATCCCTCCTTCTCCTACACGTTCTCTACAGCAAAATAAAACCCATCCATGTCCTAAATCGTTAGCCTTCTCTCCTCCCCTTCGCTCAATGTAAACTCGAACCGTTTACATCGTTGTTCTTCTCTTCTCGAACCCTACCTCTACATCACCATCTTCTTAATCTTGGGTATCCTCACCAAATTGCATTCATGTCCTCAAAAGCTCGCTGCTCCTACAGGTTTGGGACAATAAATATAATTGAATCCATTTAAATTTTGCTATATGATGCTATTTTCCGCCGTGAATCCAAATATGATATCCGATTCACTTTAATCTGCTTCAATTTATAATTCTTTAGAACCCTAGATTTACTGTGAAAATTTCGAGCTACCAAGTTTCCAATGAGTTCAAGCTTAGGCATATCATTGCGAAGCCCATCGCCATATGAGTCCAACGAATAAATTTCCATTCAATTTCATGTGAAGACTGGTTTTATATTATTTATTGAAAATTGGAAAAGAAACAACCATTTTTCCTATAAACGAAAATAAGGTGAGGCGGCTATAGGAAATAGAATTGGAGAAATAAACTATTAGTACAATGCATTGATTCCTATTAATTACAATTTTGATTGATTATCCAAATTCAATTTTAATTCCAATTATAAATTAATTATTTCCATTTCATTCAAATACATAAATATTAGTTTTAATACTTACTGAAATAAACCAAAATTTAATTCCAAATATAATTAAAATGGTTCTAATTATAAATATTATTTATCAAGACCCAAAATTGATCATTTACAATTACATTAATTTATGTGACTTTTATATTTGTAGTTACCAATTTGAAGAAATTAATTAACCTGCTGAGTTTCCCATTTCAAATTTATTAGTATCCTAAATCATAGTTCTATTAACTACTATACTTGTTATATCACTAGGAAAAAGTTTTGTGAAATAACCCGGAAATCTTAGCAAATTTAAATTTTTTATTTTGGCAATTTTAGTGAATTTTGAATATTTAAAATGAATTATTTTTAATAATAACGACGAGAAATATAATTTGAATAGAATTAGAACGTATATATTTACATACGTCGTCGTTAGAATATAAATATTTATTTATAAATATAAAAGGAATCGAAAATGGCGCGGTAGTTCGATAATTCGATTTCAAAGTTCAAATGAATGTACAGGATTCAAAATAAACTGGATTTTAGCGAAACCAAAAATATTAGAATCTAAATGAGAATATCTTTCCAACAAATCCGAAAAATTGAAATTTCATAGTGGGAATCAAAAGATATCTAGTTTAAAATTCTGAATTGTCGCTATGGAATTCAGGCCCTTTAAAATGGAAATTTTGCAAACAACCTCGGTTTTCGACGAAACCACTTTTGTTGGATCCGTGATGTCAAGTTATTACTAGATTCCAAAATTCGTAATTTTTCGAATCAATATGTGAGCTTAGAGAAGGAAAACACGTTTGACCAGTTTTAGTTTATTTTAAGCGACTGAAAAATTGCCATTTTTCAAACGGTCTCAGAATTCGACGAAACAAGTTTTGTTAGGAACGTATCATCAATACGAAGCTAGTAATATTTTTTTAGGAATTTTTAGAGTTAGTATGTGGCCCTGGTAAATTGAAATGTGCGTTCAAATTCAATATATAGAGTTATATTTGGATTTTGACGAAAACTGATCGAAACGGTCGAATCAACCTACGCTACATATCTCATTGTGTTTGGAATGGGGGTAATTAGCTATGGACGACAGTCGGTGAGTTCGATTTCGAAGTCGAAATAAAAAGTTGCTTTTTGAAAATAAAATAAAAAAATTCCCCCTTCATCTCCCATACCCTCTCTTGGCCCCCCCCTCTCTAAAACATAAATCAGAAAGAGAAAAAAAATGAACGCGCAGATGCGCGACGCCCAACACCAGGCGACGCCGACCACCACCCGCTCCGGCGAGATGCCCTCTGGCCCTTCCTCGATCTACACAACCCTCCCCCTCTGTGTTTGATCCCCTCCAGTTCCCAGACCCGCCCCATTTTCTGAAACCCTCAATTCGAACCCCCTAGCCAAAAATGGCCGCCGCCGCCACCCTGACTCCCTTAGCCGACCACCACCGCCTCGTGCAGCCCTTGGCGCCACCTATCACTGACCCACGCCGAGCGCAACAGCCCCCCTTCTTCGCCAACAAAATGTGAGTATTTCCTTTATTTAACTTTGTTTTTATTTTAGTTTAAAAGCTTTATTTTTGTTTTATTTTGTGAATCCTTCCTATGAAATGGTTTAAAACCGAAAGATTATATTTTTAAAATATTGAAAGAGATTAGATTTTTATCGATATAAATTTTAGATCTTTATTCATATGAAGTGAAGATTTTTTTAACACTTTAAAAATATGATTTTTAACATATAAAATATTTGATTTTTATTGTTTATAAAGTTTAAATTTTTATATAGTTAGTCGAATAGAAAAGGTCGGATTTTTTATATAACTAATCGAATAGAAAAGGTTGGATTTTTATATAGTTAATCGAATAGAAAAGGTCAGATTTTTATATAGTTAATCGAATAGAAAAGGTCGGATTTTTATTTAGTTAATCGAATTGAAAATGTCGGATTTTTATATTAGAAAAGTTTGAATCTTTATATAGTTGAAATGGTGAAGTAAAAATGAGATTTTTATATATGAAGACATGGAGAACAAAAATATAATTTTTATATAGTGATAAGGATAAAAATAGAATTTTTATCTATATAGTAGCAGTGTAAAAATGTGATTTTCATATACCTAGCAACAATATAAAAATGTGATTTTTTATATTTGTAATGGCTACGGGCAACGAAATTGACAAAAGGCGAGCAAGGCATAGATTTTTTACATATGAAGAGTTGTGGCGTTTGGTTTAGCTTATCGGTGAGAACTCCTCACTTTTAAATTTATTTCTAGTTGAATTATATACTAGGATGCGGACGGTGTTTAGTAGCACCCGACACCCATCGTCCACAGACCATGGATGACTTGTTTGGTTGTTGTGTTGTGAAATTTAATTGTGTGATGTGAAAAGAAATAAAATATTTCATAGTAAAAAATATGATTTTTAACGTGTATATAAAATAAATATTTATAAACAAATAAACAATTTTTTTATATACACTGATTTGATTGATATTGATTGGGACGATAAATTTTACACATCGCCCAACTGCACAAATAAAATCTGTGTTTGATTGATTGAAACCCCACACGGGTATTGGGATGATATATGACATACATTAATCCCAATAATTAGTTGTATGTCGATCGATTGATTGACAGACTGTGTAAGCGCTAATTATTTATATTTAATGCTTATGTAGTTGTATGGTGCACTTTGGATGATGGTTGATTATTTATCGTTGTTATTTTATACATGTGTTGTAGAAAATCCATATAACTAACATTATATGGTAATTGATTGGGCCTCATTCTAGTTTTGAAATAGAATATCTGAATATAAATATTTGAATAGAAATATTTGAAATAGAAATATTTGAAAAAGAAATATTTGAAATAGAATATTTGAAAATAAAAATATATGAAGCCGTGTTGATTAGATTGACGCCATTTTGACGTGAACGATATTTATATCGATTTTATTCATTTATCATTGAATATTGAAAGTGATTTCGAAATTCGAATTGAATATAATAGATTAGAAATTCGAATTAAATTGAATAGATTTGAAATTCGAATTAAATTGAATAGATTGAAATTTGAGTTGAATTGAAACCGATTTGAAATGAAATTAAAATGAATTTATATTGAAAAATGCGATTTTGATTTGAATTTGAAAATAAAGTTGAAATCGTTTCGAAAACGAATTTAAATGGTTTATAAAATACGTTTTGAAAGGAAATCGACGACATACATATATATATATATATATATATTATATATATATATATATATAATGGCCTGAATAGAACGCACCGCGCCGCGGTAGTTAGCGAATTTCGACCATTGACTTAGAATGGATATTACGGGAGATCCGACCGTCGGATTCTCCTAAAATAGGAACCGTTGGGTTCGTATCGAAAAGAGAATTCTAACGAATATTAGAAATTAGAAATCTAACAGTTGAATTTGGAATTATGTCCAAATCAAATTTGGAAAAGGTCAATATAAGTGCAGTTCGATGACCGTTGATGGAAATCAACCGTACGGGCCTAGATAAAATTATTAAAAATAGTAATAATTTGTGTAAAATCATAATAAATGATTTGTGAAGAATTAGGATGAAAAATTCCATATTTGAAAAGATAAAAATAGATTTTTATCGAAATGAACTAGTTTTGAACTAGAATAATAATTTGTTTATTTTTAAATTAAATAAATTGGATTTGAAATGGTTTTGAAATTAACCAGGATTTCCAATAATTGAATTGGTATTGATTTTTGGGTTTATCGTGAACAGTGTTTTAAATAACACTTGTTCTTTAACCCCATAATTAATGCAATGTGATTTTGGGTTTTCGTGAACGGTATCTTCAGTAATACTGTTCTTAGACCCAAAGGAGTTAAGAAAATCAGAAACTAACTGGAGATTAGTTAAGTTGAATGGTTTATGGGGTATTGATCTGATGTTGGTTTCGGCCTTCGGGGTTAATACTTAGGGAATTGCTCACCTGCTAATTTACGGTTAGGGATTGATTGAAATGTGATGTGATTTTGGGGTTTATCGTGAACCGTGTTTTAAATGACACTGATTCTTTAACCCAGTCAAAGATTAAAACTAAGTGGTGTTTTAATGAATCTTTAATTAGATTGAAAAGATCGAGAATGGAGTATCACCAGTTTTACTCCAGACGGTAGTTAAATCTTTAATTAGATTTAAACGTGAAATGGTAATTGAATTTACCGATAACACCGTGGTGTTAGATATGAAGTATGACCTGTTTTACTTCATGGGATAAATAGGTTGGGATTGGGAAATAAAATAAATAATTACTTCGGTGTGGTTCGCTAATCCCGACTAGTTTGAAGTGATATTCAAAGGAAGATTAAAGAATAAATTTAAAAGAATTTATCTTTGATAAAATTAATGGGAACCTTTCCCTAAGAATGTGAAATTTAGAAACTAACTGTAGGTTGGCTAAGATGAATAGTTTCCTGGGTATTGATCTGATGTTGGTTTCGGCCTTTGGAGTTAATATTTGGGGAACTGTTCTCTTACTAATTTACGGTTAGTGGCTGATGAATTGGAATGAGGCGTATGTTGTGTTTGTGTAACACTTGTTTATTATATACGCGAGTTATTCAGAAAGACCGGGTTTATCCCATTCTGAATGACTGATTCGACGATTAGTCGAAGATGAAGACGGTGGTTGAAGACCGGAGGTCTTCATGTCGTTTGGATAATTACTGATGATCTTGATTGGGCCGTACACCCAAGAGGAGGGAATCAGTTGGTGATCGTCTAGACGTACTTGGAGATCGATGGATATGTGGGGTACTAGGTGCCTCCGGTTTCGTTCAGACCCAGAACGGACTTGTAAATGGACTGTGTGTCTGACATTTGATATCATTCTGTGTGATTGATGGATATCGATCGCATGGAGTGGTTTTCCTGTGTGGCATGCTAAGATGCAAATGATCAAGGCTTTTGTTGAAAAGCAAAGTCTTGTAGTTGATGATCAATGCACGACTTTGTGGCATAGCTTTGTGTAGCGTTGATTCGCGAGCGTCACACCCCAGTTGTAAACCAGAAATGGGAGAGGATATCAGGGAGGGCATGTGTTTCCTTCTAGTTAGAAGTGGGGTCAGTGGTTTGACACGCCTTGACGAGTTTGACATATGTGGTTGTTGGTTTGCGAGGCGCCTCGAATATATCGGTGACTATGTGAAGCCGATGGAGTCATTCGTTGGCTTATTGACACTCCAAATGGTGGGGAAACGCAGTGTTCAAGCATTTTAATCCACATCGGTGGTCCGGCCCTGACGATCCAAAGGTCACTCGAGCTTTGACCTGAGACACGGGCTAGAGCGTCTCGAATTAGTAGAGGACTATCTTTTGCCTTGGTTTACAGATGGAAATCCAATTTACAAATGTGTGACTTTGCGGTTTTGATTGTAAACCTATATATGGCGACATAGTGGCATGGGACGCTCATGTCGCCTATGATTGATATTTATGATTGTATATAAAATCAGAAACTAACTGGAAATGAGCTAAGATGGGTGGTTTCCTGGGTATTGGTCTGATGTTGGTTTCAGCCTTCGGGGTTAATACTTAGGGAATCGTTCTCTTACTAATTTACGGTTGGAATCTAATTAAGAATAAAAAGATGAAATTTAGCGTATCAATCATTCTTTGGCTATTATAAGGTAAAAACCCTATCCTCCAGCTTGTGTTTCATTGTGTGATGGGACCTGGGTCTTATAATAGCTTCATTGTTCTTTATTTAGCGTTGCGTTGTTGTTTTATGCACTGGTGTTCTTAGGAGGAAACCCATTCCGTGTCATACGGCGTGGTCCCTTGATTTACCTAACTTTAAATTAAGATTAATAACTGTTTTAGTTCTCACACTAGCCACATGACTGACCTGGAGTTTATTGTTTTAACCTAAACTTTGGGTGCACTTACTTTGACAAGGGCAGCTAGTAGTTTTGGTTTTGCAAATTTATATTCACAGGATCCTGATTTACAGCTGGAACGATACTCTGAAAGCTTTGTATCCGTGTATTACTTCTAGTTGTGTTTTTGTATTATTTTCCGCTGCGATGTATTTAAATGTAATTTAAATCTCTGATATTTTCTGTGTAATATTTATTCATACTCTGTATATTCTTGTAATCTGATGAAATTGTTGTAATATACAATGAAATGTTCTTCTGTCTGCGTTCTTTTGTGTGTTGTTCTCAAAGTATCCGGTCTTTCCTTACCGGGGAAGTTACGGTTCCTTACATTTGGTATCAGAGCTTTGGTTTACAAAGCTCAAGAACAAGACACATTAGAACAATATGAAAGAATTCATCAGAAATTGGATTAGTAATATCCAATAAGATTGGCTCGTTAGAGATGGGATCAGTAGTATCCTAGAACAAGCATGAAGAGTATATTTTTAAAATGAAAACAAGTTTTGACTTGAAATTTAAATCAATTATTCGTATTTGATTATTTATTTTTATATCGAATTTGGACAATCCAGTATATAAAGATTTTGCATATATGCCTAGCTCGCGTGTGTACGAAGCCTTAAATATACTGGTTAGATATAGAATCGCACTCTAGTATCCCGGAGATGTTCTGATGGTGGTTCGAAACATCATTAACATTTATGTTCGAGCTTCGAAAGTGAGATTTCTATATATTTCCAATTAACTGGTGTGAGAACCAAAATTAGATAGGGCTTATTGTTGTGATTTGGCATCAAAAATGTGAGTTTTGACTATGTATCAAAGTTATGAGTTTGAAAGGTTAATCAACTAATTGATTGATGGTTGTGTTGTTTGATTTTTGATTGATTAATTAAATGTTGAACCTTTATCCAAATTGATCAAATAGTGAATTGTATTGAAAATTTGTCGCATTTGCATGCATATAGATGTACTTACATTGAACGGGTCATGGCAAGGAGGCTAGAGCAGATGGATAAAATTGTTTGCCCGACAAATAGGTACATGTTTATTGTATTTCTTTGGGTCTGGATGATTTTATAAGCCGATTGGCTAGCCACTTGGCTTTTTCTTTTTCTTTTGGATTGAAGAAGGCCATGGGAGGCTATATGAAATATCCCGAAGTTCCCGGTGCAGGGGAGGTTATGGCGAAATTTTTCGAAAATTTAGGGTGTTAGCCAAATTTTTGAAAAATTTGAAAAGTTCTTAGAAACTGAAAAGTTGAAGAACTTAAGCCGTAAAGAAAATAATGGAAGTTGAGTTGATTTGTTAAACAACTTTCGGCTTCGTTCCTTTTTGGGGACGAAAAGTTTTAAGTGGGGGAGATTGTAATTACCCGGAAATCTGAGCAAATTTAAAAATTTTATTTTGGAAATTTTAGTGAATTTTGAATATTTAAAATCAATTATTTTAAATAATAACGGCGAGAAATTTAATTTGAATAGAATTAGAACGTATATATTTATATACGTCGTCTGTAACACCCCACGTCCATTAAGGTCACTCACAAAGGGGAATGCATTAACTTCCATGGAGGTTATAAGTGAATATAGAACAGAAAAATTACAACAAGACAGATAATAAATAGTACTTGGAAATCTAAAACTTCATTATATTGCAGCGGAAATGTTGTTACATCATAAAACCAAGTACAATATCCATCTTCATAAAAACAAAATACATAATCCCATTACCTGAATAGCCATTAAAAAGATAACAAGCTGGACTTTACTTCAACGGTCCAAGCCTTCCAAGAGAGATGAAGCAATTTAATCAAACTCCACTAGAACTGGGCCCAACCTGAGGACCTGGAGGGGGAAAAAGGATAGAAATAGAGGGGCTCAGACATAAAGTCTAGCGAGTATGATAATTCTAACAATACTATTATCAAAATAACTAGACTAAGACATAAGCTGGAAGACAAGTAAATGTCTATGAACTCTTAGGAAGATAAAGATAGCTTTTAAGATAACGTTAAAGATAACGGTAAAGGCACACCTAATTACTAACGAATGATTACTACACTGCACCGCACATTACTACACTGCACCACACTAGTCACCCTATTGTTTGATCCCACTTGCTTCACACAGAAACTTTATAAATAGCCTTACGTACCCCTAGCTAACTACATAGGTGTCGTCTGCCCCTATCTCCACTAGGTGTACCCCACTACCCACTTTCGATCGGCTCCCTACTCGTAGATACCCGTGCTGGCCCCACAGTGGGGTGTATCACTCCCCTAAAGTGGCAACCCGATACAACTTGAGAATGCATGGCTTATACCTACACGATGCAACAACGTCTTACCTACTAGCCCAGGTCCACACACGCATACGAAACCCATTGGACTTTCATTGCCACTTCTCCCCGTTTTGGCCTCTTACAGTCAAACCCAGCATGCGTGTCCCGTCCTCGACTTGGGTCGAGCCCACAAAGTTACGTTTGGGATACTGGTCGAAATGGGCCCCCACAAGCTACCCACCTAAGCTTATCACTAGTATATCCCACTTAACCCACTTAGTCGTGTTCATTTACATGTGTGTTTGGTTAAGTCTTACTAATCGTATTTCACATGCCACTAAGGGAACCCCCTAGATTCCTCATGCCACCCAAGGCACCTACTTAACCCCCATGTCCCACCTGACATGTTTATCTGGTTAAGTATTTCTTAATTCATTCAGGCCATAACCTCATAAAGACCTCTCACATTAGACTGGCATTTATGGCAGCTGGATTTGCTGGGCGGGTCCGGGCAGTCTTACACCATAAAAGAGTCTAACCTCGTGTCTTTAGAACCGTTATGCTTTAGTTTAGGCCTAGGACCTCTCACATTGGGCTGACATTTGTGACCACTGGATTTGCCGGGCGGGTCCGAGCAGATTTACGTCCCAAATGAGTCCAACCTCGTGTCCTAAGCATTAATTAACACTTAAAATCTTTTACCCCAGTTTTAATAATTCCCTATTCAAATTATTAATTAACTCAACTTTTAATGATGTCCATAATTGACTCAATTATGGCCATCCACTTATGGCATGCAAAATCATATTAATTACACCCCAAATTTTTAATATTAAATCCTTAATATTACCCCTACCCCACGTTTATACGTTCGCTTATTCAACACATAATATAGGCTAGACTTGTATAGTCTAACACCTAGCACAAAGATAAATTATCACAACATATAGACAATTAAAATAAATCTAATCATAATAGGGGTGAAGCTTGCATAAACTACACATGTTAAGGATCAAAAGGTGTCAACTTGTTAAATGTCTCAATTTACATGATATGATCATAGCCCAAATCTATACATAAACTTGCATATTGAGTTTTTAGGCAACATAATGATGGTGTGAACTAGCATAGGATATCACATATGTCATAGCATAATTCTAGATGTCATAATAGATGTCTTGGCATATGTTCATAACTTTTCTAATCAATCTAACTTGCATATGTGACTTGTCATATAGATCAACATAACCCAAACATGATGATTTAATTAATATGAACTAACTAGCATAGATGGTAACATCATGGCCTTTTTAACATGTATGATTCATCACAACTTAGCATAGAAACTTTCAACATACATAACATCATCATAGCATGATTTACAACATATAAGATATCATTATCACATAACATTGGATTTACAATATACGTGATAGCAAAAGGGGTTTACAACAACATGATAATTCACATCATCTACTCGTAATCCATTCATAACTCAACCTAATTAAAATGATAATAATCTTAATAAGATCATCATACTCACAATTTAGAGAAGAAAAGAGAGAGTTTTGCTTTGCTTTAGGGTTGAGAGAATTAGAATTGAATTTGCTTTTCTTCTTTCTTAGTTGGCGGCGGCTCCATTGATTTCCATGGCGACGGTATGACGGTAACTAATCTATTTTAATTAGGTTTAGGGTTAGCATTAGGATGTATTTATAGGTGTAGGAAGTTATTTAGGACCATTAGATTAACCCTGAACCATGAGAACCAATCAAATGCAAAATCTGCATTTGAGCGAATCGGCCCATGGGTTGATAGCCAAACACCCTGGATTAACCCCTAGTCGACCCAGCGGGGCTTGGGTCGACCTCAAAAATGGGCCGGTTCGGTTATTCCCCCTCCCAATTCGCTGTTTTGAACTTTTTCGCATATTTATTTATTTAATTTTTAATTTATATATATATATATATCAATATATATATTTCTCTGCGCAACCCATTTCACTTAATTCTTTTCTAAAAATTAAGTATACTTTAATTTGTGAATTTTAATGTTATAAAATTACGCGGTGTTACATTCTCCCCTCCTTAAAGGATTTCGTCCCCGAAATCTCCAAGTCAAGAAGAATGTATGTCCTACCATCTAATCGTCCATCTACTCAACCATCAAACACCAGCATTCATTGTCCTTAAAAGACTTCTAATGCTTTAATGTTTATATGCACATTGTGCGTATATGTCCATATCTAATGCAAAATAAGGCGGTCTACTGATTCAGTCGACCTCCTTAGTGCAATTCATGATAGTGCCATATGTCCAATATGTATGCAAAAGATTCCTAATGATACATATTAATTCTATATGCGTGCACAACCATCCACCCGAATGCAGCAACTATATGATAATACAACCATTATACATCCATATATATGCAATATGCAATATGAAGTGACTGAGCCGATCTGGTGCCTAATAGTTTGTGTATATGCATCCACGAGCAACCACTAGCAAACACTTGCATCCACTTTGCATCCACCATACATAACATGTCTCAAACACATGTTTCAACCATAGGATTATCCTAACTAAAGGTCAAAGGTACTAGCGAGAGGATATGCTAAAGATAAGATAAGTACAAGCTAAGAGATAAAGGAGAAATTAAAGGACTTACCCTAAAAAAGAAAAGGGTATTGTGAACACATCTTCTCTTCCGTCGCCCAAGTAGCGTTGCTCTCATCATCTCCCCATTGCACTTTGACTAGTCTGACCTCTCGATTCCTCAACCTCTTGATCTCCGTCCCAAGAATGCGCGTAGGAGCTCGTCGAATTGTCGCATCACGCTCTATCTCCACCTCTCTAAGCAAGCCCGGCTCTATCATTTCCGCGGTCTCGTGCAAGCACTTCCTCAAATGTGACACATGGAATACGTCATGTACACCACTAAGTCTCTCGGGCAACTCCACTCTATACGCCATTCGTCCAATCCTCTCCTTAATAGGAAACGACCCTACAAACCTTGGTGCTAATTTCCCAATGGACCCAAAGCGAACAACGTTTCGTAATGGAGACACTTTGACAAAGACCATGTCCCCAACTTCAAACTCGAGATCTGTCCTCCTCTTATCCGCATAAGATTTATGCCTATCTTGCGCTGCTTTCATCCTCCTTCGAATCAAGTCGATCTTCTCCGAAGTCTCCCTAATCATATCGGGCCCAAGTAAGATCTTATCCGTAGATTCCCACCAACATGTAGGTGAACGACAAGGTCGTCCATATAGAGCTTCGAATGGTGCCATACCAATGCTGGACTGAAAGCTATTATTATATGCGAACTCAACCAATGGAAGATGCTCTTCCCATGTACCCCCAAAGTCTAGGATACATAGCCTCAACAGATCCTCTAGAATGCGATTCACCCTCTCAGTCTGGCCGTCCGTCTGAGGATGATATGCGGTGCTCAAACATAACTGAGTCCCTACCGCCTCTTGTAAGCTTCTCCAAAATTTGCTAGTGAGAACAGGATCGCGGTCGCTCACTATGCTAGAAGGAACACCGTGCAAACGAACTATCTCTCGAACGTATACAGAAGCTAACCATGGAGCAGTCCTCTTACTCTTCACGGGAATGAAATGGGCGCTCTTAGTAAGTCTATCTACTATAACCCAAATCCCCGTATTACCCTTCCTTGATCTTGGTAATCCATCCACAAAATCCATCGAGACACTCTCCCACTTCCATAGTGGAACCTCCAATGGGTGAAGCAACCCACCGGGTTTCTTTTGCTCCGCCTTTACTCATTGGCACACCAAGCATCTCGCGACATACTCGGCCACGTCTTTCTTCATGCCGGCCCAAAAGTAAACTCTCTTCATGTCTTTGTACATCTTGTCCCCGCCGGGATGAATGGTCATCTTCGAACGATGTGCTTCGTCAAGAATAGTCTTCCTTAGGTCATCGTCTTTTGGTACAAAAAGTCTACCGTCCCTACGTAACCAACCCTTATCGTCTAGGGTATATCTACGGAGATGGCTTGATGACTCCCCTCCTTTGAGTTTTTCTACTAACTCAACCAACAGCGGGTCGTCTCGCTGTGCCTCACCAATCCGTCCAAAAAGCGTAGGTCTGACCTCCAAGGATGCTAGCAAACTGGGTACGAAGTCAACGGAAGGTCTAAAGTCAAACATCGAAATGAATTCTAAACTTTGCCGCTCAACAAACAAAGGACTTAAGGATAATATTTTTCTACTTAAGGCGTCTGCCACTACGTTACCCTTGCCAGGGGTATAGGCTATTTTGAAGTCATAGGACGCTAAGAACTCCATCCACCTTTGCTGCCTTAAGTTCAAGTCCTTTTGAGAGAATAGGTATTTTAAAGACTTGTGGTCAGTGAATAATTCGAATTTCTCGCCAAGAAGATAATGACGCCAAGAATTGAGCGCGAAAACAATTGCGGCCAACTCTAGGTCATGTGTGGGGTAATTCTTCTCATGCGCTCTCAACTGCCTTCCACCATAGGCTATTACCCTACCCTCTTGCATTAAGACTGCGCCTAGTCCTGTCCCACAAGCGTCAGTATAAACGGTAAACGGCTTACTCCCGTCTGGCAATACTAAGACTGGGGCTGAAGTGAAAGCTCTTTTCAAACATTGGAACGCATCATCACAATCTACGTCCCATGTGAAAACTAGGTTCTTCTTCGTCAAGCGTTTCAATGGAGCTGATATCTTTGCGAAGTCTTTGATAAACTTCCTATAGTAGCTAGCCAACCCCAAGAAACTTCTCACTTTGGTAGCATTTTTAGGGATCTTCCAATCTTGGATGGCCACCACCTTCGCGGGATCCACAGCTATCCCTTCTTTGGAAACCACGTGTCCTAAGAACCGTACTTCCTTCCTCCAAAAGTGACACTTAGAAAATTTAGCTTTAAGCTTATGCGCTCGAAGAGTCTCCAACACTTCCCTAAGATGTAGGGCATGCTCTTCTTCATCCTTAGAAAAGATCAAGATGTCATCTACAAAGACTACCACGAATTTGTTAAGGTACTCCCTAAACTCCCTACTCATCAAATCAACAAAGTATGCGGGGGCGTTTGTCAAACCGAAGGGCATCACTAGCCATTCATAGAAACCGTCCGGAGTCCTAAGGCAGTCTTGTCAATGCTATCCGCAGCCACTCTCAACTGATGGAAACCAGTGGCTAAGTCCAAGTGCGAAAACACTGAGGCGCCAACTAACTGATCGAAGAGATCGTCAATCCTCGGCAGTGGGTGTCTGTTCTTCTTAGTAAGCTTATTAAGTTCTCTATAGTCCACACAAAGTCTAAGGGACCCATCCTCCTTCTTGGCAAATACTACTGGAGCACGCCACTCCGATATACTTCGCCTTAAGAACCCCTTCTCAAGCAACTCCTTCACTTGCTTACCGAGTTCCCTACTTTCACGTGGAGCCATGTGGCGTACTGGCAAAGATACTGGTTTCGAATTATCCACAAGATATATTCGAAAATCTATCTCCGGCTTCGGAGGCAAGCCCTTCACCTCCTCAAACACATCCGAATATTCTCGGACCACTCTAACAGATCGTAGATTTTCCTCAGACGCGTCAAGCGATTCTAGATAACTTAGCATAACCGAATTTATGGGATTACAAAAGATTTCGAGAGTGTTGCCAAGGCGAGTCACGAGCCTAACTACTCTCCTTTCACAATCAAGAACGGCCCCATTTCTGGATAACCAATCCATTCCTAAAATTAGCCCATAGCCCGTGATCAAGCCCAACACATAAGCATCACATCTAAATTCAATGCTAAGTATGGAAATTTTCAAATCCAAACACATCATAGACAAATAAGCTGAGCCCCCAATTGGATTCAAAATAACTAAGGGATTCTCTACTAAACTGGTGTTTAAGTGCAGTGATTCAACTAATGATGTAGAGATAAACGAATGTGATGCGCCCGAATCGAATAAGGTACGGACAGGATGATCAAACAGAAAAACTAAGCTTTCAACAGAAATGGTTCTACCTCGTTCTTGCAGCGGTGGGACCGCGAGAGCCTAAACTTGTCCCCTTGCCTGCCCTGGTGCCATAAGAGCCTGCACCTGTCCTCCCGAGGTAGCTCCTGCCCTCTGCCCCTTCTTTGGGCAGTCCTTCACTAAATGTCCCGCATCGCCACAATGAAAACAGCCTATCTTCTTTTTCTTTCGGCAATCCTTGCTGAGATGGCCTGGTGTCCCACAGTTAAAACATTTCTTCTTTCCCTTGCCGTTATTGACTTTACCACCCTTCTTGTTTTGCTGTTGTGGTTTCTTCTGATCCCCCTTCTTCTCGGGTGCATTATTAGCTTTAGCGCTTTTCTCCTCATGCATGAGCGCCATTTCTACTAACTTCTCAAAGGTGGCCGCCATCGGGATGTGGGTCATAGCCAACCCTTGCAATGGTTCATTTAAGCCATTCACGAACCTTAGAGCCTTCTTCTCCGGCGTGTTTACTAAGTCCAAGCCAAACCTTGCTAACTAATTAAATTTATTGACATATTCTTTCACTGATGAGCTTCCTTGCTTCAATGTCAAGAACCTTTCCATATATAGATTTTCTTCCGCCCTTGAGAGAAACTTCGCCTCGAAACTACATCTGAAATCCGCCCAAGAGTCAACAGGATGCTCCCCATTAGTGACCTCCCAACAAAACGAGGCCTCTCCCTTCATCAACCAAGCTGTTAAACGAACTCTCTTCCCTTCTTCTACTTCAAAGATTTCTAGCAATTCTTCCACCTCCTTAAGCCAATCTCTAGCTTCCAAAAACGTTTCTGACCCTTGAAATGGTTTTCCACCCATAGCCTTGAATTCCTTGCACGTCTTTGCAAAAGTATCTAGGCGAAGAGGAGGAGGAACGGGTGCAACTGGTGGTGGAGGAACATTGGCTGGACCTGCAGCGGCCCTAGCCTCTAATAACCTCCTATACCATCCTGGTATCGTTACACCGTCGGGTAGATTAAGATCTTCAGCCATGCTGAAACGAAAAAGGAAAGATTCAAAATTGAGAATTCGAAAGATAAAGATATGGGCAATTGGGGATTATGTTTTTTTTTTTAAAAAACTTTTCTCTTTAAATTTCTCATTAAAACATGTTTTTGAAAGCACTTCTTCCAAAAATAACTATTTTTCTAAAGTATTTTTATCTGTTCTGGTAACCTTAAGCTCTGATACCACGTGTAACACCCCACGTCCATTAATGTCACTCACAAAGGGGAATGCATTAACTTCCATGGAGGTTATAAGTGAATATAGAACAGAAAAATTACAACAAGACAGATAATAAATAGTACTTGGAAATCTAAAACTTCATTTTATTGCAGCGGAAATGTTGTTACATCATAAAACCAAGCACAATATCCATCTTCATAAAAACAAAATACATAATCCAATTACATAAATAGCCATTAAAAAGATAACAAGTTGGACTTTACTTCAACGGTCCAAGCTTTCCAAGAGAGATGAAGATATTTAATCAAACTCCACTAGAACTGGGCCCAACCTGAGGACCTGGAGGGGGAAAAAGGATAGAAATAGAGGGGGTCAGACATAAAGTCTGGCGAGTATGATAATTCTAACAATACTATTATCAAAATAACTAGACTAAGGCATAAGCTGGAAGACAAGTAAATGTCTATGAACTCTTAGGAAGATAAAGATAGCGTTTAAGATAACGTTAAAGATAACGGTAAAGGCACATCTAATTACTAACGAATGATTACTACACTGCACCGCACATTACTACACTGCACCACACCAGTCACCCTATTGTTTGTTCCCACTTGCTTCACACAGAAACTTTATAAATAGCCTTACGTACCCCTAGCTGACTACATAGGTGCCGTCTGCCCCTATCTCCACTAGGTGTACCCCACTACCCACTTTCGATCGGCTCCCTACTCGTAGATACCCGTGCTGGCCCCACAGTGGGGTGTATCACTCCCCTAAAGTGGAAACCCGATACAACTTGAGAATGCACGGCTTATACCTACACGATGCAACAACGTCTTACCTACCAGCCCGGGTCCACACACGCATACGAAACCCGTTGGACTTGAATTGCCACCGCTCCCCGTTTTGGCCTCTTACAGTCAAACGCAGCATGCGTGTCCTGTCCTCGACTATGGTCGAGCCCACAAAGATACGTTTTGGATACTGGTCGAAATGGGCCCCCACAAGCTACCCACCTAAGCTTGTCACTAGTATATCTCACTTAACCCTCTTAGTCATGTTCATTTACATGTGTGTTTGGTTAAGTCTTACTAATCATATTTCACATGCCACTAAGGGCACCCCCTAGATTCCTCATGCCACCCAAGGCACCTACTTAACCGCCATGTCCCACCTTACATGTTTATCTGTTTAAGTATTTCTTAATTCATTCAGGCCATAACCTAATAAAGACCTCTCACATTAGACTAGCATTTATGGCAGCTGGATTTGTCGGGCGGGTCCGGGTAGTCTTGAACCATAAAAGAGTCTAACCTCGTGTCTTTACAACCGTTATGCTTTAGTTTAGGCCTAGGACCTCTCACATTGGGCTGACATTTGTGACCACTGGATTTGCCGGGTAGGTCCGGGCAGGTTTACGTCACAAACGAGTCCAACCTCGTGTCCTATGCATTGATTAACACTTAAAATCTTTTACTCCAGTTTTAATAATTCCCTATTCAAATTATTAATTAAGTCAACTTTTAATGATGTCCATAATTGACTCAATTATGGCCATCCACTTATGGCATGCAAAATCATATCAATTGCACCCCAACTTTTAATACTAAATCCTTAATATTACCCCTACCCCACGTTTATACGTTCACTTATTCAACACCTAATATAGGCTAGACTTGTATAGTCTAACACCTAGCACAAAGATAAATTATCACAACATATAGACAATTAAAATAAATCTAATCATAATAGGGGTGAAACTTGCATAAACTACACATGTTAAGGATCAAAAGGTGTCAACTTGTTAAATGTCTCAATTTACATGTTATGATCATAGCCCAAATCTATACATTAACTTGCATATGGGGTTTTTAGGCAACATAATGATGGTGTGAACTAGCATAGGATATCACATATGTCATAGCATAATTCTAGATGTCATAATAGATGTCTTGGCATATGTTCATAACTTTTCTAATCAATCTAACTTGCATATGTGACTTGTCATATAGATCAACATAACCCAAACATGATGATTTAATTAATATGAACTAACTAGCATAGATGGTAACATCATGGCCTTTTTAACATGTATGATTCATCACAACTTAGCATAGAAACTTTCAACATACATAACATCATCATAGCATGATTTACAACATATAAGATATCATCATCACATAACATTGGATTTACAATGTACATGATAGCAAAAGGGGTTTACAACAACATATATGATAATTCACATCATCTACTCATAATCCATTCATAACTCAACCAAATTAAAATGATAATAATCTTGTTAAGATCATCATACTCACAATTTAGAGAAGAAAAGAGAGAGTTTTGCTTTGCTTTAGGGTTGAGAGAATTAGAATTGAATTTGCTTTTCTTCTTTCTTAGTTGGCGGCGGCTCCATTGATTTCCATGGCGACGGTATGACGGTAACTATTCTATTTTAATTAGGTTTAGGGTTAGCATTAGGATGTATTTATAGGTGTAGGAAGTTATTTAGGACCATTAGATTAACCCTGAACCATGAGAACCAATCAAATGCAAAATCTGCATTTGAGCGAATCGGCCCACGGGCTGACAGCCAAACACCCTGGATTAACCCCTAGTCGACCCAGTGGGGCTTGGGTCGACCTCAAAAATGGGCCTGTTCGGTTATTCCCCCTCCCAATTCGCTGTTTTGAACTTTTTCGCATATTTATTTATTTAGTATTTAATTTTTATATATATATCAATATATATATATATATTTCTCTGCGCAACCCATTTCACTTAATTCTTTTCTAAAAATTAAGTATACTTTAATTTGTGAATTTTAATGTTATAAAATTACGGGGTGTTACATCGTCGTTAGAATATAAATATTTATTTATAAATACAAAAGGAATTGAAAATGGGGCGGTAGTTCGATAATTCGATTTCAAAGTTCAAATGAATGTACAGGATTCAAAATAAACCGGATTTTAGCGAAACCAAAAATATTAGATTCTAAGTGAGAATATCTTTCCAACAAATCCGAAAAATTGAAATTTCATAGCGGGAATCAAAAGATATGTCCATTTGAAAATTCTGAATAGTCGCTATGGAATTCAGGCCTTTAAAAATGGAAATTTTGCAAACGACCTCGGTTTTCGATGAAACCACTTTTGTTGGATCCGTGATGTCAAGTTATTGCTAGATTACAAAATACATAATTTTTTGAATCAATATGTGAGCGTGGCGAAGGAAAACGCGTTTGACCAGTTTTAGTTGATTTTAATCGACTGGAAAATGGCCATTTTTCCAACGGTCTCAGAATTCGACGAAACTAGTTTTCTTAGGACCGTATCGTCAATACGAAGCTAGAAATGTTTTTTTTTGGTATTTTTAGAGTTAGTAAGTGGCCCTGGTAAATTGAAATATGCGTTCAAATTCAACATATAGAGTTATATTTTGATTTTTACGAAAACTGATCGAAATGGTCGAATCAGCCTACGATACATATCCCATTGTGTTCGGAATGGGGGTAATTAGCTATAGACGACAGTCGGTGAGTTCGATTTCGAAGTCGAAATAAAAAGTTGCTTTTTGAAATTAAATAATTAAATAAAAAAATGAAAAAAATAATAAATCCCCCCTTCATCTCCTATACCCTATCTTGGCCCCCTCTCTAAAACATAAATCAGAAAGAGAAAAAAAATGAACGCGCAGATGCGCGACGCCCTCCACCAGGCGACGACGACCACCATCCGCTCCGGCGAGATGTCCTCTGGCCCTTCCTCGATCCATGCAACCCTCCCTATCTTCGTTCGATCCCCTCCAGTTTTAGACCCGCCCCCTTTTCTGAAACCCCCAATTCGAACCCCCCTAACCAAAAATAGCCGTCATCGCCACCCTGACTCCCTTAGCCGACCACCACCGCCTCGTGCAGCCCCTGGCGCCACCTATCACTGACCCACGCCCAACGCAACAACCCCCCTTCTTCGCCAACAAAATGTGAGTATTTCATTTATTTTACTTTGTTTTTATTTTAATTTAAAAGCTTTATTTTTGTTTTATTTTGTGAATCCTTCCTATGAAATGGTTTAAAACCGAAAGATTATATTTTTAAAATATTGAAAGAGATTAGATTTTTATCAATATAAAGTTTAGATCTTTATTCATATGAAGTGAAGATTTTTTTTAACACTTTAAGAATATGATTTTTAGCATATAAAAGGTTTGATTTTTATTGTTTATAAAGTTTAAATTTTTATATAGTTAATCGAATAGAAAAGGTCAGATTTTTATATAGCTAATCGAATAGAAAAGGTCGGATTTTTATATAGTTAATCGAATAGAAAAAGGTAGGATTTTTGTATAGTTAATTGAATAGAAAAGGTCAGATTTTTATATAGTTAATCGAATAGAAAAGGTCGAATTTTTATATTAGAAAAGTTTGAATCTTTATATAGTTGAAATGCTGAAGTAAAAATGAGATTTTTTATATATGAAGACATGGAGAATAAAAATATAATTTTTATATAGTTATAAGGATAAAAATAGAATTTTTATCTGTATAGTAGCAGTGTAAAAATGTGATTTTCATATACCTAGCAACAATTTAAACTTGTTTGTTTGGTTGTTGTGTTGTGAAATTTGATTGTGTGATGTGAAAAGAAATAAAATATTTTATAGTTAAAAATATGATTTTTAACGTGTATATAAAATAAATATTTATAAACAAATCAACGATTTGTTTATATACACTGATTTGATTGATATTGATTGGGATGATAAATTTTACACATCGCCCAACTGCAGAAATAAAATCTGTGTTTGATTGAATGAAACCCTACACGGGTATTGAGATGATATATGACATACATTAATCCCAATAATTAGTTGTATGAGACGACCCGATTTCCCGTTCACACGAAAACAATGTTATCTTTGGAATATAACACAGAAACATATAATAGCAGAACAGAATTAAATAAATACACCAGAATGAACAACAAAATATACTGGATAAAAGTAATCATCAGAGTTACACAGTATACAGGATCTTACTTAGTACAAATACAGTTCAGCTATACATAAATGTCTACAGCGGAAATAAACAAAATATGTACAATAGGAGCTGAACAGCATAAAAAGAAATAAATGATAGAATCCATCTTCAGCTCCAGCTATCCAGAAAAAGAACCAGCTAAACCTGAATACAAGGCTGCCCGTGTAGAAAAAGGGGCACCCGAGTTTGAGAGTGAAACAAACTACGAGTCAGTCATGGGACTGGTATGAGAAATCCACTCAACACATATATATAATTGGCTAATCACAGGACCACGCCACTTTCGTGGAACGGGTTTACTCCATTGGATTGCCAGTGCTTTAAAACAAATCTTTCTTTTAAACATCGCTATGCTTTTTATAAAAATGAAGCCGTTATAAGACTCAGTTCCCATCACACAATGCAACGCAAACCGGAGGATAGAGTTTTTACCTTATAACGGCCAAGATATGCTTGATACGAATAAAACAAAGGCATTTGATATTATTGCTAGTGTTTATATGTTTTGAAAAACAATTTCAAATCATAACTATCAATCATAGACGGCATTAATGCCCCATACCACTATGTCGCCATATATAGGTATA
This sequence comes from Allium sativum, assembly GCA_030737875.1. Classification (NCBI taxonomy): domain Eukaryota; kingdom Viridiplantae; phylum Streptophyta; class Magnoliopsida; order Asparagales; family Amaryllidaceae; genus Allium; species Allium sativum. The sequence goes on along the minus strand of CM060926.1, from coordinate 599,907,840 downwards.
CAATCAAAACCGCACGATCACGTATTTGGAAATTGGATTTCCGTCATGAACCAAGGCAAAAGATAGTCCTTACCGAATTCGAGACAATCTAGCCCATGTCTCAGGATCAGAACGCATCGACCCTTGGAGCGACAGGGCCGGTCCACCGATGTGGATTAAGAATGCCTGAACACTACGTTTCCCCACCCTTTGGGGTGTAAACGAGCCAACGAATGACTCCATCGGACCCGGATCGTCCGATCAAACCGAGGCGCCTCGCAACAGCAACAACCACATAGGTGAAAAGTATATAAATGTCAGGGCTGGTAGGTCACTGACACCACCCTAGCTAGAAGAAAACGCATGTCCTCCCTGAGGTCCTTTCTCCCGTTTTAGGTTCATACCGGGGTGTGAGGCTCGCGAATTTACGTTATACACAAAGCTACGCCACACAGGCGGTGCTTTGATCATCACCACAAGACTTTGCTTTTCAACAGAAGCCCTGATCACTGCATCTTAGCATGCCACACAGGCAATTCATACCGTGCAACTGATGGCTATCACTCACACAGAACAAATTCCAATGTCGGACACACAGTCCATTTACAAGTCCGTTCTGGGTCTGAACGAAACCGGAGGCACTAAATACCTCGCAAACCCTTTGATCAATACGTACGTCTGAACGATCACCACTCATTATCCATATTTCGGGATGCCTCCCAATCAGGACCTCGGTTACCATCCAAACGAGGTGAAGATCTCCGGTCTTCGACCATCGTCTTCATCTTCGAATTTCAATCGTCGGTCGATTATTCGAAATGAGAATTAACTCGGCCTTTCCAAATAATTCACGTATATTTAGAATTTCAAATCGATTTATTTCAATGGTTAAATTATTCGACAACACTGGTTTTGTCCTTTAATGTAATTTTCACACCAAACACATTCAACCATCAAACATCACATAAATCAAGCAAATTCAGTTTATTTCCATTCCATATCGCTTATGATATTTTATAACTATTTATCGCTATTTTTATTTATTTTAAAATAGCCATTTTATTCAAAACGACGCTTCGGGCCATAAGGCGGCCGTGGCGCTGTTTTTCTTCAGATTTGATTTACACATATCTGAAAATCTAACCGTTGGATCTTCACAAAATTTACATCATTAGAAAGGTCTCTTCAAAACGAATCCAACGGTTCCAGTTTCGGGAAATTCCGACGGTCGGATCTCCCGGTACAATCGTTTGAAATTTCGATTTCAAAATACGAACTACAGCGTCGTTATTCGATTAAATATAATTATATTTATATATATAAATAAATATAATCGTTTCTGGCGCTGTTTTTCTTCAAATTTGAATTAAACATTCCAGACAATCCAACCGTTGGATTTTTACAAGGTTGGTGCCATTGGAAAGATTATTCCAAGGCGAACCCGACGGTTGAGGTTTCGGGAAAATCCAATGGTCGGATTTCCCGTACTAGTCGTTTGAAATCACGGTTTCGAAATACGAACTGCACGGCTTCGTTTCGTTTTAATTTTATTTATATTTATATAGTTATATAAATATAGTTCATTCAACAATTCCAATATCGTTTTAACTTCAAAAAAATTTCTAACACCTTAAATTTTGGAAAAATTTCGCCATAACCTCCCCTGCACCGGGAGCGTCGGGAAATCGCAAATAGCGTCCCGGTCCTTCTAATCTCAAAAAGAAAAAGAAGAAGCCAAGCGGCTAGCCAATAGGCTCAAAATCATCACCCAAACAAATCAGTAAATGTGTACCTATTTGTCGGGCACAAAATTTTATTCCTCTTCTCTAGCCCCTTTGCTATAACCTGTTCAAAGAATATTGCATGTACATATATATACAGTTCATATCATTTTTCATTTTCTATTCGATTTCATATTCGATTTCTATTTGGTTTAAAAACACCATTCATTCTAATGTTACACAAATAGGTGCAAATCATTTCATTAGTTAATTAATGAATATTTCAACTCATCTATGTTTATTTTGAACAAGTGGCTATTTTTAACACTTCGCATTTTAACGATTTATGCATACAATAAAAATGTGATTTTTGATTGTAAAACGATTCATTTCAAAACACTATTTTTCTATATAGTTCATATAGTCGATAAAAGGTGATTTTTATTATCAAACAATTTATTTCAAAATATGAATACCATTCAACACATGAATTTCTAAACAACGAATGAATATCAATTCAACACATGAATGTTTTCTATAGTTTTTATATATAGATAAAAATGTGATTTTTATTATCGAACACTTTATTTCAAAATATGAATACCATTCAACACATGAATTTCTAAACAACGAATGAATATCAATTCAACACATGAATGTTTTCTATAGTTTTTATATATAGATAAAAAATGTGATTTTTGTTATCGAACAATTTATTTCAAAATATGAATACCATTCAACACATGAATTTCTAAACAACGAATGAATATCAATTCAACACATGAATGTTTTCAATACAATGAATAAATATAGTTTAAGCATATGAAAATAATTCAAACACACAAATATTATTCAAAATTTCGGCAGCATAACGGCAGGGTAGTTACACCGGCACCGTCCCTAGTACGGCTCCTCGCTCTACCTTAAAACCTCGCGGTTTTTGACAATGGGAAACATGCATCTAGTTCGCACGCAGGCGGCATGTATATATTTATTTCATTACCACAAACTAATCCTATGTGGTTTCAACCAAATACTTCACAACCACAAATGGGTATTTTTCAACCACAATCAACCAATATCAATCACAAACAATCCCAAACAGTCATTCAATTTTCACCACAATTTCAACCAATAAATATCGTCCATGGTTTGTGGACGAGGGGCGTATATATATATATATATATATATATAGATATTTATATATAGCAATTCACTTTCATTGTCAACACATATATAATTATTTTTAAATCAGAAATCTCACCAATAGCTATCCAACTGCACGATACTTCCTTTATAGAAATCTTCGCCTTTTGTCGCTTTCGCCCGTATTCTCTATACATGTAAAAATCAAATTTTTACTATGTTACTCAATGTATAAAAATATGATTTTTCTTTGACTTTCAACATATAAAAATATGATTTTTATTTTGACTTTCAACATATAAAAATATGATTTTTATTTCGGCTTTCAACATATAAAAATATGATTTTTATTTTGACTTTCAACATATAAAAATATGTTTTTTTACTCTTGCTTTCAACATATAAAAATATGTTTTTTACTTTTGCTTTCAAATCTTTTTCTACTAAAAGATTAAACCTTTTTCCTATTTTAAAGTTCAAAAAAAAAATCAGTTTTTCTCTTTTATAAAAATGCAGTTTTTATTATTTTATTTTTTTTCTTTTGCAGTTTTTACCTTTATAAAAAATGCAGTTTTTATTATAATAAAAAAAATGCAGTTTTTATTTTTTTTATAGATCAGTTTTTAACTTTTTTTAAAAACCAAATCAGTTTCTAATTTTTAAAAATAAAAATCAGTTTTATTTTTAAAACATTCAGTTTTTAAATCATCTTAAAAAAACAGTTTTTAAATCATCTTAAAAAAATTCAGTTTTAACTTCTATATAAAAAAAACAGTTTTTTTAAAATGCTTTTAAAAATTCCCAGTTTTTAAAATGCTTTTAAAAATTCCCAGTTTTTATTCTTTTTAAAAAAAACCTGTTTTAATACTTTATAAAAATTAATTCATTTTTTTTTATCCTTTTAAAAAAACTGTGTTTAAACCTTTTTCAAAATCACTGTTTTTAAACCTTTTAAAAAAAATCAAAATCAGTTTTTATTTTAAACATTTTCTGTTTTAAATTCGGTTTTATAAAAACAGTTTTAAAATTATTTTATAAATCTCAGTTTTCCAGAATTCAAAAATAAAAAAATAAAAATGAAAATACTTACAGATAAAAGGGGGGTCTGCAGATCGTCGGAGGCGGGCTCTCGAGGGTGGCGGTCGGCGGTTCAGCGTTGCGAACCAGGGGGGCTTCAGCGGAGCTCGAGCGGTCAGGGAAGGGGGGGGCTACTCTGTCGGTGCGGCGGCGTTCGCCTGAGGGGGGGCTCTTCGTCGCGCTCGTGCGGTCGGGGAAGGGGGGCTGCTCTGTCGGTGCGGCGGCGATTTCAGACTTAGGGTTTTGGTTTTTTTTTCTTTTTCTTTTTTCTCTGTATAAATCGAAACGGAAAAATAAAAGGGGGGGGGGGCCAATGAAGATAAAGGAGGGGGGAAGAAGAAATTAAAAATTATTTTTTTTTTATTATTTTATTATTTAAATTTGCAAAAGGGTTGACTTTTACATACGACCTCGAAACGAGGCCCACCGCCTGTCGCCCATAGCGTTTCACCCCCATTCCGAACACAATGGGATATGTATCGCAAGCTGATTTGATCGTTACAATCGGTTTCCTTTTGAATTTTCATTTAAATCATTACATTGAATTTTAAACGCACATTTCAAATTAGTGGGGCCACATACGAACTCGAAAAATTCCAGAAAATATTTTCTAGCTTCGTATTGGCGATACGGTCCTAACAAAACTAGTTTCGTCGAATTCTGAGACCGTTTGAAAAATGGCCAATTTCCAGTCGATTAAAATCAACTGAAACTGGTCAAACGCGTTTTCTTTTGCCACGCTCACATATTGATTCGAAAAATTATGAAATTTGAAACCTAGCAATAATTTGACATCACGGATCCAACAAAAGTGGTTTCGTCGAAATCCGAGGTCATTTGCAAAATATCCATTTTTAAGGGCCTGAATTCCATAGCGACTATTCAGAATTTTCAACTGGACATATCTTTTGATTCCCGCTATCAAACTTCGATTGGTCAGATTCGTTAGAAAGATATTATCAATTAGATTCCATTATTTTTGGTTTCACTAAGATCCGGATTGTTTTGCACCCGGTATATTCAATTGAAGTTTGAAATCGAATTATCGAACTACCGCGCCATTTTCAATTCTATATATAATTATAATTAATTATATTCGTTTCCAAATGTCGATTCAAACTCAGTTTTCATTGCCATTATCTAAAATATTTATTTTATATATTTAAAATCCATTATTTTAGCCAATTTAAAAATTTTAAATTGGTTCAGATTTTCTGGGTCGTTACAATCTCCCCCACTTAAAACTTTTCGTCCCCGAAAAGGAATAAAGTCGAAAGTGGTTTGATAATTCTACGATCACACAATACAACAACCAATTTGTTTTTAATATTCAGAGAATAGAATAAACAATGCACATCCATGGGAAGAAAATAGCAACAGAATAGAGAATTAAATGGTAATGCAAGGTAAAGTAAATGTACCTTGCACCAGAGTCAATCAGAGATATCCACTCGGCATCTGGGGTAAGCTTTCTGAATGCTCTCCTCAGTTTCCCAAGTACAATCGCGCGGATCTCCACTCCATTGCACTTTGACTAAGTGAACCTTCTTGTTTCTCAGCTCTTTGGTTTCTTTGCCGATAATCTTTAGCGGCTCTCGCCTCACAGCTAATTCTGGAGTAATTTCAATATCCTGCTGAGCTGCTTCTTCCACGATCAAGTCTGGATCATGAACGTGCTTTCGAAGTTGAGATATATGAAATACATCATGAACTCCAGGCAACCAGTCAGGCAGTTTGACCCTATAAGCGAGAGTCCCAATCCGTTCCAGAATAGGAAACGGACCAATGAATTTGGGTGCTAGCTTTCCAGTTTTACCGAACCGGATAACTCCTCTCATCGGCGATACTTTCAAATATACATAATCGCCAACTTCAAAGGATATATCTCTCCTTCTTTTATCGGCATAGCTCTTTTGTCGGCTTTGAGCGGCGAGTAATCGCTTCTTAATAAAATCGACTTTGTCGGCCGCTTCTCGAATCATATCGGGACCCAACACAAGTCTATTTCCAGGCTCGACCCAACAAGCAGGAGATCGACACGGTCTACCATATAACGCTTCGAATGGCGACATTGTCAGACTCGCCTGGTAGCTGTTATTATAAGAAAATTCAGCCAAATGTAGATTGTCTTCCCATGATCCACCGAAATCTATAACACAAGCCCGCAATAGATCTTCTAGAATGCGATTCACCCTCTCAGTCTGACCGTCTGTCTGAGGATGATAAGCGGTGCTTAGGTTTAACTTCGTTCCCAGCTCGACTTGAAATGCTTCCCAGAATTTGCTAGTGAATATTGTATCTCTATCACTTACTATACTGAGCGGCACTCCATGTAGTCTAACTATTTCCCTGAAGTATATCTGCGCCAGACTCTGAGCGGTTCTATTTGATTTGACAGGTATAAAATGGGCGGTCTTCGTGAAGCGATCTACGATCACCCAAATACTGTCATTTCCCTTTCTGGTTCTGGGCAAACCATCAATGAAATCCATAGAAATATGTTCCCACTTCCAGCCAGGAACTTCTAGCGGTTGTAATAACCCAGCCAATTTCTGTTGGTCGCTTTTAACTAGCTGGCAAGTAGGGCATCGGCTAACATATATCGAAACGTCTCTTTTCATGGCCTTCCACCAGAAAGTTCTTTTGAGATCGTTATACATTTTGGCCACACCAGGATGGATACTCAACTTGGACTTGTGACACTCGTCTAACACTTCCCTTTTTAACTCTGGGATGTCAGGAACACAAATCCTTCCTCTTAACCTCAAGGTCTCGTCGTTATCTATTTGAAAACACGAGGGTTCGCCTTTCTGAATTCTTTTAATCATATCCTTAATAAAATTATCCTCCTTCTGAAGAATAGATATTTTGTCAATCAAGGATGTCGTGATAATAAAGCTGGCGATCATTACATTCTTTCTGCTCAGCGCATCGGCCACGACATTGGCTTTCCCTGGAGTATATATAATTTCAAAGTCATAAGCTGCAAGAAACTCCAGCCAACGTTGCTGTCTCAGATTCAAGTCCTTCTGAGTGAACAGATACTTTAATGACTGATGATCTGTAAACAGTTCGAATCTCTCACCGAGAAGATAGTGTCTCCAGATTTTCAAAGAGAATATGATAGCCAATAACTCAAGATCATGAGTTACGTAGTTTTTCTCGTGCGGCTTCAGTTGACGGCTAGCATAGGCAATTACTTGGCCTCTTTGCATTAACACTGCGCCAAGGCCCTCTCTAGACGCATCAGTCCAGACTTTCAAATCTTGGTTGCCATCGATGATGGTTAACACTGGAGCTGTAGTTAATCTCAACTTTAGCTCTTCGAAAGCCTCCTCACTCTCTTCAGTCCATTTGAACTTAGAATGCTTCTTTGTAAGCTTTGTTAAGTGACCAGATATCTTCGAAAAGTCTTTAACGAACTTCCGATAATAGCTAGCCAATCCAAGAAAACTGCGGACTTCAGTGGGAGTACTGGGCTGTTTCCAATTCTGAATAGCTGTGATTTTGCTTGGATCCACAGCGATTCCATCTTTCGATACGACGTGGCCCAGAAATTTCACTTCATCTTGCCAGAATATACATTTGGAAAACTTGGCTTTTAATACATTCCTTCTGAGGATTTCTAGAACCTGTTCCAGATGCTTTTCATGTTCGGCCTTTGATTTAGAGAAGATTAGAATATCATCAATAAAAACCAGAACAAATTTATTCAATACTCCTCTGAATACTCTGTTCATCAGATCGACGAAGTAAGCTGGAGCGTTACATAAGCCGAACGGCATTACTAACCACTCGTAGAATAGGTCAGGGCCTCTGAACGCTGTCATTGGAACACACTCTTCGGCAATTCGAAGTTGATGGAAACCTGTAGCTAGGTCCATTCGTGAGAATACTTGTGCTCCATTTAATCGATCTAACAAATCATCAATCCGCGGCAATGGATACTTGTTCTTTATTGTCTGTTTGTTCAGATCACGATAATCCACGCATAGTCGTAGAGTACCGTCCGATTTTGGGACAAATACCACTGCTGCACCCCAATCAGAGAAACTAGGCCTGATCAGACCTTTCCATACTAGCTGTCGTGTTTGATTGTCTAATTCCTCCTTCTCTTTCAAGGACATTCTTCGAATAGCATGAACTACCGGCCTTGCATTTGGAATTAAAGTAATCTTGAAATCTATTTCTCTCTGCGGAGGTAAGCGAATGACTTCCTCAAACACATCCGCATAATCCTTGACGACAGGAATATCTTTAATGAGGTCAGGAATATTCTCTGCGACTTCAGGAACATTTTCTATTTGGGCTGGAGAAACATCGAGGGCTGACCAGAAATCTTTTCTATTTGAAGTCGGGCCTTCACATGGTATGGTTATATAATTCCCCGATTGGGCCTTTGCTTTAACCACTCTCTCGGCGCATTTAACTTCAGCTTCATATCTAGTTAGCCAATCCAATCCCAGAATAAGATCGAATTCATTAAAATTCATGATGATAGAGATAATAGGGAATTTATAGCAAGAAAAAGAGACAGGTACTGCACAAACCCAACTGAGATTGATGGAACCTCCAACTGGATTTCGGACAGTCATTGGCTCTTTGAGTTTCTTCAAATTCAAATCCAACTTCTTGACTGCACTCTTTGCAATAAAGCTTCTTGACGCGCCTGTGTCAAACAGTACTTTAACTGGAATGTTTTTGACATTGAGCGTGCCTTCTAAAACATCAGACCTTTCCTGAGCAGACGAAGATGCGGGCACTTCTACCACTTCATTTACTTGCGCTGCTTTGGACTTCTTAAATTGCCTACAGTCCTTCTCAAGATGGCCAGTCCGACGGCATTGAACGCACTTTCTATTCTCTTGAAATCCCTCTTTGGATTTAGATCCACTCTTTGTTCGCTTTTTCGAGGGTTTGCAATTTCCTTGAAAATGCCCTGGCTTATGGCAGTTATTGCATATGGCGGTCGTTACGGGTTCTTTCTCAGCTCTGGCCCTTTTTCTCTTGGCACTGGGCTTCTTATTGACCTCTGACCTCGTACTGTTTTCAGGAATATCAGTTTCTGACTCTGTTTTGTCACTAGAACAGACTTCTTCTTCGTCACGTAACATTCCTTTCTTATGGAGATCTTCATACTGATAAGCCATATAAATCATTTCTGGAAAAGGAAGCTTCACATGCCCCAATACTTTATTCTGGAATTTCCTTTGAAGCCCATGAATAAATCTCATATTTTTCCTCTTCGGATTTTGAATTAGATGAGGAGCGAAGTGAGCAAGTTCATTGAATTTCTTATGATATTCGGGAATGGTCATATCACCTTGTATTAGATAAGAAAATTCATCACATAATCTCTCGGTTACTTCGGGAGGAGTAAATCTTTGTAGGAAAATCACTTTGAATCTGTCCCAGGTGATATCACCTTCTGGATTATCTCTGATGATTGTTTCCCACCAGATTAAAGCTTCTTCTTTGAGCGCCCAAGATGCTACTAACCGTTTCTGGTCATCTCTCAGCTGGATATGCTCAAAGATTCTTTCGACAGAACTCAACCAGGCTTGAGTTTGAATAATAGATTCATTGCCCGAGAATTGCGCTCCGTTCAGATTTCGATATTTCTTTAATAGAGCCTCTAGATCGGGTTCTGTATTCCTTCTGTTTCTGGCACTCATTTTTCTAGAACTTCTGCAATTAGCAGATCAAGTGTCAGGTCACAGAAAAGGTATTTTAAACATAGAAACATATACTTCAAGGTAAATGTGTCTATCAAGGTGTAATTTATTCTGCTTTACTCATACTAGGATATTGCTGATCCTATCTGTATAGAGTTACCCGTCCTAGAACACTACTGGTTCTATTTCTGACGAGTTCGTTCAAATGTTATATTCCAGAACTAAGCTTAACCAAAGCTCTGATACCACGTTGAGACGACCCAATTTCCCGTTCACACGAAAACAATGTTATCTTTGGAATATAACACAGAAACATATAATAGCAGAACAGAATTAAATAAATACACCAGAATGAACAACAAAATATACTGGATAAAAGTAATCATCAGAGTTACACAGTATACAGGATCTTACTTAGTACAAATACAGTTCAGCTATACATAAATGTCTACAGCGGAAATAAACAAAATATGTACAATAGGAGCTGAACAGCATAAAAAGAAATAAATGATAGAATCCATCTTCAGCTCCAGCTATCCAGAAAAAGAACCAGCTAAACCTGAATACAAGGCTGCCCGTGTAGAAAAAGGGGCACCCGAGTTTGAGAGTGAAACAAACTACGAGTCAGTCATGGGACTGGTATGAGAAATCCACTCAACACATATATATAATTGGCTAATCACATGACCACGCCACTTTCGTGGAACGGGTTTACTCCATTGGATTGCCAGTGCTTTAAAACAAATCTTTCTTTTAAACATCGCTATGCTTTTTATAAAAATGAAGCCGTTATAAGACTCAGTTCCCATCACACAATGCAACGCAAACCGGAGGATAGAGTTTTTACCTTATAACGGCCAAGATATGCTTGATACGAATAAAACAAAGGCATTTGATATTATTGCTAGTGTTTATATGTTTTGAAAAACAATTTCAAATCATAACTATCAATCATAGACGGCATTAATGCCCCATACCACTATGTCGCCATATATAGGTATACAATCAAAACCGCACGATCACGTATTTGGAAATTGGATTTCCGTCATGAACCAAGGCAAAAGATAGTCCTTACCGAATTCGAGACAATCTAGCCCATGTCTCAGGATCAGAACGCATCGACCCTTGGAGCGACAGGGCCGGTCCACCGATGTGGATTAAGAATGCCTGAACACTACGTTTCCCCACCCTTTGGGGTGTAAACGAGCCAACGAATGACTCCATCGGACCCGGATCGTCCGATCAAACCGAGGCGCCTCGCAACAGCAACAACCACATAGGTGAAAAGTATATAAATGTCAGGGCTGGTAGGTCACTGACACCACCCTAGCTAGAAGAAAACGCATGTCCTCCCTGAGGTCCTTTCTCCCGTTTTAGGTTCATACCGGGGTGTGAGGCTCGCGAATTTACGTTATACACAAAGCTACGCCACACAGGCGGTGCTTTGATCATCACCACAAGACTTTGCTTTTCAACAGAAGCCCTGATCACTGCATCTTAGCATGCCACACAGGCAATTCATACCGTGCAACTGATGGCTATCACTCACACAGAACAAATTCCAATGTCGGACACACAGTCCATTTACAAGTCCGTTCTGGGTCTGAACGAAACCGGAGGCACTAAATACCTCGCAAACCCTTTGATCAATACGTACGTCTGAACGATCACCACTCATTATCCATATTTCGGGATGCCTCCCAATCAGGACCTCGGTTACCATCCAAACGAGGTGAAGATCTCCGGTCTTCGACCATCGTCTTCATCTTCGAATTTCAATCGTCGGTCGATTATTCGAAATGAGAATTAACTCGGCCTTTCCAAATAATTCACGTATATTTAGAATTTCAAATCGATTTATTTCAATGGTTAAATTATTCGACAACACTGGTTTTGTCCTTTAATGTAATTTTCACACCAAACACATTCAACCATCAAACATCACATAAATCAAGCAAATTCAGTTTATTTCCATTCCATATCGCTTATGATATTTTATAACTATTTATCGCTATTTTTATTTATTTTAAAATAGCCATTTTATTCAAAACGACGCTTCGGGCCATAAGGCGGCCGTGGCGCTGTTTTTCTTCAGATTTGATTTACACATATCTGAAAATCTAACCGTTGGATCTTCACAAAATTTACATCATTAGAAAGGTCTCTTCAAAACGAATCCAACGGTTCCAGTTTCGGGAAATTCCGACGGTCGGATCTCCCGGTACGATCGTTTGAAATTTCGATTTCAAAATACGAACTACAGCGTCGTTATTCGATTAAATATAATTATATTTATATATATAAATAAATATAATCGTTTCTGGCGCTGTTTTTCTTCAAATTTGAATTAAACATTCCAGACAATCCAACCGTTGGATTTTTACAAGGTTGGTGCCATTGGAAAGATTATTCCAAGGCGAACCCGACGGTTGAGGTTTCGGGAAAATCCAATGGTCGGATTTCCCGTACTAGTCGTTTGAAATCACGGTTTCGAAATACGAACTGCACGGCTTCGTTTCGTTTTAATTTTATTTATATTTATATAGTTATATAAATATAGTTCATTCAACAATTCCAATATCGTTTTAACTTCAAAAAAATTTCTAACACCTTAAATTTTGGAAAAATTTCGCCATAACCTCCCCTGCACCGGGAGCGTCGGGAAATCGCAAATAGCGTCCCGGTCCTTCTAATCTCAAAAAGAAAAAGAAGAAGCCAAGCGGCTAGCCAATAGGCTCAAAATCATCACCCAAACAAATCAGTAAATGTGTACCTATTTGTCGGGCACAAAATTTTATTCCTCTTCTCTAGCCCCTTTGCTATAACCTGTTCAAAGAATATTGCATGTACATATATATACAGTTCATATCATTTTTCATTTTCTATTCGATTTCATATTCGATTTCTATTTGGTTTAAAAACACCATTCATTCTAATGTTACACAAATAGGTGCAAATCATTTCATTAGTTAATTAATGAATATTTCAACTCATCTATGTTTATTTTGAACAAGTGGCTATTTTTAACACTTCGCATTTTAACGATTTATGCATACAATAAAAATGTGATTTTTGATTGTAAAACGATTCATTTCAAAACACTATTTTTCTATATAGTTCATATAGTCGATAAAAGGTGATTTTTATTATCAAACAATTTATTTCAAAATATGAATACCATTCAACACATGAATTTCTAAACAACGAATGAATATCAATTCAACACATGAATGTTTTCTATAGTTTTTATATATAGATAAAAATGTGATTTTTATTATCGAACACTTTATTTCAAAATATGAATACCATTCAACACATGAATTTCTAAACAACGAATGAATATCAATTCAACACATGAATGTTTTCTATAGTTTTTATATATAGATAAAAAATGTGATTTTTGTTATCGAACAATTTATTTCAAAATATGAATACCATTCAACACATGAATTTCTAAACAACGAATGAATATCAATTCAACACATGAATGTTTTCAATACAATGAATAAATATAGTTTAAGCATATGAAAATAATTCAAACACACAAATATTATTCAAAATTTCGGCAGCATAACGGCAGGGTAGTTACACCGGCACCGTCCCTAGTACGGCTCCTCGCTCTACCTTAAAACCTCGCGGTTTTTGACAATGGGAAACATGCATCTAGTTCGCACGCAGGCGGCATGTATATATTTATTTCATTACCACAAACTAATCCTATGTGGTTTCAACCAAATACTTCACAACCACAAATGGGTATTTTTCAACCACAATCAACCAATATCAATCACAAACAATCCCAAACAGTCATTCAATTTTCACCACAATTTCAACCAATAAATATCGTCCATGGTTTGTGGACGAGGGGCGTATATATATATATATATATATATAGATATTTATATATAGCAATTCACTTTCATTGTCAACACATATATAATTATTTTTAAATCAGAAATCTCACCAATAGCTATCCAACTGCACGATACTTCCTTTATAGAAATCTTCGCCTTTTGTCGCTTTCGCCCGTATTCTCTATACATGTAAAAATCAAATTTTTACTATGTTACTCAATGTATAAAAATATGATTTTTCTTTGACTTTCAACATATAAAAATATGATTTTTATTTTGACTTTCAACATATAAAAATATGATTTTTATTTCGGCTTTCAACATATAAAAATATGATTTTTATTTTGACTTTCAACATATAAAAATATGTTTTTTTACTCTTGCTTTCAACATATAAAAATATGTTTTTTTACTTTTGCTTTCAAATCTTTTTCTACTAAAAGATTAAACCTTTTTCCTATTTTAAAGTTCAAAAAAAAAATCAGTTTTTCTCTTTTATAAAAATGCAGTTTTTATTATTTTATTTTTTTTCTTTTGCAGTTTTTACCTTTATAAAAAATGCAGTTTTTATTATAATAAAAAAAAATGCAGTTTTTATTTTTTTTATAGATCAGTTTTTAACTTTTTTTAAAAACCAAATCAGTTTCTAATTTTTAAAAATAAAAATCAGTTTTATTTTTAAAACATTCAGTTTTTAAATCATCTTAAAAAAACAGTTTTTAAATCATCTTAAAAAAATTCAGTTTTAACTTCTATATAAAAAAAACAGTTTTTTTAAAATGCTTTTAAAAATTCCCAGTTTTTAAAATGCTTTTAAAAATTCCCAGTTTTTATTCTTTTTAAAAAAAACCTGTTTTAATACTTTATAAAAATTAATTCATTTTTTTTTATCCTTTTAAAAAAACTGTGTTTAAACCTTTTTCAAAATCACTGTTTTTAAACCTTTTAAAAAAAATCAAAATCAGTTTTTATTTTAAACATTTTCTGTTTTAAATTCGGTTTTATAAAAACAGTTTTAAAATTATTTTATAAATCTCAGTTTTCCAGAATTCAAAAATAAAAAAATAAAAATGAAAATACTTACAGATAAAAGGGGGGTCTGCAGATCGTCGGAGGCGGGCTCTCGAGGGTGGCGGTCGGCGGTTCAGCGTTGCGAACCAGGGGGGCTTCAGCGGAGCTCGAGCGGTCAGGGAAGGGGGGGCTACTCTGTCGGTGCGGCGGCGTTCGCCTGAGGGGGGGGCTCTTCGTCGCGCTCGTGCGGTCGGGGAAGGGGGGCTGCTCTGTCGGTGCGGCGGCGATTTCAGACTTAGGGTTTTGGTTTTTTTTTCTTTTTCTTTTTTCTCTGTATAAATCGAAACGGAAAAATAAAAGGGGGGGGGGGCCAATGAAGATAAAGGAGGGGGGAAGAAGAAATTAAAAATTTTTTTTTTTTATTATTTTATTATTTAAATTTGCAAAAGGGTTGACTTTTACATACGACCTCGAAACGAGGCCCACCGCCTGTCGCCCATAGCGTTTCACCCCCATTCCGAACACAATGGGATATGTATCGCAAGCTGATTTGATCGTTACAATCGGTTTCCTTTTGAATTTTCATTTAAATCATTACATTGAATTTTAAACGCACATTTCAAATTAGTGGGGCCACATACGAACTCGAAAAATTCCAGAAAATATTTTCTAGCTTCGTATTGGCGATACGGTCCTAACAAAACTAGTTTCGTCGAATTCTGAGACCGTTTGAAAAATGGCCAATTTCCAGTCGATTAAAATCAACTGAAACTGGTCAAACGCGTTTTCTTTTGCCACGCTCACATATTGATTCGAAAAATTATGAAATTTGAAACCTAGCAATAATTTGACATCACGGATCCAACAAAAGTGGTTTCGTCGAAATCCGAGGTCATTTGCAAAATATCCATTTTTAAGGGCCTGAATTCCATAGCGACTATTCAGAATTTTCAACTGGACATATCTTTTGATTCCCGCTATCAAACTTCGATTGGTCAGATTCGTTAGAAAGATATTATCAATTAGATTCCATTATTTTTGGTTTCACTAAGATCCGGATTGTTTTGCACCCGGTATATTCAATTGAAGTTTGAAATCGAATTATCGAACTACCGCGCCATTTTCAATTCTATATATAATTATAATTAATTATATTCGTTTCCAAATGTCGATTCAAACTCAGTTTTCATTGCCATTATCTAAAATATTTATTTTATATATTTAAAATCCATTATTTTAGCCAATTTAAAATTT
The DNA here is from genome assembly GCA_030737875.1 of Allium sativum. Classification (NCBI taxonomy): domain Eukaryota; kingdom Viridiplantae; phylum Streptophyta; class Magnoliopsida; order Asparagales; family Amaryllidaceae; genus Allium; species Allium sativum. Next base: position 599,892,123 of record CM060926.1, on the reverse strand, counting down.
TTAAATTGGTTCAGATTTTCTGGGTCGTTACATTGTATGTCGATCGATTGATTGACAGACTATGTAAGCACTAATTATTTATATTTAATGCTTATGCAGTTGTGTGGTGCACTCTGGATGATGGTTGATTATTTATCGTTGTTATTTTATACATGTGTTGTAGAAAATCCATATAATTAACATTATATGGTAATTGATTGGGCCTCATTCAGTTTTGATATAGAATATCTGAATAAAAATATTTGAATAGAATTATTTGAAGCCGTGTTGATTAGATTGACGCCATTTTGACGTGAACGATATTTATATCGATTTTATTCATTTTTCAATGAATATTGAAAGTGATTTCGAAATTCGAATTAAACTGAATAGATTTGAAATTCGAATTAAATTAATAGATTTGAAATTCGAATTAAATTGAATAGATTGAAATTCGAATTAAATTGGTATTGAATTGAAATCGATTTGAAATGAAATTAAAATGAATTTATATTGAAAAATCCGATTTTGATTTGAATTTGAAAAGGAAGTTGAAATCGTTTTGAAAACGAATTTAAACGATTTGTAAAATACGTTTTGAAAGGAAATCGACGACATATATGTAATATATATATATATAATATATATATATATATATATATTATATATATAATGGCCTGAATAGAACGCGCCGCGCGCAGCAGTTCGCGAATTTCGACCATTGACTTCGAATGGATATTACGGGAGATCCGACTGTCGGATTCTCCTAAAACTGGAACCGTTGGGTTCGTATCGAAAAGGGCTTTCTAACGAATATTAGAAATTAGAAATCTAACGGTGGGATTTGGAATTATGTCCAAATCAAATTTGGAAAAGGTCGTTATAAGTATAGTTCGATGACCGTTGATGGAAATCGACTGTACGGGCCTAGATAAAATTATTAAAAATAGTAATAATTTGTGTAAAATCATAATAAATGATTTGTGAAGAATTGGGATGAAAAATTCCATATTTGAAAAGATAAAAATTGATTTTTATCGAAATGAACTAGTTTTGAACTAGAATAATAATTTGTTTATTTTTAAAATAAATAAATTGGATTTGAAATGGTTTTGAAAATAACCAGGATTTCCAATAATTGAATTGGTATTGATTTTTGGGTTTATCGTGAACAGTGCTTTAAGTAACACTTGTTCTTTAACCCGATGATTAATGGAATGTGATTTTGGGTTGTCGTGAACGGTATCTTTAATAATACTGTTCTTAGACCTAAAGGAGTCAAGAAAATCAGAAACTAACTGGAGATTAGTTAAGTTGAATGGTTTATGGGGTATTGATCCGATGTTGGTTTCGGCCTTCGGGGTTAATACTTAGGGAATTGCTCACTTGCTAATTTACGGTTAGGGATTGATTGAAATGTGATGTGATTTTGGGGTTTATCATGAACCGTGTTTTAAATGACACTTATTCTTTAACCCAGTCAAAGATTAAAACTAAGTGGAGTTTTAATGAATCTTTAACTAGATTGAAAAGATCGAGAATGGATTATCACCAGTTTTACTCCAGACGGTAGTTAAATCTTTAATTAGATTTGAACATGAAATGGTAATTGAATTTACCGATAACACCGTGGTGTAAGATATGAAGTATGACCAGTTTTAATTTATGGGATAAATAGGTTGGGATTAGGAAATAAAATAAGTAATTACTTCGGTGTTGTTCGCTAATCCCGACTAGTTTGAAGTGATATTCAAAGGAAGATTAAAGAATAAATTTAAAAGAATTTATCTTTGATAAAATTAATGGGAACCTTTCCCTAAGAATGTGAAATTTAGAAACTAACTGTAAGTTGGCTAAGATGAATGGTTTCCTGGGTATTGATCTGATGTTGGTTTCGGCCTTCGGGGTTAATATTTGGGGAATTGTTCTCTTACGAAATTACGATTAGTGACCGATGAACTGGAATGAGGCATGTAATGACCCGTATTCTACACGTCATAGGATTGTAGAATATTTATTTCTTTCCCATGTGAAGTCGTATGGTCATGTACCTTTGGGAAACATCTATTAGAGTCATTTCCCATGTTCATGATTTTTGTCGGTTTTTAAATGACCATTTTGCCCCTAGTTGGTACTGTTTTGGCCATAACTTTTGATTGGAAAGGAATTTTTATCTGAAACCACTTCCATTTGATTCGTTTGATGGTTTCTCTTTCCGTAGAGTGGTCACATTAGCCAAACAGACTTACCGTTTGGGAGATTTGGCTGAAACAAGGTTTGGAGGGTGAAAAACTGCTTAACCGGGCCAAATCGGGTGATTAGTGAGTAGGCCCATAACCCATTTTGGGATTAGGGTTATGGGAGGGCTGAAATGAGATGGAGAATCATTCCATTTCAGTTTTATAGCCTCCACTTATCACCAAGGATCCCTAAAAATGGCCTCCAAACTCTAAATCACCTCCAAATCACCTTTAGGTTAAGGATTTGGCTTAGCAACCCCTAATCGAGGAAGATCTTCACCAAATCAACAAGGGAGCTGTTGTTTGGCGTTGAAATTCGCATCAAATCAGAGAGATATTTCAGATCTTATTTATTTTGTGGCTAAGGTGAGTGATTTGCATAGTTTTACACTAATTATGGCTAATTAGGGGTGATTAGTGCTAATTAGTGAATTTAAGCATGCTAAAATTTGGGAAAAATGTTCATAAATTCCTAAATGATGTTTTAGATCTCTGATATGAGTTTGGGTTAATTTGGTTAAGTTTTGATAATCCTATCATTAGTTTCACCTAAATATGCTTAGGGGAAAATATGGGGTTTTGGGTATGTTTGATCCATTTTTACCTATCATATTGATGTTTTGATGTTTGTGGTTGATTATGCATGTTGCTATGACTGTATGAAATGCTTTGTGATTGGTTAGAATAGTTGGAATGGTCGAAAACGCCGTCGAGGGGCGTAAACAGCTCGCTGGACAAGGTGCAGGGATTCGGATCGGATAGTGGGTTGAGGGACGATCGGATCACCCTATGGGATCGTGGGGGTATCCCCACGAGCCGAGTCACCTCCTCCGAACCGAACCGTCTGTGCAAGGCCCACAAAGCGAATCGATGCAGCGCCGTGCCAAACTGAAGTACTTCGATCCGGATCGCGAATAAGCATTACGATCCGATCCGTCCATGAAGGGTGAGTACGGTCCGTCGACCTGGAGAAGTGCGTCCGATCCGAACCGCTTAAAGGACCACGATCCGATCCGTATGGGGTGTTCCGATCCGAACCGAGAAGGGAAGCACGATCCGAAGCAAAGGAAAGGAGGACCACGACCCGATCCGACGTAGGAGGCGCGACCCGATCCGAGTGACTAAGGCCGATCCGATCCGATGAAGAATGTGAAGGCTGATCTGATCCGATTCGATGGTGATGACCAATAACCCGAGATGCAAAGGTAGTCCAATATGGGAAGTTAGAGCTCAGGATCCAGTTGGGAACCAATGAGTTCACTTCATGGTTGGACTTTGCTGCGGGACGTGTGCTAAGGAGTTGTCGACGTTCATAACTTCGATTCACCACTAAAAATGGATGATGGCTACTTATCAGTGCAGTAGGGTCATTATGACCTGAGGGGCAAGGTGATGGTAGCAAGACTACGTTATCAGTGCAGTAGGGTCATTATGACCTGAGGTTATGACCTGAGGGGCAAGGTGATGGTAGCAAGACTACGTTATCAGTGAAGTAGGGTCATTATGACCTGAGGGGCAAGGTGATGCGTAGTAAGACTATGAGCCAGCGCAGATGGGGTGAATAACTCCATGGAGCAAGTGGACATAGTAAGGATTGGTAAGGCTATGAGCCAGCGCAGATGGGGTGAATAACTCCATGGGGCAAGTGGACATAGAGAGCAATTAGTGGCTACGTTATCAGTGCAGTGAAGCCATTTATGACTTCATGGGGCAAAGTGATCGTAGCAAGGTATGTTGGTTGATCAAAGTGGTGAATATCGTATGCTTTACGCACTGAGTGAGAGACGTGAGGATGGATGCTATGTTTGATTGTTTGCCATCATTATGACATGCACACCTCCCCCACCTCCGTATCTTTATACCGTTTGATATGGTGCCTTAGAGTGTTGTACAGTATGTAGTGCTAACTCTTTGGTTGCAGGTCCAGGTTCAGGTATGTTTTAGTCTACCTGTTATTGTTCACTTTAGATGCTTATCACTCATAACAGGCTTTATGTCTGACCCAGAGTTTTATCTTATTACTCTAGGTGCTCACACGAGCAGACTAGAGACAGGTTAGCTGGTGATGCGCGAGTAGCTGATTCGGAGGCGGGCAGGAGGCTTCCACGTATGATATATATATATATACACACATTCTCCCTGTGTCGTTGGTGGTCGCTACTTGGGCATTAGTAGTGTACCTCCTTTATCTTGTTTTGCTTTGAGACAGTTTGAAAGTTGTAATAATCTGTATTCTGAATTTCCGCTGCTATGATGTTTAGTTCTGATTTTCAGCTTATGCACTGTCTCTCCTGTTTTACGTCAAGTATGTTATTATTACATTTTGTTCTATGCGCTGTGAGACATTCTACAGGATCCTTGTATGTTGATTTCCTTCTTCCCTTTCCTTCTGGCGACCCGTTCCGTGCTAACTGGACATGTGTACAGCGCACTTTCGGAGTATGTGTCAGTTGGTGCGAGGCGGGCCGTCACACTTGGTATCAGAGCTCTAGGTTGCGTAGTTAACCTAGGGAAAGACACTAGGGAGAGATAGTACGTATATGAGAGCGCGTATTTGTGATTACTTTGGTTTTCAAAAGCTATGTATGTATATACTATTAATAGTATAAAGATGAAGTCGCACTGCACTAGCACCACTATGGGGTCGTTAATCATTTCCTTTTTACAGATTAACGATGAGCCGAGAGACGAGGGGTGCTGGTAGAGGGACCAACCAATGGAATGCCGCTGACATGAGGGCTATGTTTACTAACCTCATGAGAGACATGCTTAGAGAAGTGCAAGGGGCAATTCCCAATCTCGGAGTTGGTGTTGGCCCAGTAGTGCAGGCGCCTAGGGTCGATTTCGCCAAGTTGTGTAAGGATTACACTAATCTTGGTGGGAAGCCGTTCCACGGAACGGAGTCGGCCACGGATGTTCAAGACTGGATGGATAGATGTGACCGTATCTTTGATGACTTGGGTCTCGAGGATGCGATGAAGAGAAGGCTAGCGTCTCGTCAGCTGCAAGGGCGAGCGATGAATTGGTGGAATGCTATCAGAACAGCTATTCATGAGGATCAAGTTACGTGGGATCAGTTCAAGGCTCGCTTTAGCGAGAAGTTCATTCCAGCTGCCCAGAAGTCAGTGTTGTTTAAGAGGTTCTTGGAACTTAAGCAGAACGGAAGGGCAGTTTCTAACTATATTGCTGAGTTCGACACTTTGTCAAAGTATGGACTGTGTCTTATCGATACTCCTGAGAAGAAGAATGAGAAGTTCATTACTGGTCTGGATGGGTACTTGGGGGAGAGGCTCATTAACCACATCGATGAGTCTTTTGAATCGATCGTGGGGAAAGCTTTGAGATCAGAGAGCCTTTACCCTACGTCAAAGACTAAGGCTGCATCTACAGAAGGGCCAAAGCCGCAAGCAGGCGGTGGAGGCAAGAATAATTCTCAGAATAAGAGGAAGCAGGACCAATCTAAAGGTGGCCAGAAAAAGAGCAAGAAGGATGTTGAGTGCTTCAGCTGTGGAAAGAGGGGCCATTATGCTAAAGATTGTCGGGCCAAGCCAGCGGATAAGAAGTGCTTCAACTGTGGTCAAGTGGGACATTTCAAGGACAAGTGTCCGCAACCTCTTAAGGAGAAGCAGATTGTGAAAGCATATGCTATTGATGCTGTTCCTTCTTCGTCGAATGCCCCAACTGCGGCGGAGAAAGGAAAGAATGTTGTTATTCAAGGTATGCTTTCTATTAATGATATACCAGTTCGAGTTTTGTTTGATACTGGGGCTTCCCGTTCCTTCATATCTAGTGACCTGGTAGATAGGTTGGGACTGGAACCCGAGATAGTCGATAGACCATTGATAGTGACGAACCCGATTGGTGGTTCGACTAGCCTTTGTATGATTTGCAGGAATTTGGTCTTATCGAGTCATGGATGTATGTTTGTATGTGATTGCTTTGTTTTGGGCTTTACTGGGTATGGCATTATATTGGGAGTCGATTGGCTCCAAAGATACGGGGTGGTGGTAGACTGTGAGGGCTTTTTGGTGACAGTGAGGGCAGAGGGTAGTGTTTGGTAGCCTACCTAGTGAGGGGGTTATGGCTAGTTTTGTAAATTCCCTCGACATCCCGCAGGATGAGTTGTCAGATGTGCCCGTGGTTGGCCAGTATCCGGACGTCTTTGAGGAGGTGACCGGGCTTCCACCATACCGAGAGATTGAGTTCCGTATTGATTTAGTGAAAGATGCCAGACCTATAGTGATGCCACTTCGTCGTATGGCGCCAAGGGAGCAGCGAGAGCTCGGGATGCAAGTCAGCAATCTTTTGAAGAAGGGATTTATTAGAAGGAGTGTCTCCGAGTGGGGAGCACCAGTTGTGTTTTCCACTAAGGCAGATGGTTCCCTTCGTTTGTGTGTGGACTATCGCGAGTTGAATAAGGTGACGAGGAAGAATAAGTATCCTCTACCGCGGATAGATGATTTGTTTGATCAGCTGGAAGGAGCTAGAGTGTTCTCCCACTTGGACCTCGCGACAGGATATCATCAGCTTCGAGTAGCAGATGAGAGTGTTCCGAAAACGGCATTTAGGACGCCGTCTGGATTTTATGAGTGGTTGGTCATGCCATTTGGGTTGACCAATGCACCAGCCTATTTTGTGGATTTTATGAATCGAGTATTCAGAGATCAGTTGAATAAGTTTGTTCTTGTGTTCGTGGATGATATCCTTGTTTACTCAAGGACAGAGGAGGAACACAACACTTGAGGATAGTGATGGAGGTGTTAAGGAAACACCAATTGAAAGCGAAATTCTCTAAGTGTCATTTTTGGAGAAGGGAAGTAAGATTCTTGGGTCATGTTGTTTCCGAGAGTGGTATTGCCGTGGACCCTGCGAAGGTGGCTACGGTACAGGATTGGCCTACACCCAAGAATGCAACAGATGTAAGAAGTTTCTTGGGATTAGCTGGATATTAACGTAAGTTTATCCAGGACTTCTCCAAGATAGCAGCACCGTTGACTTAGTTGACTAAGAAGAATCAGTCCTTCGTCTAGGACGGAGTGTGTGAGGATGCCTTCAAAAGTCTAAAGGAGAGGTTGACGCGTGCGCCAGTGTTAGTCATTCCTAAAGGGAATAAAGAGATGACGGTATACACAGATGCTTGTGGTACCGGACTGGGTGCAGTATTGATGCAAGGAGGTAGGGTTGTAGCTTATGCTTGCCGACAGTTAAAGCCGCATGAGAAGAAGTATCCTACCCATGATTTGGAATTGGGAGCGATTGTATTTGCGCTGAAGACGTGGAGACATTATCTCTTGGGAGAAAGATTCGAGTTGTTTACCGATCATAAATCGTTAAAGTATCTCTTCTCTCAGAAAGATCTGAATCTCCGTCAGCAGAGATAGTTAGAGTTCTTGGCTTCGTATGATTTTGATATCGCATATACACCTGGGAAAGGTAATGCGGTAGCCGATGCCTTGAGTAGGAGACATGCCAGCTTAGGGGCAATGTTTCTTGAATGGAAGCAACTACAGTATATCGCGAGGTTTGATTTCAGACCAAAGTGCGAATTGGATCCAGTTATGCTAGCTAGTTTGACGATCAGACCCACTTTGATAGAGCGGATTGGTTCTAGCCAGAGGGACGATCCTAATCTATTGGAAATCATCTCCAAGCTAGAAATGGGTATCGATGAGGAGGTGAATGTGTATGGGCTTAATCGAGATGGATGGCTTCGAAAGAATGGAAGACTAGTTGTGCCCAACGTGAATGGTTCGAGAGATGAAGTGCTTAGAGAATGTCATCACTCAAAGCTGACTATACATCCCGGTGGTAATAAGATGTATCGAGATATGAAGCAGACCTACTACTGGGAAGGGATGAAAAGAGACGTTGGGAAGTTTATATCCAAATGCATGAATTGCCAGCTAGTTAAAGCCGAGCAAAAGAAGCCTAGTGGGTTGTTGCAACCATTAGAAATTCCCGAATGGAAATGGGAACAAGTCTCGATGGATTTCATCGATGGTTTACCACGGACTAGATCGGGATATGACAGCATTTGGGTAATTGTGGATCGATTGACTAAGAGCGCAAGATTTATACCAGTCAAATCGACCAGAACGGCAGCCAAGTTGGCAGAATTGTATGTGAAGTGGGTAGTGAGATTTCATGGAGTACCCAAAAGCATTGTGAGTGACCGAGACCCGTTGTTCACTAGTGGGTTTTGGAAGAGCTTACAAGAGGCTCTAGGGTCAAGATTACATTTCAGTACCGCATATCATCCTCAGACCGACGGTCAGACGGAGAGGGTGAATCGTATATTGGAAGATCTCTTGAGAGCTTGTATATTGGATTTTGGTGGATCATGGGATGACCATTTGCATCTAGTAGAGTTTGCATATAATAATAGTTACCAATCCAGTATCGGTATGGCCCCATATGAAGCTTTGTACGGAAGACCGTGCAACTCACCATCATGTTGGATAGAGACTGGCGAGAAGTTTGTGCTTGGACCAGATGTGGTGAGAGAAACGTCAGATAAGATCAAGATCATTCAACAACGAATGAAAGCTGCTCAAGATAGGCAGAAGAGTTATGCCGATAAGAGGAGAAGGGACTTGAAATTCTCCGTTGGTGACTTGGTGTTTGTCAAGATCTCTCCGTTGAAGAGCGTGATACGATTTGGTAGGAGAGGCAAGTTAGCACCAAGATTTGTTGGCCCGTTCCCTGTTCTTGAATTAGTCGGGATTTGGCATATAGGGTTGGCTTACCAGAGAAAATGGCGGGAGTTCACAATGTATTTCATGTTTCCCAACTAAGGAAGTTCGTTCACGACTCAGATGTGACTATTTCACCTGATCAGTTAGAGGACTTTGAAGTAGAACCTGAGGCGGTTGGGAACCACAAGCCGATTCGTATTGTGGGGCACGATACGAAGCAACTTCGAAGGAAGGCGGTGAAGCTAGTCAAGGTTCAGTGGGGCGAGAACGAGAATGATTGTACTTGGGAGACAGAGGAGAGCATTAGGAAGGCTTATCCAGAACTCTTTGCCTGGTAAGATTTACTTTGCGATTTAGTTTTCCGCATGCTAGGATAGACTTGTTTAGCTTGTTTTGCATGTTTGATTGTTGCTTCATGATTGATAGGCATGCGGGAATCTTTGTGTATGTTTGGATTGGGGAATTTCGGGGGCGAAATTTCTTAAGGGGGGAGAGTGTAATGACCTGTATTCTACACGTCATAGGATCGTAGAATATTTATTTCTTTCCCATGTGAAGTCGTATGGTCATGTACCTTTGGGAAACATCTATTAGAGTCATTTCCCATGTTCATGATTTTTGTCGATTTTTAAATGAGCATTTTGCCCCTAGTTGGTACTGTTTTGGCCATAACTTTTGATTGGAAAGGAATTTTGATCTGAAACCACTTCCATTTGATTCATTTGATGGTTTCTCTTTCCGTAGAGTGGTCACACTAGCCAAACGGACTTACCGTTTGGGAGATATGGCTGAAACAAGATTTGGAGGGTGAAAAACTGCTTAACCGGGCCAAATCGGGTGATTAGTGAGTAGGCCCATAACCCATTTCGGGATTAGGGTTATGGGAGGGCTAAAATGAGATGGAGAATCATTCCATTTCAGTTTTCTAGCCTCCACTTATCACCAAGGATCCCTAAAAATGGCCTCCAACCTCTAAATCACCTCCAAATCACCTTTAGGTTAAGGATTTGGCTTAGCAACCCCTAATCGAGGAAGATCTTCACCAAATCAACAAGGGAGCTGCTGTTTGGCGTTGAAATTCGCATCAAATCAGTGAGATATTTCAGATCTTAGTTATTTTGTGGCTAAGGTGAGTGATTTGCATAGTTTTACACTAATTATGGCTAATTAGGGGTGATTAGTGCTAATTAGCGAATTTAAGCATGATAAAATTCGGGAAAAATGTTCATAAATTCCTAAATGATGTTTTAGATCTCTGATATGAGTTTGGGTTAATTTGGTTAAGTTTTGATAATCCTATCATTAGTTTCACCTAAATATGCTTAGGGGAAAATATGGGGTTTTGGGTATGTTTGATCCATTTTTACCTATCATATTGATGTTTTGATGTTTGTGGTTGATTATGCATGTTTCTATGACTGTATGAAATGCTTTGTGATTGGTTAGAATAGTTGGAATGGTCGAAAACGCCGTCGAGGGGCGTAAACAGCTCGTTGGACAAGGTGCAGGGATTCGGATCGGATAGGGGGTTGAGGGACGATCGGATCGCCCTATGGGATCGTGGGGGTATCCCCACGAGCCGAGTCACCTCCTCCGAACCGAACCGTCTGTGCAAGGCCCACGAAGCGAATCGATGCAGCGCCGTGTCAAACTGAAGTACTCCGATCCGGATCGCGAATAAGCATTACGACCCGATCCGTCCATGAAGGGTAAGTACGATCCGTCGACCTGGAGAAGTGCGTCCGATCCGAACCGCTTGAAGGACCACGATCCGATCCGTATGTGGTGTTCCGATCCGAACCGAGAAGGGAAGCACGATCCGAAGCAAAGGAAAGGAGCACCACGACCCGATCCGACGTACGAGGCACGACCCGATCCGAGTGACTAAGGCCGATCCGATCCGATGAAGAATGTGAAGGCTGATCCGATCCGATTCGATGGTGATGACCAATAACCCGAGATGCAAAGGTAGTCCAATATGGGAAGTTAGAGCTCAGGATCCAGTTGGGAACCAATGAGTTCACTTCATGGTTGGACTTTGCTGCGGGACGTGTGCTAAGGTGTTGTCGATGTTCATAACTTCGATTCACCACTAAAAATGGATGATGGCTACTTATCAGTGCAGTAGGGTCATTATGACCTGAGGGGCAAGGTGATGGTAGCAAGACTACGTTATCAGTGCAGTAGGGTCATTATGACATGAGGGGCAAGGTGATGGTAGCAAGACTATGTTATCAGTGCAGTAGGGTCATTATGACTTGTGGGGCAAGGTGATGCGTAGTAAGACTATGAGCCAGCGCAGATGGGGTGAATAACTCCATGGGGCAAGTGGACATAGTAAGGATTGGTAAGGCTATGAGCCAGCGCAGATGGGGTGAATAACTCCATGGGGCAAGTGGACATAGCGAGGAATTAGTGGCTACGTTATCAGTGCAGTGAAGCCATTTATGACTTCATGGGGCAAAGTGATCGTAGCAAGGTATGTTGGGTGATCGAAGTGGTGAATATCGTATGCTTTACGCACTGAGTGAGAGACGTGAGGATGGATGCTATGTTTGATTGTTTGCCATCATTATGACATGCACACCTCCCCCACCTCCATATGTTTATACCGTTTGATATGGTGCCTTAGAGTGTTGTACAGTATGTAGTGCTAACTCTTTGGTTGCAGGTCCAGGTTCAGGTATGTTTTAGTCTACCTGTTATTGTTCACTTTAGATGCTTATCGCTCATACCAGGCTTTATGTCTGACCCAGAGTTTTATCTTATTACTCTGGGTGCTCACACGAGCAGACTAGAGACAGGTTAGCTGGTGATGCGCGAGTAGCTGATTCGGAGGCGGGCAGGAGGCTTCCACGTATGATATATATATACACATTCTCCCTGTGTCGTTGGTGGTCGCTACTTGGGCATTAGTAGTGTACCTCCTTTATCTTGTTTTGCTTTGAGACAGTTTGAAAGTTGTAATAAGCTGTATTCTGAATTTCCGCTGCTATGATGTTTAGTTCTGATTTTCAGCTTATGCACTGTCTCTCCTGTTTTACGTCAAGTATGTTATTATTATATTTTGTTCTATGCGCTGTGAGACATTCTACAGGATCCTTGTATGTTGATTTCCTTCTTCCCTTTCCTTCTGGCGACCCGTTCCGTGCTAACTGGACATGTGTACAGCGCACTTTCGGAGTATGTGTCGGTTGGTGCGGGGCGGGCCGTCACAAGGCATATGTTGTGTTTGTGTAACACTTGTTTATTATATACGCGAGTTATTCAGAAAGACCGGGTTTATCACATTCTGAATAACTGATTCGACGATTAGTTGAAGATGAAGACGGTGGTTGAAGACCGGAGGTCTTCACGTCGTTTGGATAATTACTAATGATCTTGATTGGGTCGCACACCTAAGAGGAGAGAATCAGTTGTAGATCGTCCAGAAGTACTTGGGGATCGATGGATATGCGGGGTACTAGATGCCTCCGGTTTCGTTCACACCCGGACGGACTGTGTGTCTGACATTAGATATGATTCTCTGTGATTGATGGATATCGGTTGCATGGAGTGGTTTGCCTGTGTGGCATGCTAAGATGCAAATGATCAAGGCTTTTCTTGAAAAGCAAAGTCTTGTGGTTGATGATCAAAGCACGGCCTTTGTGGCGTAGCTTTGTGTAGCGTTGATTCGCGAGCATCACATCCCTGTTGTGAACCAGAAACGGGAGAGGACATCAGGGAGGGCATGCATTTCCTTCTAGTTAGAAGTGGCGTCAGTGATTTGACACGCCTTGATGAGTTTGACTTATGTGGTTGTTGGTTTGCGAGGCGCCTCGGATATATCGGTGACCATGTGAAGCCGATGGAGTCATTCGTTGGCTCATTGCCACCTCATAGGGTGGGGAAACGCAATGTTCAGGCATTTTAATCCACATCGGTGGACGGCCCTGACGATCCAAAGGTCACTCAAGCTCTGACCAGAGACACGGGCTAAAGCGTCTCGAATCGGTAGAGGACTATCTTTTACCTCGGTTCACAGATGGAAATCCAATTTCCAAATACGTGACTTTGCGGTTTTGATTGTAAACCTATATATGGCAACATAGTGGCATGGGATGCTCATGTCGCCAATGATTGATATTAATGATTGTATATAAAATCAGAAACTAACTGGAAACGAGCTAAGATGGGTGGTTTCCTGGGTATTGGTCTGATGTTGGTTTCGGCCTTTGGGGTTAATACTTAGGGAATCGTTCTCTTACTAATTTATGGTTGGAGTCTGATTAAGAATCAAAAGATGAAATTTAGCGTATCAAGCATTCTTTAGCTATTATAAGGTAAAAACCCTATCCTCCGTCTTGCGTTGCATTGTGTGAGGGGACCTGGGTCTTATAATAGCTTCATTGTTCTTTATTTAGCATTGCGCTGTTGTTTTATGCAGTGGTGTTCTTGGGTGGAAACCTGTTCCGTGCTATACGGCGTGGGTCCTTGATTTACCTAACTTTAAAATAAAGATTAATCACTGTTTTATTTCTCACAGCAGTCACATGACTGATCTGGAGTTTATTGTTTTAACCTAAACTCTGGGTGCCCTTACTTTGACACGGGCAGCTAGTAGTTTTGGTTTTGTAGATTTATATTCATAGGATCCCGATTTATAGCTGGAACGATACTCGGAAAGCTCTATATTCGTGTATTACTTCTAGTTGTGTTTTTGTATTATTTTCCGCTACGATGTATTTAAATGTAATGTAAATCTCTGATATTTTCTGTGTAATATTTATTCATACTCTGTATATTCTTGTAAACTGGTGAAATGGTTGTAATATACAATGAAATTTTCTTCTATCGGCGTTCTTTTGTGTGTTGTTCTCAAAGTATCCGGGCTTTCCTTGCCGGGGAAGTTACGGTTCCTTACATTTTGAATCGAATCAAATTCTTCTTTCTTAAATTTCCATTTAAATCTGTATTAATCGTTTATTTTAATTTCCAATTTTATTATTAATGATATTAAAGTTAATTATCTTTCCAATTACAAATCAACAAGTTATAAGTCTCTTTGAAAACAATAAACGTTAGTTAAAATTCATGATATAATTATTGTCTAAAAAAATTATTATTTAACATTTTTAACCACATACATTTCATACTTATTTAAAATAGATAAAGAAATGAAACATAACAATTAGTATTTAAAGTAATTCCAATCATATTCATAAATCTATAGTTTTCAAGCAAATATTATAATTACTTACCAACTTTAATTTAATCAAAATAAAATAAAATTTTACTAACATTAAATTCCAGTTTTTATTATCAACAAAATTCAATTTAGATTTTAGTTTTTTTTGTATTTAACTAAAACTGTTTCATTTAAATATCTTAATACTAAGTTTCAGCTTTAAATCTTAACAGTACAAAGCAATACCAAATTTCATTTACAATCGATATAAAATATTATTGTCAAAATAAGTTGGGTTCCAATAACAAATCAATTTAATTAAGTTTACACCATTAGATTCCATAATTAATCATTAAATTTAAATTACATATTTATTGAATCAATTTAATACAAATAAATTTCAATTCTCAATAATTAAAAACATACCAAATTATAGCAATATTTACAATCAAAGGAGATTATTGCATTTATAACAAGTTGAGTTTCATTATATACCCAAAATGGTTTATATTCTTTATATTCACAAATATAAATTTTTCCATATGTGAATGGAGTTTCAAAATTAGTTTATCCATTTCATATATGGTTACTTCAATATTAGTTTCAAATTCAATATAAATAATTACCAAACATAAATTATTATTGAATATAATTATTGAGATTCATTGTTAACAAGTCAAATTATGTTAATATCTTAACAATATACGACATAAATCATTAATTTTTTTATAATTAAAACAATTGTTAAAATAAATCACATTAAATTTACTAATTCAAATCATCGCAAATCTCGAGATGTTACATCTGGGCGCATCCATCCGCCAAACCTGGACTGTTTTGTGGCTTAATTCGTTGTTGACTTAGCATTATGTGTACGGTTTGTATTTAAAACCTAGAAATTAAATAATGATGATTGACTTTGTGAATCTATAAATAAGTGGTTTCTCCCATTTCCAATTCACACAAATTCTTTAAACTTTTCTTATGTCTATAAGAAATTATTTTGAAAAATATAAATAATGAGGGAATGTTGCTGAGGATGGAATCAAACAGAGACAACATCAGGACTTGCATACATACAACATGGATCAGAGTTTCTTTTACGACATAGTTATATATATAAGAGATTTTTTCTTTTCTTCACCAAGACCCACTGTGAGTTCTATGTGATTTTTAGATTTGATTATTTAAAGAAGTTTTGTATAGTAAATAAGATTGGATATGATATAAATTGTCCCTAAAATAATCGATATATATAAATATATATATATATATATATATATATATATGTTTAAACATGTTTTTCTATTCAGATCTACAAGTCATATTATGAACTTTAATCTTCCTTGACTCTATTATGCCTTTCATTTATTTACAATCTTTCTATTATTCCTATTTACTCAGTCTGAGAAATGTTTCTCACTTTTTTTCCTTTTTGTTCTACGCAGAACCTGGGCTACTAAAGCCTAGGTTATTACCTAAATTGCGTATAAAGGACATAAATTGAAATAATTAGATAACGACACATAAATGGGGAAATTAGGCATATTTTGTACAAGAACCCTTGACTATAAAAAAAATAGGCAAATTGCATGTTTGCCCATTAGATTTGGATAATTACTGATAATATATTAGAATTGGGATAATTACATGTTATTCTTTTATCATTGGGTTAATTACATGTTAGGAAGAACACGTGACATGATAATCAGTTAAATTGGACTTCATGTGATATTAACTATGACATGTAAGAATAGTATAGTACCAGATGTGAAAACTAAGTAATGATTGCAAGTCTAGTTGTACATCTGGGTAGGTGCTTATTAGGGAAAAAGGATTGTACACTTATAACATTTAGATAAATTTAATTTTACAACCTTGCTTATTATTGATCTTAAACCTACAAAGTTACACCTACTAAATAATAAGCTAAAGAGGTCCCAAGTCTAGTTGTTGTATCAGGTTGTCGGGACTCTTAAATCTTAAGTATACGGGGACACAACCCTACTGGTGGCTTGTGTCAAGTTGTGTGGAGCCATATCAATCGTTATCCCTGTTGGTTTCTCGGTAAGGACCCCGCACTAGGTAGGGGTCAAGGTTCGCTTTACTGAACTTGATTATAAGAGGTTCAAGGTTTAGGGGGTGTGTAGGGGGCGTTCCGGTGGAGTCATGAGCATGCATGAGTCCGACTAAAGGAAACTAAGCCGCAAGTAACACCTAAGAATATGGTTGTGTTCTTTAACTTGCTAGGTTAAGGACTGATACACCCTATTATCGGGGCTAACACAGAATATTCGGGTAATAAGGATCCATTCACATGGGTAGTAATTAGGGTAACACCTAATCTTGTTAATATTTGTAAAGATGGTGCGGTTAGTTTGATTCTTGGGATATGAATAAGAAATTTAATCTACCTTTATCTTATTTTGACATCTCGTTTACCTTTTATGTATATACTTGCTTTACTATACTTTCTCTTCCAATATTATTGATATGAACGAGAAATTTAATCTACCTTTATCTTATTTTGACATCTCGTTTACCTCTTATGTATATACATGCTTTACTATACTTTATCTTCCAATATTATTGATCAGTCTTGATACCTTCTCATATACATATGCTAGAAACTACTGGAACTCACCATACTTTATGCCTGACCCTTTTTGTTTTCCTTCTCTCCCTTCTTTCCCCCTCTAGGTTCTCAAAGTGGGTGTGGTCAATAGTTGAGATCGTGATTTTGCTTGGACTTGGATAGCTCTCCTTTTTCAAGTATTTTCTTCATTTTATTCATGCTTATTGTAATCACACTTGAAAGATATTGTTATGGTTTTGTACTCTGATTATGAGACAGATTGCGTTTGAGTGTTTGAGAAAAACATGATGTTGTAAATTTGAGTTTGAAATGTTTTTTTCGTGATTAATAAAAGGTTCTATGCTTTTCTGCTGCATTATTTATATCTATCTGGTACATCTAGTTACTATTTACTTACTGCACTTCATGAAGCTTAATGCATTCTTATTAGAGTGACATTAACAGATGTGGGGGCGTCACATTTAGTATCAGAGCCTAAGGCTACAAGATCAGAGGAAAAGTTTTTGAAAAATGTTTTCAAAATAAAGGATTTTCAAATAAAAAGTGATTTTTGAAAAATCATATCCTCTCAAGTTATTTACAGTATTTCTTCGATTCTCTTTCTGAATTCTTGTTCCATCCTTTTTCAGCATTCTGGGGCTCCTAATTTCCCTGAGGGCATTCCCGTACCCACATGGTTTCGTAGATACACAGAGGCTACGACGCCTGTTGGGGTACAAGGGAATGTTCCTCCCCCAGTTGCAGCAGCAGTAGCGCCTCCTCCTCCTTCTCCCGTAATAAACTTTTCTATGCTTTGCAAAGACATCATTGCAATGGGAGGAATACCTTTTCGCAGTACCGAAAGTTTTGTAGAAGTGTGAAATTGTTTAAGAGAAACGGAACACGTGTCTAACTTGTTAGAAATCGATGATTGGAGGAAAGTCCAGTTAGAGGCTTTTTAGCTTAAAGATGAAGCATCATACTAGTGGGAAATAGTTCAAGCCGAACCTGAAGTAGGTACTTGGGATAACTTTAAAGTTGTCTTTGAGGCAAGATTCTTAGCACAAACCGAAGAAGGAATGCAAGTGGAGAAATTTCTGAACTTGAAACAAGGGAGCATGACTATAAAGGAGAATGTCCACACTTTTAACCAACTGGCAAGATATGGATTGGAGTCATTAAATACTCCTCAGAAAAAGGCCTTGAGGTTCGCTAGAGGATTAAACCAACCGCTCTAAGAATTTGCACTAATGCATGTACCAATGGGAGCAACCTTTGAAAAACTAGTAGACATGGTCTTAATGTATGAGGAGGGAAAAGAAGGAAACAAAGAAGAAAAGAAATAAGAAAAGAAAGAGGAAGAGAGGCCCAAGGTAGAGAAAAAGAAATGGTGGGCTAATAAGAACAAGAAAAGGGTGAAGCCCGAAAAAGCTCAGATCAAGACAGAAGTGAAACGTTGTGGTTGTGGTGATTTAGGACACTTTGTGAAAGACTGTAGAAAAACAAAAAACGCTTGCTTTAAGTGGCTAAATTGAACATTTCAAGGGACAGTGCCCTCGGAGACAAGGACAGAAGGCTAGAACGTCTGGAGGGCAGGATAATGCTTTAGAGGCTAGTGGACCAGAACGGGGTAGGAAAGTCACATAGAAGGTTTGATTTCTCTTTTAAACTATCCTATTAGTACTCTTTTTTATTCTGGTGCTTCTCACTCATTCATATCTAACTCAGTAGTAGAAAATCTTCACCTAAGTACTAGTATTGTTTCTGATCCCATTATAGTCTCAAACTCCATAGGAGGAACGGCTGAATTATCCATGATATGCAGGGTTTGAGGATTTCCATTCTAGGCATCGAATGTGATGCATATGTTCTTGGTATTATGGGTCAAGGATGAATTCTAGGAATGGACTAGCTAGCCATGTATGGTGCCATCCTTGATTGCGAAAAGAGAGTAATTAGACTTCTTACTTGCCATCGTAGAACTATTGAAATTTCTTGTGAGCCACGGGGGTAAGTAATGCTTAGTTACGTAAAATCTCTTCATGCTTCCGTTGATGATCTTTGATCACTACCCATAGCTGGAAAATTTCCAGTTGTGTTCGACGAGGTTAGGCAGTTACCTCCAAGGCAAGAGATAGACTTCCGGATATACTTTGTGGAAAATACGAAGCCAGTCGCATTGCTAGTGCGCCACATGGCTCCTAAGGAGAGGAGGGAACTCAACAACCAAGTGGGTGAGTTTTTGGAAAAGGGATTCATTAGACGGAGTAATTCAGAATGGGGATCTCGCGTCGTCTTCGCAACCAAGGCATATAGCTCTCTCCGTCTATGTGTAGACTACCGGGAACTGAACAAAATCAGTAAGAAAAATAAGCACCGACTACCAAGGATTGATGATTTTTTTGACTAACTAGTAGGCGCTTTAGTTTTCTCACAATTGGACCTGGATACGAGATTTCATCATCTCAGAGTGGTAGATGGTAGTATTGACAAGACGGCTTTCAGAACTCCGGATGGCTTTTTTGATTAGATGGTTATGCCTTTTGGGTTAAACAATGCACCTGCATACTTCATGGACTTGATGAGTCGGGTGTTTAGGGGGTATCTGAACAAATTCATGGTTGTGTTAGTAAATGACATTCTGATTTTTGAAGAGCGAAGAGGAACATGCCCAACACTTAGAGGAAGTCCTAAGCATACTTAGAGCACACCAACTTAAAGAAAAAATTTCTAAGTTCCATTTTTAGAGGGAGGATTTAACACCCCACGTCCGTTAGTGTCACTCACAAAGGGAATGCACTAAGTTCTGTGGAGCATTTAGGGTAAAAGATGCAAATAAATTACAAGACAGACAGAAATTAAACAGCGGAAAATAAAACTGTGCTTTATTGATAAAATAGTTTGTACAAAGATTTCTTTACAATATCAGAGTGTTATCTGTCTTACAAAATAAAGAAGCATAAAAATACATTTGTATTCCCCAATGTAGCATAAGCCAGCCATAGCAGCGAAAAGGAGAGTCCAAAGCACTTTGTCCAAGAATCTTCAAGCATGGGAAGAGCAGCGGTTCAATCTAACCTGAGCTGAACTATTCCCTCCTCAACTACCTGGGGGGGGGGGGACGGAAGAAAATAAGACGAAAGAAAAGTAGAGTCAGACATAAAGGCTGAGTAAGTTCAGTAACTTCTAGCATGTGAACGTGGAAAAACAAAACGACATGAATTAACTGAATACAAGATTACACCATGATGATAGGGTCAGCAAGATTAGACAAGATAATCACAAGATATGCTAAGATAAGATAAACTGGATTTGCTCTAATACTTTCGCCGCTTCGCTATTTCCTTGTTATACTGGTTTCTATATCTCTGCACCACCTAACTAGTGTTCCAACTTGTAACGATAACGTGATCCCAATCCCTGTATTTTCCCTTGCCTTCGAGCATCCATTTATTATTTATTACCTAGATCTAATCTATGGTTTTCTATTTAATGCTTTCTAGATTCAACTTGAGTTTTACGCTATCTGCTGAATGTTTCTCGGATTCAGGATTTATGCCACCTAGTTCAACTAGGGATTATGCTACCTGTCGAACGATGCCCCCAAGTCTAGGACACACTACCTAGAGTGGTATATGTTCCTATACTTCCCCACGCATGTATCGCGAATCATTATCGCTTGTCTAGATGCACATGTCCTGTAATGTGCGGTCCGAGTCCTGTGATAGGGCAAATCAAGGAATACAGAACTCGGTCGGGAGCTTTCAGATATCTGCCAATGCAGATGCTAAGGTCTGTTTTTATTCCAGTGGCTATGGTCCCACTTGACCCCTCCCTCAATTAATGAAAGGCACACCTTGTAAAATGAGAACTATACGCCGACCCCCGGTGCCCCACTATCCTATGGCCATCCGCAACCATAACTAGATAGCAAGTATATGGTCTTTTGGAGTTCTCCGCCTTTCCGCTTCACGTATCTCGATTGACTCAAGATGGATGGTAGACGACGAGTCGCTATCATAGGGCTACCGTTTGCTCGCCGAATCACGCCGGTCCATCCTGGTCTTTAGGTTGCCATGTATTGCAACCAAGGCATACCCATGGTTCTTCTACGCAGACCTTAACCTCTGTGGGCCCAGGCGGATCATCTGCAGCCTCACAGAGGGATACCAAGAGTACCCTCACGTCCCCTCGAAGCCTCGGGCTTCGTAACCCAGTTCGTTGGAGCCTTCTTTTCAATCAGACGGACGTTCACTCCTCCTCGTATTATACTAAGAATTACTACTTTGTTTTGTCAACTAAGGTTTACCACTTAGTTTCCAGAATCGTTGTTTTCTTAACTAAGGTTTACTACTTAGCTCCTTTTAACTAAGGTTTACTCTTAGTTCTCTTTCCCGTCAATTTGGATTGGTTAAGTGTCATTAGTTAATTCAAGCTAACTTTACCCTCTTCGTTTATCCTGTTAAGCTGGTTAAGTGTCATTAGCAATTCACGTTGACTTAACCCTACCACAAACCATGTTATATTGGTTAAATATTTCTTATTACTTAACCCTACCCCTTTATCCTGTATTGGTTAAGTGTTCCTTTTTTAACTTAACCTTGCCCGTCTGTTTTAACTAACATGTTATTAATGGTTAAGTATTATCCCTTCATGTTTAGCCTTAACCCTATTCCTTTATCACAACCTGATGGTTAAGTGTTCAGGTGTACTTAACCCTACGGTCTAGCCTAGCTAACGTATCAAATTTGCTAAGTGTATTAGATTTTACTTAACCCCAACCTCTAGTCTAGTAAACATATTAATTTGGCTAAGTGTATTAACTTTACTTAACCCCTACAAGTCTCATTTTGCTACCTTGAGTTTGGTTAAGTGTCTCTATGGACTTAGCCCTCCCATTCTAGCTTAACTGTGTTAAGTTGGTTAAGTGTTCTTATGGACTTAACCCTCCCATTCTAGCTTAACTGTGTTAAGTTGGTTAAGTGTTCCTATGGACTTAACCCTCCCATTCTAGCTTAACTGTGTTAAGTGTCAGTCTGAACCTAACCCCACCCATCAATCTAGTTATCATGTTGAACTGGTTAAGTGTCTTAGTTAACTTAGCCCTACCATTCTTGTTCTAGCTTTAACTAAATAAATCAAAGCCGCTACCACTCACATTAGACAGGTTTTGTTGCGACTACTGGATGTGTCGGTTGGTTCCGGGCAGGTTTACATCGCAACTCAGTCTAACCTCGGGCTGGGCATATTCGTGTTTTCTAAGTTCAAAGCGTTTCAATTTATTTTCAAATCAAGTTTTTTCAAATCAAGTTTTGAAAGTAACCATCCCGTTCGTCGGATCAGTTAGGGACAGCCAGGGAGAGCAGGAAACTTGTATTTTCCAAACCCAAGCCTAGACACTATCCTCTCTGTCACCCTAGAACTTTCTGTTGTGTCATTAAAAGAGGTGTCGTTAATAAACCTTTAATTTGTCTAAATTTACATTGCCTCATTCAATCCAAATTCTATAAGTAAATTATTCCTAATTTGCTTATTTCCTAATTACTCTTTTAATGTGAATTGTCAACGTTTCTTCTTATGGCCCATTCTCCCCTCTATATCATATTTATGCTTTTTGGTATGTAAACCATACCAAATGAAGTGTCACTAACCATGATTTTGCTAATCCTGACAATTACTCCCAATTATGGCCAATTTCAAGTTTATGCCAATATACTTATCGAGCCAAATTAGCTAATCCAATTCTGATTTAACATTCTAATTCATGTTGAACTAGACTTATTACTCTAGCTCACAAATTCATGTAAATGCGAGATTTACATGTCAATACTAGATTCAAATTACACATCCTATAATTCTTGTCAAATTTATCCCATTTGCATTTCTATGAACATTCCATAGTACATGTCCCCAATTTATGCCGAGTTTATAACTATGTTTTAGTAAATTTTATATTTTGCCTCAAATCGCATTCCCACCGTTCGTATAATCGTGTTTCAATCTAGATTATAGATAAATCTAGATTCGTAGCAAACAGGGAATGAACCAAAGATTGCTATGAAAAGGATAGATATAACAACTGGCATAAAATGGTTTTGAATAACGACGTAGGTTCAAGAACATGGGTAGACCTAACTTAATAGGTAAATTCCCAAGGTCTAAAACCAAGAATAGACAGAGTAGGTTCAAGAACATGGGTAGACCTAACATAATAGGTAAATTTCCAAGGTCTAAAACCAATGAAAACCAAGGACAGGTAGAATAAATAATCGGGTTTAGACCCAATCTTATAATCACAAAACTTAAGCAACACTTTCCTAGTCATGAATAATAAGTGTTTAGTCACAGACGTCCTTGTTATGTCATAGGTAATAGTTTATGTTTTCGAATCAAAGGCATAGGTTTAGTCAAGGAAATAATCCTCATAGTCACAGTCACAGTCATAGGCAATGTTCGTAGTCATAGGCAATGTCCATAGTCATAGGCAATGTTCATAGTCATAGGAAATGTTCATAATCATAGGCAAATGTTCATAGTCATAGGCAATGTCCATAGTCATAGTCACGGTTTATTTGTCCTCGAATCATAACAGTTCTTAATTAGGTTCAAGAGTATAGGCACTGATTCGAATAGAGAGAGAGAGAGAGAGATTTGGCATATTCTTTTATTCCTTTAATTTCATGTCATGAACAGAGAAAAATGTTGAAATCTAGAAATAACCGACTTACAGAGATTAAATTACAACAGGAAGATGGCGTTGCTAAGATTCGTAGAAAAACAGTCGTTGAAGTCGTTTGAACCTCCTCTTGAATCCTAGCTTGACTTGAACCTCTTCTTGAAAATCTTTTAGCAGCATTTCCTCGTCTTGGTTTATTTTGTATATATATTATTATTTTATTTATATATTTTAGAGGAGGAGGAGAAGCCATGTCTAACAAGAATCTTTGCAGCATAATGGTAGAAAAGAATTGTGAATAGAGAAGAAGACCACGACTGTTTATATAGTGTTAGGCGGACGAACCTAGTCAGAAAACGTGACCAAATACAACAGAACGAACCAGGTGCAGAAAGCTGGAAAAACCGTGCAGGTCGACAACCATGTCGACTGGGCAGTCGACATGGGGGGGGGGGGTGGTGTCGACTGCGCAGTCGACACCCCTGTCGACTTGACCTGGGCGGGAATTTTCCCGCCCTACGCCCTGTGTGTTTGAATTCGAATTTGGCCCTAGTTTAAACTGTTTTGAACTTGGAATTTTATGAAAACTTTGACGGGCCATATCTTGGTCATATGGACTCCGATTCTCGAAAATTCAGACTCTATTTCGCGTATTTTTCCGAGACGAACGCAATGGAGTAGCCCGTTTCCCTTGATTTTGATTTTAACTTTTAATTCTGCCTTAATTTGCGAATCTTAGTGTTACAGAATTACGGGGGGTTACAGAGGAAGTAAGGTTCCTAGGGCATGTGGTCTCCAAGGAAGGGATAGCGGTAGACCCCGCTAAGGTGGTCAGCGTTAAAGATTGGAAGGCTCCGAAGAATGCAACAGAGATAAGAAGTTTCCTTGGATCGACAGGCTACTATAGGAAGTTTATTAAAGACTTTGTAGGTTTCAGCTCAGCTTACCCATCTGACATAGAAGAACTTGATTTTTTATTTGAGCATAGATGTTGAGGATGCTTTCGAGAGATTGAAACGGGCTTTGACAACATCCCCAGTTTTGACTCTCTCAAAGGGAAGCAAGATGCTCGTAGTTTACAAAAATGATTGCGGCGCGGGATTAGGCGTTGTACTGATGCAAGAGAGTAGGGTAGCATGATATGGAAGTAGGAAACTTGGGGTTCATGAGAAGAACTACCCCACCCATGACTTGGAGTTAGCAGCAATAGTGTTAGCCCTTAAGTCTTTGTAGCACTATCTACTCGGAGAAAGATTTGAGCTATATACGGAACGTAAGTTGCTTAAATACTTGTCCTCACAGAAGGACCTTAGTCTAAGGCAACAAAGGAGGATGGAGTTCCTAGCGTCCTACGACTTTGAGATATCTTATACCCCAGGCAAGGGTAATGTGGTGGCGGACGCATTGAGTAGGTAGAGGATGACCTTGAGTCCTCTATTCGTAGAAAGGCAGAGCTTGGAGTTCATCTCGACCTTTGATTTAAAGCCATTCACAGATTTCACACATGGTTTGTTGGCATCATTGGAGGTCAACCTACTATATTAAAGAGAATTGGATCTATGCAGCAAGAGGACCAGTAGTTGAAGGAAATCTTGGACAGACTTAGTCAAGGAGAAACTTCTAGTCAACTAGCTAGATATACTGTGGACGAAAAAGGTTGGCTAAGATGAGATGGAAGGATGTGTGTCCCTAGAATTAGGCAATTGCTAAGGGCAGTACTAGAGGAAGCTCATCACTCTCGGATAACTATCCATCCGGACGGTGACAAGATGTATCGGAACATGAAGCATGCTTTCCATTGGACGAGTATGAAGAAATATGTAGCAGAATTCGTGGCCTAATGTTTAACTTGTCAACGAGTCAAGGATGAGCAAAAGAAACCCGGTTGATTACTTCAGCACTTGGATATCCCGCAATGGAAATGGGAGGGCCTATCCATGGATTTCATAGATGGACTGCCTATGTCAAGGAAAGGCAACACAATCATTTATGATAATGGATAGGCTTATAAAGAGCGATCATTTCATCACAGTCAAGAGCAAGAGGATGGCAACTTGTCTAGCTTTGGTTTACCTCAAGGACATTGTCCGACTACATGGGGCAACTTCAAGTATAGTAAGTGTAACGACCTGGATTTTTGGTTGGTTAATTTTAAATATTTAATATGGATTTAAATATTGAATTAATAATATAAAAGAATTTTTGTATTGAATTGTCAATTTATAATTGATATACAGTTTATTTCGAATATATCAAAGAAACATGGTACTGGAAACAACTAATAACTTAATCAGTAACTAAAAAAATAATCAAAATAATTCAGATGATCAATATATATATATATATATATATATATATATATATTTTGACTATAGATGATAACAATTATAATATAGTATCAGGAAATTAATTGTTTTGAATTTAATTTATATCGATTTAAATTAATACCTTCTCCATACAATCAATTGGGCTTCGATATTCATTCCAGTGTGTTCAAAATGGCGGTTAAACCCCAGAAATGTTAGTTGGTGTGTTTCGATTTGAATATTGGACCCCGAAATATTAGATTACTGAATAGGCTCGAAATCAAATCAATATTTATTTAAAAAGGACAAAAATCTCTTTATTTTAAATCGCATTAAATAGAAATCAAATTGAAATTTATTACACTGAAGTATTTATCTATATAAAATCGTGACCCTTTGTTTATCTTTAGCAGCTAAAAAGAGAATGTACAGAAAAGCTTCCTTTGAACTCCTATTAAAATTGAATGCTTCAAAATGCCTCTTCTCCCATTTTAATTTGCGGAAATCTGAAAGCTTTAATAGGAGCTTTCAAATGGCCTTCTTTTCTTTACATCAAATATTTTCCCTTTTAATCGCAAGTCCCCAAAGAAGAAAATCAGCACCCTCTTCATATTTGAAAATCGAGGTCCATTCCCTTTTAAACTTACACACCTAGATTTATCACGCGATAGGGTTTGAGTTGGACGTTCTTCGAACTCGCGACGCCTGGATTTGGGGGTTTTTCTAGAGTGATGCACATCGATTCAAAAGCTGATTTCTGTTACACATTTGTTGGGCGGAACCACGACTTGTATAGGAAGAGGGTGGGGGTTCAATCGAAGTCTGAGGCATGGTGTTGGTTTCCAATTAACGCGCTGGACTTTGGGGGCAACAAGGAAGTCGCGATGGATGTTTGAGGGCCAAGATGGAAGTTGCGGAAGCGTTATCTCCAATGGAGGTGAATTCGAAATCGACAGAAATAGGGGAAATCGAGTGTAACACCCCACACCCGCTAAAGTCACTCACTAAGGGAATGCCTTAACTTCGGTGGAGTATTTTAAGTGAATATAGAACAGAAAAATTACAACAAGACAGATATAAATAATACTTGAAATCTAAAACATTATTTCATTGCAGCAGAAGACAAACATGTTTGGTTACATACCAAAACCAACTAAAACAAGAGTCAAGTACTAAATACCCATCCTGATAAAACATAAGTACATAATCCCACTACATAACTAATAGCCATAATAGAAAAGATAAGCTGGGCTTTACATCACGGTCCAAGCTCCAAAAGATAGATAAAGCAATCTGATCAAAGCCCACTAGTGCTAGGCCCACTCTGAGAACCTGAGGGTTGGGAAAAAGATAAAAACAACGGGGTTAGACATAAGTCTGAGTGAGCCCTATAACTTTAACAATACAATCATTAAAGTAATTAGGGTATGATATAAACTTGGTATGGTGATGACTGGGGATAAATGACTACACTAAGCAGCCAACTAGACATAGGATGAACTAAGATAACGGTAAAGACGCATCTACCCACCCAAGGGTAATTACTACACTGCACCACACCAGTCATTCCTTCTTAAAGGTTGATCCCACCCAAGTACTTAGAAAATTTAACTAGTAGTTTCGTGTACCCCTAGCTGACTACATAGGTGCCGTCTGCCCCTATCTCCACTAGGTGTACCCAGTACTCCCCAAGTGATCGGCTCCCTAACGTAGATACCCGTGCTGGCCCCACAGTGGGGTGTATCACTCCCCAAAGTGGCAACCCGATACAACCAACGGTGCACGGCTTATACCTACACGATGCAACAACGTCTTAACTACCAGCCCGGGTCCACACACGCATATGAAACCCGTTGGACTTGCGTTGCCACCGCTAACCCGTTTTGGCCTCTTATAGTCAAGCCCAGTACGCGTGTCCCGTCCTCGACATGGGTCGAGCCCAATAAGATACATATGGGTTACTGGTTGAAATGGGCCCCCACAAGCTACCCACCTAAGCTTGTCCCTTTTTCTAGTGTATCCTACTTAACCCTTTAATCATGTTTAATTACATGTTTCCACTTGGTTAAGTATTCTAATCGTATTTTCTATTGCCACCCAAGGCAACCTACTAGATTTCCACATGCCACCCAAGGCACTTACTTGATTTCCACATGCCACCCAAGGCACCCACTTAACCCCTCATGCCCACTACATGCTTATCTGGTTAAGTGTTTCTTAATTGATTAAGAACGTAACCTTTGTAAAGACCTCTCACATTATACTATCTTTTATGGCAGCTGGATTTGCCGGTCGGGTCCGGGCAGCCTTACGCCATAACCGAGTCTAACCTCGTGTCTTTACACTTGTCACGTATTTAGTTTATGCCTAAGACCTCTCACATTGGGCCAATCATTTGTAGCCGCTGGATTTGCCGGTCGGTTCCGGGCAGTCTTATGCTACAAAAGGGTCCAACCTCGTGTCTTAGTCGATTAATTACACCTAATTAATCACCCCCATAATTTGTATTAATTATCCCTAATTAATCACAAATTTAACGATGTACATAATTGACTCAATTATGTCCATCCACTTTATGGTATGCATAATCATACCAACTTCACACCATTTTATTAACATGAATATTAACCCCATCGTTCCCCACGTAATACGTTGACATGACATACTTAAAAGGGAAGATTCATCACAAACAAAATGGGTTCAACTTGCATAGCATTAGCATCAACATGGGTTTTAAAGGTGTCAACTTGCATATATGACCATAGGATCAAACCCAACTAGCATAAATAATCAACCCAAACTTGCATGAATCACATATGTCATAAAGAGGGTAACTTGAATAAGTTACTTATGTCATACAAAGGGGTAAACTTGCATATATATGTGTGACATATAAAGGGGTTAACTTGCATATGTATGCATCTCATACAAAGGTGTAAACTTGCAAATGTTACTTGCATATAATCAAACACCAAACTTGCATAACATGTCATATATGAACTTGCATATAATCAAACACCAAACTTGCATAACATGGTGTCATAATGGATCAATGTTTATCATAGTGATTTGCATAACTAGCACCATGAGCACATAGCATAAAACTTGCATAACTAGCATCATGAACATATAGCATAAAACTTGCACAACTAGCATCATGAACTCATAGCATATGACTTGCATAACTTGCATAACATCATGAACACATAGCATATGACTTGCATAACTTTCATAACATCATGAACACATAGCATATGACTTGCATAACTTGCATAACATCATGAACACATAGCATATGACTTGCATAACTTGCATAACATCATGAACACATAGCATATGATAACATAACTTGCATTGATCCACATACATAACCATAACCTCATTATATCCTATCATAATTAGTTTAGCAATTGCTTGCTAAAGGAATAGAAACTCACAACTTGTTGATTAGCACTCCTATGAAGAAGATTAAGTTGCTAGAGTTGATTAGAAGTTGATTTGAGAAGCTATCTTCTTCTACAATTTGATGGAGGCTCCTTCAAGTTGCATTTTGACGACATAACGACGTTGTATCTATTTTTAGTATGAATTATGGTAGTCTTAGGGTGTATTTATAGAATTAGGATGTAGTTTAGGCCCTTAGATTAACCCTAGATTTGGTTAGAGCCGTCAGATTTCGTCACAAGCCCCAAAACACAGCCCAAACCCCTTCAGATTGCACCCAGGCCAAACTGGCCGACAGGGGGGGTCGACCCCTGGGTCGACACATGGGTCGACCCCTGGGTCGACCCCTTGGGGGGGGGTCGACACCCATGTCGACCCTAGTGTCGACTCCCTCTGTCTGGCGGGAATTTTCCCGCCTCTTCTGAAATCTGTTTTGAATTTTCTGAAAACTTCTTCGGGCCTTAACTGGGTCATACGGACTACGATTTTCGAAAACTCGGACTCTATTTCGCGTATTTTTCCGAGACGAACGCAATGGCATAGCCCGTTTCCCCTGATTTAGATTTTAAAATTTAATTCTGCCCTGATTTATATCAAAACAAGTTATTCAACATACGGGGTGTTACATCGAGGGTTGTGATGCATCTCTAGAAGGGTGCATTGTGAACTGGAGTTCGACAAACGGAGGTGGTGCTCGCAGTTGCAGAAGAGATTGGGGCTGTGTCATCTTTTGATCGACGCTGGCATTTGAGTTGTCAAATGATGTAAGATGCAGTGCATATGTCTTACTGATGCTCGGCAAATCATAATGGGTGATAACAGTGAAGTTGAGAGGAGCAGATTGTGTTGCGATTTTAACTTGAATAGTGTATTCAGAATGATTGGTTTAAGTTAGAAGAGATGATTTAGATGGAAATGCAGGAATGGCTTAAACCTTAAACTGTAGTTAGTTATTTTAATAATAATAAGTTTAGGGATAATTAGATTTTAAATTGAAGCTTACATAGTTTATATGAAGATTGGTATAAGTTCACAAGCCGATTCAATTAGACTGATTCATATAAACCAATATGTTTAGCTAGAGAAGTAATTAAATTATAAACTAATCGTCGAGTATGAGATCAAGGAAAACCTAGATTTTTAATTGTATCATTTAAAATCGTTGATTTAAAACAATGTATATTTAATTTATACAAGGATGCAAAATATTGGAATCAAGACGGATTGGCCCATGGCTACGAATATCCTAGCTAGAAGTGGTTCAATTTAATTAAAAAACTGGAATGGGAGGCAAATAAAAATCACGGTGAGTAATTCTAACTCAAGAATTTTATTCAAATTATTTTTATCGTCAAAAATAATTTGTTGGTTGTTTGGTTGCATTTAAATATTATTGTGGTTGTTATTAAATATATATTAGTTATTTAGGATTGGTGTTTGTGGTTATATATATATATATATATATATATATATATTGGTGAGTGGATTGTTCCCGCAGTACCATTAGCGGACGCCCGCAATACGATTAACGGATGACCCTATACGCCCACGCTATGATAGTGGATGACCTTCTATATCGCGATATCCTGCCTCGAAGCAGGATAGGTATAATTTATGTTAACTAACGTCTGTGGATGTAGGAAAACGGGTTGGAGGGATCCAACTGGATTCCTCAAAATATTATTGTTTGTTTGTTTCATATATATATTATCATATATGATGTGTTTGAAAACCTGTGATTAGAAATTGGGTGGTTGGATTGTTTAAATATCACTGGACCCTAATTGTTGATTTATAAATATATCGTGAAAAGGATTGAGATTTAAAAAGGAAAAATCTGTTTAATTAAAATAGTATTTGAATTTCGAACGAGCTGAGAGATATTAACTTGTTTTGAATAAATAAAACAAGTATTTAATTTAAAAATGATATTTATAAACTATATAACGCAGGAAATTTAAGTAAATTTATAAACGGTGTATATAAATGAAATAGAATGATTTTCATTGGATAAACACGGAATTGAATTGAACTGAATTTATAAACGGGGTTTATAAATGTAGTGGGAAAATTATTATTTGATAATTTGATTATTTAAATTTAAATATGAATTTATAAATGGAAATGGGAAATTGTTTAAAAGAAGTAAAAGATGAAGTTTATTCTGATTTCGGAATATAAATTGAACTAAAATAAATCCGTAAGGATTTATGATTTGAATTCTATTAATTCGAATTTATTTAAATAGAAGTTAAATTGAATACGAAAATAAACTGGATGTTATATATATATATTTATAAGTTATTAGAAATAGAAATTTCCAAAATATGATTTTGGTTTTTAATAGATTTCGAAATAAACTTATTTAAATATAAAACAAGAAAATTGATAAAATAGTGTTTATAAATATAATGAATTAATTATCAAGAGATAATTTGAATATTTAAATTCAAATATGAATTTAAAAATAGAATTTGAAATCATTTGATAGGGAACAACGGTTTTTATTCTGCAATTCGGAATATCAAAGGGATGGAGTTTCAAATAGAATTTTGAAAAGGGACTTGTTGGAATATTTGAAATAAGGAATTTGAATTTATAAATAGTGTTATAAATTTGGTGAAATAAATTATCATTTGGATAATTTAAACCATTTAAATTCAAATAGGAACTTAAAAGTAAATTGGGAAGTGTTTTGAAACAAAACGATTGATTGAAGTAAGAAAAATCCAAAGGATTTATAATCAGAATTCGATTATATATAATTTTATTAATAATTTGTTTATAAATAGGATTGGAATCAAATATAGAAGATTGAAGTATAAATAAATTTATTACCCAGTATGGAAAAATCGACAATTACAGATAATCGGAAATATTGAGTTGAATTGGGGAAATTCATTTAATATAGATTAACGTATATTAGAACGGAGTTGAAATTATTATAAACGAAGTTTAAAAGTTTTTATATATATATAAATATAATTAAAACGAACTCTCCGCAGCGCGGTAGTTCGTAAATTGGCATTTCGAACTTAAATTGAGTATATAAAACTCAATTTAAGTTGGAATCCTTTGAAACAAGAATCGTCAGGACCGATTGGATAATAGTTTTCTAATGGAAGGGAAAAATATGATTTCGTCTTATAAATTTTGAGTTATGTCAAAATCAAATTTTCAGAAAACCAGCACCATAACCATTTTAAAACCATAGTGGTTTAATTAAATAAATATAAAGATTTTAAGTAAATAAAATCCGAGTTTTCGTTAGAAAAATCCAAATTTTAGTTGTAAAATAAATATGAACTCAATTTGTATAAATTAAATGATTTTTGAAACAAAAATCATATTTTTAATTGTTGAATAGAATTGACTAATTTGAAGAATAATTAGTAAATGGAATTTTGAATCGAAATTGGGCGTTGGATAAGTAAATGAGGTTTAAGAATTTATATTCGAAATTGAATTTGAAAATCGAGTTGAAAATGGAATTAGAGTTTGTTTTAAGTAAATTAAAAATATATCTGGAAGTGATATGTTCAATTAAAAACGTGATATAGGCAAAAGAGCTGATTAAAGAATAGTTTAACAAATCGAGTTAAAATGACCAGACTGAGTTGCAAATGACCAGACTGAGTTGCAATAAATTAGCAATGGATGCATATGTTTTAACAGGTACGGAATGAAGAGAATGAAGTTTATAGATTTAGCGCCCAACAAAAAGGTACACGTTTAAATTCCATATGAGGTTTTATGCGCCGAATCGGCAAGCCACTTGGCTTTTTGATTTTCTTTTTGAATGAAAAGGGCCTAGAGAGGCGAGTTGAGGTTTGAACAATTGACCAGTACAAAGGAGGTTATGGCGAAATTTGCTGAAAATTTAAGGAGATAGAATATTTTCAAGATAATTTGATAATTGGAAATCTATATATCAATATATGTAGAATCCGGTAAGGAAATAAACTTAAAAATAGAATATCATAAACAAAAAGGAAATCAAAAATCTGGTAATAGAAATATATATATATACACATTTTTAAAAATAAATAAGTAGTTTTTATGGTGTTGATAATTTGAGATAAGCGGTCTTGTCTTTTTTGAAGTTAATAATATTTTCAGTCAAGGTCTGAGAGGTAATTATACCCCATCTCGATTGATTTCATTATTAGCTGATAAATAGTAAGATTCAGTCTCGAAGAGATATGTTCAAAGAAATTTAATCGAATGCAGTATTTTGGGTTGTTGTAGCGATGTTTTACATAGCATTCGTTTTAACCCAAGTAAGTGGAATTTTGGAAATATAAAAATAAATATTTCCTAAGTATAGGAATGAATGGTCGTGAAACGGAGAAGTAATTGGAATATTTTCCAATTATTAATAAAAGATATTTTCTAAGTATAGAAAATAAAAGATGGCGAAATATGGAAATGTTTTCCAAACAGCATAAGAGACCAAGATGATTATTGAAAATATTTGGTTAACAAATATTGGTAAGGAAATGAAGTAGTGATTTAATTAATGAAAATTTAATTAAGGGCCCAGTGATTGTTTGATGCGGTGAATGGATGTTTGTTTTTCTTCGATAGTTAAATAACTGACTATCGAAGTATTTTCCGGTATCGCTGTCAATATGGAGAGACCGGTTGGATTATTATCCGTGAACTACTCCATATTGGCAGTAGCGTTGCGAATCAGATTATATGGAGATAATCGAAAACGGAGTAAAGTGCAAGGACTTTTTCTATTAATAGAAAATGTGCCTTCGGTTTCGTTTAGTCCCAGAATGAACGTATATGGACGAATGTCTGACAGTGTATTTCCAATGATCACATATGTTGATATTTATAGATATATATGGTGGCGGAGGATTTATTCTCCTAGCAAAATATCCAGAATATATTTGTGCAAATCAATTAGTGATTAACGGTTCTGACAAAGTGGCATTCAAAATGATTGTGCTATCGATGAATGATAAAAAGTCATTGCCTCAGGCCTCAACAATCGGAAAATGACAAAAATTGGGCAACTAGCATGGCTATGTGGTTCACTCCCATTGGGGTGTATAATCACCAATCTAGAGAAATTCCTTTTACTTATTTAATCTATCGATGCTTTCCCTTTTCGGGAAACGGTTGTTGATCCGAACCGTTGGCGATATACATTTGATGCACTCAAGCGAAATGAGTGGTCAGTCATGTGTGGGCCAGGTTGCAAGATGTTCTTGTTAAACCCAGTGTGTTCCCCTCTAGAGACACACTATCGGCAGGTGGTTCCATATTTTGTCATAGTCGAAATCCAATCTCCAATAAGCGCCCTGCGGTTTTTTTGGTTTTATATTATACATGGAGTGTGAGATGCAAGCGTTCCGCTAGATTCTATTTATTTGATGTAGACATTATTATAATATCACTGGTTTTGATGTCAAAAATATATTGGGTTATCGTAAGGTAAAAACCATCGGTGTTTATGTGTGGATCGGTCTTACGATTATCATTTCTTTCGAAAGGATTTTTAAAGTTAAACAAATTGTTGGAGTTTATTCACACCAGTCCCATGGCTGACCCAGGGTTTATTTTGTTTGTTTTCCCTAAACTCTTGGGTGCCCAAATTTGTACGGGGAGTCAAGTAGTCGGGATTTTTCAGATTCACTTATAAGAGCTGGAAGCAGGAGACTTCACCAGTTAGCTATAGACTAATATTTCTACTATGTACTATGTTGTATCTGGATACAGGTGTTTATAACTGTTCCAGGAATAACCATTGTGCTCTGATAATGATATGTATATACAGTTACTGATTTATATTTCCAAAGTTATGTTATTTAATATATTTTATTCGTTCCGTTGTGAGATTTGTGTTCTTCGTTTTTCTTCTATTCTAATTTTTCTTTCTTTCTATTCCTCATCCTCTAACTTCTTTCTACTAATGATTCGTATTTATGGGTCATTTGGGTTGGATATGTGGTGTTATTAGTCAACTCAAAGGGTACGGAAATCTTGCCGTTATAGTAAGTGGTCGTGGCCCCATATTTACTAGTGAATTTTGGAGGAGCAAGCAAGAAGCTCTAGATACACAGTTAAGACTTAGCACAACTTATCACCCTCAGACTGATGGGAAAACTGAGAGGGTTAATAGAGTTCTCGAGGATCTACTAAGACTGTGTATACCAGACATTAGAGGGACTTGGGAGCAGCATCTCCTATTGGTTGAGTTCGAATATAATAATAGTTATCAGTCGAGCTTAGGCATGGTGTAATGACCTGCATTCTATGCATCGGAAGATCGAGAGTATTTATTTCTTTCTCATGTGAAGTCGTTTGGTCGTGTACTTTTTGGAAACGACTGTTGGGGTCATTTCCCATGTTCATGATTTTTGCCGATTTTTAAATGACCAGTTTGCCCCCAGCTGATCTTGTTTTGGCCATAACTTTTGATTGGAAAGGTGTTTTGACATGTCCATTAGATCCGAATGATGGTTTACCTTTCCTTAGAGTGGTCACATTAGCCAAACGGACTCACTGTTTGGGAGATATGGCTGAAACAAGTTTCAGATGGTGAAAACAACTTAATTGGGCTTAACCGTGTGAATAACAGCTAAGCCAACTGGGGAATTTCGGGGTTAAGAGTATAAGAAGGCTGCTAGGTTTAGAAAACAATTTTTACTTCATTTCCCAGCCGCCTAAGACATTCCGCTCAACCTAG
This sequence comes from Allium sativum, assembly GCA_030737875.1. Classification (NCBI taxonomy): domain Eukaryota; kingdom Viridiplantae; phylum Streptophyta; class Magnoliopsida; order Asparagales; family Amaryllidaceae; genus Allium; species Allium sativum. The sequence goes on along the minus strand of CM060926.1, from coordinate 599,856,338 downwards.
CCATGGCCATGGCCTCCACCTTCTAATTTCATCCCAAATCGCCTCTAATCACTTTCTAATCTGGGATTAAGAAAAAATACATAAATTCAAGGCAAATCAACATCAAATTTTGAACATAGCTACTGGAACACATAGAGATTCGATCCATAACCATAATAACCCGGAAATCTGGGCCAATTTAAAATTTTTATTTTGGCAATTTTAGCGAATTTTGATTATTTAAAATGAATTATTTTAAATAATATCGACAAGAAATTTATTTCGAATAGAATTTGAACGTATATATTTATATAGATCGTCGTTAGAATATAAATATTTATTTTAAATTATAAAAGGAATTGAAAATGGCGCGGTAGTTCGATAATTCGATTACAAAATTCAATTGAACATACCGGGTGCAAAATAAACCGGATTTTAGTGAAACCAAAAATAATAGAATCTAGTTGGGAATATCTTTCCAGCGAATCTGAAAATTGAAATTTCATAGCGGGAATCAAAAGATACGCCCAGTTAAAAATTCTTAATAGTCGCTATGGAACTCAGGCCCTTAAAAATGGGAATTTTGCAAAAGACCTCGGATTTCGACGAAACCACTTTTGTTGGATCCGTGATGTCAAGTTATTGCTAGGTTTCCAATTTCATAATTTTTCAATTCAATATGTGAGCGTGGAAAAGGAAAACGCGTTTGACCAGTTTTAGTTGATTTTAATCGACTGGAAAATGGCCATTTTTCAAACGGTCTCAGATTTCGACAAAATTAGTTTTGTTAGGACCATATCGTCAATACAAAGCTAGAAAATAATTTTTGGGAATTTTTCGAGTTAGTATGTGACCCCAGTAAATTGAAATGTACGTTTAAAATTCAATATATAGAGTTATATTTTGATTATGATGAAAACTAATCGGAACGGTCGAATCAGCCTTCGATACATATCGCATTGTATTCGGAATGGGGGTAATTAGCTATGGAGGACAGTCAGTGGGTGCGATTTTGAGTTCGAAATAAAAAGTTACTTTATGGAATGAATTGAATAAAATAATATAAAACTTTTCACTTATAAGGCCCCCCTTGCCTTTCTCTCTCCTTTCATTAAGCCGTAACAAAGAAAAAAAACAAATCGACGATCGAGGGCGCTCCCTCCAGCCGCCGTCCACCTGTCGCGCCACCCACCTGTAACACCCCGTTTATTCTATAACAGTGAAATTCACAAATTAAAGTATAATAAATTACAAATTAAATAATTAAGGGAAACGGGATACTCCATTGCGTTCGTCTCGGAATTCTTCTCGAGATAGAGTCCGAGTTTGCGTAAAAAGGACTCCGTATAAAGAAGATATGGCCTCCGGAAGTTTCAGAATTCAGTTTAAAATTCAAACAGACCAAAACAGCTCAGAAAAACTAATTCAAAATTCAAAATCGGGCCGGATTGGCCAGGGCGGGAATTTTCCAGCCCAAGGCACCCAGGTTGACTGGGTAGTCGACCTGGGGCTATCCAGGTCGACTGGGTAGTCGACCTGGGTCACCTGTGTCGACTGCCAAGTCGACACGGCGTCGACTGGCGTGTCGACTTGGCCCCTGAGCCAGGTCGAACCCAGCCCCCCTAGCTGGCCTGGTCTGTGTTTGGTCGATTTTCTGAGCCTTGCCTTGTCACTAGGGCTAGGTGTCAGCTCCTGGTTGGTCTCTCCTTCAAACGAACAACTATTATTACACCAAGCTCAATCGACGGTCCTAATCAACTCACAAACTCTATAAAAAGGACCTAAGACTCACCCTAATTCACACAAACAAAATTGGAGATGAGACTGTCATGCTGCTGAGGAAAGACTAGGAATAGCCGTCAAAAATTGAGAGACAATTAGGAGATAATTCGAAAGCTTAAAGCAATGTCAGTTAAATCAAAACAACGCCTACAACAAAGGATAGCATCTCCAAATTCAGAATTCAGATTCCTGAATTGAAGATTCATCATACGTTGTAAGTAGAGTGCTATTCCGATGTGAATAAATAATTGTGTTCTGATTTGTGTAAAGTGAGAAATGGAATTGTGGCGATAATAATTTATATTTGTATGTTGCTTTGATTCAAAACGATTTGGAAATGTTGTGGTATACGATTGGATATTCGCAAGTATATGATTCATGTTGAAAACTACATGTTTTTGGTAGTTTATTTACAACACCTATTTGATAATTGCAAGTATACGATTCATGTTGAAAGTAACAACTATATGTTGTAGTAGATTATTTGAGATTCATGCAAGTATATGATTTACTATTATGCCAACATGATGTATAATTTTATGGTCATCTTTAGTGTAATTGGATCCATTTGAGTATTATGATTCGTATGAAGTTATGTTGGAATTGGCATCATGGTTCAAGTATAAAAACCATGCTTTTGTATTAGTGACAAAGGCAAGCATCTTTGTGAACTTGTATTAATTCTATGAACAGGACTAAACTATGTTTGTTGTTATGCCTAATTGAAAAACATGTTTTAGGCCTATGTTGTTATCAAAATCATATGATAATATGTGTGACACATAAGTTACATTCGAATTGCATTCCACTTGCAAGTTTACATAGATAGATTAAGAACCATGATTCAAGTTTAGGTATGTTTATGCCATAATTCTATGAATAGAATAAAAACCATGATTCATGTTTAGGTATGTTTATGCTATGATCATATAAATAGAATGATCCATGTTTAAGTATGTTTATGCCATGATTATATGCTGTTATCATGCAAGTTCACATATGCCTAATTTATGTTAATTAGTTCGCTATGTTGCAAGTTCATGCGTTCACACTCCCCTTTTTATGTTGCTTAGAATATATAAACACCATGTTATAAGCCTCCCCTTTTTCATGTGGATAAGTTGGGTTTAAATGTTAAACCCAACATATGTTATATTGCAGCAAACATATAAAACGGGGGTAATGGCGATTGGGTTAAAATATAAAATATATGTGTTGGCATGTTTGACGCATGCCAACGACTTTGAAAAACAATTAAGTGGTGTAAATTAGTTTCACCCAAAAAAGATGAATTTGAATAATGGGCCGCAAATATTTACATATAAAAAGAAAAGAGACAAAATATGTAAATGTAGAAAATACAATTTGTTTAACCCGAGGTTGGATTGAGTTGTGATGTAAACCTGCCCGTAACCGCCCGGCTGTCCAGTAGTCACAACAATACCTATCCAATGTGGATGGTTAAACACAGAGCCCAATAAGGACCCGAGGTTAGACTGAGTTGTGGCGTAAGACAGCCCGGACCAAACCGGCAATAGGCAGCCACAACAATACCTGTCTAATGTGAGAGGTCAAGGCTTTAATAAGACAATTAAGGCTGAGTCAGGATTGATAGGATTAAGTAAATTAAATTAATACATAATCAAAATGGAACATGCTAAACTATACAGACTGATTGGGGGTTAGGTTCACAAAACACTTAACCAACTTAGCATGTTGGCTAGAAATAGAAAACCTAGTAGCGGGGGACCCTTTTCAGCAGTAACCCTACAAGGTGTATCAGGATACCCTGAACTAGGCAGGGTGGGGCACGATTACTAGGCTGACTGTAAGAGGTCGAATCGACGGCGGTGGTGCAGCAGTGTAGGTTCTAACGGGGTGCGGGCGTGCACACACTCCAACGCAGAAAAATAAGGCACTGGGCACCAGTAGCATACCAGTGCATCCTAGGATTGTGTCGGGCCGCCACCATGGGACTTGATACACACCATGGTGGGACCAACATAGGTAACTACAACAACGGGGGCCGTAAGACACATGTAACTATGCGAGTAGGAGCCGATCATCAGAAATGGATCACTTCACCCTGATTATGGGGTGCCGGTTGGGAACTAGTTTATATGGGTACAGAGATTAATATGGGGTACAATAGTATATTCAACCCTAGACAACTTAACTTAGTTTATGGTGCTTTCCCATTTCTAGTTTATACTTATCATACCCAGCTCTTTATTCATAGACTGAATAGTCCTAGACTTACTCAGGCTTTATGTCTGACTCTACTTTTTTTTCGTCTTCTTTTCTTTCGTCCCCCCCCCCCCCCAAGTCCACAAGGAGGGAATACCGCAGCTTGACCAGCTTTCATGTCCAGCTTGAAGAGAAAGAATGTATTGCTTGGATCTTTTTCGTTTTGGACTATGGCTTTGGACATCAATTATGGGACTTATGCAGTTTACTTATGTTTTTATGCTCCTTTAAATAATGTAATCAAGACAGTTATGAAGATGTTTTGTTTTTGGAAGTATTGTAAGACAAATTATGACATGGTTTGTGTAACACGTATTTTGTTGAAATAAAAGTTGTTGTTGTTTTCCGTTGTTCAAAAATATGTGTTCTAATATCTGTCTTGTATATCTGTGAATTATACTTATAAACCTCCACCAAAATTAGGGCATTCCCTTTGAGAGTGACCCTAACGGAGGTGGGGTGTTTCACTTGGTATCAGAGCATAGGTTTATCGGATAAGATAAAAATTTTGAAATTTATTTTCAAAGGAAAATTTAAAGAAGCATTTTTAAAGATAAAATATTATTTTATTTTAAAAAAGGCATAGTCCCCCCAAAGCCATAGGTACTATCTTTTATCCTTCGTTTTGAATCTATCCTTTTTGTTTCAGCATGTCCGAAGAACTTAACTTGCCAGAGGGTGTACCAATACCTGGTTGGTTTAGACGATTCTTAGAAGCGAGGGCCACTCAGCCAGGTCCTACCGTTCCCCATCCCCCAGCTGCGAGAAATCATCCAGCTGCAGCAGCACCTCTTCCTCCACCTCCTCCGCGGGGTAATACTTTTGCTAAGATATGTAAATATTTTAAAGCTATGGGAGGAAAGGAATTTCATGGAACCGAGTCCTTCGTGGCAGCCAGGAATTGGCTGAAGAAAACAGAGGACTTATTCGTCATCTTTGAGGTAGAAGATAGGCAGAAGGTACAACTGGTAGTATGGCTACTTAAAGGCGGGGCTTCCTACTGGTGGGAAGTCACCAATGCAGAAAGGCCAGTGGAAACATGGGAGGACTTTAGGGCAAGGTTTGAGGCTAAATTTCTCTCAGAAGCTGAAAGGAGTCTTCAGTTGGAAAAATTCTTATTTCTTAAGCAAGGGAACATGACAGTCAAAGAGTATGTTAACCAGTTTGATCAGCTGGCCAGGTTCGGACTGGGCCTAGTCAACACCCCACACAAGAAGGCTCTCCGCTTTGTCAAGGGGTTGAATGAGCCATTACACAGTTTGGCCATGACCCATATACCCATGGGAGCTACGTATGAAAGGTTGTTGCAGATGGCATTGCTGAACGAAGAGGATAAGGACAAGATGGAAACAAAGGCAGAAAGCTCTCAAGGGAAGAAAGAGGGGTTGCAGCCTAAGAAGACAGACTTTAAGAAGGGCGGGAAAGAAAACAAAGAGAAGAGGAAGTGTAATTTCTATGGCAAAGTGGGGCACTTAGTGAAAGATTGCCAGAAAAAGAAGGCCAAGATGAATGGTGGGTGCTTTTCTTGCGGTGAGACGGGCCACATGGCTAAGGATTGCCCGAAGAAACGAGGACAGGGGCAGAGGGTTGGATCCACCTCGAGGGCACAGGTTCATGTGCTAGAGGCGCCACCTCTGCAACAGCGAGGTATAAATACTTCTGTAGAAAGTGTAGTTTATCTTTATGATCACCCAGTTCGCACTTTATTTGATTCTGGCGCATCACACTCCTTTATCTCGTCTGCTTTAGTAGAATCTCTGCACCTGGAAACTAGTATGGTAGAGGACCCCTTAATTGTTTCAAATCCAATTGAGGGCCCAGCTTATTTATCTATGATCTAAGTGGGATTGAAAATTTCTGTTCTAAGCGTAGAATTTAAGTGTATTGCCTTTGTTTTGGGCTTTTCGGGATATGGTTTGATTTTGGGCATGGATTGGCTATCCAGTAATGGGGCCATCCTTGATTGTGAGAGAAGGGTTGTTAGGCTCCTGAACCAGCTCGGTAACACTTTGGAAATTACTTGTAATCCCTCGTATGCGGTTATGCTTAGTTATCTTGAATCGCTAGATGCCTCTGTCGACAATTTGCAATCGGTTAGAGTGGTCCGGGAATATCTGGATGTCTTCGAAGAGGTGAAGGGCTTGCCTCCGATGTGGGAGATAGACTCCCGTATATATCTTGTAGATAATGCAAAGCCCGTTTCGTTGCCCGTTAGACACATGGCTCCACGGGAAAGGAAGGACCTCAGTAAACAGATTAAAGAGCTTCTAGAGAAGGGGTTCATTAGAAGGAGTATTTCAGAATGGGGCGCTCCAGTGGTGTTCGCTACAAAGGCGGATGGTTCACTCTGTATGTGTGTTGACTATAGGGAGCTCAACAAACTAACGAAAAATAATAGGCACCCTCTCCCCAGAATTGACGATCTGTTTGATCAGCTTGTAGGAGCGTCTGTTTTCTCCTAACTCAATTTAGCGACCGGATTTCATCAGCTAAGAGTGGATGAAGATAGCATCGATAAGACAGCATTCAGAACCTCAGACGACTTCTTTGAATGGCTTGTCATGCCTTTTGGCTTGACAAACGCACCCACTTACTTCGTGGACCTAATGAGCAGGGTGTTTAGAGATTTCCTCAACAAGTTCGTAGTGGTTTTCGTAGACGATATCTTGATCTTCTCAAAGAGTGAAGAGGAGCATGCCCAGCACCTAAGGGCAATCATGGAAACTCTGCGAGTCCATCAGCTAAAAGCCAAATTCTCCAAATGCCACTTTTGGAGAAAAGAAGTGAGGTTCCTTGGGCACATAGTATCCAAAGAAGGGTTAGCTGTGGACCCTGCTAAGGTAGTAGCGGTACAGGATTGGTAGACACCAAGGAATGCAACAGAGGTCCGAAGTTTTCTAAGACTAGCAGGTTTCTATTGAAAGTTCATAAGGGATTTTGCGAAAATCTCAGCTCCGCTCACAAGGCTGACCAAGAAGAATCTAGTGTTCAATTGGGACTTGGATTGCGAGTTTGCTTTCCAACGGCTAAAAAGGGCTCTTACAACAGCCCCAGTTTTGACATTGCCAGATGGAAGCAAGATGTTCACAGTTTATACGGATGCATGTAGGACAGGGCTAGGCGCTGTCTTGATGCATGAAGGAAGGGTAGTAGCTTATGGTGGAAGGCAATTGAAAGTGCATGAAAAGAACTACCCGACCCACGATCTTGAGTTAGCTGCCATCGTCTTTGCACTCAAGTCTTGGCGACACTATCTCCTAGGTGAAAAGTTCGAACTTTACACTGACCATAAATCGTTGAAATATCTTTTCTCGCAGAACGATCTTAACTTGAGGCAACAGAGATGGATGGAGTTTCTTGCCTCGTACGATTTTGAGATCTCCTACACTCCGGGCAAAGGCAACGTAGTGGCAGACGCGTTGAGCCGAAAGAAACTAACCCTATGCCCGTTGTTTGTTGAAAGACAAAGCCTAGAGTTTATAGCTAGCTTTGACTTTAGGCCCTCCTCCGATTTTTATACCAGACTTGCTAGCATCTCTCGAAGTACGCCCGACTTTAGTGGACTCAATAGGGACAGCACAACGCGAAGACCCTCAGCTTGTGGAGACGATTGATAGGCTAATTAGGGGTGATACTTCAAGTCACCTCAGCAGATACTCCATCGACGATAAGGGTTGGCTAAGGCGAGACGGAAGACTATGCGTCCTACAGACAAGAGATTTAGTAAAGAAGGTTCTCGAGGAAGCACATCACTCCAAGATGACGATACACCCAGGCGGGGATAAAATGTACAAGGACATAAAAAGGACTTTCTTTTGGAGCGGCATGAAGAAGGACGTGGCAGATTTCATTTCTAAGTGTATGATTTGCCAACAGGTTAACGCGGAGCAGAAGAAGCCTGGCGGTCTGCTCCATCCTCTAGAGGTCCCGCAGTGATAGTGGGATAGTATCTCAATTGACTTCATTAATGGGCTGCCTAGGTCTAGAAGAGGCAACACTTGCATTTGGGTAATAGTGGATAGGCTTACTAAAAGCGCCCACTTTTTACCTGTCAAGAGTAAAAGAACTGCCTCATCCCTTGCATCTCTTTACCTCAAGGAAATTGTTCGGCTCCATGGAATACCATCCAGCATTGTTAGTGACCAGGACCCTATCTTCACCAGTGAGTTTTGGCGGAGTCTGCAAGAAGCGATAGGCACACAATTATGCTTAAGCACAACCTATCATCCCCAAACCGACGGCCAGACAGAAAGAGTGAACAGAGTTTTGGAGGACCTTTTAAGACTGTGCGTCCTTGACTTCGGAGGGACGTGGGAAGACCATCTTCCTTTGGTGGAAATTGCCTACAACAAATGCTACCAAGCAACCATCGGAATGGCGCCCTTCGAAGCCTTATATGGAAGACCGTGCCGATCGCCCACTTGTTGGTGGGAGTCTACTGACAAGCTCATACTTGGACCGGATATGATCCGAGAGACTTCAGAAAAAGTAGACTTAATACGGAGAAGGATGAAGACAGCCCAAGACAGACAAAAATCCTACGCCGACAAGAGGAGGACCGACCTTGGATTTGAGGTTGGGGATAGAGTTTTTCTTAAGGTATCTCCGCTAAGGAACATTGTTCGTTTTGGAACCACAGGAAAGCTAGCACCATGGTTCATTGGGCCATTTCCTATCATCGAGAAAATTGGAAAAATGGCCTATAGATTAGAGCTACCCGAAAAATTTGCCGGAGTTCACAACGTTTTCCATGTTTCGCACCACGGAAAATGTCTACATGAATCTGCTGAAGTAGTAGAGCCAAATATTCTAGAAGAAGCTGAAGTGGAACGCGAAGCAACCGTGAGGAAAGTTCCAATCCGCATATTAGGAACGAAAGTGAAGAAGCTACGCAACCGCGAAGTCAAGCTCGTCAAAGTTCAGTGGAGCGACGCCGAGGGAGACGCAACTTGGGAAACTGAAGCTAGAATACGCGCAGCCTACCCTTTTCTTTTCGAGGGTACATCTTTGATCTTTCTTTTTCCTTAAGTTGTGCTTTTATCTATCTTTGTATATCTCCTTGACCTTATCTTTTAGGTAGAAACTCTTTGGATGAAAACATGTAATTGAAACATGTTATGGATGATGGTTGCAAGTGGTTGCAAGTGATTGCTAGTGGTTTCTCGTGGTTGCATATACACACAATTTAGGTTTTAGAACGGCTCAGTCACTTCATATTGCATATGCATATATATATATATATATATATGTATATATATATATGTGTGTGTGTGTGTGTGTGTGTGTGTGTGTGTGTTTGCAATCGTATATGGTTGAAGTTTAATGTGTTGTCATATGGATGTTGCATTTGTATGAATGATTGTGCACTCATGTAGAATCATGAATAGGAAAATTTGCATAAATAATGGATTCATGACACTTACATACCTTGCATTAAGGAGGTCAACTGAATCAGTAGACCGACTAATTTTGCATTAGATAAGTACATGTACACACACACTTCGCATATGATCATGAAGCATTAGAAGTCTTTTAAGGACAATGGATGCTCGTGTTTGATGAATGAGTAGATGGATGTTTGGATGTTAGGATGTACATTCTTCCTGAACTTGAAGATTTCGGGGATGAAATCTATTTAAGTGGGGAGAATGTAACACTCTGTGTATTGTATAACAGTAAAATTCACAAATTAAAGTATAATAAATTTCAAATTAAACAATTAAGGGAAACGGGATACGCCATTTCGTTCGTCTTGAAATTCTGCTTGAGATAGAGTCCGAGTTTGCGTAAAACGGACTCCGTATGAAGAAGATATGGCCTTCGGAAGTTTCAGAATTCAGTTTAAAATTCAAACAGACCAAAACAACTCAGAAAAACAAATTCAAAATCGGGCCGGATTGGCCAGGGCGGGAATTTTCCTGCCCAAGGCACCCAGGTCGACTGGGTAGTCGACCTGGGGCTACCCAGGTCGACTGGGTAGTCGACCTGGGTCACCCGTGTCGACTGCCAAGTCGACACGGTGTCGACTGGCGTGTCGACCTGGCCCCTGAGCTAGGTCGTACCCAGCACCCCTGGCTGGCCTGGTCTGTGTTAGGTCGATTTTCTGAGCCTTGCCTTGTCACTAGGGCTAGGTGTCAGCTCCTAGTTGGTCTCTCTTTCAAACGAACAACTATCATTACACCAAGCTCAATCGACGGTCCTAATCAACTCACAAACTCTATAAAAAGGACCTAAGACTCACCCTAATTCACACAAACAAAAATGGAGATGAGATCGTCATGCTGTTGAGGAAAGACTAGGGATAGCCATCAGAAATTGAGAGACAATTAGGAGATAATTCGAAAGCTTAAAGCAACGTCAGTTAAATCAAAACAACGCCTACAACAAAGGATAACATCTCCAAATTCAGAATTCAGATTCCTGAATTGAAGATTCGTCATACGTTGTAAGTAGAGTGCTATTCCGATGTGAATAAATAACTGTGTTTTGATTTGTGTAAAGTGAGAAATCGAATTGTGGCGATAATAATCTATATTTGTATGTTGCTTTGATTCTAAACGATTTGGAAATGTTGTGGTATACGATTGGATATTCGCAAGTATATGATTCATGTTGAAAACTACATGTTTGTGGTAGTTTATTTACAACACCTATTTGATAATTGCACGTATATGATTCATGTTGAAAGTAACAACTATATGTTGTAGTAGTTTATTTGAGATTCATGCAAGTATATGATTTACTATTATGCCAACATGATGTATAATTTTATGGTCATCTTTACTGTAATTGGATCCATTTGAGTATTATGATTCATATGAAGTTATGTTGGAATTGGCATCATGGTTCAAGTATAAAAACCATGCTTTTGTATTAGTGACAAAAGCAAGCATCTTTGTGAACTTGTATTAATTCTATGAACAGGACTAAACTATGTTTGTTGTTATGACTAATTGAAAAACATGTTTTAGGCCTATGTTGTTATCAAAATCATATGATAACATGTGTGACACATAAGTTACATTAGAATTACATTCCACTTGCAAGTTTACATAGATAGATTAAGAACCATGATTCAAGTTTAGGTATGTTTATGCCATAATTCTATGAATAGAATAAAAATCATGATTCATGTTTAGGTATGTTTATGCTATGATCATATGAATAGAATGATTCATGTTTAAGTATGTTTATGCCATGATTATATGTTGTAATCATGCAAGTTCACATATGCCTAATTTATGTTAATTAGTTCGCTATGTTGCAAGTTCATGCGTTCACACTCCCCTTTTTATGTTGCTTAGAATATATAAACACCATGTTATAAGCCTCCCCTTTTTCATGTGGCTATGTTGGGTTTAAATGTTAAACCCAACATATGTTATATTGTAACAAACGTATATAACGGGGGTAATGGCGACTGGGTTAAAATATAAAACATATGTGTCGGCATGTTTGACGCATGCCAACGACTTTGAAAAACAATTAAGTGGTGTAAATTAGTTTCACCCAAAAAAGATGAATTTGAATAATGGGCCGCAAATATTTACATATAAAAAGAAAAGAGACAAAATATGTAAATGTAGAAAATACGATGTGTTTAACCCGAGGTTGGATTGAGTTGTGATGTAAACCTGCCCGGAACCGCCCGGCTGTCCAGTAGTCACAACAATACCTATCCAATGTGGGTGGTTAAACACAGAGCCCAATAAGGACCCGAGGATAGACTGAGTTGTGGCGTAAGACTACCCGGATCCCACCGGCAACAGGCAGCCACAACAATACCTGTCTAATGTGAGAGGTCGAGGCTTTAATAAGACAATTAAGGCTGAGTCAGGATTGATAGGATTAAGTAAATTAAATTAATACTTAATCAAAATGGAACATGCTAAACTATACAGACTGATTGGGGGTTAGGTTTACAAAACACTTAACCAACTTAGCATGTTGGCTAGAAATAGAAAACCTAGTAGCGGGGGACCCTTTTCAGCAGTAACCCTACAAGGTGTATCAGGATACCCTGAACTAGGCAGGGTGGGGCATGATTACTGGGCTGACTGTAAGAGGTCAAATCGACGGCGGTGGTGCAACAGTGTAGGTTCTAACGGGGTGCGGGCGTGCACACACTCGGGCGCAAAAAATAAGGCACTGGGCACCAGTAGCATACCTGTGCATCCTAGGATTGTGTTGGGCCGCCACCATGGGACTTGATACACCTCATGGTGGGACCAGCATAGGTAACTACAACAACGGGGGTCGTAAGACACATGTAACTATGCGAGTAGGAGCCGATCATCAGAAATGGATCACTTCGCCCTGATTATAGGGTGCCGGTTGGGAACTAGTTTATATGGGTATAGAGATTAGTATGGGGTACGATAGTATATTCGACCCTAGACAACTTAACTTAGTTTATGGTGCTTTCCCATTTCCAGTTTATACTTATCATACCCAGTTCTTTATTCATAGACTGAATAGTCCTAGACTTACTCAGGCTTTATGTCTGACTCTACTTTTCTTTCGTCTTCTTTTCTTTCGTTCCCCCCCCCCCAGGTCCACAGGGAGGGAATACCGCAGCTTGACCAGCTTTCACGTCCGTCTTGAAGAGAAAGAATGTATTGCTTGGATATTTTTCGTTTTGGACTGTTGCTTTGGACAGCAATTATGGGACTTATGCAGTTTACTTATGTTTTTATTCTTCTTTAAATAATGTAATCAAGACAGTTATGAAGATGTTATGTTTTTGGGAGTATTGTAAGACAAATTATGACATGGTTTGTGTAACACGTATTTTGTTGAAATAAAAGTTGTTGTTTTCCGCTGTTCAAAAATATGTGTTCATATATCTGTCTTGTATATCTGTGACTTATACTTATAAACCTCCACCAAAATTAGGGCATTCCCTTTGAGAGTGACCCTAACGGAGGTGGGGTGTTTCACCACCCATCACCAATCCTCCGCTCCGCCTCTCCTCCGCCCTCCACTGCCAAAACCGAGCCCCCAGTATCGCGCGCACCCCTAATCCTGATGCCTGCTCGAACCCTACGCTGTGGCTGCTCCGGCCTACCCCATCGCCGTTCATCTCCTCCGCCGCACCCCCTGACAGCGCCGACCACTGCCGAAGCCCCCCTTCTATGTTCGACGTGAAACCCAGTAAGCATTTTATTTCATTCAATTATTTTATATATTCTTTTATAACTAAGGCATTGATTTTTAAATCAAAATTTTTTATATACGTGAGGCTGAAAGTTTTGTATACATGAAGATAAGATTTTTCATTCGTATAAGGTTGAGATTTTATCCATAAAAAGATATGATTTTTATAGATTAAATAGCGAAGTCAAAATTTGATTTTTATATATTGAATAGCGAAGTAAAAATTTGATTTTTATATATTGAATAGCGAAGTAAAAATTCGATTTTTATATATTGAATAGCAAAGTAAAAAATTTGATTTTTATATACTGAATAGCAAAGTAAAAATTCGATTTTTATAGATTGAATAGCAAAGTAAAAATTCGATTTTTATAGATTGAATAGCGAAGTAAAAATTCGATTTTTGCAGTTTGAATAGCAAAGTAAAAATTCGATTTTTGTAGATTGAATAGCAAAGTAAAAATTCGATTTTTATAGATTGAATAGCAAAGTTAAAATTCGATTTTTATATATTGAATAGCGAAGTAAAAATTCGATTTTTATAGATTGAATAGCGAAGTAAAAATTCGATTTTTATAGATTGAATAGCGAAGTAAAAATTTGATTTTTATAGATTGAATAGCGAAGTAAAGATTCGATTTTTATAAATTGAATAGCAAAGTAAAAATTCGATTTTTATAGATTGAATAGCGAAGTAAAAATTCGATTTTTATAGATTGAATAACGAAGTAAAAATTCGATTTTTATAGATTGAATAGCGAAGTAAAAATTCGATTTTTATAGATTGAATAACGAAGTAAAAATTCGATTTTTATAGATTGAATAACAATGTAAAAATTCGATTTTTATAGATTGAGTAGCAATGTAAAAATTCGATTTTTATAGATTGAATAGCAAAGTAAAAATTTGATTTTTATATATGTAGCGAATACGGATGACGAAAGTGATGAAAGACGAAATGGCGGGGATTTTCCACATATGAAGAGTCGAGGAGTTTGGATTAGCTAGTCAGTGAGAACTTCTCACCTTTAATTTAATTTTTCTAGTTAAAATATATGCTAGGATGTAGACGGTGTTTTGTAGCACCCGACACCCGTCGTCCATAGACCATGGACGGCTTGTTTGTTTGGTTGTTTGATTTTGCTGTGTAGTTGATTGTGTGATGTGATGTGAAGAGAAATAAAATAGTTATACAGTTAAAAATATTTTATAGTTAAAAATAGAATTTTTAACGTGTATATAAAATAAATAAATATAAACAGATCAGACGATTTGTTTATATACACTGATTTGATTGAGATTGATTAGGACGATAAATTTTACACATCGCCCAACTGCACAAATAAAATCTGTGTTTGATTGTTTGAAACCCCACACGGGTATTGGTTTGATATATGATGTACACTAATCCCGATAATTATTTGTATGTCGATCAATTGATTGACATACTGTTATAAGCGTTGAATATTTATATTTGATGCTTATATAGTGTAGAATGCACTTTGGATGATGGTTGATTATTTGTCATTGTGGATATATACATGCGTTGTATGAAAATCCATAGATATAAAATCTACGGTAATGGATTGGGCTTCATTCCAGTTTTGAATAGAAATATTTGAAATAGAATATTCGAAAAATAGAAATATATGAAGCCGTGTTGAATAGATTGACGCCATTTTGACGTGAACGATATTTTTATCGATTTTGTTCATCTTATAATGAATATCGAAAGTGATTTCAAAATCTGATATATTGAAAAGAATTAGAATTCGAATTGAAAGTGAATAGAAATGAATTCGAATTGAAAGTGAATAGAAATGAATTCGAATTGAAAGTGAATAAAAAAGAATTCGAATTGAAATTGAATTGAAATGAATTTGAAATGAATTTAAATCGAATTTATATGGAAAAATTCAATTTTGATTTGAATTTGAAAAGAAGTTGAAATCGTTTTGAAAACGAATTTAAAACGATTTATATAGCACGTTTTGAATTGAAATCGACGAAGTATATATTATATATATTATATATATAATATATTGGCCTGAATAGAACGCGCCGCTCCGCGGCAGTTCGTAAATTTCGACCATTGACTTCAAACGGATATTGCGGAAGATCCGACCGTCGGATTCTCCTAAAACCGGAACCGTTGGGTTCGTATCAAAAAGAGCTTTCTAACGAATATTTGAAATTTGAAATTTAACGGTTGGATTTGGAATTATGTCCAAAACAAATTTGGAAAATGTCGCTGTATGTGCAGCTTGATGGCTGTTGATGGAAATCGACTGTACGGGCCTTGATAAAATTATTAAAAATAGTAATAATTTGTGTAAAATCATAAGAAATGATTTGGGAAGAATCGGGATGAAAAACTCCATATTTGAAAAGATAAAAATAGATTTTTATCGAAATGAACTAGTTTTGAACGAGGATTAAAATTCTATTTATCTTTAAATAAATAAATTGGATTTGAAAATGGTTTTGAAAATAACTAGAATTTCCAATAATTGAATTGGAATAGAATTGAATCGAAATTGTCTTCTGAATATTTCGATGTTGGATTTCGTGATGACACAGATATTGTTATGGAAATTTGAAAGATATATTTATATCGTTATTTCCAATACGATATTTGTTAGTCGTAGAGTTTGATATTGAATATAACCCGATATAATTTCTATTCAGAGCCTTGTATTTAATATCAAATGTGATTTGGGTTTGTCGTGAATGATGTCTTCATTAATACTGTTCTTAAGCCCAGTTGAGAAAAATATTGATTCATTTTATTTAGATTTAATGAAGTGTACCAATTAAATAATATTTAATTGGAATTGAATTGGTATTGATTTTTGGGTTTATCGTGAACAGTGTTTTAAATAACACTTGTTCTTTAACCCGATAATTAATGAAATGTGATTTTGGGTTGTCGTGAACGGTATCTTCAATAATACAGTTTTTAGACCCAAAGGTGTTAAGAAAATTCAGAAACTAACTGGAGATTAGTTAAGCAGAATGGTTTTCTGGATATTGATCTGATGTTGGTTTCATCCTTCGGGGTTAATACTTAGGGAACTGCTCACTTGCTAATTTACGGTTAGGGACTGATTGAAATTGTGATGTGATTTTGGGTTTATCGTGAACCTTGTTTTAAATGACACTGATTCTTTAACCCAGTCACATATTAAAACTAAGTGGAGTTTTAATGAATCTTTAATTAGATTGAAATGATCGAGAATGGAGTATCAACAGTTTTGCTCCAGGCGTTAGTTAAATCTTTAATTAGATTTGAACGTGAAATGGTAATTGAATTTACCGATAACACCGTGGTGTTAGATATGAAGTATTACCAGTATTACTTCATCGGATGAATAGGTTGGGATTGGGAAATTAAAACAAATGATTACTTCGGTAAGGTTCGTTAATCCCGACTAGTTGAATTGAAATACAAAAGAAGATTAAAGAATAAATTCAAGGAATTTATCTTTGATAAAACTAATGGGAACCTTTCCCTATAAATGTGAAATTTAGAAACTAATTGTCGGTTAGCTAAGCAGAATGGTTTTCTAGATATTGATCTGATGTTGGTTTCGGCCTTCGGGGTTAATATTTGGGGAATTATTCTCTTTTTAATTTACAGTTAGTGACTGATGAATTGGAATGAGGCGTATGTTCTGTTTGTGTAACACATGTTTATTATATACGCGAGTTATTCGGGAAGACCGGGTTTATCCCATTCTGAATAACTGATACGACGATAAGTCAAAGATGAAGACGGTGGTCGAAGACCGGAGGTCTTCACGTCGTTTGTGGGATTACTGATGATCTTGATTGGGATGTACACCAAAGAAGATGGAAACAGTTGGTGATCGTCCATACGTACTTGGAGATCGATGGATATGCAGGGTACTTGGTGCCTCCGGTTTCGTTCAGACCCAGAACGGACTTGTAAATGGACTGTGTGTCTGACATTGGATTTCAGTCTGTGTGATTGATTTCTATTAAATATATATCTGTTTGGTGGCGCAGAATTTATTCTCTTGCTTAACGCCCTTCTCTGAGACGTACGAGCTCAGGGGTTATATATTGATGGATATCCATCGCATGGAGTGTATTGCCTGTGTGGCATGCCAAAGTGGCAAATGATTAAGGCTTCTGTTGAAAAGCAAAGTCTTATGGTTGATGATCGAAGCACGACCTTTGTGGCGTAGCTTTGTGTAACGTTTACTTCGCGAGTTTCACACCCGGTATGAACCAAAAATGGGAGAGGACATCAGGGAGGACATGCGTTTCTTTCTAGCTAGAAGTGGCGTCAGTGGTTTTACACGCCCTGACGAGTTTGACTTATGTGGTTGTTGCTGTTGCGAGGCGCCTCGGATATACCGGTGACTATGTGAAGCCAATGGAGTCATTTGTTGGCTCGTTTACACCCCAAAGGGTGGGGAAACGCAGTGTCTAGGTATAATAATCCACATAGGTGGACCGGCCCTGACGATCCAAGGGGCAGTTGCGGCTGTTCCTGAGGGGCAGGCTAGAGCGTCTCGAATCGGTAGGGGACTATCTTTTGCCTCGGTTCATAGATGGAAATCCAATTTCCAAATACATGACTTTGCGGTTTTATTTGTAAACCTATATATGGCGACATAGTGGCATGGGACGCTCATGTCGCCTATGATTGATACTTATGATTTGAAGTTGTTTTATACACTATGCACTTATAATAGTATCAAATGATTTGTTTTAAATGTATCAAGCATTCTTGGCTATTATAAGGTAAAAACCCTATCCTACGGCTTGCGTTGCATTGTGTGATGGGACCTGGGTCTTATAATAGCTTCATTGTTCTTTATTTAGCATTGCGCTGTTGTTTTATGCACTGGTATTCTTGGGAGGAAACCCGTTCCGTGCTATACGGCGTGGTCCCCTGATTTACCTAACTTTAAAATAAAGATTAATAACTGTTTTAGTTCTCACGCCAGTCCCATGACTGACCTGGAGTTTATTGTTGTAACCTAAACTCTGGGTGCCCTTAT
Organism: Allium sativum; assembly: GCA_030737875.1. Classification (NCBI taxonomy): domain Eukaryota; kingdom Viridiplantae; phylum Streptophyta; class Magnoliopsida; order Asparagales; family Amaryllidaceae; genus Allium; species Allium sativum. Next base: position 599,838,141 of record CM060926.1, on the reverse strand, counting down.
TTTGACACGGGCAGCTAGTAGTTTTGGTTTTGCGAATTTATATTCACAGGATCCTGGTTTACAGCAGGAACGATATCCGGAAAGCTTTGTATCCGTATATCTCTTCTAGTTGTGTATTGTATTATTTTCCGCTGCTATGTACTTAAATATAATTTAGATCTCTGATATTTCTGTGTAATATTCATTTATACTCTGTATATTCTTGTATTCTAATGGAATTGTTGTAATATACAATGAAATGTTCTCCCGTCTGAGTTCTATTTTGTGGCTTGTTCTCGAACTATATGCGCTTTCCCTCACCGGGGAAGTTACAGGTCTTTACAGTTGGTATCAGAGCTTTGGTTTACAAAGCTCAGAGAACAAGACACATTAGAACCATACGAAAGAATTCATCAGAAATTGGATTAGTAATATCCGATGGGGATGACTCGTTAGAGATGGGATCAGTAGTATCCTAGAACGAGTGTGAAGAGTATTTTTTTTAAAAAAACAATCTTTGTTTTGAAAATTTAAATCAATTATTCATATTTGGTTATTTATTTATATTGATGTGGACAATCCAGTATATATAGATTTTGCGTATACGTCTGATCCACGTGTATTTGAAGTTTTGATATATTGGGTAGATATAGAATCACATTCTAGTCGCCCGGGGGTGATTCTGATGATTGATATATCATCATCAGAATTTATATTCGAGTGACGAACGTATGATATCTATATATTTCCTATTGACTGGTGTGAGAACCAAAATTAGATAGGGCCTATTGTTGTGATTTGGCATCAAAAATGTGATTTTTGACTATATCTCAAAGTTATGAATTTGAAATGATAATTCACTAATTGATTGATGGTTGTGTTGTTTGATTAATGTTTGATTAATTAAATGTTGAATATTATAACCAAATTGATCAAATAGTAACTTGTATTGAAATTTGGTCGCATTTGCTTGCATATACATGTACTTACATTGAACAGGTCATAGCAAAGAGGCTAGAGCAGAAGAATAAAATTGTTTGCCCAACAAATAGGTACATGTTTACCATAATTTACTGTTATGTTTGGGTAATGATGATTTTATGAGCCGATTGGCTTTTTCTTTTTGAGATCAGAGGGCCTGTATGGCAATTTCGGGATTTTCCCGGTGCTCCCGGTGCAAGGGAGGTTATGGCGAAATTTTTCGAAAATTTAGGGTGTTAGCCAAATTTTTGAAAAATTTGAAAAGTTCTTAGAAACTGAAAAGTTGAAGAACTTAAGCCGTAGTCAGAATAATGGAAGTTGAGTTGATTAGTTAAACGTCTTTCGGCTTTGTTCCTTTTCGGGGACGAAAAGTTTTAAGTGGGGGAGATTGTAATAACCCGGAAATCTGGGCCAATTTAAAAATTTTATTTTGGCAATTTTAGCGAATTTTGATTATTTAAAATGAATAATTTTAAATAATATCGACGTGAAATTTATTTTGAATAGAATTCGAGCGTATATATTTATATAGATCGTCGTTAGAATATAAATATTTATTTTAAATTATAAAAGGAATTGAAAATGGCGCGGTAGTTCGATAATTCGATTTCAAAATTCAATTAAACATACCAAGTGCAAAATAAACCGGATTTTTGTGAAACCAAAAATAATAGAATCTAGTTGGGAATATCTTTCTAGCGAATCCAAAAAATTGAAATTTCATAGCGGGAATCAAAAGATACGCCCAGTTGAAAATTCTGAATAGTCGCTATGGAATTCAGGCCCTTAAAAATGGGAATTTTGCAAACGACCTCGGATTTCGATGAAACCACTTTTGTTGGATCCGTGATGTCAAGTTATTGCTAGGTTTCAAATTTCATAATTTTTCGATTCAATATGTAAGCGTGGCAAAGGAAAACGCGTTTGACCAGTTTCAGTTGATTTTAATCGACTGGAAAATGGCCATTTTTCAAACGGTCTCAGATTTTGACGAAATTAGTTTTTTTAGGACCGTATCGTCACTACGAAGCTAGAAAATATTTTTTCGGGAATTTTTCGAGTTAGTATGTGACCCCAGTAAATTGAAATGTACGTTTAAAATTCAATATATAGAGTTATATTTTGATTTTGACGAAAACTAATCGGAACGGTCAAATCAGCCTTCGATACATATCCATTGTATTCGGAATGGGGGTAATTAGCTATGGAGGACAGTCGGTGGGTGCGGTTTCGAAATAAAAAGTTACTTTATGGAATGAATTGAATAAAATAATATAAAACTTTTCACTTATAAGGCCCCCTTGCCTTTCTCTCTCCTTTCATTCAGCCGTAACAAAGAAAAAAAACCAAATCAACGATCGAAGGCGCTCCCTCCAGCCGTCGTCCACCTGTCACGCCACCCACCCATCACCGATCCTCCGCTCTGCCTCTCCTCCGCCCTCCACTGCCAAAACTGAGCCCCTAGTATCGCGCACACCCCTAATCCCGATGCCTGCTCGAACCCTACGCCGTGGCCGCTCCGGCCTACCCCACCGCCGTTCATCTCCTCCACCGCACCCCCTGACAGCGCCGACCACCGCCGAAGCCCCCCCTTCTCTATTCGACGTGAAACCCAGTAAGCATTTTATTTCATTCAATTATTTTATATATTCTTTTATAATTAAGGCATTGATTTTTAAATCAAATTTTTTTATATACGTGAGGCTGAAAGTTTTGTATGCATGAAGATAAGATTTTTCATTCCAATAAGGTTGAGATTTTATCCATAAAAAGATATGATTTTTATAGATTGAATAGCGAAGTAAAAATTCGATTTTTATATATTGAATAGCGAAGTAAAAATTCGATTTTTATATATTGAATAGCGAAGTAAAAATTCGACTTTTATATTTTGAATAGCAAAGTAAAAAATCGATTTTTATAGATTTAATAGCGAAGTAAAAATTCGATTTTTATAGATTGAATAGCGAAGTAAAAATTAGATTTTTATAGATTGAATAGCAAAGTAAAAATTCGATTTTTATAGATTGAATAGCAAAGTAAAAATTCGATTTTTATAGATTGAATAGCGAAGTAAAAATTCGATTTTTATAGATTGAATAGCGAAGTAAAAATTCGATTTTTATAGATTGAATAGCGAAGTAAAAATTCGATTTTTATAGATTGAATAGCGAAGTTAAAATTCGATTTTTATACATTGAATAGCAAAGTAAAAATTCGATTTTTATATGTTGAGTAGCGAAGTAAACATTCGATTTTTATAGATTGAATAGCAAAGTAAAAATTCGATTTTTATAGATTGAATAGCGAAGTAAAAATTCGATTTTTATATGTTGAGTAGCGAAGTAAAAATTCGATTTTTATATATTGAATAGCGAAGTAAAAATTCGATTTTTATAGATTGAACAGCGAAGTAAAAATTCGATTTTTATAGATTGAATAACAAATTAAAAATTCGATTTTTATAGATTGAATAGCAAAGTAAAAATTCGATTTTTATAGATTGAATAGCAAAGTAAAAATTCGATTTTTATATATGTAGTGAATACGGATGACGAAAGTGATGAAAGAAGAAATGGTGGGGATTTTCCACATATGGAGAGTCGAGGCGTTTGGATTAGCTAGTCGGTGAGAACTTCTCACCTTTAATTTAATTTTTCTAGTTAAAATATATGCTAGGATGTAGACGGTGTTTAGTAGCACCCGACACCCGTCGTCCACAGACCATGGGCGACTTGTTTGTTTGGTTGTTTGATTTTGCTGTGTAGTTGATTGTGTGATGTGATGTGAAGAGAAATAAAATATTTATACAGTTAAAAATATTTTATAGTTAAAAATAGAATTTTTAACGTGTATATAAAATAAATAAATATAAACAGATCGGACGATTTGTTTATATACACTGATTTGATTGAGATTGATTGGGACGATAAATTTTACACATCGCCCAACTGCACAAATAAAATCTGTGTTTGATTGTTTGAAACCCCACACGGGTATTGGGATGATATATAACGTACACTAATCCCGACAATTAGTTGTTTGTCAATCGATTGATTGACATACTGTTTTAAGCGTTGAATATTTATATTTGATGCTTATACAGTGTAGAATGCACTTTGGATGATGGTTGATTATTTGCCGTTGTGGATATATACATGCGTTGTATGAAAATCCATAGAAATAATATTGGGCTTCATTCCACTTTTGAATAGAAATATTTGAAATAGAATATTCGAAAAATAGAAATATATGAAGCCGTGTTGAATAGATTGACGCCATTTTGACGTGAACGATATTTTTATCGATTTTGTTCATCTTATAACGAATATCGAAAGTGATTTCAAAATCTGATATTTTGAAAAGAATAGAATTCGAATTGAAAGTGAATAAAAATGAATTCGAATTGTAAGTGAATAGAAATGAATACGAATTGAAAGTGAACAAAAAAGAATTCGAATTGAAATTGAAGTGAAATCAATTTGAAATGAATTGAAATCAATTTGAAATGAATTTAAATCGAATTTATAAGGAAAAATTCAATTTTGATTTGAATTTGAAAAGAAGTTGAAATCGTTTTGAAAACGAATTTAAAACTATTTACATATCACGTTTTGAATTTAAATCGACGAAGTATATATTATATATATTATATATATAATATAATGGCCTGAATAGAACGCGCCGCGCCGCGGTAGTTCGTGAATTTCAACCATTGACTTCAAACGGATATTGCGGGAGATCCGACCGTCGGATTCTCCTAAAACCGGAACCTTTGGGTTCGTATCGAAAAGAGCTTTCTAACGAATATTAGAAATTTGAAACTTAACGGTTGGATTCGGAATTATGTCCAAATCGAATTTGGAAAAGGTCGATGTAAGTGCATTTCGATGGCCGTTGATGGAAATCGACTGTACGGGCCTTGATAAAATTATTAAAAATAGTAATAATTTGTGTAAAATCATAAGAAATGATTTTGGAAGAATCGGGATGAAAAAATCCATATTTGAAAGGATAAAAATAGTTTTTTATCGAAATGAACTAGTTTTGAACTAGGATTAAAATTCTATTTATTTTTAAATAAATAAATTGGATTTGAAAATGGTTTTGAAAATAACCAGAATTTCAAATAATTGAATTGGAATAGAATTGAATCGAAATTGTCTTCGGAATATTTCGATGTTGGATTTCGTGATGATACACATATTGTTATGGGAATTTGAAAGATATATTTATATCGTTATTTCCAATACGATATTTGTTAGTCGTAGAGTTTGATATTGAATATAAGCCGATATAATTTCTATTCAGAGCCTTGTATTTAATATCAAATATGATTTGGGTTTGTCGTGAATGATGTCTTCATTAACACTGTTCTTAAGCCCAGTTGAGAAAAAATTGAATCTTTTTATTTAGATTTAATGAAGTTTACCAATTAAATAATATTTAATTGGAATTGAATTGGTATTGATTTTTGGGTTTATCATGAACAGTGTTTTAAATAACACTTGTTCTTTAACCCGATAATTAATGAAATGTGATTTTGGGTTGTCGTGAACAGTATCTTCAATAATACTGTTCTTAGACCCAAAGGAGTTAAGAAAATTCAGAAACTAACTGGAGATTAGTTAAGCAGAATGGTTTTCAAGATATTGATCTGATGTTGGTTTCGTCCTTCGGGGTTAATACTTAGGGAACTGCTCACTTGCTAATTTACGGTTAGGGACTGATTGAAATTGTGATGTGATTTTGGGTTTATCGTGAACCGTGTTTTAAATGACACTGATTCTTTAACCCAGTCACATATTAGAACTAAGTGGAGTTTTAATGAATCTTTAATTAGATTGAAATGATCGAGAATGGAGTATCACCAGTTTTGCTCTAGGCATTAGTTAAATCTTTAATTAGATTTGAACGCGAAATGGTAATTGAATTTACCGATAACACCATCGTGTTAGATATGAAGTATTACCAGTTTTACTTCATGGGATGAATAGGTTGGGATTGGGAAATTAAAACAAATGATTACTTCGGTAAGGTTCGTTAATTCCAACTAGTTGAATCGAAATTCAAAAGAAGATAAAAGAATAAATTCAAGGAATTTATTTTTGATAAAATTAATGGGAACCTTTCCCTATAAATGTGAAATTTAGAAACTAACTGTCGGTTAGCTAAGCAAAATGGTTTTCTGGATATTGATCTGATGTTGGTTTCGGCCTTCGGGGTTAATATTTGGGGAATTATTCTCTTGTTAATTTACGGTTAGTGACTGATGAATTGGAATGAAGCGTATGTTCTGTTTGTGTAACACATGTTTATTATATACGCGAGTTATTTGGGAAGATCGGGTTTATCCCATTCTGAATAACTGATACGACGATAAGTCAAAGATGAAGACGGTGGTCGAAGACCGGAGGTCTTCACGTCGTTTGGGGGATTACTGACGATCTTGATTGGGATGTACACCCAAGAAGATGGAAACAGTTGGTGATCATCCAGACGTACTTGGAGATCGATGGATATGCAGGGTACTAGGTGCCTCCGGTTTCGTTCAGACCCAGAACGGACTTGTAAATGGACTGTGTGTCTGACATTGGATTTCAGTCTGTGTAATTGATTTCTATTAAATATATATCTATTTGGCGGCGGAGAATTTATTCTCTTGCTTAACGCCCTTCTCTGAGACGTACGAGCTCAGGGGTTATATATTGATGGATATCCATCGCATGGAGTGGATTGCCTGTGTGGCATGCCTAAGTGGCAAATGATCAAGGCTTCTGTTGAAAAGCAAAGTCTTGTGGTTGATGATCGAAGCACGACCTTTGTGTCGTAGCTCTGTGTAACGTTTACTTCGCGAGTTTCACACCCGGCATGAACCAGAAACGGGAGAGGACATCAGGGAGGACATGCGTTTCTTTCTAGCTAGAAGTGGCGTCAGTGGTTTTACACGCCCTGGCGAGTTTGACTTATGTGGTTGTTGTTGTTGTTGCGAGGCGCCTCGGATATACCAGTGACTATGTGAAGCCGATGGAGTCATTTGTTGGCTCGTTTACACCCAAAGGGTAGGGAAACGCAGTGTTCAGGTATAATAATCCACATCGGTGGACCGACCATGACGATCCAAAGGGCAGTTGCGGCTGTTCCTAAGGGGCGGGCGAGAGCGTCTCGAATCGGTAGAGGACTATCTTTTGCCTCAGTTCATAGATGGAAATCCAATTTCCAAATACGTAACTTTGTGGTTTTATTTGTAAACCTATATATGGCGACATAGTGGCATGGGACGCTAATGTCGCCTATGATTGATACTTATGATTTGAAGTTGTTTTATGCACTATGCACTTATAATAGTATCAAATGATTTGTTTTAAACGTATCAAGCATTCTTGGCTATTATAAGGTAAAAACCCTATCCTCCGGCTTGCGTTGCATTGTGTGATGGGACCTGGGTCTTATAATACCTTCATTGTTCTTTATTTAGCATTGTGCTGTTGTTTTATGCACTGGTATTCTTGGGAGGAAACCCGTTCCATGTTATACGGCGTGGTCCCTTGATTTTCCTAACTTTAAAATAAAGATTAATACCTTTTTTAGTTCTCACGCCAGTCCCATGACTGACATGGAGTTTATTGTTGTAACCTAAACTCTGGGTGCCCTTATTTTGACACGGGCAGCTAGTAGTTTTGGTTTTGCAGATTTATATTCACAGGATCCTGTTTTACAACTGGAACGATATCGGAAAACTTTATATCCGTATATCTCTTCTAGTTGTGTATTGTATTATTTTCCGCTGCTATGTATTTAAATGTAATTTAAATCTCTGATATTTCTGTGTAATATTCAATTATACTCTGTATATTCTTGTATTCAGATGGAATTGTTGTAAAATAAAATGAAATGTTCTCCCGTCTGCGTTCTATTTTGTGGCTTGTTCTCGAACTATCCGCGCTTTCCCTTACCGAGGAAGTTATGGGTCTTTACAATAACAGAGAATATTTCAGATCTAAAGTTTACTTGAGGCTAAGGTGAGTGATTAGCATCTCTTTCCACTAATTACGGCTAATTAGGGGTGATTAGTGATAACTAGCGAAATAATAACTCAGAAAAATTTGGAAAAATTTGTAAAATTCTAAAATATTATTTTAGTGCTCTGATAGAAATTTGGGGTAATTTGGACAAGTTTTGCTTGTTGTATGCTTAAACATGATTAAGGGGAATTAAGGGGAAAACATGAGTTTTTGTGTATGTTTGGTCCATTTTAACATATATATTATTGTTTTGGTGTTTGTGGTTGATTATACATGTTGCTATAACTATATGGTATGCTTTATGATTGATTATAAAAGTTAGAATGGTCGAAAACGCCATCGTATGGCGTAAAATCGTCGCTGGAAAAGTTGCAGGAAACATGTAGGGTTTCGGATCAGATCGGATATAGGGCTCGGATCAGATAGGAGAACTGGGGAAGGGAATTCGATTCAGATCGTAACTTGGCAACATATAAGGCTTGGAAAGAAGGAAGGCCACCTACATAGAGTTGGAGTTGGGTTGGGGATCGGATCGGGGTTTAGCATGGGGATCAGATCGGATGAAGGCGAGGGACGTGGGATCGGACTGGAGCTCGGGAGAGGGATCAGAAAAACGCGAGAGGGCTGGAGTAATTGGATCGGTTCGACGTAGCTGAACTAAACCGGATGGTGATGACCAAGCCAAAAGGAGGAGATGAACATCGAACCGGACTGCACTATGAACACCGAACCGACCCAGAGGAAGTTTACCGAACCGATGGGGACTTTAGCACTATGCATATTCAGACCGAACCAATGCGTGGGCTATGAGCACCGAACCGAACCAGATGTATGCCATTACTACTACGTGATGGCTCTTCTGAAGACCAACTCCAATTCAACCAAAACCCGAGATGCAAAAGTAGTCCAAATAAGAAGTTGTAACTCAGGATCCAGATGGGAACCGAGGAGTGAAATTCATGGGTTGGGCTTTGCTGTGGGACGTGTGCTAAGGGTTTATCGATGTCTATAATTTTGGACCACTATGAGTAGGGGGTATGTGGAGGGATTCTGGGCCACAGTGGCCTTGGTAGGACAATTGGCTGTGGACCAATGAAGTGGGGTCATTTGTAAGATTTAGTCATGACTCCATGAGGCAAGCTTGGTGGTAGCAATAGTTATACAAGTCGTACTCCGTCACTACCTCGATGAATCTAGTGATCAAAGTAGCGAGTATCGTATGCTTTACGCACTAAGTGAGAGATGTAAGGATGGTTGCTATGATTGATTGTTTGTCATCGCTATGTCATGCACAACCCCACCCCAGTATTCTTTACATCACATGATAGTGGAACCTTAGAGTATTGTACAGTATGTAGTGCTAACTCTTTGGTTGTAGGTCCAGGTTCAGGTATGGTTTAGTATACCTGTTATTGTTCTGTTTAGCTGCTTATCACTCATATCAGACTTTTGTCTGACCCAATGTTTTATGTCTCTTCTTATTACTCTGGGTGCTCTTAAACGGGCAGACTAGAGACAGGTTAGGTTGTATGCATGAGTAGTTGTACCGGAGACGAGCAGGAGGCTTCCACGTATGACATATATAGATACACTCCCTGTGTCGCTGCTGGTCACTACTTTGGGCATTAGTAGTGTACCTTTATCTTTGCTTTAGAGACAGTATGTTGGAGTTGTAATAAGCTGTATTTTGAATTTGCACTACTATGATGATTATGTTTTGTTTTCATCTCATACACTGTTCCGCCTATTTTATGTCAAGTATGTTATTTTAATATTTTATTGCATGCGCTGTGAGACATTTTACAGGTTCCTTGTTAGTTCAAATTCTTTTCTTTTCCTTTCTTTGGCGACCATCCCGTGCTAGTTGTACATCAGCACAGCGCATTTCGAGGGAAATGTCGGCTGGTGCAGGCGGGCCGTCACATTTGGTATCAGAGCTCTAGGTTGCATAGTTAACCTAGGGAAAGACACCAAGGAGAGATTGTGTACATATATGAGAGTGCGTATTTGTGATATTTTGGTTTTTAAAAGCTATATATATATATATACTATTAGTATAGCTAAGGATGAGGTCGCACTGCATTGGCACCTCAAAGGAGATGCTTAATCGTTTTCTCTTTACAGATTGAATGATGAGCCGACGGGGAGTATGAGTGAGGAACACCATATCAGGAGTTGAAGAGGGGGCAGGTTGAGGGGCCAACAATGGCAATACCCTTAACATAAGGTGGATGTTTACTGCTTTCATGCGAGAGATGCTCAGGGATGCTCAAGGAATAGTTCCTAATGCTACTAATGGTGGTAATGCGGTAGTGCAGGCGCCTAGGGCCGGTTTTGCTGAGATTAATGAGATGTCCCAGAAAAAGAGAAAGCGGAACAAACCAAGGAAGGTCATAGAAAGAAAGACAAGAAAAATATCGAGTTCTTTAGTTGTGGCAAGAAGGTCCACTATGCCAGAGACTGTCGAGCGAAGCCAGGGGAAAGGAAGTGCTTCAATTGCGGCCAAGTGGGACATCTCAAGAAAGATTTTCTGAAATCCCATAAGAAGAAGCAGAGTGTGGAAGCGTATTCTATCAACGATGTTCCTTCTTTATCGAATGCCCCAACTGCGGCGGAGAAGGTAGATGGTGTTGTTATTTAAGGTATGATTTCCATTTATGAGGTTCCAGTTCTAGTTTGTTTGATATCGGGGTTTCCATTCCTTCGTATCTGGTGACCTGGTAGATATATTGGGATTGGAACCCGAGATTGTCGATTGACCTTTAGTTGTGATGAACCCGATCAGTGGTTCGAATAGACTTAGTATGATCTACCATAATGTGGTCTTATCGAGTCATGGATGCATATTTGTTTGTGATTGCTTTTTTTTTTGGGCCTTACCGGGTTTGGCGTTATATTGGAGTCGATTGGCTCCGAAGATATGGGGTGGTGGTACAATGTGAGGGATTTTCGGTGACTATTAGGGCGGATGATGGGCAGAGGGTAGTGTTTGGTGGCCTACCTAGTAATGAGGTGATGGCTAGTTTTCTAAATTCCCTCGACATCCCCAGGACGAGTTAGCAGAAATTCCCGTTATTGGCTAGTATCCGGATATCTTCAAGGAAGTGACCGGACTTCCACCACACCGAGAGATTGAGTTCCGTATTGATTTAGTGAAATATTCCAGACCTATAGTGATTAAAATTCGTCGTATGGAACCAAGAGAGCAGCGGGAGCTCGGGGTGCAAGTGAGCGATCTTTTGAAGGACGGATTTATCTGAAGAAGCGTCTCCGAGTGGGGAGTACCAGTTATATTTGCCACTAAGGCCGATGGTTCCCTTCCCTTATGTGTGGACTCGAGTTAAAGATGGAGTTAAGGGTAGCTCTTCTGATGGAGTGCCAAGGAATCGTCGATAGTTTGGAGTGTTCTAGGCGGACTCGAAGTAGGGGTATCTGGGGATGCCCACTTACCTTGGATCCATTGTACGTGATCTAGTTATCCTTGGAGTATAAATGTGCGTTGGACGTGCGGTAATCCGTTTGGAGCCAGGGCTTCAATTAGCCCTTGATACTGGTTGGACCTGTCATTTGGGTATCGACGTATTCATGGTTTTAGCGGATGACAGACAGGACTTGTTCGATGAATGCTATGTTTAGGACCATACATTGATGTTCTATTTGGTTCAAAAATGGTAATAACTTCGAAGTGAGATTCTTGGGGAATGTTGTTTCGGAGAATGGTATTGTCGTGGACCCTGGAAAGGTGGCTACGGTATAAGATTGTTCTACACCCAAGAATGAAACAGACGTAAGAAGTTTCATGGGGTTGGCCAGATATTATCGTATGTATATCCAAGACTTCTCAAGGTAGCGGCTCCATTAACTCAGTTGACCAAGAAAAATCAAGCTTTCATCTGGGACGAAAAGTGTGAAAATGCATTCAAGAGTCTAAAGGGAAAGTTGACATGTGCACCAGTGTTAGTCATTCCTAAAGGGAATGAAGAGATGACAGTATATACAAATGCATGTGTTACCGGACTAGCTGATGTATTGATTCAAGAAGGTAGGGTTGTAGCATATGCAAGTCGGAAACTGAAACCGCATGAGAAAAGGTATCCCACCCATGCTTTAGAATTGGCAGTGATCGTGTTCGCATTGAAGATATGGAAACATTATCTCTTGGGAGAAAGATTCGAGTTGTTTACCAATCATAAATCGTTAAAGTATCTTTTCTCTCAAAAGGATCTACATCTCTGACAGTAGAGATGGTTAGAATTCTTTGCTTCCTACGATTTCGATATCACATATACACCAAGAAAGGGCAAGGCTGATGCATTTAGTAGAAGACATGCCAGTTTAGGGGCTATGTTTCTAGAATGGAAGCAACTGGAGTACATCGCTGGGTATGATTTCAGACTAAAGTGCGAGTTAGATCCAGAAGTATTAGCAAGTTTGACGATCAGACCCACTTTGATTGAGCCGATTGGTTCCAGTCAGAGAGACGATCCTAATCTATTGGAAATCATCTCCAAGTTAGAGATGGGTATCGACGAGAAGATGAACAAGTATGGGCTTGATCGAGATAGATGGCTTAGAAAGAATGGAAGACTGGTTGTACCCAACGTACATGGATTGAGAGATGAAGTGCTTAGAGAATATCATCACTTGAGACTGACTATACATCCCGGTGGTAACAAAATGTATCGAGACATAAAGCAGACCTACTACTAGGAAGGAATCGAAAGAGACGTTGGGAATTTTATATCCAAAAGCATGAATTGCCATCTATTTAAAACTGAGCAAAAGAAGCCTAGTGGCTTGTTGAAACCATTAGAAATTCTAAAATGGAAATGGGAACAAGTCTCAATGGATTTAATTGATGGGTTGCCAAGGACTAGATCGGGCCATGATAGCATTTGGGTGATTGTGGACCGATTGACTAAGGGTGCAAGGTTTATACCCGTTAATTCAAATAGAACAGCAGCTAAGTTAGCAGAACGGTATATGAAATGGGTAGTGAGATTTCATGGAGTACCCAAAGGCATTTTGAGTGACCGAGATCCATTGTTTACTAGTGGATTTTGGAGAAGCTTAAAAGAGGCTTTAGGATTAGAATTACATCTCAGTACCACGTATCATCCTCAAACCGTTGGACACACAGAGAGGGTGAATCGAGTGTTAGAAGATCTTTTACGAGCTTGTGTATTGAATTTTGGTGGATCATGGGATGACCATTTACATCTAGTGGAGTTCGCATATAATAACAAGTTACCAATCCAGTATTGGTAAGGCTCCATTTGAAGTTTTGTACGGAAGACCATGCAACTCACCATCATGTTGGTTAGAAACTGGTGAGAAATTTGTGCCTGGGCCAAATGTGGTAAGAGAAACCTCAAGCAAGATCAAGATCATTCAACAACAAATGAAGACCTCCCAAGATAGGAAGAAGAGTTATGCTGATAGAAGGAGAAGAGAATTGAAATTCTCTACTAGCGACCTAGTATTTGTCATGATCTCTCCATTAAAGAATGCTATTCGATTTGGAAGGGGAGGAAAACTGGCACCAAGATTTGTTGGTCCATTCCCAATCCTCGAGCAAGTTGGGAATTTTGCATATAAAGTTGAATTACCAGAAAAGATGGCGGGAGTTCATAACGTATTTCATGTTTCCCAGTTAAGGAAATTCGTGCACGACCCCGATGTGACTATTTCACCGGATCAGTTGGATGATGTCGAAGTAGAACTCGAGGCGGCTGGGAACCACAAGCCGATTCGTATTGTTGGGAACGATACGAAGAAACTTCGAAGGAAAGAAATGAATCTAGTCAAGGTTCGGTGGGGCGAGGATGAGAATGACTGTACTTCGGAGACAGAGGAGATCATTAGAAAGATGTATCCAGAACTCTTTGCCTGGTAAGATTCTAATTGCGATTTAATTTCCGCAAGCTAGGATAGACTTGTTTTTTTGTTATGCATGATTGATTGTTTGTACGTGATGGTTAGGCATGCGAGATCCTTTGTATGTTTTGGGTTAAGGAATTTCGGGGACGAAATTTCTTTGGGGGGAAGAATGTAACGACCCGCATTCTACGCATCGGAAGATCATAGATTATTTATTTCTTTCTCATGTGAAGTCGTGTACTTTTGGGAAATGACTATTGGGGTCATTTCCCATGTTCATGATTTTTGCAAATTTTTAAATGACCGGTTTACCCCTAACTGATTTTGTTTTGGCCATAACTTTTGATTGGGAAGGAGTTTTGACTGAAACCACTTCCATTAGATCCGAATGATGATTTACCTTTCCGTAGACTGGTCACTTTAGCTAAACGGAACCACCGTTTGGGAGATATGGCTGAAACAAATTTCATATGGTGAAAAACAGCTTAATTGGGCTTAATCGGGTGATTAACATCTAAGCCCACTGGGGAATTTCGGGATTAAGAGTATAAAAAGGCTGCTAGGGTATAAAAAACGATTTTTACTTTATTTTCCAGCCACCTAAGACATTCCTCTCAACCTAGCCATGGCCTCCACCTTCTAATTTCATCCCGAATCGTCTCTAATCACTTTCTAAACAGGGATTTAGCAAAATATATCAAATCAAGGCAAATCAACATCAAATTTGGAACATAGCTACTGGAACACATAGAGATTCGATCCATATCAAAGAATATTTCAGATCTAAAGTTTATTTAAGTCTAAGGTGAGTGATTAGCATCTCTTTCCACTAATTACGGCTAATTAGGGGTGATTAGTGATAAATAGCGAAATTATAACTCAGAAAAATTTGGAAAAATTTGTAAAATTCTAAAATATTATTTTAGTGCTCTGATAGAAATTTGGGGTAATTTGGACAAGTTTGGCTAATTGTATGCTTAATCATGATTAAGGAGAATTAAGGGAAAAACATGAGTTTTTGTGTATGTTTGATCCATTTTAACATATATATTATTGTTTTGGTGTTTTGGTTATACGTGTTGCTATGACTGTATGGTATGCTTTGTGATTGATTAGAAAAGTTAGAATGGTCGAAAACGCCGTCGTATGGCGTAAAACCGTCGTTGGAAAAGTTACGGGAAACGTGCAGGGTTTCGGATCAGATCGAATTAGATATAGGGCTCGGATCGGATAGGAGAACTGGGCAAGGGAATTCAATTCAGATCGGAACTTGGCATCATAGGAGGCTTGGCAAGAAGGAAGGCCACCTACATAGAGTTGGAGTTGGGTTGGGGATCGGATCGGGGTTTAGCATGGGGATCAGATCGAATGAAGGCGAGGGACATGGGATTAGACTGGAGCTCAAGAGAGGGATCGGATCAATGTGAGAGGGATGGAGTAACTAGATCAATTCGACGTAGCCGAACCGAACCAGATGATGATGACCAAACCAAAAGGAGGAGTGAATACCGAACCAGACTGCACTATGAACACCGAACTGACCCGGAGGAAGTTGACCGAACCAAATCGATGGTGACTGGAGCACTATGCATATTCAAACCGAACCAATGCGTGGGCTATAAGTACCGAACCAGATGTATGCCATTACTACTACGTGATGACTCTTCTGAAGACCAACTCCAATTCAACCAAAACCCGAGATGCAGAAGTAGTCCAAATAAGAAGTTGTAACTCAGGATCCAGATAGGAACCAAGGAGTGAAATTCATGGGTTAGGCTTTGCTGCGGGACGTGTCCTAAGGGGTTATAGATGTATATAACTTGGACCACTATGAGTACAGATATGTGGAGGGATTCAGGGCCACAGTGGCCTATGTAGGACTATTGGCTATTAACCATTGAAGTTGGGTCATTTGTAAGATTTATTCATGACTCCATGAGGAAAGCTTGGTGGTAGCAATAGTTATACAAGTCGGACTCCGTCACTACCTCGATGGGTCTAGTGATCAAAGTGGTGGGTATCTTATGCTTTACGGACTGACTGAGAGATGTGAGGATGGTTGCTATGATTGATTGTTTTCCATCACTATGTCATGCACACCCCCACCCCCGTATTCTTTACATCACATGATACTGGCACCTAAGAGTATTGTACAGTATGTAATGCTAACGCTTTGGTTGCAGGTTCAGGTATGGTTTAGTATACTTGTTATTGTTCTATTTAGCTGCTTATCACGCATACCAGCCTTTTTTCTGACCCAGAGTTTTATGTCTCTTCTTATTACTCTGGGTACTCTTAAACGGCCAGACTAGAGACAGGTTAGGTGGTATGCATGAGTAGTTGTACCGGAGACGAGCAGGAGGCTTCCACGTATGATATATATAGATATTAACCCTGTGTCGCTGCTGGTCACTACTTTGGACATTAGTAGTTTACCTTTATCTTTGCTTTAGAGACAGTATGTTGGAGTTGTAATAAGCTGTATTTTGAATTTCCACTACTATGATGATTATGTCTTAGTTTTCAGCTCATACACTGTCTCGCCTATTTTATGTCAAGTCTTTTATTATTATATTTTATTCCATGCGCTGTGAGACATTCTACAGGTTCCTTGTTAGTTCAAATTCCTTTCTTTTCCTTTCTTTGGCGACCGTCCCGTGCTAGTTGGACGTCAGCACAAAGCATTTCGAGGGAAATGTCGGCTGGTGCGGGGCGGGCCGTCACACATGGAATCCTTTGAAGCGCTATACAGACGACCTTGCAGATCACCGACTTGTTGGTAGGAGTATAATGACTGACTTCTACTAGGACCTGACATGATAAGAGAGACTTCGAAAAAGATAGATCTCATTCGATGGAGATTGAAAGCAGCTTAAGATCGACATAAATATTATGCCGATAAAAGGAGAACCGACCTGAAATTTGAAGTGGGGGATATGGTCTTCATCAAAGTTTCACTGCTAAGGAATGTAGTTCTCTTTGGCTCAGTAGTGAAGTTGGCACCAATATTTGTAAGGTCATTCTCAATAGTAGAGAGGATAGATAGATGGCCTATAGAATCAAACTACCAGATTGACTTGCAAGCGTGCACGATGTATTCCATGTTTCCTATTTGAGGAAATTTCTCCATGATACGACAGAGATAGTAAAGCTAAGCACGCTTGAAGGTGTTGAAGCTGAGAAGGAAGCATCAAAAACAGGAGTACCTACTTATGTCCTTGGATCTGAAATCATGAAGCTATGTAACAAGAAGATCAGATTAGTTAAAGTGCAATGGGGAGAAGACCATGAAGATGCAACATGGGAACCCAAAGATAGGATTTGCGCTACTTACCGTTTTCTTTTTGAAAGTACGTTCTTGATTTCTTTTCCCAATCTTTTTGCTTTGCAATTGCTTATATCATCCAAGTTAATCGTTCGAACCTTTCGATCCCTAGGTAGAATGCAATTGTTTGAAACATGTGTTTGAAACATGTTATGCTTGACGGTTGCAAATGGATGCATGTGTTTTCTAGTGGTTGCTCATGGATGCATATACACACACTAGGCGCTAGATCGGCTCAATCACTTACATATTGCATATGGATATGTGTGCATTTAAATTTTCGATAGATAAATCATTATATGGATGCTGAATTTTGATGAATGGATGAGCACACATATAGAACTTTTATGTATTATTAGGATTATTTGCATACATATTGGATAAATGGCACAAACATATATTGCATTAAGGAGTTCAACTAAATCAGTTGACCGCTCAATTTTCGCATTAGTGTAAGGACTTATACACACAATTTTGCATATGTTCATGCAAAGCATTAGAAATACTTAAGGACAATGGATGCTTGTGGATGAAGGATGAGTAGTAGGTTGTGGTTGTAAGAATACCATATTCTTCTTAACTTGGAGATTTCGGGGACGAAATCCTTCAAGTAGGTTAGAATGTAACACCCCTAAATGTAATACACTATAACAATACATTAAGATGATAATTTGGGTATAACTTAATTTAATATTCAGAATAAGGCAAAATCGGTATTACCTTTGAGTTCGTCTCGGAATTCTGGTTTGGATAGACCCTAAGTTTTCATAAAACGGATAACTTATGAAGAATTTATGAACCTTAGAAGTTTGTATACATATATGGAGCTTATATGTAAATAGAAAATAAAATAAAATCCAGAAAAATCAAAAGAACGATGTAACGGCCCGCAATTCCGTACTATCTGAGTTCGCTAATAACACCACACATCAAACAAATTGCACAGAAATACGAATCATTATTAGAAAGAAGTTAGAGGATGAGAAATAGAAAGAAAGAAATGTTAGAATAGAAGAAAACAAAGAAGACAAATCTCACAGCGGGACGATTAAAATATATTATATAACATAACTTTTTGAAATACAAATCAGTAGCTTTATATACATACCAACATCAGAGCTCGACAGTTGTTCCTGGAACAGTTATAACGCCTGTTTCCAGATACCACATAGTACACATCGGAAATATGATAGTCTATAGCTAACGGATGAAGCCTCCTGCTTCAAACTCCACCAAGTGAATATGTAAAATCCCAACTACTTGACTGCCTGTACAAATATGGGCACCCAAGAGTTTAGGGAAAAAAACAAAATAAACTCTGGGCTAGTCATGGGACTAGTGTGAGTAAACTCCAACCAATTGATTAACTTTCAAAATCCTTTCGAAAGAAATGATGATCGTAAGACCGATCCACACATAAACACGGATGGTTTTTACCTTATAATAACCAAAAATATTTTTGATATCAAATCCAGTGATATTATAATAATGTTTACATCAAATAAATAGAATCTAGTGGAACGCTTGCATCTCACGCCCCATATACAATTTAAAATTTAAAATCGCAGGGCGCTTATTGGAGATTGGATTTCCAACATGAAAAGGTATGGAACCACCTTTTGATAGAGTATCTCTAGAGGGGAATACACTGGGTTCAACAAGAACATCTTGCAACCCGGCCTACTGTAACAACCCGAAAATCTGGGCCAGTTTAAATTTTTTATTTTGGCGATTATAGCGAATTTTGAATATTTAAAATAGATTATTTTGAATATAATCGACGAGAAATTTATTTTGAATAGAATTCGAACGTATATATTATACGCGTCGTCGTTAGAATATAAATAATTATATATAATTATAAATAGAATTGAAAATGGCGCGGTAGTTCGATAATTCGATTTCAAACTTCAATTGAATGTACCGGGTGCAAAACAATCCGGATTTTAGTGAAACCAAAAATAATGGGATCTAATTGTGAATATCTTTCCAACGAATCCGAAAAATCAAGATTTCATATCGGGAATCAAAAGATATGTCCAGTTGAAAATTCTGAATAGTCGCTATGGAATTCAGGCCCTTAAAAATGGACATTTTGCAAATGACCTCGGATTTCGACGAAACCACTTTTGTTGGGTCCGTGATGTCAAGTTATTGCTAGGTTTCAAATTTCATAATTTTTCGAATCAATATGTGAGCGTGGCAAAGGAAAACGCGTTTGACCAGTTTCAGTTGATTTTAATCGACTGGAAAATGGCCATTTTTCTAACGGTCTCAGAATTCGACGAAACTTGTTTTGTTAGGACCGTATCGTCAATACGAAGCTAGAAAATATTTTTCTGCAATTTTTAGAGTTAGTATGCGACCCCGGTAATTTGAAATGCGCGTTTAAATTCAATATAGTGATTTAAATGTAAATTTAACGGAAATTGATTGTAACTGCCGAATCAGCTGACGATACATATCCCATTGTGTTCAGAATGGGGGTAAAACGCTATGGACGACAGGCGGTGGGCCTCGTTTCGAGGTCGTATGTGAAAGTCAACTCTTTAGGATAAAATAAATAAATTAATTAATAAAAAAAAATATTCTCCCTCTCCTTATAAACCGCTGGCCCCCCCCTTTTGTTCACTTCAGTAGGATCGAAAAAGAAAAAAAAAAATCAATCGAGCTCGGAGATCGACCGACCACCGCCGCCGCATCCCCCTCCTCCGCCGCATCCCCCACCGATGACGGAAACCCCCCCCCTCGCGATGACGGAAACCCCCGCCCCCTCCATCTTCTCCTCCCGCTCCTTCTTCCCCGCCTGCCCCTCCCCTCCTCTGGCCGAAGACCGCACACCCCCCCCCCCTTCCTATCGCGATGAACGAAGAACCCCCCCCGATGGCCACAGCGCCGCCTCAACGCCCCCCTGTAAGTTATTTTTAATTTATTTATTTTATTTTTTTTATTTTTTTTTATTTTTATAAAACAGAATTTAAAACAAGAAATGTTTAAAAGGAAAAAAATAATAAAAACTGATTTTGGTTTTAGGAGTTAAAACTGATTTTTGTTTTAAAAAGGAAAATAAATACTGATTATTTTTAAGTTTAAATACTGATTATATTTAAGTTCAAAAACTAATTTTGAAAAAGGTTTAAAACTGATTTTATTTTAAAACTTTAAGTTAGAAAAAGGTTTAAACTTTAAATAGAAAAGGTTTAAACTTTATAAAGATTTGATCTTTAAAATAGAAAAGCAAAAAGGCGAGGTTTTTGTTTAGAAGAAAAAGTAGGATTTTTAAAAAATAGAAAAGACTTTATTTTTTTTTATAAAAGCGAAAACTATATTTTTATAAAGGCGAAAACCTTATTGTTAAAAATAGAATTTTTATATATTGAACTTCGATAGAAAAATTCGATTTTTATATATTGAAAAGCAAAGTAAAAATTCGATTTTTAAATATATGAAGTGATTATAAAAATATGTTTTTTAATTGAAAGTGAATAAATAAAAATGTGATTTTTATTTTAAAGATATCAAAATATAAAAATGTGATTTTTATTTTAAAGATATCAAAATATAAAAATGTGATTTTTATATATGTAGTGGCTACGGGCAATAAAGATGACGGAGATGCGATAGCGATGAAGATTTCTATCAAAGAAGTGCCGTGGAGCTAGGATAGCTATATGTGAGAATTTCTCACCTTTCAATTTCTTTTCTAGTTATATATATATACTAGGATGCAGACGGTGCTTAGTAGTACCCGACACAATCGTCCACAGACCATGGACTTGTTTGTTTGGTTGCATAGATTAGTTGGATTATTTGATTGAAATTGAATTGTGTGGTGAAATGAATTGATTTGATTGATGGGTGAATGGCGTGGGCTTTCACTAGACCGGGGATAAGGCTAGGCCTTGTCCCGTTTCTAGTATCGTGCCGTTATGCCGCCGAAATTTTCTAAAATATGTTAGAAAAATAAAAATATCATTTTATTGAATAAATGAATTGAATAGAAATTCATAGGTTGAAATAAAATGTTTTATCGTTAAAAATATAATTTTTAACGTGAATAAGAAAATAGTGAAGCGAATAAATAAATATTCATTTACAAACCAGATGGTTTGTTTATGTACACTTATTTGAATGACATTGATTGGGACGATAAATTTTACACATCGCCCAACTGCACAACTAAAATCTGTGTTTGATTGTTTGAAACCCCACACGGGTGTTGGGATGAAATATGAATTTCACTCATCCTGATTGATTAAATATGTCGATCGATTGATTGACAGGCTGTTATAAGCGTTGAATATCTATATTTGATGCTTATGCAGTGTAGTGCACTTTGGTTGATGGTTGATTATTTTCAATGTTATTATATACATGTGTTGTATGAAAATCCATATAATTAACTTTATATGGTAACTGATTGGGCCTCATTCCAATTTGAAAAATAAAGAATATTATAAAATAAAAGTTCATGTGTTGACAGTACTCATTCATTGAGATTGGTCATGTGTTGAACGAAATATTTTAGTAATAAAATTTACATCTTTATCAATATAAAATAAAAGTTCATGTGTTGACAGTACTCATTCATTGAGATTGGTCATGTGTTGAACGAAATATTTTGATAATAACAACTATTTTGAAAAAGAAATATTTGAAATAGAATATTTGAAAATAGAAATTTATGAAGCCGTGTTGATTAGATTGACGCCATTTTGACGTGAACGATATTTATATCGATTTTATTCATCTTAAAAATGTATATTGAAAAGTGATTTCGAAATCGAATATTTTGAATTGAATTGAAAACGATTTCGAAATGAATTGAATTGAAAACGATTTCGAAATGAATTGAATTGAAAACGATTTCGAAATGAATTGAATTGAAAACGATTTCGAAATGAATTGAATTGAAAACGATTTCGAAATGAATTGAATTGAAAACGATTTCGAAATGAATTGAATTGAAAACGAATTGAAATGAATTCAAAATTGAATTGAAATTTGAATTGAGTAGAAATGAATTTTGAAACGAATTTATAAAGAAGAATTCAATTTTGATTTGAATTGAAAAGGAAGTTGAAATTGCTTTTGAAACGAATTTAAAACTATTTATATAATTCGTTTTAAATAGAAATCGACGAAATATATATTATATATATTATATATATAATATAATGGCCTGAATAGAACGCGCCGCGCCGCGGCAGTTCGCGAATTTCGACCATTTGTTTCAAACGGACATTACGGGAGATCCGACCGTCGGATTCTCCTAAAACCGGAACCGTTGGGTTCGTATCGAAAAGAGCTTTCTAAAGAATATTAGAAATTAGAAATCTAACGGTTGGATTTGGAATTATGTCCAAATCAAATTCGAAAAAGGTCGCTGTAAGTGCAGTTCGAGGGCCATTGTTGGAAATCGACTGAACGGGCCTTGATAAAATTATTAAAAATAGTAATAATTTGTGTAAAATCATAAGAAATGATTTAGAAAGAATTGGGATGAAAAACTCCATACTTGAAAAGATAAAAATAGATTTTTATCGAAATAAACTAGTTTTGAACTAGAATTATAATTCTATTTATTTTTAAATAAATAAATTGAATTCGAAATGGGTTTGAAAATAACCAAAATTTCCAATGAATGCATTGGAGTGGATTTGAATCGAAATTGTCTTCGGAATATTTCGATGTTGGAATTCGTGATTATACAGGTGTTGTTATGGAAATTTGAAAGATATATATTTATATCGTTATTTCCAATACGACATTTGTTAGTCGTAGAATTCGATATTGAATATAAGCCGATATATTTTCTATTCAGAGCCTTGTATTGAATATCGAATGTGATTTGGGTTTGTCGTGAATGGTGTCTTCACTAACACTGTTCTTGAACCCAGTTGAGAAAAGATTAAATCTTTTTATTTAGATTTAATGAAGTGTACCAATTAAATGATATTTAATTGGAATTGAATTGGTATTGATTTTTGGGTTTATCGTGAACAGTGTTTTAAATAACACTTGTTCTTTAACCCGATAATTAATCGAATGTGATTTGGGTTTGTCGTGAATGGTGTCTTCACTAACACTGTTCTTGAACCCAGTTGAGAAAAGATTAAATCTTTTTATTTAGATTTAATGAAGTGTACCAATTAAATGATATTTAATTGGAATTGAATTGGTATTGATTTTTGGGTTTATCGTGAACAGTGTTTTAAATAACACTTGTTCTTTAACCCGATAATTAATGGAATGGGATTTTGGGTTTATCGTGAATCGTGTTTTAAATGACACTGATTCTTTAACCCAGATAATGATTAAAACTAAGTGGAGTTTTAATGAATCTTTAATTAGATTGAAAAGATCGAGAATGGAGTATCACCAGTTTTGCTCCAGGCGATAGTTAAATCTTTAATTAGATTTGAAGGTGAAATTTAGAAACTAACTGTCGGTTAGCCAAGCAGAATGGTTTTCTGGATATTGATCTGATGTTGGTTTCGGCCTTCGGGGTTAATATTTGGGGAATTATTCTCTTGATTAATTTACGGTTAGTGACTAATGAATTGGAATGAGGCGTATGTTGTGTTTGTGTAACACTTATTTAAAATATACGCGAGTTATTCGGAAAGACCGGGTTTAACCCATTCTGAATAACTGATACGACGATAAGTCGAAAATGAAGACGATGGTCGAAGACCGGAGGTCTTCACGTCGTTTGGGTAATTACTGATGATCTTGATTGGGCTGTACACCCAAGAAGATGGAAACAGTTAGTGATCGTCCAGACGTACTTGGAGATCGATGGATATGCGGGGTACTAGGTGCCTCCGGTTTCGTTCAGACCCAGAACGGACTTGTAAATGGACTGTGTGTCTGACATCGGATTTCATTCTGTGTGACTGATATCGGTTGCATAGGATGGTTTGCCTGTGTGGCATGCTAAGATGCAAATGATCAAGGCTTCTGTTGAAAAGCAAAGTCTTGTGGTGATGATCAAAGCACGGCCTTTGTGGCGTAGCATTGTGTAACGTTTACCTCGCGTGTTTCACACCAGGTATGAACCAAAAACGGGAGACGGACCTCAGGGAGGGCATGCGTTTCCTTCTAGCTAAAAAGTGGCGTCAGTGGTTTTACACGCCCTGACGAGTTTGACTTATGTGGTTGTTGCTGTTGCGAGGCGCCTCGGATTGATCGGTCGTTCTCGAACCGATGGAGTCATTTGTTGGCTCATTAACACCCCAAAGGGTGGGGAAACGCAGTGTTCAGGCATTTTAATCCACATCGGTGGACCGGCCCTGTCGCTCCAAGGGTCACTCGAGCTCTGATCCTGAGACACGGGCTAGAGCGTCTCGAATCGGTTGAGGACTATCTTTTGCCTCGGTTCATAGATGGAAATCCAATTTCCAAATATGTGACATTTGCGGTTTTATTTGTAAACCTATATATGGCGACATGATATATGGTACCCATGCCGCCTATGATTGATACTTATGATTTGAAGTTGTTTTATACACTATGCACTTATAATAGTATCAAATAATCTGTTTTAAACGTATCAAGCATTCTTTGGCTGTTATAAGGGAAAACCCTATCCCCCGGCTTGCGTTGCATTGTGTGATAGGACCTGGGTCTTATAACAGCTTCATTTTTCTTTATTTAGCATTGCGCTGTTTGTTTTATGCACTGGTATTCTTGGGAGGAAACCCGTTCCGTGTTATACGGCGTGGTCCCTTGATTTACCTAACTTTAAAATAAAGATTAACTGTTTTAGTTCTCACACCAGTCACATGACTGACCTGGAGTTTATTGTTTTAACCTAAACTCTGGGTGCCCTTATTTTGACACGGGCAGCTAGTAGTTTTGGTTTTGCAGATTTATATTCACAAGATCCTGGTTTACAGCTGGAATGATATCCGTAAAGCTTTGTATCCGTATATCTCATTCTAGTTGTGTATTGTATTATTTTCCGCTGCTATGTATTTAAATGTAATTTGAATCTCTGATATTTCTGTGTAATATTCATTCATTTATACTCTGTATATTCTTGTAATCTGATGCATTGTTGTAATATACAATGAAACGTTCTTCTGTATGCGTTCTGCTGTGGTTTGTTCTCGAACTATCCGACGCTTTCCTTTACGGGGAAGTTGCGGGTCGTCACAGTTGGTATCAGAGCATTGGTTTACAAAGCTAGAGAACAAGACACATTAGAACCTTACGAAAGAATTCATCAGATATTGGATTAGTAACATCCAACGAGAATGACTCGTTAGAGATGGGATCAGTAGTATCCTAGAACGAGTGTGAAGAATATATTTTTTGAAAGTGAAAACAAATTTTTGTTTTGAAAATCTAAATCACTTAATCGTATTTGATTATTTATTTATATTGATTAGGACAGTCCAATATATAAAGATTTTGCGTATGCGCCTAGCTAGCGTCTATTCGAAGTTTTAATATACTGGATAGATATAGAATCATACTCTAGTGGCCCGAAGATGATTCTGATGATTGACTAGTCGTCATTAGTATTCATGTTCGAGTAACGAAGGTGTGATATCTATATATTTCCTATTGACTGGTGTGAGAACCAAAACTAATATAGATAGATTTATAGTTGTGAATTGGCATCAAAAACCTGATTTTTGACTATGTATCAAAGTTATGGATTTGAAACTCTAATTCACTAATTGATTGATGTTTGCGTTGTTTGTTTATGTGTTTGCTAATTTTTAGCCATTTAGCCTAATTGAACCAAATATTGAATTATATTGAAAATTGGTTGCATTTGCTTGCATATACATATATATCTTTGAACAGGTCATAGCAAGGAGGCTAGAGCAGAGAATAAAATTTGTTTGCCCGACAAATAGGTACATGTTTACTACATAATTTCCTGTTTTGTTTGGGTGATGATGATTTTGTGAGCCTATTGGCTAGCCGCTTGGCTTTTTCTTTTTCTTTTTGAGATCTGAAGGACCGGGGAAGCTATTTGAAATTCCCCGATGCTCCCATTGCAGGGGAGGTTATGGCGAAATTTTTCGAAAATTTAGGGTGTTAGCCAAATTTTTGAAATTTTTGAAAAGTTCTTAGAAACTGAAAAGTTGAAGAACCTAAGCCGTAATCAAAACAATAGAAGTTGAGTTGAATTGTTAAACAACTTTCGACTTTGTTCCTTTTCGGGGACGAAAAGTTTTAAGTGGGGGAGATTGTAACAACCCGAAAATCTGGGCCAGTTTAAAATTTTTATTTTGGCGATTATAGCGAATTTTGAATATTTAAAATAGATTATTTTAAATATAATCGACGAGAAATTTATTTTGAATAGAATTCGAACGTATATATTATACGCGTCGTCGTTAGAATATAAATAATTATATATAATTATAAATAGAATTGAAAATGGCGCGGTAGTTCGATAATTCGATTTCAAACTTCAATTGAATGTACCGGGTGCAAAACAATCCGGATTTTAGTGAAACCAAAAATAATGGGATCTAATTGTGAATATCTTTCCAACGAATCCGAAAAATCAAGATTTCATATCGGGAATCAAAAGATATGTCCAGTTGAAAATTCTGAATAGTCGCTATGGAATTCAGACCCTTAAAAATGGACATTTTGCAAATGACCTCGGATTTCGACGAAACCACTTTTGTTGGGTCCGTGATGTCAAGTTATTGCTAGGTTTCAAATTTCATAATTTTTCGAATCAATATGTGAGCGTGGCAAAGGAAAACGCGTTTGACCAGTTTCAGTTGATTTTAATCGACTGGAAAATGGCCATTTTTCTAACGGTCTCAGAATTCGACGAAACTTGTTTTGTTAGGACCGTATCATCAATACGAAGCTAGAAAATATTTTTCTGCAATTTTTAGAGTTAGTATGCGACCCCGGTAATTTGAAATGCGCGTTTAAATTCAATATAGTGATTTAAATGTAAATTTAACGGAAACTGATTGTAACAGCCGAATCAGCTGACGATACATATCCCATTGTGTTCAGAATGGGGGTAAAACGCTATGGACGACAGGCGGTGGGCCTCGTTTCGAGGTCGTATGTGAAAGTCAACTCTTTAGGATAAAATAAATAAATTAATTAAAAAAAAAAAATTCTCCCTCTCCTTATAAACCGCTGCCCCCCCCTTTTTGTTCACTTCAGTAGGATCGAAAAAGAAAAAAAAAAAAATCAATCGAGCTCGGAGATCGACCGACCACCGCCGCCGCATCCCCCTCCTCCGCCGCATCCCCCACCGATGACGGAAACCCCCCCCCCCTCGCGATGACGGAAACCCCCGCCCCCTCCATCTTCTCCTCCCGCTCCTTCTTCCCCGCCTGCTCCTCCCCTCCTCTGGCCGAAGACCGCACACCCCCCCCCTTCCTATCACGATGAACGAAGAACCCCCCCCCCCCCCCCCCCGATGGCCACAGCGCCGCCTCAACGCCCCCCTGTAAGTTATTTTTAATTTATTTATTTTATTTATTTTATTTTTTTTTATTTTTATAAAACAGAATTTAAAACAAGAAATGTTTAAAAGGAAAAAAATAATAAAAACTGATTTTGGTTTTAGGAGTTAAAACTGGTTTTTGTTTTAAAAAGGAAAATAAATACTGATTATTTTTAAGTTTAAATACTGATTATATTTAAGTTCAAAAACTAATTTTGAAAAAGGTTTAAAACTGATTTTATTTTAAAACTTTAAATTAGAAAAAGGTTTAAACTTTAAATAGAAAAGGTTTAAACTTTATAAAGATTTGATCTTTAAAATAGAGAAGCAAAAAGGCGAGGTTTTTGTTTAGAAGAAAAAGTAGGATTTTTAAAAAATAGAAAAGACTTTATTTTTTTTTATAAAAGCGAAAACTATATTTTTATAAAGGCGAAAACCTTATTGTTAAAAATAGAATTTTTATATATTGAACTTCGATAGAAAAATTCGATTTTTATATATTGAAAAGCAAAGTAAAAATTCGATTTTTAAATATATGAAGTGATTATAAAAATATGTTTTTTAATTGAAAGTGAATAAATAAAAATGTGATTTTTATTTTAAAGATATCAAAATATAAAAATGTGATTTTTATTTTAAAGATATCAAAATATAAAAATGTGATTTTTATATATGTAGTGGCTACGGGCAATAAAGATGACGGAGATGCGATAGCGATGAAGATTTCTATCAAAGAAGTGCCGTGGAGCTAGGATAGCTATATGTGAGAATTTCTCACCTTTCAATTTCTTTTCTAGTTATATATATATACTAGGATGCAGACGGTGCTTAGTAGCACCCGACACAATCGTCCACAGACCATGGACTTGTTTGTTTGGTTTCATAGATTAGTTGGATTATTTGATTGAAATTGAATTGTGTGGTGAAATGAATTGATTTGATTGATGTGTGAATGGCGTGGGCCTTCACTAGACCGGGGATAAGGCTAGGCCTTGTCCCGTTTCTAGTATCGTGCCGTTATGCCGCCGAAATTTTCTAAAATATGTTAGAAAAATAAAAATATCATTTTATTGAATAAATGAATTGAATAGAAATTCATAGGTTGAAATAAAATGTTTTATCGTTAAAAATATAATTTTTAACGTGAATAAGAAAATAGTGAAGCGAATAAATAAATATTCATTTACAAACCAGATGGTTTGTTTATGTACACTTATTTGAATGACATTGATTGGGACGATAAATTTTACACATCGCCCAACTGCACAACTAAAATCTGTGTTTGATTGTTTGAAACCCCACACGGGTGTTGGGATGAAATATGAATTTCACTCATCCTGATTGATTAAATATGTCGATCGATTGATTGACAGGCTGTTATAAGCGTTGAATATCTATATTTGATGCTTATGCAGTGTAGTGCACTTTGGTTGATGGTTGATTATTTTCAATGTTATTATATACATGTGTTGTATGAAAATCCATATAATTAACTTTATATGGTAACTGATTGGGCCTCATTCCAATTTGAAAAATAAAGAATATTATAAAATAAAAGTTCATGTGTTGACAGTACTCATTCATTGAGATTGGTCATGTGTTGAACGAAATATTTTAGTAATAAAATTTACATCTTTATCAATATAAAATAAAAGTTCATGTGTTGACAGTACTCATTCATTGAGATTGGTCATGTGTTGAACGAAATATTTTGATAATAACAACTATTTTGAAAAAGAAATATTTGAAATAGAATATTTGAAAATAGAAATTTATGAAGCCGTGTTGATTAGATTGACGCCATTTTGACGTGAACGATATTTATATCGATTTTATTCATCTTAAAAATGAATATTGAAAAGTGATTTCGAAATCGAATATTTTGAATTGAATTGAAAACGATTTCGAAATGAATTGAATTGAAAACGATTTCGAAATGAATTGAATTGAAAACGATTTCGAAATGAATTGAATTGAAAACGATTTCGAAATGAATTGAATTGAAAACGATTTCGAAATGAATTGAATTGAAAACGATTTCGAAATGAATTGAATTGAAAACGATTTCGAAATGAATTGAATTGAAAACGATTTCGAAATGAATTGAATTGAAAACGATTTCGAAATGAATTGAATTGAAAACGAATTGAAATGAATTCAAAATTGAATTGAAATTTGAATTGAGTAGAAATGAATTTTGAAACGAATTTATAAAGAAGAATTCAATTTTGATTTGAATTGAAAAGGAAGTTGAAATTTCTTTTGAAACGAATTTAAAACTATTTATATAATTCGTTTTAAATAGAAATCGACGAAATATATATTATATATATTATATATATAATATAATGGCCTGAATAGAACGCGCCGCGCCGTGGCAGTTCGCGAATTTCGACCATTTGTTTCAAACGGACATTACGGGAGATCCGACCGTCGGATTCTCCTAAAACCGGAACCGTTGGGTTCGTATCGAAAAGAGCTTTCTAAAGAATATTAGAAACTAGAAATCTAACGGTTGGATTTGGAATTATGTCCAAATCAAATTCGAAAAAGGTCGCTGTAAGTGCAGTTCGAGGGCCATTGTTGGAAATCGACTGAACGGGCCTTGATAAAATTATTAAAAATAGTAATAATTTGTGTAAAATCATAAGAAATGATTTAGAAAGAATTGGGATGAAAAACTCCATACTTGAAAAGATAAAAATAGATTTTTATCGAAATAAACTAGTTTTGAACTAGAATTATAATTCTATTTATTTTTAAATAAATAAATTGAATTCGAAATGGGTTTGAAAATAACCAAAATTTCCAATGAATGCATTGGAGTGGATTTGAATCGAAATTGTCTTCGGAATATTTCGATGTTGGAATTCGTGATTATACAGGTGTTGTTATGGAAATTTGAAAGATATATATTTATATCATTATTTCCAATACGACATTTGTTAGTCGTAGAATTCGATATTGAATATAAGCCGATATATTTTCTATTCAGAGCCTTGTATTGAATATCGAATGTGATTTGGGTTTGTCGTGAATGGTGTCTTCACTAACACTGTTCTTGAACCCAGTTGAGAAAAGATTAAATCTTTTTATTTAGATTTAATGAAGTGTACCAATTAAATGATATTTAATTGGAATTGAATTGGTATTGATTTTTGGGTTTATCGTGAACAGTGTTTTAAATAACACTTGTTCTT
The DNA here is from genome assembly GCA_030737875.1 of Allium sativum. Taxonomy (NCBI): domain Eukaryota; kingdom Viridiplantae; phylum Streptophyta; class Magnoliopsida; order Asparagales; family Amaryllidaceae; genus Allium; species Allium sativum. Next base: position 599,807,304 of record CM060926.1, on the reverse strand, counting down.
TAACCCGATAATTAATGGAATGGGATTTTGGGTTTATCGTGAATCGTGTTTTAAATGACACTGATTCTTTAACCCAGATAATGATTAAAACTAAGTGGAGTTTTAATGAATCTTTAATTAGATTGAAAAGATCGAGAATGGAGTATCACCAGTTTTGCTCCAGGCGATAGTTAAATCTTAATTAGATTTGAAGGTGAAATTTAGAAACTAACTGTCGGTTAGCCAAGCAGAATGGTTTTCTGGATATTGATCTGATGTTGGTTTCGGCCTTCGGGGTTAATATTTGGGGAATTATTCTCTTGATTAATTTACGGTTAGTGACTAATGAATTGGAATGAGGCGTATGTTGTGTTTGTGTAACACTTATTTAAAATATACGCGAGTTATTCGGAAAGACCGGGTTTATCCCATTCTGAATAACTGATACGACGATAAGTCGAAAATGAAGACGATGGTCGAAGACCGGAGGTCTTCACGTCGTTTGGGTAATTACTGATGATCTTGATTGGGCTGTACACCCAAGAAGATGGAAACAGTTAGTGATCGTCCAGACGTACTTGGAGATCGATGGATATGCGGGGTACTAGGTGCCTCCGGTTTCGTTCAGACCCAGAACGGACTTGTAAATGGACTGTGTGTCTGACATCGGATTTCATTCTGTGTGACTGATATCGGTTGCATAGGATGGTTTGCCTGTGTGGCATGCTAAGATGCAAATGATCAAGGCTTCTGTTGAAAAGCAAAGTCTTGTGGTGATGATCAAAGCACGGCCTTTGTGGCGTAGCATTGTGTAACGTTTACCTCGCGTGTTTCACACCAGGTATGAACCAAAAACGGGAGACGGACCTCAGGGAGGGCATGCGTTTCCTTCTAGCTAAAAAGTGGCGTCAGTGGTTTTACACGCCCTGACGGGTTTGACTTATGTGGTTGTTGCTGTTGCGAGGCGCCTCGGATTGATCGGTCGTTCTCGAACCGATGGAGTCATTTGTTGGCTCATTAACACCCAAAGGGTGGGGAAACGCAGTGTTCAGGCATTTTAATCCACATCGGTGGACCGGCCCTGTCGCTCCAAGGGTCACTCGAGCTCTGATCCTGAGACACGGGCTAGAGCGTCTCGAATCGGTTGAGGACTATCTTTTGCCTCGGTTCATAGATGGAAATCCAATTTCCAAATACGTGACATTTGCGGTTTTATTTGTAAACCTATATATGGCGACATGATATATGGTACCCATGCCGCCTATGATTGATACTTATGATTTGAAGTTGTTTTATACACTATGCACTTATAATAGTATCAAATAATCTGTTTTAAACGTATCAAGCATTCTTTGGCTGTTATAAGGGAAAACCCTATCCCCCGGCTTGCGTTGCATTGTGTGATAGGACCTGGGTCTTATAACAGCTTCATTTTTCTTTATTTAGCATTGCGCTGTTTGTTTTATGCACTGGTATTCTTGGGAGGAAACCCGTTCCGTGTTATACGGCGTGGTCCCTTGATTTACCTAACTTTAAAATAAAGATTAACTGTTTTAGTTCTCACACCAGTCACATGACTGACCTGGAGTGTATTGTTTTAACCTAAACTCTGGGTGCCCTTATTTTGACACGGGCAGCTAGTAGTTTTGGTTTTGCAGATTTATATTCACAAGATCCTGGTTTACAGCTGGAATGATATCCGGAAAGCTTTGTATCCGTATATCTCATTCTAGTTGTGTATTGTATTATTTTCCGCTGCTATGTATTTAAATGTAATTTGAATCTCTGATATTTCTGTGTAATATTCATTCATTTATACTCTGTATATTCTTGTAATCTGATGCATTGTTGTAATATACAATGAAACGTTCTTCTGTATGCGTTCTGCTGTGGTTTGTTCTCGAACTATCCGACGCTTTCCTTTACGGGGAAGTTGCGGGTTGTCACAGTTACACATGATCGACCACTCATTTCGCTTGAGTGTATCGAATGTATATCACCAACGGTTAGGATCGGCAACCGTTTCCCGAAAAGGGACAGCATCGATAGATTAAAGAAGTAAAAGGAATTTCTCTAGACAGGTGATTATACACCCTAATGGGAACAACCCACATAGCCATGCTGCCTTCCTGGTTTTTGTCATTTCCCGATTGTTGAGGCCCGAGGCTACGATTTCTTATCATTCATTGATAACACAATCACTTTGAATGCCACATTGTCAGATCCGTTAATCATTAATTGATTTGCATAAATATATTCTGGATATTATGCTAAGAGAATAAATCCTCCGCCACCATATATATTTATACAGACCAACCTATTCAATCATTGGAAATACTTTGTCAGACATTCGTCCATATACGTTCGTTCTAGGATTGAACGAAACCGAAGGCATCATTTCTAGTAATAGAAAAAGTCCTTGCACTTTACTCTGTCTTTGATTATCTTCTATAATCTGATTCGCAATGTTACCCCCAATACGGAGTCGTTCACGGATAATAATCCAACCGGTCTCTCGATATTCACAACGATATTGGCAAACACTTCGATAGTCGGTCATTTAACTATCGAAGAAAACAAACACTCATTCAAAGCATCAAACAAATCACTGGGCCATTTAATTGATATTTCATTAATTGAAACTCTTCTCCATTTCCTTATCCATATTCGTTAATACGAAATTTTCGATAATCATATTGGCCTATTAGGCTATTTGGAAAACATTTCCATATATCGCATTCTTTTATTTTCTATACTTAGAAAATATATTCTATTAATAATTGGAAAACATTCCAATTACTTATCTATTCCACGACCATTCATTTATTTCTATACTTAGGTAATATTTATTATTATATTTCTAAATTTCCACTTACTTGGGTTAAAATGAATGTTATGTAAAACATCGCTACAACAACCCAAAATACTGCATTTGACTAAATTTCTCTTCGATACTAAATCTTGTTGTTTACCAGTTAATAATGAAATCAATCAAGTTGGGGTATTATTACCTCTCAGACCTTGACTAAAAATATTATTAACTTCAAAACAGACAAGACCACTTATCTCAAATCATCAACACCATAAAACCACTTATTCATTTTTAAAACGTATATATATATTTCTCTTTCTATCGCTAGATTTTCGATTTCCTTTTTGTTTATAATATTCTATTTTTAGGTTCGTTTCCTTACCGGATTCTATATATATTGATATATAGATTTCTAATTATCAAATTATCTTAAAAATATTCTAACTCCTTAAATTCCCGGAAAATTTCTCCATAACCTCCTTTGTACTGGGAGCATCGGGAAAATCCCCAAACCGCTACATATGCCCTCTTCATTCAAAAAGAAAATCAAAAAGCCAAGTGGCTTGCCGATTCGGCGTATAAAAAACCTGGTATGGAATTTAAACGTATACCTTTTTATCGGGCACTCGAATTAAAATCTTCAAACACTTCATCCCACACATGTCTAACACATATCCAAATATTTCCATTTGGTTTCAACTCAATTCATTTGTCTTGACCCAATTCTCTATTTTTTTTTCTAATTAGCTATATTGCCTATTTTCACTTCTTATTTGAACATATCATATTCAGATATTTTTTTTTTCAATGCATGACACCAATCTAATTACATTTCAGCTCGACTTACACATTTGATTTCGAATAAAAATTCTCAAATCTCTTTCACTTATCCAATGCCTGATTTTCGATTCCAATCTCGATTAACTATTTATTCTTCAAACTAGTCAAATCTATTTAGTAACTAAAAATCTGATTTTTGTTTCAAAAAATCTATCCATTACTCCACTTGAGTTTACAAATATTTTACAACTCAAATATGAAATTTTCCAAATAGAAACTCGGATTTTTATTCTCTTAAAAACCTTTTATAAAATAAAATAAACCGTTATGGTTTTTAACTGGTTATGGCGTTCTTTTTCTGAAAATTTGATTTTGATATAACTCAAAATACACATGATGAAATTCAAAATTTTCTCTTCCATTAGAAAACTACTATCAAATCGGTCCTGACAATTCTTGTTTCAAAGAATTCCTACTTAAATTGGGTTCTGTACACTCAATTGAAGTTCGAACCGCCACTTTACGAACTATTGCGCTGCGGCGAGTTCGTTTTAATTATGTATATATAAATGTTTAAACTTCGTTTAAAATAAATTCAAATCCATTCTAATATAATTTTAATATATATCAAATCAATTTTTTCCCAATTCAACATACTATTTCCAATTATCTAAAATAGTCGATTTTTCCTTCTTCAGTAATAAATTTATTTATACTTCCATCTTCTATATTTAATTCCAATTCCTTTTATAAATAAATTATTTAAAATATTTGATATAATCGAATTTCAATTATAAACCCGTTGAATTCTTCTCAATTCAGCTTATATTCCAAATTCCGAAATATAATCAATCGTTTTGTTTTCAAAACACTTCCCAGTTACTTTTAAATTCCTATTTGAATTTAAATGGTTTAAATTATCCAAATGATAATTTATTTCACCAAATTTGTAATACTATTTACAAATTCAACTTCCTTGTTTTATATATTAAAAACAAGTTTTCCATTTCAAATTCCATTTAAAATCCAATTTCCTTTTATATTCTGAATTCTAAATATAAACCGTTGTTCCCTTTCGAATGATTTCAAGTTTCTATTTTAAATTCAAAACTTGAATTTAAAATTTAAAATTATCTTCTGATAATTAATTCGCTACAATTATAACAGCATTTATAAATTTACTAGTTGTATATTTTAAAACAAGTTCCATTTCGAAATTCTATTTAAAACCAAAATCTTATTTTGGAATATTTTATTTATTTTAACTTATCTATATATATATATATATATATATAACATAGAGTCTATTTCATATTTAAATTTAACTTCTATTTAAATAAATTCGAACTAATCGAATTGAAATCGTAAATCCTTATGGATTTATTTTAGTTCAATTTATATTCTGAACATCAGAATAAATTTCATAGTTTAGTTCTTTAAAATGATTCCCCGTTTCTATTTTTAAATTCACATTTGAATTTAAATATTCAAATTATCCAATGATAATTTTTCCACTTTATTTATAAACACTGTTTATAATTTCACTTCAAATCTCACATTAGTAATTTACAAACAACGTTTATAAATTCAATACTTTTTTTATGTATTCAAACAAGTTAATATATTTATAGTCCAATTTAAATTCAAATTCTATTTTTGAAAATTAGATTTCCTTTTTTTAAATCTCAAATATCCTTTTCATGATATTTTTATATACCAGTATTTTGTCCACAGTGATACTTAAACAATCAAACCACTCAATTATCGATCAACACATCATATATGATAATATATGTGATCAAACAAATAATAATATTATTGAGGAATCCAGTTGGATCCATCCAACCTGTTTTCCTGCATCCATAGACGTTAGTCACATAAATAATACCTATCCTGCTTCAAGGCTGGATATCATGGTATGAAGGTCATCCACAATCATAGCGTGGGGGCATATAGGGTCATCGGCTAATGATACTGTAGGCATCCGATAATGTTACTGCGGGAATCCAATCAATCACCAATATATATAATAACCACAAACAACAATCCTAAATAACTAACATATATATTTAACATAGCCGTAATAAAATTCCAATGCAAGCAAGCGAACAACCAACAAACAATTTTTTTTAATTGATAAAAATAATTCTGAATAAAAGTCGAGTGAGATTTACTCACCTGAATTTACTTGTCGAATATCCATTTAATTTCCAAATCGTCTCATCTATGAATTATATTGAGTCGACTATCTTGCGCCTACAATTATTTATTTTAGTTAACGATTAATCGATTTCAATTTAAATTAACTAAATGAATTTTAATCTAAGTTAATCGAAAGTCATTAACTAAATAAATTATAAATTAGTTACCTTAATTCCTTAGTTTATCTCCTTTTTCATTTCGGTTTCAACCTAGCACCGCTACAATGCCAATATCGACACATCATCAACACCAAGAGTGTTTGCACTCAAATATCACCAACATCCCACTACCACTATTCAGCAGCACCCAACATCCATCTCGACGCTCCTTCAGGCCACCAAAACATCATATGTAACCATACTATTGAAACCAGCACCTGCTTCATTGCCATATCCAATGCGCAATTCATCTGTAGGTTCCAATTTCCCCAAAAACTGCTTTGATACTCCACGATGTTCTCCCCACTTGCGATAGTTACCCCGAACAAGGATCGAACATCTTTAACCCATCTAGGCCTGCAGAATTTTTTTGATACTTTCGAGTTCCAATTCACTATCGCACCACTACATCGACCTCCTCTAGTATCATGAACTACAACAGTTGAACCTCCTACGCTTTTATTTCTACTGAACCCAGAGTGCTTGCGATCACCGTTTGACTAACCACACATCCCCCAAGTTCATCCGTCCCACCGTAAATCCTCCGATGGTCCTTGTCTCACAGCGCTCGAGATCCAAAAGCCCCAAATCCTAAAATCGACCATCAGGAAGAATCGAGAGACCCTACTCATTGCCTTTGAATGGCAAAAACACCATCGCACTTGGATTTAACGATATGGAAATGAAGTATTTAAGCATAGAAACTCGACAGTTCTGGAATCGCGATTTTAGAATTTATGCACCAATTTGTTTTTATTTTTCATTTAAGCCCTCTGGTTTGAGTTTAGCAAATGTAATAGGATTTTTCCTTGCGTTTGATTTTGACAATTTAGGGGGACGACCATTTTTGTTTTGAGGCTTTAAACTTGGATTTTACAGAGAGCAAACAAAGTGAAGGAATAAAAGAGGAGGAAGTCGTGTATTAATAGAGGAAGAAGCTTATGTATTAAGGAATGAAGTACACATGTTTTAAATATTGATTTGATTTTAACATTAATATGATGTGATATAAAGAGATTTTTATTTCTTTTAAGCAGATTCTGATTTGATTTCGAACCTATCCATAACGGGGTCCGTGAATTGAAATCATGAACTGCTATTTCTAGGGTTTAACCGCCATTATGAACACACTGGAATGAATATCGAATCTTGATTAGATTACCTGGAAAAGATATAAATTTAAACAAGCTATTTTAAATTAAATTCAATTAATTAAAATACCAATTGATTTCAAACAATAAAATTCATCGATACTTAATAATTATTATCTTATATTCAGATAGAATTATTTCGATTCAGTTTAATCTTTGAGTTCATTTAAATTCATTTAATCTTACGATATTTCGATAATTCAATATTTCCAAAATAAATCGTATATCGATTATTAAATCGATAACTCAATATAAAAATTGATTTATATTATTAACTAAATATTAAAAATAAATCTTAAATATTTAAAAATAAATTGTAATGACCCAGGTATTTTCGGCCCCGAAAATCGACATATATATCTTCACCATAACTTATGCCGACCTTCCAACACCGAAAACACTGGAACGTTTTATAGAAAGAAATTAGAGGGTGAGATAAAAAAGAAAAAAGTATTAGCATAAAAGAAGAAGTATTAACACAACACAGAGTCACACATCGCAGCGGAACAAAATATAATACAGAAATAAATCTTTATTGAGAGCTTTTGAAAATACTTATAATATCAGAGTACAACACACATCTGGAAAGTTTTTGATAATCTGTCCTTATATACACAGTGGAATAAAGACTAGATTTCATATGTCTGAACATCTCCAGCTCATCTCTGGACTTATCAGTACCTAATAACCTAAACCTGTACACCTTGGGTTAACCCGAGCATTTACAAAACACCGGGTCAGTCTGGCGAACCAGAGTGAGAGAAACTCGCAGAACATTAAGGGTACCACACAACTTGATTTTAATGTTAAAATCCTTTCGAAAGAAAAGGATAATTGTAAGACCAAATCCCCACATAAATACGGACGATTTTTACCTTATGATAACCCAAAACTATTTTCGAAATCAATATCCTTTCTGATATTATAATAGTGTCTAAATACAAGTAAGTATCAATCTAGTGGAACGCTTACATCTCACGCTCCACATGTATAGTATACAATCAAAACCGCAGGCGCTTATTGGAGATTGGATTCCATCTATGACAAGATATGGGACCACCTGTCGATCGTGTATCTCTAGAGGCAAATATACTGGATTCAACAAGAACGTCTTGCAACCCGGCCCTCACATGACCGACCACTCATTTCGCTTGAGTGTATCGAATGTATACCACCAACGGTTGGGCTCAAACCACCGTTTTCGAAAACGGGACAGCATCGAAATAGATTAAAGAATGAAATGGATTTTCTCTAAATAGGTGATTATACACCCTAATGGAAGCGACCCACGTAGCCATGTTGCCTGCCCGATTTCTATAATTTCCTGGTTGTGAGGCTTGAGGTCATAGAACATCTGGTCGCCATTCACTTTGAATGTTAGGTCGTCAGATTCGTCAAGTCACTAATTGACGTCCACAAATATACTCTGGGTATAAAAGAAGTGCCCCTCTTTGCCGCCACTCGGTATATTTGTAAAAATCAACGTACGTGGTTTCAGGAAATAATCTATCAGACATTCTTCCATACAGTCATCCACGAACAGGATGAACCGAAGGTACTTTCGTACTGCATCCAATATAGGAATCACCCCATGGATCAGTAGCGATCGTCCTCGCAATCCATAGATTCTAACCACGATAGAACCCCAGTATGTCTTCAGGTCGAATCAGAGATTGTAAGTAGTTCTTCCGCTTTATGAAGATCTATTGTCCTCACATGCTCCATCTCGATCATCGCCCGATGTCTTCTATATATTTCGTATTTGTTGGTTGGAATGGTTTTCGAATATTCATTCGATCCCGGTCTTTCCATACCAACAATCGTAAAGGTCAGACTTAATAGTCGATTGTTAACTATCAAATAAACATCAATAAAATCACAAAAATAGATTCACTGGTCTGATACTTAGCAGCACTTGACTTTTTAATTAAAATTAATTAAGCTTGAATATTCCAATATTTGGGAAAATATTTCACTAATTACTTTAATATACAAATATACGTAAAAACATTTCATAACAATGCCCAATATTCATTTTCTATCATTTCTTTTATTATAACAGAGAAATTGTTTCAATCTACTATTCGACGTTATACCAACTCGTATGTTTCCATCACTTGGCAGAATATCAAATTCTTATCCACATAGAATAAACCATTCTATATCTATTTCCTTTACTTTTCGAAATTTTACCAATCTCCTTTTAATTCCATGACTAGCGAAATATCAACTCATATCATTTCCGTTACTTTGGAAATCTTAACATACCTTCTTGATATTACCAACTGGCATCATCCTTGGATAGTCCCGAAGTCGTTCAAGTTAAGGTATTTTAATTACCTCTCAGACCATGATCAACAACTTTCTTATCTTCAAATAAATACGAGTTATAATTCAAGAACCGATATTAAATCTCACATCAACACATTCTACTGATAAAAGTATAGCTTTATAGTTATCCTTTGGAAGTTTCTCCGTAACAACCCAAATTTTAATAACGTGTTAAAACTAGAAATCAAGGTATAATTAATTTTTAAAATAAGAATCAAGGGAAACGAGTTACGCCACTGCGTTCATCTTAGAATTCTGCTTGAAATAGAACCCGAGTTTGCGTAAAACAGATACCGTACGAAGAAGATATGGACGAACGAAGTTAGGAAGAAAAACCAGAAATGGGCCAGAATGCACTGGCGCACTTGGGAAGTGCGCCAGAACAAAATTGTACTGGGCACTTTGGAAGTGCGCCCATGCAATTTTGCATTGGCGTACTTGGCAGGTGCGCCCAGGCCGAGCAGAAACCTGCTCGGTCAGGCTCTGGCTGACCTGGTCGGGTTCTAGTCGAATTTCTGAGCTCTGGTGTGTCACCAGGCCTGACATGTCATTTTCTGATTGGCTTTTCTTGAAATGGATGGCCTTGATTACTTCTAGCTTCATCGACGGCTCTAATTAGTTTGAAATTTTATATAAACAGCCTCTTAGCCTCATTCTCTTTACACCATTCTTCTCTAACCTTGTGCTGCTCAAACTCTTCATGATCATGGCTTCTTCTTCTTCCTCTAAATTAAATTAAATTAAAATTAAATGCGAAGATTATTCCTTGAAGGATACGGCTAGTTATTGCATGATTGGGGATTTGCTTCTACAATCAAATCAGGATTCAACGATTCAGCAATTCAACGACCAATTTCTAGACTTGACTTCTACATCTAAATTTCTTAGACCATGATCTATAAGTTCCAGTTTCTTTTCGATAAAAACTATAAATCTAATATGAGCATGGTATAAATTGGAAGTGATTTATGTATGATTCATATCTATTCTTGTTTTCTTCTTGGATCTTGACTATTGGGAATATTGCCTATGTCGTTGTAACTATTGTTAATGGCCTAAGATTATGACGGTGAATATAAGACTATGCCTATGACTATGACGGTGAATATAAGACTAAACCTATGACTATGATGGTGAATATAATATTATGCCTATGACTATGACGGTGAACATAAGACTATGCCTATGACTATGATGGTGAACATAAGACTGCCTATGACTATGAACGATAAGACTATTTTCTATGACTATGACAAGGACAATTGTGGCTAATCACATATGATTCATGACCATGAGGTTATTGCCGAGAATTGTGCTATGAGGATCTAAGCTTGATTTTCTAATCAAACCTATTTTCTTTATTTTGCCCTTGGATCTTGATTTTGGGAATTTTTCTATTTAAGTTAGATCTACCCATGTTCTTGAACCTAGATTATTATTCAAACCTTTTCATGTTCATAATGTTATCAGATCTATATCCTGCGATGTTTTAATCAATTTATTCAGTTATTTCATGCCTTAAAAATAGATTGATAATAGAAAAATGTTGATTATGTTATATGTGGAATTGAATGATATTGATCTATGCTTGTGGTTCTATTTTTATTATCGTGTTGAATTGGGAGTTAATGAATAAGTCTATTCATGTTTATATGAACTTAAAGTATAATCCGTTATGACAAGTTGTGTAGTTGATCATGTTATGCAAGTTTTAGGTTGTAAAATCATATCACAAATGTGACCAAATGTTAGATCTACATGTTTATGTGTATATGTTAAACCTTTGTCATATTTCAAGTTCACACTTATTCATATGTTCGTGATTGTTTTGCAAGTTCACATATATGTAAGTTGATTTAGTCTATGTTAAAAATTCACATATATGTATGTTGGTTCAGTCTACACTGCAAGATCACACCTATGATATTCATGTTGATTATTTTGCAAGTTCACACCTATGATGTTCATATTGACTATGTCGATGATGCCAAGTTTACGCCTATGTCATGTTTATGTTAATAAATTCCTTTATGCCAATTTTGTGTACGTTAAATTATGCTAAGTTTTTAGCCTAATATTATATGCCTAAAACCATGCGGACGAAAAATTATGCTAAGATTGTTAGCCTAATATTTAGACGGGGTAACTTTGGGAAAAATTGGTAATTATAGGAAGCTTGACATGAAACTTGCCTTGAAAACTTGACATGAACTTGACATGAAAACTTGAACATGGGCATGACTCTAAAATGAACTTGACAATGGCCAACTCGAGGTTGGGTTGAGATTGTAGTGTAATTCTTCCTGGAACCACCCGGCAAATCCAGTTACTGCAAACAATAGGATCCAATTTGGGTAGTTGGTCATATCGTGCTTGAAAACCCGAGGTCAGACTGAGTTGTGGTGTAATTCTGCCCAGAACAGCCCGGCATATCCAGTGACCACAACAACATGTCTGATGTGAGAGATTGGGGTGCCTTAATGAATTAATGCCACATGATAGGGTTAAGTCATGAATATGAAAAGACAACACTTAACCAACTTGATACATGATTCGTAGGCGGGTTAAGTCACAAACTTGAATGACAACACTTAACCAACTTGACTTGCTAGACTGATAGGGGTTAAGTCACGAACTTAAATGACAACACTTAACCTAGTGGACGGAAACCCTAGTTACGTGGTCTGTTTCAGCAGTAACCCACTAGATGTATCATGGTACCCAGGGACTAGGCGGGGTGGGGCACGATTACTGGGCTGATTGTAAGCGACCAGAACGACGGCTGTGTTGGTACGCCAGTGTAGGTTCAGGCGGGCTATGGTCGTGCACATGGTCCGGAGTTGAAAAAGCAGGCATTGGACATCAGTAGGTTTATCTGTGCATGCTTGATTCGTGTCGGTGATTGGCACCCTAGGGCTTGATACACCCTATGGTGGACCTAGCACAGGTGACTACATTCGTGAAAGGGCTGTATGACATAGACACATGACGAGCTAGAACTTGCAGGGAGCCGGTCGACTAGTGGATCATTTCGTTGGACCTAGAAATGGGTAACTTCATGATATTAGGCCAAGGAATCATTTCATGATTAATATAAGACATGGGTTTGGGATTCTAGTACAGTTGATGCAGCGAACCTTGAATACGTGTTGCTATACTTGATTTATACTTGATTTATCATGTTATCTTAGTCTATCTTGCCTATCTTGTCATCATCCGTATGATTACTTTCAGTTTATACATGTCATGTTACCTTTATCTGTTTTTATGTTGAAAGTCACTTGGACTTACCAGTCTTTATGACTGACCCGTTTTCCTTTGCCTCTTCTTCTTTCGTTTCCCCCCAGATTCTCAAGGAGGAAACTCTAGCACTTAGCTTGGATTTTACCTGCTTTCGGTTCAGCTCATGTACAGTTTGATCTTGAGCTATGCTATGGCTGCATTTCTGCTACCTTTGGGGAATTAAGCTACTTTTGATGTTTTAAGTTTATGCTTCTTTATTTGTGCAAGACAGAATTTGTTTTAATGGAAAATAATGACCTTGGCTATTTGATGTAAAAGGTTTTGACTCTTTTTGAAAGTAGTGAAATTTATCTTTTGATTCTTCCGCTGTTTTACCTATGTTCTGTCTTGTAATATTTTTGTGTTTTTTTACCGCGATAACGCTCCTCCAAAACTAGTGCATTCCCTTTGTGAGTGACCTTAGCGGAGGTAGGGTGTTACATTTGGTATCAGAGAAAAAGGTTACCAGACTGGGCAAAAGTTTTTAAAACCGTCTAAAATTATTTTCAAAAACCGTTTACAAAGAAGAATTTTTCAAGAAAAGTCTTGTTTTATTTAAAAGGCCATTCCCCAAAAGCCATTAGCACTATCCTTTGTTTCCTCTTTTGAATCTCTTTTCCTTTCTTTTCTCCATCTGTAGTCGTAGTAGTTTTTACCTACGGCTAATCTTCCTTCTAGCTTCGTAGAGGGTTTTCAGTATGATGGAGATAGTTTCCGTGAGGCTTGTTAACATGTTACACAGGAAAGGTATGAGTTATAAGTTAAGGTAGATGAGTCTCAGAACGAGAAGAAAGACTTCCAGAAGGGAGGCGTGAACAACGACAACAATAATAACAAGTCACGTGATAAGAGGAAGTGCAACTTCTATGGTATAGTTGGGCATGCTATCTAGGATTGTAAAAGAAGGAAGAAGAAGATAGGTGCGTGCTTTCAGTGTGGTAAGCTTGGACACGTCAGCAAGAACTGCCCTAAGAAGCAAGGGCAAGGCCCGGAGGCAGGACCACCTAAGGGGTACATCTTTAACTTCTTCTCCTAGATGCTTTGTTTTATCCTGATTATCTTTTCAGTCCTATCTTGATAACCTTAGGTAGAACCCTTTTGGATGTAAACATGTGATTGAAACATGTTATGGTTGATGTTTGCAAATGGTTTCTCGTGGTTGCATGACACACATTAGGCACTAGATCGGCTCAGACACATTTTCATATTGCATATGTATGAGCGTTTATACTTGTTTATGAATGAAATTGAATGTGTTATCATGTGGATGTTGCATATGGATGGATTTTTTTGCATACATATAGTGTTTATGTGACTAGGACTATTTGCATACATGTTGGATTCATGACACTAAACATATTTTGCATTAGGAAGATCAATCATACCTGATCATTTGCATTAGATAAGGAACATATACACACACTTTCTGCATATGTCCATATAGCATTAGAAATCTTTTAAGGACAATGGTTGCTTGTGGATGATGGTTGAGGAGATGGTTGATTGGATGATAGGATGCATTCTTCTTAACTTGAAGATTTCGGGGACGAAATACTTTAAGGAGGGAAGAATGTAACAAACCGAATTTTAATAACATGTTAAAACTAGAAATCAAGGTATAATTAATTTTTAAAATAAGAATCAAGGGAAACGGGTTGTGCCACTGCGTTCGTCTCGGAATTCTGCTTGAAATAGTGTCCGAGTTTGCGTAAAACAGATAACGTATGAAGAAGAATGGACGAAAGAAGTTAGGCAGAAAAACCAAAAATGGGCCAGAATGCACTGGCGCACTTGGGAAGTGCGTCAGAACAAAATGGCACTGGCGCACTTGGGAAGTGCGCCAGTGCAATTTTGCATTGGTGCACTTGGCAGTTGCACCCAGGCCGAGCAGAAACCTTCTTGGTCAGGTCCTGGCTGCCCTGGTCGGGTTCTGGTCGAATTTCTGAGCTCTGGTGTGTCACTGGGGCTGACTTGTCATTTTCTGATTGGCTTTTTTTGAGATGGATGGCCTTGATTACTTCTAGCTTCATCGACGACTCTAATTAGTTTGAAATTCTATATAAACAGCCTCCTAGCCTCATTCTCTTTACACCATTCTTCTCTTACCTTGTGCTGCTCAAACTCTTCAAGATCATGGCTTCTTCTTCCTCCTCTAAACCAAATTAAATTAAATTAAAACGTGAAGATTATTCCTTGAAAACTACAGCTAGAAATTGCATATTTTGGGATTTGCTTCTACAATCAAATCAAGATTCAACGATTCAGCAATTCAACGACCGATTTCTAGACTTGACTTCTGCATCAAAATTTCATAGACCATGATCTGTAAGTTCCAGTTACTTTTAGATAAAAACTATAAATCTAATATGAGAATGGTATAAATTGGAAGTGATTTATGTATGATTCATATCTATTCTTGTTTTCTTCTTGGATCTTGACTATTGGGAATATTGCCTATGACGTTGAAACTATTGTTAATGGAATAAGATTATGACGGTGAATATAAGAATATGCCTATGACTATGACGGTGAATATAAGACTATGCCTATGACTATGACGGTGAACATAAGACTATGCCTATGACTATGACGGTGAAAATAAGACTGCCTATGACTATGAACAATAAGACTACTTTCTATGACTATGACCAGGACAATTGTGACTAATCACATATGATTCATGACCATGAGGTTATTGCCTAGAATTGTGCTATGAAATTGGATCTAAGCTTGATTTTCTAATCAGACCTATTTTCTTTATTTTGTCCTTGGATCTTGATTTTGGGAATTTTTCTATTTAAGTTAGATCTACCCATGTTCTTGAACCTAGATTATTATTCAAACCTTTTCATGTTCATAATGTTATCAGATCTACATGCTTATGATGTTTTAATCAATTTATTCAGTTATGTCATGCCTTAAAAATAGATTGATAATAGAATAATGTTGATTATGTTATATGTGGAATTGAATGATATTGATCTATGCCTATGGTTCTATTTTTATTATCATGTTGAATTGGGAGTTAATGAATAAGTCTATTCATGTGTATATGAATTAAAGTATAACCCATTATGACAAGTTGTGTAGTTGATCATGTTATGCAAGTTTTAGGTTGTAAAATCATATCACATATGTGACCAAATGTTAGATCTACATGTTTATGTGTATATGTTAAACCTATGTCATTTTTCAAGTTCGCACTTATTCATATGTTCGTGATTGATTTGCAAGTTCACATATATGTAAGTTGATTTACTCTATGTTACAAATTCACATATATGTATGTTGGTTCAGTCTACGCTGCAAGATCACACCTGTGATATTCATGTTGATTATTTTGCAAGTTCACACCTATGATGTTCATATTGACTATGCCGACGATGCCAAGTTTACGCCTATGTCATGCTTATGTTAATAAATTGCTTTATGCCAATTTTGTGTACGTTAAATTAGGCTAAGTTTTTAGCCTAATATTATATGCCAAAAACCATGTGGACGAAAAGTTAGGCTAAGATTGTTAGCCTAATATTTAGACGGGGTAACGTTGGGAAAAACTGGTAATTATAGGATGCTTGACATGAAAGTTGCCTTGAAAACTTGACACGAACATGAAATGAAAACTTGAACATGGACATGACACTAGAATGAACTTGAAAATGGCCAACTCGGGGTTGGGTTGAGTTTGTAGGGTAATTCTATCCGGAACCGCCCGGCAAATCCAGTTACTGCAAACAATAGGATCCAATGTGGGTAGTTGGTCATATCGCGCTTGAAAACCCGAGGTCAGACTGAGTTGTGGTGTAATTCTACCCGGAACCGCCCGGCATATCCAGTGACCACAACAACAGGTCTGATGTGAGAGGTTAGGGTGCATTAATGAATTAATGCCACATGATAGGGTTAAGTCATTAACATGAAAAGACAACACTTAACCAACTTGATACAAGATTTGTAGGCGGGTTAAGTCACAAACTCGAATACCAACACTTAACCAACTTGATATGCTAGACTGATAAGGGTTAAGTCACGAATTTAAATGACAACACTTAACCTAGTGGACGAACACCCTAGTTACGCGGTCCGTTTCAGCAGTAACCCACTAGATGTATCATGGTACCCTGGGACTAGGCAGGGTGGGGCATGATTACTGGGCTGATTGTAAGCGACTAGACAGACGGCTGTGTTGGTGCGCCAGTGTAGGTTCAGGCGGGCTATGGTCGTGCACGTGGTCCGGAGTTGAAAAAGCAGTCATTGGGCATCAGTAGGTTTATTTGTGCATGCTTGATTTGTGTCGGTGGTTGGCACCATAAGGCTTGATACACCCTATGGTGGACCTAGCACAGGTGACTACTTTCGTGATAGGGCCGTATGACACAGATACATGACGAGCTAGAATTTTAGGGAGCCGATCGACTAGTGGATCGTTTCGTTGGACTTAGAAATGGGTCGTTTCATGATATTGGGCCATGGAATCATTTCATGATTAATATAAGACATGGGTTTGGGATTCTAGTACAGTTGATGCAGCGAACCTTGAATACGTGATGCTATACTTGATTTACACTTGATTTATCATGTTATATTAGTCTATCTTGCCCATCTTGTCATCATCCGTATGATTACTTTCAGTTTATACATGTCATGTTACCTTTATCTATTTTTATGCTGAAAGTCACTTGGACTTACCAGTCTTTATGATTGACCCGTTTTCTTTCGCCTCTTTTTCTTCCGTTCCACCCCCCATGTTCTCAGGGAGGAAACTCTAGCACTTATCTTGGATTTCGCTTGCTTTCGGTTCAGCTCATGTACGGTTTGATCTTGAGCTATGCTATGGCTGCATTTCTGCTACCTTTGGGGAGTTAAGCTACTTTTGATGTTTTAAGTTTATGCTTCTTTATTTGTGCAAGACAGAATTTATTGTAATGGAAAATAATGACCTTGGCTATATGATGTAAAAGGTTTTGACTCTTTTGAAAGTAATGTAATTTATCTTTTGATTCTTTCGCTGTTTTACCTATGCTCTGTCTTGTAATATTTCTGTGTTTGTTTACCGCGATAATGCTCCTCCAAAACTAGTGCATTCTCTTTGTGAGTGACCCTAGCGGAGGTGAGGTGTTACATCCTCTTTATAATCAACATCGCTTAATTAAATAATATCTTACTAAGCACCACTTTTATTAATTCTCGACTTATTTAAATAACTTTATTTCATAGATTGAATTATTATTACAAATCCTATTTCCAACCCTTTTCACCAAACCCAAACTTAAATCCCTTTTTTTCCCAATTCCCTTTTTCTTTTCAGGAAATCTCCTTTCAATTCTCTTTATTTAACTTAATGCCATTATTAAGTATAAAAACAACGCTTTAATTCACATTACATTTATAAATCTGTTTAAAAATTTCAGGTTTAATATAAACTCTTTATATCTCCCTCTACTTAGTCCCAAATGCTAAGTAATGTTTTCATTTAGCTATCCTATCTCATCAGAACCCTTTATTACTTGATTAAAGACTCGAGTCCAAAATATAAAGCTCATCCTTAGCTTCCTTTCAATACTCAACTATATTTTCGTTTCGAACTGGGTTACTTGAATGTATTACATTTAAGAAGAGATTATTTACTTCAACATTTATCATTGCAAATTAATTAGCTCTTTATTTACTAGAAAAAAAATTCCTTTCTAAAATCTTTCTAAGATTAACCAATTATTTCACTAATTTAAAGTCTAACTTAGTTTAAATGTCGACTCAGTCCATACAAACATGATTATTCTTCTAACCAATTCTATTTAATTCCTCTTTTTAAATTGATTGATATATAATAACTTTATTTAATCGTTCATGATCCATCAAATACTTAGCCGCTAGGTTATTTTCTGCTCATTTATTCATAATTCTTATCAACGTAAGAAATTGTTTAATAAAACAAATTCCATAATTACTTATAAACTTTACTAAATAAATAATAAATATTTATTTCCTTTTTAAACAGTTTTCAAACCTATTTTAATGAAAAATATACTTATGACTTCAATATCTTCGATTTACTATCGATAAAATCCATATCGGTTTATTTATATGCCACGTGATGCCAAATACCCAAGCGACACCATCCATTGGATAACTCCAAAATAATGTTGAAATATGGTTCAATCATCAACAATAATCAATCATATTTGACTGCTAATTTCTATAACGATCATCAATCAATGAACAAATCATTCAAACAATTCAAACAATTTCAAACACGTTTATAAACGTGACCAATCAAGGGAAATTCCTTTATTTGGGTCAAATCTAAATGATTGGTATTTTTCTGAAAATAAAAGACCGCTTAATTTCAGAATTTGAATCAACAATAAATATATTTAACTTGCAAACAATCAACCACTAACAATCAGAACACGCAAAAATAAAAACCCAATTTATATAAAATATAAATGGGAAGAGCTGAGTGAGTTTAACTGACCTTGATTTAAATCTGTCGATAACCAGTCTGTTTTAGTCAAATTAAACTGACTTTTAATTTTACTAAAATTCCTAGTTATGCCTGAGCCTAACCAACTCTGCTCCATCTCGAAGTCCTCATTTTTACGGTCTTAACGCAACTGACCGCGCCAAAATCTGATATCGTATGTTCGAGAAATCACGTAAATAAACTTATAAAATAAATAAATTTTTAAAACATGTTTTCTTTATAAAATTAAATGGGCTTTACCTAATCCCTTCTGCCTAAAAGAACCCGACCCGCTTACTTTAAAACCCTTCCACCACCGATCCCTTTTTCATTTCAACAGCCGCCTCCAGGATTATTTCCTCAAATCGAAAACCCTATGCCCCTTTGTCCCTTCAATCGCAAATCATGGCGCCGCAACCCCTCTTTACGCCACCACTACCTCGTCCTCCTCCTTCCTACAACCCACCGAACCCCTGAGCAACCCCTCTCAACGTCGATTAACCCCATGGACCTCCCAGACAAACCACAAGCCACCTTCAACCTCTTACGCCTTCAATTCGAACAGGCTTCAACACAAATCAGTTCAAGAACCGAAAAGCTAAGTTTTTCTTTTATTCTATTTCATTACTGACTTATTTTGATTTGCTTTTCTAGTTTCAAATTGGGTTTTCCTTCTATGGTTGACTGTGTTTGTTTGTGTGGTTTTGGGATGCATGAAACACCATTACGTGACCCTTATTTATAGTAGCGGTTGGAAATCAATGTCTGTCAGTGGCTATGAATTGTTATTTCAATCACAATTCGAATCTATATGTTAGATTTTGGTTTGGATTTTGGTTCGGATTTTGGTCTAGGCTTTTCAGCACTTGTTGCCCTGTTCGAAAAGGATTTTGATCTAACTGGTTAGGTGATAGATTAGGTGATGAATTGTCAATTCAATTCAGAGATTTGGAACCTGTATTGTAGTTTTTCTATTTCCATTTTTAAATGTATGAACAGTGAATTTTTGTATCAGAATTTTACTGTATATACATGTAAGTGTCCTGTTTGATTTGGCAATAAAAATTTTGTGTATACCAATATGCATGTTTGTCCTTTTCTTCTTAGCTGTTCATGACATGTTCTTAGCTATTTTAGCTGTTGATGTATATAGTTTCTAGCTGTTCATATCTTTTATCTGTTTGAAATTGATGTATCAACATATGCATTTCTTTACTTTAGCTGTGTATCAGTGAATATATAGATACCTGTTTTCAACTATCCCTTATGGTATTCACTAGCTATTTGGGCTATTTGAGTAGTTGTTCTATAGGTTTTTAGCCTTATATGATGCAAAATTCAATATAATAAGGCATTTCAGGTGTAGTGTCCCACTTTCAATCTCTAAAACCCATGTTAAAATGTCTAGCTGATTTTAGCCTTATATAATGCACCTGTATGCTTGGACTGTTCATTGGCTATATGTCAAGTGCCAATCTACTCATGTGTTTTCTAATACACGTATATAAGTATGGGTATACATATTTGTCCTTGAACATTAAGTTGAACAAGATTTTACACTATTTTGAGGGGCCTGTAGGGGTTTATTACCTTTGGGAAATATATTGAAATACAAACATTGATATATGTTTTCGCCACCCTGATTTATAAACTTAAAACCCATACTGTATTTACATCTTTTATTAGTGCCAGTTCTTGCTATGAGTCAACTCACACATGTATTCTGACTTATTACCCTGTTATGATTGGAACTGGACATTTGTGTCACTCGGCCTTGTTCAAAAGCTGAAACACTCATTACATGGTTTGGCTTGTTGAAATTTTAAAGATATGGAATTGGTTTTCTTTAAACTGGAACATATGAGGTCTCTTTAAATGATGCCTTGAACCTGCATATTATTTGGGCTAAATATTTTTATTGGCCGTAAAATTTAACATGTGAAATATGAAACACACATATCTCAGAATATGTTTGGCAAATTCTGTTCGTATTGCCGTCCCCATGCCGATTTGTCCATGCATCTTGATATACTACTTTGCGTGTCTTTCTTTGTTCGACCAGTCTCAATTTCCCCTGCTAGTTCCCACTGTTATAGCTATACTAACTTGTTGATTCTGTGCTAAAATATATTGGGCGTGAAACATATTTTAGATTGAATTTTTAGCTGTTTTCATGGTTCATGCATGTGAAGACCTTTATGTTTTAACTATTTTTTTTCTTTTGTTGTTCATTACTATGATGAAATCGCCCTTTTAATGGGTTTTCTTCTTCTTCTTTTTTTCAGGTCAATGTGTGTGGAATCATTTCCATGCACCGTCTCTGGAGCAATACTGGGGAGGAAGAAATTGACATTTAAAATCAATTGCCTTTTCTTCTTCTTTTTTGCCTTTGTACAAACAACCATATAAACATGCTTTCCTTTGTTGTTAATGTAATGGTTTGCTATTTCTTTCCAGCTGTTTTGAGACAAGACATACTGAACTGTAAATTTACGAATGAATAATATTGTTTGCGGGATCATATTGGATGTATGTTTTGTTTCCTTGGTATATACGCTTATACAGACAGTTTTATAATTTTTTTGTTCTCATTTCACTATTTCATGAAAGAAATAGGTGTAGCGACCCGAACTTCCCCGGTCTCTGAAGAGATGAGAAAGAACGAATTACTTTGAGAACAACACACAATGGAACACAAACAGAAGAACAATTCATTGTTTATTACAACAATTCCATTAGAATACACGAATATACAGAGTATGAATAAATATTACGCATTTCACAAATATTAGAGATTGCAATGAATTACATAGCAGCGTAAAAATAATACAATACACAACTGAAATTAATACACGGATACAGAGCTTTCCGAGTATCGTTCCAGCTGTAAACCAGGATCTTGTGAATATAAATCTGCAAAACCAAAACTACTAGCTGCCCATGCGGAAAATAGGGGCACCAAGAGTTTAGGTTAAAACAATATACTCCAGGTCAGTCATGTGACTGGTGTGAGAACCAAAACAGTTATTTATCTTTATTTTTAAAGTTGGGTAAATTAAGGGACCACGCCGTATAACATGGAATGAGTTTCCTCCCAAGAATATCAGTGCATAAAACAAACAGCGCAATGCTAAATAAAGAAAAATGAAGCTATTATAAGACCAAGGTCCCATCACACAATGCAACACAAGCCAGAGTATAGGGTTTTACCTTATAATAGCCAAAGAATGCTTGATACGTTTAAAACAGATTATTTTGATAATACTGTAAGTGTATGGTGTCCAAACAATTTCAATCTTAAGTATCAATCATAGGCGGCATAGCTACCATCTACTATGTCGCCATTCTAGGCTCTACAAATAAAACCAAAATATCATGTATTGAAAATTGGATTCCATCATGAGTCGAGGCAAGGGGCAAGCTCCTCTCTGATTCGAGATACTCTAGCAAATGTCTCAGGACCACACACAGCGATCCTTGGATCTTCAGGGCCGGTCCTCACCTAACTTTGGAGGATTTGTTATTCCTGAACACACGTTTCCCAGTCCTATAGGACCTATATAGTAATGGTTTGTATGTCGGCTCACATAGTGCCAGTTATCAACCATATATTCGAGGCGCCTCGCATTCCAACAACCACACAGGTGAAAAGTATATAAATGTCAACCAGTTTAAGCACTGACACCACTACTAGATTGAAAGAAACGTCATGCTCTCCATGTAGTCACTATCCCATTTTTGACTCATACCGAGGTGTGAGGCTCGTGAATTCATGTTATACACAAAGCTATGCCACACAGGCCGTGCTTTGATCATTAACCACAAGACTTTGCTTTTCAACATAAGCCTTGATCATTTGCCACTTAGGTGTGCCACACAGGCAATTCACTCCATGCCACTGATGTCCATCGATATACAACCTCTGAGCTCGTACGTCTCGGAGAAGGGCATTAAGCAAGAGAATAAATTATCCGCCTCCAAACAGATGTAAATTTAATAGAGATCAATCACACAGAATAAAATCCAATGTCAGACTCATAATCCATTTACAAGTTCGTTCTGGGTCTTAACGAAATCGGAGGCACTTTTCTCGCATATCAATCGATCTCCAAGTACGTCTGGACGATCACCAACTGATTCCCTCCTCTTGGGTGTACAACACAATCAAAATGGTCAATAATCATCCAAACTATGTGAAGACTTCCGGTCTTCAACCACCGTCTTCATCTTCGACATATCGTCGAATCGGTTATTCGGAATGGGTGTAAACCCGGTCTTTCCGAATAACCCACGTATATAATAAACAAATGTTACACAAACCCAACATACGCCTCATTTCAATTCAGGATATTCTTTTATTCAAATTTTCACATTCTTAGGGAAAGGTTCCCATTAATTTTATCAAAGATAAATTCTTCTAAATTCATTCTTTAATCTTACTTTGGATATCATTTCAAACCATATTATGGTTTTCCAAACTAGTCGGGATAAGCGAACCACACCGAAGTAATTATTTATTTTATTTCCCAATCCCAACCTATTTATCCCATGGAGCAAAACTGGTTATACTCCATATCTAACACCACGGTGTTATCGGTAAATATTAGTTACCATTTCACGTTCAAATCTAATTAAAGATTTAACTATTGCTTTGGAGCAAAACTGGTGATACTCCATTCTCGATCACTTTCCAAATTTGATAATTTAAATTATCAATTCACATTTCAATGTAATTACAGATTCATTAAAACTCCACTTAGTTTTAATCTTCTCAAAAATCAATATCCTGTCTTTAACTGGGTTAAAGAACCAATGTCATCTAAAACATGGTTCACGATAAACCCAAAATCACTTCCCATTGTTAATCGCGTTAAAGAACAGGTGTTATTCAGAACACCGCTCACGATAAACACCAAAACCAATTCAAATTCAATTCCAATTAAATACTATTTAACTGGACAATTTCAATAAATCTTAGTTAAAAGATTTATTCTTTTCTAAACTGGGTTCAAAAACAGTGTTATTTAAGACACCATTCACGACGAACCCAAGATCCCATTTGATATTGAATACAAGGATCTGAATAGAAAATATACCGGCTTATATTCAATATCAAATTCTAAAACCAACAAATATCGTATTGGAAATAACGATATATAATATATCTTTCAAATTTCCACAGCCATATCTGTTTAATCACGAAATCCAACATCGAAATATTCCGAAGATAATTTCAATTAAAATCCATTCCAATTCACGTATTGGAAATTCTTATTATTTTCAAAACCGTTTCAAATCTAGTTCAAAACTAGTTCATTTCAATGAAAATATAATTTTATCTTTTCAAATGTGGTATTTTTCATTCCAGTTCCTTCCAATTCATATATTATGATTTTACACAAATTATTAATTTTTTTAATAATTTTATCAAGGCCCGTACAGTCGATTTCCAATAACGACCGTCGAACTGCACTTACAACGACCTTTTCCAAATTTGATTCGGACATAATTCCAAATCCAACCGTTATATTTCAAAATTATAATATTCATTGAAAATCTCTTTTCGATACGAACCCAACTGTTCCGGTTTCAGGAGAATTCGACAGTCGGATCTCCCGTAACGTCAATTCGAAGTCAATGGTCGAAATTCGCGAACTGCCGCGGCACGGCGCATTCTATTCAGGCCATTATATATATACTATATATATATTATATGTTTCATCGATTTCATTTTTAAAACGTATTTTATAAATCGTTTTAAATTCGTTTTTGAAAACAATTTCAGCTTTATATTCAATTTCAAATCAAAATTGAATATTTCACATCATTACTATATAAATGATAATATTTCCAAAACGTTATATTTTGAAATCACTTCTTTTTCTATATTCATTATAAAAACAAATATAATCGATATAAATATCGTTCGCATCAAAATGGCTCATCTCTAATCAACACGGCTTTATATTTCAGTAACTTCGTTATTCTATTCAACAAAAGAACATTTATTTTTCTTTCAACACATGAATATTCTCAACACATGAGCATCGTCAACACATGACTATTTATTTCTATTTAATATATTTTATAAAATTATGATAAAGATGTAAATTTTATTGTTAAAATATTTTACTCAACACATGAATATATATTTTATTCAACACATGAATATTCTTTATTCTATTCAACACATGAATCTATGTTTTATAATATTCTTTATTTTCCCAATTGGAATGAGGTCCAATCAATTACCATATAATGTTAATTATATGGATTCCATACAAAACATTTTTATAATAGCAACGATAAATAATCAACCATCATCCAAAGTGCACCACACAACTGCATTAGCATTAAATATGACTAATTAACACTCATACACTGTCAATCAAACGATCGACATACTACTAAACAATTGGGATTAGTGTACGTCAAATATCATCCCATCAACCGTGTGGGGATTCAATCCACAAACACTGAATATTATTTGTGCAGTTGGGCAACGTGTAAAATTTATCATCCTAATAAATATCCTTCAAATGGGTGTAAATAGATAAACCGTCCGGTTTGTAAATGAATATTTATTTATTCACATTCACGTTAAAAAATATATTTTTAACGATAATTAATTTATTTCAACACATTTCACATCAACATCACAAACAAACTTCACAACACACCAAACAAGCATACAAGTCGTCCATGGTCTGTGGACGACGGGTGTAGGGTGCTGCTAAGCACCGTTTGCATCCTAGTATATATTTTAACTAGAAAATGAAATGTAAAGTGAGAAGTTCTCACCGACTAGCTAATCCAATACCACGACTCTTCTAATGTAAAAATCTTCGTCCTGCTCACCTTTTTGTCAATTTCATAGTCCGTAATAACTACATATATAAAAATCACATTTTTATATTGTTGCTATGTTTATAAAAATTCTATTTTTACACCGCTACTATATAGATAAAAATTCTATTTTTATAACGGTGTTCATATAATAAAGATTACATTTTTATACATTACTCATATAAAAATCACATCTTTGCTTCTTCTACTTAATAAAGATCGAATTTTTATTATATAACTTCACGTATAAAAATCTTGTCTTTATGCTATATAAAATCTAATCTTTTTAATCAAACAAAAATCTAATCTTTTGTCCGCTATTCATATAGACAAAATCAATTTTTTTTCATGTTACATATAATTAAAACTGAACTAAAAATTCAATTTGAATTACTTACATTGTAGTGGTCGACGAGGTGGAGCAAAAGGGACGTCGGGGCTGGAGATCGTCAGAGGTTGTCGCTGTGGTCAGAGGCTCGGGGGCATGGGGTTTATGTGGCGGCAGATTTAGGTGGAAACGGGTTGGGGGGGAAGGAGATGGATAGAAGGGGGGTTTGCGCGCAGGGGCGCAAGGTGGCGGTGAGGGACCTCCGATGGGCAGTGGAGGCGGTTTTAGTGGGGGCAATTTGGGGTCACGGGGAAGATGGTTTGCGCAGTTTTCTACTGAGAGAAGGGGAGGAGGAGGATTGGGGAAAATGGGGGCTCGCGCTCCGATGGCGGCGCGCTAGGAGGCGCGGTGGTGCCCTTATCGGAGGAGCGACGGCTCCTCCTTCATCTTCTTTTTATTTAGAAAAATTGAAAGGGGGGGTGAACGGTGATAAAGGGGGGAGGGTATATTAATATATATTTTTATTTAATTAATTATTTAATTTCAAAAAGCAACTTTCAATTTCGAACTCGAAATCGAACCCACCGACTGTCAACCATAACTAATTACCCCCATTCCGAACACAATGGGATATGTATCGTAAGCTGATTTGATCGTTTCGATCAGTTTTCGTCAAAATCAAAATATAACTCTATATACTGAATTTGAACGCACATTTCAATTTACCCGTGCCACATACTAACTAGAAAAATTCCCTAAAATTATTTTCTAGCTTTGTATTGATGATACGGTCCTAATAAAACTGATTTCGTCAAATTCTGAGACCGTTTGAAAAATGGTCATTTTCCAGTCGATTAAAATCAACTAAAACTGGTCAAACGCATTTTCCTTTGCCATGCTCTCCTATTGATTCAAAAATTACGAATTTTGGAATCTAGCAATATCTTGACATCACGGATCCAAAAAAAGTGGTTTAGTCGAAAACCGAGGTCTTTTGCAAAATTTCCATTTTTAAGGGCTCAAAATTCCATAGCGACTATTCTGAAATTTCAACTAGGCATAACTTTTTATCCCCGCTATGAAATTTCAATTTTTCGGATTCATTGGAAAGATATTCTCATATAGATTCAAATATTTTTGGTTTTGCCAAAATCTGGTTTATTTTGAATCATATACATTCATTTGAACTTTGAAATTGAATTTTCGAACTACCGCGCCATTTTCGAATTCCTTTTATAATTAAAATGAAATATTTATATTCTAACGACGATCTGTATAAATATATACGTTCTAATTCTATTCAAAATAAATTTCTCGTCGATATTATTTAAAATAATCTATTTTAAATATTCAAAATTCATTGTAATTGCCAAAATAAAAAATTTAAATTGGCTCGGAATTTCTGGGTTATTACAATCTCCCCCACTTAAAACTTTTCATCCCCGAAAAGGAACGAAGCTGAAAGTTTTTTAACAAACCAACTCAACTTCCATTATTTTCTTCACGACTTAAGTTCTTCAACTTTTCAGTTTCTAAGAACTTTCCAAAATTTTCAAAAATTTGGCTAACACCCTAAATTTTCGAAAAATTTCGCCATGACCTCCCCTGCACCAGGGACTTCGGGTTATTTCAAATAGCCTCCCATGGCCCTCATCAATCCGCAAAGAAAAAGAAACAGCTAAGCGGCTAGCCAATCGGCTTATAAAATCATCCAAAACGCAAGAAATTGGTAAACATGTACCTATTTGTCGGGCAAACAATTTTATTCTTCTGCTCTAGCCTCCTTGCTATGACCTGTTCAATGGATACACATGTATATACATGCAATTGTAATCATTTTCAATACAGTTCAATATTCGGTTCAATTTGGCATAATGGTTCAACATTTAGTTAATCAACCAATAAACAAACAACACAATCAGCAATCAATTAGTTGATTATCATTTCAAATTCATAATTTTGATATATATATATATATATATATATATATATATATATATAGAAAACCATGTTTTTTGGGCCAAATCACAACAATAAACCTATCTAGTTTTGGTTCTCACACCAGTCTAATGGAACTATATAGATATCTCACCTTTCGAAACTCGAACACAAATACTGATAATGTCGCCGCATCACCAGAATTATCTCCGAGCGACTAGAGTGTGATTCTATATCTATCTAGTATATTAAAACTTCGAATATATGTTCATGACGCGTATATGCAAAATCTTTATATACTCGATTGTCCAAATTCAATATAAATAAAATATTCAAATACGTATAAACTGGTTTAAATTTTCAAAACAATATTGTTTTAAATTTGAAAAATATACTCTTCACACTCGTTCTAGGATACTACTGATCCTATCTCTAACGAGTCATTCTCATTGGATATTACCAATCCAATTTCTGAGAATTATTTCGTATGGTTCTAACGTGTCTTGTTCTCTGAGCACTGTAAACCAAAGCTCTGATACGACTCTGTAGCGACCCGAACTTCCCCTGTCTCTGAAGAGAAGCGAAAGAACGAATTACTTTGAGAATAACACACATCGGAATACAAACAGAAGAACATTTCGTTGTTTATTACAACAATTCCATCAGAATACACGAATATATAGAGTAAGAATAAATATTACACATTTCACAAATATCAGATATTGCAATGAATTACATATCAGTGGAAAAATAATACAATACACAACTGAAAGTAATGCACGGATACAGAGTTTTCCGAGTATCGTTCCAGCTGTAAACCAGGATCCTTTGAATATAAATCTGCAAAACCAAAACTACTAGCTGCCCATGCGGAAAATAGGGGCACCCATAGTTCAGGTTAAAACAATAAACTCCAGGTCTGTCATGTGACTGGTATGAGAACCAAAACAGTTATTTATCTTTATTTTTAAAGTTAGGTAAATCAAGGGACTACGCCGTATAACATGGAATGGGTTTCCTCCCAAGAATACCAGTGCATAAAACAAATAGCACAATGCTAAATAAAGAAAAATGAAGCTATTATAAGACCCAGGTCCCATCACACAATGCAATGCAAGCCGGAGGATAGGGTTTTACCTTATAATAGCCAAAGAATGCTTGATACGTTTAAAAATAGATTATTTTGATATTACTGTAAGTGTATAGTGTCAAAACAATTTCAATCATAAGTATCAATCATATGCAGCATAGCTACCATCTATTATGTCGCCATACTAGGCTCTACAAATAAAACCAAAATATCACGTATTGAAAACTGGATTCCATCATGAGTCGAGGCAAGGGGCAAGCTCCTCTCTGATTCGAGACACTCTACCAAATGTCCCAGGACCACAAACAACGATCCTTGGATCTTTAGGGCTGGTCCTCACCTAACTTTGGAGGATTAGTTATTCCTGAACACATGTTTCCCAGTCCTATAGTACCTATATAATAATGGTTTGTACGTCGGCTCACATAGTGCCAGTTATCGACCATTTATTCGAGGCGCCTCGCATTCCATCAACCACACAGGTGAAAACAACATAAATGTCAGCCAGTTTAAGCACTGACACCACCACTAGCTAGAAAGAAACTTCGTGCTCTCCCTGCAGCCATTATCCCGTTTTGGAATCATAACGAGGTGTGAGGCTCGCGAATTAACGTTATACACAAAGCTATGCCACACAGGTCGTGCTTTAATCATCAACCACAAGACTTTTCTTTTCAATAGAAGCCTTGATCATTTGCCACTTAGGCGTGCCACACAGGTAATTCACTCCATCCGACTGATGTTCATTGATATACAACCTCTGAGCTCGTACGTCTCAGAGAAGGGAGTTAAGCAAGAGAATAAATTCTACGCCACCAAATAGATGTATATTTAATAGAGATCAATCAACACATAATAAAATCCAATGTCAGACACACAGTCCATTTACAAGTTCGTTCTGGGTCTGAACAAAATCGGAGGCACTTTCCTTGCATATCCATCGATCTCCAAGTATGTCTGGACGATTACCAACTGATTCCCTCCTCTTGGGTGTACAGCCCAATCAAGATGGTCAATAATCATCCAAACGATGTGAAGACTTCCGGTCTTCAACCACCGTCTTCATCTTCGGCATATCGTCGAATCGGTTATTCAGAATGGGTATAAACCCGACCTTTCCGAATAACCTGCGTATATAATAAACAAATGTTACACAAACCCAATATACGCCTCATTCCAATTCAGAATATTCTTTTATTCAAATTTTCACATTCTTAGGGAAAGGTTCTCATTAATTTTATCAAAGATAAATTGTTCTAAATTTATTCTTTAATCTTCCTTTGGATATCATTTCAAACCATATTATGGTTTTCCAAACTAGTCGGGATTAGCGAACCACACTGAATTAATTATTTATTTTATTTCCCAATCCCGACCTATTTATCCCATGGAGCAAAACTGGTAATACTCCATATCTAACACAACGGTGTTATCGGTAAATATTAATTACCATTTCACGTTCAAATCTAATTAAAGAATTAACTATTTCTTTGGAGCAAAACTGGTGATACTCCATTCTCGACCACTTTCCAAATTTGATAATTTAAATTATCAATTCACATTTCAATCTAATTATAGATTCATTAAAACTCAACTTAGTTTTAATCTTCTCAAAAATCAATATCCTGTCTTTAACTGGGTTAAAGAACCAATGTCATCTAAAACACGGTTCACGATAAACCCAAAATCACTTCTCATTGTCAATCGGGTTAAAGAACAGGTGTTATTCAGAACACCGCTCACGATAAACCCCAAAAACCAATTCAAATTCAATTCCAATTAAATTCTAGTTAACTAGACAATTTCACTAAATCTTAATTAAAAGATTTATTCTTTTCTAAACTGGGTTCAAGAATTGTGTTATTTAAGACACCATTCACGACGAACCCAAAATCCCATTTGATATTAAATACAAGGCTCTGAATAAAAAATATATTCGTTTATATTCAATATCAAATTCTGAAACCAACAAATATCGTATTGGAAATAATGAAATATAATATATCTTTCAAATTTCCACAAACATATCTGTATAATCACGAAATCCAGCATCAAAATATTCCGAAGATAATTTCGATTCAAATCCATTCCAATTCACGTATTGGAAATTCTTATTATTTTCAAAACCATATCATATCTAGTTCGAAATCGTTCATTTCGATAAAAATTTATTTTTATCTTTTCAAATGTGGGATTTTTCATCCCAGTTCTTTCTAGTTCATATATTATGACTTTACACAAATTATTAATATTTTTAATAATTTTATCAAGGCCCGTAAAGTCGATTTCCAATAACAGTCATAAAACTGCAGTTACAACGACCTTTTCCAAATTTGATTTGGACATAATTACAAATCCAACCGTTAGATTTCAAAATTCTAATATTCGTTGGAAAGCTCTTTTCAATACAAACCCAATCATTCTGGTTTCAAGAGAATCCGACGGTCGGATCTCCTGTAACGTCAATTTGAAGTCAATGGTCGAAATTCGCGAACTACTGCAGCACGGCGCGTTCTATTCAGGCCATTATATATATATTATATATTTCGTCGATTTCCATTTTAAAACATATTTTATAAATCGTTTTAAATTCGTTTTCAAAACAATTTCCGCTTCATATTCAATTTCAAATTAAAATTGAATATTTCCCATCATTACTATATAAAAGATAATATTTTCAAAACGTTATATTTTGAAATCACTTCTTTTTCTATATTCATTATAAAAATGAATATAATTGATATATATCGTTCGCATCAAAATGGCGCATCTCTAATCAACACGGCTTTATATTTCAATAACTTCGTTATTCTATTAAACAAATGAATATTTATTTTTCTTTCAAATAATGAGCATCGTCAACACATGTCTATTTATTTTTATTTAACATATTTTATAAATTAAGATAAATATGTAAATTTTATTGTTAAAATATTTTACTCAACACATGAATATTTTCAACACATGAATATATATTTTATTCAACACATGAATATTCTTTATTCTATTCAACACATGAATCTATGTTTTATAATATTCTTTATTTTACCAATTGGAATGAGGTCCAATCAATTACCATATAATGTTAATTATATGGATTCCATGCAACACATGTATATAATAGCAACGATAAATAATCAACCATTATCCAAAGTGCACCACATAACTGCATAAACATTAAATATAACTAATTAACGCTCATGTAGTCTTTCAATCAAACGATCGACATACTACTAAACAATTGGGATTAGTGTACGTCAAATATCATCCCAACACCCATGTGGGGTTTCAATCCACAAACACCGAATATTATTTGTGGAGTTGGGCGACGAGTAAAATTTATCGTCCCAATAAATATCCTTCAAATGGGTGTATATAAACAAACCGTCCGGTTTGTAAATGAATATTTATTTATTCACATTCACGTTAAAATCTATATTTTTAACGATAATTAATTTATTTCAGCACATTTCATATCAACATCACAAACAAACTTCACAACACACCAAACAAGCATACAAGTCGTCCATGGTCTGTGGACGATGGGTGTCAGGTGCTGCTAAGCACCGTCTGCATCCTAGTATATATTTTAACTAGAAAATGAAATTTAAAGTGAGAAGTTCTCACCGACTAGCTAATCCAATACCACAACTCTTCATATGTAGAATTCTTCGTCCTGCTCACCCTTTTGTAATTTTCATTGTCCGTAGTCACTACATATATAAAAATCACATTTTTATATTGTTGCCCTGTATATAAAAATTCTATTTTTATACCGCTACTATATAGATTAAAATTCTATTTTTACACCGCTACTATATAGATAAAAATTCTATTTTTACACCGCTACTATATAGACAAAAATTCTATTTTTACACCACTACTATATAGATAAAATTCTATTTTTATAACGGTGTTCATATAATAAAGATTACATTTTTATGTCGTCACTCATATAAAAATCACATCTTTGCTTCTTCTACATAATAAAGATCGAATTTTTATTATATAACTTCACGTATAAAAATCGTATTTTTATGTTATATAAAAATCTAATCTTTTTAATCAAACAAAAACCTAATCTTTTTAATCAAACAAAAATCAAATCTTTTTAATCAAACAAAAACATAATCTTTTGTCCGCTATTCATATAGACAAAATCAATTTTTTTTCATGTTACATATAATTAAAACTAAACTAAAAATTCAATTTGAACTTACATTGTAGTGGTCGACCAGGTGGAGTAAAAGGGACGCCGAGGCTGGAGATCGTCAGAGGTTGTCGCTGTGGTCAGAGGCTCGGGGCGTGGGGTTTACGTGGCGGCTGATTTAGGTGGAAACTGGATGGAGGGAAAGGAGATGGCTGGAGGGGGGTTTGCGCGCAGGGGCGCGAGTTGGAGGTGGGGGACCTCCGATGGGCGGTGGAGGCAGTTTTAGGGCAGTGATTTGGGGTTACGGGGAAGAGGGTTTGCACGTTTTTCTGCTGAGAGAGGGGGAGGAGGAGGATCAGGGAAGAAGGGGGCTCGCGCTCCGATGGCGGCGCGCCACGAGGCATGGTCGCGCCCTGATCAGAGGAGCGACGGATCCTCCTTCATTTTTTTTAATTTTAGAAAAATTGAACGGGGGAAGGGGGTGGGGCTGAACAGTGATAAAGGGGGGATGGTATATTAATATATATATATATATATATTTAATTATTTAATTATTTAATTTCAAATAGCAACTTTTAATTTCGAACTCGAAATCGAACCCATCGACTGTCGTCCAAAGCTAATTACCCCCATTCCGAACACAATGGGATATACCGTAAGCTGACTCAATCCTTTCGATCAGTTTTCGTCAAAATCAAAATATAACTCTATATACTGAATTTGAGCGCACATTTCAATTTATCAGGGCTACATACTAACTAGAAAAATTCACAAAAAAATATTTTCTAGCTTCGTATTGACGAAATGGTCCTAACAAAACTAATTTCATCAAATTCTGAGACCGTTTGAAAAATGGTCATTTTCCAGTCGATTAAAATCAACTAAAACTGGTCAAACGCGTTTTCCTTTGCCACACTCACATATTGATTCGAAAAATTACAAATTTTGGAATCTAGAAATATCTTGACACCACGGATCCAACAAAAGTGGTTTCGTCGAAAACCGAGGTCTTTTGCAAAATTTCCATTTTTAAGGGCTCAAAATTCCATAGCGACTATTCCGAAATTTCAACCAGGCATAACTTTTTATCCCCGCTATGAAATTTCGATTTTTCAGATTCGTTGGAAATATATTCTCAAATAGATTCAAATATTTTTGGTTTCGCGAAAATCCAGTTTATTTTGTACCCTATAAATTCATTTGAACTTTGAAATCGAATTTTCAAACTACCGCGCCATTTTCCATTTCCTTTTATAATTAAAATAAAATATTTATATTCTAACGACGATCTATATAAATATATACGTTCTAATTCTATTCAAAATAAATTTCTCGTCGATATTATTTAAAATAATCTATTTTAAATATTCAAAATTCATTAAGATTGCCAAAATGAAAAAATATAAATTGTCTCGGAATTTCCGGGTTATTACAATAGGCATGACATTTGGATTAAAAATGAATTCCTACTGTACATACTGTTTTGTACCAACAATATATATTTTGTGTATATTGTTTCTTCTATTGATCAAATCCTATCTTGTTTCTTTCATATTGTATGTTGTGTATGTTGTACAAGATTTTTAAGTGAGGTTATTGAAAAATCTTATACAATATTGGTATGCTATACATTGAATTCAAAAGGCTAAATTTAATGATTAACATCATTGTATTGATTAAACAAACAACTAAAATTTTAATCAATATAGAATTCAAAAATCAACCTTTCGAAATTATGGTTTTAAAAGAACAGCTAAAATTTTAATCAATATAGAATTCAAAACTCAACCTTTAGAAATTATGGTTTTAAATAATATTGCATTCACCTAAAAATCCTTTTAAATTTAAAAATAAATCATTAAAATTTAAAACGATTTCACAACGACTGTTTGGAAATTTGAATTGGACGTAACTGGAAATCTATAAGCTGGAATTTAGATTTTTCTCTTTCATTAGAAAAATATAATCAAATCGGTTCAAACGTGTCTCGTTCACAGAAATCCGACTTATATTGGATCCTGTATATTTAGTTAAAGTTCAAATCGAAAATTTTGAACTACCGCGTCGTTTCAAGCTCGTTTTAATTAATATATAAATATATATACTCGAAATCTATTTTAGATAAATAAATTCGTTTAAAGATCCATTATATTTCAAATATAATATAGAAACAACTTTAAATATTCGAATTTAAATGGCCGAAAAATCTGGGACGTTACATTCTTCCCCCCTTAAAATAATTTCGTCCTCGAAATTGCAAAGTAAGAAGAATATTCCGAACCAAATTAATTAAAATCCATTACTTTAATATTAAATTCAAAATGAATTCGAACTTTAAAAGTTTTCTAAAATTTTGCCAGCACCTCCTCTGCATGGCTCGATCGGTACAACTATAACTGCCACTCTGGGCCTCAACTTTTTCGAAAAGAAAATTCAAAATCCACATGGCAACCTACTCAGGGTATAAATAAATTTCTTAACCCATAATATAAGGTTTACCTTTTTATCGAGTATTCGAACTCAAATTCCGATTTCGAAAATGTATCAAGTATCTGCTCGTCGTCTACATTCCCAGTCTGTATAACCAACTTATCTCCATAACCTTTAAGATTCTGCACTTATTCCACTTATAATGCAAATAATAATCTGGGTTAGAAAATTCTGTTTCCATTTCACCATCAAGCCTGTTCTCTATCCACTACATCGTGATTTATCTCCGGCTTCCTAATCATACAGTTTCTTATTAACCTCAACTGGCTAAATTCAATTAATATTCATATGGTTTGTATTTGTTTCATTTAACATCTTTATTAATCGATTAATATCAAATTAATCCCTATTATTTATTCATTAAATTTTCAAATCCCAATTTATTCAAGTTCACTCAATTTGAATTTATTCTTAACCTGATTTTACTTATCCAGGTTTAATTTTACTTCCATACCTGATTCAATCGACGAATTGATTTTCTAATTAGTTCAACTTTATTTCAAAATTCAAATTTGATTTAAATCAAATCAATCAGAACAACAAAACAACCCACATTACTATAATATAGAAAATAATTTCCTTTTCTATATAAAAATATACACTGGGTAAAATTATTTCATTTACCCACTTTAAAAAACAATATTGTACCCATTTGCTAGTTTAGTGCTTCTCAACACTTGAACCGGTCAAATAACACAGTACAAAACATTTGTATTTAAAATCTTACAAATACGCTCTCATATATATACACTCAAACTCTATCTAGGGTGTTACTAACCCCATCTCTATTGAGTTACGCCACAGAGCCAAGGTTATTACTCAACCAATAGCTCTGATACCACTGTAACGACCCAGGGATTTTCGGCCTTGATAATCGACGTAAATATCTTCACCATAACTTATGCCGACCTTCCAACACCGAAAACATTGGAACGTTTTATAGAAAGAAATTAGAGGGTGAGATAAGAAAGAAAGAAATATTAGCACAGAAGAAGAAGAAGTATTAACACAACACAAAGTCTCACATCGCAGCAGAACAAAATATAATACAGAATTAAATCTTTATTGAGAGGTTTTGAAAATACTTTCAATATCATAGTACAACACACAACTAGACAGTTTTTTATAACCTGTCCTTATATACACAGCGGAACAAAGACTAGATTTCATATGTCTGAACATCTCCAGCTCGTCTCTGGACTTCTCAGTACCTGATAACCTGAAACTGTACAACTCGGGCAAACCCGAGCATTTACAAAACAGCGGGTCAGTTTGGTGAACCAGAGTAAGAGAAACTCGCACAACATTAAGGGTACCACACTACTTGATTTTAAAGTTAAAATCCTTTCCAAAGAAAAGGATAATCGTAAGACCAAATCCACACATAAATATAGATGGTTTTTACCTTACGATAACCCAAAATAATTTTCAATATCAATATCCTTTCTGAAATTATAATAATGTCTAAATACAAGTAAATATCAATTTAGTGGAACACTTACATCTCACGCTCCACATATATAGTATACAATCAAAACCGCAGGCACTTATTGGAGATTGGATTCCATCTATGACAAGTTATGGGACCACCTGTCAATCGTGTATCTCTAGAGGCGAATACACCAGGTTCAACAAGAACGTTGTAACACCCCCATCCATTAAGGTCACTCACAAAGGGAATGACTTAACTTCAATGGAGCATTATGGGTACTGGAACAGAAATATTACAAGACAGACATATATAAAACAGCGGAAAGTAAAGTGGAAGTACTTAAAATCTTTTATCAAATGTTTTCAATAAAAGCCCATCAACTTCCAATACCCAATTACATAGTTAAAATATCTGTCTTGCTCAAAAACTAAGAAGCATAAAAACAAACTGTAGTATTCCCCAATAAAGCAAAGCAAGCCATAGCCAAGAGAAATCCAAGCTATACATGAAAGAGCCTTGGAGCTTGGTAAGATCCGAACTAAGCTGTATTCCCACCCTGCAAACCGGGGGGGGGGGGGGGGGGGACGGAAGAAAAAGAGGCAAAACAAAATGGGTCAGTCATAAAGACTGAGTAAGTCCTAGTGACTATCAACATAAAAATAGTTAAGGATAATATGGCATGAGTAAACTGAAAGTAAACATAAGCATGATGACAAGATAAGCAACAGGCAAGACAACTAAGGATAACATGATGTGATTTTTGTCAAGTAACATCGCAAGGTTCCCATCCAAGATAAACTATGTATAATATCGTAAGATTCCTATCAAGCATATCACGATTCCTCTGCTTCGCCATTAAAATATTTCTGTGATATCTATTTGCTCTGCACCACCTAACTAGCATCTTTACAAGTGTCTTACATGGAATGTTTCGTATTCCTACTAGTACTCCAACTAGTGTCCCCTGTAACAAGGATCCTTACCCCCTACTAGTGTCCCAATTAGTAGCCCGTGTTATATAATAAGGTGATCCCACCCACTACTTAGAAATCATAATACTTGTCTTACGTACCCCTAGCTGACTACATAGGTGCCGCCTGCCCCTATCTCCACTAGGTGTAAATCATAATACTAGTCTTACGTACCACTTGCTGACTACATAGGTGCCGCCTGCCCCTATCTCCACTAGGTGTACCCATCAACCCCCATGCGATCGGCTCCCTAACTCGTAGATACCCGTGCTGGCCCCACAGTGGGGTGTATCACTCCCCTAAAGTGGCAACCCGATACAACTTGAGGATGCACGGCTTATACCTACACGATGAAACAACGTCTTACCTACCAGCCCGGGTCCACACACGCATATGAAACCCGTTGGACTTGCGTTGCCACCGCAAACCCATTTTGACCTCTTACAATCAAACCCAGTATGCGTGTCCCGCCCTCGACATGGGTCAAGCTCACAAAGATATGTAATGGGCTACTAGTCTGAAAAGGGTCCCCTTTTCTCGACACAAGCTTCCCACCTATGCTTGGTCCCCTCTAGTAATTCTTACTTAACCCCTTCTTATTCATGTCCACTTACATACTCAAATTTTGGTTAAGTATACACCAGTTATGTCTTACATGTTACCCATATCCCCCACTTAACCCCTACATCATCCTCATGTCTTAATACATGTTTTATCTTGGTTAAGTGCTTATAGGTTATATTTTACATGCCATTCATATTATCCCCAACGTCTGGGTTTAACCAAGCGCCTTGGCTTTATCTTCCATTAGACCCTATGTCTATCCATTAATTATGCGCTTGTGCTACCTCATCAGTCTTATTATTTAACTTGGTTATTTCCATTCATACCAACCTTCAACTTTGCTTATTAATTCAATTCTTAACTTGCACTATATTAAGTCAATTAATAAGCCCACAACATGTTATTCCTATGATTCATAAATTAACCCCCATTATGGGACAATAACATGTTCTTATTCAATCTTTACAACCAAGTACCCCTTAACTTACAAACACACCGGAGAGAGAGAATAATTCCCTAAATACCAACCCCGAAGACCGGAATCAACATCAGATTGATATTCAGAGGATTATCCAACCTAACCAATGTTTTGTTCCTTTTTATAATATAACTTATGTCGCCTTCAATTGTAAATTCATTCTTGTCTTTACATATTGCTTAATCTACAATGAAGCACATCTTTCCTTATTACGTAAGTTATCTCATCTTATCTATTGTTCCGCCTAACTTACTTTATTCCATAAGATATCATTCCCACTTAGGCATTAATTAAAATTTACTTAAATCAACCATTCATGTCATAACAGTTAAGTGTCATTCGCCTAATCATATTTCTTAACCCACCCATTCATACCATATTGGTTAAGTGTCATTAGCCTAATCATATTATGTAACGACCCGTATTCTACGCATCATAGGACCGTAGAATATTTGTTTCTTCCACATATGAAGTCATATAGTCATGTAACTTTGGGAGACGACTATTGGGGTCATTTCCCATGTTCATGATTTTCCCCGATTTTTAAATGACCATTTTACCCCTAGTTGGTACTGTTTTGGCCATAACTTTTTACTGGAAGGGAATTTTGACTTTAAGCCACTTCCGCTGGCTCCGGATGATGGTTTACAATTCCGTTGAGTGGTCGCATTAGCCAAACGGACTCACCGTTTGGGAGATATGTCTGAAACAAGTTTCAGATAGTGAAAAACAGCTTAATTGGGCTTAACCGGGTGGTTAACAGCTAGGCCCAATGGGGGATTTCGTGATTAGGGTAAGGAGGAGGCTGAAACCAGTTAGAGAACGATCTTATCCTCATTTCCCAGCCGCCACTTTCTTTCTTGCAACCCTAGCAATGGCCTCCAACAACCAAATCACCTTCTAATCAAGTTTTGGCTTAATCTACATCAAATTAAGGAGAGGAAACACGAAAGCAAGGCTAGAGCTGCTGTTAGACATCAGTATTCGCCCAAATCAGCAAGGTTTCAGTTCTGAGAATTTCGTTTGTGGCCAAGGTGAGTGATTAGCATCGTTTTGACACTAACTACAGTTAATTAAGGGTAATTAGTGAAGATTAGCGAATTTATACACTAATAAATTCTGGAAAAATGTATATAAATTCGAAAGTAATATTTTATGCCTCTGGTAGAAATTTGGTTTAGTTTGATTAAGTTTTGTTAACCTTATGATTAGTTTTGCTTAAACATGCTTAAGGGAAATTATGGGGTTTTGGGTATATTTGATCCATTTTGACATATGAATTCATTGTTTTGGTGTTTGTGGTTAGTTTGCTATGTTGCTATGATTGTTGACATGATTTGTGATTGATTAGTATAGTTAGATTTGTCGAAAACGTCGTCGAATAGCGTAAACAAGTTGCTGGAAAAAGTTGCAGAAAGTTGTGCAGGGTTTCGGATCGGATCGGATATGGGCTCGGATCGGATAGGAGACCTGGGCAAGGAACCCGACCCGAACTGGAGCCTGGCACAAAAGAGGTTTGGTAAAAAGGAAGGCCATGTTGGTTAAGTTGGGGATCGGATTGACTTAGGGACGAAGGGCTCGGATCGGAACTTGGCACTTGGGAGAACTGGCAAGATGGAAGGTCACGCTAATTGAACTGGGATCGGATCGGAGCACGTGAAGAACGAGGGAGCGGATCGGAGCGGAAGCATGAACTGGAAGGGAGATGGCACCCGACCCGACCCGGAGGAGGACAACCGACCCGACCCGAAGGGGGACGCCCGACCCGTACCGATGCAACGCTGTGGACCCGAACCGAACCGCTACAGGGGAAGACTACGAACAGAGCCAATTCAAAGTAGAGGACCCGACCCGAACCGATGGCTAGGAGAGGAACCCGACCTGACCCAGTATGGACCAATAATCCGAGATGCAAAGGTAGTCCAATATGGGAAGTTAGAGCTCAGGATCTAGTTGGGAACCGATGAGTTCACTTCATGATTGGGCTTTGCTGCGGGACGTGTGCCAAGGGGCAGTCGATGTTTATAACTTTGGATCACTATTTATGGGAAGTACGTGAACGGATTCAGGGATGAAATTGCCTAGGTACGATTAAAGGGCTATAAACCAATGAAGTGGGGTCATTTGTAAAGATTTGGTCATGACTCCATGTGGTAAGCTTGGTGGTAGCAGTAGTTGTACAAGTTGAACTCCGTCACTACTTCGATGGGTCTAGTGATTAACAGTGGTGGACATCGTATGCTTTACGCACTGAGTGAGAGATGTGAGGATGGTTGCTATGGTTGATTTGTTTGCTATCATTATGACATGCACACCCCACCCCCGTATTCTTTACACTACTTGTTATGGCACCTTAGAGTACTGTACAGTATGTGGTACTAACTCTTTGGTTGCAGGTTCAGGAATGGTTTAGTATACCTGCTATTGTTCTGTTTAGATCCTTATTTCTCATACCAGGCTTTATGTCTGACCCAGAGTTTTATGTCTCCTCTTATTACTCTGGGTGCTCACACGAGCAGACTAGAGACAGGTTAGTTGGTGATGCACGGGTAGATGATCCGGAGACGAGCAGGAGGCTTCCACGTAACATATATATAGTATTCTCCCTGTGTTGTTGAAGATCACTGCTTGGGCATTAGTGGTGCATCTCCTACTTTAGCTTTCTTTTGTTTAGAGACAGTAAATTTGGAAAGTTGTAATAAGCTGTATTTGGATTTCCGCTGCTATGATGTTGATGTTGATTTTAGTTATCAGCTTATGCACTGTCTCACCTGTTTTATGTCAAGTATGTTATTATTATTATATTTTACTCCATGCGCTATGAGACATCCTAAAGGTTCTTGATTAGTTAATTCCCTTCTTTCCTTTCTCCTGACGACCGTCCCGTGCTAGTCGGGCATGTGTACAGCGCACTTTTGGAGGAAATGCAGGCTGGTGTGGGGCGGGCCGTCACACTTGGTATCAGAGCTCTAGGTTGCGTAGTTAACCTAGGGAAGTTACCAGGGAGAGATAATACACGTATACGAGAGAGCGTATTTGTGATTATTTTGGTTTTTAAAAGCTATATATATACTATTAGTAGTATAAGAATGAAGTCGTACTACACTAGCACCACTATGGGG
Organism: Allium sativum; assembly: GCA_030737875.1. NCBI lineage: Eukaryota > Viridiplantae > Streptophyta > Magnoliopsida > Asparagales > Amaryllidaceae > Allium > Allium sativum. The sequence goes on along the minus strand of CM060926.1, from coordinate 599,764,737 downwards.
TCGTTAATCGTTTCCTTTTTCAGATTGGCGATGAGCCGATATGTTAGAGGTACCGGTAGAGGGGCTAATAATGGGAATGCTGCTGACATGAGGACGATGTTTACTGACCTCATGAGCGAGATGCTTAGGGACGTGCAGAGGGCAGCTCCCAATGGTGGAAATGGTGGTGGTCCAATAGTGCAGGCGCCGAGAGTCGACTTCGCCAAGATGAATAAGGATTATACTAGCCTTGGTGGGAAGCCGTTCCACGGAACGGAGTCGGCTACGGATGTTCAGGATTGGTTGGATAGTTGCGAACGTATCTTCGAGGATTTGGGTATCGAGGATGCGATGAAGAGAAAGCTAGCGTCCCGTCAGCTGCAAGGGCGGGCAATGAATTGGTGGAATGCTATAAAGGCAGCTACTCCCAAAGATCAGATTACTTGGGAGTAGTTTAAGGTTCGCTTTAGCGAGAATTTCGTTCCAGCTGCTCAGATGTCAGTGCTGTTTAAGAAATTCTTGGAGCTCAAGCAGAATGGCAGAGCTGTCTCGGAGTATATTGTTGAATTCGACACTTTTTCAAAATATAGGTTATCTCTTATTGATACTGCCGAGAAGAAGAATGAGAAATTCATAACTGGTTTGGATCAGTATTTGGGGAAAGGCTTATTAACCACATCGATGAGACATTTGAATCGATTGTGGGGAAAGCATTAAGATCAGAAAGTCTCTACCTTAAGCCGAAGACTGAGGTTGCATCCGTAGATGAGCCAAAGCCACAAGCAAATGGTGGAGGCAAGGGTGGTTCCCAGAATAAGAGAAAGCAGAATCAGACTGAGGATGGCCAGAAGAAAAAGAATAAGCAAGATGTTGAGTGCTTCAGCTGTGGAAAGAAGGGCCATTATGCTAGGAATTGTCGGGCCAAGCCAGCGGACAGGAAGTGCTTCAACTGTGGCCAAATGGGACATCATAAGGACAAGTGTCCGCAACCCCCTAAAGAAAAGCAAATGGTGAAAGCCTACGCCCTTAATGCTATTCCTTCTTCGTCGAATGCCCCAACAGCGGCGGAGAAGGGAAAGAATGTCGTCATTCAAGGTATGCTTTCTGTTTATGATGTTCCTGTTAGAGTTTTGTTTGATACCGAAGCTTCCAGTTCTTCCATATCTGGTGACCTTATAGATAGGTTGGGATTGGAGCCCGAGATTGTCGATAGACCTTCAGTAGTGACGAACCCAATTGGTGGTTCGACTAGCCTTAGCATGATTTGTCATAATGTGGTCTTATCGAGTCATGGATGCATGTTTGTTTGTGATAGCTTTGTTTTGGGATTTACTGGGTTTGGCATTATTTTGGGAGTAGATTGGCTCCAAAGATACGAGGTGGTGGTAGACTTTGAGGGCTTTTTGGTGACAGCTAGAGCGGATGATGGGTGGAGGATAGTGTTTGGTGGTCTACCCAGTGAGGGGTTATTGGCTAGTTTTCTAAAATCCCTCGACATTCCGCATAGTGAGTTGTCAGGTTTCCCCATGGTTGGCCAGTATCCAGATGTTTTCGAAGAAGTGACCGGGCTTCCACCACATCGAGAGATTGAGTTCCGTATTGATTTGGTGAATGATGCCAGACCTATAGTGATGCCACTTCATCGTATGGCACCAAGGGAGCAGCGAGAGCTCGAGATGCAAGTCAGCGATCTTTTGAAGAAGGGATTAATCAGAAGGAGTGTTTCTGATTGGGGAGCACCAGTTGTGTTTGCTACCAAGGAGGATGGTTCCCTTCGTTTGTGTGTAGACTACCGCGAGTTGAATAAAGTGACGAGGAAGAACAATTATCCTCTACCGCGGATAGATGACTTGTTCGATCAGTTGAGTGGCGTGAGAGTATTTTCTCAGTTGGATCTCGCGACAGGTTTTCATCAGCTTAGAGTGGAAGCTGGGAGTATAGCTAAAACGACATTTCGAAGCCGTCTGGATTTTATGAGTGGTTGGTCATGCCATTCGGGCTGACCAATGCCCCAGCATATTTTGTGGATCTTATGAATAGGGTATTCAGAGATCAGTTGAATAAGTTTGTCCTTGTGTTCGTTGATGATATTTTGGTCTATTCGAGGACAGAGGAAGAACACAAGGAACATTTAAGAATAGTGATGGAGGTGCTGAGAAAACACCAATTGAAAGCAAAGTTTTCTAAGTGTCACTTCTGGAGGAGGGAAGTGAGGTTCTTGGGTCATGTTGTATCAGAGAATGGTATTGCCGTGGACCCGGCGAAGGTGGCTACGGTACAGGATTGGCCTACGCCCAAGAATGCAACAGATGTAAGAAGTTTCTTGGGGTTAGCTGGATATTATCGTAAGTTTATCCAAGGTTTCTCCAAGATAGTAGCACCATTGACCCAGTTGACCAAGAAGAATCAAGCTTTTGTCTGGGATGAAAGGTGCGAGAATGCATTTAAGAGTCTAAAGGACAAGTTGACATGCGCACCAGTGTTAGTCATTCCTAAGGGGAATGAAGATATGACGGTATACACGGATGCCTGTGGTACCAGACTGGGTGCTGTATTGATGCAAGGCGGTAGGGTTGTAGCTTTTGCAAGTCAGCAATTGAAACCGCACGAGAGAAGATACCCTATCCATGATTTGGAATTGGCAGCGATCGTGTTCACGTTGAAGATGTGGAGACATTATCTCTTGGAAGAAAGATTTGAGTTGTTTACAGATCATAAGTCGTTGAAGTATCTCTTCTCCCAGAAGGATTTAAATCTCCGACAACAAAGGTGGTTAGAATTCTTGGCTTCCTATGATTTTGACATCGCATATACACCGGGAAAGGGCAATGCGGTGGCTGATGCATTGAGTAGGAGACATGCCCAGCTTAGGGGATATGTTTCTAGAATGGAAGCAACTGGAGTACATCGCTGGGTATGATTTCAGACCAAAGTGCGAATTGGATCCAGAAATGTTAGCAAGTTTGACGATTAGACCCACTTTGATTGAGCGGATCGGCTCTAGTCAGAGGGACGATCCTAACCTATTGGAAATCATCTCCAAGTTAGAGATGGGTATCGATGAGGAGATGAACAAGTATGGGCTTGATTGAGATGGATGGCTCAGAAAGAATGGAAAGCTTGTTGTACCCAATATCAATGGATTGAGAGATGAAGTGCTTAGAGAATGTCATCACTCAAAACTGACTATACACCCCGGTGGTAATAAGATGTATCGAGACATGAAGCAGACCTACTACTGGGAAGGGATGAAAAGAGACATTGGGAGGTTTATATCCAAATGCATGAATTGCCAGCTAGTTAAAGCCGAGCAAAAGAAGCCTATTGGGTTGTTGCAACCATCAGAAATTCCCGAATGGAAATGGGAGCAAGTCTCGATGGATTTCATCGATGGTTTACCAAGGACTAGATCGAGACATGATAGCATTTGGGTGATTGTGGACCGATTGACTAAGAGTGCAAGATTCATACCAGTCAAATCGACTAGAACGGCAGCTAAGTTGGTAGAATTGTATATGAAGTGGGTAGTGAGATTTCATGGAGTACCTAAAAGCATTGTGAGTGACCAAGACCCGTTGTTCACTAGTGGGTTTTGGAAGAGCTTACAAGAGGCTCTAGGGTCAGAGTTACATCTCAGTACCGCATATCATTCTCAGACCGACGGTCAAACGGAGAGGGTGAATCGTATTTTGGAAGATCTCTTGAGAGCATGTATATTGGATTTTGGTGGATCATGGGATGACCATTTGCATCTAGTAGAGTTTGCATATAATAATAGTTACCAATCCAGTATCGGTATGGCTCCGTTTGAAGCTTTGTACGGAAGACCGTGCAACTCACCATCACGTTGGATAGAGACTGGCGAGAAGTTTATGCTTGGACCAGATGTGGTGAGGGAAACTTCAGATAAGATCAAGGTCATTCAACAACGAATGAAGGATGCCCAAGATAGGTAGAAGAGTTATGCTGATAAGAGGAGAAGAGACTTAAAATTCTCCGTTGGCGACTTGGTGTTTGTCAAGATTTCTCCGTTGAAGAGCGTGATACGATTTGGCAGGAGAGGCAAGTTAGCACCAAGATTTGTTGGCCCATTCCCTGTTCTTGAACTAGTCGGGAATTTGGCATATAGAATTAACTTACCAGAGAAGATGGCGGGAGTTAACAACGTATTTCATGTTTCCCAACTAAGGACGTTCGTTCACAACCCAGATATGACTATTTCACCTGATCAGTTAGAGGACTTCGAAATAAAACCCGAGGCGGTTGGGAACCGCAAGCCGGCCCGTATTATCGAGCACGACATGAAGCAACTTCAAAGGAAGGCGGTGAAGCTAGTCAAGGTTCAGTGGAGCGAGGACGAGAATGATTGTACTTGGGAGACAGAGGAGAACATTAGGAAGACATACCCAGAACTCCTTACCTGGTAAGATTTTGACTTCGATTTAGTTTTCCGCATGCTAGGATAGGCTTGTTTGCTTGTTTTGCATGTTTGATTGTTGTATGTGGCTATTAGGCATGCAAGATCTTTTGTATGTTTTGGGTTAAGGAATTACGGGGACGAAATTTCTTAAGGGGGGAGAGTGTAACGACCCGTACTCTACGCATCATAGGACCGTAGAATATTTGTTTCTTCCACATATGAAGTCGTATAGTCATGTAACTTTGGGAGACAACTATTGAGATCATTTCCCATGTTCATGATTTCCCCCTATTTTTAAATGACCATTTTACCCCTAATTGGTACTGTTTTGGCCATAACTTTTGACTGGAAAGGAATTTTGACCTGAAACCACTTCCATTTGCTCGGATGATGGTTTACAATTCCGTAGAGTGGTCACATTAGCCAAACGGACTCACCGTTTTGGAGATATGGCTGAAACAAGTTTCAGATGGTGAAAAACAGCTTAATTGGGCTTAACCGGGTGGTTAACATCTAGGACCAATGGGGGATTTCGGGATTAGGGTAAGGAGGAGGATGAAACCAGTTAGATAACGATCTTATCCTTCTTTCCCAGCCGCCACTTTCTTTCTTGCAACCCTAGCAATGGCCTCCAACACCCAAATCACCTTCTAATCACTTTCTAATCAAGTTTTGGCTTAATCTACATCAAATTAAGGAGACGAAACACGAAAGCAAGGCTAGAGCTGCTGTTAGACATCAGTATTCGCCCAAATCAGCATGGTTTCAGTTCTGAGAATTTCGTTTGTGGCCAAGGTGAGTGATTAGCATCGTTTTGACACTAATTACAGTTAATTAAGGGTAATTAGTGAAGATTAGCGAATTTATACACTAATAAATTCTGGAAAAATGTCTATAAATTCGAAAATAATATTTTATGCCTCTGGTAGAAATTTGGTTTAGTTTGATTAAGTTTTGTTAACCTTATGATTAGTTTTTCTTAAACATGCTTAAGGGAAATTATGGGGTTTTGGGTATATTTGATCCATTTTGATATATGAATTCATTGTTTTGGTGTTTGTGGTTAGTTTGCTATGTTGCTATGACTGTTGACATGATTTGTGATTGATTAGTATAGTTAGATTTGTCGAAAACAACGTCGAATGGCGTAAACAAGTTGCTGGAAAAAGTTGTAGAAAGTTGTGCAGGGTTTCGGATCGGATCGGATATGGGCTCGGATCGGATAGGAGAACTGGGCAAGGAACCCGACCCATACTGGAGCCTGGCACAAAAGAGGTTTGGCAAAAAGGAAGGCCATATTGGTTAAGCTAGGGATCGGATCGACTTAGGGACGAAGGGCTCGGATCAGAACTTGGCACTTGGGAGAACTGGCAAGAAGGAAGGTCACGCTAATTGAACTGGGATCGGATCAGAGCACGTGAAGAACAAGGGAGCGGATCGGAGCGGAAGCACGAACTGGAAGGGAGATGGCACCCGACCCGACCCGGAGGAGGACACCCGACCCGACCCGAAGTGGGACGCCCGACCCGAACCGTTGCAATGTTGTGGACCCGAACCGAACCGCTACAGGGGAAGACTACGAACAGAGCCAATTCAAAGTAAAGGACCCGACCCGAACCGATGGCTAGGAGGGGAACCAGACCCGACCCAGTATTGACCAATAACCCGAGATGCAAAGGTAGTCCAATATGGGAAGTTAGAGCTCAGGATCCAGTTGGGAACTGATGAGTTCACTTCATGATTGGGCTTTGCTGCGGGACGTGTGCCAAGGGGCAGTCGATGTTTATAACTTTGGATCACTATGTATAGGAAGTACGTGAACGGATTCAGGGCCGAAATGGCCTAGGTACGACTAAAGGGCTATAAACCAATGAAGTGGGGTCATTTGTGAAGGTTTGGTCATGACTCCATGTGGTAAGCTTGGTGGTAGCAGTAGTTGTACAAGTTGAACTCCGTCACTACTTCGATGGGTCTAGTGATTGACAGTGGTGGACATCGTATTCTTTACGCATTGAGTGAGAGATGCGAGGATGGTTTCTATGGTTGATTTGTTTGCTATCATTATGACATGCACACCCCACCCCCGTATTCTTTACAGTACTTGTTATGACATGCACTCTTTGGTTGCAGGTCCAGGTTCTGGTATGGTTTAGTATACCTGTTATTGTTCTGTTTAGATGCTTATCGCTCATACCAGGCTTTATGTATGACCTAGAGTTTTATGTCTCCTCTTATTACTCTGGGTGCTCACACGAGCAGACTAGAGACAGGTTAGCTGGTGATGCACGGGTAGATGATCCGGAGACGAGTGGGAGGCTTCCATGTAACATATATATAGTATTCTCCCTGTGTTGTTGAAGATCACTGCTTGGGCATTAGTGGTGCATCTTCTACTTTAGCTTTCTGTTGTTTAGAGACAGTAAATTTGGAAAGTTGTAATAAGCTGTATTTGGATTTCCGCTGCTCTGATGTTGATGTTGATTTTAGTTATCAGCTTATGCACTGTCTCACCTGTTTTATGTCAAGTATGTTATTATTATTATATTTTACCCCATGCGTTGTGACACATCCTACAGGTTCTTGATTAGTTAATTCCCTTCTTTCCTTTCTCCTGACGACCGTCCCGTGCTAGTCGGGCAAGTGTACAGCGCATTTTCGAAGGAAAGGTAGGCTGGTGCGGGGCGGGCCATCACAAATTACTTAACCCACCCACTCATACCATATTGGTTAAGTGTTCTTAGTTTAGTTAACCCTACCCACTGGTCTAATTACCGTGTTATGTTGGTTAAGTATTACTATTCGTATATCCATATGTCACCCGCATGTCACCCACATGTCACCCACTTAACCCCATGTCCCACCACATGTTTATCTGGTTAAGTATTTCTTAATTCATTAAGGCCGTAACCCTATAAAGACCTCTCACATTAGACTGACATTGGCAGCTGGATTTGCCGGGCGGGTCCGGGCAGTCTTACACCATAAAAGAGTCTAACCTCATGTCTTTACAACTGTTACGCTTTTAATTTGGGCCTAGGACCTCTCACATTGGGCTACCATTTGTGACTACTGGATTCGCCGGGCAGGTCCGGGCAGTTTTACGTCACAAATGAGTCCAACCTCATGTCCTAAGCATTGATTATCGCTAATAATCTTTTACCCCAGTCTTAATAATTTCCCTATTCAAATTATTAATTAATTCCTAATTTATCGATGTCCATAATTGACTCAATTATGTTCATCAATTAATGGTATGCAAAATCATACCAATTTTACCACAATTTATCTTATGCCATTAAAGGCAACTTATCTCAATTTATATCTATCCCTCCTTTAAGGCTATTACATGCCAACTACCAAAAACCCACTTAGGCGTGTTCATATTAGCCCCTTTTCAAGACATAAATTATCATGTGTTTCAACTACAAATCTCACATAATTAACATATGCCTAAGTTCTAGATTACATGTCCGTTTTACATATGCCTAATTCATACCAAATTTACATATGTTCAGTTCATGCCATTTTATATGTATGCCAATTTTTATGTCAATTTACACGTATCAAGTTCTAGCCAAAAATTACATATGCCAATCCCAATTCATACAATTACCATTTTAATGGCAATACCCAATTATCAAATTTCATATTAATTGCAATAATACCCATATATCCAATTTTCATGTTATGCCATCAATTCCACCAATCACATATATCCAAATAGGTAATATTCCCATACTTTTCCCCGTATTCAATCATACGCAAAATCGTGGTTTAGGCCTAGATCCGAAATTGATCTAGGTTCATCAAAAGAAAATAAATAGGGAAAAGGTAGAATTTTGCAATAAAACAAGATCAAAGAGAAAACAGCATAAAATCATCATGATAGGCAAAAAGATTGGATCTTGATAATAATATCCACATGAATCCAAGAAACTGATTTACAACGACTGAATAGAACATGAACTAGACATAAGAATGGAGATGAACAAGTCTCAAAAGTCAAGGTTCAAAGGTAAACAGGAATAGGTCTGAATTGATAAACATGCTTATATCCAATTACAATTTATTCCATAGCCATATTAAAATTAAGTATTTTAAGCTAAAAAGTAACTAGAACTTACATAGCATAGCTAGCGAATTTAAGAACTGAAATCGATGTTGTAGCGTTGTTGATTCATCTCCTTGAATTGTTGTAGAAGTTTTCATCTTTGCATTGGATTGCGTATGAAAGCTTAAGAAGAAGATTAGAGACGACGACCATAACCAAGAGGGATTTTAGCAGTATAATGGTGGCTAGACATGTTGTAGTGAATTAGGGTTAGGCCTTAGGTTGTATTTATAGATGTAGGAACTCATTTAGGCCCTTAGATCATCCCTAGAGTCAATCCGGACCATCAAAACTCATCCCGGGCCTCAAAAATGGGTTCTGGGCCACACCAGGCCGACCAGGTCGACCTGTACAGGGGGGAGGTCGACACTACAGTCGACCTGGTGGGGGTGGGGGGAAGTCGACCATGCAGTCGACTCTACAGTCGACCTGGGGTCAGTTTGCCTGAAAGTCTGCTGAAACTTGTACAGGCCATAACTTGGTCATACGGACTCTGATTTTCGAAAAATCGGACTCTATTGCATGTAAAATTTGTAGACAAACACAAGGGCGCAACCCATTTCCCTTGATTCTTACTTTAAAATTTAATTCTGCCTTGATTCTTGTATTAACATGTTATTAAAAATTCGGGTTGTTACATTCTCCCCTCCTTAAAGGATTTCGTCCCCGAAATCTTCAAGTTAAGAAGAATGTGTCCTACCATCCAATCATCCATCTACCCAATCATCAATCACAGGCATTCATTGTCCTTAATAAATTTCTAATGCTATATGAACATATGCGAGAAGTGTGTGTATATGTTCCTTATCTAATGTAAATGATCAGGCCTGATTGATCCTCTTAATGCAAAAATATGTTTAGTGTCATGATTCCAACATATATGCAAATAGTCCTAGTCACATAAACACTATATGTGTGCACAAATATCCATCCATATGCAACATCCGTATGATAACACATTCAATTTCATCCATAAACAAGTGTAAACACTCATGCATATGCAATATGAAAGGTGACTGAGCCGATCTAGTGTATACGCATCAACGAGCAACCACTTGCAACCATCAATCATAACATGTCTCAAACACATGTTTACACCCCATTTGTTCCTACCTAAAGATATAGTCGAATGATAGAAGCAAGTAAAAATTCTGCGCCCATCAAAGCTGGAAATCTATGTCACATATATACTGATTAGGAGAAGAATTCCCTAAGCACCAGCCCCGAACACCGAAATCAACATTAGACTAACACCCAAAGAAATTCTCAACCCAACCAATATATATGTGATTCTAGAAAACTAAGCATGATGGACTCCTTTTAGGTCACAAGAAATCCCTTCCTAAAACCAACCCATATCTTATAAAACCCAAAAGGTCTAATCAACCCAACGGACACCCTCAAGCCCCAACATGTAAAGCTAACAGATGAGTCATACTCACTATGGGGTTTGCAACAAAAATTGGATTGAGAATAGGACCGAGAGGATATACACAAAAGATAACATGCAAGTAAGCTCTACAGGAAAAGAGGGATCAAGGATATACTCTTAAAAAGAGATGTGATGCACGAATATGGTCTTCAATCTTCTAAGCCACATTCCCTTGAGCTTTACTCCATTGTGCTTTGACCATCTTTAACTTCACAATTTCGTAGCTTCTTAATTCTTGTTTCCAAAATATGAGTTGGAACTCATTTCATTATTGCCTCTCATTCCAGTTTCACTTATCCTCCTTTTAGTATACTCGGCTTACACATAACAACGTACTCATGGTTTCACACAAGCTCTCCAAAATTCACTAGTGAATCTTGGATCTCGTTCACTTACTAGAAGGTATTCCACATAGATGAATTATCTCTTGAAAATAAACAAATGTCAACCATGTTGCTAAACGTACTTACTAAGGCAATTTTCTACATCACATGCATAAGTGAAATGACCCATCCGCCATAGTGGCGAACACTACTCGAGCGGATTAACTAATGTATCAAGAGATTCTAGGTAACTAATCCTAATAGAACCCTAAAGGTTACACGCTACTTCGAGGGTATTACCAAGGCAAGTCAAAAGACTAACTACCCTCCTTTCGAAACCGAGAATGGCACCCTTATTGGATAACCACTCCATCCCTAGAATCAACCCATAGCTCACAAAAACATGAGCATTCCTTCTAAACTCAACACTTCGCATAGACATTCTCAAATCCTAACAAGTCATGAATAAATGAGCCGATTCCCCAACCGGATTTGAGACAAAAATTGGGATCCTCCAATACGCTAGTACTAAGGTGCAGAGACTCAACTATCGAAGTAGAATTAAAAGGATGCGATGTAAAAAAACAAAGTTCTAGCGGGATGATAGAAAAGTAAAGGTAAACCTTTAACTGTAACGTTACCACCTCCCTTAGGTATGCTAGTAGTGAGAGCATACAATTGCCCTCTCGACGATCCTGACCTTTGCCCTTGTTCTTTTCCTATAATACGTAACTACACTCCCTCCTTACCATACTAAATATACTCTCTCTTGTCATGGATTTCACTATTCTTTCACTTTGGCCTCTTTCCTTTCACCTTTTTCCTCCTTCGTGGATTAAGCTATAACAGCTAGTCTCTTGTTCTTACTGTCCTTGTATAGTTTGGTGACAAGTCCTTCGAAGCTACCTCCAACGAACGGCAACTTTACACAACTTGAGATAAGATTAGACGCAGATGGAACTACTGCGGCTACAGATGGAGGTTGAGCACTTCTTTGCCTTTCGACATATGTCGGATGTCTACGAAATTATGGTGAAAAGAGAGAGAGGAGAGATTTCAAGAGGGAATCAAAAGATAGTGCATATGGCTTTGGGGAATATTCCTTTTTATCAAAACAAAATTTTCTTGAAAATTTGCTTCTTTGTAAATGTTTTGAAAACTAGTTCAGAAGGTTTTTGAAACCTTTTGCCCAGACTGGTAACCCTCTGCTCTGATACCAAATGTAACACCCCACATCCATTAAGATCACTCACAAAGGGAATGCCTTAACTTCAATGGAGGATTATGGGTACTGGAACAGAAATATTACAAGACAGACATATATAAAACAGCGGAAAGTAAAGTGGAAGTACTTAAAATCGTTTGTTAAATGTTTACAATAAAAGCCCATCAACTTCCAATAACCAATTACATAGTTAAAATATCTGTCTTGCTCAAAAACAAAGAAGCATAAAAACAAATTGTAGTATTCCCCAATAAAGCAAAGCAATCCATAGCCAAGAGAAATCCAAGCCATATATGAAAGAGCCTTGGAGCTTGGTAAGATCCGAACTAAGCTGTATTCCCACCCTGCGAATCTAGGGGGTGGGGGGGTCGGGGAACGGAAGAAAAAAGAGGCGAAACAAAACGGGTCAGTCATAAAGACTGATTAAGTCCTAGTGAATTTCAGCATAAAAATAGTTAAGGATAATATGGCATGAGTAAATTGAAAGTAAGCATGATGACAAGATAAGCAACAGGCAAGACAACTAAGGATAACATGATGTGATTTTTGTCAAGTAACATCGCAAGGTTCCCATCCAAGATAAACTAAGTATAGATTTGTAAGATTCCTATCAAGCATATCACGATTCCTCTGCTTCGCCATTAAAAGATTTCTTTGATATCTATTTGCTCTGCACCACCTAACTAGCATCTTTACAAGTGTCTTACATGGAATGTTTCGTATTCCTACTAGTACTCCAACTAGTGTCCCCTTTAACAAGGATCCTTACCCCCTACTAGTGTACCAACTAGTAGCTCGTGTTATATAATAAGGTGATCCCACCCACTACTTAGAAATCATAATACTAGTCTTACGTACCCCTAGCTCACTACATAGGTGCCGCCTGCCCCTATTTCCACTAGGTGTAAATCATAATACTAGTCTTACGTACCCATAGCTGACTACATAGGTGCCGCCTGCCCCTATCTCCACTAGGTGTACCCATCAACCCCCATGCGATCGGCTCCCTAACTCGTAGATACCTGTGCTAGCCCCACAGTGGGGTGTATCACTCCCCTGAAGTGGCAACCCGATACAACTTGAGGATGCACGACTTATACCTACACGATGAAATAACGTCTTACCTACCAACCCGGGTCCACACACGCATACGAAACCCGTTGGACTTGCGTTGCCACCACTAACCTGTTTTGACCTCTTACAATTAACCCCAGTATGCGTGTCCCGTCCTCGACATGGGTCGAGCTCACAAAGATACGTAATGGGCTACTGGTCTGAAAAGGGTCCCCTTTTCTCGACACAAGCTTCCCATCTATGCTTGGTCCCCACTAGTAATTCTTACTTAACCCCTTCTTATTCATGTCCTCTTACATGCTCAAATTTTGGTTAAGTATACACCAGTTATGTCTTACATGTTACCCATATCTCCGACTTAACCCCTACATCATCCTCATGTCTTAATACATGCTTTATCTTGGTTAAGTGCTTATAGGTTATATTTTACATGTCATTCATATTATCCCCAATGTCTGGGTTTAACCAAGCGCCTTGGCTTTATCTGCCATTAGACCCTATGTCTATCCATTAATTATGCGCTTGTGCTACCTCATCACTCTTATTATTTAACTTGGTTATTTCCATTCATACCATCCTTCAACTTTGCTTATTAATTCAATTCTTAACTTGCACTATATTAAGTCCATTAATAAGCCCACAACATGTTATTCCTATGATTCATACATTAACCCCCGTTATGGTACAATAACATCTTCTTATTCAATCTTTACAACCAAGTACCCCTTAACTTACAAACACACTGGAGAGAGAGAATATTTCCCTAAATACCAACCCCGAAGACCGGAATCAACATCAGATTGATACTCAGAGGATTATCCAACCTAACCAATGTTTTGTTCCTTTTTATAATATAACTTATGTCGCCTTCAATTGTAAATTCATTCTTGTCTTTTCATATTGCTTAATCTACAATGAAGCATATCTTTCCTTATTACAGAAGTTATCTCATCTTCTCTATTGTTCCGCCTAACTTACTTTATTCCATAAGTTATCATTCCCACTTAGGCATTAATTAAGATTTACTTAACTCAACCAATCATGTCATAACAGTTAAGTGTCATTCGCCTAATCATATTACTTAACCCACCCATTCATACCATATTGGTTAAGTGTCATTAGCCTAATCATATTACTTAACCCACCCGCTCATACCATATTGGTTAAGTGTTCTTAGTTTACTTAACCCTACCCACTGGTCTAATTACCATGTTATGTTGGTTAAGTATTACTATTCGTATTTCCATATATCACCCACATGTCACCCACTAAACCCCCATGTCCCAGCACATGTTTATCTGGTTAAGTATTTCTTAATTCATTAAGGCCGTAACCCTATAAAGACCTCTCACATTAGACTGACATTTATGGCAGCTGGATTTGCCAGGCGAGTCCGGGCAGTCTTACACCATAAAAGAGTCTAACCTCGTGTCTTTACAACTGTTATGCTTTTAATTTGGGCCTAGGACCTCTCACATTGGGCTACCATTTGTGACTACTGAATTCGTCGCGCGGGTCCGGGCAGTTTTACGTCACAAATGAGTCCAACCTCGTGTCCTAAGCATTGATTATCGCTTATAATCTTTTACCCCAGTCTTAATAATTTCCCTATTCAAATTATTAATTAATTCCTAATTTAATGATGTCCATAATTGACTCAATTATGTTCATCAATTAATGGTATGCAAAATCATACCAATTTTACCACAATTTGTCTTATGCCATTAAAGGCAACTTATCTCAATTTATATTTATCCCTCCTTTAAGGCTATTACATGCCAACTACCAAAAACCCACTTAGGCGTGTTCATATTTGCCCCTTTTCAAGACATAAATTATCATATGTGTTTCAACTACAAATCTCACATAATTAACATATGCCCAAGTTCTAGATTACACGTCCGTTTTACATATGCCTAATTCATACCAAATTTACATATGTTCAGTTCATGCCATTTTATATGTATGCCAATTTTTATGTCAATTTACACTTATCAAGTTCTAGCCAAAAATTACATATGCCAATCCCAATTCTTACAATTACAATTTTAATGGCAATACCCAATTGTCAAATTTCATATTAACTGCAATAATACCCATATATCCAATTTTCATGTTTGCCATCAATTCCACCAATCACATATATCCAAATAGGTAATATTCCCATACTTTTCCCGGTATTCAATCGTACGCAAAATCGTGGTTTAGGCCTAGATCAGAAATTGATCTAGGTTCATCAAAAGAAAATAAATAGGGGAAAGGTAGAATTTTGCAATAAAACAAGATCAGAGAGAAAACAGCATAAAATCATCATGATAGGCATAAAGATTGGATCTTGATAATAATATCAACATGAATCCAACAAACTGATTTACAACGACTGAATAAGCATGAACTAGACATAAGAATGGAGATGAACAAGTCTCAAAACTCAAGGTTCAAAGGTAAACAGGAATAGGTCTGAATTGATTAACATGCTTATATCCAAATACACTTTATTCCATAGCCATACTAAAATAAAGTATTTTAATCTAAAAAGTAACTAGAACTTACATAGCATGGCTAGTGAATTTAAGAACTGAAATCGATGTTGTAGCGTTGTTGATTCATCTCCTTGAATTGTTGTAGAAGTCTTCATCTTTGCATTGGATTGCGTATGAAAGCTTAAGAAGAAGATTAGAGACGACGACCATGACCAAGAGGGAATTTAGCAGTATAATGGTGGCTTGACATGTTGTAGTGAATTAGGGTTAGGCCTTAGGTTGTATTTATAGATGTAGGAACTCATTTAGGCCCTTAGATCATCCCTAGAGTCAATCCGGACCATCAAAACTCATCCCGAGCCTCAAAAATGGGTTCTGAGCGACACCACGCCGACCAGGTCGACCAGTACAGGGGGAAGGTCGACACTACAGTCGACCTGGTGGGGGGGGGGGGGGGGGGGAAGTCGACTGTGCAGTCGACACTACAGTCGACCTGGGGTCAGTCTGCCTGAAAGTCTACTGAAACTTGTACAGGCCATAACTTGGTCATACAGACTCCAGTTTTCGAAAACTCGGACTCTATTTCATGTAAAATTTTGAGACGAACGCAATGGCGCAACCCATTTCCCTTGATTCTTAATTTAAAATATAATTCTTCCTTGATTCTTTTATTAATATGTTATTAAAAATTCGGGTTGTTACAAACGTCTTGCAACCCGGCCTTCACATGACCGACCACTCATTTCGCTTGAGTGTATCGAATATATACCACCAACGGTTGGGCTCAAACCACTGTTTCCCAGAAAGGGATAGCATCGAAACAGATTAAAGAAAGAAATGGATTTTCTCTAGATATATGATTATACACCCTAATGGGAGCGACCCACATAGCCATGTTGCTTGCCCGATTTCTGTCATTTCCTAGTTGTGAAGCTTGAGGTCGTAGAACATCTGGTTAACATTCACTTTGAATGCCACATCATCAGATCCGTCAAGTCACTAATTGACATCCACAAATATACTTTGGTTATAAAAGAAGTGCCCCTCTTTGCCACCACTCGGCATATTTGTAAAAATCAACGTACGTGGTTTCAGGAAATACTCTGTCAGACATTCGTCCATACAAGTCATCCAGGAACAGGATGAACCGAAGGTACTTTCCTCCTGCATCCAATATAGTAATCACCCCATGGATCAGTAGCGATCGTCCTTGCAATCCACATATTCCAACCATGACAGAACCCCAGTATATCTCCGGGTCGAATCAGAGATTATAAGTAGTTCTTCCGCTTTATGAAGATCTATGGTCTTCACGAGCTCCATCTCGATCATCGCCCAATATCTTCTATATATTTCGTATTTGTTGGTAGGAATGGTTTTTGAATATTCATTCGATCCCGGTCTTTCCACACCTATAATTATAAAGGTCAGACTTGTCAGTCGGTTGTTAACTATCAAATAAACATCCATAAATTCACAAAAATAGATTCACTAGTCTGGTACTTAGCATCACTTGACTTTTTAATTAAAATTAATTAATCTTGAATATTCCAATATTTGGGAAAATATTTCATTCACTACTTTAATATACAAATATACGTAAAAACATTTCATAACTATCATTTCTTTTATTATAACAGAGAAATCATTTTAATCTACTATTCGACGTTACGCCAACTCGTTTATTTCCATCACTTGGTAGAATATCAAATTCTTATCCATATAGAATAAACCATTCTATATCTATTTCCTTTACTTTTCGAAATTTCGCCAATCTCCTTTTAATTTCATGACTAGGGAAATATCAACTCATATCATTTCCATTACTTTGGAAATCTAAACATACCTTCTTGACATTACCAACTGGCATCATCCTTGGATAGTCCCGAAGTCTTTCAAGTTAGGGTATTTTAATTACCTCTCAGACCTTGATCAACAACGTTCTTATCATCAGATAAATACGAGTTGTTACTCAAGAACCGAAATTAAATCTCACATCAAACACATTCTACTAATAAAAGTACAGCTTTATAGTTATCCTTTGGAAGTTCCTCTTTATAATCAATATCGTTGTTGGCTAGCTTTTTGACCAAGCCACAAAGGTTCATACACAAGGAGAAAATATGAAGTCTCATCCCTCTAGTTCACGAAAAGTCAGATCACAGTCGTTCAACCATCCACAGATCGGATCGCCCCCCCTTCGGGTCGCCCTATCGGTTCGCTACGAGCCCATACGAACCGACCCATCCCTGTAAGCTCGTTCCAATCTGATTCCTAAAGATGCAGTGAAGACTTTGACCCATTCTATCACGATCCGAGATGCATGGATCTCGCGACACCAGTACACAGCTGTCATATTGACCAATTCTTCCTCAAGCTACAATCCGATCCGATATTCTTGGTATTTGCGCCACGTGTGACCGCAATCCACCTGACAGAATCAGCTATAAATAGCCCAGAGATTGGCATTTTTCAGGATCTTTGGACAATATCGAGTATAATTTTCACCATTACTATCATACCACTATTTCTTATCAGTTTTATTTCGAGATTACTGAGAGAAATCATAATTGTAAGAGAGAGTTTGAGGGAAATCATCGGTTGTACTAGCGTTCAAAGTATAATCAATAGCATATAAAGTGGACATAGGCTCGTTAACGACGAACCACTATAAACCTTGTGTGTTCTCTGTTTTTTCCTCGTTTTTCAGTCATATAATTTTCTATGAATCAAAACAATTTGGTGTTAGAGCCAAATTTTGATCTAACGTTTTGGTGCTTTCACTGATAATTGAACTCAGGATATTGGATTGTTTCTCCGTTGTTTGGATATTCAAGTCCGAAGAAAAAAGTCCCGAAACCTCACTGTTCAGACTTTTGAAGATTTCAACAATACCTGATATCATGGCTGGAAAGAAGTCCAAGGAAGTGCGAGCTTCACAGGCGAATGAAGCAATTGAAGAGAGCGTGCATGAACAGGTCAATGAAAGACCCTCGGATCGCGAAACGGAGATGGCGAACCGAACCGGGGAGGGCGATGCGAATCGAACAGTTGAAGGGGTCGTCACCCAGTCCCACGAGAACACCACGAGCCCCTCTCCCAATGTCACCACGATCCGATCCCAAGGGTGTGCTGCGAGCCACCGACACCGATCCAACATGATCCGAGGTGATGACCGGATTGAACTCGACCTGGAAAGGAGCCTATCGCTCGCTCTTCCCGTCCTGGTCCCTCTGTTCGACCTGGCTCAAGCTCTCTGTGCATACGGGAAAATGTTGATGATCAGTATGACCCCTCTACTCCAGTTATTGAAGGAGATCTCTCTCGTTGAAATGTGGGATAGGCTGTTTGATGAAATAGCTGCTCAAAGGCAGGAAAACTTCATGCTGCGACATAATTTGACTGCTATGGATAGACGTCTGGATGATCTTGTAAGGCAAAGAACGCCTCCTCTAGTCCGTCCGCTCACCCCAGAGTACTCTTCTTCGTCGAAGGAATCGCCAAGGCCTCCGCGGCGACTGTATGAGCGGGCTGAAAACATAGAACAGCTCCGATTTGGAACCTTGCCATCATGGGAGGAAGAGACACTTGGTGAGGGACCCTCAAACTGCAACTTGATTAATCATGCCGCAACTCCTAGAGCTCGAGTTGTGAATAATCCTGTTGAGAATAGACCATCTCAGCTCCTCCGCCATGCAAATACTCATAGTAACAGAGGGCAGGAAGCCCAATCCGAGCTCCGGACTTCGTGAACGTTCCTAGAAGAGAGATCGGAGAATTCCACCGAGCTATAAGCACTGACCTCGAGCCTCCTTTGACCAGTGCAAACGTTGAAGCTATGGTCCATCAAATCCTGGCAGATAGCCGTGGACAAAGGAATGAAGACTGGGGAATTGATCGCAGCCACACCCCTTTTACCGACGACATTCTAGATGTAACATTCCCGAGGCGCTTCAACATGCCTCAAATGAACCGTTACGTCGGTAGATCTGATCTAATCCAACATCTAATGAGATATTCTTGGTCAATGACCGCTGCCGTAGCTTCCGACGCTGTAAAGTGCAAAGCATTCCCTATATTCCTGGAGGATGTAGCGTTATTATGGTTTACTCGCTTACCAGCAAGATAAATTTCCAATTTCAGGGAATTGAGTGAAAAGTTCGTAGAATAGTTCCGCATTTATGCACAAAGGTCGAAAAGTGTGATTGACCTATTCCTTGTCAAACAACGACCAGGTGAGAGTTTGAGGGGGTATCTGGATCATTTCAACCTAGCCGCCACCGAAGTGAAGGATCCCCATGAGCCGACCGTTGTGGCAGCCCTAATTGATGGGGTAGATAAAGATACTGAGTTTGGGAGATACCTGGCCGGCAAACCACCTCATACTAGAGAATTGTTTTACGAGAAAGCAAACGTACGCTTACATCAGGAGGAGGTATATGCTAACCGGGAGATGAAAAAGGCAAATAAGGAGGAAATCCAAAGTAATGTCGCCATCAAGAAAACCGGAGACAGCTCGGGAAAGGTTGAAGTCAACGTTGGAAACCGAAACTAGGGTGGCGGCCGCTAGTCAGGAAACAATGGTAACAACAGTAATGGCAATAATCAGAGGAGAAATCGGGGGAACGATTCCCAGAGAAGGACCCGTCCTAGGTCTTTCGAAAGTTTTACGCCAATAAATGATACTTTGGAGAATACATTTGTCGAATCGTACAACGTTCTACAACATAAAAGGCCTCCTCCAAGAGATTCGACAGAGAAAGAACGTGAAACGGGGAAGTTTTGTCTCTTCCATCAGACTCACGTCCACTCTACAAATGAATGTCGTCATCGGAGAGACGTAGTTGAGAGGTTGCTCCGAGAAGGGAAGTTGGATGAGTACCGGGTGACTCCTAGAGACAGGGGGCAAGCTATTCAGACCCCGAACCAAAACCAGAATCAACCTACTTCCGGGCCAACTGTCCAGCAAAAAGGAAAGGATCTTGTTATCGATACCATAATCGGAGGGCTTCACCTAGCCAGGCATAGTTTCAGGGCGATGGACCAGTACGTAAACGCAGCAAAGCATCATCTCGAGGCAGAAGATTGCAGCAACCCTAAGGACAATGTCCTGGTAAAACAACAAAAGATGATATTAGACGACGTCGTTTTCCGCAACTGAGAGAGTATTGGAGTCCACGCTCCGATCGAAGATCCATTTGTAATCAAAGTTCTTATTGGCCCGGCCACCGTCCATAATGTTTTAGTGGATAATGAGAGTTCAGTCAACATTCTATTCAAAAAGACATTCGATCAAATGAACCTTGAATTGAAAGATTTAAAGCCATGTGAAGGATGGATCCGTGGATTTAACGGGGCTTCAACTACTCCAATGGGATATGTTGAATTGCCGGTGACACTTGGGGAAGGGGAACGCCAGAGAGTGAGAATTCTTCCCTTCGTAGTTTTGGATATTGAATTGCCTTATAATGCCTTCTTGGGCCGACCGGCCCTAGCGAAGTTTAGAGCTTGTATAGCCCCTTGGTGCTTGTTATTTAAGTTTCCTACAGAAGCTGGTGTTGGCATAGTCAAAGGAGATCAGGTTGTTGCACGTGCATGTTACATTGCAGAGCTAAAGCTATTCCGTAAAGGAAAAGATATTGAGGTTAAAGATGCTTCTTCCCCCATAAGGGAGGAGACGTCATAGCAATTAAAGAGAATGACTATAGGAGAGTCGCCCAGAGAACTACCCAAGGATATAGATCCCAGGGAGGACGAAGAGAACAGGGGCAGAATGGCGGCTCCCAATGAAACGACCGTGGATGTACCAATCGATGATAGCAACCTAGAGAAGGCCCTGAAGATTGGATCCCAGTTGGATCCAGTTCGAGCTAAAGAACTGACGAATTTCCTGAAAGATAACTTGGATGTATTTGCTTGGACCCATGCGGACATGTGTGGGATATCTCCATCAATCATGAGTCATTCATTGAACATTAACCCAAAGCACCCCCCTGTAAAACAAAAAAAGGAGAATGCTGCACACAGAGAGGTCCGCAGCCTTGAAAGAAGAAGTTGAAAGGCTAAGAAGTAACGGATTCATCAGAGACTTAACCTACCCAGATTGGATTTCAAAACCATTTTTGGTAAAGAAGGCCAATGGGAAGTGGCGTACGTGTATTGATTTTTCGGATTTGAACAAAGCCTGCCCAAAAGATAGCTTTCCGTTACACAGAATTGATCAGTTGGTAGATTCAACGGCGGGTCATGAGCTTCTCTCTTTCATGGATGCTTATTCAGGATATAACCAGATTCCTATGCATGTTCCAGATCAAGAACACACTAGCTTCATTACTGATTTGGGATTGTACTGCTACGTGGTAATGCCTTTTGGTTTGAAGAATGCAGGCGCAACATATCAACAGTTAGTGAACATAATGTTCTATAACCAGATTGGGAAAACGATGGAGGTGTACGTCGACGACATGCTGGTTAAGTCCAGACGATCGTCCGATCACACTACGAACTTGGCAGAAATGTTTGGTATTCTTCGAAAGTATGGGATGAAACTCAACCCAACAAAATGCTCATTTGGAGTTGCATCCAGGAAATTCTTGGGATTCATTGTCAGCTCGCGCGAGATTGAAATTAATCCAGACCAGATTGCAGCAATCAGAGACATTCAGGAGCCTAGACAAATCAAAGATGTGCAGAGCCTTGCGGGGAAAGTAGCGGCATTAAGCAGATTCATCTCTAGAGCGACAGACAAATGCATCCCGTTCTTTGAATTGATAAAGCAAGGAAAATGTAATTTTAAGTGGACCCCTGATTGCATTAAAGCATTTCAGAACCTGCTGAATCATCTAGAGAGACATCCTATACTGTCTAAGCTGGTGGATCACAAGGATTTATTCGTGTACTTAGCAGTGTCGTCCCATGCGATCAGCTCAGCGTTATTGAGAGAAGAAGACAAGGTTCAAAGGCCAGTGTACTACGTGAGTAAAAAATTGGCGGCAGCTGAACGCAATTATCCGAGGATCGAAAAGCTAGCGTATAGTTTATTGATTGCATCTAGGAAACTCCGACATTATTTCCAAGCTCATCCTACCACCGTGTACACAGACCATCCGCTCAAGCAAGTTCTATAGAGACCAGAAGCTTCAAGAAGGTTGCTCAAGTGGAACATTGAACTGAGTCAATTTGATTTAAATTTTCAGCCCCGACGGTCAATATGCGGGCAAGTGCTGGCAGATTTCATAGCAGAATTTACTGCCTTGGAGGACGATGTGGTAAACGAAGAGACTGACCCACCAAAGTTACTTCTCGATCCTAGTGCAGGGAAATTGTATATTGATGGTGCTAGGAATGATAAATGATCTAGTGCCGGAGTGGTGTTTGAAACTCCTGAGAAAAGACTGATATCTTATGCTAACCGGTTGGAATTTCACGCCACTAACAACGATTCCGAATATGAAGCCCTAATTGCCGGGTTGAGGATCACAAAGGAATTAAAGATCGCGAAGCTGGACATATTTTGTGACTCCAAGTTGGTTGTAAATCAGGTTTCTGGAAAATTTCGAGCTAAGAGCCCAAGATTGATTTCGTATTTGGAGAAAGTAAAGGAGTTGCTGATAGGTTTTGATCACTACAGTATCTCTCATATTCCGCGGTCAGAGAACCAACAGGCAGATAAGTTAGCCAGGATGGCTAGTTCCGACGATCCTGAAGAGATCAGACTAGCCCCAATTGAAGTGCTTCGGTTCCCTAGTATAGATTAGATGGAAATTGATCTTTACTAGAAACTGAACCGGAAAGGGAGTCATGGATGACCCCTCTAAAGAATTTCCTGATAAATGGAACGCTTCCGACCAAGAAGAGCGAGAGGCGTAAGGTAATTCGTAAAGCTTCCCGATATGTTCTACAAGACGGAGTCCTGTATAGACAGGGATTTCCGATGCCTCTCCTTCGGTGTATAGCCCATGGCGAAATCAAACGTGTACTGCAGGAAGTGCATGAGGGTGAATGTGGCGATCACACTGGAGGACAAGCTCTGGCAAAAAAGGTGTTGCGGTATGTTTATTTCTGGCCCACCATAAACAAAGACGCAACAAAGTACACGCGACGTTGCGATGCTTGCCAAAGATTTTCGAGGACTTCCCAGGAGGTCACCCATCCTAGTAATACTCTCTCCCAAGCACGCTTAACTTCGGAGTTCTGATGGGATCCGTTGCTTTAGTGCTGGTATGATCGCTCCCTTAACTTCGGAGTACTGACCAGGAGGTGCCTTGGGAATCCTCTAAAATCTTTGGCAAGTCCGTGGCCTTTCGCTATGTGGGGAATTGATATCATTGGAACCCTCCCTATAGCAAAAGGCAGAGCAAAGTTCGCCATTGTATGTGTAGACTACTCCACCAAGTGGGTTGAGGCCGAACCGTTGACTGCAATTACAACCAAGCGAGTGATCAATTTCGTTGTTAGGAACATTATTTGCCGGTTCGGGATTCCGAAGATCGTCGTAACTGACAATGGAACCCAATTTGACCGCAGCGAATTCAGGAACTTCTACCAGAAATACCACATTGAGAAATGGTACACTTCTATGGCACATTCGCAGTCGAACAGACAGATCGAAGCAGCAAATAAAGTGATTAAGTACATTATCAAAAGAAGATTGAAGCAAGCCAAAGCTATGTGGATTTATGAGTTACCCTTGGCATTGTGGGCCTACAGGATGACATATAAATCGGCAACAGGCCATACCCCCTTCTCCCTTGCTTTTGGAGCTGAAGTAGTCATCCCGGTTGAGCTAAAAGTACCGTCTCACCGAGTTACTTATTACAATCCGATGACTAATAATGAGTTGCTCCTTGAATCCCTAGATTTAATAGAAGATAAGAGGGACGAAGCAGACTTGCGTGCCTTGAGACACAAGCAACAGGTCGCTCGATACTACAACAAAAGGGTTCGAGCCCGAACCTTTGAACCCGGAGACTTGGTTCTGAAGCATGTCTTTCCACCCCCGACTCATATGAGTGCGAAGTGGGAAGGACCGTTCCCCATTCTACGAAAGCTTGATAATGGAACCTTCAAGCTAGCTACAGTGGATGGAGAAGAAATCCCCAGAGTGTGGAATGCGCAACATTTGCGGCCTTATCTGACATAAAAATGTCGGATTTATTCTTTTGTTCCATAGGACCATGTAAAAGGCACGACTTGCCTAGAATAGTCCAATTTTTTTTAGCAAAGGAATATAAAGTGGATGTAGGTTGCGATTTGACCGAACCAATATAAAAATACCGTGTGTCGTTTACCTTTATTGCATTATTATTTATCCGCTTTTCTATCTTTATGAAATTTGCTGTAAACTATGCGGCAATCACAGGAACATGTGACTCCAGGTGCCTTCCATCAGGATGGAGAGCAATCCCCAGCTAGAACTTTGAAGGTACAATAGAGTGAATCACATCATTGACAGAACTATAACCTGGGCGACTGCCAGGAGAGTATAAAAGCATCCATGATTGAGCGCTGAGAAAGAGCTCTTACCCCGCTGAAGTATCGGCGGGCGACTGAACAGCCGAGCTCGAACTCTAACCTGGGCGACCGCCAGGAGAATATAAAAGCGTCCATGATTGATTGCTGAGAAAGAGCTCTTACCCCGCTGAAGGATCGGGGGGCGACTGAACAGCCGTGCTCGAACTCTAACCTTGGCGATCGCTAGGAGAGTATAAAGGCGTCTACGATTAAGCGCTGAGAAAGAGCTCTTACCCCGCTGAAGGATCGGGGGGCGAATGAACTGCCGAGCTTGAGCTCTAACCTTGGCGATTGCCAGGAGAGTATAAAAACATCTGCAATTAAGCGCTGACAAGAATGCTGGAGACTCGGCGTCCCCAGAATTCCTGCCCCGTTAAAGGATCAGTGAGCATATCATGATACGAGTTCGAACTTTATCCCGCTGATGGATCGGGAAAGTATAGAGGCACCGAACATTCGGCGCCTCAAGGACTATAATTCTACTAAAAAATTCCAAGTCCCCGTATTCAAATATAGGGGGCAACATGCATAGAAATTGTTAAATTCTTTCTGTTGCTTGAATGATTTGTGATATAATTTTAGTTTGGTTGTAGCCAAATGACTTGTGACTAAATATGAAGAGTTTATTGACTGCAGGTACACGATGATGCAAAAGAAATAAACTTTCATTCATAAACTACAAACCTACAAGATAAAGTGGAACCTAAACAAAAGTGAGGGCCATTCTCACAATTACATTTCATGGCCACTGGAAAGCCTAAAAATCCTAAGGACAAAATATGAACTGATATCTGCATCCTACTTATGCTGGGGGGAGGGGGCTAAGTAGGCTTCTTGCTCTTTTTCTGCTTCCCCGACTCCTCCTTGTCAACATCTGAATGACCACCTTTTTTCCTCTTCCTCTTATCAACAAGAGGCTCCGGTGAAGAACTAGAGGATTGAGAGGCTAGTTGTGAAGTTATTGATCGGGAGGAAAATCTTACGACCAACCCAGTTTTGGGGTCAATCTCGGAAATAGGGGGCACATATACTGGATCATGTCCCCCTCTCATAAGGAGAAACTGCTCCTCCTCTTCGGCCGATTGTTCATCCATGGTTCCCTCATCATCACCTCTGATTTCTTTGGTAATAGTGACTTCCTCTTCATCGCCGTCGTGGCGTCCGTCCATGTATCTCAAAGCCTCGATGGGTTCAGTATCTGGGGGGACATCAGCACCAACACTTGGCAGGATGTCAATCTTCTCTGCCTCTGCCTTCTTTTCAGCATCCTTGTCAACTGGCCCGCCACCTGTATCATGAGAAACAAATGTTATTTTGGGAGAGAATACGGTTTGCTCAGTTGGTTGTCTGATAAGATGACGGTAAGTGACAATTGCTTTGGCAAGTTGCGGAGAAAATAAAGAGATACCTTCCGCCGATCCTCTATCCAAGCTTGCACCAGAACCCCCGACAGCTGGAGGAGTTGGACCCAGAGGAATCAATGGATAATTTGGATTGTATTCCTCAATTTCGGAGGACTTGGGCTCTGCAGCTAAGCTCAGGCCTTCTTCCATTTTTTGTTTGCCCTTCGCCTGAGTTTTCTCTTTTTCAATTTCTTCTTGGAGTAGGCGTCTGCCTTTCTCTAAATCCTCGGGTTCATTATCCCTAAGAATGGTCCGCATCAACTCATTCTCATCAATCTCATCAACTCCTAATCGCTGCTTCTCGCTCTCAATGATTGCATCCCATATGTTGGCTAGAGTGACATGGTAGTCTGGGATCCAGGAGATGTTACGGGTCTTGATGTCCTGACCAAGGAAATCGAACAACATTTCTTCAAATCCTTCGATATCCTTCTCTTTCTCGAGGAGCTTTTCATTAGAAACAGTAGCCATTTCAATGGCACTCTCCACGTTATTTTCAGCAAGAATAGCGCGCTTCTCTGCACGCGCGAGTTGATCATTCAGAATCGCCTTCTCCTTTTCGGCTAGAGGTAAGCTATCTTTCAAACTTGCCTTTTCTTTCTCCCAAGCAGCTCTTTCGGCCTCGAAATGATCCTGTGCTGTTTTCAGTTCGGTGTTGGCCATCCTGAGATCTTCCACCTCTTTCTTCAATAACGCTCGCTCTTTATTGTTAGAATCAAGCTCATTATGAAAACGTTGCCTGGCCTCCTCCAGCTCTGTTTTGTAAGTTTATGCATCTCGTTGAGCCAAGGCAAGCAAAGATTCCGCATCATCTAAGTCCTTCTCCATTTTTGCCCTGGCCCTCTCATTGTTATCTATCTTCACTTTGGACCTATACGCTTCCATCTCAAGCGTTCGGATGACGTCTGAAAGATTGACAGCATGTTTCTTCATCGCCTCATATTGCTTGGCTATATGGCGAATGTGTACGATGACTTCGGTATCCCAATTCCTAGGGGCTGGTTCCAAGGTTGGAACGAACATCATCCTTTCGAAGAAGATATCGAGGAATTGTTCTCGTAACTTTTCCAGCTTGGCCTGAGTTTCAGGACCATGGATATAATCTCGTGACCCAGGGGCACTCAAACTTTGTTGGCTGGAAGGGACAATGTCAATTTTCTCCCTCTCAGAATCCTTGTTGGGATCCTTGCTTTTATCCTTAGGCTCATGGCGTTTTTTGGATGATTTTCTGTGAGAGGGTGCACTCTTCGGAGGGGTTAATTCTTTGGGAAGTTGTTTTCCCCCTGTAGGTGGCACCGGATGGCTGGGAGGCTTTCCCGAGGTTGGTTTAGACGGAGATCTGGACTGTGAAGAAGTAGGCTTGTGAGAATCCCGCAGCCAATGACTATCTCCCCCTCGGTTGCTACTACGGGCCCGCTCATGATTTGGATGAAGACTAGGTGTGCCTTCACGAAGAGAACGATAGGAATAAGATCATTTGTGAGACATCTTTCCAGCAAAAGAAACAAGTACATATTAAAACCATGAATACTGTTGATATAAAAGTGTAGGGTCAGGCAGTGCATGTGATTTGTGCATCCCATATATTTCCCCCTAACAGACCAGGGCCCGAAGTCAGGCTCATCTGAGTAGTCTCTCATTCTCCAACTGGAACAGTTGATTCCTCAGAAATAGGGGAAAATGGCTCCCCTTCGAAGTCTCCCTGTGTATATACATCATTAGGTAAAGGAATCTTGCTTAGTTCTTTAAATAACGACTCCTCTGTTAAATCATCGGGAGCAACAGGTTCAACCGGTAGAGAGGCCCTTGAGGGGAAACCCCCCGGAGAGACCGGGATTTCCTTTGACTCGTCAGCACGGGCCTCATCCCCTCTATATACGTTTAGGTCTTCGTCGTCCTGGATGATTATCGGCGAAGGACTCTTACGAAATTTAGTTGTCTCTGCTGCCCGTGACGTCCCTTCTCCCTCAGTCGGGGGCACGTATTTGTAAGGTTTGCCGCCCGCACCGAGTCCAAACCTTATATCCAGAAGGCGGTGCTTGTGAAGATTCTCGTCAATAATACATTTTTTGATCTTTAGGAAGTCAGATTTGCTTTGCAGAAGAAGGGACAGTCGATTATTGTACACCGAACCTTCTGTCTTTGGAAAGGCGTGATCGGCTTAGAGAAAAGAAGCATGTTAGCGGTTCGATTTCTTAAACAAGTTATTCATTCAAAGGTTTAAAATTTACTTGATTTAAGCCATCTTCTTGAACACCCGACCTGTCTCTTTATATAGAACCAATCGGCCTTGGGATCCCCTATGTTGCTGTACCCGTCAGACAAAACCTTCCTATTTGCTATCGATTCGAAGAAAGAAAAATTTGGGGTTGCCGTGGAGCGATGCTTGAAAAGGTAAAAAAAAATTCAAATCTTTAAACGTGAGCTCAGTTTGCAGGATTTCCGCATATGCGATGTATAGGGTGTATAGGGCTGCGTAGGCATTGGGATGAAGCTGCATTAGAGCAATACCCAATCGTTTTAGGGTCTCAATGACGATTGGAGGAAACGGAGGAATAGCGCCTACCCGGCACATGAGTCGGCTAACTGTCATATACCCCTCCGGAGCCAAATGAGGTCTATCTTCGCTGCCGGGTGTCCTCACATCATCCCAGGGGACCCGTATCTCAAGCAAATTCTCTTAAGCTTTATATCATCAAGTTTGGAAGCTAAAGAGTCAGTGAATTTCTCTATTTCTATTGCACTAGGAATTTCGTCAAGAGCTCGGTCGTCTACTTCGGATTCCTCATCAAGCGAGGTACTCTCGGACGAATACGACTCTGTTTCTTCCTCATATTCGGATCCAGAATCCGCACCCTCTAGATTAATTGGAAGAACTCGGGGTTGTCGCAAACACCTAGGGATCCGTCTCTGTATCAGATCTTGAAGGGGAATGGTTATCCGATATTACTGTTTAGGTGAGTAAACATGAGAAATAAGAATATAATTACCCATCCCCGTGTGTGCAAGTGAAAGTCTGTGCCTGTGCATGTCTTAAAGAAAAAACGTAAAGGTTATCAAGATCATCGAAGTATTAGTCGTCATATGCGGTCAAGTTATGCATTTGGTCATTCCAGAAAGTCCGTCTTGAAGGCTCTAACCTAACTGTCCATTGATGTACTGGAATTAAGTTGCGCTGCTTATTTTACAAGTTCGTTGGATCGTTCATTATTTGGTTCAGGATACCCTTTCGGATCGCGAGTTGGGGTTCGGAACGTGGCGTGTTCCTGGATTCGCGAGGCAAGTATGGATCCGCAGCGGAAGCGCAAACTCATAGGAGTGTATCGGTTTGGATCACCATGAGATCATAGCGATCCGTGCTCCTTCCATTACCGCGATCCGCCACCTGCTCTTCCTTTTTCCCTTTTTACTTTCACCACGATTCGCTCCTAGATCTCAGACATGATCTGATCCAATAGTTGAATCCATACTTCATCATTATCTCCTCTCCCGTCACCTCGCACATGAACCGAACCGACCATCCCTTTTCCTTCCTTCACCTTCTTCTTCCTCCTCCCCTCAAGCGACTGAAACCCATCAGCCATGGCGTTTCCACGATCTCCAACACCTCAAAAACCATCATATTCCGCCCTTTCCTTCCTCAAACCAGCAAAAAACTCAGAGAAAATGAGGGAGAGAGTTTTTAATGAGAAAATAAACGAGTAAGTATTGCCTCAAAGAATCAAGGTTGGGGTCTGAATCGGAAAGAAAGGCGGAAGCAAAGGAAAAAGAAGGGGAAGAATGGAGTGGGTTCGGGTTTATATAGCCAAACCCGTGGCTGTTAGTCTCCCCTTTTTGTCTCATATGAACCGTGGGCTTCGGTGGATCGCGGATACAAGCCCACCGGGCCCAGCAAAAAAGAAAAGGCCGATCCCTGGGTTGGCTCGCTACGAAGGATGGCCCCGAAGGTTGTAATGAAACGAGCACCTCGTATCGCTGGACCGTGACAAGGGGCGCTCCCATGAATCGCGAAACGCTGGGGCAATCCGAACCATCGAGCAATATACCGAAGAGAAAATTCAGAAATGTTTGCAAAAATTCAGAAATTTACCTGGATACGACTCTTTGAAGAAACATGACATTTCATATGGGCGTGACCATTGATTTTCATCTCCATATGAAAAGACGTCCCAAAAGCTTCGAAGCATGTTCCATTTTCGATAAAACATACTTCGAGTGGGCAAAATGTTGGCTATCTTTTTGACCAAGCCACCAAGGTTCACACACAAGGAGAAAATATGAAGTCTCATCCCTCTAGTTCACGAAAAGTCAGATCACAGTCGTTCAACCATCCACAGATCGGATCGCCCCCCTTCGGGTCGCCCTATCGGTTCGCTACAAGCCCATACGAACCGATCCATCCCTTTAAGCTCGTTCCGATCCGATTCCTAAAGATGCACTGAAGACTTTGACCCATTCTATCACGATCCGAGATGCATGGATCTCACGACACCTGTCCACAACTGTCATATTGACCAATTCTTCCTCAAGCTACGATCCGATCCGATATTCTCGGGATTTTCGCCACGTGTGACTGCGATCCGCCTCACAGAATCAGCTATAAATAGCCTAGAGATTGGCATTTTTCAGGATCTTTGGACAGTATCGAGTATAATTTCCACTATTACTGTTATACCACTATTTCTTATCAGTTTTATTTCGAGATTACTGAGAGAAATCATAATTATAAGAGAGTGTTTGAGGGAAATCATCGGTTGTACTAGCGTTCAAAGTATAATCAATAGCATATAAAGTGGACGTAGGCTCGTTAACGCTGAACCACTATAAACCTTGTGTGTTCTCTGTTTTTTCCTCGTTTTTCATTCGTATAATTTTCTACGAATCAGAACAATTTGGGTGTTAGAGCCAAATTTTGATCTAACAATCGCTTAATTAAATAATATCTTACTAAGCACCACTTTTATTAATTCTCGACTTATTTAAATAACTTTATTTCATAGATTGAATTATTATTACAAATCCTATTTCCAACCCTTTTCACCAAACCAAAACTTAAATCCCTTTTTCCCAATTCCCTTTTTTTCCAGGAAATCTCCTTTGAATTCTCAAGATTTAACTTAATGCCATTATTAAGTATAAAAAATATACTTTAATTCACATTCCATTTATAAACCTTGTTTAAAGAAATTCAGGTTTAATATAAACTCTTTACATCTCCCTCTAGTTAGTCCCAAATGCTAAGTAACGTTTTCATTTAGCTATCATATCTTGATTAACATAGAAATGTGTTTATTTTATGCTCTTATATCTTATATTTTGTATATAAATAACTATTACTTTGGTCGTGTTTTGTTGCTTTTACAGATATTCCAACCCAGCCCGCATGCAACCAGTAAAGTAGAGAAATGGAGATCAAATTGCTATCTATTTACATTTTGAAGATTTGCATATGAAGATCTCACATCTAGTTGCTATTGGACAAGAAAATGATTGGTAGAAAGACCAAGCATTTCTCAAATCAAGGGAAACTTGTCAAAGAACCAAGAGGAAAAGAAGAAAGACCTAAAATTTAATAGATTTAACTAAAGCCCATTTGAAACTCTCATTGTAAACTCTTTTGTGAAATCCCTAAGGCCCATCTATCATTGTATTAGGGTTAGGGTTAGGGTTTGGCTATCTATCCTATAAATACCCTTGTAATGTCATTGTAGCCACCATATCTCTCCATTTTTCTGTATTCTCTTCTCCATTAATAAAAGTTCTTCTTCTTTTTTTTACTAATTCTGCATTTTTTTCTTAGCAATCGGTGTTGTCTTCACAATTAGTTTTGGAACAGCACCAATTGTATTTTACAATTTTTTTTGTTAGTGATTAGTCGTTTGATTAGTTTCAACGACAATCCTAATTTACTTTTTGTTGTTCTCCTTTTCCTGCAATTTTACTTTCTGCAGTTTATTTCTGTTTTGCATTTTAATTTCCAATTGATAGTTGTGATTTGATCGTCGGTTCAATTAGATATGTTCTGAATCGGATCGTAGTTTCAATTTTTATTGTTTTCGAAAACCAACCTCGAAAATCGTCTAACTCGCCCAAGAGATTAAATAAATAATTTGATTTTAATTTTTCCTCCCTGTGTTCGACCTGTATGCTACACACCTGTGCCCTTGCAGTATTTAATTTAAAATTCGCGCTTTTATAATTCATAGGAAAGCGACGATCAAATTTTTGGCGCCGTTGCCGGGAGGTAACGATTAAATTTTATTATTTATTTAATTTCTGATTCGTGTTAGTTTTTATTTTTATGTTGTTTTTTTTGTTTTATTTTGTTTAAAAGAAAAAATAATAATATATCTTCATTAGTTGATTTTGTATCAAACTTTGGTACTAGAATCATCTAAACAAGGTAAAAAAATAATTTGCCAATTTTTCAAAGCCTTCCCTTTCAACCTTCCTTTCTGGTCAGTACAATTTCTTTCAAAAAAA
This sequence comes from Allium sativum, assembly GCA_030737875.1. Taxonomy (NCBI): domain Eukaryota; kingdom Viridiplantae; phylum Streptophyta; class Magnoliopsida; order Asparagales; family Amaryllidaceae; genus Allium; species Allium sativum. Next base: position 599,732,291 of record CM060926.1, on the reverse strand, counting down.
AAAACTTTCCATTTTTTTAATTTATTTTTTGCCTCTTTTTTACTCCTTTCCATTTCTTTTCTTTTCTCTTTTACATGGTTTACATTTATATTTCCTTTCTTTACAAGGTTAAATAAAAAAAAGTTACAAATTTCTTTCCCCTTTAACCGACCATCAGCATTCTCTTCAAAATTCTTCACAAAATACACACACAAACCCTCTACATAACCCAAACATCATCTTCTCTACCATCCCCAATCAAATACAACTTCTCCTATTACCACAACACATTCCATCATCGCTCCTTACCGTCTGACTTCATACGCTCATCTTCCAGACACCCTATAACCACCCTCTCGACCAACAATCATCTCACAAACAGACCTGTCCATCTTCATCGAAAAACTCACACAACAAACAATCACCGCCGCATACAATTCGAATCCCAAACCACCCAGTTTCCGCAATAAACAGTTCGAATCGAAATTTGATTCAATACAAACCGGTTCAAATACCATACCCGAAACCGTTCACAACCCCCCATCCTCTTTCCAATGCCCTAGCATCACAACAAATAACCACCTTCAATGTTCCATACAACATCAAAGTTCACAATACTCCCAATCCCAATACCACCGTTAATCACATCCCCTCCTACAAACTCACGTTCTTCAATCAACCAAAACCATAGTCTCGCACCTGCAAAGCCATGAACAGAAAATAGCGTCCTCCCCCAATTTCTGGAAACTCACGCAACTTTCTCCATAAACCACAAGTCCACCATCGCGAGTCAGACCCCAAAATCCAAATCGAAAAAGTCAACCCGAGTTGAAAACTACTAGCAATCATTAGCCTCACCAAAACCACGCGCAACATCTGAACTCCAAAACCAATCTGCATCCTCAACCGTAATCGATTTCGAGACCGATTTAACCCCAATAGCCAGCCGCGAGCCAATTTATTTCTATTTTTTTCTTCTTTTTCATCTAGTTGGAAAGGATAATAATGGCTTGATTTGTTTCCTCATTTCAATTTTTGGCAAGATTTGTTTCTGACGGTGTAAGGGATTCTCTGAGAAATATAAAAGGTGCAAAAACAGGCTATCATAGGGGCGTGATTTTTGGGATTGGCTTTGACTGTTGAGTGACCTGAATTTTGAGTGTATACTCCTTTTGTTTTGATGTTAAACATGGACAAATCTTGCTGGCAAACGTGACTAGGGTGTTTGTTCTGGTGATTATTCATATTGGTGTAAGGTTACTCGCGTGATTTGTTTGTTTCTTTGTAATTGTTTAGGTTTGTCTACAATTGTTTGAGTCTAGTTTAGTTTTTTTTTTTGTTTTGTTATGATTTCGTTGAGTCTTTTGCTTTGTTGAGTCTAGGGTTAGTTTCTCTGATTTATTTTTTCCTTTCGTTTGTTGTTTTATTTGCTATCTTCTTTTCTATCTCCAAAAAAAAAAAAAAAGAGCAAAAGAAATCAAAATCATGGAAAACTTTGAAGGACAAGAATTCAATCATCAAACAGAAAATTCAATAGTCAAGCAAAGCGAAAAATTGATTTGAATTGTCAAAGCTACTCAAATTTTCAGGAAGGACTGCCATACCCCCACTGTAAAATTTCTTAACTCTACAGGGTCTGCAGCTACTTTGAAAAATATAGAAATTGCTTGTAAAAATCTTCTGCAGGGGCTGCAGCTTGATTGTACAATTTTTTTTTCAATTCTGTTATTATTCTGTGAATGTTCTGTGATTGAAAATTCTGAATCTGTCTGTGAGGAACGAATTTCGATAATTAAAATCATCACTTTCATCGTTTTTTTTTTCAACAATAAAAGCTGATTAGTTATTTCAAATTACTAAACTGCAAGAGTATATTTTATGAAATTGATTTTCTCAATGGTTTGATCGCGGATATATATTGGTTCAATTTATTGAACTTCCAGCAAAAGAGGTTGCATACTACCCGTAAAACATTGGTCGTATCCCTTAGTATTTATACTATACGTGAACGGCCATAAGACCCTCTTCCCCCTTCAAATCGAGATTATCAACTAATAAGATATATTTGAGTTCGTTATTTATTTTAAATAGGAGTTTTTTTTGTCTCAACCTTAAGTCTGGAATTTTCTTTGTTTGCATTTAACAACGATGAGTGAAAGAAGTGTCAGTCACCAAAAATTCTCCTAGGAAATCTCATATAAACCAAAACCTTCCAAATGAGATGGATCTCAACCAATTTAATCAAAACTTTCAAAATATTAATTTGGAGATGAATAGACCCTTATCTCTTCAGGAACGATGTTATCCAACTAGAATCGTTCAACCTTCTGTCATAGTACTTCCACCAGTTGAAGGAAATTTTGAGCTTAAACATTCTTTTATTCAAGGGGTACCAAAATTTACTGGTTCTAAAAATGCTTATGAATTTTTAAATGAATTTGAATTGTATTCATCCACAACTCAAATGCAACAATTATCTAATGAATCAATCAAGCTAAGGCTAATTCCATTTGCACTACTTGAAAGCGCTAAAAGATGGCTATATTCTCTTCCCAAACAGTCAATAAGAAGTTGGGATGAATTCGTCAGCGTATTCCTGAAATAGTTTTTTCCTTTTCAAAAAACTCCGAAAATTCGAACTGAAATAAATCAATTTTCCCAAAATGAGGGGGAAACTTTTTCAAAGTACTTTGATAGGTTCAACCAATTACTGTATAGTTGTCCTCATCATGGAATCATAAAAGATCACTTATGTCAAATTGTATATGAGGGTCTAAACTATCAGGCTAGAACTCATCTAGAATCAATGTGTGGGGGAGATTTTATGTCTAAAACGACCAATGAAGCTTGGAAATTCTTAGAGGATTATTCTGAAAAGGACATGCAATGGGAGTCCATTCGTGTTCCCATCCGTGCTTCCACTAAAGGAGTGCATGTCATGGATACAATTCATATTCCCTTAGAGACTCAAACTCCTCAATTCAATGGACTACCCCAAGACCAAGTCAATGTCATAGCTCAAAATGGTCTTTACTCATCCACATCTGACCCTAGTTGGAGAAATCATCCAAATTTCTCATGGTCTAATTCAAATAATGTCGGAAATCCATCTCACATGATACCGAATTCATTATACCAAGCTCCATTTTCTTCTAGTCCTCAAACTTCTCATGTTTCACCTCAACCTGATCCTTCGAGTGAACCATATAGGCATTCTAACTTTCAACCTCCTTCATCTTCTCAAGAAAATGATTGATTACAGAAACAAATAAACAGTCAAGGTGTTAAATTCGATCAAATGATGAATATGATAAAGGAACTAATGAAAACTATTGGAAAAGAGAAATTGCCTAGTCAACCCGAGGTGAATCCAAAATATAATTCTCGTACTGTGAATTCTTGTGAGGACGGAAATAATTCGGTTAAATCTGTCACCACCCTTAGGTCTGGAAAAACGATTGACAATAATGTCGGCAACCCCGACAATACCTCCACCTCTAATGTTAGCAATCCCAGCATCTCACCATCTATTCCTCCACCTCCTTCACTTCCTATATTGAAACCTTCTTCTTCGAACGATCAAAATTCTGAAAGATTCTATAAACCGGTAGCTCCATATCCTCATAGATTTAACAATAAGAAGAAGGATGCGAATTTTAAAAAAAATCTTGAAATATTCAAACAAGTTCATGTGAACATTCCACTCTTAGACACCATCGAACAAATTCCTCAATATGCCAAGTGTCTGAAAGAGTTGTGCACCCGAAAACAAGCCACTAATGTTCCTAAAACTGCCTTCTTGACCGTGAACACTAGCTCTGTTTTCTAAAATCCATCACTAATCAAGTATAAGGATCCCGGTTGCCCTACAATCGGTTGTAGAATAGGAAATACACACATCAGTCATGCCTTACTTGATTTTGGTGCAAGTGTCAACCTTCTTCCCTATAGTGTTTATCTCCAACTTGGACTCGGAGAATAAAAACCCATGAGTATCACACTTCAACTGGTTGATCGATCTTTTAGAAAACCCTTAGGCATTGTTGAAGACGTTTTGATTCAAATTGAACAATTTTATTTCCCTGTTGATTTCATAGTTCTTGAAACCGAGCCTGTTTCGAATCCTAATAGTCAGATTCCATTGATATTGGGTCGTCCCTTCTTAGCAACCTCAAATGCTACCATTAATTGTAGGAGCGGTCAACTTCGATTAACGTTTGGGCACTTAACCATTGAATTGAATATTTTTCATCAACCCAAAGAGATCGAAATAGGAGAAGTCGACATAATAGAAACAGTTTTAGATGGCACATCTGAATTATCTCCTCAAAAAACTTCATTTTCCTTAGTAGACGTGTCCACTATGTCTTTTGAGGAATTATTCGAAGATGAGCTTAAACTTTTGAATGACAAGGATGGACATATGGAACGTCTCAAACATAATCGTAATTCTATATCATCAGAAGAAATTGTTGTTAAAAACTCAGGCTTATGGGACTATAATAATCTTCAATTGAATGATTTAAATCATTGGCACGATAAAAAATTTATAGGAAAGTTTTTGATCTCAGATTTCACTGACATGCCTCTGGTACCTCAAAAGTCAGACACGAAATCATCATATACCATTTTCGATAGAGGTAAGTGTGGGGGAAAATGGAAATCCCATTTTTCACAAAACATTCATCATCATCGTAGATATCATTCTGCATATGACTTCCATTCATATATAGTGGGTAAATTGCATTTCATTTTACAAATCATTCTGCATTTGATACTTCTTTGGGTAATATCTTTCAAATTTAGGAAACGTTTACAGTGTGGACACTGTTTAGTTCTAGTGTAGGGGGGAGTCTACATTTCATTCATTTTTCATTTTTCTTTATTTTTCTTTCTTTTCATTTTCAGCCATTTAAATAGGACCATCATGCATTTTAGATCATAGTAACATGCCATTTTTTTTTGGTAAATATGACTCATTTTAGATTTGATACAACAAAATAAGTTAAGGATTGTTAATCAGTTGATAGTATTTTTTTTCTCTCAACTTAGATCGAATAAGAAATATAATGAAAAGTTGAATTTTGAGGGATAATAGTGTAACCAGTACATAGGGAGATTCTTAGGTGATGGCCATGAAATCTATTCTATATTATAGACTTTGTTTAAATAAGTGGAGGACTTAAAATACTTATATTGGCTTTTCGAATCTTTAAAACTAAGTTGTGTTAAGTTGAATTCGCGTAACTCTCTTTTGTGCTTATATTTTCAATAATAATAATAATAATCCAAGGGTATCCAACATTACTTGTATATCAAGCGTTGGTGTGCAAACCCGCCAAGCTCTATCCGACATGTTGTTGACAAAGTCAGCGTTGGAATATCTTGGTCTCATTTTATGAGATTGGACACCTAAGGATTACCGACACGTTGTTGACAAAGTCAAAGTCGGCCTGCACAATCTGCCAAGCTCTTTACCCACTCTCCGTTAGCCCACGAGGCAGTGCATGGGTGGTAAACCTTGGTCTTCTAAGTTAGGTGTATGTACTTAATCATAAATTTTAAATTTTTATAGAATAAAGAATAAGCGATGATGCCCAAACACTTCTTGACCTTATTGATTTGAATAGCCATACACAAGGAAATTAGAATACCACTTTACAAACTGTGCTAAGAAAACTAAGAATCTATTTCATGGCTGCACTATGTTATCCACCGAACTAACTGGCCAAACTGGAATTTAACATCTGAAAACTTGATTTATATTGAAATGTTGTGACAATTTGAGGTATTTAAAGTACAATCAACTAATTAGAAACTATTAACTTAATTTGTTGTACCACTTCAGAAACAAGTCTTGTTTTCATTATGCATATGTCCATTACATTCATGTAGTTACATTAGAACCATATCATACTGCATTTGGATTTTGTGGGTAGTATCCGCTAAAAACCCTCACGAGACACCACTCGTCCTACTAGGGACACCTAGAGGTTTAACGACTTGTTGCATACGCTCAATGCAATCGTGTATCCTACGAAAGTGTGACCTATCTAGTTTAGTTTTTCATTACTTGTTTTACTCGAGGACGAGTAAAAGATAAGTGTGGGGGTATTTGATTAACATAGAAATGTGTTTATTTTATGCTCTTATATCTTATCTTTTGTATATAAATAACTATTACTTGGGTAGTGTTTTGTTGCTTTTACAGATATTCCAACCCAGCCCACATGCAACAAGTAAAGTAGAGAAATGGAGATCAAATTGCTATCTATTTACATTTTAAAGATTTGCATATGAAGATCTCACATCTAGTTGCTGTTGGACAAGAAAATGATTGGTAGAAAGACCAAGAATTTCTCAAATCAAGGGAAGCTTGTCAAAGAACCAAGAGGAAAAGAAGAAAGGCCAAAAATTTAATAGATTTAACTAAGGCCCATTTGAAACTCTCATTGTAAACTCTTTTGTGAATTCCCTAAGGCCCATCTATCATTGTATTAGGGTTAGGGTTTGGCTATCTATCCTATAAATACCCTTGTAATGTCATTGTAGCCACCATATCTCTCCATTTTTCTGTATTCTCTTCTCCATTAATAAAAGTTCTTCTTCTTTTTTTTACTATTTCTGCATTTTTCTTTCTTAGCAATCGGTGTTGTCTTCACAATTAGTTTTGTAAGAGCACCAATTGTATTTTACATTTTTTTTGTTAGTGATTAGTCGTTTGACTAGTTTCAACGATAATCCTAATTTACTTTTTGTTGTTCTCCTTTTCCTGCAATTTTACTTTCTGCAGTTTATTTCTGTTTTGCATTTTAATTTCCAATTGATAGTTGTGATTTGATCGTCGGTTCAATTAGATTTGTTCTAAATCGGATCGCAGTTTCAATTTTTATTATTTTCAAAAACCAATCTCGAAAATCGTCTAACTCGCCCAAGAGATTAAATAAATAATTTGATTTTAATTTTTCCTCCCTGTGTTCGACCTGTATGCTACACACCTGTGCGCTTGCAGTATTTAATTTAAAATTCGCGCTTTTCTAATTCATAGGAAAGCGATGATCATATCTCATAAGAACCCTTTATTACTTGATTGAAGACTCGAGTCCAAAATATAATACTCATCATTAGCTTCCTTTCAATACGCAACTATATTTTAGTTTCAAACTGGGTTACTTGAATGTATTACATTTAAGAAGAGATTATTTACTTCAACATTTATCATTGCAAATTAATTAACTCCTTATTTACTAGAATAAAAAAATTCCTTTCTAAACTCTTTCAAAGATTAACCATATATTTCACTAATTTAAAGTCTAACTTAGTTTAAATGTCGACTCAGTCCATACAAACATGATTATTCTTCTAACCAATTCTATTTAATTCCTCTTTTTAAATTGATTGAAATATACAAACTTTATTTAATCGTTCACGATCCATCAAATACTTAGCCACTAGGTTATTTTCTGCTCATTTGTTTATAATTCTTATCAACATAAGAAATTGTTTAATAAAACAAATTCCATAATTACTTATAAACTTTACTAAATAAATAATAAATATTTATTTCCTTTTTAAACAGTTTTCAAACCTATTTTAATCAAAAATAGATTTATGACTTAAATATCTTCGATTTACTGATGATAAAATCCATATCGGTTTATTTATAGGCCACGTGATGCCAAATACGCAACCCACACCATCCATTGGTTAACTTCAAAATAATGTTGAAATATGGTTCAATCATCAACAATAATCAATCATTTCTTTTTATTTGACTGCTAATTTCTATAACGATCATCAATCAATGAACAGATCATTCAAACAATTCAAACAATTTCAAACGTGTTTATGAACGTGACCAATCAAGGGAAATTCCTTTATTTGGGTCAAATAAAAAAGATTGGTATTTTTCTGAAATTAAACGACCATTTAATTTCAGAATTTGAATCAACAATAAATATATTTAACTTGCAAACAATCAACCACTAAAAATCAGAACACGCAAAAATAAAAACCCAATTTATATAAAATATAAATGGGAATAGCTGAATGAGTTTAACTCACCTTGATTTAAATCTGTCGATAACCAGTCTGTTTTAGTCAAATTAAACTGACGATTAATTTTACTAAAATTCCTAGTTATGCCTGATCCTGACCAACTCTGGACCATCTCGAAGTCCTCATTTTTATGGTCTCAACGCAACTGACCGCGCCAAAATCTGATATCGTATGTTTGAGAAATCACATAAACAAACTTATAAATTAAATTAAATTTTAAAACATGTTTTCTTTATGAAATTAAATGGGCTTTACCTAATCCTTTCAGCCCAAAAGAACCCGACCCGCTTACTTTAAAACCCTTCCACCACCGATCCCTCTTTCATTTCAACAGCCGCCTCCAGGATTATTTCCTCAAATCGAAAACCCTATGCCTCTTTGTATCTTCAACCACAAATCATGGCACCGCAACCCCTCTTTATGCCACCACCTCCTTGTCCTCCTCCTTCCTACAACCAATCGGACCCCTGAGCAACCCCTCTCAACATCGATCAACCCCCTGGACCTCCTAGACAAACCACGAGCCACCTTCAAGCTCTTACGCCTTCAATTCGAACAGGCATCAACACAAATCAGTTCAAGAACTGAAAAGCTAAGTTTTTCTTTTACTCAATTTCATTACTGACTTATTTTTATTTGCTTTTCTAGTTTCAAATTAGGTTTTTCTTCTTTGGTTGACTATGTTTGTTTGTGTGGTTTTGGGATGCATGAAACACCATTGCGTGACCCTTATTTATTGTAGCAGTTGGAAATCAATGTCTATCAGTGGCTACGAATTGTTATTTCAATCACAATTCGAATCTATAGGTTAGATTTTGGTTCGGATTTTGGTCTAGGCTTATCAGCACTTATTGCCCTGTTCGAAATGGATTTTGATCTAACTGGTTTGGTGATAGCTTAGGTGAATAACTGTCTATTCAATTTAGAGATTTGGAACCTGTATTGTAGATTTTCTGTTTACATTTTTAAATGTATGAACAGTGAATTTTTGTATCAGAATTTTACTGTATATGCATGTGAGTGTCCTGTTTGATTTGGTAATACAAATTTTGTGTATACCAATATGCATGTCAGTCCCTTTCTTCTTAGTTGTTCATGATAAGTTCTTAGCTCTTTTAGCTGTTGATATATACAATTTCTAGCTGTTCTTATCTTTTACCTGTTTGAAATTGATGTATCAACATATGCATATCTTTACTTTCGATGTGTATCAGTGAATATATAGATAGCTGTTTTCAGCTATCCCTTATGCTATTCACTAGCTGTTTGGGCTATTTGAGTAGTTGTTCTATAGGTTTTTAGCCTTATATAATGAAAAATTCAATATAATAAGGCATTTCAGGTGTAATTTTCCAGTTCCAATCCCTAAAACCCATGTTAAAATGCCTAGTTGATTTTAGCCTTATATAATGCACTTGTATGCTTGGACTGTTCATTGGCTATATGTCAAGCGCCAATCTGCTCATGTGTTTTCTAATACATTTATATAAGTGTGTGTATACATATTTGTCCTTGAACATTAAGTTGAACAAGATTTTACACCTTTTTGAGCGGCCTTTAGGGGTTTATTTCTTTTGGGAAATATATTGAAATACAAACATTGATATATGTTTTCGCCACCCTGATTTATAAACTTAAAACCCATATTGTATTTACATCTTTTATTGGTGCCAGTTCTTGCTATGAGTCCACTCACACATGTATTCTGACTTGTTACCCTGTTATGATTGGAACTGGACATTTGTGTCACTCGGCCGTGTTCAAAAGCTGAAACACTCATTACATGGTTTGGCTTGTTGAAATTTTGAAGATACGGAATTGGTTTTCTTTAAACTGGAACATATGAGGTCTCTTTAGATGATGCCTTGAACCTGCATGTTATTTGGGCTAAATATTTTTATTGGCCATAAAATTTAACATGTGAAATCTGAAAATCACATATCTAAGAATATGTTTGGCAAATTCTGTTCGTATTGTCGTCCCTATGCTGATTTGTCCATGCATCTTGATATACTACTTTGCGTGTCTTTCTTTGTTCGACCAATCTCAATATCCACTACTGGTTCCCACTGTTTAAGCTATATTAACTTGTTGATTCTGTGCTAAACTATATTGGGCTAGAAACATATTTTGAATTGAATTTTTAGCTGTTTTCATGGTTCATGCATGTGAAGACCTTTATGTTTTAACTGTTTTTTTTTATATTTATTATTTTTCTTTTGTTGTTCATTACTATCACGAAATCACCTTTTTAATGGGTTTTCTTCTTTTTTTTTCAGTTCAATGCGTGTGGAATCATTATCGTGCACCGTCTCTAGAGCGATACAGGGGAGGAAGAAATTAACATTTAAAATCAATTTCCTTTTCTTCTTTGTTTTGACTTTGTACAAACAACCGTATGAACATGCTTTCCTTTGCTGTTCATGTAATGGTTTGTTATTTCTTTCCAGCTGTTTTGAGACAAGACATATTGAATTGTAAATTTACGAATGAATAATATTGTTTGCGGGTTCATATTAGATATATGTTTTGTTTTCTTGGTATATACGCTTATACAGACAGTTTTATAATTTGTTTTGTTCTCATTTCACTATTTCATGAAAGAAATAGGCTTGACATTTGGATTAAAAATGAATTCCTACTGTACATACTGTTTTATACCAACAATATATATTTTTTGTATATTGTTTCTTGTATCGATCAATTCCTATCTTGTTTCTTTCATATTATATGTTGTGTATGTTGTACAAGATTTTTAAGTGAGGTTATTGAAAAATCTTATACAATATTGGTATGCTATACATTGAATTCAAACGGCTAAATTTAATGATTAACACCATTGTATTGATTAAACAAACAGCTAAAATTTTGATCAATATAGAATTCAAAACTCAACCTTTAGAAATTATGGTTTTAAAAGATATTGCATTCACCTAAAAACCCTTTTAAATTTATAAATACGTCGTTAAAATTTAAAACGATTTCACAACGACTGTTTGGAAATTTGAATTGGATGTAATTTGAAATCTATAAGCTAGAATTTCGATTTTTCTCTTTCATTAGAAAGATATAATCGAATTGGTTCAAACGCGTCTCATTTCACAGAAATCCGACTTATATTGGATCCTGTATATTTAGTTAAAGTTCAAATCGAAAATTTTAAACTACCGCGTCGTTTCGAACTCATTTTAAATAATATATAAATATATATACTCGAAATCTATTTTAAACAAATAAATTCGATTAAAAATCCATTATATTTCAAATATAATATATAAACAAATTTAAATATTCGAATTTAAATGGCCGAAAAATCTGCGACGTTACATAAATCGACCAAAAATCTGGGTCGTTACATTCTTTCCCCCTTAAAAGAATTTCGTCCCCGAAATTATTAAGGTAGAAAAGTGCTTCAAACCCATTAACTTTTCAAAACTCGTTTATGCTGAAACTCAACATTTCACCTTTCATCAAATTTAGTTCAACCAAAACTTTTGGTTTTATTCATTTAATTTGAATGATCTACAATCAATACGTTTACATCCAATCTGTATTCCGCTAATTTATTCAAAATTGATTCTAGTCAATTTATTTACTTCAATCCATTTAACTTTCTTGAAGTTAAATTTTAATTCAAAAATTCAAATTCCCAGGATTTTATTTCAAATGCTTTTGAAACCATATAAATATAAACCTATATTTATAACCCTCACAAATTCAAAACATTTGAATTTTCAAACCTAACTTGTTGTCTTTCAAACAGTTATCTATCAAAAACTTTTCTAAAGTAGCAATTAATAAATTAGAAACTCAAAAATGAATATTGATGATGCTGTATTCATTATCAAAATTATTTTCCAGTCACTGAAGTGAGTTCAGTGCTTTATTACTTTCAAAATCCATCTAAAATTGTTTTTTTTTTTCAAAATCGTTTTAAAACAAAGCTATATTATTCTAATATTCTTTAGAAAATATCTTCCAACTTCCTAGGATTTAAAATCCAAATTCTAGTTTGAATTAAATTTTAATTCATCTCATTTGTATATATTTCATTCATATACAAATTCTATTTGGTTATATATAACAATTTCAATTTTATAATCTTATTTGATTATAATAGCAACATCCAACACATCAATATATTATAATAATTTCATAAAAGTATTTCTTCTTTATCGAAATAGAATTTTAGGTAAAAATTATTTCATTTACCCACTAAAAACAATACTGTGTCGAATTTCTTTGTTCAAGTGTTTAGAAATCCCAATCGACTTCATGGCGCCCCACGATTCAATCAGAATTCATGAGCCACTTAACAAACTAGCCAACACAATGTAAAACAATTATTATATCGATTACTAAATACGCTCTCTCATATATTCACTCAACTCATTCTAGGGTACTACTGAACCTATCTCTAATGAGCACATCCCACCAATGCCTAGGTATTCGCTCAACCTAAGCTCTGATACCAACTATAACGGCCTACAAATCCGTACTATCTAAGTTGGCTAATAACACCACATGTCCAACACAAATTGCACAGAAATATGAATCATTATTAGAAAGAAGTTAGAGGATGAGAAATAGAAAGAAAGAAATGTTAGAGTAGAAGAAAACAAAGAAGACAAATCTCACAGCGGAACGAACAAAATATATTATACAACATTACTTTTTGAAATACAAATCAGTAACTTTATATACATACCATCATCAGAGCACGTCGGTTATTCCTGGAACAATTATAAATGCCTGTTTCCAGATACTACATAGTACACAGCGGAAATATGATAGTCTATAGCTAACAGATGAAGCCTCCTGCTTCAAGCTCCTCCAATTGAATCTGTAAAATCCCGACTACTTGATTGCCCATACAAATATAGGCACCCAAGAGTTTAGGGAAAACAAAACAAAATAAACTCTGGGTCAGTCATGGGACTGGTGTAAGTAGACTCCAACCAATTGATTAACTTTCAAAATCCTTTCCAAAGAAATGATGATCATAAGACCGATCCACACATAAACACGGATGGTTTTTACCTTACGATAACCAAAAATATTTTTGATATCAAATCCAGTGATATTATAATAATGTCTTCATCAAGTAAATAGAATCTAGTGGAACACTTGCATCTCACGCTCCATATATAATATAAAATTTAAAACCGCAGGGCGCTTATTGGAGATTGGATTACCAACATGACAAGGTATGGAACCACCTTCCGATAGTGTATCTCTAGAGGGGAATACACTAGGTTCAACAAGAACATCTTGCAACCCAGCCCACACATGACCGACCACTCATTTCGCTTGAGTGTATCGAATGTATATCACCAACGGTTGGGATCAGCAACCGTTTCCCGAAAAAGGAAAAGCATCAATAGATTAAAGAAGTAAAAGGAATTTCTCTAAATAGGTGATTATACACCCTATTGGGAGTGACCCATATAGCCATGTTGCCTGCCCGATTTTTGTCATTTCCCAGTTGTTGAGGCTTGAGGCTACGATTTCTTATCATTCATTGATAGCACTATCACTTTGAATGCCACATTGTTAGATCCGTTAATCATTAATTGATTTGCATAAATATATTCTGGATATTATGCTAAGAGAATAAATCCTCCACCACCATATATATTTATACAGACCAACCTATTCGATCATTGAAAATACTTTGTCAGACATTCGTCCATATACGTTCGTTCTAGGATTGAACGAAACCGAAAGCACCATTTCTATTAATAGAAATAGTCCTTGCACTTTACTTTGTCTTTGATTATCTTCAAATAATCTGGTTCGCAATGTTACTGCCAATACAGATTGGTTCACGGATAATAATCCGATCGGTCTCTCCATATTGTCAACGATACTGGCAAACACTTCGATAGTTGGTTATTTAACTATAAAAGAAAACAAACATTCATTCAAAGCATCAAACAAATCACTGGGCCATTTAATTGATATTTCATTAATTGAAACTCTTCTCCATTTCCTTATCCATATTCGTTAACATGATATTTTCGATAATCATATTGGTCTATTACGCTATTTGGAAAACATTTCTATATATCGCCTTTTATTTTCTATACTTAGAAAATATATTCTATTAATAATTGGAAAACATTCTAATTACTTATCTCTTCCACGACCACTCATTTATTTCTAAACTCAGGTAATATTTATTATTATATTTCTAAATTTCCACTTACTTGGGTTAAAACGAATGTTATGTGTAACAACCCGGAATTTTGGGGCCAATTTAAAACTTTAATGGAATTTAAATATATAAAATAATTTATTTTAAATAATGACGATTAAAAAATTTATTTTAAAACGAATAAATTTAAAATTTATTAAAAAGGAGTTTAAAACAGCGCTATAGTTCGAAAATTCAATTTCACACTTTGACTGGTTGTATAGAATTCATTTTAAATCAGAATTGAGCGAAATAAGAAATATTTAAATCTGTTCAATCATATCTTTCTAACGAATCTGAAAAATTGAAATTTCACTTTATTAATTAGATGTTATGTCCAGTTTAAAATTTAGAAAGGTCGCTGTAGAATTTATATATATTTTAATATTATATATTGGCCTTAAAAATAGCCATTTTGCAAACGACCTCGGTTTTTGACGAAATCACTTTTGTTGGAACCGGAATGTCATTTTATTGCTAAGTTTAATTTTCCAGAATTTTTCGAATTAATATGTGAGCGTGACAAAAGAAAATATGTTTTTACCATTTCAGTAAAATCGGATCGACCAGAAAATGACGAGTTTTCAAACAGTCTTGGAATTCAACGAAATTAGTTTTGTTAGGACTGTATCGTCAAAACATAACTAGAAATAATTTTTCTGTAATTTATAGAGTCCGTATGTTGCCCCGGCGTATTTAAAGGTACGGTGGAAATTAAATTATTAATTTAATATTATAAATTTAATAAAACACGCAACAGACTTCAGAATTGGGCCACGGGGCATAGCCCGTCGTGTTCAGAAGGCGTCAAAACCTTAGGTTTGACACTAACTGGCCTGATTTGGAGACAGTCCGAAATTCGACCTTTAAAGCACGAAAATCAAGATTTATTATTAAAATAATAAAAAAATAAACCCTAGCCTATTTCTCATCGTGCAACCGCCACAATGTCCTTCAATCAAGGGCTGTTGTGCTTCCAACTTCCCTCCTCAATTTCTTCAAATCCGAACAATGAAATCTCAAACTTAATATATGAAATCGAAGCACTCTTTATCCTCCACAAATTGGTAAGGCTATGATCGAATCCAGGCGAACGGATCGGGAGGATTTGCAGCTCAAAGCTGGTTCGTTCATGCGTCATTCTAGAGGGATGGGGACCACCGAGCTGCGCCTGTTCTTGGGCGATGGGAGGAGGAGTCTCGGCCTTCGAGGAGGTGCAGACTGATTGTGCTCCGGCGATGAATGGTGGCGCACGACAGGAGGTATTGAGCGGTGCTGATGGGTTTCTCTTCGGACGTGAAAATACAGAAGGGGATGACCGTGTAGAAGATAATTAAGGGTGAATTAATTAACTAATTTTATGGTTAATCATTTTATTAATGTAATTAAAATTCAGACCATCGTAATTTGATCAAATCTTATCAGAATCAGATGATTTCGGAAGCGTTGAACTCGTCTTTTCAAGATCTACACAACCGTACAAACCAGATGTGTAACAGAGCAGATCAAATTTTGACCAAATTTCAGATGCAAACTATTCTTCATTGAAAGATCGGTGAGAATTCTATTTCCTTTTTAAATAATTAAAAATAAATTAATTATTATCGTGTTTAGTGATCCTTGCTTGTGCATGATTTGATTTGAGCTGGTTGAAGCTGTTTATCAACTTGTTTATTCGGTGTGTTAATTTAACATTAACATTCATGTTGATCAGAAAAAGCTGAACAAAATTATCACTTTGTTATTATATTTTGGAAATTAACATTTCTGTTAATTAGAGTTGGGTTCAAACAAATTATCATTTGTCCAGTGGATCGTTAAAATTTACATTTCTGCTAATTAGAAATAGAGTAAACAAAATTTATCATTTTGGTTATTTGATTTGTTGAAAAACAAAACATTCGTTGTTGTCATTTGAATAGAATGAATAGAAATAAACATTTTTGTTATATATTGTCATGATTAGATTAATTAACATTTTTGGTATTTAAGGTCATATTAGAATATATCAATTGTGTTAGAGAATATGTTTGTAAATATATCACTCACGTTATAATTGACATATTAGTAATAAAAATATCATTTTATTTAGAAATGATATAAGGGATAAAACAAAAATCATATTCATGTTGAATAAAATGTCAGTTACCCAGATTATATTCACGCTGAATAAAAATCACATTTTTATTAGAACTTGATTATTTTTAAAAAATCACATTTTTTTTTCAAAACTTGATTACGGAAATGAAAGTAACGTTTTGTCAAAACAAGATATTTGAAAATAAAATGTATTCTTTTATTTGCATTCTCAAATGCAAATATACATTGAAAATAAAACCTATTCTTTATTTTGCATTCACAAATGCAAATATATTTTGAAATAAAATGTATACTTTTATTTGCATTCTCAAATGCAAATATACATTGAAAATAAGTTTGTTCCTATTTACATTTACTCAAATATACATTGAAATTAAAAAGTTACATTTTTCAATGTAATAATATATAGTACATTTTTATTTGTAATCGTAATAAAAAGTATAAAAGAATCCATTTTTAATGAAATCAAAGAATGACGTATAAAAATTACGTTTTTATATGTAACCAAAGTAAAGTATTTAAAATTACATTTTTCTATGTAAATAAAGATTTCATGGGAATTTACATCTTCCTATGTAAATAAAGAATGAAATGAAAATTTCATTTTTAATGCAATCAAAGGTTGAAGTAAAAGATTTCATTTTGAAATGAAATAATGCATTGAAAGAAAAGAGTATATTTTTAATACAAGCCATGAAACTAGAAAAATGATCATATTTTTGAAATAAAAATATGTTTGCATCAAACACCACGTTTTTGATATAATATAATAAAGAAAAGAGGAAGTTACATTTTTCTTAATGTAAAGAAGGATTCATTAGAGAGAAAAAGATTAAACTTTGTTACATTTTGGGTCAAATAAAAAGAAAAAAAGTAAAATTTACATTTTTGTAAATTAATAAGGATGAAAACCAAACATCCATTTTTGGTTGTAAATGTTAGCATTAGGATGAAAACCAAAAATTCATTTTTTTATATAAATGTTAGTATAAAAGTACATTTTTGTTATAGATGTTAGTATTAGAATAAATGATTCACTTTTGGTCATTAAATAGGATTACATAAAGATGTTCATTTCATTAGTAAAGACAAATTAGAATAAAAAGGTCCATTTTTGTTAAAATGTCATATTTGAGATAAAATCATCGTTATGTGTTAAATAGAAAATTGACATTATGTACACCGTCATTGGTTAGAATAGAAATTTCATTATTTTCACCGTCATGTTTTAGAAATAAGAATGACCAAAGTATTTATTTTGTCAAATGTGAAAGAATGATAAAATATAAATTTTTATCAAATGTAAAAGAATGACAAAAGTATTCATTTTGTCAAATGTGGAAGAAGGATAAAAAAATACATTGTTATCAAATGTAAAAGAAGGACAAAAATATTTATTTGTCAAATGCACAGAATGAAATAAAAACATTCATTATATTATTAAAAGAAAAATAGTACACAAGAAAGAAAAAATTTACATTTTATGTAATTAAGACTAGAAAGAAAATTACATTTTAGGAAATTAAGATTTAGAGAAAAGAAAAATACATTTTATGTAATCAAGATTAAAAGAAGGAAAGTTACATTTATAATGTAATTAGTTAAAAGGAAAAATTACATTTTTAAGTTAATTATATAAAAAGAAACTTACATTTTCATGTAAATGGAATTTAAGAAAAATTTACCTTTTTCATGCAAAAGAATTAAGATGTGAAATTTACATTTTTTTTATGTAAAAAGGTTAACACACAAAATTGTTATTTTGTGTATATAGATAAGATTAATACACAAAATTATCATTTTGTTGTGATTTAAGGTTAACACAAAATTTTCATTTTTGTTTGGCATTGGATGATATAAACAAAATTATTATTATTTTTGTTTTGCATTGAAAGAATTACAAAGTTATCAATTTTGTAGAATTGTGAATAAACAAATAAATTTATGTAATAACCCGAAACATACGAGCCAATTTAAAATTGTCAAGTTGGTGATTTCAAAGTAATTTGAACAATTGAAATAGAATATTTCAATAAAATAGTGAATTAGAAATAGTGAGTCGGTTTGAAAATTTGAATTCAAACTTTGACTGACTGTGCAGGGTGGAGAATATAACGAATTTTAGCGAAACCAAAAATATCTAAATCTGTTAGTCAATACCTTTCTATCGAATCTGGAAAATCGAAGTTTCATAACGGGAATCAAAAGTTATGGCCGAATGAATTTTCAGAATGGTCGCTATATAGAACATATAGCCCTGGAATATTGATATTTTGCAAACGACCTCGGAATTCGACGAAACCACTTTTGTTGGGTCCGGGATGTCTAACTATTGCTAGGTTTCAAATTTCATAATTTTTGAAGCTAGTTTGTGAGCGTGGAAAAAGAAAATGTGTTTGGTCAATTTTTGTTAAATTGGATCGACCAGAAAATGGCCATTTTTCAAACGATCTCAGAATTCGACAAAACTAGTTTTGTTGGGACCGTAGCATCAAAACATAGCTAGATTTATTTTTCTGGAATTTTTCGAATCAGTTTGTGGCCCTGGAAAATTGAAATGTACGTTCAAAGTTAAAAATTAAATGTTTTATACTTTAATTTGAAAAATAACTGACTGTAACAGTCGAATTGGCCAACGAAACCTATCCCATCGTGTCCGGGATGGGGGTATTTAGCTAAGGGAAATAGTCGTGGGGTTTGAAAAGGAGTTCGTTGGAGAAAACACTATTTAAAAATATAATAAAACCATTGACCAATCATATTTCTCCATTCGTTAAAAATAAAATAAAAAATCACAGAAAAACCCCGACACCCCCCCCCCCCCCCCCCCCCCGAGGTTAGAAGTTTTGTGGGGTTGGCTAGTTATTATCGGAAGTTCGTTAAGGATTTTTCAAAGAAATCCGGTCCGTTAACGAAGCTCACGAAGAAGCATGAGAAATTCAAGTGGACTTCCGACTGTGAAGAAGATTTCCAGGAATTGAAATCAAAACTGACCACTGCTCTAGTGTTAACTATTATTGATGGAAATCAGGATTTAACGGTTTGGATAGACGCTGCAGTTCGTAAATTGATATCGTAACTTCAAATGGCTAGTGTGGAAGATCCGGCCGTCGGATTTTCCCAAAACTGGAACCATTGGATTCGTTTTGAAATGATCTTTCCAATGATATAAAATTTGTGAAGATCCAACGGTTAGATTTCCAGATATGTGTAAAACAAAATTAGTGAAAAGCAATGCCAGTGCATCGACACGACCTGAAACGTCGTTTAATTAAATAGGGCCATTTTAAATTAAATAAAAATGGCGGTATATCGTTATAAAATACTGTAGACGATATAGAGTGGAAATAAACCAATTTTTTTGTGTTTGCCTGATATGTGATGGTTGAATGTATTTGACATGAAAATTATAACTAAAGAACTGAAATGTGAATGTTGAATAGTCCAACCATGTGAATAATTGTTTTGAAAATCTAAATATACGTGGGTTATTTGAAAAGGCCGAGTTTATCTCATTTCAAATAATCGATCGACGTTGAGAAGTCGAAGAGTGGAAGACGGTTGAAGACCGACGATCTTCACATTGGATGGATGGGCGCTACTGATGCTCGTGATTGGAGTAGCTACCATGAAGGAACTGAAGTAGTAGCCATCCAAACATACTGTTGATTGTACGAATATGCGAGGAATTGGTGCCTCCGGTTTCATTCAGACCCAGAACGGACTTGTAAATGGACTGTGTGTCTGACATTGGATTTTGTTCTGTGCTGATTGATCTTTGTTAAATATATATCTGTTTGCCGGCCGAGAATTTATACTCTTGCTTAACGCCCTTCTCTGAGACGTACGAGCTCAGAGGTTATGTATTGATAGAAATCAGTCGCATGGAGTGGATTGCTTGTGTGGCATGCCTAAGTGGCATATGATCAAGGCTTCTGTTGCAAAGCAAAGTCTTGTGGTTGATGATCAAAGCATGGTCTGTGTGACATAGCTTTGTGTATAACGTGAATTCGCGAGCCTCACACCTCGGTATGAGTCAAAAACAGGAGAGTGACTGCAGGAAGAGCACGACGTTTCTTTCTAGCTAAGGTGGTGTCAGTAACCTACCAGATCTGACATTATATATACTTTTCACCTGTGTGGTTGTTGGAATGCGAGGCGTCTCGATATAGGTCTTTAAGGACCGGGAAACGTGTGTTCATGAATAACCAATCCTCAAAAGTAAGAGGGGACTGGCCCTGAAGATCCAAGGATCATAGTGGGGTCCTGGGACATTTGCTAGAGTGTCTCTAATAGGAGAGGAGCTTGCCCCTTGCCTCGACTCATGAAGGAATCCAATTTCCAATACAAAATATGCGAATGTGATTGTATTACTAGTATGGCAACATGATATATGGTACCCATGCCGTCTAGGATTGATATTTATGATTGAATTTGCTTTTGAAACATATATGCACCAGTAATAATATCAAACACTTTTGTTTTATACGTATGAAGCATTTTTAGCCATTATAAGGTAAAACTCTATCCTCCGGCTTGCGTTGCATTGTGTGATGGGACCTAAGTCTTATAATGGCTTCATTTTATAAAAGCATTGCGATGATTTAATCATTTACTTTATTTCATGCACTAGCACTCATTGGAGTAAACCCGTTCCGCGAAAGTGGCGTGGTTCTTTGATTTGCCTTATTATTGTTGTTAATAAGTTAAGTAGATTTCTCATACCAGTCCCATGACTGACTCGTAGTTTGTTTCACCATGCAAACTCGGGTGCCCTTATTTTCACACGGGTAGCCTAGTTACAGGTTTCTGACGCACTTTTGGCTCATGGCGAGGCTTGACAACACCGTGCTGACTTGGATTTTCTCCGCCATTATTGTATCTATATTATGATTCCGCCATCGGCGATGTAGACTGATATTTATTTTGTGTACTCTTTATGTATGATTTCGCCTCAGGCGATGGTGACTGACTATGTATCATTATGCACTAAGTTGTATCCTGTACTGTGCTTCTCTGATGTGATGATATCTATATGATTCCGCTATCATATGTGTGTAAATTATTCTATATTCTGTTTATACTATTATCATTGATCTTCTAATGATGATTAATGTGTTATATTCCAATGATTATCCTTAACACCGTGTCACGGGGTTCTGGGATCGTCACAGCTAGTATCGGAGCTTTGGTTAACCTTAGTTCCGGAGTCTAACACATTAAACACTTCGTCAAAATAGAATCAGTAGTATTCTAAGGCGAGTCGCTCATTAGAGATAGGACTAGTAAAGTCCTAGAATGAGCCGAGCAGAATAGCAAAAACAGTTTGATCAGTCAATCGTTATCTTTCCGTAAATTTTCTGCTTAGCTATGCAATAAACTATCATTGCTGTTAGCTGACTCTTTTCTTGCTTATACAGAATTTGACAAATGGCTACCAGAGCAGCCGCCGCTAGAGGAGGCCGTGCAGGTCGAGGCCGAGGACAGGGAGAAGTCCCAGCTCAAGTAGGACCTTTGATACAACCTTCGGCCGCTCAATACTTTGAGCTGGACCGTGTAGCCAAGAGATACAAAAACTTAGGAGGCAAGACCTTCTCGGGAAATGGCACAATAATAGAGGCCCTTGCATGACTCAAAACATGCGAGAAAATTCTTGAAGGCCTAAGGCTTGGAGACGAAGATAAAGCTGCTTTATTATGGGCGCCTGGCTTATGCAGGAACAAGCTGAACTATGGTGGGAATCTCTCACCGCCGGGAATAGAGAAGCTGGGAGAACATGGGATGGATTCAAAAAACTCTTCAACGAGAAATATGTCCCAGAACAAGCTCTAGAGAGAATGCAAGATGACTTCGCCAACCTCCAACAGGGGGATCTTTCCGTGCAGGATTATCTGAATAAATTTACACTGTTGTCGCCCTATGCTCCGGAGCTTGTCGCAACTGCAAAGTCCAAAAATAAGAGGTTTATCCCAGGGCTAAGGCGACAGTATCATGATAGAGCCATGGCCCATGTTAAGTTGGAATTCAACGACCTGGTGGAAATTACATGCAACTACGAAGACCTTGACCATAGGCATCTGGAGCAGGATCGCACTAGAAGCCAAGCCGGGAACAAACGCAAACCTGCTGCGAATCAAGCTGAGTCAAGCCAAGCAGCATCTTCAAAACCTCAGACTGGCAAGCCGCCAAGAGGAAATTGCTATAACTATGGCAAAGCGGGGCACTACTCTAATGTGTGCACAACCCCGAAGATGCAGAAGACAAATTCACAAGGTTCAAGCCAGGGTTCTCAGAACCCTCGCTCCTGCTTTAATTGCCGCAAGACCGATCATCTAGTCAAAGACTGTCCTTTGTTGAAGAAGGCCACAGTAGCTCACGTGTATGATGGGTCGAGCCCGCCAGCTGCTTCCGACGGAGCAGGTAAACCTGATGTTTTGGGAGGTACCCTTACAATTAAGAATATTCTTGTTTCTGTATTGTTTGACACGGGTGCGTCGCGTAGTTTTATTGCTAATAACACAATGCACAAATTAAAGTTAAAACAGAGAAAGCTTAAAGATTCGGTTGGTGTGCATAATCCGATAGGAGGATCTCTTATTCTCGGTTCATATTGTAGAGTGCCAATCTCTTATTCTTCCTACAAGTTTTCTTTTGATTTGATCGTTATGAATTTTCCCGAATTCGATATCATTCTCGGGCTGGATTGGTTAACAAAGTATGAAGCCGAAGTGGATTGTGCAGAAAGAATCGTTAAAATTCGAACGAAGCTTGGATACATTACAGTACCCTGTCATGGTTCGAATCCAAACAGAGAAGAATTTTGGTCGGCATTAGAACTTATCCCCACTTCCTTGGAAAAGATTCCGATTGTTAGAAACTATGCGGATGTGTTTGAAGAAGTTGAAAACTTACCTCCGCAAAGAGAAATAGAATTCCGAATCGATCTGATTCCCAATGCCAGACTGTTGGTACATCCAATTCGCAGAATGACTCCGAAGGAAAAAGAAGAATTAGGCGATCAAACTCGTCAACTGTTGTGGAAGAGTCTAATCAGACCTAGTTTTTCTAATTGGGGTGCAGCTGTTGTGTTTGTCCCAAAGTCAGACGGTACTCTTCGATTATGCGTTGATTACCGAGATCTCAACAAACAGACGCTCAAAAACAAGTATCCGTTACCCCGCATCGACGATCTGCTAGACCAATTGAATGGGGCGAAAGTATTTTCCCGAATGGACCTAGCAACAGGTTTTCATCAATTGAGAATAGCAGAAGAGTTTGTTCCTTTGACAGTTTTAGAGGTCCATACATATTTTATGAATGGTTAGTAATGTCGTTTGGCATGTGCAATGCTCCAGCATACTTTGTCGATCTAATGAATAGAGTGTTCAGGGGAGTTCTAAATAAATTTGTCCTCGTATTCATCGATGATATTTTAATCTACTCTAAATCAAAACCCGAGCATGAAAAACACTTAGAACAAGTATAGGAGATTCTAAGAAAGAACGTCTTCAAATCCAAATTCTCTAAATGTGTCTTCTGGAAAGAAGAAGTGAAGTTTCTTGGCCATGTCATGTCAGAGAAAGGGATTTCAGTAGACCCAAGCAAAATAACAGTGATTCAAGACTGGAAACAACCCACTACTCCCACAGAGGTTAGAAGTTTTATGGGGTTGGCTAGTTATTATCGGAAGTTCGTTAAGGATTTTTCGAAGATATCCGGTCCGTTAACGAAGCTCACGAAGAAGCATGAGAAATTCAAGTGGACTTTCGACTATGAAGAAGCTTTCCAGGAATTGAAATCGAAACTTACCACTGCTCCAGTGTTAACTATTATTGATGGCAATCAAGATTTAACGGTTTGGACAGATGCTTCTATTAGAGGTCTTGGTGCAGTGTTAATGCAAAGAGGCCAAGTAGTCGCTTATGCAAGCCGCCAACTGCAACCACATGAGAAGAATTATGTGACTCATGATCTTGAGTTGCTAGCCATCATTTTTTCTTTGAAAATCTGAAGGCATTATTTATTGGGCGAGAAATTTATACTGTACACAGATCATCAATCATTGAAGTATTTATACACCCAGAAAGATCTGAATTTGAGATAGCAGTGTTGGCTAGAATTTCTTGTAGCGTATGATCTTGATATCCTGTATACGCCGGGTAAGGCTAATGTTGTAGCGGATGCGCTTAGTAGAAAAACCGCAATCATTGCCAATCTTATAATTACCCCTAGCTTGATCGATAAGATATGTGCTCTCCAGAGGAATGATTATTTCATTCAAAGGATCAAAGGGAGAATCCAGAAGGGAGAGCCCTCAAGTTTTCAGGTAGATAAAGAAGAAGTTCTGAGCCTGAATGGGAGAATGTGTGTTCCCAACATCCCTGAGCTCAAAAGAGAAGTGTTAGACGAATGCCATAAATCCAAATTTTGCATCCATCCTGGTGTGAGTAAAATGTACAACGATATCAAACGCACTTTTTGATGGAGGGCAATGAAAAGGGATATTTCTTTGTATGTTAGTAGATGCCCTACTTGTCAATTGGTCAAGAGCGACCAACAGAAGCTAGCTGGATTGTTGCAACCGTTGGAAGTCCCAAGTTGGAAATGGGAACAGATTTCCATGGATTTCATAGATGGCTTGCCGCGAACTAGGAAAGGTAATGACAGCCTTTGGGTAATCGTAGATCGCTTCACGAAGACTGCCCATTTTATACCTGTCAGATCCAATAGAACCGCTCAAAGTCTAGCACAGATATATTTCAAAGAAATCGTTAAGCTGCATGGAATTCCCATCTGCATAGTCAGTGATAGAGACCCAATATTTGCTAGCAAATTCTGGGTGGCTTTCCATACAGAATTGGGAACGAAATTGAATATGAGCACCGCTTATCACCCTCAAACAGATGGCCAAACTGAGCGGGTGAATAGAATTCTAGAAGATTTATTGCGGGCTTGTATAATTGATTTTGGTGGGTCATGGGAAGATCACTTGCATTTGGCAGAATTCTCATATAACAATAGTTATCAAGCAAGTTTGGGAATGTCGCCATTTGAAGCATTATATGGCAGATCGTGCAGATCTCCAGCATGTTGGGTAGAACCTGACAATAGACTTGTGTTAGGGCCTGATATGATTAGAGAAGCATCGGATAAAGTAGACTTTATCAAAAAGCGTTTGAGAACCGCGCAAAGCCGACAGAAAAGTTTTGCAGATTCTAGAAGGAGAGATTTGACATTTGCTGTTGGTGATCATGTTTACTTGAAGGTTTCTCCGATGAGAGGAGTAATCAGATTTGGCAAAGCTGGGAAGTTGGCACCGAGATTTATTGGTCCCTTTCCTATACTCGAACGAATTGGAACTCTTGCTTATAGGGTTCAATTACCAGATTGGTTACCTGGAGTGCATGATGTATTTCACATATCTCAACTTAGAAGACATGTGCATGATCCGGATCTTGCTATAGAAGAAGCAGTGCAACAAGATATAGACATAACTCCAGAATTAGCACTCAGAAGAGAGCCATTAAAGATTTTTGGCAAAGAAACTAGAGCACTAAGAAGCAAAAAGGTTCATTTAGTTAAAGTGCAGTGGAGTAGTGATCCTAGAGACTGTACTTGGGAGACTGAGGAAAGCATTAAGCAAGCTTACCCCAAATGCAGAGTGGATATCTCTGACTAACTCCGGTGCAAGGTACCTTTATAATTCTTTGCATTTACATTTTGTTTCCTACTTTACTGTTGTTTCCTTTCGAGGACGAAAAGTTTTAAGTGGGGGAGGTTGTAATAACCTGGAAAATATGAGCCAATTTAAAATTTTTAAATTGGTGATTTCAAAGGAATTTGAACAATTGAAATAGAATATTTCAATAAAATAATGAATTAGAAATAGTGAGTCAGTTTGAAATTTTGAATTCAAACTTTGACTGACTGTGCAGGGTGGAGAATATAACGGATTTTAGCGAAACCAAAAATATCTAAATCTGTTAGTCAATACCTTTCTAACGAATCTGGAAAATCGAAGTTTCATAACGGGAATCAAAAGTTATGGCCGAATGAATTTTCAGAATGGTTGCTATGTAGAACATATATCCCTGGAAAATTGATATTTTGCTAACGACCTTAGAATTCGACGAAACCACTTTTGTTGGCTCCGGGATGTCAAACTATTGCTAGGTTTCAAATTTCATAATTTTTGAAGCTCGTATGTGAGTGTGGCAAAAGAAAATGTGTTTAGTCAATTTCTGTTAAATTGGATCGACCAGAAAATTGTCATTTTTCAAACGATCTCAAAATTCGACGAAACTAGTTTTGTTGGGACCGTAGCGTCAAAACATAGCTAGATTTATTTTTCTGAAATTTTTCGAATCAGTTTGTGGCCCTGGCAAATTGAAATGTACGTTAAAAGTTAAAAATTAAATGTTTTATACTTTAATTTGAAAAATAACTAATTGTAACAGTCGAATTGGCCAACGAAACCTATCCCATTGTGTCCGGGATGGGGGTATTTAGCTACGGGCGACAGTCGTTGGGTTTGAAAAGGAGTTCGTTGGAGAAAACACTATTTAAAAATATAATAAAACAATCGACCAATCATATTTCTCCATTCATTAAAAATAAAATAAAAATCACAGAAAAACCCCGACCCCCCCCCCCCGATATCGACGATCACCGTCGTTCCAACCTTCCAGCCCATTTTCCGTTCGCCTCCGACACTTCCAGACGCCGCCACCCCTCGCTTCGTCTACGCCTCCTCTTCAAATCCGACCCTACCACGACCCCGACCGACCCCTCCTCCACCTGAATCGAGGCCAGAAAGCCCGCCACTTCCTGGCGCCGCCGATCCCGGCCACCGTACCCCCTCAAACCACCATCGTCCTATAGCCCTTTCCTCCCTCTTCCACGTCCAACTCGTCGATCATCCCCTCGTGCCTCGGTTCTCGCGAAAACCGCAAACCTAGTTTTGAACCATCATGAAAGGTGAGTTATTTTTTATGTTTGCACTTTGAAAAATCATATCTTTTTGGTGTTTTGACAAAATTCGATGAAACAGGAAACATCGGGACCGCAAGGAAGCTCTCTACCACATAGAAGAAGACGCGGATTTTTCTGAGTCATCTACGATTTTTAGCACTCCGAAAACCAATGTGAGAAATCTAAATTAAATGAATTTGAATGGAAACTGTCGTGTACAAATTATATTAATGAAATATAAATTACACACGTGTTGTATACCTCATGTACATGCGTAGTGTAAGCTATATAAGCGAAGTATGAATTTTACATGCATAGAATAATTGATATATGTGTTGAAATGCAAGTGAAATATAGCAATTATAATATATATATATATATACACACACACTCCCCTCGTCCACAAACCATGGACGATATTTATTGTTGTGAATTGGTGTGAAATATTGGATGAAAAATACGAATGGTTGAATAATTGTTTGTGGTTGATATTGATTGGTTGTGGTTGAAAAATACCAATTGGTGATTGAAGTGAATTGGAAATATTTGTGGAAATAAAAAAAATAAACATGCCGCCTGCGTGAGAATTAGATGCATGAATCCCCATTGTCAAAAACCGCGAGGTTTTAAGGTAGAGCGAGGAGCCGTAATAGGGACGGTGCCGGTTTTAACTACCCTGTCGTTATGCTGCTGAAATTTTGAATAATCTTTATGTGTTAGAATAATTTTCATATGTTTAAATTATTTTCATGCGTTGAAATTAAAGTCATATGTTGAAACTATATCCATGTGTGGAAATGTTCATGTGTTGAAGGTGATGTGTGAAAATTAAATTCATTTGTGAATGAATGAAGCGTTTAAACAATAAAAATCAACTTTTTATAATATATACGAAGTATGAAAAATGTCTGCCTTATATAAATAGTTTCAACAATAAAAATTCCATCTTTCTAATATGAACAACATAAATAAAATATCCATGTGTGGAAATGCTCATGTGTTGAGAAGTGTGTGTAGTGGAAAATTCACGTGTTGAATAAAAAGATCGAGCAATAAAAATTACATTTTTATTGAAACTATGAAGTGTTGAAAACATACATTTGTCGAATAAATATTTTAAATGATAAAAATATCATTTTTATCATATATGTGATATGCTAGAGAGATGCGGACGTTGAAATAAATATTGGTGAAGAAATATTATTTTTAACATGCATAGGAACTAAATAAAATAGTCATGTGCTGAAATCTATTTTAGTTCGCCAAATTATCATCTTTGAAATGTGAAGTGTTAAAATAGCCACTTGTTCAAATAAATGTGCATGAGTTGAAATATACATTAATTAGCTAATGATATGATTTTAGCCTATGCATGCAACATTAGAATGAATGGTGTTTTTAAACCACAGTAAATCAAATATGAAGTTGAATGGAAAATGATAAGTGATAAAAATTGTATATATGTACATGCATATTTATTGAACAGGTTATAGCAAAGGGGCTAGAGAAGAGGAATAAAATTTTGTGCCCGACAAATAGGTACACATTTACTGTTTTGTTTGGGTGATGATTTTATGAGCCTATTGGTTAGCCGGTTGGCTTTTTTTTTTGACATGAGACGCCCGTGTGGCTATTTGGGAATTTTCCCAGCCCCTCCCATACAAAGGAGGTTATGGCGAAATTTTCCAAAATTTAAAGGCGTTAGTGAAATAATTGAAGTGAAAACGATATAGGAATTTTTGAATGAACTATATTTATATAAATATATAAATATAAATAAAATTAAAACGAAACGTGGCCGTGTAGTTCGTATTTTGAAACCGTGATTTCAAACGACTAGTGCGGGAAATCGGACCATTAGATTTTCCCGAAACTGCAACCGTTGGGTTCGCCTTGCAAATATCTTTCCAACGGCACCAACTTTGTGAAGATCCGACGGTTGGATTGTCTGGAATGTTTAATTCAAATCTGAAGAAAAACAACATCAGAAACGATTATATATATATATATATATATATAATTAAATTAAATCGAATAACGACGCTGTAGTTCGTAAATTGAAATCATAACTTCAAATGGCTAGTGTGGAAGATCCGACCGTCGGATTTTCCCAAAACTGAAACCGTTGGATTCATTTTGAAATGATCTTTCCAATGATATAAAATTTGTGAAGATCCAACGGTTAGATTTCCAGATATGTGTAAAACAAAATTAGTGAAAAGCAGCGCCATTGCATCGACACGACCTGAAACATCATTTAATTAAATAGGGCCGTTTTAAATTAAATAAAAATGGCGATATATCGTTATAAAATACTATAGACGATATAGAGTGGAAATAAACCAATTTTGTTGTGTTTGCTTGATATGTGAAGGTTGAATGTATTTGACATGAAAATTATAACTAAAGAACTGAAATGTGAATGTTGAATAGTCCAACCATGTGAATAATTGATTTGAAAATCTAAATATCCGTGGGTTATTTGAAAAGTCCGAGTTTATCTCATTTCAAATAATCGATCGACGTTGAGAAGTCGAAGAGTGGAAGACGGTTAAAGACCGACGATCATCACATTAGATGGATGGGCGCTACTGATGCTCGTGATTGGAGTAGCTACCATGAAGGAACTTAAGTAGTAGCCATCCAAACATACTGTTGATTGTACGGATATGCGAGGAATTGGTGCCTCCAGTTTCGTTCTGACCCAGAACGGACTTGTAAATGGACTGTGTGTCTGACATTGGATTTTGTTATGTGTTGATTGATCTCTGTTAAATATATATCTATTTGGCGGCGGAGAATTTATTCTCTTGCTTAACGCCCTTCTCTGAGACGTACGATCTCAGAGGTTATATATTGATAGAAATCAGTCGCATGGAGTGGATTGCCTATGTGGCACGCCTAAGTGGCATATGATCAAGGCTTCTGTTGCAAAGCAAAGTCTTCTGGTTGATGATCAAAGCATGGTCTGTGTGACGTAGCTTTGTGTATAACGTGAATTCGCGAGCCTAACACCTCTGTATGAGTCAAAAACGGGAGAGTGACTACAGGGAGAGCACGACGTTTCTTTCTAGCTAAGGCGGTGTCAGTGACCTACCAGCCCTGACATTATATATACTTTTCACCTGTGTGGTTGTTGGAATGCGAGGCGCCTCGATATAGGTCTGTAAGGACCGGGAAACGTGTGTTCAGGAATTACCAATCCTCAAAAGTAAGAGAGGACCGGCCCTGAAGATCCAAGGATCATAGTGGGGTCCTGGGACATTTGCTAGAGTGTCTCGAATCGGAGAGGAGTTTTCCCCTTGCCTCGACTCATGAAGGAATCCAATTTCCAATACGAAATATGCGAATGTGATTGTATTACTAGTATGGCGACATGATATATGGTACCCATGCCGTCTAGGATTGATATTTATGATTGAATTTGCTTTTGAAACATATATGCACTAGTAATAATATCAAACACTTTTGTTTTATACGTATGAAGCATTTTTAGCCATTATAAGGTAAAACTCTATCCTCCGGCTTGCGTTGCATTGTGTGATGGGACCTAAGTCTTATAATGGCTTCATTTTATAAAAGCATTGCGATGATTTAATCATTTACTTTATTTCATGCACTAGCACTCAATTGAGTAAACCCGTTCCGCGAAAGTTGCGTGGTCCTTTGATTTGCCTTATTATTGTTGTTAATAAGTTAAGTAGATTTCTCATACCAGTCCCATGACTGACTCGTAGTTTGTTTCACCTTGCAAACACGGGTGCCCTCATTTTCACACGGGCAGCCTAGATACAAGTTTCTGACGCACTTTTGGCTCAGGGCGAGGCTTGACTACACTGTGCTGACTTGGATTTTCTCCGCCATTATTGTATCTATATTATGATTCCGCCATCGGCATTGTAGACTGATATTTATTTTGTGTACTCTTTATGTATGATTCCGCCTCAGGCGATGGTGACTGACTATGTATCATTATGCACTAAGTTGTATCCTGTATTGTGCTTCTCTAATGTGATGATATCTATATGATTCCGCTGTCATATGTGTGTAAATTATTCTATATTCTGTTTATGCTACTATCTGTGATCTGCTAATGATGATTAATGTGTTATATTCCAATGATTATCCTTAACACCGTGTCACGGGGTTTTGGGATCGTCACAATTTATTTGCTTTTGTAGAAATGAAAACATAAAAATATTCATTTCTGTGAAATTCAGAAATGCTCATTTTTGTTGGAATTGGTAGGATAAACAAAATATACATTTTGTGTATTTCGAAAGATGAAACAAGAAAATATACATTGTGTGTATAAGATGTGTATGTGAATGAAAATAAATATTATGGTGTGTACATTGTACATTAACATTGTATATACCAATAGGAATATTTGTTGTTAGCAAAATGTAATGAAATAAAATACATTTCATTATACATTATAAACACATCAATACGTGGTGAAGTCAAACATTCTTTACTTGTTGTGTTAATTACGTTAATGAGATGGATGAAGGAATTATATTTATATATAATTATATTTATATATATAAATAAATTAAAAGTAAATTAATCGAGCGTGGTAGTTCACTTTATAGAATTGTACTTTTAATTGATTATACTGAAATATCCGAACGTCGGATTTTCCCAAAACTGAAACCGTTAGGTTCGCCTGGGCAAGATCTTTCCAACGATATGAGTTGTGTTAAATTCCAATGGTTAGATTTAGAGAAACGTGTAAAGTAAATTTTGGATGAAAACAGCGCCAGGGTCGGCCATTGACCCAAAGCGTCGTTAAATAAAAATAGTGATAAATAATAATATTATGAACTGATTTAAACGTTAATTATGCGAAGATTATTTGAAAAGACAGAGTTCAATCTCATTTCAAATGATCATACGACGAAAGAAAGTCGAAGAGTTGAAGACAGTGATTGAAGACCGGCGATCTTCACATCGAATGGACGACAACTGCTGATGCCCGTGATTGGAGTAGCTACCTTGAAGGGGCTACAGTGGTGGCCGTCCGGATGTAGTGTTGATTTGTACGGATTTGGCTTTTGCTCAGACCCAGAGCATAATCTTATAAATGGAATGTGTGTCTGACATTGTACTCCTTTATATTGTACTTATTGATTTTCTGCTAAATGTATGAATGTTTGGTGGCGGAGAATTTATTCCCTTGCTTAACATACTTTCGTATATTTTGGAAAAGATTAATAGTATGATATGTATTGACATTGTGACATACCAAGCTGCAATGATCAAGGTTTCTTGTTGAAAAGCAGAACCTTGTGGTGACGATCAAATCACAGCTTGAACAAGCATAACTTTGTGTATAGCGTGACTTCGCGAGCCTCACAACCCGGTGGAGTCTAAAACGGAAGAAGGGAACGCAGGGAGAGCAGCACGTTTCCTTCTAGCTAGAAGTGGTGTCGGTGCTTAAACAGGCTGATATTTACTTATGTGCATGATGAAATGAGGCGCCTCGGATGTTAGGTCCTATAGGACCGGGAAACGTGCGTTCAGGAATAACTAATCCACAAACTGCAAGTGTGGACCGGCCCTGCAGGATCCAAGGTTTCTCTGCGGGGAATCCTGAGACATTAGCTAGAGTGTCTCGAATTGTAACACCCCGTATTTTCTGAGAATATATAAAAAAAGTGGTTAATTATGAAGAAGTTATTAAGCCTTGAAGTTTATATGCATATGAGAGAAATATATATAGATATATATAAAAATTAAAAAAATAAACATGCAAAAAAGGTTCAAAACAGCAAATTGGGAGGGGGAATAACCGAACCGGCCCATTTTTGAGGTCGACCCGAGCCTCGCTGGGTCAACTAGGGGTTAATCCAGGGTGTTTGGCTATCATCCCGTGGGCCGATTCGCTCAAATGCAGATTTTGCATTTGAATGGTTCTCATGATTCAGGGTTAATCTAATGGTCCTAAATAACTTCCTACACCTATATATACATCCCTAACCTAAACCTAATTCTCATATACAATTCTCTAGCCTCCATTGCTCTCTTTCTCTCTAAAAAAATAAATAAATCAATGGCGTCTCTACTATGCTGAAACCTAAGCTATGACTTGTGCTTCTTCTTCCTCCAATTCTGATTAGGACTAAAAGAGAATAGCTACAACACCTTTTTCTTTTAGAATCCAACTAAGGCAAGTACAGTTATTCTCCGCTATAAACGTTAATTATAATTTTGATATGCTTTTAAATCTGAGTTTGAGGTTGTATATATATTCTCTTCTATTAGATCTGTGTTCTGTGACTATTCTGTATTCCTCTCTTCTTTTCTGTTTCTATAGCCAGGCTACCACGAGCCTGTGCCCAATCTCATAAAGAGATTAACGTATGAACGCAAAATTTGGGACAATTAATGAATGATGCGAAATTTGACAAGACTAAATTGAACGTATGACTTTAGATCTGAAGCATAAAATATATTGGACATGTGACTTGGGATTGGATGCATAAATTTGACTATGAACATGTAATTTATATATTGCATGCATAGAGTATGTTGTAATTTAGATCTGTAACTAATTAGAGAAATGAACATATGTTATTTAGATCTGTAATTAATTAGAAAAATGAGCATATGTTGTAAACTAGATTTAGATCTATGCATATTCTGTGATAAAAGAAAAGAGGAACCATTGTATGTTTACATATGATTGGAGACTTTGGACAAAATGCATATAAATTAGAATGTTGGGTATATTTTGCATTATGATTCATGACTTGAAAAGAAGAAGGATATGGAAAGTTAGGTGTAAAGATTTACATTAATTAGGATATCTATTATTGTTATTACACCTAAATAGGAATTTTTGGATACATGGCATGCATTGTAATTAATGATTATATTTGGTATAATTTACATGTGAATCTGCTGTAAAATGCTAGTTTAACAAAAATTGGAACATATGTTATATGGTAAATTATGTCCATATTCTGCGCTATGTAAATTTATGCAAACATGGAATATATGTTCATATTGTGAATCATGACAATTATGTAGGCATATGAATTTAGGCCTAATTTATGATTAGGCAAGGCATGTAAATAGAACCTTTAGAAATATTAAATCTGCTAAATCTGCTAATTTGCTAAGTTGCCTAAACTGCTAGTTCTGTTATATGGCCTAGACTGCTATTTAGATTGAAATGCCTAATCTGTTAAATTTGTCTGTTGAGATGCCTAATCTGTTATGTGCTAAAATCTGCTATGTTGCTTAATCTGCTAAATCCGTTAAGTCGCCTAATCTGAAAAATATGTTATATGTTAAATCTGTTACCTGCTATATCTGTTGTTTTGATATAATTAGTCTGTTATTGGCGTAATTTGAATTGACTATAGTTATGAATAATTGACATGTATATTAGGCATAGGCATAAATGCTAAACTATTAATTAATTGGCCGCAAAGATAAATATGGCTAACTCGAGGTTAGAATGAGTTTGCGGCGTAAACCTGCCCGGAACCTCCCGGCACATCCAGTGGCCGCAAACAATAGGTTCTAATGTGAGAAGTTAGTCATATCATGCGCAAGACACGAGGTTAGGTCTGTCTTGTTGCAGAAGTCTGCCCGGAACCGCCCGGCATATCCCGCGGCCACAAGCTACCGACCTAATGTGAGAGGTCTTTGCATTAATATTTAATTAATGCAAATCTGAGATAAAATATGAGATAAAATCTGAGATAAATATGATGTCTAAAATGTTTTGGGTGGATAGGGTTAAACCAACTGGACTAATGAATTTAATGAACCCGTTTCGTGAATCCGTAGGCCCAATACTAAGTTAGATAATCTGGAACCAGTTAATCTGTAAGCCTGTTAATCCGAACATCTGATCCGTTAGTCTGAAAACCTGTTAACTTGATTGTCTGATCTGTGAACTAGTTAACCTAAATTTTGTATGTATGAAACTTGTAGACAAGTTAAGCTGAAATCTGTTAGTCTGGGGACACAAGGTTAGGAGGGGAATTACTTGTGTCATCTGTTGTTTGGGACCCATATTAGTCAGTAACCCTTTCTGGTATCAAAACATTGACCCAACAGTAGGTAGGTTCCGGGCACGCTTACTGAACTAATTATAAGCGGTTCATTCTGATAATGGCGAGGGGTGTTGATGGTGCGTTCCAACCGGGTCATGTGCGTGCATGGATCCCGGTCTGCCTCTGAGGATGTAAGACGCCGTGACATCTGTAAATAGGTCTGTGCCGATTGGTTGTCACTTTAGGGAGTGATACACCCTACTGTGGGGCCGACACAGGATATTTATGTGTTAGGGAGCTGATCGCTTGGGGTAGGTTTTTAGGGTACACTTAGTTATGTCTGTTTCTGTTGGTACCGTGTGTTTCTGTTGGGTGGTAACACCTGTCTGTTTCTGCGTGGTACCGTCTGTTCGGGTGGTAAAGGCCCATTACTAGTGTACACCAAATTCTACATTCTGTTTCCATAAGGATTAATCTGTTTCTGCTTCTGTCTGTTTATGATCGGGTAGTAAAGGCCCATTATTAGCATTCTGTTTCTGTTAAATTATTCAGTACCCGTTCCTGTTTCAGTTTAGACATTAGGGTGACACCTAATTCTGTTATACTAGTATTAGTGCAGAGAAGTGTAAAGCAATAGTTTATGTCATTCTGTTCTTCTGTTATATCTTCTACACCTGTTACAGTTATCTCTCATCCAGTTTTATGTTCACGTCATATTATTATTATCTGTTCATATGCTGAAAGTCACTGGACTTGCCGGACTTTTTATCTGACCCTTGTTGTTTCGCCTACTTTCTTCCGTTTCCCCCCCAGGTTATCCAAGGAGGGAATACTTTAGCTTGATCCGGATTTCTCTTTGCTTGAAGTGCTTAAAGTATGGCTTGGCTCTGTATAGCTTCCGTCCTATGGGGATTATGATTTTAAACCATGCATTTTGAAGGCTTTTGTACAAGACTGATATTTTGTACTTGAATTCTGAGATTTGAAAGGATGTAACCATATTGATTTCTGTTTCTGCTGTAATAAAGTTAAAAAATTTCAAGTATTGTTTTATCTATCTTGTAAGTTTCTGTTCTATTTACTAAAATGCTCCACCAAAGTTAAGGCATTCCCTTTGTGAGTGACTTTAATGGAGGTGGGGTGTTACACTTGGTATCAGAGCTGAAGGTTACCAGATTTGATAAAAAGTTTTTGAAAACTATGTTTTAAAAAGGAAGTATTTTCTAAAGTAAAGCTTATTTTGAAAAAAAACATAATCCCCAAAAGCCATATATCTTTCTTTCGATTCTTTGTTTCAAGTTCCTTCCTCTTTCCCTTTTTGAATCTCTTCCTCCGCGTATAGATGTTTTTTCTAAGATATGTAAGGACTTTCGTGCGATGGGCGGAAAACCGCTTTATGGGACTGAGACGTTGTCGAGGCTAGAAGTTGGCTGAACGAAGTGGAGGACTTGTTGGTACCTTTGAGATAGACGATGGGAGGAAGGTTCAACCAGCTGCTTGGTTAATGAAGGATGAAGCTTCATTTTGGTGGAAGGTCACGAATGGAGAACGTACATGGGAGACATGGATATGACACACGATAAGAAAGTGGATCCAAAGAAGGGCACTTGCTTCAACTGTGGTGGGATGGGACATTCACTAGGGACTGCCCGAAGAAACGAGGACAAGGGCAGAGGGCAGGACTAACTGCTAGAGGGAAGGCGGACACTCTCGAGGCTAGTGGATAGGATAGGATTAGGAAAACTTTCTATAGGAGGTTTAATTTCTTTATCTGATTGTTGAGTTTAAACTCTTTCTGATTCTAGTATTTTGATTCTGTAATCGATACTCTGCACTTTAATACTAGTATTGTTTCTGATTCCGCTGTAGACTCAAACCCATAAGGGTTATGATTAATCTGTTTGTGATAGATTGGGGTTTGAGAGATATCTGTGTTAGGCGTCAAGTATGACGCATACATTCTGAGGTTTTGTGGATATGATTTTATCATGCTTAGCTTCCTAAGAATCATTAGGGAACCTGATCTGTATCAGTAGTCTGTAAATATCTGAATAATTTTGATTTCCAGTTCTGACATTATCTAAAGAGGGTAATCCTCTGGGTGTCAATCTGATGTTGATTTCGGTCTTCGGGATTGATACTTAGGGGAATTATTTTCTCAACCAATGTCTAATGGGAACCAAGTCTTCATTTTATCTGTACTTGCTTCCATCATTCGACTGTATCCCATCGATCGAATCTTCGAACTTTAGGTAGAAACTAATGGGTGTAAACATGTGTTTGAGACATGTTATGTTTGATGGTTGCAAGTGGATGCAAGTGGTTGCTAGTGGTTGCCTGTGGATGCATATACACACACTAGGCACTAGATCGGCTCGAAAACACTCTTATACTGCATATGGATGTGTGAGCATTTTTCAATTTTTGTGGATGAAAAATGATTGACTCAGCACATGGATGTTGCATATGACTGAATGGTTGTGCACTCATATAGAAATGACATGTATCAAGTAGGAAAATTGCATACATGTTGGACTCATGGCACTGGCATAATTCGCATTAAGGAGGTCAACTGAATCAGTGGACCGCCTGATTTTGCATTAGATAGGGACATATACACACACTGTGCATTTAAACATGGAAGCATTAGAAGTCTATAAGGACAATGGATGCCTGTGCTTGATGGTTGAGTAGATGGTTGTTTGAATGATTAGGATATACATTCTTCTTAACTTGAAGATTTCGGGGACGAAATCCTTTAAGGAGGGGAGAATGTAACACCCCGTATTTTCTGAGAATATATAAAAAAAGTGGTTAATTATGAAAAAGTTATTAAGCCTTGAAGTTTATATGCATATGAGAGAAATTTATATAGATATATATAAAAATTAAAAAAAATAAACATGCAAAAAAGGTTCAAAACAGCAAATTGGGAGGGGGAATAACCGAACCGGCCCATTTTTGAGGTCGACCCGAGCATCGCTGGGTCGACTAGGGGTTAATCCAGGGTGTTTGGCTGTCATCCCGTGGGCCGATTCGCTCAAATGCAGATTTTGCATTTGAATGGTTCTCATGATTCAGGGTTAATCTAATGGTCCTAAATAACTTCCTACACCTATATACACATCCCTAACCTAAACCTAAATCTCATATACAATTCTCTAGCCTCCATTGCTCTCTTTCTCTCTAAATAAATAAATAAATCAATGGCGTCTCTACTCTGCTGAAACCTAAACTAGGACTTGTGCTTCTTCTTCCTCCAATTCTGATTAGGACTAAAAGAGAACAACTACAACACCTTTTTCTTTTAGAATCCAACCAAGGCAAGTACAGTTATTCTCCGCTATAAACGTTAATTATAATTTTGATATGCTTTTAAATCTGAGTTTGAGGTTGTATATATATTCTCTTCTGTTAGATCTGTTTTCTGTGACTGTTCTGTAATCCTTTCTTCTTTTCTGTTTCTTTAGCCAGGCTACCATGAGCCTGTGCCCAATCTCATAAAGAGATTAATGTATGAACGTAAAATTTGGGACAATTAATGAATGATGCGAAATTTGACAAGACTGAATTGAACGTATGACTTTAGATCTAAAGCATAAAATATATTGGACATGTGACTTTGGATTGGATGCATAAATTTGACTATGAACATGTAATTTATATATTGCATGCATAGAGTATGTTGTAATTTAGATCTGTAACTAATTAGAAAAATGAACATATGTTATTTAGATCTGTAATTAATTAGAAAAATGAGCATATGTTGTAAACTAGATTTAGATCTATGCATATTCTGTGATAAAAGAAAAGAGGAACCATTGCATGTTTACATATGATTGGAGACTTTGGACAAAATGCATATAAAAGTCAAGATCTGATTTTTAGAAGATATAATTTAAAGATTTAGATTGTTGGGTATATTTTGCATTATGATTCATGACTTGAAAAGAAGAAGTATATGGAAAGTTAGATGCAAAGATTAGCATTAATTAGGATATCTATTATTGTGATTACACCTAAATAGGAATTTTTGGATATATGGCATGCATTGTAATTAATGATTATATTTGGTATAATTTACATGTGAATCTGCTGTAAAATGCTAGTTTAACAAAAATTGGAACATATCTTATATGGTAAATTATGTCCATATTATGTGCTATGTAAATTTATGCAAACATGGAATATATGTTCATATTGTGAATCATGACAATTATGTAGGCATATGAATTTAGGCCTAATTTATGATTAGGCAAGGCATGTAAATAGAACCTTTAGAAATATTAAATCTGCTAAATCTGCTAATTTGCTAAGTTGCCTAAACTGCTAGTTCTGTTATATGGCCTAGACTACTATTTAGATTGAAATGCCTAATCTGTTAAATTTGTCTGTTGAGATGCCTAATCTGTTATGTGCTAAAATCTGCTAAGTTGCTTAATCTGCTAAATCCGTTAAGTCGCCTAATCTGAAAAATCTGTTATATG
The DNA here is from genome assembly GCA_030737875.1 of Allium sativum. Classification (NCBI taxonomy): domain Eukaryota; kingdom Viridiplantae; phylum Streptophyta; class Magnoliopsida; order Asparagales; family Amaryllidaceae; genus Allium; species Allium sativum. The sequence goes on along the minus strand of CM060926.1, from coordinate 599,692,488 downwards.
TTAAATCTGTTACCTGCTATATCTGTTGTTTTGATATAATTAGTCTGTTATTGGCGTAATTTGAATTGACAATAGTTATGAATAATTGACATGTATATTAGGCATAGGCATAAATGCTAAACTATTAATTAATTGGCCGCAAAGATAAATATAGCTAACTCGAGGTTAGAATGAGTTTGCGGCGTAAACCTGCCCGGAACCGCACGGCACATCCAGTGGCCGCAAACAATAGATTCTAATGTGAGAAGTTAGTCATAACATGCGCAAGACACGAGGTTAGGTTTGGCTTGTTGCAGATGTCTTCCCGGAACCGCCCGGCATATCTAGCGGCCACAAGCTACCGACCTAATGTGAGAGGTCTGTGCATTAATATTTAATTAATGCAAATGTGAGATAAAATATGAGATAAAATCTGAGATAAATATGATGTCTAAAATTTGTTGGGTGGATAGGGTTAAACCAACTGGACTAATGAATTTAATGAACCCGTTTCGTGAATCCGTAGGCCCAATACTAAGTTAGATAATCTGGAACCAGTTAATCTGTAAGCCTGTTAATCCGAACATCTGATCCGTTAGTCTGAAAACCTGTTAACTTGATTGTCTGATCTGTGAACTAGTTAACCTAAATTTTGTATGTCTGAAACTTGTAGACAAGTTAAGCTGAAATCTGTTAGTCTGGGGACACAAGGTTAGGAGGGGAATTACTTGTGTCATCTTTTGTTTGGGACCCATATTACTCAGTAACCCTTTCTGGTATCAAAACAATGACCCAACAGTAGGTAGGGTCCGGGCACGCTTACTGAACTAATTATAAGCGGTTCATTCTGATAATGGCGAGGGGTGTTGATGGTGCGTTCCAACCGGGTCATGTGCGTGCATGGATCCCGGTCTACCTCTGAGGATGTAAGACGCCGTGACATCTGTAAATAGGTCTGTGCCGATTGGTTGTCACTTTAGGGAGTGATACACCCTACTGTGGGGCCGACACAGGATATTTATGTGTTAGGGAGCTGATCGCTTGGGGTAGGGTTTTAGGGTACACTTAGTTCTGCCTGTTTCTGTTGGTACCGTCTGTTTCTGTTGGGTGGTAACACCTGTCTGTTTCTGCATGGTACCGTCTGTTCGGGTGGTAAAGGCCCATTACTAGTGTACACCTAATTCTACATTCTGTTTCCATAAGGATTAATCTGTTTCTGCTACTGTCTGTTTCTGATCGGGTAGTAAAGGCCCAGTATTAGCATTCTGTTTCTGTTAAATTATTCAGTACCCGTTCCTGTTTCAGTTTAGACATTAGGGTGACACCTAATTCTGTTATACTAGTATTAGTGCAGAGAAGTGTAAAGCAATAGTTTATGTCATTCTGTTCTTCTGTTATATCTTCTACACCTGTTACAGTTATCTCTCATCCAGTTTTATGTTCACGTCATATTATTATTATCTGTTCATATGCTGAAAGTCACTGGACTTGCCGGACTTTTTATCCGGATTTCTCTTTGCTTGAAGTGCTTAAAGTATGGCTTGGCTCTGTATAGCTTCCGTCCTATGGGGATTATGATTTTAAACCATGCATTTTGAAGGCTTTTGTACAAGACTGATATTTTGTACTTGAATTCTGAGATTTGAAAGGATGTAACCATATTGATTTCTGTTTCTGCTGTAATAAAGTTAAAAATTTTCAAGTACTGTTTTATCTGTCTTGTAAGTTTCTGTTCTGTTTACTAAAATGCTCCACCAAAGTTAAGGCATTCCCTTTGTGAGTGACCTTAACGGAGGTGGGGTGTTACACGAATCGGTAAGGAGCTCCTTCGTAGCCTTGACTCATGATGGAAATCAAATTTCCAATATGACCTCATGCGGTTTTGTTTGTATTACTAATATGGAGGCATAGTATATGGTAGCTATACTTCCTAGGATTGATACATTTACTTTGAAATGCTTTTGAAACATATATACACTAATAATAATATCAAATTCGTTTTTAACGTATCAAGCATTTTTGACCATTATAAGGTAAAACTCTATCCTCCAGTTTGCGTTGCATTGTGTGATGGGACTTGAGTCTTATGGTGGTTTCATTTTTCTATAAAGCATTGCGTTGTTTTGACGATTCACTTTATTTTATGCACTAGCATTCCATTGAAATAAAACTCGTTCCGCATTAGCGGCGTGGTCCTTGGATTTGTCTTATTACTATTAGTTAAATTAGTTAAGAATTCTCACACCAGTCCCATGACTGGCCCGTTGTTTGTTTCCACCTTTACAAACTCGGGTGCCCTCTTTCCACATGGGCAGTCGTGTAGTTTGTCTACAGGTTCTTATTTCGAGCAGGATTCTGGATTGAAGCCTAAAGCTGTTTCCAGAGCATTGAAGTCTTCCGCTGTTTATTGTATTTAATTTATTGTAATTTATCTTCCGCTGTAATTTTATTCGATGTACTCTGATATTTTGTACCCTGATGTAACATTACTGTAATATTTATAAAAAGTCTGTTGTTATTGTTCTGATGTGTTGTAGCCCAAAGTAAGCATATCCGGGGATTTCCCGCTAGGGAGATTTTCGGGTCGTTTCATTTTGGTATCAGAGCTTTGGTTAGCGCAAATCTTTGGGATACAACTCATTAGAACGGAACAAAAGACTCATCAGAGATTGGATTAGTAATATCCAATAAGAATACTCATTAGAGATAGGATCAGCAGTATCCTAGAATGAGAAAACTCATTAGAGATGGGGTTAGTAATGCCCTAGAATGAGTTAAGAGTAACAAGCCTCTAATTTACGTATTTGTAATTATAAACTATTTTAGAAAATATAATTTTTATACAAAAGTTATATATATTTTAAAAGTTAATCAACTAATAAAATTATTGAGATTAATAAAGGAATAAAAAATTTAGTAGGATAATTAAGCACCTTTAGCTTCGTTCCTTTTCGAGGACTAAAAGTTTTTAAGTGGGGGAGACTGTAACAACACGGAATTTTGGGGCCAATTTAAAATTTTTATTTTAGATATTTTAATGGAATTTGAATATATAAAATAATTTATTTTAAATAATGACGACTATAAAAAGTATTTTAAAATGAATAAATTTAAAATTTATTAAAAAGGAGTTTAAAACAGCGCTGCAGTTCAAAAATTTGATTTCAACCTTCGACTGGTTGTATAGAAGTCATTTTAAATCAGAATTGAGCGAAACAAGAAATATTTAAATATGTTCAATCATATCTTTCTAATGAATCTGAAAAATTGAAATTTCACTTTATATATTAGAAGTTATGTCCAGTTTAAAATTTAGGAAGGTCGTTGTAGAATTTATATATATTTTAATAATATATATTGGCCTTAAAAATAGCCATTTTGCAAAAGACCTCGGTTTTCGACGAAACCACTTTTGTTGGAACCGGAATGTCAAATTATTGCTAAGTTTAATTTTCTAGATTTTTTCGAATTAATATGTGAGCGTGGCAATAGAAAATGTGTTTTGACCATTTCAGTTAAATCGGATCGACCAGAAAATGACCATTTTTCAAATAGTCTCGGAATTCGACGAAATTAGTTTTGTTAGGACCGTATCATCAAAACATAACTAGAAATAATTTTTCTGTAATTTATAGAGTCCGTATGTGGCCCCGGCATATTTAAAGGGACGGTGGAAATTAAATTATTAATTTAATATTATAATTTTAATAAAACATGCAACAGACTTCAGAATTGGACCACGGGGCATAGCCCGTCGCGTTCAGAAGGCGTCAAAACCTTAAGTTTGATACTAACTGGGCCTGATTTGGAGACAGTCCGAAATTCCACCTTTAAAGCACGAAAATCGAGATTTATTATTAAAATAATAAAAAAAACCTAGCGTATTTCTCATAGTGCAACCGCCGCCATGTCCTTCAATCAAGGGCTACTTTGCTTCCAACTTCCCTCCTCAATTTTTTCAAATCCGAACCATGAAATTTCAAACTTAATATATGAAATCGAAGCACTCTTTATCCTCTACAAATTGGTACGGCTATGATCGAATTCAGGTGAACAGATTGAGAGGATTTGCGGCTCAAAGCTAGTTCGTTCGCGCGTCATTCTAGGGGGATGGGGACCATCGAGCTGCACCTTTTCTTGGGCGATGGGAGGAGGAGTCTCGGCCTTCGAGGAGGTGCAGATTGACTGTGCTCGGGCGATGAATGGTGGCGCGCGACAGGAGGTATTGAGCGGCGCAGATGGGTTTCTCTTCTGATGTGAAAATACAGAAGGGGATTACCGTGTAGAAGATAATTAAGGGTGACTTAATTAACTAATTTCATGGTTAATCATTTTATTAATGTAATTAAAATTCAAACCATCATAATTTGATCAAATCTTGTCAGAATCATATGATTTCGCAAGCGTTGAACTCGTCTTTTCAAGATCTACACAACCGTACAAACCAGATCTAAAACAGAGCATATCAAATTTTGACCAAATTTCAGATGCGAACTATTCTGAATTGAAATATCGGTGAGAATTCTATTTCCTTTTTAAATAATTAAAAATATATTAATTGTTATTGTGTTTAGTGATCCTTGCTTGTGCGTGATTTGATTTTAGCTGTTTGATGCTGTTTATTGACTTGTTTATTCGATGTGTTGATTTAACATTAACATTCATGTTGATCAGAAAAAGCTAAACAAAATTATCACTTTGAAATTAACATTTCTGTTAATTAGAGTTGGGTTCAATCAAATTATCATTTGTCCAGTGGATCGTTAAAATTTACATTTCTGCTAATTAGAAATAGAGTAAACAAAATTTATTATTTTGGTTATTTGATTTGTTGAAAAACAAAACATTCGTTGTTGTCATTTGAATAGAATGAATAGAAATAAACATTTTTGTTATATATTGTCATGATTAGATTAATTAACATTTTTGTTATATAAGGTCATATTAGAATATATCACTTGTTTTAGAGAATATGTTTGTAAATATATCACTCACGTTAGAATTGACATATTAGTAATAAAAATATCATTTTATTTAGAAATGATATATGGGATTAAAAAAAATCATATTCATGTTGAATAAAATGTCAATTACCCAGATTATATTCACGTTGAATAAAAATCACATTTTTATTAGAACTTGATTATTTTTAAAAAATCACATTTTTTTCAAAACTTGATTATGGAAATGGAAGTAACGTTTTGTCAAAACAAGATCTTTGAAAATAAAATGTATTCTTTTATTTGCATTCTCAAATGCAAATATACATTAAAAATAAAACCTATTCTTTATTTTGCATTCACAAATGCAAATATATTTTGAAATAAAATGTATTCTTTTATTTGCATTCTCAAATGCAAATATACATTGAAAATAAGTTTGTTCCTATTTACATTTACTCAAATATACATTGAAATTAAAAAGTTACATTTTTCAATGTAATAATATATAGTACATTTTTATTTGTAATCGTAATAAAAAGTATAAAAGATTCCATTTTTAATGAAATCAAAGAACGATGTATAAAAATTACATTTTTATATGTAACCAAAGCAAAGTATTTAAAATTACATTTTTCTATGTAAATAAAGATTTCATAGGAATTTACATCTTCCTATGTAAATAAATAATGAAATGAAAATTTGCATTTTTAATGCAATCAAAGGTAGAAGTAAAAGATTTCATTTTGAAATGAAATAATGCATTGAAAGAAAAGAGTACAATTTTAATGCAAGTCATGAAACTAGAAAAATGATCATATTTTTGAAATAAAAATATGTTTGCATCAAACACCACGTTTTTGATATAATATAATAAAGAAAAGATGAAGTTACATTTTTCTTAATGTAAAGAAGGATTCATTAGAGAAAAAAAATATTAAACTTTGTTACATTTTTTGGAAAATAAAAGAATAAAACCCAAATTCACATTTTTGGTCAATTAAAAAGAAAGAAAGCAAAATTTACATTTTTGTAAATTAATAAGGATGAAAACCAAACATCCATTTTTGGTTGTAAATGTAAGCATTAGGATGAAAACCAAACATTCATTTTTTTTATAAATGTTAGAATAAAAGAACATTTTTGTTATTAATGTTAGTACAAGAATAAAAGATTCACTTTTGGTCATTAAATAGGATTACATAAAGATGTTCATTTCATTAGCAAAGACAAATTAGAATAAAAAGGTCCATTTTAGTTAAAATGTCATATTAGAGACAAAAAGATCATTATGTGTTAAATAGAAAATTGACATTATGTACACCGTCATTGGTTAGAATAGAAATTTCATTATTTTCACCGTCATGTTTTAGAAATAAGAATGACCAAAGTATTTATTTTGTCAAATGCGAAAGAATGATAAAATATACATTTTTATCAAATGTAAAAGAAGGACAAAAGTATTCATTTTGTCAAATGTGAAAGAAGGATAAAAATATACATTGTTATCAAATGTAAAAGAAGGACAAAAATATTTATTTGTCAAATGCAAAGAATGAAATAAAAACATTCATTTTATTATTAAAAGAAAAAGAGTACACAAGAAAGAAAAATTTACATTTTATGTAATTAAGACTAGAAAGAAAATTACATTTTAGGAAATTAAGATTTAGAGAAAAGAAAATTACATTTTATGTAATCAAGATTAAAAGAAGGAAAGTTACATTTATAATGTAATTAGTTAAAAGGAAAATTTACATTTTTAAGGTAATTAGATAAAAGGAAACTTACATTTTCATGCAAAAGGAATTTAAGAAAAATTTACCTTTTTCATGTAAAAGAATTAAGATGTGAAATTTACATTTTTTTTTATGTAAAAAGGTTAACACACAAAATCATTATTTTGTGTATATAGAAAAGATTAACACACAAAATTATCATTTTGTTGTGATTTAAGGTTAATAAAAAAATTTCATTTTTGTTTGGCATTGGATGATATAAACAAAATTATTATTATTTTTGTTTTGCATTGAAAGAATAACAAAGTCATCAATTTTGTAGAATTGTGAATAAACAAATAAATTTATTCTCTTTTGTAGAAATGAAAACACAAAAATATTCATTTCTGTGAAATTCAGAAATGCTCATTTTTGTTGGAATTGGTAGGATAAACAAAATATAAATTTTGTGTAATTCGAAAGATGAAACAAGAAAATATACATTGTGTGTATAAGATGTGTATGTGAATGAAAATAATTATTATGGTGTGTACATTGTACATTAACATTGTATATACCAATAGGAATACTTGTCGTTAGCAAAATGTAATGAAATAAAATACATTTCACTATACATTATAAACACATCAATATGTGGTGAAGTCCAACATTCTTTACTTGTTGTGTTAATTACGTTAATGAAATGGACGAAGGAATTATATTTATATATAATTATATATGTATATATAAAAATATATATAAATTAAAACTAAATGAATCGAGCGTGGTAGTTCATTTTATAGAATTGTATTTTTAATTGATTATACTGAAATATCCGACCGTCGGATTTTCCACAAACTGAAACCGTTAGGTTCGCCTGGGTAAGATCTTTCCAACGATATGAGTTGTGTTAAATTCCAGTGGTTAGATTTAGAGAAACGTGTAAAGTAAATGTTGGATGAAAACAGCGCCAGGGTCGGCCATTAACCTGAAGCGTCGTTAAATAAAACGAGTGGTAAATAATAATATTATGAAATGATTTAAACGTTAATTATGCAAAGATTATTTGAAAAGATTGAGTTAAATCTCATTTCAAATGATCATACGACGAATGAAAGTCGAAGAGTTGAAAACGGTGATTGAAGACCGGCGTTCTTCACATCGAATGGACGACAACTGCTGATGCCCATGATTGGAGTAGCTACCTTGAAGGGGCTATAGTGGTGGCCGTCCGGACGTAGTGTTGATTAGTATGGATTTGGCTTCGCTCAGACCCAGAGCATAAGCTTATAAATGGAATGTGTGCCTGACATTGTACTCCTTTATATTGTACTTATTGATTTTCTGCTGAATGTATGAATGTTTGGTGGCGGAGAATTTATTCTCTTGCCTAACACCCTTTCGTATATTTTGGCAAAGATTAATACTATGATATGGATTGATAGTGTGACATACCAAGATACAATGATCAAGCTTTCTTGTTGAAAAGAAGAAACTTGTGGTGATGATCAAAGCACAGCTTGAATAAGCATAATTTTGTGTATAGCGCGACTTCGTAAGCCTCACAACCCCATGGAGTCTAAAACGGGAGAAGGGAACGTAGGGAGAGCAGCATGTTTCCTTCTAGCTAGAAGTGTTGTCGATGCTTAAACTGGCTGATATTTACTTGTGTGGATGATGGAATGAGGCGCCTCGGATGTTAGGTCCTATAGGACCGGGAAACGTGTGTTCAGGAATAACTAATCCACAAACTGCAAGTGTGGACCAGCCCTGCAGGATCCAAGGTTTCTCTACGGGGAATCTTGAGACATTAGCTAGAGTGTCTTGAATCGGTAAGAAACTCCTCCCTAGCATTGACTCATGATGGAAACCCAATTTACAATACGACCTCATACGGTTTTGATTGTATTACTAGTATGGAGGCATAGTATATGGTAGCTATGCTTCCTATGATTGATACATTTACTTTGAAATGCTTTTGAAACATATATACACTAATAATAATATCAAATTCGTTTTTCACGTATCAAGCATTTTTGACCATTATAAGGTAAAACTCTATCCTCCAGTCTGCGTTGCATTGTGTGATGGGACTTGGGTCTTATGGTGGTTTCATTTTTCTAAAAAGCATTGCATTGTTTTGACGATTCACTTTATTTTATGCACTGATAATCCATTGAAATAAAACCCGTTCCGCATTAGCGGCGTGGTCCTTGGATTTGTCTTACTACTATTAGTTAAATTAGTTAAGAATTCTCACACCAGTCCCATGACTGACCCGTTGTTTGTTTCCACCTTTACAAACTCGGGTGCCCTCTTTCCACATGGGCAGTCGAGTAGTTTGTCTTCCGGTTCTTATTTCGAGAAGGATTCTGGATTGAAGCCTAAAGCTGTGTCCAAAGCATAGAAGTCTTCCGCTGCTTATAGTATTTAATTTACTGTAATTTATCTTCCATTGTAATTTTATTCAATGTACTCTGATATTCTGTACTCTGATGTAACATTACTGTAATGTTATACAAAGTTTTTGTTGTTCTGATGTTGTTGTAGCCCAAAGTAAGCGTATCCGGCGATTTCTCACAAGGGCAATTTTCGGGTCGTTTCATTATGTAAAATATCGCTACAACAATCCAAAATACTGCCTTCGACTAAATTTCTTTAAACATTTCTCTTCGAGACTAAATCTTGTTGTTTATCAGTTAATAATGAAATCAATCAAGTTGGGGTATAATTACCTCTTAGACCTTGACTGAAAATATTATTAACTTCAAAACAGACAAGACCACTTATCTCAAATCATCAACACCATAAAACCACTTATTCATTTTTAAAACGTATATATATATATCTCTTTCTATTGCTAGATTTTCGATTTCCTTTTGGTTTATAATATTCTATTTTTAAGTTTGTTTCCTTACCGAATTCTATATATATATTAATATGTAGATTTCTAATTATGAAATTATCTTTAAAATTTTCCAACTCCTTAGATTCCCGAAAAATTTCTCCTTAACCTCCTTTATACCGGGAGCATCAGGAAAATCCCCAAACCGCCACATAGGTCTTCTTCATTGAAAAAGAAAATCAGAAAGTGTAACACCCCGTATTTCAGTTAATGCTAAAATTCACTAATGACAGAATAAATAATCTCAGACGTGAGAATTGGGGGAAACGAGCTGTGTCATTGCGTTCGTCTCGGAAAAATACGCGAAATAGAGTCCGAGTTTTCGAGAATCGGAGTCCGTATGGCCCGGTTATGGCCCAAAGAAGCTTGCAGAAAATTTTAAAATTAAAAACAGATTTAGAAATGCAAATTCAGATTTCAAAATAGAACCAGCGGGGCCAGGCGGGAAAATTCCCGCCCTAACCATTTCGACAGGGCTGTCGACAGGCCTGTCGACAGGGGTGTCGACTTGCCTGTCGACTTGCCTGTCGACACGGCGTGTCGAACCAGGGGGCTTGGGTGCACCAGATCTGGTTTTCTGGCTAGGGCTGGGCTGGGTTCTAGAGATTTCCGAGATCTAAGGGTCCTAATCTAACCTAGGGTTAATCTAAGGGCCTAAAACACCCACCTAATCTATAAATACACCCTAAACCTACCCTAATCCATACTAAAAATAGTAATGATGGCCTCATGCCGCCAAAATCAAACTTGAGAGAGCCTCCACTAATTTATGAAGGAAGTTGCAAGCTAATCACTCTCTAATCAATCTCTAATCATCACCATCTTCATATTTAGCAACTAATTCCACTTCATAAGTTTGCTAATCTTGGGTTTGGTGAGTTTCTATCACTTTAACATCAATTGCTAAAGTAAGTAGATTGGGTGTAATGAGACTTATGGTCTTAAATGCGGATTAGTGAGTTTGAATCATTTGTAATGATATGCTACTCTATATGCATAATTAATAAGTGGGTTTACGCATGTTTGATAAGTTGGTTTATGCATGCTTAGTAAGTTGGTTTATGCATGTTTAACAAGTGGGTTTATGCATGTTTAATAAGTGGGTTTGTGCATATTTAATAAGTGGATTTATGCATGTTTAACAAAGTGAGTTATGCAAGTTCATATGCAAGTATATGGATGCTTATGCAATTATATGGATGCTTATGCAAGTTATGTATATGCTTAAATGCAAGTTTAATGTGATATGCAAGTTATGCATGCTTATGCAAGTATGTGAATGCCTATGCAAGTTATGTATATGCTTAAATGCAAGTTTAACATGATATGCAAGTTATGCATGCTTATGCAAGTATGTGAATGCTTATGCAAGTATGTGAATGCTTATGCAAGTATGTGAATGCTTATGCAAGTTATGTGTATGCTTAAATGCATGTTTAACATGTTATGCAAGTTATGAGAATGCTTATATGCAAGTTCAACATGTTATGCAAGATATGTGTATGATAATATGCAAACTCATATGCAACATGTTATGCAAGTCATGTGTATGATAATATGCAAGTTTGGGTTAAATGTAGTTGGGTTAATATATGCTCATATATGCAAGTTGACATCCTCTTAACCCATGACAAAGTTATATGCTAAACCCATGATATTTGTGATGGATCTTCCCCTTTATTTTGTCATGAAACTAGAACGATTTACGTGGGGAACGATGGGGTTAGTAAATATGTTAATAAAAGTATGATTGGGTATGATTAAGCATACCATAAAAATAAATTAACATAAGTGGGAATTTACCTATTGAGTTAGTTCTACCCCATGGGAATTTACCTATTGAGTTAGGTCTACCCATGTTATGAAAAACTTGATATTAATTAGGGATAATTAATATGGGGGTGATTAATTAGGTGTAATTAATCGACTAAGACACGAGGTTGGACTCATTTGTAGTGTAAAACTGCCCGGACCCTACCGGCTTAACCAGTTGCTACAAATGTCAGCCCAATGTGAGAGGTCTTAGCCATAAATTAAATACGTGATAAAGGTAAAGACACGAGGTTAGACTCTGTTATGACGTAAGACTGCCCGGACCCTACCGGCTTAACCAGGCGGTCATAACAGCCAGTCTAATGTGGGAGGTCTTTATGGGAAATCACGGTCTTAATTAATTAAGAAACACTTAACTATATTAGCATGTAGTGGTACATGAGGGGTTAAGTGGGTGCCTTGGGTGGCATGTGGAAATTTAGTGGGTGCCTTGGGTGGCATGTGGAATCTAGTGGGTTGCCTTGGATGGCAATAGAAAATACGATTAGAATACTTAACCAAGTGGAAACATGTAATTAAACATGATTAAAGGGTTAAGTGGGATACACTAGATAAGTGACAAGCTTAGGTGGGTAGCTTGTTGGGGGCCCATTTCAACCAATATCCCAAACGTATCTTTGTGGGCTCGACCCTAGTCGAGTGACGGGACACGCATATTGGGCTTGATTATAAGAGGCCAAAACGGGTTAGCGGTGGCAACGCAAGTCCAACGGGTTTCATATGCGTGTGTGGGCCCGGGCTGGTAGATAAGCCGTTGTTGCATCGTGTAGATATAAAGCCGTGCACCGTTGATATTATCAGGTAGCCACTTTGGGGAATGATACACCCCATTGTGGGACCAGCACGGGTATCTACGGTAGGGAGCCGATCATTTGGGAGTAGTGGTTACACCTAGTGGAGATAGGGGCAGACGGCACCTATGTAGTCAGCTAGGGGTATACGAGACTACTGGGGAAATTTTCTAAGTCCTTGGGAGGGATCAACCTTTAAGTAGGAATGACTGGTGTGGTGCAGTTAGTAATTATCCTTGGGTGGGTAGATGCGTCTTTACAGTTATCTTAGTCTATCCTAAGTCTACCAAGCTGCTTAGTGTAGCCATTCATCCCCAGACATTACCGTAGGTCAAGTTTATATCTTCTCTGGTTACTTTAATGATTGTATTGTTAAAGTTATAGGACTCGCTCAGACTTATGTCTGACCCCGTTGATTTTATCTTTTTCCCAACCCTTAGGTCCTACGGTGGATCCTAGCAGTAGTGGAGCTTGATCGGATTGCTGTTCCAGTCTTTAGGAGCTTGGATAGATGTAAAGCTCCAGTTACCCAGTTATCTTTCCTTTTGTCTTGGCTATTGTATGAGAGAGTGGGATTATGTACTTCTTTATTTTGATGGATATTGTACTTGACTTTTATTGTGGTTTTATGATGTAACCAGACATGTTTATTTCCTCTGTTATGAGATGATGTTTTAAATTTCAAGTACTATTTATATCTGTCTTGTTGTAATTCTTCTGTTCTATATTCACTAAAATACTCCACCGATGCTATGGCATTCCCTTAGTGAGTGTCCATAGCGGGAGTGGGGTGTTACACGTGGTATCAGAGCAAAGGTTACCGGAACAGATAAAATTTTTAGAAAACTATTTTTCTAAAACATTTTTGGAAGAGATATTTTCAAAAACATGTCTTTAAAGAGAAAAGTTTTTGAAAGAAAAGCATAATCCCCAATAGCCATATCTATATCCTTCGAATTCTCCGTTTTGAATCTTTCCTTTTTCGTTTCAGCATGGCTGAGGATCTTAACTTTCCGGAGGGTGTGACGGTACCAGTATGGTATAGGAGATTGATGGAGGCTAGGGCCACCACTGCGGGTCCAGCAAATGTTCCTCCACCAACCGTAGCACCCGATCTTCCTCCTCCCCCTCCTCCTCGCACGGATACTTTTGCTAAGACTTGCAAGGAATTTAAAGCTATGGGAGGGAAACCTTTTCAAGGATCTGAAACATTTGTGGAGGCTAGAGATTGGCTTAAGGAGGTGGAAGAGTTGATAGATATCTTTGAGATGGAAGAAGGAAAGAAAGTCAAGTTAGCTGCTTGGTTAATGAAAGGAGAGGCCTCATTTTGGTGGGAGGTCACTAATGGAGAACGCCCCGTTGACTCTTGGGCGGATTTTAGGCAAAGATTTGTGGCAAAGTTTCTCTCAAGGGCGGAGGAAAACTTGTATATGGAAAGATTCTTGACTTTAAAGCAAGGAAATCTATCGGTGAAGGAATATGTCAACAAGTTTAATCAATTGGCAAGGTTTGGCCTAGACATGGTGAATACACCGGAGAAGAAGGCTTTGAGGTTCGTGAAAGGCTTGAATGAACCAATGCATGGGTTAGCTATGACTCATATCCCTATGGGGGCCACCTTTGAGAAGCTAGTTGACATGGCGCTCATGCATGAAGAAGAGAAGGGTCCTAATGCTAATATGGCACCCGAGAAGAAGGGAGATCAAAAGAGACCTCATCAACAACAGCAAAATAAAGGTGGGAAAGGCAACGGTGGCAAGGGCAAGAAGAAGAAGTGTTTCAATTGTGGGACACCTGGCCACCTAAGCAAGGATTGCCGCAAGAAGAAGAAGACTGGCTGCTTCCACTGTGGCGAAGCAGGGCATCTAGTGAAAGACTGTCCCAAGAAGGGGCAAAGGACGGGATCTACCTCAGGAGGACAGGTGCAAGCTCTTATGGCACCAGGTCAGGTTAGGGGGAAAGTACAGGCTCTCGCGGTTCCACCGATTCAGGAGAGAGGTAGAACTATTTCCGTTGAAAGTCTGGTTTTTCTATTTGATCATCCTGTCCGTACATTGTTTGATTCAGGTGCATCGCATTCGTTTATCTCATCATCATTAGTTGAGTCACTGCACTTAGACACCAGTCTGGTAGATGATCCCTTGGTTGTTTCGAACCCAATTGGGGGCTCCACTTATTTGTCTATGATATGTTTGGGTTTGTAGATTTCTATACTTAGCATTGAGTTTAGATGTGATGCTTTTGTGTTGGGATTCACGGGCTATGGGTTGATTTTGGGCATGGACTGGTTATCCAGTAATGGTGCCGTTCTTGACTGCGAAAGGAGAGTTGTTAGGCTCATGACCCGCTTGGGTAACACTCTCGAGATTTCTTGTAATCCCATGGACTCTGTTATGCTAAGTTATCTTGAGTCGCTTGACGCTTCGGTCGAGAGTTTGCAATCTGTTAGAGTGGTCCGGGAATATCCGGATGTGTTTGAGGAGGTGAAGGGCTTACCTCCGAAGCGGGAGATTGACTTCCGAATATATCTGGTGGATAATGCTAAACCTGTATCTTTACCAGTACGCCACATGGCTCCTCGTGAGAGGAGGGAACTCCATAAGCAAGTAGGGGAGTTGCTTGAGAAGGGGTTCATAAGACGAAGTATATCGGAGTGGGGTGCTCCAGTAGTTTTTGCTACAAAGGCGGATGGGTCCCTCAGACTTTGTGTAGACTATAGAGAACTCAACAAGCTCACAAAGAAGAATAGACACCCATTGCCGAGGATTGATGATCTTTTCGATCAGTTGGTTGGCGCTTCAGTATTTTCTCAGTTGGACTTAGCCATGGGGTTTCATCAGTTGAGGGTGGCTGAGGATAGCATAGACAAGACTGCCTTTAGAACTCTGGATGGTTTCTATGAGTGGCTGGTGATGCCATTTGGGTTGACGAACGCCCCTGCATATTTTGTTGATTTGATGAGTAGGGTGCTCAGGGAGTTCCTTAATAAATTCGTGGTGGTCTTTGTGGATGATATCTTAGTATTTTCTAAGAGTGAAGAAGAGCATGCCCTACATCTTGGGGAGGTATTGAAGACTCTTCGAGCACATAGCCTTAAGGCTAAATTCTCTAAATGTCACTTCTGGAGGAAGGAGGTGCGGTTCTTGGGGCACGTGGTCTCCAAAGAAGGGATAGCTGTGGATCCCGCAAAGGTAGTATCAATTCAGGATTGGAAGGTTCCGAAGAATGCTACCGAAGTAAGAAGTTTCTTGGGGTTGGCGGGTTATTATAGGAAGTTTATCAAAGACTTCGCGAAGATATCAGCCCCATTAACCCGCTTAACAAAGAAGAATCTTGTTTTCACATGGGACGTAGATTGTGATGATGCGTTCCGACGGTTAAAGAGAGCTTTAACCACTGCTCCAGTTTTAGTGTTGCCAGATGGGAGCAAGCCATTTGTTGTCTATACTGATGCTTGTGGGACAGGACTAGGCGCAGTCTTAATGCAAGAGGGAAGGGTGATAGCCTATGGTGGAAGGCAGTTGAGAGTGCATGAGAAAAATTACCCTACCCATGATCTAGAGCTGGCCGCTATTGTTTTTGCGCTTAAGATTTGGCGCCATTATCTTCTTGGTGAGAGATTCGAATTGTTCACTGACCACAAATCATTGAAGTACTTGTTTTCTCAGAAGGATTTGAATCTGAGACAGCAGAGGTGGATGGAGTTCTTAGCATCCTATGATTTCGAGATAGCGTATACCCCTAGCAAGGGTAACGTGGTGGCGGACGCCTTGAGCAGAAAAAGGTTGTCTTTGAGTCCATTGTTCGTGGAACAACGAAGCTTGGAATTTATCTCGATGTTTGATTTCAGACCTTCCGTTGATTATGTACCCGGTTTGCTAGCTTCCTTGGAAGTTAGACCTACTCTTTTGGGGCGGATTGGAGAAGAACAGAGGGACGACCCACAGTTGGTTGAGTTGGTGGATAAGCTCATAAGGGGGGAGTCGTCCAGCCATTTGAGTAGGTACACCCTAGACGATAGGGGGTGCTTGCGTAGAGACGGTAGACTTTGTGTACCGCAAGACGAGGGTTTGAGGAAGGTTATTCTTGATGATGCACACCGTTCTAGGATGACCATTCATCCCGGTGGGGACAAGATGTACCAAGACATGAAGAGGGTTTTCTTCTGGGCCGGTATGAAGAAAGATGTGGCCGAGCATGTCGCTCGATGCTTGGTGTGCCAACAAGTGAAGGCGGAGCAAAAGAAACCAGGCGGGTTGCTTCACCCTTTGGAAGTTCCGCAATGGAAGTGGGATAGTGTCTCGATGGATTTTATTGACGGGTTACCCAGATCTAGAAAGGGTAATACAGGAATTTGGGCGGTGGTAGACAGACTTACTAAGAGCGCCCATTTCATACCTGTGAAGAGCAAGAGGACCGCTCCATGGCTAGCTTCAGTATATCTTCGAGAGATAGTTCGATTGCTTGGGGTACCCTCTAGCATAGTGAGTGATCGAGATCCTATCTTCACTAGCGAGTTCTGGAGAAGTTTGCAAGAAGCAGTGGGGACTCAATTGTGTCTGAGCACCGCATATCATCCTCAGACGGACGGCCAGACTGAGAGGGTGAATCGGGTTCTAGAAGACCTTTTGAGGCTTTGTATCTTAGATTTTTGGGGTACATGGGAAGAGCATCTTCCATTGGTGGAGTTCGCATATAATAACAGCTTTCAGTCCAGTATTGGTATGGCTCCTTTCGAAGCTCTTTATGGAAGGCCTTGTCGATCACCTACATGTTGGTGGGAATCTACGGATAAGATTTTGCTTGGGCCTGATATGGTTAGGGAGACTTCTGAGAAGATTGACTTGATTCGAAGAAGGATGAAAGCAGCACAGGATAGGCAAAAATCTTATGCGGACAAGAGAAGGACGAATCTTGAGTTTGAAGTTGGGGACATGGTCTTTGTCAAAGTGTCTCCATTACGAAATGTGGTTCGCTTTGGATCTGTTGGGAAGTTAGCACCAAGGTTCGTGGGGCCGTTTCCTATTAAGGAAAGGATTGGACGGATGGCCTATAGGGTGGAGTTGCCCGACAGACTTAGTGGTGTTCATGATGTATTCCATGTATCACATCTGAGGAAGTGCTTACATGAGACCGCAGAGGTGGTAGAGCCGAGCTTGCTTAAAGAAGTGGAAGTAGAGCGTGATGCGACTATTCGACGAGCTCCTACTCGCATCCTTGGGTCAGAGACTAGGAAATTGAGGAATCGAGAGGTTCAACTAGTCAAAGTAGAATGGGGAGAAGATGAGAGCAACGCAACTTGGGAGACGGAAGCGAAGATGCGTTCATTGTACCCATTTCTTTTTGAGGGTATGTCTTTACTTTCCCCTTTATCGCTTGTCTAGTACTTATCTTATCTTTTGGTATGTCCTCTCGTTAGTACCTTTGACCTTTAGATAGGGTAAACCTATGGTTGAAACATGTGTTTGAGACATGTTATGGTTGATGGATGCAAGCGGATGCAAGTGGTTGCTAGTGGTTGCTCGTGGATGCATATACACACACTTTAGGCACTAGATCGGCTCAGTCACTTCATATTGCATATTGCATAAAATTGTGTGTAGAAAGCTATATTTATGGATGTATAATGATTGTGTTATCACATGGATGATGCATTTTGGGTGGATGATTGTGCACTCATGTAGATATTGTATGTGTCGATAGGGTTTTCCCGCATACATAATGGATGCATGGCACTATCATGGTTTGCATATGTTCATACATTAGATAGGGAACATATACACACACTTTTTGCATATGCTCATACATCATTAGAAATTGTTTTAAGGACAATGGATGCCCGTGTTTGATGGATTGAGTAGATGGTTGTTTGGATGGTAGGATATGCATTCTCCTTAGCTTAGAGATTTCGGGGACGAAATCCTTTAAGGAGGGGAGAATGTAACACCCCGTATTTCAGTTAATGCTAAAATTCACTAATGACAGAATAAATAATCTCATACTTGAGAATTGGGGGAAATAGGCTGCGTCATTGCGTTCATCTCGGAAAAATACGCGAAATAGAGTCCGAGTTTTCGAGAATCGGAGTCCGTATGGCCCGGTTATGGCCCAAAGAAGTTTGCAGAAAATTTAAAAATTAAAAACAGATTTAGAAATGCAAATTCAGATTTCAAAATAGAACCAGCGGGGCCAGGCGGGAAAATTCCCGCCCTAACCATGTCGATAGGGCTGTCGAAAGGCCTGTCGACAGGGGTGTCGACTTGCCTGTCGACTTGCCTGTCGACACGGCGTATCGAACCAGGGGGCTTGGGTGCACCAGATCTGGTTTTCTTGCTAGGGCTGGGTTCTAGAGATTTCCGAGATCTAAGGGTCCTAATCTAACCTAGGGTTAATCTAAGGGCCTAAAACACTCACCTAATCTATAAATACACCCTAAACCTACCCTAATCCATACTAAAAATAGTAATGATGGCCTCATGCCGCCAAAATCAAACTTGAGAGAGCCTCCACTAGTTTATGAAGGAAGTTGCAAGCTAATCACTCTCTAATCAATCTCTAATCATCACCATCTTCATATTTAGCAACTAATTCCACTTCATAAGTTTGCTAATCTTGGGTTTGGTAAGTTTCTATCACTTTAACATCAATTGCTAAAGTAAGTAGATTGGGTGTAATGAGACTTATGGTCTTAAATGCGGATTAGTGAGTTTGAATCATTTGTAATGATATGCTACTCTATATGCATAATTAATAAGTGGGTTTATGCATGTTTGATAAGTTGGTTTATGCATGCTTAGTAAGTTGGTTTATGCATGTTTAACAAGTGGGTTTATGCATGTTTAATAAGTGGGTTTGTGCATATTTAATAAGTGGATTTATGCATGTTTAACAAAGTGAGTTATGCAAGTTCATATGCAAGTATATGGATGCTTATGCAAGTATATGGATGCTTATGCAAGTTATGTATATGCTTAAATGCAAGTTTAATGTGATATGCAAGTTATGCATGCTTATGCAAGTATGTGAATGCCTATGCAAGTTATGTATATGCTTAAATGCAAGTTTAACATGATATGCAAGTTATGCATGCTTATGCAAGTATGTGAATGCTTATGCAAGTATGTGAATGCTTATGCAAGTTATGTGTATGCTTAAATGCATGTTTAACATGTTATGCAAGTTATGAGAATGCTTATATGCAAGTTCGACATGTTATGCAAGATATGTGTATGATAATATGCAAACTCATATGCAACATGTTATGCAAGTCATGTGTATGATAATATGCAAGTTTGGGTTAAATGTAGTTGGGTTAATATATGCTCATATATGCAAGTTGACATCCTCTTAACCCATGACAAAGTTATATGCTAAACCCATGATATTTGTGATGGATCTTCCCCTTTATTTTGTCATGAAACGAGAATGATTTACGTGGGGAACGATGGGGTTAGTAAATATGTTAATAAAAGTATGATTGGGTATGATTAAGCATACCATAAAAATAAATTAACATAAGTGGGAATTTACCTATTGAGTTAGGTCTACCCCATGGGAATTTACCTATTGAGTTAGGTCTACCCATGTTATGAAAAACTTGATATTAATTAGGGATAATTAATATGGGGGTGATTAATTAGGTGTAATTAATCGACTAAGACACGAGGTTGGACTCATTTGTAGTGTAAAACTGCCCGGACCCTACCGGCTTAACCAGTTGCTACAAATGTCAGCCCAATGTGAGAGGTCTTAGCCATAAATTAAATACGTGATAAAGGTAAAGACACGAGGTTAGACTCTGTTATGACGTAAGACTGCCCGGACCCTACCGGCTTAACCAGGCGGTCATAACAGCCAGTCTAATGTGGGAGGTCTTTATGGGAAATCACGGTCTTAATTAATTAAGAAACACTTAACCATATTAGCATGTAGTGGGACATGAGGGGTTAAGTGGGTGCCTTGGGTGGCATGTGGAAATTTAGTGGGTGCCTTGGGTAGCATGTGGAATCTAGTGGGTTGCCTTGGGTGGCAATAGAAAATACGATTAGAATACTTAACCAAGTGGAAACATGTAATTAAACATGATTAAAGGGTTAAGTGGGATACACTAGATAAGTGACAAGCTTAGGTGGGTAGCTTGTTGGGGGCCCATTTCAACCAATATCCCAAACGTATCTTTGTGGGCTCGACCCTAGTCGAGTGACGGGACACGCATATTGGGCTTGATTATAAGAGGCCAAAACGGGTTAGCGGTGGCAACGCAAGTCCAACGGGTTTCATATGCGTGTGTGGGCCCGGGCTGGTAGATAAGCCGTTGTTGCATCGTGTAGATATAAAGCCGTGCACCGTTGATATTATCAGGTGGCCACTTTGGGGAATGATACACCCCATTGTGGGACCAGCACGGGTATCTACGGTAGGGAGCCGATCATTTGGGAGTAGTGGTTACACCTAGTGGAGATAGGGGCAGACGACTCCTATGTAGTCAGCTAGGGGTATACGAGACTACTGGGGAAATTTTCTAAGTCCTTGGGAGGGATCAACCTTTAAGTAGGAATGACTGGTGTGGTGCAGTTAGTAATTATCCTTGGGTGGGTAGATGCGTCTTTACAGTTATCTTAGTCTATCCTAAGTCTACCAAGCTGCTTAGTGTAGCCATTCATCCCCAGACATTACCGTAGGTCAAGTTTATATCTTCTCTGGTTACTTTAATGATTGTATTGTTAAAGTTATAGGACTCGCTCAGACTTATGTCTGACCCCGTTGTTTTTATCTTTTTCCCAACCCTCAGGTCCTACGGTGGATCCTAGCAGTAGTGGAGCTTGATCGGATTGCTGTTCCAGTCTTTAGGAGCTTGGATAGATGTAAAGCTCCAGTTACCCAGTTATCTTTCCTTTTGTCTTGGCTATTGTATGAGAGAGTGGGATTATGTACTTCTTTATTTTGATGGATATTGTACTTGACTTTTATTGTGGTATTATGATGTAACCAGACATGTTTATTTCCGCTGTTATGAGATGATGTTTTAAATTTCAAGTACTATTTATATCTGTCTTGTTGTAATTCTTCTGTTCTATATTCACTAAAATACTCCACCGATGCTATGGCATTCCCTTAGTGAGTGTCCATAGCGGGAGTGGGGTGTTACAGAAAGCCAAGTGGCTTGCCGATTTTGCGTATAAAACCTCATATGGAATTTAAATGTGTACCTTTTTGTCGGGCACTCAAATTATAATCTTCATACACTTCATCCCATACCTGTCTAGCACATATCCAAATATTTCCATCTGGTTTCAACTTTATTCATTCGTCTTGACCCAATTCGCTAATTTATTTTCTAATTAGCTATATTGTCTGTTTTCACTTCTTATTTGAACATATAATATTCAAATATATTTTTATCTACTCATGAACCTAATCTAATTCCATTTCAACTCGAGTTACATATTCGATTTCGAATCAAAATTCTCAAATCTCTTTCACTTATCCAACGCCCAATTTTCGATTCAAATCTCGATTAACTATTTATTCTTCAAACTAGTCAATCCATTACTCCACTTGAGTTCACAAACATTTTATCGGATTTTTATTTGCTTAAAAACCTTTTATAAAATTAAATAAACCGTTATGGTTTTTAATTGGTTATGGCGCTGTTTTTTTGAAAATTTGATTTTGACATAACTCAAAATATATACGACGAAATTCAGAATTTTCTCTTCCATTAGAAAACTATTATCAAATCAGTCCTGATGATTCTTGCTTCAAAGAATTCGGATTTAAATTAGGTTCTATACACTCAATTGAAGTTTGAACCGCAAATTTACGAACTACCGCGCTGTGGCGAGTTCGTTTTAAATATATATATATATATATATATATATATAACGTTTAAATATCGTTTAAAATAAATTCAACTCCATTCTAATATATTTTTAATATATATCAAACAAAATTTTTCCCAATTCAACATACTATTTCCAATGACATAAATTGTCAATATATCCTTATTCAATAATAAATTTATTTATACTTCCATCTTCTATATTTAGTTCCAATTCCTTTTATAAAAAAGTTAATTATAAATTTCGATATAATCGAATTTCAATTATAAACCCGTTGAATTCTTCTCTATTCAGTTTATATTCTAAATCCCGAAATATAATCAATCGTTTTGTTTTCAAAACACTTCCCAATTTACTTTTAAATTCCTATTTGAATTTAAATGGTTTAAATTATCCAAATGATACTTTATTTCAGCAAATTTATAACACTATTTATAAATTCAACTTCCTTGTTTTATATATTAAAAACAAGTTTTCCATTTCAAATTCCATTTAAAATCCAATTTCCTTTTATATTCTGAATTCTAAATAAAAATCCTTGTTCCCTTTCGAATGACTTCAACTTTCTATTTTAAATTCAAAACTTGAATATAAAAGTTCAAATTATCTTCTGATAATTAATTCGCTACAATTATAACATCGTTTATAAATTTACTTGTTTTATATTTTAAAACAAGTTCCATTTCGAAATTCTATTTAAAACCAAAATCTTATTTTGAAATATTTTATTTATTTTAACTTATCCATATATATATATATATATATATAACATAGAGTCTATTTCATATTTAAATTTAACTTCTATTTAAATAAATTTGAACTAATCGAATTCAAATCATAAATCCTTATGGATTTATTTTAGTTCAATTTATATTCTGAACATCAGAATAAATTTCATAGTTTAGTTCTTTAAAACGATTCCCCGTTTCTATTTTTAAATTCACATTTGAATTTAAATATTCAAATTATCCAATAATAATTTTTCCACTTTATTTATAAACACTATTTATAATTTCACTTCAAATCTCGCATTATTAATTTATAAACAACGTTTATAAATTCAAAACTTTTTAATGTATTCAAACAAGTTAATATATTTATAGTCCAATTTAAATTCATTTCTATTTTTGAAAAATAGATTTCCTTTTTTTAAAATCTCAAATATCCTTTTCACGATATTTTTATATATCAATATTTTGGCCCCAGTGATATTTAAACAATCAAACCTCTCAATTATCAATCAACACATCATATATGATAATATATGTGGATCAAACAAATAATAATATTATTGAGGAATCCAGTTGGATCCCTCTAACCTGTTTTCCTACATCCACAAACGTTAATCACATAAATAATACCCATCTTGCTTCGAGGCAGTATATCACGGTATGAAGGTCATCCACTACCATAGCGTGGGGCGTATAGGGTCATCCGCTAATGATACTACGGGCATCCTCTATTGGTACTGCGGGAATCCAACCAATCACCAATATATATAATAACCACAAACAATAATCCTAAATAACTAACATATATATTTAACATAGCCATAATAAAATTCCAATGCAAGCAAACAACCAACGAACAATTTTTTTTACTGATAAAAATAATTCTAAATAAAAGCCGAGTCACCAGAATTTACTTATCGAATATCCATTTAATTTCCAAATCGTCTCAGCTATGAATTATATTGACTCGACTATCTTACGCATACAATTATTTATTTTAGTTAATGATTAATCAATTTCAATTTAAATTAACTATTAAGTAAATGAATTTTAATGTAAGTTAATCAAAAGTCTTTAACTAAATAAATTATAAATTAGTTACCTTAATTCCTTAGTTTATCTCCTTTTTCATTTTGGTTTCAACCTAGCACCGCTACAATGCCAATATCGGTACATCATCAACATCAAGAGTGTTTGCACTCAAATATCACCAACATCCCACTACCATTATTCAACAGCACCCAACATCCATCTCAACGCTCCTTCAGGCCACCAAAACATCATCTGTAACCACACTACTGAAACCAACACCTGCTTCATTGCTATATCCAATGCGCAATTCATCTGTAGGTTCCAATTTCCCCAAAAACTGCTTGGATACTCCACGATGTTTCTCCCCCTCGCGATAGTTACCCCGAACAAGGATCGAACGTCTTTAACCCATCTGGGCCTACATAAAATTTTTGATACCAATTTCGAGTTCCAATTCACTATCGCACCACTACATCGACCTCCTCCAGTATCGTGAACTACAACAGTTGAACCTCCTATGCTTTTAATTCTACTGAACCCGGAGCGCTTGCGATCACCGTTTGACCAACCACACATCCCCCAAGTTCATTTGTCCCACCGTAAATCTTTTAATGGTCCTCATCTCACAGTGCTCGAGATCCAAAAGCCCCAAATCCTAAAATCGACCTTCAAGAAGCACCGCGAGACCCTACTCATTGCCTTTGAATGGCAAAAACACCATCGCACTCGGATTTAATGATATAGAAATGAAGTATTTAAGCATAGAAACTCGACAGATCTGGAATTGCGATTTTAGAATTTATGCAGCAATTTATTTTTATTTTTCATTTAAGCCCTCCAATTTGAGTTTAGAAAACGAAATGGGATTTTTCCCTGCGTTTAATTTTGACAATTTAGAGGGACGGCAATTTTTGTTTTGAGGCTTTAAACTTGGATTTTACAAAGAGAAAACAAAGTGAAGGAATAAAAGAGGAGGAAGTCATGTATTAATGGAGGAGGAAGCTTAGGTATTAAGGAATGAAGTACACATGTTTTAAATATCGGTTTGATTTTAACATTAATACGATGTAATATAAATAGATTTTTATTTATTTTAAACAAATTCTGATTTGATTTCGAACCTATCCACAATACAACAAAAACACCATATTACATCTTTAATTTTACAATGGTGGTAAAAGCACCGTTGTAATAAATGTTTTTTACAACTTTTTCTAGAAATATTAATAAATTGTTTTGGTTCATGTTTAAGTTAGTTTGATATCTTAAGTTTTGTAGATAATATGTTCTGGAATGAATTCTTTTATCAGTAATATGTATATAATTTGTACATCATAATTGTAAAATAATAGTTATAATAAAATATATCACAATAGTTATAAAAAGTTGTAAAATTATAACAACAATGGTGCATAATAGTTGTAATAAAGTTTATTACAACGGTGGAAAACAGTTGTAAAATATACATTTTACAATGTTGTTGCAATGGTGCAAAAAAGTTGTAAAAGATTTCAGTCTATTATAACTTATTAACAGACGACGGTGGCTCCACCGTTGTAAAAAGTCTTCTACAACTATTTTCCTCCGTTGTAATAAGGTCATTTTGTAGTGCCACAACAGGGTCCATGAATTGAAATCATGAACTGCTATTTCTAGGGTTTAACCGCCATTCTGAGCACACTGGAACGAATATCGAAGCTTGATTAGATCACCTGGAAAAGATATAAATTTAAACTAGCTATTTTAAATTAAATTCAATTAATTAAAATACAAATTGATTTCGAACAATAAAATTCATCGATACTAAATAATTATTATCTTATATTCAAATAGAATTATTTCGATTCAGTTTAATCTTTGAGGTCATTTAAATTCATTTTCGTATTACGATATTTCGATAATTCAATATATCCAAAATAAATCGTACATCGATTATTAAATTGATAAATCAATATAAAAATTGATTTACATTATTAACTAAATATTAAAAATAAATCTTAAATATTTAAAAATAAATCGACCAAAAATCTGGGTCGTTACAAACGAGGCGGGGAAAACGAGTGGGAAACAAGCCCGTTGTGTGCCGACCCATGCTCAGCTTGGGTCGAACCATAGGTCGACCCAGGTTCGACCTACAAAAGATCTGGCCGGATTCATCTATCGAATTTGGACTATTTTTGGGCTTTATTCATTGTTGACTCAGCATTATTTGTACGATTTGGATTTAAAACCTAGAATCTAAAGGCTGGGGTTGACTCAGTGAATCTATAAATAAGTGGATTCTCCCATTTCCAATTCACACAAATTCTTTATATTTTCTTATGTGTATATGAAATTATTCTGAAAAACATAAACATATAATGAGGGAATGTTGCTGAGGATAGGATCAAACAGAGACAACATCAGGACTTGCATACATACCACTTGGATTGGACTTTCTTCTCTGGCATAGTTATATATATATATATATATATATATATATATATATATGTGTGTGTGTGTGTGTGTGTGTGTGATTTATTCTCTTCTTCACCAAGACCCACTATGAGTTCTATGTGTTTTTTAGATTTGATTATTTAAAAAGGTTTTGGATAGTAAATAAGATTGGATCTGATATAAATAGTACCTAAAATAATCCCTATATATGTTTACATGTTTTTCTATTCAGGTCTACAAGTTATATTACGAACTTTAATCTTCCTTGTCTCTATTATGCCTTCCATTTACTTACAGTCTTTTTATTATGCATGTTTACTCAGTCTGAGATATGTTTCTCTCGTTTTCTTTTTATTCTAGGAAGAACTTGGGATATTCATGCCTAGGTTATTAAGTTAATAGCATATAAAGGACATAAATTAAAGTAATTAGATAACGACACGTAAATGGGCAAATTGGCTATATTGTGTACTTGAAACCTTAACTGTAAAAAATTGGGTGGATTTGGATAATTACGTGATAGTCTATTAGAATAGGGATAATTACATGTTATTCTTTTAAGGTTGATTCAATTATATGTTAGGAAGAACATATGGCATGAAAATCAGTTAAATTGGACTTCATGAGATATGAAGTATGACATGTAAGAGTAGAATAGTACCAGATGTGAAAACTAAGTAAATTACTATAAGTATAGTTGTATATTTAGGCAGGTGCTTGTTGGGGAAAAAGGGTTGTACACTAATAACATTTAGATAAATGTAATTTTACAACTAGGCTTATTTCTAAACTTAAACCTACTAAACTACACTTGTTAAATAATAAGCTATAGAGGTGCTAAGTCTAGTTGTTGTATCAGGTTGT
Organism: Allium sativum; assembly: GCA_030737875.1. NCBI lineage: Eukaryota > Viridiplantae > Streptophyta > Magnoliopsida > Asparagales > Amaryllidaceae > Allium > Allium sativum. The sequence goes on along the minus strand of CM060926.1, from coordinate 599,665,417 downwards.
TGGGACTACTAAATCCTATGTACACATGGACACAAGCCAAGGGGTGGCTAGTGTCAAGTTGTGTGGAACCTATATCAGTCAATATCCCTGTTGGTATCTTAGTAAAGGCCCCACACTAGGTTGGGTCCCGGGCACACTTTACTGAACTTGATTATAAGAGGTTCAAGGTTTAGGGGGTGTATAGGGCATGTTTTGGCGGAGTCATGAGCTTGCATGAGTCCGACTACAGGAAACTAAGCTGCAAGTAACACTTACGAATATTGTTGTTTTCTTTAAGTTGATGGGTTGGAGACTGATACACCCTACTTTCGGGGATAACACAGAATATTCGGCTAATAAGGAGCCAATCAAATGTGTAGTAATTAGGGTAACACCATATCCTGTTAATACTAGTAAAGTTGGTGTAGTTAGTTTGATTCTTGGGATATGAATGAAAAATTAAATCTACCTTTATCTTATTTTGACATCTCGTTTACCTCTTATGTATATACATGTTTTACTCTACTTTTTCTTCCAGTATTATTGACCTATCTTGATACCTTCCCATATACATATGCTAAAATGACTAGAACTCGCCATACTTTATGTCTAACCCTTTTTGTTTTCCTTCTCTACCTTCCTCCCTCCTCCCACCCCCCCAGGTTCTCAGAGTGGGAGTGGTCTATACTTGAGATAGTGATTCTTTTTGGACTTGGATAGATCTCCTTTTTCAAATATTTTCTTCAGTTTATTCATGCTTATTGTATTGACACTTGAGGAATATTGTTATGGTTTTTGTACTCTGATAATGTGACAAATTGCTTTTGAGTATTTGAGAAAAACATGATCTTGTAACTTAGAGTTTGAAATGTTTTTTCTTGATTAATAATAAGTTCTAAGTTTTTCCGCTGCATTATTTATATCTGTCTTGTACATTTAGTTACTCTTTACCTATTGCGCTTCATGAAACTTAGTGCATTCTTATTAGAGTGACATTATTAGACCAGGGGGGCTATCACGTAATACAAAGTTATAGAGGCAACTATTATCATAGATCGAAAGATCTGAGTATATAAACAATTTCAAACCAAAGTCTCAATTTATAAGTGTATGGTTGTGGCTCGAAAAATAATTAAATGTGACTGATATAACAACCCAAATTTTAAGACATAGTAAATTTTAAAGAGTTAATTAATTAAAATAATAAGCTTATGAAATTGTTAAAATTTAGCTAAGAGGCATTCACCATCGTATCCATGGAAATTTTCTAGTTAATTTGCACATATGAATTATAAGAATCAGAGCTAAACAAAAAAGTAATCGCATAAACAAGTTAAAAAATTATATATGGTCGGGTCGACCTAGAGGTTCACCCATAGGTTGATTCCGACATGGTTTGGGTTGACCCACCACAATGCTTGTGCGATATTTCTCCTAGGTACGAAACAGTGATGATTTTTATTATTTTCAGTTGACGTGGTTGATTGGTATTGGCTACATTTGTAATTTGGGCTGACATGGCTCAATCTGATTGGTTGAGTGAAGTCGCTAGCCTAAATTTACTCTAGTAATCTAATAGCTTGAGATCCCTAGGCTACACTATAAATAGACATTTAAGCATAGCTAATTACACACAACACAATCTTTTCATCTTTAGGTTCTCTCTTTTTGAGATGGACCTAACCAATTTCTTTTAAGGAAACAGTTTCATAAAATAAAATATTTATATAATCCTATTAGAGGTGGGATCCACAACAGCCACGCAGAAAGTGGGTAGGACCAAGGATGAGTATGGTAATTATGAGATTATAAGTGTCTTATAAGTTTAGGGTTTTTAATAATTTTATTTACAGTTTTGCTTCTAGTTTTTCAAGTAGTTTTTAGTGATCTTTTTGGGTAGCTAGTTTGCTATTTTTCTTACAGTTTACTTTATTTAAGTTCTATAAGTCCTTCTTTTCTATTTTCTACTATAAGTCTCTTTCTTTCAGTCTTTTTCCTTAACAGTTATTTCTATTAGTTATTTTCGCTTTTCTACAATCATTAACATTTTTTAGAGGTGTAAATGTTAGTTTACAACCACAGTTTTTAATCTCCTTTTTTCACTTGGATTAGAATAATCACACAGGATGGACGAACGTCGATTATACTAAAAATTAACCAATTTACAGTGTTGCATAAATAAATTGTAGATTTATAATAAAAAGAAATTAGGTTAAATTCCCTTTTTAGACAGGATTTGATGGTTTCAAGAAAATAGGATACCCTTAGATGGAACAGCGATATAAGAGGACAACAAAGTTTGATTAGTAAGGCATCTAGTGTTTTCCAAGTGTGCAGATTTCGATTGGAGTGTAATATGATATGCGCAAATTTACATGTCTTTTTGCTAGTAGGAATGATATATTAATGGCACGTTAGAAGCCACATGAATGACAACATAAGAGAGTAAGAGTTGATCAACAGATAGAATTGGGAAAGCTACTTCAAACCAAAGTATTCATAATAGTAAAAGTGCAAATAAGTAAATAAGAACCTCAGATACATGATTTATTTTTAAGAGTTATCCCTTTTGTGTATAGAAACAGAACTATTACCAAGTCTAACCTTTTAGTTACTTATCATGCTAACAATTACTTTAATCACCAACTTAATGCAGACATACATGTAATTCTACCCCTTTTTCCCATCCGGAAATCAATGTTGACTATTATTCTTATTTAGATTTTTTGGAGGAGTAGTTTGTTGGAGTTCATATTCTAATTTATCTCCTTTTCTTTTTTCTTTATCGGTTGGTATTAGTTGGTTGGTTGGCACTATTACTTTAGAGGACATATTGATTTCATGTACTCTGATTTAGTGGAGAAGTGAGCGAGAAATGTGGTTTTTGATATTATGTTATTATTATATGATGTTGACTTCCTAAGATGATGGTTTATTTATACAAATTAAATATTAATACGTGTTATTCTTATATTTCCTATGTATTTATTTTACATATCTTCTATAATTTAGTCTCTATGAAGTTATACATACAAACGTTATACACCTTCTAGAGTTCCTATTTTACATATACTAAGGGATGTGGGGTGTTGCATTTGGTATTAGAGCCTCAGGTTACAGGATTCTAAAAACTTATTTTAAAACTAAATGATTTTCTAGACAAAATATATTTTCAAACTCATTATTTCTAAGAAATAAAGAGTGTTATTTCTAAGATATAAAAAGTGTTATCCCCTTAAGTCTGTAAAACTTTCCTTTGACTGCTTCGAATCTTAATCCCCTCAGGTCATGTATAGGTCTTATCGGTACCTACTTGGTTCCATAAATACCTTCAAGCGGTTGCACTAGCGGATCATACATAGAAAGCGGTGCAAGATCTAGATCCGATTGACAGAACCCCTGCTCAGCCAATAGTGATAGTTGATTTCCCAAGATTTTGTAAGGATTTTTCTAGCCATGGCGACAAGACATTTTTAGCGAAAGGGAGATTTGTTAGGTCTCGCACATGGCTACGTAATATAAAGAGAATTTTTGGCCTCATGAGACTAGCAGATCGAGATAGAGTTTAGTCTGCCGGATGGAAGCTAAAAGAGGAGGCTTCCTATTGGTGAAATGCCAAATAGGTTTAGGTTAGAGCCATGTGTTGCGATTTGTTCAAGGATTGGTTCGAGAGGAAGTTCTTATCCCAAACAGAAGAAATAGTGAAATTGGAAAGATTCATTTATATGAGACAAGATGATTTATCCATCAAGGAAAACATCAAACAATTCAATAATCTATCGCGGTTTGAGTTAAATCTAGTTAATACACCCTATAAGAAGGCTGTTAAGTTTTCGAAGTTCTTGAATCAACCCATTCAAGTGTTGGCACTGACTTACACGACAATGGTGGGTACCTTCTAGTCTTTATAATGGTTTCGATGCTTGAAGGCAGTGAGGAAGTCAAGGAAGTGAAAGAGGCTCCAAATACAGCAAAAGCTAAGAAGAAATGGTGGAAGAACAAGAAGAAAAGTAGTGGTCTATATAAAAGGAAGATCTAAGAAGACAATAAGTTCCATAATTGTGGATTGGTCGACCATTATGCAAAGGAATGTAAAAGAGAGACACCATGAAAGGCTAGTGCTGCAATTGCGGTCAAGCTGGACATCTTAGCAAAGTGTGCCCCAAGAAGGGAAATGAAGCACAAAGGCTCGTGCACAGGTTGTGCAGATTCAGGCGGTGGAAACAACACCATCGAGTAGTGGAACAGATTGTAGTTGGAAGACCTCAGCTGATGGTCTGATTACTCTTTCTGATTTTCCCATTCAAGCACTCTTTGATTTAGGACCGTTACACTCCTTTACTTCTCGCTCATTAGTTAATTGTTTGCACGTCAGTATATCATTAGTTTCAGACCTGATAGCAGCCCCATACGAGGATCGACACACTTTTCTATTGTTTGTAGCGGTTTGAGGATTTTCATTTTGGGCTATGATTTTGAGTGTGATGTCTAGGTTTTGTGATTTTCTTGATATGGGATGATGCTTGGGATGGATTGGCTAGCATCCTACGGAGATATATTGGATTGCAAGAGGAGAGTCATCAAATTAAAGACTTGTAATGGGTGGACTCTCGAGATATCTTATGACGCACATGGGGTAAGTTATTCTCAGCTTCCTTTATTCCCTTTATTTACCATTACTTGACATAGATTTTGTTTTAGTAATGGGAGAGTTCCCAAACATCTTCAAGGAGGTTAGTGATTTAACCCTTAAGCGAGAGATCGACTTTTACATCTATTTGAGTGATAATCCTAACCTAGTAGAATTACCAGTTCGTTATAAGGCCCTTAAGGAGAGGAAGGAACGAGTAAGTAGATTAGTGAGCTTCTAGAGAAATTTTTTATTCATCATAGCATATCATAGTGGGGGGCACTAGTTTCCTTTGCTACGAAGGAGGATGGTTCCCTCAGGCTTTGTGTTGATTATATAGAGTTAAATAAGCTCACTAAGAAGAATAGTTATCCACTCCCTAGGTTTAATGACCATTTAAACTAGTTAGTTGGAGCCTCCATATTTTCTTAGATAGACATAGCAACTGGATTTCATCAGTTTTGAGTTATGGATGATAATGTTGAGAAGCTTGTGCTTAGGACACCAGATGGATTTTTGAGTAATAGATCATACTATTTGGCCTGGCTAATGCCTTGGTTTACCTCATTGACTTGCTAAGCCAAGACTTTCGTAGAGTTTTGAATAAGTTTGTTGTGGTGTTCATAGATGACATTCTTCTGTTCTCTAAATGTAGAGAGGAGCATGTGGTTTATCTTGAGGAATTTCTTGGCACCTTAAGAAAGCATATGTAAAAAGCTAAATTTTCGAAGTGCCACTTTTGGCGAGATGAGGTGTGCTTATTAGGGCATATGGTCTCAAGAGAAGGGCTGGTGGTGGATCCTACGAAAGTAGTAGAAGTCTAAGACTGGAAGGTACCCAAGAACGCCACTGAAGTAAGAAGCTTTTTAGGAATGGACGGATACTACATGAAGTTCGTCAAATATTTCACCAAGATATCGACATCGCTTACTAAATTGAATGAGAAGAACCTAGCACTTGTTTGGGACGTAGCTTATGAGGATTCCTTTACGATGCTTAAACGGACCCTTACTAGTTCAGTATTGTTGGTATTACTAGATAGAGTTAAGCCTTTTACTATATACACTGGTGCATGTGGTACAAACCCTAGAGCGGTGTTGACGCACGAGGACATGGTAGTGTGCTACGTCGTTAGGCAATTGAAGGTCCATGAAAAGAACTACCCTATCCATTGACCTAGAGTTGGTTGCTATAGTTTTTTCTCTCAAGCATTGGAGGTATTATTTATTAGGAGAGAAGTTTGAGCTCTACACAAACCATAAATCATTGAAGTACTTTGAATCTCAGAAAGATTTGAATCTCAGACAACAACATTAGATGGAATTCCTTTTGTATTATGATTTTGAGATTTCTTTTACCCCCAAATAGGGTAATGTAGTAGCTGATGCGCTTTCTAGGATAACGGTTTGACCATAGCCTAGTGTTTGTGAAATAGATGATTATGGAGTTCATTTATACTTTTAATTTCAAGCCTTCGATGGCGTTTACCCCTGGACTATTACCATCTCTTGAGATTCATCATATCCTCTAGATAGTACTAGCTCGAGGCAACGAAAGGATCAGGGCCTAGTAAAAAATTTCTGAGAGGTCTAGCTAAAGAGAAGCCTATAGGAATCTCTAAATTAATCCATAGATGACAGAGGAAAACATAGGAGGGATGGTAGACTTTATGTTCCCCATACTAATGATTAGTTAAGATCGGTACAAGTAGAGACATATCACTCTGGGATAGTCATCTATCTGGGTGGTGACAAAATATATAGGGGCATAAAGAGAATATTTTATTGGATTAGTATGAAGAAAGACGTAGATGATTATTTGGCCAAGTGCATGGTTTGTCAAATTGTAAAGGTAGAGCAATGGAAACCTGGTAAATTGCTCCAACCATTAGATGTGCCATTATGGAAGTGGAAGTGTGTATCCATGGACCTCATTGATCGTTTTCCTAGATCTCGGAAAGGAAATACCAATATTTGGTAGTGGTAAATAGATTGACAAAGTGTGCCTACTTCATTCCAGTCAAAAGCAAGAGGACAACATCATGGTTAGCTTCAATGTACATCAAAGAGGTCGTTCAGTTACACAGTATATCTACAAGCATTATGAGTGATAGAGACTTGATTTTAATTAGTGAGTTTTGGAGGAGTTTGCAATAGGCACTAAGAACTCAACTTAGGTTAAGAACGGCTTATCACCTTCATACTAATGGACAGATTTAGAGGGTAATATGATTCTAAAGGATTTATTATGGTTGTGTATCCTAGACTTCGAAGGGACATGGAATGAGCATCTATCCTTTGTAGAGTTATCGTATAATAATAGCTTCCAAACGAGTATAGGGATGGATCTCTTAAAGGCACTTCATGGACAACCTTAAAGATCACTCTAATGTTGGTGGGAGATAACTGAGAGATTGTTAAATGGTCCAAATATGGTGACCGAGACCTCAGAGAAGATCGATTTAATAAGAAAAAGAAAGATGACGACTTAAGATTAGAATAAATCTTATGTCGATAGGATGAGGCGGGATTTGGACTTCAAAGATGGGGATTTGGTGATTGTAAAATTAATTCCCTATAGGAATGTGATAAGGTTTGGTTTAGGGGAAGCTAGCCCAGATTCATAAGACCATTCTCATTGTAGCCATAGCTAGAAAGTTGGCTTAAAAAGTTGGAATTTCCGGTAGACTTTATGGATTTTATGATGTGTTTCATGTTTCACACATGCGAAAGTACTTGCATGATTAAGCTCAGGTGGTCGGGCCTAGTCTATTCGAGGATATTGGAGGTTGAGAGAGAAGCATATGTTAGTTGCATGACTACATGGATTCTAAGAAATGAAGTAAAGCAGATGGGGAACAAAGAATTGAAGGATATCAAATTTCAGAAAGGAGACAATAAGGATGAAGCTACATGGGAGGTGGAAGAGTGAATGTTTATCTCATATCCCTTTTTTTACGGTAATTTTTGAACCAATCCATCGTTATCATTTCCTTTGTATAGGTTCTTTTATACCCTTAATAAGACCTAAGTTATTGTTAGGGATTGAGGAATGCGGATCTTAAGGCTGACAAACACTAGAGGTGGTGGATAGTGTTTGTAAGGAATTTACATAAATCTTAAACTTAAAAGATCTACTATATGAATTACACACACACTAGAGATAATCACAGACACTGAATCAAACACAAACACAGAAAAAATAAAAATAAAATGCAGAAAAAGGAAAGAGCACACTGTATTTTATACTGGTTCGGGTTACTCCTACGTCTAGTCTCATGTAACGCTAGATTGCGCAGAGTTTTATTATTATCAATATCCAAGTACAATCCCTTGTTTTCACGGCTACAAGACTAACACCACTCTAGACTCCCTTGATTCTACGGCTACAAGATTAACACTGCTCCCTTTCCCTAATTTCAGGGCTATAAGCAACGCTCCCTTTCCCAAGCACTTCCCAAATGATTACAACAGCCCTATAACTCTTCAATAGCACTTCAATTTAAAGAGTAGTAGATAGAGATTGAGAAAGGAAGAATTTTGACATAATTTGAGTAGAAATAGGCAAAGTATAAGTGCAGAAATAAAGAAAATGATAAAGAATAATGGTGGGATGAAGAGGAGTGAACATGGAGATGAAGAATTATGAAAAACTTCGAAATTAGCCCATATTTATAGTATGTGGAAGGTTGCAATGTCTCAGAAACATTACAAATGGTGAAAAGACACTTCCTTTGAAAATTGAGTTTCTGACAGTTGTATGTCAACATAGCTATCTATTTATGTCGTCATATGTGTAGTAAATTTATTTTTAGAACTATTTTCTAAGTGTTTAAACATATATATTATTCTGGAAATTCTTGAATTAAAACTTAGTGATATAAATGAATATTCTAAAGTGTAAAATAATATGAAATCAAAATAATATATTATATAAACATGTTTCTAAATTTATAAGGTTTAAAACTAAATAACTATAAAACTATAAACTTATATTTATTAAAAAAATTAAATCTTATATTTGAAATCATAAGAAAGATAGAAAAACAATTTGAAATCAGTGTAAATCAGAATTTGAAATTTGAAAATCAGAATTTGAACCTGAAGTGCTATTCAGAGTCTTACATATAATACTAGACTCTATTACTATTTGTCTTGAACTCTTGAACTCTTGTTATCTTGACAACTTGATATCTCATGAGTCCTGTATCTCTTCTGAATTATAAATTTCTTGGAACTCTTAAACTATATAGTCTACAGTATTTAAGTCCTGTATACAAATCCTCTGTAATGACCGAAAAATCCCCGCCCTTTGAATCGACCATAAACTACACATGTGTGATCCAAAATTTGGAAATTCTTGAATGCATCAACTTTGGGCATACAACATCAGAAAAAATAACAAAAACTTTTATAAACATCATAATAATGTAACATCAGAGTACATCGATAAATAAAATACAGTGGAAGACTTATTACGATAAATTAGTACAGTACACAGCGGAAGACTTTCTATGCTCTGGACACACCTTTAGGCTTCGATCCAGAATCCCGCTCAAGAGATAAATATCTGCAAAAAGCTACTCGACTGCCCGTGGAAAAGAGGGAACCCGATTTTGCAAGTGAAACAAACTACAGGGCAGTCATCGGACTGGTATGAGAAATCTAAGTTAACTAATCTAATAATAAGGCTAATCACAGGACCACGCTGCTAATGCAGAAAGGGTTTACTCCATTGGATTGCCAGTGCATAAAATAAAGTAAATCGTTAAACAACACAATGCTTTTTAGAAAAATGAAACCATTACAAAATTCAAGTCCCATCACACAATGCAACGCAAACCGGAGGATAGAGTTTTACCTTATAATGGTCAAAGATGCTTAATTCGATAAAAACGGGTTTAATATTATTATTAGTGTATATATGTTTTAAAACATTTTCAATCATAATGTATCAATCATAGATGACATAGTACCCCATCCTAATATGTCGCCATACTAGTTCAACAATCAAAACCGCAAGGTGTCGTATTGAAAATCGGGTTTCCATCACGAGTCAAGGTTAGAGATCGTCCTCTCTGATTCGAAACACTCTAGCAAATGCCTTATGATTCCCCGCAGTGAACCCTTGGATGCCGTAGGGCCGGTCCACACATATGCTAGTTGATTGGAAATTCCTAAACACACGTTTCCCGATTCTTTTGAACCTCTAATATGGCCAATAAAAATCTATAAAACCGAGGTACCTCATAATCCACCATCCACATAAGTAAAAATGTTAGGGCTGGTAAGTCGCTGACACAACTTCTAGCTAGAAAGAAACATGTGCACTACCTACGGTCCTGATCCCGTTTTTGACCCATACTGAGATGTCAGGTTCGCAAAGTCACATTATACACAAAGCTACGCCTAAACATGCTATGCTTTGATTATCAACCACAAGGCCTGCTTTTCAACAAAAGCCTTGATCATTTGCATCTTGTCCTGCCACATTGACAGTTCAGGCCATGCGATCAACAACTATCCATATATACCCTCTGAGGGTGTTAAGCAAGAGAATGAATTCTCCAACACCAACGGATATACATTAGATAGAAATCTATTTAGTTTACATGGAATGATCTCCAACGTCAGAGATGCATCCATTTACAAGTCCGTTCTGGGTCTGAACGAAACCGGAGTCACCTTATTCCTCCCCGTATGTCCAATACGAAGGAGAGGCGCTCGCATATCCGGACAATCAACAAGTACGTCCGTACGGCCACCACTGTATCCCTTTCAAGGTAGCTAATCCAATCATAGGCATCGATAGCAACTCATCAATTCGATGTGAAGACCGCTGGTCTTCAATCACCGTCTTCAAATCTTCGACTTAGATCGTCGTATAATCATTTGAAATGAGATTGAACTTGGACTTTTTGAATGATCCTCGCATATATATACACATATATATATATATTAAAATCATTTCATATCGTTATTAGTATTTAATAACGATTTATTGCTATTTTATTTATATAAAAATAGCTAAATATAATTTAACGACGTTTCGGGTCGATCGGCGGCCCTGGTGTTGTCTTTATCGAAATTTGATTTACATTTATCTTGAAATCTAACTGTTGGATTTTAATAAAGTTTATATCATTGGAAAGATCTTCCTAAAACAGTCCTAACGGTTCCAGTTTGGGAAAATCCGATGGTTGGATCTTTCGGTATAATCGTTTGAAGTTACGATTACCGAAATGCGAACTACCGCGCGTGATTCGTTTTAATTTATTTTTTATTTTTATATATATAAATATAAATCATTCGTTTGACAATTTCAAATTATTTATTCTTTAAATAATTTCTACACTTCGTATTCAAGTTATTTTTAACGAACAGAAGTCTATTTCAAAACATGTACATTTTCTTCATTCCTTATATGACAATAAAAATGTAAATTTTTATTGTTTATCCTTTCTATTTCAAACGATGAATATTTTTCTTCCTTTATTATATTACAATAAAATAGTAAATTTTTATTGTTTATCCTTTCCATTCCGAACTATGAATATTTTTATATTCTCTTTCTTTACATTAAAAATGTGATTTTTAATGTAAACATGTTTTAATAATTTAAAACATGACATTTTTATATTTCATTCACTACATTAATAATGTGGTTTATATTACATAAAAATGTGAACTTTTCATATTACATAAAAAATGTAAACTTTTTTTATTACATCAAAATGTAAACCTTTTTCTATTCTTTTATTACACTATTGCAAAATGTAATCTTTTATCTCATCTTTTACTACATTGAAAAATGTAGTGTTTTATTCAATCTTTTATTACACTGAAAAACGTAATCCTTTATTTAATCTTTTATTACACTGAAAAATGTAATCCTTTATTTCATCTTTACTTTATTGAAAAATGTAATTTTTCCTTTCATTCTTTAATTACATAGAAAATGTAATTTTAAAATCTATTCTTTTATCGCACCTAAAATGACGATTAAAATGTCACTTTTATTTCTACTCTTTTTATCGCATCTAAAATGAAGATAAAATGTACTTTTTAATTCTATCATTTTTGTCGTATCTAAAATGACGATAAAAATGTACTTTTTAATTCTATCATTTTTATCGCATCTAAAATGATGGTAAAAATGTACTTTTAATTTCTATCATTTTTATCGCATCTAAAATGACGATAAAAATGTACTTATAATTTCTATTCCTTTTATCGTATCTAAAATGACGATAGAAATATAGCATTTAAATTCAACCATTTATATTACATCTAAAATGCAAATTAAAATGTCACTTTTGCTTTTACTCTTTTTACTGCCCCTAGAGTGACAATAAAAATATACTTTTGATTCCATTCTTTATTGGATGCGTTTTTTACAGGTCCCTATTAAGTTTCAAAATATAAAAAAAAACCCGGTGATAAAAAAATTAAAGAATACATCCCTGTTTTCGAATTTCCGTTAAAAAAATTACTGCTGTACCCTTACGCATTTATCGCTCCTATCATCTTGCTGAAATCATCTCGCTCAAAAAATCAAAAGTACTCAGTATATCGCTCCTATCAAATCGCTCAAAACCCTAAACCTAAAATTCTGCAAAACCGTCGATCAATCCTACATCGATTCGTCGATTGTACTTAGTCCGATCGCTTCTTCAATCTCGCGCAAATCCAAATTCCACGGTTTTGAAAGACTCTGGAGCAATAAAAACCAAATTCGTCCTGTGTTGCTGTGATGTCGACATATTAAAGTACAAAAATTAGCGAAAAAAGTTATTAATATAATTGTTTGTTTTGTTCTGTATGATTGTAAGCGAGAACGTTTAAGAATTAAATATTTGAATGCATTTATATGCTATTCAGCTAAATTTCAGTAAAATATGCATATTTATATGCATATATTCTATATATATGCATACATATATGCATATATTATATATTATGTTTTTCTGATTGCTTGATACAGAGAAACATGCAGATATGCAAATTTGTGTAAATGTAGTTTAAAAGATATCGCACAGTTGAAATTTTAACCAAAAAAATGCTTGATTGTTTATTTGAGTGATTTTTGCACAATTTTGTGCAGGTTTAAAGAAGAGGTGCATATATTTATGCAAGTATTTTGTTGTACATCAGTTCAGTATTATACTATTATTGTAATTATGCAATTCAAATATGTATTTTGTTGTACATTAGTTATATGTACGCAATTATTATTTGTATTGTCTGCATATTCGTACGCAAGTAATAATAACATTTTCAAAAATGTATGCTAGTATTTAACTTCTGCAATTCCAATTTGCAAATTTTCAAAATAATTGCATACAATGATGCTAATATTTAGAACAACTGCACGCCAGGATGTTAAAATTCCAGGTTATTATCTAGAACCAAACTAACTTGAAACTGTACAAAATATACCTTAGCGAGTCATTATTGCAATTAATAAACAACAGACCATTGTTTGAAATCAAAATACCAGTACGAATATTAAAAAAAAATCATGTAATAAATGCACATAAACATGCAACTGTTATTACTAAATTTATTTGTTTATGCAAGAATTAAAAATTTTCTGAACAAATAATTGCATACTAGTTAACAACAATTCTGATTATCTGCATACAAATATGCAACTATCTGCTGGCATTTGCAAACTTTCAATCAACACTTCAAAATTGAATTCAGATATTTCTTCATGGCGGTGCAATTTTTTGCATACATGTATGCAAGTTTTGCCAATAGTTGCATACATGTATGCAACTATCTGCATACGCATGCAAAAAAATATGTGCGAGCATACTGAATAATTGCATACAAGTATGCAGGTACTCAGAATAACTGCATACTTGTATACAAGAATACGTTGAAAGTCGTAGGCAACGCAATAAGTCCATACTTCTATGTATTTTTTCTATATAACTGCATACTTATATGCAACAAATGATCAACAGTAGTATGCTAGTAAGTGGATTCGCAGTTTAGTTGTTTGAAGGTAGTACTTCTTCTTTCTTACAGTATAAACATACCATTTTTTTTTGTACAAATGAGGTAAAGGAATGTTCAAAAATACTGCATACATTTATTCAAATATAACGAATATTTGAATACATTTCAGCTTAAAACAAAAACTGGTAATCAAAAACAAATTTACAACAAAATATTGAACTGATATTATTACATCACATAATTGTTTCCGCATAAGTATATACATGCTTACAATTCAGGAAAATAATAATATTTCTACATAAGTATATGCAAGTATTTTACATATATGCATACATATATGAATAAATTTTTAAAATATTTGTTTTTCTGCGTGCTTGATTAAAAATTGCATACAGATATGCATATATTAAGAATATATGCATATTTGTAGGCAACTTTTTAACAGAATGCTGAAGACAGATATTTAAAATATATGCATATTTATATGCATATATGTAGAATATGTGCATACTTATACTCAACTTTTCTGAGTACACGCAAAATCAAGTGTTCTAACAATAGTTTCATACGTTTACGCTCATATCAACAAAAAAAGAGGTCAAAATGAAATCCGCACCTGTAAAAAAAATATTAACAATTATAAGTCACCTGTAAAAAAAAATTTATTAACAATTAATAATATACGACTAAACTAGTTATGAATAATGAATCAATACAATTCAACTGCAAAAGTGAAATCATTATACAAAGTAAAAAAAAAAAAAAATTATCTTGATGAAGACGCATACATTTAATCAATAAAAACTGGATCAAATTCAGTCTCTGAAAATAGAAGCCGCCGCCATTTATACAAAGTGAGAAAATTGTCGATCAGAAATTCCAAAAGAATAAGCTGCCGCCATTTGCACAGAAAATTACGTTTAAGAATAAAATAAATGAATAATATAAAATATCGGATCTGATGCAATAATTAAGGCCGAAATATTTAGTTTGGGCAATTCTATAAAAAATATTCGGCTAATTTAAAAACAAGGATGAAATTTATATGTTTCAACAGTGGAGGATGTGAGGCTAATTAAGTTTAGATCTAAGGATGTGAGCCTAATTTTCACTTTAATCAATTCTTTTATTATCTTTAAAATGTTAACAAAAGTGTAACCTTAGAATCTATTCTTTTATTTAAATCTAGAATGACATTAAAATGTAACTTCAAAATCAAATCTTCTTATTGTCTCTATTTTGACAATGAAAATATAATATTAAATTCTATCTTTTATTTACATCTAAATTGTAAATTAAAATATAACCTTTCTAATTCATATTTTTATTTACATGTAAATGCAGATAAAAGTGCACCTTTTTAATATATGTGTTTATTTACAACTACATTGTAAATACAAGGGTCACTTTGATTCCTATGTTTTTTTACATTTAAATGTAAATAAAAATTGAGACGACCCCATTCCCCGTACTGACGGTGGCAGGGGTAATCTTTGGAATATAACACATAAACAGGTATTAGTAGAACATAATTAAATAAATACACCAGATAATGTACAAATAATGCACTGGATAAACGTAATCATCAGAGTTACACAGTATACCGGATCATACTTAGTACAAATAAAATTCAGCTATACATATATGTCTATAGCGGAAAACAAACATAATATGTACAATAGGAGCTGAACAGCATAAAATAGATAAATGACAGAATCCATCTTCAGCTCCAGCTATCCAGAAAGAGCCTGCTAAAACCTGAATTCAAGGTTGCCCATGCAAAAAGAGGGGCACCCGAGTTTGCAAGTGAAACAAACAACGAGTCAGTCGTGGGACTGGTATGATAAATCTACTTAACACATTTATAATATGGCTAATCACAGGACCACGACACTTTCGCGGAACGGGTTAACTCCATTGGATTGCCAATGCTTTAAAACAAATAATTTTTTTTTAAACATCGCAATGCTTTTTTATAAAAATGAAGCCATTATAAGACTCAGTTCCCATCACACAATGCAACGCAAACCGTAGGATAGATTTTTACCTTATAATGGCCAAAATATGCTTGATACGAATAAAACAATAGAATTTGATATTATTACTAGTGTTTACATGTTTCAAAAACAATTTCGAATCATAACTATCAATCATAGACGGCATGGGTACCATATATCATGTTGCCATATATATATATATATATATATATATATATATATATATATACAATCAAAACCGCACCGTGTTGTATTTGGAAATTGGATTTCCTTCATGAACCAAGGCAAAAGATAGTCCTTACCGAATTCGAGACTGTCTAGCCCGAGTCTTAGGATCAGAACGCATCGACCCTTGGATCGTCAGGGTCGGTCCACTAATGTGGATTAAAATGCTTGAACACTACGTTTCCCCGCCCTTTGGGGCGTAAATGAGCCAATGAATGACTCCATCGGTCCTGGGTCGACCGATATAATCGAGGCGCCTCGCAACAGCAACAACCATATTGGTGAAAATAATATAAATGTCAGCCAGTTCAAGCACTGACACCACCTCTAGCTAGAAGGAAACGCATGCCCTCCCTGATGTCCTCTCCCATTTCTGGTTCATACCGGGGGGTGAGGCTCGTGAATTCACGTTATACACAAAGATACGCCACACAGGCGGTGCTTTGATCATCAAACACAAGACTTTGCTTTTGAACAGAAGCCTTGATCACTGCATCTTAGCATGCTACACTGGCAATTCACACCATGCAACTGATGTCTATCAATCACATAGAATGAATTACAATGTCAGACACACAGTCCATTTACAAGTCCGTTCTGGGTCTGAACGATATCGGAGGCACTATATACCTCGCATACCCATCGATCTCCATGTACTTATGGACGATCACCACTCATTATCCATATTTCGGGATGCCTCCCAATCAGGACATCAGTTACCATCCAAACGAGGTGAAGATCTCCGGTCTTCAACCACCGTCTTCATCTTCGACTTCTTATCGTCGATTCAGTTATTTAGAATGGGATAAACCCGGTCTTTCTGAGCAACTCGCGTATATTATAAAAAGTGCAACACAAACACGACATACGCCTTATTTCAATTCATCAGTCACTAACCGTAAATTAGTAAGAGAACGATTTCCCAAATATTAACCCCGAAGGTCGAAACCAACATCAGATCAAAACCTAGGAAACCATTCGACTCATATAACCTTCGGTTAATTTCTAAATTTCACATTCCATATCGTTTATAATATTTTATAACGATTTATCGCTATTTTTATTTATTTATTTATAGCCAATTCATTCAAATGACGCTTCGGACCATAACGCAGTCGTGGCGCTGTTTTTCTTCAGATTTGATTTACACATATCTGAAAATCTAACCGTTGGATCATCATAAATTTTACATCATTAGAAAGATCTTTTCAAAACGAATCCAACGGTTCCAGTTTTGGGAAAATCCGACGGTCAGATCTCCCGGTACACTTGTTTGAAGTGCCGATTTCAAAATACGAACTGCAGCGTCATTATTCGATTTAATTTAATTATATATATATATATATAATCGATTCTGGCACTGTTTTTCTTCAAATTTGAATTAAACATTCCAGACAATCCTACCGTTGGATCTTCACAAAGTTGGCGTCGTTGGAAAGATATTTCCAAGGCAAACCCAATGGTTTCGGTTTCGGGAAAATCCAATGGTCGGATCTCCCGCACTAATTGTTTGAAATCACGGTTTCAAAACATGAACTGCAGCTTTGTTATTCGATATATTTCAAGTATATTTATATATATATATATATATATATATATATATATATATATAATTGATTCTTCGATTTCAAAACTATTTCATTTCATACATTTGATAAAAATGATATTTTTATCTAACAAACATTTATTTCGACACTTCACTATTTTTAACGATTCATGTATATAGTAAAAAAGGTGATTTTTAATGCAAAACTATTTATTTCAAAACACGACTGTTTTATATAGTTCATATAGGTGATAAAAATATGGTTTTTAATATAAAACAATTTATTTCAAAACACGACTATTTTATATAGTTCATATAGGTGATAAAATAGGATTTTAATATAAAAAAATTTATTTTAAACATGAGTACCATTCAACACATGAATTTCTATTCAACGAATGAATTTATATTCAACACATGAATGTTTTCTATTCAACACACGAATATAATTTCAAAACATGAAAATAATTCTAACACATGAATATTATTCAAAATTTCAGCAGCATAACGGCAGGGTAGTTAAAACCGGGGCCGTCCCTAGTACGGCTCCTCGCTCTACCTTAAAGCCTCATAGCTTTTGACAATGGGGATTTCATGCATCTAGTTCGCATGCAGGCGACATGTATTTTTTTTTCATTTCCACAAACTAATCCTATGTTTTTTCAACCAAATAATTCTTAACCACAAACGGGTATTTTTCAACCACAATCAATCAATTTCAACGACAAACAATTCCAATCAACCATTCACTATCAATCAATTTTCACACCAGTCACAACCAATAAATATCGTCCATGGTTTGTGGACGAGGAACGTGTATATATATATATATATATATATATATATATATAAAAGTATATTTCACTTCCGTTCAACACATATATAATTTTTACAACGCATATATAGCTTATACATCGAACGTACAACTTATTCAATGTTTATACATGAGGTGTACAACGCTTATATAACTCATACATCGACTATATAATTTATACATCGTCGTTTTCCATATCGTTTATAATTCAAAAATCTCACATTGGGTTCCACTCTACCAAAAACAGCAGAAGGCTCAGAAAAGTATGCGGTCTCTTCTAGAATGTAGAAGACGTCCACACGAGTCCACTGTCTCTTGTTTCACTGAATTTCGTCAACAAACGAAAAAGATATGATTTTACAGTGAAATCAAAAACCCTAGCGCTTTAAAGTGCTATAATATATATAAAATAGTTTTAACTGCCGTTACCTCCTATTTTGATTCAAAACTAGGTCTCGATCTTACTTCCAAACCGTGTAATATTACCGCGATCGGAGAACACCACGATGAGAGCGAGGAGAGGCGCACCAGCGCCAGAAGTGGGGCCCCTTGCGATGGCATCTAGCGGCGGCGGCGGAGCTCCAAAGTTCGAAACTTCAGGAACCCGATTCTCGAGGAGGACACGACGAGGAGGGGCGCAACCACCATGGATTTGAAGATCGAGGGAAGGGCTACAAATTTCTCTACTGGAGGGGGTTTAATTCTGCGTGTGGAAGGAGAAATCGAGTGGGGAAACAACGAACAAATTTTGTCGGCGGCGAGATTTTTGACCCACGGGAGTTTTGACCAACCAATGAATTTTTTTTGTTTATTTATGTTTTTTTTTTTCAAAAATACCCTCTTTCACACACGAACCCCAATCTAAACCCAACGACTGTCGTCCCTAGCTAAATACCCTCATTCTGAACCGAATGGAATATGCTACGTAGGCTCATTCGAATGTTTCAATCAGTTTTCATTCAAATTAATATATAAATCATTCAATATTTGATTTGAACGTACATTTCAATTTGCCAGGGCCACAAACTGATTCTAAAAATTCCCGAAAAATAAATCTAGCTATGTTTTGATGATGCGATCCCAACAAAACTAGTTTCGTCGAATTCTGAGACCATTTAAAAATGGCTCATTTCTGGTCGATCCAATTTAACTGTAATTGACCAAAACACGTTTTCCTTGCCATGCTCACATACTAGCTTCAAATAATACGAAATTTGAAATATAGCAATAATTTGACATCCCAGATCCAACAAAAGTGGTTTCGTCAAATTCCGAGGTCGTTTGTAAAATGGTCATTTTCACGGGCTATATAAATTCTATAGCGACCTTTCCGAAAATTCATTTGGCCATATCTTTTGCTTCCCGCTATGAAACTTTGTTTTTTCAGATTCGTAAGAAATATATTCACTAATAGATTTAAATATTTTTGGTTTTACTCAAATCTGTTTTGTTTTGCACCCGGTACAGTCAGTCAAAGTTTGAATTCAAATTTTGAAACTACCGCGCCATTTCAGGCCTTGTTTATAATTAGAATTAATTATATTTATTTTCAAACGTCGATTCAAACTTACATTTCTTTGTTATTATTTAAAATATTTATTTTAAATATTTAAAATCCACCAAAATAGCCAATTTAAAAACTATAAATTGGTTTAGATTTTCCGGGTCATTACAAAAATGTACTCTTAAATATATGTGTTTATTTACATGTACATTGCAAATAAAAATGTACTTTCTAAAACGATGTTTTTATTTACATGTGAAATGCAAATAAAAATGTACTTTTTAAAATGATGTTTTTATTTACATATGAAATGCAAATAAAAATGTACTTTCTAAAACGATGTTTTTATTTACATGTGAAATGCAAATAAAATGTACTTTCTAAAATGATGTTTTTATTTACATGTGAAATGCAAATAAATTGTACTTTCTAATTCATGTTTTTATTTACATCTAAAATGTAAATATAAATTTCACTTTTTTTAGTCTGCTCTTTTATCTACATCTAAAATGTAAATGTAAATTTAACTTTTTAATTCATGGTTCTATTTACATCTAAAATGTAAATGTAAATTTTCCTTTTTAATTCATGGTTCTATTTACATTTAAATTGTAAATGTAAATTTTCATTTTTAATTCATGGCTCTATTTACATCTAAAATGTAAATGTAAATTTTCCTTTTTAATTCATGGTTCTATTTACATCTAAAATGTAAATGTAAATTTTCCTTTTTAATTCATGGTTCTATTTACATCTAAAATGTACATGTTAATGAAAGTATCGCTGTAAATTTATTCTTTTTGTTTACAGGTATAATTATAATAGCAAACCATATTTTTATTGGATTATAAATTCTAATTAAATCCAACATTAACAGAAGGTTATATTTTTATCTAATTGCAAAAATCCAATTCAATTCAACAAAACAACCAAGGTTATATTTTCATGTTTAATTGAAAATTCTAATTCAATTAAACAAAACAACCAAGGTTAAATTTTCATGTTTAATTGAAAATTCTAATTCAATTCAACAAAACAAACAAGGTTATATTTTCATGTTGAATTGAGAATTCTAATTCAATTCAACAAATAAATGTGAATTTTTTTCTTTTATCGAATTGAGAGATCTAATTCAATTCAATGAATAAACATAGTACTCCATCTTTGTTTAATATATGTGATTCAACAAAAAGGATTCAACAAAATGTTTAACCAAAATGATCTATTCAACTCTATCCATCACAAGCAGATCTGAATTAACAGAATGATTAAACTAGTAGACTTATATTAAAAACATCACAAATCAACATGTCAACCATTCAACAATTTCATAACATCGCAGATCTGGTTTATTAACGTACAACAATCATTTAAATAGCGGGAAAAATATTCAAATTGATTTAATTATTTAAATCAGAGATCTCACACTTAACAACAAATTTCATCGCATATAAAATTTTATCATATGTACCATTTTTCCTACTCAAAATAAACACGAATTTAAAATTTTATAAACCCTTTTTAAAAGTGAGTTAGAATTCTCACCTTGCGTGGATATAATGAAGACAAGAAAAGGGCGACCAATTAATTTACAAATTTGAAGATCCTTTATCTTTTTTTTTTCCTTTTTTTCTTTTGAGAACGATGATGGACAAAATTAAGGAATAAGAGGTTGATCATACCTATTCATGTATATATATTCTAGATTGAACATTAGTATATATTTTATAATTAAGTAATAATGATAATTGAAATAAGGTTGTTGTCATCAAAACTCTATTCTCCAATAATGTAACACCCCATGATTTTAAATATTAGAATTAACAAAATAAAGAATACTTAATTTCAAATGTGAGAATTAAGGGATACGAGTTGCGTTCGTCTCGGAATTATGTTTGAGATAAAGTCCGAGTTTGCGTGAATTGGACTTCGTATAAAGAAGTTATAGCCTTCCGAAGTTTCGGCAATTTTATATAAAATAATTCAGAAAATTAAATACCAAGGCAGGTCAACCTGGGGGTTGACCTACCCAAGGCCAGGTCGACCAGGGGGTCGACCTCCCTATATACAGGTCCACCTGGGGGTCGACCTGGGGGTCAACCTACGCTTCGGGAAGATCTGAAAGATGACGATATTTTGACTCACTGCTGAGTCATTAGGGATGAGGTGTTATTCTATCTTGTATGGATGGTCTTGATTGCTTCTAGGTTAATCTGACGGCTCTTAATTAATTAAAATTCTATATAAGCAACCTAACTCTCAACCTAAAATCACACTAATTCATACCAAGAGCCGCAATGCCGTCAATGGTGAACCTAGAGTAGCCACCGTTCTCTTTTAATTCAAAAGAAAGATAGAAGCAAGAATCAAAATCAAATCTTAATCTAAATTAGAATAACAATTAGTCTACATTAATGGCGAGCAATTCAGTTTCAGAATACAGATCCCAGAAAAACAAGTCTGTTCTTTTGTTTGTGAGTACTATTTCTTTCACAATATAATTAATAAATTAATTATGATGGGTTGTAATTGGATTATAAGAACATGTATGTTGAATCATGTGATGTTATTGTCTGTTTGTGAACATATGACAGTTTTGTTATTGTATGTTGGTAGATTTAATTATATGTACAATTATACATATTTAACTTGATTCATTTTATGCAAGTTTACATATGCTAATTTGTATATGAATCATATGCAAGTTTGGTTTGTTAAAACGTATGTATGCAAATTTGGGATGTTAAAACATATGTATGCAAGTTTGGGATGTTAAAACCTATGTGAATCAAGTATATACATATGCAAGTTTATATGCAAAACATTGACATTAATTTACATGTTTAGATCCATATGCAAGTTTGAAGGAATCTATATGCAAGTTCACATTTTTATATTAGATCTCTATTTAAGATCCATGGCAGTAACATACTTATGTAAATTTATGACCATTTCCTATGCTAGTTTTGTATGTGAATCATATGCTAGTTTGAATGTAAGTTTGTATGAAATTCATATGCAGATTATAGGAAAACCATATCCATATATGCAAGTTCATGATTATATGTTTAGATCTATATTTAGATCCATGACAGTTTATGCAAATTTATGTTGCCTATGCAAGTTATTTACTACGCAGACTTAAGTTATGATTTTAGATTTATTTTATGTATTATGCAAGTTGTGATGTTGCTTTTCTTTTTATAGGTTAGACTATTTTTGAGTCTAACACATATCGTATTAAAACGAGCGAACAACGTGTGGACAATGGGAAAATATTAATTTTGCAAAATTGTGAATTGGCATAAAATGGCTCTAAAGGCATACAATTAAAGTGAGTCATCAATTGGTATAATTTATATACCTACAGAATACAGACATAATTTTGGTGACAATTATGGATGCAGATTAATTTGGAAGTTATTGACAATTTGAAATAGGGATATTAATTCAAATTGGGGTTGAATAATAATGTGTAACAATAAATGCCTAAGACACGAGGTTAAAGTCGTTTGTGGTGTAAGACCGCCCGGACCCGCCCGGCACATCCAGCAACCACAAACGGTAGTCTAATGTGAGAGGTCAAAGGCATAAATTAAATGAGTAATAAAGGCCTAAGATATGAGGTTAGACTCGTTTGTGGCGTAAGACCGCCCGGAACTTCCCGGCAAATCCAGCAACCACAAATGGTAGTCTAATGTGAGAAGTCAAAGGCATAAAGTAAATGATTCTTAGACAAGAGGTTAAGTCTGGCTTGTGGTGGAAGTCAGCCCGAAACCGCCCGACATATCCAACGGCCACACGCAATCAACTTAATGTGAGAGGTCTGTGCATTAATAATTAATTAATGCTGATCGAAGATGAATATGAATGACAAACAGAAGATTTGGTTAAGCGAGTGATTCTCTGAGTACCAATCTGATGTTGATTTCGGTCTTCGGGGTTGATACTTAGGGAGTTACTCTCTTAACCAATGTATCTTTGAACTAAGATGTACTTAATCATAAATTAAGCAAAACATGACAAGTGGATAGGGTTAAGACCATCTTAACCAATAATTTGATAAGTGGGTAGGGTTAATGCAATCTTAACCAATAATATTTATGTTAATCTTATAAGTGGATAGGGTTAAGACAAACTTAACCAATAATATATATTGATCTGATAAGGTTAAGACAAACTTAACCAATAATATATATATACACTAATCTGATAAGTGGATAGGGTTAAGACAAACTCAACCAATAATATATATTGATCTGATAGGGTTAAGACAAACTTAACCAATAATATACATTGATCTGATAAGTGGATAGGGTTAAGACAAACTTAACCAATAAGATGTAAGTGGATGGGGTTAAGACCAGCTTAACCAATAATATATTGATCTGATAATTAAGCAGATAGGTTTAAGACAAGCTTAACCAATAAGACATGTTGATTTGTTAAGTGGGTAATATGGGTGACATGTTAAATACGATTAGAAACACTTAACCAAATTGAAAACATGTAATAAGACATGAATAAGAAGGGGTTAAATGGGAAATTCTAGTTGGGACCAAGCATAGGTGGAAAGCCTGTGTCAAGCATGGGGGACCCTTTTCGAACCAGTAACCCATTTAGTATCTTTGTGAGCTCAAGTTAGATCGAGGACGAGACACGCTTATTGGGTTTGATTGTAAGAGGTCAAAACGGGTTAACGGTGTCAACTCAAGTTCAACGGGGTCATGTGCATGCGTGGGCCCGGGCTGGTAGGTAAGACGTTGTTGCATCGTGTAGATATAAGCCGTGCATCTTTAGTGGTATCGAGTTGCCACTTTGGGGAGTGATACACCCCACTGTGGGACCAACACGGGTATCTACGAGTTAGGGAGCCGATCGAATGAGGAAGGTAGTGGGTACGACTAGCGGAGATAGGAGCAGGCGACACCTATGAAGATAGCTAGGAGTATAACTAACATATTATGAATAAAAATTGTAATTAGAATGGGGAGGGTAGTGGGTACAACTAGTGGAGATAGGGGAAGGCGGCACCTAGGAAGACAGCTAGGGGTACACGAAACTACAATTATTATTATTTCGTTCAGTGTACGGGATCAACTTTTAGGGTGACTAGTAATGGTGCGGTGTAAATAACATTGGTGTAGTATAGTAATTATCCTAGAGTGATTAGGAAGGAGATTAACGCCAGAATATTCCTTTTGTTCGTTTGCCTACTTGTTTCACAGTCATTCCTTTTTTTACCAGTTTATGCCTTATCCTAATTACTTTAATAATTGTATCGTTAAAGTTATGGTACTCACCAGACTTCATGTCTGACCCCCTTTGTTTTCGCCTCTTTTCTTCCATCCGCCCCTCCCACCCACCCCCCCCCCCCCCCACCCAAATTCTCAGGGTGGGACTAGTACTAGCGGAGCTTGATTTGGATCCCTTTCTCTCTTTTTTGGAAGTGCTTGGATTGCTGAAAGCAAAGTTCAGCTCATCTCTTTTATGGCCTCATATGATTGGGGTTATGCTTTTTACTTTATGTACTTAGAAAACAATCTGTCAAGATGGTTACTAAGTGTACTTGGTTTTACTATTGTTTTATGAAGTTGTTGTAATCGAACTATTTCTCCGTTGCAATAGAAGTTGTTTTGAATTTTTCAAGTACCAATATATGTATCTGTCTTGTTATATTCTGTTCAATACACTAATAATACTCCATGGAAGTTAACGCATTCCCTTTGAGAGTGACATTAATGGACGGGGGGTGTTACAAACAATCTCCCTCTTTTTGATGATGTCAACCTTGATTTATAAAATATTCATACCTGTTCATTACTTATTGATTCTTTTTGATCTGGTCCTTTGAGTACTAACCCTGTCATGATGATTCCTACATACTCCCCCTTAAACTAAGCCTAACTAATCCTTATTTTATAATTTCTCCCCCATTGTCATCAACAAAAAGGAATTCTAAATATACTCCCCCCTAAAACCATAAACACCTACAACTTATATCTATCTATATATTCTAAGATTATAGTACATAATTTTATACTAAAGTACCAATATATGTATAACTCCTCCTATATAAATACCTATATATTCTATGTATAAATATTATAAGACTTACCCAAAAATCTATGAAAAATATATATTGTATGAACTTAAAAAATTAACCATTGTTTTACAAGCCAAAAAACAGATAATAATGCAAATTACAACGTTTCACGAGAACACAAAATACTAAGTATGTATTACATTATCTGTACGAATAAACGAGAAACCTAAACATCTAATTCTTCGTAATTGGGGACTTATGAATTGGGAAATTAGGGGTAATGGAGACAAAATTCTCCATTTTGCTCAATTATATTCCCATTTCGATCAAAACAAACTTCCACAACCTATATGACTTGATCATCCTCTTCCTTGCCTTCATTTTGTGCCTCTTCTTGTTCCTCCTCTTCTATCATATCTTCTGACTCTTCTTCCTCTTCTTCCTTTTCCACTATTAGATTATCATCTTCGATGATAATCGGATTTGTTTGATTATCCATGACAAACTTTTGCAGATTTCTAATTATTTTTCCTTATTTTAACTGCTCTTTATTCATCTGAATTTGTAGAACCTGAATTTCAACGAGCATTTGGAGTACGTTCTCCATTTTCTCTTCCAATTTCATCATGCGAGCGAGAGTAGAGCCTTGAAAAGGATCTTTGGATGGTCCAGCGGATGATTTGGGATTAATTTGATTATTAAAACGAGTAGAAGCCATTGTTTAATTTAGTTTTAAGTCTTTCTAGAAACGAAATGAGAGAGTGAAGAAGAAAATTTGAAATAGAAAGTTTAAATGGTTGTTATAACTAACTTATGGTGAGAATCAATTTTTGAAATCTGGCAGTTTTATGTCGACATATCAAAAAATGTTTGTTGACATATGAGTATTAATATTTATATTTTTCTGAATTTTGTTACACTTTATTATATATTAATATATTTAATTACGCTAATTCACTTAATGAACAAATACAAACTAATTCTCTTCTAAATTTAGGGAACATTGCTTCATTTAATGCTTTTGTTAGTGTATTTGCTATTTGTTTTTCTGTTTCTATAAATTTGAATGAGATTTTCTCTTTACTTACGTTATCTCTTAGAAAATGATGTCGTATATCTATATGTTTAGTTCTTGAATGATGAGTTGGATCTTTAGATATATTTATAGCACTTGTGTTATAGCATTATATTGGTGATTTATTTATATTTAATCCAAAATCTTTTAAAGTTTTTGGCATATTTATTATTTGTGAACAAGCCAAAGCAGCAGATATATATTCTGCTTCAGTTGTTGACAAAGGTGCTATATTTTGCTTTTTACTAAACCATGAAACTAGTGAATGTCCTAAGAAATGACATGTTCCACTAGTGCTTTTACGATTGGATTTACATCCTGCATAATCAGCGTCACAATAAGAAATTAAATTGAACGAATCATCCTTAGGACAAAATAATCCAAAATATGATGTATGTTTTACATATCTTAGAATACGTTTATGCCTTTTATACGAGTTTCCTTAGGTTGAGATTGAAATCTTGCATAAAGACATACATTATGCATTATACCTGGTCTAATAGCGGTTATATATAATAATGATCATGTCATACCTCTATATAATTTTTTATCAATGTATTTTGACGTATCATCTTTACTTAAGGCTATATTAGTTGCCATTGGTGTTTGTCTCCAATTAGTTGTCATGAAGTTATATTTGTTAATTAAATCTCTTGCATATTTTTCTTGATTGATAAATATCCCATTCTTTAATTGACGAATTAGTAAGTCTATGAAGAATGTTAGTTCTCCCATGTGACTCATCTCAAATTCTTAGGTCATAATATCTGAAAATTCTTTATTCATTTTATTATTCGTTGATCCAAAGATTATATCGTCAGAATATTTTAGTACTAATTGTATATCATATACATCTTCTTTAACAAATCCGATTAGAAAAGCACTTTTAACATCCATTTGATAAAATTTGAAATTATTATGATTAGAAAAGGGTAATAATATCATGATTGCTTCTAATCTTGCTACGGGGGAAATGTCTCATCATAATTTATTCCCTCTTCTTGAGTATAACCATGTGCTACTAATCGTGCCATATTTCTTTTGACCTCACCGTGTTCATTCATTTTATTTTTATAAACCCATTTAGTTCCAATATTAGTTTTGTCCACTGATCCAGGAATAAGTACCCATACATCATTCCAAGTAAACTAATTCAATTCCTCTTGCATAGCAAGGACCCATGAATCATCAGATGACGCTTCCTTTGGATTCTAGGGTTCGATAATAGAAATATATGCTGAATTACTCATATTATTTAATTCATTCCGAGTCCTAACCACAGATTCAATATCTCCCATGATATTTTCTACAGGGTGATCTCATAGTAATCTAATTCATTTATTTGGTTTGATTAATTTCATTGTTTGTTCCATCTATCTCATTTTCACTTTCATCTTCATCATAGTTTGTTATAATTTTATAATTTTCATCAAGGGATACATTTAATGTTTCTTTGATGGTATTAGTTCTTAAGTTAAAAACTCTATATGCCTTACTTCTATCTAAATATCCAATAAATATGCATTTATCAGATTTCGAGTCAAATTTATCTAAATTGTCTTTAGTATTAAGGGTAAAACATTTACTTCCAACTATTTTAAAATATAATACTTTTGGTTTATTATTATACAAAAGTTCATATGGTGGTTTATGAGTTAAGGGTCTTACTGAAATTCTATTTAAAATATAACATGTTGTTGCAACTGCCTCAGCCCAAAAATTCGTTAGTAATTTGCTATTAGATAATATAATTCTTGCACACTCTTGTGCCAACCTATTTTTAAGTTCAACTACACCATTTTGTTGACGGGTTCTAGGGAAAAAATTTATGGGTTATTCCCTTTTTATTACAAAATTTTTCAAAATTTTAGTTTTCGAATTCTCCACCATGGTCACTACGTATTTTTTTGATTTTTAAGGGTAATAAATTATAAATTCTTTTAGAAAAGGTTTTAAATTGATCCAAAGCATCACTTTAATTTTTAAGAAACAAAGTCCAGGTGAATCTGGAAAATACGTCGACTATTACGTAAACCTATTTATTATGATTTAATGATTGAGTTTGGGATGGACCAAATAGATCTATGTGAATTAATTCTAATGGTTTCGAGGTTGTAATTTCCTCTTTTGATTTAAATGAACTTCTTTTTAATTTTCTGAATTGACAAGCGTCGCATAAATTATTTACTTTAAATTTCATTTTGGGTAATCCCCTAATTGAATCTAACTTTGAAATCCTAGAGATATGTTTAAAATTTATATGACTGAATCTCTTATGCCAGATTCAAGGGTCACTTGTATTGGCCATAAGACATAGATTATCGTTGGAAATTTTCATACTTAATATATAGATACTTTTATTTCTATCTCCTTGAATATTATTTTTGAATTCCTCTCTTCTATAAAGCATTTTCTTTCTCAAAATTGATTTTATAACCTTTATTTCGAAGTTGACTTATACTTAATAGGTTGTGTTTTAGTTTCCTAACTAATAAAACATTAGAAATAGTAGGATTTTCAGAATTACCGACATTGCCGATGCCAACAATATATCCTTTAGAGTTATCACTGAAGTTGACCATTCCACCATCTTCATAAACTAGATTATTCAGTAATTCCGGATTTCTCGTTATATGTATTGAACAATCACTACCCAATATCGATTTGTCCTTTTTGATTTCACCCATATGTTTAACAGAATTTGAATTCTCAACGAAAATGTAACAAACCACTTCAGAATTTGAATTTTCAACAGTCACATAACCTATCTCTTCAGAAATTAAATTTCGAATAGCTACGTAACACATCTTTTCCTGTACCAGACAACAATTCAGGAAATCACTTGAATTTTTAACATAATTAAATGCAGACTCTTCCAACATTGATGCAATGCATGAATTGAAACTAGTGTTATAAATCATTTCAAAATTTTCCATTTTATGTTTTCAAAAATCAGATTATGAACTTTTTGAAAACCTATGCTTTGATACCAATTGTTAGGGATTGCAAAATGCAGATCTTAAGACAAGACTAACACTAAAGGGAGGTGAATAGTGTTTATAAGGAACTTATAAAACTTTTAAACTTAAATGATCTACTATATGAACTACACACCAGAGATCAAGCATGGAATCAAACACAACCACAAAAACAGATAAATATAAAGTGCAGAAAAATGAACACACCTCATTTTATACTGGTTCGGATTACTCCTACGTCCAGTCCCATGCAATGCTGGATTGCGCATAGTTTTATTATTATCAATATCCAAGTACAACCCTTAATTTCACGGCTACAAGGTTAACACCACTCCAAACACCCTTGATTCTACGGCTACAACGTAAACACCGCTCCCTTTCCGTAATTTCAGGACTATAAGGAACACACCCTTTTGCAAACACTTCCCAAAGGATTACAACATCCCTATAACTCTTCAATAGCACTTAAATTTAGAGAGTAGTAGATAGAGATTGAGAAAAGAAGTTTGATGTAATTTGAGTAGAAATCGGCAAAGTATAAGTGTAGAAATAAAGAAAATGATAAAGAATAATGGTGGGATGAAGAGGGGTGAAGATGGAGAACAAGAATTGTGAAAAAATTCGAAATCAGCCGCTATTTATATATGTGAAAGGTTTCAACGTCTCAGAAACGTTGCAAATGGTAAAAAAACACTTCCCTTGAAAATTGAATTTCTAATAGTTGTATGACGACATAACTATTTATGTATGTTGACATATGTATATTAAATTTATTTTTAAAACTATTTTTAAAGTATTTAAACATATATATTATTCTGGAAATTCTTGAATTAAAAATTAGTGAAATAAATGAATATTCTAAAGTGTAAAATCATATGAAATTATAATAATATATTATACAAACATATTTATAAATTTATAATGTTTAAAAATATATAACTATAAACCTATAAACAAATATTTATTAAAAACTTTAAATCTTATATTTGGAATAATAAGTAAGATTGAAAAACAATTTGAAATCAGAAAAATACAGAATTTGCAATTTGAAAATCAGAATTTGAAAAACAGAATTTGAATTTGGAGTGCTATTCAGAGTCTTATATATAATACTAGACTCTATTAATATTTGTCTTAAGCTCTTGATATCTTGATAACTTGATATCTCCTGAGTCTTGAATCCCTTACGAATTCTGAATTTCTTGAAACCGTAAAACTGTATAGTCTTCAGTATTTATGTCCTGTATACTAATCCTGCATATATATGTATATATTTTAGATAGAGATGTTAGAATATATTTTATAATCAATTAATAATGATAAATGAAATAAGGTTGTTGTCATCAAATGTAATTACCCGGAAATCCGAGCCAATTTAAAAATTTTATTTTGGCAATTTTAGCGAATTTTGGATATATAAAATGAATTAATTTAAATAATATCGACGAGAAATTTATTTTGAATAGAATTCAAACATATATATTTATATACGTCATCGTTAGAATATAAATATTTATTTATATATATAAAAGGAATTGAAATTGGCGCGGTAGTTCGATAATTCGATTTCAAAATTCAAATGAATGTACCGGGTGCAAAATAAACCGGATTTTAACGAAACCAAAAATATTAGAATCTATTTGTGAATATATTTCCAATGAATCCGAAAAATTGAAATTTCATAGCAGGAATCAAAAGATACGTCCAGTTGAAAATTCAGAATAGTCGCTATGGAATTCTGGCCCTTAAAAATGAGAATTTTGCAAACGACCTCGGTTTTCGATGAAACCACTTTTGTTGCATCCGTTATGTCTAATTATTGCTAGATTCCAAAATTTGTAATTTTTTGAATCAATGTGTGAGAGTGGCAAAGGAAAACGCGTTTTACCAGTTTCAGTTGATTTTAATCGACTGGAAAATTGCCATTTTTCCAGTGGCCTCAGAATTCGACGAAACTAGTTTTGTTAGGACCATATCGTCAATACG
This sequence comes from Allium sativum, assembly GCA_030737875.1. Taxonomy (NCBI): domain Eukaryota; kingdom Viridiplantae; phylum Streptophyta; class Magnoliopsida; order Asparagales; family Amaryllidaceae; genus Allium; species Allium sativum. The sequence continues at coordinate 599,633,671 of CM060926.1, read as the reverse complement.
AAGCTAGAAAATATTTCTCGGGAATTTTAGAGTCCATATGTGGCCCCAGTAAATTGAAATGTGCGTTCAAATTCAATATATAGAATTATATTTTGATTTTGATGGAAACTGATCGAAACAGCCGAATCGGCTTACGATACATATCCCATTGTGTTTGGAATGGGGGTAATTAGCTATGGACGACAGTCGATGGATTTGATTTCGAGGTCGAAAATAAAAGTTGCTTTTTGAATTAATTAAATTTAAAAAAAATCTCCCTCCTCCCTCTTGTACCCTCAGCCCCCCCTGTTAGTTCATTTTAGTTTTGAAATAAAAAAAACGGAAAGGTCGATCTCGCGCCCCCCACCCCAATGTTCCACCGCCGGTGTTAGGCGCTGTCGCCCTCCCCAAGTCCGACCGCACCCCTCCCCTTTCCTCTGCTCCTCCCTCTCCCCTCCCCCCATACGGACCCGCGACCCCAAACCCAAAATCCCCCTCCCAAAACCGAACCAGCGCCGCCGCCACATGCCTAGGCCGCCACCTCGAGCCGCGAAGCACACCTTCCTTCCTTCACCTCAGAAACAGCCCCCTCTTCCAAATCTAAGCTGTAAGTTTTTATTTATTTTAATTTTATTTTAGTTTATCTAAAAGGTTTAATTTAGTTTATTCAATTTATAAAAATCTGAAAGGTATAAAAAGATTGTTGTGAAAATTGTTTTATAAAATTTAACAAAGCAAAGACGAGGTTTTTAACAAAGCAAAGACGAGATTTTGACATAGGAAAGATGTGATTTTCAAATAAAGGTTAAATCTTTGCAATGTATGTAGAAAAGTCGAAATCTTTATATAGTAAAGGTGATATTTTTATACATATATGAAGTAGCAATAAAAATTTGATTTTTATATAGTAGAGATTATAAAAATATAATCTTTATATAGAAAGTGGCAATATAAAAATATAATCTTTATACTTGAAGGGATATTATAAAAATGTGGTTTTCTTTATGTAGCGAATCAAACATATGATTTTTATGTAGTAGGGATTATAAAAATGTGATTTTTATACGAATAATATAATAAAATTATAATTTTTATTATATAAGAAGTGAAATAAAAATATAATCTTTATAGTATATGAAGTGAAATAAAAAGATGAACTTTATTTTTATCTTGAAGTAGTGAGAACAAAGATTGGAATTTTATAAGGGTAGCGGATTAAAAATTGAATCTTTATATATAATGGAGAAATAAAAATGTGATTTTTATATATGTAGTGGCTACGGACAACGAAAGCGACAAAAGGCGAGTACGATGAAGATTTCCTATATATGAAGAGTCGTGGCGTTTGGATTAGCTAGTCCGTGAGAACTTCTCACTTTTAATTCAATTTTCTAGTTAAAAGATATACTAGGATGCATACGGTGTTTAGTAGCACCCGACACCCATCGTCCACAGACCATGGACGGCTTGTATGCTTGTTTGTTTGATTTTGATGTGTAGTTGATTGTGTGATGTGATGTGAAATAAAATGAAATATTTATATAGTTGAAATAAAATATTTTATAGTGGAAAATATTTTATAGTTAAAAATAGAATTTTTAATGTGTATATGAAATGAAATAAAAATAAATAAATCGGACGATTTGTTTATATACACACAGTTGACTGATATTGATTGAGACGATAAATTTTACACATCGCCCAACTGCACAAATAAAATCTCTGTTTGATTGTTTGAAACCCCACACGGGTATTGGGATGATATATGACGTACACTAATCCCAATAATTAGTTGTATGTCGATCGATTGATTAACATACTGTTATAAGCGTTGAATATTTATATTTGAAGCTTATACAGTGTAGAATGCACTTTGGATGATGGTTGATTATTTGTCGTTGTTGATATATACATTCGTTGTATGGAAGTCCATACAAATAAAATCTATGGTAATTGATTGGGCCTCATTCCAGTTTTGAAATAGAATATTTGAAGAGAACTATTTGAATAAAATATTTGAATAGAAATATTTGAAAAAGAAATATTTGAAATAGAATATTGGAAAATAGAAATATACGAAGCCGTGTTGATTAGATTGACGCCATTTTGACGTGAACGATATTTATATCGATTTTATTCATTTTATAATGAATATCGAAAGTGATTTCAAAATCTTATATTTTGAATAGAATTGAAATTCGAGGTGAAATTGAATAGAACTGTAATTCGAATTGAAATTGAATTGAATTGAAAACGAACTGAAATTGAATTAAAAATCGATTTGAATTGAAATTAATTTGAAATGAATTTAAATCGAATTTATAAGGAAAAATTCAATTTTGATTTGAATTTGAAAAGAAGTTGAAATCGTTTTGAAAACGAATTTAAAACGATTTCTATAATACGTTTTAAAAAGGAAATCGACGAAGTACATATATTATATATATTATATATAATATAATGGCCTGAATAGAACACGCCGCGCTGTGGTTGTTCGTGAATTTCGACCATTGACTTCGAATGGATATTGCGGGAGATCTAACCATCGGATTCTCCTAAAATCAGAAACGTTGGGTTCGAAAAGAGATTTCTAACCAATATTAGAAATTAGAAATCTAACGGTTGGATTTGGAATTTTGTCCAAATCAAATTTGGAAAAGGTCACTGTAAGTGCAGTTCGATGGCCGTTGATGGAAATCGACTGTACGGGCCTCGATAAAATTATTAAAAATAGTAATAATTTGTGTAAAATCCTAAGAAATGATTTGTGAAGAATTGGGGTGAAAAAATCCATATTTGAAAAGATAAAAATGGATATTTGGCGAAATGAACTAGTTTTGAACTAGAGTTAAAATTAATTTGATTTTGAAATAAATAAATTGATTTTGAAATGGTTTTAAAAGCGACCAGGATTTCCAATAATTGAACTGGGATGGATTTGAATCGAAATTGTCTTTGGAATATTTCGAAGTTGGATTTGGTGATTATACAGGTATTGTTCTGGAAATTTGAAAGATATATTTATATTGTTATTTCCAATACGATATTTGTTGGTCGTAGAATTTGATATTTAATATAAGCCGATATATTTTCTATTCAGAGCCATGTATTTAATATCAATTGTGATTTGGGTTTGTCGTGAATGGTGTCTTCATTAACACTCTTCTTAAACCCAGTTGAGAAAAAGATTAAATCTTTATATTTAGATTCAATGAGGTGAACCAATTGAATGGTATTAAATTGGAATTGAATTTGGATTAATTTTTGGGTTTATCGTGAACCGTGTTTTAAATGACACTGATTCTTTAACCCAGTTAAAGATTAAAACTAAGTGGAGTTTTAATGAATCTTTAATTAGATTGAAATGATCGAGAATGGAGTATCACCAGTTTTGCTCCAAGCGATAGTTAAATCTTTAATTAGATTTGAATGTGAAATGGTAATTGATTTTACCGATAACAGCGTGGTGTTAGATATGAAGTATTACTAGTTTTACTTCATGGGATGAATAGGCTGGGGTTGGGAAATTTAACAACTGATTACTTCGGTAAGGTTCGTTAATCCCGACTAGTCTGGATAAACCAAAATTTGGTTTGAATTGATTTTCAAAGGATGATTAAAGAATAAATTTAAAGGGATTTATCTTTGATAAAATTAATGGGAATATTTCCCTAAGAATGTGAAATTTAGAAACTAACTGTAGGTCAGCTAAGTAGAACGGTTTCCTGGGTATTGATCTGATGTTGGTTTCGGCCTTCGGGGTTAATATTTGGGGAATTATGCTCTTGTTAATTTACGGTTAGTGACTGATGAATGGGAATGAGGCGTATGTTGTGTTTGTGTAACACATGTTTATTATATACGCGAGTTATTCAGAAAGACCGGGTTTATCCCATTCTGAATAACTGCTTCGACGTGGTGTCGAAGATGAAGACGGTGGTTGAAGACCGGAGGTCTTCACGTCGTTTGGATAATTACTGATGATCTTGATTGGGCCGTTCACCCAAGAGGAGAGAATCAGTTGGTGATCGTCCAGACGTACTTGGAGATCGATGGATATGCGGGGTACTAGGTGCCTCCGGTTTCGTTCAGACACAGAACGAACTTGTAAATGGACTGCGTGTCTGACATTGGATTTCAGTCAGTGTGATTGATTTCTATTAAATATATATTTGTTTGGCGGCGGAGAATTTATTCTGTTGCTTAATGCCCTTCTCTGAGATGTACGATCTCAGGGGTTATATATTGATGGATATCCATCGCATGGAATGAATTGCCTGTGTGGCATGCCTAAGTGGCAATGGATCAAGGCTTCTGTTGAAAAGCAAAGTCTTGTGGTTGATGATCGAAGCATGGCCTGTGTGGCGCAGCTTTTTGTAATGTTGATTTGCTAGCCTCACACCCGGTGGCGAACCAAAAACGGGAGAGGACGTCAGGGAGGACATGCGTTTCTTTCTAGTTAGAAGTGGCGTCAGTGGTTTTACACGCCCTAACGAGTTTGACTTATGTGGTTGTTGCTGTTGCGAGGTGTCTAGGTTAGAACGGACGATACAGGTCCGATGGAGTCATTCGTTGGCTCATTTACGCCCCAAAGGTGGGGAAACGTAGTGTTTAGGCATAATAATCCACATCGGTGGACCGGCCCTGATGATCCAAGGCTTGTATGTGCGCTTGCCAGAGGCTCGGGCTAGAGAGTCTCGAATCGGTAGAGGACGATCCCTGGCCTCGGTTCACAGATGGAAATCCAACTTCCAGTACGTGACGTTTCGATTTTAGTTGTAATCCTATAAATGGCGACATAGTGGGATGGGGCGCTTATGCCGTCTATGATTGATACTTATGATTTGAAGTTGTTTTATACACTATGCACTTATAATAGTACCAAATGATTTGTTTTAAACGTATCAAGCATTCTTGGCCATTATAAGGTAAAACCCTATCCTCCGGCTTGCGTTGCATTGTGTGATGGGACCTGGGTCTTATAATAGCTTCATTTTTCTTTATTTAGCATTGCGCTGTTGTTATATGCACTAGTATTCTTGGGAGGAAACCCGTTCCGTGTTATTCGGCGTGGTCCCTTGTTTTACCTAACTTTAAAATAAAGATTAATAACTTTTTTAGTTCTCACACTAGTCACATGACTGACCTGGAGTTTATTGTTTTAACCTAAACTCTAGGTGCCTTTATTTTGACATGGGCAGCTAGTGTAACACCCCGTGTATTCTATAACAGTGAAATTCACAAATTAAAGTATAATAAATTTCAAATTAAAGAATTAAGGGAAACGGGATACTCCATTGCGTTTGTCTCGGAATTCTTCTTGAGATTGAGAATTAAGGGAAACGGGATACTCCACTCCATATGAAGAAGATATGGCCTCCGGAAGTTTCAGAATTCAGTTTAAAATTCAAACAGACCAAAATAGCTCAGAAAAACCAATTCAAAATTCAAAATCAGACCGGATTGGCCAGGGCGGGAATTTTCCCGCCCAAGGCACCTAGGTCGACTGGGTACTCAACCTGGGGCTACCCAGGTCGACTGGGTAGTCGACCTGGGTCACCTGTGTCGACTGCCAAGTCGACACGGTGTCGACTGGCGTGTCGACCTGGCCCCAGAGCCAGGTCAAACCCAGCCCCCCTGGCTGGCCTGGTCTGTGTTTGGTCGATTTTCTGAGCCTTGCCTTGTCAATAGGGCTAGGTGTCAGCTCGTGGTTGGTCTCTCCTTCAAACGAACGGCTATTATTACACCAAGCTCAATCGACGGTCCTAATCAACTCACAAACTCTATAAAAAGGACCTAAGACTCACCCTAATTCACACAAACAAAAATGGAGATGAGACCGTCATGCTGCTGAGGAAAGACTAGGAATAGCCGTCAGAAATTGAGAGACAATTAGGAGATAATTCGAAAGCTTAAAGCAACGTCAGTTAAATCAAAACAACGCCTACAACCAAGGATAGCATCTCCAAAATCAGAATTCAGATTCCTGAATTGAAGATTCGTCATACGTTGTAAGTAGAGTGCTATTCCGATGTGAATAAATAATTATGTTTTGATTTGTGTAAAGTGAGAAATGGAATTGTGGCGATAATAATCTATATTTGTATGTTGCTTTGATTCTAAACGATTTGGAAATGTTGTGGTATACGATTGGATATTTGCAAGTATGTGATTTATGTTGGAAGTTAACAACCATATGTTGTGGTATTTTATTTGGGATTTATAAAAGTATATGATTCATGTTAACAACCATATTTTGTGGTATTTTATTTGGGATTCATACAAGTATATGATTCATGTTAACAACCATATGTTGTGGTATTTTATTTGGATTCATGCAAGTATATGATTCACTATTATGCCAATATGATGTACATACTTTTACGATCACTTTCATTGTGTAATTGGATCCGACTAAGTACTATGGTTTATATGAATTGGCAAATCATACTTTTGTATTAGAAACAAAAGTAAGCATTTTTATGAACATGACTAAACTATGTTTGGTGTTATGCCTAGTTGAAACCATGTTTAGGCCTATGTTGTTATAAAAATCATATGGTGATATATGTAACACATAAATTAAGTTAGATTTACATTCCAATTACAAGTTTACATGAATAGATTAAAAAAACCATGATTCATGTTTAGGTATGTTTATGCTGTGATCATATGAATAGAATGATTCATGTTTAAGTATGTTTATGCCATGATTATATGCTGTTATCATGCAAGTTCACATATGCCTAATTCATGTTAATTAGATCGTTATGTTGCAAGTTCATGCGTTCACACTCCCTTTTTTTATGTCACTTAGAATATATAAACACCATGTTATAAGCCTCCCCTTTTTCATGTGGCTAAGTTGGGTTTAAATGTTAAACCCAACATATGTTATATTTTAGTGAACGTATAAAACGGGGGTAATGGCGATGGGGTTAAAACATAGAACATATGTGTGGCATGTTTAACGCATGCCAACAACCATGAAAAAAATAATTAAGTGGCGTAAATAAATTTTACCCAATAAAGATGAATTTGAATAATGGGCCGCAAATATTTACATATAAAAAGGAAAGAGAAAAAATATGTAAATGTAGAAGATACGATGAGTTTAACCCGAGGTTGGATTGAGTTGTGATGTAAACCTGCCCGGAACCGCCCGGCTGTCCAGTAGTCACAACAATACCTATCCAATGTGGGTGGTTAAACACAAAGCCCAATAAGGACCCGAGGTTAGACTGAGTTGTGGCGTAAGACTGCCCGGACACAACCGACAACAGGCAGCCACAACAATACCTGTCTAATGTGAGAGGTCGAGGCTTTAATAAGATAATTAAGGCTGAGTCAGGATTGATAGGATTAAGTAAATTAAATTAATACTTAATCAAAATGGAACATGCTAAACTATACAGACTGATTGGGGGTTAGGTTTAAAAAACACTTAACCAACTTAGCATGTTGGCTAGAAATAGAAAACCTAGTAGCGGGGGACCCTTTTCAGCAGTAACCCTACAAGGTGTATCAGGATACCTTGAACTAGGCAGGGTGGGGCACGATTACAGGGCTGACTGTAAGAGGTCAAATCGACGACGGTGGTGCAACAGTGCAGGTTCTAATGGGGTGTGGGCATGCACACACTCCGGCGCAGAAAAATAAGGCACTGGGCACCAATAGTATACCTGTGCATTCTAGAATTGTGTCGGGCCACCACCATGGGACTTGATACACCCCATGGTGGGACCAGCATAGGTAACTACAACATCGGGGGTCGTAAGACACATGTAACTATGCGAGTAGGAGCCGATCATCAGAAATGGATCACTTCACCCTGATTATGGGGTTCCTGTTGGGAACTAGTTTATATGGGTACGGAGATTAATATGGGGTACGATAGTATATTCGACCCTAGACAACATAACTTAGTTTATGGTGCTTTCCCATTTCCAGTTTATACCTATCATACCCAGTTCTTTATTCATAGACGGAATAGTCTTAGACTTACTCTGGCTTTATGTCTGACTCTACTTTTCTTTCGTCTTCTTTTCTTTCGTTCCCCCCCACCAGGTCCACAGGGAGGGAATACCGCAGCTTGACCAGCTTTCACGTCCAGCTTGAAGAGAAAGAATGTATTGCTTGGATCTTTTTCATTTTGGACTATGGCTTTGGACTGTTGGGACTTATGCAGTTTACTTATGTTTTTATGCTTCTTTAAATAATGTAATCAAGACAGTTATGAAGATGTTATGTTTTTGGAAGTATTGTAAGACAAATTATGACATGGTTTGTGTAACACGTATTTTGTTGAAATAAAAGTTGTTGTTGTTTTCCGCTGTTCAAAAATATGTGTTCTTATATCTGTCTTGTATATCTGTGAATTATACTTATAAACCTCCACCAAAATTAGGGCATTCCCTTTGAGAGTGACCCTAACGGAGGTGGGGGGTTTCCCTTGGTATCAGAGCACAGGTTTACCGGATAAGATAAAAGTTTTGAAATTTATTTTCAAAGGAAAATTTAAAGAAGCATTTTTAAAGATAAAATATTATATTTTAAAAAGGCAAAGTCACCCAAAGCCATAGGTACTATCTTTTATCCTTCGTTTTGAATCTATCCTTTTTGTTTCAGCATGTCTGAAGAACTTAACTTGCCAGAGGGTATACCAATACCTGGTTGGCTTAGACGATTCTTAGAAGCGAGGGTCACTCAGCCAGGTCCTACCGTTCCCCCTTCTCCAGCTGCAGCAGCACCTCTTCCTCCACCTCCTCCGCGGGGTAATACTTTTGCTAAGATATGTAAAGATTTTAAAGCTATAGGAGGAAAGGACTTTCATGGAACCGAGTCCTTCGTAGTAGCCAGGAATTGGCTGAAAGAAACCAAGGACTTATTTGTCATCTTTGAGGTAGAAGACAGGCAGAAGGTACAACTGGCAGTGTGGCTACTTAAATGTGAGGCTTCCTACTGGTTGGAAGTCACTAATGTAGAAAGACCTGTGGAAACATGGGAGCACTTTAGGGCAAGGTTCGAGGCTAAATTGCTCTCAGAAGCTGAAAGGAGTCTTCAGTTGGAAAAATTCTTATTTCTTAAGCAAGGGAATATGACAGTTAAAGAGTATGTTAACCAGTTCGATCAGCTGGCTAGGTTCGGACTGGACCTAGTCAACACCCCGCACAAGAAGGCTCTCCGCTTTGTCAAGGGGTTGAATGAGCCATTACACAGTTTGGCCATGACCCATATACCCATGGGAGCTACGTATGAAAGGTTGGTGTAGATGGCATTGCTGAACGAAGAGGATAAGGGCAAGAAGGAGACATAGGCAGAAAGCTCTCAAGGAAAGAAAGAGGGTCTACAGCCTAAGAAGACAGACTTTAAGAAGGGTGGGAAAGACAACAAAGAGAAGAGGAAGTGTAATTTCTGTGGCAAAGTAGGGCACTTAGTGAAAGATTGCCGGAAAAAGAAGGCCAAAATGAATGGTGGGTGCTTTTCTTGCGGTGAAACAGGCCACATGGCTAAGGATTGCCCGAAGAAACAAGGACAGGGGCAGAGGGCTGGATCCACCTCCGGGGCACAGGTTCATGTGCTAGAGGCGCCACCTCTGCAACAGCGAGGTATAAATACTTCTGTAGAAAGTGTAGTTTATCTTTATGATCACCCAGTTTGCACTTTATTTGATTCTGGCACATCACACTCCTTTATCTCGTCTGCTTTAGTAGAATCTCTACACCTGGGAACTAGTATGGTAGAGGACCCCTTAATTGTTTCAAATCCAATTGGGGGCCCAGCTTATTTATCTATGATCTGTGTGGGATTGAAAATTTCTATTTTAAGCGTAGAATTTAAATGTAGTGCCTTTGTTTTGGGCTTTTCGGGATATGGTTTGATTTTGGGCATGGATTGGCTATCCAGTAATGGGCCCATCCTTGATTGTGAGAAAAGGGTTGTTAGGCTCCTGACCTAGCTCGGTAACACTTTGGAAATTACTTGTAATCCCTCGTATGCGGTTATGATTAGTTATCTTGAATCGTTAGATGCCTCTGTCGACAATTTTCAATCGGTTAGAGTGGTTCGGGAATATCCGGATGTCTTCGAAGAGGTGAAGGGCTTGCCTCCGAAGCGGGAGATAGACTTCCGCATATATCTTGTAGATAATGCAAACCCCGTTGCATTGCCCGTTAGACACATGGCTCCACGGGAAAGGAAGGAGCTCAGTAAATAGATTAAAGAGCTTCTAGAGAAGGGGTTCATTAGAAGGAGTATTTCAGAATGGGGCGCTCCAGTGGTGTTCGCTAAAAAGGCGGATGGTTCACTCCGTCTGTGTGTTGACTATAGGGAGCTCAACAAACTAACGAAAAAGAATAGGTACCCTCTCCCCAGAATTGACGATCTGTTTGATCAGCTTGTAGGAGCGTCTGTTTTCTCCCAACTCGATTTAGCGACCGGTTTCATTAGCTAAGAGTGGCTGAAGATAGCATCGATAAGACAACATTCAGAACCCCAGACAGCTTCTTTGAATGGCTTGTCATGCCTTTTGGCTTGACAAACGCACCCTCTTACTTCGTGGACCTAATGAGCAGGGTGTTTAGAGATTTCCTCAACAAGTTAGTAGTGGTTTTCATAGACGATATCTTCATCTTCTCAAAGAGTGAAGAGGAGCATGCCCAACACCTAAGGGAAATCATGGAAACTCTGCGAGTCCATCAGCTAAAAGCCAAATTCTCCAAATGCCACTTTTGGAGAAAAGAAGCGAGGTTCCTTGGGCACATAGTATCCAAAGAAGGGTTAGCTGTGGACCCTGCTAAGGTAGTAGCGGTATAGGATTGGAAGACACCAAGGAATGCAACTGAGGTCCGAAGTTTTCTAGGACTAGCAGGTTTCTATCGAAAGTTCATAAATGATTTTGCGAAAATCTCAGCTCCGCTCACAAGGCAGACCAAGAAGAATCTAGTGTTCAATTGGGACTTGGATTGCGAGTTTGCTTTCCAACGGCTAAAAAGGGCTCTTACAACAGCCCCAGTTTTGACGTTGCCAGATGGAAGCAAGATGTTCGCAGTTTATACAGATGCATGTAGGACAGGGCTAGGCGTTGTCTTGACGCAAGAAGGAAGGGTAGTAGCTTATGGTGGAAGGCAATTGAAAGTGCATGAAAAGAACAACCCGACCCACGATCTTGAGTTAGCCGCCATCGTCTTTGCACTCAAGTCTTGGCGACACTATCTCCTAAGTGAGAAGTTCGAACTTTGCACTGACCATAAATCGTTGAAATATCTTTTCTCACAGAAAGATCTTAACTTGAGGCAACAGAGATGGATGGAGTTTCTTGCCTCGTACGATTTCGAGATCTCCTACACTACGGGCAAAGGCAACGTAGTGGCAGACGCGTTGAGCCGAAAGAAGCTAACCCTAAGCCCGTTGTTTGTTGAAAGACAAAGCCTAGAGCTTATATCCAGCTTTGACTTTAGGCCCTCCTCCGATTTTATACTAGGCGTGCTAGCATCTCTCGAAGTACGCCCAACTTTAGTGGACTCAATAGGGACAGCACAACGCGAAGACCCTCAGCTTGTGGAGACGATTGATAGGCTAATTAGGGGTGATACTTCAAGTCACCTCAGCAGATACTCCATCGACGATAGGGGTTGGCTAAGGCGAGACGTAAGACTATGCGTCCCACAGACAAGAGATTTAGTAAAGAAGGTTCTCGAGGAAGCACATCACTCCAAGATGACGATACACCCAGGCGGGGATAAAATGTACAAGGACATAAAGAGGACTTTCTTTTGGAGCGGCATGAAGAAGGACGTGGCAGATTTCGTTTCTAAGTGTATGATTTGCCAACAGGTTAAGGAGAAGAAGAAGAAGCCTGGCGGTCTGCTCCATCCTCTAGAGGTCCCGCAGTGGAAGTGGGATAATATCTCAATGGACTTCATTGATGGGCTGCCTAGGTCTTGAAGAGGCAACACTAGCATTTGAGTAATAGTGGATAGGCTTACTAAAAGCACCCACTTTTTACCTGTCAAGAGTAAAAGAACTGCCTTATACCTTGTATCTCTTTACCTCAAGGAAATTGTTCAGCTCCATGGAATACCATCCAACATTGTTAGTGACCGGGACCCTATCGTCACAAGTGAGTTTTGGCGGAGTCTGCAAGAAGCGGTAGGCACACAGTTATGCTTAAGCATAGCCTATCATCCCCAAACCGACGGCCAGACAGAAAGAGTGAACAGAGTTTTGGAGGACCTTTTAAGATTGTGTGTCCTTGAATTCGGAGGGACGTGGGAAGACCATCTTCCTTTGGTGGAATTTGCCTATAACAACAGCTACTAAGCCACCATCGGAATGGCGCCCTTCGAAGCTTTATATGGAAGACCGTGTCGATCGCCCACTTGTTGGTGGGAGTCTACTGATAAACTCATACTTGGGCCAGATATGATCCGAGAGACTTCAGAAAAAGTAGACTTAATACGGAGAAGGATGAAGACAGCCCAAGACAGACAAAAATCATACGCCGACAAGAGGAGGACCGACCTTGTATTCGAGGTTGGGGATAGAGTTTTTCTTAAGGTATCTCCGCTAAGGAACGTTGTTCGTTTTGGGACCACAGGGAAGCTAGCACCAAGGTTCGTAGGGCCATTCCCCATCATCGAGAAAATTGGGAAAATGGCCTATAGATTAGAGTTACCAGAAAAGCTGGTCGGAGTTCACAACGTTTTTCACGTTTCACACCTATGAAAATGTCTACATGAATCTGCTGAAGTGGTAGATCCAAATATCCTAGAAGAAGCTGAAGTGGAACGCGAAGCAACCGTGAGGAAAGTTCCAATCCGCATACTAGTAACGGAAGTGAAGAAGCTATGCAACCGCGAAGTCAAGCTTGTCAAAGTTCAATGGAGCAACGCCGAGGGAGACGCAACTTGGGAAACTGAAGCTAGAATACGCGCTGCCTACCCTTTTCTTTTCGAGGGTACATCTTTGAACTTTCTCTTTCCTTAAGTTGCGCTTTTATCTATCTTTTTAGGTATATCTCCTCGACCTTATCTTTTAGGTAGAAACTCTTTGGATGAAAACATGTAATTGAAACATGTTATGGATGATGGTTGCAAGTGCTTGCAAGTGATTTCTAGTGGTTGCTCGTGGTTGCATATACACACACAATTTAGGTTTTAGATCTACTCAGTCACTTCATATTGCATAAGCATATATATATGTTTGCAATCGTATATGGTTGAAGTTTAATGTGTTGTAATATGAATGTTGCATTTGTATGAATGATTGTGCAATCATGTAGAATCATGAATAGGAAAATTTGCATACATAATGGATTCATGACACTTACATACCTTGCATTAAGGAGGTCAACTGAATCAGTAGACCGACTGATTTTGCGTTAGATAAGTACATGTACGCACACACTTCGCATACGATCATGAACCATTAGAAGTCTTTAAAGGACAATGGACGCTCGTGTTTGATGAATGAGTAGATGGATGTTTGGATGTTAGGATGTACATTCTTCCTGAATTTGAAGATTTCGGGGACGAAATCCTTTTAAGAGGGGGAGAATGTAACACCCCGTGTATTCTATAACAGTGAAATTCACAAATTAAAGTATAATAAATTTCAAATTAAAGAATTGAGGGAAACGGGATAGGCCATTGCGTTCGTCTCGGAATTCTGCTTGAGATAGAGTCCGAGTTTGCGTAAAACGGACTCCGTATGAAGAAGATATGGCCTCCGGAAGTTTCAGAATTCAGTTTAAAATTCAAACTGACCAAAACAGCTCAGAAAAACCAATTCAAAATTCAAAATCGGGCCGGATTGGCCAGGGCAGGAATTTTCCCACCCAAGGCACCCAGGTCGACTGGGTAGTCGACCTGGGGCTACCCAGGTCGACTGGGTAGTAGACCTGGTTCACCCGTGTCGACTGCCAAGTCGACACGGTGTCGACTGGCGTGTCGACCTGGCCCCTGAGCCAGGTCGAACCCAGCCCCCTTGGATGGCCTGGTCTGTGTTTGGTCGATTTTCTGAGCCTTGCCTTGTCACTAGGGCTAGGTGTCAGCTCCTGTTTGGTCTCTCTTTCAAACGAACGGCTATTATTACACCAAGCTCAATCGACGGTCCTAATCAACTCACAAACTCTATAAAAAGGACCTAAGACTCACCCTAATTCACACAAACAAAAATGGAGATGAGACCGTCATGCTGCTGAGGAAAGACTAGGAATAGCCGTCAGAAATTGAGAGGCAATTAGGAGATAATTCGAAAGCTTAAAGCAACGCCAGTTAAATCAAAACAACGCCTACAACAAAGGATAGCATCTCCAAATTCAGAATTCAGATTCCTGAATTGAAGATTCGTCATACGTTTTAAGTAAAGTGCTATTCCGATGTGAATAAATAATTGTGTTTTGATTTTTGTAAAGTGAGAAATGGAATTGTGGCGATAACAATCTATATTTGTATGTTGCTTTGATTCTAAACGATTTGGAAATGTTGTGGTATACGATTGGATATTTGCAAGTATGTGATTTATGTTGGAAGTTAACAACCATATGTTGTGGTATTTTATTTGGGATTTATACAAGTATATGATTCATGTTAACAACCATATGTTGTGGTATTTTATTTGGGATTCATACAAGTATATGATTCATGTTAACAACCATATGTTGTGGTATTTTATTTGGGATTCATGCAAGTATATGATTCACTATTATGCCAATATGATGTACATACTTTTACGATCACTTTCAGTGTGTAATTGGATTCGACTAAGTACTATGGTTTATATGAATTGGCAAATCATACTTTTGTATTAGAAACAAAAGTAAGCATTTTTATGAACATGACTATACTATGTTTGGTGTTATGCCTAGTTGAAACCATGTTTAGGCCTATGTTGTTATAAAAATCATATGGTGATATATGTAACACATAAATTAAGTTAGATTTACATTCCAATTACAAGTTTACATGAATAGATTAAAAAAACCATGATTCATGTTTAGGTATGTTTATGCTATGATCATATGAATAGAATGATTCATGTTTAAGTATGTTTATGCCATGATTATATGTTGTTATCATGCAAGTTCACATATGCCTAATTCATGTTAATTAGATCGTTATGTTGCAAGTTCATGGGTTCACACTCCCTTTTTTTTATGTCACTTAGAATATATAAACACCATGTTATAAGCCTCCCCTTTTTCATGTGGCTAAGTTGGGTTTAAATGTTAAACCCAACATATGTTATATTTTAGTGAACGTATAAAACGGTGGTAATGGCGATGGGGTTAAAACATAGAACATATGTGTGGCATGTTTGACGCATGCCAACAACCATGAAAAAAACAATTAAGTATGATAAATAAATTTTACCGAATAAAGATGAATTTGAATAATGGGCCGCAAATATTTACATATAAAAAAGAAAGAGACAAAATATGTAAATGTAGAAAATACGATGTGTTTAACCCGAGGTTGGATTGAGTTGTGATGTAAACCTGCCCGGAACCGCCTGGCTGTCCAGCAGTCACAACAATACCTATCCAATGTGGGTGGTTAAACACAGAGCCCAATAAGGACCCGGGGTTAGACTGAGTTGTGGCGTAAGACTGCCCGGACCCAACCGGCAACAGGCAGCCACAACAATACATGTCTAATGTGAGAGGTCGAGGCTTTAATAAGACAATTAAGGCTGAGTCAGGATTGATAGGATTAAGTAAATTATATTAATACTTAATCAAAATGGAACATGTTAAACTATACAGACTGATTGGGGGTTAGGTTTACAAAACACTTAACCAACTTAGCATGTTGGCTAGAAATAGAAAACCTAATAGCGGGGGACCCTTTTCAGCAGTAACCCTACAAGGTGTATCAGGATACCCTGAACTAGGCAGGGTGGGGCAGGATTACTGGGCTGACTGTAAGAGGTCAAATCGACGGCGGTGGTGCAGCAGTGTAGGTTCTAACGGGGTGCGGGCGTGCACACATTCCGGCGCAGAAAAATAAGGCACTGGGCACCAGTAGTATACCTGTGCAATCTAGAATTGTGTCGGGCCGCCACCATGGGACTTGATACACCCCATGATGGGACCAACATAGGTAACTACAACATCGGAGGCCGTAAGACACATGTTACTATGCGAGTAGGAGCGGATCATCAGAAATGGATCACTTCACCCTGATTATGGGGTGCCTGTTGGGAACTAGTTTATATGGGTATAGAGATTAATATGCGGTACGATAGTATATTCGACCCTAGACAACTTAGTTTATGGTGCTTTCCCATTTCCAGTTTATACCTATCATACCCAGTTCTTTATTCATAGACTGAATAGTCCTAGACTTACTCAGGCTTTATGTCTGACTCTACTTTTCTTTCGTTTTCTTTTCTTTCGTTCTCCCCCCCCCCACCCCAGGTCCACAGGGAGGGAATACCGTAGCTTGACCAGCTTTCACTTCCAGCTTGAAGAGAAAGAATGTATTGCTTGGATCTTTTTCGTTTTGGACTATGGCTTTGGACAGCAATTATGGGACTTATGCAGTTTACTTATGTTTTTATGCTTCTTTAAATAATGTAATCAAGACAGTTATGAAGATGTTATGTTTTTGGAAGTATTGTAAGACAAATTATGACATGGTTTGTGTAACACATATTTTGTTGAAGTAAAAGTTGTTGTTGTATTCCGCTGTTCAAACATATGTGTTCTTATATCTGTCTTGTATATCCGTGACTTATAATTATAAACCTCCACCAAAATTAGGGCATTCCCTTTGAGAGTGACCCTAACGGAGGTGGGGTGTTTCAGCTAGTAGTTTTGGTTTTGCAGATTTATATTCACAGGATCCTGGATTACAGCTGGAATGATATCCAGAAAGCTTTGTATCCGTAGATCTCCTTCAGTTGTGTATTGTATTATTTTCCGCTGCGATGTATTTAAATGTAATTTAGATCTATGATATTTCTGTGTAATATTCATTCACTACTCTGTATATTCTTGTATTCTGATGGTATTTTTGTAATATACAATGAATTGTTCTTCCGTCTGCATTCTAATTTGTCGTGTTCTCAAAACAATCAGGCGTTTTGAAGTGTCTTGGTCGGTTTAGCGACTGATTCGGATCGAGCGGAATTCCCTGTCGTTACATTGTGGTATCAAAGCTTTGGTTTACAAAGCTCGAGAACAAGACACGTTAGAACCAAACGAAAGAATTCACTAGAGATTGGATTAGTAATATCCAATGGGAATGACTCGTTAGAGATGGGCTCAGTAGTATCCTAGAACGAGTGTGAAGATTATATTTTTAAAATGAAAACAAGTTTTGTTTTGAAATTTAAATCGTTTTATACATATTTGAGTATTTATTTTATATTGAATTTGGACAGTCCAGTATATAAAGATTTTGCATATACGTCTGATCCACGTGTATTTGAAGTTTCAATATACTGGATAGATATAGAATCACACTCTAGTTGCCTGGAGATGATGCTGATAATGACCATGGCATCATCAGTGTTGTGTTCGAGTGACGAAAGTATGATATCTATATATTTCCAATTGAATGGTGTGAGAACCAAAATTAGATAGGGCTTACTGTTGTGATTTGGCACCAAAAATGTGATTTTTGACTATATATCAAAATTATGAATTTGAAAAGCTAATCAACTAATTGATTGCTGATTGTGTTGTTTGATTACTATTTTGATTAATTGGATGTCAAACCTTTAGCCAAATTGAATCAAATAGTGGATTGTATTGAAAATTAGTCGCATTTGCATGCATATATGTGTACTTACATTGAATAGGTCATAGCAAGGAGGCTAGAGCAGAAGAATAAAATTGTTTGCCCGACAAATAGGTACATGTTTACCATAATTTACTGTTTTGTTTGGGTGATGATGATTTTATGAGCCGATTGGCTAGCCGCTTGGCTTTTTCTTTTCCTTTTGGATTGAATAAGGCCATGGGAGGCTATATGAAATATCCCGAAGTCCCCGGTGCAGGGGAGGTTATGGCGAAATTTTTCGAAAATTTAGGGTGTTAGCCAATTTTTTTGAAAAAATTGAAAAGTTCTTAGAAACTGAAAAGTTGAAGAACTTAAGCCGTAATGAAAATAGTGAGAGTTGAGTTGATTTGTTAAACAACTTTCGGCTTCATTCCTTTTCGGGGACGAAAAGTTTTAAGTGGGGGAGATTGTAATAACCCGGAAATCCAAGCCAATTAAAAAATTTTATTTTGGCAATTTTAGCGAATTTTGGATATATAAAATAAGTTAATTTAAATAATATCGACGAGAAATTTATTTTGAATAGAATTCGAACATATATATTTATATACATCGTCGTTAGAATATAAATATTAATTTATATATATAAAAGGAATTGAAATTGGTGTGGTAGTTCGATAATTCGATTTCGAATTTCAAATGAAGGTACCGGGTGCAAAATAAACTGGATTTTAACGAAACCAAAAATATTAGACTCTATTTGTGAATATCTTTCCAACGATCCGAAAAATTGAAATTTCATAGTGGGAATCAAAAGATACTTCCAGTTGAAAATTCAGAATAGTCGCTATGGAATTCTGGCCCTTAAAAATGGGAATTTTGCCAATGACCTCGGCTTTCGACGAAACCACTTTTGTTGGATCTGTGATGTCTAATTATTGCTAGATTCCAAAATTCGTAATTTTTCGAATCAATGTGTGAGAGTGGCAAAGGAAAACGCGTTTTACCAGTTTTAGTTGATTTTAATCGACTAGAAAATGGCCATTTTTCCAACGGCCTCAGAATTTGACGAAACTAGATTTTTTAGGACCGTATCATCAATACGAAGCTAGAAAATATTTCTTGGGAATTTTTAGAGTCCATATTTGGCCCCAATAAATTGAAATGTGCGTTCAAATTCAATATATATAATTATATTTTGATTTTGATGGAAACTGATCGAAACAGCCGAATCAGCTTACGATACATATCCCATTGTGTTCGGAATGGGGTTAATTAGCTATGGACGACAGTCAGTGGGTCCGATTTCGAGGTCGAAAATAAAAGTTGCTTTTTGAAATAATTAAATAAAAAAATCTCCCTCCTTCCTCCTATACCCTCAGCACCCCCCCTCCCCCCGTTAGTTCATTTTAGTTTTTTTTAAAAAGGGGAAAGGTCGATCTCGCCCCCCCTCCCCCGATGTTCCACCACCGGCGTTAGGCACGGTCACCCTCCCCAAGTCCGACCGCACCCCTCCCCTTTCCTTTCCCCTCCTCCTTACAGACCCGCGACCCCAAACCTTAAACCCCCCCCCCCCCAAACCGAACCAGTGCCATTGCCACCTGCCTAGGCCGCCACCTCGAGCCACGAAGCACACCTTCCCCCCTTCACCTCAGAAACAGCCCCCTCTTCCAAATCTAAGCTGTAAGTTTTTATTTTTATTTATTTTATTTTAGTTTATCTAAAATGTTTAATTTAGTTTATTCAGTTTATAAAAATCTGAAAGGTATAAAAAGATTGTTGTGAAAATTGTTTTTTAAAATTTAATAAAGCAAAGACGAGGTTTTTAACAAAGCAAAGACGAGATTTTGACAAAGGAAAGATGTGATTTTGAAATAAACAAAGGTTAAATCTTTGCAATGTATGTAGAAAAGTCGAAATCTTTATATAGAAAAGGCGATATTTTTATACATATATGAAGTAGCAATAAAAATTCGATTTTTATATAATAGATATTTTAAAAATATAATCTTTATATAGAAAGTGGCAATATAAAAATATAATCTTTATACTTGAAGGGATATTACAAAAATGTGTTTTTTTTTATGTAGCGAATTAAAAATATGATTTTTATGTTGTAGGGATTATAAAAATGTGATTTTTATATGAATAACATAATAAAAATATAATTTTTAATATATGAGAAGTGAAATAAAAATATAATCTTTACAGTATATGAAGTGAAATAAAAAGATGAACTTTATTTTTATCATGAAGTAGTGAGAACAAAGATTCTATTTTTATAAGGGTAGCGGATTAAAATTTGAATTTTTATATATAATGGAGAAATAAAAATGTGATTTTTATATATGTAGTGGCTACGGACAACGAAAGCAACAAAAGGCGAGTACGATGAAGATTTCCTACATATGAAGAGTTGTGGCGTTTGGATTAGCTAGTCGGTGAGAACTTCTCACTTTTAATTTAATTTTATAGTTAAAATATATACTAGGATGCAGACGGTGTTTAGTAGCACCCGACACCCATCGTCCACAGACCATGGACGGCTTGTATGCTTGTTTGTTTGATTTTGATGTGTAGTTGATTATGTGATGTGAAGTGAAATAAAATAAAATATTTATATAGTTGAAATAAAATATTTTATAGTGGAAAATATTTTATAGTTAAAAATAGAATTTTTAACGTGTATATGAAATGATAAAAATAAACAAATCGGACGATTTGTTTGTATACACACATTTGACTGATATTGATTGGAACGATAAATTTTACACTTCGCCCAACTACACAAATAAAATCTCTGTTTGATTGTTTGAAACCCCACACGGGTATTGGGATGATATATGACGTACATTAATCCCAATAATTAGTTGTATGTCGATCGATTGATTGACAGACTGTTATAAGCGTTGAATATTTATATTTGATGCTTATACAGTGTAGAATGCACATTGGATGATGGTTGATTATTTTACATTGTTGATATATACATTCGTTGTATGGAAGTCCATAGAAATAAAATCTATGGTAATTGATTGTGCCTCATTCCAGTTTTGAAATAGAATATTTGAAGAGAACTATTTGAATAAAATATTTGAATAGAAATATTTGATAAAGAAATATTTGAAATAAAATATTGGAAAATAGAAATATATGAAGCCGTGTTGATTAGATTGACGCCATTTTTACGTGAACGATATTTATATCGATTTTATTCATTTTATAATTAATATCGAAAGTGATTTCAAAATCTGATATTTTGAATAGAATTGAAATTCGAGGTTAAATTGAATTGAATTGAAATTCGAATTGAAATTGAATTGAATTGAAAACGAACTGAAATTGAATTGAAAACGAGCTGAAATTGAATTAAAAATCGATTTGAATTGAAATCAATTTGAAATGAATTTAAATCGAATTTATAAGGAAAAATTCAATTTTGATTTGATTTTGAAAAGAAGATGAAATCATTTTGAAAACGATTTATATAATACATTTTAAAAAGGAAATCGATGAAGTATTTATATTATATGTATTATCTATGTAAGATAATGGCCTGAATAGAACATGCCGCGCTGCGGTAGTTCATGAATTTCGACCATTAACTTCGAATGGATATTGCGGGAGATCCGGCCGTCGGATTCTCCTAAAACCAGAACCATTGGGTTCGTAGCGAAAAGAGCTTTCTAAGGAATATTAGAAATTTGAAATCTAACGGTTGGATTTGGAATTATGTCCAAATCAATTTTGGAAAAGGTCGCTATAAGTGCAGTTCGATGGTCGTTGATGGAAATCGACTGTACGGGCCTTGATAAAATTATTAAAATTAGGAATAATTTGTGTAAAATCCTAAGAAATGATTTGTGAAGAATTGGGGTGAAAAACTCCGTATTTGAAAAGATAAAAATGGATTTTTGTCGAAATGAACAAGTTTTGAACTAGAGTTAAAATCAATTTGGTTTTGAAATAATTAAATTGATTTTGAAATGGTTTTAAAAGCGACCAGGATTTCCAATTATTGAACTGGAATGGATTTGAATCGAAATTGTCTTTGGAATATTTTGATGTTGGATTTGGTGACCATACAGATATTGTTCTGGAAATTTGAAAGATATATTTATATCGTTATTTCCAATACGATATTTGTTGGTCGTAAAATTTGATATTGAATATAAGCTGATATATTTCCTATTCAGAGCCTTGTAGTTAATATCAATTGTGATTTGGGTTTATCGTGAATGGTGTCTTCATTAACACTCTTCTTAAACCCAGTTGAGAAAAAGATTAAATCTTTTTATTTAGATTCAATGAGTTAAACCAATTGAATGGTATTAAATTGGAATTGAATTTGGATTAATTTTTGGGTTTATCGTGAACCGTGTTTTAAATGACACTGATTCTTTAATCCAGTTAAAGAATAAAACTAAGTGGAGTTTTAATGAATCTTTAATTAGATTGAAATGATCGAGAATGGAGTATCACCAGTTTTGCTCCAGGCGATAGTTAAATCTTTAATTATATTTGAACGTGAAATAGTAATTGAATTTACCGATAACACCGTGGTGTTAGATATGAAGTATTACCAGTTTTACTTCATGGGATGAATAGGTTGGGGTTGGGAAATTTAACAATTGATTACTTCAGTAAGGTTCGTTAATCCCGACTAGTCTCGATAAACCAAAATTTGGTTTGAATTGATTTTCAAAGGATGATTAAAGAATAAATTTAAATGAATTTATCTTTGATAAAATTAATGGGAATCTTTGCCTAAGATTGTGAAATTTAGAAACTAACTGTACGTTAGCTAAGCAGAATGGTTTCCTGGGTATTGATCTGATGTTGGTTTCGGCCTTCGGGGTTAATATTTGGGGAATTATGCTCTTGTTAATTTACGGTTAATGACTGATGATTGGGAATGAGGCGTATGTTGTGTTTGTGTAACACATGTTTATTATATACGCGAGTTATTCAGAAAGACCGGGTTTATCCCATTCTGAATAACTGATTCGACGTGGTGTCGAAGATGAAGATGGTGGTTGAAGACCGGAGGTCTTCATGTCGTTTGGATAATTACTGATGATCTTGATTGGGCCGTACACCTAAGAGGAGAGAATCAGTTGGTGATCGTCCAGACGTACTTGGAGATCGATGGATATGCGGGGTACTAGGTGCCTTCGATTTCGTTCAGACCCAAAACGAACTTGTAAATGGACTGTGTGTCTGACATTAGATTTCAGTCTGTGTGATTGATTTCTATTAAATATATATCTATTTGGCGGCGGAGAATTTATTCTCTTGCTTAACGCCCTTCTCTGAGACGTACGAGCTCAGGGGTTATATATTGATGGATATCCATCGCATGGAATGAATTGCCTGTCTGGCATGCCTAAGTGGCAATGGATCAAGGCTTCTGTTGAAAAGCAAAGTCTTGTGGTTGATGATCGAAGCACGGACTGTGTGGCGTATCTTTGTGTAATATTGATTCACGAGCCTCACACCCCGGTGGTGAACCAAAAACGGGAGAGGACATCAGGGAGGACATGCGTTTCTTTCTAGTTAGAAGTGGGGTCAGTGTTTTTACACGCCATGACGAGTTTGACTTATGTGGTTGTTGCTGTTGCGAGGCGCCTTGGTTAGATTGGACGATCCGGGTCCGATGGAGTCATTCGTTGGCTCATTTATGACCCAAAGGGTGGGGAAACGTAGTGTTCAGGCATAATAATCCACATCGGTGGACCGGCCCTGATGATCCAAGGCTTGTCTGCGCGCTTGCCTGAGGATTGGGCTAGAGAGTCTCGAATCGGTAGAGGATGAACCCTGGCCTCGGTTGTAATAACCCAGAAATGAGAGCCAATTTAAAATTTTTATTTTGGAAATTTTAGTGGATTTTGATTATTTAAAATGAATTATTTTAAATAATAATGACGAGAAATTTATTTTTAATAGAATTCGAACGTATATATTATATAGATCATCGTTAGAATATAAATATTTATTTTAAATTATAAAAGGAATTGAAAACGGCGCGGTAGTTCGATAATTCGATTTCCAAATTCAAATGAATGTACCGGGTGCAAAATAAACCGGATTTTAGTGAAACCAAAAATATTTGAATCTAATTGAGAATATATTTCCAACGAATCCGGGAAATCAAGATTTCATAACGGGGATCAAAAGTTATGTCCAGTTGAAAATTCTGAATAGTCGCTATGGAATTCTGGCCCTTAAAAATAGTCATTTTGCAACGACCTCGGATTTCAACGAAACCACTTTTGTTGGATCCGGGATGTCAACTTATTTCTAGGTTTCGAATTTCATAATTTTTCGAATCAATATGTGAGCATGGCAAAGGAAAACGCATTTGACCAGCTTTAGTTGATTTTAATCGACTGGAAAATGACCATTTTTCAAATGGCCTCAGAATTTGACGAAACTGGTTTTGTTAAGACTGTATCATCAATATGAAGCTAGAAAATATTTTTCTGGAATTTTTCGAGTTAGTATGTGACCCCAGTAAATTGAAATGCACGTTCAAATTCAATATATAGAGTTATATGTTGATTTTGATGAAAACTGTCAGCTTACGTGACATATCCCATTGTGTTCGGAATGGGGTAATTAGCTAGGGACGACAGTCGGTGGGTTCGATTACGAGTTCGAAATAAAGCGTTGCTTTATGGAAAAAAATATAAAAATATATAAAAACCTAATTCTCTAAACCCTATTGGTCAAATTTCAAAGCACGGTCAAACCAAAGAAAAACAGCCGCTCTCTTCCTCATTCCAACGGCGAAAACTTGTTCCTTTCTTCCTCCTCAATTTCTGACCGATCCACTCAACGAAACTGCAACCTTCCAAAGCAAAAATCGTCAAGCTCTTCACGAGCTTCAGATCTACTCGAGTTTGACTGGAAATGGTGAAATATATGGTGTGGTTCGGGGCCAGGAAGTGGCGTCGTTCTATGTCAATTTCAAGGAGGAGGGGTGCATCGATCTGCGAGCTGCTGGGAGAGGAGGGACGTGGCTCGAAGGAGAAGCTCGGGGTGGCGCCTAATGGACGGCCGATGGCTTGACGTGGTGGCGACGGCGGCAATTTCCAAGCGAGCACAGTTTTGGGGGTTCCAGACCTTTTTAACAGTAAAAGGTTTTGTTTTTTTTCTTCTTTATTCCTTTTTATTCTGCTTATACATTGAAAAGTAAAATCAGTTTTTTTTATAAAAAAATGTAAATGAAGTTTGTTATAAAAATATAAATGAAGTTTGTTTTAAAAATATAAATGAAGTTTGTTTTAAAAATATAAATGAAGTTTGTTATAAAAATATAAATGAAGTTTGTTTTAAAAATATAAATGAAGTTTGTTTTAAAAATATAAATGAAGCTTGTTTTAAATATATAAATGAAGTTTGTTTTAAAAATATAAATGAAGTTTGTTTTAAATATATTAATAAAGTTTGTTTTAAATATATAAATGTAGTTTGTTTTAAAAATTTACAAAGAAGATAGCGTTTTAAAAATATAATATTTACATAGCAAAAAAAGAGTAATAGAAAATATGATTTCTATTCATATGAAGGGAGACGATGTTGTTTATAAAAGTCGTGATTTTCATTTATATAAAGATATGATTTTTAACAAGTGTGTGGCATGAAAATATTTTCAAAGGAATAAAAATATGATTTTTATATAGTGGCGATATTAAAAATATGATTTTTATATAGTAGCGGTGTAAAAATAGAAATTTTTATCTATATAATAGCGGTATAAAAATAGAATTTTTATATACATAGCTACAATATAAAAATGTGATTTTTATATATGTAGTGGCTACGGGCAACGAAAGTGATAAAAAGCGCGAACATGACGAAGATTCCTACATATGAAGAGTCATGGTATTGGATTAGCTAGTCGGTGAGAACTTCTCACCTTTAATTTAATTTTTCTAGTTTAAAATATATACTAGCATGCAGACGGTGTTTAGTTGCACCCGACACCCGTCGTCCACAGACCATGGACAGCTTGTGTGCTTGTTTGTTTGATTTTGATGTGTAGCTGATTGTGGGATGTGATGTGAAATGAAATAAAATATTTATATAGTTGAAATAAAATATTTTATAGTGGAAAATATTTTATAGTTAAAAATAGAATTTTTAACGTGTATATGAAATGAAATATATATAAACAAATCAGACGATTTGTTTGTATACACACATTAGACTGATATTGATTGGGACGATAAATTTTACACATCGCCCAACTACACAAATAAAATCTGTGTTTGATTGTTTGAAAACCCCACACGGGTATTAGGGTAATATATGACATACACTAATCCGAATAGTTAGTTGTATGTCGATCGATTGATTGACAGACTGTTATAAACGTTAAATATTTATATTTGATGCTTATACAGAGTAGAACGCACTTTGGATGATGGTTGATGATATATCATTGCTGTTATATACGTGTGCTAGAAAATCCATATAATTAACATTATATGGTAATTGATTGGGCCTCATTCCAGTTTTGAAAAAGAAATATTTGAAAAAGAAATATTTGAAATAGAAATATTTGAAATAGAGTATTTGAAAATAGAAACATATGAAGCCGTGTTGATTAGATTGACGCCATTTTAACGTGAACGATATTTATATTGATTATATTCGTTTTTATAATGAATATTGAAAAGTGATTTCAAAATTGAATATTTTGAAATGAAATTCGAATTATATTGAAAAGAATTGAAATTTGAATTACATTGAAAAGAATTGAAATTCGAATTAAACTGAATAGAATTGAAATTCGAATTAGATTGAAATAGAACTGAAATTGTTTTGAATTGAATTTAAAACATATTGAAATTGAACTGAAAATCAATTTGAATTGAAATCAATTTGAAATGAAATTAAAACGAATTTATGTTGGAAAATTTAATTTTGATTTGAATTTGAAAATAAAGTTGAAATCGTTTTGAAAACGAATTTTAAATGATTTATAAAATATGTTTTGAAAGGAAATCGACGAAATATATTATATATATATATATATATATATATATATATAATGGCCTGAATAGAATGCGCCGCACCGCGGCAGTTCACGAATTTTGACCATTGACTTCGAACGGATATTACGAGAGATCCGACCGTCGGATTCTCCTAAAACCGGAACCGTTGGGTTCGTATCGAAAAGAACTTTCTAACGAATATGAGGAATTAGAAATCAAACAGTTGGATTTGGAATTATGTCCAAATCAAATTTGGAAAAGGTCGCTGTAAGTGCAGTTCGATGGCCGTTGATGGAAATCGACTGTACGTGCCTTGAAAAAATATTAAAAATAGTAATAATTTGTGTAAAATCATAAGAAATGATTTGGGAAGAACTGGGATGAAATACTCCATATTTGAAAAGATAAAAATAGATTTTTATTGAAATGAACTAGTTTTGAACTAGAATTAAAAATCAATTTATTTTTGAAATAAATAGATTGAATTTGAAAAGGGTTTTAAAACTAACCAGAATTTCTAATAATTGAATTGGAATGGATTTGAATCGAAATTGTCGTTGGAATATTTCGATGTTGGATTTTGTGATGATACAGATATTGTTATGGGAATTTGAAAGATATATATATATATATCGTTATTTCCAATACGATATTTGTTGTTCGTAGAATTTGATATTGAATATAAGCCGATATATTTTCTATTCAGATCCTTGTATTTAATATCAAATGTGATTTTAGGTTGTCGTGAACGGTATCTTCAATAATACTGTTCTTAGACCCATGGAGTTAAGAAAATCAGAAACTAACTGGAGATTAGTTAAGTTGAATGGTTTCTTGGGTATTGATCTGATGTTGGTTTCGGCCTTCGAGGTTAATACTTAGGGAATTGCTCACTTGCTAATTTACGGTCAGGGACTGATCGAAATTTGATGTGATTTTGGGTTTATCGTAAACCTTGTTTTAAATGACATTGATTCTTTAACCCAGTTAAAGATTAAAACTAGGTGGAGTTTTAATGATTCTTTAATTAGATTGAAAAGATCGAGAATGGAGTATCAACATTTTTGCTCTAGGCGATAGTTAAATCTTTAATTAGATTTTAACGTGAAATGGTAATTGAATTTACCGATAACACCGTGGTGTTAGATATGAAGTATTACCTGTTTTACTTCATGGGATAAATAGGTGGGGATAGGGAAATTAAAACCAATGATTACTTCGGTAAGGTTCGCTAATCCTGACTAGTTTGAATTGATATTAAAAAGTAGATTAAAGAATCAATTTAAAAGAATTTATCTTTGATAAAATTAATGGGAACCTTTCCCTAAGAATGTAAAATTTAGAAACTAACTGTCGGTTAGCTAAGCAGAATGGTTTTCTGAATATTGATCTGATGTTGGTTTCGGCCTTCGGGGTTAATATTTGGGGAATTATTCTCTTGTTAATTTACGGTTAGTGACTGATGAATTGGAATGAGGCGTATGTTGTGTTTGTGTAACACTTGTTTATTATATAAGTGAGTTATTCGGAAAGACCGGGTTTATCCCATTCTGAATAACTGATACGATGATAAGTCGAAGGTGAAGACGGTGGTTGAAGACCGGAGGTCTTCACGTCGTTTGGATAATTACTGATGATCTTGATTGGGCCGTACACCCAAGAGGAGGGAATCAGTTGGTGGTCGTCCAGACGTACTTGGAGATCGATGGATATGTGGGGTACTAGGTGCCTCCGGTTTTGTTCAGACCCAGAACGGACTTGTAAATGGACTGTGTGTCTGACATTGGATATCATTCTGTGTGATTGATGGTTATCAGTTGCATGGAGTGGTTTGCCTATGTGGCATGCTAAGATGCAAATGATCAAGGCTTCTGTTGAAAAGCAAAGTCTTATGGTTGATGATCAAAACACGTCCTGTGTGGCGTAGCTTTGTGTAACGTTGATTTGTTAGCCTCACACCCCAGTAGTGGACCAAAAACAGGAGAAGGACCTCAGGGAGGACATGCGTTTGTTTCTAGCTTGAAGTGGCGTCAGTGGTTTTACACGCCCTGACAAGTTTGACTTATGTGGTTGTTGGTGTTACGAGGCACCTTAGTTTGATTGGACGATCCGTGTCCGATGGATCCATTCGTTGGCTCACTTACGCCCCAAACGGCAGGGAAACGCAGTGTTTAGGAATTTTAATCCAATTCGGTAGACCGGCCCTGTCGCTTCAAGGGGAAGTTGCGGCTGTTCCTGAGGCTCGGGCTAGACAGTCTCGAATCGGTAGAGGACTATCTTTTGCCTCGGTTCACAGACGGAAATCCATTTTCCAAATACGTGACTTTGCGGTTTTGATTGTAGAGCCTAGTATGGCGACATGATATATGGTACCCATGCCGACTATGATTGATACTTATGATTTGAAGTTGTTTTATACCCTATGCACTTAAAATAATATCAAATGATTTGTTTTAAACGTACTAAGCATGTTTGGCTATTATAAGGGAAAACCCTATCCCCTGGCTTGCGTTGCAATGTGTGATAGGACCTGGGTCTTATAATAGCTTCATTTTTCCAAAAAGCATTGCGCTATTTTGTTATATGCACTGCTATTCTTGGGAGAAAACCTGTTCCGAGATATATGGCATAGTCCCTTGATATATCTGATTTAAAGTATAGTTCTAAATAATTGTTTTAGTTCTCACACCAGTCCTATGACTGACCTGGAGTTTATTGTTTTAACCTGAACTCTGGGTGCCCTTATTTTGACACGGGAAGCTAGTAGTTATGGTTTTGTAGATTTATATTCACAGGATCCTGGTTTACAGCTGGAATGATTTCCGGAAAGCTTTGTATCCATGTATCTCCTTCAGTGGTATATTGTATTATTTTCTGCTACTATGTATTTAAATGTAATTTAAATCTCTGATATTTCTGTGTAATATTTATTTATACTCTGTATATTCTTGTAATCTGATGGAATTGTTGTAATATACAATGAAATGTTCTTCCGTCTGCGTTCATTTGTGGCTTGTCCACGACTCCATCCGGGCTTTCCTTACCGGGGAAGTTCGGGTCGTTTCATAGGTTCACAGATGGAAATCCAACTTCCAATACTTGACATTTCGATTTTAGTTGTAATCCTATATATGGCGACATAGTGGGATGGGGCGCTTATGCCGTCTATGATTGATACTTATGATTTGAAGTTGTTTTATACACTATGCACTTATAATAGTATCTAATGATTTGTTTTAAATGTATCAAGCATTCTTGGCCATTATAAGGTAAAAACCCTATCCTCCGGCTTGCGTTGCATTGTGTGATGGAACCTGGGTCTTATAATAGCTTCATTTTTCTTTATTTAGCATTGCGTTATTGTTATATGCACTAGTATTCTTGGGAGGAAACCCGTTCCATGTTATACGGCATGGTCCCTTGTTTTACCTAACCTTAAAATAAAGATTAATAACTGTTTTAGTTCTCACACCTGTCACGTGACTGGCCTGGAGTTTATTGTTTTAACCTGAACTCTGGGTGCCCTTATTTTGACATGGGCAGCTAGTAGTTTTGGTTTTGCAGATTTATATTCACAGGATCCTGGTTTACAACTGGAATGATATCCGGAAAGCTTTTTATCCGTATATCTCCTTCAATTGTGTACTGTATTATTTTCCGCTGCGATGTATTTAAATGTAATTTAGATCTCTGATATTTCTGTGTAATATTCATTCACTACTCTGTATATTCTTGTATTCTGATGGTATTATTGTAATATACAATGAAATGTTCTTCCATCTGCGTTCTAATTTGTTGTGTTCTCAAAATAATCAGGCGTTTCGAATGGTCTTGGTCGGTTTAGCAACTGATTCGAATCGAGTGGAATTCCCGGTCGTTACATCAAAACTCCATTCTCCAATATGTATATCCAATGGATGATATAAGTGATTACAATAATGTTAATAGAACATGTTATATATGATGTACACAAGTGGTTTCAAGTGTTTTCTAGTAGATGCAGTATAGAGCATAACACATACTTGGCATTATTAGAGATCGGCTAATAGGACACAACATGTAACAACCCGGGTTTAGGGTACCCAGGCTAAACGGATTCTAGTCTATTTTCTATCTTTTAAAATCTAAAGGAATAAAATACGAGTTTATGAGCTTAACTCGTATGGTATTTTAAATTATGGTAACAAAGAATTGGTGGTTTTTAGAATAGGGAGTTTGTAATAAATTAAATATCTTTAATATAATAAGTAATTTAATTCAAATTACGTATATCATAACTTGATGATTAAAGTAGATATTGAAAATATACAATATTGATCAGCAATAAATATTTTAAAATATATTTTCAAAATAGGTGATAAGTTATTTGAAGGAATAATTATTAACTACTGTTGGTATTTTCAAATGTTAAAAGTATTTCTTGATAAAATAAAATAAGATTGAGTTTTGATCTATGTTTGGAAAGGGTTGTTAGTTTTAAAGAAATATGTATTGTGAATTTTGTCATGGTGTGAAAATAAAATTGGAAGGTTGTTGTTAAAAGTAAGTTAATAACATTAATAAAAATATTAGTGATTTAATTGGATTGTTTCCAAGGTAGAAATTCAAATATTGATTGAGAATCAATATTTAAAAATTGAAAATATTTCGCTTTAGTTAATTGATTTAATTTTTTGTAAAACAATAAGGTTGTGTAAACTTTCCTTGTAAAATATAAGTGAGTTTTAGGTGTGAAGTAAATATTTTAGCAAACTTGTTTTATTCAGGAAATTGTGTAGTGTATGCGTGAGTTTATGTTTATAAATTAAACATAATTTGATTTGTGTGTGTATTAAAAACGAATTGGAGGTGTGTTAGTGTTTAAAATAAAGCATAGTTTAGTTGTGAATATGTATTTTAAACACTTAACATTGTGTGTTTATGAATTAATAAATTATTTAAGTTGTCTGAGGCTAAGTTAGGGTAATTTGTCCATTTTCCTCATTCTTATTGTCTCTAGAGAAAGAAAAGTATGACGCTTTCTATTTTATCTTTTTCTCCTTCCTCCAGCTGAAGCTATAACAGAGAAATTTCATATCCTCCCCTTTCATTACAAAACATATCTCCCTGTCCAAATTAAATAGAACAGAGTTAAAAATCTCTCCTTCTTCAACATAAAGACAATCTCAGTAAAAAGATCAACCTATTCCTCTATATAATTCAAAGGAAGAAAGTTACAGTAAAGATTCTTCCTTGCATGTCTGTTCTACTCAGTTTTTAGGCATCAGAAGCACCAGTTTCCCCATGCAAGCTTGATAACATCCAAATCAATCAAGGTGACTTGTCTGACTCACACAATCTAGTTTATTCTTATTACATGCAATAGATCTTTGTATATTTGGGTAATCTGTGCCTTGATAGTTTTCTGTATGTACTGGTTTCTGTGAATTTTATTCTTGTGGTCATCGCATTTTAGTATCTACTTTGGAAAAGAATATTTCTCGCATTTAACAACGAAATGTTGTCGAACTTGCTATGGTTTGTTGTCCAGATAATTGTCTTCAAGAAAAATTTGATGTCATTCTATTGTTGTTTACACCAAGAATTAAGGTGTAGAAGTTGAACATTAACAATTTTGATCACCCATAGCTTAAAAATCAACATCCTGTAGCCTTCCTGCATTTTCCCCTAAGAAGGATTGACTTAGATGTTGACCCCTTAGGAGGGGAGGTTGACCACTCACCTAAGGTGTCGACCTTAGGGTCGACGCAGTGCAGCTGAGTCTCAACCTTAGGATGGACTTAGTTGTTTGAAGCATTTTATAAATATAAAAATTATATTATCCTCGCTATAGAGGGGAGATTTCAAAAGAAACGATTTTGGATATTTTTAGAAAAAACGATTTAAAACTTGTTTTCTTAAACAAAGTATTTTCTATATAAAATACACGTTTATATGAACCCATCGAGAAGACGTGCCCATGATTAAACATTGTAGTAAACCTCGTGGTATGGGGACACAAAGATATATTTTATCGTTTAATTACAAAGTTGTATACTTGAAGTAGACGATTCGATGTTTTTGTTGATTTGATGCTTTTTATGTTGATGCTTTTGATGATTTATGGTGTGGAGCTGATGATTTAATAGTAAACCAGTAGTGAGAACATATGGTATGGGACACATAGTCGCTACCACTGGGTTACTATCTGTAAGTCTATGACACATCCTGTCGTTTAAGCTAGTACCAGGGGTAGCTGGATCCCGTACGTATATTAATATATGTACAAAAGCTTTTCATTGATTATTGTTTGTTGAATGCCACCCGACCGAGACAAACTGTGGTGAAACCTTACTTGACCGAGACGGGTCATAGTGAAGTTGTGTTCGACTGAGACGGGTCGTAGTACAGCCTATCAATCGAGATGGATCGTAAAAAAATAATTACTTCGCAAAGCTCATGGATGATCTATTTGCACGTACAATATTTGATGTTTCAGATCTGAATTATTATTATTGATGTACTTGTTGTTTTGGATTCAAATATTAATGTTTGATGATTTTTATCATACGATCATATCTACTTAGGGATTTTAATCCAAACTGATGTTTTGATGATATCATTGACCTTGTAGTTTCGAACCCCTATTTAATGTCTTGTTTAATTGTTGTTATTTGATGTTTTGGGTCCTATATATTTTGGTTTGCTGAAGTTGAAACCAATATAGCTTTAAAGCTAATTGATATATATTGAAGTATGAAGAAAACTTTAACTTGAATAAACTCTTAAGCAGGATGCATGTTGTTTTATTGGAGTTTTGTTGTTATCTCTTGATGCTACACTTTTGTGCTTAGCGTGGAGCTTAGCACCGTATTGATGAAGACAAATTTCGTCTGTTGTTCCTTTATGTTGTCTTGGAATTTTATAGGTTGTCAAGCCTTGAGAATCCTATGAATTGGCTGATATTTTAGGCTTATACAATTCCTTTCGAGTAAAAAGGAACTCTTATCTATAATTTTGTATTTCACCTATTGTATTCTAACTGATTTGTAAACTAAACCGACCCGTGTGTGTTAATGCTCAGGTCAGACCTAGTTGTTACATGTTTAACTAGCTGTTTGCTTAGGTCTAACAGTTTCACCAATAAACTATCTTTCGAAGCTATTTCTTAGTTTTATTTGTCGAATAGATATGTTTTGTGTGTGTATATATATATATATATATGGTGATTTTTTATTCATGGATGGTTTATTTGAAACAATTCGTACTTGTAGCACATTTATATGTTGTAATTCTGTGATTGTACCTATATGTTAAATGTGCTGAGTTGTTCGTTGTTTTGAATACAATCCTCAACCATCGTAATGCCATGTTAAAAGTATTGAGTATGTCGATTCATTTGAAATAAGAAAAGAAATATATATATACCTAATCGACGTATTCAATACTAGTTTAATACGGAATTACATATGGCCCCCATAACCAGCCCTATTCTCCGCTCTAATAGACTACACTACTCGCTAATTCTCTTTATTAGATTGTGTCTCGAGGTGAGTGTCACATAACATATTGCATATAGATAAATAAGTATTATATGAAAGTTTTTATTGCTAGCATATGACTATTGCATACAAATGATGATTTCAGCACGCATGTAGAAATATCAGTTATCAGTATGAAATTTTGACTCATTTGGATATATTACATGAACATAAATTCATAAAAAAGGAGATCGATTGAATTAGTAAACCGCCTAATCTTTCACATTAGCGAGGAACATATACACTACACTAATTTCATAATTAAAAAAATTACGTTAGAAGACATAAGGACAATGGATGCTAATGGATGATGATTGAGCGGATATAGGTATATGATTGAAAATACTTATCTCATTCTTTTATCCTTGGGGATTTCGAGGGTGAAACCCTTTTAGGAGGGGAGAATGTAACAACCCAAATTTTAAGACATAGTAATTAACTAAATAGTTAATTCATCGAAATAACAAGTTTTTGAAATTTTCAGAATTTAGCGACGGGAGGTTAACCATCGTGTCTGTAATAATGTTTTAATCAATTTGGCTAAAATGAAAATACTATCATAGAAACAAATAAAGAAAAAATTATGTTTGGGTCGTCCCCCGGGTCGACCCACCACAATGTCTGGTGACATTTCATAGGTCCGAAATAGTGATGAGTTTCATTATTTTTAGCTGATTTGGTTGATTTCTATTGGATGCTTTTGTAATTTTGGCTGACGTGGCTCATTTTGATTCTTTGAGTGACGTGGCTAGCTTGGATTTAGTTTAGAAGTCCAATGACCTGAGATCCCTAGGATATACCATAATAATCCCTTAGAGCCAGCTAATCCCTCACAATACAATCTTTTCCTCTCTGAGTTCTCCCATTTTGAGATGGACCTGACCAAACAATTTCTGGAATAAGGGTCTGTAGCTCATTCTGATTGGTTGAGTAACGTGGCTGGCTTAGATTTATTCTAGAAGTCCAACGGCATAAGATCCCTAGGCTACATTATAATAAACCCCTAGAGTTAGCTAATTCCTCACATCACAATTTTTCCTCTCCGAGTTCTCCCCTTTTGAGATGGAACTACCCATAACTTTTATGGAATAAGGGTTTATAAATAAAATATTTATATAATACTATTAGAGATGGGATCTGTAGCAACCACGGAGAAAGAGCTTAGGACCACGGGTGAGTATAGTAATTATTAACATATAAGTAGCTTATAAGATTAGGGTTTTAATAGTTTTACTTACAATTTTACTTAACAATTTTTTCAATAGTTTTTAGTAGTCCTTTTCTATAAGTGGTTTACTATTTTCTTCAGTTTATTTTATTTATTTAAGTTCTGTAAGTTCTTTTTTTTATGTTTTCTTAT
Source organism: Allium sativum (assembly GCA_030737875.1). Taxonomy (NCBI): domain Eukaryota; kingdom Viridiplantae; phylum Streptophyta; class Magnoliopsida; order Asparagales; family Amaryllidaceae; genus Allium; species Allium sativum. Next base: position 599,598,081 of record CM060926.1, on the reverse strand, counting down.
GTAAGCCTCTTTCTTTTCAGTCTTTTTCATTAACAGCTAATTCTATCATTTATTTTAGCCTTTGTGCAAGCATTTACTTTTTTTAGAGTCGTAAATGTTAGTTTGCAGACACAATTTTTAGTCTTCTTTCACACTTGGGTTAGAATAATCATATAAGATGCGTGAATATAAATCAAAATAAAAGTAAATAAATTTACAGAGTTACATGTTAAAATTCCAAACTTATATTAAAAAGGAATTGGGCTAAATTATGCATATTTTCAAAACTTGTGACATTTCAACACAATGAAAAATGCGAAAGTTTTTTCATCATGGTGGACTAGCGATTCTACCCTTGTTCCTCTTTTCGTTATAACCCTAATCGTCTCCTTCCTACCCCCTCTTTCTTTATTTCTCATCTCCCATTTTGCGATATTTCCATTGAACTTCTAGCTTCTTCCTTTGTTTTTCATTAATGACCTCATCTTCGAGTCCCTCGGATTTGTAAAGATCTAAACCTTGTCTTAGTATGATGAAAGATCAAAATCTCCTTTCACTACGCCTAAACGGCCTTCTGCAACACAAAAAAAAATGTTGGCTCAAGCCTAAAAAATGTTGCCAAAGGTCTTTGGCAACACTTTTGTTGTGGTGCAATTTTCATCTTTGCTGCGGACCTCAAAGGCAACATTTTGACTATCTAAGGCAAAATAAGAAATATTGTTGCAATAGAACCCTACTTGGTTCTATAACAACATCCATATCTGTAACGACCCACATTCTATGCATCGGAAGATCGTAGAGTATTTATTTCTTTTTCATGTGAAGTCATGTTGTCGTGTACTTTTGGGAAACGGCTATTGGGGTCATTTCCCATGTTCATGATTTTTGCCAATTTTTAAATGACCGGTTTGCCCCCAGTTGATCTTTTTTTGGCCATAACTTTTGATTGGAAAGGAGTTTGGACCTAAAACCACTTCCATTTGATCCGAATAATGGTTTACCATTCCGTAGATGGTCACATTATGTAACACCCCACGTCCATTAATGTCACTCACAAAGGGAATGCATTAACTTCCATGGAGCATTTTAAATAAGTATAGAACAGAAAATCACAACAAGACATATATAAAGCAGTACTTGAAAATTAAAACTTTATTTCATTGCAGCGGATAAGCCCATATGTTTGATTACATCATCAAAACCATAAACCGAAGTCAAGTACATCATATCCATCATGATAAAACAAAGTACATAAACTGAAAGACATAATCCCCAACATTAAAATAGCCATAAATAAAGAGTAGCTGAACTTTACTTCAGCGGTCCAAGAAATCTTCTAAAAGCAGTCCAAAATCAAGCTCCACTGGTGCTAGTTCCAACCTGAGCACCTGGGAGGGGGGGGGGAAGAGATGGAAAATGGGGGGTCAGACATAAAGTCTGGCGAGTGCGATAATTCTAACAATATAATTAACAAAGTAATTAGGCTAAGGCATAAGTTGGAAAATAAGGAAATGATCATGAACCATTGAGTATGACAGAGTAAACAAGGAAACAAGATGAACAACAATATCGTTGAAGCGCACCTAACCCACTAAGATAAATTTACTAAACTACACCAACACTATAGGATAATTGCTATACTGCACCGCCACTAGTATACTGCACCGCCACTAGTCACCTTAAGGTTGATCCCGCCTACAGACTTAATAATGATATTGGTAGTTTCATGCACCCCTAGCTACCTTCATAGGTGTCGTCTGCCCCTATCTCCACTAGGTGTACCCACTACCCCCAAGCGATCAGCTCCCTAACTCGTAGATATCCATGCTGGCCCCATAGTGGGGTGTATCACTCCCCAAAGTGGCAACCCGATACCACTAAGAATGAACGACTTATACCTACACAATGCAACAACGTCTTACCTACCAGCCCGGGTCCACAAACGCATATGAACCTGTTGGACTTGCGTTGCCACCGCTAACCCGGTTTGGCCTCTTACAGTCAAGCCCAATATGCGTGTCACGTCCTCGACTTGGGTCGAGCCCACAAAAATACGTATGGGTTACTGGTTGAAATGGGCCCCCGTTACTTGACATAAGCTATCGACCTAAGCTTGGTCCACTCTAGTACATCCCACTTAACGCACTTCTTATTCATGTTTCAATTACATGTTTCAATTTTGGATAAGTGTTTCTAATCGTATTTCCAACTGCCACCCAAGGTACCCACTAGATTCCACATGCCACCCAAGGCACCCACTTAACCCCCTCATGTCCCACTACATGCTTATCTGGTTAAGTGTTTCTTAATTCATTAAGACCGTAACCTCATAAAGGCCTATCACATTAGACTGACATTTGTGGCAGCTGGATTTGCCGGGCGGGTCCGGGTAGTCTTACACCACAAAAGAGTCTAACCTCGTGTCTTTACAACTGTTACATATTTAGTTTATGTCTAAGATCTCTCACATTAGACTAACATTTGTACCAGCTGGATTTGCCGGGCGGGTCCGGGCAGTCTTATACCACAAAAGAGCCTAACCTTTGTCTTAGACGATTAATCACTCCTAATTAATCATTCCCCAAATTTGAATTACTTTCCCTATTCAAATTATCAATCAATTAACGATGTTCATAATTGTCTCAATTATGTCCATCCATTTATGGTATGTAAAATCATACCAATTTTCACCACAATTATATTTTATGCCTTTTAAGGCATTTATGCCAATTAAATATTTTTAGTATTATCCCCTTTTTCCTCACGTAATACGTTTGTTCGTTTAACGTAAAAATATACGTTAGACTCGAATAGTCTAACTCATAAAATAAAAGAAAACATCACAAATCTAACATAGCGGTGAACTTGCATATGTGAATGATGTTCTACATCTAAAACTTGCATAAGCCAAAATTACAACTTGCATAAATAACATACGTCATGGATCCAAATCTAAAGGTGTGAACTTGATGAGATAATGGCCACAAACTTGCATAAACATCATATGTCATGGATCCAAATCTAAGGTGTGAACTTGATGAAATAATGGCCACAAACTTGAATAAATAACATATGTCATAGTTCTATATTTGCATAGGTAATAATCCTAAACTTGCATAACATGATTCAAATCCAACTCATGAACTTACATATGTGATTCATACATTGCAACAATGGTATAGACATGTAAAGTATCATGTAGAATTTAGCATACGTCATAGCTAAGTTTCAAATAAATTCTCACATAAACTAGGTGCCATAGCCATGTAAGGTCACATATAATTCTACCCAACCGGTTTATGTTTGAATCAACATCTAAACTTTCCTACATATGATTTATCATATGAATCAATATAACAAACTAGCATAAGAAACATGATAATTCAACTAGACATAAGCCAATCATAGGATTATAACATAGGTGATAGCATCATAACTTTACATTGTAGATGATAGCATCATAACATAATATCATAGAAATTACAACATAATTCTACAACATAATTACAACATGAAATCAACAATTCATATCACATCCAAATTATCCGCATTATAACTCAATCCAATTCATTTATTAATTATCTTGTTAAAACTATCGAACTCACAACTCAAAAGCAGTCTTGAGTTCTGAATTCTGATTTCTGGAGTTGAATTAGCGCTTTATTTATGAAGATTCGTTATTAGAGTTGAAAAGGATTGAATTTGATTTGCTTTCTTCCTCTCTAATGGGCGGCGGCTATTCCGAGTTGCAAGTTGACGGCATGGAGGCCATGAATCCAATTTTATTTTGATTTTAGGGTTTGGGTCTATAGGTGTTTTTATAGAGTTTAGGATTAGTTTAAGCTGTCCGATCAACCCAGAATTAATCCCAGCCAACCAGAGCAGTTCAGAAATCCTAATGAGTCAGCATCTAGTCACAAACAGGTCATCATCCAAATCTTCCCGGGGGAGGGGGGGGGGGGGCAGGTCGACACTATGGTTGACCTGGTCAGGGTAGGTCGACCCCTAGGTCAACCTGGCCCTGGCGGGAATTTTCCTACCTAGCCTGTTTGACTCTGAATTTCAGAAAATTTAAAATCTGTTTTGAATTTTCTGTAACTTCCGATAACCATAACTTCTTCATACGAAGTCCAATTCACGCAAACTCGGACTCTATAACCAAAATTTCGAGGCGAACACAATGGCGCAACCCGTTTCCCTTAATTTTCAAGCCTGAGATTAATTATTCTTTAATTTAGTTAGTTCGATTATTCAAAAATCCGGAGTGTTACATTTCCCACTCCTTAAGGATTTCGCCCCCGAAATCTCTAAGTTAAGGAGGATGCATATCCTAACATCCAATCAACCATCTACTCAACCATCAAACACGGGCATCCATTGTCCTTATAAATTCCTAATGTTGTATGAACATATGCAAGAAGTGTGTGTATATGTTCCTTATCTAATGCAAAATCAGGTGGTCTACTGGTTCAGTTGACCTCCTTAATGCAAACCATGATAGTTCCATGCATCCATTATGTATGCAAAAGAACCTTATCGACACATATTATTTCTACATGTGTGCCCAACCATTCACCAAAATGCAACATCCATATGATGGTACAACCATTATATAACCATTAACTTAAAAATGTACACACATTTATATACAATATGCAATATGAAGTGACTGAGCCGATCTAGTGCCTAAAGTGTGTGTATATGCATCCACGAGCAACCTCTAGCAAACACTTGCATCCACTTGCATCCATCATACATAACATGTCTCAAACACATGTTTCAACCATTGGACTATCCTATCTAAAGGTCAAAGATACTAACGAGAGGACACACTAAAGATAAGATAAGTACAAGATAAGCGATAAAGGAGAAATTAAAAGACATACCCTCGAAAAGAAAAGGGTATAATGAACGCATCTTCGCTTCCGTCTCCCAAGTAGCGTTGCTCTCATCATCTCCCCATTGCACTTTGACTAGTTTGACCTCTCGATTCCTCAACTTCTTAATCTCCGACCCAAGAATGCGTGTAGGAGCTCATCGAATCATCGCATCACGCTCGATCTCCACCTCTCTAAGCAAGCTCAGCTCTACCACTTCCGCAGTCTCGCGCAAGCACTTCTTTAATGTGATACATGGAATAAGTCGTGTACAGCACTAAGTCTCTCGGGCAACTCTACTCTATACGCCGTCTTCCAAATCATTTATTTAATAGGAAACGGTCCTACGAACCTTGGTGCTAATTTCCCAACGAACCCAAAGCGAACAACGTTCCGTAATGGAGACACCTTGACAAAGACCATGTCCCCAACATCAAACTCAAGATCTGACCTCCTCTTGTCCGCATAAGATTTCTGTCTATCTTGCACCGTCTGCATCCTCCTTCGAATCAAATCAATCTTCTCCGAAGTCTCTCTAATCATATCGGGTCCAAGCAAGATCTTATCCGTAGATTCCCACCAACATGTAGGCGAACGACATGGCCGTCCATAAAGAGCTTCGAACGGTGCCATGCCAATGCTAGACTGAAAGCTATTATTATATGCGAACTCTACCAATGGAAGATGTTCCTCCCATGTACCTCCGAAATCTAAGACACATAATCTCAATAGGTCCTCAAGAATATGATTCACCCTCTCGGTCTGGCCGTCCGTTTGAGGATGATATGCAATGCTAAAAAATAAATGAGTCCCTACCGCCTCTTGCAAGCTCTTCCAAAATTCGCTAGTGAAGATGGGATCACGGTCGCTCACTATGCTAGAAGGAACACCGTGAAAACGAACTATTTCTCAAATGTATACGGAGGCTAACCATGGAGCAGTACTCTTACTCTTCACGGGAATGAAATGGGCGCTCTTAGTAAGTCTATCTACCATGACCCAAATCCCGTATTACCCTTCCTCGATCTTGGTAATCCGTCAACAAAATCCATCGAGACATTTTCCCACTTCCATTGTGGGACATCCAATGGGTGAAGCAATCCACCGGGCTTCTTTGTCTCCACTTTTACTTGTTAGCACACCAAGCATCTAGCGACATACTCAGCCACATCTTTCTTCATGCCGACCCAAAAGTAAACTCGTCTCATGTCCATGTACATCTTGTCCCTAACGGGATGAATGGTCATCTTCGAACGATGGGTATCATCAAGAATGGCCTTCTTCAGATTCTCGTCCCGTGGTACACAAAGTCTACCATCCCTACGCAACCAACCTTTATCAACTATGGTATACCTACGGAGATGGCTCGATGACTCCCCTCCTTTGAGCTTTTCTACTAACTCAACCAATTGTGGGTCATCTCGCTGTGCCTCGCCAATCCATCCCAAAAGCGTAGTTCTGACCTCTAAGGATGCTAGCAAACCAGGTACAAAGTAAATGGAAGGTGTAAAGTCAAACGTAGAGATGAACTCTAAACTTCGCCGCTCAATAAACAACGGACTCAGGGATAATCTTTTTCTACTTAAGGCATCTACCACCACGTTACCCTTGCCAGGGGTATATGCTATCTCGAAGTCGTAGGATGCTAAGAACTCCATCCACCTTTGCTGCCTTAAGTTCAAGTCCTTCTGAGAGAATAAGTATTTTAGCGATTTGTTGTCAGTGAACAATTCGAATTTCTCGCCAAGAAGATAATGACACCAAGACTTAAGCGCGAAAACAATTGCGGCCAACTCTAGGTCATGTGCAGGGTAATTTCTTTCATGCACTCTCAACTGCCTTCCACCATAGGCTATTATCCTTCCCTCTTGCATTATTACTGCGCCTAGTCTTGTCCCACAAGCGTCGGTATAAACGGTAAATGGCTTACTCCCATCTGGCAATACTAAGACTGGGGATGTGGTCAAAGCTCTCTTTAAACATTGGAACGAATCATCACAATCTACGTCCCACATGAAAACTAGGTTCTTCTTCGTCAAGCGTGTTAATGGAGCTGATATTTTTGCGAAGTATTTGATAAACTTCCTATAGTAGCCAGCCAACCCTAAGAAACTTCTCACCTCGGTAGCATTTTTAGGAACCTTCCAATCATGGATGGCCACTACCTTCTCGGGATCCACGGCTATCCCTTCTTTGGAAACCACGTGCCCTAAGAATCGCACTTTTTTCTCCAAAAGTGACATTTAGAAAATTTAGCTTTAAGGCTATGCGCTCGAAGAGTCTCCAACACTTCCCTAAGATGTAGGTCATGCTCTTCTTCGCTTTTAGAAAAGATCAAGATGTCATCTACAAAGACTACCATGAATCTATTAAGGTACTCCCTAAACACCCTACTCATCAAATCAACAAAGTATGCAGGGGTGTTTGTCAAACCGAAGGGCATCACCAGGCACTCGAAGAAACCGCCTGGAGGCCTAAAGGCAGTCTTGTATATGCTATGCTCAACCACTCTCAACTGATGGAAACCAGTGGCTAAGTCCAACTACGAAAACACTGAGGCACCAACTAACTGATCGAAAAGATCATCAATCCTTGGTAGTGCATGTCTATTCTTCTTAGTAAGCTTACTAAGTTCTCTATAGTCCACACAAAGTCTAAGGGACCCATCCGCCTACATGGCAAACACTACTGGAGCACCCCACTCTGATATACTACGTCTGATGAACCACTTCTCAAGCAATTCTTTCACTTTCTTACTGAGTTCTTTTCTCTCTCTAGGAGCCATGTGGCGCACTGGCAATGCAACTGGCTTTGCATTATCTACTAGATAAATTCGAAAGTCTATCTCACGTTTTGGGGCTAAATCCCTCACCTCATCGAAGACATCAGCATATTCACGGACTATGGGAACAGAATTTAAATCATCATCGTATGCATTAAGGGATTCTAGGTAACTAAGCATTACTGGACCTCTAGGGTCACAAGAAATATCAAGGGTCCTTCCATAATGAGTCAACAATCTAACTACCCTTCTTTCACAATCTAGTATGGCCGCATATCTAATAAGCCAATCCATACCTAGAATCGAGCCATAGCCCATGAAGCCAAGAACAAAAGCGTTGCACTCAAACTCAACGCCCAAGATAAACACTCTCAAATCCCGACAAATTATAGGAAGATGAGTCGAACCACCAATAGGATTTGAGACTACTAAGGGATCAGTAACTAGACTAGTATCAAGGTGTAGTGTTTCAACTAATGATGTAGAAATAAACGAATGCGATGCACCAGAATCGAATAAAGTACGAACATGATGGTCAAATAGAAAAACTAAACTTTCAACGGAAATTGCTCTACCTCGTTCTTGCAGTGGTGGGACCATGATAGCCTGAACTTGTCCCCTTTCCTGCCCTAGTGCCATAAGAGCTTACACATGTCCTCCCAAGGTTGACCCTGCCCTCTGCCCTTTCTTTGGGCAGTCCTTAATAAGATGTCCCGCTTCGCCACAGTTGAAACAAGCAGTCTTCTTTTTCTTCCTACAATCTTTGCTTAGATGGACGGGTGTCCTACAGTTAAAGCATTTCTTCTTCCCCTTAGCATTGTTGCCTTTGCCACCTTTCTTGTTTTGTTGTTGCTGTTGCGGCTTGTTTTGATCCCCTTTCTTCTCGGGTGCCTTATTAGCATTGGCGCCCTTCTCTTCTTCGTGCATGAGTGCCATGTCAACTAACCTCTCAAAGGTAGCCCACATGGGAATGCGGGTCATAGCTAACCCATGAAGAGGCTCGTTTAAACCCTTAACAAATCTTAGGGCCTTCTTTTCTGGAGTGTTTCACCAAGTCTGAGCCAAACCTTGCCAATTGGTTGAATTTATTAATGTACTCTTTCACCGATAGATTCCCTTGCTCTAGTGACAAAAACCTTTCCATGTATAGATTCTCTTCAGCCCGTGAGAGAAACTTCCCCTAAAACCATTGCCTAAAATCTGGCCACGTATCGACTGGACGTCCCATATTAGTGACCCCCAACCAAACCGAGGCCTCATCCTTCATTAGCCATGCAGCTAGCTGGACTTTCCTTCCATCATCCACTTCAAAGATTCTAAACAATTCTTCCACCTACTTTAGCCAGTTACGAGCTTCAACAAATTTCTCCGTCCCATGAAAAGGTTTTCCACCCATTGCTCTAAAATCCTTACATATCTTTGCGAAATTGTCGACACGAGGAGGAGGAAGAGGATTTGCTGGACCTACGGCGGCGGCCCTAGCCTCAAGATATTGACGAAACCAACCGGGCACATGAACACCCTCTGGTATCTCAGATGGTTCAGACATGCTGAAACAAAAAAGGAAAGATTCAATACAAAAAGGACTGAAGGAAAGATATATGGCCCTTGGGGTTATGCTTTCTAAAATATAATTTTCTCTTGAAAATACTTTCCTCAAATCATACTTTCGAAAGTACTTCTTTATAAAAATTGCTTTGAAAAATAGTTTTTCAAAAATTCATATCTGTTCTGGTAACTTTCAGCTCTAATACCATGTGTAACACCCCAAGTCCATTAATGTCACTCACAAAGGGAATGCATTAACTTCCATGGAGCATTTTAAGTAAGTATAGAACAGAAAATCACAACAAGACAGAAATAAAGCAGTACTTGAAAATTAAAACTTTATTTCATTACAGCGGATAAACCCATATGTTTGATTACATCATCAAAACCATAAACCAAAGTCAAGTACATCATATCCATCTTGATAAAACAAAGTACATAAACTGAAAGACATAATCCCCAACATTAAAATAACCATAAATAAAGAGAAGCTGAACTTTACTTCAGTGGTCCATGAAATCTTCTAAAAGCAGTCCAAAATCAAGCTCCACTGGTGCTAGTTCCAACCTGAGCACCTGGGGGGGGGGGGGGGGGGGAGGAAAGAGATGGCAAAAGGGGGGTCAGACATAAAGTCTGGAGAGTGCGATAATTCTAACAATATAATTAACAAAGTAACTAGGCTAAGGCATAAGTTGGAAAATAAGGAAATGATCATGAACCATTGAGTATGACAGAGTAAACAAGGAAACAAGATGAACAATGATATCATTGAAGCGCACCTAACCCACTAAGATAAATTTACTAAACTACACAAACACTATAGGATAATCGCTATACTACACCGCCACTAGTATACTGCACCACCACTAGTCACCTTAAGGTTGATCCCCCCTACAGAATTAATAATGATATTGGTAGTTTCGTGCACCCCCATCTACCTTTATAGGTGTCGTCTGCCGCTATCTCCACTAGGTGTACCCACTACCCCTAACCGATCGGCTCCCTAACTCGTAGATACCCGTGCTCGCCCCTCAGTAGGGTGTATCACTCCCCAAAGTGGAAACCCGATACCACTAAGAATGCACGACTTATACCTACACGATGCAACAACGTCTTACCTACCAGCCTGGGTCCACACACGCATATGAACCCGTTGGACTTGCGTTGCCACCGCTAACCCAATTTGGTCTCTTACAGTCAAGCCCAGTATGCGTGTCTCGTCCTCGACTTGGGTCGAGCCCACAAAGATACGTATGGGTTACTAGTTGAAACGGGGCCCCATTACTTGACACAAGCTATCCACCTAAGCTTGGTCCCCTTAAGTACATCCCACTTAACCCACTTTTTATTCATGTTTCAATTACATGTTTCAATTTTGGGTAAGTGTTTCTAATCGTATTTCCAAATGCCACCCAAGGCACCCACTAGATTCCACATGCAACCCTAGGCACCCACTTAACCACCTCATGTCCCACTACATGCTTATCTGGTTAAGTGTTTCTTAATTCATTAAGATCGTAACCTCATAAAGACCTCTCACATTAGACTGACATTTGTGGCAGCTGGATTTGCCGGGCGGGTCCGGGCAGTCTTACACCACAAAAGAGTCTAACCTCGTGTAACACCCCGTGTATTCTATAATAGTGAAATTCACAAATTAAAGTATAACTAATTTCAAATTAAAGAATTAAGGGAAACGGGATACGCCATTGCGTTTGTCTCGGAATTCTGCTTGAGATAGAGTCTGAGTTTGCGTAATACGGACTCCGTATGAAGAAGATATGGCCTCCGGAAGTTTCCGAATTCAGTTTAAAATTCAAACAGACCAAAACAGCTCAGAAAAACCAATTCAAAAATCAAAATCGGGCCGGATTAGCCAGGGCGGGAATTTTCCCGCCCAAGGCACCCAGGTCTACTGGGTAGTCGACCTGGGTCACCCGTGTCGACTGCCAAGTCGACACGGTGTCGACTGGCGTGTCGACCTGGCCCCTGAGCCAGGTCGAACCCAACCCCCCTGGCTAGCCTGGTCTGTCTTTGGTCGATTTTCTGAGCCTTGCCTTGTCACTAGGGCTAGGTGTCAGCTCCTGGTTTGTCTCTCCTTCAAACAAACGGCTATTATTACACCAAGCTCCATTGATGGTCCAAATCAACTCACAAACTCTATAAAAAGGACCTAAGACTCACCCTAATTCACACAAACAAAAATGGAGATGAGACCGTCAAGCTGCTGAGGAAAGACTAGGGATAGCCATCAGAAATTGAGAGACAATTAGGAGATAATTCGAAAGCTTAAAGCAACGTCAATTAAATCAAAACAACGCCTACAACAAAGGATAGCATCTCCAAATTCAGAATTCAGATTTCTGAATTGAAGATTCGTCATACGTTGTAAGTAGAGTGCTATTCCGATGTGAATAAATAATTGTGTTTTTATTTGTTTAATGTGGGAAATGGAATTGTGGCGATAATAATCTATATTTGTATGTTGCTTTGATTCTAAACGATTTGGAAATGTTGTGGTATACGATTGGATATTTGCAAGTATATGATTCATGTTGCAAACTACATGTTTGTGGTAGTTTATTACAACACCTATTTGATAATTGCAAGTATATGATTCATGTTGAAAGTAACAACTATATGTTGTGGTAGTTTATTTGAGATTCATGCAAGTATATGATTTACTATTATGCCAACATGATGTATAATTTTATGGTCATCTTTAGTGTAATTGGATCCATTTGAGTATTATGATTCATATGAAGTTATGTTGGAATTGGCATCATGGTTCAAGTAAAAAAACCATGCTTTTGTATTAGTAACAAAAGCAAGCATCTTTGTGAACTTGTATTAATTCTATGAACATGACTAAACAATGTTTGTTGTTATGCCTAATTGAAAAACATGTTTTAAGCCTATGTTATTATCAAAATCATATGATATGTGACACATAAGTTACATTAGAATTACATTCCACTTGCAAGTTTACATAGATAGATTAAGAACCATGATTCAAGTTTAGGTATGTTTATGCCATAATTCTATGAATAGATTAAAAACCATGATTCATGTTTAGGTATGTTTATATCATATGAATAGAATGATTCATGTTTAAGTATGTTTATGCCATGATTATATGCTGTTATCATGCAAGTTCACATATGCCTAATTCATGTTAATTAGTTCGCTATGTTGCAAGTTCATGCGTTCACACTCCCCTTTTTATGTTGCTTAGAATATATAAACACCATGTTATAAGCCTCCCCTTTTTCATGTGGCTAAGTTGGGTTTAAATGTTAAACCCAACATACGTTATATTGTAGTAAACGTATAAAACGGGGGTAATGGCGATTGGGTTAAAGTATAAAACATATGTGTTGTCATGTTTGACGCATGCCAACGACTTTGAAAAACAATTAAGTGGTGTAAATTAATTTCACCCAATAAAGATGAATTTGATTAATGGGCCGCAAATATTTACATATAAAAAGAAAAGAGACAAAATATGTAAATGTAGAAAATACGATGTGTTTAACCCGAGGTTGGATTGAGTTGTGATGTAAACCTGGCCGAAACCGCCAGGCTGTCCAGTAGTCACAACAATACCTATCCAATGTGGGTGGTTAAACACGGAGCCCAATAAAGACCCGAGGTTAGACTGAGTTGTGGCGTAAGACTGCCCGGACCCAACCGGCAACAGGCAACCACAACAATATCTATCTAATGTGAGAGGTCGAGGCTTTAATAAGACAATTAAGGCTGAGTCAGGATTGATAGGATTAAGAAAATTAAATTAATACTTAATCAAAATGAAACATGCTAAACTATACAGACTGATTGGGGGTTAGGTTTACAAAACACTTAACCAACTTAGCATGTTGGCTAGAAATAGAAAACCTAGTAGCGGGGGACCCTTTTCAGCAGTAACCCTACAAGGTGTATCAGGATACCCTGAACTAGGCAGGGTGGGGCACGATTACTGGGCTGACTGTAAGAGGTCAAATCGACGGCGGTGGTGCAGCAGTGTAGGTTCTAACGGGGTGCGGGCGTGCACACACTCCGGCGCAGAAAATAAGGCACTGGGCACCAGTAGCATACCTGTGCATCCTAGGATTGTGTCGGGCCGCCACCATGGGACTTGATACACCCCATGGTGGGACCAGCATAGGTAACTACAACAACGGGGGCCGTAAGACACATGTAACTATGCGAGTAGGAGCCGATCATCAGAAATGGATCACTTCACCCTGATTATGGGGTGCTTGTTGGGAACTAGTTTATATGGGTACAGAGATAAATATGGGGTACGATAAGTATATTCGACTCTAGACAACTTAACTTAGTTCATGGTGCTTTTCCATTTCCAGTTTATACTTATCATACCCAGTTCTTTATTCAAAGACTGAATAGTCCTAGACTTACTCAGGCTTTATGTCTGACTCTACTTTTCTTTGGTCTTCTTTTCTTTTGTTTCCCCCCCCCCCCTAAGGTCCACAGGGAGGGAATACCACAGCTTGACCAGTTTTCACATCCAGTTTGAAGAGAAAGATTGTATTGCTTGGATCTTTTTCGTTTTGGACTATGGCTTTGGACAACAATTATGGGACTTATGCAGTTTACTTATGTTTTTATGCTTCTTTAAATAATGTAATCAAGACAGTTATGAAGATGTTATGTTTTTGGAAGTATTGTAAGACAAATTATGACATGGTTTGTGTAACATGTATTTTGTTGAAATAAAAGTTGTTGTTTTCCGCTGTTCAAAAATATGTGTTCTTATATCTGTCTTGTATATCTGTGACTTATACTTATAAACCTCCACCAAAATTAGGGCTTTCCCTTTGAGAGTGACCCTAACGGAGGTGGGGTGTTTCACTTGGTATCAGAGCATAGGTTAACCGGATAAGATAAAAGTTTCGAAATTTATTTTCAAAGGAAAATTTGAAGAAGCATTTTTAAAGATAAAATATTATATTTTAAAAAGGCAAAGTGCCTCAAAGCCATAGGTACTATCTTTTATCCTTCGTTTTGAATCTATCCTTTTTGTTTCAGCATGTCCGAAGAAATTAACTTGCTGAGGGTATACCAATACCTGGTTGGTTTAGACCATTCTTAGAAGTAAGGGCCACTCAGCTAGGTCCTACCGTTCCTCCTCCCCCAGCTGCAGGAAATCATCCAGCTGCAGCAGCATCTCTTCCCCCACATCCTCCGCGGGGAAATACTTTTGCTAAGATATGTAAAGATTTTAAAGTTGTGGGAGGAAAGGACTTTCATGGAACCGAGTCCTTCGTTGTAGCCAGGAATTGGCTGAAAGAAACCGAGGACTTATTCGTCATCTTTGAGGTAGAAGATAGGCAAAAGGTACAACTGGCAGTGTGGCTACTTAAAGGTGAGGCTTCCTACTAGTGGGAAGTCACTAATGCAGAAAGACCAGTGGAAACATGGGAGGACTTTAGGGCAAGGTTCGAAGCTAAATTTCTCTCAGAAGCTGAAAGGAGTCTTCAGTTGGAAAAATTCTTATTTCTTAAGCAAGGGAATATGACAGTCAAAGAGTATGTTAACCAGTTTGATCAGCTGGCTAGGTTCGGACTGGACCTAGTCAACACCCCGCACAAGAAGGCTCTCCGCTTTTTCAAGGGGTTGAATGGGCCATTACACAGTTTGGCCATGACCCATATACCCATGGGAGATACGTATGAAAGGTTAGTGCAGATGGCATTGCTGAACGAAGAAGATAAGGGCAAGAAGGAGACAAAGGCAGAAAACTCTCAAGGGAAGATAGAGGGTTTGCAACCTAAGAAGACAGACTTTAAGAAGGGCGGGGAAGACAACAAAGAGAAGAGGAAGAGTAATTTCTGTGGAAAAGTGGGGCACTTAGTGAATGATTGCCGGAAAAAGAAGGCCAAGATGAATGGTGAGTGCTTTTCTTGCGGTGAGACAGTCCACATGGCTAAGGATTGCCCGAAGAAACGAGGACAGAAGCAGAGGGCTGGATCCACCTAATGGGCACAGGTTCACGTGCTAGAGGCGCCACCTCTGCAATAGCGAGGTATAAATACTTCTGTAGAAAGTGTAGTTTATCTTTATGATCACCCAGTTCGCACTTTATTTGATTCTGGCGCATCACACTCCTTTATCTCGTCTGCTTTAGTAGAATCTCTGCACCTGGAAACTAGTATGGTAGAGGACCCCTCAATTGTTTCAAATCCAATTGGGGGTCCAGCTTATTTATCTATGATCTGTGTGGGATTGAAAATTTCTGTTCTAAGCATAGAATTTAAATGTAGTGCCTTTGTTTTGGGCTTTTCGGGATATGGTTTGATTTTGGGCATAGATTGGCTATCCAGTAATGGGGCCATCCTTGATTGTGATAAAAGGGTTGTTAGGCTCCTGACCTAGCTCGGTAACACTTTGGAGATTACTTGTAATCCCTCGTATGCGGTTATGCTTAGTTATCTTGAATCGCTAGATGCCTTTGTCGACAATTTGCAATCGGTTAGAGTGGTCCGGGAATATCCGGATGTCTTCGAAGAGGTTAAGGGCTTGCCTCCGAAGCGGGAGATAGACTTCCGCATATATCTTGTAGATAATGCAAAGCCTGTTGTGTTGCCCGTTAGACACATGGCTCCACGGGAAAGGAAGGAGCTCAGTAAATAGATTAAAGAGCTTCTAGAGAAGGGGTTCATTATAAGGAGCATTTCAAAATGGGGCGCTCCAGTGGTGTTCGCTACAAAGGCGGATGGTTCACTCCGTCTGTGTGTTGACTATATGGAGCTCAACAAACTAACGAAAAAGAATAGGCACCCTCTCCCCAGAATTGACGATCTGTTTGATCAACTTGTAGGAGCGTCTGTTTTCTCCCATCTTGATTTAGCGACCGGATTTCATTAGCTAAGAGTGGCTGAAGATAGCATCTATAAGACAGCATTCAGAACCCCAGACGGCTTCTTTGAATGGCTTGTCATGCCTTTCGGCTTGACAAACACACCCACTTACTTCGTGGACCTGATGAGTAGGGTGTTCAGAGAATTCCTCAACAAGTTCGTAGTGGTTTTCGTAGACGATATCTTGATCTTCTCAAAGAGTGAAGAGGAGAATGCTCAGCACCTAAGGGCAATCATGGAAACTCTGCGAGTCCATCAACTAAAAGACAAATTCTCCAAATGCCACTTTTGGAGAGAGGAAGTAAGGTTTCTTGGGCACATAGTATCCAAAGAAGGGTTAGTTGTGGACCCTGCTAAGGTAGTAGCGGTACAGGATTGGAAGACACCAAGGAATGCAACCGAGGTCTGAAGTTTTCTAGGACTAGCAGGTTTTTCTTGAAAGTTCATAAGAGATTTTGCGAAAATCTCTGCTCCGCTCACATGGCTGACCAAGAAGAATCTAGTGTTCAATTGGGACTTGGATTGCGAGTTTGCTTTCCAACGACTAAAAAGGGCTCTTACAACAGCCCCAGTTTTGACGTTGCCAGATGGAAGCATGATGTTCACAGTTTATACAGATCCATGTAGGACAGGGCTAGGCGCTATCTTGATGCAAGAAGGAAGGGTAGTAGCTTATGGTGGAAGGCAATTGAAAGTGCATGAAAAGAACTACCCGACCCATGATCTTGAGTTAGCTGCCATCGTCTTTGCACTCAAGTCTTGGCGACACTATCTCCTAGGTGAGAAGTTCGAACTTTACACTGACCAAAAATCGTTGAAATATCTTTTCTCTTAGAAAGATTTTAACTTGAGGCAACAGAGATGTATGGAGTTTCTTGCCTCGTACGATTTCAAGATCTCCTACATTCCGGGCAAAGGCAACGTAGTGGAAGACGCGTTGAGCCGAAAGAAACTAACCCTAAGCCCGTTGTTTATTGAAAGACAAAGCCTAGAGTTTATAGCCAGCTTTGACTTTAGGCCCTCCTCCGATTTTATACCAGGCTTGCTGGCATCTCTCGAAGTACACCCGACTTTAGTGGACTCAATAGGGACAGCACAACGCGAAGACCCTCAGCTTGTGGAGACGATTGATAAGCTAAATAGGGGTGAGACTTCAAGTCACCTCAGCGGATACTCCATCGATGATAAGGGTTGGCTAAGGCGAGACGGAAGACTATGCGTCCCACAGACAAAAGATTTAGTAAAGAAGGTTCTCGAGGAAGCACATCACTCCAAGATGACGATACATCTAGGGGGGATAAAATGTACAAGGACATAAAGAGGGCTTTCTTTTGGAACGGCATGAAGAAGGACGTGGCAGATTTCGTTTCTAAATGTATGGTGTGCCAACAGGATAAAGAAGAGCAGAAGAAGCCCGGCGGTCTGCTCCATCCTCTAGAGGTCCCGAAGTGGAAGTGGGATAGTATCTCAATGGACTTCATTGATGGGCTGCCTAGGTCCAGAAGAGGCAACACTAGCTTTTGGGTAATAGTGGATAGGCTTACTAAAAGCGCCCACTTTTTACCTGTCAAAAGTAAAAGAACTGCCTCATCCCTAGCATCTCTTTACCTCAAGGAAATTGTTCGACTCCATGGAATACCCTCCAGCATTGTTAGTGACCGAGACCCTATCTTCACAAGTGAGTTTTGGCGGAGTCTGCAAGAGGCGGTAGGCACACGGTTATGCTTAAGCACAACCTATCATCCCCAAACCGACCGCCAGACAGAAAGAGTGAACAGAGTTTTGGAGGACCTTTTAAGACTGTGCGTCCTTGACTTCGGAGGGACTTGGGAAGACCATCTTCCTTTGCTGGAATTTTCCTACAACAACAGCTACCAAGCAACCATCGGAATGGCACCCTTCGAAGCCTTTTATGGAAGACTGTGCTGATCGCCCACTTGTTGGTGGGAGTCTACTGACAAGCTCATACTTGGACCGGATATGATCCGAGAGACTTCAGAAAAAGTAGACTTAATGCGGAGAAGGATGAAGACAGCCCAAGACAGAAAAAAATCCTACGTCGATAAGAGGAGGACCAACCTTGAATTTGAGGTTGGGGACAGAGTTTTTCTTAAGGTATCTGACAACCCCAAATTCCATACTGACGGAGACAAGGGTAATCTTTGGAATATAACACAGAAACAGATAATAGCAGAACAGAATTAAATAAGTACACCAGATAATGAACAATAGAATATACTGGATAAAAGTAATCATCAGAGTTACACAGTATACAGGATCTTACTTAGAACAAATACAGTTCCGCTATACATAATTGTCTACAGCGGAAAACAAACAAAATATGTACAATAGGAGCTGAACAGCATAAAAAGAGATAAATGATAGAATCCATCTTCAGCTCCAGCTATCCAGAAAGAACCATCTAAATCTGAATACAAGGCTGCCCATGTAGAAAAAGGGGCACCCGAGTTTGAAAGTGAAACAAACTACGAGTCAGTCATGGGACTGTTATGAGAAATCTACTCAACACATATATAATATGGCCAATCACAGGACCACGCCACTTTCGTGGAACGGGTTTACTCCATTGGATTTCCAGTGCTTTAAACAAATCATTCTTTTAAAACAACGCAATGCATTTTATAAAAATGAAGCAGTTATAAGACTCAGTTCCCATCACACAATGCAACGCAAACCGGAGGATAGAGTTTTTCCTTATAATGACCAAAATATGCTTGATACGAATAAAACAAAGGTATTTGATATTATTGCTAGTGTTTACATGTTTTGAAAACAATTTCAAATCATAACTATCAATCATAGGCGACATGGGTACCATATATCATGTCGCCATATATATATACAATCAAAACCGCACGATGTCGTATTTGGAAATTGGATTTCCGTCATGAACCAAGGCAAAAGATAGTCCTTACCGAATTTGAGATGCTCTAGCCCGTGTCTCAGGTGCAGCCGCGACCATAACCTGGATCGTCAAGGCCGGTCCACACGAAGTGGATTATAATGCTGAACAATGCGTTTCTCCACCCTTTGGGGTGTAAATGAGCCAACGAATGACTCCATCGGACCCGGATCGTCCGATCAAACCGAGGCGCCTCGCAACAGCAACAACCACATAGGTGAAAAGTATATAAATGTCAGGGATGGTAGGTCACTGACACCACCCTAGCTTGAAAGAAAACGCACGTCCCCCCTGAGGTCCTGCTCCCGTTTCTGGTTCATACCGGGGTGTGAGGCTCGCGATTTCACGTTATACACAAAGCTACGCCACACAGGCGGTGCTTTGATCATCACCACAAGGCTTTGCTTTTCAACAAAAGCCCTGATCACTGCATCTTAGCATGCCACACCGGCAATTCATGCCATGCGACTGATGTCCATCGACATACAACCTCTGAGCTCGTGCGTTTCAGAGAAGGGCGTTAAGCAAAAGAATAAATTCTCCGCCGCCAAACAGATGTATATTTAATAGAGATCAATCAACACAGAATAAAATCCAATGTCAGACACACAGTCCATCTACAAGTCCGTTTTGGGTCTGAACGAAACCGGAGGCACTAAATACCTCGCAAACCCATCGATCACCACGTACGTCTGGACGATCACCACTCATTATCCATATTTCGGGATGCCTCCCAATCAGGACCTCGGTTACCATCCAAACGAGGTGAAGATCTCCGGTCTTCGACCATCGTCTTCATCTTCGAATTACAACTGTCGGTCAATTATTTGAAATGAGAATTAACTCGGCCTTTTCAAATAATTCACGTATATTTAGAATTTCAAATCAATTTATTTCGATGGTTAAATCATTCGACAACACCAATTTTGTTCTTTAATGTAATTTTCGCGCCAAACACATTCAACCATCAAATACCACACAAATCGAGCAAATTTAGTTTATTTTCATTCCATATTGTTTATGGTACTTTATAATGATTTATCGCTATTTTAATTTATTTTAAAATAGCCAATTTATTCAAAACGACGCTTCGGGCCATAACGCGGCCGTGGCGCTGTTTTTCTTCAGATTTGATTTACACATATCTGAAAATCTAACCGTTGGATCTTCACAAAATTTACATCATTAGAAAGGTCTTTTCAAAACGAATCCAACGGTTCCAGTTTCAGGAAAATCCGACGGTCGGATCTCCCGGTACAATCGTTTGAATTTTCGATTTCAAAATACGAACTGCAGCGTCGTTATTCGATTAAATATATATTTATATATATATATAAATATAATCGCTTCTGGCGCTGTTTTTCTTCAGATTTGAATTAAACATTCCAGACAATCCAACCGTTGGATTTTTACAATGTTGGTGTCGTTGGAAAGATATTTCCAAGGCGAACCCAACGGTTGCGGTTTCGGGAAAATCCAATGGTCGGACTTCCCGCACTAGTTGTTTGAAATCACGGTTTCAAAATATGAACTGCACGGCCTCGTTTCGTTTTAATTTTATTTATATTTATATATTTATATAAATATAGTTCATTCAACAATTTCAATATCGTTTTCACTTCAAATATTTCACTAACGCCTTAAAATTTTGGAAAAATTCGCCATAATCTCCTTTGTACGGGAGGGCTGGGAAAATTCCCAAATAGCCACACGGGCGTCTCATGTCAAAAAGAAAAAGAAAAAGCCAAGCGGCTAGCCAACAGGCTCATAAAATCATCACCCAAACAAAACAGTAAATGTGTACCTATTTGTCGGGCACAAAATTTTATTCCTCTTCTCTAGCCCCTTTGCTATAACCTGTTCAATAAATATGCATGTACATATATACAGTTCTTATAATTTATCATTTTCCGTTCAACTTCATATTTGATTTCCATTTGGTTTAAAAACACCATTCATTCTAATGTTGCATGTATAGGAAAAATCATATCATTAGCTAATTAATGAATATTTCAACTCATATATGTTTATTTGAACGAGTGGCTATTTTTAACACTTCACATTTCAACAATTCGTGCATATAATAAAAATGTGATTTTTATTGTAAAAATATTCATTTCAAAACACTATTATTTTATATAGTGTATATATAGGTGATAAAAATAGGATTTTTCTTATAAAACAATTTCTTTCAAAACGAGATTATTTTACACAGTTCATATAGTCGATAAAAGGTGATTTTTATATTTAAAAACCGAATACCATTCAACACATGAAGGTTTTCTATAGTTTCTATATATAGATAAAAATGTGATTTTTATATTTAAAACACGAATACCATTCAACACATGAATTTCTAATCAACAAATGAATATCAATTCAACACATGAAGGTTTTCTATAGTTTCTATATATAGATAAAAATGTGATTTTTATATTTAAAACACGAATACCATTCAACACATGAATTTCTAATCAACGAGTGAATATCAATTCAACACATGAAGGTTTTCTATTGTTTCTATATATAGATAAAATTGTGATTTTTATATTTAAAACACAAATACCATTCAACACATGAATTTCTAATCAACGAATGAATATCAATTCAACACATGAAGGTTTTCTATTTCAATGAATAAATATAGTTTAAGCAAATGAAAATAATTCAAACACACGAATATTATTCAAAATTTCGGCAGCATAACGGCAGGGTAGTTAAAACCGGGACCGTCCCTAGTACGGCTCCTCGCTCTGCCTTAAAACCTCGCGGTTTTTCACAATGGGGATCATGCATCTAGTTCGCACGCAGGCGGCATGTATACATTTATTTCATTTCCACAAGCTAATCCTATGAGGTTTCAACCAAATATTTCTCCACCACAAACGGGTATTTTTCAACCACAATCAATCAATATCAGCCACAAACAATCCCAAACAACCATTCACTATCAATCAATTTTCACACCAATCACAATCAATAAATATCGTCCATGGTTTGTGGACGAGGGGCGTATATATATATATTTATATATAGCAATTCACTTTTATTTCAACACATATATATTTTTTACAACGCATATATAACTTATACATCGAACGTACAACTTATACAATGCTTATACATGAGATGTACAATGCTTATATTACTCATACATCGACTATATATAATTTATACATCGTCATTTTCCATATTGTTTTTAAATTAGAAATTTCACATTGGGTTCCACTCCACCAAAAATAGCAGAAGGCTCAGAAAAATACGCGGTCTCTTCTAAAATGTAGAAGGCGTCCACACGGTCACGATGTTTCCTGTTTCATCGAATTTCGTTAAGAAACGAGCAAGATACGATTTTTCAAAGTTTGCAACACTCTAAAGTGTTTAAAACGTATAAAGGAATTACCTTTATTGTTCGTTCAAAAGGGGATTCGTTGTTTTCGCGAAATCCGTGCGTCGTGGGTCTGATCGGAGTTGATGGCGTCATAGAGGAGGTCGAGGGCGTCAGATCGCTGGTGGTGGGGTCGGAGATGGTGGCGGATCGGAGCAGATCTAGCAATGGGAAGGTTGGAAATTCGTGGGGGCGATTCCGGCGATGGCGGAGGCGATGGGGGTCGGCGATGGGTCGGATTTGTAGAGGGGGGGGGGAGGCGGAGCGAACGGCGGTGGTGGCAGGGTATGGAACCGCCTGTAGCGGCGGCGGCGTGGGCGGAAAGGGGTGAACGACGAAGATCGTCGGTTTCTCTGAACGATGGAGGGTTTCGGTTTTTTTTTTTTATTATTAAAATTATGAATGGATAATTTTCATTGGCCAAGGTTTTATTTTAATTCGAAAAATAGGGTTTTCGCTTACGGACACCAATTCAAACCCAACGACTATCGTCCCTAGCTAATTACCCCCATTCCGGACACAATGGAATATGTTTCGTCAGCCATTTCGACTGTTAGAGTCAGTTATTCTTCAAATTAAAGTATAAAACAGTTACTTTTTGTTTTGAACGTACATTTTAATTTGCCCGGGCCACATACTGCTTCTAAAAATTCCCAAAAAATTAATCTAGCTATGTTGGGACGATACAGTCCCAACAAAACTAGTTTCGTCGAATTCTGAGACCGCTTGCAAAAAGGCCCATTTTCGGTCGATCCAATTTAACTGTAATTGACCAAAACACATTTTCTTTTGCCATGCTCACATACTAGCTTCAAAAATTATGAAATTTGAAACCTAGCAACAACTTCACATCCCGGATCCAACTAAAGTGGTTTCGTCGAATTCCGAGGTCGTATGCAAAATGGCCAATTTCACGGGCTATATAAATTCCATAGCGACCGTTCTGAAAATTCATTCGGCCATAACTTTTGCTTTCCGTTATGAAAATTCGATTTTTCAGATTCGTTAGAAAGGTATTCACTAACAGATTTAAATATTTTTGGTTTCACTAACATCCGTTTTGTTTTGCACCCGGTACAGTCCGACAAAGTTTGAATTCAATTTTTGAAACTGCAGCGCCTTTTCAAGCCCTGTTTATAATTATAATTAATTATATTCGTTTTCAATTGTCGATTCAAACTCAGTTTTCATCTCTATTATTGAAAATATTTATTTTAAATATTTAAAACCCATTATTTTAGCCAATTTATAATTTTTAAATCGGTTCAGATTTTCTGGGTCGTTACAATCTCCCCCACTTAAAACTTTTCGTCCCCGAAAAGGAACAAAGTCGAAAGTGGTTTGATAATTCTACAATCACACAACACAACAACCAATTTGGTTTTTAACCTTCCAAAAATATACTAATCAAATCCTATATTCCTTTAAAAATCATTCAGAGTATAGAATAAATAATGCACATCCATGGGCAGAAAATAGCAACAGAATAGAGAACTAAATGGTAATGCAAAGTATGGCAAATTTACCTTGCACTGGAGTCAATCAGAGATATCTATTCGGCATCTGGGATAGGCTTTCTGAATGCTCTCCTCAGTTTCCCAAGTACAATCTCGCGGATCTCCACTCCATTGCACTTTGACTAAGCGAACCTTCTTGTTCCTCAGCTCTTTGGTTTCTTTGCCGATAATATTTAGCGGCTCTCTTCTCACAGCTAATTCTGGAGTAATTTCAATATCCTGTTGAGCTGCTTTTTCCACGATCAAGTATGGATCATGAACGTGCTTTCGAAGTTGGGATATGTGAAATACATCATGAACTCCAGGCAACCAGTCAGGCAGTTTGACCCTATAAGCGAGAGTTACGATCCGTTCCAGAATAGGAAACGGACCAATAAATTTGGGCGCTAACTTCCCAGTTTTACCGAACTGGATAACTCCTCTCATCGACGATACTTTCAAATACACGTAGTCGCCAACAACAAAGGATATATCTCTTCTTCTTTTATCGGCATAGCTCTTTTGTCGGCTTTGAGCGGCGAGTCATCGCTTCTTAATAAAATCGACTATATCGGCGGCTTCTCGAATCATATCAGGACCCAACACAAGTCTATTACCAGGTTCGACCCAACAAGCAGGGGATCGGCACGGTCTACCATACAATGCTTCGAATGGAGACATTGTCAGACTCGCCTGGTAGCTGTTGTTATAAGAGAATTCAGCCAAATGCAGATGGTCTTCCCAGGATCCACCGAAATCTATAACACAAGCCCGCAATAGATCTTCCAAAATACGATTCACCCTCTCAGTCTGACCGTCTGTCTGAGGATGATAAGCGATGCTCAAGTTCAACTTCGTTCCCAGTTCGACTTGAAGTGCTTCCCAGAATTTGCTAGTGAATATTGTATCTCTATCACTGACTATACTGAGCGGCACTCCATGCAGTCTAACTATTTCCCTGAAGTATATCTGCGCCAGACTCTGAGCAGTTCTGTTTGATCTAACGGGTATGAAATGGGCGATCTTCGTGAAGCGATCTACGATCACCCAAATACTATCATTTCCTTTTCTGGTTCTGGGCAGACCATCAATGAAATCCATTGAAATATGTTCCCACTTCCAACCAGGAACTTCCAGCGGTTGTAATAATCCAGCTAATTTCTGTTGGTCGCTTTTGACTAGCTGACAAGTAGGGCATCGGCTAACATATAAGGAAATGTCCCTTTTCATCGACTTCCACCAGAAAGTGCGTTTAATGTCATTGTACATTTTGCTTACTCCCGGATGGATACTAAGTTTCGACTTGTGGCATTCATCCAGTACTTCCTTTCGAAGCTCAGGAATGTTAGGGACACAAATTCGACTTTTGAGCCTTAGAATCCCATCATTATCAACTTGAAAACTCGAGGGTTCGCCTTGTTGAATTATTTCTCTGATCTTCTAAATGAAGTAATCATCCTCTTGAAGAGCAGATATTTTATCTAGCAATGAAGTCGTGATAATAAAACTGGCGATCATTTCATTCTTTCGGCTTAACGCATCGGCCACGACATTGGCTTTCCCTGGAGTGTATAGAACTTCAAAGTCATAAGCTACAATGAACTCCAGCCAACGTTGCTGCCTCAGATTCAGGTCCTTCTGAGTGAACAGATACTTTAACGACTGGTCATCTGTAAACAGTTCAAATCTCTCACCCAGAAGATAGTGTCTTCATATTTTCAAGGCGAATACTATAGCCAATAACTCAAGATCATGAGTTACGTAGTTCTTCTCGTGTGGCTTCAGTTGACAGCTAGCATAAGCAATCACTTGGCCTCTTTGCATTAACACTGCGCCAAGGCCTTCTCTAGAAGCATCAGTCCAGACTTTTAAATCTCGGTTGCCATCGATGATAGTTAACACTGGAGCACTCGTTAGTCTTAACTTTAGCTCTTCGAAAGCCTCCTCACTTCTTGGAGCCCATTTGAACATAGAGTGCTTCTTAGTAAGCTTTGTTAAATGACCAGATATCTTTGAAAAGTTTTTAACGAACTTCCGATAATAGCTAGCCAATCCGAGAAAACTGCGGACTTCAGTGGGGGTACTGGGCTGTTTCCAATTCTGAATAGCTGTGATTTTGCTTGGATCCACTGCAATTCCTTCTTT
The DNA here is from genome assembly GCA_030737875.1 of Allium sativum. NCBI lineage: Eukaryota > Viridiplantae > Streptophyta > Magnoliopsida > Asparagales > Amaryllidaceae > Allium > Allium sativum. The sequence continues at coordinate 599,572,059 of CM060926.1, read as the reverse complement.
CGATACGACATGGCCCAGAAATTTCACTTCATCTTGCCAGAATATACATTTGGAAAACTTTTCTTTTAATACATTCCTTCTGAGAATTTCTAAAACTTGTTCCAAATGCTTTTCATGTTCGGCCTTTGATTTAGAGAAGATTAGAATATCGTCAATAAAAACCAGAACAAATTTATTCAAAACTCCTCTGAATACTCTATTCATCAGATCGACGAAGTAAGCAGGAGCGTTACATAAGCCGAACGGCATTACTAACCACTCGTAGAATAAGTCGGGGCCTCTGAACGCTGTCATTGGAACACAATCTTCGGCAATTCGAAGTTGATGGAAACCTGTAGCTAGGTCCATTCGTGAAAATACTTGTGCGCCATTCAACCGATACAACAAATCTTCAATCCGCGGCAATGGATACTTGTTCTTTATTGTCTGCTTGTTCAGATCACGATAGTCCACACATAGCCGTAGAGTACCGTCAGATTTTGGGACAAATACCACTGCTGCACCCCAATCAGAGAAACTAGGCCTGATCAGACCTTTCCATACTAGCTGTCGTGTATGATTGTCTAATTCCTCTTTCTCTTTCAAGGACATTCTTCGAATAGCGTGAACTACCGGTCTTGCATTGGGAATTAAAGCAATTATGAAATCTATTTCTCTCTGCGGAGGTAAGTGAACAACTTCCTCAACACATCCGCATAATTTTTGACGATAGGAATATCTTTGATGAGGTCAGGAATATTCTCTGCAACTTCAGGGATATTTTCTATTTTGGCTGGAGAAACATTCAAAGCTGCCCAGAAGTCTTTTCTATTAGCATTCTGACTTTCACAGGGAATGGTTATATAATCACCTGATTTAATCTTCGCCTTTACGACTCTATCTGCGCATTTAACTTCAGCTTCATATTTGGTCAACCAGTCTAACCCCAAGATAAGATCAAACTCTTTAAAATTAATGACGGCTGCGATGGTAGGAAACCGATATCGAGAAAAGGAAACCGGCACTCCACAAATCCAACTGAGATCAATGGAACCCCCAACCGGATTCTGGACAGTCATTAGTTCCTTGAGCTTTTTCAAATTCAAATCCAGTTTCTTAGCTGCATCTTTGGAAATGAAACTTCGTGACGCACCTGTGTCAAACAGTACTTTGACTGGAATGTTTTTGACAGTTAGCGTGCCTTCTAAAACATCGGCCCTTTCTTGACTAGCTGAGGGCTCAGAAGTTTCTGCTACTTCGTTTACCTAAGCTTCTTTGGTTGTTTTTATCAGCCGGCACTCTTGTTTTACATGACAAAACCGATGGCATTGATTACACCTTTTCTTCCCTTGAAAATTCTTCTTGGATTGAAGCCCGCTTTTTAATCGGTTCTTCAAGGGTCCGCAGTTTATTGACAAATGCCCCTTTTGATGGCAGTTACTGCATACGGTGGTCGTTACGGGTTCTTTCCCAGACTTAGCCCTTTTTCTCTTAGCATTGGGCTTCTCATTGGCCTCAGACCTCGTACTGGCTTCTGGAATATCAGTTTTCGACTCTTCGTTGTCACTACAACGAACTTCTTCTTCGTCGCGCAACATTCCTTTCTTATGGAGATCTTCATACTGATAAGCCATGTATATAATTTCAGAAAAAGGAAGCTTCACATTCCTCATTACACTATTCTGATATCTCCTTTGCAGGCCATGAATAAATCTCAGATTTTTCCTCCTTGGGTCTTGAATCAGATGAGGAGCAAAGTGAGCAAGTTCGCTGAATTTCTTATGATATTCGGGAATGGTCATGTCACCTTGTATTAGATAAGAAAATTCATCACACAATCTCTCGGTTGCTTCAGGAGGAGTAAATCTTTCTAGGAAAATCACTTTGAATATGTCCCAGGTGATATCACCTTCTGGATTATCTTTGATGATTGCTTCCCACCAGATTAAAGCTTCTTCTTTGAGCGCCCAAGATGCTACTAGCCTTTTCTTGTCATCCCTCAGCTGGATACGATCAAAAATTCTTTCGACAGAACTCATCCAAGCTTGGGTTTGAATTATAGATTCATTGCCAGAGAACTGTGCTCCGTTCAGATTTCGATATCTCTTTAATAGAGCCTCTAGATCGGGTTCTGCATTCCTTCTATTTCTGACACTCATTTTTCTAGTACTTCTGCAATTAGCAAATCAAGTGTCAGGTCACAGAAAAGATTTTTAAAATATAGAAACACATACTTCCAGTGTAAATGTGTCTATCGAGGTGTAATTTCATTCTTCTTTACTCGTACTAGGATATCGCTGATCCTATCTGTATAGAGTTACCCGTCCTAGAACACTACTGGTTCTATTTCTGACGAGTTCGTTCAAATGTTATATTCCAGAACTAAGCTTAACCTGGCTCTGATACTATGTTGTGACAACCCCAAATTCCGTACTGGCGGAGACAAGGGTAATCTTTGGAATATAACACAGAAACAGAAAATAGCAGAACAGAATTAAATAAATACACCAGATAATGAACAATAGAATATACTGGATAAAAGTAATCATCAGAGTTACACAGTATACAGGATCTTACTTAGAACAAATACAGTTCCGCTATACATAATTGTCTACAGCAGAAAACAAACAAAATATGTACAATAGGAGCTGAACAGCATAAAAAGAGATAAATGATAGAATCCGTCTTCTGCTCCAGCTATCCAAAAAGAACCAGCTAAACCTGAATACAAGGCTGCCCGTGTAGAAAAAGGGGCACCCGAGTTTGAAAGTGAAACAAACTACGAGTCAGTCATGGGACTGGTATGAGAAATCTACTCAACACATATATAATATGGCAAATCACAGGACCACGCCACTTTCGTGGAACGGGTTTACTCCATTGGATTGCCAGTGCTTTAAACAAATCATTCTTTTAAAACAACGCAATGCATTTTATAAAAATGAAGCCGTTATAAGACTCAGTTCCCATTACACAATGCAACGCAAACCGGAGGATAGAGTTTTTCCTTATAACGATCAAAATATGCTTGATACGAATAAAACAAAGGTATTTGATATTATTGCTAGTGTTTACATGTTTTGAAAACAATTTCAAATCATAACTATCAATCATAGGCGGCATGGGTACCATATATCATGTCGCCATATATATATATATATATATATATATATATATATATATATATATATACAATCAAAACCGCACGATGTCGTATTTGGAAATTGGATTTCCGTCATGAACCAAGGAAAAAGGTAGTCCTTACCGAATTTGAGACGCTCTAGCCCGTGTCTCAGGTACAGCCGCGACCATACCCTGGATCATCAGGGCCGGTCCACACGAAGTGGATTATAATGCCTGAACAATGCGTTTCTCCACCCTTTGGGGTGTAAATGAGCCAACGAATGACTCCATCGGACCCGGATCGTCCGATCAAACCGAGGCGCCTCGCAACAGCAACAACCACATAGGTGAAAATTATATAAATGTCAGGGCTGGTAGGTCACTGACACCACCCTAGCTAGAAAGAAAACGCACGTCCACCCTGAGGTCCTGCTCCCGTTTCCGGTTCATACCGGGGTGTGAGGCTCGCGATTTCACGTTATACACAAAGCTACGCCACGCAGGCGGTGCTTTGATCATCACCACAAGGCTTTGCTTTTCAACAAAAGCCCTGATCACTGCATCTTAGCATGCCACACCGGCAATTCATGCCATGCGACTAATGTCCATCGACATACAACCTCTGAGCTCGTGCGTTTCAGAGAAGGGCGTTAAGCAAAAGAATAAATTCTCCACCGCCAAACAGATGTATATTTAATAGAGATCAATCAACACAGAATAAAATCCAATGTCAGACAAACAGTCCATCTACAAGTACGTTTTGGGTCTGAACGAAACCGGGGGCACTAAATACCTCGCAAACCCATCGATCACCACGTACGTCTGGACGATCACCACTCATTATCCATATTTCGGGATGCCTCCCAATCAGGACCTCGGTTACCAACCAAACGAGGTGAAGATCTCCGGTCTTCGACCATCGTCTTCATCTTCGAATTACAAACGTCGGTCAATTATTTGAAATGAGAATTAACTCGGCCTTTTCAAATAATTCACATATATTTAGAATTTCAAATCAATTTATTTCGATGGTTAAATCATTCGACAACACCAATTTTGTTCTTTAATGTAATTTTCGCGCCAAACACATTCAACCATCAAATACCACACAAATCGAGCAAATTTAGTTTATTTTCATTCCATATTGTTTATGGTACTTTATAATGATTTATCGCTATTTTAATTTATTTTAAAATAGCCAATTTATTCAAAACGACGCTTCGGGCCATAACGCGGCCGTGGCGCGGTTTTTCTTCAGATTTGATTTACACATATCTGAAAATATAACCGTTGGATCTTCACAAAATTTACATCATTAAAAAGGTCTTTTCAAAACGAATCCAACGGTTCCAGTTTCAGGAAAATCCGACGGTCGGATCTCCCGGTACAATCGTTTGAATTTTCAATTTCAAAATACGAACTGCAGCGTCGTTATTCGATTAAATATATAATTATATTTATATATATATAAATATAATCGATTCTGGCGCTGTTTTTCTTCATATTTGAATTAAACATTCCAGACAATCCAACCGTTGGATTTTTACAAAGTTGGTGCCGTTGGAAAGATATTTCCAAGGCGAACCCAACGGTTGCGGTTTCGGGAAAATCCAATGGTCGGATTTCCCGCACTAGTTGTTTGAAATCACGGTTTCAAAATACGAACTACACGGCCTCGTTTCGTTTTAATTTTATTTATATTTATATATTTATATAAATATAGTTCATTCAACAATTTCAATATCGTTTTCAATTCAAATATTTCACTAACGCCTTAAAATTTTGGAAAAATTCGCCATAACCTCCTTTGTACGGGAGGGCTGGGAAAATTCCCAAATAGCCACACGGGCGTCTCATGTCAAAAAGAAAAAGAAAAAGCCAAGCGGCTAGCCAACAGGCTCATAAAATCATCACCCAAACAAAACAGTAAATGTGTACCTATTTGTCGGGCACAAAATTTTATTCCTCTTCTCTAGCCCCTTTGTTATAACCTGTTCAATAAATATGCATGTACATATATACAGTTCTTATCATTTATCATTTTCCGTTCAACTTCATATTTGATTTCCATTTGGTTTAAAAACACCATTCATTCTAATGTTGCATGTATAGGCAAATATCATATCATTAGCTAATTAATGAATATTTCAACTCATATATGATTATTTGAACCAGTAGCTATTTTTAACACTTCACATTTCAACAATTCGTGCATATAATAAAAATGTATTTTTATTGTAAAACAATTCATTTCAAAACACTATTATTTTATATAGTGTATATATAGGTGATAAAAATAGGATTTTTCTTATAAAACAATTTCTTTCAAAACGAGATTATTTTACACAGTTCATATAGTCGATAAAAGGTGATTTTTATATTTAAAACCCGAATACCATTCAACACATGAAGGTTTTCTATAGTTTCTATATATAGATAAAAATTTGATTTTTATATTTAAAACACGAATACCATTCAACACATGAATTTCTAATCAACGAATGAATATCAATTCAACACATGAAGGTTTTCTATAGTTTCTATATATAGATAAAAATGTGATTTTTATATTTAAAACACGAATACCATTCAACACATGAATTTCTAATCAACGAATGAATATCAATTCAACACATGATGGTTTTCTATTTCAATGAATTAATATAGTTTAAGCAAATGAAAATAATTCAAACACACGAATATTATTCAAAATTTCGGCAGCATAACGGCAGGGTAGTTAAAACCGGGACCGTCCCTAGTACGGCTCCTCGCTCTACCTTAAAACCTCGCGGTTTTTGACAATGGGGATCATGCATCTAGTTCGCATGCAGGCGGCATGTATACATTTATTTCATTTCCACAAGCTAATCCTATGTGGTTTCAACCAAATATTTCTCAACCACAAACGGGTATTTTTCAACCACAATCAATCAATATCAGCCACAAACAATCCCAAACAACCATTCACTATCAATCAATTTTCACACCAATCACAATCAATAAATATCGTCCATGGTTTGTGGACGAGGGGCGTATATATATATATATATATATATATATATATATATATATATATATATATATATATATATATATATATATATATATATAGCAATTCACTTTTATTTCAACACATATGTATTTTTTACAACGCATATATAACTTATACATCGAACGTACAACTTATACAACGTTTATACATGAGGTGTACAACGCTTATATAACTCATACATCAACTATATATAATTTATACATCGTCATTTTCCATATTGTTTTTAAATTAGAAATCTCACATTGGGTTCCACTCCACCAAAAATAGCAGAAGGCTCAGAAAAATACGCGGTCTCTTCTAAAATGTAGAAGGCGTCCACACGGTCACGATGTTTCCTGTTTCATCGAATTTCTTTAAGAAACGAGCAAGATACGATTTTTCAAAGTTTGCAACACTCTAAAGTGTTTAAAACATATAAAGGAATTACCTTTATTGTTCGTTCAAAAGGGGATTCGCTGTTTTCGCGAAATCCATGCGTCGTGGGTCTGATCGGAGGTGATGGCGTCGTAAAGGAGGTCGAGGGCGTCAGGTCGCTGGTGGTGGGGTCGGAGATGGTGGCGGATTGGAGCAGATCTGGCGATGGGAAGGTTGGAAATTCGTGCCGGCGATTCCGGCGATGGCGGAGGCGATGGGGGTCGGCGATGGGTCGGATTTGTAGAGGGGGGGAGGCGGAGCGAACGGCGGTGGTGGCAGGGTGTGGAACGGCCTGTAGCGGCGGCGACGTGGGCGTGGGCGGAAAGGGGTGAACGACGAAGATCGTCGGTTTCTTTGAACGATGGTGGGTTTCGGTTTTTTTTTTTAATTTTATTAAAATTATGAATGGATAATTTTCATTGGCCAAGGTTTTATTTTAATTCGAAAAATAGGGTTTTCGCTTACGGACACCAATTCAAACCCAACGACTATCGTCCCTAGCTAATTACCCCCATTCCGGACACAATGGAATATGTTTTTTCAGCCATTTCGATAGTTAGAATCAGTTATTCTTCAAATTAAAGTATAAAACAATTACTTTTTGTTTTGAATGTACATTTTAATTTGCCGGGGCCACATACCGCTTCTAAAAATTCCCGAAAAATTAATCTAGCTATGTTGGGACGATACGGTCCCAACAAAACTAGTTTCGTCGAATTCTGAGACCGTTTGCAAAAAGGCCCATTTTTGGTCGATCCAATTTAACTGTAATTGACCAAAACACATTTTCTTTTGCCACGCTCACATACTAGCTTAAAAAATTATGAAATTTAAACCTAGAAATAACTTCACATCCCGGATACAACAAAAGTGGTTTCGTCGAATTCCAAGGTCGTATGCAAAATGGCCAATTTCACGGGCTATATAAATTCCATAGCGACTGTTCTGAAAATTAATTCGGCCATAACTTTTGCTTTCCGTTATGAAAATTTGATTTTTCAGAATCATTAGAAAGGTATTCACTAACAGATTTAAATATTTTTGGTTTCACTAACATCCGTTTTGCTTTGCACCCGGTACAGTCCGACGAAGTTTGAATTCAATTTTTGAAACTGCAGCGCCTTTTCAAGCCCTGTTTATAATTATAATTAATTATATTCGTTTTCAATTGTCGATTCAAACTCAGTTTTCATCTCTATTATTGAAAATATTTATTTTAAATATTTTAAACCCATTATTTTAGCCAATTTAAAATTTTTAAATTGGTTCAGATTTTCTGGGTCGTTACACTCCACTAAGGAACGTTGTTCGTTTTGGAACCACAGGAAAGCTAGCACCAAGGTTCGTAGGGCCATTTCCTATCATCGAGAAAATTGGGAAAATGGCCTATAGATTATAGCTACCCGAAAATTTGGCCGGAGTTCACAACGTTTTTCATGTTTCGCACCTCCGAAAATGTCTACATGAATCTGCTGAAGTGGTAGAGCCAAATATTCTAGAAGAAGCTGAAGTAGAACGCAAAGCAACCGTGAGGAATGTTCTAATCCGCATATTAGGAACGGAAGTGAAGAAGCTACGCAACCGCGAAGTCAAGCTTGTCAAAGTTCAGTTGAGCAACGCCGAGGGAGACGCAACTTGGGAAACTTAAGCTAGAATACGCGCAGCCTACCCTTTTATTTTCAAGGGTACATCTTTGATCTTTCTTTTTCTTAAGTTGCGCTTTTATCTATCTTTGTATATTTCCTCGACCTTATCTTTTAGGTAGAAACTCTTTGGATGAAAACATGTAATTGAAACATGTTATGGATGATGGTTGCAAGTGATTGCTAGTGGTTGCTCATGGTTGCATATACACACACAATTTAGGTTTTAGATCGGCTCAGTCACTTCATATTGCATATGCATATATATATATATATATATATATATATATATATATGTTTGCAATCATATATGGTTTAAGTTTAATGTGTTGTCATATGGATGTTGCATTTGTATGAATGATTGTGCACTCATGTAGAATCATGAACAAGAAAATTTGCATACATAATGAATTCATGACACTTACATACCTTGCATTAAGGAGGTCAACTGAATCAGTAGACCGACTGATCTTGCATTAGATAAGTACATGTACACACACACTTTGCATATGATCATGAAGCATTAGAAGTCTTTTAAGGACAATGGATGCTCGTGTTTGATGAATGAGTAGATGGATGTTTGGATGTACATTATTCCTGAACTTGAAGATTTCGGAGACGAAATCCTTTAAAGTGGGGGAGAATGTAACACCCCGTGTATTCTATAACAGTGAAATTCACAAATTAAAGTATAGCTAATTTCAAATTAAATAATTAAGGGAAATAGTATACGTCATTGCGTTCGTCTCGGAATTCTGCTTGAGATAGAGTCTGAGTTTGCGTAAAACGGACTCCGTATGAAGAAGATATGGCCTCCGGAAGTTTCAGAATTCAGTTTAAAATTCAAACAGACCAAAACAGCTCAGAAAAACAAATTCAAAATTCAAAATCGGGCCGGATTGGCTAGGGCGGGAATTTTCCCGCCAAGGCACCCAGGTCGACTAGGTAGTCGACCTGGGTCACCCGTGTCGACTGCCACGTCGACACGATGTCGACTGGCGTGCCGACCTGGCCCTTGAGCCAGGTCGAACCCAGCCCCCCTGGCTGGCCTGGTCTGTGTTTGGTCGATTTTCTTAGCCTTGCCTTGTCACTAGGGCTAGGTGTTAGCTCTTGGTTGGTCTCTCCTTCAAACGGACGGCTATTATTACACCAAGCTCCATCGACGGTCCAAATCAACTCACAAACTCTATAAAAAGGACCTAAGACTCACCCTAATTCACACAAACAAAAATGGAGATGAGACCGTCATGCTGCTGAGGAAAGACCAGGAATAGCCGTCAGAAATTGAGAGACAATTAGGAGATAATTCGAAAGCTTAAAGCAACGTCAATTAAATCAAAACAACGCCTACAACAAAGGTAACATCTCCAAATTCAGAATTCAGATTCATAAATTGAAGATTCGTCATACGTTGTAAGTAGAGTGCTATTCCGATGTGAATAAATAATTGTGTTTTGATTTGTGTAAAGTGGAAAATGGAATTGTGGTGATAATAATCTATATTTGTATGTTGCTTTGATTCTAAACGATTTGGAAATGTTGTGGTATACGATTGGATATTCACAAGTATATGATTCATGTTGCAAACTACATGTTTGTGGTAGTTTATTACAACACCTATTTGATAATTGCAAGTATATGATTCATGTTGAAATTAACAACTATATGTTGTGGTAGTTTATTTTAGATTCATGCAAGTATATGATTTACTATTATGCCAACATGATGTATAATTTTATGGTCATCTTTAGTGTAATTGGATCCATTTGAGTATTATGATTCATATGAAGTTATGTTGGAATTGGCATCATGGTTCAAGTATATAAACCATGCTTTTGTATTAGTGACAAAAGCAAGCATCTTTGTGAACTTGTATTAATTCTATGAACATGACTAAACTATGTTTGTTGTTATGCCTAATTGAAAAACATGTTTTAAGCCTATGTTATTATCAAAATCATATGATATGTGACACATAAGTTACATTAGAATTACATTCCACTTGCAAGTTTACATAGATAGATTAAGAACCATGATTCAAGTATAGGTATGTTTATGCCATAATTCTATGAATAGATTAAAAACCATGATTCATGTTTAGGTATGTTTATATCATATGAATAGAATGATTCATGTTTAAGTATGTTTATGCCTTGATTATATGCTGTTATCATGCAAGTTCACATATGCCTAATTCATGTTAATTAGTTCGCTATGTTGCAAGTTCATGCGTTCACACTCCCTTTTTTATGTTGCTTAGAATATATAAACACCATGTTATAAGCCTCCCCTTTTTCATGTGGCTAAGTTTGGTTTAAATGTTAAACCCAACATATGTTATATTGTAGCAAACGTATAAAACGGGGGTAATGGCGATTGGGTTAAAATATAAAACATATGTGTTGGCATGTTTGACGCATGCCAACGACTTTGAAAAACAATTAAGTGGTGTAAATTAATTTCACCCAATAAAGATGAATTTGAATAATGGGCCGCAAATATTTACATATAAAAAGAAAAGAGACAAAATATGTAAATGTAGAAAATACGATGTGTTTAACCCGAGGTTGGATTGAGTTGTGATGTAAATCTGGCCGGAACCGCCCGGCTATCCAGTAGTCACAACAATACCTATCCAATGTGGGTGGTTAAACACGGAGCCCAATAAAGAACCGAGGTTGGACTGAGTTGTGGCGTAAGATTGCCCGGACCCAACCGGCAACAGGCAGCCACAACAATATCTGTCTAATGTGAGAGGTCGAGGCTTTAATAAGACAATTAAGGCTGAGTCAGGATTGATAGGATTAAGTAAATTAAATTAATACTTAATCAAAATGGAACATGCTAAACTATACATAATGATTGGGGGTTAGGTTTACAAAACACTTAACCAACTTAGCATGTTGGCTAGAAATAGAAAACCTAGTAGCGGGGGACCCTTTTCAGCAGTAACCCTACAAGATGTATCAGGATACCCTGAACTAGGGAGGGTGGGGCACGATTACTGGGCTGACTGTAAGAGGTCAAATCGACGGCGGTGGTGCAGCAGTGTAGGTTCTAATGGGGTGCGGGCGTGCATACACTCCGACGCAGAAAAATAAGGCACTGGGCACCAGTAGCATACCTGTGCATCCTAGGATTGTGTCGGGCCGCCACCATGGGACATGATACACCCCATGGTGGCACCAGCATAGGTAACTACAACAACGGGGGCCGTAAGACACATGTAACTATGCGAGTAGGAGCCGATCATCAGAAATGGATCACATCACCCTGATTATGGGGTGCCTGTTGGGAACTAGTTTATATGGGTACAGAGATTAATATGGGGTACGATAAGTATATTCGACTCTAGAAAACTTAACTTAGTTTATGGTGCTTTCCCATTTCCAGTTTATACTTATCATACCCAGTTCTTTATTCAAAGACTGAATAGTCCTAGACTTACTCAGGCTTTATGTCTGACTCTACTTTTCTTTCGTCTTCTTTTCTTTCGTTCCCCCCTAGGTCCACAGGGAGGGAATACCGCAGCTTGACCAGTTTTCACATCCAGTTTGAAGAGAAAGAATGTATTGCTTGGATCTTTTTCGTTTTGGACTATGGCTTTGGACAGCAATTATGGGACTTATGCAGTTTACTTATTTTTTTGTGCTTCTTTAAATAATGTAATCAAGACAGTTATGAAGATGTTATGTTTTTGGAAGTATTGTAAGACAAATTATGGCATGGTTTGTGTAACACGTATTTTGTTGAAATAAAAGTTGTTGTTTTCCGCTGTTCAAAAATATGTGTTCTTATATCTGTCTTGTATATCTGTGACTTATACTTATAAACTTCCACCAAAATTAGGGCATTCCCTTTGAAAGTGAACCTAACGGAGGTGGGGTGTTTCATTTGGTATCAGAGCATAGGTTTACCGGATAAGATAAAAGTTTCGAAATTTATTTTCAAATGAAAATTTAAAGAAGCATTTTTAAAGATAAAATATTATATTTTAAAAAGGCAAAGTCCCCCAAAGCCATAGGTACTATCTTTTATCCTTCGTTTTGAATCTATCCTTTTTGTTTCAGCATGTCCGAAGAACTTAACTTGCCAGAGGGTATACCAATACCTGGTTGGTTTAGACGATTCTTAGAAGCAAGGGCCACTCAGCCAGGTCCTACCGTTCCTCCTCCCCCAGCTGCAGGAAATCATCCAGCTGCAGCAGCACCTATTCCCCCACCTCCTCCGCGGGGAAATACTTTTGCTAAGATATGTAAAGATTTTAAAGCTATGGGAGGAAAGGACTTTCATGGAACCAAGTCCTTCGTAGTAGCCAGGAATTTGGTTAAAGAAACCGAGGACTTATTCGTCATCTTTGAGGTAGAAGATAGGCAGAAGGTACAACTAGCAGTGTGGCTACTTAAAGGTGAGGCTTCCTACTGGTGGGAGGTCACTAATGCAGAAAGAATAGTGGAAACATGGGAGGACTTTAGGGCAAGGTTCGAGGCAAAATTTCTCTCAGAAGCTGAAAGGAGTCTTCAGTTGGAAAAATTCTTATTTCTTAAGCAAGGTAATATGACAGTCAAAGAGTATGTTAACCAGTTTGATCAGCTGGCTAGGTTCGGACTGGACCTAGTCAACACCCCGCACAAGAAGGCTCTCCGCTTTGTCAAGGGGTTGAATGAGCCATTACACAGTTTGGCCATGACCCATATACCCATGGGTGCTACGTATGAAAGGTTGGTGCAGATGGCATTGCTGAACGAAGAAGATAAGGGCAAGAAGGAGACAAAGGCAGAAAACTATCAAGGGAAGAAAGAGGGTTTGCAACCTAAGAAGACAGACTTTAATAAGGGCGGGAAAGACAACAAAGAGAAGAGGAAGTGTAATTTCTGTGGCAAAGTGGGGCACTTAGTGAAAGACTGCCGGGAAAAGAAGGCCAAGATGAATGGTGGGTGCTTTTCTTGCGGTGAGACAGGCCACACGGCTAAGGATTGCCCGAAGAAACGAGGACAGGGGCAGAGGGCTGGATCCGCCTCAGGGGCACAGGTTCATGTGCTAGAGGCGCCACCTCTGCAACAGCGGGGTATAAATACTTCTGTAGAAAGTGTAGTTTATCTTTATGATCACCCAGTTCGCACTTTATTTGATTCTGGCGCATCACACTCCTTTATCTCGTCTGCTTTAGTAGAATCTCTGCACCTGGAAACTAGTATGGTAAAGGACCCCTTAATTGTTTCAAATCCAATTGGGGGCCCAGCTTATTTATCTATGATCTGTGTGGGATTGAAAATTTCTGTTCTAAGCGTAGAATTTAAATGTAGTGCCTTTGTTTTGGGTTTTTGGGATAGGGTTTTATTTTGGGCATGGATTGGCTATCCAGTAATGGAGCCATCCTTAATTGTGAGAAAAGGGTTGTTAGGCTCCTGACCCAGCTCGGTAACACTTTGGAGATTACTTGTAATCCCTCGTATGCGGTTATGCTTAGTTATCTTGAATCGGTAGATGCCTCTGTCGACAATTTGCAATCGGTTAGAGTGGTCCGGGAATATCCGGATGTCTTCGAAGAGGTGAAGGGCTTGCCTCCGAAGCGGGAGATAGACTTCCACATATATCTTGTAGATAATGCAAAGCCCGTTGCGTTGCCCGTTAGACACATGGCTCCACGGGAAAGGAAGGAGCTCAGTAAACAAATTAAAGAGCTTCTAGAGAAGGGGTTCATTAGAAGGAGCATTTCAGAATAGGGCACTCCAGTGGTGTTCGCTACAAAGGCGGATGGTTCACTCCGTCTGTGTGTTGACTATAGGGAGCTCAACAAACAAACGAAAAATAATAGGCACCCTCTCCCCAGAATTGACGATCTATTTGATCAGCTTGTAGGAGCGTCTATTTTCTCCCAACTCGATTTAGCGACCGGATTTCATCAGCTAAGAGTGGCTGAAGATAGCATCAATAAGACAGCATTCAGAACCCCAGACGGCTTCTTTGAATGGCCTGTCATGCCTTTCGGCTTGACAAACACACCCGCTTACTTCGTGGACCTGATGAGTAGGGTGTTCAGAGAATTCCTCAACAAGTTCGTAGTGGTTTTCGTAGACGATATCTTGATCTTCTCAAAGAGTGAAGAGGAGAATGCTCAGCACCTAAGGGCAATCATGGAAACTCTACGAGTCCATCAACTAAAAGCCAAATTCTCCAAATGCCACTTTTGGAGAGAGGAAGTAAGGTTTCTTGGGCACATAGTATCCAAAGAAGGGTTAGCTGTGGACCCTGCTAAGGTAGTAGCGGTACAGGATTGGAAGACACCAAGGAATGCAACTGAGGCCCGAAGTTTTCTAGAACTAGCAGGTTTTTATCGAAAGTTCATAAGGGATTTTGCGAAAATCTCTGCTCCGCTCACACGGCTGACCAAGAAGAATCTAGTGTTCAACTGGGACTTGGATTGCGATTTTGCTTTCCAACGACTAAAAAGGGCTCTTACAACAGCCCCAGTTTTGACGTTGCCAGATGGAAGCAAGATGTTCACAGTTTATACAGATGCATGTAGGACAGGGCTAGGCGCTGTCTTGATGCAAGAAGGAAGGGTAGTAGCTTATGGTGGAAGGCAATTGAAAGTGCATGAGAAGAACTACCCGACCCACGGTCTTGAGTTAGCTGCCATCGTCTTTGCACTCAAGTCTTGGCGACACTATCTCCTAGGTGAGAAGTTCGAACTTTACACTGACCAAAAGTCATTGAAATATCTTTTCTCGTAGAAAGATCTTAACTTGAGGCAACAGAGATGGATGGAGTTTCTTGCCTCGTACGATTTCGAGATCTCCTACACTCCGGGCAATGGCAACGTAGTGGCAGACGCGTTGAGCCGAAAGAAACTAACCCTAAGCCCGTTGTTTGTTGAAAGACAAAGACTAGAGTTTATAGCCAGCTTTGACTTTAGGCCCTCCTCCAATTTTATACCAGGCTTGCTAGTATCTCTCGAAGTACGCCCGACTTTAGTCGACTCAATAGGGACAGCACAACGCGAAGAGCCTCAGCTTGTGGAGACGATTGATAGGCTAATTAGGGGTGAGACTTCAAGTCACCTCAGCAGATACTCCATCGACGATAAGGGTTGGCTAAGGCGATACGGCAGACTATGCGTCCCACAAACAAAAGATTTAGTAAAGAAGGTTCTCGAGGAAGCACATCACTTCAAGATGACGATACATCCAGGCGGGGATAAAATGTACAAGGACATAAAGAGGACTTTCTTTTGGAACGGCATGAAGAAGGACGTGGCAGATTTCGTTTCTAAGTGTATGGTGTGCCAACAGGTTAAAGCGGAGCAGAAGAAGCCTGGCGGTCTGCTCCATCCTCTAGAGGTCTCGCAGTGGAAGTGGGATAGTATCTCAATGGACTTCATTGATGGGCTGCCTAGGTCTAGAAGAGGCAACAGTAGCATTTGGGTAATAGTGGATAGGCTTACTAAAAGCGCCCACTTTTTACCTGTCAAGAGTAAAAGAACTGCCTCATTCCTAGCATCTCTTTACCTCAAGGAAATTGTTCGACTCCATGGAATACCCTCCAGCATTGTTAGTGACCGAGACCCTATCTTCACAAGTGAGTTTTGGCGGAGTCTGCAAGAGGCGGTAGGCACACAGTTATGCTTAAGCACAGCCTATCATCCCCAAACCGACGGCCAGACAGAAAGAGTGAACAGAGTTTTGGAGGACCTTTTAAGACTGTGCGTCCTTGACTTCGGAGGGACGTGGGAAGACCATCTTCCTTTGCTGGAATTTGCCTACAACAATAGCTACCAAGCAACCATCGGAATGGCACCCTTCGAAGCCTTATATGGAAGACCGTGCCGATCGCCCACTTGTTAGTGGGAGTCTACTGACAAGCTCATACTTGGACCGGATATGTTCCGAGAGACTTCAGAAAAAGTAGACTTAATACGGAGAAGGATGAAGACAGCCCAAGACAGACAAAAATCCTACGCCGACAAGAAGAGGACCGACCTTGAATTTGAGTTTGGGGACAGAGTTTTTCTTAAGGTATCTCCGCTAAGGAACGTTGTTCATTTTGGAACTACAGGAAAGCTAGCACCAAGGTTCGTAGGGCCATTTCCTATCATTGAGAAAATTGGGAAAATAGCCTATAGATTAGAGCTACCCGAAAAATTGGCCGGAGTTCACAACGTTTTCCATGTTTCGCACCTCCGAAAATGTCTACATGAATCTGCTGAAGTGGTAGAGCCAAATATTCTAGAAGAAGCTGAAGAAGAACGCGAAGCAACCATGAGGAAATTTCCAATCCGCATATTAGGAACGGAAGTGAAGAAGCTACGCAACCGCGAAGTCAAGCCCGTCAAAGTTCAGTGGAGCGACGCCGAGGGAGACGCAACTTGGGAAACTGAAGCTAGAATACGCGCAGCCTACCCTTTTCTTTTCGAGGGTATATCTTTGATCTTTCTTTTTCTTAAGTTGCGCTTTTATCTATCTTTGTATATCTCCTCGACCTTATCTTTTAGGTAGAAACTCTTTGGATGAAAACATGTAATTGAAACATGTTATGGATGATGGTTGCAAGTGGTTGCAAGTGATTGCTAGTGGTTGCTCATGGTTGCATATACACACACAATTTAGGATTTAGATCGGCTCAGTCACTTCATATTGCATATGCATATATATATTTTTGCAATCATATATGGTTGAAGTTTAATGTGTTGTCATATGGATGTTGCATTTGTATGAATGATTGTGCACTCATGTAGAATCATGAACCGGAAAATTTGCATACATAATGGATTCATGACACTTACATACCTTGCATTAAGGAGGTCAACTGAATCAGTAGACCGAATGATCTTGCATTAGACAAGTACATGTACACACATACTTCGCATATGATCATGAAGCATTAGAAGTCTTTTAAGGACAATGGATGCTCGTGTTTGATGAATGAGTAGATGGATGTTTGGATGTTAGGATGTACATTCTTCCTGAACTTGAAGATTTTGGGGACGAAATCCTTTTAAGTGGCGGAGAATGTAACACCTTGTGTATTCTATAACAGTGAAATTCACAAATTATAGTATAACTAATTTCAAATTAAAGAATTAAGGGAAACGGGATACGCCATTGCATTCCTCTCGGAATTCTGCTTGAGATAGAGTCCGAGTTTGCGTAAAATGGACTCCGTATGAAGAATATATGGCCTCCGGATGTTTCAGAATTCAGTTTAAAATTCAAACAGACCAAAACAGCTCAGAAAAACCAATTAAAAATTCAAAATCGGGCCGGATTGGCCAGGGCGGGAATTTACCCGCCCAAGGCACCCAAGTCGACTGGGTAGTCGACCTGGGTCACCCGTGTCGACTACCAAGTCGACACGGTGTCGACTGGCATGTCGACGTGGCCCTTGAGCCAGGTCGAACCCAGCCCCCCTGGCTGGCCTGGTCTGTGTTTGGTCGATTTTCTAAGTCTTGTCTTGTCACTAGGGCTAGGTGTCAGCTCCTGGTTGGTCTCTCCTTCAAACGAACGGCTATTATTACACCAAGCTCCATCGACGGTGCAAATCAACTCCAAAACTCTATAAAAAGGACCTAAGACTCACCCTAATTCACACAAACAAAAATGGAGATGAGACCGTCATGCTGCTGAGGAAAGACTAGGAATAGCCGTCAGAAATTGAGAGACAATTAGGAGATAATTCGAAAGCTAAAAGCAACGTCAATTAAATCAAAACAACGCCTACAACAAAGGATAGCATCTGCAAATTCAGAATTCAGATTCCTGAATTGAAGATTCGTCATACGTTGTAAGTAGAGTGCTATTACGACGTGAATAAATAATTGTGTTTTGATTTGTGTAAAGTGGGAAATGGAATTGTGGCGATAATAATCTATATTTGTATGTTGCTTTGATTCTAAACGATTTGGAAATGTTGTGGTATACGATTGGATATTCGCAAGTATATGATTCATGTTGCAAACTACATGTTTGTGGTAGTTTATTACAACTCCTGTTTGATAATTGCAAGTATATGATTCATGTTGAAAGTAACAACTATATGTTGTGGTAGTTTATTTGAGATTCATGCAAGTATATGATTTACTATTATGCCAACATGATGTATAATTTTATGGTCATCTTTAGTGTAATTGGATCCATTTGAGTATTATGATTCATATAAAGTTATGTTGGAATTGGCATCATGGTTCAAGTATATAAACCATGCTTTTGTATTAGTGACAAAAGCAAGCATCTTTGTGAACTTGTATTAATTCTATGAACATGACTAAACTATGTTTGTTGTTATGCCTAATTGAAAAACATGTTTTAAGCCTATGTTATTATCAAAATCATATGATATGTGACACATAAGTTACATTTGAATTACATTCCACTTGCAAGTTTACATAGATACATTAAGAACCATGATTCAAGTTTAGTTATGTTTATGCCATAATTCTATGAATAGATTAAAAACCATGATTCATGTTTAGGTATGTTTATATCGTATGAATAGAATGATTCATGTTTAAGTATGTTTATGCCATGATTATATGCTGTTATCATGCAAGTTCACAAATGCCTAATTCATGTTAATTAGTTCGCTATGTTGCAAGTTCATGCGTTCACACTCCCCTTTTTATGTTGCTAAGAATATATAAACACCAAGTCATAAGCCTCCCCTTTTTCATGTGGCTAAGTTGGGTTTAAATGTTAAACCCAACATATGTTATATTGTAGCAAACGTATAAAATGGGGGTAATGGCGATTGGGTTAAAATATAAAACATATGTGTTGGCATGTTTGACGCATGCCAACGACTTTGAAAAACAATTAAGTGGTGTAAATTAATTTCACCCAATAAAGATGAATTTGAATAATGGGCTGCAAATATTTACATATAAAAAGAAAAGAGACAAAATATGTAAATGTAGAAAATACTATGTGTTTAACCCGAGGTTGGATTGAGTTGTGATGTAAACCTACCCGGAACCGCCCGGCTGTCCAGTAGTCACAACAATACCGATCCAATGTGGGTGGTTAAACACGGAGCCCAATAAAGACCCGAGGTTAGACTGAGTTGTGGCGTAAGACTGCCCGGACCCAACCGGCAACAGGCAGCCACAACAATATCTGTCTAATGTGAGAGGTCGAGGCTTTAATAAGACAATTAAGGCTGAGTCAGGATTGATAGGATTAAGTAAATTAAATTAATACTTAATCAAAATGGAACATGCTAAACTATACAGACTGATTGGGGGTTAGGTTTACAAAACACTTAACCAACTTAGCATGTTGGCTAGAAATATAAAACCTAGTAGCGGGGGACCCTTTTCAGCAGTAACCCTACAAGGTGTATCAGGATACCCTTAACTAGGCAGGTTGGGGCACGATTACTGGGCTGACTGTAAGAGGTCAAATCGACGGCGGTGGTGCAGCAGTGTAGGTTCTAACGGGGTGCCGGCGTGCACACACTCCGGCGCAGAAAAATAAGGCACTGGGCACCAGTAGCATACCTATGCATCCTAGGATTGTGTCGGGCCGCCACCATTGGACTTGATACACCCCATGGTGGGACCAGCATTGGTAACTACAACAACGGGGGCCGTAAGACACATGTAACTATGCGAGTAGGAGCCGATCATCAGAAATGGATCACTTCACCCTGATTATGGGGTGCCTGTTGGGAACTAATTTATATGGGTACAGAGATTAATATGGGGTACGATAAGTATATTCGACTCTAGACAACTTAACTTAGTTTATGGTACTTTCCCATTTCCAGTTTATACTTATCATACCCAGTTCTTTATTCCAAGACTGAATACTCCTAGACTTACTCAGGCTTTATGTCTGACTCTACTTTTCTTTTGTCTTCTTTTATTTCGTTCCCCTCCCCCCCCTCCCCAGGTCCATAGGGAGGGAATACCGCAGCTTGACCAGTTTTCACATCCAGTTTGAAGAGAAAGAATATATTGCTTGGATCTTTTTCGTTTTGGACTATGGCTTTGGACAACAATTATGGGACTTATGCAGTTTACTTATGTTTTTATGCTTCTTTAAATAATGTAATCAAAACAGTTATGAAGATGTTATGTTTTTGGAAGTATTGTAAGACAAATTATGACATGGTTTGTGTAACACGTATTTTGTTGAAATAAAAGTTGTTGTTGTTTTCCGCTGTTCAAAAATATTTGTTCTTATATCTGTCTTGTATATCTGTGACTTATACTTATAAACCTCCACCAAAATTAGGGCATTCCCTTTGAGAGTGACCCTAACGGAGGTGGGGTGTTTACCTCGTGTCTTTACAACTGTTACATATTTAGTTTATGTCTATGACCTCTCACATTTGACTAACATTGGTGGCAGCTGGATTTGCCGGGCGGGTCCGGGAAGTCTTACACAACAAAAGAGCCTACCTTGTAACAACCCGTATTTTTATAACATATTAAAACAAGAAATCAAGGCAGGATTAAATTTTAAATTCAGAATCAGGGGAAATGGGTTACGTCATTGTGTTCGTCTCGAAATTTTACATGAATTAGAGTGCGATTTTTCGAAAATCGGAGTCCGGATGAAGAAGTTATGGCCTGTACAAGTTTGAGCAGTTTTCAGGCAGCACTGGACTAGGGGGTTGACCATAGGGTCGACCTACCCCCCCACCCCAGGTCGACAATAGGGTCGACCTACCCCCCAGGTCAACCATAGTGTCGACCTGCCCCCCTTACAGGTCGATCTGGTTGGCCTGTTTTGACCCAGAACTCATTTTTGAAGCCTTAGACGTGTTTTGATGGTCCGGATTGATTCTAGGGTTAATCTAAGGGCCTAAACTAGTTGCTACACCTATAAAAACACCCTTCGACCTAACTTAATTCATATCAAATCATTCTTACACTATTATACTGCTGAACTCCCTCTTAAACCATGGTCGCCGCCCCCAAATTAAACATAAGCATTCGAAATCAAATCAATTCGAAGAACAAAGCTTCAACAATGGTTCAAACAATAAATCAACACTACTACAACGTTCTATGACAATTTCAGTTCCTAATTCACTAGCCATGCTCTGTAAGTTCTAGTTGTTTTTAGATTTAAACATTTAATTAAATATGGTCATGGAATAAAGTGGAATTGGATTTAAGTATGTTTATCGATTCTGATCTATTTCTGTTGCTCCTTGAATTTTGTGTTTTGGGACTTGTCTACCTTTATGTTCATGACAAGTTTATGATCTATTCAGTAGTTTTCTTGATTCATAATGACATTATCATCAAGTTGTAATATTTTTGCCTATGATGATGTTTTCCTATGATCTCATTTTTATTCAATTTCTATCTCCCCCAATTAATTTTCTTTCATGAACCTTGGTCAATTTCGGACCTTGGCTTAAAATCGCGATTTGCGTACGATATGTATACGGGGGAATTATGGGATTATTGCCTATATGAATATGATGTAATAATTGGCAACATGAAATTGGATATTATCATTGTATTTGCAAGTTTGGGCATGATCTGTAAATTTTGGTATAACCTTGTTATGAAAAAAATTGCATAAATATTATATATATGGAATTTGGCATAAACAGGATCTATGTAATATAACATGAGATTTGGTATACATAACATGTAAATAATTTGGCATGAAGTGAGCATACATGAATTAGCATGTAAATTAAATCACGAGTTTAGGACTATGTAAGCTTAAATCAAAAGATTGGGCTTATGTTAATTAGGCATATGTAGAATTGAGAATTTGAACATGAAAGCGATTGTAAACTTGGTAATTGGCATAAACATGTATTATGAACTTGGGAAACTGACATGTATTGTAATAAAAAGATTATAGTTTGGGATAACTGCATCATGAATCATGATTTGGGTTTATTTGGTATAAAACTTAATACATGTAATCTTGGCTAGAACTTGATATGGGTAAAATTGCATAAACCTGGCATACATGTAATAGGCAAGAATTGGGCGTATGTAAACTGACTAGGATTGGGAGGGGGGGTGTGTGTGTGTGTGTGTGTATATATATATATATTGGCATGTAATTTTGGAACTTGGGCATATGTTTATTAATATGTGAAGTTCGGAATTTGAAACATGAAAATGACTGTGTATTGGATAATTGACTTGAACACAAACATGAACATTTCTATATGTTAAACACATGAACTGATATTGGGTTTTTGGATGGAATACGACCATTAATGAACCTTTGACACGAGGTTAGACTCAGTTTGTGGTGTAAATCTGCCAGGAACTGCCCGACAAATCCAGTAGCCACAAAGTGTCAGTCTAATGTGAGAGGTCGAAGGCCGAATTGTAGGCGTGGCGATTTATGACATGAGGTTAGACCCAGTTTGTGGTGTAAATCTGCCCGGAACCGCCCGGCAAATCCAGTGGCCACAAAATGCACGGTCTAATGTGAGAGGTCATGATTCGTTCGTCATAATGAATGAATTAAGGAGTACTAACCATAATAAGACGTCGGTATGGTTAGAGGGTTAGGTGGGATGACATGGAAATTTGACATGTAAATGTGGACCTAATCGGTATGAGTTAAGAACATGTAAAACTTACAAATGTAGGCTTAACCAACATAATATTTAATCAGACCAATGGGTGGGTTAAGTAATATGGCTAGATTAATGACACTTAACCAATATAACATGACACGTGGCAGGGTTAAGTCAACTTGAACATATAGATAGTACTTAACCAACTTAGCATGATACGTGGGCGGGTTAAGCCATGAACCACTTGATTATACTTAACCAATTGGATGCAATGATTTGATAGGGTTAAGTCATGAACCACTTGAAAATACTTAACCAATTGGACGCAATGATTTGATAGGGTTAAGTCATGAACGGCTTGAATATACTTAACCAATTGGACGCAATGATTTGATAGGGTTAAGTCATGAACCGCTTGAATATACTTAACCAATTTAACACAATGATTTGATAGGGTTAAGCCATGAACCGCTTGAATATACTTAACCAATTTGACACGATGATTAATAGGGTTAAGTCATGAACCGCTTGAATATACTTAACCAACTTGACACATGATTCGTAGGACTAAGTCATGAACTTGAAAGACAACACTTAGCCAATTTGACATGACACGTAGGCGGGTTAAGTCACAAACTTGAATGACAACACTTAACCAGCTTGACATGCTAGATTGATGGGGTTAAGTCTCGAATTTAAATGACAACACTTAACCTACTGGATGGAAACCCTAGTTACGCGGTCCTTTTCAGCAGTAACCCACTAGATGTATCATGGTACCCTGGAACTAGGCAGGGTATGGCACGATCACTGTGCTGATTGTAAGCGACCAGAACGATGACTGAGTTGGTGCGCCATTGTAGGTTCAGGCGGACTATGGTCGTGCACATAGTCCAGAGTTGAAAAAGCAAGCATTGGGCACCAGTAGGTTTACACTATGTGTGTGCTTAATTCATGTCGGTGGTTGGCACCATAGGGCTTGATACACCCTATGGTGGACCTAGCACAGGTGACTACATTTCGTGATTGGGCCGTATGACACAGACACATGAACGAGCTAGGACTTGTAGGGAGTCGATCGATTAATAGATCGTTACGTGGAATTCCTTAGGTAGCATAATCCATAGTGGTCCTAGGTGGCATAAACCCTAATCGAATCTAGAAAACGTTCAATAGGCAGCATAATCCCTTGCGGTCCTAGGTGGCATAAATCCTAGTTGAACACGCGATAGTTCGTGATAAGGAAACCTAGCCAGAACAAGGGTGGCGGTCCAAACGATTTCAAGAATGGTGGAACTACGTTGAAGTAGTATAGAAATGCGAGATGAAACCCGTACGATATACGACAAGGGACTGTACATATACATGGAATGGATGATACGGGTTGGGGTACAAGTACAGTTGGTGCAGAGAACATAGGAAATCAAAGAAAATAGTGGAACGGTGAAGCTTAGAAATCTTGCGATGTTATACTTAATAGAAACCTTGCAATGTGATACTTGGTAGGAACCTTGTGATGATACTGTTGATAGGAAGCATGGGATGTTATACTTGATTCATCGTGCCTGTAGCTTACCATGTCATCATGCTTATGTTTACTTTCAGTTTATTCATGCCATATTATCTTCACCCGTTTTTATGTTGAAAGCCACTAGGACTTACTCAGTCTTTATGACTGACCCGGTTTGTTTCGTCTCTTTTTCTTTCGTTCCCCCCCCCCCCCCCAGGTTCGCAGGGTGAGAATACAGCTTAGTTCGGATCTTACCAAGCTCCAAGGCTCTTTCATGTACTGCTTGGATTTCTCTAGGATATGGCTTACTTTGCTACTTTATTTGGGGAATGATTTATGACTATAGTTTTATGCTTCTTTACTATTGCAAGACAGATTTCAATGTAATGGATTTAATGGCATTTTGATGTAAAAGGCTTTAGACCATTCTAGATTTTTAAAGCAATGAAATTTGATTCTTCTTCTATTATTCTGTCTTGTAATATTTCTGTGTATGTTTACCTAGATAATGCTCTACCAAAGCTAGTGCATTCCCTTTGTGATTGACCCTAGCGGAGGTGGGGTGTTACATTTGGTATCAAAGCAGAAGGTTACCAGACTGGGCAAAAGTTTTTAAAACCTTTTGAAATTATTTTCAACACCATTTACAAAGAAGCATTTTTCAAGAAAAGTTTTATTTTTAAAGGCTATTCCCCAAAGACCATTAGAATTATCCTTTGTTTCCTTGTTTGAATCCCTTTTCCTTTCTTTCCTCCATCTGTAGTCACTTTAGTTAAATCTACGACTAATCTTATTTCTAGCTTTGTAGGGTTGTCGTGCGATGGAGGTAGTTCTTGAGAGACCTGTTAACACATTATATAATAGGGGATAAGAGTGGTTAGGGCGAATGAGGCTCTGAACAAGAAGGTAGAAATGTTTCTGTAGGAAAGTCTAGTTTATCTTTCTATCCTGTTCGTACCCTTTTTGATTATGGTACATCACATCCTTTTTTCTACTTCGGTGGTTGAGTCTCTGCCGCTTAGTACTAGCGTAGTAGAGGATCCCATTTTATTCTCAAATCCTGTGGGGAATCGGCTCATTTATTCATCACTTGTTTGGATTTGAGAATGTCTATGCTAAGTGTTGAGTTTATAAGTAATGCTTATGTTTTTGGGCAATGGATTGATTTTAGGGATTGGGTGGTTTTCCAAAAATGATACCATTCTCGAGTATGAAAAGAGGGTAGTTAGACTCTTGACTTGCCCCGGTAATGCCCTCGAAGTCTAGTGTAACCCTTAGGGTTCTGCCATGCTTAGTTACCTAGAATCTCTTGATATATTTATTGATCCGGTCGAGTAGTGTTCGCCACCAAGGCGGATGGTTCATCTCGCTTATGCATGAGTTAAAGAAAATCACCTTAGTAAGTACACTTGGCAAAATGGTTGGCATTTGTTTATTTTCAAGAGATAATTCATTTATGTGGAATACCTTTTAGTAAGTGAACGAGATCCAAGATTCACTAGTGAATTTTTGAGAGCTTGCATGAAACCATGAGTACGCTGTTATGTTTGGGCTGAGTATACTAGAAAAAGAATAAGTGAAAGTGGAACAAGAGGTGACAGTGAAATGAGTTCCAACTCATATTTTGGAAATGGGAATTAAAAAGCTACGAAATTGCGAAGCTAAAGACGGTCCAAGCACAATGGAGTTAAGCTCAAGGAAATGCGACTTAGAAGATTGAAGACTAGACACGCACATCATACCTCTTTTTAAGAGTATATCCTTGATCCCTCTTTTCCTGTAGAGCTTATTTGCATGCTATCGTTTAAGTATAACCTCTCGGTCCTATTCTCAATCCTATTTCTACTGCAAACTCCATAGGGAGTATGACTTATCTGTTAGTAATACATGATGGAACTTGAGGGTATCCGTTCGGTTGAGTAATTCTTTGGGTGTCAGCCTGATGTTGATTTCGGTCTTCAGGCTGGTGCTTAGGGAGTTCTTCTCCTATTCAGTATATATGTGACATAGATTTCCAGTTTTAACATGGCCTAATGGGCACAAAATTTTTACTTGCTTCTATCATTCGGTTATAACTTTAGGTAGGAACTAATGGATGTAAACATGTGTTTGGGACATGTTATGGTTGATGGTTGCAAGTGGTTGCTAGTTGTTGCTCATGGATGCATGAACACACATTAGGCACTAGATCGGCTCAGTCACATCTCATATTGATATGCATGAATATTTATACTTCTTTATGGATGGAATTGAATGTATTATCATGTGGACGTTGCATATGGATGGATTTTTGTGCAGACATATAGTGTTTATATGACTAGGACTATTTGCATACATGTTGGATTCATGGCACTAAACATATTTCGCATTAAGAAGATCAATCAGGCCTGATCATTTGCATTAGACAAGGAACATATACACACACTTTTTGCATATGTTCATAAAGCATTAGAAATCTTTTAAGGACAATGGTTGCTTATGAATGATGGTTGAGTAGATGGTTGATTGGATGGTAGGACATATTCTTCTTAACTTGAAGATTTCGGGGACGAAATCCTTTAAGGAGGGCAGAATGTAACAACCCGTATTTTTATAACATATTAAAACAAGAAATCAAGGTAGAATTAAATTTTAAAATCAGAATAAGGGGAAACGTGTTATGCCATTGCGTTCGTCTTGAAATTTTACATGAAATAGAGTCCGAGTTTTCAAAATAGGAGTCCGGATGAAGAAGTTATGGCTTGTACAAGTTTCAGCAGTTTTCAGGCAGCACTGGACCAGGGGGTCGACCATAGGTTCGACCTACCCCCCAGGTCGACCGTAGGGTCGACCTACCCCCCAGGTCGACCATAGTGTCGACCTCCCCCTTTACAGGTCGACCTGGTTAGCCTGTTTTGACCTAGAACTCATTTTTGAAGCCATAGACGTGTTTTGATGGTCCGGATTGATTCTATGGTTAATTTAAGGGCCTAAACTAGTCGCTACACCTATAAAAACACCCTTCGACCTAACCTAATTCATATCAAATCATTCTTACACTATTATGCTGCTGAACTCCCTCTTGAACCATGGCCGCTGCCCCCAAATTAAAGCTTAAGCATTCATACTCAAATCAATTCGAAGAACAAAGCTTCAACAATGGTTCAAACAATAAATCAACACTACTACAACGTTCTATGACATTTTCAGTTCCTAATTCACTAGACATGCTCTGTAAGTTCTAGTTGTTTTTAGATTTAAACATTTAATTATAATATGGTCATGGAATAAAGTGGAATTGGATTTAAGTATGTTTATCAATTCTGATCTATTTCTGTTGCTCCTTGAATCTTGTGTTTTGGGACTTGTCTACCTTTGTGCTCATGACAAGTTTATGATCTATTCAGCAGTTTTCTTGATTCATAATGACTTTATCATCAAGTTGTACTATTTATGCCTATGATGATGTTTTCCTCTGATCTCATTTTTATTCAATTTCTATCTCCCCCGATTTATTTTCTTTCATGAACCTTGGTCAATTTCGGACCTTGGCCAAAAATCGCGATTTGCAAACGATATGTATACGGGGGAATTATGGGATTATTGCCTATATGAGTATGATGTAATAATTGGCAACATGAAATTGGATATTATCATTGTATTTGCAAGTTTAGGCGTGATTTGTAAATTTTGGTATAACCGTGTTATGAAAAAAGTTGCATAAATATTATATACATGGAATTTGGCACAAACAGGATCTATGTAATATAACATGAGATTTGGTATATATAACATGTAAATAATTTGGCATGAAGTGGGCATACATGAATTAGCATGTAAATTAAATCACGATTTTGGGACTATGTAAGCTTAAATCAAAAGATTGGGCTTATGTTAATTAGGCATATGTAGAATTGAGAATTTGAACATGAAAGCGATTGTAAACTTGATAATTGGCATAAACATGTATTATGAACTTGGGCAACTAACATGTATTGTAATAAAAAGATTATATTTTGGGATAACTGCATCATGAATCATGATTTGGGTTTATTTGGTATAAAACTTAATACATGTAATCTTGGCTAGAACTTGATATGGGTAAAATGGCATAAACCTGGCATACATGTAATAGGCAAGAATTGGGCATATGTAAACTGACTAGGATTGGGAGGGTGTGTGTGTGTGTGTGTGTATATATATATATATATATATATTGGCATGTAATTTTGGAACTTGGGCATATGTTTATTAATATGTGAAGTTGGGAATTTGAAACATGAAAATGACTGTGTATTGGATAATTGACTTGAACACGAACATGAACATTTCTATATGTTAAACACATGAACTGATATTGGGTTTTTGGGTGGAATACGACCATTAATGAACCTTTGACACGAGGTTAGACTCAGTTTGTGGTGTAAATCTGCCCGGAACCGCCCGACAAATCCAGTAGCCACAAAGTGTCAGTCTAATGTGAGAGGTCGAAGGTCGAATTGTAGGCGTAACGATTTATGACATGAGGTTAGACCTAGTTTGTGGTGTAAATCTGCCCGGAACCGCCCAGCAAATCTAGTGGCCACAAAATGCACGGTCTAATGTGAGAGGTCATGATTCGTTCGTCATAATGAATGAATTAAGGAATACTAACCATAATAAGATGTGGGTATGGTTAGAGGGTTAGGTGGGATGACATAAAAATTTGACATGTAAATGTGGACCTAACCGGTATGAGTTAAGAACACGTAAAACTTACAAATGTAGGCTTAACCAACATAATAGTTAATCAGACCAATGGGTGGGTTAAGTAATATGGCTAGATTAATGGCACTTAACCAATATAACATGACACGTGGCAGGGTTAAGTCAACTTGAACATATAGATAATACTTAACCAACTTAGCATGATACGTGGGCGGGTTAAGCCATAAACCGCTTGAATATACTTAACCAATTGGACCCAATGATTTGATAGGGTTAAGTCATGAACTGCTTGAATATACTTAACCAATTGGACACAATGATTTGATAGGTTTAAGTCCTGAACCGCTTGAATATACTTAACCAATTGGATGCAATGATTTGATAGGGTTAACTCATGAACCGCTTGAATATACTTAACCAATTTAACACGATGATTTGATAGGGTAAATTCATGAACCGCTTGAATATACTTAACCAATTTGACATGATGATTTGATAGGGTTAAGTCATGAACCGCTTGAATATACTTAACCTACTTGACACATGTTTCATAGGGCTAAGTCATGAACTTGAACGACAACACTTTGCCAATTTGACATGACACGTAGGCGGGTTAAGTCACGAACTTGAATGACAACACTTAACCAACTTGACATGCTAGACTGATGGGGTTAAGTCTCGAATTTAAATGACAACACTTAACCTACTGGACGGAAACCCTAGTTACGCGGTCCTTTTTAGAAGTAACCCACTAGATGTATCATGGTACCCTGGAACTAGGCAGGGTGGGGCACGATTACTGGGCTGATTGTAAGCGACCCTAACGACGGCTGAGTTGGTGCGCCATTGTAGGTTCAGGCGGATTATGGTCATGCACATAGTCCGGAGTTGAAAAAGAAGGCATTGGGCACCAGTAGGTTTACACTGTGCGTACTTGATTCGTGTCGGTGGTTAGCACCATAGGGCTTGATACACTCTATGGTGGACCTAGCATAGGTGACTACATTTCATGATTGGGCCGTATGACAAAGACACATGAACGAGCTAGGACTTGTAGGGAGCCGATCGATTAATAGATCGTTACGTGGAATTCGTTAGGTAGCATAATCCCTAGTGGTCCTAGGTGGCATAAACCCTAATCGAATCTAGAAAATGTTCAATAGGTAGCATAATCCCTAGTGGTCCTAGGTAGCATAAATCCTAGTTGAAAATGCGATAGTTCATGATAAGTAAACCTAGCCAGAACAAGAGTGGTGGTCCAAACGATTTCAAGAATGGTTGCACTACGTTGAAGTAGTTTAGAAATACATGATGAAACCCGTATGATATACGACAAAGGACTGTACATATACATGGAAAGGATGATACAGGTTGGGGTACTAGTACAGTTGGTGTAGATGTGAAGAAAAGGAATTTCACTCGATCCGAATCAGTCGCTAAACCGATCTAGACCGTTCGAAACGCCTGATTGTTTTGAGAACACGACAAAATAGAACGCAGACAGAAGAACATTTCATTGTTTATTACAACAATTCATCAGAATACAAGAATATACAGAGTATAAACAAAAAAATATTACACCCGATAAATATCAGAGATTACAATACATTACATAGCAGCGGAAAATAATACAATACACAACTGAAGGAGATATACGGATACAAAGCTTTCTGGATATCCTTCCAGCTGTAAACCAGGATCCTGTGAATATAAATCTGCAAAACCAAAACTACTAGCTGCCAGTGCCAAAATAAGGGCACCCAGAGTTTAGGTTAAAACAATAAACTCCAGGTCAGTCATGGGACTGGTGTGAGAACTAAAACAGTTATTAATCTTTTTTTTAAAGTTAGGTAAATCAGGGGACCAGGCCACTAACGCGGAACGGGTTTCCTCCCAAGAACACCAGTGCAAATAACAAAACAGCGCAATGCTTTTTGGAAAAATGAAGCTATTATAAGACCCAGGTCCTATCACACAATGCAACGCAAGCCGGGGGATAGGGTTTTCCCTTATAATAGCCAAACATTCTTAGTACGTTTAAAACAAATCATTTGATACTATTATAAGTGTATAGTTTCAAAACAACTTCAAATCATAAGTATCAATCATAGACGGCATGGGTACCATATATCATGTCGCCATACTAGTTCTACATTTTAAAACCGCAAGATCACGTATTTGGAAATTGGATTTCCGTCATGAACCAAGGCAAAAGATAGTCCTTACCGAATTCGAGACTGCCTAGCCCGAGTCTTAGGATCAGAACGCATCGACCCTTGGATCGTCAGGGACGGTCCACCGATGTGGATTAAAATGCCTGAACACTACGTTTCCCCGCCCTTTGGGGCATAAGCGAACCAACCAATGGCCCCATCGGACCCCGGATCGTCCGATCTAACCGAGGCGCCTCGCAACAGCAACAACCACACAGGTGAAAAGTTTATTAATGTCAGGGCTGGTAGGTCACTGACACCACCCTAGCTAGGAAGAAACGCAGGCCCTCCCTGATGTCCTCTCCCGTTTCTGGTTCATACCGTGGTGTGAGGCACGCGAATTCACGTTATACACAAAGCTACGCCACACAGGCGGTGTTTTGATCATCACCACAAGACTTTGCTTTTCAACAGAAGCCCTGATCACTGCATCTTAGAATGCCACACAGGCAATTCACACCGTGCGACTGATGACTATCAATCACACCGAATAAATTCCAATGTCAAACACACTGTCCATTTGCTAGTCCGTTCTGGGTCTGAACGAAACCGGAGGTACTAAATACCTCGCAAACCCATCAATCACCATGTACGCCTGGACGATCACCACTCATTATCCATATTTCGGGACGCCTCCCAATCAGGACCTCGGTTACCATCCAAACGAGGTGAAGATCTCCGGTCTTCGACCACCGTCTTCATCTTCGATTTTTTTTTTATCGTCGATTCAGTTATTCAGAATGGGATAAACCCGGTCTTTCTGAACAACTCGCGTATATAATAAACAAGTGTTACACAAACACAACATACACCTCATTCCAATTCATCAGTCACTAATCGTAAATTAACAAGAGAATAATTCCCCAAATATTAACCCCGAAGGCCGAAACCAACATCAGATCAATATCCAGAAAACCATTCTGCTTAGCTAACCGACGGTTAGTTTCTAAATTTCACATTCATAGGGAAAGGTTACCATTAATTTTATCAAAGATAAATTCCTTTAAATTTATTCTTCAATCTTCTTTTGAATTTCGATTCAACTAGTCGGGATTAACGAACCTCACCGAAGTAATCATTTGTTTTAATTTCCCAATCCCAAACTATTCATCCCATGAAGTAAAACTGGTAATACTTCATATCTAACACTACGGTGTTATCGGTAAATTCAATTACCATTTCACGTTCAAATCTAATTAAAGATTTAACTACCGCCTGAAGTAAAACTGGTGATACTCCATTTTCGATCTTTACAAGCTAATTAAAGATTCATTAAAACTACACTTAGTTTTAATCTTTAACGGGGTTAAAGAATCAGTGTCATTTAAAACACGGTTCACGATAAACCCCAAAATCACATTGCAATTCAATCAGTCCCTAACCGTGAATTAGCAAGTGAGCAATTTCCTAAATATTAACCCCGAAGGCCGAAACCAACATCAGATCAATACCCAAGAAACCGTTCAACTTAACTGATCTCTAGTTAGTTTCTGATTTTCTTAACTTCGTTGGGTCTAAGAACAGTATTATTGAAGATACCGTTCACGACGACCCAAAGTCACATTCTATTAATTATCGGGTTAAAGAACGAGTGTTATTTAAAACACCGTTCACGATAAACCCAAGAATCAATTCGAATTCAATTCCAATTAAATATCATTTAATTGGTACACTTCATTAAATCTAAATGAAAGATTTAATCTTTTCTCAACTGGGCTTAAGAACAGTGTTAATGAAGACACCATTCACGACAAACCCAAATCACATTTGATATTAAATACAAGGCTCTGAATAGAAATTATATCGGCTCATATTCAATATCAAACTCTATGACTAACAAATATCGTATTGGAAATAACGATATAAATATCTTTCAAATTTCCGTAACAATATCTGTATAATCACGAAATCCAACATCGAAATAATCCAAAGACAATTTCGATTCAGATCCATACCAATCCAATTATTGGAAATTCTGGTTACTTTCAAAACTCTTTTCGAATTCAATTTATTTATTTAAAAATAAATAGAATTATAATTCTAGTTCAAAACTAGTTCATTTCGATAAAAATCTATTTTTATCTTTTCAAATATGGGGTTTTTCATCCCAATTCTTTCTAAATCATTTCTTATGATTTTACACAAATTATTACTATTTTTAATAATTTTATCAAGGCCCGTACAGTCGATTTCCATCAATGGCCATCGAACTGCACTTACATCGACCTTTTTCAAATTTGATTTGGACATAATTCCAAATCCAACTGTTAGATTTCTAATTTCTTATATTCATTAGAAAGCTCTTTTCGATACGAACACAACGGTTCCGGTTTTAGGAGAATCCGATGGTCGGATCTCCCGTAATATCCGTTCGAAGTCAATGGTCGAAATTCGCGAACTGCCGCGGCGCGACGCGTTCTATTCAGGCCATTATATTATATATATATAATATATATATAATATATACTTCGTCGATTTCCTTTTAAAATGAATTTTGTAAATCGTTTTAAATTCGTTTTCAAAACGATTTCAACTTCTTTTTCAAATTCAAATCAGAATTGAATATTCCCTTACAAATTCGTTTTAAATTCATTTCAAATTTATTTCAATTCAAATTGATTTCTAATTCAATTTCAATTTGTTTTCAATTCAATTTCAATTCGAATTCATTTATATTCAATTTCAATTCGAATTCATTTATATTCTATTTCAATTCAAATTCATTTATATTCAATTTCTATTCGAATTCATTTATATTCAATTTCTATTCGAATTTCAATTCTTTTCAATATATCAGATTTTGAAATCACTTTCAATATTCATTATAAAATGAATAAAATCGATATAAATATCGTTCACGTCAAAATGGCGTCAATCTAATCAACTCGGCTTCATATATTTCTATTTTCAAATATTCTATTTCAAATATTTCTTTTTCAAATATTTCTGTTTCAAATATTTATTTTTCAAATATTTCTATTTCAAAACTGGAATGAGGCCCAATCAATTACCATATAATGTTAATTATATGGATTTTCTACAACACATGTATACAATAACAACGATGAATAATCAACCATCATCCAAATTGCATTCTACACTGTATAAGCATCAAATATAAATATTTAGCGCTTATAACAGTCTGTCAATCAATCGATCGACATACAACTAATCATTGGGGCTAGTGTATTTCATATATCATCCCAATACCCGTGTGGGGTTTTCAAACAATCAAACACAGATATTATTTGTGCAGTTGGACGATGTGTAAAATTTATCGTCCCAATCAATATCAGTCAAATATGTGTATATAAATAAATCGTTCGATTTGTTTACATTAATCTATTTCATTTCATATACACATTAAAAATTTTATTTTTAACTATAAAATATTTTTAACTATATAAATATTTTATTTTATTTCACATCACATCACACAATCAACTAGACATCAAAATCAAACAAACAAGCATACAAGCCGTCCATGGTCTGTGGACGACGGGTGTCGGGTGCTACTAAACACCGTCTGCATCCTAGTATATATTTATATAACTAGAAAATAAAATCAAATGTGAGAAGTTCTCACCGAATAGCTAAATCGAACGCCTCGACTCTTCTTTGTAGAAATCTTCGCCGTTCTCGCCTCTTATCACTTTCTTTGCCCGTATTCTCTACACATGTAAAAATCGAATTTTTACTTTGCTATTCAATATATAAAAATCGAATTTTTACTTCGCTATTCAATATATAAAAATCGAATTTTTTCTTTGCTATTCAATATATAAAAATCGAATTTTTGTTTTGCTATTCAATATATAAAAATTGAATTTTTGCTTTGCTATTCAATATATAAAAATCGAATTTTTGCTTTGCTATTCAATATATAAAAATCGAATTTTTGCTTTGCTATTCAATATATAAAAATCGAATTTTTGCTTTGTTATTCAATATATAAAAATCGAATTTTTACTTTGCTATTCAATATATAAAAATCGAATTTTTGCTTTGCTATTCAATATATAAAAATCGCATCGTTACTCTTTCTACATTATAAAGATTATATCTTTTGAAAATTATATCTTTAATCTTTTTACATTATAAAAATTATATTTTTATTCACTAATTTATAAAATTTAAAACCTGATTTTCAAAACCATGTATTAAATTAAATAAAAACAGTAAAATAAACTTACTGTGGTTCGACTGAGGGAAGGGGGTTTCATTGCGGGGAGGACTGTCGGGGGAGGGTCAATGTGGCCTGAGGCGGCGCCACCTTGGTCGGAGCAGCGCTGGGGTGGTCTTTAGATCGAAGGGAGAGAGGAAGGGGGGTCTTAGGGGTTCGATTTGAAGGGGGGTGCGGAACAGGGTTTGGGTTCTGGCGGTCTTCGAACAGGGGAGGGGAGGGTCAGGCGAGGGCGGCGATCTTGGGGAGGGCGACGGTCGACTAGCGCGGTGGTGCGACAGTGGGGGGCGACAATAGCTTAGGGCTACAGCGTTTTCTTAATCTGAATCGAATGAACGGGGAAGGGGGGTAAAGGAGAAAAGAAAGGGTTTTTTTTATTTATTTATTTTATGTACTTTATGTTAGATCGAAATTTGGACCTAACACCCAAATTGTTATGAACTGTAGAGAATTTTAAATGAGGAACAAGGAGAAAGAAAATAACACTCAGAATTTATAGTGGTTCGGCGTTAACGAGCCTACGTCCACTTTATATCTTATTGATTGTGCTTTAAAAGCTAATACAACAACGATTTCTCTCAATATTTCAATGGTTTGACAACAATGGCGGATTCAGTACTCCCTATTGCCAAAAGATCCCGAAAAATGCCAAGCTCTGGGCTATTTATAGCTGATTTTGTCAGGCGGATCGTGGACACGTGGCATGAATCCCGAGAGTATCGGATCGCATCGCCACCATTGAAGAAATAGCCAAACTAGTCGTTGTGAACATGTGTCGTGATTTGCTTGAAAATCGGATCGTGCAGATGGGGAGAATTGGTCCAGATGACGGTTAGGAACACGTGTCGTCAGATCCGTGCGGTTCGGATCGCTGAAGACCAGCTCGTGATTGAATGGGTCAGAGGGTTCGGTGCGCACCAAGGGATCGGATCGGTTCGCTCTGGGCAACGATATAAGTTTGGATCGGATCGCCTGGATGTGCCGTTCGTTGACGAGATGGGAGCGATCCGTTCCTGGGCGAGTCGATAGAGTGCGATCCATTCCTGGGCGAGACGATGGAGTGCGATCCATTCCTCCAGTTTCTTGGGGGACTTGGTTTCCCGTTTTCCTTTTATGAATGACCCTGGATGGCTTGGTCAAAAAGCGAGTCAACATTTTGCCCCCTCGAAGTATGTTTTATCGATGATGGAACATGCTTCGAAGATTCCAATCTACCTTTTCCTGATGGGATGTAAATCAACAGTCGCATTGGTTCAAATCAACGCATGCATAAATCGGATCGCCATAAAGCGCCACGGTCCGAGTGTTCACGTGCTCGTCTCGAGCTGAGTATCCAGGCCTTTGTACGAAACGAGGCGGACTTTCCTTCGAGCTGTGTCGGGCTTTGAGTTTGGTGGGCCATCGTTTGAAGCGGTCCGTGGGCTTCTATGCGATACAAGCTTTGAATCGTGGCCTTCATGACGTTTCGTGGACCGAATAGGACAAAGAAAAGGAGACAAACGGTCACCCTCTTTGCCTATAAAAGCCGACGCTCCCCTCTTCATTCTCCTTCTTCTTTCTCTCTGCCGAATCGCCTCGCGTTAGCCATTGAAAAACGAACCCAACTTTCTAAAACTTTCGAAAATTCAAGTATTCTCTCAGTTTTTAGAAAGGTAACTTCATAGAAAGCATTCTCATTTGTAAACACATTACTTTCCTGAATTTTTACGGCTGATTCGAGGGAGAAACAATAGAAATCCGCAATTTTCTGAATAAATTACCAAGTCGCCATGGCCATTGAGCGTGGAACTCAGAATTTGAGGATGGGAAGGAGAAGAGGAAGACGAAGGAGGCAGAAGGGGAAGGAAGGCCGACTCGGATCGTGGTCAAGGATTGAAGATGAAAGTGAGTGGCGAGACGAAAGATTGAGGTGGCAACAAAGGGTCGTATCGTGGTAGTCGCAACGGTTCGTGGAGGAGCAATCGCTTCGTCCGGCGATTCGATGAGGGGCGATCTCCCTGCCCTACGATCCAGAAAGGGGCGATCCCTCTACCATGCGAGTCGAAGGGGGCGATCCCTCTGCCATGCGATCCGTCTCACGGCTGGCGATACGAAGAAATTTCAGAATTTAATCAACGCCTTGTCACTATAAAACTTTGAACAGTTAGGATAGAGCCTTGATGTTGGTCTTTCTGGACTAAGTGACCTCATGATTTGACTGCATATGACGACTAACGACTTCTGATAACCTTGACTGCTTTCATGCTTTATTATTGTTTTTAATAATGCGCACACACAAGCACACACACCGGCACTTGCACACACGGGGGACGGGTAGTGTTAATCTTATTGTTCACATTTTCTCGTCCCAGCAGCGATGTCGAACGATAACTCTTCTCCAAGATCCGTAGCAGATGCAGAATCCGAGACTCCTGAACAGTACAATCCCGAAATTCCTCCAATCAATCCGGGAGGTGAGGATTCTGGATCTGAGTATGAAGCTACAGAATCAGATCCGACAGAAAGTACTTCATCCAGTAACAACTCCGAGTCTGATGAGCGAGCTCCGGACGAAATTCCAGGCGCAGTCGGGATAGATAAATTTTCTGATTCTTTAGCGTCCAAGCTTGACGAGATAAAACTCAAGAGAATCTGCTTAAGACACGGTATTCCTTGGGACGATGTCTTGACACCTGGAAGCGAAGATAGACCCCATCTAGCACCGGAAGGGTACATGTCGATCAGTCGAACAATGTGTCTAGTAGGAGCTATTCCTCCGTTCCCTCCAATTGCTATTGAAACTCTGAGACGACTAGGCATTGCTCCGATGCAGCTTCATCCAAACGCCTACGCATCTCTATACTCTTTATATGTTGCTTATGCGGAGATCTTGCATGCCGAACTTAAATTCAGAGATCTGGTGTTCTTCTTTCTCTTCAAGCACCGTTCTTCTGCAACTCCAAACTTTTCCTTTTTTGAATTAGTGGCGAACAGGAAAGTTCTGTACGACGGATACAACAACATCGGGGATCCTAAGTCCGACTGGTTTTACATAAGAAAACAGGCTGGATGCTCACGGAGATGGCTCAAATCAAGTAAACTTTGATCGCCTAGTCGAATATCTTGCTAAAGGAGTCTAAGTAATAACATTCTTCCGCTTTTTCCTTTGTCTTAAACAGATCATGTCTTCCCGAAAACAGAGGGTGCATTATACAACAACCGGTTGTCCATTCTTTTGCAAAGCAGATCCGACTTTTTAAGGATTAAAAAATGCATTACTGATGACAACCTTCATAAGCATCGCCTTCTGGATAGAAAATTTGGACTTGGGACCGGCGGCAAACCTTATAAATATGTGCCCCCAACGGAAGGAGAGGGAACTTCACAAGCGGTGGAAACAACTAAATTTCGCAAAAGTCCTTCTCCGATAGTCATCCAAGACGACGAAGACTTGAATATATACAGAGGGGATGAGTCCCGCGGTGATATGTCGAAGGAAATCCCTACCTCTGCTCCAATGGAAACTGTTGGTGATGACGACTTGACAGAAGAACAGTTATTCGACGAGCTGAATAAAATCCCTTTACTCGACATTGAATACACAGAAAAAGACTTCGGCGAGGAGCCTTTCTTTTCTGCTCCCGAAGAGGCGACTGATTCAACAAAGGGACGAGAAACGGGTCAGATGAGCCTGTCTCCAGGCCCGGGTCTGTTAGGGGGAATTATATGGGATGCACACCTCACACACACTGTCTGACCTTGCACACTAACTTTGCGGGTATTCAAAGTTTTAATATATTCTTTTCTCTTTTTGCAGGAATGATGTCGTGCAGGAAATCTTATTCGTACCGTTCTCTTCGCGAAGGCACCCCCAGCCTTCGTCCGAGTACTGAGCGCCCTCGCGGTCCTCCTCATAGGCCGAGCTCCTCGCATCCTCGATCTCCACCCAAATCAACCTCTACCAGGCCTTCGAGTCATCCGACAATTCCGACCGGGGGAAAGACACTTCCAAAAGAATTGACTCCTCCAAAGAGTGCGCCTTCCCACAGTCGGTCGTCCAAGAGGCGTCACGAATCCAAAGATAGGGACAGAGATTCATCCAAAGAAACTGAGCAAGAGAGAAGTGATATTGTCCACGGTCCCGAGATCCACGGTAGGCTGGAAAAGCTACGGGAACAATTTCCAGGAATGTTCTTCGACAGGATGGTCTTTGTTTCTGCCTTGGAACCAGTCCCTCGAAATTGGGATGATGAAGTTATTGGGCACATCCAGCACGCGGCCAGACAATACGAGATGATGAAAAAACACGCAGTCAATCTTTCGGAAGTCATCCGAACACTTGAGATAGAAGCTCACATGTCTAAAGCAAAACTTGAAAATAACGAAAGGGCTAGGACAAAATTAGAGAAGGACCTGGAAGACGCTCAAGCCCAGCTCGCTTTGGCACGGAGAGACGCTGCAAACTATAAGACTGAATTAGAGAATGCCAAACAGCGATTTCATTCTGAACTGGACTCCAATAGTCAAGAAAAAATGGCTTTAAAGAAGGAGGTTAAAGATCTAAAAATGGCCAACGCCGAGTTGAAAACAGTGCAAGGCCGTTTTGAAGCTGAGAGAGCTGCCTAGGAGGCGGAAAAAGCGAGTCTAAAAGAAAGTTTGGCTCTGGCAGAAACAGAAAAGGTGATTTTGAATGACCAGGTTGCAGATGCGGAGAGACGGGCAGCTCTTGCCGAAAAGAACGTTGATAGCGCCATTGAAATGGCCACTGCCTCCAACAACAAACTCCTTGAAAGAGAGAAAGAAATCGAGGGGTTTGAGGAGATGATTTTTGATTTCCTTGGCCAGGTTCTCAAAACTCGCAATATCTCATGGATCCCGGATTATCATGTTACTTTGGCCAACTTATGGGATGCCATCGTGGAGGGCGAAAAATACAGACTGGGTGTCGAAGAAATCAACGAGGATGAATTGATGAAGAGCATCCTAAGAGACAACGAGCCCGAGGACCTGGAAGAGGGTCGTCGCCTAATCCTGGCGGAAATGGAGAAGGAGAGAACCATGGCTAAAGGTAAAAGCAAAATTGACGAAGGTTCCAGCTCCGCCGCGAAGTCTAAAACCTCCGAAGTTGAGGAGTACCATCCTGGCGATCCGCTAATCCCCTTAGGCCTGACTCCCGTGGTTGTTGGAGCATCCGGATCTACTCAAGAGGGAGCATCTGCTGAAGGTATCTCTCTCTTTTCCCCGCAATTTGCTAAAGCGATTGCGAATTGTCGTCGTCTAGCAGGACAACCCATTGAATTAGTAATGTGTGTCTCTCGTGATGCAGGTGGCGAGCCCGTCGACAAGGGCGCTGGAAAAGAGAGAGAAGTGGAGAAGGAGACTGCTCAGCCGGGTGCTGATATCGATGTTTCAGAGCGAGTCGAGGTCACAACAGCAGAAGGAAGCATCCCGGTGCCTAGCGCCGATGTGCGCAAAGATGTTGAGACTATCGAAGCTTTAAAAGACTTGGATGGTCGTCATGTGGATGACGAAGAGGATATTACCGGCACCAAAAAGGCCGACGATGATGATGATGATGAAGAGCCCCTGGCCAGCCGGAAAGCCAGACAAGAGAAAGGGTTGGCTTCAAAGAAGGTGGGGGATGAGGCTTTGGACATAGTCCCTCTTGCAGAATTCGATCCCAAAACTGGGATGATTGTGAAAATCCAGTCCAAGTCCATCAGCCGGCAACTTCACTTCGCAAACCCCGATGACTTCCCGGCTTCCCTCTCCAGTAGAAGCAAGGGAAAAGAAGGGGAAGAGGAGACCTCAGAGGAGTCAGATGCTCCTCTTGCGGACAAGCGGAAAAGGAAGAAGGAGGATCCATCTGAAGTCGACAAGGAGAGGCTGGAGAGGCAGAAGCGAGAGAAGAAATCAAAGCATAAATAGGATGTTCGTTGATATTTTGTCTTTAGGTTCCCCACTGGCCAGAAAGTGTAATTGTGAGACTGGTCCTCACTTTTGTTTCTAGATTGTTTTCACTTTGTTGATTCGCAGTACATAAACAAGGATTTGTTTCTCCTTACATCATTGTGTACCAGTATTCATAGAAACTTTCCACGTTTAGTCGTTAACCAACTATTAATAATTATAAGTCAGTCAATCAACAGGAAGAAGAATGTTCATGCTATGTTACACTGTTATATCAAAGTTTAGTGTTTGCATAGGAGTGCCTGGTGCCCCCCAATCAGTTGTTAGAGTTTTGCGCTTGGCGATTCGTTCGCTCCCCGATCCTTCAGCGGGGAAGGAGCTATTTCTCAGCGCTCAATCAGAGACGCCTTTATACACTCTCTCGACTCTGGAGAGTTAGAGTTCGAGCTCAGCGATTCATTCGCTCCCTGATCCTTCAGCGGGGAAGGAGCTCTTTCTCAGCGCCAAATCATGGACGCTTTTATACTCTCTCTCTCTCTGGAGAGTTAGAGTTGGGACTCAGCAGTTCCACTGCTCCCCGATTCTTTAGCAGGGTAAGAGTCCTTTCTCAGCGCCAAATCATGGACGCTCATCAAACTCATCTTAGGTTTACATTTTAATCCAAGCTCCGAGGATTAAAACCAGTCGGACAAGCAGTTGGAGCATTTACCAAGGCTTTGGGTTCCTCTGATTAGTTTACGAGAGGAACTGTTGGCACCGGACTTCGGGTACCTGCATTATTCACACTGATTTTCATAGGCAAATAAATAAAGATGCAATAAAGGTAAATGACACACGGTATTTTTATAGTGGTTCGGTCGAATCATGACCTACGTCCACTTTATAATCTCTTGCTTTAAGGAATCAGACTGTTCTAGGCAAGTCATGCCCTGTACATAGTTTTTTTTTTAAACAAAGCAAAAGAATAAATTTGAAACTTCTCATGTTAAATATGGCCGTAGATGTTGGGCATTCCACACTCTGGGGATTTCCTTTCCATCTACGGTTGCCAGCTTGAAGGTTCCATTATCAAGCTTGCTGAGAATAGAGTACGTTCCTTCCCACTTCGCTCCCATATGAGTTGGGGGTGGAAAGACACGTTTCAGAACCAAGTCTCCGGGTTCCCAGGTTCGGGCTCGGACCTTTTTGTTATAATATCTGGCGACCTGTTGCTTGCATCTCAGAGCACGCAGGTCGGCTTCATCCCTCTTTTCTTCGATCATATCCAGGGACTCAAGGAGCAATTCATTATTGGTCATTGGATCATAATAGGTCACCCGATGAGAAGGTACCTTTATCTCAATCGGGATGACTGCTTCCGTTCCAAAAGCGAGGGAGAACGGGGTATGTCCTGTCGCTGATTTATATGTCGTCCTGTAGGCCCATAGTGCCAAGGGCAATTCATCAGCCCACATGGCTCTAGCACGCTTCATTCTTCTTTTCAGAATGGACTTAATTACTTTATTTACAGCTTCGACTTGCCCGTTCGATTGTGGGTGTACCACGGGGATGTATCGATTCTCGATGTGATATTTTTGGCAGAAGTTTCTGAATTCAGCACTATCAAATTGAGTTCCGTTGTTTGTTATCACAATCTTTGGAATTCCAAATCGGCAAATGATGTTTCTCACAATGAAGTTGATCACTCGTTTAGTTGTGATTGTAGTTAGTGGTTCTGCCTCGACCCACTTAGTGAAATAATCTATGGCCACAATAGCCAACTTTGCTCCGCCCCTTGCTATGGGGAGACTTCCTATGATATCAATTCCCCACATAGCAAATGGCCATGGACTCATCATTGTTTTTAACTGGCTTGGAGGCGCTCTAGGTATCTTTGAAAATCTCTGGCACGCATCACATCGTCGTGCATATCTTACTGCATCCTTATTTATGGTAGGCCAGAAGTAACCATGCCGCAATATCTTTTTCGCCAAAGTTTGCCCTCCAGTGTGGTCGCCACATTCGCCTTCGTGGACTTCTTGCAGCACACGTTTGATGTCATCGTGGGCTATACACCGAAGGAGGGGCATTGAAAACCCTTGCCTATAAAGAACTCCGCCTTGCAATACGTATCGGGCGGCTTTACGAATCACTTTACGCCTCTCGCATTTCTAGGTCGGAAGCGTTCCATCCATTAGGAAATT
Source organism: Allium sativum (assembly GCA_030737875.1). Taxonomy (NCBI): domain Eukaryota; kingdom Viridiplantae; phylum Streptophyta; class Magnoliopsida; order Asparagales; family Amaryllidaceae; genus Allium; species Allium sativum. The sequence goes on along the minus strand of CM060926.1, from coordinate 599,528,679 downwards.
CTTTATAGGGGTCATCCAGGATTCCCTTTCTGGTTCCGTCTCTAGTACTAGGTCGATTTCCATCTGATCAATGCTGGGGGACCGAAGTACTTCAACGGGGGCTAGCGCAATCACTTCAGGATCATTAGAACTAGCCATCTTTGCCAACTTGTTTGCCTGCTGATTTTCTGACCGCGGAATATGAGATATGCTGTAGTGATCAAACTCATTCAGCAGTTCTTTCACTTTCTTTAAGTATAGAATCAATCTTGCACTTTTAGCTTGGAATCTTCCGGTGACTTGGTTCACAACTAACTTGGAGTCGCAGAAGATGTTCAGCTTTGTGACTTCTAACTCCTTTGCAATCCTTAATCCAGCTATCAGAGCTTCATATTCAGAATCGTTGTTAGTGGCCTGAAACTCCATTCGGATGGCATAGGTTATCAATCGTTTCTCAGGGGTTTCAAGCACTATTCCAGCGCCGGATCTTTCGTCATTCCTAGCACCATCAGTATATAATCTCCAGGTATTAGGATCGAAAAGTAACTTTGAGGGTTCCATTTCTTCGTTTGCAATACCTTCTTCAGGAACAGTGAATTATGCTATGAAGTCGGCTATCACTTGTCCCCGAATTGACCGTCTGGGCTGAAAGTTCAAGTCAAATTGACTCAACTCAATATTCCATTTGAGTAGCCTTCCAGATGCCTCCGGTCTCTATAAAACTTGCTTGAGTGGGTGATCAGTGTATATGGTGATAGGATGTGCCTGAAAGTAGTGCCGAAGTTTTCTGGAGGCAATCAGTAAACTATACGCCAGTTTCTCTATCCGTGGATAATTACGCTCTGCTACTGTCAATTTTTTGCTCACATAATACACAGGTCTTTGGACCTTTTCCTCTTCCCTTACCAACGCTGAGCTGATTGCATGAGATGATACTGCCAAATACACGAATAAATCCTCGTGGTCTATTGGTTTAGATAGAATTGGAGGTTTCTCCAAGTGTCTGAGCAAATTCTGAAACGCTTCTACGCAATCAGGTGTCCATTTAAAGTGGCGTTTTCCTCGCTTTATTAATTCGAAGAATGGGATGCACTTATCCGTAGCCCTGGAGATAAATCTGCTTAGTGCGGCCACTTTTCTGGCAAGGCTTTGCACATCCCTAATTTGCCTAGGTTCCTGAATGTTTCTGATTGCCGCGATCTGGTCTGGATTAATCTCGATACCGCGTGAACTGACAATGAATCCCAAGAATTTTCCAGAAGCAACACCGAATGAACATTTGGTTGGATTGAGTTTCATTCCATACTTTCGAAGAATGCCGAACATCTCTGCCAAGTCAGTAGTGTGTTGAGAGGATTGCTTGGATTTAACCAACATATCGTCGACGTATACTTCCATTGTTTTCCCAATTTGGTTATAAAACATTCTGTTGACCAAACGCTGGTACGTAGCGCCTGCGTTCTTCAAACCAAAGGGCATTACTACGTAACAATATAATCCCAGATCAGTGATGAAACTAGTATGCTCTTGATCTGGAATATGCATTGGAATTTGGTTGTATCCTGAATAAGCATCCATGAATGAGAGAAGCTCATGACCTGCCGTCGAGTCTACCAACTGGTCAATTCGAGGTAATGGGAAACTATCTTTTGGACAAGCTTTGTTCAAATCCGAGAAGTCGATACACGTTCGCCACTTCCCGTTGGCCTTCTTTACCAGGACTGGATTTGAAATCCAGTCTGGGTAGGTTGAATCTCTGATAAACCCGTTACTTTTTAGCTTTCCAACCTCTTCTTTCAAGGCAGCGGACCTCTCCGGGCCCAACATTCGCCTTTTTTGCTTTACTGGAGGATGTTTGGGGTTAATGCTCAAAGAATGGCTCATGATTGATGGGGATATCCCGCACATGTCCGCGTGGGTCCAAGCGAATACATCCAAGTTGTTCTTTAAGAAAGTCGTCAATTCTTCGGCAAGAGTCGGACTTAACTGGGATCCAATCTTAAGGACCTTCTCCGGGTCACTGTCATCGATTGGCACATCCACAGTTGCCTCGTTGGGAGTCGCCGTTCTGCCCCCGGGTTCTTGATCCTCTCTGGGATCTATATCCTCGGGCATCACTCTAGGCAACTCTCCAACAATTATCCTCTTTGGTTGCTATAAGGTTTCCGCCCCCAAGGGGGGAGGAGTGCCTTTAGTTTCGATATCCCCGCCGTTGCGAAGCAACTTTAGTTCGGCAACATAACACGCTCGCGCAGCAACTTGATCCCCTCTGACGATACCAATGCCAGCTTCTGTGGGGAACTTCAATAGCAAGCACCAGGGGGCTATACAGGCTCTGAACTTTGCAAGGGCCGGTCGGCCCAAGAAGGCATTGTATGGCGATTCGACATCCAAAACCACAAAGGGAAGGATTCTCACTCTCTGGCGTTCTCCTTCCCCAAGTGTAACTGGGAATTCTACATAACCCATAGGTGCGGTGGATGCTCCGTTGAATCCACGGATCCATCCTTTGCAGGGCTTCAAGTCTTTTATCTCAAGATTCATCTGGTCAAAGGCCTTTTTGAAAAGAATATTAACGGAACTCCCGTTGTCCACCAGAACCTTATGAACAGTGGCTGGCCCAATGGGTATCGTAATTACAAGTGGATCTTCAGTTGGAGCATGGACTCCGATGCTTTATCGTTCTCGGAAAACAACGTCATCAGTCATCGTCTTCTGCTGCTTCACCGGGATACTGTCCTCGGGGTTGCTACATTCCCCCACTTCGAGGTGTTGTTTGGCTGCGTTGACGTATTGATCTAAAGCTTTGGAACTGTGCCCAGCAAGGTAAAGCCCACTGATCACGGTATTGATTACAATATTCTTTCCCTTTTGCTGAGCAGTTGGCCTAGTAGCAAGTTGATTTTGATTCTGATTCGGGGCCTGCACTGCTTGCCCCCTTTCCCTAGGCGTTACTCTGTATTCGTCTAGCTTCCCTTCTCGAAGCAGCCTTTCGACTACGTCCCTCAGGTGATGGCATTCATTCGTCGAATGGCCGTGGATTTGATGAAAGAGACAAAACTTCCCTGTCTCACGCTCTTTCTCTGTCGACTCTCTAGGAGATGGCCTCTTATTCTGGAGGACTTCATACGCATCCATGAAGATATTTTCCAGAGTATCACTTATGGGTGTATAACTTTCAAAGGCCCTGGGACGAGTCCTTCTCTGGGAGTCGTTCCCTCGGCCCCTCATCCGGTTGTTGCCGTTAGCATTGTTATTGTTGTTACCTGGTCGGCGACCACCCTGGTTCTGATTTCCGACGTTAACCTCAACTTTCCCCGAGCTGTCTCCAGTCTGTTTGATGGCGACATTGCTCTGAATTTCTTCCTTATCAGTTGTTTTAAGCTTTCGGTTTGCGTATACCTCTTCCCGGCGCAGATGTACATTGGCTTTCTCGTAGAATAACTCTCTGGTGTGGGGTGGTTTGCCTGCCAAGTACCTCCCGAATTCAGTGTCCTTATCCACTCCATCAATTAGTGCTGCGACAATGGTCAGCTCATGAGGATCTTTCACCTCAGTGGCGGCCAAATTGAAACGATCCAGGTACATCTTTAGACTTTCGCCTGGTCGCTGTTTGACAAGGAATAAATCGATCACGCTTTTCGTCTTCTGTGCGTAGATACGGAATTGTTCTACGAACTTCTCGCTTAGTTCCCTGAAGCTAGAAATCGATCTCGCCGGCAGGCGAGTAAACCATAGCAAAGCCACGTCTTCCAGGAATATGGGAAACGCTTTACACTTAACCGCGTCAGAAGCGGCGGCAGCAGTCATCGACCAAGAGTATCTCATTAGGTGCTGAACAGGATCAGATCTTCCTGCATATCGGTTCATTTGTGGCATGTTGAAACGCCTTGGAAAAGTTGCATCCAAAATATCGTCAGTAAAAGGGGTATGACTGCGGTCAATCCCCCAATCTTCGTTCCGCTGTCCACGGCTGTCGGCCAAAATCTGGTGAACCATGGCTGCAACGTTTGCACTAGTCAAAGGAGGTTCAGGGTCAGTGCCTCTGGCCCGACGAGGTTCTCTGATCTCTCCTCGGGGAGTAGCCACAAAATCCGGGGCTCGGACGGGGCTTCGCTGCCTCCTGTTAACATGAGTATGCGTGCGGCGACGGGGCTGAGGTGGTCTGTCATGCACAGGACTGTTCACACCTCGAGTCCTGAGGGTCGTTGCTTGACCATTCATATTACGGTTTGTGGGTCCTGCCCCTAGTTCTTCTTCTTCTTGTGAGGGCAGGGTCCCGAACCGAAGCTGTTCTATGTTTTCAGCTCTTTCATACGGTCGCTGCGGAGGTCTCGGCGATTCTTCAGATGAAGAGGAATATACTGGGGTGAGTGGACGAACCGGCGATGTTCTTTGCCTTGCTAGCTCATCAAGTCTTCTATCCATAGCCGTCAGGTTTTGCCGTAGGATAGAACTTTCCTGCCTTTGGGCGGCCAACTCATCAAACAACCTATCCCACATTTCGACGAAGCGAGAGAGATCCCCCTCAGTGACAGGAGTGGTAGGATCATAGTGGTCATCACCACTCTCTCTTATGCGCAAAGAGCTTGAACCGGGTCGAGCAGAGGTTCCAGGACGATAGGAGTGGGTCATAGGTTCTTTTCCAGGTCGAGTTGTATTCTGACCATCAGTTCGGGTAGCTGCGGTTCGTGGAGGGCGGTTCGCTGCGCCCCCCTGAGATCGACTCGCGGTCGTGGTGCGCGGAGGCTGCGAGGTGTTGCCCCGGGATCGAGTAACAACCCCTTCAGTAGCACGGATCGTCTCGTTCTCATCGACTCGGAACGAGGTGTCTTCGTCGGATCGGATCACCCCCTGCGCTCCGCGATCCAGAGTTTCTTCGTTGCCCAGTTCGTGTACACTCTCCTCAATCGTTTCGTTGGTCTGCGAAACTTTAGATCTTTCTCCTTCCATGATATCCGAATCGCTGGAATCTTCAAGGAAACGAATGACGAAACTTTAAGACTGAGTTTCTCAGTGAAAGCACCAAAAATGTTAGATCGAAATTTGGACCTAACACCCAAATTGTTATGAACTGTAGAGAATTTTAAATGAGGAACAAGGAGAAAGAAAATAACACTCAGAATTTATAGTGGTTCGGCATTAACGAGCCTACGTCCACTTTATATCTTATTGATTGTGCTTTAAAAGCTAATACAACAATGATTTCTCTCAATATTTCAATGGTTTGACAACAATGGCGGATTCAGTACTCCCTATTGCCAAAAGATCCCGAAAAATGCCAAGCTCTGGGCTATTTATAGCTGATTTTGTCAGGCGGATCGTGGACACGTGGCACGAATCCCGAGAGTATCGGATCGCATCGCCACCATTGAAGAAATAGTCAAACTAGCCGTTGTGAACAGGTGTCGTGATTTGCTTGAAAATCGGATCGTGCAGATGGGGAGAATTGGTCCAGATGACGGTTAGGAACACGTGTCGTCAGATCCGTGCGGTTCGGATCGCTGAAGACCAGCTCGTGATTGAATGGGTCAGAGGGTTCGGTGCGCACCAAGGGATCGGATCGGTTCGCTCTCGGCAACGATATAAGTTTGGATCGGATCGCCTGGATGTGCCGTTCGTTGACGAGATGGGAGCGATCCATTCCTGGGCGAGTCGATAGAGTGCGATCCATTCCTGGGCGAAACGATGGAGTGCGATCCATTCCTCCAGTTTCTTGGGGGACTTGGTTTCCCGTTTTCCTTTTATGAATGACCCTGGATGGCTTGGTCAAAAAGCGAGTCAACACTTTATTTTCAAAAAGTAATCTTTTTCATTCGAACTCCTAACGAGACCCAATGACTGCCGCCCCTAGCTAATTACCCCCATTCCGAACACAATGGGATATGTATCGTAAGTTGATTCGATCGTTTCGATCAGTTTTCGTTTATTTTAAAATATAAATCTTTATATATTCAATTTAAACGCACATTTTAAATTACCGGGGCCACATACTAACCCAAAAAATATTTTCTAGCTTCGTATTGACGATACGGTCCTAACAAAACTAGATTCATCGAATTCTAAGACCGTTGGAAAAATGGCCATTTTCCAGTCGATTAAAATCAACTAAAACTGGTCAAATGCGTTTTCCTTTTCCACGCTCACATATTGATTCGAAAAATTATGAAAATTGGAATCTAGCAATAACTTTACATCACGGATCCAACAAAAGTGGTTTTGTCGAAATCCGAGGCCGTTTGCAAAATTTCCATTTTTAAGGGCCTGAATTCTATATCGACTATTCAGAATTTTCAACTGGGCATATCTTTTGATCCCCGCTATGAAATTTCGATTTTTCGGATTCGTTGGAAAGATATTCACAATTAGATTCCATTATTTTTGGTTTCACCAAAATCCGGTTTGTTTTGCACCCGGTACATTCATTTGATGTTTGAAATCGAATTATCGAACTACCGCGCCATTTTCAATTCTAACGACGACATATATAATATGTACGTCGAATTCTATTCAAAATAAATTTCTCGTCGTCATTATTTAAAATAATTCATTTTAAATGTTCAAAATTCGCTAAAATTGCCAAAATAAAAATTTTAAACTGGCTCAGATTTTCGGATTGTTACAGTAGAGAATATAGGAAATCAAAGAAAATAGTGGAATGGTGAAGCTTAGAATTCTTGCGATGTTATACTTAATAGAAACATTGCAATGTGATACTTGGAAGGAACCTTGTGATGATACTCTTGATAGGAAGCACGGGATGTTATACTTGATTCATCGTGCCTTTAGCTTACCTTGTCATCATGCTTATGTTTACTTTTAGTTTATTCATGCCATATTATCTTCACCTGTTTTTATACTGAAAGCCACTAGGACTTACTCAGTCTTTATGACTGACCCAGTTTGTTTCGCCTCTTTTTCTTTCATCCCCCCCCCCAAGGTTCACAGGATGGGAATACACCTTAGTTCGGATCTTACCAAGCTCCAAGGCTCTTTCAAGTACTGCTTGGATTTCTCTTGGCTATGGCATGCTTTGCTTCTTTATTTGGGGAATGATTTATGACTATAGTTTTATGCTTCTTTACTATTGCAAGACAGATTTCGATGTGATGGATTTAATGGCATTTTGATGTAAAAGGCTTTAGACCTTTCTAGATTTTTAAAGCAATGAAATCTGGTTCTTCTTCCGTTGTTCTGTCTTGTAATATTTCTGTGTATGTTTACCTAGATAATGCTCCACCAAAGCTAGTGCATTCCCTTTGTGAGTGACCCTAGCGGAGGTGGGTGTTACAAACCCCGTGTCTTAGATGATTTATTACTCCTAATTAATCATTCCCCAAATTTGAATTACTTTCCCTATTCAAACTATCAATCAATTAACGATGTCCATAATTGACTCAGTTATGTCCATCCATTTATGGTATGCAAAATCATACTAATTTTCACCACAATTATATTTTATGCCTTTTAAGGCATTTATGCCAATTAAATATTTTTAATATTATCCCCTTTTCCCCCACGTAGTACGTTTGTTCGTTTAACGTAAAAATATACATTAGACTCGAATAGTCTAACTCATAAAATAAAAGAAAACATCACAAATCTAACATAGGGGTGAACTTGCATATGTGAATGATGTTCTACATCTAAAACTTGCATAGGCCAAAGTTACAACTTGCATAAATAACATATGTCATGGATCCAAATCTAAATGTGTGAACTTGATGAGATAATGGCCACAAACTTGCATAAACATCATATGTCATGGATCCAAATCTAAGGTGTGAACTTGATGAAATAATGGACACAAACTTGCATAAATAACATATGTCATAGTTTTATATTTGCATAGGTAATAATCCTAAACTTGCATAACATGATTCATATCCAACTCATAAACTTACATATGTGATTCATACATCGCAACAATGGTGTAGACATGTAAAGTATCATGTAGAATTTAGCATATGTCATAGCATAACTTTCAATTAAATTCTCACATAAACTAGGTTCCATAGCCATGTAAGGTCACATATAATTCTACCCAAACTTGTATATGGTTCTTGTTTGAATCAACATCTAAACTTTCCTATATATGATTTATCATATGAATCAATATGACAAACTAGCATAAGAAACATGATAATTCAACTAGACATAAGCCAATCATAGGATTATAACATGGGTGATAGCATCATAACTTTACATCGTAGATGATAGCATCATAACATAATATCATAGAAATTACAACATAATTCTACAACATAATTACAACATGAAATCAAAAATTCATATCACATCCAAATTATCCGCATTATAACTCAATCCAATTCATTTATTAATTATCTTGTTAAAACTATCGAACTCACAACTCAAAAGCAGTCTTAAGTTCTGAATTTTGATTTCTGGAGATGAATTAGCGCTCCTTTGATGAAGATTCGTTGTTAGAGTTGAAAAGGATTGAATTTGATTTGCTTTCTTCCTCTCTAATGGGCGGTGGCTATTCTGAGTTGCAAGTGGACGGCATGGAGGTCATGAATCCAATTTTATTTTGATTTTAGGGTTTGGGTCTATAGGTGTTTTTATAGAGTTTAGGATTAGTTTAAGCCGTCCGATCAACCCAGAATTAATCCCAGCTAACCAGAGCAGTTCAAAGACCCTAATGAGTCAGCATCTAGTCACAAACAGGTCATCATTCAAATCTGCCAGGCGGGGCTGGTCGACCCCCAGGTTGACACTATGGTCGACCTGGTCAGGGTAGGTCGACCCTATGGTCGACCTGGCCCTGGCGGGAATTTTCCCGCCTAGCCTGTTTGACTCTGAATTTCAGAAAATTTAAAATCTGTTTTGAATTTTCTGAAACTTCCGATCGCCATAACTTCTTCATACGAAGTCCAATTCATGCAAACTCGGACTCTATCTCAACCATAATTCCGAGACGAACACAATGGCGCAACCTGTTTCCCATAATTATCAAGCCCGAGATTAATTATTATTTAATTTAGTTAATTCGATTATTCAAAAATTCGGGGTGTTACACATTAGCCAAATGGACTCATCATTTGGGATATATGGCTGATACAAGTTTCAGATGGTGAAAAACAGCATAATTGGGCTTAACCGGGTGATTCGCAACTGAGCCACTGGGGAATTTCGGGATTAAGAGTATAAGAAGGCTACTATGGTTCAGAAAACGATTTTTACTTCATTTTCCAATCGCCTAAGACATTCCTCTCAACCTAGCCATGTCCTCCACCTTCTAATTTCATCCCAAATCGCCTCTAATCACTTTCTAATTAGGGATTAAGCAAAACTACATCAAATCAAGGCAAATCAACATCAAATTTGGAACATAGCTGCTGGAACACATAGAGATTCGATCCATAACAGAGAATATTTCAGATCTAAAGTTTATTTGAGGCTAAGGTGAGTGATTATGTAATGACCCGGATATTCCGTCGGTTAGATTTGAATATTTAATACGGTTTTAAATATTAATTTGATAAATTAAATGAATATTTATATTAAGTTATCGGTTTAATAATCAATTTCGATTTAATATCGAATATATATTAAATCATCGTAATGCGAAAATATAATTCAGTTCGGGATTTAAAACTGAATTAAATACAGTTCAGACTTCTGTTTGAATTCGAATAATAATATTAATTTATTTTCGAAGAATTTAATGGTTGGACATTTAATTTATATAGATTTAAATTAATATCTTCCACCGACGATCGAATTAGACATCGTAACCTATCCCAGTGTGTTCACATCAGTGGTATAACGCTAGAAATATCATTTATTGGGTTCAGAAAGGAGTTCGCCATCATGGGTAATTAATTTAAAGGATACCGGTTCAATTCAAATGAAAATAAAATAATTAAATAAAATTAAAGTGGATCTCCTTCTTCCAACCAACCATATACCGTGGCTTCCTTAGCTTCAGAGATTTCATGAGGAAATAAAAACAACCACGCCCCTTCTTTTTCCTTTATAAACACCGCTCCTCCCTTCCTGTTTTAATTCTTTCATTCAATCCAAAACCTTCAGATAAATCAAAAAAATTTCGTGAACTAATTCCCAAAATCAAATCCGTGCTACCTCAATGAAATCGCGATTTCCTTTCTCGTTTGGAAATCGAAAACCAAAGCGAACAGATAAAATGGAAGCCGTTGTCCTCAACAAATCTTCAAATCAAGTTCGACTTCGGAGTCATGAGTTTAGGGTTCGATCCTGTTGTTTGACGTCCGTGCTAGCGAGGGACAGAGGCGCGATGTGTTTGAATTCAACTTTGGAGGGGGGGCGATGGTGACAGGTGCGATTTTGCTTGGGTATTAGAGGGTTCGAAGTTGGGAATTGGACATGGCAACGTTCGATGGTGGATGAGGGGGACTGTCGAAGTAGCGATCAAGAAATAAGGGATGGGTTTCAAACTAGGTACGGTGGAAATTTTGGTGGGTTTTGAAGCTGTGACATGGACGGTGAGTTCTGCTGGGTTCCCTTCGATTTTTTGCTTTTCACCATTTCACTAGTGATGACTTTCATGAAGGCTGAAGCCGCGATATAAGGGGGAATGCTGAGCTCGAGTTTGGAGTCTCGGCAAAAAGGGTTCGGATCAGATTCTGTTCGAAGGAGGAATGCTGCTACTCACTGTAGCATGGGTTAAGGGATTGGTGAATGCAGAAGGTCGAGAGAAATTGGGGGCAGTCAAGCAACAAGCTTCAGCAATTGTTTTCAGATAGGAAGAGAGAATTAAAAAGGGGAAAATAGGTCCTGTTGAAACAAAACAAGCGACATTTAAAACATATTGTCGAGTACTGCGAGTGGAGTGGATTTGGGATTTTCGGGAGCAGTTGCGGATTTCAAATTTAAATCAACCATCGTTCGAATTAATTCAAGAATTAGAGTGAGCTGCAATATAAAAACCCTGGTGAGTAAACCTCACTCACCATTTAATTAGAATTATTTCTAGCTGTTAAAAATAATTGTTATGCTTGTTTGAATGCTATTTGGTTGATTTAAATATATATAGTTATTTAGGCTTAACTATTATATATATATATATATATATATATTGGGTTGATGATTGGTTGGATTCCCGCAGTATCATTAGCGGATGCCCGCGGTTTCATAGCGGATGATTACCCTATACGCCCACGCTATGATTAGTGGATGACCTTCTATACCACGATATCCTGCCTCGAAGCAGGATGGGTATTACTATGTTGACTAACGTCTGTGGATGCAGGAAAACAGGTTGGAGGAATCCAACTGGATTCCTCAAAGATATATTATCTGTTTGTTGTTTGTTTGATTTCATATATATTCCTATATGATGTGTTAAAAATCAAGTGATTGAAAATTGGTTGATCTGATTGTTGAAAATACCACTAGAGCTTGAATATTGATTCATAAAAATATCGGAAAGGGTATTTGATATTTTAAAAGGAAATTCTATTTTTATAAATAGAATTTGAATTTTAAATAAAACTATAGAAAATATTAACTTGTTTTGAAGGTACATAAAACAAGTAATTGAATTTATAAACTCTGTTTATAAATGGAAAGATGGGATTTGAATCGAATTTATAAACTTTGTTTATAAATGAAAATATGGGATTTGAATCGAATTTATATAAACTTTGTTTATAAATGAAAATATGGGATTTGAATTGAATTTATAAACGTTGTTTATAAATGGAAAGGTGGGATTTGAATTGAAGTTATAAACGTTGTTTATAAATAATGCAGAGAATTCAAATGGACTTTGAATATAAGGAATTGAAATAGAATTTGAATAATAGAATTCAAATGGAGTTTAACTATAGAATTTGAACATAGTATTTCAAATGGAATTTGAATATAGAAATTCAAATGGGATTTGTAATAAATAGATTTGGATAAATAGAAGTGGTTTAGACTAAGAAGTTAATTAACAGATTTAATTAACAAGTTGAGTTAAAACGATGGGTATAGTTAAAATAGATTGGACATGTATAAATATACAGGAGACAGGTTTGGAATAAAGTATAGAAGTGAAATAAATAGAATGCCCGACAAAAAGGTACGTATTTAATTTTCATATGAGATTTTATGCGCCGTATCGGCAAGCCGCTTGGCTTTTTCTTTTTCTTTTTGAGATAAGATGGACCGGGAAAGCTATTTGAAATTTCCTGATGCTCCCGGTACAAAGGAGGTTATGGCGAATTTTTCCGGGAATTTAAGGAGATAGAATATTTTTAAGATAATTTGATAGTTAGAAATCAACGTATCGATATATATAGAAGTCGATAAGAAAACGAACTTAGAAAAAGAATAGAAAGAGAAAGTATATATGTGTTTAAAAGTGAAGAAGTAGTTGTATGGTATTGATTTTTCGAGTGAGTAGTCATGTCTGTTTTGACGTTATAAATGTTATTCAGTCAAGGTCTGAGAGGTAGTTATACCCCAACTTGATTGATTGCATTATTAACAAATGAGCAGTAAGATCCAGGCTCGAAGATCAATGTAGATAAGAGTTAGTTGAATATAGTATTTGGGTTGTCGTAACGATGTTTTACACAACATCCGTTTTAACCCAAATAAGTGTAAGCTGGGAAATAGAATAATAAATATTTCCTAAGTATAGAAATAAACGAGATTGGAAAAGAGATAAGTAATTGGAGTATTTTCCAATTATAAATAACATATATTTTCTAAAGTTTAGAAAATAAAAGAAGGCGATATATGGAAATGTTTTCCAAATAACGTATAAGGCCAATATGGTTATTGAAAATATTTGGTTAACAAATATTGATAAGAAATAGAGAAGAGATTTAATTAATGGAATATTAATTAAGGGCTTAGTAATTGGTTGATAATTGGATGAACACTTGTTTTTATTCGATAGTTAAATCATCGACTATCGAAACACTTGTTTTTATTTGATAGTTAAATCACAGACTATCGAAGTTTTGACCATCGTTGTCAATATGGAGAGACCAGTTGGATTATTATCCGAAGAACCACTCCGTATTGGCAGTAGCGTGCGAATCAGATTATATAAAGATAATCGAAGACGAAGTAGAGTGCAAGGACTTTTTCTATTAATAGAAATCGTGCCTTCGGTTCATCCTGTTCCTGGGTGACCTGTATGGATGGATGTCTGACAGAGTATTTCCAGAAAGGTCACGTACATTGATTTCTTCAACCGTACCAAGAGTGGAAGCGGAGAAGGAAACTTCTTTTAGCTGACATGTAATGTATTATTGTAGACAACAATCGGTGATTTGATGGATTTGACGATGTGACATTCGAAGTGAATCTAGTGTGATGATAAAGCGTAGCTTCTAGCCTCATCAACCGGCAAATGACAGAAATCGGGCAAACAACATGGCTATGTGGGTCGCACCTATTAGGGTGTATAATCACCTGATCTAGAGTTTCATTTACTTCTAAAAATCTATTGTCGATGCTGTCCCATTCGGGAAACGGTTGCTGATCCCAACCGTTGGTGATATACATTCGATACACTCAAGCGAAATGAGTGGTCGGTCATGTATGGCTGAGTTGCAAGACGTTCTTGTTGAACTCGGTGTATTCTCCTCTAGAGATATACCAGCGGAAGATGGTTCCATACCTTGTCATAGTTGGAAAACCAAATACCCAATACTTGCTTGCGGTTTTGATTGTATCTTATATAGGTGGAACGTGAGATGAAAACGTTCCACTAGATTGTTATGTACTTAATTTAGACATTATTATAATATCAAAAGAGTTTTGATATAAAGATAAGTCAAGTGTTTGGATTCTAATAAGGGAAAAACCCGTTCCGTGTTATACTGCGTGGTCTTATGAGATATCATTTAGTTTCTGAAACTGTTTTAAACTGTTTACTCATACCAGTCCCATGACTGACCCGGAGTTTATTTTGTTTTGTTCTACCTAAACTCTTGGGTGCCTAAATTTGTACGGGCAGTCCAGTAGTTCAGGATTTTTCAGATATATCTAAAGGAGCTTGGAGCAGGAGGCTTCAGCGTTATCTAGTTATAGTGTTGTTCCGTTGTGTTGTAAGTGTTGTACTCTGATAAGTGTATGTTATACAGTTAAGATTTTGTATTTCAAAGGTTATGATATATTATATTTTGTTCCGCTGCGATGTGAGATTCTGTGTTGTTATTTCTGTTCTTCTTCTATCTCTTTCTTCTAAAAAAAATATGTTCCGTATTTTCATGATATTTGGGTTGGACGTATGATGTATATAGTCAACTCTGATGTTGTAGAAATCAGGGTCATTACACTTGGTATCAGAGCTTAAGTTGAGCGAATACCTAGGCTTGTTGGAATGTGCTCATTAGAGATAGGATCAGTAGTATCCTAGAATGAGTTGAGCGTATATATATACGAGAGAGCGTACTTGTTATTTGATATAAAAATTGTTTTATATTGTGTTGACTAGTCTGTTGAGTGGATTATAAATTTTGGTCAAATTGTGGGATGCCACGATGTCGATAGGAGTTTATAAACACTTGAACAGAAGATTAGACACGATATTGTTTTTAAATAGTTAAGTTGATTGTTATGATTATAATCAGAAATAGTTATATATAACCAATGGAATTTGTATATGAAATCAAATATACAAATGTGATAAATTGAAATTTGATTTCCAACCAGAATCAGAATTTAAAATCCTGGGAGTTTGGAAAATATTTTTTCTAAATGGGTTTTGAAAGAAATATAGCACTGAACTCATTCAGTGGCTGGAAAATAATTCTGATGATGGTCTCAACATCATCAGTGTTCATTTTCGAGTTCCTAAGTGATAAATTGCAAAGTTTTGATGGAAATGTGTTTGAAAAGAAACAAGTTGTTGGAAAATTCAAATGTTTTGAATTTGAGATAGATATAAATATATGTATATATTTATATAACTTCAAAGGAAGTGAAATGGGAATTGGAATATAGATTTCAAATAGAAGTAAAATATAAGGGAATTCAAATATAGAATTTGAACATAGAAATTGAAATAGGATTTGAATAAAGACAAATTCAAATAGAAATTGTATAAGAAAAATTGAAATGGAATTTGAATTCAAAGGAATTCAAATGGATTTGAATAAAGAAAAGTCAAATAGAGATTTTAATATTAGAATTCAAATGGAATTTGGTTAAATAGAATTCCAAATAGAATATAAAGTGGAGGTCGGATATTAGAATTCAAAGAAAATATAGAGTTTGAAATAGAATTTAAATTCAAAGGATTTCAAATAGAAATTGAACAAAGGAATTTAAATAGAAATCGAATAAAGGATTTCAAATGGAATTTGAATAAGGGATTTGAAATGGGTTTTGAATAGAAGGAAATTCAAATAGAAATTGAATAAAAGGAAATAATATAGAGTTTGAATAAAGAAATTCAAATGGAATTTGAATATTGTAAATGTATAGGACATGAATATTTGAAGATAAATAGATCGGGAATATTATGTTGAAATGGATTTGATATATATTAAAAATATATCAGAATAGAGATTGAATTTATTATAAATAAAGTTAAAACGTTTATATTTATAAATATAATTAAAACGAGCTCGCTGTAGCGCGACAGTTCGAAATTTGGCGATTCGAACTTCAATTTAGTATACAGAACTCAATTGAAGTCAGAATTCTTTGAAACAAGAATCGTTGGGACCGGTTGAATAATAGTTTTCTAATGAAAGAGAAAAATCTGGATTTCATCGTATAGATTTTGAGTTATGTCAAAATCAAATTTTTAGAAAAGCAGCGCCAGAACCATTATAAAACCATAACAGTTTAATTAAATAAATAAAAGGATTTTAGGAAATAAAATCCGAATTGGCATTAGAAAAATCCAGACTGGGGATATAAAATAAATATGAACTCCAGTGAAGTAAATGAAATGATTTTTAAGACAAAAATCATATTTTTAAATGGTTAAATAGAATTAACTAAATTGGAAAATAATTAGTTAAAGGAAATTTGAATCGAAATTGGGTTTTTGATAAGTAAAAGAAATTGAGAATTTATATTCAAAATCGAATACATAACTCGGGTTGAAAATATTATTTGATTAGTTATAATTAAGTTGACATATATTTGAACAAGTTACATTCAAATACGAAGGTGAAATAGGCAAAACGGTTAATTAGCAACTAGTTAATGGGAATTTGAATGATTGAAATTAAATTTAACTTAAGTAAGTTAAATGGATCGAAATGAATAAATTGAGTAAAATCAATGTGAATGAACTATGAATTGGGAATGAATAAAGGGAAAAAAACCAAAAGAGTCAAAAAGGAAATATATTTGTAACACAAATCCAAAGGAAGTTATGTGCAAACAAATAGAAGGAGAAATATTTGTCAAGACATTTACATATAGAATTTAAAAAGGGAATATTTGTAAAACAATTACAAATAGATTAAATGGGAATATTTATTTATAGAAATAAATAGAATGTTATAAATGAGATATCTATATGTTAAATAAATAGAATTTAATCAAAGGAATATTTAGAAGATGAATAGGAAATGGAAATCTGTTTTAACAGATAAGTAGAAAGGATTAATTTATAAATAACAGTTTATAAATTAAATTAAATATTTATCATTCGATAGATGAAATATATAAGTCTGAACTTATATAGAGGAGAGATATTGGTTTTTAACACCGATAGTTTTAAATAGAAGGGGTACGCAACACTTGTATAAGTGAAGTAACATTATTAAAGTGAACATTTATAAAGTGAAGAACCTTTACTAAAAGTAAATCTTTATAAATGAATAAACGTTATCCAATAGGAGTTATTCGAATAGGAGAAGTCGATTAGAGTTAGAAATAATCGATTAGAGTTAGAATAAATCGATTAGAGTAAGAATTAACCAGTTTGAGTTAATCAGTTAGGGTTAATCTGTAGAGTTAATTGAATATTAGTTATTCAATTAGAATTTAACGAATATTTGTTATTCAAATTAAGAGTTAACCAGATAGAGTTAATTGAACATAGTTAATCGAATTAGGATTTAATTGAATGTTAGTTATTCAATTAAAGTTGATCGAATATAGTTATTGAGATAGAGTTAGTCAAATATAGTTACTCTGGATAAGTTGCTATTTTGAACGACTGCTAGCGTAATTCGCAGGGCTGCAGATATCCTAGGGCGGCCGGATGTTTCCAGGGGGAATCAGGCGTAACCATTGTGATCGCTGCGATCTAGAGTGAAGCGAATGGAGTTAAATCGAATATTAGTTATTCGAATAGAGTTAAAGGAGTTATCGAATATAGTTATTCGATAGAGGAGTTATCGAATATAGCTTATTCGGAAGGAGTTAAGTGAAAAGAGCTAATCAAATAGGGTTAATCGATAAGAGTTAAATCCAATAGAGTTAATTGATAAGAGTAAATCGAATATAGTTGATTCAAAGAAAGGTTTTCGAATCTAGTTATTTGATAGAGAGATTATCGAATATAGTTATTCGAAGGGAGGAGTTATCGAATAAGGATCTATTCGAAAGAGAGTTATGCAAGGAAGTTTGAAATGTTGAGTATCAACATAAATAAGTTTTGAAAAGAAAATGGGTTGGTAGCACTTTTCCTACCTTAGCAATTTCGAGGACGAAATTATTTTAAGTGGGGAAGAATGTAATGACCCGGATATTCCGTCGGTTAGATTTGAATATTTAATACGGTTTTAAATATTAATTTGATAAATTAAATGAATATTTATATTAAGTTATCGGTTTAATAATCAATTTCGATTTAATTTCGAATATATATTAAATCATCGTAATGCGAAAATATAATTCAGTTCGGGATTTAAAACTGAATTAAATACAGTTCAGACTTCTGTTTGAATTCGAATAATAATATTAATTTATTTTCGAAGAATTTAATGGTTGGACATTTAATTTATATCGATTTAAATTAATATCTTCCACCGACGATCGAATTAGACATCGTAACCTACCCCAGTGTGTTCAGAGCAGTGTTATAACTCTAGAAATGTCACTTGTTGGGTTCAGAAAGGAGTTCGCCATCATGGGTAATTAATTTAAAGGATACCGGTTCAATTCAAATGAAAATAAAATAATTAAATAAAATTAAAGTGGATCTCCTTCTTCCAACCAACCGTATACCGTGGCTCCCTTAGCTTCAGAGATTTCATGAGGAAATAAAAACAACCACGCCCCTTCTTTTTCCTTTATAAACACCGCTCCTCCCTTCCTGTTTTAATTCTTTCATTCAATCCAAAACCTTCAGATAAATCAAAAAAAATTCGTGACCTAATTCCCAAAATCAAATCCGTGCTACCTCAATGAAATCGTGATTTCCTTTCTCGTTTTGAAATCGAAAACCAATGCGAACAGATAAAATGGAAGCCGTTGTCCTCAACAAATCTTCAAATCAAGTTCGACTTCGGAGTCATGAGATTAGGGTTCGATCCTGCTGTTTGACGTCCGTACTAGCGAGGGACAGAGGCGCGATGTGTTTGAATTCAACTTTGGAGGGGGGCGACGGTGACAGGTACGATTTTGCTTAGGTATTAGAGAGTTCGAAGTTGGGAATTGGACATGGCAACGTTCGATGGTGGATGAGGGGGACTGTCGAAGTAGCGATCAAGAAATAAGGGATGGGTTTCAAACTAGGTACGGTGGAAATTTTGGTGGGTTTTGAAGCTGTGACATGGACGGTGAGTTCTGCTGGGTTCCCTTCGATTTTTTGCTTTTCACGATTTCACTAGTGATGACTTTCATGAAGGCTGAAGCCGCGATATAAGGGGGAATGCTGAGCTCGAGTTTGGAGTCTCGGCAAAAAGGGTTCGGATCAGATTCTGTTCGAAGGAGGAATGCTGCTACTCACTGTAGCATGGGTTAAGGGATTGGTGAATGCAGAAGGTCGAGAGAAATTGGGGGCAGTCAAGCAACAAGCTTCAGCAATTGTTTTCAGATAGGAAGAGAGAATTAAAAAGGGGAAAATAGGTCCTGTTGAAACAAAACAAGCGACATTTAAAACATATTGTCGAGTACTGCGAGTGGAGTGGATTTGGGATTTTCGGGAGCAGTTGCGGATTTCAAATTTAAATCAACCATCGTTCGAATTAATTCAAGAATTAGAGTGAGCTGCAATATAAAAACCCTGGTGAGTAAACCTCACTCACCATTTAATTAGAATTATTTCTAGCTGTTAAAAATAATTGTTATGCTTGTTTGAATGCTGTTTGGTTGATTTAAATATATATAGTTATTTAGGCTTAACTATTATATATATATATTGGGTTGATGATTGGTTGGATTCCCGCAGTATCATTAGCGGATGCCCGCGGTTTCATAGCGGATGATTACCCTATACGCCCACGCTATGATTAGTGGATGACCTTCTATACCACGATATCCTCCCTCGAAGCAGGATGGGTATTACTATGTTGACTAACGTCTGTGGATGCAGGAAAACAGGTTGGAGGAATCCAACTGGATTCCTCAAAAATATATTATCTGTTTGTTGTTTGTTTGATTTCGTATATATTCCTATATGATGTGTTAAAAATCAAGTGATTGAAAATTGGTTGATCTGATTGTTGAAAATACCACTAGAGCTTGAATATTGATTCATAAAAACATCGGAAAGGGTATTTGATATTTTAAAAGGAATTTCTATTTTTATAAATAGAATTTGAATTTTAAATAAAACTATAGAAAATATTAACTTGTTTTGAAGGTATATAAAACAAGTAATTGAATTTATAAACTCTGTTTATAAATGGAAAGATGGGATTTGAATCGAATTTATAAACTTTGTTTATAAATGAAAATATGGGATTTGAATCGAATTTATAAACTTTGTTTATAAATGAAAATATGGGATTTGAATTGAATTTATAAACTTTGTTTATAAATGAAAATATGGGATTTGAATTGAATTTATAAACATTGTTTATAAATGGAAAGGTGGGATTTGAATTGAAGTTATAAACGTTGTTTATAAATAATGCAGAGAATTCAAATGGACTTTGAATATAAGGAATTGAAATAGAATTTGAATAATAGAATTCAAATGGAGTTTAACTATAGAATTTGAACATAGTATTTCAAATGGAATTTGAATATAGAAATTCAAATGTGATTTATACTAAATAGATTTGGATAAATAGAAGTGGATTAGACGAAGAAGTTAATTAACAGATTTAATTAACAAGTTGAGTTAAAACGATGGGTATAGTTAAAATAGATTGGACATGTATAAATATACAGGAGACGGGTTTGGAATAAAGTATAGAAGTGAAATAAATAGAATGCCCGACAAAAAGGTACGTATTTAATTTTCATATTAGATTTTATGCGCCGTATCGGCAAGCCGCTTGGCTTTTTCTTTTTCTTTCTGAGATAAGAAGGACCAGGAAAGCTATTTGAAATTTCCCGATGTTCCCGGTACAAAGGAGGTTATGGCGAATTTTTCCGGGAATTTAAGGAGATAGAATATTTTTAAGATAATTTGATAGTTAGAAATCAACGTATCGATATATATAGAAGTCGATAAGAAAACGAACTTAGAAAAAGAATAGAAAGAGAAAGTATATATGTGTTTGAAAGTGAAGAAGTAGTTGTATGGTATTGATTTTTCGAGTAAGTAGTCATGTCTGTTTTGACGTTATAAATGTTATTCAGTCAAGGTCTGAGAGGTAGTTATACCCCAACTTGATTGATTGCATTATTAACAAATGAACAGTAAGATCCAGGCTCGAAGATCAATGTTAGATAAGAGTTAGTTGAATATAGTATTTGGGTTGTCGTAACGATGTTTTACACAACATCCGTTTTAACCCAAATAAGTGTAAGCTGGGAAATAGAACAATAAATATTTCCTAAGTATAGAAATAAACGAGATTGGAAAAGAGATAAGTAATTGGAGTATTTTCCAATTATAAATAACATATATTTTCTAAAGTTTAGAAAATAAAAGAAGGCGACATATGGAAATGTTTTCCAAATAACGTATAAGGCCAATATGGTTATTGAAAATATTTGGTTAACAAATATTGATAAGAAATAGAGAAGAGATTTAATTAATGGAATATTAATTAAGGGCTTAGTAATTGGTTGATAATTGGATGACCACTTATTTTTATTCGATAGTTAAATCATCGACTATCGAAACACTTGTTTTTATTCGATAGTTAAATCACAGACTATCGAAGTTTTGACCATCGTTGTCAATATGGAGAGACCGGTTGGATTATTATCCGAAGAACCACTCCGTATTGGCAGTAGCGTGCGAATCAGATTATATAAAGATAATCGAAGACGGAGTAGAGTGCAAGGACTTTTTCTATTAATAGAAATCGTGCCTTCGGTTCATCCTGTTCCTGGGTGACCTGTATGGATGGATGTCTGACAGAGTATTTCCAGAAAGGTCACGTACATTGATTTCTTCAACCGTACCAAGAGTGGAAGCGGAGAAGGAAACTTCTTTTAGCTGACATGTAATGTATTGTTGTAGACGTCAATCGGTGATTTGATGGATTTGACGATGTGACATTCGAAGTGAATCTGGTGTGATGATAAAGCGTAGCTTCTAGCCTCATCAACCGGTAAATGACAGAAATCGGGCAAACAGCATGGCTATGTAGGTCGCACCTATTAGGGTGTATAATCACCTGATCTAGAGTTTCATTTACTTCTAAAAATCTATTGTCGATGCTGTCCCATTCGGGAAACGGTTGCTGATCCCAACCGTTGGTGATATACATTCGATACACTCAAGCGAAATGAGTGGTCGGTCATGTGTGGCTGAGTTGCAAGATGTTCTTGTTGAACTCGGTGTATTCTCCTCTAGAGATATACCAGCGGAAGGTGGTTCCATACCTTGTCATAGTTGGAAAACCAAATACCCAATACGTGCTTGCGGTTTTGATTGTATATTATATAGGTGGAACGTGAGATGAAAACGTTCCACTAGATTGTTATGTACTTGATTGAGACATTATTATAATATCAAAAGAGTTTTGATATAAAGATAAGTCAAGTGTTTGGATTCTCATAAGGGAAAAACCCGTTCCGTGTTATACTGCGTGGTCTTATGAGATATCATTTAGTTTCTGAAACTGTTTTAAACTGTTTACTCATACCAGTCCCATGACTGACCCGGAGTTTATTTTGTTTTGTTCTACCTAAACTGTTGGGTGCCTAAATTTGTACGGGCAGTCAAGTAGTTCAGGATTTTTCAGATATATCTAAAGGAGCTTAGAGCAGGAGGCTTCAACATTATCTAGTTATAGTGTTGTTCCGTTGTGTTGTAAGTGTTGTACTCTGATAAGTGTATGTTATACAGTTAAGATTTTGTATTTCAAAGGTTATGATATATTATATTTTGTTCCGCTGCGATGTGAGATTCTGTGTTGTTACTTCTGTTCTTCTTCTATCTCTTTCTTCTAAAAAAAATATGTTCCGTATTTTCGTGATATTTGGGTTGGACGTATGATGTATATAGTCAACTCTGATGTTGCGGAAATCTGGGTCATTACAGATTAGCATCTCTTCTCACTAATTACGGCTAATTATGGGCGATTAGTGATAATTAGCGAATTATAACACAGAAAAATCTGGAAAAATTTGTAAAATTCTAAAATATTATTTTAGGGCTCTAATAGAAATTTGGGTTAATTTGGACAAGTTTTGCTAATTGTATGCTTAAACATGATTAAGGGGAACTAAGGAAAAAACATGAGTTTTTGGGTATGATTGATTCATTCTAACATATTATATTATTGTTTTGGTGTTTGTGGTTGATTATACATGTTTCTATGACTGTATGATATGCTTTATGATTGATTAGAAAAGTTAGAATGGTCGAAAACGCCGTCGTATGGCGTAAAACCATTGCTGGAAAAGTTGCAGGAAACGTGAAGGGTTTCAGATCGGATCGGATTGGATATAAGGCTCGGATCATATAGGAGAACAGGGCAAGGGAATTCGATTCGGATCGGAACTTGGCATCATAGGAGGCTTGGCAAGAAGGAAGGCCACCTACATAGAGTTGGATTTGGGTTGGGGATCAGATAGGGGTTTTGCATGGGGATCAGAACGGATGAAGGCGAGGGACGTGGATTGGACTGGAGCTCAGGAGAGGGATCGGATCAACACGAGAGGGCTGGAGTAACTAGATCGGTTCGACGTAGCCAAACCGAACTGGATGGTGATGACCAAACAAAAAGGAGGAGATGAAACCGAACTGGACTGCACTATGAACACCGAACCGACCAGGAGGAAGTTGACCGAACCGAACCGATGGGTACTGGAGCACTATGCATATTCAAACTGAACCAATGCGTGGGCTTTGAGTACCGAATCGAACCGGATGTATGCCATTACTACTACGTGATGACTCTTCTGAAGACCAACTCCAATTCAACCAAAACCCGAGATGCAAAAGTAGTCCAAATAAGAAGTTGTAACTCAGGATCCAGATGGGAACCAAGGAATGAACTTCATGGGTTCGGCTTTGCTACAGGACGTGTTCTAAGGGGTTATCGATGTCTATAACCTTGGATCACTATGAGTATGGGGTATGTGGAGGGGTTTAGGGCCACAATGGCCTAGGTAGGACTACTGGCTATGGACCAATGAAGTGGGGTCATTTGATAGATTTAGTCATGACTCCATGAGGCAAGCTTGGTGATATCAATAGTTATACAATTCGAACTCTGTCACTACCTCGATGGATCTAGTGATCAAAGTGGGGGGTGTCGTATGCTTTACGCACTGAGTGAGAGATGTGAGGATGGTTGCTAAGATTGATTGTTTGCCATCGCTATGTCATGCACACCCCACCCCCGTATTCTTTACATCACATGATAGTGGCGGCACTTTAGAGTATTGTACAATATGTAGTGCTAACTCTTTGGTTCCAGGTCCAGGTTCAGGTATGGTTTAGTATACATGTTATTGTTCTGTTTAGCTGTTTGTCGCTCATACCAGACTTTTGTCTGATCTAGATTTTTATGTCTCTTCTTATTACTCTGGGTTCTCTTAAACGGGAAGACTAGAGACAGGTTAGGTGGTATGCACGAGTAGCTGTACTGGAGATGAGTAGGGGGCTTCCACGTATAATATATATAGAAATTTTCCCTGTGTCGCTGCTGGTCACTACTTTGGGCATTAGTAGTGTACCTTTATCTTTGCTTTAGAGACAGTATGTTGGAGATGTAATAAGCTGTATTTTGAATTTTTTTGCTATGATGATTATGTTTTAGTTTTCAGCTCATACACTGTCTTGCCTGTTTTATGTCAAGTATGTTACTATTATGTTTTATTCCATGCGCTGTGAGACATTCTACAGGTTCCTTGTTAGTTCAAATTCCTTTCTTTTCCTTTCTTTTGTGACTGTCCCATGCTAGTTGGACGTCAGCACAACGCATTTCGAGGGAAATGTCGGCTGGTGCGGGTCGGGCCGTCACATTTGGTACTAGAGCTCTAGGATGTGTAGTTAACCTACAGAAAGACACCAGGGAGAGATATTGTACATATATGAGAGTGCGTATTTGTGATATTTTGGTTTTCAAAAGCTATATATATAATATTAGTATAACTAAGGATGAGGTCGCACTACATTGGCAACTCAAAGGAGATGCTTAATCGTTTTCTCTTTACAGATTGAACAATGAGACGAAATACAGATAGTATGGTGAGGAACACCATATCAGGAGTTGAAGAGGGAGCAGGTTCAGGGACCAACAACGGGAATACCCCTAACATAAGGGAGATGTTTACTGCTTTTATGCGAGAGAAGCTGAGGGATGCTCTGGAGCAGTTCCTAATGCTACTAATGGTGGTAATGCAGTAGTGCAGGCGCCTAGGGACGGTCTCGCCGAGATTAATGAGCAGTCCCAGAAAAAGAGAAAGCGGAACCAAACCAAGGAAGGTCAGAGAAAGAAAGACAACAAAAATATCGAGTGCTTTAGTTGTGGCAAGAAGGGCCACTATGCCAGAGACTGTCGAGCGAAGCTAGGGGAAAGGAAGTGCTTCAATTGCGGCCAAGTGGGACATCTCAAGAAAGAATGTCTGCAATCCCCTAAGAAGAAGCAGAGTGTGGAAGCATATGCTGTAAACGATGTTCCTTCTTCGTCGAATGCCCCTATTGCGGCGGAGAAGGGAGATGGTGTTGTTATTCAAGGTATGCTTTCCATTATGAGGTTCCAGTTCTAGTTTGTTTGATATCGGGGTTTCCATTCCTTCGTATCTAGTGACCTAGTAGATATGTTGGGATTGGAACCAGAGAATGACGATAGACCTTTAGTTGTGACGAACCTGATCGGTGGTTCGAATAGACTTAGTATGATCTACCATAATATGGTCTTATCGAGTCATAGATGCATGTTTGTTTGTGATTGCTTTTTTTGGGCTTTACAGGGTTTGGCATTATTTTGGGAGTCGACTGGCTCCAAAGATATGGGGTGGTGATACAATGTGAGGGATTTTCGGTGACTATTAGGGCATATGATGGGCGGAGGGTAGTGTTTGGTGGCCTACCTAGTAAGGAGGGGATGGCTAGTTTTCTAAATTCCCTCGACATCCCCAGGACGAGTTAGCAGAAATTCCCGTTGTTGGCCAGTATCCGGATATCTTCGAGGAAGTGACCAGACTTCCACCACACCGAGAGATTGAGTTCCGTATTGATTTAGTGAAAGATGCCAGACCTATAGTGATGACACTTCGTCGTATGGCACCAAGAGAGAAGGGGAGCTCGTGGTGCAAGTGAACGATCTTTTAAAGGAGGGATTTATCCAAAAAGAATCTCTGAGTGGGGAGCACCAGTTATATTTGCCACTAAGGCCAACGGGTCCCTTCGCTTATGTGTGGACTCGAGTTAAAAATCGAGTTAAGGGTAGCTCTTCTGATGGAGTGCCAAGGAATCGTCGATGGTTTGGAGTGTTCTAGGCGGACTCGAAGCAGGGGTATCTAGGGATGCCCACTTACCTTGGATCCGTTGGACGTGATCTAGTTATCCTTGGAGGATAAACATGCGTTGGACATGTGGTAGTCCGTTTGGAGCCGGGGCTTCCATTAGCCCTTGATACTGGTTGGACCAGTCATTCAGGTATCGACGTATTCGTGGTTTTAGCGGATGACAGACAGGACTTGTTTGATGAATGCTATCGATTGTTTAGGACCTTATATTGATGTTCTCTTTGGTTCAAAAATGGTAATAACTTCGAAGTGAGATTCTTGGGGCATGTTGTTTCAGAGAATGGTATTTCCGTGGACCCTACAAAGGTGGCTACGGTATAAGATTGGTCTACGCCCAAGAATGCAACAGAAGTAAGAAGTTTCTTGGGGTTAGCTGGATATTATCGTAAGTTTATCCAAGACTTCTCCAAAGTAGCGGCACCGTTGACTCAGTTGACCAAGAAAAATCAAGCTTTCGTCTAGGAAGAAAACTGTGAAAATGCATTCAAGAGTCTAAAGGGAAAGTTGGCATATGCACCAGTGTTAGTCATTCCTAAAGGGAATGAAGAAATGACAGTATATACAGATGCATGTGGTACCGGACTAGGTGTTGTATTGATGCAAGGAGGTAGGGTTGTAGCTTATGCAAGTCGGCAACTGAAACCGCATGAGAAAAGGTATCCTACCCATGATTTAGAATTGGCAGTGATCGTGTTCGCATTGAAGGTGTGGAGACATTATCTCTTAGGAGAAAGATTCGAGTTGTTTACCAATCATAAATCATTAAAGTATCTTTTTTCTCAGAAGGATCTAAATCTCCAACAGCAAAGATCATTAGAATTCTTGGCTTCCTATGATTTCGATATCACATATACACCAGGAAAGGGAAACGCGGTAGCTGACACATTGAGCAGAAGACATACCAGTTTAGGGGCTATGTTTCTAGAATGGAAGCAACTAGAATACATCGCTGGGTATTATTTCAGACTAAACTGTGAGTTAGATCCAGAAGTATTAGCAAGTTTGACGATCAAACCCACTTTGATTGAGCAGATTGTGTAACAACCCGAAAATTTGGGGCTAATTTTAATTTTTTATTTTAATAAATTGTGTTAAGGAAATGAGTCGTTATATTTTTAATAAATTATTTTATTAATAATGGCTGAGATATTAAGTTTATAATATTAATTCTATTCTGAACTTAAAAGTCTAAACATAGAGATGGCAATAGTACCTTCAGTCCAAATTAGCTTGAGATAGTGCAAACGTTTTTGAAATATATAACGAATGTTTTCCCAACAAAAGTGCAATTAATTGATTATTGCATTTATGGTAATTTGAAAATAAATTCCAATTCAACAGAAAGATATGTAGGTGAATAAAAATGATGATGATGTATAAAACATTTGTGCATAGTAATATGAAGAATTTATGTTTGATTTCAAGTTATAAAAAAAATTGGTCTTGTGTATAAGAAGTTTGAATAACACAATATTTTGTTGGTTTTCATGAGAGCATTATGGAAGAGAAAAAAGGAAAGATAGTAAAGGTAAATTTGAAGTTAAAAGAGGAATTTAGTTTTAATTCTAAAAGTAAATAATAATAAATTTTAAAAGATATTTTGTATAAATTCTCTAGAACCATAGGTGTGTGTATATATATATATATATCTAACATAAATATCTGTATAAAAGACAAAACAACATTATTATGTTATAAAGAAAAGAAGGGAAGAAATAATTCACAAGATGCATTAATTCAAATAGGATAGTAAATGAAAAGAGAGAAATATATGTTTTGGTTCAATTAGGATAATAAATGTATTCAAAGGTTTTAATGAGAGAAATATAGTTTTATGATTTTACGAACAGAAATATATATATATATATATATATTTATATGTGTATGTATAAAAATATCAAGACAAACAATATGCATGTATGTACTCTTGTTTATATAAAAAAAAGTGAATTGGAGAATTAATTATTACTTTTAAAACGCCATTAACAGATGAATAATTATATTATAATTTTCTATACGTAAATAAGGTACTGTTATTATAAATTAGGTAAGTGCAAATTATAGATTTGGATTTGAATGGACTATATTAATGATAGGTATATGTTAAGGTTTTCCCTAATAAATGGGAAATAAATGGCTGTGATTTTTGAATTGTTAGCAGTATTGGAATTAATTGCAGTAATTGTAAAGGTTACAACTGACTTAAATAAGAATTAAGATTGTAATCATATATTTTATAGGTAAATTAATAGGACAATAAATGTCAAAAGTTTATATATAAAGCAAGTAAATTTGTAATAAAAAGGAAGAAATAGAACATAACATACGGGAAACAGAAATTCAATCTTGTACAATTCTCCTTAATAAATTACCTACCTATTTCCTAACCTTAGACCCATTCAAAACCAAAATCTACGTTCTTTCTTCTTCCTCTCAACAATGGCTGCCTCTTCTCTCCACTCCTTTCTTGCTCCAAATTAAAATCAAAATAAAGATTCTCTTCTAAGAAATAAAAAAATTAATTAAAGAAGGGAATTGGGGAGTCAACACCAAATTAGAATTGTGCGTTGAAACGGATCTATAACAACAACATCTACCTTTCTAAATCGAATTATTCTTTCTAAGCTTCGCAAGTTGAGAATTTATTTTTAATTTAATTTGATTTATTTAATCATTATTTCTATGATTATTCATAGTAGAGCTAATATGACGTGATATTTAAACATGGATCTGAATTGTTCACACCATATGATGTAGAATCTGAATTGCCTATAACGACATGATGTTAGATCTGAAATTTTAATGTTTAAATCTAAACTAGTGAATAATTAGAATTAATTATGTATTAATTTATTAAACCCTAAATTGTTGTTCTGCCTCAGGCAAAGTTAAACCTCTGTTTGTAATTAACTTGATGCTAGTTATTGGATTAGGACTTGTTGTTATGTTATTGATGTTGATTATTGATTTTTGTGAGATATTACATGTTATCCCATTTTAGTAATTCATCTAGAAAACAATTTACACCATGCTAGTTTGATGTTGAAAGTACACCTTGCTTGCTATATTCACATTTTCTTGTCAGTTATTTAGATCTGCAAATTTTGGTTGCAAATAAATAAATGTTAAAAGATGAATATGGAAAATAAGAAAGAAAAATATGATGGCATGTGTATGAATTACATTATGATGTGGTAAAAAGGCGAGATCTTGGACATGTTAGAAATTCACATTGTATGAGAAATTGACATTTTGTTTAATAATAAATGTAAGGAATTTACACCGTATGTTAATTTAACATTATTTTAATGTTAATATGTAAGTAATTTACACCGTATGACATTAACACTATTTTAATGTTAATATGTAAGTAATTTACACCGTATGACATTAACATTATTTTAATGTTAATATGTAAGTAATTTACACCGTATGACATTAACATTTATTTGTAATGATAATATTAAAATTATTTACACCGTATGTTAATTTAACATTATTTTAATGATAATATGTAAGTAATTTACACCGTATGACATTAACATTATTTTAATGTTAATATGTAAGTAATTTACACCGTATGACATTAACATTATTTTAATGTTAATATGTAAGTAATTTACACCGTATGACATTAACATTATTTTAATGTTAATATATAAGTAATTTACACCGTATGACATTAACATCTATTTGTAATGATAATATTAAAAGTATTTACACCATATGATTTAACATTATTTTAATGTTAAAATAAGAGTATTCTACCGTAGGATAAGTTCATTATTTTATAATGTAAATAAAAAGAGAATTTTACCGTAGAAAGTTACATTATTGTTTAATGTAAATTAAATAAGAATGCAACTGTATGATAAATAACATTATTTTATAATGTAATAAAAAGAAATTCAACTGAATGATAATTTACATTATTTTTGTTAAGGTAATAAAAAGAAATACACCGTATGATAATTTACATTATTTTAAATGTTAATATTAAAAAAGAATTTACATCGTAGGAATTTAACATTTATTTTAAATGTTAATATCAAAAAAAGAATTTACATCGTAGGAAGTTAACATTTATTTTAAATGTTAATATTGAAAAAAAAATGACTATAGGATGATTTAACATTATTTTTAATGTTAAAATAAAAGAATTTAGCCGTAGGATGATTTAACATTATTTTTAATGTTAAAATAAAAGAATTTGACCATAGGATGATTTAACATCATTTTTAATGATAAAATAAAAGAATTTGGCCGTAGGATGATTTAACATCATTTTTAATGATAAAATAAAAAATTTGACCGTAGGATGATGTAACACTTTTTTTTATGTTAATAAAAATTGATTTCTTCGTTTGTTAAGTTTACATTATTTTTAATGCTAATTAAAAAGAAATGCACGCCGTAGGGAAAGCTACATCACTTGTAAAGTAATTAAAAGGGATTTACACCGTAAGATTAATTTGCCTTTGATTTAATGTATAGGAAGAGAGAAAATACGTCGCATGATAAAAATTACATTTTTCTTTGTAATTAAGAAGGTGACTTTACACTGCATGACAAAAAATTCATTATTTATGAATATATATATAAATATACGAAGGTTATTTGGAAAGGCCGAGTTAATCTCATTCTGAATAATCAAGCGACGTTAAGGTTTGAAGTAGAGGACGACGAATGAAGACCATTAATCTTCCCCTCAGGAGGACAGCGATTTAGACTTTGAATTGATTTGCTCCCAAGTCAAGGTCAAGGTCATTGCCCGAACGAACATGTTGATTGAACGGATTAGTCTTTCGCTCAGACCCAGAGCATAAGTTATTAAAGGGATTGTGTGTCTGACATCATACTCTATTAAATATCACGTTAGTGATCTTTTGTCGAAGGTATGGATGTTTGGTGGCGGGGATTCTATTCTCTTGCTTAACACCCGTTCATATATTTCGGAAAAGGGTTGGTAGTAAGGTATGAGGTGATGATGTGGCACGCTAAGGTGCACATGATCAAGGTTTTGTTGAAAAGAAGGCCTTGTGGGACGATCAACGCATAGTCTGTTCAGGCATAGATTTGTGTACAACGTGACTTCGCGAGCCTCACACACCGGCGGAGTTTAAAATGGGAGAAGGGAACGCAGGGAGAGCAACACGTTTCTTTCTAGCTAGAGTGGTGTAAGTGACCTACCAGCCCTGACATTGTACTTATGTGGATGATGGAATAAGGCGCCTCGGATAGGTCCTATAGGATCGGGAAACGTGTGTTCAGGAATTGCCAATCCACGAAGCTGTATATGTGGACCGGCCCTGCAGCTTTCCAAGGGTTCACTGCGGGGAATCCTGAGACATTAGCTAGAGTGTCTCGAATCGGTAGGAGCTCCTCCCTAGCCTTGACTCAGATGGAAATCCAAATTCCATATACGTCCCTACGGATTTGATTGTATTACTAGTACGGAGGCATAGCATATGGTACCTATGCTTCCTAGGATTGATACATTTATTTTGAAATGTTTTGTTATATATACTAATAATAATATTAAACCCGTATTTGCCGTATTTAGCATGTTTAATCACCATAAGGGAAAACTCTATCCTTTGGTGTGCGTTGCATTGTGTGATGGGACTTGAGTCTTATGGTGATTCCATTTTTCTAAAAAGCATTGCGTTATTGCACGATCTATTTCTCTGCTTGTTCTGACACTTTTAAAGTTATGCACGACAATCCATTGAAATAAATCCTTTCCGCATTAGTGTCATGGTCTTTAGATTTTCCATATTATTAATAGTATGTTAGTTAAGAATTCTCACACCTGTCCCACGACTGACCTGTAGTTTGTTTCACCTTTTTGCAAACTCGGGTGCCCTCTTTTCCACACGGGCAGCCAAGTAAACAGGTTATCTTTCGCTTGGAGTCTTTCCTTGGAGCTTCTTATTATTTCTCTTGGATTTGCTTGGGGGAAGGTGATGACTAGTAGATTTGAAGACTCATCATTCGCTGCTCTTACATTTTTCTCTTTCTTTTTATTTCAGTCATGAAACTTGTTTAATTCCACGTTGTTTAAGTTGGAGTTGGATCTTATTTCTTTTCTGCGAATTTGGTGTAATAATGTAGAAGTTTGTGACTGTGGATTTTCTATGATGGACGACATTATATTTCCGCTGCTATGATGTTGTTACTCTATGAATTTCCTATGTTATTTTGTATCTGTGATATGTATTATTATATTCATGTTGTATTCCAAATGATCATCTCTTACTTTCACCCAGTGGAAGTTCGGGGTTATCACAGTTGGTATCAGAGCTTTGGTTAAACTTAGCTTTGGAATATAACATATTTATGATAATTCGTTTACATAGAATCACAATATTCTATGGCAAACATTTCACGAGATACATAATAGCTAGTCACTTTATAATCATCTTTTCATTCATCCTTCGATCTTTTCTATCTCTTAGAATCACCATTAGCGTTGTTATAACTCTTCCCTTGATCATACGTTCGAAGAAGGCTAAGGGAATTGAAGATGCTCAAGGGACACATGTTTACGAAGGAGTGAAAGGACCAACTTCTTCAGTGCCAGCTTCTACCGAAGGAGGAGGAAAGCCTGATGCTTCTAATGGTATGCCTAGAATAAGCTACATTTTCCATGTTGCTTTCTATTCCTTTGAGTTTTGATTTTATGAGTCGTTGCTTGGCTTTCTCTCCCTCCTATCCTCTTTCTTCTTTTCCTTTTTGGATTGATGAGACTCTCTGAGGTCAATTTCATTTTTCTTGATGCTCTCCGTTCAAAGAAGGTCATGGCAAAATTCTTCTAGAATTTAATGGTTTAACCAAAATCTTGAAATTTAAGAATTTTTTTAATAATAAAACTGATTTTAGCTATGTTCCTTTTCGAGGACGAAAAGTTCTTAAGTCGGGAGACTGTAACAACCCGAAAATGTAATGTCCCGACTTTTCTGACGACTTTTAAATCATTTTAATAAGTAATTAAAATGAGATTTGCTATTTAAAATCAAACTAAAGAGATTTCTGAAACAAATATATATATGGATAAGCACATGTATGTATAGACTTGATTTAATCTTGGAAAAGGGAAAAACAAGTGTAAAACATTTAAGTTGAAAACTTAAATAAAAATACATACAAGAACATAATGGTTCATAGTTTGACCATTTAACGAAGTAAGGATTTAAAAACAAAAAGCCTAGAACATGAATCATTGAAAGGGTATTTTATTCACTTGGAAGATAAAGAGGGACCTTCGGACAAAAACAACCCAACATACATATAACAAAGCAAGACAAAAATATTAATTTAGGATTCTATAAATCTAGTATAGAAAATAGCATACAAGATAAGACAAGAACAAAGATATGATAATATGGCTAATATATGAGGAGTCATCACCTAAGGATCCTAAATAATATCTAACAAATCTAAACCATGTGAAAGCATTAAATGAAGGATACTAGGAATAGTAAGCTAAGATTTGCAAGCCATTTCCCTAAAATCCTCTAATGTAATTAGCATGTGCATTCTTAGTGGAGAAGAAAATATCTAGCAAGAAGAAGACAAGAAAACAAGTTTTTATATTGAATTAAAATCCAAAGAAGGATCCTAGCAATTAATGAAGGTAAGGTGCAAGCTTCTAGAAGATAGCACCTAGTACCCATTCATTAGCTAGGAACCTTAATAAAACAAACATCTCCATGCATTTAGCCGTAGGAAACTAGAGAGTAAAGGGTTAAGGCTAGGATGAAGTTCACTGTTGAAACATGTGCAAGGAAATGTTTTTTTTTTTTTACTTGAACTTGCCTATAAATACCATCACAAACTCTCCACATTTTCTCACACAAACAATTGAAAATCAAATGAAAACAATGACAGGAGCATACTAGGAATAAGAGAGGAAAGCACTTAAGTGAGTAAACTATCCTTTTTATCTTCTTTTATGCATTGATATACACATGCATATAATAGGATAGACATGGTTGTGTTTAGGCGGTTACATCTCAGTGAGTAAAACTCTTTTAATCTCTATTTAAAACATTTCTTTGGTTGGAACTAAATGATGCAAGTATGTTTGATTGTGTTACCATTTATATGTCGCCAAAACTGAGATTCAAAACTGAGAATTATACTCGCCAAAACTGAGATTTATACTCGCCAAAACTGAGATTTATACTCGCCAAAACTGAGATTTATATGTCGCCAAAACTGAGATTCAAAACTGAGAATTATACTCGCCAAAACTGAGATTTATACTCGCCAAAACTGAGATTTATATGTCGCCAAAACTGCGATTCAAAACTGAGAATTATACTCGCCAAAACTGAGATTTATACTCGCCAAAACTGAGATTTATACTCGCCAAAACTGAGATTTATATGTCGCCAAAACTGAGATTCAAAACTGAGAATTATACTCGCCAAAACTGAGATTTATACTCGCCAAACTGAGATTTATATGTCGCCAAAACTGAGATTCAAAACTGAGAATTATACTCGCCAAAACTGAGATTTATACTCGCCAAAACTGAGATTTATACTCGCCAAAACTGAGATTTATACTCGCCAAAACTGAGATTTATATGTCGCCAAAACTGAGATTCAAAACTGAGAATTATACTCGCCAAAACTGAGAATTATACTCGCCAAAACTGAGATTTATACTCGCCAAAACTGAGATTTATATGTCGCCAAAACTGAGATTCAAAACTGAGAATTATACTCGCCAAAACTGAGAATTATACTCGCCAAAACTGAGATTTATACTCGCCAAAACTGAGATTTATACTCGCCAAAACTGAGATTTATATGTCGCCAAAACTGAGATTCAAAACTGAGAATTATACTCGCCAAAACTGAGATTTATACTCGCCAAAACTGAGATTTATACTCGCCAAAACTGAGATTTATATGTCGCCAAAACTGAGATTCAAAACTGAGAATTATACTCGCCAAAACTGAGATTTATACTCGCCAAAACTGAGATTTATATGTCGCCAAAACTGAGATTCAAAACTGAGAATTATACTCGCCAAAACTGAGATTTATACTCGCCAAAACTGAGATTTATACTCGCCAAAACTGAGATTTATATGTCGCCAAAACTGAGATTCAAAACTGAGAATTATACTCGCCAAAACTGAGATTTATACTCGCCAAAACTGAGATTTATACTCGCCAAAACTGAGATTTATATGTCGCCAAAACTGAGATTCAAAACTGAGAATTATACTCGCCAAAACTGAGATTTATACTCGCCAAACTGAGATTTATATGTCGCCAAAACTGAGATTCAAAACTGAGATTTATATTCGCCAAAACTGAGATTAAGATGTGCTAAAACTGAGATTTAAGTCACCCAAAAACTAATGTTATAGGTCGCCAAAACTGAGATTAGATGTGTGCCAAAACTAAGATTTATATTCGCCAAAACTGAGATTAAGATGTGTGTGTTCTTTGAAACTAACAAAGAAAAGAATAGCAGCAAAGGATTTATGAAATGGTGAAGTATTAAAAGAAAGAACGGATTGAAGAGCAACAACAGGAAGGAGAGAAGTAGGGTATTGACGCATTTTGGGCTGTTGTAGTAATTTAAACAAGAAGGGAAGGCCGCGTTAAAATCAAGTGGCATAATAGGATTAAGCAGGAGTTGCAAACAAGAAAATCAGAAGTTGAATGTTCTTATTCCCTGCACTTCAAAGAATATCAGAGAAGTGTTTAACAAAAGACTGAGACACTTCATCTAGCACATTATTTATAACATTATCTTTGACTTTAGAGTTAATAAAGTTGCGGTAATAAGCTGTCACCTTCTCCGATCCTCCCATTTTACCTTACACTTATGACGCATCATATTTGCTGTTGTGCGGTAGGCATTGGCAAGTTCTTCTGATAAGGAGTGTTCCTAAATATAAAAATAAAGAAGTTCAATTTAAGTTTAAAATAAATACCATAGCATATATAAAAGAAAATTAA
Organism: Allium sativum; assembly: GCA_030737875.1. Taxonomy (NCBI): domain Eukaryota; kingdom Viridiplantae; phylum Streptophyta; class Magnoliopsida; order Asparagales; family Amaryllidaceae; genus Allium; species Allium sativum. Next base: position 599,492,746 of record CM060926.1, on the reverse strand, counting down.
AGTACTGTTTGGTACCGTTCATCTGGACTTGGGACTAAGGGGCCTGTGCATGTGCACCCGGCAGATGTGTGCACTAGGGAGGTTACCAAAGCAAGAAAATTGGAAGTAATTTGGAAATTTTAACAAATGTCTTTTCTGCGTGGCTTGGCATTTGTGAGGTGCTAGGATTAAGGAGATTGTTTTAGAGCAAAACAGAACAATTGGTGCTGCATCTAAGGACGTAAGATATTGACCAAGTTTGGATGATCCTACTATTTTTAGAATTATTCAATACTTTCTAGCTGGTATGTCAGTCCTTAAAAATAAAAATAAACAAAAGAAAAAGTGGTAAAACAAAAAAGGGAAAATGGCGCAACGTTAAAACAAAGTAAAGAAGAGAAGTAAGTTTGCAGCAATAGTTTGTTTCAAAAGGAAGAAAAAGAAAACTGTTAAAACCCTTACTTGTGGCATACAAGAATATGAAGCAGGGGAGTGTAGTAAAGGAAACCAAAAGGAGAGGGACATGCTGTTATATGAAAGTTTGAGAAGAAAACAAGAGAAAAGAAGAGGTAAGTGACAGCCGAAATAATGAATGAGGAGGAAACAGTAATAGGAGCAAAAAGAAAAGAATAACTCTATTATAACCGGTTATGTTATACTTGTAACGTTGCACATGAATAATGCTTCTTTGCTGCATCTCTAGAATTTGCATTGTTTCCTCTTTGATACTAGTTGGAGCAGCAAGAAAAGGTTTATATGGGCAAAGGAATTATAAAGAGGACAGCAAAAACAGAATAAGAAACCAAAAAAAAAGAGAACATAAAACCAATAAAAGAAAAGGGAAATAGTGGGGAAGGCTTACTGTAAAACGTGTAGCTTGCGTGGTGAATGCATGGTGCAGGCCGGCTGTGTGAATGCTTAGGCTTTAGGAAAGGGGAAAAACAAAGGGTAATGAAGTGATAACGTTTTGAACGCTGGATGCAAGACGAGAAGCCGATGATCAGACATGGAAAGGAGAATGACAGTAGCCAGAAGATCGAAATGGAGAAGTTCGACTGTAGAAGATTAACGAGTTTTAAAATAGAAATAATATAAGAAATAATTAAATAAATTATAAATTTAATTTATTTATGATTAAATATGAGTAAGAAAATAATTTACAAGGATAATGGAAGAATTAAACATCGTATAAACTGCGACGACAAACGAAGAAAAAGACCGTGTGCGATGCACACGCTTTATTTTCTCATTTCTAAATGATGATCAAAACTGAATAAAATACCGTATGTGACGCATACACTTAAATTGTTCAATTATAACCGATAATCAAAATATCCAGATATGAACAAAGCAAACATATACTGTTTGTTTGACTGAAACTCCTAGTTAAAGAATGTGTAAACCGTATTATAATCATGATAGGCTGATAATTATTTATCCACTGTAAAAGACATTTCGTACATCGTTTCGAAGAGTCCGGAATAAACATTCCACTTCGACTTGATTTATACGACGCATATCAGAATACTGAAGACAACGATATGTAAAGACTAAAGTATCTTCGGTCTGTTCAGTCCCAGGACAAACCCGAATGGACGAGTGTCTGACAACGTATGTCAATTAGATTCTACACATCGTTTTACGTAAGTATATTACGTGGGTGGCGGAGAAATTCGTTTCTCTTAGCCTCATTGCCCGCAATATATTTGGGTAATCGAATGAGTGTTTCTGACGGATATGACGATGTGGCATTCAAAGTAATTGAAGAGAAATCTGTCAGAAGGATAAACGTGACCTCAGAACCTCACAACCCGGAAGTAACAAAAGTTGGGCTAGGCAGCATGGCTAGTTGGGTCATACCCAAGCAGGGTGTATTATCACCATCTAGAGAAATTCCTTTTGTCTTCTCATCTATATTTCACTGCTGCAGCATTCGGTAGCGGTTGCTGATCACAACCGTGGAGGTGATAATATATTCGTTACACTCAAGCTAAATGAGTGGACGGTCATGTGTGGCCGGGTTGCAAGACGTTCTTGTTGAACCTGCAGTGTATACCCTCTAGAGTACACTGATCGGTAGGTGCTCCCATACCTTGTGTGTTGGAATCCAATCTCCACTAAGTGCTCTGCGGTTTTCGATTTTATACTATATGTGAACGTGCGATGCAAGCGTTTCACTAGATGGTTATTTATTTGATAAAAACTATTATAATATCACACGTTTTGATATAAAATACTTAGATCATTATCCAGATATTAGACATGGATTGATCTAATGACTTCTAAAATAAATAAACCTGTCAACATGAAAAACCTAAATCCTTATTCCTTGTTTACATTTCTTATCTATGTTTACTCACACCAGTCCCCCGACTGACCCAAAGTTTATTTTCTGTGTTTCCTAAACTCTTGGGTACTCATAATATTTATTATGAGTAGACAAGTAGTCCAGGTAGGCAAGTGGAACCTGATGAAGTCAAGGCCAAGACCAGTATTATATCCACATCTGTATTATTCTAAGTCATGATGTATAATTATGCTGTTAAACTCTGGTGATGATGTATTATGATGATGTACTCTGATGTAACAAACTCTGATATGTAATATTATATATATTTTGTGAAATTCCGCTGTGAGATTATTTCCACTGTGAGACTCTGATATCTTCTTACTCTTCTATTCTATTAGTTCTACCTCTTCTATCTCACCTTCTAAATTCTTTCTATTAACAGTCAGGAGTTCAATACTTGGTTTTGTTCGACGAGTAATACAGGATTTCGTATTACTGTTGAAAATTCAAGTATGGTGAATTCCCGGCCGTTACAGTTGGTATCAGAGCTATTGGTTGAGTAGTAACCTTGGCTCTGTGGCGTAACTCAGTAGAGATAGGATTAGTAACACCCTAGATTGAGTTGGGTAAGTATCGAGAGAGCGTATTTTTACTAAAAACTATTTTTATATAGGTCGTCCATAGCTATCAACCCTAGTTATTAACTTAAGGTTATCCCTAGGAATATCTTCTGGTTGAGTATTGACTTTCAAATCATATACTCAGAAAATGAGTTCTCAAGGAAGACGAGGCCGAAGAGCAAGCAGGGCAACCACAACCAATGGGCACACTGTGAATCAAACCCAAGTGGAAACAACTGAAGTGGTCCAAGCTCCAACGCAGCCAAACTTCGCAATGATCTGCAAAAACTACACTACTCTGGGAGGAAAGACGTTTAAAGGAACTGAATCACTGGTTGATGTCCAAGCATGGATTAGATCATGTGAGAAGATTTTTAAGGGACTGAAGTTAGATGACGAATACAAACGTCTCTTGGCTTCATGGAATCTGGAGGGAGCCGCAGCAATCTGGTGGGACGCTCAGACTGCAAACACTCCGGAGGAAGATTTTACTTGGGAGAAGTTCAAAGAAGCTTTTGAAGCCCAGTATCTTCCAGCCACTGGGAAGACAAGGATGTACCGGGACTTTATCGATCTAAAGCAGGAAGGCATGACTGTTACCGAATATGAAAACAAGTTCAATGCACTGTCAAGCTTTGGACCAGAGTTGGTAAATACCCCACTGAAGAAGAACGAGATGTTTGTAGCTGGACTGAAGGATAATCTGCAAGGAAGGATGATGGGACATTTAAAGGACCCGTTTGTCGAATTAGTGGATTTAGCACTCAGGTATGAAGCCTTGGATGCTAAGAAACCCACAACAGCAAAGGATCAGACTGGAGAAATCAATGGCGAGAACTCCCGGAAGAGGAAATTCAATCCGAATTGGGAGAACAAAGAAAAAGGAAGTACAAGGGAGGAGAAGTATGAAAATCGTTTCAAGAATCTTCTGTGTCACAACTGCAAACAGAAGGGACATATCGCTAGGTACTGTAAGGAGTCAAAGGATAAGGAACCAGAACAACTCCAGCAGCAGCAGAAACCTCAACAACAACAGCAGCAGAATCAGAATCAAAGGAATGAGATGGTGGCAAAGAACCTCTGTTTCAACTGTCATCAGCCTGGACACATGATCAGGAACTGCCCACTGATGAAGAAGGCACCACAGCCTAATGTTTACGCTATCATGAATGAACAGTCAACTTCTGGGGACACGAAGGAAAAAGGGATCATGAAAAGTACCTACACATTGTCAGAGGAGTAGGATGGAGAAATGAGTTGGGCTATATATATATATATATATATATCTATATATGATATTATAGTCTACAACTTGAATCAGTCAAGTATAGCACTAGTAGGGTAATATGATATGTATGCCTAGATGGTAATATGATATGTATGCCTAGATGGTAATATGATATGTATGCCTAGTACGACTTTGAATCTAATGTATAATTAGAGTGTATGAAGTAATTATGATATGGAATATCATCTTTGGGAAAATCTTTCCATCTTCTTACTTTAATTTCGGGGACGAAATTCTTATAAGGGGGGTGGACTGTAATGTCCCGACTTTTCTGACGACTTTTAAATCATTTTAATAAGTAATTAAAATGAGATTTGCTATTTAAAATCAAACTAAAGAGATTTTTGAAACAAATATATATATGGATAAGCACATGTATGTATAGACTTGATTTAATCTTGGAAAAGGGAAAAACAAGTGTAAAACATTTAAGTTGAAAACTTAAATAAAAATACATACAAGAACATAATGGTTCATAGTTTGACCATTTAACGAAGTAAGGATTTAAAAACAAAAAGCCTAGAACATGAATCATTGAAAGGGTATTTTATTCACTTGGAAGATAAAGAGGGACCTTCGGACAAAAACAACCCAACATACATATAACAAAGCAAGACAAAAATATTAATTTAGGATTCTATAAATCTAGTATAGAAAATAGCATACAAGATAAGACAAGAACAAAGATATGATAATATGGCTAATATATGAGGAGTCATCACCTAAGGATCCTAAATAATATCTAACAAATCTAAACCATGTGAAAGCATTAAATGAAGGATACTAGGAATAGTAAGCTAAGATTTGCAAGCCATTTCCCTAAAATCCTCTAATGTAATTAGCATGTGCATTCTTAGTGGAGAAGAAAATATCTAGCAAGAAGAAGACAAGAAAACAAGTTTTTATATTGAATTAAAATCCAAAGAAGGATCCTAGCAATTAATGAAGGTAAGGTGCAAGCTTCTAGAAGATAGCACCTAGTACCCATTCATTAGCTAGGAACCTTAATAAAACAAACATCTCCATGCATTTAGCCGTAGGAAACTAGAGAGTAAAGGGTTAAGGCTAGGATGAAGTTCACTGTTGAAACATGTGCAAGGAAATGTTTTTTTTTTTTACTTGAACTTGCCTATAAATACCATCACAAACTCTCCACATTTTCTCACACAAACAATTGAAAATCAAATGAAAACAATGACAGGAGCATACTAGGAATAAGAGAGGAAAGCACTTAAGTGAGTAAACTATCCTTTTTATCTTCTTTTATGCATTGATATACACATGCATATAATAGGATAGACATGGTTGTGTTTAGGCGGTTACATCTCAGTGAGTAAAACTCTTTTAATCTCTATTTAAAACATTTCTTTGGTTGGAACTAAATGATGCAAGTATGTTTGATTGTGTTACCATTTATATGTCGCCAAAACTGAGATTCAAAACTGAGAATTATACTCGCCAAAACTGAGATTTATACTCGCCAAAACTGAGATTTATACTCGCCAAAACTGAGATTTATATGTCGCCAAAACTGAGATTCAAAACTGAGAATTATACTCGCCAAAACTGAGATTTATACTCGCCAAAACCGAGATTTATATGTCGCCAAAACTGAGATTCAAAACTGAGAATTATACTCGCCAAAACTGAGATTTATACTCGCCAAAACTGAGATTTATACTCGCCAAAACTGAGATTTATATGTCGCCAAAACTGAGATTCAAAACTGAGAATTATACTCGCCAAAACTGAGATTTATACTCGCCAAACTGAGATTTATATGTCGCCAAAACTGAGATTCAAAACTGAGAATTATACTCGCCAAAACTGAGATTTATACTCGCCAAAACTGAGATTTATACTCGCCAAAACTGAGATTTATACTCGCCAAAACTGAGATTTATATGTCGCCAAAACTGAGATTCAAAACTGAGAATTATACTCGCCAAAACTGAGAATTATACTCGCCAAAACTGAGATTTATACTCGCCAAAACTGAGATTTATATGTCGCCAAAACTGAGATTCAAAACTGAGAATTATACTCGCCAAAACTGAGAATTATACTCGCCAAAACTGAGATTTATACTCGCCAAAACTGAGATTTATACTCGCCAAAACTGAGATTTATATGTCGCCAAAACTGAGATTCAAAACTGAGAATTATACTCGCCAAAACTGAGATTTATACTCGCCAAAACTGAGATTTATACTCGCCAAAACTGAGATTTATATGTCGCCAAAACTGAGATTCAAAACTGAGAATTATACTCGCCAAAACTGAGATTTATACTCGCCAAAACTGAGATTTATATGTCGCCAAAACTGAGATTCAAAACTGAGAATTATACTCGCCAAAACTGAGATTTATACTCGCCAAAACTGAGATTTATACTCGCCAAAACTGAGATTTATATGTCGCCAAAACTGAGATTCAAAACTGAGAATTATACTCGCCAAAACTGAGATTTATACTCGCCAAAACTGAGATTTATACTCGCCAAAACTGAGATTTATATGTCGCCAAAACTGAGATTCAAAACTGAGAATTATACTCGCCAAAACTGAGATTTATACTCGCCAAACTGAGATTTATATGTCGCCAAAACTGAGATTCAAAACTGAGATTTATATTCGCCAAAACTGAGATTAAGATGTGCTAAAACTGAGATTTAAGTCACCCAAAAACTAATGTTATAGGTCGCCAAAACTGAGATTAGATGTGTGCCAAAACTAAGATTTATATTCGCCAAAACTGAGATTAAGATGTGTGTGTTCTTTGAAACTAACAAAGAAAAGAATAGCAGCAAAGGATTTATGAAATGGTGAAGTATTAAAAGAAAGAACGGATTGAAGAGCAACAACAGGAAGGAGAGAAGTAGGGTATTGACGCATTTTGGGCTGTTGTAGTAATTTAAACAAGAAGGGAAGGCCGCGTTAAAATCATGTGGCATAATAGGATTAAGCAGGAGTTGCAAACAAGAAAATCAGAAGTTGAATGTTCTTATTCCCTGCACTTCAAAGAATATCAGAGAAGTGTTTAACAAAAGACTGAGACACTTCATCTAGCACATTATTTATAACATTATCTTTGACTTTAGAGTTAATAAAGTTGCGGTAATAAGCTGTCACCTTCTCCGATCCTCCCATTTTACCTTACACTTATGACGCATCATATTTGCTGTTGTGCGGTAGGCATTGGCAAGTTCTTCTGATAAGGAGTGTTCCTAAATATAAAAATAAAGAAGTTCAATTTAAGTTTAAAATAAATACCATAGCATATATAAAAGAAAATTAAAGTACTGTTTGGTACCGTTCATCTGGACTTGGGACTAAGGGGCCTGTGCATGTGCACCCGGCAGATGTGTGCACTAGGGAGGTTACCAAAGCAAGAAAATTGGAAGTAATTTGGAAATTTTAACAAATGTCTTTTCTGCGTGGCTTGGCATTTGTGAGGTGCTAGGATTAAGGAGATTGTTTTAGAGCAAAACAGAACAATTGGTGCTGCATCTAAGGACGTAAGATATTGACCAAGTTTGGATGATCCTACTATTTTTAGAATTATTCAATACTTTCTAGCTGGTATGTCAGTCCTTAAAAATAAAAATAAACAAAAGAAAAAGTGGTAAAACAAAAAAGGGAAAATGGCGCAACGTTAAAACAAAGTAAAGAAGAGAAGTAAGTTTGCAGCAATAGTTTGTTTCAAAAGGAAGAAAAAGAAAACTGTTAAAACCCTTACTTGTGGCATACAAGAATATGAAGCAGGGGAGTGTAGTAAAGGAAACCAAAAGGAGAGGGACATGCTGTTATATGAAAGTTTGAGAAGAAAACAAGAGAAAAGAAGAGGTAAGTGACAGCCGAAATAATGAATGAGGAGGAAACAGTAATAGGAGCAAAAAGAAAAGAATAACTCTATTATAACCGGTTATGTTATACTTGTAACGTTGCACATGAATAATGCTTCTTTGCTGCATCTCTAGAATTTGCATTGTTTCCTCTTTGATACTAGTTGGAGCAGCAAGAAAAGGTTTATATGGGCAAAGGAATTATAAAGAGGACAGCAAAAACAGAATAAGAAACCAAAAAAAAAGAGAACATAAAACCAATAAAAGAAAAGGGAAATAGTGGGGAAGGCTTACTGTAAAACGTGTAGCTTGCGTGGTGAATGCATGGTGCAGGCCGGCTGTGTGAATGCTTAGGCTTTAGGAAAGGGGAAAAACAAAGGGTAATGAAGTGATAACGTTTTGAACGCTGGATGCAAGACGAGAAGCCGATGATCAGACATGGAAAGGAGAATGACAGTAGCCAGAAGATCGAAATGGAGAAGTTCGACTGTAGAAGATTAACGAGTTTTAAAATAGAAATAATATAAGAAATAATTAAATAAATTATAAATTTAATTTATTTATGATTAAATATGAGTAAGAAAATAATTTACAAGGATAATGGAAGAATTAAACATCGTATAAACTGCGACGACAAACGAAGAAAAAGACCGTGTGCGATGCACACGCTTTATTTTCTCATTTCTAAATGATGATCAAAACTGAATAAAATACCGTATGTGACGCATACACTTAAATTGTTCAATTATAACCGATAATCAAAATATCCAGATATGAACAAAGCAAACATATACTGTTTGTTTGACTGAAACTCCTAGTTAAAGAATGTGTAAACCGTATTATAATCATGATAGGCTGATAATTATTTATCCACTGTAAAAGACATTTCGTACATCGTTTCGAAGAGTCCGGAATAAACATTCCACTTCGAATTGATTTATACGACGCATATCAGAATACTGAAGACAACGATATGTAAAGACTAAAGTATCTTCGGTCTGTTCAGTCCCAGGACAAACCCGAATGGACGAGTGTCTGACAACGTATGTCAATTAGATTCTACACATCGTTTTACGTAAGTATATTACGTGGGTGGCGGAGAAATTCGTTTCTCTTAGCCTCATTGCCCGCAATATATTTGGGTAATCGAATGAGTGTTTCTGACGGATATGACGATGTGGCATTCAAAGTAATTGAAGAGAAATCTGTCAGAAGGATAAACGTGACCTCAGAACCTCACAACCCGGAAGTAACAAAAGTTGGGCTAGGCAGCATGGCTAGTTGGGTCATACCCAAGCAGGGTGTATTATCACCATCTAGAGAAATTCCTTTTGTCTTCTCATCTATATTTCACTGCTGCAGCATTCGGTAGCGGTTGCTGATCACAACCGTGGAGGTGATAATATATTCGTTACACTCAAGCTAAATGAGTGGACGGTCATGTGTGGCCGGGTTGCAAGACGTTCTTGTTGAACCTGCAGTGTATACCCTCTAGAGTACACTGATCGGTAGGTGCTCCCATACCTTGTGTGTTGGAATCCAATCTCCACTAAGTGCTCTGCGGTTTTCGATTTTATACTATATGTGAACGTGAGATGCAAGCGTTTCACTAGATGGTTATTTATTTGATAAAAACTATTATAATATCACACGTTTTGATATAAAATACTTAGATCATTATCCAGATATTAGACATGGATTGATCTAATGACTTCTAAAATAAATAAACCTGTCAACATGAAAAACCTAAATCCTTATTCCTTGTTTACATTTCTTATCTATGTTTACTCACACCAGTCCCCCGACTGACCCAAAGTTTATTTTCTGTGTTTCCTAAACTCTTGGGTACTCATAATATTTATTATGAGTAGACAAGTAGTCCAGGTAGGCAAGTGGAACCTGATGAAGCCAAGGCCAAGACCAGTATTATATCCACATCTGTATTATTCTAAGTCATGATGTATAATTATGCTGTTAAACTCTGGTGATGATGTATTATGATGATGTACTCTGATGTAACAAACTCTGATATGTAATATTATATATATTTTGTGAAATTCCGCTGTGAGATTATTTCCACTGTGAGACTCTGATATCTTCTTACTCTTCTATTCTATTAGTTCTACCTCTTCTATCTCACCTTCTAAATTCTTTCTATTAACAGTCAGGAGTTCAATACTTGGTTTTGTTCGACGAGTAATACAGGATTTCGTATTACTGTTGAAAATTCAAGTATGGTGAATTCCCGGCCGTTACAGAAAATTTGGGGCTAATTTTAAATTTTTATTTTAATAAATTGTGTTAAGGAAATGAGTCATTATATTTTTAATAAATTATTTTATTAATAATGGCTGAAATATTAAGTTTATAATATTAATTCTATTCTGAACATAAAAGTCTAAACATAGAGATGGCAATAGTACCTTCAGTCTAAATTAGCATGAGATAAAGCAAACGTTTTTGAAATATATACCGAATGTTTTCCCAACAAAAGTGCAATTAATTGATTATTGCATTTATGGTAATTTGAAAATAATTTCCAATTCAACAGAAAGATATGTAGGTGAATAAAAATGATGATGATGTATAAAACATTTGTGCATAGTAATATGAAGAATTTATGTTTGATTTCAAGTTATAAAAAAAATTGGTCTTGTGTATAAGAAGTTTGAATAACACAATATTTTATTGGTTTTCATGAGAGCATTATGGAAGAGAAAAAAGGAAAGATAGTAAAGGTAAATTTGAAGTTAAAAGAGGAATTTAGTTTTAATTCTAAAAGTAAATAATAATAAATTTTAAAAGATATTTTGTATAAATTCTCTAGAACCATATGTGTGTGTATATATATATATATCTAACATAAATATCTGTATAAAAGACAAAACAACATTATTATGTTATAAAGAAAAGAAGGGAAGAAATAATTCACAAGATGCATTAATTCAAATAGGATAGTAAATGAAAAGAGTGAAATATGTGTTTTGGTTCAATTAGGATAATAAATGTATTCAAAGGTTTTAATGAGAGAAATATAGTTTTATGGTTTTACGAACAGAAATATATATATATATATATATATATTTATATGTGTGTGTATAAAAATATCAAGACAAACAATATGCATGTATGTACTCTTGTTTATATAAAAAAAAGAGAATTGGAGAATTAATTATTACTTTTAAAACGCCATTAACAGATGAATAATTATATTATAATTTTCTATACGTAAATAAGGTACTGTTATTATAAATTAGGTAAGTGCAAATTATAGATTTGGATTTGAATGTACTCTATTAATGATAGGTATATGTTAAGGTTTTCCCTAATAAATGGGAAATAAATGGCTGTGATTTTTGAATTGTTAGCAGTATTGGAATTAATTGCAGTAATTGTAAAGGTTACAACTGACTTAAATTAGAATTAAGATTGTAATCATATATTTTATAGGTAAATTAATAGGACAATAAATGTCAAAAGTTTATATATAAAGCAAGTAAATTTGTAATAAAAAGGAAGAAATAGAACATAACATACGGGAAACAGAAATTCAATCTTGTACAATTCTCCTTAATAAATTACCTACCTATTTCCTAACCTTAGACCCATTCTAAACCAAAATCTACGTTCTTTCTTCTTCCTCTCAACAATGGCTGCCTCTTCTCTCCACTCCTTTCTTCCTCCAAATTAAAATCAAAATAAAGACTCTCTTCTAAGAAATAAAAAAATTAATTAAAGAAGGGAATTGGGGAATCAACAACAAATTAGAATTGTGCATTGAAACGGATCTACAACAACAACATCTACCTTTCTAAATCAAATTATTCTTTCTAAGCTTCGCAAGGTGAGAATTTATTTTTAATTTAATTTGATTTATTTAATCATTATTTCTATGATTATTCATAGTAGAGCTAATATGACGTGATATTTAAACATGGATCTGAATTGTTCACACCATATGATGTAGAATCTGAATTGCCTATAATGACATGATGTTAGATCTGAATTTTTAATGTTTAAATCTAAACTAGTGATTAATTAGAATTAATTATGTATTAATTTATTAAACCCTGAATTGTTGTTTTGCCTCAGGCCAAGTTAAACCTCTGTTTGTAATTACCTTAATGCTAATTATTGGATTTGGACTTGTTGTTATGTTATTGATGTTGATTATTGATTTTTGTGAGATACTACATGTTATCCCATTTTAGTAATTCATCTAGAAAACAATTTACACCATGCTAGTTTGATGTTGAAAGTACACCTTGCTTGCTAGATTCACATTTTCTAGTCAGTTATTTAGATCTGCAAATTTTGGTTGCAAATAAATAAATGTTAAAAGATGAATATGGAAAATATGAAAGAAAAGTATGACGGCATATGTATGAATTACATTATGATGTGGTAAAAAGGCGAGATCTTGGACATGTTAGAAATTCACATTGTATGAGAAATTGACATTTTGTTTAATATTAAAAAGTAAGGAATTTACACCGTATGTTAATTTAACATTATTTTAATGTTAATATGTAAGTAATTTACACATTATGACATTAACATTATTTTAATGTTAATATGTAAGTAATTTACACCGTATGACATTAAAATTATTTTAATGTTAATATGTAAGTAATTTACAACGTATGACATTAACTTCTATTTGTAATGATAATATTAAAAGTATTTACACCGTATGTTAATTTAAAATTATTTTAATGTTAATATGTAAGTAATTTACACTGTATGACATTAACATTATTTTAATGATAATATGTAAGTAATTTACACCGTATGACATTAACATTATTTTAATGTTAATATGTAAGTAATTTACACCGTATGACATTAACATTATTTTAATGTTAATATGTAAGTAATTTACACCGTATGACATTAACATTATTTTATTGTTAATATGTAAGTAATTTACACCGTATGACATTAACATCTATTTGTAATGATAATATTAAAAGTATTCACACCGTATGATTTAACATTATTTTAATGTTAAAATAAGAGTATTCTACCGTGGGATAGGTTCATTATTTTATAATGTAAATAAAAAGAGAATTTTACCGTAGGAAAGTTACATTATTGGTTAATGTAAATTAAATAAGAATGCAACTGTATGATAAATTACATTATTTTATAATGTAATAAAAAGAAATTCAACTGAATGATAATTTACATTATTTTTGTTAATTTAATAAAAAGAAATACACCGTATGATAATTTACATTATTTTAAATGTTAATATTAAAAAAGAATTTACATCGTAGGAAGTTAACATTTATTTTAAATGTTAATATTAAAAAAAGAATTTACATCGTAGGAAGTTAACATTTATTTTAAATGTTAATATTAAAAAAAAATTGACCGTAGGATGATTTAACATTATTTTTAATGTTAAAATAAAAGAATTTAGCCGTAGGATGATTTAACATCATTTTTAATGTTATAGTAAAAGAATTTAGCCGTAGGATGATTTAACATTATTTTTAATGTTAAAATAAAAGAATTTGACCGTAGGATGATTTAACATCATTTTTAATGATAAAATAAAAGAATTTGGCCGTAGGATGATTTAACATCACTTTTAATGATAAAATAAAAGAATTTGACTGTAGGATGATGTAACACTTTTTTTTATGTTAATAAAAAGAAATTTCTTTGTTTGTTAAGTTAACATTATTTTTAATGCTAATTGAAAAGAAATGTACGCCGTAGGGAAAGTTACATCACTTGTAAAGTAATTAAAAGGGATTTACACCGTAAGATTAATTTCCCTTTGATTTAATGTATAGGAAGAGAGAAAATACGTCGCATGATAAAAATTACATTTTTCTTTGTAATTAAGAAGGTGACTTTACACTGCATGACAAAAAATTCATTATTTATGAATATATATATAAATATACGAAGGTTATTTGGAAAGGCCAAGTTAATCTCATTCCGAATAATCAAGCGACGTTAAGGTTTGAAGTAGAGGACGACGAATGAAGACCGTCAATCTTCCCCTCAGGGGGACAGCGATTTAGACTTTGAATTGATTTGCTCCCAAGTCAAGGTCAAGGTCATTGCCCGAACGAACATGTTGATTGAATGGATTAGGCTTTCGCTCAGACCCAGAGCATAAGTTATTAGTCTGACATCATACTCTATTAAATATCACGTTAGTGATCTTTTGTCGAAGGTATGGATGTTTGGTGGCGGGGATTCTATTCCCTTGCTTAACACCCGTTCATATATTTCGGCAAAGGGTTGGTAGTAAGGTATGGGGTGATGATGTGGCACGCTAAGGTGCATATGATCAAGGTTTTGTTGTAAAGCAGGCCTTGTGGGACGATCAAAGCATAGTCTGTTCAGGCATAGTTTTGTGTACAACGTGACTTCGCGAGCCTCACACACCGGCGGAGTTTAAAACGGGAGAAGGGAACGCAGGGAGAGCAACACGTTTCTTTCTAGCTAGAATGGTGTTAGTGACCTACCAGCCATGACATTGTACTTATGTGGATGATGGAATGAGGCGCCTCGGATAGGTCCTATAGGACCGGGAAACGTGTGTTCAGGAACTGCCAATCCACGAAGCTGTATGTGTGGACCCGCCCTGCAGCTTTCCAAGGGTTCACTGCGGGGAATCCTGAGACATTAGCTAGAGTGTCTCGAATCGGTAGGAGCTCCTCCCTAGCCTTGACTCAGATGGAAATCCAAATTCCAAATACGACCCTACGGATTTGATTGTATTACTAGTACGGAGGCATAACATATGGTACCTATGCTTCCTAGGATTGATACATTTATTTTGAAATGTTTTGTTATATATACTAATAATAATATTAAACCTGTATTTGCCGTATTTAGCATGTTTAATCACCATAAGGGAAAACTCTATCCTCTGGTGTGCATTGCATTGTGTGATGGGACTTGAGTCTTATGGTGATTCCATTTTTCTAAAAAGCAATACGTTATTGCACGATCTATTTCTCTGCTTGTTCTGACACTTTTAAAGTTATGCACGGCAATCCATTGAAATAAATCCGTTCCGCATTAGTGTCATGGTCTTTAGATTTTCCATATTATTAATAGTATGTTAGTTAAGAATTCTCACACCAGTCCCACGACTGACCTGTAGTTTGTTTCACCTTTTTGCAAACTCGGGTGCCCTCTTTTCCACACGGGCAGCCAAGTAAACAGGTTATCTTTCGCTTGGAGTCTTTCCTTGGAGCTGCTTATTATTTCTCTTGGATTTGCTTGGGGGAAGGTGATGACTAGTAGATTTGAAGACTCATCATTCGCGGCTCTTACATTTTTCTCTTTCTTTTTATTTCAGTCTGAAACTTGTTTAATTCCACGTTGTTTAAGTTGGAGTTGGATCTTATTTCTTTTCTGCGAATTTGGTGTAATAATGTAGAAGTTTGTGACTGTGGATTTTCTGTGATGGACGATATTATATTTCCGCTGCTATGATGTTGTTACTCTATGAATTTCCTGTGCTATTTTGTATCTATGATATGTATTATTGTATTCATGTTGTGTTCCAAATGATCATCTCTTACTTTTACCCAGTGGAAGTTCGGGGTTATCACAGATTGGTTCCAGTCAGAGAGACGATCCTAACCTATTGGAAATCATCCCCAAGTTAGAGATGGGTATCGACGAGGAGATGAACAAGTATGGGCTTGATTGAGATAGATGGCTTAGAAAGAATGGAAGACTGGTTGTACCCGACGTAAATGGAATGAGAGTGAAGTGCTTAGAGAATGTCATCACTCGAGATTGACTATACATCCCGGTGGTAAAAAAAAGTATCGAGACATAAAGCAGACCTACTACTGGGAATGGATGGAAAGAGACGTTGGGAAGTTTATATCCAAATGCATGAACTGCCAGCTAGTTAAAGCTGAGCAAAAGAATCCTAGTGGCTTGTTGCAACCATTACAAATTCCAGAATGGAAATGGGAACAAGTCTCAATCGATTTCATTGATGGGTTGCCAAGGACTAGATCGGGCCTTGATAGCATTTGGGTGATTGTGGACCGATTGACTAAGAGTGCAAGGTTTATACCCGTCAAGTCGAATAGAACAGCAGATAAGTTAGCAGAACTGTATATGAAATTGGTAGTGAGATTTCATAGAGTACCCAAAGGCATTGTGAGTGATAGAGATCCATTGTTTACTAGTGGATTTTGGAGAAGCTTTCAAGAGGCTTTAGGATCAGATTTACATCTCAGTACCACGTATCATCCTCAAACCAACGGACAGACAGAGAGGGTGAATCGAGTGTTAGAAGATCTTTTGCGAGCTTGTGTATTAGACTTTGGTGGATCATGGGATGACCATTTACATCTAGTGGAGTTCGCATATAATAACTAGTTACCAATCCAGTATTGGTATGGATCCATTTGAAGCTTTGTACGGAGGACCTGCAACTCACCTTCATCTTGGTTAGAAACTGGTGAGAAATTTGTGCTTGGGACAGATGCGATAAGAGAAACCTCAAGCAAGATCAAGATCAAGATCATTCAACAACGAATGAAGACCGCCCAAGATAGGCAGAAGAGTTATGCTTATAGAAGGAGAAGAGAATTGAAATTCTCCGTTGCCGACCTAGTATTTGTCAAGATATCTCCATTAAAGAATGCTATTCGATTTGGCAGGAGAGAAAAACTGGCACCAAGATTTGTTGGTCCATTCCCAATCCTTGAGCAAGTTGGGAATTTGGCATATAAAGTTGAATTACCAGATAAGATGGCGAGAGTTCATAACGTATTTCATGTTTCCCAGTTAAGGAAATTCGTGCACGACCCCACTGTGACTATTTCACCTGATCAGTTGGATGATGTTGAAGTAGAACCCGAAGCGGTTGGGGACCACAAGCCGATTCGTATTATTGGGAACGATACGAAGAAACTTCGAAGGAAAGCGATGAATCAAGTCAAGGTTCAGTGGGGCGAGGATGAGAATGACTGTACTTGGGAGACAGAGGAGATCATTAGAAAGACGTATCCAGAACTCTTTGCTTGGTAAGATTCTAATTGCAATTTAGTTTTCCGCATGTTAGGATAGACTTATTTGTTTGTTATGCATGATTGATTTTTTGTAAGTGATTGCTAGGCATGCGGGATCCTTTGTATGTTTTGGTTAAGGAATTTCGGGGACGAAATTTCTTAAGTGGGGAAGAATGTAACGACCCGCATTCTATGCATCGGAAGATCGTAGAGTATATTTTTCATTCTCATGTGAAGTCGTGTAGTCGTGTACTTTTGGGAAACGACTATCGGGGTCATTTCCCATGTTCATGATTTTTGCCGATTTTTAAATGACCGGTTTTCCCCTGTTGATCTTGTTTTGGCCATAACTTTGGAATGGAAAGAAGTTTTGACCTGAAACCACTTCCATTAGATTTGGATGATGGTTTACCTTTCCGTAAGTGGTCACATTTGCCAAACGGACTCAACGTTTGGGAGATATGGCTGAAACAAGTTTCATATGGTGAAAAAACAGCTTAATTGGGCTTAACCGGGTGATTAACAACTAAGCCCACTAGGGAATTTCGGGATTAAGAGTATAAAAAGGCTGCTAGGGTTTAGAAAACGATTTTTACTTCATTTTCCAGCCTCCTAAGACATTCCTCTCAACCTAGCCATGACCTCCACCTTCTAATTTCATCCCTAATCGCCTCTAATCACTTTCTATTCAGGGATTAAGCAAAACTACATCAAATCAAGGCAAATCGACATCAAGTTTGGAACATAGCTACTGGAACACATAGAGATTCGATCCATAACAGAGAATATTTCAGATCTAAAGTTTATTTGAGGCTAAGGTGAATGATTAGCATCTCTTTCCACTAATTATGGCTAACTAGGGGTGATTAGTGATAATTAGCGAAATTTCAACTCATAAAAATTGGGAAAAATTTGTAAAATTATAAAATATTATTTTAGAACTCTGATAGAAATTTTGGGTAGTTTGGACAAGTTTTGCTAATTGTATGCTTAAACATGATTAAGGGGAATTAAGGGAAAAACATGAGTTTTCGGGTATGTGTGATCCATTATTACATATTATATTATTGTTTTGGTGTTTGTTGTTGATTATACATGTAGCTATGACTGTATGGTATGCTTTGTGATTGATTAGAAAAGTTAGAATGGTCGAAAACGCCGTTGTATGGCGTAAAACCGTCATTGGAAAAGTTGCAGGAAACGTGTAGGGTTTCGGATCGGATCAGATCAGATCGGATATAGGACTCGGATCAGATAGGAGAACTGGGCAAGGGAATTCGATTCGGATCGGAACTTGGCATCATAGGAGGCTTGGCAAGAAGGAAGACCACCTACATAGAGTTGGAGTTGGGTTGGGGATCAGATCGGGGTTTAACATGGGGATCGGATCGGATGAAGGCGAGGGACGTGGGATCGGACTGGGGCTCAGGAGAGGGATCAGAATAACTTGAGTGGGCTAGAGTAACTGGATCGGTTCGACGTAGCCGAACCGAACCAGATGGTGATGACCAAACCAAAAGGAGGAGATGAACACCGAACCGGACTACACTATGAACACCGAACCGACCCGGAGGAAGTTGACCGAATTGAACCGATGGGGACTGGAGCCCTATGCATATTCAAACCGAACCAATGAGTGGGCTATGAGTACCGAACCGAACCGGATGTATTTCATTACTACTACGTGATGACTCTTCTGAAGACCAACTCCAATTCAACCAAAACCAGAGATGCAAAAGTAGTCCAAATAAGAAGTTGTAACTCAGGACCAGAAGGGAACCAAGGAGTGAACTTCATGGGTTGGGCTTGCTGCGGGATGTGTGCTAAGGGGTTACCGATGTCTATAACTTTGGATCACTAAGAGTAAAGGGTATGAGGAGGGATTCAGGGCCACAGCGGCCTAGGTAGGACTATTGGTTATGGACCAATGAAGTGGGGTCATTTGTAAGATTTAATCATGACTCCATGAGGCAAGCTTGGTGGTAGCAATAGTTATACAAGTCGGACTCCGTCACTACCGCGATGGGTCTAGTGATCAAAGTGGTGGGTATCGTATGCTTTACGCACTGAGTGAGAGATGTGAGGATGGTTGCTGTGATTGATTGTTTTCCATCGCTATGTCATGCACACCCCCATCCCCTTATTCTTTGCATCACATGATAGTGGCACCTTAGAGTATTGTACAGTATGTAGTGCTAAATCTTTGGTTGCAGGTCCAGGTTCAGGTATGGTTTAGTATACCTATTATTGTTCTGTTTAGCTGCTTATCGCTCATACCAGACTTTTGTCTAACCCAGAGTTTTATGTCTCTTCTTATTACTCTGGGTGCTCTTAAACAGGCATACTAGAGACAGGTTAGGTGGTATTCACGAGTAGCTGTACAGGAGACGAGCAGAAGGCTTCACGTATGATATATATAGATATTCTCCCTGTGTCGCTGTTGGTCACTACTTTGGGCATTAGTAGTGTACCTTTATCTTTGCTTTATAGATAGTATGTTGGAGTTGTAATAAGCTGTATTTCGAATTTCCGCTGCTATGATGATTATATCTTAGTTTTCAGCTCATACACTGTCTCTCCTGTTTTATGTCAAGTATGTTATTATTATATTTTATTCCATGCACTGTGAGACATTCTATAGGTTCCCTGTTAGTTCAAATTCCATTCTTTTCCTTTCTTTGGCGACCGTCCCATGCTAGTTGGACGTCAGCACAGCGCATTTCGAGGGAAATGTCGGCTGGTGTGGGGCGGGCCGTCACAATACGTGTTAGTATCAACATTCCAAAAATGCTGCTATAGACATTTATATTAATTTTTTTTAAAATATATATAATATAACAAGAAGGAGGATTAAATGCTACTAAATAGAATTAAATATTCAAACAGTATTTTTTTTCAAATAAATTTTTTATTTCAACATTTGAAATAGTACATATTTCTAACTCCACTATTTACAGTTAACTGTTTTTAACATATTCAATCACATATACAGATATTCCTCACTACATCACTCGGTTCACTCATTACGTATGAAATTTCAATTTGTACTGGCACTGACAAATATATGTCGAGCCGAAGGCGAGCTGAGTGTCGAGCCGAAGGTAAGCCAAGTAGTGGGTCCGGGCACAGCGCCGATGGGATTCGAGGCCCCGTAGTCCCAAGTGCAATGGAACACATCAACAAACCAACAAACAACTCAACCAGCCACATATAGGAGCAGATCATAACATATATATGCACATTTTCAAGGTTTACCAAGCATTTCACGTCAGTAGATCATGGCACAACCTACAGTCATGCAATTGGGATGAGCAGACCAGTCAAAGAAATAACATGAAGCAACACAAGCATAAGTGTACATATTGGTATATTTCATCCACGGATGCACGGTTTATTGATTAGGTTATACTTGTAAAGCATAGCAAATTAATTTGCAGTATGATGACAATTATAACTTTGCTAAATACAACAATTTGACAAAGATGAATATACCGTTTGATATTTATAATTATCAACCTGTTGAATATGAAGATGATGCACTATCAATTTTCATATTTGGTAGTAGACGCAATCTACCTATTAAAATCTGTAAAGAGGAAACCATAAGGCAAACTTGGTTCCACTGCAACAAATACAAAGATCCCAAAATACCTCAAAACCATCAGCAAGAACCACTGAGTTGCATGCACTAATCAACTGACTAGCCCTTTTACCCTCGCTGGCATTTCGTCAAACAACTCATGCTACGACTAATAGCCCAAATTGCCCTATAAAAGAAAATATCGAAATTGCACAGATTACTATTTGAAATCAACAATGGTAATGTTTTATTTGCAACCCAAAATACCAATTTGACTATAAACCCCAACATATTTGGATGATTCTACTTGACACTCAGCAACAGGCGCCATTTGACAAATCAACAAACTTAACATCGAGCAACTTGATCCAGACAGAAAATAGCCATCGGAAGTCAGCTGGAATTGTACAAAAATAATTTCAGATCTGGAATTGTATTGTTCCTTATCGTCATTGAAAATTCTTTGTTGTTGCTTGAGGATTCGTTGTTGTATTCGCATCACCTAAAGTTGAAAACCAATGAAACTTGATGCTTAATGTTGGATCTGAAGCTTGTATCTCTTGTATTGTAGAAGATGAGATCTGAATAAAACGAGAATTGAAAATGAGATTGCGGGTGAAAGAAAATTTAGGGATGGCGGGTGAATGAAAATAAAATGCGGAAATTGAAATGCTAAGGTGTGGATTGACTGTGTGGATTGATGATTGAGATTGTGTTTTAAATAATGGTGTGGATCACTGAGATGTAATTTTTTTAATTTGAATATATTTATAGCTACCGCAACATCTTGCTGATATTTATGCTAACATCTTGAAGCGGATGTTGCAATAAACAAAAATCAACATAGCTATCGTTACAATTTAGGTAGCAACATCTTGTAATTTCATTGCAATAGGCCATTTATGGCGTAGTGTTTTTTTTCCTTCCTTATCATGTTCAAACTACAACCTTGCCTATTTTCTCCTTGATCTTGTTTCAAAAAACAAGGCTTCCATGCAATATTTGGTGGTCGTGGATCGAGAATTTCTCAACGTGCTTACTTAAGTCAAGGTGGATTCTTTGTGATTGGTTGGAGTCTGGTGCATGGAAGACATTGGATCTGGTTTGGAAATTTTGTATTTTGGTTTTGTTGGTTTTATATCTGCTTTTGGTGATATTTTTTGGTGTTGATGGAAAATGGATAAGGCTATTGTGGATGAGGTTATATCGGGCGATGGTGGCCGGTGTCTTCCATTGTAAAGAGACTACCTCCCTACATGCATCACTGTGATGTTTGGGAATGTTTCAACATGCTCTGACCTTATCGTGGATGTTGGTCGTTACATACTACACTCCAAACTTTTTGGTTCTGACCCACGATAATTACTCTGCAATGGTAGGGTTGTGAAATCGTGATTGAGTTATACATGGAGTTGAATCCCTCTGTGAAGTGTCTACCTGTTGTTTTCCTTCCATGTAATTTTTTCTTGCAAGTAACTGTGTTGGTAATAGCTAGGATGATATTTATGTTGGGTTGGTGTCTGTCCTTAATGGATTCTGTATGTAGTTTAGCTAGTGATTGATCAATCTTTTTTCATAGTGTTTGAATGTCAAGTGATTGTCGTGTGCAACTTTATATTTGAGAATGTCTTTGTTTACAGCTTGCTCTCCCTATGTGGAAGCTTATGTAAAGGCAATATAGTCATGTTTCTACCTGTCTTGTTAGAATAGTATAATAGACTAGTGGTCGATCGACTGTAAAAACCGTTTGTAACAGATAATCTATCTGCCCATCTCCTAAAACTACTATATTTATAATTTGTTATCATAAAAAATGTTACTGATCAGTATAAAAACCTATCGGCTTTGCCAAAAAAAATTGTAACTTGTATTATAATTCATAAGACATAGAAAAAGTAATTAGATTATTATGATAATAAGAGAGATGAAAAATAATACTAAAGATAAATAGAACAAAACCTATTATACTATTACTCAATCAGGAATTGGGTTCATACGTTTGGATTGGATCTTGGATGGAGCTAAGAATAAAAGAGAATACATATTAGTAAGCTAGTATCCATTCCAACCACCTCCCATTTCATACATAATCTGATTGTCTCAGGAAGACCGGCCAAATTATGTGGAACAACGGTTGTAAAAGTTCAACATAATAAAATTGGGTTGCGGCACAAAACCTTAGTTTGTTTGTTAGATGGGACATGTCCAATCACCTTCCCTTTCCAGATAGGATCTGAAGGTTTCAAAAAAAATAAGCATGCTTAGGTAGAAGAACAATATAAGATGTCAATAGTTTGATTAGTATGACATCTAGTGTTTTTTTAGTATGTAGATTTCGATTGGATACTATTATGACATGCGCTAGTTTATGTATCTTTTCGCTAGTAGCCAAGACCTATTGATGGCATGTTAGAGGCAACAAGAGTGGTAATAAAAGAGGATAAGAGCCAATCAAAGGGTAGAATTAGGAATGCTAATTCAAACCAAAGTATTCAGAAAAGTAAAAGTGCAAATAATTAGATAATGAACCTGGATATATAACTTATTGTTAGTAGTTATCTCTTCTCTATACGGATACATAACAGATATCAAGTTTAATTGTTTACTACTTATCTTGCTAGTAATCACTTTATTTACCAAGTTTTATGTTTGATCTATTCACTTTCTTCCCTTTCCCCCCTTTAGAATCTCAGGGTTGATTCTTATTCGAATCTCTTGGAGGAGCAGCTTGTTGGAGATCTAATTCTGATGTATCACCATTTCTTTTATCATTATTAGTTGGTTGATATGTAATTTAACTTGAGAGAGATTTTGATCTCATATACTCTGATTTATTAGAGTGACTGAGTGAGCCATGTGCTTTTGATATGGTATTATTATTACCTGATGTTCACTTTCTGAGATGATGGTTATTTTATGAAATAAATAGTAAGCTACGTTATTTTTACATTTTCGCTATATTTTTCACATGTCTTGTACAAGTATCTGTGACATTATTCGGTTACACCTACAAACGTTACACACTCTTTAGTGTTCCAATTTTTGGGATACTAAGGGGTGTATGGTATTTCAGCTGAGCGAGGATATCAACTAGGTATGGTTAGTAGCCCTGAAACCTAAGTCACACTACTAGAGGTCGAGAATTCTAGAGGGTAAGTCTCATAGCCTTGAAACCAAGATTGTATTTGCATTTGCTAGCTAAAAAAAATAAATCTGTATGGGGTACTTACGCGACTGGATGTAGGGTAATTTGAACTAGTATAAAAATCGTGGTTTGTCCTTCCCTTTTACTACATTTACTTTTACGTGCATGTCGATTCTGTAATTGTTAATAACATCCATTCAAATATAATTCTGTTAAAATTTTGAAAATTTTATATAATTAGGTAAACACTATGTATCTCCCTCTGGTATTAGCATTATCCTTAAGACCCATATTTTGCTTTCTCACATTTGGTATTAAAGCAAGAATTTTTTAAAGCATTCATAATTTATTTTTTGTAAATTTCGAAAATAGCAATTTTTAAATAATTTTATTGACATATTTTTTAAAGGATATGTTGCAAAATGATCATAATGTTATTTCATAATTTAGCATCTATTTGTTATGAAAAATCACTTGATCTCTTGAGAAGTATGAACTATAAGAGCTTACATGACACACGACTTTTGTTGAACTGACATCTGATGGTAAAATATCACTAAACAAAGAGAATAAACAGATATTAGATAGTGAATGATCGAAACATATGACTGGAAATTCAAAAAAAATGAAGGACATAGTTTACAAAGACGGTGGATCAGCCAATTTAGAAGACAAATCCAAAGGATACGTGATTGGCATCAGCAATGTTGGTAATGCTACAACTTCTACTATTTCTATTGTTTTATTAATTAGGAATATAAAGCGCAATTTGTTAAGTATTAGTCAATTAAGTGATAATGGTTATAAAATTAAATTCAAAAACGATATATGTTATATTAAAGATAATGATTCAAATGTTATCTTTGAAGAAATTATGAAATGAAACATTTATATCTCAAGTTTGAAAATATCAAATGATAAACTATGTCTTTTGACTAATATAGGTGACCTTTGGATTTGGCATAAAAGATATGGTCACATAGTTTATAAACTTTATCTAAATTTTATAAACACAATCCTTTTATAGATCTTCCCAAAAATAATTTTATAGTAAATGATTTATGTTGACGTCAAAAGTTGGTCTAATAACAATCAACCCTCAAAATGCATTAACCACACAAAATAATATTCACAAGATGCAAGAAAAGAGTAAATGAACATAGAAGACACAATATTTTTATAGTGGTTCAAATTAAACCAAGCTTACGTCCACTTTATAATCTTTGTTTATACTGTCGATTACAGGTTACAATTGCTTTTCAGTGAAAGAAAGTTGAGAAAGAAGTGATTTATACACAAAATCCTTGTTTTAAATATGGAGCATACGGCATGTTATTTTTGGAGTGCCGAATAAGAGCTTTTCTGTGTTGGATTCAGGATCCTTTTCTCCTTCAAGAAATAATTGTATTTATAGGCGAGAAGGTAGGCCGAATTTGTATGCAGCATGGAACATATCTATTCCGGTCTTGGACATGTGTAACTCGATCCATTAAAGTAGTTACAAGCGAAGGGACCTGGTATACCACTGACAAATAGTTCTCCTCGAGATTTGTGGCTTATGTGGAACTTGAATTCTGAAGTATAAAAAGATGTGCGAGTGAAAGTTGACCGGTTATGCAGCCTTAGGAGTAGGACTTCGTCTTGTAGTAGATAATTTAGCTTATTTCTAATCCAACATTCTCGGCTCGATCCGATCTTTCAGGAACAACTCGATCGATCGGTTGATGATCCGATCGATCAGTTTGGTTTTGACTTCGGAAGAATACTGTCTTTTGAGGAAGAGCCATTATTTGTTATGAAGCCACTTTGGGTCGAGTCATAATCGATCGACCTATGACGAAATTCGACCGTAAAAGGAAGAAATGGGCCGACATCTGATAGTAGGCTTCGATCTTGAGTTGTGACGGCTTTTGTAAAAAGCAGGTCAACACTTTTCCCTCCTAAACATATCTTTTTTAGGAAAGAAGATGTGTTCTGGATCTTCTTGAGAACGTTGAATAGCAGAAATCCAGAAAGCTATGGTTTTGTTGAACCATAATATATGAAGGCCATAAAACTTACGATCTCTGAGGATCGTATTAAGGCCAGAAAACCGATGACCGCTAAGGATCATATTAAGGTTGGGTATTTGAGAATGAAAGAGCCATAAATCAATCTCGGAGAACAGCAGAAGGACCGAGGCTTTGCCGAGTTTAAATAGTTCCTGTAAATAGTTTGACATGCTAAATCCTGACAATGTAGATGTGTGTTAGGATTATATATCATACTCAGCTTATAATTGAGAGGGGTATAAACCATGCCCAGGAGGTCGAGCATAAACCATACTCAGAAGTTTAAAACGAGGTATCAACTATACATGGAGTTCGACGATGATGAGCACAAACCATACTCGGTTTTTTGAGAAGGGTACAAGCCATACCCAAAGGGGTCGAGCATAAACCATACTCGTGCTTTTTTATCGTAAGGACAGGTATAAGTCATACTTAGTTTTGTAAAGCTGGCGAGTATTAACTACACTTGGCTTAAAAGGTTGTCGAGCTTTACCCGTACTCGGCTTTGCATTGGCTGGGAATAGAGTTTTGATGACAACAACCTTATTTCATTATTAATTGATTATAAAAATATGTACTAACACTTTTGTATAGAATATATATGTATACATATATGCAGGATTTATATACAGGAAGTACCACTGAAGACTGTACAGTTTAAAGATATTAGAGATTCAGAATTCATAGATACTTCAAGACTCATGAGTATTCAAGATTTCAAGAGTTCAAGACTAATATAGTTATAGAGTCTACATTATGTAAGACTCTAAATAGCACTCCAGGTTCAAATTCAAATTCTGTTTTTCAAACTGTTTCCAAATTCTATCTTTAATCTCCTCTATTTTATTTTCTATCTTTTCTATTTTTCTTTCTTACTTTACTTTTGTTTTCAAACTCTAGGATTATAAGTCTTATATATTTATATTTTTATATTTCATATTTAAATAGTTTTAAACTTTATAATTTTATAAATATGTTCATATAGTTTATATTTATATTTTCATATGATTTCCTACTTTATAATACTAATTTGTAACACTATTTTTAATTCAAGAATTTCCATAATTATATCAAAGTACTTGAAAAATGCTCAAAAATTATTTTTACACTAGGTGTGTCTCGACATAAGAAAAACACTATGTTGACATATAATATTGTCATTACACCATTATTTCATATCATTTTTATGATTTCTACTTTCACTCTCTTTTCACTAATGGGTGCATTTTTTAGAGGTCCCTATTAAGTTTTGAAATAAAAACCACGTCTCTCCCATCTTTTTTCTTCAAACCCAAACCCTATTTTTAGTTCCGCCGCCTGCTTCAAAAAGTTCCGCCTCCTACCATGAAACCTTCCGCCTTCTTCAATTTGTCGCCAAAAAAATTAATGCAACAACCATTAAAAAAGAATTCTAAAATCTGGAAATAATCCCAGGAGTCCACGGTAATTAAAAAAAAGCCACATATATGTGTGCAACTAAAGCCAATAGTTGCACATATGTATGTAACTATTGCATAAAGGTTATTCAGCTAACGTTTTTGCCTGCAGATTTGTTGCACACATGTGTGCATGTTTTCTGTTTTTTTATATATACTTGAACTCAAATAAAAATGAACTAAGTTGCACTGTTACGCATTATTGCATATTTTTATGCTACAATAATGCAATAATTGCACATAAATATTCTATTAAATCAATGCAGATGAAATAACTAGAATACAAGCACATATGTATGCAAGAAAATTCATATATGTGCATAATATTATGCATTTAACTGCATTTTTCGCTGTTTTCTCCTGTTTTCTAGTTTTTGCCGTGCTTTTTGATGTTTTTTGAACTGATTTTATTCTCGAATGCATAATTTATTTTAATATTAGTTTACCTAATTTTTTATTTTTTTATTTATTATTTGATCAAGTTCTGAGAAATAGGGACCTATTTTATAATAAGTTTATGACCAGATGTGAGCATAATTAAGTTTACTTTTCGGGATGTGTTACTAATTTTCACTTTTCTTTTTAAATGGAAAATTTTGGAATTTTTGTTAACACTAGTATAAATTCATGCATATTATCAATATTGGAATAGTTTTCATATAATCATGATGAAAATACATAAGATCTACTAAAATATTGTTTAATTCAGGAAAATATATGTTTTATGACTTTTGAAAATTCAAAAGTTGAAAAGATGGGTAAAGTGGTTGTTAGCAATTCAAATTCTGAAAAGGTGGCTATTGGAAATTCAAATCCCAAACTGGTATGTTATATGGCTGTTGAGGATTCAAATTTCGTAAAGCAATTGGTGGGAATGAAAAAGGACAAATGGATACTGGATAGTGTTTGTTTAAGACATATGACGGGAAATCTAAAACTACTCAATAATCTTAAATATGAAGATGGTGAAATGGTGAACTTCAGAGATAACTCCAAAGGATACATTATAGGAATCGGCGATGCCGATAATTATGAAACTCCTACTATTTCTAATGTTTTATTAGTAAGGAATTTAAAACACAACTTGCTAAGGATAAGTCAACTTCGTGATAAGGGTTATAAAATAAACTTTGAAAAGAATAAATGTTTTATAGAAGATAGGAATTCAAAAGTTATATTCAAAGGAGATAAAAAGAAAAATATCTATATATTGAGTATGAAAGTCTCTTGTGTTGGCTAGCTTTTTGACCAAGCCACCAAGGTTCACTCATAAGAAGAAAGTATGAAACTACGTTCCTTAAGTCCATGAAGGATCGGATCGCACCAGAGGGTCGCCCCTCTCGGATCGCCCCCCATCGGATCGCCTCCATAGCATCAGCGATCCGATTACCTCTACACGACTCGATCCGTACTTACACTACTACCCAGCACAGACCGATCCGATCCCCCGACGCACAGCGAAACCTCTGACCTATTCAAGCACGACCTAGTCTTCGGCGATCCGAGATGCACGGATCCAGCGACACGTGTCCCCAACTGTCATTTTGACCAATTCCTCCTTCTTGCTCGATCCGATATTTGAGGGGATCGCGACACCTATCCACAACGACTAATTTGAATAATTCTTCATCAAGCTGCGATACGATCCGATATTCTCGAGATATGTGCCACGTGTGACCGCGATCCTCCTGACAAACTCAACTATAAATAGCCCAGAGCTTGGCATTTTTTGGGATCCTTTGACAGTATTGAGCACTGATTCCACCATTACTGTCATACCACTATTTCTTGTCTGTTTTATTACGAGATGACTGAGAGAAATCAAAATTGTAAGAGTGAGTTTGAGAGAAATCATTGATTGTACTAGCATTCAAAGTATAATTGATAACATATAAAGTGGACATAGGCTCGTTAACGCCGAACCACTATAAATTCTGTGTGTTTCCTGCTTTTTCTTCATTCTCCAGTTATAATTCTTTACGAATCAGAACAATTTGGGTGTTGGGTCCAAATTTTGATCTAACATTTTGGTGCTTTCACTGAGAAAACAGTCCCAAAACTTCACTGTTCAGATTTTTGAGGATTCCTGCGACGTTTGATATCATGGCTGGAAAGAAGTCTAAGGAAGTGTGGGCTTCGCAGGCGAATGAAGTCGCGAATGAAATGGTTGGCGAAAGTGCACACGAGCAGGTCGTTGAGGGGGTCACGGATCGCGAGGACAGGGGGGCCGACCCGAACCAATCTAGGTGCCACGATCCGACTTGAGGGTGGCGCTGCGAACCGCGAAGCTGGAGGGGTTGTTACTCGATCCCGTGATAACGCCCCGAATACTCCGCATACCGTGACCACGAACCGATCCCAGGGGGGCGCTGCGAGCCACTAACCTCGATCCACAGCGATCCAAATTGATGACCAGACTACAACTCGACCTGGAAAGGAGCCTATGGCTCGCTCTTACTATCTTGGCCCCTCCGCTCGACCTGGCTCAAGCTCTTTGCGCATAAGAGAAAACGATGATGATCAATATGACCCTTTCGCTCCCGTTACTGAGGGGGATCTCTCTCGCTTTTCTGAAATGCGGGAGAGGCTATTTGATGAATTGGCTGCTCAAAGGCAGGAGAGCTCCATTCTGCGACAGAACTTGACCGCTATGGATAGAAGGCTTAATGATATCGCAAGGCAAAGGACGCCCCCATTTCGTCCGCTCACCCCAGAATACTCTTCTTCGTCAGAGGAATCGCCGAGACCTCCGCGGCGACCATATGAGAGGCCTGAAAACATAGAGCAGCTTCGATTTGGAACCTTGCCATCACGGGAAGAAGAGGCACTGGGGGCAGGGCCCTCAAACCGCAATATGAATGATCGCGCCGCAACTCCCAGAGCTCGAGGTGTGGACAACCCTGTTCAGAATAGACTACCTTAGCCCCATCGCCGTACAAATGCTTATGGTAACAGGGGGCAGCGAAGCCCAATCCGAGCCCCGGATTTCGTGACCGCCCCTGGAAGAGAGATTAGAGAACCCCACCGAGCAAGAAGCGCTGACCCCGAGCCTCCACTGACCAGTGCAAATGTTACAGCCATGATTCATCAAATTCTGGCAGATAGCCGTGGACAACAGAATGAAGATTGGGGAATTGACCGCAGTCACACCCCTTTCACTGATGACATTTTAGATGCCACGTTCCCGAGGCGCTTCAACATGCCGCAGATGAATCGTTACACAGGTATATCTGATCCCGTCCAGCAACTGATGAGATATTCTTGGTCAATGACCGTTGCCGCAGCCTCTGATGCTGTCAAGTGCAAAGCATTTCCCATATTCTTGGAGGATGTAGCATTATTATGGTTTACTCGCTTACCAGCAAGATCAATTTCCAGCTTCAGGGAGTTGAGTGAAAGGTTCGTGGAACAGTTCTGCATCTATGCACAAAAGACGAAGAGTGTGATTGACTTATTCCTTGTTAAGCAACGACCAGGCGAGAGTTTGAGGGTGTATCTAGACCGTTTCAACCTGGCCACTACTGAAGTTAAAGATCCTCATGAGCCAACTGTTGTGGCATCCCTAATTGATGGGGTAGATAAAGACACCGAATTTGGGAGATATCTGGCCGGCAAGCCACCCCATAATAGAGAGTTATTCTACGAAAAAGCTAACGTACACTTACGCCGGGAGGAAGTATATGCTAACCGAAAGGCAAAAACGGCCGATAAAGAGGAAATCCAGAGCAATGTCGCCATCAAGCAGATAGGAGACAGCTCGGGGAAGGTCGAGGTTAATGTCGGAAATCGGAATCAGGGTGGTCGTCAGTCAGGAAACAATGATAATAACAGTAATGGCAACAACCGGAAGAGGAATCGAGGGAACGACCCCCAGAGAAGGACTCGTCCCAGGTCTTTTGAGAATTATACGCCAATAAACGATACTTTGGAAAATATCTTCATGGATTCGTACAACGTCCTCCAAAATAAAAGGCCACCTCCCAGAGAGTCGACGGAGAAAGAACGTGAAACGGGGAAGTTTTGTCTCTTTCATCAAATTCATGGCCATTCGACAAATGAATGCCGTCACCTAAGAGATGTAGTCAAGAGGCTTCTTCGAGAAGGAAAATTGGATGAATACAGAGTGACGCCCAGAGACAGGGGGCAAGCCGTACAGGCCCCAGATCAGAACCAGAATCAACCTGCTGTCAGGCCAACTGCCCAGCAAAAGGGAAAGGACCTTGTTATCAATACCATAATCGGAGGGCTTTATCTCGCCGGACACGGTTCCAAGGCATTGGATCAGTATGTCAATGCAGTCAAGAAACACCTCGAGGTAGGGGAGTGTAGCAACCCCGAGGACAACGTCCCGGTAAAGCAACAAAAGATGATGTCCGACGATGTTGTTTTCCGCGAACGAGAAAGCATTGGAGTCCATGCTCCGACTGAAGATCCATTTGTAATCACAGTACCTATTGGCCCGGCCACTGTTCATAAAGTTTTGGTGGATAACGGGAGTTCTTTCAATATTCTTTTCAAAAGGACATTCGACCAGATGAACCTCGAGATAAAAGACTTGAAGCCCTGTCAGGGTTGGATCCGTGGATTTAACGGAGCATCCACCGCTCCAATGGGTTATGTAGAGCTACCAGTTACGCTTGGGGAAGGAGAACGCCAGAGAGTGAGAATCCTTCCCTTCGTGGTTTTGGATATTGAATCAACCTATAATGCCTTCTTGGGCCGACCGGCCCTCGCAAAGTTTAGAGTCTGTATAGCCCCCTGGTGCTTATTATTGAAATTTCCTACGGAAGCTGGTGTTTTTTTTTTTGAAAGGGTAAAAATAAAGGCCCAAGGCCCAAATATTACAATCCATATATCCAGCCACTCTCGTAGCAAACCCTAACATAACAAACCCTAATCAAAAACAGGAGCAAAAATGGCGAGCTCCTAAAAAGAAAAGGCAACGCTGTCTTCATGGCGGCTTCCACACGAGGAAATCCATGATTTCACAACTCTTCTCAGTTGTTTCAGGCTTGAGATTCACTTCGTGATCCTTCTGACACCTTCTCCAGTTGCTTGAAACAAGCTTCTGGTGTTTAAAGGAGTTTGGGGGGTTCGGATCTGTCAGATCTGACTTTTTAAAGCTGTCAAAGCTTCTCTTGCTTATAGAAATGTCTGTGGTGACTTCGGAGGAGCAACCTCTGCTACTCTCGCCATCAGACCAGATAGATAAGTGATAGATCTAGTGGTTAAGCAGGCTTTTGTAGTGATTATCCCCAATTTTTTTGCAAAAAATTGATCTTTTCTTTCGATTTTCCTTTATCCAGGTGATTAAGCGAGTCTGGAGCACTCCTGGAGGAACCTCCACCTGCTTCAGGTAAAAACGCATGATTACTATTCGATTTACTCAATGAATTACGCACTTCTGAAAAGTAATTATGTTTACTTCCCTCGCAGATTTTTAATTTGAGAGCGGTGTTGATGGAAGCCCCAGCGAGGATGTCAGGCTCGTCAAAATCACCTTTCATGGTCTCAAAATCATTACTGGGTGGGAGCTGATCTCTATTGGCTACATCAGGTAAATGAGGGGTATAAATGTTCAAATTATTAATTAAATTGTAATTAAGTGTAACTTGATTACTCCCTGTATTCCTAGTAGATCCTGGAGTAGCATAGAGATAAGCTTTGCCAGTAGGTGGATTTGAGGCTGCCAAGATAATTTTCTGCTTCCCATTAAGTAAGAGATCTTCTACAAGCTTATCACTATCATTGTTGTTACTATGATAACTTTGATTGTTCAAATTATCCTGCATGCATCTGTTAGCTTTTTTTATAACAATATTACTGTCATAAAAAATTAAATTCCATAACTGAACACCATTTGTCTCCTTACCAGTGTGCAATCTTTGATTTCTCTCCCTCCAAATATAGTAAATACAAGCAGTCAAGAAAACACAGGCTTTTTTGAAATTAGTGGACTTGGGCTTAGTAAATTTAAGAATATACTCAACACTGTCTCTAATGTCAAGCGAGGAGAAATTATGATTAAAACCCAAAAAACTTTTTGCATTAAACCATATGAACTGAGAATACAAACATTCAAAAAACAGATGTTTGGAGCTTTCAACTTCACTTTTACAGAGCAAACAAATTTTTTCAGAGTTTATATTCCATTTGCAACACCTATCTCTAGTAGGCAATTTATTTAGGAGAGCAAAATAGGCACAATGTGCCATCTTGGGGCAATTTGACTTGCTCCAGATGACTTTGTGCCAATCCAGTTCTACCTCATCTCCCTGCAAAACTTCCCAAACTTTTTTGAAAGAGAATTTATTTTTAGAACTAATTTTCCAAACCCAATGATCTTTGTAGCAGTTTTGATCAATATGAATAGAGGAAATGGCATTTCTAAAGATCAAAGCTGCTGTGCTGTTATGAAAGCTCCAGACATTGTTAATGATTATTTTATTTACATTATCAGTAACACCACCTAGAACATGAAGATTACCCCAACCTAACAGGTTAATTAGAGAATTACCATTAATCCATGGGTCAAACCAAAGGCTGGTTTGATTACCATCTTTTATTTTCCTGTAGATAAAATTCCTTCCCATGTCCCTACAGTCTAAAATGTTTTTCCAAATAACTGAATGGTGATTTTCCTTTCTAGCCAGCCAAAAGTTTTTCTTTTTTAAGTATTTTGCATTCATCCACCTAGCCCAAAGGGATTTACCATCTAGAAATTTCCAAAACAATTTTAACTTACTTACATCAGCTATGTCACTAATTTTTCTAAGCCCAAGACCACCAAATTTCCTAGGCTTACAAACTCTATCCCAAGCTACTTTATGATGCTTGCCTCTCCAAATGAAATTAGAACACATTTTATCAATTTTATGAATGACACTAGCAGGGATATTATGAGTTTGAACCCAGTACATGATCATAGCTGTAATAACAGTATGAGTGAGTTCTATTCTGCCTGCTAGAGATAAAAGCTTACAAGACCAACCATTAAGTTTATTTTGAATCATATCAATTAATCTAGAGCAGTCTCTATCATTAATCTGATTAGAGCTTAAGGGAAGACCAAGATATCTAACAGGAAGATTTCCTTCCTTGAATTTTAAAAGCTGAAGAATTTCATGCTTAATTAAAACATCTTTGCTGAAATAGATTTTGCTTTTATTAGCATTAACAGCTAGACCAGCATACTTTTCCATATTTTCCAAAATTTGAAAAACAGCAGTGGCACTTTTTATGTCAGCCTTAAGAAATAAGAGCATATCATCTGCATAGAGTAAGTGTGTGATGTGAGGTTTTACTCTATTAATTGGTTTGATGTTTCCCCTTAATACTTCCAATTCCATTTGCATGGAGAAGTATTCCATAACAATAGAGAATAAGTAGGGTGACAGAGGGTCACCTTGCCTTATTCCTCTATTGCTGTGTATAAATCCTTTGGGGGATCCATTAACCATTACAGAGTAAGTAACATTACAAATGCATTCTCTAATCAGCTCACAAAATCTGGTATCAAATCCCATTTTCTGCATTAAGTAGATGATAAAATTCCTGTTAATCTTATCAAATGCTTTATGCAGATCTATTTTTATACACATGAGATTTTTCTTTTTCATATTGAAGTTCCTAATCAATTCATGGGCTAATAAAGAATTATCTGATATCAGTCTGCCAGGAATGAAAGCACTCTGATTCTCAGAGATGATGAATTTAAGAAAACCTTTTAGCCTGTTGCAAAGAAGAGTAGATATTATTTTATAAATAAAATTGCAACAGGCTATAGGCCTATATTCATCAAGTCCAATAGGGTTTTCTACTTTTGGAATCAGTGTTAAAAAAGTGTGATTTGTATTTTTTAATAACTTACCAGAATTGAAAAATTCTATTACTGAATCACATAACACAGAGTGAATTTCACCCCAATGTGTCTTATAAAATTTTGCACCAAACCCATCTGGCCCAGGGCTTTTGTCATTACATGCATTGAAAATGATATTCTTAATCTCTTCTTGCCTGATAGGGGCTAATAAAATATCAGAGCTATTACTGTTAGCAACAAATTTGAATTCAATGTCAGGAAACAAAGAAGGATAATTATTGGTGTTAAACAAAGAGGTGAAAAAATTTATAGCCTCTTGCTCTAACTTTGAGGCTTCATTAATTACCAAACCATTTACATCTATTAACTTACCAATATTATTTCTATTTTTCCTGCATGACATCTTAGTGTAAAAAAATTTACTGGCCACATCCCCAGAAGTAAGCCAGTCAACTTTAGCTTTCTGCTTAAGATTTATAGAGCTAATGTGAAGAGCATTGACCAATTTAGATTGAGCATTAAAAAAATTCTCAGCCTTGGTCTTGTCTGAACTATTATTATCAAGAGCATTCTGAAGCTCTTCACATTCATCCCTGATAGCTTTGATGTCATTTTTATTTCTAGCAATATTCCAAGATTTAAGATTAGATTTAACAAGCTGCAAAGTTTTATTGAACTTGTACTGAGCAGTTCCAAATAAAGTATTAGACAAGCTTTTAGACACTGTTTCTCTATAATTTTTTTCATACACCCAACCATTCACAAATCTAAAGGGGGAATTAAAGTTCCCTTTACCTGTGTTGAGTGAAACAAGTATAGGTGTATGATCACTTGTGTTTTGAGGCAATGTACTACACTTCACATTTGAAAAGAGATTGATGAAATATTGATTTAATAAGACCCTATCAAGCTTGCAGTGAATATTTCTGAATTCACCTGATTTCCAAGTGA
The DNA here is from genome assembly GCA_030737875.1 of Allium sativum. Lineage (NCBI taxonomy): Eukaryota > Viridiplantae > Streptophyta > Magnoliopsida > Asparagales > Amaryllidaceae > Allium > Allium sativum. The sequence continues at coordinate 599,456,732 of CM060926.1, read as the reverse complement.
ATCTATTACCATGAATGATAGGCTCTATTAGACCTGATTTCATAACGAATTTAGCTACCTTTTCCAATTTAGAGAAGGGGACAGGATTCCCTCCTCTTTTTTCAGAATTATGAAATATAGTATTGAAATCCCCAATCAACATCCATGGCATGTTAATAGTATAACTGAATTGCTCAATACAATTCCATAGCATAAGTCTGTCATTTTCAAAATTAGAGGCATAAATAAAAGTGATCTTTATAACAAGACCACCCTTATTCTTAAATGTGCAGTGAACATACTGCTGATCAATAAAAAAACTGATGAGATTCCAAATGACAGGATTATATAAAACCATAATCCTACCATTTCCTCCCATCAGATTATTATTGATAATGCTCCAATTTGATAGACTTCTAGCTTGAAGCTCATTAATCCTGATATCACTAAGTTTATGTTCTAGTATCCCTATAATACTGGGTTTATGAACAAGTAAGAAATTGGCAAAATCTAATTGCCTTTCAGGGGAATTAAGACCCCTGATATTCCAAGCAATAATATCCATTAATAAAATAAGATAAGGAAAAAGAGTAAAGGATATTACCTCTAAGGTAGACCACTGAGCTTTCTGTTGTCCACTCTAACCTCCTTCTGTTTACCACTTCTTTTGAAAATTGTGAAATCAGAAGTCTTTAACTGTTTGTCCCATTTGGTGTTTTTATTAATGTACTTTTTCCTGAAATCTTGATCTGTAGAATCCTCTGTCTCTTCTACAGTGCTTATTTCAGATAAACTTCTAGTCCTGCCTTTCTTCCTCTTTTTTGTTGGGGATGCAGGTTTTGATGGTTTGGGGGCAACTATTGAGTTCACAGCTTGCTGGATGTTATCATCAGTTATAGCAGATGGCTTTATGGGGGCAAGTTTAGTAGCTAGCAAGCCCAAATCAGTGAAGATAGGATCAGCGGCTAGGAGTTCACTGCAATCTATCTCTTTACCTTTTGAATTATTATTATCAGCTTTTGTAATTAAACTTGGGTTCTCCTTTGGGGGGGAGGACTCAATGACCTTTTCATTTTTGTTCCCCTCTGTGTTTTTGTGTTGATTGCTTGGGTCTGAGATAGTTTCTTGATGAACAGAGGGAGTATTGCTTAATCCTTCCTCTGCTTCATTTTGACTGCAGTCAGTTTGTAAGTTCATATCTGGACTTGCAGCTGCTTTTGCTTGCTGAGTTGAACTATCTGCTTCATACCTTTGCTGAGCTGAGTGCATAGCCATGTAATCCTTATCAGCTATGTGAATCTCAGTAGAGTCAACATTCATATCATCTGAGTTGATGCCATTTGATAGCCTAGCATGCTTAGAAGAGTCATCAGGAGATTCATGTGAATTTGTTCCAATATCATTATGATCAGGATGCGATCCAATATTGGTTGGTTCTTTAGGATCTTTGTTCGAATCTTGATTATAAACACAATTTTCTAATGAGTGCCCAAAGCACTTACATGATTGGCACCTATCTGGAATTAACTCATATGAAATCTGCTGTGTTATGACTTCCCCATCTGGCATGAAAACTGTTGCCTCATTGGGGAGGTCAGCATCCGCTCTAATTTCCACAAGAATACGAGCATAACTCAAACGTGTCTCTTTGGCAGTTTGCTCATCCATTTTCAGTGGGGTGCCAACTAAGCTTGCTATTCCGCTAAAAATCTCCTTATCCCATAAACGCAAGTTCAACTCAGGAAGTCGGATCCATACAGGCATCGTGTTCAGAATGTCACGATCCAGTATTGATTCTTTGGTCCATTTCTTTAAAATGATAAGTTTACCATTAATGAAATAAGGTCCACCTTGCAGAAGTTTTGCACAGTCTTCAGCGTTAGTAAAGCGGATAATGAAGAATCCGTTTTCACGCGTGAAGATTTCGAATGTCCCTGTCGGATTCCATGTGCGTACAACGAAGGCCCTAAAATGATGATATGGGGGGCGTTTGCCAAACACATAGGCGACAACACTGAGCCTCCATTTGCTCTCGGTTCTGATGCTAGCCTCCTCGGAAACAATAACCCCCTTTTCTCCAATAGATTCAAACGGAGGAATATAACTAAGATCAAAGGAAGAGTCTTGTCCTCCAGTTTTAACCATATCCGCCCATGATGAAGCCTTTAAGCCTGTAGGCAGGAATTGTTTGTGTTGTTGTTGTGGTTCTTGACCATTTCTTGATATGATTCTGGATTGGGTTTCACTTCTTGGTTGAAATCTTTCTCCATTCGAAGCCGGGAACGGTTTTTGCCTTACTTTGACAGGGATTTCAGATGATCCGCCTGCCCCTTGCTTGATGTGTGTGTTTAAACCATTAGTTCCGTGTTGGAGTTGGCCTTGGCCAATAACTTTCTTAGGGTTTATGACAGATTTGGGATTTTTCTTTCGGATAACCCTAGTGAACCCATCCTCATCGACCAGAAAATCCGGGGGAGGACGAGGAGTGCTAGCCGAGGAATTAGGAGGAGGTTGAGGTGATGAAGAAACCCCTTTCTGATTAGGGTTGTTGTCGAAAATAGGATTGAGAAAGGTCTTGGCAGCCATTGCTCTTTTTTTTTCTTTACGGAAGCTGGTGTTGGTATTGTCAGAGGAGATCAGGTTGCCACATGAGCATGTTATGTTGCAGAGCTAAAGCTACTCCGCAATGGAGGGGACAAAGAAACCAAGGGCGCTTCTCCCCCCACAAGGGCGGAGACCTTATAGCAATTAAAGAGGATAACCATAGGAGAGTCGCCCAGAGAGTTGCCCGAGGATATAGATCCCAGAGAGGACAAAGAACCTGGGGGCAGAATGGCGACTCCCAACGAGACAACTGTGGATGTACCGATCGATGATAGTGACCCAGAGAAGGTCCTTAAGATTGGATCCCAGTTAAATCTGAATTTAGCTAAAGAAATGATGAATTTCTTAAAAAATAATTTGGATGTATTTGCTTGGACCCACGCAGACATGTGCGGGATATCTCCATCAATCATGAGCCATTCATTAAGCACTAACCTTAAACATCCTCCGGTAAAACAAAAAAGGCGAATGCTGGGCCCAGAGAGGTCAGCTGCCTTGAAAGAATAAGTTGGAAAGCTAAAGAGTAATGGATTTATCAGAGACTCAATCTACCCAGACTTGATTTCAAATCCTGTTCTGGTGAAGAAGGCTAACGGGAAGTGTTGAACTTGTATCGATTTCTCGGATTTGAATAAAGCCTGCCCGAAAGACAGCTTTCCGTTACCCAGAATCGATCAGTTGGTGGACTCAACGGCGGGTCATGAACTTCTCTCCTTTATGGATGCTTATTCAGGATATAACCAGATTCCAATACATGTTCCAGATCAAGAACACACTAGTTTCATTACGGATCTGGGGTTATACTGCTATGTGGTAATGCCCTTTGGCTTGAAGAACGCAGGCGCTACATATCAACGGTTAGTGAATAGAATGTTCTATAACCAGATTGGGAAAACAATGGAAGTATACGTCGATGACATGTTGGTTAAGTCCAGGCAATCCTCTAATCACACTACGGACTTGGCAGAGATGTTTGGCATTCTACGAAAGTACGGGATGAAACTCAACCCTACAAAATGTTCATTCGGGGTCGCCTCCGGAAAATTCTTAGGATTCATCGTCAGTTCTCGTGGGATTGAGATTAATCCAGACCAGATCGCAGCAATTAGAGACATTCAGGAACCTAGGCAGATTAAAGATGTGCAAAGCCTTGCAGGGAAAGTAGCCGCACTAAGCAGATTTATCTCCAGGGCTACTGACAAGTGCATCCCATTCTTCGAATTGATAAAGCGAGGAAAACGCCACTTCAAATGGACGCCTGATTGCATAGAAGCGTTTTAGAACTTGCTGAGACACCTAAAGAAACCTCCGATATTATCTAAGCCATTGGATCACGAGGACATATTCGTGTACTTGGCAGTGTCGTCTCACGCGATCAGCTCAGCATTGGTGAGAGTATAAGATAAAGTTCAAAGACCCGTGTATTACGTGAGCAAAAAATTGAGGCAGCAGAGCGTAATTATCCAAGGATAGAAAAGTTGGCGTATAGTTTGCTGATCGCCTCTAGAAAGCTTCGATATTATTTTCAGGCTCATCCCATTACTGTATACACTGATCATCCACTCAAGCAAGTTCTACAAAGACCAGAAGCATCTGGAAGGCTACTCAAGTGGAACATTGAGTTGAGTCAATTTGATCTGAACTTTCAACCCCGGCGGTCAATACGGGGGCAAGTGATAGCTGACTTCATAGCAGAATTTACTGTCCCGGAGGAAGATATAGAAAACGAAGAAGTTGACCCCTCAAAATTACTTCTCGACCCCAGTATCTGGAAATTGTATACTGATGGAGCTAGGAATGACAAGAGATCCGGCGCTGGAGTAGTGCTTGAAACTCCAGAGAAACGGCTGATATCCTATGCTATCCGGATGGAGTTTCATGCCACTAACAACGACTCCGAATATGAAGCCCTGATAGTCGGACTAAGGATCGCAAAGGAGTTGGAAATCACAAAGCTGGACATCTTTTGCGACTCCGAGTTAGTTGTAAATCAGGTCACTGGAAAATTCCAAGCCAAAAGTGCAAGATTGATTTTATACTTGAAGAAAGTGAAGGAGTTGCTGAACGGCCTCGATCACTACAGCATATCCCATATTCCGCGATCAGAGAATCAACAGGCGGATAAGTTGGCAAAGATGGCTAGTTCCGACGATCCTGAAGAGACCGGGCTAGCCCCAGTCGAAGTACTTCGGTCTCCTAGTATAGATCAGATGGAAATTGATTCGGTACTAGAGATGGAACCAGAAAGGGAGTCATGGATGACCCCTCTAAAGAATTTCTTGATGAATGGAACGCTTCCGACCAAGAAAAGCGAGAGGCATAAAGTAATTCGTAAAGCCGCCCGATATGTTCTACAAGGCGGAGTTCTTTATAGACAGGGATTTTCAATGCCTCTTTTCCGGTGTATAGCTCATGACGACATCAAGCATGTGCTGCAGGAGGTACATGAAGGTGAATGCGGCGATCACACTGGAGGGCAAACATTGGCGAAAAAGGTGTTGCGGCATGGTTATTTCTGGCCTACCATAAACAAGGATGCGGCGAAATACGCACAACGGTGTGATGCGTGCCAGAGATTTTCAAAGATACCTAGAGCACCTCCTAATCAGTTAAAAACAATGACGAGCCCATGGCCTTTCGCTATGTGGGGAATTGATATCATCGGAAGTCTCCCCATAGCTAGGGGCGGAGCGAAATTCGCTATTGTAGTCGTAGATTATTTCACTAAGTGGGTCGAGGCTGAGCCACTGACTACAGTCACAACCAAACGAGTGATCAATTTTGTCGTTAGAAACATCATATGTCGATTTGGGATTCCAAAGATTGTTATAACAGATAACGGAACTCAGTTCGATAGCACTGAATTCAGAAACTTCTGCCAGAAATACCACATTGAGAAATGGTACACCTCTGTGGCGCACCCGCAATCGAACGTACAAGTCGAAGCGGCGAATAAAGTGATTAAGTCCATTCTGAAAAGAAGACTGAAACGGGCTAGAGCCATGTGGGCTGGTGAATTACCCTTAGCACTATGGGCCTACAGGACAACGTATAAATCGGCAACAGGACATACCCCCTTCTCCCTTGCTTTTGGAGCAGAAGCAGTCATCCCGGTTAAGATAAAAGTACCTTCTCACCGAGTGACTTATTACGATCCGATGACTAATAACAAATTGCTCCTTGAATCCCTGGATATGATCGAAGAAAAGAGGGACGAAGCAGACCTGCGTGCCTTGAGATGCAAACGACAAGTCGCCCGATACTACAACAAAAAGGTTCGAGCCTGAAACTTGGAACCTGGAGACTTGGCTCTGAAGCGTGTCTTTCCAGTCCCAACTCATATGGGTGCGAAGTGGGAAGGACCGTACTCCATTCTGTGCAAGCTTGATAATGGAACCTTCAAGCTAGCAACCATAGATGGAAAGGAAATCCCCAGAGTGTGGAATGCTTAACATTTACGGCCGTACCTAATGTAAAGATGACAGATCTGTTCTTTTGCTTTGTTAAGAACCATGTACAAGGCACGACTTTCCTAGAATGGTCCGATTTCTTAAAGCAAAAAATTATAAAGTGGACGTAGATCATGATTCGACCGAACCACTATAAAAATATTGTGTGTCGTTTACCTTTACTGCACTATTATTTATCTGCCTTTCTATTTTTATGGAAATTGTAGTGAATCATGCAACGATCCTAGAAGCATATAATTATAGGTGCCTTCCATCAGAATGGAATGCAATCACCAGTCAAAACTCTAAGGGTACGATAAAGTAAATCATATCATTAATAGCGCTCTAACTCTCCAGAGCAGAGAGAGAGTATAAAAGCATCTCCGACTGAGCGCTGAGAAAGAGCTATTGCCCCGCTGAAGGATCGGGGAGCGATTGAACTGCTGAGCTCGAACTCTAACTCTCCAAAGCAGAGAGAGAGTATAAAAGCGTCTCCGACTGAGCGCTGAGAAAGAGCTCTTGCCCCGCTGAAGGATCAGGGAGCGATTGAACTGCTGAGCTCGAACTCTAACTCTCCAAAGCAGAGAGAGAGTATAAAAGCGTCTCCGACTGAGCGTTGAGAAAGAGCTCTTGCCCCGCTGAAGGATCGGGGAGCGACTGAACTGATGAATTCAAAATCTAACCTCGGCGACCGCCAGGAGAGTATAAGAGAGTCTATGGTTAAGCACTGAGAAAGGTGCCGGAAACTCAGCACCATAAGGACAGTTATCTTGCTAAATTTTCTAAGTCCCCCATATTCAGAAATAGGGGGCAACGTGCAGACAACGCTAATCAATCCTTAATAAGCCCTAGTCAGGCGCTATGTTAACGATTGATTGGGGGCATATACATATATACATATACACATGAACTTTGATGCAGCACGGAAATTTTTAAATTTTTCTTTCTGTTGCTTGACTGATTTGTAGTTATAATCAGATGGTCTATGACTAAGCATGAAAAGTTTATTAAATGCATGTACACAGTGATGCAAAAGAGATAAACTTTCATTTATAAATTGCAAGCCTACAAAGTAAAAGACAACCGAAAACAAAAGTGAGGGCCGGTCTCACAATTACATTTCATGGCCAGCGGGAAGCCTAAAAAAACAAAATATAGACAAGCAACAGTATCCTATTTAAGCTTGGACTTCTCATCTTGTTTCTGCTTCTCCAGCCTCGCCTTGTCAGTATCGGATAGATCACCCTTCTTTCTTTTCCTTTTGTCTATAAAAGGAATGCCTGACTCATCAGAAGACTCCTCCTCCACCTCCTTTCTCTTTCTTTTATCAGTAAGGGAAGCTGGGAAATCATCAGGGTTCGCAAAATGAAGCTGTTTGTTGATGGATTTGGGCTGGAGTTTCAAAACCATCCAAGTTTTGGGATTAAACTCCGAGATAGGGGCTATGTTCAAAGGCTCTTGTCCCGCCTTCTTTAAAGCCAGCTCCTTTTCCTGCCTAGCTTTTCTGTTAGCCAAAGTTTCGTCGTCATCGTCTTCGGCTTCTTTGGTGCTAATGATATCCTCCTCTTCCTCTACATGGCGTCCATCCATATCTTTCAAGGCCTCGATGGTTTCATCATCTTTGGGACCATCAGCACTGGGTGCCAGGGCGCCCTTCTCTGCTGTTGTACCCTCAGCCTGCTTCGGTATGTCAACACCGGTGCTAGGAGAGACGATAATCTTCTCCGCCTCTTTCCTCTTCTCGACATCCTTGTCGACGGGCTCACCACTTGTATTATGGGGAACACATGTTATTAATTCAATTGGTTGCTCTACCAGATGACAACGACTCACAATTGCTTTGACAAATTATGGGGAAAAAATGGGAGATACCTTCCGCTGATCCTCCATCTAGGCTAGCTGCAGAAGCTCCGACAACCACTGGAGCTAGGCCCAAAGGAATTAATGGATCATCAGGATGGTATTCCTCAACTCCGGAGGTCTTGGGCTCTACAGCTGAGCTCGAACCTTCGTCAACCTTGTTTTTGCCCTTAGCCAGGGCCCTCTCCTTCTCCATTTCTTCTTGAATTAGACGACGGCCTTCTGCCAGATCCTCGGGCTTGTTATCCCTTAGGATGGTCTTCATCGGCTCATCTTCGTCAATCTTTTCAACTCCCAATCTCTGCTTCTCACCCTCAAAGATGGCATCCCATAAATTGGCTAAAGTAACGTGGTTGTCCGGGATCCATGAGATGTTACAGGTTTTGAGGACATAGCCGAGGAAGTCAAAAATCATCTCTTCGAACCCTTCGATGTCCTTTTCTCTCTCAAGGAGCATGTTGTTAGAAGCAGTAGCCATTTCAATGGCACTTTCAACATTCTTTTCGGCGAGAGCCGTGCGCCTCTCCACATCCGCGACTTGATCATTTAAAATCACCTTTTCCGCTTCAGCCAAAGCTAGACTTTCTCTCAAACTTGTTTTTTCTTCCTCCCAAGCAGCTCTCTCAGCTTCAAAATGGCCTTGTGCCGTCTTCAACTCAATGTTGGCCATTTTAAGATCTTTTACCTCTTTCTTTAAGACCATTTTCTCTTGACTATTGGAGTCAAGTTCAGAATGAAAGCGTTTCTTAGCATTCTACAATTCGGTCTTATAATTTTTAGCATCTCTCCGCACTAAGGCAAGTTGGGATTGAGCGTCTTCCAGGTCCTTCTCCATCTTTGTCCTAGCCCTTTCATTATTATCTATCTTCACCTTGGATCTATGTGCTTCCATCTCAAGCGTTCGGATGACTTCTGAAAGATTAACAGCATGTTTCTTCATCACCTCATACTGCCTGGCTACATGGCGAATGTGCCCGACGACTTCAGTATCCCAGTTCCTAGGGACTGGTTCTAAGGCTGGAACAAACATCATCCTTTCGAAGAAGATGTTGGGGAATTGTTCTCGCAACTTTTCCAGCCTAGCATGAGTCTCGGGACCATGGATGTAATCTCGTGACCCGGGGACAACCAAATCTTGCTGGCTGGAAGGGACAATGTCACTACTCTCCTTCTCAGAATCCTTGATTGGATCCTTGCTTTTATCCTTGGGCTCGTAGTGTCTTTTTGACGACCTGCCATGAGAGGGTGCACTCTTCGGAGGAGTTAACTCTTTAGGAAGTTGTTTTCCCCTGTAGGTGGTACCGAATAACTGGGAAGCTTGCCAGAAGTCGATTTTGGTGGAGACCGGGATTGCAAAGAAGTAGGCTTGTGAGAAAGGCCGCGAGAGCGCTCGGGATTTGGATGAAGACTGGGTGTGCCTTCACGAAGAGAGCGATAAGAATAAGACCGCATGCGAGACATCTTTCCAACAAAGGAGAAAAGAGCATATTAAAACCTTGGATACTGTTGATATAAAAGTGTGGGGTCAGGCAGTGCGTGTGATTTGTGCATCCCATATAATTCCCCCAACAGACCCGGGCCTAAAGTCAGGCTCATCTGAGTAGTTTCTTGTCCTCCAATTGGAATGGTGGTTTTCCCAGAAGCAGGGAAAAATGGCTCCCCTTCAAAGTCCCCCTCTGTGTATACATCATCGGGCAAAGGAATTTTGCCTAGCTCTTTAAATAACTGTTCTTCTGTCAAATCATCGGGAGCAGCAGGTTCGATCGGAAGAGAAGCCCTTGAGGGAAACCCCCCGGAGAAACTGTGATTTCCTTCGACTTGTCACCACGGGCCTCATCTCCTCCATATATGTTCAGGTCCTCATCGTCCTAGATGATTATCGAGGAAGGACTCTTACGGAATTTAGTTGTTTCTGCTGCCCGTGATGTTCCCTCTCCCTGCGTTGGGGGCACGTATTTGTAGGGTTTGCCACCTGCACCAAGTCCAAACCTTATATCCAAAAGGCGATGCTAGTGAAGATTCTCGTCAGTAATACACTTCTTGATCCTTAGAAAATCGGATCTGCTTTGTAGAAGAATAGACAATCGATTATTGTAAACCAAGCCTTCCGTCTTGGGAAAGACGTGATCTGCTCAAAAAAAAGGGTGTGTTAATGCTTTGATTTCTTAAGCAAGATATTCAGTCAAAACATTAAAGTTTACTTGATTTAAGCCATCTTCTTGAGCACCCAGCCTGTCTCTTTATATAGAACCAATCAGCCTTGGGATCCCCTATGTTGTTGTATCCGTCATGAAGAACCTTCCTATTCGCTACCGATTCGAAGAAAGAGAAATTTGGGGTTGCCGAGGAGCGGTGCTTGAAAAGATAAAAGAATTTTAAATCTTTAAATGTAAGCTCGGTATGCAGGATTTCCGCGTATGCAATATATAGAGGGTATAGAGCTGCGTAGGCATTGGGATGGAGCTGCATCGAAGTGATACCCAATCGTTTTAAGGTCTCAATCATGATTGGAGGAAACGGAGGAATAGCTCCTACCCAGCACATGAGCCGGCTGACTGTCATGTATCCTTCTGGAGCTAAGTGAGGTCTATCTTCGCCGCCGGGTGACCTCACGTCATCCCAGGGGATCCCATGTCTCAGGAAAATTCTCTTAAGCTTTATGTCATCGAGTTTGGAAGCTAAAGAATCAGTAAATTTCTCTATCCCAAGTGTGTCAGGAATCTCTTCGGCAGCTCGACCGTCTACTTCAGACTCCTCGTCAAGTGAAGTACTTTCAGATGGATCCGATTCCATTGCCTCATATTCGGATCCAGAATCCTCGCCCCTTGGGTTAGTTGGAGGGACCTCAGGGTTATGGTGCTCAGACACCTCGGGATCCGTCTCTGTGTTAGATCTTGAAGAGGAGTGATTATCCGACATTACTGTTTAGCGAATAAACATGAGAAATCAGATTAAAACTACCCATCCCCCCTGTGTGTGCGAGTGCCAGTGTGTGCTTGTGCGTGCATTAAAGAAAGGTACAAAGGTCAACAAAATCATCGAGACATTATCGTTGTTTAATTGGTAGATTATGCATTTGTTCAATCCAGAATGTTCGTCTTAAGGGCTCTAACCTAACTGCTCATCGATTTGTTAGAGTTGCATCATATTATTTAGTCAGCGTGAGCATCAGATCGTTCGTCAGTCGGATCGCAAGGTAGGTTCGGATCGCGACATATGGGCGGATCGTGGTGAAGGACTCGGTACGCGGAAAAGTTACAAGCTCATAGAAAGGCTTCGAATCGCGAAGCGCACCAATCCATCCAAACGGATCGCGATGGTATCTTGGCGACCCGTATCGCCTCCTATTCTCCATGATCCGAAGCACCTCCCTTCCCACGACCCTATCCTTTAGCCGAATCTATGCTTCGTTCTCATCTCTCCGAACCCTCGCCTCGCCAACGAAACACACCGACCTTCTCTTTACTTCCTCTCCCCCTTCCCTGAACCTCGCATCACCACGAACCGATACTCCCATCCGATCTGATTCCTCCTTCTTCTTCTCCCTCGCCTCTTCCTCATCACTTCTCCTCGATTCGTCATGCGAGCACCTGAGCCCATCATCCATCACGGGTGCAGTCTCAAACATCACCAATTTTCCCATTTTCTCTTCTTAAATTCCAGAAAAATAAGTGAGAAATTACATGAGAATGATTTCGACGAGATTACCTTTCTTAAATTAGGAAGAACAATCGTCTTTTTTGGAAGGAAGAATTAGGGTTTTTCTCGAGAAAAATGGGCGACACGTTGCTGAAGGAAGAAGAAGAAGGAGAAAAGTGAAGTTCGGGTCGATTTATATAGAGAAAACGGTGACCGTTGACCTCCCCTTTTTTGTCCCACACGAACCGTGGGCTTTGGTGGATCGTAGGGGCAAGCCCATTGGGCCCAGCAGAAAAGAAAGAGGCCGATCCCTATATCGACCCGCCACCATAACTAAGGCCCACACAAAGGATGGAACGAGATGAGCGTCTCATCTCACTGGATCATGACCAAGAATGCTCCCACGAACCATGGCGTGTCGCTGCGAACCGAACCGACTAAGGATGGAAAGAAGCGAGCCTCCAGAAATACTTACGGATCACGGTGATAGGGAACGATCCGAACCAAAAAAAAGAGAGAGAAGAAAAAAGAAAGAAGTTCCAAAAAAGAATTTTCCAATAAACAGGGAAGTTATCGAAGATTTATCCGATATTTATAGCAAGCAAAGGGACAACTTTCCGTAAATGATATGGCCTTTCGGATAAACGCTACCACTGATTTGCATCTCTTTATGAAAAGACGTTTCTATAATTTCGAAGCATGTTCCATCATCGATAAAACATACTTCGAGGTAGCAAAATGTTGGCTAGCTTTTTGACCAAGCCACCATGGTTCACTCACAAGAAGAAAGTATGAAACTACGTTCCTTAAGTCCATGAAGGATCGGATCGCACTAGAGGGTCGCCCCTCTCGGATCGACCCCATCGGATCGCCCCCATAGCATCAGCGATCCGATTACCTCTATACGACTCGATCCGTACTTACACTACTACCCATCACAAACCGATTCGATCCCCCGACGCACAGCGAAACCTCTGACCTATTCAAGCACGAGCTAGTCTTCGGTGATCCGAGATGCACGGATCCAGCGACACGTGTCCCCAACCGTCATTTTGACCAATTCCTTCTTCTTGCTCGATCCGATATTTGAGGGGATCGCGACACCTGTCCACAAAAGCTAATTTGACTAATTCTTCGTCAAGCTGCGATACGATCCGATATTCTCGGGATCTGTGCCACATGTGACCACTATCCGCCTGACAAAATCAGCTATAAATAGCCTAGAGCTTGGCATTTTTCGGGATCCTTTGGCAGTATTGAGCACTGATTCCACCATTACTGTCATACCACTATTTCTTGTCAGTTTTATTACAAGATTACTGAGAAAAATCACAACTGTAAGAGTGAGTTTGTGAGAAATCATTGATTGTACTAGCATTCAAAGTATAATCGATAACATATAAAGTGGACGTAGGCTCGTTAACGCCGAACCACTATAAATTCTGTGTGTTTCCTGCTTTTTCTTCATTCTCCAGTTATAATTCTTTACGAATCAGAACAATTTGGGTGTTGGGTCCAAATTTTGATCTAACATCTAGCGATAACCTATGTCTTATGGCTAATACAAGTGACCCCTGTATTTGGCATAAGAGATTTGGTCATACAAACTTCAAACACATTTCTAGGATTTCTAAACTAGATTCAGTTAGAGGATTACCCAAAATGAAATTTAGAGTTAATAACTTATGCGACGCTTGTCAATTTGGAAAATTAAAGAAATGTTCATTTAAATCAAAAGATGAAATCACTACATCAAAACCATCAGAGATAATTCAAATGGATTTATTTGGTTCATCTCAAGTTCAATCGATAAACCATAATAGATATATTTACGTTATAGTCGATGATTTTTCTAGATTTACTTGCACTTTGTTTCTTAAAAATAAAAGTGACGCTTTTGATCAATTTAAAACTTTTCTAAAAGAATTCAAAACTTATTATCACTAAAAATTAAAACAATACGTAGTGATTATGGTGGTGAGTTCGAAAACGAAAATTTTGAAAAATGTTGTAATAATAAGGGAAAAACCCATAATTTTTCAATTTTGAGAACCCTCAACAAAACGGAGTAGTTGAAAGTAAAAATAGGATGATACAAGAATGTGCGAGAACTATGTTATCTGATAGTAACCTGCCAAGGAATTTTTTGGCTGAGGTAGTTGCAACAACTTGCTATATTATCAATAGAATTTCAATTAGACCTTTAACTTACAAAACCTGTAACAGCCCACATCCATTAATGTCACTCACAAAGGGAATGCATTAATTTTCATGGAGCATTATAAGTGTATAGAACAGAATGTCACAAGACAGATATATAAAATGGTACTTCAAAATTCATTATTGCAGTGGAAAAGCAAAACATGTCTGATTATAACATCATATTAAAACTAAGTACACAAATATCCATCTTGAACATGATTATTATTTGAGTACATAAAAACATGACCATAATCCCACTCCAAATAGCCATAACGAAAAAGAGATAAAGCTGATCATTACTCTCAACACTTCCAAGAGCTTCAAGAAGAAAGAAATCCAAGTCAATCTTCAGTGTTTCCTCCCTGATAACCGGGGGGACATAAGAAAAAGAGGCGAAAACAAAAAGGTCATACATAAAGCCTGGCGAGTCCAGCTCCTTTTAGCATGAAAATAAGTAAAGCAATATGACAGGAATAAACAGGATGGAAAGTATAATCATGCCATAAGGCAAGGTTGGATAACAGGATGAATATAAAAGAATGTCTGGTGCGCTTCCCAGATTTCTTACTTAACTTAATTCTCTATACCACTTACTAGTATTTCTTATCGAAATGATCCCAACCTCATAATTGGTATCCCTCAGGCGTAACATCTAGTAAGAGGTATCCACCCCATACAATCCTTGACAGCCTACTTACCCATAATACATACTAGTTGTCCCCACACTGCCCCTAATCGATCGGCTCCCTAACTTGTAGATACTTGTTCGGGTCCCAACTTAGGGTGTATCACTCCCTAAGTGATAAACCTTTTGTTGCACAGCTTTATACCCACTGATGTACAGTGGCTAAATCTTCCAATGCCGGGAACACCTTGTGCACACTTAACGAACCCGTCGGAACCTGCGTTGCTATACCCTCGCTCTTATTTGACCACTTGTAATCAGCCTAGTAAGCATGCCCCAACACTGCCTACCTTAGGGTTACCGATACCTCTAAGTAGGTTACTGTCTGAAAAGGGTCCCTACCGCTACTAGGTTTTCCCCAGGGTTTATCCTAACCCAACTTATATTGGTTAAGTGTTGTCTATCTGCCCAGTTGACTTAACCCCGCCCACTTATAAAGTCAATATGTATTTTTGGTTAAGCTTGCCTAAACCCTATCAACTTTGTTCATGTATTATTGGTTAAGTTGTCATCTCACACAGGTTAACTTAACCCCACCCACCTAACATGTTTTAGGTATCATATTCATCTTTGATCAGCATTAATTTGTTATTAATGCATAGACCTCTCACATTAAGTGGATGGCTTGTGGCCGCTGGATGTGCCGGGCGGTTCCGGGCAGACTTCTACCACAAGCCAGACTTAACCTCGTGTCTAAGAATCTTTTAATTATGCCTACGACCTCTCACATTAGACTGGACGTTTACGGTTGCTGGTTAGGCCTGTTCGTTCCGGGCAAGCTTCTACCGCAAACGAACTCTAACCTCTTGTCTCAGCATGCTTATCTTAGCTAATTTATTCCTTTGCAGTTTATGCCAATTTTAGGTTAATTATGTCAATTACACAAAATTTCCATTTATGCCCAACAATTTACATAGATTATGCCAAATTTAACATTAGTCGTGCCCAAATCAACCCAACGTATATTATGCCAAATTTCCAAGCGTTCCCTAAATTACCATTCGTACGTTCATCTCTATGAGATTTGGCCTAGGCTCGAAGTAGCCCGGCTATAAAAAAAACAAAAACGGAAGGAGGAAGATATAGAATAGGCATAATAATAAAAATAAATTAGGCATAAGTATGAACTGATCATAAAGATATGATAAAATCGATAAAACTGATGATAATATCAACATGGCCAAATAAGAATCATGAATCTGATGTATAGGCTGAGATAGAATTAATGAGATTCGATCTTATTATCATGTGTAATTCCCAAATCTAATTTACAACATGCCAGAATTAATTATATTATTTAAATATAAATATAGTCAATGGACTCATAGAGATGGGATTAAGAAAGAGAACTAGACGTTGTTGTAGTAATTCTAATCTTGAATGATCTTCTAATTTGATCGTTGAAGAAGATCAATCTCTACTCTGATTTTGGTTAGAGAAGAAAGACTAGGATAATTTTGGTTTGAGTAGCATGGAGGTGCCATGAATTAGTGTAATGAAATTAGGGTTAGGTCTAGGTGTGCTTATATAGGTGTAGTGAGTTTTAGGGCCTTTAGATTAGTTTAGAGACCATCAGAGCCACACAGCTCAAAAGACACGTCATCCAGCCAATCCCAGCAAGACACATCATCACAGAAATCTCTAGAATTCTATGCAGAATCAGCCTCGACATGGGCACACTTCCCAAGTGCTCCAGTGCATATTTTTTGGCGCACTTCACAAGTGCGCCAGTTATCCCAGCCTACTTTTTGATTTTTCTGCTCAACTTCTTTCATCCATAACTTCTTCATATGATATCCGTTTTACGCAAACTCGGACTCTATCTCAAGCAGAATTTCAAGATGAACACAATGGCGTAACCCATTTCACCTATTTCTTCTTTTAAAAATAATTATTCTTTAATTATTTCTTATGTCATGTTTTAAAATTATGGGGTGTTACATTCTCTACTCCTTAAAGGATTTCATCCCCGAAATCTTCAAGTTAAGAAGAATGTATCCTACCATCCAATCATACATCTACTCATCCATCATCCACAAGCATCCATTGTCCTTAAAAGATTTCTAATGCTATATGAACATATGCAAAAGTGTGTGTATACGTTCCTTATCTAATGCAAAGATCAGGCGGTCCACTGATTCAGTTGACCTCCTTAATGCAAAACATGATAGTGCCATGCGTCCAATATTTATGCAAAAGAATCCTAATGGTACATATCGTTTCTATATGAGTGCACAATTATTCATTCATATGCAGCATCCATATGATAACACATTCAAGATACATCCAGTTACTTAAATATGCACACTCATTCATATGCAATATGAAAGTGATTGAGCTGATCTAGTGCCTAATGTGTGTGTAAATGCATCCACGAGCAACTACTAGAAAACACTTACATCCACTTGCATCCAACAAATGTCTCAAACACATGTTTACAACCATAGGATTTTCTACCTAAGATCGAAGATATAATCGAGAGGATACACTGAACGATAGAACAAGTATAAACAAAGCGGTAGAAAAAGGAGAAGTTAAGAACATATCCTCAAAAAGGAAAGGTACGACGCACGCACCTTGTCTTCAGTCTCCCAAGTCGCATCTCCTTAATCACCTCCCCACTGGATTTTAACCAACTTGACCTCTCGGTTGCGTAATTTCTTGACCTCCGATTCAAGGATGCATGTAGGAGCTCGTCTAATCATGGCATCTCGCTCTACTTCCACTCCTCTAGGCATGCTAGGCTCTACTACTTCCGCGGTATCATGTAAACACTTCCGCAAATACGACACATGAAATATGTCATGAAGACCACTAAGCTTCTTGGACAACTTTACTCTGTAGGCCATCTGTCCAATTCGCTCTGTAATAGGGAATGGCCCTATGAACCTTGCTGCCAATTTCCCTACAGACCCAAAACGAACTACATTTCTCAACAGTGATACTTAAATAAGGACCATGTCTCCAACACTGAACTCAAGATCGGTCCTTCTCTTATTAGCATATGACTTTTGTCGGTCATGTGCCGTCTTCATGCTTCTTCGAATCAAGTCTATCTTCTCTGAAGTTTCCCCAATCATCTCGGGCCCAAGCAAAATCTTATCTGTAGACTCCCACCAACAAGTTAGTGATCAGCGAGGTCGTCCATATAGAGCTTCAAAATGTGCCATGCCAATACTAGTCTGATAGCTGTTGTTGTAGGAGAACTCTACTAATGGAAGATGTTCTTCCCACGTCCCTCCAAAGTCCAAGATGCATAACCTCAAAAGATCTTCTAAAATCTGATTCACTCTTTCTGTTTGGCCATCCGCCTGAGGGTGATAAGAGGTACTCAAACACAATTGCGTTCCTACTGCCTCTTGCAAGCTCTTCCAAAACTCATTAGTGAAAATGGGATCTCGATCGCTCACAGTACTAGAAGGTATGTCGTGTAGACGAACTATCTCTCGGAGAAAAACAGATGCTAACCATGACGCTGTTCTCTTACTCTTAATGGGAATAAAAATTGGCGCTCTTAGTTTGTCTATCCACTACTACCCAAATCCTCGTATTACCCTTCCTTGACCTCGGTAACCCGTCGACAAAATCCATGGAAACACTTTCCCGTTTCCACTATGGGACCTCTAAAGGGTGAAGCAAACCACCAGGCTTATTTTGCTCAGCCATGACTTGCTGGCACACTAAGCATCTAGAAACAAACTCAGCCACATCCTTCTTCATTCTGGCCCAAAAGAAAACTCGCTTCATGTCATTATACATCTTGTCTCCACCGGGATATATGGTCAGCTTAAAACGGTCTGCTTCTTCAAGGATTGTCTTTCTCAAACTCTCATCTCGAGATACGCAAAGTCTCCCATCCCTACGCAACCAACCTTTTTCATCTATAGTATACCTACTAAGATTGCTTGAAGACTCCCCTCTGATGAGCTGGTCTACAATCTCTATCAACTGTGGGTCAACTCGTTGTGCCGCACCTATCTTTCCCAAAAGCATAGCTCGTACCTCCAACGATTCCAATAAACCGGGCACATAATCAATAGAGGGTCTAAATTCAAAGGTAGAGATATACTCTAAACTTTGCCGCTCGACAAACAAAGGACTCAAAGTCAACTTCTTTCTACTCAAGGCGTCGGCTACAATGTTACCCTTGCCAGGGGTACATGCAATCTCAAAATCGTAGGATGCTAAGAACTCCATCCACCTTTGTTGCCTTAAGTTTAGATATTTTTGGGAGAACAAATACTTTATTGACTTATGGTCTGTATACAACTCAAACCTCTAACCAAGCAAATAGTGGCACTAAGACTTAAGCGCAAAAACTACGGCAGCTAATTCTAAGTCGTGGGTAGGGTAATTCCTCTCATGGACCTTTAGCTGCCTTCCACCATAGCATATCACCTTTCCCTCTTGCATAAAAACTGCGCCAAGCCCTGTCCCGCAAGCATCGATATATACTGTGAATGGTTTACTCCTATTAGGAAAAACTAAAACTGGAGTTGTCGTCAATGCCCTCTTCAAATGTCAGAAAGCATCGTCACAGTCAACATCCCAAGAAAAGTTCAAATTCTTTTTCATCAACCGTGTAAGTGGGGCTGATATCTTAGTAAATCCCTTGATGAACTTTCTATAATAGCCCGCCAAACCTAGGAAACTTCTTACTCCTATTGCATTCTTAGGAACCTTTCAATCTTGGATTGCTACCACCTTCGTAGGATCCACAGCTATCCCTTCCTTGGAGAACATGTGTCCTAAGAACCTCACTTCCTTTCTCCAAAAATGACATTTGGAGAACTTAGCTTTGAGTTAATGTGCTCGATGGGTCTCTAAGACTTCCCTAAGATGTAGGTCATGTTCTTCCTCGCTTCTAGAAAATATCAAAATATCATCCACAAAGACCACCAAAAACTTGTTTAGAAACTCCCTAAACACACTACTCATCACATCTACGAAATATGTGGGTGCATTTGTCAAACCAAAAGGCATG
Source organism: Allium sativum (assembly GCA_030737875.1). NCBI lineage: Eukaryota > Viridiplantae > Streptophyta > Magnoliopsida > Asparagales > Amaryllidaceae > Allium > Allium sativum. Next base: position 599,437,330 of record CM060926.1, on the reverse strand, counting down.
ACAAGCCATTCAAAGAAACCATCAGGAGATCTGAATGTAGTCTTATCTATGCTATCCTCAACCACCCTTAAGTGATGAAACCATGTAGCTAAGTCCAATTGCGAGAAAACCGAAGCACCAACCAACTGATCGAATAAATCATCTATCCTCGACAATGGGTGTCTGTTTTTCTTCGTGAGTTTATTTAGCACCCTATAGTCCATGCACAATCTAAGTGAACCATCAACCTTCATAGTAAAAACAACTGGAGCACCCCACTCCGAGATAGTTCTTCTTCTGAACCCTTTCTCAAGCAACTCTTTCACTTGTTTACTAAGATCCCACCTTTATCTTAGAGCCATATGGCATACAGGCAATGCAACTTGCTTTACATTGTCCACTAAGTATATACGGAAATCTATCTTGCATTTTGGAGGTAAGCCCCTAACCTCCTCAAAGACATCTGCATACTCACAGACTACTCAAGCAGATTGCAAATCATCAATAGATATGTCAAGAGGTTCTAGGTAGTTAAGCATAACAGAACCCTTAGGGTCGCAAGAAATATCAAGAGTATTACTCAAACTAATCAACAGCCTAACTACCCTCCTTTCACAGTCGAGAATGGCACCATACCTGGCTAGCCTATCCATTCCAAGAAACAACCCATAGCCCATGAAACTAAGCACATAGGCATTGCGTTCGAACTCAAAGCCATAAACAAATATTCTCAAATCTCGACATAACATAGAAAGATGAGTCGTACCCCCAATAGGATTTGAGACTACAATGGATCCATAACTAGACTAGTATCTAGGTGCAGACATTTAACAACAGAAGAAGATATAAACGAATGTGAAGCTCCAAAATCAAACAAAGTTCGAACATGATGATAAAAAAGGAAAATCAAACTTTCAACAGAAATGTTTCTACCTCTCTCTTGCATAGGTGCCATGAGAGCATGAACCTGCCCTCCAAAAGTAGATCCTGTCCTCTGCTCTTGCCTTGTCCTTGCCTGCTTGGGCAGTCCTTAATCATGTGTCATGCCTCACCATATTGGAAGCAACCAGTCTTTTTTCGCCTTCTTCTTTCTACAATCTTTAGCTACCACAGAAATAGCACTTCCTTTTATCTTGGGGTTTCCCACTCTTCTTAGGATCCACTCTCTTGTTCTTTGATCCTTATGCCTTCACCTCTTTCTTATCCTGTGCCTTATCAACAATAGCACCCTTCTCCTCTTCATGCATCAGCACCATGTCAATAAGTTTCTCGAAAGTAGCCCCCAAAGGAATGTGGGACATAGCCAGCCCATGTAATGGTTCATTCAGACCCTTGGCAAATCTCAAATCCTTTTTATGTGGTGTATTAACTAATTCCATGCCAAATCTTGCTAACTGGTTAAACTTGTTGACATACTCCTTCACAGATAAATTCCCTTGTTTCAAGGCTAAGAACCTTTCCATGTATAAACTCTCCTCTGCTTGTGAAAGAAATTTCAACTCGAATCTTCGTCTAAAGTCTATCCACGTCTCCACTGGACGTCCTCCATTAGTTACTTCCCACCAAAAGGAAGCTTCGTCCTTCATCAACCAAGAAGCTAGCTGGACTTTCCTTCCATCATCTACCTTAAAGATACCAAATAAGTCCTCCACTTCTTTAATCCATTTTCTAGCCTAGAAGAACATCCTAGTCTCACGAAAAGGTTTTCCGCCCAACGCACGGAAGTCTTTGCATATCTTAGAAAAAGCGTCTACACGGGGAAGAGGAGGAGGGGCTTTAGCTGGGGGAGGAGGAACATTGGCTAGGTCTACGGCCGTAGCCCTAGCCTCCAGATACCTTCTGAACCATCCTGGTATCTGTACGGCCTCTGGCAGATTAAGATCCCCATACATGCTGAAAGGAAAAGGAAGAGATTCAAAACAGAGAATCGAAAGATAGATATATGGCATTTGGGGATTATGTTTTTTATAATAATTTTTTCTCTTATAAATACTCTCTTTAAAACATGGTTTTAAAAAAATGCTTCTCTTAATAATGCTTCTGAAAATAGTTTTCAAAATATTTTACCTATTCTGTTAACCTTCAGCTCTGATACCACGTGTAACACCTCACGTCCATTAATGTCACTCACAAAGGGAATGCAGTAATTTTCATGGAGCATTATAAGTGTACATAACATAATATCACAAGACAGATATATAAAATGGTACATCAAAATTTAAAATTCATTTATTGTAGTGGAAAAGCAAAACATGTCTGATTACAACATCATATTAAAACCAAGTACACAAATATTCATCTTGAACATGATTATTATTTGAGTACATAAAAACATAACCATAATCCCACTCCAAATAGTCATGACGAAAAAGCAAAAAACCTAATCATTACTCTCAACACTTCCAAGCACTTCAAGAAGAAAGAAATCCAAGTCAAACTTCAGTGTTTCCTCCCTGTGAACCTGGGGGAAACAGAAGAAAAAGAGGCGAAAACAAAAAGGTCATACATAAAGCCTGGCGAGTCCAGCTACATTTAGCATGAAAATAAGTAAAGCAATATGATAGGAATAAACAAGATGGAAAACATAACCATGACATAAGGTAAGGCTGGATAACAGGATGAATATAAAAGAATGTCTAGTGCGCTTCCCAGGTTTCTTACTTAACTTAATTCTCTGCACCACTTACTAGTATTTCTTATCGAAATGATCCTAACCTCGTAATTGGCAGCCCTCAGACATAAGATCTACTAAGAGGTATCCACTCTATATAATCCTTGACAGCCTGCTTGCCCATAATTGATACTAGATGTCCGCACACTACCCATAGTCGACCGGCTCCCTAACATGTAGATACCGGTGCGGTTCCCAGCTTAGGGTGTATCACTCCCTAAGTGGCAACCCTTTGGTTGCACAGCTTTATACCTACTGATATACAGTGGCTGAATCTTCCCATGTCGGGAATACCTTGTGCATTCTTAACGAACCCGTTGGAACCTTCTCTTCTACACCCTCGCTCTTATTTGATCGCTTATAATCAACCCAGTAAGCGTGCCCCAACCCTGCCTAGCTCAGGGTTACCGATACCTCCCCAACTTATATTGGTTAAGTGTTGTCTATCTGCCTAGTTGACTTAACCCCACCCACTTATCAAGTCAATATGTATTATTGGTTAAGCTTTCCTTAACCCTATTAACTTTGTTCATGTATTATTGGTTAAGTTGTCATCTCACACAGGTTAACTTAACCCCACCCACCTAACATGTTTTAGGTATAATATTCATTTTTGATCAACATTAATTTGTTATTAATGCACAGGCCTCTCACATTAAATCGATTGCTTGTGGCCCGCTGGATGTGCCGGGTGGTTTTAGGCAAACTTCTGCCACAAGCCAGACTTAACCTCGTGTCCAAGCATCTTTTAATTATTCCTACGACCTCTTACATTAGACTAGCCATTTGCGATTGCTGGTTAGGCTGGTTGGTTCCGGGCAGGCTCCTACCGCAAACGGAGTCTAACCTTGTAACGGCCGGGGAATTTTCGACCCAGAAAATCAACATAAATACACTGTCAATTTTTCGAGCATCAAAAATACCGGAAAATTAATAGAAGAATTTAGAGGGTGAGATAGAAAAGATAGAACTATTACGATAGAAGAAGAAGAAGAACTCACTGAATAAAATCAGAGTAAGCACGAATCTCACAGCGGAATGAATAACATGTATTATAACATAACTTTGAAATACACAAACTAAATTTGTATATACATACCATATCAGAGTATAATACTTATACATCACAACAGAAATAATCTCTAACTAACTTATGGTGAAGCCTTCTGTTCCAGCTTCTCCAAGTAAATCTGCAAAGCCTGAAACACTTGACTGCCCGTACAAATTTGGGCACCCAAGAGTTTAGGGAAAACAAACAAAATAAACTCAGGGTCAGTCATGGGACTGGTGTGAGTAAATTCGAACTATACTGTTTTACTTTGAAAATCCTTTTCAAATAAGAAGATAATAGTAAGACCGGCCCACACATAAACATGGACGGTTTTTACCTTACTATAACCCAAAATACTTTTGATATCAATACCGGTGATATTATAATAATGTCTACTCAAATAAATATCCAAGTAGCAGAACGCTTGCATCTCACGTTCCACATATATATAGTATAAAATCATAAACCGCAGGGCGCTTATCGGAGAATGGATTCCAACAGACAAGGTATGGGAGCACCTACCGATCAGTGTACTCTAGAGGGGATACACTCAGGGTTCAACAAGAACGTCTTGCAACCCGGCCACACATGACCGCTCACTCATTTAGCTTGAGTGTCGTGAATATATTGCCACCACGGTTGTAGGCCATCCAACCGTCACCCGAAGATACAAAATCGAAAAGAAGTATAAATATGAATTTTCTCTAGATCGGTGACATTACACCCTACTTGGGGATGACCCAACTAGCCATGCTGCCTAGCCCAACTTTTGTTACTTCCCGGTTGTGAGGCTAGAGGCTACGTCTATCTTCAGAACATCTGATCACTGTAACACCCCACGTCCATTAGGGCCACTCACAAAGGGAATGCACTAAGTTCTGTGGAGCATTTTAAGGTAAAAGATGCAGATAAATTACAAGACAGACAGAAATTAAACAGCGGAAAATAAAACTTTGCTTTATTGATAAAATAGTTTGTACAATGATTTCTTTACAATATCAGAGTATCATCTGTCTTACAAAATAAAGAAGCATGAAAATACATTTATATTCCCCAAGTTTAGCAAGAGCCAGCCATAGCATCTGAAAAGAGAATCCAAGCAAACTTCGAAAAATCTTCAAGCTGGGAAAGAGTGACGTTCCAACTTAATCTGAGCTATACTATTCCCTACTCTACTACCTGGGGGGAACGGAAGAAAAGAAGACGAAAGAAAAACAGAGTCAAACATAAAGCCTGAGTAAGTTCAGTAACTTCTAGCATGTGAACATGGAAAAACAAAACGACATGAATTAACTGAATACAAGATAACACCATGATGATAGGGTTGGCAAGATTAGCCAAGATTAACACAAGATATACTAAGATAAGATGAACTTGATATGCTCAAATACTTTCGCCGCTTCGATATTTCCTTATTATACTGGTTTCTATATCTCTGCACCTCCTAACTAGTGTCCTAACTAGTAACGATAACGTGATCCCGATCCCTGTATTTTCCACTGCCATTGGGCATCCATTTATTATTTATTACCTAAATTTAATCTCGGGTTTTTCTATCAAGTGCTTTCTAGATTCAATTAGAGTTTACGCTATCTGCTGAACGACTTTCGGATTCAGGGTTTATGCCACCTAGTTCAACTAGGTGTTATGCTACCTGTCGAACGATGCCCCCAAGTCTAGGGTACACTACCTAAAGTGGTATATGTTCCTATACTTCCCCACGCATGTATCGCGAATCGTTATCACTTGTATAGATGCACTTGTCCTGTAATGTGCGGTCCGAGTCCTGTGACAGGGAAAATCAAGGAATACAGAACTCGGTCGGGAGCTTTCGGATATCTGCTGATGCAGAGGCTAAGGTCTGTTTTTATTCCAGTGGCCATGGTCCTTCTTGACCCTTCCCTCAACTAATGAAAGGCACACCTTGTAAAATAAGAACTATACGCCGGCCCCCGGTGCCCCATTATCCTATGGCCATCCTCACCCATAACTAGATAGCAAGTATATGGTCTTTTGGAGTTCTCCGCCTTTCTGCTTCACATATCTCGATTGACTCAAGATGGATGGTAGATGACGAGTTGCTATCACAGGGATACCGTTTTCTCGCCGAATCACGCCGGTCCATCCTGGTCTTTAGGTTGCCTTGTATTGCAACCAAGGCATACCCCTGGTTCTTCTACGCAGACCTTAACCTCTGTGAGCCCAGGAGGATCATCTACAGCCTCATAGAGGGATACCAAGAGTACCCTCACGTCCCCTCGAAGCCTCGGGCTTCGTAACCCAATTCGTTGGAGCCTTCTTTCTACTCAGACGGACATTCGCTCCTTCCCGTGTTATACTAAGAATTACTACTTAGTTTTACTAACTAAGATTTACCACTTAGTTTCCAGAATCGTTGTTTTCTTAACTAAGGTATACTACTTAGTTCCCTTTCCCGTCAATTTGGATTGGTTAAGTGTCATTAGTCAATTCAATCCAACTTAACCCTCTTCATTCATCCTGTTAAACTGGTTAAGTGTTAACAGTAATTCATGTTGACTTAAGCCCACCACAAACCAAGTTATATTGGTTAAGTATTTCTTATTACTTAACCCTACCCATTCATCCTGTATTGGTTAAGTGTTCCTTTTTAACTTAACCTTGCCCGTCTGTTTTCACTAAGATGTTATTAATGGTTAAATATTGTCCCTTCATGTTTTAGACTTAGCCTTATTCCTTTATCCCAACCAAATGGTTAAGTGTTCAAGTTTACTTAACCCTACGGTCTAGCCCAGCTAACATATCAAATTGGCTAAGTGTATTAACTTTACTTAACCCCACCTTCTTAGTCTAGTTAACATGTTAATTTGGCTAAGTGTTTTCTTAGTTACTTAACCCCTACAAATATTGTCTTGCTACCTTGAGTTTGGTTAAGTGTCTCTATGGACTTAGCCCTCCCATCCTAGCTTAACTATGTTAAGTTGGTTAAGTGTTCCTATGGACTTAACCCTCTCATTCTAGCTCAACTGTATTAAGTTTCAATCTGAACCTAACCCCACCCATCAGTTTAGTTATCATGTTGAACTGGTTAAGTGTCTTAGTTAACTTAACCCTACCATTCTTGTTCTAGCTTTAACTAAATAGATTAAAGCCGTGACCACTCACATTAGACAGATATTGTTGCGAATACTGGATGTGTCGGTTGGTTCCGGGCAGGTTTACATCGCAACTCAGTCTAACCTCGGGTTAAGCATATTCGTTTTTTCTAAGTTCAAAGGGTTTTGATTAATTTTCAAATCAGATTTTAAAAGTAACCATCCCGTCTGTCGGATCAGTTAGGGATAGCCAGGGAGAGCAGGAAACTTGTATTTTCCAAACCCAAGCCTAGACACTATCCTCTCTGTTACCCTAGAAATTTCTGGTGTTTCATTAAAAGAGATGTCGTTAATAAATCTTTAATTTGTCTAAATTTACATTTCCTCATTCAGGCCAAATTCTATAAGTAAATTATTCCTAATTTACTTATTTCCTAATTACTCTTTTAATGTGAATTGTCAACATTTATTCTTACGGCCCATTCTCCCCTCTATATCATATTTATGCCCTTTTGGTATGTAGACTTTACCAAATTAAGTGTCACCATGATTTTGCTAAACCTGACAGTTATTCCCAATTATGGCCAATTTCATATTTATGCCAATATACTTACCATGCCAAATTAGCTAATCCAATTCCGATTCAACATTCTAATTCACATCAAACTAGACTTATTACTCTAGTTCACTATTCATGTAAACGCTAAATTTACACGTCAATACTAGATTCAAATTACACGTCTTATAATTCATGTAAATTTATCCAATTTTCATTTCTATGAACATGCCATAATACATGTTCCCAATATATGCCAATTTCGAAGTTAAACTATGTATTTAGTAAATTTCATATTTTGCCCAAACCGCATTCCCACAGTTCGTATAATCGTGATTCGGTCTAGATTATAAATAAAGCTAGGTTCGTAGAAAATAGGGAATGAACCAAAGATGCAATGCAAAAGATAGACATACTAACTGGCATAAAGAGGGTTAAATAACGACGTCGGTTCAAGAACATGGGTAGACCTAACTTAATAGGTAAATTCCCAAGGTCTAAAACCAAAGAAAACCAAGAATAAACAGAATAGAGACGTCGGTTCAAGAACATGGGTAGACCTAACTTAATAGGTAAATTCCCAAGGTCTAAAACCAAAGACAGCCAAGAATAGACAGAATAGATGATCGGGTTTAGACCCAATTTCATAGTCACAAAACTTAAGCAACACTTTCCTAGTCATGAATCACAGGTGTTTAATCACAGATGTCCTTGTTATGTCATAGGCAATAGTTTATATTTCCTAATCAAAGGCATAGGCTTAGTCAAGGAAATAATCCTCATAGTCACAGTCACAGTCATGGGCAATGTTCGTAGTCATAGGCAATGTCCAAAGTCATAGGCAATGTTCATAGTCATAGGCAAATGTTCATAGTCATAGGCATATGGTTTTAAGGTTCATAGTTTCATAGTCACGGTCTTATTTGTCCCCGAATCATAATAGTTCTTAATTAGGTTCAAGAGTATAGGCACAGATTCGAATAGAGAGAGAGAGAGAGATTTGGCATATTCTTTTATTCCTTTAATTTCATGTCACGAACAGAGAAAAAATGTTCAAATCTAGAAATAACTGACTTATAGAGATTAGATTAGAACAGAAAGATGGTGTTGCTAAGATTCATAGAAAAACATTCGTTGAAGTCGTTTGAATCTCCTCTTGAATCCTAGCTTGACTTGAACCTCTTCTTGAAAATCGTTTAGCAGCATTTCCTCGTCTTGGTTTATTTTATATATATTATTTTATTTATATATTTTAGAGGAGGAGGAGAAGCCATGTCTAACAAGAATCTTTGCATCGTAAGGGTAGAAAAGAATTGTGAATAGAGAAGAAGACCAGGGCTGTTTATATAGTGTTAGGCGGACGAACCTGGTCAGAAAACGTGACCAAATACATCAGAACGAACCAGGTGCAGAAAGCTGGAAAAAGCAGGGGGGTCGACCCCCAGGTCGGCACCCATGTCGAATGGGCAGTCGACATGGGGGGGGGGGGGTGGTGTCGACTGTGCAGTCGACACCCCTGTCGACTTGACCTGGGCGGGAATTTTCCCGCCCTGCCACCTGTGCGTTTGAATTCGAATTTGACTCTAGTTTAAACTGTTTTGAACTTGGAATTTTCTGAAAACTTTGACGGGCCATAACTTGGTCATACGGACTCCGATTTTCGAAAATTCAGACTCAATTTCGCGTATTTTTCTGAGACGAACGCAATGGCGCAGCCTGTTTCCCTTGATTTTGAATTTAACTTTTAGTTCTGACTTGATTTGCGAATCTTAGTGTTACAGAATTACGGGGTGTTACAATCACCATTCACTTTGAATGCCACATCGTCAAATCCATAATCACATATTGATTACACAAATGCACACTGGGTGTAGAATAAAGAGAAGTTACCTTCTCCCCACCAACTTGGTATATTCGTAAAAATCAACGGTGTGACCCTTGGAAATACTCTGTCAGACACTCGTCCATACAAGTTGTCCTGGGACTGGACAAACAAAAAAACACCATTCTAGAACTGGACGACCCTTGCATTTAACTTCGTCTTCAATTATCTTCAGCATATCTAATTCGCAGCGCTTATGCTTATACGGAGTGGTTTCGGGATAATATATCCAACCGGTCTCTCCGTATTGACAACGATGGTCAAACCACTTCGATAGTCGATTATTTAACTATCGGAGTAAAAACAACATCCATTCTAATGTATAACTAGACATCACATAAATACGGGTAGTTTTTATTTAACATTCAATTTTATTATTCGAATCCCCATATCTTACCAGATATTTCTCAAATCCCGTTTTAGCCTTTTTACACTTCTTGGAAAACATTTCCAGTTATTATAAACTCTTATTCCTTCATGTACCAGAAAATATACGTTGTCAACAATCGATCCATTATTTTCACATTCTTTATTTCTATACTCGGATAATCTAGCCTATTTACATTGGAAATTATTTCCAATTTCAATTTACCCTTTTAAATCGGCCCAACGTTCACCTTTAAAACATTATTCACTTTGAAATGTGAATACCATTCCTTATTATAGAAATCTGAACATCTTTATCATATGACTCTTTATTCACGAAATAATTTTCCTTATCTTGTTTACCGAAATCTCTTTCATACTTTTTTATTCCTACTCCACTTTATAATTCTGTTTCTAAGTCAACTTCTTATCAAATCGATATCAAGTTTATAAATAAATACTGATTCCTATCCTATCAACATTTATTTGTTTAAAACTAAATGTTAATTATTCTATCAGATTATAATACCTAAAAATAGTTTAATTTTAATACATTCGACATCGTCGAATTCTAGTTCCAAATCCCAACAGTTTAATTCTAATCACATTTCGAGCATCGAAATGCTGTCATCGTTTTCTAACACAATTCTCTGATTTCTCTTTCTAAAACTGATTCTTATATTTTCTTACAACATCGTTATTTATTACTTTCGAATAAGTGTATTTCAACTAAACTGGTTCATTTCCTAGGAAGTGCTGCCATATATAAAAATCACGCTTAAGTTTGGTTAACAGCGTTAATTTATCGCTATAGTTCTAAACTTGTCGAACGCTGTAATATTCTCCTTTATAACTAATCTTGACATAACAGTCACGCTTAGGCCTAGTCAACAGCGTTTATTTTATCGCTATAGTTCAAACTTGCAATACGCTGCTATATGCCACTTTATAACTAATCTCGACGTCTTTTTCCGTTACAAAATCTTGACATCACTTTCTGTTACAAAAATCTTGACATCTCTTTCCGTTACAAACTGATATCGTTCCTCGATAATAGTGGAGCCGTCCAAGTTGGGGTATTCTATTTACCTCTCAGTCCTTGATCGACAACGTTCTTACCTTAGAACAGATATAAGTCTGTATTCTAATTCCTTATGACTTATAATATCTATCAGACCGTATTTTCTTGTTTAATTTTGACTATGGCTTTTATAACACCATATTCTTACTTTGAAATCTCTGTTGTTTATGATTATTTAATTTTTAAACATTAACTCTTCGCTTTTCCATTCCACAGTTCTACTTATAACTTCTTAAACTAAAAGGTAATTAAATATCATAAATTTTGATTAATTTATTTCTAAACTGTTTCATTAGATTAATTAAAGACCAATTAATCTAAAAATCACTTTTCCAAATAACAGTTGATTAAATCAACTCCATTCCATCAGTTAATTCGTTAACTGATTTTAATTACTTCTCAACATTAGATTAATATAATTAATCTAAAAATATTTCTAAATTTTTTATCTTAAATATAATTATCCAAATATTTAATCATCGGATAATTTCTGCTTTACCAACTTATTTAAATGTCAACAATCGTTTTTATTTACTTTATAAAAACGAACTCTAAAATACTGATTTATAATAGAACTTCTATTATAATTTAAAACTTCACTTTAATTATAAAAATATAATTTTTATAATTAACTTCGTTAAATTGCCTGACGGCCAATAAACTTCTTAATAGAACGATGGGTTTACGGTCGACTGTTACCACCCTTTTTATCGATATCGTTTATTGATTTATCAAAGCAAATGCTGAATTTTCATTCAACATCAATTATTCACACGGGGTTTTTAAATGTAAATTCGTGTTCAAACAGTGCATATAAAACAAACAGTACATGTAAATATCGGGGAATCCGGTCGGATTCCTCCAACCGGTTTCCGCATCCACAGATGTTAGTCAAACAATTTTCACTGATTCCATACTAGGGGATATTTAAAATCGACGGAATCAATATCCAACAGGTGTTGTGTACATATGCAACGATATATAATATTTAACCAATTAAATTGTAATCTATCTAATCGACCATCACACAGCATTCAAACAACATTAAAATATATTAAAATATTTTAAAGTAGATCGGAGTTAGTGATTTTACTCACCTTGGCACGTTAACCGTTAAATAAAGATTTGCGTCATTCCTTGCTTCCTCTTACTGACGTTCTCATCTCAGTGAACAATTTATGACCAACCCGCATGCTCTTCTTTCCACCGTCAGCCCATACACCGATGTTAAAACATATTCGCTTCGCACTTCTCCAAACTGAAAGTCTCACGCTTCAATATCTTCTTTCCATCACGGCATAAGCTACTTCACCAAAAATCATCTTTCTTATCCCACTATTTTTCAAAAACTAAGACCAACGTTGCTCCTTCATAACGTTTGAAGCCAATTCCCTCTATAATGAACAGTACCATCCAAAACATGCATGCATCCATGCATGATTCCCCTCCCTAGTACAGCGCATGTAACCCCCTTGTCTAACGCAATGCTCCTTGTTTTGTACGCCACTGTCTAGCTCTAATTTCAACGGACACATTGCCGACTTCATGTGGTGCCACAGCTCCAAGTAGTGAATCAGTTCTAATATCCATTTGATACCATTTTCGATTTGCAAACAAGAGCCTATACTCCAAAATACAAGCCTAACTCACACTGTATCATCATACCCCATCCAATACTTCCTTCAGCATATAACTCCTCTGTACGTTTCTTCTCCATATATACACGTGCACTGTTTACTCCACCGACCACATGTGAACACACTACTCTTAACCTAATAGCGTCCACCATTTCTCGATTCTCACCCCTTCAGCAAAATCAGAAAAGACTTCATTATTTAAATTGCACCTCACATTTTCCGTGCATACATATATATCACTACATGCTCACACCTTCAATTCTTGTGCCACAACTCCATGCACGCTCCAAACAGATGTCCAGCACACTTGACGTTCAGCACATCTTGAAACCGAAGTCTTACTCCCCTGTTACTTCACTAATCCGCACCTACTCAGTAGGATACACGCATACCTCAAGTCCAACGTCCTATACATACCAGATCATGGCCTTATGAGAAACCATACTTCAACATTCAACTCCCTTACATCCTCCCTGGATTCGAACCAATACACCAGCAACTTCTTCTCACCACAGTATTAAATACCGCGACCAGCTTCTATTCTCAAAGCATCTCAAAGAGTCTGAACCCCATTTTTCGCTTGTGCCTGTATTATATTCCAACCTACCCTCTCACCGTAAAGTGCACTCCTCATCACCATATTACCAAGCTTTAAACTCCCCTACATGACACGGTACAGGCAACTTCCCACCATAACAGTAGGCTGACCCTTTCGCTCACCCACTCTCACTAAAATCCTGCCAACTCACTCATCAAACTCCGTCCAGATGTCCGCTTCACACTAGCTAGGCTCGTCGACAATGATCTCGACGAAAAGTATGTAGCTGGGAAATAGAAACAGAAGAGGGTTTGAAAGTATATGCGAGGGGATATAGGAGTTTGATTTGAGTTTTCATGGACTGTTTCACGTTGGATCTTGCGTTTGTATATTTATAGATCCTAATTTCCTTGGTGATTAAGTAATAGAGCAGTAGGATGCTTCAGCTAAGGTTAGGTTATGGTGCTCTCTGCTGTTGCGTGGAATTAGATTAGGTAGGTTAGCCTTTTTACGCTACTCCCATGCTTGAACTATTCACTTTCGTTGTAGGAGCTTGCTTATATAAATTTTCCATCCTATCTTCTAGTGTAGAACGTGTCATGTCTTGAATGGTATGGTACGTGGTAGGAAGCTTAGGGGGTAAGGTTTCTTTGTCACCGTATGCTTCACAATATACACGTATTTAATTCATAAGAATCTTTAGCAATATTTTGATGTCTTACAACTTAAGTGTACTGCGTTAACGTAAATTATATTCATGTCCAAGCCGCTACGGACAGAAATAAGGATACGGTCGTGTCCAGTGAGGTGCCACGATCCCAAAAATATAATAATACCGGTAGATTAACTCATATTTTGAAATCCCAAAATATCGATACAGGGTGCAAAATACTACAAATAAAAAGTTTCATATTTAATTAATTAAAAATTACAGTAAAATTCTAAAAATTAAATTATCGCTGTGCCTCAAAAGAACCTTGTTCAAATTTGCAACCGATATCTAGTTATTTCAAATAAACCATTACGATCGATATACGATTTCATAGCGACTTTTCGAATATTTGATTTGGACATATCTTGCAATATATGACTCAAAATCTTGATTTTTCACTTCTGCTAGAAAGATACAGTTCAACAGATTCCAATGTTTCTGGTTTGGACGAAATCCGATTTAAAACGAATCCTGTACACTCAGTTGAAGTTCAGAACGTTAAATTACGAACTGCAGCGTCGTTCTGAGCTCGATTATAATTTATATTTTTTATATGTTCAACTTCATTTTAATTAAAATATAAATTCACTTATATTCTGAATTCGATATTTAAACTGATTTAAATATTCAAATACGAACCGATAAAATGCGGGACGTTACAAACCTCGTGCCTCAGCATGCTTATCTTAGCCAATTTATTCCTTTGCAGTTTATGCCAATTTTAGGCCAATTATGTAAATTATCCAAAATTCCCAATTTCATATCATGCTAAAAAATTAACATGTATTATGCCATTTGTCATGCCCAAATCAACCCAACATATATTATGCCAAATTTTCCAACGCTCCCTAAATTACCTTTCGTACCTTCATCTCTATGAGATTTGGCCTAGGCTCGAAGTAGCCGAGCTATAAAATAACAAAAAGGGAAGGAGGAAGGGATAAGATAAAGAACATGCATAATAATAACAATAAAATAGGCATAAGTATGAACTGATCATAAAGATATGATAAAACTGATAAAACTGATGATAATATCAACATGGGCAAATAAGAATCATGAATCTGATGTATAAGCTAAGATAGAATTGACGAGATTCAATCTTATTATCATGTATAATTCCCAAATCAAATTTACAACTAGTCAGAATTACTTTTATTATTTAAATCTAAAAATAGTCAATGGACTCACAGAGATGGGACTAAGGAAGAGAACTAGGCATTATTGTAATAATTCTAATGTTGAACGATCTTCTAATTTGATTGTTGAAGAAGAACAAACTCTATATCTCTACTCAGATTTTGGTTGGAGAAGAAAGGCTAGGCTAATTTAGGTGTTAGCAGCACGGAGGCGCCACGAATTAGTGTAATGAATTTAGGGTTAGGTCTAAATGTGTATATATAGGTGTAGTGAGTTAATTAGGGCCTTTAGATTAGGCTAGAGACCATCAGAGCCACACAGCTCAAAAGACACGTCATCCAGCCAATCCCAGCAAGACATGTCATCACAAAAATCTCCATAATTCTGTGTAGAATCAGCCTCGGCATAGGCGCACTTCCCAAGTGCGCCAGTGCATTTTTGTTCTATCGCACTTCACAAGTGCACCAGTTATGCCAGCCGCTTTCTAATTTTTCTACCCAACCTCTTTCGTCCATAACTTCTTCATACGATATCTGTTTTACGCAAACTCAGACTCTATCTCAAGAAGAATTCCGAGACGAACGCAATGGCATAACCCGTTTCACCTAATTCTTCATTTAAAAATTAATTGGTCTTTAATTTTCTCTTATGTCTTGTTTTAAAATTACGGTGTGTTACAAAACCCCATATGAACTTTTCTATAACAAGAAACAATTAGTATCCTATTTCAAAATATTTGTAAGTAAATGTTTTATACTAAATACAAAAGATAATTTAGAAAAGTTTTAGTCGAAATCTGATAAAGGAATATTTACTTGATATTCAGAAAGAAGTAAGGCAGATAGAGTTTTCATTACTCGAAACAATACCATAGAAGAAACATTAAATGAATCTATCGATGAAAACTATAAAAGTATAATTCAAGATATTGAAGATAATTGTGAACATAAGATTAATGAAATATGTCAGGAAGATAATCAACCAAAAAAAGAATTAGATTACTTAGAGACCATCCTGTAGAAAATATATTAGGCGATATTGAATCCATTGTGAGAACTCGCAATCAACTAAATAATATGAATGATACTGCATTTATTTCAACCATTTGTAACGAACTGGGATTTTCGACCCCGAAAATCAACACAAAAATATTATGTCGATATTCAAGCACCGAAAATACCGAAACATTATAAGAAAGAAATTAGAGGGTGAGATAATAAATAAAGAAATATCAAAATAGAAAAATAAGAAGAACAACAAAACAAAATCTCATAGTGGAACGAATGAAATATAATATCAAATGCTTTATATAAAAACTATACGTATATGATTACAACATCAGAATATACATTCAAATCAATACAACACACAGCAGAAATAAACTAGTACCAGTAAGTATATGGAATACATCTTGACTTCATCTCCTTCTTTGGAACTCCAAGCGAAATATAAGCTCGAAATATACTCGGTCTGACCCAAGCACATCTGAAGCAAAGCAAAATTCACTCGGATCAGTATGGAATAATTTCAGTGGTAAATTCATATGGCAAACAACTTGTTTAACTTTAGAAATCCTTTTTGAAAGAAAAAGGATAATAGTAAGACCAGTCCACACAAAAACACGGACTTTTTTTATCTTGCTATGACCCAAAAACATTTTTGAAATCAATATCTTTTCTGATATTATAATAGTGTCTATCACAAATAAATAATCATCTAGTAGAATGCTTGCATCTCACGCTCTACATATATAGTATACAAACAAAACCGTAGCGCTTATTGCAGATTGGATTCCGACTATAACAAGGTATGGAACCACCTACCGATAGTGTATCTCTAGAGAGGAATACACTAGGTTTAACAAGAACGTCTTGCAACCTGGCCCACACATGTCCGACCACTCATTTCCCTTGAGTGTATCGAGTATATTGTCACCTACGGCTACACAGCTACCGTATTCCCGGGAGATACAGAAATGAAAAGAAGTAAAAAATATGAATATTCTCTAGATGATGACAATAAACCCTAATGGGGCGACCCACATAGCCATGCTGCTTGCCCGATTTTTTTCACTTCCCAGTTGATGAGGCTTGAGGTTATAATCGACTCTTTAGACATCCGGTCACCATTTGCTTTGAATTCCACATCATCACATCATCCAGGAACAGGACGAACCGAAGGCACTCTCCTACTTCATCCTTATATAGGAATCACCCCAAGAATTAGTAGTGAGAAGTCCTTGCAATCCATAGATTCCAACTATGCCAGAACTACAGTGTATCTCTGGGAGCTAACCAGAGATTTTAAGTAGTTCTTCCGCTTTATGAAGATCTATGTTCTTCAATGCTCCATCTTCATTTGCTGCCAGTTAGTTCCGTACGTAATGTTGGATTGAAGTGGTTTTGGGTTGTTTCCATTCCGGTCTCTTTGAAACAACACGTCAAATGGTCCCATAATATATTAATTGATAGTCGGGTTTTTAACTATCAATTCACACAGTATGGTTAAGTATATTGGCAGCTTTGATTTATTAATATTATTATCGGTCCTTAGAAATCAATTTCATATTCTCTTGTCCTAATATCCTCATTCCTTACATTGAAAACAATAGCGTATCTTTATTTACCAACTCTTTTCAAAATCATTACTATACACATGCCAAATCACTTATATTATCCTTGCCTTGCGGAAGTCATTATAATCTTATCTCAAAGATGTAAATAAATTTATACTTCAACTGTTTATCGGACAATGATAAATTTATAAATCATTTACTTTTAAATGCACTAGTTTAAATTCTTGCAATTAACATTTCAACCAATTCTAACCATTACAAACTAATATCATTCCTCGATAATAGTGAAGCCGTTCAAGTTGGGGTATTTAATTACCTCTTAGACCTTGACCGTCAACGTTCATATCTCAAAATAAATACCACTTTGAAACATAAATCTACCATTCCACTTTCTGTCACTTCAGTTACCATTTTATTTAAAATTTGGTTTTAATAACCATTCCTTTCATTTGGCATTTTTAATCTCAGAATAAATCTCTTTCGCTTTTATTCAAATATATTTACTAACGCAATCTTTTTTTTTACAAACTTTTCTTCAATGTATATTGATTTTGTTTAACCCAATTCCTTAAATAAAAACTTATTTAAGTTCATCGCCTGCGTTAATTTCCTTTTTACAAACCTTGTTTACGAAACTTGGATTCTATTTTAAATCTTCTTGTAGAATCCATAAATCATTTCCTTTTGAAATCACATTCATGTCTACTTTTATTCAGCTCAAAACGTGATTAGAACTTAGTCTTCACTTACAAGTCACCTCTTTGACTTATTAACCTGAATTCAAAACAAGTTTATCTTTTTCCTTTTAAAATCATGATTCGCTTTATTTACTTAAATAAAGAATTTAGTAAAACAACTCTTATTGAAATATTTGCATTACTCGTCTCTTCATTTCGATTCTAACATGGATATTATTATCCTATCCCTTACGAAAATCTCTTTCGATTCCCTTGCTTCTACTTAATTATCAAGTAACAACTATTTTAAACGGCATTTTAGCTTCACAATTTGTTTATACTTTTTCGTGTGACATTGTTCTTAAAACGATTTATTTTAAAACTCAATCACTTCTTAATTTAATTCCATTTAAGGAGCTAATTACTTTAATTATTATTAACCACAATAATTAACTAATTCCATTATAAACCGATGTGGGATAATTTACTTCATTAAAAATAGATCGACTAATTTCTTATCAACATTATTAAACGGTAAATACTTCACTAATGATTTATAAATCGATAATCAACTTCAAATACCATCAAATAAAAAGATAATCAATATTTAAAAATAGTATTAAACAAAACAATTATTCATTAAACCATTTTCATTAGATTAATCAAAGACTGATTTATCTATTATCAATTCTAATTAATCATTTGACTTAGTCAACTTAACCTTAGTTATTAATTAACTGATTATGATTATTTGTCTTACTAGGTTAATAAAATTAATATAATTATATTGCTTAACTATTTGACTTAAACAGTTGTCTTTGAAACCATAACCCATAGGTTAAATTTGGTTTTCAACACTTATTAAAATCGCTGCAAAATAGTATATAACTATTTTTTTATAAAACCATCTGTGGACATCTTCTTTTATTTTTAAAAGAAATAAATTTTAAACTTTACTTCAACTATAAAATAAATTTTATAATTGAAATAACGTCAATTCACTTGATGACGAACCAACGTCTTAAAAACAACTTTCAGATCATTTGCTGCCAATATCTTAATCAATATCGTTTATTGATTAAGAACATCACACAACATTGAATTTTAATTCAACGTTCAATATCCACTCCATAATCAACATTCAAACAGAATGTAGATGTTATTTGGGGTTAAACAGTTCATATTTGGATGATGTGGACAAATAAACAACATATAAAATATTTGAGGAATCCGCTCGGATCCCTCCAACCTGTTCGTCCCTGCATCATCGATAATATTTGATAATAATAATTATCTAAACTAAATCAACCATTTTACATACAATAAGCAAGAAAGGTATTCAATCATCCAATTTTTATCATTAACGGTGAATTATATTTTTATATGAATTTAACACATCTTAGTAGTCCAGAAAAGTGTGAGAATTAACTCACCTTTGTTTCGACGACCGGTTCGCACGTTGTTTCCTTTAATTTTAAACTAGCGTGTAAAATTAAATAAATATCCAACTGCTTCCGATTCCTTACGAGCCTGTGCAGTAGCGTAGCCCTTGTCGATACGACCTCCATCGATCTAGTTTTGCATACTTCTTAATGATATATATATATATATATATATATATATATATATATATATATAGGTCCATGTTAGCCAAAGTTAACGCGCTTTCTCTAGACCCTCCACCTGGAACCTGATCTTACCCTGTGCCCATCTGTTTCTTATGAAAAAAAACCAACTCCATATACCACGTTCTAACCCCTTTTCTAACAAACTGTAATAACCTGGAAATCTGAGCCAATTTAAATTTTTTATTTTGGCAATTTCGCTGAATTTTTATTATTTAGAATGGATTATTTTAAATAATAATGACAAGAAATTTATTTTAAATAGAATTAGAACATATATATTTATATACGTCGTCTGTAACACCCCACGTCCATTAATGTCACTCACAAAGGGAATGCATTAACTTCCATGGTGGTTATAAGTGAATATAGAACAGAAAAATTACAACAAGACAGATAATAAATAGTACTTGGAAATCTAAAACTTCATTTTATTGCAGCGGAAATGTTGTTACATTATAAAACCAAGTACAATATCCATCTTCATAAAAACAAAATACATAATCCCATTACATAAATAGCCATTAAAAAGATAACAAGCTGGAATTTACTTCAACGGTCCAAGTTTCCAAGAGAGATGAAGCAATTTAATCAAACTCCACTAGAACTGGGCCCAACCTGAGGACCTGGAGGGGGAAAAAGGATAGAAATAGAGGGGGTCAGACATAAAGTCTGGCGAGTATGATAATTCTAACAATACTATTATCAAAATAACTAGACTAAGGCATAAGCTGGAAGACAAGTAAATGTCTATGAACTCTTAGGAAGATAAAGATAGCATTTAAGATAACGTTAAAGATAACAGTAAAGGTACACCTAATTACTAACGAATAATTACTACACTGCACCGCACATCAATACACTGCACCACACCAGTCACCCTATTGTTTGATCCCACTTGCTTCACACAGAAACTTTATAAATAGCCTTACGTACCCCTAGCTGACTACATAGGTGTCGTCTGCCCCTATCTCCACTAGGTGTACCCCACTACCCACTTTCGATCGGCTCCCTACTCGTAGATACCCGTGCTGGCCCCACAGTGGGGTGTACCACTGCCCTAAAGTGGCAACCCGATACAACTTGAGAATGCACGGCTTATACCTACACGATGCAACAACGTCTTACCTACCAGCCCAGGTCCACACACGCATACGAAACACGTTGGACTTGCGTTGCCACCGCTCCCCGTTTTGGCTAATTACAGTCGAACCCAGCATGCGTCTCCCGTCCTCGACTTGGGTCGAGCCCACAAAGATAAGTTTGGGATACTGGTCGAAATGGGCCACCATAAGCTACCCACCTAAGCTTGTCACTAGTATATCCCACTTAACCCTCTTAGTCATGTTCATCTACATGTGTGTTTGGTTAAGTCTTACTAATCGTATTTCACATGCCACTAAGGGCAACCCCTAGATTCCTCATGCCACCCAAGGCACCTACTTAACCCCCATGTCCCACCTTACATGTTTATCTGGTTAAGTATTTCTTAATTCATTCAGGCCATAACCTCATAAAGACCTCTCACATTAGACTGGCATTTATGGCAGCTGGATTTACTGGGCGGGTCCGGGTAGTCTTACACCATAAAAGAGTCTAACCTCGTGTCTTTACAACCGTTATGCTTTAGTTTAGGCCTAGGACCTCTCACATTGGGCTGACATTTGTGACCACTGGATTTGTCGGGCGGGTCCGGGCAGGTTTACGTCACAAACGAGTCCAACCTCGTGTCCTAAGCATTGATTAACACTTAAAATCTTTTACCCCAGTTTTAATAATTCCCTATTCAAATTATTAGTTAAGTCAACTTTTAATGATGTCCATAATTGACTCAATTATGGCCATCCACTTATGGCATGCAAAATCACATCAATTGCACCCCAACTTTTTAATATTAAATCCTTAATATTACCCCTACCCCACGTTTATACGTTCGCTTATTCAACGCAGAATATACGTTAGACTCGAATAGTCTAACTTATAGCACAAAACAAATTATCACAACATATGGACAATTAAAATGAATCTAATAATAATAGGGGTGAAACTTGCATAAACTACACATGTTAAGGATCAAAAGGTGTCAACTTGTTAAATGTCTCAATTTACATGATATGATCATAGCCCAAATCTATACATAAACTTGCATATGAGGTTTTTAGGCAACATAATGATGGTGTGAACTAGCATAGGGTATCACATATGTCATAGCATAATTCTAGATGTCATAATAGATGTCTTGGCATATTTTCATAACTTTTCTAATCAATCTAACTTGCATATGTGACTTGTCATATAGATCAACATAACCCAAACATGATGATTTAATTAATATGAACTAACTAGCATAGATGGTAACATCATGGCCTTTTTAACATGTATGATTCATCACAACTTAGCATAGAAACTTTCAACATACATAACATCATCAGAGCATGATTTACAACATATAAGATATCATCATCACATAACATTGGATTTACAATATACATGATAGCAAAAGGGGTTTACAACAACATATATGATAATTCACATCATCTACTCATAATCCATTCATAACTCAACATAATTAAAATGATAATAATCTTGTTAAGATCATCATACTCACAATTTGGAGAAGAATAGAGAGAGTTTTTCTTTGATTTAGGGTTGAGAGAATTATAATTGAATTAGCTTTTCTTCTTTCTTAGTTGGCGGCAGCTCCATTGATTTCCTTGGCGACGGTATGACGGTAACTATTCTATTTTAATTAGGTTTAGGGTTAGCATTAGGATGTATTTATAGGTGTAGGAAGTTATTTAGGACCACTAGATTAACCCTGAACCATGAGAACCAATCAAATGCAAAATCTGCATTTGAGCGAATCGGCCCACGGGTTGAAAGCCAAACACACTGGATTAACCCCTAGTCGACCCAGCGGAGCTTGGGTCGACCTCAAAAATGGGCCGGTTCGGTTATTCCCCCTCCCAATTCGCTGTTTTGAACTTTTTCACATATTTATTTCTTTATTTTTTTAGTTTATATATATATGTATATATCAATATATATATTTCCCTGCGCAACCCATTTCGCTTAATTCTTTTCTAAAAATTAAGTATACTTTAATTTGTGAATTTTAATGTTATAAAATTACAGGGTGTTACATTCTCCCCTCCTTAAAGGATTTCGTCCCCGAAATCTCCAAGTCAAGAAGAATGTATATCCTACCATCTAGTCGTCCATCTACTCAACCATCAAACACTAGCATCCATTGTCCTTAAAAGACTTCTAATGCTTTAATGTTTATATGCACAGTGTGTGTATATGTCCATATCTAGTGCAAAATTAGGCGGTCTACTGATTCAGTCGACCTCCTTAGTGCAATTCATGATAGTGCCATGCGTCCAATATGTATGCAAAAGATTCCTAATGATACATATTAATTCTATATGCGTGCACAACCATCCACCCGAATGCAGCAACTATATGATAATACAACCATTATACATCCATTTTACTAAATACATCCATATATATGCAATATGAAATATGAAGTGACTGAGCCGATCTAGTGCCTAATAGTGTGTGTATATGCATCCACGAGCAACCACTAGCAAACACTTGCATCCACTTTGCATCCACCATACATAACATGTCTCAAACACATGTTTCAACCATAGGATTATCCTAACTAAAGGTCAAAGATACTAGCGAGAGGATATACTAAAGATAAGATAAGTACAAGCTAAGCGATAAAGGATAAATTAAAGGACATACCCTAAAAAAGAAAAGGGTATCGTGAACGCATCTTCTCTTCCGTCTCCCAAGTAGCGTTGCTCTCATCATCTCCCCATAGCACTTTGACTAGTCTGACCTCTCGATTCCTCAACCTCTTGATCTCCGACCCAAGAATGCGCGTAGGAGCTCGTCGAATTGTCGCATCACGCTCTATCTCCACCTCTCTAAGCAAGCTCGGCTCTACCACTTCCGAGGTCTCGTGCAAGAACTTCCTCAAATGTGCACATGGAATACGTCATGTACACCACTAAGTCTCTCGGGCAAATCCACTCTATACGCCATCCGTCCAATCCTCTCCCTAATAGGAAATGTCCCTACAAACCTTGGTGCTAATTTCCTAACGGACCCAAAGCGAACAACGTTTCGTAATGGAGACACTTTGACAAAGACCATGTCCCCAACTTCAAACTCGAGATCTGTCCTCCTCTTATCCGCATAAGATTTCTTCCTATCTTGCGCTGCTTTCATCCTCCTTCGAATCAAGTCGATCTTCTCCGAAGTCTCCCTAATCATATCGGGCCCAAGTAAGATCTTATGCGCAGATTCCCACCAACATGTAGGTGAATGACAAGGTCGTCTATATAGAGCTTCGAATGGTGCCATACCAATTCTGGACTGAAAGCTGTTATTATATGTTAACTCAACCAATGGAAGATGCTATTCCCTTGTACCCCCAAAGTCTAGGATACATAGCATCAACAGAACCTCTAGAATGCGATTCACCCTCTCAGTTTGGCCGTCCGTCTGAGGATGATATGCGGTGCTCAAACATAACTGAATCCCTACCGCCTCTTGTAAGCTTCTCCAAATTTCGCTAGTGAAAATAGGATCGCAGTCACTCACTATGCTAGAAGGAACACCATGCAAACAAACTATCTCTCGAACGTATACAGAAGCTAACCACGGAGCAGTCCTCTTACTCATCACGGGAATAAAATGGGCGCTCTTAGTAAGTCTATCTACTATAACCCAAATTCCTGTATTACCCTTCCTCGATCGCGGTAATCCATCCACAAAATCCATCGAGATGCTTTCCCATTTCCACAGTAGAACCTCCAACGGGTGAAGCAACCCACCGGGTTTCTTTTGCTCCGCTTTTACTTGTTGGCACACCAAGCATCTAGCGACATACTCGGCCACGTCTTTCTTCATGCCGGCCTAAAAGTAAACTCTCTTCATGTCTTTGCACATCTTGTCCCCGCCGGGATGAATGGTCATCTTCGAACGATGTGCTTCGTCAAGAATAGTCTTCCTTAGGTCATCGTCTTTTGGTACACAAAGTCTACCGTCCCTACGTAACCAACCCTTATCATCTAGGGTATATCTACGGAGATAGCTTGATGACTCCCCTCCTTTGAGCTTTTCTACTAACTCAACCAACTGTGGGTCGTCTCGCTGTGCCTCGCCAATCCATCACAAAAGCGTAGGTCTGACCTCCAAGGATGCTAGCAAATCGGGTACGAAGTCAACGGAAGGTCTAAAGTCAAACATCGAAATGAATTCTAAACTTTGACGCTCAACAAACAAAGGACTTAAGGATAATCTTTTTCTACTTAAGGCATCTGCCACCACTTTACCCTTGCCAGAGGTATATGCTATCTCAAAGTCGTAGGACGCCAAGAACTCCATCCACCTTTGCTTCCTTAAGTTCAAGTCTTTTTGAGAGAATAAGTATTTTAAAGACTTGTGGTCAGTGAATAATTCGAATTTCTCGCCAAGAATATAATGACACCAAGACTTAAGCGCGAAAACAATAGCGGCCAATTCTAGGTCATGTGTAGGATAATTTTTCTCATGCGCTCTTAACTGCCTTCCACCATAGGCTATTACCCTACCCTCTTGCATTAAGACTGCGCCTAGTCCTGTCCCACAAGTGTCAGTATAAAAGGTAAACGGATTATTCCCGTTTGGCAATACTAAGACTGGGGCTGAAGTCAAAGCTCTCTTCAAACGTTGGAACGCATCATCACAATCTACGTCCCATGTGAAAACTAGGTTCTTCTTCGTCAAGCATGTCAATGGAGCTGATATCTTTGCGAAGTCTTTGATAAACTTCCTTTAGTAGCCAGCCAACCCCAAGAAACTTCTCACTTCGGTAGCATTTTTAGGAACCTTCCAATCTTGGATGGCCACCACCTTCGCGGGATCTACAGCTATCCCTTCTTTGGAAACCACGTGCCCCAAGAACCGTACTTCCTTCCTCCAGAAGTGACACCTAGGAAAATTTAGCCTTAAGGCTATGCGCTCATAGGGTCTCCAACACTTCCCTAAGATGTAGGGCATGCTCTTCTTCATCCTTAGAAAAGATCAAGATGTCATCTACAAAGACTACCACAAATTTGTTAAGGTACTCCCTAAACACCCTACTCATCAAATCAACAAAATATGCTGGGGCGTTTTTAAAACCGAAGGGCATCACTAGCCATTCATAGAAACCGTCCGGAGTCCTAAAGGCAGTCTTGTCTATGCTATTCTCAGCCACTCTCAACTGATGGAAACCAGTGGCTAAGTCCAACAGCGAAAACACTGAGGCGCCAACTAACTGATCGAAGAGACCGTCAATCCTCGGAAGTGGGTGTCTGTTCTTCTTAGTAAGCTTATTAAGTTCTCTATAGTCCACACAAAGTCTAAGGGACCCATCCGCCTTCTTGGCAAATACTACAGGAGCACCCCACTCCAATATACTTCATCTTATGAACCCCTTCTCAAGCAACTCCTTCACTTGCTTATCGAGTTCCCTCCTTTCACGTGGAGCCATGTGGCGTACTGGCAAAGATACTGGTTTCGCATTATCCACAAGATATATTCGAAAATCTATCTCCCGCTTCGGAGGTAAGCCCTTCACCTCCTCAAATACATCTGAGTATTCTCGGACCACTATAACAGATCGTAGATTTTCCTCAGACGCGTCAAGCGGTTCTAGAAAACTTAACATAACCGAATTTATGGGATTACAAAAGATTTCGAGAGTGTTTCCAAGGCGAGTCACGAGTCTAACTACTCTCCTTTCACAATCAAGAACGGCCCCATTTCTGGATAACCAATCCATTCCTAAAATTAGCCCATAGCCCGTGAAACCCAACACATAAGCATCACATCTAAATTCATTGCTAAGTATAGAAATTTTCAAATCCAAACACATCATAGACAAATAAGCTGAGCCCCCAATTAGATTCGAAACAACTAAGGGATCCTCTACTAAACTAGTGTTCAAGTGCAGTGATTCAACTAATGATGTAGAGATAAACGAATGCGATGCGCCCGAATCGAATAAGGTACGGACAAGATGATCAAACAGAAAAACTAAGCTTTCAACAGAAATGGTTCTACCTCGTTCTTGCAGCGGTGGGACCGCGAGAGCCTGAACTTGTCCCCTTACCTGCCCTGGTGCTATAAGAGCCTGCACCTGTCCTCCCGAGGTAACTCCTGCCCTCTGCCCCTTCTTTGGGCAGTCCTTCACTAAATGTCCCGCATTGCCACAATGAAAACAGCCAGTCTACTTTTTCTTTCGGCAATCCTTGCTGAGATGGCCTGGGGTTCCACAGTTAAAGCACTTCTTCTTTCCCTTGCCATTATTGTCTTTACCACCCTTCTTGTTTTTCTGTTGTGGTTTCTTCTGATCCCCCTTCTTCCCGGGTGCCTTATCAGCTTTAGCGCTTTTCTCCTCATGCATAAGCGCCATTTCTACTAACTTCTCAAATGTGGCCCCCATAGGGATGTGGGTCATAGCCAACCCTTGCAATGGTTCATTCAAGCCATTCATGAACCTCATCGCCTTCTTCTCCGGCGTGTTCACTAAGTCCAAGCCAAACCTTGCTAACTAATTAAATTTATTGACATATTCTTTCACTGATGAGCTTCCTTGCTTCAATGTCAAGAACCTTTCCATATATAGATTTTCTTCCGCCCTTGAGAGAAACTTCGCCTCGAACCTACGTCTGAAATCCGCCCAAGAGTCAACAGGACGCTCCCCATTAGTGACCTCCCACCAAAACGAGGCATCTCCCTTCATCAACCAAGCTGCTAATCAAACTCTCCTCCCTTCTTCTACTTCAAAAATTTCTAGCAATTCTTCCACCTCCTTAAGCCAATCTCTAGCTTCCACAAACGTTTCTGACCCTTGAAATGGTTTTCCACCCATAGCCTTGAATTCCTTGCACGTATTTGCAAAAGTATCTACGCGAGGAGGAGGAGGAGGAACGGGTGCAACTGGTGGTGGAGGAACAATGGCTGGACCTGCAGCGGCCCTAACCTCTAATAACCTCCTATACCATCCTGGTATCGTTACACCGTCGGGTAGATTAAGATCTTCAGCCATGCTGAAACGAAAAAGGAAAGATTCAAAATGGAGAATTCGAAAGATAAAGATATGGGCTATTGGGGATTATGTTTTTTTTTCTTAAAAACTTTTCTCTTTAAATTTCTCATTAAAACATGTTTTTGAAAACACTTCTTACAAAAATAACTATTTTTCTAAAGTATTTTTATCTGTTCTGGTAACCTTATGCTCTGATACCACGTGTAACACCCCACGTCCATTAATGTCACTCACAAAGGGAATGCATTAACTTCCATGGAGGTTATAAGTGAATATAAAATAGAAAAATTACAACAAGACAGATAATAAATAGTACTTGGAAATCTAAAACTTCATTTTATTGCAGCGGAAATGTTGTTATAGCATAAAACCAAGTACAATATCCATCTTCATAAAAATAAAACACATAATCCCATTACATAAATAGCCATTAAAAAGATAACAAGCTAGACTTTACTTCAACGGTACAAGCATTCAAAGAGAGATGAAGCAATTTAATCAAACTCCACTGGAACTGGGCCCAACCTAAGGACCTGGAGGGGGGAAAAAGGATAGAAATAGAGGGGGTCAGACATAAAGTCTGGCGAGTATGATAATTCTAACAATACTATTATCAAAATAACTAGACTAAGGCATAAGATGGAAGACAAGTAAATGTCTATGAACTCTAAGGAAGATAAAGATAGCGTTTAAGATAACGTCAAAGATAACGACAAAGGCACACCTAATTACTAACGAATAATTACTACACTGCACCGCACATCACGACACTGCACCACACCAGTCACCCTATTGTTTGATCCCACTTGCTTCACACGGAAACTTTATAAATAGCCTTATATACCCCTAGCTGACTACATAGGTGCCGTCTGCCCCTATCTCCACTAGGTGTACCCTACTACCCACTTTCGATCGGCTCCCTACTCGTAGATACCCGTGCTGGCCCCACAGTGGGGTGTATCACTACCCTAAAGTGGCAACCCGATACAACTTGAGAATGCACGGCTTATACCTACACGATGCAACAATGTCTTACCTACCAGCCTGGGTCCACACACGCATACGAAACCCGTTGGACATGCATTGCCACCGCTCCCCGTTTTGGCCTCTTACAGTCGAACCCGGCATGCGTGTCCCGTCCTCGACTTGGGTCGAGCCCACAAAGATACGTTTGGGATACTGGTCGAAATGGGCCCCCACAAGCTACCCACCTAAGCTTGTCACTAGTATATCCCACTTAACCCTCTTAGTCATGTTCATTTACATGTGTGTTTGGTTAAGTCTTACTAATCGCATTTCACATGCCACTAAGGGCACCCCCCTAGATTCCTCATGCCACCCAAGGCACCTATTATCCCCCATGTCCCACCTTACATGTTTATCTGGTTAAGTATTTCTTAATTCATTCAGGCCATAACCTCATAAAGACCTCTCACATTAGACTGGCATTTATGGCAGCTGGATTTGCCGGGCGGGTCCGGGCAGTCTTACAACATAAAAGAGTCTAACCTCGTGTCTTTACAACCGTTATGCTTTAGTTTAGGCCTAGGACCTCTCACATTGGGCTGACATTTGTGACCACTGGATTTGCCGGGCGGGTCCGGGCAGGTTTACGTCACAAACGAGTCCAACCTCGTGTCCTAAGCATTGATTAACACTTAAAATCTTTTACCCCAGTTTTAATAATTCCCTATTCAAATTATTAATTAAGTCAACTTTTAATGATGTCCATAATTGACTCGATTATGGCCATCCACTTATGGCATGCCAAATCATATCAATTGCACCCCAACTTTTTAATATTTAATATTACCCCTACCCCACATTTATACGTTCGCTTTTTCAACGCAGAATATACGTTAGACTCGAATAGTCTAACTTATAGCACAAAACAAATTATCACAACATATGGACAATTAAAATGAATCTTATCATAATAGTGGTGAAACTTGCATAAACTACACATGTTAAGGATCAAAAGGTGTCAACTTGTTAAATGTCTCAATTTACATGATATGATCATAGCCCAAATCTATACATAAACTTGCATATGAGGTTCTAGGCAACATAATGATGGTGTGAACTAGCATAGGGTATCACATATGTCATAGCATAATTCTAGATGTCATAATAGATGTCTTGGCATATGTTCATAACTTTTCTAATCAATTTAACTTGCATATGTGACTTGACATATAGATCAACATAACCCAAACATGATGATTTAATTAATATGAACTAACTAGCATAGATGGTAACATCATGGACTTTTTAACATGTATGATTCATCACAACTTAGCATAGAAACTTTCAACATACATAACATCATCATAGCATGATTTACAACATATAAGATATCATCATCACATAACACTGGATTTACAATATACATGATAGCAAAAGGGGTTTACAACAACATATATGATAATTCACATCATATACTCATAATCCAGTCATAACTCAACCTAATTAAAATGATAATAATCTTGTTAAGATCATCATACTCACAATTTAGAGAAGAAAAGAGAGAGTTTTGCTTTGCTTTAGGGTTGAGAGAATTAGAATTGAATTAGCTTTTCTTCTTTTTTAGTTGGCGGCGACTCCATTGATTTCCATGGCGACGGCATGACGGTAACTATTCTATTTTAATTAGGTTTAGGGTTAGCATTAGGATGTATTTATAGGTGTAGGAAGTTATTTAGGACCATTAGATTAAACCTGAACCATGAGAACCAATCAAATGCAAAATCTGCATTTGAGCGAATCGGTCCACGGGTTGACAGCCAAACACCCTGGATTAACCCCTAGTCAACCCAGCGGAGCTTGGGTCGACCTCAAAAATGGGTCGGTTCGGTTATTCCCCCTCCCAATTCGCTGTTTTGAACTTTTTCGCATATTTATTTATTTATTTATTTAATATATATATATATATCAATATATATATTTCTCTGAGCAACCCATTTCACTTAATTCTTTTCTAAAAATTAAGTATACTTTAATTTTTGAATTTTAATGTTATAAAATCACGGGGTGTTACATAGATTGTCGTTAGAATATAAATAATTATTTTAAATATAAAAGGAATTGAAAATGGCGCGGTAGTTTGAAAATTCGATTTCAAATTTCAAATGAATGTGCAGGATATAAAATAAACCGGATTTTAGCGAAACCAAAAATAATAGAATCTATTTGAAAATATCTTTCCAACGAATCCGAAAAATTAAAATTTTATAGAGGGAATATATAGTTATGCCCAGTTAAAATTAAGAATAGTCCCTATGGAATTTTGAGCCCTTAAAATTGGAAATTTTGCAAACGACCTCTGTTTTTGACGAAACCGCTTTTGTTGGATCCGTGATGTCAAGTTGTTGCTAGGTTTCAAAATTCGTAGTTTTCTAAATTAATATGTGAGCGTGGGAAAGGAAATCATTTTTTGACAGTTTCAGTCAATTTCGATCGACCAGAAAATGGCTATTTTTTAGACGGTCTCAGAATTTAACGAAATTAGTTTTGTTAGGACCGTATCGTCAATACGAAGCTAGAAAATATTTTTCGGTAATTTTTAGAGTCCGTATGTGGCCCCGGTAAATTGAAATGCACGTTCATATTCAATATATAGATTTATATTTTGATTTTGATGGAAACTAATCGAAACAGTCAAATCAGCTTACAATACATATCCCATTGTGTTCGAAATGGGGTAATTAGCTATGGACGACTGTGACGATCCCAAAATCCGAGGGGCGATATTAAGGATAATCATGGGAAAATAACACATTAGTCATCATAGCAGAGTACAGAAAATAGAAGAAACAATAAATAGAACAATTTTATATGGATATGACAGCGGAATCATAACATGTATTAACATCAGAATAGCATAGCGTGGGATATAACTTAGTAAATAAAAGGGAAAGTGATCAGTCATCATCGCCAGAGGCGGAATACATACATACAGTGAGACATAATAAGGGTATCAATCTACATCGCCGAAGGCGGTACATATACATACAATAAGAAATATGGAAAGTAAATCAGTCTGCATCGCCAGTGGCGGAATCATAATATAAGTACAGTAATGGAGGAAAATGTCAAAGTCATCTCTGTGAAGTCAGCCTCACCATGAGCCAAAAATGCAATCTATGCAACAGTGCAGAGCCAAAAACAACCTGTCACCTGTGAACTAGGCTGCCCGTGTAAAAATAAGGGCACCCGCATTTGCAAAGTGAAACAAACAACGAGTCAGTCATGGGGACTGGTATGAGGAATCTATTTAACAGTTAAACAACAGTAATAAGCAAATCATAGGACCACGCCACTTTCGCGGAACGGGTTTACTCCAGTGATTGCTAGTGCATTTAAAACAAAGTAAATCCTTTTAAAACAACGCAATGCTTTTTGAAAGAATGAAGCCATTATAAGACTCAGGTCCCATCACACAATGCAACGCAAGCCAGAGGATAGAGTTTTACCTTATAATAGCCAAATATGCTTGATACGTATAAAGCAAAATCATTTGATATTATTACTAGTGCATATATGTTTCAAAAATGAATAGCATCATAAATATCAATCATAGGCGGCATAGCTACCATCTACTATGTCGCCATACTAGTTCTACAATCAAGTCCGTTATTTCGTATTGGAAATTGGATTTCCGTCATGAGTCGAGGCAAGGGGCAAGCTCCTCTCCGCTTCGAGACACTCTAGCAAATGCCTCGGGACTACACACTCTGGGTAACCCCTGGATGCTTCAGGGCCGGTCCTCTCTTACGTTTGAGGATTAGTTATTCCTGAACACACGTTTCCCGGTCCTTACAGACTTATAATCGAGGCGCCTCGCATTCCAACAACCACATAAGTGAAAAATAGATATAAATGTCAGGGCTGGTAAGTCACTGACACCACCATAGCTAGAAAGAAACGTCGTGCTCTCCCTGCAGTCTGTATCCCGTTTTTAACTCATACCGGGGTGTGAGGCTCGCGAATCTACGAAATACACAAAGCCAGGCCACGTAGATCGTGCTTTGATCATCATCCACAAGACTTTTCTTTGCAACAGAAGCCTTGATCACAGCATCTTGGCATGCCACATAGGAAGTCCACTCCATACGATTGATTTCCATCGATATATAACCACTGAGCTCGTACGTCTCAGAGAAGGGCGTTAAGCAAAAGAATAAATTCTCCGCCACCAAATAGATATATATTTAACAGAGATCAATCAGTATAGAACAAAATCCAATGTCAGACACACAGTCCATTTACAAGTCCGTTCTGGGTCTAAACGAAACCGGAGGCGTCAAATTCCTCGTATATCCGTCCAATCAACACATACGTTCAGACAGCTACTACTTCCGTCCCTTTCCGGTAGCTACTCCGGTCAGGAACCTCAGTAGCGCCCATCCAACCGATACGAAGATCGTCGGTCTTGAATCGTCTTTGCATTTTCCAATTCGAATCGCTCGATAAATTATTTGAAATGAGGGTTAGCTCGCCCTTTTCAAATAATTTATGTCATTAGAATTTAAATCGATTCTTTCTATGGTTATATTATTCGACATCCATCTTTCAGTTCTTTAGTGTTATTTTCACGTCAAACACATACAACCATCAAATATCAAACAATTCAAGCCCAATTGGTTTATTTTCAATCAATGTTGCTTATAATATTTTATAACGATTTTTCGCCATTTTTATTTATTTAAAAATGGCCATATTTAATTAAACGACGTTTCAGGTCGTGCCGTGGCACTGGCGCTGTTTTTCTCCTAGTTTGTTTTACACATATCGGAAAATCTAACCATTGGATTTCTACAAAGTCTATATCAGTGGGAAGATATTCCCAAAACGAACCCAACGGTTCCAGTTTTGTGAAAATCCGATGGTCGGATCTCCCACACTAGTCGTTTGAAGCTACGGTTTCAAAATTCGAACTACAGCGTCGTTATTCGATTTAATTTAAATATATTTATATTTATATATAAATATAAACGATTCTGGTGCTGTTTTTCTTTAGATTTAAATTAAACATTCTGGACAATCCAACCGTTGGATTTTTTACAAGGTTGGTGCCGTTAGGAAGATATTTCCAAGGCGAACCCAGCGGTTGCGGTTTTGGGAAAATCCGATGGTCGAATTTCTCGCACTAATCGTTTCAAATTACGATTCCGAAACACGAACTGCACGACCTCTATTCCTTCTAATTATATTTATATTTATATATATAGTTCATTCTATAACTTCAACTATAGTTCACTTTATATTTTCAACTTCGTTTTCACTTCAAATTTTTCACTAACGCCTTAATATTTCGAAAAATTTCGCCATAACCTCCTTTGTACGGGGAGGGGTTTGGAAATTTATTGGGCCATGTTAGGTACCCAATAAATCCTAAAAAGCATTCACATATTTATAGTGATATATTCTGGTGTTTACGGGGGAGCATGTATAGATAATCACTCCAGAGAATAAATTCTCGTCACCCCCGTTTCCGTGTGGAAATAAATAGTCCATGTGTCGTATCTAATAACTAGAGCGACGTGATTATTGTCAACTCCAGACCTGTGTGGGGTTTTTATTAATCTGCCAGTTTATCGTTATATTTTATATAGTCCATATCAGTCATCAGTTCAACCTGTAGTATATAGTCATCGCCATACAAGCCTCTACCTCGTATGGTAAATCTTCCACCTCGTCACACAAGCTCCAATTGCTTATGTGGAATATGATGAAGTATGCCTATCGTCATGAAGTATGCCATGTAGTGTAGTTCAAAATTAATTGTTACTATCCTATGGCGATGTTTATTATTTCACACAGAATAACCAGCACTCCGCATCCAATGGCATTCACAGGAGTTGATATATAAATAAAATTGCGCAGCCAACTCATCAAGGTTTACCTATTTGTCGGGCACGCAAATAATTTCTTTACTCTACAGCTAATCCATTTTTCCTGTTCAACACATGTATATATATGCAGAACAAAGCTAATAATAATATTTTTAGCAAACTATTATTTATTTCAACATGTGTGTATTTTTATCTAAGTATATACATGATAAAAGAAATATTTTTATCATCAAAAATATTTATTCAACACGTGAATGTTTTTAACACTTCATATTTACAATAAAGGTGTAGTTTTTATTGTCTATTCAATTTATTTTAAAAGATGATAGCATTCAACACATGAATATTCTATATAGTTTGTATATATATAAAAATGTGATTTTTATTGCTAAAGCTATTTGTTTAAATTCAAATAATATTCAACACATGAATTTCAACTCGACGAACGAATTGCAACTCAACACATGAATATTCTATATAGTTTGTATACATATAAAAATGTGATTTTTATCGCTAAAGCCATTTGTTTAAATTCAAATAATATTCAACACATGAATTTCAACTCAACGAATGAATTGCAACTCAACACATGAATATTCTATATAGTTTGTATATATATAGAAATGTGATTTTTATCGCTAAAGCCGTTTGTTTAAATTCAAATAATATTCAACACATGAATTTCAACTCAACGAATGAATTGCAACTCAACACATGAATATTCTATATAGTTTGTATATATATAAAAATGTGATTTTTATCGCTAAAGCCATTTGTTTAAATTCAAATAATATTCAACACATGAATTTCAACTCAACGAATGAATTGCAACTCAACACATGAATATTCTATATAGCATATGTAATTTATTTCAACGAATGAAAATTATTCTAACACATAAATATTTCAGAAAATTTCGGCAGCATAACGGCAGGGTAGTTAAAACCGGGACCGTCCCTAGTACGGCTCCTCGCTCTACCTTAAAACCTCGCGGTTTTTGACAATGGGGATCATGCATCTAGTTCGCATGCAGGCGGCAAGTTTTATTTTCAATTCCAAAATCCTATTCTATTTTATTTCAACCACAAAGGTATTTTTCAACCACAATATCAACCACAAACAATTATTTCCAGCCGTTCGTCATACCATATAATATCACGTCAATCACAAGCAATAAATATCGTCCATGGTCTGTGGATGAGGGGAGTGTGTGTGTGTGTGTCTATATATATATATATATATATATATATATATATATATATATATATATAATAATTCACTTGCATTTCATCACAATTCAAAGCATATATGTTTCATTCAACGCTTGTGTAATTTATACATCGCTAATATAACTTATACAACACATGTACATGAGGTATACAATGCGTATAAAATTTACACTTCGCTTATATAATTTATACAACGCGATTTCATTCACACAAATAGTTTAGATTCCTCACATTGGTTATTGCAGTGCTAAAAATCGTTGGAAGATTAGAAAAATCCGCGGCTTCTTCTAGAATGTATATAGCCTCCTTGCGGTCACGGTGTCTCCTGTTTCATCAAATTTCGTTAAAAAACGAAAAAGATATTATTTTTTAAAGTTTTGCAACACTTAAAACTGTTATTTTCATTTCAGAAATTTATATTAGAAAAGTTTTTAAAGCTTCAAAACTAGGTCTCGATTTTTAAGCCAAACCGTACCTCATTGCTTCGATCAGACCACACTGCGTCAGAGAGCTACGAATCACCTTCAGATCGGCGGTGGTGGCGATGGATTCGGTGGCTCCTATGGGTCGCGGCGGCGCTCTAAAGGGCGCGACTTCCTGGTCGAAATTCGACACCTACAGTTGATGGATGGAGGCGTGGCTTGGTCGGATTAATAGAGGAGGCGAAGGCGGTCAGAAGCTTCAACTGGCGGAGGCAGCGAAATCGACTGAGGCGGCGGCAAAATAGGTGGGTAGTCTCGTGCGTCGTTCAATCGCTGGCGGCTAGGGTTTTCTTCGTGATTTTTTTTTTTAAAGAAAAAATCCTATTGGTCCGAGCTATATAGTAAATTTTAAATAGTGTTTTCTCAAACCAACTCTTTTTTAAACCCAACGACTGTCGCCCCTAGCTAAATACCCCCATTCCGGACACAATGGGATATGTTTCGTTGGCCATTTCGACTGTTACAGTCAGTTATTTTTCAAATTAAAATATAAAACATTTAATATTTAATTTAAATGTACATTTCAATTTGCCAGGGCCACAAACTAAATCGAAAAATTCCAGAAAAATGAATCTAGCTTTGTTTTGACGATACGGTCCTAACAAAACTAGTTTCGTCGAATTCTGAGCTCGTTTGAAAAACGGCCATTTTTAGGTCGACCCATTTTAACAGAAATTGACCAATCACATTTTCTTTTGCCCCGCTCACATACTAGCTTCAAAAATTATGAAATTTGAAACTTAGCAATAATTTGACATCCCGGACCCAACAAAAGTGGTTTCGTCGAATTCCGAGGTCGTATGCAAAATATCAATTTTCAAGGGCTATATATGCTATATAGCGACCTTTCTGAAAATTCAATTGGCCATAACTTTTGATTTCCGTTATGAAATTTCGATTTTTCAGATTCGTTAGAAAGGTATTCATAAACAGATTTAAATATTTCAGTTTTGCTAAAATCCTTTATATTTTCCACCCGGTACAGTCAGACAAAGTTTGTATTCAAAATTTCAAACTGCAATACTATACCCAATTCTATATTTTATTGAAATAGGCTATTTCAATTACTCAAATTCTTTGGTAATAACCTAATTTAAAAATTTTAAATTGGTTCACATTTTCCGGGTTATTACAATCTCCCCCACTTAAAACTTTTCGTCCTCGAAAAGGAAATAACAGCAAAGTAGGAAATAAAATGTAAATGCGAAGTATTGTAAAGGTACCTTGCACCGGAGTTAGTCAGAGATGTCCACTCTGCATTTGGGATAGGCTTGTTTAATGCTTTCCTCAGTCTCCCAAGTACAGTCTCTAGGATCACTACTCCACTGCACTTTGACTAGATGAATCTTTTTCCTCCTCAACTCTCTAGTTTCCTTGCCAACTATCTTTAATGGCTCTCTTCTGAGTGCTAATTCTGGAGTTATGTCAATATCATGTTGCGCTGCTTCTTCCACAACAAGATCTGGATCATGAACATGTTTTCTGAGTTGAGACACGTGGAACACATCATGTATACCAGGAAACCAATTAGGTAATGAAACCCTATATGCAAGAGTTCCAATCCGTTCAAGTATAGGAAAGGGACCAATAAATCTCGGTGCCAACTTCCCAGTCTTGCCAAATCTGATTACTCCCCGCATTGGAGAAACTCTTAAATATACATAATCGCCAACGGCAAACGATATATCCCTTCTTCTCGCATCAGCATAACTTTTCTGTCGGCTCTGTGCGGTTTTCAATCGCTTCTTAATGAAATCGACTTTATCCGATGCTTCTTGAATCATATCGGGCCCTAACACAAGTCTGTTGCCAGTTTCTACCCAACATGCGGGAGATCTGCACGGTCTACCGTATAATGCTTCAAATGGGGACATTCCCAAACTTGCTTGATAGCTATTGTTGTAAGAGAATTCGGCTAAATGTAAGTGATCTTCCCATGAGCCTCTAAAATCAATAACGCAAGCCCGCAGTAAATCTTCTAGAATTCTATTCACCCGCTCAGTTTGGCCATCTGTCTGAGGGTGATAAGCGGTGCTTATAT
The DNA here is from genome assembly GCA_030737875.1 of Allium sativum. NCBI lineage: Eukaryota > Viridiplantae > Streptophyta > Magnoliopsida > Asparagales > Amaryllidaceae > Allium > Allium sativum. Next base: position 599,399,065 of record CM060926.1, on the reverse strand, counting down.
TCAATTTTGTTCCTAATTCTGTCTGGAATGCTTCCCAGAATTTTCTAGTAAATAGGGGATCTCTATCACTGACTATATTGAGTGGCACTCCATGTAGTTTAACTATTTCTTTGAAGTAAATCTGTGCTAGACTTTGAGCCGTTCTGTTGGATCGGACAGGTATGAAATGGGCAGTCTTCGTGAAGCGATCTACGATTACCCATATACTGTCGTTTCCTTTCTTAGTTCGAGGCAAGCCATCGATGAAGTCCATCGAGATTTGTTCCCACTTCCATCCTGGAATTTCTAATGGTTGTAATAATCCAGCCAATTTCTGCTGATCGCTCTTAACTAGCTGACAAATGGGGCATCTGCTAACATATAATGAGATATCTCTTTTCAAAGCTCTCCACCATAATGTGCGTTTGGTATCGTTATACATTTTGCTCACACCGGGATGGATGCTTAATTTGGACTTGTGGCACTCATCAAGTATTTCTCTTCGAAGCTCTGGAAGGTTTGGGATGCAAATTCTGCCCTTTAATCTGAGAACTCCTTTGTCATCGAGTCGGAAACTTGTGGATTCACCTCCCTTGAATCTCTGACTGACTCTTTGAATAAATTCGTCGTCTTTCTAAAGGGTCGAGATCCTGTATATTAATGAAGACTTGATGACAAAACTGGCGATGATTTCATTCTTTCTGCTGAGCGCATCGGCTACGACATTGGCTTTCCCTGGAGTGTATAGAATTTCAAAACCGTATGCTGCAAGGAATTCTAACCAACGCTGTTGTCTCAAATTTAGATCTTTCTGCGTGAACAGATATTTCAAGGATTGACGATCGGTAAATAGTTCGAACTTCTCGCCCAGTAAATAATGCCTCCAGATCCTTAAAGCAAACACGATAGCTAATAACTCAAGATCATGAGTTGCATAGTTTCTTTCAAGGGGCTTTAGTTGACGGCTGGCATAAGCGATCACTTGGCCTTTTTGCATTAATACTGCGCCTAGCCCTCTAATAGAAGCATCTGTCCATACAGTCAAGTCTTGGTTGCCTTCTATAATTGTCAATACTGGAGCGGTTGTCAACTTCAGTTTCAGCTCCTGGAAAGCTTCTTCACATTCGGGAGTCCATTTGAATTTCTCATGCTTCTTGGTAAGCTTTGTCAATACACCTGATATCTTTGAAAAATCCTAAACAAATTTCCGATAGTAGCTAGCCAATCCAAGGAAACTTCGAACTTCTGTGGGGGTAGTAGATTGTTTCCAGTTCTGAATCGCTGTAATTTTGCTTGGATCTACAGCAATTCCTTCTTTTGATACGACATGGCCTAGGAACTTAACTTCATTCTTCCAGAAGACACACTTAGAAAATTTAGCTTTCAAGACATTTCTCCTTAGAATTTTCAACACTTGTTCTAAATGTTTTGCATGTTCGTCTTCCGACTTTGAGTAGATTAAAATGTCATCTATGAAGACTAGAACAAATTTATTCAACACACCACGGAACAATCTGTTCATGAGATCCACGAAGTATGCCGGAGCGTTACACAAACTGAACGGCATTACTAACCATTCGTAGAATAAATCGGGACCCATGAAGGCTGTCAAAGGAACACAGTCTTCGGCTATACGTAATTGGTGGAAACCTGTAGCTAGGTCCATTCTGGAGAATACTGTTGCTCCATTTAATTGATCTAACAGATCGTCTATTCGGGGCAAGGGATATTTTTTCTTCAGTGTTTGTTTATTGAGATCTCGGTAATCAACACAAAGTCTTAGAGTACCGTCTGATTTCGGGACAAATACTACTGCTGCTCCCCACGCTGAAAAGCTCGGTCTGATCAGACCTTTCCAAAGCAATTCTCGGGTTTGACTACCCAACTCTTCTATTTCTTTCGGGGTCATTCTTCTAATTGGATGTACTACTGGTCGGGCATTAGGAATTAGATCTATTCTAAATTCAATCTCTCTTTGCGGCGGTAAGTTTTCTACTTCTTCAAACACATCCGCGTAGTTTTTAATGACCGGTGTCTCTTCTAATGAAGGGGGAGTAACTTCTAAAGAAGACCAAAATTCTGTTCTATTTATTTCTGAACCGTGGCATGGTATATATATAGGCCCAAGCTTCGTTTCCACTTTAACGATTCTTTCGGCACATCTAACTTCTGCCTTATATTGTGTCAACCAGTCCAGCCCCAGTATAATATCAAATTCGGAAAGGTCCATGACAATTACTTTAAAAGAGAACTTGTGGCAAGAATAAGAGATAGGCACTCTACTGTATGAACTGAGACTAACAGAACCTCCTATCGGGTTTCGAACTTTAATTGGTTCTTTAAGCTTTCTTCGTTTCAATTTTAATTTGTGAACAAGGTTACCAGAAATGATGCTATGTGATGCACCAGTATCAAAAAGTACAGAAACAGGAATATTTTTAATAGTAAGGGTACCTCCTAAGACGTCGAGTTTACCTGATCCATCGGTGATAGCTGGTCGGGTCTCCCCGTCATACACATGAGCCACTTGTGCATTCTGCTTCAGAGGACAATTCATGCTATAGTGCCCCTTCTTATGGCAGTTGTAGCATTCGGCTAAGTCATTTGCCTTTGGTTTCCTCGGGGCTTTGCATACATTAGAAAAATGACCTGGCTTCCCGTAGTTGTAACAATTTCCTTTGGGGATCTTTCCAGGTTTCTGAGTAGCGGCCGCTGTGATGCTAGACTCGGGTTGATCTGCTGAAGCCTTGCGCTTATTTCCAGCTTGGCTTTTGGCGCGATCTTGGCTAGCGTGCCTTTCATCCATATCTTCATAATTGCAAGCCATTTCTACCAATTCTGAGAAGGAGATTTTGATTTTTCTCATAGCTCTATCATGGTACTTGCGCTTTAGCCCGAATATGAATCTCTTGTTCTTTGCTTTGTTGGTCATAATCAGCTCTGGAGCATAGCGCGACAACTGGGTGAACTTATTCAGGTAATCTTGAATAGAGAGATATCCTTGCTGGAGATTAGCAAACTGCTCTCGCATCCTCTCTAGAGCCTGTTCCGGTACAAACTTCTCATTGAACATAGTTTTGAATTGCTCCCAGGTAGTACCAGCTGCATCCTCTGAGGTAATGGCATCCCACCACAGCTCTGCTTCCTCCTGCAGGAGCCAAATACCAAGTCGTGCTTTGTTGTTGGTTCCCATACCCATGCCTTCAAAAAATTTCTCACAGGTCTTCAACCAAGCTATAGCCTCGGTCACTGTACCAGTGCCAGTAAAGGGTTTTCCCCCAAGGTTCCTGTACCTCTTCGCTAATTAGTCTAGCTCAAAGTCCTCGGGTGTTGGTGGCTGAACAATAGGGCCTTCCACAACTACGGGGATATTTCCCCGTCCTCTTGCTACCTCTCCTCGGCCTCCACGGCCTCCTCTAGCTGCTGCTGCTCGTGTAGCCATCTAAGAGAATACTGTATAAGCAAGAAAAGAGTCAAGCTCACAGATTTGATAATTTTCATAAATGATAAAGCAGGGGAATACAAGGAAAGATAATGATGATGTACTGATCAAATTGTTTTGCTAATCTGCTTAGCTCATTCTAGGACATTGCTAATCCTATCTCTAATGAGCTACTCGCATTAGAACACTACTGATTCTATTCTGACGAGGTGTTTAATGTGTTAGATCCCGGAACTAAGGTTAACCAAAGCTCTGATACCAACTGTGACGATCTCAAAATCCGAGGGGCGGTATTAAGGATAATCATTGGAAAATAACACATTAATCATCATAGCAGAGTACAGAAAATAGCAGAATCAATAAATAGAATAATTTTACATGGATATGACAACGGAATCACAACATGTATTAACATCAGAATAGCATAGCGTGGGATATAACTTAGTAAACAAAAGGGAAAGTGATCAATCATCATCGCCAGAGGCGGAATACATACATACAGTGAGACATAATAAGGGTATCAGTCTACATCGCCGAAGGCGGTACATATACATACAATAAGAAATACAGAAAGTAAATCAGTCTGCATCGCCAGTGGCGGAATCATAATATAAGTACACTAATGGCGGAAAATGTCAAAGTTATCTCTGTGAAGTCAGCCTCGCCATGAGCCAAAAATGCACTCTATGCAATAGTGCAGAGCCAAAAACAACTAGTCACCTGTGAACTAGGCTGCCCGTGTGAAAATAAGGGCACCCGCGTTTGCAAAGTGAAACAAACAACGAGTCAGTCATGAGGACTGGTATGAGGAATCTATTTAATAGTTAAACAACAGTAATAAGCAAATCATAGGACCACGCCACTTTCGCGGAACGGGTTTACTCCAGTGATTACTAGTGCATTTAAAACAAAGTAAATCCTTTTAAAACAACGCAATGCTTTTCGAAAGAATGAAGCCATTATAAGACTCAGGTCCCATCACACAATGCAACGCAAGCCGGAGGATAGAGTTTTACCTTATAATAGCCAAATATGCTTGATACGTATAAAGCAAAATCATTTGATATTATTACTAGTGCATATATGTTTCAAAAATGAAAAGCATCATAAATATCAATCATAGGCGGCATAGCTACCATCTACTATGTCGCCATACTAGTTCTACAATCAAGTCCGTTATTTCTTATTGGAAATTGGATTTCCGTCATGAGTCGAGGCAAGGGGCAAGCTCCTCTCCGCTTCGAGACACTCTAGCAAATGCCTCGGGACTACACACTCTGGGTAACCCCTGGATGCTTCAGGGCCGGTCCTCTCTTACGTTTGAGGATTAGTTATTCCTGAACACACGTTTCCCGGTCCTTACAGACCTATAATCGAGGCGCCTCACATTCCAACAACCACATAGGTGAAAAATAGATATAAATGTCAGGGCTGGTAAGTCACTGACACCACCATAGCTAGAAAGAAACGTCGTGCTCTCCCTGCAGTCCGTATCCCGTTTTTAACTCATACCGGGGTGTGAGGCTCGCGAATCTACGAAATACACAAAGCCAGGCCACGTAGACCGTGCTTTGATCATCATCCACAAGACTTTGCTATGCACCAGAAGCCTTGATCACAGCATCTTGGCATGCCACATAGGCAGTCCACTCCATACGATTGATTTCCATCGATATATAACCCCTGAGCTCGTACGTCTCAGAGAAGGGCGTTAAGAAAAAGAATAAATTCTCCGCCGCCAAACAGATATATATTTAACAGAGATCAATCAGTATAGAACTAAATCCAATGTCAAACACAAAGTCCATTTACAAGTCCGTTCTGGGTCTGAACGAAACCGGAGGCGTCAAATTCCTCGTATATCCGTCCAATCAGCACATACGTTCAGACGGCTACTACTTCCGTCCCTTTCCGGTAGCTACTCCGGCCAGGAACCTCAGTAGCGCCCATCCAACCGATACGAAGATCGTCGGTCTTGAATCGTCTTTGCATTTTCCAATTCGAATCGCTCGATAAATTATTTGAAATGAGGGTTAGCTCGGCCTTTTCAAATAATTCATGTCATTAGAATTTAAATCGATTCTTTCTATGGTTATATTATTCGACATCCATCTTTCAATTCTTTAGTGTTATTTTCGCGTCAAACACATACAACCATCAAATATCAAACAATTCAAGCCCAATTGGTTTATTTTCAATCAATGTTGCTTATAATATTTTATAACGATTTTTCGCCATTTTTATTTATTTAAAAATGGCCATATTTAATTAAACGACGTTTCAGGTCGTGCCGTGGCACTGGCGCTGTTTTTCTCCTAATTTGTTTTACACATATCGGAAAATCTAACCGTTGGATTTCTACAAAGTCTAAATCAGTGGGAAGATATTCCCAAAACGAACCCAACGGTTCTAGTTTTGTGAAAATCCGATGGTCGGATCTCCCACACTAGTCGTTTGAAGCTACGGCTTCAAAATTCGAACTGCAGCGTCGTTATTCGATTTAATTTAAATATATTTATATTTATATATAAATATAAACGATTCTGGCGCTGTTTTTCTTCAGATTTAAATTAAACATTCCGGACAATCCAACCGTTGGATTTTTACAAAGTTGGTGCCGTTGGGAAGATATTTCCAAGGCGAACCCAGCGGTTGCGGTTTTGGGAAAATCCGATGGTCGGATTTCTCGCACTAATCGTTTCAAATTACGATACCGAAACACGAACTGCACGGCCTCTATTCCTTTTATTTATATTTATATTTATATATATAAATATATTTCATCCTATAATTTCAACTATAGTTCACTTTATATTTTCAACTTCATTTTCACTTCAAATTTTTCACTAACGCCTTAATATTTCGAAAAATTTCGCCATAACCTCCTTTGTACGGGGAGGGGTTTGGAAATTTATTGGGCCGTGTTTGGTACCCAATAAATCCTAAAAAGCATTCACATATTTATAGTGATATATTCTGGTGTTTACGGGGGAGCATGTATAGATAATCACTCCAGAGAATAAATTCTCGTCACCCCGTTTCCGTGTGGAAATAAATAGTCCATGTGCCGTATCTAATAACTAGAGCGACGTGATTACTGTCAACTCCAGACCTGTGTGGGGTTTTTATTAATCTGGCACTTTATCGTTATATTTTATATAGTCCATATCAGTCATCGGTTCAACCTGTAGTATATAGTCATCGCCATACAAGCCTCTCGCTCGTATGGTAAATCTTCCACCTCGTCACACAAGCTCCAATTGCTTATGTGGAATATGATGAAGTATGCCTATCGTCATGAAGAATGCCATGTAGTGTAGTTCAAAATTAATTGTTACTATCCTATGGCGATGTTTATTATTTCACACAGAATAACCAGCACTCCGCATCCAATGGCATTCACAGGAGTTGATATATAAATAAAATTGCGCAGCCAACTCATCAAGGTTTACCTATTTGTCGGGCACGCAAATAATTTCTTTACTCTACAGCTAATCCATTTTTCCTGTTCAACACATGTATATATATGCAGAACAAAGCTAATAATAATATTTCTAGCAAACTATTATTTATTTCAACATGTGTGTATTTTTATCTAAGTATATACATGATAAAAGAAATATTTTTATCATCAAAAATATTTATTCAACACGTGAATGTTTTTAACACTTCATATTTACAATAAAGGTGTAGTTTTTATTGTCTATTCAATTTATTTTAAAAGATGATAGCATTCAACACATGAATATTCTATATAGTTTGTATATATATAAAAATGTGATTTTTATTGCTAAAGCTATTTGTTTAAATTCAAATAATATTCAACACATGAATTTCAACTCGACGAACGAATTGCAACTCAACACATGAATATTCTATATAGTTTGTATATATATTAAAATGTGATTTTTATCGCTAAAGCCATTTGTTTAAATTCAAATAATATTCAACACATGAATTTCAACTCAACGAATGAATTGCAACTCAACACATGAATATTCTATATAGTTTGTATATATATAGAAATGTGATTTTTATCGCTAAAGCCATTTGTTTAAATTCAAATAATATTCAACACATGAATTTCAACTCAACGAATGAATTGCAACTCAACACATGAATATTCTATATAGTTTGTATATATATAAAAATGTGATTTTTATCGCTAAAGCCATTTGTTTAAATTCAAATAATATTCAACACATGAATTTCAACTCAACGAATGAATTGCAACTCAACACATGAATATTCTATATAGCATATGTAATTTATTTCAACGAATGAAAATTATTCTAACACATAAATATTTCAGAAAATTTCGGCAGCATAACGGCAGGGTAGTTAAAACCGAGACCGTCCCTAGTACGGCTCCTCGCTCTACCTTAAAACCTCGCGGTTTTTGACAATGGGGATCATGCATCTAGTTCGCATGCAGGCGGCAAGTTTTATTTTCAATTCCAAAATCCTGTTCTATTTTATTTCAACCACAAAGGTATTTTTCAACCACAATATCAACCACAAACAATTATTTCCAACCATTCGTCATACCTTATAATATCACGTCAATCACAAGCAATAAATATTGTCCATGGTCTGTGGACGAGGGGGATATAATATATATATATAATATAATAATTCACTAGCATTTCATCACAATTCAAAGCATATATGTTTCATTCAACGCTTGTATAATTTATACATCGCTAATATAACTTATACAACACATGTACATGAGGTATACAATGCGTATATAATTTACATTTCGCTTATATAATTTATACAACGTGATTTCATTCACACAAATAGTTTAGATTCCTCACATTGGTTATTGCAGTGCTTAAAATCGTAGGAAGATCAGAAAAATCCGCGGCTTCTTCTAGAATGTAGAGAGCCTCCTTGCGGTCACGGTGTCTCCTGTTTCATCAAATTTCGTTAAAAAACAAAAAAGATATTATTTTTCAAAGTTTTGTAACACTTAAAAGTGTTATTTTCATTTCAGAAATTTATATCAGAAAAGTTTTTAAAGCTTCAAAACTAGGTCTCGATTTTCAAGCCAAACCGTACCTCGTTGCTTCGATCAGACCACACTATGTCAGAGAGCTACGAATCACCTTCAGATCGGCGGTGGTGGCGATGGATTCGGTGGCTCCTGTGGGTCGCGGCGGCGCTCTAAAGGGCGCGACTTCCTGGTCGAAATTCGACGCCTACAGTTGATGGATGGAGGCGTGGCTTGGTCGGATTGATAGAGGAGGCGAAGGCGGTCAGAAGCTTCAACTGGCGGAGGCGGCGAAATCGACTGAGGCGGCGGCAAAATCGGTGGGAAGTCTCGTGCTTCGTGCGTCGTTCAATCGCTGGCGGCTAGGGTTTTCTTCGTGATTTTATTTTTTTTAAAAGAAAAATTCCTATTGGTCCGAGCTATATAGTAAATTTTAAATAGTGTTTTCTCAAACCAACTCCTTTTTAAATCCAACGACTGTCGCCCCTAGCTAAACACCCACATTCCGGACACAATGGGATATGTTTCGTTGGCCATTTCGACTGTTACAGTCAGTTATTTTTCAAATTAAAATATAAAACATTTAATATTTAATTTAAACGTATATTTCAATTTGCTAGGGCCACAAATTGAATAGAAAAATTCCAGAAAAATAAATCTAGCTTTGTTTTGACGATACGGTCCTAACAAAACTAGTTTCGTCGAATTCTGAGCTCGTTTGAAAAACGGCCATTTTTAGGTCGACCCATTTTAACAGAAATTGACCAATCACATTTTCTTTTGCCCCGCTCACATACTAGCTTCAAAAATTATGAAATTTGAAACTTAGCAATAATTTGACATCCCGGACCCAACAAAAGTGGTTTCGTCGAATTCCGAGGTCGTATGCAAAATATCAATTTTCAAGGGCTATATATGCTATATAGCGACCTTTCTGAAAATTCAATTGGCCATAACTTTTGATTTCCATTATGAAATTTCGATTTTTCAGATTCGTTAGAAAGGTATTCATAAACAGATTTAAATATTTTCAGTTTCGCTAAAATCCGTTATATTTTCCACCCGGTACAGTCAGACAAAGTTTGTATTCAAAATTTCAAACTGCAATACTATACCCAATTCTATATTTTATTGAAATAGGCTATTTCAATTACTCAAATTCTTTGGTAATAACCTAATTTAAAAATTTTAAATTGGTTCACATTTTCCAGGTTATTACAACGACAGTCGGTGGGTTCGATTCTGAGTTCGAAACAAAAAGTTACTTTTAGGAAATATATCAAATAAAATATATATTATATATAAATTCAACTCTATTCTCTCCTTCTCGGTTTCAATTCAAATCAGATCAAAAAAAAAGGAAAAACCCCGATGCCCCCCCCCCCCACGTCACGCCTCCCATCGGAGCGCCGCCCTACCATCGCAGCCCCCTCCCATCTCCGCCGCACCCCCTTCCTCCGATCCCCTTCTTCCTCCTCTTCTCTCTCCATACGACGCTCGACACCCCCTGTTAACCCTTACCCAATACACTTCCATGCACAAGCCCTCCCGCGCCGTACTCTAAGCTACCTCCTGACCTGCGAGGCCACCAGCGCCCTAATCCAAGCCCCAATCCTCTCACAGCCCAAACCCGAACCAATTTAAAGCCCCAACCCGCAATGAAGACCACCAGAGCGCCCTCTGCCTGCTTCCACTTCCCCTCTAACGCTGTTCGATGTTCAGACAATAACAGTATGTTTTATAATTTCTTTATTTCATTTTTATCTTTTTCTGATTTTGTTTAATTTTATTTTATAAAAGTATGATCTTTAAATTATATATAGTTATGATTTTTCATATATAAAACAATGATGTTTACACGTATAAAGGTTAGATTTTTAAACGTATAAAGAGTAGATTTAAATCATATGAAGATATGATTGTAAATTTTGTAAAAAATTAATTTTTATATATTTGAATAGAGAATAAGGATTTGATTTTAAACCATATAAAGATGTGATTTTTATCTATATAATAGCTATATAAAAATACGATTTTTAGTTGATAAAAATATGATTTTTATTAATGTAGAGTATTAAAAATATAATTTTTATATAGAGAGAGAAGTAAAAAAAATAATATTTTTTATTATATTATCAGCAAGATAAAAATATAATTTTTATCATGGAAGTAGCGGTGTAAAGGAGTGAATTTTACATATGTAGTAGAGACATAAAAATACGATATTTATCTATGTGAAGAAATGATAAAAATATGATTTTTATCTAGGTAAAGTTGAACTAAGAATATGATCTTTATTATATGAACACCGGTATAATAATAGAATTTTTATCTATATAGTTGCAGTATAAAAATAGAATTTTTATCTATATAGTAGCAGTATAAAAATGTGATGTTTATATACATAGCAATAATATTAAGATGCAGTTTTTATATATGTAGTGGATACAGAGAACGAAATTGACAAAAGGCAAGCACGACGAAGATTTCCTACATATGAAGAGTTATGGCATTTGGTTTAGCTTTTCGGTGAGAATTCCTCACTTTTATTTTGTTTTCTAGTTGAAATATATAATAGGATGCAGACGGTGCTTAGTAGCACCCGACACCCGTCGTCCACAGACCACGGATGGCTTGTTTATTTGATTAATGTGATGTGAAAAATGATTGTGTGTAGTGGAATAAAATATTTTATCATTATAAATATTTTATAGTTAAAAATATATTTTTCAACGTGTATATAAAATAAATATTTCAAAACATATCGGACGATTTGTTTATGTACACCCATTTGACTGATATTGATTGGGACGATAAATTTTACACATCACCCAACTACACAAATAAAAATCTGCGTGTGTTGATTTGAAACCCCACACGGGTATTGGGATGATATTTGACGTACACTAATCTTGATTGTTTAGTTGTATGTCAATCGATGGGTTGACAAACTGTGTAAGAGTTAATTATTTATATTTAATGCTTATGCAATTGTGTAGTGTACTCTGGACGATGGTTGATGACTTATCCTTGCTATTATATACATGTGTTGTAGGGAATCCATATAATTAAAGTTATATGGGAATTGATTGGGCCTCATTCCAATTTGGAAAATAAGGAATATTACAGAAAGAAAATTCATGTGTTGAATGGAAAGAAAATTCATGTGTTGAATAGAAAGAAAATTCATGTGTTGAATAGAAAGAAAATTCATGTGTTGAATAGAATAAAAATTCATGTGTTGAATAGAAAATAAATATTCATGTGTTGAATAAAAATAAACATTCATGTGTTGAATAAAAACATATATTCATGTGTCGAAAAAAATATTCATTCGTTGAATAGAATAACGAAGTAATTGAAATATATATAAAGCCGTGTTGGTTAGATATGCGCCATTTTGACGTGAACGATATTTATGTCGATTATATTCGTTTTTATAATGATTATAGAAAAGGAAGTGATTTCAAAATATAACTTTTTTAAAATATTATCATTTGTATATCGATGATGTGCAATATTCAATTTTGATTCGAAATTGAATAGGAAGTTGATATCGTTTCGAAAACTAATTTAAAACGATTTATAAAATACGTTTTAAAAGGAAATCGATGAAATATATAATATATATATATATTATATATTATATATTAAATGGCCTGAAAAGAACGGGCCACGCCGCGGCAGTTCGCGAATTTCGACCATTGACTTCGAATGGATATTGCAGGAGATTCGACCATTGGATTCTCCTAAACCGGAACCGTTGGATCTGTATCAAAAAGAGCTTTCTAACGAATATTAGTGATTTGAAATCTAATGGTTGGAATTGGAATTATGTCCAAATAAAATTTGAAAAAGGTAGCTGTAAGTGCAGTTCGATGGCCGTTGATGGAAATCGACTGTACGTGCCTTGTTAAAATTATTAAAAATAGCAATGATTTGTGATTTGGAATTATGTCCAAATAAAATTTGGAAAAGGTCGCTGTAAGTGAAGTTCGATAGCTGTTGATGGAAATCGATTGTACGGGCCTTGAAAAAATTATTAAAAATAGCAATGATTTGTGTAAAATAATAAGAAATGATTTGGAAAGAATTGAGATGGAAATTTCCATATTTGAAAAGATAAAAAATAGATTTTTATCGGAATGAACTAGTTTTGAACTAGAATTATAATCCCAATTATTTTTAAATAAATAAATTGGATTTGAAATGGTTTTAAAAGTAACCAGAATTTCCAATAATTGAACTGGAATGGATTTTAATCGAAATTGTCTTTGGAATATTTCGTTGTTGGATTTCGTGTTTATACAGATATTGTTATGGAAGTTTGAAAGATATATTTATATCTTTATTTCCAGCCGTTGATGGAAATCGACTATACGGGCCTTCATAAAATTATTAAAAATAGCAATGATTTGTGTAAAATCATAGGAAATGATTTGGAAAGAATTGAGATGGAAAATTCCATATTTGAAAAGATAAAAAATAGATTTTTATCAAAATGAACTAGTTTTGAACTAGAATTATAATCCCATTTATTTTTAAATAAATAAATTGGATTTGAAATGGTTTTAAAAGTAACCAGAATTTCCAATAATTGAATTAGAATGGATTTGAATCGAAATTGTCTTTGGAATATTTCGATGTTGGATTTCGTGATTATATTTGTTGGTCGTAGAATTTGATATTGAATACAAGCCAATATATTTTCTATTCAGAGCTTTGTATTTGATATCAAATGGGATTTGGGTTTGTCGTGAATGGTGTCTTCATTAACACTGTTCTTAAACGCAGTTAAAGACAGGATGTGATTTCCCAAGTTAAACAATTATTAATATTGATTTTTGGGAAGATTAAAACCAAGTGGAGTTTTAATGAATCTTTAATTAGACTAAAATGATCGAGAATGGAGTATCACCAGTTTTGCTCCAGGCGATAGTTAAATCTTTAATTAGATTTGAATGTGAAATGGTAATTGAATTTACCGATAACATCGTGGTGTTAGGTATGAAGTATTACTAGTTTTACTTCATTGGATGAATAGGTTGGGATTGGGAAATTTAATAAATGATTACTTCGGTAAGGATCGTTAATCCCGACTAGTTTGGATAAACCAGAATTTGGTTTGAATTGATATTCAAAGGAAGATTAAAGAATAAATTTAAAGAAATTATCTTTGATAAAATTAATGTGGACCTTTCCCAAAGTATAAGAATATTTGAATAAAACAATATTCTGAATTAGAATAAGGCGTATGTTGTGTTTGTGTAAAATTTGTTTATTATATACGCGAGTTATTTAGAAAGACCGGGTTTATCCCATTCAGAATAACTGATTCGACGATGTGTCGAGGATGAAGACGGTGGTCGACGACTGGAGGTCTTCACATCGTTTGGGTGATTACTGATGATCTTGAATGGGCTGTACACCCAAGAGGAGGGAATCAGTTGGTGATCGTCCAGACGTACTTGGAGATCGATGGATATGCGAGGTACAAGGTGCCTCCGGTTTTGCTCAGACCCAGAATGAACTTGTTAATGGACGGTGTGTCTAACATTGGATTTTATTCTGTTTGATTGATTTCTATTAAATATATATCTGTTTGGCGGCGGAGAATTTATTCTCTTGCTTAACGCCCTTCTCTGAGACATACGACCCCAGGGGTTATATATTGATGGATATCAATCGCATAGAGTGAATTTCCTGTGTGGCATGCCTAAGTAGCAAATGATCAAGGCTTTTGTTTAAAAGCAGAGTCTTGTGGTTGATGATCAAAGCACCGCCTGTGTGGCATAGCTTCGTGTAGCGTTGATTTGCGAGCCTCACACCCCGGTTGTGAACCAGAAACGGGAGAGGACATCAGGGAGGGCATACGTTTCTTTCTAGCTAGGGCGGTGTCAGTGACCTACCATCCCTGACCTTTATATTATTTTCACCTGTGTGGTTGTTGCTGTTGCGAGGCGCCTTGGATATATCGGTGACTATGTGGAGCCGATGGAGTCAATTGGCTCATTTACGCCTCAAAGGGCAAGGAAACGTAGTGTTCAGGCATAATAATCCACATCGGTGGACCGGCCCTGACGATCCAAGACTTGCTTACGCGCTTGCCTGAGGGGCGGACAAGAGCATCTCGAATTCGGTAGAGGACGATCCCTTGCCTCGGTTCACAGAGGGAAACCCAACTTCCAATACGTGACTCTGCGATTTTTGATTGTAGAGCCTATTATGGCGACATAGTGGTATGGGGCACTTATGCCATCTATGATTGATACTTATGATTGAAATTGTTTTGATGCTATACACTTATAGTAATAAAAAACATGAAACTTTACGTACCAAGCATTCTTGGCTATTTTAACGTAAAAACCCTATCCTTCGGCTTGCGTTGCATTGTGTGATGGGACCTGGGTCTTATAATAGCTTCATTGTTCTTTATTTAGCGTTGCGGTGTTGTTTTATGCGCTGGTATTCTTGGGAGGAAACCCGTTCCGTGTTATACGGTGTGGTCCCTTGATTTACCGAACTTTAAAGATTAATAACTGTTTTAGTTCTCACACCAGTCACATGACTGACCTGGAGTTTATTGTTTTCACCTAAACTCTGGGTGCCCCTATTTTCTACACGGGCAGCTAGTAGTTTTGGTTTTGCAGATTTATATTCACAGGATCCTAATTGACAGCTGAAGCAATATTCGGAAGCCTTTGTATCCGTGTATTACTTCTAGTTGTGTTTTGTATTATTTTCCGCTTCAGTAATGCATTTAAATCTATGATAATTTATGATGTATAATATTTATTCATACTTTGTATATTCCTGTATTCTGATGGAATTGTTGTAATAAACAATGAAATGTTCTTCTGTTTTCGTTCCGATGTGGCTTATTCTTAACTCAATCCATGCTTTCCTTACCAGGGAAGTTCGGGTTGTTTCACAAATACAAGTGTCACTCCCTGTATGATGTATCCTTCCTTCACCACGCCTGCTTGCCTTTACATGAACCCCTTCTTCCCTTTAATAACCTCACCATACTTCTTTTATCAACAGTCTCCATGACTTTCGAACACTACCACATCTTACCCTTTCCCATCATTTCGAACATAATGTCCCCGTTCTTCCTCCTCCCTTCCAGCATGTCACCCATCACCATAGAAACCTCACTTCACCTCGTTAACTCCCCACTAGCTCAAAGTACACGCGAGTCTTCACCTTGCATTCTCTCCATGCTGATGCATTTGAAATCGCACCCTTTTATATCCATGCCGCCACTTCATCTTTCAATAGCCCCTGCATCCTTTAGTTACAGCATTCTCTTTTCCCAAATTCTATTTATCTTTCTTTTCTTTTAATTGTTATTATACATATATTTATAAAGGCAATGAGCTGCGGTATATTCCAAATGAGAGAAAAGAACAGGGTTTTGCCTATTTATACACTTAGATGCCTTGGCATTCAAGGTAGTTGTGTGATGGATGACGGGTGATGTGAAGATGCAGACACATGTGCTATCAGAACAGCCATGTACTGTTAAGTGTTAAGTTTAGGGATTGGTTGATAGTGAAATTTCATGTCGAGGGGAAGATGCAGTGTACACATGGCATGTCAATGTCCTTTCTTTTCTATTTAATATGTTTATCATAGATATACAAGTTTTTTATATGAATAATGGGATGTTTGACTTGTAAGTGGAAATACAGGGCAGGCTATTTTATTTCCACAAAGGTAACTGACATGTAGGCTGGTGCATGGATAGAAATAGGGTATTAGCTATGCGTATCTGTACCTACCTTAATTAGAGTAGATGGTGAAAAAGGAAGCAAGACAGCTACATGTATCCATTGTACGTTATTTTCTTAGCTATGAAGTGTCCCTGTATTTTCTTTTCTAATATAGGCATGTTCGTGTATAAAGTAGGCTATCCTATTTTCTAGGTTGGTAGATTTATGTGTAGGCAGGTTTCATATCTTTTTTCTCATTTTTGTGCTAATTAATATGAAGTAAGGGTACAAACATGGGGATGTACATGATGGACAATGAAGATTTACTGTTCCCTTTTGCCCACAAAAATAAGACAATGTAACATTTATTATTTCACAGGACGTTTGAAATATATTTATTTATTTATTTCCATTTCGTTTGGTACATTCATTTATACATGATTATTAAATTTTTACTGCAATTTCGGCTGCCGTTAAATATACGCACCGCCAGAAATTACTCTGAACTGAACGAAAATAAATATACTGTTATAACAAGCAGTGCCCCACGATCCCAAAAATATAATAATATCGATAGGTTAATTTATATTGTGAAACCCCAAAATGCTAATATAGGGTCCAAGATACTCCAAAAAAAAAGTGGCGTATTTTCCAAATTAAAAATTACAATAAAATTCTAAAAATTAAATTATAACTATGTCTCAAAGGTCTCGTCCAAATTCGAAATCAATATTTAATTATATTTAATTATCGTTATGATTTATAATCGATTCCACAGCGATTTTCTGAAAATTTGAATTGGACATATCTAACCGTCTATAATATAAAATCTCCATTTTTCTCTTCCACTAGAAAGATATAATCATATAGATTCGAAGGTTTCTTGTTTCACAGAAATATGATTTATATCGGATCTTATATATTCAGTTGAAGTTCAAAATTCAATATTACAAACTGCAGCGTCATTTCGAGCTTGTTTTAATTATATTATAAATTATATATATTCGAACTCTAATTTATAAAATAAATTCGATATAAAATCCATTATAATACTAATATAATATATAAAATACATTTAAATATTCCAATTTAAATGACCAAAAAATCTGAGACATTACATTCTTTCCCCCTTAAAAGAATTTCGTCCTCGAAATTACAAGGTAAGAAGAATACTCTAAACTAAGTATTTTAAAATAACTATTTTGAATTATTATCAAAATAAATTCTAACTAATTAAAATTTTTGAAAATTTTGCTAGCACCTATTCTGCACAGCTCGATCAGAACAACTACAACTGCCACACTGGGCCTCAACTTCTCCAAAAGAAAACCAAAACCAAATGGTCATCCCACTCAGGGGTATAAAATCAATCACCAACCAATTATTAAGGTTTACCTATTTGTCGGGCAACTTAGTTCCAATTTCGAAGAAAATCAACTAATTGATCTTTATTCTTTAGTTTGTACTTCCAATCTGTGCAACCAAATCATCTCCACAGCCTTCAGGATTCTGCACTTAACTCTAATTATAATGCAAATAACAAATACAGGGATAAATAATTTGGTTTTATTTCATTTAACTTCTTATTATCTCCAACTAGTTTAGTTAAATGCAGCTAATACTCAATATTAATACTTACCGGTCTGTATTCCCTTGGGTTTAACTAACATCAATCGATTAATATCTGATCGATTACCATAATTGTACATTCGATTTCCAAATCCCAATTTATTGTATTCAATTTCACTTAACCATGTTAAGTCTTACTTCCCTATCAACTCAATTGATTGGTTTCTAACCAGATTGATTCCATTTCAATTTATTTATTCACTCAGGGCCATTAGACTTCCAAATTGGTTACAATGAATGTTTAAATCAATACTCAATCATTCAATTAAACAAGGCACAATCAACAAACCAAATCATTCTGATTCGTATTTAACTTAAATATTCACTTTGATTCCAAATTAAACTTTACATTGAAGTTTTATTTTCAAATTTCATACTTAAAATTCCCATTTGGTTAGATCATTTCAATTTTATAATCCACTCTGAATTCTAATTCAAATTGACATTAGTCGGTTAATGCAATAATAATTTAAGAAAATTACACTTTTACTGCTCTGTAAAATATATTGAGCCAAAAATAATTTTAAAAATAATTTTGTCACAAATTACAAATGCGCACACTCATATATATACTTACACTCAATCTAGGATATTACTAATCCCATCTCTATTGAGTTACGCCACAGTGCCAAGGTTATTACTAAACCATATGCTCTGATACCACTGTAACGGACTATGATTTTTGACCCCGAAAACAACACAAAAACACTATATCGATATTCAAGCACCGAAAATACCGGAACGTTATAAGAAAGAAATTAGAGGGTGAGATAAGAAAGAAATATTAGAATAGAAGAATAAGAAGAACATCAGAACAGAATCTCATAGCGGAACAAATGAAATATAATATCAAATGCTTTATATAAAAACTGTACATATATGATTACAACACCAGAATATACATTCAAATCAATACAACACACAGCAGAAATAAACTATACCAGTAAGTATATGGAATACATCTCGACTTCGATTCCTTATTTGGAACTCCAAGCGAAATATAACCTAGAAGTATACTCAGTCTGACCCGAGCACATTTGCAGCAAAGACAAATTCACCCGGATCAGTTTGGAATAATTTCAGTGGTAAATTCATATGGCAAACAACTTGTTTAACTTTAGAAATCCATTTTGAAAGAAAAAGGATAATAGTAAGACCAGTCCACACATAAACACGGATGGTTTTTATTTTACTATGACCCAAAACCATTTTTAAAATCAATATCTTTTCTGATATTATAATAGTGTCTATCAAATCACAAATAAATAATCATCTAGTAGAACGCTTGCATCTCACGCTCTACATATATAGTATACAAACAAAAACGCAACGCTTATTGGAGTTTGGATTCCGACTATGACAAGGTATGGAACCAACTGCCGATAGTGTATCTCTTGAGAGGAATACACTGGGTTCAACAAGAACGTTTTGCAACCCGGCCCACACATGACCGACCAATCATTTCTTTAAGTGTATCGAATATATTGTCAACTACGGCTGCGTAGTGTAACGACCCAGAAAATATGAACCAATTTAAAAAAAATTAATTGGCTAAAATAATGGATTTTAAATATTTAAAATAAATATTTTAAATAATGGCAATGAAAAGTGAGTTTGAATCGACGTTTGAAAATGAATATAATTAATTCTAATTATAAACAAGGCCTGAAATTGCGCTGCAGTTTCAAAAATTGAATTCAAACTTTGTCGGACTGTACCAGGTGCAAAACAAACCGGATTTGAGTGAAACCAAAAATATTTAAATCTGTTAGTGGATACCTTTCTAACGAATCTGAAAAATTGAATTTTCATAGCGGAAACCAAAAGTTATGGCCAAATGAATTTTCAAAAAGGTCGCTATGGAATTTATATAGCCCGTGAAATTGGCCATTTTGCATACGACCTCGGAATTCGACGAAACCACTTTTGTTGGATCCGGGAAGTGAAGTTATTGCTAGGTTTCAAATTTCATAATTTTTGAAGCTAGTATGTGAGTGTGGCAAAGGAAAATGTGTTTTGGTCAATTACAGTTAAATTGGATCGACCAAAAATGGGCCTTTTTGCAAACAGCCTCAGAATTCGACGAAACTAATTTCGTTGGGACCGTATCGTCAAAACATAGCCAGATTTATTTTTCGGGAATTTTTAGAATTAATATGTAGCCTTGGCAAATTGAAATGTGTGTTCAAATCGAATATTGAATGTTTTATATTTTAATTTGAATGGAAACTGACTGAAACAGTCGAATGAACCTACGAAACATATCCCATTGTGTTCGGAATAGGGGTAAAACGCTAGGGACGACAGTTGTTGGGTTTGGATTGGAGGTCGTGTCAGAAAACCCCTTTTAAAACCTCCAGGCCAATTAGATTTTTTAAAAAAGAAAAAGAAAAAAACTTCCTTTTTCTCTCTCCCGCTACATCGATATACGGCGGAAAGCTGTTCGTCGCTTCCATGCCAATTTCTGGCCGCTCCGATCAACGAAACCCACTGCCCCAGTTCAACTTTTTGTAGTACTCCTCTCACCTTCAAATCTATACCAACCATGCCCTCAATCGTGGAGTATTCTTCGTGAATCGCGCCCCTGAAGTCAGCCCGCTTCTTCGCCAATTCCGCCCTCGTCGGAGCTGCGAGCTGGACCCCACCCCTAGGCGTAGGTGCGCCTCACCAAGCACTACGCTGCTGCATTGGCCGATCGACCCCTAGCTACACGGATTGGAAGAAAATTCGAAACCTAGTTTCGAACCCAACTTGAGGTTTGCGGCTTTGATTATTCTGAATTGAAAATAACACCTTTAAACCATTGCAAACTTTGAAAAATCATATATTTTTCGTGTGTTGACGAAATTCGATGAAACAGGAAACATCGTGATCGTGTGGACGTCTTCTACATTCTAGAAGAGACCTAATATTTTTCTGAGCCTTCTGCTATTTTTGGTGGAGTGGAACCCAATGTGAGATTTCTAATTTATAAACGATATGGAAAACGATGATGTATAAATTATATAGTCGATGTATGAGTTATATAAGCATTGTACACCTCATGTATAAGCGTTGTATAAGTTGTACTTTCGATGTATAAGTTTTATATGCGTTGTAAAAATTATATATGTGTTGAAATAGAAGTGAATTGCTATATATAAATATACATACATATATATATATATATATATATATATATATATATATATATATATATATATACACGCCCCTCGTCCACACCATGGACGATATTTATTGGTTGTGATTGGTGTGAAAATTGATTGATAGCGAATGGTTGATTGGGATTGTTTGTGGTTGATATTGATTGATTGTGGTTGAAAAATACCCATTTGTGGTTGAGAAATATTTGGTTGAAACCACATAGGATTAGTTTGTGGAAATGAAATAAATATATACATGCCGCCTGCGTGCGAACTAGATGCATGATCCCCATTATCAAAAACCGCGAGGTTTTAAGGTAGAGTGAGGAGCCGTACTAGGGACGATCCCGGTTTTAACTGCCATGCCGTTATGCTGCCGAAATTTTGAATAATATTCATGTGTTTGAATTATTTTCATTTGTTGAAACTATATTTATTCGTTGAATAGAAAGCCTTCATGTGTTGAACGGTGTTGAACGGTGTTCGTGTTTTAAATATAAAAGTCACCTTTTTTCTATATATATAAACTATAGAAAACCTTCATGTGTTGAATCGATATTCATTCGTCGAATTGAAATTCATGTGTTGAATGGTATTCATATTTTGAAAGAAATTGATTTATAATCCAAATCGCATTTTTATCATCTATACGAACTATATAAAATAATCTTGTTTTGAAAGAAATTGTTTTTTAATAAAAATCCTATTTTTATTACCTATATGAGCTATATAAAATAATAGTGTTTTGAAATGAATTGTTTTACAATAAAAATCACATTTTTATTATATACATGAATTGTTAAATATAGCGAAGTGTTGAAACAGAAGACAGTTAGATAAAAACATCATTTTTATCAAATGTATGAAAAGAATATAGCTTTGAAATCGAAGAATCGATATATATATATAAATGGAATTAAAATATATCGAATAACGACGCTGCAGTTCATATTTTGAAACCGTGATTTCAAACGATTATACCGGGAGATCCCACCATCGGATTTTCCTGAAATCGCAACCGTTGGGTTCGCTTTGGAAATATCTTTCCAACGGCACTAACTTTGTAAAAATCCAACGGTTGGATTGTCTGGAATGTTTAATTCAAATCTGAAGAAAAACAGCGCCAGAATCGATTATATATATATATATATATATATATATAATTATATTTAATCGAATAACGACGCTGCAGTTCGTATTTTGAAATCAATACTTCAAACGATTATACCGGGAGATCCGACCATCGGATTTTCCCGAAATTGGAACCGCTGGATTTGTTTTGAAAAGATCTTTCTAATGATGCAAATTTTTTCAAGATCCAACGGTTAGATTTTCAGATATGTGTAAATCAAATCTGAAGAAAAAAGCGCCACGGCCGCGTTATGGCCGAAGCGTCGTTTTGAATAAATTGGCTACTTTAAAATAAATAAAAATAGCGATAAATCGTTAGAAAATATTATAAATGATATGGATGTGATTTAGGAATTAACTGAAGGTTGGCTAAGTCGAATGGTTCCCTGGGTGTTGATCTGATGTTGGTTTCGGCCTTCGGGGTTAATATTTGGGAAATCGTTCTCTTACCGATTGACGGTTAGTGACTAATGAATTGAAATGATGCGTATGTATGTAGTGTTGCACTTTTTTGTTATATACGCGAGTTGATCAGAAAGACCGGGTTTATCCCATTCTGAATAACTGAGTCGACGATAATAAATCGAAGATGAAGACGGTGGTCGAAGACCGGAGATCTTCACCTCATTTGGATGGTAACCGAGGTCCTGATTGGGAGGCATCCCGAAATATGGATAATGAGTGGTGATCGTCCAGACGTACATGGTGGTCGATGGGTTTGTGAGGTATATAGTGCCTCCGGTTTCGTTCAGACCCCGAACGGACTTGTAAATGGACTGCGTGTCTGACATTGGATTTTATTCTGTGTTGATTGATCTCAATTAAATATACATCTGTTTGGCGGCCGAGAATTTATTCTTTTGCTTAACGCCCTTCTCTGAAACGCATGAGCTCAGAGGTTGTATATTGATGGACATCAATCGCATTGCATGAATTGCTAGTGTGGCATGCCTAAGTGGAAGATAATCAGGGCTTCTATTGAAAAGCAAAGTCTTGTGGTGATGATCAAAGCACCGCCTATGTGGCGTAGTGTAACACCCCGTAATTCTGTAACACTAGGATTCACAAATCAGGGCAGAATTAAAAGTTAAAATCAAAATCAATTGAAACGAGCTGCACCATTGCGTCCGACTCGGAATTCTGCATGAAAACGAGTCCGAGTTTGCGTAAATTGGAGTCCGTATGAGGAAGATATGGCCTCCGAAAGATTCAGCGAAGTTCAAATTTCAAAACAGGTCAGGTTCAAAAATTCAAATCGGACCCAGAATGGGCTGGGCGGGAATTTTCCCGCCCAAGGCACCCAGGTCGACTGGGTAGTCGACCTTGGGGTCGACCCCCCAGCTTTTTCCAGCTTTCTGCTCTGGTTCGTTCTGATGTATTTGTTCACATTTTCTGACCAGGTTCGTCCGCCTAACACTATATAAACAGCCCTAGTCTTCTTCTCTATTCACAATTCTTCTCTACCCTTATGCTGCAAAGATTCTTAGTGATCATGGCTTCCTCTCCTCCTATTAATTAAATAATAAATAAAATAATATATATAAAATAAATCAAGATGAGGAGGTGCTACTCAAAGACTTTCAAAGGGGAGATTCAAGCTAGAATTCAAGTGAAGATTCGAACAACTGTTTTTCTACGAATCATAGCAACGCCGTCTTTCTGTTCTAATCTAATCTCTGTAAGTCAGTTATTTTTAGATTTGAACGTTTTTCTCTGTTCGTGACATGAAATTAAAGGAATAAAAGAATATGCCAAATCTCTCTCTTTCTCTCTCTATTCAAATCAGTGCCAATACTCTTGACCCTAATTAAGAACTGTTATTATTTCGAGGACAAATAAGACTGTGACTATGGACCTTAAAACCATATGCCTATGACTATAAACATTTGCCGATAACTATGAACATTGCCTATGACTATGGACATCGCCTATGACTATGAACATTGCCTATGACCGTGACTGTGATTATGGACATCGCCTATGACTATGGACATCTGCATCTTTTACCCTAAATGCTCCACAAACTTAGTGCATTCCCTTTGTGAGTGACCCTAACGGACGTGGGGTGTTACATGTGGTATCAGAGCTGAAGGTTACCGGATCAGATAAAAGATTTGAAAAATTATTTTCAAATGATTTTTAAAGAAGCATTTTCAAGAGAAAAGATTTGTTTTAAAAACATATTCCGCAAATCCATACGCACTATCTTCTCTTCCTCTGTTTAAATTCTTGTCTCCTTCTTTCTTGAGTCTCTGGGGCTCCTGGCTTTCTGGGAGGTAACCTCATTGAAGGGCAAAGTAGTGCCCGACTTCCATCTATAATCGTAGTAGTTTCACCTATGGCCAGTTTTCTTTCAAGCTTATAGGGTTTTCCGGACGATGGAGGCAGTTTTCGAGAGATTTGTCAACATGACTACACACGGAAGGGGATGAGGAGTTTGGCTAAGGAGCATAACCCTAGGATGAGGAATTCATGGATGTAGACTTAGCTCACGAAGGAGGAAGAAATTATAAAACCTAAGACAAGAGGGAGTATCTTTACTAGGGTATGATAGGGCATATACTTAAGGACAAGGGCAAGAACAAGGACGAGATTTTCAGAAGGACAAGTACATGCTTTCGCCACCAAGCGTACCTAGGAGAAAGGTAGTCCATTGGAAGAGTATAGTTTTCTGTTCGTACTATTTCCTTAGGTTCTAGCGCTTCTCATTTGTTCATATCCACTTCCATAGTTGGGTCTCTGCACCATAATACTTATATAGTAGAAAGATCCTACTAGAGTCTCAAATCCAATTGGTGGTCTGACCAGTTTATTTTTGGTTAGTAGAGATTTGAGAATAGCTATCGAGTTTGCTTATATCATCTCACGTAGATCGTCTAAATTCGGGGGAGATATTCCTTGGGTGCTTGTCTGATATTGGTTTAGGCCCTTGGGGCTTGTACTTGAGGAATGTGGAGTTCGGTTTGGATGGTTTGCGTGAGAGATGAATAGTTGTGGTAGACACTCCAAAGAGCACGTAGTGACCTTTCGACTCTTATAGTTATGGCATGGCGGATAAGAGGGAAACCTCTAATCAACTTAGTACGTGTACTTGGTACCGTGATTGACATCTGTTTATTTTGGAAATGGAGATCCGGAACTTCACAATCGTGAAGTTTAATTAGTTAAGATACAGTGGAGTAAAGCTCAAGAAGGCTAGATACTAGAAACATACCCTTTTCCTTAAGGGTGCATCCTTGATTTCTTTGTTTTAGGAGCTTTACGCATAATTGTTTCTCTCTTTCCAAAGTATATCACCTAGGTCGTATCTTCGATCCTTAGGTAGAAGCCAATGGATGTAAACATGTATTTGAAACATGTTATGGTTGATGGTTGCAAGTGGTTGGTAATGGTTGCTTGTGAATGCATATGCATACGTATTAGGCACTAGATCAGTTCAGACGCTTTCATATTGCATTTACAGATATGTATTTGTTTGTAAATTGAACTTGATATGTTATCATATGGGTGTTGCATATGGATGAATGGCCGTGCACGCATATAGTATTTACATTACTAGGGATGCTTGCGTACATGGTTGGACGCATGGCACTGACATGACTCGCATTAAGGAGGTCGACTGAATCAGTAGACCGCCTGATTTTACAGTAGATAAAGACATATACACACACTATGCATATGAACATGAAAGCATTAGAAATCTTTTAAGGACAATGGATGCCTGTGAGTGAATGGTTGAGTAGATTAGTGATTGGATGGTAGGACACATTCTTCCTAACTTGAAGATTTCGGGGACGAAATCATTTTAAGTGGGGGAGAATGTAACACCCCGTAATTCTGTAACACTAGGATTCACAAATCAGGGCAGAATTAAAAGTTAGAATCAAAATCAAGGGAAACGGGCTGCGCCATTGCGTTCGTCTCGGAATTCTACATGAAAAGGAGTCCGAGTTTGCATAAATCGGAGTCCGTATGAGGAAGTTATGGCCTCCGGAAGATTCAGCGAAGTTCAAATTTCAAAACAGGTCAGGTTCAAAAATTCAAATCGGACCCAGAATGGGCGGGAATTTTCCCGCCAAAGGCACCCAGGTCGACTGGGTAGTCGACCTGGGGGTCGACCCCCCTGTTTTTTCCAGCTTTCTTCTCTGGTTCGTTCTGATGTATTTGGTCACATTTTCTGACCAGGTTCGTCCGCCTAACACTATATAAACAGCCCTACTCTTCTTCTCTATTCACAATTCTTCTCTACCCTTATGCTGCAAAGATTCTTAGTGAACATGGCTTCCTCTCCTCCTCTTAATTAAATAATAAATAAAATAATATATATAAAATAAATCAAGACGAGGAGGTGCTGCTCAAAGACTTTCAAAGAGGAGATTCAAGCTAGAATTCAAGTGAAGATTCGAACGACTATTTTTCTACGAATCATAGCAACGCCGTCTTTCTGTTCTAATCTAATCTCTGTAATTCAGTTATTTTTAGATTTGAACGTTTTTCTCTGTTCGTGACATGAAATTAAAGGAATAAAAGAATATGCCAAATCTCTCTCTCTCTCTATTCAAATCAGTGCCTATACTCTTGAACCTAATTAAGAATTGTTATGATTTCGAGGACAAATAAGACCGTGACTATGGACCTTAAAACCATATGCCTATGACTATGAACATTTGCCGATAACTATGAACATTGCCTATGACTATGGACATCGCCTATGACTATGAACATTGCCTATGACCGTGACTGTGACTATGAGGATTATTTCCTTGACTAAGTCTGTGCCTTTGATTAGGAAATATAAACCATTGCCTATGACATAACAAGGACATCTGTGATTAAACACCTATGATTCATGACTAGGAAAGTGTTGCTTAAGTTCTGTGATTATGAGATTGGGTCTAAACCCGATTATTTATTCTGCCTGTCCTTGGTTTTCTTTGGTTTTACACCATGGGAATTTACCTATTAAGTTAGGTCTACCCATGTTCTTGAACCCACGTCGTTATTCAATATTCTTGGTTTTCTTTGGTTTTAGACCTTGGGAATTTACCTATTAAGTTAGGTCTACCCATGTTCTGGAATCTATGCTATTCAACCCTTTTCATGTCGTAATCTATATGCCTGTAAATTATCATCTTATGCCAGTTGTTATGTCCTTTCTTTCATGGCATTTTGGTTCATTCCCCTTTATCCACGAATCTAGCTTTATTTATGATCTAGGTTGAATCACGTTTATACGAACGATGGGAATACGTTTTGGGGAAAGACATGAAATTTACTAAACTTGGAAATTGGTATAATTTGGGAACATGCATTATAGCAGTACTATTAAGATGAAAATTAGAATAACAATTATAGTTTTATGACATGAACTGAAGTTAGAATATTAAATCAGAATTGGGCGGCCAAATTAAGCATGATAAGTATGTTAGCATAATTTACATACATTAGGTTTAAATGGTTAAACGGTGAACTAGAATATGAAATCTAGTTTGGCATAAACTGTAGACTAGAATGTAAAATCTAGTTTTGGCATGAACTGTAATTGGGGGTGTCGGATCTAAACTGCTATAAACTGTAAGATAGGCAAATCAAGATTTGGGCCTAGGATACAAGTCCATTAGTAGGCATGGCAAATGTATAGGGTATAGGAAAAATTTATTTTAAAAAGGGAAAATGGACTTTGAGGATAAATTGTTAACAATTTATTTATATACCAAAAGAAAGGTTTACTAACGACATCTCTTTTAATAACACACCAGAAAGTTCTAGGGTGACAAAGAGGATAGTTTCTAGGCTTGGGTTCGGAAAATACAAGTTTCCTGCTCTCCCTGGATATCCCTAACCGATTCGATGGACGGGATGGTTACTTTCAAAACCTGATTTGAAGTTTAATCAAAACCCTTTGAACTCAGAACACACGAATATGCCTAACCCGTGGTTAGACTGAGTTGCGATGTAAACCTGCCCGGAACCAACCGGCACATCCAGTAATCGCAACAATATCTGTCTAATGTGAGTGGTAGCAGCTTTAATTTATTTAGTTAAAGCTAGAACAAGAATGGTAGGGTTAAGTTAACTAAGACACTTAACCAATTCAACATGATAACTAGACTGATGGGTGGGGTTAGGTTCAGACTGACACTTAACACAGTTAAGCTAGAATGGGAAGGTTAAGTCCATAGGAACACTTAATCAACTTAACACAGTTAAGCTAAAATGGGAGGGCTAAGTCCATAGAGACACTTGACCAAACCCAAGGTAGCAAAACGAGACTTGTAGGGGTTAAGTAAAGTTAATACACTTAGCCAAATTAATATGTTAACTAGACTAGAGGTTGGAGTAAGTAAAATCTAATACACTTAGCCAATTTGATATGTTAGCTGGGCTAGACCGTAGGGTTAAGTAAACCTGAACACTTAACCATCAGGTTGTGATAAAAGAATAGGGTTAAGTCTAAACATGAAGGGATAATACTTAACCATTAATAACATGTTAGTTAAGATAGACGGGCAAGGTTAAGTTAAAAAGGAACACTTAACCGATACAAGGTGAATGGGTAGGGTTAAGTATTAAGAAATACTTAACCAATATAACTTGGTTTGTGATGGGGTTAAGTCAACATGAATTACTGATAACACTTAACCAGTTTAACAGGATAAATGAAGGGGGTTAAGTTAGCTTGAATTGACTAATGACACTTAACCAATCCAAATTGACGGGAAAGGGAACTAAGTAGTAATTCTTAGTATAACGCGGGAAGGAGCGAATGTCCATCTGAGTAAAAAGGAGGCTCCAACGAATTGGGTTATGAAGCCCGAGGCTTCGCGGGGACGTGAGGGTACTCTTTGTATCCCTCTGTGAGGCTGTAGATGATCCGCCTGGGCCCTCAGAGGTTAAGGTCTGCGTTGAAGAACCAGGGATATGCCTTGGTTGCAATACATGGCAACTTAAAGACTAGGACGGACCAGCGTGATTCGGCGAGCAAACGGTAGCCCTGTGATAGCGACTCGTCGTCTACCATCCATCTTCAGTCAATCGAGATACGTGAAGCGGAAAGGCGGAGAACTCCAAAAGACCATATACTTGCTATCTAGTTATGGTTGAGGATGGCCATAGGATAGTGGGGGCATCGGGGGCCAGCGTATAGTTCTCATTTTTCAAGGAGTGCCTTTCATTAGTTGAGGGAGGGGTCAAGTGGGGCCATAGCCACTGGAACAAAAACATACCTTAGCATCTGCATCGGCAGATATCTGAAAGCTCCCGACCGAGTCCTGTATTCCTTGATCTGCCCTGACACAGGACTCAGACTGCACATTACATGACATGTTCATCTAGACAAGCGATAACGGTTCGCGATACATGCGTGGGGAAGTATAGGAACATATACCACTCTAGGTAATGTGTCCTAGACTTTGGGGCATCGATTGGACTAGGGGGCATAAACCCTGAATCCGAGAAGCGTTCAGCAGATAGCGTAAACTCTAGTTGAAACTAGAAAGCATTGGATAGAAAACCCTAGATTAAATCTAGGTAACAAATAAATAAACGGATGCCTGAAGGCGATGGAAAATACAGGGATTGGGATCACGTTAGCGTTACTAGTTGGGACATTAGTTAGGTGGTGCAGAGATATAGAAACCAGTATAATAAAGAAATAGCGAAGCGGCGAAAGTATTAGAGCATATCCAGTTTATCTTATCTTGGCATATCTTGGGATTATCTGGTCTAATCTTGCTGACCCTATCATCTTGGTGTTATCTAGTATTCAGTTAATTCATGTCGTTTTGTTTTTCCATGTTCACATGCTAGAAGTTACTGAACTTACTCACGCTTTATGTCTGACTCTGTTTTCCTTTCGTCTTCTTTTCTTCCGTTCCCCCCCCCCCCCGGTAGTAAAGGAGGGAATAGTATAGCTCAGGTTAAGTTGGACTGTCACTCTTTCCCAGCTTGAAGTTTTGCTGAAGTTTTGCTTGGATTCTCTTTTCAGATGCTATGGCTGGCTCTTGCTTAAATTGGGGAATATAAATGTATTTTTATGCGTCTTTATTTTGAAAGACAGATGATACTCTGATATTGTAAAGAAATCGTTGTACAAACTATTTTATCAATAAAGCAAAGTTTTATTTTCTGTTTTTTAATTTCGGTCTGTCTTGTAATTTATCTGCATCTTTTACCCTAAATGCTCCACAGAACTTAGTGCATTCCCTTTGTGAGTGACCCTAACGGACGTGGGGTGTTACACGTAGCTTTGTGTATAACGTGAATTTGCGAGCCTCACATCCCAGTATGAACCAGAAATGGGGTCGTAACACGCAGCTACCATTTTCACGGGAGATACAGAAATGAAAAGAAGTAACAAATATGAATATTCTCTAGATGATGACAATACACCCTAATGGGGGAGACCCACAAAGCCATGCTGCCTGCCTGATTTTTGTCATTTCCCAATTGATGAGGCTTAAGGTTATAATCAACTTTTTAGACATCTGGTCACCATTTGCTTTGAAATCCACATCGTCACGTCATCCATGACCAGGTTGAACCGAAGGCAATCTCCTACTGCATCCTTATATAGGTATCACCCTAAGAATCAGTAGCGAGAAGTCCTTGCAATCCATAAATTCCAACCACGATAGAACTACAGTGTATCTCTAGGAGCAAACCAGAGATTTTAAGTAGTTCTTCCGCTTTATGAAGATCAATGGTCTTCAATGCTCCATCTTCATTTCATGCTAGTCAGTTTCGTACGTAATGTTTGATCGAAGTGGTTTTGGGTTGTTCCTATTCCGGTCTCTTCGAAAAAACACGTCAAAAGGTCCCATAATATATTAATTGATAGTCGGGTTTTTAACTATCAATTCACACAGTATGGTTAAGTATATTGGCAGCTCTGATTTATTAAGATTATTATCGGTCCTTAGAAATCGATTTCATATTCTCTTGTCCTAATCTCCTCATTTGTTACATTGAAAACAATAACGTATCTTTATTTACCAACTCTTTTCAAAATCATTACTATACACATGCCAAATCTCTTATATTATCCTTTCCTGGCGGAAATCATTATAATCTTATCTCAAAGATGTAATAAATTTATACTTCAACTGTTTGTCGCACGATGCTAAATTTATAAATCGTTTACTTTTAAACGTACTAGTTTAAATTCTTGCAATTAACATTTCAACCAATTCTAACCGTTACAAACTGATATCATTCCTCGATAATAGTGAAGCCGTTCAAGTTGGGGTATTTAATTACCTCTCAAACCTTGACCGCCAACGTTCATATCTCATAATAAATACCAGTTTGAAACACAAACCAACCATTCCACTTTCTGTCACTTCAGTTACCATTTTATTTAAAATATGGTTTTAATAACCATTCCTTTCATTTGGCATATTTAATCTCAAAATAAATCTCTTTCACTTTTATTCAAATATATTTACTAACACAATCTTTTTTCCTTTTACAAACTTTTCTTCAATTTATACTGATTTTGTTTAACCCAATTCCTTAAATACAAACTTATTTAAGTTCATCGTCTGCGTTAATTTTCTTTTTACAAACCTTGTTTATGAAACTTGGATTCTATTTTAAATCTTTTTTTAGAATCCATAAATTTTTTCCTTTTGAAATTGCATTCCTATCTACTTTTATTCAGCTCAAAACTTGATTAGAACTTAGTCTTCACTTACTAGTCCCCTCTTTGACTTATTAAATTGAATTTAAAACCATTTTATCATTTTCCTTTTGAAATCATGATTTACTTTATTTACTTAAATAAAGAATTTAGTAAAACAACTCCTATTGAAATCATTGAATTACTCGTCTCTTCATTCCGATTCTAACGTGGATATTATTATCCAATCCCTTATGAAAATCTCTTTCGATTCCCTTCTACTTAATTCAATTATCAAGTAACAACTATTTTAAACGGCATATTAGCTTCACAACTTGTTTATACTTTTTCATATGACATTGTTCTTAACATGATTTATTTTAAAACTCAATCACTTCTTAATTTACTTCCATTTAAGGTGTTAATTACTTTAACTATTATTAACCGCAATAATTAACTAATTCCATTATTAACCGAAGTGGGATAATTTACTTCACAGAATAAGTTAATGGACTAATTTCTTATCGACATTATTAAATTATAAATACTTCATCAATGATTCATAAATCGATAATCAACTTCAAATAACGTCAAACAAAAAGATAATCAATATTTAAAAATATTATTAAACAAAACAATTATTCATTAAACCATTTTCATTAAAATAATCAAAGACTGATTTATCTAATTATCAATTCTACTTAATCAGTTGACTTATTCAACTTAACCTCAGTTATTAATTAACTGATTACGATTATTTGTCTTATTATATTAATAAAATTGATATAATTATATTGCTTAACTATTTGACTTAAACAGTTATCTTTAAAACCATAACCCATAGGTTAAATTTGGTTTTTAACACTTTTTAAAATCACTGCAAAATAGTATATAACTATTTTTTTATAAAACCACTTGTGGACATCTTCTTTTATTTTTAGAAGAAATAAATTTTAAACTTTACTTCAATTATAAAATAAATTTTATAATTGAAATAATGTCAATTCACTTGACGACGAACCAACGTCTTAAAAACAACGTTCAGATCATTTGCTACCAATAACTTAATGAATATCGTTTATTGATTAAGAACATCACACAAAATTGAATTTCAATTCAACGTGCAATATCCAATCCATAATCAATATTCAAACAGAATGTAAATGTTATTTGGGGTTAAATAGTTCATATTTGGATGATATGGAAAAATAAACAACATATAAAATATTTGAGGAATCCGGTGGATCCCTCCAACCTGTTCATCCCTGCATCATCGATAATATTTGATAATAATAATTATCTAAACTAAACCAACTATTTTTATAACGACCCGGAGATTTTGCGATCCTGGATATCGGCATACTACACTATGTCGACTATTAAAGCATCGAAAACCCTAGATAGTCCATGAAAGAAATTAGAGGATGAGGATAGATAAGATAGAAACTTAGAATAGAAGAAGAAGAACATATAACATCAGAGTAACACGAATCTCACAGCGGAACAAAAAACATATAATAGATAACATATCTTTGAAATAAAACCAGTATATGTATACAATAATATTATCAGTGTACAACACTTACAACACAGCAGAAATAACAATAGCTAAAAAATCCTTAAGC
Organism: Allium sativum; assembly: GCA_030737875.1. NCBI lineage: Eukaryota > Viridiplantae > Streptophyta > Magnoliopsida > Asparagales > Amaryllidaceae > Allium > Allium sativum. The sequence goes on along the minus strand of CM060926.1, from coordinate 599,365,786 downwards.
CCCTGCTCCAAGCTCTCCAAGTATATCTGTAAAATCCTACTACCTGAATTCCCGTAAAAATTGGGCACCTAAGAGTTTAGGTAAAACAAAACAAAATAAACTCTGGGTCAGTCATGGGACTGGTGTGAGTAAAACAATTTAAAACAGTTTGAGCTGTTAAACGATTTCTCATAAGACCACACCGTATAACGGAACAGGTTTTTCCCTTATGAGAATCCAAAACATTTGATTTAACTTTCAAAATCCTTTTGAAAGAAATGATAAACTTTATATCAAAATTCTTTTGATATTATAGTAATGTCTATCAACCACAATATAATAATCATCTAGCAGAAATGCTTTCATCTCACATTCTACATATATAGTACACAATCAAAACCACGAGCACTTATTGGATAATGGATTTCCAACTATGACAAGGTATAGAACCCCCTTCCGATAGTGTACCTCTAGAGAGGAATACACTTGGTTCAACAAGGACATCTTGCAACCCAGCCACACATGACCGACCACTCATTTCGCTTGAGTGTATCGAATGTATATCACCAACAGTTAGGATCTGCAACCGTTTGCCAAATGGGATAGCATCGAATAGATTAAAGAATGAAATGAATATCTCTAGATAGGTGATAATAGACACAACTTGGCAGCCAACAACTTAGCCATGCTGCCTGCCCGATTTTTGTCATTTCCCGGTTGTGAGGCTAGAGGCCACGCTTATCTTTGACAGATCACACATTTATTCACTTTGAATGTCACATCGTCATACCCGTCAAATCACAAATTGATTTCCTTAAAAATACTATGGGTATACAGCTATGAGAAACGAATTGCTTCGCTACCAAATGTATATACGTTTGAAGAGATCAACTTACGCGATTATTAAATATACTCTGTCAGACATTCTTCCATATTGGTCGTCTTGCGACTGGACAAACCAAAGGCACTATTCTGTAAACAGAACAGCCCTTGCATAACTCCATTTTCAATTGTCTGCATCATATTTGATCGCAATGCTAATGCCCATATAGAGTGGTTTTCAGGTCATAAATCTGATCCCGGTCTCTCTGTATTGACAACGGAAATGGTCAAAAATTTCTATAGTCGGTGAGTTAACTATCAAAGAATAAACACGTGTGCAAATAACAATATTATTTCCAGATGGAAATTATATCGATCAATCATCATTTAACATTTATCTCTTTATTTCGTTAATTTATTCATTTCCTGTTTCCATATTTTCAACATTCCTTTTTCTAAATTTAGAAAATATACGTTATTAATCATTGGAAAACATTTCCATCTCTTTTTCACGTATCATTGTCATTCCGTGTTCTTTATCATCAAACGTTTCATTTTCTATGATTAGAAAATATCTATGGTTATATTTGGGAAATGTTCCAAAACTCATTCTTTTGATTTAAACTGATGTTTAAATAAAACATCACTATGCCAACTCAAACCATCATACTCGTTAACTAAATTTACTTAACCAAACTTTACTATCAAACCTTAACCATTCCTTAGTTAAAAAAGGAGCCAATCAAGTTGGGTTATAACTACCTCTCAGATCTCAATTGAACAACATTTTTAACTTCGAAATAGACAAAGTTCCCCTTTTAAATCTTTAACAAACTTCCTTACGAAACTCTCAGATTTAGTTTACGAATCCACTTCTTTTACAGAAATTATTTGATTATAATAATAGTGTTATAATCATATGCTTCCGAAATATAATAACTTAAGTATAACTTTTATTTATTACTTCGTATAAATAAACAAAAACAAATTTATTTATAAATAAATAAATCTTGATTTAAAACCAAAAAGTGAATAGTACTTTCCCGAATTCGATATAATCGAATTCAACGGATAATTCTCTTTCAAATAATCCCTATTCGAAAACATCTTTTCGAATAAACTATGTTCGATTAACTCTCTTCGAATAAATCATATTCGATTAACTCCTTTCGAATAACTCTATTCGATTAACTCATTTCTTCGAACAAACTATATTTGATTAACTCCTTTCTTCGAATAAACTATATTCGATTTACTCTCTTCTTCGAATAAACTATATTCGATTAACTCCTTTCACTCTATTCGTATAAACTTCATTCGATTTAACTCCTTTCAAATAACTAATATTTGATAACTCCTTTCAAATAACTAATATTCGATAACTCCTTTCGAATAACTATGTTTGATAATCCTTTCGAATAACTAATATTCGATAATCCTTTTGAATAACTAATTTTCGATAACCTCTATTGGATTTAACTCTATTCAATTATCTCTGTTCGAGTAACTAATATTCGACTAACTCTTGTTCGATTAACTCTAGTTGTAATCGATTAACTATAATTCGATTAACTCTAATTCTTATCGATTAACTATAATTCGATTGACTCCTCTAACTCATTTTGATTAACCCATTTTGATTAACACATTTTGATTAACTCCTTTTGAGTAAATCGTTTTGATCAACTCCAACTTCCATATTCAGTTTCAAATATTGATGTTGAAATCGATTCTTACTTCTCTATATAAGTCATGACTTATATATTTTATTTATCCAATGATAAATATTTTATTAAATTTATAAAATATTATTTATAAATTAATCTTCTCAATCTATCGGGTAGAACAGATTCTATTTAAATTCTTTGCTTTAAGTCCATGTCATGTTATACCCGTGTGCAAAGCACGGGTCTAAACCTTTCAAATGTAAAATTCTCTTTTTAAACTATTCTATTCATTTTCAAGTATTTCCTTTTCGACTCTATTTGTAAATTTTTTACAAATATCTCCTTTTCAATTCTAGTTTTTTTAAAAATATTTGTAACAAATAAATATACCTTTTTAATCTATTTATTTAACAAATAAATATTCCTTTTTAATCTATTTATTTAACAAATAAATATTCCTTTTCAATTCTATTTGTAAACGTTTTACAATATTTCCTTTTATATAATCTTATTTATTATATAAATAATTCCTTTTATAAAATTCTATTCATTTTAAAATTATTTTTTTTATAAAATCCTTTGATTTTATAAATATCTCTTTCTATAAAATCCTTTGATTTTATGTATATTTCTTTTTCAATACAACATTTAAATTTTCCTTTTTAACATTCCAATATTCCTTATGATATTTAAAATAACAATGATCAATATCATTCTAACACACATTATCACCAACAAATTATATATCACATCATATATCATCATATATGAAAAATAATAAAATAAATGTTGACACATCCAGTCGGATTCCTCCGACCTGTTTCGCTGCATCCATAGATGTTAAACAATATAATTACATCGATTTCATTTCGATATGAAATATTCTGATAAACAAAATCAATATTTGATTAACGATTATATATATATCGTTATCTATAATTTCAACCAGTACATAAGATATTCAACCAGACAATCATCACACAGTAATCAATCAATATTTATCAGTTATAAATATACGTTATAAAAATATGAACTGGTAGGGTTGGCGAGTTTTACTCACATTGGATGATCATCGTTAATAATGATAACCATCGCTTTATTTAGATGGACAATTTATTTTACTATAAATTGTAACGAGCTCCATATTACTTCCAATCAGTTCCATTCTGTAGCGTTCGTTCGTACAATCCTGACGGATCTTGTTTTGTCAAATTATGATCATAAACGAGATAGTTACGATATTTTAAAACTATGACACTATTTCATTTTTATTTAAACTATAATTAGAATTTACTTTGGGCTTTACCATTTACAATAAGGCCCACAAAACCCCAAACCCACATAACAGTATCCATCTTCTCAATGTACTCAATGCGTCCTGCCCCTTAACACAACGCCATTTCCAGATCTTTGAACCCGCTTTTCTTCCTCATCACTTGACTAAAATGAAATCCCTCTTCACCGCAAAACTCCTCTCCCTCTACACTTTCTACTCACACCATTTTCAATCAACTTGATATGCTTCTTTGAAACCCGTGACTCAAACCTGAGGGTCACGGCCAAACAAAACTGTGACCGACCTCATTTGCAAATATTCGTGCGTGAGCATCTGGGTATCCGCACCTGTCTTTCATTTCCCAAAATCTAAACACATACATTCCCTGTATAAATCCTTCCTCACATGTATCCATTCCTTTTGCCCAACAGTGTAGACCTCATATTACCGATCCTCTCGTAGTACCCGAACTCACGAAGCAGCTATGAAACAACTCTAACCCTTCACATTTTGTTCCCATTCCCATAAACTTGCAGCTTCCTCCGTTTCTGAAGACTCCTGATCACCAGTTCGAGCTTCATAGAAAACCTTCTCGGTTGAAAATCGTAAGGATACGAGGACTAAGATTGGAGAACGGGTTGATATCATTCCGTTTTGATCACTGCACGAATAACGAAGGGATCTTATTGGATTTTTCAGAGGAGAATTGAAATTTTATACGAATTTATTGAGGAATGATTCTCATTTTAGTTTGAAGAAATATTGGCGGGCGTCATTCTTGTTTGCGGAAAATAGATTAGGTCATAAGGTAGAGAAGTTAAGGGCATTTTATAGTCAAACAAAACGGAACATGTTTACACTATCTGTCGCGCAAGAAGATATGGTATGGGAAGTATGTGTGTAACGACCCGTGTTTTTCGACCATTTGAATATGAATATTTAAATTAGTTTTAAATATTATGTTGGGAATATTAATGGAATTTAATATTTAATTCGTTATTAAAAACGAAGTTGAACGTTATAATTTATATATAATATAATTCGAGCTTGGAAATGGCGTGCAGTTCGTAATATTTGGTTTTGAACTTCAACTGAGAATATATAATTCGATTTAAGTCGGATTTCTGTGAAACAAGACACGTTGGGACCGTATTGACGATAATTTTCATATGAAAGAGAAAAATCTAGATTTTGTGTTATAGTTTGATAGTTATGGCCAAATCAAATTTTGAAATAGTCGCTATGGAAAATCGTTATTAAATTATAGGCCTTTAAAGTAGCCGTTTTGCAAACGGACTCTGTTTTCGACGAAACTGGTTCTGTTGAGTTCGTATCATCGATTAGAGTCAGGATAGGTATATAGTTTGTTATTTTTAGAGATCGAGAAATTTGGCGTTAAAAAGGGTAGGGCGGTTCAGGGTAAAAACAGCCTACCGAGGCAACAGTCTCAGAATGCGACGAAATTAGTGTCGTTGGGTTCGTATCGAAAAGTTATTTTCGGTGTTCGCGGTTTCAAGTTAATTCGATTTATCTGGTGACCGTAAAAAAATAAAATGCGTGTTCATTTCTGGTTTCATAAAGGAAAATTTTTCATACGACCTCGGATTTCGACGAAACTTGTCCCATCGGGTCCGGAATACCTTTTTACACTAAGATTAGCTTTGTTATCAGAAAACGAAGGCCGTATATGGCGGTTTTTACGAGTTACTTTACGGTGAAGTTTCGTATAATAATATATGTATAAATAAACCAACAAAAATCTTGGTTCACTGTATATTTCGTGCCTACCCTGAATCTCCCCACTCTATGACTGTTGCAACGCACATGTATGTCATTATACAGTATGTAGTTTCACCGCAAGGCTACCTAATCTACACGCAGACCTCAAACGGAAAGTGACACCTTACTTTGTACCCCACTGCCAATTGATGACCTAAATCCTGAAGCTTGCCGACCAAGCATTTATAAACGAAATTGACATTTCATATCCTTGCCGACCCCGTTCTGAGCCAAGCACCATCAAACACAGCTAAGTAGATAGCACTGCACCCCTATGAGCCTTCTTACCTTGGATGCCAAGGAATTCTCGGGTATAAATAGGACTCGAAACTCCATTTCTTTCTTGACCTTTTTATCTGCACCTCCTTCTCTCGATAGAATTGTTCACACACCTATATATATATAAGAGCTGGAACTATGAATACGCGGGGAAAGGGAAGCTTAGCAGTAGGTTCGATCTATGTAGTGGAGCAAAGCGGGCTGGTCCATTTTACGTAAGAAGGGACGTCGCACTCGAGGGGACTGCTGGCGGAAGTCCATGGGAACTGAGGCGAATGGAGACATGCGGTCTCGAATGGCAAGCTGCAAGGAAATGAAGTGAGGAATTAGGCGCACCGGTTTCCGGTCCTCGATGGCACTTCAACGGCGGGTCCGAGGTGCGCTGTTGGTTTCGTGGGCATGGGAATGAAGGTAAAGTAGACCAAAACGTGGTGCAAGGCGTGAAGAACAGTTGGTGGAGCTGTGGATGGAATTGCAAGGCAAGTGGCTGACGTTGAACTGCATGCGTAAGGGAAGCAGAGGGGATCACGGGTTCGAGAACAGGTAACAACTAGTGAGGATGAAAAGAATGAACAGAAATACATCAATGTTCCCAATTACTTTATGTGTGCCTAACTACGTTTAACAAAGTGCCTAATTGGGTTTAACTAACGTTAGTTGTAATTTTGGTTAGAATATAATAAGTTTATACATGGCCTGATATAAGTTATACGTGGCCCGAGAATGAAAAATATAAATGTGCTAACGCACCTAGTATATGCAGGTAAAGTGAACTACAAAATAGTGATTGCCTGTACGGTTTCCATAGTTGTGCCAAATCAATGAACAGTACTACATGCCAAACAAAGCTGATTAACGAAATTTTTGATTAGGAATTTTATGTATTAGTTAGGCATTAATAAATATTTTAATTCCGAATACCGTATTTAATTTAAAACCGTGTCATACAGTTCGGATGATAACAAGTGACACTGAGTCCGTATCAACTAGCATAAGAATAGAGCAGGTTTGAGCAGAACTGCACGTAGATGGGAATTTTAATTAAATTAAACGATTGTTTAATTTAAGTACACCAAGCTGTTCTGACAACGAATGGACGAATCAGGTGAGTTAAACTCACTCAGTTCCCATTTATATTTTATATAAATTGGGTATTTTTATTTTGTGTGCTTTGCTTGCCAATGGTTGACTGCTTTGCTAGTTATACATTTATATGTTGATTTGACTGATGAAATTAAACCGTGTTTAATTTCAGTGGAACACCAAATCGTTACTTTTAACAATTGGTTCCAATAAAGGTAACTTACCTTATTGGTCACGTTTATTTTATAAACGTGTTTTAAATGGTTGAATTGTTTGCATTGCTTGTGGTTGATGTTAAATGGCCGTTATTCATTGTTATCAGTTAAATGAAAACTGAATAATCTGGTTTGTGATAACCATTTTGATGCAGGGAAGAACAGGTTGGAGGGATCCAACCGGATTCCTCAAATGTATTATTTATTTTTCATATGATCATATATGAACTGATCTGTTTGTGTTATTGATTTGATGGTTGATTATTGACTGGATATTCAACATCTGTTTGGTTTAAACCAATGGGCGATATTGGTTAAGTGTTTGGCAGAGTATGGCCTTTAAAACCAATCGAGTTATAGATATTGATTCACCGACAGGTGAATCGATAAAGTCGAGGTTAAAAAATTTATTTTATAACCAGAGTGAGATTTGAATTATATTATTTGAATAAAAGTTATTTAAGAGAAATAAATAAATATTTTATTTGTTTAAGACTTTGATTTGTTATGAAGTTATTTTGCAAAGCAAATGCTGATGTTAATCAGATTTACCAGTTGAAGAATAAGAAATGAATTAAATGGTTAAACCTTGAAAATTTGTTTTGTAAAGAAAACAAATAATTAGAATCTATCTAAATTAATTATATTTTTAATTAATTTAAAGCGAGTATTGTTGAAATCGGTTAATGAGATAATCAAGTTTTTGAGTTAATTAAATCGACTGTTCGGAATTAGAATTGTTTATCAAGTTAATGCGTTTGACTAAAATAGTTAAATGAATATTGTTTGAATTTAAATAAGGATTTAAAAGGGATTTAATATTTAATTTAGTTAATAAAGGGATTAACTACTAAAGTAGTTAATGTTTGAAATAAGTTATTATTTTAATTAATGATAATGTTAGGAATATATTTTTAAATGGGAATTCATTTAAAAAGTTACCGAATGTGAGATGCAAGCTAATTGAATGGTGAAAGGAAATAAACATACTCAATTATATGAATTAAGTTGAAGGAGATTTCGATAAAAGAATTTAAGATAAACCAAAACATATAAATGGGTTTCAAGGTGTTAAGTCGTTAATTTTACATTAACGTTATTTGAAAACGAGATCTAGTAAAAAGGAGAATTTTAAATGAGATTTCAAAATGGGAAATTGAATATAGTTATTCGAGATAGAATTAGCCGAACAAAATTATTCGGCTGAGTTGCCATTGCGTACGACTGCTAGTGTAATTCGCAGGGCTGCAGATAGCCTACGGCGGTAGGATGTTTCCTGAGGGAATCAGGCGTAACCATTGCGATCGCTGTGATCTAGAGTCAAGTGAATGAATTTAAGTCAAGTATTAGTTAATTGATAGGAGTTAAATAAGTCGAGTTTATCAATTAGAGTTAACCAGTTAGGGTTAATCAGTTTGAGTTAATCGATTAGAGTTAAATCGAATTAGAAGTATTCAAATATCATATTTTTGAATATTTGAAGGAATTAGAAGTTTTTTTAATTTAACCAAAGTAAATCAGTTGTTAAAGGCCAAGTGGTGCTGAATACTGAACCATTAAACTCATTGGAGTGTCATGTTTGAAACACTGTTTATTTTGATAGTTAAATCACCGACTATCAAATCTGTCCAATACGATTGTTGGTATGGAAAGGCCGGGATCGAATTTATATTCGAAAACCATTTCGACCAACAAATACGTGAAGATCTCAGAAGATGATCGAGATGGAGCATTGAAGACCGTGGATCTTCATAAACGGAAGAACCACTAATATTCTCTGTTTGGCAAGCAGAGGAAAGCTGTGATTCTGTCATAGCTGGAATCTACGGGTTGCAAGGATTTTTCGCTACTGATCCATGGGGTGATTCCTATATGGATGCGGTAGGAGAGTGCCTTCGGTTCATCCTGTTCCTGGATGACTTGTATGGACGGATGTTTGACAGAGTATTTCCAAAGTGTCACGTACGTTGATTTCTCCAAACGTACGATAGTTGTTGGCAGAGATTTGCCGTTCTCTTAGCTTCCAGCTAGAGTATTTTTGTGGACGTCAATTAGTGATATCTGACGGATTTGACGATGTGGCATTCAAAGTAAATGGTGACCAGATGTCAAGATTTAATTCTGGCCTCAAGCCTCATCAACCGGGAAATGACAAAAAATCGGGCAGGCAGCATGGCTATGTGGGTCGCTCCCATTAGGGTGTAGAATCACCTATCTAGAGGAAATTCTATTGCTTCTTAAATCTATGTTTCGATGCTGTCCCTTGTCGGGAGACGGTTGCTGATCCCAACCGTCGGTGGTATACATTCGATACACTCAAGCGAAATGAGTGGTCGGTCATGTGAGGGCCGGGTTGCAAGAAGTTCTTGTTGAACCCAGTGTATTCGTCTCTAGAGATACACGATCGGAAGGTGGACCCATACCTTGTCAAGTCGGAATCCAATTCCCAATAAGCGCCTGCGGGTTTTGATTGTATACTATATATGTGGAGCGTGAGATGCAAGCGTTCCACTAGATTGATATTTATTTGTATTTAGACATTATTATAATATCAGAACAAGATATTGGTTTCAAAACTGTTTTGGGTTATCGTAAGGTAAAAACCGTCCGTATTTATGTGTGGATTTGGTCTTACGATTATCCTTTTCTTTTGAATGGATTTTTGAACTCTAAAATCATGATTGGATGATTTACCCTTATTACTGTGCAAGTTTATCTCACTCTGGTTCACCAGACTGACCCGGTGTTTTGTAAATGCTCGGGTTAGGCTGGGTTGTACAGGTTCAGGTTATCAACTACTGTGAAGAGACGAGTTGGAAGAGTCCAGACGCATGATGTTACTAGTATTCCGCTGTGTGTTATATGAGGATAGATTATTATCACTGTCCAGATGTGTACTCTGATATTGTAAGTATTTTAAAAGTTCTCAATAAAGATTATTTCTGTATTATATTTTGTTCCGCTGCGATGTGAGACTCTGTGTGGTGTTTCTTCTTCTTCTTCTATTCTAATATTTCTATCTTATCTATTCTCACCCTCTAACTTCTTTCTATTAATGATCTGGAATATTCGATGTCTGAATGGTCAACATGATAGTTTGATGTTGATTTTCGGAGTCGAAAATCCCGGTTCGTTACAGTGGTATCAGAGCTGAAGGTTAAGTGATTACCTTGGCTCTGTGGCGTGACTCAGTAGAGATGGGGTTAGTAATACCCTAGATTGAGTTTGAGTGTATATATATGAGCGCGTATTTGTAAATTGATATAAAAACTGTCTTATATTGTGTTGATTGGTTTGTCGAGTAGTTTATGAATTCTGGTCGATACAGTAATGCAAACTGTGTCGATAAGTGTTTCTAAACTCTTGAACAGAATAATTCGACACAGTATGTTTTTGAAAGAGGGTAAATGAAATAATTTTACCCATATGGTATTTTAATATAAAGAAAGTATATATATTTGAACTATTATAGTATATTGGATGTGTTGGTTGATTATAATCGAAATGGTTATATAAATAACCAATTAGAATTCATATAATATGGAATCAGATGAATTAAATCTGAAATCTAAATCAGAATTGGAATTAAAATTCCCAAAAGTGGGAAAGATGATTGCAAATGAACTTGAATTGGATATATGAGAATTTTAAGATCCTGGGAGATTTTAAATTGTTTACAAGTACCGTGAAGGATATTTTGAAATAGATTTCAAAATGAAAGTGTTTAAAATTGAAGTTTTGAAAAGATATAGTATTGAACTCACTTTGATAGCTGGGGAATAACTCTGAGGATGCTGGCCACATCATTAGTGTTCATTTCCGAGTTCTAAGTGACGGATTACTACCAAAAATCTTGTTTGAATTGCTTTGAGAAGAACGAGTTGTTTTGAATCCTGAAAAGAAATATTTGATTTTGAAAAAGCTGAATTGTTTAAAAACTCCCAGGGAAATTGTTGAACCAAAACAAAATTTAAATAGAAATTGGAAAAGCAAATATGAATTGAATTGAGACCAATTAACAGCAAATTAAATCGGGATATGATATATCAAGCAGAACCAGATTTTGAATAGCGAGACAAGAATCTGAAATAGTGTTGGTTGGAATTGATGATGGATGGAAATTGAGTCAAGAATGGAATTTGGCTTGGACACGTGAAGAATTTAGTTCGAAGGATGAAATTGGAATTTTGTTGGAAATGCATTTGTATATGCTGATAGAGCAGCAGATGGAAAAGATATAGTGATATGCCCGACAAAAAGGTACATGTTTATTTTATATGGGTTTGGTGAGTTATGAGCCTATTTGGCAAGCCGCTTGGATGTTTTATTTTCTTTTGGATTGAAGAAGGCCGAGAAAGGCAAGTTGTGGTTGTACCGATTGAGCCATACAGAGGAGGTGCTGACGAAATTTTCCGGAAATTTAAGGCGTTAGAAAATTTTCGATATTTTTTATATATTTACAGTATTGAATTGGTTTCTAATTTAATATAAAATTGGATTTGAAATTTAACGAGTTTATAACGTTTTTTCTTACCTTAGCAATTTCGAGGACGAAATTATTTTAAGGGGGGAAGAATGTAACGACCCGTGTTTTTCGACCATTTGAATATGAATATTTAAATTAGTTTTAAATATTATGTTGGGAATATTAATGGAATTTAATATTTAATTCGTTATTAAAAACGAAGTTGAACGTTATAATTTATATATAATATAATTCGAGCTTGGAAATGGCGTGCAGTTCGTAATATTTGGTTTTGAACTTCAACTGAGAATATATAATTCGATTTAAGTCAGATTTCTGTGAAACAAGACACGTTGGGACCGTATTGACGATAATTTTCATATGAAAGAGAAAAATCTAGATTTTGTGTTATAGTTTGATAGTTATGGCCAAATCAAATTTTGAAATAGTCGCTATGGAAAATCGTTATTAAATTATAGGCCTTTAAAGTAGCCGTTTTGCAAACGGACTCTGTTTTCGACGAAACTGGTTCTGTTGAGTTCGTATCGTCGATTAGAGTCAGGATAGGTATATAGTTTGTTATTTTTAGAGATCGAGAAATTTGGCGTTAAAAAGGGTAGGGCGGTTCAGGGTAAAAACAGCCTACCGAGGCAACAGTCTCAGAATGCGACGAAATTAGTGTCGTTGGGTTCGTATCGAAAAGTTATTTTCGGTGTTCGCGGTTTCAAGTTAATTCGATTTATCTGGTGACCGTAAAAAAATAAAATGCGTGTTCATTTCTGGTTTCATAAAGGAAATTTTTTCATACGACCTCAGATTTCGACGAAACTTGTCCCATCGGGTCCGGAATACCTTTTTACACTAAGATTAGCTTTGTTATCAGAAAACGAAGGCCGTATATGGCGGTTTTTACGAGTTACTTTACGGAGAAGTTTCGTATAATAATATATGTATATATAAACCAACAAAAATCTTGGTTCACTGTATATTTCGTGCCTACCCTGAATCTCCCCACTCTATGACTGTTGCAACGCACATGTATGTCATTATACAGTATGTAGTTTCACCGCAAGGCTACCTAATCTACACGCAGACCTCAAACTGAAAGTGACACCTTACTTTGTACCCCACTGCCAATTGATGACCTAAATCCTGAAGCTTGCCGACCAAGCATTTATAAACGAAATTGACATTTTATATCCTTGCCGACCACGTTCTGAGCCAAGCACCATCAAACACAGCTAAGTAGATAGCACTGCACCCCTATGAGCCTTCTTACCTTGGATGCCAAGGAATTCTCGGGTATAAATCGGACTCGAAACTCCATTTCTTTCTTGACCTTTTTATCTGCACCTCCTTCTCTCGATAGAATTGTTCACACACCTAATTATATATATAAGAGCTGGAACTATGAATACGCGGGGAAAGGGAAGCTTAGCAGTAGGTTCGATCTATGTAGTGGAGCAAAGCGGGCTGGTCCATTTTACGTAAGAAGGGACGTCGCACTCGAGGGGACTGCTGGCGGAAGTCCATGGGAACTGAGGTGAATGGAGACATGCGGTCTCGAATGGCAAGCTGCAAGGAAATGAAGTGAGGAGTAAGGCGCACCGGTTTCCGGTCCTCGATGGCACTTCAACGGCGGGTCCGAGGTGCGCTGTTGGTTTCGTGGGCATGGGAATGAAGGGAAAGTAGACCAAAACGTGGTGCAAGGCGTGAAGAACAGTCGGTGGAGCTGTGGATGGAATTGCAAGGAAAGTGGCTGACGTTGAACTGCATGCGTAAGGGAAGCAGAGGGGATCACGGGTTCGAGAACAGGTAACAACTAGTGAGGATGAAAAGAATGAACAGAAATACATCAATGTTCCCAATTACTTTATGTGTGCCTAACTACGTTTAACAAAGTGCCTAATTGGGTTTAACTAACGTTAGTTGTAATTTAGGTTAGAATATAATAAGTTTATACATGGCCTGATATAAGTTATACGTGGCCCGAGAATGAAAAATATAAATGTGCTAACACACCTAGTATAGGCAGGTAAAGTGAACTACAAAATAGTGATTGCCTGTACGGTTTCCATAGTTGTGCCAAATCAATGAACAGTACTACATGCCAAACAAAGCTGATTAACGAAATTTTTGATTAGGAATTTTATGTATTAGTTAGGCATTAATAAATATTTTAATTCCGAATACCGTATTTAATTTAAAACCGTGTCATACAGTTCGGATGATAACAAGTGACACTGAGTCTGTATCAACTAGCATAAGAATAGAGCAGGTTTGAGCAGAACTGCACGCAGATGGGAATTTTAATTAAATTAAACGATTGTTTAATTTAAGTACACCAAACTGTTCTGACAACGAATGGACGAATCAGGTGAGTTAAACTCACTCAGTTCCCATTTATATTTTATATAAATTGGGTATTTTTATTTTGTGTGCTTTGCTTGCCAATGGTTGACTGCTTTGCTAGTTATACATTTATATGTTGATTTGACTGATGAAATTAAACCGTGTTTAATTTCAGTGGAACACCAAATCGTTACTTTTAACGATTGGTTCCAATAAAGGTAACTTACCTTATTGGTCACGTTTATTTTATAAACGTGTTTTAAATGGTTGAATTGTTTGCATTGCTTGTGGTTGATGTTAAATGGCCGTTATTCATTGTTATCAGTTAAATGAAAACTGAATAATCTGGTTTGTGATAACCATTTTGATGCAGGGAAGAACGGGTTGGAGGGATCCAACCGGATTCCTCAAATGTATTATTTATTTTTCATATGATCATATATGAACTGATCTGTTTGTGTGATTGATTTGATGGTTGATTATTGACTGGATATTCAACATCTGTTTGGTTTAAACCAATGGGCGATATTGGTTAAGTGTTTGGCAGAGTATGGCCTTTAAAACCAATCGAGTTATAGATATTGATTCACCGACAGGTGAATCGATAGAGTCGAGGTTAAAAAATTTATTTTATAACCAGAGTGAGATTTGAATTATATTATTCGAATAAAAGTTATTTAAGAGAAATAAATAAATATTTTATTTGTTTAAGACTTTGATTTGTTATGAAGTTATTTTGCAAAGCAAATGCTGATGTTAATCAGATTTACCAGTTGAAGAATAAGAAATGAATTAAATGGTTAAACCTTGAAAATTTGTTTTGTAAAGAAAACAAATAATTAGAATCTATCTAAATTAATTATATTTTAAATTAATTTAAAGCGAGGATTGTTGAAATCGGTTAATGAGATAATCAAGTTTTTGAGTTAATTAAATCGACTGTTCGGAATTAGAATTGTTTATCAAGTTAATGCGTTTGACTAAAATAGTTAAATGAATATTGTTTGAATTTAAATAAGGATTTAAAAGGGATTTAATATTTAATTTAGTTAATAAAGGGATTAACTACTAAAGTAGTTAATGTTTGAAATAAGTTATTATTTTAATTAATGATAATGTTAGGAATATATTTTTAAATGGGAATTCATTTAAAAAGTTACCGAATGTGAGATGCAAGCTAATTGAATGGTGAAAGGAAATAAACATACTCAATTATATGAATTAAGTCGAAGGAGATTTCGATAAAAGAATTTAAGATAAACCAAAACATATAAATGGGTTTCAAGGTGTTAAGTCGTTAATTTTACATTAACGTTATTTGAAAACGAGATCTAGTAAAAAGGAGAATTTTAAATGAGATTTCAAAATGGGAAATTGAATATAGTTATTCGAGATAGAATTAGCCGAACAAAATTATTCGGCTGAGTTGCCATTGCGTACGACTGCTAGTGTAATTCGCAGGGCTGCAGATAGCCTACGGCGGTCGGATGTTTCCTGAGGGAATCAGGCGTAACCATTGCGATCGCTGTGATCTAGAGTCAAGTGAATGAATTTAAGTCAAGTATTAGTTAATTGATAGGAGTTAAATAAGTCGAGTTTATCAATTAGAGTTAACCAGTTAGGGTTAATCAGTTTGAGTTAATCGATTAGAGTTAAATCGAATTAGAAATATTCAAATATCATATTTTTGAATATTTGAAGGAATTAGAAGTTTTTTTAATTTAACCAAAGTAAATCAGTTGTTAAAGGCCAAGTGGTGCTGAATACTGAACCATTAAACTCATTGGAGTGTCATGTTTGAAACACTGTTTATTTTGATAGTTAAATCACCGACTATCAAATCTGTCCAATACGATTGTTGGTATGGAAAGGCCGGGATCGAATTTATATTCGAAAACCATTCCGACCAACAAATACGTGAAGATCTCAGAAGATGATCGAGATGGAGCATTGAAGACCGTGGATCTTCATAAACGGAAGAACCACTAATATTCTCTGTTTGGCAAGCAGAGGAAAGCTGTGATTCTGTCGTAGCTGGAATCTACGGGTTGCAAGGATTTTTCGCTACTGATCCATGGGGTGATTCCTATATGGATGCGGTAGGAGAGTGCCTTCGGTTCATCCTATTCCTGGATGACTTGTATGGACGGATGTCTGACAGAGTGTTTCCAAAGTGTCACGTACGTTGATTTCTCCAAACGTATGATAGTTGTTGGCAGAGATTTGTCGTTCTCTTAGCTTCCAGCTAGAGTATTTTTGTGGACGTCAATTAGTGATATCTGACGGATTTGACGATGTGGCATTCAAAGTAAATGGTGACCAGATGTCAAGAGTTAATTCTGGCCTCAAGCCTCATCAACCGGGAAATGACAAATAATCGGGCAGGCAGCATGGCTATGTGGGTCGCTCCCATTAGGGTGTAGAATCACCTATCTAGAGGAAATTCTATTGCTTCTTAAATCTATGTTTCGATGCTGTCCCTTGTCGGGAGACGGTTGCTGATCCCAACCGTCGGTGGTATACATTCGATACACTCAAGCGAAATGAGTGGTCGGTCATGTGAGGGCCGGGTTACAAGAAGTTCTTGTTGAACCCAGTGTATTCGTCTCTAGAGATACACGATTGGAAGGTGGACCCATACCTTGTCAAGTCGGAATCCAATTCCCAATAAGCGCCTGCGGGTTTTGATTGTATACTATATATGTGGAGCGTGAGATGCAAGCGTTCCACTAGATTGATATTTATTTGTATTTAGACATTATTATAATATCAGAACAAGATATTGGTTTCAAAACTGTTTTGGGTTATCGTAAGGTAAAAACCGTCCGTATTTATGTGTGGATTTGGTCTTACGATTATCCTTTTCTTTTGAAAGGATTTTTGAACTCTAAAATCATGATTGGATGATTTACCCTTATTACTGTGCGAGTTTATCTCACTCTGGTTCACCAGACTGACCCGGTGTTTTGTAAATGCTCGGGTTAGGCCGGGTTGTACAGGTTCAGGTTATCAACTACTGTGAAGAGACGAGCTGGAAGAGTCCAGACGTATGATGTTACTAGTATTCCGCTGTGTGTTATATGAGGACAGATTATTATCACTGTCCAGATGTGTACTCTGATATTGTAAGTATTTTAAAAGTTCTCAATAAAGATTATTTCTGTATTATATTTTGTTCCACTGCGATGTGAGACTCTGTGTGGTGTTTCTTCTTCTTCTTCTATTCTAATATTTCTATCTTATCTATTCTCACCCTCTAACTTCTTTCTATTAATGATCTGGAATATTCGATGTCTGAATGGTCAACATGATAGTTTGATGTTGATTTTCGGAGTCGAAAATCCCGGTTCGTTACAATGTGCATGGACAGTGCATCATATGTTAATAATAAACATATACTCCTTCTTACTCAGTTAAGAACTAGTAGACTAAAAAGAAGAAAAGAAAAAGGAACCCTGCGTTGGTATGTAAAGTCACATATGTACATGTTGTTTTTATATTAGAAAATACGAGTTTTATCTTCTAAAATTTTGTTCATATATGAACTGCTATGGACCAAATTAAAAATACTACCATGTCAAACGATACGTCGTGATCCCAAAGATATAATAATATAGGTCCGTTAACTTATTTTGTGAAACCCAAAAATATTGTTATAGGATGCAAAATACTCCAAATTAAAAAGTGCTTATTTTCAGAAATAATAATTATAGTAAAATCTTAAAAATTAAAATTTACCTACGTCTAAAAGGATTTGTCCAATTTCGAAGCCAGTATTTAATTATAATTAAATATATCGTTATGGCTTATAAACATTCCATAGTGACCATTTTAAATTATGATTGGGACATAACTCACAATTTACACAACGAAATCCCGATTTTTCTTTTCCACTAGAAAAATATACTTCACTAGCCCCAAACATTCTTGTTTCACAGAAATCCGATTTAAAACGGACCTTGTATATTCAGTTGAAGTTCAAATCGCCAAATAGCGAACAACCACGCCATTTCGAGCTCAATTAAAATTATAATATAAATATACATTAAAACTTCATTTAAATAATATATTTGTTATTATAATTCAACTCTAAACTGAATTATATATTTTGAATTGCCCAATTCAGACAATATTGCCATTTCAGCAAATTATGATTATTTCAGAATTTCATATATTATTTAATTATTATATTAATCAAATATTCAAAGTTATTAAAATAAACAACCATTTAATTCTCTAATTCACTAATTAAATAAATTAATTATTATACCGTAAAAATGCGGAACATTACATTCTTCCCCCCTTAAAATAGTTTCGTCCTTGCTAAGGTAGAAAACAAACCCTATTAACTTGGTTAAAAATTGTTGATTTACTTCTTTTTCAGTTTCAACTGAACCAATTTATATTTAATTAAAATATTAATTCATTTCAATTAACGAAAATTTTCAAAAACTCTGAAAATTTTCTAATACCCGAAATTTCCGAAAATTTTCGCCGACTCCTCCTTTGTACTGGTCAATCAGTACAACTACAACTCGCCTCTCTGGGCCTTCTCCAACCAAAAGAAAATCAAACAGCCAAGCGACTTGCCAATTCGGCTCATAAACTCATGCTTATACCAAATATAAACTTGTACCTTTTTGTCGGGCATATCAACTTTATCACTTTCACTTGCTATCAATTCAACATATACCAAAGTCATCTCAACCAATTTCCAATCAATATCTGCTCAACACAGCTATACGCTTACATCCAAGTCGAATTCTATTTCAAACTCGAGTTCCATTCTCGATTCCAATTCTTAACTCACTAACACAATATCATTTCGGATTCCTATCTCACAAATTCAATTTTCTCGATATCATTCTAATCTAATTCAATTCAATTACCACTAAACTAGCTTTATTTCAATTTCAAATTTTCTTTCACCAATTTCTATTTAATTTGTTTTTATTTCAAACAATCTTTACCTGGGAGTTTCAAACAGCTTTGCTTTTCTCGAAAGTCAAACTTTCCTTTTCAGGATTCAAAACAACTTGTTTTGCCAAAACAATTCGAAATCAATATCTTTGGTAGTAATCCGTCATAGAACTTGGAAATGAACACCGATGATGTCTGGATCATCATTGGAATTATTTTCCAATGACCGAAGTAAGTTCAATACTATATCACTTTCAAAACCATTTTTAAACACTTCCATTTTAGAATCAATTCAAAATATCATTCACAATGATGTAAACAATTTAAAATCTCCCAGGGTTTAAAAATTCTCATGTATTTAATCCAAATCTATTTACAAACACTACTCCAAATTTCCAAAGTTTTAATTTCAATTCTGATTTAAATTCAGATTTAATTCATTTCGATTTCATATATTTTACTTATATGAATTCTGATTGGTTATATATAACCATTTCACTTTATATAATCTCATTCGATTATCATAACAACCAATATATCCTATATACTATAATAATCCAAATATAAATCATTCTTTTATATCGATATATAATTTGGGTAAAATTATTTCATTTACCCTCTTTTCAAAACATACCATGTCGACCCATCGTATTCGAGTGTTTGTAAACCCCTACAGATGCAGTGGATCAAACTGATCGACTGGAACTCATAAACTACTCAACCAAGGAATCTCCACAATATAAAACAATATATTTATATCAAATAACAAATATGTTCACTGATATATATACACTAAAACTCAATCTGGGGTATTGCTAACCCCATCTCTACTGAGTCATGCCACAGAGCCAAGGTAATTACTTAAACTTAAGCTCTAATACCACTGTAACGACCCAGGGATTTTGCGATCATTGATATCATCAAATAACACTATATCGATTATTCAAGCATCGAAAACACCAGATAGTCCATGAAAGAAATTATAGGGTGAGGATAGATAAGATAGGAACTTAGAATAGAAGAAGAAGAACATATAACATCAGAGTAACACGAATCTCACAGCGGAACGAATAACATATAATAGATAACATATCTTTGAAATAAAATTAGTATATTTATATAGTAACATTATCAGAATACAACACTTACAACACAGCAGAAATAACAATAGCTATAAAATCCTGAGGCCTCCTGCTCCAAGCTCTCTAAGTATATCTATAAAATTCTGACTACTTGACTGCCCGTACAAAATTGGGCACCCAAGAGTTTAGGGAAAACAAGACAAAATAAACTCTGGGTCAGTCATGGGACTGGTGTGAGTAAAAAAAATAAAATAGTTTGAGCTATTAAATGATGTCTCATAAGACCACGCCGTATAACCGAACGGGTTTTTCCATTATGAGAATCCAAAACATTTGATTTAACTTTCAAAATCCTTTTGAAAGAAATGATAAACTTTATATCAAAATTCTTTTGATATTATAAAAATGTCTATCAACCACAGTATAATAATCATCTAGCAGAAACGCTTTCTGTAACATCCCAGCATCCCCGTTACGGGAAATCACGGATTGCTTTGAGGACAAGACGAATCAGAACCCAAACAGAAGAACATTTCATTGTTAATTACAACAATTCCATCAGAATACAAGAATATACAGAGTATGAATAAATATTATACATCAGAGAAATATCAGAGAATTAATTACATTACTGCAACGGAAAAATAATACAATACACAACTGAAGGAGATATACGGATACAGAGCATTCCGGATATCGTTCCAGCTGTAAATCAGGAACCTATGAATATGAATCTACAAAACCAAAACTACTAGCTGCCCATGTCAAAATAAGGGCACCCAGAGTTTAGGTTAAACAATAAACTCCAGGTCAGTCATGTGACTGGTGTGAGAACTAAAACACTTATTTAAAGCTTTACTTTAAATCAGATATATTAAGGGACCACGCCGTATAACACGGAATGGGTTTCCTCCCAAGAATACCAGTGCATATAACAAAACAACGCAATGTTTTTTGGAAAAATGAAGCTATCACAAGACCCAGGTCCCATCACACAATGCAACACAAGCCGGAGGATACAGTTTTCCCTTATAATAGCCAAACATGCTTGGTACGTTTAAAACAAATCATTTGATACTATTATAAGTGCGTAGTGTATAAAACAACTTCAAATATAAGTGTATCAATCCTAGACGGCATGGGTACCATATATCATGTGGCCATTACTAGGCTCTGTAATCAAAACCGCAAATGTCACATATTGGAAGTTGGGTTTCCATCTGTGAACCGAGGCAACAGATAGTCCTCTGCCGATTCAAGACAATCTAGCACATGTCTCAAGACCCAGACATAGGTGAGCCCTTGGATCGTCAGGGCCGGTCCACCGATGTGGATTAAAATGCCTGAACACTGCGTTTCCCTGCCCTTTAGGGCGTAAATGAGCCAAATGACGCCTTCGGCTCCACATAATCACCGATATATCCGAGGCGCCTCACAATCCAACAACCACATAGGTGAAAATAATATAAATGTCAGAGCTGGTAGGTCACTGACACCACCCTAGATATAAGGAAACACATGCCCTCCTCGAAGTCCTCTCCCGTTTCTGGTTCACAATCAGGGTGTGAGGCTCGCGAAATAACGTTACACAAAGCTATGCCACACAGGCGGTGCTTTGATCATCACCCACAAGACTTTGCTTTTCAACAAAAGCCTTGATCATTTGCCACTTAAGCAAGCCACACAGGTAATTCACTCCATGCGATTGATATCCATCAATATATAACCCCTGAGCTCGTACGTCTCAGAGAAGGGCGTTCAGCAAGAGAATAAATTCTCCGCCGCCAAACAAATATATATTTAATAGAAATCAATCACACAGAATAAAATCCAATGTCAGGCACACAGTCCATTTATAAGTTCGTTCTGGGTCTGAACGAAACCGGGGGAACCTTATTCCTTGCATATCCATCGATCTCCAAGTACGTCTGGACGATCACCAACTGATTCCCTCCTCTTGGGTGTACAGCCCAATCAAGATCATCAGTAATCACCAAAATGATGTGAAGATCTCCGGTCTTCGACCACCATCTTCATCCTCGATACATCGTCGAATCAGTTACTCAGAATGGGATAAAACCGGTCTTTCTGAATAACTCGCGTATATAATAAACAAGTGTTACACAAACACAACATGCGCCTCATTCCAATTCAAAATATTCTTTTATTCAAATATTCTTATACCTTGGGAAAGGTTACCATTAATTTTATCAAAGATAAATTCTTTAAATTTATTCTTTAAACTTCTTTTGAATATCAATTCAAATTAGTCGGGATTAGCGAACGACACCAAAGTAATCATTTATTTTATTTCGCAATCCCAACCTATTCATCACATGAAGTAAAACTGGTCATACTTCATATCCAACACCACGGTGTTATCAGTAAATTCAAATACCATTTCATGTTCAAATCTAATTAAAGATTTAACTATCGCTTGGAGCAAAACTGGTGATACTCCATTCTCGATTATTTTAATATGATTAAAGATTCATTAAAACTCCACTTGGTTTTAATCTTCCCAATAATCACTATTAATTATTATTTAACTTGGGAAATCATATCCTGTCTTTAACTGGGTTAAAGAACCAATGTCATTTAAAACACGGTTCACGATAAACCTAAAAATCAATTCAAATTAAATTCCAATTAAATACCATTTAATTGGTATACTTCATTAAATCTAAATAAAAAGATTTAATCTTTTTCTCAACTGGGTTAAAGAACAGTGTAAATGAAGACACCATTCATGACAAACCTAAATCACATTTGATATTAAATACAAGGCTCAGAATAGAAAATATATCGGCTTATATTCAATATAAAATTCTACGACCAACAAATATCATATTGGAAATAACGATATAAATATATCTTTCAAATTTCCACAACAATATATGTATTGTAAAAACACGGGTTCCGACGGACCGAATTTTTTTTCCAAAATTCCAATCCATCGAGACCCGAGCTGTTTTGCTCTGGTATCCTGCAGAAAAGACAAAGACAAAGAAACATGTCAGAACTCGTAAAGCACCTCATGGAGGAAGGAATAAAATATATTGTAATTAAAATATAGCTTTACCTAAATAAACATACTGCTTAACCAGTATCCCAAGCTATCATATCTCTGTCACTACCTAACCTGCGAGTATGTAATGAGGAGGGGGTCAGAACAAAAGTTCTGTGTGAATGGCTTTAAACTACAAAATGTTGAATAACCCTACATACATCGGTCTATTGCATTTTCTTGTTTATTAGGTTATTTGTGTTGATAGCCCTTATGGCATGTACTCACGCCGCACCCATCTACTCCCTAGTAGATCAACCTAACATAGTGTATATGTAGCTACCCCCAACTTAGGTATATCCCACTCGCACGGTCTCCTCCGTATGTATGCAACCCTTATCCAATGCCACATGTCGTACAGAATCTCATGTATATATATATATATATGTATGTGTAAACTAACGCTACGTCTGCATAGAACCTTCATTACTATATTACGTAAGCGTTTGGACTGCCACCCTAGGTTCGACTAGGTTCCGTCATCGAGTAATGCCCCTTAGTCTAGGATACACCACCCAGAGCGATGTGTATGTACCTAGACTTTTTTCCATGTACGTATCGTTAATCGTACTTACGGTCTACTTGCACATGTTCTCTATATGTGCGAACCCGAGTCCTATGGCAAGGCTAGTCAAGAAACACGGAACTCGGTCGGGAGCTTTAAGATATCTTCCGATGTAGATGCTAAGGTCTGCCTTTATAGTGGCTATGGTCCCACTAGACCCCTCCCTCAACTAACAAATGAAAGGCACCCATGAAAATCAAGAATAAGAACTTTCCCAGGCCCAACTGCATGACCCTCTATACTGCGACGGCCGGGAATTTCGCTCGATCTGAATCAGTCGTTAAACCGATCTAGACCGTTCGAAACCCCTGATCGTTTGAGAACAGGACAAATCAGAACACAAACAGAAGAACATTTTATTGCTATTACAACAATTCCATCAGAATACAAGAATATACAGAGTATAAATGAATAAATTACATTCGATAAATATCAGAGATTACGATAAATTACATAATAGCGGAAAAATAATACAAAGCACAACTGAAAGTAATACACGGATACAGAGCTTTCCGAGCATCATTCCAGCTGTAAACCAGGATCCTGTGAATATAAATCTGCAAAACCAAAACTACTAGCTACCCGTGCGGAAAATAAGGCACCCAGAGTTTAGGTTAAAACAATAAACTCCAGGTCAGTCATGTGACTGGTGTGAGAACTAAAACAGTTATTTAAAGCTTTATTTTAAAAGAGAGTAATTCAAGGGACCACGCCGTATAACACGGAACGGGTTTCCTCCCAAGAATACCAGTGCATAGAATAAACAACGCAATGCTTTTTCGAAAAATGAAGCTATTATAAGAACCAGGTCCCATCACACAATGCAACGCAAGCCGGAGGATAGGGTTTTCCCTTATAATAGCCAAACATGTTTGGTACGTTTAAAACAAATCATTTGATACTATAATAAGTGTATAGTGTCAAAACAATTTCAATCATAAATATCAATCATAGGCGGCATGGGTACCATCTATCATGTCGCCATACTAGTTCTATAATTAAAACCGCAATACACGTATTGGAAATTGGATTTCCGTCATGAGTCGAGGCAAGGGGCAAGCTCCTCTCCGCGTTCGAGACATTCTAGCAAATATCTCAGGGCTACGCACTCTGGGCAACCCCTGGATCTTCAGGGTCGGTCCTCACTTATGTTAGAGGATTAGTTATTCCTGAACACACGTTTCTCGGTCCTTACAGACCTATAATTGAGGCGCCTCATCCAATAACCACATAGGTGAAAAGTATATAAATGTCAGGGCTGGTAAGTCACTGACACCACCAAAGCTAGAAAGAAACGTCGTGCTCTCACTGCAGTCCGTATCCCGTTTTTAACTCATACCGAGGTGTGAGGCTCGCGAATTCACGTTATACACAAAGCTGCCACGTAGGCCGTGCTTTGATCATCAACCACAAGACTTTCCTTTTCAACAGAAGCCTTGATCCATGCAACTCAGCATGCCACACAGGCAATTCATGCCATGCGATTGATATCTATCGATATATAACCTCTAAGCTCGTACGTCTCAGAGAAGGGCGTTAAGCAAGAGAATAAATTCTCCGCCGCCAAACAGATATATATTTAACAGAAATCAATCAACACAGAATAAAATCCGATGTCAGACACACAATCCATTTACAAGTCCGTTCTGGGTCTGAACGAAACTGGAGGCACTTTCCTCGCATATCCATCCATCTCCAAGTACGTCCGGACGACCACCAACTATTTCCATCCTCTTGGGTGTACAGCCCAATCAGGATCGTCAGTAATTATCCAAACGATGTAAAGACTTCCGGTCTTCGACCACCGTCTTCATCTTCGACTTATCGTCGAATCGGTTATTCAGAATGGGTATAAACCCGGTCTTTCCGAACAACCCGCGTATATTGAAAACAAATGTTACACCAACACAACATACGCCTCATTCCAATTCAGAATATTATTTTATTCACAATATCACAATTTTAGGGAAGGTTCCCATTAATTTTATCCAAGATAAATTCTTTAAAATTTATCCTTTAATCTTCCTTTGGATGTCATTTCAAACCAAATTATGGTTTTTCAAACTAGTCGAGATTAGCGAACCACACCGAAGTAATTATTTATTTTATTTCCCAATCCCAACCTGTTCGTCCCATGAAGCAAAACTGGTGATACTCCATATCTAATACCACGGCGTTATCGGTAAAGTTAATTGCCATTTCACGTTCAAATCTAATTAAAGATTTAGCTATCGTTTTGGAGCAAAACTGGTGATACTCCATTCTCGCTTATTTTCCAAATTTGATAATTTAAATTATCAATTCACATTTCAATCTAATTGCAGATTCATTAAAACTCTTTCTACTGGGTTAAAGAACTAATGTCATTTAAAACACAGTTCACGATAGACCCAAATCACATTCTATTTATTATCGGGTTAAAGAACTAGTGTTATTTAAAACACCGTTCACAATAAACCCACAAATCAATTCTAATTCAATTCAAATCAAATATATTAGGAATTCCGATTATTTAAAACCCCTTTTTAAATCTAATTTATTTATTTAAAAATAATTGGGTTTTAAATTAAGTTCAAACTAGTTCATTTCGATAAAAATCTATTTTTATCTTTTCAAATATGGTGTTTTCCATCCCAACTTTTCCCAAATCATTTCTTATGATTTTACACAAATTATTGCTATTTTTAATAATTTTATCAAGGCCCGTACAGTAGATTTCCATCAACGGCCATCGAACTGCACTTACAGCGACCCTTTCTGAATTTGATTTGGACGTATCTCCAAATTCAGCCGTTAGATTTCAAATTTCTAATATTCTTAGAAAGCACTTTTCGATACGAACCCAACGGTTCCGGTTTTAGGAGAATCCGACGGTGGGATCCCCCGTAATGTCCGTTTGAAATAAATGGTCGAAATTCACGAACTGCCGTGGCGCGGTGCGTTCTATTCAGGCCATTATATTATATATATATCTATATAATATATTTCATCGATTTCCATTTAAAACGAATTATATAAATAGTTTTAAATTCGTTTCAAAAACAATTTCAACCTTTATTTCAAATTCAAATCAAAGTTGAATTTTCTATTATAAATCCTTTTTACTTTCATTTCTAATTGATTTCAATTCAAATCGATTTTAATTCGATTCGAAATCATTTCATTTTCAATTCAATTTAAATTCAATTCGTTTTCTATTCAATTTGAATTCAATTCAAATTCATTTCGTTTTCTATTCATTTCGAATCAAATTCGTTTTCTATTCAAATCAATTCAAATTGGTTTTCTATTCGATTCAATTCAAATTCGTTTTATATTCGATTCATTTCGAAATCGTTTTATATTCGATTCATTTCGAAATCGTTTTATATTCAATTCATTTCAAATCGTTTTATATTCAATTCATTTCGAAATCGTTTAATATTCAATTCATTTCGAAATCGTTTTATATTCAATTCATTTCAAATTGAATAAAATCGATATAAATATCGTTCACGTCAAAATGGCGTCAATCTAATCAACACGGCTTCATATATTCCTTCATTCTATTCAACAAATGAATATTTATTTTTGTCAACACATGACTAATCTCAACGAATGAGTACTGTCCATGTGTGACTATTTTTGTTAAATTATTTCATTCATCACATGACTAATCTCAACGGATGAGTACAGTCAACACATGAACCTTTATTTTATATTGATAAAGATATAAAATTTATTGTTAAAATATTACGTTCAACACATGACTAATCTCACGAATGAGTACAGTCAACACATTAACCTTTATTTTATAATATTCTTTATCTTCTAAATTTGAATGAGGCCCAATCAATTACCATATAAAGTTAATTATATGGATTTTCACACATCACACGTATATAATAGCATTGAAAAATAATCAACCATCAACCAAAGTGCACTACACTGTATAAGCATCAAATATAGATATCTAACGCTTATAACAGCCTGTCAATTAATCGATCGACTCATTTAATCAATAAGGATGAGTGAACTTCAAATTTCATCCCAACACCCGTGTGGGGTTTCAAACAATCAAACACAAATTTTAGTTGTGCAGTTGGGCGATGTGTAAAATTTATCGTCCCAATCAGTGTCATTCAAATAGGTGTACATAAACAAACCGTCCGGTTTGTAAATGAATATTTATTTATTCACTTTCACTATATTCATCTTTACGATAAAAATTATATTTTTAACGATAAAATGTTTTATTTCATCACATGAATTTCTATTCAATCCATTTACAATGTAAAAATGGTATTTTTATTTTTTTAACTTATTTTAGAAAATTTCGGCGGCATAACGACACGATACTAGAAACGGGACATGGCCTAGCCTTATCCCCGGTCTAGTGAAGGCCCACGCCATTCACACATCAATCAAATCCATTACATTTCACCAAACAATTCAATTCAGACCAAATAATCTAACCAACTACACAACCAAACAATTAAACAAATAAGCCATCCATGGTCTGTGGATGACGGGTGTCGGGTAGTACTAAACACCGTCTACATCCTAGTATATATATATATATAACTAGAAAAAGAAATTGAAGAGTGAGAAATTCTCACCAAAAGCTATCCCAACTTCACGACACTTCATTTAGAGAAATCATCGCCATTCTTGCCTTTTATCACTTTCGTCGCCCATAGCCACTACATATATAAAAATAACAATTTTATATACTGATGTCTTTAAAATAAAAATCACATTTTTATTTGTTCACTTTTAATTTAAAATCATATTTTTATAATCATTTCATTTATTTAAAAATCTAATTTTTACTATGCTATTCAATATATAAAAATCTAATTTTTACTTTGCTATTCAATATATAAAAATCGAATTTTTACTTTGCTATTCAATATATAAAAATCGAATTTTTACTTTCACGCTATATGGATAAAATTCTATTTTTACACCGCTACTATATGGATAAAAATTCTATTTTATTACGCTATTCTCTATATAAAGATTTCGCCTTTTCAAATATAAAGATTACGCCTTTATAAAAATAAAGATTTGCCTTTATAAAAATAAAGATTTCGCCTTTATATAATATAAAATTTATATTTTTCTCGAAGTAAAAATCACATTTTTACATCTTCTACATAATAAAGATTATATTTTTAATACTTTAAAAATATAAAAATCACATTTTTAATACTTTAAAAATATAAAAATCATATTTTTATTTGCTACTTCATACGAACAAAAATCTAACCTTTGTTTAAATTAACAATCAAACCTCGTTCAAACAATGTATTTAAATAAAACAACCTAAATTAAAGTACAACAAAGAGGGAGAAGCTCACTGATTTTTGCGCGCTCATGGGTGGTCGGAGGCTCCTCCAGCGGAGGGTGGTCGGTCTGGGAGGCAGTGGGGGAGAAGACGAAGCAGCGGCGACGGCAGCACATGAGGGGTGGGTCGGCTGTCGCGTTCACGAGGGCAGGGGTGTGGGGTTTCGAGGTGGCTCCCCACCTCTGAGGAGGCAGCGGCAATCGATCGGGGGGGGGGGGGCGCTCCTCCGATCCGCGTTCTCTTTTTTTTTTTCTTTTTTTTCCTGATGAATTGAAAATGAAGGGAGGGGGGCCATCGGTTTATAAAAGGAAGAGAGAGAGAGGGTTTGACTTTCTCCTTTTATTTTATTATTTAATTTCAAAAAGCCACTTTTTCATATGACCTCTAAACGAGGCCCACTGCCTACTGTCCATAGCGTTTTACCCCCATTCTGAACACAATGGGATATGTATTGTAGGCTGATTCGATCGTTTCGATCAGTTTCCGTCAAAATCAACATATAACTCTATATATTGAATTTGAACGCGCATTTCAATTTACCGGGGTCACATACTAACTTTAAAAATTCCCGAAAAATATTTTCTAGCTTCGTATTGATGATACGGTCCTAACAAAATTAATTTCATCGAATTCCGAGACCGTATGAAAAATGGCTAATTTCCAGTCGATTAAAATCAACTGAAACTGGTCAAACGCGTTTTCCTTTGCCACGCTCACATATTGATTCGAAAAATTATGAAATTTGGAATCTAGCAATAATTGGACACTGCGGATCCAACAAAAGTGGTTTCGTCAAAATCCGAGGTCGTTTGCAAAATGTCTATTTTTAAGGGCCTAAATTCCATAGCGACTATTCAAAATTTTCAACTGGACATATCTTTTGATTCCCGCTATGAAATTTCGATTTTTCAGAATCGTTGGAAAGATATTACCAATTAGATCCTAATGTTTTTGGTTTCACTAAAATCCGGATTGTTTTGCACCCGGTACATCCAAATGAAGTTTGAAATCGAATTATCGAACTACCGCGCCATTTTCAATTCTATTTATAATTATATATAAATATTTATATTCTAACGACGACGTATATAACATATACGTTCGAATTATATTCAAAATAAATTTTCGTTGATATCATTCAAAATAATCTATTTTAAATATTCAAATTTCATTAAAATTGCCAAAACTAAAAAATTTAAACTGGTTCAGAATTTCCGGGTTATTACAATCTCCCCCACTTAAAATTTTTCGTCCCCGAAAAGGAACAAAGTCGAAAGTGGTTTGATTAATCAACTCTACGTTCGATCTGGCTTCCATTCTCCAACTTTTCAGTTTCTAAGAATTTCCAAATTTTCAAAAATTTGGCTAACACCCTAAATTTTCGAAAAATTTCGCCATAACCTCCCCTGCACCGGGAGCCACGGGAAAATCCCGAAATTGCCATATAGGCCTTCTGATCTCAAAAAGAAAAAGAAAAAGCCAAGCGGCTAGCCAATAGGCTCATAAAATCATCATCACCCAAACAAAACAGTAAATTATAGTAAACATGTACCTATTTGTCGGGCAAACAAATTTTATTCTCTGCTCTAGCCTCCTTGCTATGACCTGTTCAATGGAAGTATATATAGATGCATGCAAATGCGACCAATTTTCAATACAATTCAATATTTGGTTCAATTAGGCATAATGGTTCAAAATTATCAAACAAACAACACAATCATCAATCAATTAGTGGATTAGAGTTTTCAAATTCATAAATTTGATATATATACAAAAATCCCATTTTTGATGCCAAATCACAACAAATAAATCTATCTATATAAGTTTTGGTTCTCACACCAGTCGATGGAAACATAGAGAAAGCACACCTTCGAAACACGAAACTAATTACTGGTGATGACGCGTCAATCATCAGAATCAGGTCCGTGCGACTAGAGTGTGATTCTATATCTATCTAATATAATAAAACTTCGAATATACGTTCATGACGCGTATATGCAAAATCTTTATATATTCGATTGTCCATATTCCAAATAAATAAATATTCAAATACGTATAAAATTGTTTCAATTTTCAAAGCAAAATTGTTTTCATTTGAAAAATATAGTCTTCACACTCGTTCTAGGATACTGCTGATCCTATCTCTAACGAGTCATTCTAATTGGATATTGCTAATCCAATATCTGATGAAATCTTTCGTATGGTTCTAATGTGTCTTGTTCTCGATCTCTGTAAACCAAAGCTCTGATACCAAATGTGACGGCCGGGAATTTCGCTCGATCTGAATCAGTCGTTAAACCGATCTAGACCATTCGAACCCCTGATCGTTTGAGAACAGGACAAATCAGAACACAAACAGAAGAACATTTTATTGCTATTACAACAATTCCATCAGAATACAAGAATATACAGAGTATAAATGAATAAATTACATTCGATAAATATCAGAGATTACGATAAATTACATAGCAGCGGAAAAATAATACAAAGCACAACTGAAAGTAATACACGGATACAGAGCTTTCCGAGCATCATTCCAGCTGTAAACCAGGATCCTGTTAATATAAATCTGCAAAACCAAAACTACTAGCTGCCCGTGCGGAAAATAAGGCAACCAGAGTTTAGGTTAAAACAATAAACTCCAGGTCAGTCATGTGACTGGTGTGAGAACTAAAATAGTTATTTAAAGCTTTATTTTAAAAGAGAGTAATTCAAGGGACCACGCCGTATAACACGGAACGGGTTTCCTCCCAAGAATACCAGTGCATAGAATAAACAGCGCAATGCTTTTTCGAAAAATGAAGATATTATAAGACCCAGGTCCCATCACACAATGCAACGCAAGCCGGAGGATACGGTTTTCTCTTATAATAGCCAAACATGTTTGGTACGTTTAAAACAAATCATTTGATACTATAATAAGTGTATAGTGTCAAAACAATTTCAATCATAAATATCAATCATAGGCGGTATGGGTACCATCTATCATGTCGCCATACTAGTTCTACAATTAAAATCGCAATACACGTATTGGAAATTGGATTTCCGTCATGAGTCGAGGCAAGGGGCAAGCTCCTCTCCGCGTTCGAGACACTCTAGCAAATGTCTCAGGGCTACGCACTTTGGGCAACCCCTGGATCTTCAGGGCCGGTCCTCACTTACGTTAGAGGAATAATTATTCCGGAACACACGTTTCTCGGTCCTTACAGACCTATAATCGAGGCGCCTCATCCAACAACCACATAGGTGAAAAGTATATAAATGTCAGGGCTGGTAAGTCACTATCACCACCAATGCTAGAAAGAAACGTCGTGCTCTCCCTGCAGTCCGTATCCCGTTTTTAAATCATACCGAGGTGTAAGGCTTGCGAATTCACGTTATACACAAAGCTGCCACGTAGGCCGTGCTTTGATCATCAACCACAAGACTTTGCTTTTCAACAGAAGCCTTGATCCATGCAACTCTGCTTGCCACACAGGCAATTCATGCCATGCGATTGATTTCTATCGATATATAACCTCTAAGCTCGTATGTCTCAGAGAAGGGCGTTAAGCAAGAGAACAAATTCTCCGCCGCCAAACAGATATATATTTAACAAAAATCAATCAACATAGAATAAAATTCGATGTCAGACACACAATCCATTTACAAGTCCGTTCTGGGTCTGAACGAAACCGGAGGCACTTTCCTCGCATATCCATCCATCTCCAAGTACGTCCGGACGACCACCAACTATTTCCATCCTCTTGGGTTTACAGCCCAATCAGGATTGTCAGTAATTATCCAAACGATGTAAAGACTTCCGGTCTTCGACCACCGTCTTCATCTTCGACTTATCGTCGAATCGGTTATTCAGAATGGGTATAAACCCGGTCTTTCCGAACAACCCGCGTATATTAAAAACAAATGTTACACCAACACAACATACGCCTCATTCCAATTCAGAATATTATTTTATTCACAAAATCACAATTTTAGGGAAGGTTCCCATTAATTTTATCCAAGATAAATTCTTTAAAATTTATCCTTTAATCTTCCTTTGGATGTCATTTCAAACCAAATTATGGTTTTTCAAACTAGTCGAGATTAGCGAACCACACCGAAGTAATTATTAATTTTATTTCCCAATCCCAACCTATTCATCCTATGAAGCAAAACCGGTGATACTCCATATCTAATACCACGGTGTTATCGGTAAAGTGAATTACCATTTCACGTTCAAATCTAATTAAAGATTTAACTATCGTTTTGGAGCAAAACTGGTGATACTCCATTCTCTCTTATTTTCCAAATTTGATAATTTAAATTATCAATTCACATTTCAATCTAATTGCAGATTCATTAAAACTCTTTCTACTGGGTTAAAGAACTAATGTCATTTAAAACACAGTTCACGATAGACCCAAATCACATTCTATTTATTATCGGGTTAAAGAACTAGTGTTATTTAAAACACCGTTCACAATAAACCCACAAATCAATTCTAATTCAAATCAAATATATTAGGAATTCCGATTATTTAAAACCCCTTTTTAAATCTAATTTATTTATATAAAAATAATTGGGTTTTAAATTTTGTTCAAACCAGTTCATTTCGATAAAAATCTATTTTTATCTTTTCAAATATGGTGTTTTTCAACCCAACTTTTCCCAAATCATTTCTTATGATTTTACGCAAATTATTGCTATTTTTAATAATTTTATCAAGGACCGTACAGTCGATTTCCATCAACGGCCATCGAACTGCACTTACAGCGACCCTTTCTGAATTTGATTTTGACGTATCTCCAAATTCAACTGTTAGATTTCAAATTTCTAATATTCGTTAGAAATCTCTTTTCGATACGAACCCAACGGTTCCAGTTTTAGGAGAATCCGACGGTCGGATCTCCCGTAATGTCCGTTTGAAATAAATGGTCGAAATTCACGAACTGCCGCGGCGCGGCGCGTTCTATTCAGGCCATTATATTATATATATATATATATATATATATATAATATATTTCATCGATTTCCATTTAAAACGAATTATATAAATAGTTTTAAATTCGTTTCAAAAACAATTTCAACCTTTATTTCAAATTCAAATCAAAGTTGAATTTTCTATTATAAATCCTTTTTACTTTCATTTCTATTTGATTTCAATTCAAATCGATTTTAATTCGATTCGAATTCATTTCGTTTTCAATTCAATTTAAATTCAATTCGTTTTCTATTCAATTTGAATTCAATTCAAATTCATTTCGTTTTCTATTCAATTCGAATCAAATTCGTTTTCTATTCAAATCAATTCAAATTGGTTTTCTATTAGATTCAATTCAAATTCGTTTTATATTCGATTCATTTCGAAATCGTTTTATATTCGATTCATTTCGAAATCGTTTTATATTCAATTCATTTCAAATCGTTTTATATTCAATTCATTTCGAAATCGTTTTATATTCAATTCATTTCGAAATCGTTTTATATTCAATTCATTTCAATTGAATAAAATCGATATAAATATCGTTCACGTCAAAATGGCGTCAATCTAATCAACACGGCTTCATATATTCCTTCATTCTATTCAACAAATGAATATTTATTTTTGTCAACACACGACTAATCTCAACGAATGAGTACTGTCCATGTGTGACTATTTTTGTTAAATTATTTCGTTCAATACATGAATAATCTCAACGGATGAGTACAGTCAACACATGAACCTTTATTTTATATTGATAAAGATATAAAATTTATTGTTAAAATATTACGTTCAACACATGACTAATCTCACGAATGAGTACAGTCAACACATGAACCTTTATTTTATAATATTCTTTATCTTCTAAATTGGAATGAGGCCCAATCAATTACAATATAAAGTTAATTATATGGATTTTCACACATCACACGTATATAATAGCATTGAAAAATAATCAACCATCAACCAAAGTGCACTACACTGTATAAGCATCAAATATAGATATCTAACGCTTATAACAGCCTGTCAATCAATCGATCGACACATTTAATCAATCAGGATGAGTGAACTTCAAATTTCATCCCAACACCCGTGTGGGGTTTCAAACAATCAAACACAGATTTTAGTTGTGCAGTTGGGCGACGTGTAAAATTTATCGTCCCAATCAATGTCATTCAAATAGGTGTACATAATCAAACCGTCCGGTTTGTAAATGAATATTTATTTATTCACTTTCACTATATTCATCTTTACGATAAAAATTATATTTTTAATGATAAAATGTTTTATTTCATCACATGAATTTCTATTCAATCCATTTACAAAGTAAAAATGGTATTTTTATTTTTCGAACTTATTTTTGAAAATTTTGGCGGCATAACGGCACGATACTAGAAACGGGACAAGGCCTAGCCTTATCCCCGGTCTAGTGAAGGCCCACGCCATTCACACATCAATCAAATCCATTCCATTTCACCAAACAATTCAATTCAGACCAAATAATCTAACCAACTACACAACCAAACAATTAAACAAACAAGCAATCCATGGTCTGTGGATGACGGGTGTCGGGTGCTACTAAACACCGTCTGCATCCTAGTATATATATATGTAACTAGAAAAAGAAATTGAAGAGTGAGAAATTCTCACCAAAAGCTATCCCAACTTCACGACACTTCATTTAGAGAAATCATCGCCATTCTTGCCTTTTATCACTTTCGTCGCCCGTAGCCACTACATATATAAAAATCACATTTTTATATACTGATGTCTTTAAAATAAAAATCACATTTTTATTTGTTCACTTTTAATTTAAAATCATATTTTTATAATCACTTCATATATTTAGAAATCGAATTTTTACTATGCTATTCAATATATAAAAATCGAATTTTTACTTTGCTATTCAATATGTAAAAATCGAATTTTTACTTTGCTATTCAATATATAAAAATCGAATTTTTACTTTCACGCTATATGGATAAAATTCTATTTTTACACCGCTACTATATAGATAAAAAATTTATTTTATCACGCTATTCTCTATATAAAGATTTCTCCTTTTCAAATATAAAGATTTCGCCTTTATAAAAATAAAGATTTTCCTTTATAAAAATAAAGATTTCGCCTTTATATAATATAAAATTTATATTTTTCTCGAAGTAAAAAATCACATTTTTACATCTTCTACATAATAAAGATTATATTTTTAATACTTTAAAAATATAAAAATCACATTTTTAATACTTTAAAAATATAAAAATCACATTTTTATTTGCTACTTCATACGAACAAAAATCTAACCTTTGTTTAAATTAAAAATCAAACCTCGTTCAAACAATGTATTTAAATAAAACAACCTAAATTAAAGTACAACAATGAGGGAGAAGCTCACTGATTTTTGCGCGCTCATGGGTGGTCGTAGGCTCCTCCAGCGGTGGGTGGTCGGTCTGAGAGGCAGAGGGGGAGAAGACGAAGCAGCGGCGGCGGCAACACAGGAGGGGGGTCGGTTGTCGCGTTCGCGAGGGCAGGGGGTGGGGTTTTCGCGGCGCCTGGGGGGGTTTCGAGGTGGCGCCCCACCTCTGAGGAGGCGGCGGCGATCGATCGGGGGGGGGGGGGGCGCACCTCCGATCCACGTTCTCTCTTTTTTTTTCTTTTTTTTCCTGATGAATCGAAAATGAAGGGAGGGGGGGCCATCGGTTTATAAAAGGAATAGAGTGAGAGGGTTTGACTTTCTCCTTTTATTTTATTATTTAATTTCAAAAAGCCACTTTTTCATATGACCTCTAAACGATGCCCACTGCCTGCCGTCCATAGCGTTTTACCCCCATTCTGAACACAATGGGATATGTATGGTAGGCTGATTCGATCAGTTTCCGTCAAAATCAACATATAACTCTATATATTGAATTTGAACGTGCATTTCAATTTACCGGGGTCACATACTAACTTTAAAAATTCCCAAAAAATATTTTCTAGCTTCGTATTGACGATACGGTCCTAACAAAACTAATTTCGTCGAATTCCGAGACCGTATGAAAAATGGCCAATTTCCAGTCGATAAAAATCAACTAAAACTGGTCAAACGCGTTTTTCTTTGCCACGCTCACATATTGATTCGAAAAATTATGAAATTTGGAATCTTGCAATAATTGGACACTGCGGATCCAACAAAAGTGGTTTCGTTGAAATCTGAGGTCGTTTGCAAAATGTCTATTTTTAAGGGCCTGAATTCCATAGCGACTATTCAGAATTTTCAACTGGACATATCTTTTGATTCCCGCTATGAAATTTTGATTTTTCGGATTCGTTGGAAAGATATTACCAATTAGATCCTAATGTTTTTGGTTTCACTAAAATCCGGATTGTTTTGCACCCGGTACATCCAAATGAAGTTTGAAATCGAATTATCGAACTACCACGCCATTTTCGATTCTGTTTATAATTATATATAAATATTTATATTCTAACGACGACGTATATAACATATACGTTCGAATTATATTCAAAATAAATTTTCGTTGATATCATTCAAAATAATCTATTTTAAATATTCAAAATTCATTAAAATTGCCAAAAATAAAAATTTTAAACTGGTTCAGAATTTCCGGGTTATTACATATACCCTTCCCTATTGGCCTTACCTCACCCATAACTAGATAGCAAGTATATGGGCTAGAATTCTCAGCCTTTACGCTTTACGTATTGACTGAAGATGGTAGGTAGACGACGAGTTGCTATCACAGGGCACTAAATGCTCACGTCGACTCACAATGATCCATCCAAGTCTTTAGGTTTCCTTCTAATTATTGCAAACAAGGCATACTCCTGGTTCTCAACCGTGCAGACCTAACCTCTGTGTGCCCAGGTGGATCATCTACATTCTCACAGAGGGATACTAAGAGTACCCTACTACACGTCCCCTAAAGCCGCGTGCTTCATATCCCAGTCCATTGGAGCCTACAAGAGTTTCTAGATGGACGTTCGCTCCTCCTCGTATTCTACGACTTAGTGATGATCTACCTTGTTTGGTTATTCATCCTATATCTTGACTGGTTCAAGCGCATTGTTTACTTAGTTCTCTTAACCAAGGTTTAGTACTTAGTTCTCTTAACTAAGGTTTGATACTTAGTTCTCTTAACTAAGGTTTACTACTTGGTTTTCTTAATCGTTCGTCTTCTTAACTAAGGTTTAATACTTAGTTCTCTTAATCGTTGTCTACTTAGTTCCTTTAACTAAGGTTTACTGACAAGTTCTCTTTATCGTTCATATTTACATTAGTAAGAGAATAATGCCCTAAGTGTCAATCCCGAAGACCGAGATCAACATCAGATTGACACTCAGATAATTACTCAACTCAACTAATCTCTTGTTATGTTATTCATATAACTTATGTCATCTTCATTAATAGACTATACATTATTACTTTACAATTTATATCCAACTTATTTGTTTAATACTTAGTTTCCTCTAACTAAGGTTTATTACTTAGTTTCGTTTAACTAAGGTTTGTTACTTAGTTCTCGTTAACTAAGGTTTGGTTACTTATTTCTCATTAACTAAGGTTTGTTTACTTAGTTCTTCTTTAACTAAGGTTTGGTTACTTAGTTCTCATTAACTAAGGTTTGTTTACTTAGTTCTTCTTTAACTAAGGTTTGGTTACTTAGTTCTCATTAACTAAGGTTTGTTAACGAATTCAAGAATGACTTAAGTTCCTTTTATCAAACGATAATGCACGGGTGCTTTTATACATTTTGGGTCTAATTGGTTGCTTAAGGGCTTTGACATATTTTTGTGTCTTCATAAGCATTGTAAGCCCTTTTCTACTTTCATACTTAAACTCTAAAGTTAAATGAATGATGCAAGTTTGGTTGATCATATGATATGCAAGTTTTCCATGATATGCAAGTTCACTAAGTCATGTTATGCAAATTTGCCATGATATGCAAGTTTACTAAGTCATGTTATGCAAGTTTGGCATGATATGCAAGTTCACCATGTTATGTTATGCAAGTTTGATATGCAAGTTTGTCATATGATATGCAAGTTATGTTATGCAAGTTTGGGTTGATCATTTTGTTCATGTTATCATGTTATGCAAGCTTATCTTGGGTTTAGGAGCTTAAAGCTTCAAGCTTTATGCTAAAGGTTGCATTTTGGCAACATGTAAGTTATCATATCCCTTATGATAACTTGCATGTGAGGCTAAATGCGAACTTATGGCCATTTTTACATGTCATTTATCACCATGTATCACCAATATGCTAAGTTTGGTTTTATGCATGCTTTTGAGGCCTAAAAATGTAATATGCAAGTATATGAACATATGTACATTTCATGTGCCACCATGTTAAACTTGTGGCTTCAACATCTTTATGTCATGATTATGCCAAGTTCCCTCTTTCTATCCTTTATGCGCTATTGCGATATGTAAGCGATGGGATAGCGTTTGGGGTTGGGTAAACTTAAAAGACAAAAAAACATAAGATTGGGAATTTACCTATTAAGTTAGGTCTACCCATTGGGAATTTACCTATTAAGTTAGGTCTACCCAAATTCTTGAAAACTTGTAACATGTTTTGGAAACATGATGGACATGACACTTAGAAAAGATAAGTGTGGCCAACTCGAGGTTGGGTTGAGTTTGTAGCGTAAACCTATCCGGAACCGACCGGCTTAACTAGTTACTACAAACAATAGGACCCAACGTGAGAAGTTGGTCATGTTGTACCTTGAACCCGAGGTTAGACCAAGTTGTGGTGTAAAGCTACCCGGACCCGCCCGGCTTAACTAGTAACCAGAACAAGGTCTAATGTGAGAGGTTAAGGCGCATTAAATTAATTAATGCCTCATGGTTAGGGTTAAGTCATGGTCCACTTAATACTTAACCAATTTGGGCTTGGTAGATTAATCAGTGTTAAGTCGTGAACTCATAGTTACACTTAACCAAGTTAATCCATGATTAGCAAGGGGGTTAAACCGTACTTAACCCACTAGAAAAATCCTAGTAATGGGGGTCCACTCCAGCAGTAATCCCAAGTTTGTATCATCAAGACCCTAGGGACTAGGCTAGGGAGGGGGCACGATTACTGGACTAGGAGGTAAGTGACCAAAAGCGACGACAGAGGGTACGCCGGTGTAGTTCCGGGCGGACTAATGGTCGTGCACATAGTCCGAAGCCGGGGAAAGCATGCACGGGTACCAGTAGATCGAGACTATGCACTCATGTTTATGGTGTCCAGGGGTTGCCACCCTAGGGCTTGATACACCCGACGGGAGACCCTGCACAGTCTGACTACAATTATGTTTTGGCCGCATTGACACCAACACGTGACGAGTTAGGCTTATAGGGAGCCGATCGACTAGACCGTTTGGTTGGACCTTGTATTAGGGTCATTTCATGTTATTGGACCTCGTATTAGGGTCACTTCACGTTATTGGACCTCGTATTAGGGTCACTTCATGTTATTGGGCCAAAGCTTGGGCCAAGGGATTAATACTTGTTTATTCAAGTCATGTTAGTTTGCTAGTACACCTGTGGTGCAAAACCTTAATCCTGATTATGCGATGACACCTTTATCTACCTTGTTGGTTAATCATCATGCTAGTATGTTGTTATCCTTATGTTCATCCCTGCTTCTCATGCCAGTTAACTTTACCAGTTTACATTGATTGTATTAGGGCTTACTCAGTCTTTTTGACTGACCTGTTTTCTTTCACCTCTTTTCTTCCGTTCCCCCCCCCCCCCCCCCCAGGCTCTCTGGGAGGGAATATTGGAGATTAGCTTGGATTTCTGACCGCTTGCTTGTGGGATTCAGCTCATGTACGGTTTGACATGAAGCTAGCTATGGCTATCACTTATTTTGGGGATAGTACTTATGTATTTCAGTTTTTCAGTTGATGTTGTTTTATCTAGACTTGTTTATTTGGAAAGTTGACATTATGTTGTACCAGACTTGTTTTGAAATGGTTTGAAATCTTCCGCTGTTTTATCTATGTTATTTACTCTGTTTACATATATACATATGTTCTTGTTCTGCCTTGATATATCATTATGCATGTTTACCTGTTTTAACGCCCCTCCAAAGTCAGAGTTCTTGCAAGAGACACCCTGGCAGAGGCGGGGTGTTACAATTTGGTATCAGAGCATATGGTTTACGAGAAGGAACAAAAAGGTTTTTAAAACTTTTTGGAAAACTATTTTCAAAGCCAAGTATAAAGTATTTTCCAAAGAAAAGTCTAGTTTATTTTAAAGGCTATTCCCCAAAAAGCCATTAGCAAAATTCCTTCGATTTTCTCCATTCTGAATCTGCCTTTTTCTTCGTTTTCAGTATGGCCGGTAACTTTGCTATTCCGGAGGGAGTGCACGTACCTGTTTGGTATAGGAGACTTTTGGAGGCTAGGGCAACCGAAGCCGGCCCCGCAGATGTACCTCCTCCTCCTCCAGTAGTTAATGTTCCTCCTCCTCCTGTCGCGGATGTTCCTCCTCCTCCTGTCGCTGAGGTTCCTCTTTCTCCTCCCCCTCAGCATCCTCAAGTTGACTTCGCAAAGACTTGCAAAGATTTCAAAGCAATGAGTGGTAAGAACTTTCAAGGCACTGAGACTTTTGTAGAGGCCAGAAATTGGTTGAAAGAGACCGAGGATTTATTTGCTATCTTTGGGTTAGACGATCAAAGGAAGATCTTGTTGGCGGTTTGGCTTATGAAGGATGAAGCCGCTTATTGGTGGGATGTCACCAATGGTACTAGGCCTGTTGAGACTTGGGCCGATTTCAGGGCTAGGTTCGTGCTTAAGTTTCTATCTTCTGCTGAGGAGAATCTGCAAATGGAGAGGTTCATAACTTTGAAACAAGGAGATATGTCTGTCAAAGAATATGTGAACAAGTTCAATCAGTTAGCTCGTTTTGGCTTGGATATAGTGAATACTCCTCAGAAGAAGGCTCTTCGTTTTGCTAGAGGATTGAATGAGCCGTTGCAGGGGTTGGCTATGTCACATATTCCCCATGGGGCCACGTTTGAGAGCTTGGTTGATATGGCGTTACTTCAGGGAGATGTCAAGAAAGAGATCAAGGTGAATGATACTCAAGCCAAGAACACTGATTCCCAGTGGAAAGGAAGTCAGGGTAATCCAAGTGGTCAAAGCAGTCAAGGAAATCAGAACAAGAACAAGAACAAGAGTCAAGGCAACAAGGGGAACAACAACAAGGGCAAGAACAACAAGGGGAAGTGCCATTATTGTGGTTCAGTTGGGCATCTTATTAAGGATTGTAAGAAGAGAAAAAGGAAGAATGGTGAATGCTTTTTCTGCGGTGAGACTGGACATTTCAGTAAGGATTGCCCGAAGAAGCAAGGGCAAGGCCAGGGTCAGACTCAGCGTGCTGGACCTTCAGGAGGGCAAGTTCTTGCTCTCAATGTCGCTCCAGTTCCCGATCGAGGTAGTATTTCTGTAGAGAGCCTTGTATATATTTCTGATTTTCCAGTTCGTACCTTGTTTGATTCTGGTGCATCGCATAGCTTTATCTCATCTGATCTTGTTGATAGTTTGCACCTAAGTACTAGCCTGGTAGATGATCCCGTCTGCGTCTCAAATCCTATTGGGGGTTCCGCCCATTTGTCTATGATATGTGGGGATTTGAGGATCTCAATACTGAGTGTAGAGTTCTTGTGTAGTGCTTATGTTCTTGGTTTTAGGGGATACGGATTGATATTGGGCATGGATTGGTTGTCCAGATATGGAGCCATCCTTGATTGTGAGCATAGGGTTGTGAGGCTCGTGACTCGCCTCGGGAACACCCTAGAAATTTCTTGTAATCCGAGAGGTCCTGTCATGTTGTGCTATCTTGAATCACTCGACTCGTCAATGGAAACTCTTCAGTCTGTAAGAGTGGTTCGAGAGTATCCAGATGTTTTCGATGAAGTTAGGGGGTTGCCCCCTAAGCGAGAGATTGATTTCCGCATTTATCTGGTGGATAATGCAAAGCCGGTTTCTTTGCCCGTTCGGCACATGGCTCCGCGTGAAAGGCGGGAGCTAAGTAAGCAAGTGAAGGAGTTGCTTGAGAAGAACTTCATTAGACGAAGTATCTCTGAATGGGGAGCGCCTGTGGTATTTGCTACCAAGGCAAATGGTTCT
Organism: Allium sativum; assembly: GCA_030737875.1. Lineage (NCBI taxonomy): Eukaryota > Viridiplantae > Streptophyta > Magnoliopsida > Asparagales > Amaryllidaceae > Allium > Allium sativum. Next base: position 599,322,814 of record CM060926.1, on the reverse strand, counting down.
CTCCGACTTTGTGTTGACTATCGAGAGTTGAATAAGCTGACTAAGAAGAACTGACACCCGTTACCGAGGATTGATGATCTCTTTGACCAGCTTGTCGGTGCTTCTGTTTTCTCTCAGCTTGATCTTGCTACTGGATTCCATCAGCTCAGGGTAGCTGAAGATAGTATAGACAAGACTGCATTCAGAACTCCAGATGGATTCTACGAATGGCTTGTCATGCCGTTCGACTTGACTAATGCACCCGCATATTTCGTGGACTTGATGAGTAGGGTGTTTAGGGAGTTCTTGAACAAGTTTGTCGTGGTCTTCGTAGATGATATTTTGATCTTCTCTAAGGATGAGGAAGAGCACGCAAGGCATCTCGTGGAGGTGATGGATACGCTTTGAGCGCATCAGTTGAAAGCCAAGTTCTCCAAGTGTCACTTTTGGAGAAGGGAAGTTAGATTCCTTGGGCATATAGTATCTAAGAAAGGCTTAGTGGTGGATCCCGCTAAGGTAGTTGCAGTTCAGGATTGGAAGACTCCAAGGAATGCAACCGAAGTGAGAAGTTTTCTAGGTCTTGCAGGCTTTTATCGGAAGTTCATCAAGAACTTCGCGATGATTTCCGCTCCTCTCACTAAATTGACGAAGAAAAATTTAGTTTTTGCTTGGAGCATAGAATGCGAGCTTGCTTTTCAGAAGCTCAAGAGAGCCCTCACATCAGCACCTGTTCTAGCTTTGTCCGATGGAGGGAAGTTATTTACAGTATACACCGATGCATGTGGCACGGGGTTAGGAGTTGTTCTGATGCAAGAAGGAAGAGTGATATGCTTTGGCGGTAGACAACTCAAAGTGCATGAGAAGAATTATCCCACTCATGACCTAGAGTTGGCAGCAATAGTATATGCACTCAAGGCTTGGCGCCATTATCTTCTGGGAGAAAGATTTGAGCTTTATACCGATCACAAGTCATTGAAGTATCTCTTTTCTCAGAAGGATCTGAATCTGAGGCAACAAAGATGGATGGAATTCTTGGCGTCCTACGATTTTGAGATAGCTTATACCCCTAGCAAGGGGAATGTGGTAGCAGATGCATTGAGTAGAAAAAGTTTGACTCTGAGTCCTCTATTCGTTGAGATGAAGAATTTAGAGTATGTGGCAACCTTTGATTTCTCTTTGGCGGTTGAGTCGATGACCGGTTCTTTAGCATCTCTGGAACTCAGACCTACCCTTCTTGATCAAGTTGGGGCTTCGCAGAGAAAAGACCCTCAGATAGTTAAGATTATGGATAAGCTGATTCGAGGAGAGGCGTCTAGTCATCTCGCTCGATATTCTATTGATGACAAGGGTTGGCTGAGGAGAGATGGAAGGTTATGTGTTCCAATGGTAGAAGATTTAGTATGAAAAGTTCTTGAGGAAGCGCATCGCTCTAAGTTGACTATACATCTGGGCGGAGATAAGATGTATAAAGATATGAAGCGTATTTTCTTTTGGCCTGGGATGAAGAAGGATGTGGCAGAGTTTGTCTCTAGATGTATCATTTGCCAGCAAGTTAAGGCCGAGTCGAAGAAGCCCGATGGGCTATTGCATCCTCTAGACGTTCCACTATGGAAGTGGGAGAGTATTTCCATGGATTTTATCGATGGGCTACCAAGGTCAAGGAAAGGGAATACGAGCATTTGGGTTATTGTGGATAGACTCACGAAGAGTGCTCATTTCATTCCGGTGAAGCGCAAGAGGACCGCATCTTGGCTAGCGTCTGTATATCTTCGTGAGATTGTGAGACTACATGGAGTCCCTTCTAGTATAGTCAGTGACCGTGACCCAATCTTTACAAGTCAGTTTTGGAATAGCTTGCAAGAAGCTATGGGCACGAGGTTGAATCTAAGTACGGCTTATCACCCACAGACGGACGGTCAAACCGAAAGGGTGAATAGGGTACTCGAGGATATGTTGAGGCTTTGTATTCTGGATTTTGGTGGTACTTGGGAAGACCATCTTCCTCTTGTTGAGTTTGCATATAATAACAGTTATCAGGCAAGCATAGGGATGGCACCATTTGAAGCTTTATATGGGAGGCCGTGCAAGTCGCCTACATGTTGGTGGGAGACTACAGATGAGCTTATACTTGGCCCTGATATGATCAGAGATACATCCGAGAAGGTCGAGTTGATTCGAAGACGGATGAAAGCGGCCCAAGACCGACAGAAATCCTATGTTGATAAGCGAAGAACTGATTTGGAGTTTGATGTTGGGGATATGGTTTTCGTGAAGGTTTCTCCTTTGCGGAATGTGGTCCGATTTGGAGCCGTTGGGAAGTTAGCACCGAGGTTTGTTGGACCATTCCCTATTATAGAGAGGATCGGGCAGATGGCTTATAGAGTGGAGTTGCCCGAGAAGCTTGCCGGAGTACACGATGTTTTTCATGTCTCGCATCTTCGGAAGTGTTTACATGAATCAGCAGAGGTTGTTGAGCCGATTGTTCTGAAAGATGTGGAAGTGGAGAAAGAGGCTACCTTGAGGAGAGCTCCGATTCGTATCTTGGGGACGGAGACCATGAAGCTAAGGAATCGAGAGGTCAAGTTGGTGAAGGTTCAATGGGGTGAAGCCGAAGAAGACGCAACTTGGGAAACCGAGGAGAAGATGCGTGGGCTTTATCCATTCCTTTTTGAGGGTACACTCTCAATCTCTTTTCTTTGTTAGCATATCTTTCTCTTTGCTATCCGTATTTATCTAGTTTATCGTGTTTATCTTGTCATGAGAACCTTAGGTAGAAACCCTTTGGATGAAACATGTGTTTGAAACATGTTATGCTTGATGGTTGCAAGTGGTTGCAAGTGTTTGCAAGTGGTTACTCGTGGATGCATTATACACGTTAGGCACTAGATCGGCTCACACACTCCTCATATTGCATATGCATGAGTGTTTATGCTTATTCATGGATGAAAATCTTTGTGTTATCACATGGATGTTGCATATGGATGTATGTTATGTGCACACATATAGATGTTATACATTATGTTAGGAATTGCGTACATATGGATTCATTTCACTAACATAATTTGCATTGATGATATTTGCATTAGATAAGTACATATACACACACCTTTGCATATGTTCATGCAGCATTTAGTATCTTGTAAGGACAATGATTGTTCGTGGATGATGTTTTGAGTAGATGGATGTTGGATGGTAGGATACGTTCTTCCTAACTTGAAGATTTCGGGGACGAAATCCTTTAAGGAGGGGAGAATGTAACAACCCGTATTTTCAATAACCTGTTATAATGTAAATCGACGCAGAATTTAATTTATAAATCTGAATCAAGGGAAACGGGCTATGCCATTGCGTTCGTCTCGGAAAAATACGTGAAATAGAGTCCGAGTTTTCGAAAATCGGAGTCCGTATGACGCGATTAAGGCCCAACAAAGTTTTCGGAAAATTTCAAAGTAAAAACAGATTTCAAATTCAAGTTTGAATTTGGAAAATTAGGGCAGATTGGGCCAGGCGGGATAATTCCCGCCAGAGCACCCCAAGTCGACAGCCCTGTCGACTTGGGAGTCGACTTGGTTGGACCAAGTTGACAGCCCTGTCGACCTGGCTGTCGACCTGGCTCAGCCGGGCAGTCCTGCCTGGTGCACCATTTTGGGTTTGTGTTGAGTTTGGGGGCCAGATTCGGTTTTGAGGGCTGAGATTGGAACTAGGGTTTAATCCTAAGGCTAGAACTAATCCTAATCTCTATAAATAAGCCCCTAACCTAACCCTAAATCAACATTATTCACTCATACAACTAAACTATGGCAAAATTTTACCTCTCATGGCCTCCACTCTCTTCACAAAATCCCTAAATCATTTCTATGAGAGATTTTCCATGCATACAAGTGTTTTCAAGCTTGTATGAGTGTCATTAGCTTGCATTCAAGTCAAGTTTCTATATTTGCATCATAAAGCAAGGATTTTTATTGATTTGGAGCTTGCATTTTGGGTCTAATTGGTTGCTTAAGGGCTTTGACATATTTTTGTGTCTTCATAAGCATTGTAAGCCCTTTTCTACTTTCATACTTAAACTCTAAAGTTAAATGAATGATGCAAGTTTGGTTGATCATATGATATGCAAGTTTGCCATGATATGCAAGTTCACTAAGTCATGTTATGCAAGTTTGCCATGATATGCAAGTTTACTAAGTCATGTTATGCAAGTTTCACATGATATGCAAGTTCACCATGTTATGTTATGCAAGTTTGATATGCAAGTTTGTCATATGATATGCAAGTTATGTTATGCAAGTTTGGGTTGATCATTTTGTTCATGTTATCATGTTATGCAAGCTTATCTTGGGTTTAGGAGCTTAAAGCTTCAAGCTTTATGCTAAAGGTTGCATTTTGGCAACGTGTAAGTTATCATATCCCTTATGATAACTTGCATGTGAGGCTAAATGCGAACTTATGGCCATTTTTACATGTCATTTATCACCATGTATCACCAATATGCTAAGTTTGGTTTTATGCATGCTTTTGAGGCCTAAAAATGTAATATGCAAGTATATGAACATATGTACATTTCATGTGCCACCATGTTAAACTTGTGGCTTCAACATCATTATGTCATGATTATGCCAAGTTCCCTCTTTCTATACTTTATGCACTATTGCGATATGTAAGCGATGGGATTGCGTTTGGGGTTGGGTAAACTTAAAAGACATAAAAACATAAGATTGGGAATTTACCTATTAAGTTAGTTCTACCCATTGGGAATTTACCTATTAAGTTAGGTCTACCCAAATTCTTGAAAACTTGTAACATGTTTTGGAAACCTGATGGACATGACACTTAGAAAAGATAAGTGTGGCCAACTCGAGGTTGGGTTGAGTTTGTAGCGTAAACCTACCCGGAACCGACCGGCTTAACTAGTTGCTACAAACAATAGGACCCAATGTGAGAAGTTGGTCATGTTGTACCTTGAACCCGAGGTTAGACCAAGTTGTGGTGTAAAGCTACCCGGACCCGCCCGGCTTAACTAGTAACCACAACAAGGTCTAATGTGAGAGGTTAAGGCGCATTAAATTAATTAATGCCTCATGGTTAGGGTTAAGTCATGGTCCACTTAATACTTAACCAATTTGGGCTTGGTAGATTAATCAGGGTTAAGTCGTGAACTCATCGTTACACTTAACCAAGTTAATCCATGATTAGCAAGGGGGTTAAACCGTACTTAACCAACTAGAAAAATCCTAGCAATGGGGCTCCACTCGAGCAGTAATCCCAAATTTGTATCATCAAGACCCTAGGGACTAGGCTTGGGAGGGGGCACGATTACTGGACTAGGAGGTAAGTGACCAAAAGCGACGGCAGAGGGTACGCCGATGTAGTTCCGGACGGACTAATGGTCATGCACATAGTCCGAAGCCGGGGAAAGCATGCACGGGTACCAGTAGATCGAGACTGTGCACTCATGTTTATGGTGTCCAGGGGTTGCCACCCTAGGGCTTGATACACCCGACGGGAGACCCTGCACAGTCTGACTACAATTATGTTTGGGCCGCATTGACACCAACACGTGACGAGTTAGGCTTATAGGGAGCCGATCGATTAGACTGTTTGGTTGGACCTTGTATTAGGGTCATTTCATGTTATTGGACCTCGTATTAGGGTCACTTCACGTTATTGGACCTCGTATTAGGGTCACTTCATGTTATTGGGCCAAAGCTTGGGCCAAGGGATCAATACTTGTTTATTCAAGTCATGTTAGTTTGCTAGTACACCTGTGGTGCAAAACCTTAATCCTGATTATGCGATGACACCTTTATCTACCTTGTTGGTTAATCATCATGCTAGTATGTTGTTATCCTTATGTTCATCCCTGCTTCTCATGGCAGTTAACTTTACCAGTTTACATTGATTGTAGTAGGGCTTACTCAGTCTTTTTGACTGACCTGGTTTCTTTCGCCTCTTTTCTTCCGTTCCCCCCCCCCCCCCAGGTTCTCAGGGAGGGAATATTGGAGCTTAGCTTGGATTTCTGACCGCTTGCTTGTGGGATTTAGCTCATGTACGGTTTGACATGAAGCTAGCTATGGCTATCACTTATTTTGGGGATAGTACTTATGTATTTCAGTTTTTCAGTTGATGTTGTTTTATCTAGACTTGTTTATTTGGAAAGTTGACATTATGTTGTACCAGACTTGTTTTGAAATGGTTTGAAATCTTCTGCTATTTTATCTATGTTATTTACTCTGTTTACATATATACATATGTTCTTGTTCTGCCTTGATATATCATTATGCATGTTTACCTGTTTTAAGGCCCCTCCAAAGTAAGAGTGCTTGCAAGAGACACCCTGGCGTAGGCGGGGTGTTACAATTAATCTTTCCTTTTCTTTCATGTATTGATTAATTTTCACTGTACATCACCATTATTAACCTATCTATGCATATATCTTATTTTTAATTATATTAAAAATGCGGGGTGTTACATTCTCCCACCCTTAAAAAATTTCATCCCATAAATTTGATAAGAGTAAAATAGATAATCCCTCGCAATATTTGTAACACCCCGTATTTCTGTTAATACTAATATTCATAAATTAAAAGAATTAATATTGAGAATTTGCACGAAATATCCTTAAAAAGGCATATAATAAATTTGAGATATGTGAATTGCCTTAAAAGGCGAAAAATGGAATTAAGACATTAATTGGAAAATTAATGTGTAGAAATGGTCATAAGTTAATTATGGATTAATTTGAATTCATGAATAGGTGCGTGTGTATATATATATTTATATATATGGGCAGTTGATGTAAACATGAATAGAAGTTTATTAATTTGCTGAGTGTTTGCTGAGTCACTTCTGACTCATTGCCGAGTCAATAAGATAAACCCCATCTTGTCTGAACGGCTGCGGTTATTTCTAGGTTAAATCTAATGGCCTAAATGAATCCTAAATTCTATAAATAAGTGGGTAGTCTCTCATTCTAAGTCATATGAAAAATTGGAGAGCTACCGACATGCCGTTGCCATGGAGTTCAACGTAGCCGTCACAAACTAAAGAAGAAGGAGAAAGCCTAGCCTACAACTAAATCTACTCAACAAACAAATTAAGTCAAAGACTCTTTCTATTTCTCTTCTTTTTGTGAGTATGCTGATTCTCACAATGTTATTATAAAATAATTTGATTAAGTTTTGAATGGATCACAAGAAAGTGATATGAATTGTTATGTATTTGTAAATTATGTTGTGGATCTCTTGTTATGCTATTATGTTGCTATGTTGTAGTGATTATGTTGTAAATAATCCTATGCTATGTCATATGTGATTAATCATGCTATGCTATGTTATAAATCATATTATGCCATGTTGTAAATTGTGCTATGCTATGTTGTAAATCATATCAAGCTATGTTGCAAATTATGATATGCTATGTTGTAAATCTTACATATGTTGTAGATCTCATATTATCACATATGTTGAAATACTTATGTTATATGATAATGATGTCATGTTAAGTTGTGTTGAATCATGCAAGTTGTAAAATCATGATGTTATTATTTATGCGAATTGGATCATATTTAAAGTTTATGTTTTTTTTATAATAGATCTTGATTATGGGAATTTGCCTATTGAGTTAGGTGTACCCATATGCATGAATCTACAAATTAATTGGATCTTGAATATGGGAATTTGCCTATTAAGTTAGGTGTACCCATATACATGAATCTATGATTAAATGAATTTTGATTTTTGGGAATTTGCCTATTGAGTTAGGTGTACCCATATAAAACCATATTGTTAATGATGTTGATTCACACATGTCCAATACAAGTTTATGGAACTTGATCAAAATCATATTATGTGAATTATGAATTAGTTGACACCCTTAGATCCATGACATGTATAACCTTATGCAAGTTGTAATTTTGATATATGCAAGTTTCACCCCTTGTTAGGATTCATTTAGTCACATATATATGTTGTTGTTGTGAATATTTTCTTTTATGCTATGAGTTAGACTAATCGGGTCTAGCATACATTTTGCGAATAAACGTTCAAACGTGGGATAGGGGTAATATTAGGAAATTAATAAATTGGGGTGCAATTGATATGATTTTGCATGCCTTAAATGGATGTCCATAATTGAGTCAGTTGTGGACATTGCTAAATTTTGAATTAATTAATAATTCAAATAGGGAATTATTAAAATTGGGAAAAGTGGATTATTAATAATAATCAATGCTTTGGACACGAGGTTGGACCCGTTTGTGACGTAAACCTGCCTGGACCCGCCCGGCAAATCCAGTAGTCACAAATGTCGGCCCAATGTGAGAGGTCCTAGGCCCAAACTAAAGCATAATAGTTGTAAAGACACGAGGTTAGACTCTTTTGTGGTGTAAGACTGCCCGGACCCGCCCGGCAAATCCAGCTGCCATAAATGCCAGTCTAATGTGAGAGGTCTTTATGAGGTTATGGCCTTAATGAATTAAGAAATACTTAGCCAGATAATCATGTAAGGTGGGACATGGGGGTTAAGTAGGTGCCTTGGGTGGCATGAGGAATCTAGTGGTTGCCTTTAAAGGCATTTGAAATACGATTAGACTTAACCAAATACACATGTAAATGAACATGACTAAGTGGGTTAAGTGGATGGACTAATGGGACAAGCTTAGGTGGAATGCTTGTGGGAAATAATGGGGGCCCATTTCAACCAGTATCCCAAAACGTATCTTTGTGGGCTCGACCCAAGTCGAGGACGGGACACGCATACTGGGTTTGACTATAAGAGGCCAAAACAGGGAGCGGTGGCAACGCAAGTCCAACGGGTTTCATATGCGTGTGTGGACCCGGGCTGGTAGGTAAGACGTTGTTGCATCGTGTAGGTATAAGCCGTGCATCTCCGTTATATCGGGTTGCCACTTTAGGGGAATGATACACCCCACTGTGGGGCCAGCACGGGTATCTACGAGTAGGGAGCCGATCGAAAAATGGAAAGTGGGGTACACCTAGTGGAGATAGGGGCAGGCGGCACCTATGTAGTCAGCTAGGAGTACGTAAAGCCATTAAGAAAGTTTCTAAGTGAAGCTAAGTGGAATCAATCTTTAGGGTGACTGGTGTGGTGCAGTATAGTGTTTATCCTTTAGTATTTAGGAGCGCCTATAACGTTTCCTTTAGCGATTGTCTATGTCCATAATCTGCTCTTTCATAGACATTTCCTTGTTTTCCAGCTTATGCCTTAGTCCAGTTATTTTGATAATAGTATTGTAGAATTATCATACTCGCCAGACTTTATGTCTGACCCCCCCTCTTTTTCATCCTTTTCTCCCTTCAGGTCCTCAGGTTGGGCCAAGTTCCAATGGAGTCTGATTGGATTGCTTATCTTATGGAAAGCTTGGACTGCTGAAGTAAAGTCCATCTTGTTATCTTTCTTTTTAATGGCTATTTATGTAATGGGATTATGTACTTGTTTTATCAAGATAGATATTGTACTTGACTTTGATTATGGTGTTATGATGTAATCAAACATGTTTTGACTTCTACTGCAATTGAAATAAAGTTTTTAAATTTCCAAGTACTATTTTATATCTGTCTTGTTGAAATTTTACTATTCCATATTCACCTAAAACCTCCATAGAAGTTAATGCATTCCATTTGTGAGTGACATTAATGGACGTGGGGTGTTACACGTGGTATCAGAGCATAAGGTTACCAGAACAGATAAAATTTTTAGAAAAATATTTTTCTAAAGTATTTTTGGAAGAAGTGCTTTCAAAAACATGTTATTTATAGGAAGTTTTTATGAAAAACATAATCCTAAATAGCTATATCCTTATCTTTCGAATTCTCCATTTTGAATCTTCCCTTTTTCGTTTTAGCATGGCTGAAGATCTTAGTCTCTCGGAAGGTGTGACGATTCCAGGGTGGTTTAGGAGATATTTGGAGGCTAGGGCCACCACTGTAGGCCCAGCAGATGTTCCTCCACCCCCAGCTGCACCCATTCCTCCTCCTCCTCCTTGTGTTGACACTTTTGCAAAGACGTGCAAGGAATTTAAGGCTATAGGTGGAAAAACTTTTCAAGGGACTGAGACGTTTGTGGAGGCCAGAGACTGGCTTAAGGAGACTGAGGAATTGTTGGATATCTTTGAAGTGGAAGATGGGAGGAAAGTCCGTTTAGCTGCTTGGTTAATGAAGGGAGAGGCCTCGTTTTGGTGGGAGGTCACTAACGGGGAACGTCCAGTTGATTCATGGGTGGATTTCAGACGAAGGTTTGAGGCAAAGTTTCTTTCAAGGGCAGAGGAGAATTTAAATATGGAAAAATTCCTGGCATTAAAGCAAGGGAGCTTATCAGTGAAGGAATATGTCAATAAATTTAATCAGTTAGCAAGGTTTGGCTTGGATTTGGTGAACACGCCAAAGAAGAAAGCTTTGAGGTTCGTTAGAGGCTTAAATGAACCGTTGCAAGGGTTGGCTATGACCCACATCCCTATGGGAGCCACCTTTGAAAGGCTAGTAGAAATGGCACTTATGCATGAGGATAAGGCAGTTGAAAAGAAAGGGGATCAGAAGAAACCCCAACATCAAAATAAGAAGGGTGGTAAAAACAATAATGGAAAAGGGAAGAAGAGATGCTTCAATTGTGGGACGCCTGGCCATCTCAGCAAAGATTGTAGAAAGAAAAAGAAGACTGGTTGTTTTCATTGTGGAGATGCGGGACATTTGGTGAAGGACTGCCGAAAGAAGGGGCAGAGGGCAGGGTCTACCTCGGGAGGACAGGTGCAGGCTCTTATGGAACCAAGGCAGGCAAGGGGGCAAGTTCAGGCTATTGCGGCCCCACCGCTGCAAGAAAGAGGTAGAACAATTTCTGTTGAAAGCTTAGTTTTTCTGTTTGATCATCCTGTCCGTACCTTATTCGATTCTGGCGCATCTCATTCGTTTATCTCTGCATCATTAGTTGAATTACTGCACTTGAACACCAATTTAGTAGAGGATCACTTGGTTGTTTCAAATCCAATTGGGGGTTCGGCTCATTTGACCATGATATGTTTGGATTTGAAAATCTCTATACTTAGCGTTGAATTTAGATGTGATGCTTATGTATTGGGCTTCACGGGCTATGGGCTAATTTTAGGAATGGATTGGTTATCTAGAAATGGGGCCATTCTTGATTGTGAAAGGAGAGTAGTTAGGCTTGTGACTCGCCTTGGTAATGCTCTCGACATCTTTTGTAGTCCCATAAATTTCCTTATGCTAAGTTATCTTGAATCGCTTGACGCGTCTGTAGAGAATCTGCGAACGGTAGAGGTGGTCCGGGAATATCCGGATGTGTTTGAGGAGGTGAAGGGCTTACCTCCAAAGTGGGAGATATACTTTCGAATTTATCTTGTGGATAATGCTAAACCCGTATCTTTGCCAGTGCGCCACATGGCTCCTCGTGAAAGGAGGGAACTCAATAAGCAAGTGAAGGAGTTGCTTGAGAAGGGGTTCATAAGACATAGTATATCGGAGTGGGGTGCTCCAGTAGTATTTGCTACAAAGGCGGATGGGTCCCTTAGACTTTGTGTGGACTATAGAGAACTAAACAAGCTTACTAAAAAGAACCAACACCCACTGCCGAGGATTGACGATCTCTTTGATCAGTTAGTTGGCACCTCAGTGTTTTCGCAGTTGGACTTAGCCACTGGCTTTCATCAACTGAGAGTGGCTGAGGATAGTATAGATAAGACTGCTTTTAGGACTCCTGACGGATTCTATGAATGGCTAGTGTGATGCCCTTTGGTTTGACAAACGCCCCCGCATATTTTGTTGATTTGATGAGTAGGGTGTTTAGGGAGTACCTTAACAAATTCGTTGTAGTCTTTGTGGATGACATCTTAGTCTTTTCTAAGGATGAAGAAGAGCATGCCCTACATCTTAGGGAAGTGTTGGAAACCCTTCGAGCGCATACCTTAAGGCAAAATTTTCTAAGTGTCACTTCTGGAGGAAAGAAGTACGGTTCTTAGGGCACGTGGTTTCCAAAGAAGGGATAGCAGTGGATCCCGCAAAGGTGGTGGCCATCCAAGAATGGAAGGTCCCTAAAAATGTAACCGAAGTAAGAAGTTTCTTGGGGTTGGCTGGCTATTATAGGAAGTTTATCAAAGACTTCGCAAAAATACCAGCTCCATTAACACGGTTAACGAAGAAGAACCTAGTTTTTACGTGGGACGAAGATTGTGATGATGCGTTCCAACGTTTAAAGAGAGCCTTAACTTCAGCCCCAGTCTTAGTGCTGCCAGACGGGAATAAACCGTTTACCGTCTATACTGATGCTTGTGGGACGGGACTTGGCGCGGTCCTCATGCAAGAGGGAAGAGTAATAGCCTATGGTGGAAGGCAGTTGAGGGTTCATGAAAAGTATTACCCTACGCATGACCTTGAGTTAGCCGCAATTGTTTTTGCGCTTAAGTCTTGGCATCACTATCTTCTTGGTGAGAAATTCGAACTGTTCACTGACCACAAATCATTAAAATACTTATTCTCTCAGAAGGATTTGAATTTAAGGCAGCAACGGTGGATGGAATTCCTAGCCTCCTACGATTTTAAAATAGCATATACCCCGGGCAAGAGTAACGTGGTAGCAGATGCCTTAAGTAGGAAAAGGTTGTCCTTGAGTCCGTTGTTTGTTGAACGACGAAGCTTAGAATTCATCTCCATGTTTGACTTTAGACCGTCTGTTGACCGAGTAACTGGTTTGTTAGCATCCTTGGAGGTTAGACCTACACTTCTAGGACGAGTTGGTGAGGCACAGCAAGACGACCCACAGTTGGTTGAGATAGTAGAAAAGCTCAAAGGAGGGGAGTCATCTAGCCATCTTCGTAGGTATACTCTAGACGATAAGGGTTGGTTATGAAGGGATAATAGACTTTGTGTACCACAATACGAAGACTTAAGGAAGGTCATTCTTGATGATGTTCATCGCTCAAAGATGACCATTCATCCCGGCGGAGACAAGATGTACAAAGATATGAAGCGGGTTTTTCTTTTGGGCCGGTATGAAGAAGGATGTGGCCGAGTACGTCGCTAGATGCTTGGTGTGCCAACGAGTAAAAGCGGAACAAAGGAAACCCGGTGGGTTGCTTCACCCATTGGAAGTTCCACTATGGAAATGGGAAAGCGTCTCAACGGATTTTGTGGATGGATTATCCAGATCAAGGAAGGGTAATACGAGGATTTGGGTTATAGTAGATAGACTTACTAAGAGCGCCCATTTTATTCCCGTGAAAAGTAAGAGTACTGCTCCGTGGTTGGCTTCTGTATACATTAAAGAGATAGTTCGTTTGCACGGTATTCCTTCTAGTATAGTAAGCGACCATGATCCCATCTTCACTAGCAAATTTTGGAAGAGTTTACAAGAGGCGGTAGGGACTCAGCTATGTTTGAGCACTGCATATCATCCTCAGACGGACGGCCAGACCGAGAGGGTGAATCGTGTTCTAGAGGATCTTTTAAGGCTTTGTATCCTAGACTTTGGGGGTACATGGGAAGAGAACCTTCCGTTGGTAGAATTCGCATATAATAATAGCTTTCAGTCTAGTATTGGCATGGCACCTTTCGAAGCTCTTTATGGAAGGCCTTGCCGTTCGCCTACATGTTGGTGGGAATCTACCGATAAAATCCTACTTGGGCCCGATATGGTTAGGGAAACCTCGGAGAAGATTGATTTGATTCGAAGGAGGATGAAAGCAGCACAAGATAGGCAGAAATCGTATGCTGATAAGAAGAGGACAGATCTTGAGTTTGACATTGGGGACATGGTTTTTATCAAAGTATCTCCGTTACGGAATGTTGTTCGCTTTGGGTCCGTTAGGAAATTAGCGCCAAGGTTTGTAGGGCCGTTTCCTATAAAAGACAGGATTGGGAAGATGGCGTATAGGGTGGAGTTGCCTGAGAAACTTAGTGGAGTACACGACGTATTCCATGTATCACATTTGAGGAAGTGTTTGCACAAGACCGCGGAGGTGGTAGAGCCGAGCTTGCTTAAAGAGGTGGAAATAGAGCGTGATGCAACAATTAGACGAGCTCCTACATGCATTCTTGGGTCGGAGATCAAAAAGTTGAGAAATCGAGAGGTCAGACTAGTTAAAGTGCAATGGGGAGATGATGAGAGCAACGCTACTTGGGAGACAGAAGGGAAGATGCGTTCGCTATACCCTTTTCTTTTTTAGGGTATGTCTTTTAATTTCTCCTTTATCACTTAGCTTATCTTATCTTATCTTTATTATGTCCTCTGATTAGTATCTTTGACCTTTAGTTAGGATAATCCTATGGTTGAAACATGTGTTTGAGACATGTTATGTATGATGGATGCAAAATGGATGCAAGTGTTTGCTAGTGGTTGCTCGTGGATGCATATATACACACACTTTAGGCACTAGATCGGCTCAGTCACTACATATTGCATATTGCATAAATGAATGTATTTAGTATAATAGAAGTATAATGGTTGTACCATCATATAGATGCTGCATTCGGTTGAATGGATGTGCACGCATATAGAAGTAGTTTGTAAGCAATTAGGATCTTTTGCATACATAATGGATGCATGGCACTATCCTGAATTGCATCAAGGAGGTCAACCGAATCAGTGGACCGCCTGATTTTGCATTAGATATGGACATAGACACACACTGTGAAATTAAACATGAAAGCATTAGAAGTTTATAAGGACAATGGATGCCAGTGTTTGTTGATTGAGTAGATGGTTGATGATAGGATATAAACTTGAAGATTTCGGGGTCGAAATCCCTTAAGGAGGGGAGAATGTAACACCCCGTATTTCTGTTAATACTAATATTCACAAATTAAAAGAATTAATATTGAGAATTTGCACGAAATACCCTTAAAAAGGCATATAACAAATTTGAGATATGTGAATTGCCTTAAAAGGCGAAAAATGGAATTAAGACATTAATTGGAAAATTAATGTGTAGAAATGGTCATAAGTTAATTATGGATTAATTTGAATTCATGAATAGGTGCGTGTGTATATATATATATATATTTATATATATGGGCAGTTAATGTAAACATGAATAGAGGTTTATTAATTTGCTGAGTGTTTGCTGAGTCACTTCTGACTCATTGCCGAGTCAATAAGATAAACCCCATCTTGTCTGAACGGCTGCGGTTATTTCTAGGTTAAATCTAATGGCCTAAATGAATCCTAAATTCTATAAATAAGTGGGTAGTCTCTCATTCTAATTCATATGAAAAATTGGAGAGCTACCGACATGCCGTTTCCATGGAGTTCAGCGTAGCCGTCACAAAATAAAGAAGAAGGAGAAAGCCTAGCCTACAACTAAATCTACTCAAAAACAAATTAAATCAAAGACTCTTTCTATTTCTCTTCTTTTTGTGAGTATGCTGATTCTCACAAAGTTATTATAAAATAATTTGATTAAGTTATGAATGGATCACAAGAAAGTGATATGAATTGTTATGTATTTGTAAATTATGTTGTGGATCTCTTGTTATGCTATTATGTTGCTATGTTGTAGTGATTATGTTGTAAATAATCCTATGCTATGTCATATGTGATTAATCATGCTATGCTATGTTATAAATCATGTTATGCCATGTTGTAAATTGTGCTATGCTATGTTGTAAATCATATCAAGCTATGTTGCAAATTATGATATGCTATGTTGTAAATCATACATATGTTGTAGATCTCATATTATCACATATGTTGAAATACTTATGTTATATGATAATGAAGTCATGTTAAGTTGTGTTGAATCATGCAAGTTGTAAAATCATGATGTTATTATTTATGCGAATTGGATCATGTTTAAAGTTTATGTTTTTTTATAATAGATCTTGATTATGGGAATTTGCCTATTGAGTTAGGTGTACCCATATGCATGAATCTACAAATTAATTGGATCTTGAATATGGGAATTTGCTTATTAAGTTAGGTGTACCCATATACATGAATCTATGATTAAATGAATTTTGATTTTTGGGAATTTGCCTATTGAGTTAGGTGTACCCATATAAAACCATATTGTTAATGATGTTGATTCACACATGTCCAATACAAGTTTATGGAACTTGATCAAAATCATATTATGTGAATTATGAATAAGTTGACACCCTTAGACCCATGACATGTATAACCTTATGCAAGTTGTAATTTTGATATATGCAAGTTTCACCCCTTGTTAGGATTCATTTAGTCACATATATATGTTGTTGTTGTGAATATTTTCTTTTATGCTATGAGTTAGACTAATCGGGTCTAGCATACATTTTGCGAATAAACGTTCAAACGTGGGGTAGGGGTAATATTAGGAAATTAATAAATTGGGGTGCAATCGATATGATTTTGCATGCCTTAAATGGATGTCCATAATTGAGTCAATTATGGACATTGCTAAATTTGGAATTAATTAATAATTCAAATAGGGAATTATTAAAATTGGGAAAAGTGGATTATTAATAAAAATCAATGCTTAGGACACGAGGTTGGACCCGTTTGTGACGTAAACCTGCCCGGACCCGCCCGGCAAATCCAGTAGTCACAAATGTCGGCCCAATGTGAGAGGTCCTAGGCCCAAACTAAAGCATAACAGTTGTAAAGCCACGAGGTTAGACTCTTTTGTGGTGTAAGACTGCCCGGACCCGCCCGGCAAATCTAGCTGCCATAAATGTCAATCTAATGTGAGAGGTCTTTATGAGGTTATGGCCTTAATGAATTAAGAAATACTTAGCCAGATAATCATGTAAGGTGGGACATGGGGGTTAAGTAGGTGCCTTGGGTGGCATGAGGAATCTAGTGGTTGCCTTTAAAGGCATTTGAAATAGGATTAGACTTAACCAAATACACATGTAAATGAACATGACTAAGTGGGTTAAGTGGATGGACTAATGGGACAAGCTTAGGTGGAATGCTTGTGGGAAATAATGGGGGCCCATTTCAACCAGTATCCCAAAACGTATCTTTGTGGGCTCAACCCAAGTCGAGGACGGGACACGCATACTGGGTTTGACTATAACAGGCCAAAACAGGAAGCGGTGGCAACGCAAGTCCAACGGGTTTCATATGCGTGTGTGGACCCGGGCTGGTAGGTAAGACGTTGTTGCATCGTGTAGGTATAAGCCGTGCATCTCCGTTATATCGGGTTGCCACTTTAGGGGAATGATACACCCAACTGTGGGGCCAGCACGGGTATCTACGAGTAGGGAGCCGATCGAAAAATGGAAAGTGGGGTACACCTAGTGGAGATAGGGGCAGGCGGCACCTATGTAGTCAGCTAGGAGTACGTAAAGCCATTAAGAAAGTTTCTAAGTGAAGCTAAGTGGAATCAATTTTTAGGGTGACTGGTGTGGTGCAGTATAGTGTTTATCCTTTAGTATTTAGGAGCGCCTATAACGTTTCCTTTAGCGATTGTCTATGTCCTTAATCTGCTCTTTCATAGACATTTCCTTGTTTTCCAGCTTATGCCTTAGTCCAGTTATTTTGATAATAGTATTGTAGAATTATCATACTCGCCAGACTTTGTGTCTGACCCCCCCTCTTTTTCATCCTTTTCTCCCTTCAGGTCCTCAGGTTGGGCCAAGTTCCAGTGGAGTCTGATTGGATTGCTTATCTTATGGAAAGCATGGACTACTGAAGTAAAGTCCAGCTTGTTATCTTTCTTTTTAATGGCTATTTATGTAATGGGATTATGTACTTGTTTTAGCAAGATAGATATTGTACTTGACTTTGATTATGGTGTTATGATGTAATCAAACATGTTTTGACTTCTGCTGCAATTGAAATAAAGTTTTTAAATTTCCAAGTACTATTTTATATCTGTCTTGTTGAAATTTTACTGTTCCATATTCACCTAAAACCTCCATAGAAGTTAATGCATTCCCTTTGTGAGTGACATTAATGGACGTGGGGTGTTACAATATTCATCCATCAAGTGTGCATCCAATTGTTGAAACATTGTGCACATATGCAAAGTGAAATACATCATAGTAAAGCATGAATGCCTAATTTGGATCCACCTATATGTATGTAAACTTTTAAAAACTCTTTCAAAACATGACGGTCACATCCTAAATATACTTGCAGTTCTATATGAATGAAATACTTTTGAAAATCAAAACATTTTTCATCCAAATTTTCCCATACTCTTACAGAATAAGAGCATAGCTCACCCAATTGTTGCATCCAAAACCCTACCAACCATTATTAAATTCGATTTTTAGAAAAAATTAATTTTCTAACTCCAATTTCTTATGTCACAAAAAGGTATAAAATGGAAGAATTCTCATCATCCGTTTTTCTTTTAGGTACCTTTTCTGATTGTACTCAGAATTTTTACATAACTATTCTATATAGATTTCCTATTTTCCTATCCAAGCACAACTACATAAGAAAATTTCTTTTCCTTCTTCAATTATCTTGAAAATTTTTCATTTTTGTTCATCTTTGTCTTAAGATTTTCTTTTCCTTTTCCCGTCTTGTTTTGTTACTTCACTGAATTTGTTGGTTTCTTGTTAGTTAGGCTATTCTCTTTCTCATCTTATTTGGCTCAGTCCGATTTCTCAAGTTTATTTTTCAA
This sequence comes from Allium sativum, assembly GCA_030737875.1. Taxonomy (NCBI): domain Eukaryota; kingdom Viridiplantae; phylum Streptophyta; class Magnoliopsida; order Asparagales; family Amaryllidaceae; genus Allium; species Allium sativum. The sequence continues at coordinate 599,304,255 of CM060926.1, read as the reverse complement.
ATAAGCTTTTCCGTATTCAACTCAAACATTATCCTACACAGCTACTATTATGGGCCAAGAATCTTAGGACTTTGTCATCTTCGACAATTGCGAGTCAACACAATAGGATCTATATACTTGCTTGCCTTCACTACCTAGTAGTTACTACTAGTCCATGCTGTGTATCACTAGCCTATACTTTACTCTTTTTTAAGCAACAATTCTAGGCTTCTCAATGCTTATGCATTCTATGGGAATTTATGTTTATTATTATTCCAGGATAGTCCTTGCTATTTACTTCATAGCCTAATATTTTTCTTGTTCTTTCTAGATACTACCCCTCACCTACTCCATTCTTTTTTAAAACATGGTTTGGCCTCATTTTTTTTTCTTCCAAAATGTGGTAAAACTTTATTCTCTTTTCCAAAGCTTGCTTTTGCCAAACCATAAAAATAATATCATAAAATGAAAAACATTTTTTTTTCAAATCACAAAACTGGAGTAGGCAAGGACTACTATCGGGTTTACGTTGTTCCTACTTACAATGTGAATCTAGCTACTCGGTACTAGGTGTAATCACCTTCTCCACTCTTAGTTCCTTCAACTTATTTTGTCTACCCACAAAATTTCTTTTTAAAATCAGTAATCAAAATTTATAATCAACAGAGTAGGGATTTCTAAACTTTCTTTTCAATCCATTCATATATTATAATATGAAAACTAGTGAGCTATACATGCTCTATAATATGCATCTTTTTATGAGAGAATTCTTTAAAACAAGAAATCGTTGTTTTACAAAATATACCCCACTTTACTTTAAAACCCAATATGCATTTTTCAAATATGCTCCTTACATATTTCTTTCAAACATTTAAAAATACTTTTAAGATTGAAAACTTGAAAATACCACAAACTCTTTTGCCAAAACTTTTACAATTTCAAGTTCTTAAAAGTATAATAGTGGGTTAGACTCAAAGCGGGTCTTCAACTCAAGTAGGCTTCCCTAGGCACTTTCGCAAATTCAATTCTCTCGACTATATATATTCCTAATTCATTATCCACATTTTAACCTTTTTATAATTTATAAGGTTTCACTTTTAAACCCACTACTCTGAAATATCAATTCAGTTTCCATCCTATGGGATATTTTCTTTCTATGACTCCAAGTCATATTGTACACTCTCCCAGCCACCTAATGGTTTCAATTTTTTTTTTATGTTCGTTACGTTAGTGTACAAACCAATATCCCAACTCTTTCCATGTCCAGTGGGCTACTCTATGGATTTAAATTATATATATTTAATTTATTTATATTTTAGAAAATACAAATATGTTCACTCAATATCTCCCTAGGAACACTAAACTGAAGCTCTGATACCAGATGTAACAACCCGGGTTCCGACGGACCGAATTTGTTTTCCAAAATTCCAATCCATCGAGACCCGAGCTGTTTTGCTCTGGTATCCTGCAGAAAAGACAGAGATAAAGAAACATGTCAGAACTCGTAAAGCACCTCATAGCGGAAGGAATAAAATATATTGTAATTAAAATATAGCTTTACCTTAATAAACATACTGCTTAACTAGTATACCAAGCCATCATATCTCTGTCACTACCTAACTTGCGAGTATGTAATGAGGAGGGGGTCAGAACATAAGTTCTGTGTGAATCGGTCTAAACTACAAATGTTGAATAACCCTACATATACCGGTCTATTGCATTTTCTTGTTTAGTAGGTTATTTGTGTTGATAGCCCTAATGGCATGTACTCACGTCGCACCCATCTATTCCCTAGTAGATCAACCTAATATAGTGTATATGTAGCTACCCCCAACTAAGGTATATCCCACTTGCACGGTCTCCTTCATATGTATGCAGTCCCTTATCTAATGTCACATGTCGTACAGAATCTCATGTATATATATATGTATGCATATACCAACGCTACGTCTCCATAGAACCTTCATTATTATATTACGTAAGCGTTTGGACTGCCACCCTAGGTTCGACTAGGTTCCGTCATCGAGTAATGCCCCCTAGTCTACGATACACCACCTAGAGCGACGTGTATATACCTAGACTTTTTCCCATGTACGTATCGTCAATCGTACTTACGGTCTACTTGCACATGTTCTCTATATGTGCGAACCCAAGTCCCGTGGCAGGCTAATCAAGAAACATGGAACTCGGTCGGGAGCTTTAAGATATCTGCTAATGTAGATGCTAAGGTCTGCCTTTACAGTGGCTATGGTCCTACTAGACCCCTCCTTCAACTAACAAATGAAAGGCACCCATGAAAATCAAGAATGGGAACTTTCCCTGGCGCAAATGCCTGGCCCTCTATACCGTTCTCTATTGGCTTTACCTCTCCCATAACTAGATAGCAAGTATAAGGTGTTTTGGAGTTCTCTGCCTTTCCGCTTTTCGTACTGACGGAAGATGGTAGGTAGACGATGAGTTGCTATCAGAAGGCACTAAATGGTCTCGTCGACTCACGCTTGTCCATCCTAGTCTTTAGGTTGCCTTCTAATTATTGCAACCAAGGCATACTCTTGGTTCATAACCGTGCAGACCTAACCTCTGTGACCCAGGTGGATCATCTGCATTCTAACAGAGGGATACCAAGAGTACCCTACTACACGTCTCCTGAAGCCGCGCGCTTCATATCCCAGTCCGTTGGAACCTACAAGAGTTTCTGGATGGACGTTCACTCCTCCTCGTAGTGTACGACTTAGTGATGATCTACCATGTTTGGTTATTCATCCTATATCTGGACTAGTTCAAGCGCGTTGTTTACTTAGTTCTCGTAACTAAGGTTTAGTACTTAGTTCTCTTAACTAAGGTTTGATACTTAGTTCTCTTAAGTAAGGTTTACTACTTGGTTTTCTTAATCATTCATCTTCTTAACTAAGGTTTAATACTTAGTTCTCTTAATCGTTGTCTACTTAGTTCCTTTAACTAAGGTTTACTGACAAGTTCTCTTTATCGTTCATAATTACATTAGTAAGAGAATAATGCCCTAAGTGTCAATCCCGAAGGCCGAGATAAACATCAGATTGACACTCAGAGAATTACTCAACTCAACTAATCTCTTATTATGTTACTCATATAACTTATGTCATCTTCATTAATAGACTATACATTATCACTTTACAATTTATATCCAACTTATTTGTTTAATACTTAGTTTCCTCTAACTAAGGTTTATTACTTAGTTTCGTTTAACTAAGGTTTGTAACTTAGTTCTCGTTAACTAAGGTTTGGTTACTTAGTACTCATTAACTAAGGTATGTTTACTTAGTTCTTCTTTAACTAAGGTTTGGTTACTTTGTTCTCATTAACTAAGGTTTGTTTACTTAGTTCTTCTTTAACTAAGGTTTGGTTACTTAGTTCTCATTAACTAAGGTTTGTTAACGAATTCAAGCATGACTTAAGTTCTTTTTATCAAATGATAACGCACGGGTGCTTTTATACATTTTCAGCATATATTAACTTATTTCATGGTATAAGTTGTCCTACCCTTCCAATCTTGTATTACATCTTAAGTCATAACCTTCCCTTGGTCTATCTATTATTCAATCTTTACATTACCGCAACTTTGGTTTATAATAGGTTGTTATCATTCCCCATCTCCATGTTGGTTAAGTTTACCCAAGTTGACTTAACCCCATTTACTTATCCGTTCACATGTAATATTGGTTAAGTGTTGTCTATTCATTCATGTTAACTTAACACTCCGACATATCATGTCATATTGGTTAAGTGTTGTTAACCCTACCATACTTAGCATGTGTCATTAGCATTAATTAATTATTAATGCACCAACCTCTCACATTAGACCTATTGTTGCAGTTGCTGGAAGTGTTGGTCGGTTCCGGGCAGGCTTACGCCACAACTCGGTCTAACCTCGGGTTCAAGCACGTTATGACTAACTTCTCACATTAGACCCTATTGTTTGCAGTCGCTGGATGTGTCGGGCGGTTCCGGGCAGTCTTACACCACAAACTCAGTCTAACCTCAAGTTATCCATGTTTCATCTTTAGCTAATTAACAGTTCATGTCAATTCTAGGTGTCATATGCCAATTACAAAATTCACAAATGTGTTCATGTTCAAGTTATGCCAATAGTGTCAATTTCATGTTTATACCCCAAATTCCCTAAATTTTAAGTAGTGTATTCAAAATCCACTTATAATCATACTCATGCTTATTCCATGTTATAATTAATTGTCCAAACCACATATTTATTCATACCAAATTTGCATATTACCCAGTTCCACATTCATACATATAATTTAATTCATCTTTTATACTTATCTTCCAAATTACGGATAAATTTCATATCACATGTTATCCAATTACATGCCAATCGTACCAAATTATTCAAATTCCATATCCAATTTAATTATGCAAATCTAGACAAATTCAACGTTTCAGTATAGTCATACCCATAATTCAATTTCTAATTATACATCAATACTTCCAATCCATATTGTGCCCAAACAACCCATTTCCCTTTTTAATTTCTCATTCATGTTTAAAACGTATATATCCATGATAGGCGTGGACTCGAGATAGCCTAGCCACGAAAAAAAGAGAAAGAATAAAAAGTAGAGAATTCAACGTAGGCATAAATAAAATAACTGTTCTTATTGAATTAACATCATGTTCATTATATGTATACGTGGGGAATGGCAAACAATATTAATAACATTATACAACAAAAATAATTTAAAATCCACTCACATTGACTGGATTGGAGAAACAAATGATTTGTTGTTGATGTAGAAACGTTGATTTAACCCTCTTTTTTGATTGTTGGTGAAGAGTATGATTTGTCGATGAAGCACTTCTAATTTGATTTGATTAAACTCCAAAGCTGATGAAAAACTTGCAATTTAATTTAGAATTTAGGGGCGGCGGCTATATTTGGTTGAAGTTTGGCATCATGGAGGCATCATAGAGAATTATAATGAATTAGGGTTAGGTTAGGGATGTATATATAGGTGTAGAGAGTGTTTTAGAGCCATAGATCAGCCCAAAAGCCATCAGAATCGCACAAGCACAGCAGAACACGTCACAAGGCAAAACTGCCCAGATCTGGGGGCAGGTCGACACTAAGGTCGACCTCCCTTGATGGAGGTCGACACTAAGGTCGACCTGTTTGGTTAATGGGCGGAATTTTCCAACCCAACTGCCTGGGTCGAATTTCAAACTGTTTTGAATTTTTTTGATTCTTCTAAAGGCCATAACACCTTCATACTAAGTCCGATTTTCAAAAACTTGGACTTTATTCCATGTAAAATTTCGAGACGAACGCAATGGTGATCCCCGTTTTACTTAATTCCAGATATTTGAATTAATTATCCATACTTTATTATCTTCTCCATTACACACACTGTTATTTAATTAATCTTTCCTTTTCTTTCATGTATTGATTAATTTTCATTGTACATCACCGTTGTTAACCTATCTATGCATATATCTTATTTATAACTATACTAAAAATGCGGGGTGTTACATGTATAATCATGAAATCCGACATCGAAATATTCCAAAGACAATTTCGATTCAAATCAATTTCCACTTTATATATTGGATATTCTGGTTATTTTCAAAACCATTTCAAATCCACTTTATTTATTTTAAAAATAAATGGGATTATAATTCTAGTTCAAAACTAGTTCATTTCAATAAAAATCTATTTTTATCTTATCAAATTTGGGATTTTTCATCTCAATTCTTCACAAATCGTTTCTTACGATTCTACACAAATTATTACTGTTTTTAATAATTTTATCAAGGCCCGTACAATCAAATTCCATCAACAGCCATCGAACTACACTTACAACAACCTTTTCCAAATCTAATTTGGACATAATTCCATATCCAACCATTAGATTTCAAATCTAACATTCGTTAGAAAGCTCTTTTCGATACGAAGCCAACGGTTAAGATTTTAGGAGGATCCGATGGTCGGATCTCCCGTAATATCCATTTGAAGTCAATGGTCGAAATTCGCGAACTACCGCAGTGCGACGCGTTCTATTCAGGCCATTTAATATATATATATATTATATATTTCATCGATTTCCTTTCAAAACGTATTTTATAAATCGTTTTAAATTCGTTTTCAAAACGATTTCAACTTCATAGTCAATTCCGAATCAAAATTGAATATCCTACATCATCTATATACAAATGATAATATTTTCAAAACGTTATATTTCGAAATCACTTCCTTTTCTATAATAATTATAAAAACAAATATAGTCGATATAAATATCGTTCGCGTCAAAATGGCGCATCTCTAACCAACACGGCTTTATATATTTCAATAACATCGTTATTCTATTCAACAAATGAAAATTTTCTTCAACACATGAGTATATCTTTTATTCAACACATGACTTTATATTTTTATTCAACACATGAATTTATTTTATTCAACACATGAATTTTTATTCTATTCAACACATGAATTTTTATTCTATTCAACACATGAATTTTCTTTCTATTCAACACATGAATTTTCTTTTATAATATTCCTGATTTTCCAAATTGGAATGAGGCCCAATCAATTACCATATAATGTTAATAATATGGATTTTCTACAACACATGTATATAATAGCAACAATAAATCATCAACCATCATCCAGAGTGCACCACACAACTGCATAAGCATTAAATATGAATAATTAACGCTTACACAGTCTGTCAACCCATCGATTGACATACAACTTAACAATCGGGATTAGTGTACGTCAAATATCATCCCAATACCCGTGTGGGATTTCAAATCAACAAACACAGATTTTTATTTGTGCAGTTGGGCGATTTGTAAAATTTATCGTCCCAATCAATATCAGTCAAATGGGTGTACATAAACAAATCCTCCGATTTGTTTATATATATTCATTTTATATACACGTTAAAAATTATATTTTTAACTATAAAATATTTTATTCATTCCACATCTCACAATCAACTTTCCCAACACACCAATTAAACAAATAAGTCATCCATGGTCTGTGAACAATGGGTGTCGGGTGCTGCTAAGCACCATCAGCATCCTAGTATATATTTCAACTAGAAATAAAATTAAAAGTGAGGAGTTCACACCGAGAAGCTAAACCAAACGCCACGACTCTTCATATGTAGAAAATCTTTGTCGTGCTCGCCTTTTGTCACTTTCGTCGTTCATATTCGCTACATATATAAAAATCACATTTTTATATCAATGCTATTAGAATCACATTTTTCTTTCAACGCTAGATATATAATAAAAATCAGATTTTTATTTCTCTACATATATAAAAATTATATTTTTATATTTTCCATTTTATAAAAATTCTATTTTTAATCCGCTACTCCTATAAAAATACAATCTTTATTCTGACTACTTCATGATAAAAATAAAGTTCATATTTTTATTTCACTTCATATACTGTAAAGATTATATTTTCATTTCACTTCTCATATAATAAAAATTATATTTTTATTATGCTACATATATAAAAATTATATTTTTAACTTTGCTACATATATAAAAATTATATTTTTAAATTTGCTACATATATAAAAATTATATTTTTAAACCGCCACATATAAAATAAAGTTCATATCTTTATATCGCTACATATAAAGTAAAGTTTATATTTTTATATCGCCCTCTTTATAATAAAGATCACATTTTTATTATTTCTATATTATAAAAATCAAATTTTTATTTCACAATAAGTATAAAAGTCATATTTTTATTGTCATACATAAATAAAAATCATATTTTTTCTATGTTTTAAATTCACTTCTTTATATAATTTAAAATCAAGTCTTTATGTAATTTTTTTTTATAAAAACTGAAAATCAATTTTCTCATAAACTGAAAATTGTATATACATATTTTTTTTTAGCTTGAACGTTAACTAAATAAAGATAGATAATAAGAAAAAAAGACTTATAGGTTTTAGCGAGGAGGAGGGTAGGTCCTTACTGTTTGCGTTGGCGCCGAATAGAGGGGGATCGTGGTGGCTGAGGGGAGCAAGCGGAGGTGGTGCAGGGAATGGGTGACGACGGCGGAGTCTTGGGCTTCTGGGTGTTTGAATGGGGGAGGAGGCGATGGGGGTTGAAGCGGAGGCGGTCGCGGTCGTGGAGTCGACGTCCTAGGGGGTTGCGACGTCGGCTGGCGACGGTGGAGGGTGGAATCGAGATCGGGTTTTGAGCGATAACTTAGGGCTTTTTTTCCTGTAAACTGATTTGGGAAAAGAGATAAGAGGGGGTTTATAAATTTATTTATTTTATATTGAAATTTCCTTAAAAAAATCAACCTTTTTATTCGACCTCGAAACGAAGCCTACCGACTACCGTCCCTAGCTAATTACTCGCATTCCAAACACAATGGGATATGTTTTGCAAGCCAATTCGGTTGTTACGATCAGTTTTTACTGAAATCAAAATATAAATCATTATATTAAATTTTAAACGCATATTTCAATTTACTAGGGTCACATACAGACCCTAAAAATTCTCAAAAAATATTTTCTAGCTTCGTATTGACGATACGCTTCTAACAAAACTAACTTCGTCAAATTCTGAGAATGTTTGAAAAATGGCCATTTTAAAGGGCCAGAATTCCATAGCGACTATTTTGAATTTTTAACTGGGCATAACTTTTTTTCCCCGAAATTTCAAATTTTCGGATTCGTTGGAAAGATATTTTCAATTAGATTCTAATATTTTTGGTTTCGCCAAAATCCGCTTTATTTTGAATCCTGTACATTCATTTGAAATTTGAAATCGAAATTTCGAACTACCGTGCCATTTTCAATTCCTTTTGTAATTAAAAATAAATATTTATATTCTAACGTTGAATCAAATAAATATATACAATCTAATTCTATTCAAAATAAATTTCTCGTCATTATTATTTAAAATAATTTATTTTAAATATACAAAATTCACTAAAATTGCCAAAATAAATTTTTTAAATTGGTTCGGATTTCCGGGTTTTTACAATCTCCCCCACTTAAAAATTTTCGTCCCCGACAAGGAATGAAGTTGAAAGTTGTTTTACAAATCAACTCAACTTTCATTATTTTCATTACGGCTTCAATTCTTCAACTTTTCAGTTTCAAAAACTTTTCAAATTTTTCAAAAATTTGGCTACCACCCTAAATTTTCAAAAAAAAATCGCCATAACCTCCCCTGCGCCGGGAGCTTCAGGATATTTCAAATAGCCTCCATGGCCCATACCAATCCAAAAAAATAAGAAACAGCCAAGCGGCTAGCTAATCGGCTAGCCAATTGGCTCATAAAATCATCAAAAACCCAAGAAATACAATAAACATATACCCATTTGTTGGGAAAACAATTTTATTCCTCTTCTCTGGCCTCCTTGCTATAACCTGTTCAATGTAAGTACATGTATATGTATGTAAATGCGACAAATTTTCAATACAATTCACTATTTGATACAATTTGGCTAAAGGTTCAACATTTAATTAATCAACCAATAATCAACCAACACAATCATCAATCAATTAGTTGATTAGCTTTTCAAATTCATAACTTTGATACATAGTCCAAAAATCAGATTTTTGATGCTAAATCACAACAATAGGTCCTATCTAGTTTAGGCTCTCACACCAATCAATTGGAAATATATAAATATCACACCTTCGAAACTCGAACACAAATACAGATGATGTCGCGACATCACCAGAATTATCCTCGAGCGACTACAGTGCGATTCTATATCTATCCAGTATATTAAAACTTCAAATACACGCGGATCAGACATATACGCAAAGTCTTTATATACTGGATTGTCCAAATCAATACAAATAAATATTCAAATACGAATAATAAAGTTTAAATTTTCGAAAAAAAAAATTGTTTTCAATTTTATTTTTCAAAACAGCACTCTTTACACTCGTTCTAGGATACTACTGATCCCATCTCTAACGAGTCATTCCTCATTGGATATTACTAATCCAATCTGTGATGAATTCTTTCATTTGGTTCTAATGTGTCTTGTTCTCCGAGCTCTGTAAACCAGAGCTCTGATACCAGCTGTAACATCCCGGCATCCCCCTTATGGGAAATCATGGATTGCATTGAGGACAAGATGAATCAGAACCCAAATAGAAGAACATTTCATTGTTAATTACAACAATTCCATCAGAATACAAGAATATACAAAGTATGAATAAATATTATACATCAGAGAAATACCAGAGATTCAATTACATTACTGTAGCCGAAAAATAATACAAAACACAACTGAAGGAGATATACGGATACAGAGCTTTCCGGATATCGTTCCAGCTGTAAATCAGGATCCTATGAATATAAATCTGCAAAACCAAAACTACTAGCTGCCCGTGTCAAAATAAGGGCACCCAGAGTTTAGCTTAAACAATAAACTCCAGGTCCATCATGTGGCTGGTGTGAGAACTAAAACACTTATTTAAAGCTTTACTTTAAATCAGATATATCAAGGGACCATGTCGTATAACACGGAATGGGTTTCCTCCCAAGAATACCAGTGCATATAACAAAACAGCGCAATGCTTTTTTGGAAAAATGAAGCTATTATAAGACCCAGGTCCCATCATACAACGCAACACAAGCCGGAGGATAGGGTTTTCCCTTATAATAGCCAACCTTGCTTGGTACGTTTAAAACAAATAATTTGATACTATTGTAAGTGCATAGTGTATAAAACAGCTTCAAATATAAATGTATCAATTCTAGACGGCATGGGTACCATATATCATGTCGCCAATACTAGGCTCTACAATCAAAATCGCAAATGTCACGTATTGGAAGTTGGGTTTCCATCTGTGAACCGAGGCAAAAGATAGTCCTCTACCGATTCGAGACAATCTAGCCCATGTCTCAGGAACCAGACACAGGTGAGCCCTTGGATCATCAGGGCCGGTCCACCGATGTGGATTAAAATGCCTGAACACTGCGTTTCCCCGCCTTTTGGGGCGTAAATGAGCCAAATGACTCCATCGGCTCCACATAGTCACCGATATATCCGAGGCGCCTCACACTTTCATCTCACGTTCTACAAATATAGTATACAATCAAAACCGCGAGCACTTATTGGATAATGGATTTCCGACTATGACAAGGTATGGAACCACCTTTCGATAGTGAACCTCTAGAAAGGAATACACTGGGTTCAACAAGATCATCTTGCAACCCAGCCACACATGACCGACCACTCATTTCGCTTGAGTGTATCGAATGTATATCAGCAACGATTGGGATCAACAACCATTTCCCGAATGGGACAACATCGAATAGATTAAAGAATGAAATGAATATCTCTAGATAGGTGATAATACACCCTACTTGGCAGCCAACCTCTTAGCCATGCTGCCTGCCCGATTTTTGTCATTTCCCGATTGTGAGGCTAAAGGCCACGCTTATCTTTGATAGATCACACATTTATTCACTTTTAATCTCACATCGTCATACCCGCCAAATCACAAATTGATTTCCCCAAAAATACTATGGGTATACAGCTAAGAGAAATGAATTCCTCCACCACCAAACGTATATACATTTGAAGAGATCAACTTACAGATCTATTAAATATACTCTGTCAGGCATTCTTCCATACTGGTCGTCCTGGGACTGGACAAACCAAAGGCACTATTCTGTAAACAGAACAGCCCTTGCATAACTCTGTCTTCAGCTGTCTGCATCATATTTGATCGCAATGCTAACGCCCATACAGAGTGGTTTTCAGGTCATGAATCTGATCCTGGTCTCTCTATATTGACAACGAAAATGGTCAAAGCCTTCAATAGTCGGTGAGTTAACTATCAAAGAAAAACACGTATGCAAACAATGATATTATTTCCAGATAGAAATTTTATCAATCAATCATCATTTAACATTTATCTCTTTAGTTCATTAATTTATTCATTTCCTGTTTCCATATTTTCAACATTCCTTTTTCTAAATTTAGAAAATATACGTTATTAATCATTGGAAAACATTTCCATCTCTTTTTCACGTATCACTGTCATTCCAGTGTCCTTTATCATCAAACGTTTCATTTTCTATGATTAGAAAAAATCTCTGGTTATATTTGCAAAATGTTCCAAAACTCATTCATTTGATTTAAACCGATGTTTAAATAAAACATCGTTGTGCCAACTCAAATCATTATACTCGTTAACTAAATTTACTTAACCAAACTTTACTATTAAACCTTAACTATTCCTTAGTTAAAAATGGAGTCAATCAAGTTGGGGTATCACTACCTCTTAGACCTTAATTGAACAACATTTCTAACTTCGAAATAGACAAAGTTCCCCTTTTAAATCTTTAACAAACTTCCTTACGAAACTCTCGGATTCAGTTTACGAATCCACTTCTTTTACAGAAATTATTCAATTATAATAATAGTGCTATAATGTAACAACCCGGAATTTAGGGCCAATTTAAAATTTTATTTTAGAAATTTTAAGGGATTTTGAATATTTGAAATAAATTATTTTAAATAATAACGACTAAAAATTTATTTTAATCTAAGTTAATACGAATATGTTTAATTTAATTATAAAAGGAATTAGAAATAGCACAGTAGTCCGGAAAGTCAAATCTGAACTTTGACTGACTGTATAGGATGCAGAATAAATCGGATTTTGGTGAAACCAAAAATATTAGAATCTATTTAAAAATTTCTCTCCCACAAATCTGAAAAATCGAAATTTCATAGCGGGAATTAGAAGTTATGGCCAGTTGAAATTTCAGAATGTTCATTGTAGAATTTCTATATGTAACAACCCGAAAATCTGGGTCAGTTTAAAATTTTTATTTTGGCAATTATAATGAATTTTGAATATTTAAAATGAATTATTTTAAATAATATCGACGAGAAATTTATTTTGAATATAGAGTAGAACGAATATATTTATACCAGTCATCGTTAGAATATAAATAATTATATATAATTACAAATAGAATTGAAAATGGCGTGGTAGTTCGATAATTCGATTTCAAACTTCAATTGAATGTACCGGGTGCAAAACGATCCAGATTTTAGTGAAACCAAAAACATTAGGATCTATTTGATAATATCTTTCCAACGAATCCGAAAAATCGAAATTTCATAGTGGGAATCAAAAGATATGTCCATTTGAAAATTCTGAATAGTCGCTATGGAATTCAGGCCCTTAAAAATAGACATTTTGCAAACGACCTCGGATTTCGACGAAACCACTTTTGTTGGGTCTGTGATGTCAAATTATTGTTAGATTCCAAATTTCATAACTTTTTGAATCAATATGTGAGCGTGGCAGAGGAAAACGCGTTTGACCAGTTTCAGTTGAATTTAATCGACTGGAAAATGGCCATTTTTCTAACGGTCTCGGAATTCGACGAAACTAGTTTTGTTAGGACTGTATCGTCAATACGAAGCTAGAAAATATTTTTTTCTGGGATTTATAGAGTTAGTATGTGACCGCAGTAAATTGAAATGCGCGTTCAAATTCAATATATAGAGTTATATGTTGATTTTAACGAAAACTGATCGAAACGATCGAATCAGCCTGCGATACATATCCCATTGTGTTCGGAATGGGGGTAAAACGCTATAGACGACAGGCGGTGGGCCTCGTTTCGAGGTCGAAATAATTAGTAAATAAAATAATTAAATAAATTAAAAATTAAAAATTCTCTCTCCCTCCCCTTAATTCCCTCTGCCTCCCCACCTTTATTCTTCGTTTCAGCAGAGAGAAAAAAAGGGATCGAAGCAGCCAAAGTCGCGCCGCCCTCCAGGCACTCCGCCTCGTGCCGCCACCGCAAGCGACGCTCCCTCCCCCTCTGCCTCGATCGTCGCGATCGAAACCCCCTCCTCCTCAGCCTCGCGATCAAACCCTCCCCCCCAACGCCTACCGCCGACCCCCCTTTTCCAGCCCCCTCTAGCCGCTTCAAACCCCCCCTCGCCACTAGCTGTAATCCTCTTCTTTCTATTATTTTAGTTTATATATAATTGATTTTTTTTCTTTATATTAAAATCGATTTTTAGGCATTATAAAAATTGATTTTTATGTAGTTAATAAAACTGATTTTATATAGTAATTAAAACTGATCTTGAAATGATAAAGATTTGATTTTGAAATGAATGAAAATTATAATTTTTATATAAGTAGGATATTAAAAATATGATTTTTATATTTTTAAAGTATTAAAAATATGATTCTTATATTTTTAAAGCATTAAAAATATAATCTTTACTATGTAGAAGATATAAAAATATGATTTTTGTTTAGGTAGAGAATTAAAAATATAATTTTTACATGATAGGAATATTAGAAATATCATCTTTATATGTATAGCAAAATAAAAATGTGATTTTTATAATGATAAATTTGAAAAGGAGAAATCTTTATAGTGGAAAAGGCGAGATTTTTATATATTGAATAATGAAGTTAAAATTCGATTTTTATATATTGAATAACAAAGTAAAAATTCGATTTTTATATATTGAATAACGAAGAAAAAATTCAATTTTTATATATTGAATAACGAAGTAAAATTTTGATTTTTATATATTAAATAACGAAGAAAAAATTTGATTTTTATATATTGAATAACGAAGTAAAAATTCGATTTTTATATATTGAATAACGAAGTAAAAATTCGATTTTTATATATTGAATAGCAATATAAAAATGTGATTTTTATATACGTAGAGAATACGGGCAGCGAAGGTGACAAAAAGGCGAGAACGACGAAGATTTCTATAAATGAAGAGTCGTGGTATTGGATAGCTATTGGTGAGAATTTCTCACCTTTCAATTTCATTTTCTAATTATATATATATACTAGGATGCAGACAGTGTTTAGTAGCACCCGACTCCCGTCATCCACAGACCATGGATGGTTGTTTGTTAAATTGTTTGGTTGTGTAGTTGGTTAGTTTATTTGGTTTGAATTGAATTGTTTGGTGAAATGGAATGGATTTGATTGATGTGTGAATGGCGTGGGCCTTCAGTAGACCGGGGATAAGGCTAGACCTCGTCCCGTTTCTAGTATCGTGCCGTTATGCCGCCGAAATTTTCTAAAATAAGTTAGAAAATTAAAAATATCATTTTATTTAAAGAATGAACTGAATAGAAATTCACGTGATGAAATAAAATGTTTTATCGTTAAAAATATAATTTTTAACGTGGAAGTGAATGAAATAAAATATTCATTTACAAACCAGACGGTTTGTTTATGTACACCTATTTAAGGACATTGATTGGGTCGATAAATTTTACACATCACCCAACTGCACAACTAAAATCTGTGTTTGATTGTTTGAAACCCCACACTGGTGTTGGAATGAAATTTGAAGTTCACTCATCCTGATTGATTAAATATGTCGATCGATTGATTGACAGGCTGTTATAAGCGTTAGATATCTATATTTGATGCTTATACAGTGTTGTGCACTTTGGTTGATGGTTGATTATTTTTCAATGCTATTATATACGTGTGATGTATGAAAATCCATATAATTAACATTATATGGTGATTGGTTGGGCCTCATTCCAATTTAGAAGATAAAGAATATTATAAAGTAAAGGTTCATGTGTTGACTGTACTCATCCGTTGAGATTAGTCATGTGTTGAACGAAATATTTTAATAATAAAATTTACATCTTTATCAATATAAAATAAAGGTTCATGTGTTGACAATACTCATCCGTTGAGATTAGTCATGTGTTGAACGAAATATTTTAATAATAAAATTTACATCTTTATCAATATAAAATAAAGGTTCATGAGTTGACAGTACTCATCCGTTGAGATTAGTCATGTGTTGAACGAAATATTTTAATAATAGAAATATTTGAAAAGGAAATATTTGAAAAGGAAATATTTGAAAAAGAAATATTTGAAATAGAAATATATGAAGCCGTGTTGATTGGATTGACGCCATTTTGACGTGAACGATATTTATATCGATTTTATTCATTTTAAAATGAATATTGAAAAGTGATTTCGAAATCGAATATTTTGAAATGGAATTTGAATTGAATCGAATAGAAAACCAATTTGAATTGAATCGAATAGAAAACCGATTTGAATTCGAATCGAATAGAAAACGAATTTGATTTCAATCGAATATATAACGAATTTAATTTGATTTGAATAGAAAACGAAATGAATTCGAATTGAATAGAAAACGAATTCAAATTGAATTGAATTGAAAAGAAAATGAATTCGAATCGAATTAAAAATCGATTTGAATTGAAATCAAATAGAAATGAATTTTAAAACGAATTCATAAAGAAAAAATTCAATTTTGATTTAAATTGAAATGGAAGTTGAAATTGTTTTTGAAACGAATTTAAAACGATTTATAAAATTCGTTTTAAATAGGAATCGACGAAATATATATTATATATATAATATAATGGCCTGAATAGAACGCGCCACGCCGCGGCAGTTCGCGAATTTCGATCATTTATTTCAAACGGACATTACGGGAGATCCGACCGTCGGATTCTCCTAAAACCGGAACCGTTGGGTTCGTATCGAAAAATTGGGATGATTCGGGAAATCGACTGTAAGGGCCTTGATAAAATTATTAAAAATAGTAGTAATTTGTGTAAAATCATAAGAAATGATTCGGGAAAAATTCGGATGAAAAACTCCATATTTGAAAAGATAAAAATAGATTTTTATCGAAATGAACTAGTTTAGAACTAAAATAAAAACCCATTTATTTTAAATAAATAAATTGGATTTGAAATGGGTTTTAAATAGAATTGATTTGTTGGGTTTATCGTGAACTGTGTTTTAAATAACACTAGTTCTTTAACCCAGTAAAAGGAGTTTTAATGAATCTGCAATTAGATTGAAATGTGAATTGATAATTTAAATTATCAAATTTAGAAAATGAGCGAGAATGGAGTATCACCAATTTTGCTCCAAAGCGATAGTTAAATCTTTAATTAGATTTGAACGTGAAAGGGTAATTAATTTTACCGATAACACTGTGGTGTTAGATATGGAGTATTACCAGTTTTGCTTCATGGGATGAATAGGTTGGGATTGGGAAATAAAATAAATAATTACTTCGGTGTGGTTCGCTAATCTCGACTAGTTTGAAAAACCATAATTTGGTTTGAAATGACATCCAAAGGAAGATTAAAGGATAAATTTTTTAAAATTTATCTTGGATAAAATTAATGGGAACCTTTCCCTAAGAATTGGAATGAGGCGTATGTTGTGTTTGTTTAACATTTGTTTTTAATATACGCGGGTTGTTCGGAAAGGCCGGGTTTATACGCATTCTGAATAACCGATTCGACGATATGTCGAAGATGAAGACGGTGGTCGAAGACCGGAAGTCTTCACATCGTTTGGATAATGACTGACGATCCTGATTGGGCTGTACACCCAAGAGGATGGAAATAGTTGGTGGTCGTCCAGACATACTTGGAGATCGATGGATATGCGAGGAAAGTGCCTCCGGTTTCGTTCAGACCCAGAACGAACTTGTAAATGGATTATGTGTCTGACATTGGATTTTATTCTGTGTTGATTGATTTCTGTTAAATATATATCTGTTTGGCGGTGGAGAATTTATTCTCTTGCTTAACGCCCTTCTCTGAGACGTACGAGCTTAGAGGTTATATATCGATAGATATCAATCCCATGGCATGAATTGCCTGTGTGGCACACTGAGTTGCATGGATCAAGGCTTCTGTTGAAAAGCAAAGTCTTGTGGTTGATGATCAAAGCATGGCCTACGTGGCAGCTTTGTGTATAACGTGAATTCGCGAGCCTCACACCTCGGTATGAGTTAATAATGGGATACGGACCGCTGGGAGAGCATGTCATTTCTTTCTAGCTTTGGTGGTGTCACTGACTTACCAGCCCTGACATTTATATACTATTCACCTTTGTGGTTGTTGGAATGAGGCGCCTTGATTATAGGTCTGTAAGGACCGGGAAACGTGTGTTCAGGCATAACTAATCCTCTAACGTAAGTGAGGACCGGCCCAGCCGAATCCGGGGTTGCCCAGAGTGTGTAGTCCTGAGGCATTTGCTAGAGTGTCTCGAAGCGGAGAGGATCTTGCCCCTTGCCTCGACTCATGACGGAAATCCAATTTCCAATACGTGTATTGCGGTTTTAATTGTAGAACTAGTATGGCGACATGATAGATGGTACCCATGCCGCCTATGATTGATATTTATGATTGAAATGTTTTGACACTGTACACTTATTATAGTATCAAATGATTTGTTTTTAAACGTACCAAGCATGTTTGGCTATTATAAGGGAAAACCCTATCCTTCGGCTTGCGTTGCATTGTGTGATGGGACCTGGGTCTTATAATAGCTTCATTTTTCGAAAAAGCATTGCGCCGTTTATTCTATGCACCGGTATTCTTGGGAGGAAACCCGTTCCGTGTTATACTGCGTGGTCCCTTGAATTACTCTCTTTTAAAATTGAATTAATAACTGTTTTAGTTCTCACACTAGTCACATGACTGACCTGGATTTTATTGTTTTAACCTAAACTCTGGGTGCCCCTATTTTCGACACGGGCAGCTAGTAGTTTTGGCTTTGCAGATTTATATTCATAGGATCCTGGGTTACAGCTGGAATGATATCCGGAAAGCTCTGTATCCGTATATCACCTTCAGTTGTGCTTTGTATTATTTTCCGCTGCTATGTAATTTATTGTAATCTCTGATATTTATCGAATGTAATTTATTCATTTATACTCTGTATATTCTTGTATTCTGATGGAATTGTTGTATAACAATGAAATATTCTTCTGTTTGTGTTCTGATTTGTCCTGTTCTCAAAACGATCAGGGGTTTCGAACGGTTTAGATCGGTTTAACGACTGATTCAGATCGAGCGAAATTCCTTGCTGTCACACTATATATATTTTTAATATTGAAAATAGCCATTTTGCAAACGACCTCGGTTTTCGACGAAACCACTTTTGTTGGATCTAGGAGGTCAAATTATTGCTAGTTTTCAATTCCCATAATTTTTGAAATAAATTTATGACCGTGGCAAATAGATATGTGTTTTGTAAACTTCAGTCAATTTCGATCGACTGGAAAATAGCCATTTTTCAAACAGTCTCATAATTCGACGAAATTAATTTTGTTAGGACCGTATCGTCAAAACAAAGCCAGAAATAATTTTTCTGGATTTTTCTGAGTTTGTATGTGGCCCCGGTATATTTAAAAAGTACGTTCGAATTTAATATTAAAGACTTATTTTAAAATAAAAGAAACATGCTGTAAACTTCAGAATTGGACTTCGGCACTAGCGCCATTTCGTTCAGAAGGCGTCAAAACATATTGTTCGATAGTCGTTGGGCTCTGTTTGGAGATCGGACGGAAAAACCCTAATTTTTGATTTAATTAAATAAAAAAAATACGCTCAGCATACTAGTATAAATACCCGTACGCTACAGTTCACTTCTTCTTCCCATTCGTTCATCGCCGCCTAACCCATTCCCATCAAATCTTCTTCTTTCGATTTTTCCTTCGTTTCTCAACGAAATTCTTTGCCGTGGTACAACTTTTCGAAGAGATTTTCGTTTTTTTCGATTCTAGACCAGAATCAAAGCCTCTCATGGCCCGTAGCCGCCACCCCAACCTCTGAAACCCGCCGCCGTCGCAACCCCCGGCCCCACCACACGCCGCCGCGAACCCCTTCCAAGCGCAAGCTTCCCCCTCCTAGCCCTCCGACGTCGTGCAATCCGTTCTGAAAATCATTGAGTATATCTTCTGCAAATAGGATTTAAAGATTTGAACAAATTGAAATTATAAAGGTATGAACATTTCATATTTTTCTACGCATTTATCTATTGCAATTGCAGTTGTAAAAAGTAATTGATAATTTGTTCATACGAACTCCAAACTGAAAATTGTCAGATCCGAGAGAACCATGACTTCAAAAACAAATTTTTAAAAAGCGATTGGGACAAATTCTTATCCAATCAAGGTGAGATTATATTTTAAATAATTAAATTAATTTAAGTATTAATTTTCCTTTGTTATTTAAATAATTGAATGGTGAATGAAGTAGATCTGAGATGTGATAATATTCTGAATGATTGTTTGGTTTATCTGTGTGTATAATTCCAGATCTGCTAGTTAAAAATTTCAGATCTGTATGTGATGAAAATTTGAATAATCATTTTGTTTAAATTTTGTTGAATCATGCTTTGTTGATATTCTATGAATCATGTATATATATAAAAATATCACCTTGTTCATGTCTTTGAATTGAACTAAAAAATTTCAATTCAATACCACCTTGTTGTTATTTGATTTGACTAGACCTTTTTAGTTCAAATATAGTATTGATATGATGTTTGTAGGATTGAAATATGATGATATGAAAGAAATTACATTTATATTTAATGTAAATAGGATATGAATTTTTCACCGCAATAAAAATATCATTTGTGGGTCATAAATAAAAATATGATTTTGCGATGCAATATAAATTACATTTTCTTACATTGTAAATAAAAAGATTAGATTTTTACATTGTAAATAAAAAGATTAGATTTTTACATTGTAACCAAAAAGATTAGATTTTTACATTGTAAAGAAAAAGATTAGGTTTTTACATTATACACGAAATTTACACCGCATAGAAATTTACATTTTTATATGTAATTAAAAGACATGAAATTTATACTGCATAAATAGAATTACATTTTTATATGTAATTAAAGAAATAGAATTTACATGTAAAATAAAATTACATTTTTATATGTAAATTAAGAATGAGAATTTGCATTGAAAATAAAATTACGTTTCTATATGTAATTAAAGAATAGGATTTTACATTGTAAATTGAAAAACAAGATTTGACATGCAATATTAATTACATTTTGAATGTAATTAAAAAGTAGAATTTGACGGTGTAATCAAGATTAGATTTTTATTGTAATTTAAAAAGGATAGAATTTTTTACCATAAGGATAATTACATTTTTAATGTAATTAAAAAGGAGATTTTACAGTGTAATTAAAAGATTAAAAGAGTAGAATTCAACATTGGAATAGAATTTACATTTTTAATAAAAGAATAAAAGAAATAAAAGGAAGAATTTATCATTGAATTATAATTTACATTGTTCATGTAAATAAAGGAATGAAAGAACAAAAGAATGAAATTGGACATTGTAATAGCATTTACAGTTTTGTAACGACCCAGAAAATCTGAACCAATTTAAAATTTTTAAATTGGCTAAAGTAGTGGATTTTAAATATTTAAAATAAATATTTTAAATAATAGTAATGAAAAGTGAGTTTGAATCGACGTTTGAAAACGAATATAATTAATTATAATTGTAAACAAGGCCTGAAATGGCGCTGTAGTTTCAAAAATTGAATTCAAACTTTGTCGGACTGTACCGGGTGCAAAACAAAATGGATTTGAGTGAAACCAAAAATATTTAAATCTGTTAGTGAATACCTTTCTAACGAATCTAAAAAATCGATGTTTCATAGCAGAAACCAAAAGTTATGGCCGAATGAATTTTCAAAAAGGTCGCAATGGAAATTATATAGCCCGTGAAATTGGCCATTTTACAAACGACCTCGAAATTCGACGAGACCACTTTTGTTGGATCCGGGATGTGAAGTTATTGATAGGTTTCAATTTTCATAATTTTTGAAGCCAGTATGTGAGCGTGGCAAATGAAAACGTGTTTTGGTCAATTTAAGTTAAATTGGATCGACCAGAAATGGGCCTTTTTGCAAACAGTCTCAGAATTCGACGAAACTAGTTTTGTTGGGACCGTATCGTCAAAACATAGCTAGATTTATTTTTCTGGAATTTTTCGAATCAGTTTGTGGCCGTGGCAAAGTGAAATGTACGTTCAAATCAAATATTGAATGTTTTATATTTTAATTTGAAGGAAAACTGACTGAAACAGTCGAATGGGCCTACGAAACATATCCCATTGTGTTCAGAATGGGGGTAAAACGCTAGGGACAACAGTCAATGGGTTTAGATTGGTGGTCGTGTCAGAAAACCCCTTTTAAAACCCACCGGCCAATCAGATTTTTTATAAAAAAAAGGAAAAACGTTTTCTCTCTCCCCGCTCGAAGGCGGAAGAGCCTTCCAACCTTCCAGCCCTGATTTCGACCGCCTCGTCCCTCGTTGACCCTCGCTGCAGTTGAACTTTTTGAAGATCGAGACCCCCTCTCCACATCCATAGCCGCCTCGCCCCCTGCCATCGCCTATGCGCAGAGATCAGACGCCACGAAGTTCGGAGCTTCGAGCCGCCGCCGCCGCCTGGGCCTGTCGAACTGGAACCCGCCCCCACGCGCCAGAGCGTGATTCCAAGCTCTTCCTCGTGGTGAAGGCTGATCGACCTATAGCACAACGGATTTAGCACAAGATCAAAACCTAGTTTTGAACGAAATAGAAAGGTACGGCTGTTAAATTATATAAACTATTTAATAGCAGTTCTAAGCGCTACGGTTTTTGATTTCACTGTAAAAATCATATCTTTTTCGTTTCTTGACGAAATTCGATGAAACAGGAAACATCGTGACCGTGTGGACGTCTTCTACATTGTAGAAGAGACCACATATTTTTCTGAGGCTTCTGCTATTTTTGGTGGAGTGGAACCCAATGTGATAATTCTAATTTATAAACGATATGGAAAAGGACGATGTATAAATTATATAGTCGATGTATGAGTTATATAAGCATTGTACACCTCATGTACAAGCGTTGTATAAGTTGTACGTTCGATGTATAAGTTGTATATGCGTTGTAAAAAATTTATATGTGTTGAAATAGAAGTGAAATGCTATATATATATATATATACACACACACACGCCCCTCATCCACAAACCATGGACGATATTTATTGGTTGTGATTGATGTGAAAATTGGTTGATAGCGTATGGTTGATTGGGATTGTTTGTGGTTGATATTGATTGATTGTGGTTGAAAAATACCCGTTTGTGGTTGAGAAATATTTGGTTGAAACCACATAGGATTAGTTTGTGGAAATGAAATATATATAAACATGCCGCCTGCATGCGAACTAGATGCATGATTACCCATTGTAAAAAACCGCGAGGTTTTAAGGTAGAGCAAGGAGACGTATTAGGAACGGTCCCGGTTTTAACAACCCTGCCGTTATGCTGCCGAAATTTTGAATAATATTCATGTGTTTGAATTATTTTCATTTGTTGAAACTATATTTATTCGTTGAATAGAAAGCCTTCATGTGTTGAGTCGATATTCATTCGTTGGATAGAAATTCATGTGTTGAATGGTGTTTGTGTTTTAAATATAAAAATCACATTTTTAGCTATATATACAAACTATAGAAATCCTTCATGTGTTGAGTTGATATTCATTCGTTGGATAGAAATTCATGTGTTGAATGGTGTTCGTGTTTTAAATATAAAAATCACATTTTTAGCTATATATACAAACTATAAAAAACATTCATGTGTCGAATCGATATTCATTCATTGGATAGAAATTCATATGTTGAATGGTATTCATGTTTTAAAATATAAAAATCACATTTTTATCTATATATATAAACTATAGAAAACCTTCATGTGTTGAATCGAAATTCATTCATTGAATTGAAATTCATGTGTTGAATGGTATTCATATTTTGAAATAAATTGTTTTATAATAAAAATCACATTTTTATCATCTATACGAACTATAGAAAATAGTCGTGTTTTGAAATAAATGGTTTTATAATAAAAATCCTATTTTATCACCTATATGGACTATAGAAAATAATCGTGTTTTGAAATGAATTGTTTTATAATAAAAATCACAATTTTATTATATAAATGAATTGTTAAAAATAGTGAAGTGTTGAAATAGAAGACAGTTAATAAAAATATCATTTTTATCAAATGTATGAAAAGAATATAGTTTTGAAATCGAAGAATCGATATACGTATATATATAAATAGAATTAAAATATATCGAATAACGAAGCTGCAGTTCGTATTTTGAAATCGAAATTTCAAACGATTATACCGGGAGATCCGACCATCGGATTTTCCCGAAATCGCAACCGTTAGGTTCGCTTTGGAAATATCTTTCCAACGGCACCAACTTTGTAAAAATCCAACGGTTGGATTGTCTGGAATGTTTAATTCAAATCTGAAGAAAAACAGCGCCAGAATCGATTATATATATATAATTATATTTAATCGAATAACGACGCGGCTGTTCGTATTTTGAAAACGAAACTTCAAACGATTGTACCGGGAGATCCGACCGTCGGATTTTCCCGAAACTGGAACCGTTGGATTCGTTTTGAAAAGATCTTTCTAATGATGTAAATTTTGTGAAGATAAAACGGTTTGATTTTCAGATATGTGCAAATCAAATCTGAAGAAAAACAGCGCCACGACCGCGTTATGGCCCGAAGCATCGTTTTGAATAAATTGGCTATTTTAAAATAAATAAAAACAGCGATAAATCGTTATAAAATATTATAAACTGTAACACCCCACATCCGTTAAAGTCACTCACAAAGGGAATGCCTTAACTTCAATGGAGCATTATGGGTACTGGAACAGAAATATTACAAGATAGACATATATAAAACAACGGAAAGTAAAGTGGAAGTATTTCAAATCATTTATTAAATATGAGTGTTTACAAGAAAAGCCCATCAACTTCCAATACCCAATTACATAGTTAAAATATCTTTCTTGCTCAAAACAAAGAAGCATAAAAATAAGTTATAGTTTTCCCCAATAAAGCAAAGCAAGCCATAGCCAAGAAAAAATCCAAGCCTTGCATGAAAGAGCCTTGGAGCATGATAAGGTCCGAGCTAAGCTATATTCCCACCCTGCGAACCTGGGGGGGGGGGGGAACGGAAGAGAAAGAGGCGAAACAAAATGGGTCAGTCATAAAGACTGAGTAAGTCCTAGTGACTTTCAGCATAAAAATAGGTAAAGATAATATGGCATGAGTAAACTGAAAGTAAACATAAGCATGATGACAAGATAAGCAACAGGCAAGATAACAAAGGATAACATGATGTGATTTTTGTCAAGTAACATCGCAAGGTTCGCATTCAAGATAAACTATGTAAAATTTCGTAAGATTCCTATCAAGCATATCAGGATTCCTCTTCTTCGCCATTAAAATATTTCTATGAGATCTACTTGCTCTGCACCACCTAACTAGCATCCTTACAATTGTCTTGCAAGGAATGATCTGTATTCTTACTAATACTCCAACTAGTGTCCTCTGTAACATTGATCCTTACCCCCTACTAGTGTCCCAACTAGTAGCTCGTGTTATATAATAAGGTGATCCCATCCACTACTTAGAAATCATAATATTAGTCTTATGTACCCCTAGCTGACTACATAGGTGCCGTTTGCCCCTATCTCCACTAGGTGTAAATCATAATACTAGTCTTACGTACCCCTAGCTGACTACATAGGTGCCGCCTGCCCCTATCTCCACTAGGTGTACCCACCAAACCCCATGCGATTGGCTCCCAAACTCGTAGATACCCGTGCTGGCCCTACAGTGGGGTGTATCACTCCCCTAAAGTGGCAACCCGATACAACTTGAGAATGCACGGCTTATACCTACACGATGCAACAACGTCTTACCTACCAGCCTGGGTCCACACACGCATATGAAACCCATTGGACTTGCGTTGCCACCGCTAACCCGTTTTGACCTCTTACAATCAAACCCAGTATGCGTGTCCCGTCCTCGACATGGGTCGAGCTCACAAAGATACGTAATGGGCTACTGGTCTGAAAAGGGTCCCCCGACGCAAGCTTCCCTCCTATGCTTGGTACCCTCTAGTAATTCTTACTTAACCCCTTCTTATTCATGTCCACTTACATGCTTAAATTTTGGTTAAGTATACACCAGTTATGTCTTACATGTTACGCATATCCCCCACTTAACCCCTACATCATCCTCATGTCTTAATACATGCTTTATCTTGGTTAAGTGCTTATAGGTTATATTTTACATGTCATTCATATTATCCCCAACGTCTGGGTTTAACCAAGTGCCTTAGCTTTATCTTCCATTAGACCCTATGTCTATCGATTAATTATGCGCTTGTGCTACCTCATCAGTTTTATCGTTTAACTTGGTTATTTCCATTCATACCAACCTTCAACTTTGCTTATTAATTCAATTCTTAACTTTCACTATATTAAGTCCATTAATAAGCCCACAACATGTTATTCCCATGATTCATACATTAACCCCCGTTATGGTACAATAACATGTTCTTATTCAATATTTACAACCAAGTACCCCTTAACTTACAAACACGCTGGAGAGAGAGAATAATTCCCTAAATACCGACCCTGAAGACCGGAATCAACATGAGATTGATACTCAGAGGATTATCCAACCTAACCAATGTTTTGTTCCTTTTTATAATTTAACTTATGTCGCCTTTAATTGTAAATTCATTCTTGACTGTACATATTGCTTAATCTACAATGAAGCACACCTTTCCTTATTACATAAGTTATCTCATCTTATCTATTGTTCTGCCTAACTTACTTTATTCCATAAGTTATCATTCCCACTTAGGCATTAATTAAGATTTACTTAACTCAACCATTCATGTCATAACAGTTAAGTGTCATTAGCCTGGTCATACTACGTAACCCACCCATTCATCCATATTGGTTAAGTGTCATTAGCCTAATCATATTACTTAACCCACCCATTCATACCATATTGGTTAAGTGCTCTTAGTTTACTTAACCCTATCCACTAGTATAATTACCATGTTATGTTGGTTAAGTATTACTATTCGTATTTCCATATATCACCCACATGTCACCCACTTAAACCCCATGTCCCACCACATGTTTATCTGGTTAAGTATTTCTTAATTCATTAAAGTCGGAACCCTATAAAGACCTCTCACATTAGACTGACATTTATGGCAGTTGGATTTGCCGGGCGGGTCCGGGCAGTCTTACACCATAAAAGAGTCTAACCTCGTGTCTTTACAACTGTTACGCTTTTAATTTGGGCCTAGGACCTCTCACATTGGGCTACCATTTGTGACTACTGGATTCGCTGGGCAGGTCCGGGTAGTTTTACATCACAAATGAGTCCAACCTCGTGTCCTAAGCATTGATTATCACTTATAATCCTTTACCCCAGTCTTAATAATTTCCCTATTCAAATTATTAATTAATTCCTAATTTAACGATGTCCATAATTGACTCAATTATGTTCATCAACTAATGGTATGCAAAATCATACCGATTTTATCACAATTTATCTTATGCCATTAAAGGCAGCTTATCTCAATTTATATTTATCCCTCCTTTAAGGCTATTACATGCCAACTACCCAAAACCCACTTAGGCGTGTTCATATTAGCCCCTTTTCAAGACATAAATTATCATATGTGTTTCAACTACAAATCTCACATAATTAACATATGCCCAAGTTCTAGATTACATATCAGTTTTACATATGCCCAATTCATACCAAATCTACATATGTTCAATTCATGCCTGTTTACATGTATGGCAAATTTATATATGCCTAATCTTAGACAATTTACATATATACCAAGTTTCATGCCTTCTTATACGTATATCAAGATTCATAGTTTAGAAGTTTACAAAGCTATGCCCACTTCACATAGATCAATTTTTAGCCAAATATATGTATCAATATTCTTGCCATATTTTACATAGGTCAAGTTTCATACCAACTACATGTATTCCATGTTTACCCCAATTTACCCAAGCTAGCAAAACTTCAATTATAATGATAATACCCAAATTCAAATTTCGTGTTAATGGCAATAATACCCAAGTATCCAGTTTTCATATTATGCCTTCGATTTTACCAAACACATATATCCAAAAAGGCAATATCCCAATATTTCCCCCGTATTCAATCGCACGCAAATCGCAGTTTAGGCCTAGGTCCGAAATTGACCAAGGTTCATCAAAAGAAAACAAATAGGGGAAAGGTAGAATTTTGCACCAAAATAAGATCGGAGAGAAAACATCATCACAGGCATATTAAGATTACAACAGGCTTAATAGATCATGAACTAGACATGAGAGTGAAAATAGAAAAGTTTCCAAGATCCAAGAAGAAACAAGAATAGATCTGGATCGATAAACATACTTAATCCAATTCCACTTTAATTCATGGCCACATTATAATTAAATATTTAAATCGGAAAGCAACTAGAACTTACATAGCATGGCTAGCAAATTAAGAACTGAAATTGTCGTAGAACGTTGCAGCGTCATTGATCTATTCACTTGAATTTGTTGTAGAAGCATTGATCTTTGTTTTGATTCAAGTTTGGACACTTAAACTTTAATTTGGAGGCGGCGGCCATGGCTCAAGAGGGATTTTAGCACCATTTTGGTGCCATATGAATTTGTGTGAGTTAGGCTAGGTCTAGGTGTTATTTTATAGGTGTAGCAATTCATTTCAGCCATCGGATTAACCCTAAAACCCATCCGGACCATCAAAACTCGTCCCGGGCCTCAAAAATGGGTTATGGACCACACCAGGCCGACCAGGTCGACCTGTACAGGGGGAGGTGAACACTACAGTCGACCTGGGGGGGGGGGGTAGGTCGACTATGTAGTCGGCACTACAGTCGACCTGGGTCTAGTCTGCCAGAAAGTCTGCTGAATCTTGTTTTGGCCATATCTTGGTCATACGGACTCCGATTTTCGAAAACTCGGACTCTATTTCATGTAAAATTTTGAGACGAACGCAATGGTGCAACCCATTTCCCTTTATTCTTATTTTAAAATTTAATTCTGCCTTGATTATTGTATTAACATGTTATAAAAATTCGGGTTGTTACATTCTCCCCTCCTTAAAGGATTTCGTCCCCGAAATCTTCAAGTTAAGAAGAATGTGTCCTACCATCCAATCATCCATCTACCCAATCATCAATCACAATCATTCATTGTCCTTAAGAAATTTATAATGCTATATGAACATATGCGAGAAGTGTGTGTATATGTTCCTTATCTAATGTAAATGATCAGACCTGATTGATCCTCTTAATGCAAAAATATGTTTAGTGTCGTGAGTTCAATATGTATGCAAATAGTCCTAGTCACATAAAGACTATATGTGTGCACAAACATCCATCCATATGCAACATCCGTATGATAACACATTCAATTTCATCCATAAACAAGTGTAAACACTCATGCATATGCAATATGAAAGGTGACTAAGCCGACTTAGTGCCTAATGTGCGTGTATATGCACCCACGAGCAACCACTTGCAACCACTTGCAACCATCAATCATAACATGTCTCAAACACATGTTTACACCCAATTGTTCCTACATAAAGATATAGTCGAATGATAGAAGCAAGTAAAAATTCTGCGCCCATTAAAGCTGGAAATCTACGTCACATATATACTGATTAGGAGAAGAATTCCCTAAGCACCAGCCCCGAAGACTGAAATCAACATCAGACTAACACCCAAAGAAATTCTCAACCCAACCAATATATATGTGATTCTAGGAAACTAAGCATGATGGACTCCTTTTAGGTCACAAGAAATCCCTTCCTAAAACCAACCCATATCCTATAAAACCCAAAAGGTTTAGTCAACCCAACGGACACCCTCGAGCCCCAACATGTAAAACTAACAGATGAGTCATACTCCCTATGGGGTTTGCAACAGAAATTGGATTGAGAATAAAACCGAGAGGATATACACAAAAGATAGCATGCAAGTAGGCTCTATAGGAAAAAGGAATCAAGGATATATTCTTAAAAAGAGATGTGATGCACGAATATAGTCTTCAATCTTCTAAGCCACATTCCCTTGAGCTTAACTCCGTTGTGCTTTGACCATCTTTAACTTCAAAATTTCGTAGCTTCTTAATTCTTGTTTCCAAAATATGAGTTGGAACTCATTTCACTATTGCCTCTCGTTCCACTTTCACTTATTCTTCTTTTTATATACTCGGCTTACACATAACAGCGTACTCATGGTTTCACACAAGCTCTCCAAAATTTACTAGTAAATCTTGGATCTCGTTCACTTACTAGAAAGCATTCCACATAGATGAATTATCTCTTGAAAATAAACAAATGTCAACCATGTTGCCCAATGTACTTACTTAGGTGACTCTCTACAACTCATGCATAAGCGAAATGACTCATCTGCCTTAGTGGCGAACACTACTCGAGCGGATCAACTAATGTATCAAGAGATTCTAGGTAACTAATCCTAGTAGAACCCTAGAGGTTACACGCGACTTCGAGGGTATTACCGAGGCAAGTCAAAAGTCTAACTACCCTCCTTTCGAAACTGAGAATGGCACCCTTATTGGATAACCACTTCATACCTTGAATCAACCCATAGCTCACAAAAACATGAGCATTCCTTCTAAACTCAACAATTAGCATAGACATTCTCAAATCCTAACAAGTCATGAATAAATGAGCCGATTCCCAAACAGGATTTGAGACAAAAATGGGATCCTCTACTACGCTAGTACTAAGGTGCAGAGACTCAACTATCGAAGAAGAATTAAAAGGATGCGATGTATAAAAACAAAGTTCTAGCGGGATGATAGAAAGAAAAGCTGAACCTTTAACAAAAACGTTACCACCTCCCTTAGGTACGCTAGTAGTGAGAGCATACAATTTCCCTCTCGACGATCTTGTCATTTGCCCTTGTCCTTGTTCTACAATACTTAACTACACGTCCCTTCTTACCAAACTAAAGATACTCTCTCTTGTCATGGGTTTTACTATGCTTTCACTTTGGCCTCTTTCCTTTCACCTTTTTCCTCTTTCTTACTATCCTTGTATAGCTTGTTGACAAGTCCCTTGAAGCTGCATCCAACGCACGGCAATTCTACACAGCTTGAAATACGATTAGTCGCAAGTAAAACTACTGCGGCTACAGATGGAGGTTGGGCACTTCTTTGCCCTTCGATATATGTCGGATGCCTACGAAACTATGGTGAAAAGAGAGAGAAGATATTTCAAGAGAGAATCAAAAGATAGAGCATATGGCATTGGGGAATATGCCTTTTAGTCAAAACAAAGTTTTCTTGAAAATTTGCTTCTTTGTAAACGTTTTGAAAACTAGTTTCAGAAGGTTTTTGATAACTTTTTCCCAGTCTGGTAACCTTCTGCTCTGATACCAAATGTAACACCCCACATCCGTTAAGGTCACTCACAAAGGGAATGCCTTAACTTCAATGGAGCATTATGGGTACTGGAACAGAAATAATACAAGACAGACATATATAAAACAGCGGAAAGTAAAGTGGAAGTATTTCAAATCATTTATTAAATATGAGTGTTTACAAGAAAAGCCCATCAACTTCCAATACCCAATTACATAGTTAAAATATCTGTCTTGCTCAAAACAAAGAAGCATAAAAATAAGTTATAGTTTTCTCCAATAAAGAAAAGCAAGCCATAGCCAAGAAAAAATCCAAGCCTTGCATGAAAGAGCCTTGGAGCTTGATAAGGTCCGAGCTAAGCTGTATTCCCACCCTGCGAACCTGGGGGGAAACGGAAGAGAAAGAGGCGAAACAAAACGGGTCAGTCATAAAGACTGAGTAAGTCCTAGTGGCTTTCAGCATAAAAATAGGTAAAGATAATATGGCATGAGTAAACTAAAAGTAAACATAAGCATGATGACAAGATAAGCAACAAGCAAGATAACTAAGGATAACATGATGTGATTTTTGTCAAGTAACATCGCAAGGTTCCCATTCAAGATAAACTAAGTATAATTTCGTAAGATTCCTATCAAGCATATCAGGATTCCTCTGCTTCACCATTAAAATATTTCTATGAGATCTACTTGCTCTGCACCACCTAACTAGCATCCTTACAATTGTCTTACATGGAATGATCCGTATTCTTACTAATACTCCAACTAGTGTCCTCTGTAACAAGGATCCTTACCCCCTACTAGTGTCCCAACTAGTAGCTCGTGTTATATAATAAGGTGATCCCACCCACTACTTAGAAATCATAATATTAGTCTTATGTACCCCTAGCTGACTACATAGGTGTCGTCTGCCCCTGTCTCCACTAGGTGTAAATCATAATACTAGTCTTACGTACCCCTAGCTGACAACATAGGTGCCGCCTGCCCCTATCTCCACTAGGTGTACCCACCAAACCGCATGCGATCGGCTCCCTAACTCGTAGATACCCGTGCTGGCCCCACAGTGTGGTGTATCACTCCCCTAAAGTGGCAACCCGATACAACTTGAGAATGCACGGCTTATACCTACACGATGCAACAACGTCTTACCTACCAGCCCGGGTCCACACACGCATATGAAACCCGTTGGACTTGCGTTGCCACCGCTAACCCGTTTTGACCTTTTACAATCAAACCCGGTATGCGTGTCCCGTCCTCGACATGGGTCGAGCTCACAAAGATACGTATTGGGCTACTGGTCTGAAAAGGGTCCCCCGACGCAAGCTTCCCTCCTATGCTTGGTCCCCTCTAGTAATTCTTACTAAACCCCTTCTTATTCATGTCCACTTACATGCTTAAATTTTGGTTAAGTATGCACCAATTATGTCTTACATGTTACCCATATCCCCCACTTAACCCCTACATCATCCTCATGTATTAATACAAGCTTTATCTTGGTTAAGTGCTTATAGGTTATATTTTACATGTCATTCATATTATCCCCAATGTCTAGGTTTAATCAAGCGCTTTGGCTTTATCTTCCATTAGACCCTATGTCTATCCATTAATTATGCGCTTGTGCTACCTCATCAGTCTTATCGTTTAACTTGGTTATTTCCATTCATACCAACCTTCAACTTTGCTTATTAATTCAATTCTTAACTTGCACTATATTAAGTCGATTAATAAGCCCACAACATGTTATTCCTATGATTCATACATTAACCCCCGTTATGGTACAATATCATGTTCTTATTCAATATTTATAACCAAGTACCCCTTAACTTACAAACACACTGGAGAGAGAGAATAATTCCCTAAATACCAACCCCGAAGACCGGAATCAACATCAGATTGATACTCAGAGGATTATCTAACCTAACCAATGTTTTGTTCCTTTTTATAATATAACTTATGTCGCCTTCAATTGTAAATTCATTCTTGTCTTTACATATTGCTTAATCTACAATGAAGCACACCTTTCCTTATTACATAAGTTATCTCATCTTATCTATTGTTCCGCCTAACTTACTTTATTCCATAAGTTATCATTCCCACTTAGGCATTAATTAAATTTTACTTAACTCAACCATTCATGTCATAATAGTTAAGTGTCATTAGCCTGGTCGTATTACTTAACCCACCCATTCATACCATGTTTGTTAAGTGTCACTAGCCTAATCATCTTACTTAACCCACCCATTCATACCATATTGGTTAAGTGTTCTTAGTTTACTTAACCCTACCCGCTGGTCTAATTACCATGTTACGTTGGTTAAGTATTACTATTCGTATTTCCATATATCACCCACATGTCACCCACTTAACCCCCATGTCCCACCACATGTTTATCTGCTTAAGTATTTCTTAATTCATTAAGGTCGTAACCCTATAAAGACCTCTCACATTAGACTGACATTTATGACAGCTGGATTTGCCGGGCGGGTCCGGGCAGTCTTACACCATAAAAGAGTCTAACCTCATGTCTTTACAACTGTTACACTTTTAATTTGGGCCTAAGACCTCTCACATTGGGCTACCATTTGTGACTACTGGATTCGCCGGGCGGGTCCAGGCAGTTTTACATCACAAATGAGTCCAACCTCGTGTCCTAAGCGTTGATTATCATTTATAATCCTTTACCCCAGTCTTAATAATTTCCCTATTCAAATTATTAATTAATTCCTAATTTAACGATGTCCATAATTGACTCAATTATGTTCAACAACTAATAGTATGCAAAATCATACCAATTTTAACACAATTTATCTTATGCCATTAAAGGCAGCTTATCTCAATTTATATTTATCCCTCCTTTAAGGCTATTACATGCCAACTACCCAAAACCCACTTAGGCGTGTTCATATTAGCCCCTTTTCAAGATATAGATTATCATATGTGTTTCAACTACAAATCTCACATAATTAACATATGCCCAAGTTCTACATTACATATCAGTTTTACATATGCCCAATTCATACCAAATCTACATATGTTCAATTCATGCCTGTTTACATGTATGCCAAATTTATATATGCCTAATCTTAGACAATTTACATATATACCAAGTTTCATGCCTTTTTATATGTATATCAAGATTCATAGTTTACAAGTTTACAAAGCTAAGCCCACTTCACATAGATCAATTTTTAGCCAAATATATGTATCAATATTCTTACCATATTTTACGTAGGTCAAGTTTCAAACCAACTACATGTATTCCATGTTTACCCCAATTTACCCAAGCTAGCAAAACTTTAATTATAATGATAATACCCAAATTCAAATTTTGTGTTAATGGAAATAATACTCAAGTATCCAGTTTTCATATTATGCCTTCAATTTTACCAAACACATATATCCAATAAGGCAATATCCCAATATTTCCCCCGTATTCAATCGCGCGCAAATCGCAGTTTAGGCCTAGGTCCGAAATTGACCAAGGTTCATCAAAAAAAACAAATAGGGGAAAGGTAGAATTTTGCACCAAAATAAGATCGAAGAGAAAACATCATCACAGGCATATTAAGATTACAACAGGCTTAATAGATCATGAACTAGACATGAGAGTGAAAATAGAAAAGTTTTCATGATCCAAGAAGAAACGAGAATAGATCTGGATCGATAAACATACTTAATCCAATTCCACTTTAATTCATGGCCACATTATAATTAAATATTTAAATCGAAAAGCAACTAGAACTTACATAGCATGGCTAGCAAATTAAGAACTGAAATTGTCGTAGAACATTGCAACGTCATTGATCTATTCTCTTGAATTTGCTGTAGAAGCATTGATCTTTGTTTAGAATCAAGTTTGGACGCTTAAGCTTTAATTTGGAGGCGGCCGCCATGGCTCAAGAGGGATTTTAGCAGCATTTTGGTGTCATATGAATTTGTGTGAGTTAGGCTAGGTTTAGGTGTAATTTTATAGGTGTAGCAATTCATTTCAGCCATCGGATTGACCCTAAAACTCAACCGGACCATCAAAACTCGTCCCAGGCCTCAAAAATGGGTTCTGGACCACACCAGGCCGACCAGGTCAACCTGTACTGGGGGGAGGTCGACACTACAGTTGACCTTGGGGGGACAGGTCGACTATGCAGTCGACACTATAGTCAACCTGGGTCCAGTCTGCCAGAAAGTCGGCTGAATCTTGTTTTGGCCATATCTTGGTCATACGGACTCCGATTTTCGAAAACTCGGACTCTATTTCACGTAAAATTTCGAGACAAACGCAATGGCGCAACCCATTTCCCTTGATTATTATTTTAAAATTTAATTCTGCATTGATTCTTGTATTAACATGTTATAAAAATTCGGGTTGTTACATAAACGATATGGATGTGAAATTTAGAAATTAACTGAAAGTTGGCTAAGTCGAATGGTTTCCTGGGTGCTGATCTGATGTTGGTTTCGGCCTTCGGGGTTAATATTTGGGAAATCGTTCTCTTACTGATTGACGGTTAGCGATTAATGAATTGAAATGATGCGTATGTGTATTTGTGTTTCACTTGTTCACCATATACGCGAGTTGCTCAGAAAGACCGGGTTTATCCCATTCTGAATAACTGAATCGATGAAAAGAAATCGAAGATAAAGACGGTGGTCGAAGACCGGAGATCTTCACCTCGTTTGGATGGTAACCGAGGTCCTGATTGGGAGGCATCCCGAAATAGGGATAATGAATGGTGATCGTCCAGACGTACGTGGTGATCGATGGGTTTGCGAGGTATATAGTGCCTCCGGTTTCGTTCAGACCCAGAACGGACTTGCAAATGGACAGTGTGTCTGACATTGGAGTTTATTCTGTGTGATTGATAACCATCAATTGCACGGTGTGAATTGTCTATGTGGCATGCTAAGATGCAGTGATCAGGGCTTCTGTTGAAAAGCAAAGTCTTGTGGTGATGATCAAAGCACCGCCTGTGTGGCGTAGCTTTGTGTATAACGTGAATTCGCGAACCTCACACCCCGGTATGAACCAGAAACGGGAGAAAGGACCTCAGGGTGGGCATGCGTTTTCTTTCTAGCTAGAAGTGGCGTCAGTGGTTTTACATGCTCTTACGAGTTTGACTTATGTGGTTGTTACTGTTGCGAGGCCCTCGATTAGATCGGATGATCCGGTTCGGATGGAGTCATTCATTGGCTTCTTGACGCCCCATAGGGCGGAGAAACGCATTGATCAGGCATTATAATCGACTTCGTGCGGACCGACCCTGACAATCCAAGGTACGGTTGCGGCTGTGCCTGAGACACGGGCTAGAGCGTCTCGAATTCGGTAAGGACTATCTTTTGCCTTGGTTCAGGACCGAAATCCAATTTCTAAATACGACATCGTGCGGTTTTGATTGTACACCTATATATGGCTACATAGTGGTATGGGGCATTAATGCCGTCTATGATTGATACTTATGATTTGAAATTGCTTTTGAAATATACGAACACTTGTAATAATATCAAATGCTTTTGTTTTATTCATATCAAGCATATTTTGGCCATTATAAGGTAAAAACTCTATCCTTTGGTTTGCGTTGCATTGTGTGATGGGAACTGAGTCTTATAATGGCCTCATTTTTATAAATAGCATTGCGATGTTTAAAAGAAAGATTTGTTTTTAAAGCACATGCAATCCAATGGATTAAACCCGTTCCACGAAAGTGGCATGGTCCTGTGATTAGCCATATTATAAATGTGTTGAGTAGATTTCTCATACCAGTCCCATGACTGACTAATAGTTTGTTTCACTTTCAAACTCGGGTGCCCCTTTTTCTACACGGGCTACCTTGTATTCAGGTATTTGCTGGCTTTCTCTGGATAGCTGGAGCTGAAGATGGATTCTATCATTTATCTCTTTTTATGCTGTTCAGCTCCTGTTGTACATTATGTTTGTTTTTCCGCTGTAGACGTATATGTATAGTTGAACTGTATTTGTACTAAGTAAGATCCTGTATACTATGTAACTCTGATGATTACTGTTATCCAGTATATTCTATTGCTCATTTTCTGGTGTATTTATTTAATTCTGTTCTGCTATTATCTGTTTCTGTGTTATATTCCAAAGATTAGCCTTATCTCCGTCAGTACGGGAAATGGGGTCGTCACAACGTGGTCTCAGAGCTTTGGTTAAGCTTAGTTTTGGAATATAACATATGAACGAACTCGTCAGAGATAGAACCAGTAGTGTTTT
This sequence comes from Allium sativum, assembly GCA_030737875.1. Taxonomy (NCBI): domain Eukaryota; kingdom Viridiplantae; phylum Streptophyta; class Magnoliopsida; order Asparagales; family Amaryllidaceae; genus Allium; species Allium sativum. The sequence continues at coordinate 599,266,877 of CM060926.1, read as the reverse complement.
AGGACGAGTAACACAGTACAGATAGGATCAGCAATATCTTAGTATAAGTAAAGCAGAATCAGAACAACTCATTAGAGATGGGGTCAGAAGTGCCTCAGAATGAGTCGAGTGTAATATGTTTTTAAATAACGTATTTGTGATTATGCATATAGTATGGTTTTAGAAATATATTTTTTGAATATATAAAAGATATATATTTGAAAAGTAAAAAAAAGGGTTAAAAACAATTTGATTGTTGTTTGTGTTGTGTGATAGTAAATTTGATTAATGGAATTATTGAAACAATAGTTAATTTAATCAACAATAAAATAATGGTAGAATTTATTCATTTAAATCACACATTGAACTGATTAGAAAATAGACAGAAATATATACTTGTGCATTATATATGTTTGAACAGGAAAATGGATAGCTGTTGAGTAAAGATTTTATTTGCGTGCCCAACAAATAGGTAAACCTTAATGAGTTGGATGCGAAATATTATTATATCAACTCCTCTGAATGCCATTGGATGCTGAGTGCTAGTTATTTTGTGTGAAATAATAAACGTCGCCATAGGATAGTAACAATTAATTTTTAACTACATTACATGGCATACTTCTAGAAGATAGCAATACTTCATCATATACCACATGAGCATTTGGAGCTTGTGTGATGAGGTGGAAGATTTCCCATACGAGCAAGAGGCTTGTATGGCGATGACTATATTATACAGGTTGAACTGATGACTGATATGGACTGTTTAAATTGTAAAGATAAAATTGCCAGATTAATAAAAACCCCACACGGGTCTGGAGTTGACAATAATCACGTCTCTCTAGTTATTAGATACGGCACATGGACTATTTATTTCCCACACGGGACGAGGTGACGATGATTTATCCTCTGGAGCATTTAAAATACACACTCCCTCGGGCTTTGACAGGGTGAGGAGAATTTATTCTCTAGAGTTATTATCAATACACGCTCCCCTGTAAACACCAGAATATATCACTATAAATATGTGTATGCTTATTAGGATTTATTGGGTACCTAATACGGCCCAATAAATTTCCAAACCTCTCCCCGTACAAAGAGATTATAGAGAAATTTTTCGAAAATTCCGGGTGTTAGCCAAATTTTTGAAGAATTTGAAAATTCTCAGAAACTGAAAAGTTGGAGAATGGAAGCCAGATTGAACGTAGAGTTGGTTAATCAAACCACTTTCGACTTTGTTCCTTTTCGGGGACGAAAAGTTTTAAGTGGGGGAGATTGTAACGACCCAGAAAATCTGAACCAATTTAAAATTTTTAAATTGGCTAAAGTAGTGGATTTTAAATATTTAAAATAAATATTTTAAATAATAGTAATGAAAAGTGAGTTTGAATCGACGTTTGAAAATGAATATAATTAATTATAATTATAAACAAGGCCTGAAATGGCGCTGCAGTTTCAAATTTTGAATTCAAATTTGTTGGACTGTATCGGGAGCAAAACAAAACGGATTTGAGTGAAACCAAAAACATTTAAATTTGTTAGTGAATACCTTTCTAATGAATCTGAAAAATCGAAGTTTCATAGCGGAAAGCAAAAGTTATAGCCGAATGAATTTTCAGAAAGGTCGCTATGGAAATTATATAGCCCGTGAAATTGGCCATTTTGCAAACGACCTCGGAATTCGACGAACCCACTTTTGTTGGATCCGGGATGTGAAGCTATTGCTAGGTTTCAAATTTCATAATTTTTGAAGCTAGTATGTGAGCGTGGCAACTGAAAACGTGTTTTGGTCAATTTTAGTTAAATTGGATCGACCAGAAATGGGCCTTTTTGCAAACAGTCTCAGAATTCGACAAAACTAGTTTTGTTGGGACCGTATCGTCAAAACATAGCTAGATTTATTTTTCTGGAATTTTTCGAATCAGTTTGTGGCTGTGGCAAATTGAAATGTACGTTCAAATCAAATATTGAATGTTTTATATTTTAATTTTAAGGAAAACTGACTGAAACAGTCGAATGGGCCTACGAAACATATCCCATTGTGTTCGGAATGGGGGTAAAACGCTGGGGACGACAGTCGTTGGGTTTAGATTGGTGGTCGTATCAGAAAACCCCTTTTAAAACCAACCGGCCAATCAGATTTTTTATAAGAAAAAGGAAAAATGTTTTCTCTCTCCCCGATCGAAGGCGGAAGAGCCTTCCAACCTTCCAGTTCCGATTCTGACCGCCTCGTCCCTCGCTGACCCTCGCCGCAGTTGAACTTTTTGAAGATCGAGACCTCCTCTCCACATCCATAGCCGCCTCGCCACCTGCCATCGCCTGTGCGCAGAGATCAGACGCCACAAAGTTCGGAGCTTCGAGACGCCGCCGCCTGGGACCGTCGAACTGGACCCCACCCCATGCGCTAGAGCGTGATTCCAAGCTCTTCCTCGTGGTGAAGGATGATTGACCTATAGCACAACGGATTAAGCGCAAGGTCAAAACCTATTTTGAACGAGATAGAAAGGTACGGCTGTTAAATTATATAAACTATTTAATAGCAGTTCTAAGCGCTACGGTTTTTGATTTCACTATAAAAATCATATCTTTTTCGTTTCTTGACGAAATTCGATGAAACAGGAAACATCGTGACCGTGTGGACGTCTTCTACATTCTAGAAGTAACCGCATATTTTTCTGAGCCTTCTGCTATTTTTGGTGGAGTGGAACCCAATGTGAGATTTCTAATTTATAAACGATATGGAAAACGATGATGTATAAATTATATAGTCAATGTATGAGTTATATAAGTGTTGTACACCTCATGTATAAGCGTTGTATAAGTTGTACATTCAATGTATAAGTTGTATATGCATTGTAAAAATTATATATGTGTTGAAATAGAAGTGAAATGCTATATATATATATATATATATATACGATATTTATTGGTTGTGATTGGTGTGAAAATTGATTGATAGCGAATGGTTGATTGGGATTGTTTGTGGTTGATATTGATTGATTGTGGTTGAAAAATATCCGTTTGTGGTTGAGAAATATTTGGTTGAAACCACATAGGATTAGTTTGTGGAAATGAAATAAATATATACATGCTTCTTGCGTGCGAACTAGATGCATGATTCCCCATTGTCAAAAACCGCGAGGTTTTAAGGTAGAGCGAGGAGCCGTACTAGGGACAGTCCCGGTTTTAACTACCCTGCCGTTATGCTGCCGAAATTTTGAATAATATTCATGTGTTTGAATTATTTTCATTTGTTGAAACTATATTTATTCGTTGAATAGAAATCCTTCATGTGTTGAGTCGACATTCATTCGTTTTAATAGAAATTCATGTGTTGAATGGTGTTCGTGTTTTAAATATAAAAATCACATTTTTAGCTATATATACAAACTATAGAATGTCTTCATGTGTTGAGTTGATATTCATTCGTTGGATAGAAATTCATGTGTTGAATGGTGTTCGTGTTTTAAATATTAAAATCACATTTTTTGCTATATATACAAACAATAGAAAACATTCATGTGTTGAATCGATATTCATTCATTGGATAAAAATTCATGTGTTGAATGGTATTCGTGTTTTAAAATATAAAAATCACATCTTTATCTATGTATATAAACTATAGAAAACCTTCATGTGTTGAATCAAAATTCATTCGTTGAATTGAAATTCATGTGTTGAATGGTATTCATATTTTGAAATAAATTGTTATATAATAAAAATCACATTTTTATCATCTATACGAACTATAGAAAATAGTTGTGTTTTGAAATAAATGGTTTTATAATAAAAATCCTATTTTATCACCTATATGGACTATAGAAAATAATCGTGTTTTGAAATGAATTGTTTTATAATAAAAATCACATTTTTATTATATAAATGAATTGTTAAAAATAGTGAAGTGTTGAAATAGAAGACAGTTAGATAAAAATACAATTTTTATCAAATGTATGAAAAGAATATAGTTTTGAAATCGAAGAATCGATATATATATATATATATATATATAGAATAAAAATATATCGAATAACGAAGCTGCAGTTCGTATTTTGAAATCGAAATTTCAAACGATTATACCGGAAGATCCGACCATCGGATTTTCCCGAAATCGCAACCGTTGGGTTCTCTTTGGAAATATCTTTCCAACGACACCAACTTTGTAAAAATCCAACGGTTGGATTGTCTGGAATGTTTAATTAAAATCCGAAGAAAAATAGCGCCAGAATAGATTATATTTATATGAATATATATATATATATATATATATATATAATTATATTTAATCGAATAACGACGCTGCAGTTCGTATTTTGAAATCGAAACTCCAAACGATTGTACTGGGAGATCCGACCGTCGGATTTTCCCGAAACTGGAACCGTTGGATTCGTTTTGAAATGATCTTTCTAATGATGTAAATTTTTTGAAGATCCAATGGTAAGATTTTCAGATATGTGTAAATCAAATCTGAACAAAAAACAGCGCGACGGCCGCGTTATGGCCCGAAGCGTCGTTTTGAATAAATTGGCTATTTTAAAATAAATAAAAATAGCGATAAATCATTATAAAATATTATAAACGATATGGATGTGAAATTTAGAAATTAACTGAAAGCTGGCTAAGTCGAATTATTTCCTGGGTGTTGATCTGATGTTGGTTTCGGCCTTCGGGGTTAATATTTAGGAAATCGTTCTCTTACTGATTGACGGTTAGCGACTAATGAATTGAAATGATGCATATGTGTATTTGTGTTTCACTTGTTTACCATATACGCGAGTTGCTCAGAAAGACTGTTTTTATTCCTTTCTGAATAACTGAATCGACGATAAGAAATCGAAGATAAAGACGGTGGTCGAAGACCGGAGATCTTCACCTCGTTTAGATGGTAACCGAGGTCCTGATTGGGAGGCATCCCGAAATAGGGATAATGAGTGGTGATCGTCTAGACGTACGTGGTGATCGATGGGTTTGCGAGGTATATAGTGCCTCCAGTTTCGTTCAGACCCAGAACGGACTTGCAAATGGACAGTGTGTCTGACATTGGAGTTTATTCTGTGTGATTGATAACCATCAGTTGCACGGTGTGAATTGTCTGTGTGGCATGCTAAGATGTAGTGATCTGGGCTTCTGTTGAAAAGAAAAGTCTTGTGGTGATGATCAAAGCACCGCCTGTGTGGCGTAGCTTTGTGTATAACGTGAATTCGCGAACCTCACACCCCGGTATGAACTAGAAACGGGAGAAAGAACCTCGGGGGGGGGGGGTGCGTTTTCTTTCTAGCTAGAAGTGGCGTCAGTGGTTTTACACGCCCTGACGAGTTTGACTTACGTGGCTGTTACTGTTGCGAGGCGCCTCGGTTAGATCGGACGATCCGAGTCCGATGGAGTCATTCGTTGGCTCGTTGACGCCCCAGAGGGCGGAAAAACGTATTGTTCAAGCATTACAATCCACTTCATGTGGACCAGCCCTGACGATCCAAGGTACGGTTGCGGCTGTGCCTGAGACACGGGCTAGAGCGTCTCGAATCCGGTAAGGACTATCTTTTGCCTTGGTTCAGGACGGAAATCCAATTTCCAAATACGACATCGTGCGGTTTTGATTGTACACCTACATATGGTGACATAGTGGTATGGGGCATTAATGTCGTCTATGATTGATATTTATGATTTGAAATTGCTTTTGGAATATACAAACGCTTGTAATAATATTAAATGCTTTTGTTTTATTCGTATCAAGCATATTTTGGCCATTATAAGGTAAAAACTCTATCCTCTGGTTTGCGTTGCATTGTGTGATGGGAACTGAGTCTTGTAATGGCCTCATTTTTATAAAAAGCATTGCGATGTTTAGAAGAAAGATTTTTTTTTAAAGCACTGGCAATCCAATGGAGTAAACCCGTTCCACGAAAGTGGCGTGTTCCTGTGATTAGCTATATTATAAATGTGTTGAGTAGATTTCTCATACCAGTCCCATGATTGACTCGTAGTTTGTTTAACTTTCAAACTCGGGTGCCCCTTTTTCTACACGGGCAGCCTTGTATTCAGGTATTAGCTGGCTTTCTCTGGATAGCTAGAGCTGAAGATGGATTCTATCATTTATCTCTTTTTATGCTGTTCAGCTCCTATTGTACATTATGTTTGTTTTTCCGCTGTAGACATATATGTATAGTTGAAATGTATTTGTACTAAGTAAGATCCTGTATACTATGTAACTCTGATGATTACTGTTATCCAGTATATTCTATATCTCATTTTCTGGTGTATTTATTTAATTCTGTTCTGCTATTATCTGTTTCTGTGTTATATTCCAAAGATTACCCTTGTCTCTGTCGGTACGGGAAATGGGGTCGTCACAAGTTTTTATGTAAATAAATAGTTAAACGTTTTATATTTATATATTTATATATAAATATAATTAAAATTAGACGAATCGAATGCGGTAATTCGCGTTTTGAAATCGTACCTTTAAACGACTGTACCAAAAGATCCGACCATCGGATTTTCCCAAAACTGAAACCATTAGGACCGTCTTGGGAAGATCTTTCCAACAATATAAACTACGTTAAGATCCAACGATTAGAATTTGAGAAATGTGGAAATCAAAATTGGTTGAAAACAGCGCCAGGGTCGCCCATTGACCAGAGCATCGTTAAATAAAAATTTAATTATTTCAAATAATTAAAAATAGGAATTAAACGTTACAAAATAATATAACAATGTAAAATTGGTTTTTCAAATTATATATGTGAGAATTATTTGGAAAGTCCAAGTCTAAGCTCATTCCAAATAATCAAAGGACGTCTAAAAATTGAAGTGTGAATATGGCGAATGAAGACCGTAAATCTTCCCTCGAATGGACAACGATCAAGACCCTGAATTGACTTGCTCCCAATTCAAGGGTTGGGGTAATTTCCCAAACGTACATGTTGATTTCACGGATATGCGGGTACCTCCTTTTCGTACTGGACATACGGGACGAGAGTATCTCCAGTTTCGTTCAGACCCAGAACGGGCTTATAAATGAAATGTGTGTCCGACATTGTACTCCTTTATATCGTATTTATTGATTTTCTGCCGAATGTATGAATGTTTGGTGGCGGAGAATTTATTCTCTTGCTTAACACCGTTTTTTATATTTTGGCAAAAGAATAATAGTATGATATGGATTGGCAGTGTGGCATACCAAGATGCAATGATCAAGGTTTCTTGTTGAAAAGCAGAACCTTGTGGTGACGATCAAAGCACAGCTTGAATAAGCATAGCTTTGTGTATTACATAGCTTCACGAGCCTCACAACCCGGTTCAGTCTAAAACGGAGCAAGGGAACGTAGGGAGAGAAGCATGTTTCTTTCTAGCTAGAAGTGGTGTTTGGGTTTTACAAGGCCCGACATTTTACTTATGTGGATGATGGAATGAGGTGCCTCGAATATTAGGTCCTATAGGACCGGGAAACGTGTTTTTAGTAATTGCCAATCCACAAAATCGTATGTGTGGACCGGCCCTGCAGGATCCAGGGGTTCACTACGAGGAATCCTGAGACATTAGCTAGAGTGTCTTGAATCGGTAAGGAGATCGTTCCTAGCCTTGACTCATGATGGAAAACCAAATTCCCAATACGACCCTACGGACTTGATTGTATTACTAGTATGCCTCCTAGGATTGATACATTTACTTTGAAATGTTTTTGTAACATATATACACTAATAATAATATCAAATTCGTTTTTATTGTACTAATCATGTTTAATCATCATAAGGTAAAACTCTATCCTCTGGTTTGCATTGCATTATGTGATGGGACTTGAGTCTTATGATGATTCCATTTTCCAAAAGCATTGCGTTGTTTACGATTTACTTATTTATCTGTTCTGTCACTTTAAATTATGCACAACAATCCATTGAAATAAACTCGTTCCACGTTAGCGGCGTAGTCTTTGTATTTGCCTTATTACTATTAGTTAAATTAGTTAAGAATTCTCACACCAGTCCTATGACTGACTCGTAGTTTGTTTTCACCATTGCAGACTCGGGTGCCCTCTTTTCTACATGGGCAGCCAAGTAACAGGTTCAATTTCTTTGGAGTTGATGTCTTTGGAGCTTTCTTGGAGTTGCTTAGTCGAGGTGATGATTTGGAGCTATGAAGACTATCTATCATTTATCTTTTGTTGCATTTTATCTTTAGACTTTGAGAAATCCGAACTTATTCTATTCCCAGTTGTTATATCTTGAAGTTTGAAACTTATTTCCTTTTGCTGAAACTTGATGTAATAATTAGGACTCTGTGACTGTGGAATTTTGTATTTGATGACATTCATATTTTCCGCTGCTATGATGTTGTTATTATACAGTTTTTCTATGCTATGTTGTATCTGTGATCTGTATTTTTGTATTTATGTTGTATTCCAAATGATTATTCCTTACTTTCATCCCGCGGAAGTTTGGGGTTATCACATATAATCCCATGCTTCCAAAATATAATAACTTAAGTATAACTTTTATTTATTACTTAGGATAAATAAACAAACAAGAAATTTATTTATAAATAACTAAATCTTGATTTAAAATAGGAAAGTGAATAGTACTTTCCCGAATTCGATATAAACGAATTCAACGTATAATTCTCATTCAAATAATCCCTATTCGATAACATCTTTTCGAATAAACTATATTCGATTAACTCTCTTCAAATAACTCATATTCGATTAACTCCTTTCGAAAAACTCTATTCGATAAACTCCTTTCTTCGAATAAACTATATTTGATTTACTCCTTTCTTCGAATAAACTATATTCGATTTACTCTCTTCTTCGAACAAACTATATTCGATTAACTCCTTTCACTCTATTCGAATAAATTATATTCGATTTAACTCCTTTCGAATAACTAATATTCGATAACTCCTTTTGAATAACTAATATTCGATAACTCCTTTCGAGTAACTATGTTCGGTAAACCTTTTGAATAACTAATATTCGATAATCCTTTCGAATAACTAATATTCGATAACCTCTATTGGATTTAACTCTATTTGAATAACAAATATTCGACTTACTCTTGTTCGATTAACACTAGTTCTAATCGGTTAACTATAATTCGATTAACTCTAATTCTAATCGATTAGCTATAATTCGATTGACTCCTCTAACTCATTTTGATTAACCCATTTTGATTAACTCCTTTTGATTAACTCCTACTTCCATATTCAGTTTCAAATATCGATTTTGAAATCGATTCTTACTTCTCTATATAAGTCCTGACTTATATATATTCTATTTATCCAATGATAAATATTTTATTAAATTTTAAAATATTATTTATAAATTAATCTTCTCAATCTATCGGTTAGAACAGATTCTATTTAAAATCTTTGCTTTAAATCCATATCATGTTATACCAGCATGGGAAGCACGGGTCTAAACCTTTCAAATGTAAAATTCTCTTTTATACTATTCTATACATTTTCAAGTATTTCCTTTTCAACTCTATTTGTAAATGTTTTACAAATATCTCCTTTTCAATTCTATTTATCTAACAAATAAATATTCCTTTTTAATATATTTATTTAACAAATAAATATTCCTTTTTAATCTATTTATTTAACAAATAAATATTCCTTTTCAATTCTATCTGTTAATGTTTTACAATATCTCCTTTTATATAATCTTATTTATTATATAAATAATTCCTTTTATAAAATTCTATTCATTTTAAAAATATTTCTGTTTATAAAATCCTTTGATTTTATAAATATCTCTTTCTATAAAATCCTTTGATTTTATATATGTTTATTTTTCAATACAACATTGAAAATTTCCTTTTAATATTTTGGTATTCCTTATGATATTTATAATACCAAATAACAATGATCAATATCATTCTAACTCACATTATCACCAACAGATTATATATCACATCATATATCATCATATATCAATTACTATAAAATAAATGTTGAGCCATCCAGTCGGATTCCTCCAACCTGTTTCCGTGCATCCACAAATGTTAAACAATAAAATAACATCGATTTCATTTCGATATGAAATATTCTGATAAACAGAATCAATATTTGATTAATGAATATATATATATATATCGTTATCTATAATTTCAACCAACACATAAGAAACTCGACCAAACAATCATCACACATCAATCAATTAATATTTATCAGTTATAAATATATGTTATAAAAATATGAACAGGTAGGGTTGGTGAGTTTTACTCACAATGGATGATCATCGTTAATAACGATAACCATTGCTTGATTAAGACGGACAATTTATTTTACTATAAATTGTAACGAGCTCCAAATTACTTCCAGTCTGTTCCATTCTGTAGCGCTCGTTCATACGATCCTGATGAATCTTGTTTTGTCAAATTCTGATCACAAATGAGATAGTTATGATATTTTAAAACTATGACACTATTTCATTTTTATTTAAACTATAATTAGAAATTACTTTGGGCTTTACCATTCACAATAAGGCCAATGAAACCCCAAACCCGCATAACAATATCCATCTTCTCAAAGTACTCAATGCGTCCTGCTCCTTAACACAACGCCATTTCCAGATCTTTGAACCCGCTTCTCTTCCTCATCACTTGACTAAAATGAAATCCCTTTTCACCACAAAACTCCTCTTCCTCTACACTTTCTACTCACACCATTTTCAATCAACTCAATCTGCTCCTCTGAAACCCGTGACTCAAACGTGAGGGCCACGACCAAACAAATATGTGACCGACCTCATTTGCAAATATGAGACGACCCAAACTTCCCCAGTAAGGAAAGCCCGGATTGAATTGAGAACACGACACATCAGAACGCAGATAGAAGAACATTTCATTGTTAATTACAACAATTCATCCGAATACAAGAATATACAGAGTATGAACAAATAATATACATCACAAAAATATCAGATATTACAATACATTACATAGCAGCGGAAAATAATACAATATACAACTAGAAGTAATACACGAATACAGAGCTTTCCGAGTATCGTTCCAACTGTAAATCAGGATCCTATGAATATAAATCTACAAAACCAAAACTACTAGCTGCCCGTGTCAAAATAAGGGCACCCAGAGTTTAGTTTAAAACAATAAACTCCAGGTCAATCATGTGACGGCCTGGAATTTCGCTCGATCCGAATCAGTCATTAAACCGATCTAGACCGTTCGAAATCCCTGATCGTTTTGAGAACATGACAAATAGAACGCAGACGGAAGAACATTTCATTGTTAATTACAACAATTCCATCAGATACAAGAATATACAGAGTATGAATAAATATACATTCAATAAATATCAGAGATTACAATAAATTACATAGCAGCGGAAAAACAATATAAAACACAACTTAAAGTAATTCAAGGGACCATGCCGTATAACACGGAACGGGTTTCCTCCCAAGAACACCAGTGCATAGAATAAACAGTGCAATGCCTTTTCGAAAAATGAAGCTATTATAAGACCCAGGTCCCATCACACAATGCAACGCAAGCCGGAGGATAGGGTTTTCCCTTATAATAGCCAAACATGCTTGGTACGCTTAAAACAAATCATCTGATACTATAATAAGTGTATAGTGTCAAAACAATTTCAATCATAAATATCAATCCTAGGCGGCATGGGTACCATCTATCATGTCGCCATACTAGGCTCTACAAATAAAACCGAAATACACGTATTGGAAATTGGATTTCCGTCATGAGTCGAGGCAAGGGGCAAGCTCCTCTCCGCTTCGAGACACTCTAGCAAATGCCTCAGGACTACACACTCTGGGTAACCCTTGGATGCTTTAGGGTCGGTCCTCTCTTACGTTTAAGGATTGGCAATTCCTGAACACACGTTTCCCGGTCCTTACAGACCTAAAATCGAGGCGCCTCATTCCAACAACCACATAGGTGAAAAGTATATAAACGTCAGGGCTGGTAAGTCACTGACACCACCAAAGCTAGAGAGAAACTTCGTGCTCTCCCTGCAGTCCTTATCCCGTTTGTAACTCATACCGAGGTGTGAGGCTCGCGAATTCACGTTATACACAAAGCTACGCCACAACGGCCGTGCTTTGATCATCAACCACAAGACTTTGCTTTTCAACAGAAGCCTTGATCCATGCAACTCAGCGTGCCACATAGGCAATTCATGCCATTCGATTGATATCTATCGATATATAACCTCTAAGCTCGTACGTCTCAGAGAAGGGCGTTAAGCAAGAGAATAAATTCTTCGCCGCCAAACATATATATATTTAACAGAAACCAATCAACACAGAATGAAATCCAATGTCATACACACAATCCATTTACAAGTTCGTTCTGGGTCTGAACAAAACCGGAGGCACTTTCCTCGCATATCCATCGATCTCCAAGTACGTCTGGACGACCACCAACTGATTCCCTCATCTTGGGTGTACAGCCCAATCAAGATCATCAATAATCACCCAAACGATGTGAAGACTTCCGGTCTTCGACCACCGTCATCATCTTCAACTTATCGTCGAATCAGTTATTCAGAATGGGTGTAAACCCGGCCTTTCCGAACAACCCGCGTATATTATAAACAAATGTTACACAAACACAACATACGCCTCATTCCAATTCATTAGTCACTAACCATAAATCAGTAAGAGAGCAATTCCCCAAATATTAACCCCGAAGGCCGAAACCAACATCAGATCAATACCCAGGAAACCATTCTTCTCAACTAACCTACAGCTAATTTCTAAATCTCAATTCTTAGGGAAAGGTCCCCATTAATTTTATCCAACATAAATTCTTTAAAATTTATTCTTTAATCTTCCATTGGATGTCGTATCAAACCAAATTATGGTTTTTCCAAACTAGTCGGGATTAACGAACCACACCGAAGTAATTATTTATTTTATTTTCCAATCCCAACCTATTCGTCCCATGAAGCAAAACTGGTAATACTCCATATCTAACACCAAAATGTTATCGATAAAATTAATTACCATTCCACGTTCAAATCTAATTAAAGATTTAACCATCGCTTTGGAGAAAAACTGGTGATACTCCATCCTCGCTCATTTTCTAAATTTGATAATTTTAAATTATCAATTCACATTTCAATTTAATTGCAGATTCATTAAAACTCTCGTTTCTGGGTTAAAGAACTAATGTCATTTGAAACGCAGTTCACGGTAAACCCAAATCACATTCTAATTATTATCGGGTTAAAGAACAAGTGTTATTTAAAAGACCCTTCACGATAAACCCACAAATCAATTCTATTTAAAACCCATTTCAAATCCAGTTTATTTATTTAAAAATAAATAGGTTTTAATATTAGTTCAAAACTAGTTCATTTCGATAAAAATCTATTTTTATCTTTTCAAGTATGGAGTTTTTCATCCCAATTTTTCCCAAATCATTTCTTATGATTTTACACAAATTATTACTATTTTTAATAATTTTATCAAGGCCCGGACAGTCGATTTCCACAACGGCCATCGAACTGCACTTACAACGACCTTTTCCAAATTTGATTTGGACGTATCTCCAAATTCAACTGTTAGATTTCAAATTTCTAATATTCGTTAGAAAGCTCATTTCGATACGAACCTAACGGTTCCAGTTTTAGGAGAATCCGACAGTCGGATCTCCTGTAATGTCCGTTCGAAGTCAATGGTCGAAATTCACGAACTGCCGCGGCGCGGCACGTTCTATTCAGACCATTATATTATATATATTATATATTTCGTCGATTTCTATTTAAAATGAACTTTATAAATAGTTTTAAATTCATTTCAAAAACATTTCAACTTCCATTTCCAATTTAAATCAAAATTGAATTTTTCCTTATAAATTCGTTTTAAAATTCATTTCAATTCAAATATCTATTCAATTTGAATTCATTTCAAATCGATTTTTATTCTATTCTAATTCGTTTTCAATTCAATTCGAATTCGTTTTATATTCAATTCAATTCGAATTCGTTTTATATTCAATTTGATTCTAATTCGTTTTATATTCAATTTGATTCGAATTCGTTTTATATTCAATTTGATTCGAATTCATTTTATATTCAATTCAATTCAAATTCGAATATAATCGATATAAATATCGTTCGCGTCAAAATAGCGCATCTCAAATCAACACGGCTTTATATTTTTCAATAACTTCGTTATTCTATTCAACAAATGAATATTTATTCTATTCAATATGTGAATCTATATTTTTGTCAACACATTACTAATCTCAACGGATGAGTACTGTCCATGTGTGACTATTTTTATTATTTAATATATTTTATAAAAATTATGGTATCTATCGTTTGATTTCAAATCAGACTCCAACCGTAAATTAGTAAGAGAACGATTCCGTGAATATTAACCCCGAAGGCCGAAACCAACATCCAGGAGATCACTCATCTTATCTATTTTCCAGTTAGTTTCTAATTTTATATATGATAAAGATGTAAATTTTATTGTTAAAATATTTCGTTCAACACATGACTAATCTCAACGGATGAGTACTGTCAACACATGAACCTTTATTTTATAATGATAAAGATGTAAATTTTATTGTTAAAATATTTCGTTCAACACATGACTAATCTCAACGGATGAGTATTGTCAACACCTGAACATTTATTTTATAAAATTCTTTATCTTCCCGATTGGAATGAGGCCCAATCAATTACCATATAAAGTTAATTATATGGTTTCCATACAACACATGTATATAATAGCAACGATAAATAATCAACCATCATCCAAAGTGCACTACACTGTATAAGCATAAAATATTGATATGTAACGCTTATAACAGCCGGTCAATCAATCGATCGACATACAACTAATTATTGGGATTAGTGTATGCCGTATTTTATCCCAATACCCGTGTGGGGTTTCAAACAATCAAACACAGATTTTATTTGTGCAGTTGGGCGATGTGCAAAATTTATCGTCCCAATCAATACCAGTCAAATCAGTGTATATAAACAAATCGGCTGATTTGTTTATAAATATTTATATATTCACTTTCACGTTAAAAATTATATTTTTAACGATAATTAATTTATTTCAACACATCTACATTTTATTATCGATTTCGCATCAACATCACAAACAATTCTCACAACACATCAATCAAACAAACTAGCCATCCATGGTTTGTGGATGACGGGTGTCGGGTGCTACTAAACACCGTCTGCATCCTAGTATATATTATAATTTAACTAGAAAAAGAAAATTTAAAAGGTGAGAAGTTCTCACCAAAGCTATCCCAACTCCACGACACTTCCAATGTAGAAAATCTTGTCGTTCTCGCCTTTTGTCACTTTCGTTGCCCGTAGTCACTACATATATAAAAATCACATTTTTATTTCTCTATTCAATGGATAAAAATCGAATTTTAACTTCGCTATTTAATATATAAAAATCGAATTTTTACTTCGCTATTCAATATATAAAAATCACATTTTTTACTTCGCTATTCAATATATAAAAATCACATTTTTACTTCGCTATTCAATATATAAAAATCACATTTTTACTTCGCTATTCAATATATAAAAATCACATTTTTACTTCGCTATTCAATATATAAAAATCGAATTTTTACTTCGCTATTCAATATATAAAAATTCTATTTTTATATCGCTATTATATAGATAAAAATTCTATTTTTACATCGCTATTATATAGATAAAAATTCTATTTTTATATTGCTATTATATAGATAAAAATTCTATTTTTATATCCCTATTATATACATAAAAATTCTATTTTTACATCGATGTTCATATAATAAAGATTATATTTTTAGCCTTTCTATTATATACAAATTATATTTTTAACCTTTCTATTATATAAAAATTATATTTTTATCCTTTCTATTATATAAAAATTATATTTTTAACCTTTCTATTATATAAAAATTATATTTTTATCCTTTCTATTATATAAAAATTATATTTTTATTTGATTAAAAATACTATCTTTGTTTTGATAAAAAATCACATCTTTAAACAAAATAAAAATCACATCTTTATACAAATAAAATCGTCTATTTTCTGTTTTGAAAATCCTACATCTCATATAAAAATTTCATCCTTTCTACATTAAAGATCTTACGTTTTTAATCCTCCACATCATGGAAAAAAAACTGAGATTTAAAATAAAAATAAAACAACAAAAATAATGGAATAAAATTTTAAAAACTTACAACTTTAATTTCTTCAGCGGGGGGAGGGGCGGGGGGGGGTTCTTCGCTGGTGGAGGTTTGAAGGGGAGGTTGTGGGTCTTGAGGCGGCGGTTGCAAAAGGGGGCTAGGGTTCTGGGCGGATTTGGTCACAAGGGGGGTGCGGCCTTCAGTCGAGAGGGAGAGGATCGAGTTGGGGGGGGGGGGGTTGGTCCTTGTCGGAGGCGGGAGGCGGAGGGCGTCATCGCCTGCGGTGGGAGGCTGACGGGGGAGGAGGGCACGATTTTCTTTTTTCATTTTTTTTTGTTTAATTGTTTTAGATCTGAACGGTGGGGGGGGGTTATAGAGATAAGAGGGGGGTCAGGGGGTTATTTATAAATATATTATTTTTAATTTTAAAAACCAAAAAGTAACTTTTTCATTCGAACTCGAAACGAGGCACACTGCCTGTCGTCCATAGCGTATTTCCCCCATTCCAAACACAATGGGATATGTATCGTAGGCTGATTTGATCGTTTCGATCAGTTTTCGTCAAAATCAACATATAACTCTATATATTGAATTTGAATGCACATTTCAAATTACCGGGGCCACATACTGACTCAGAAAATTCCAGAAAAATATCTTCTAGCTTCGTACTGACAATAAGGTTCTAACAAAACTAGTTTCGTCGAATTCTGAGAACGTTGGAAAAATGGTCATTTTCCAGTCGATTAAAATCAACTAAAACTGGTCAAACGCGTTTTCCGTTGCCACGCTCACATATTGATTCGAAAAATTACGAAATATGGAATCTAACAATAATTTGACATCTCGGACCCAACAAAAGTGGTTTCGTCGAAATCCGAGGTCGTTTGCAAAATGGTTATTTTTAAGGGCCTGAATTCCATGGCGACTATTCAGAATTTTCAACTGGACATATCTTTTGATTCCAGCTATGAAATTTTAATTTTTCGGATTCGTTGGAAAGATATTCTCAATTAGATTCTATTATTTTTGGTTTCACTAAAATCCGGTTTATGTTGTACCCGGTACGTTCAATTGAAATTTGAAATCGAATTATCGAACTACCGCGCCATTTTCTATTCCTTTTATAATTATAAATAATAATTAAATTCTAACGACGACGTATATAATATATACGTTCGAATTGTATCCAAAATAAATTTTGGTCGATATGATTTAAAATAATTCATTTTAAATATTCAAAATTCGCTAAAATTGCCAAAATAAAAATTTTGAACTGGCTCGCATTTCCGGGTTATTACAATCTCCCCCACTTAAAACTTTTCGTCCCCGAAAAGGAACGAAGCCGAAAGTGGTTTGATTAATCAGCTCTACGTTCGATCTGGCTTCCATTCTCCAACTTTTCAGTTTCTGAGAATTTTCAAATTTTCAAAAATTTGGCTAACACCCTAAATTTTCGAAAAATTTCGCCATAACCTCCCCTGCACCGGGAGCACGAGAAAATCCCGAAATTGCCATACAGGCCTTCTGATCTCAAAAAGAAAAAGCCAAGCGGCTAGCCGATCGGCTCATAAAATCATCATCACCGAAACAAAATAGTAAATTATATAGTAAACATGTACCTATTTGTCGGGCAAACAAATTTTATTCTCTGCTCTAGCCTCCTTGCTATGACCTGTTCAATGTAAGTACATGTATATGCAAGCAAATGCGACTAATTTTCTATACAGTTCGATATTTGATGCAATAATGCATAATGGTTCAAAATTATCAAATAAATAAACAAACAACTCAAACATCAATCAATTAGTGGATTAGAGTTTCAAATTCATAATTTTGATATATATACAAAAATCACATTTTTGATGCCAAATCACAACAATAAATTTATCTATATAAATTTTGGTTCTCACACCAGTCTGATGGAAATATATAGATATCACACCTTCGTCACTCGAAAATAAATGCTAATGATGTTTCGAACCACCATCAGAACATCTTCGGGCTACTAGAGTGCGGTTCTATATCTATCTGGTATATTAAAACTTCGAATATACATTCATGACGAGTATATGCAATATCTTTATATATCGGACTGTCCAAATTCAATACAAATAAAATATTCAAATACGTATAAAATAGTTTAAATTTTCAAAA
Organism: Allium sativum; assembly: GCA_030737875.1. Classification (NCBI taxonomy): domain Eukaryota; kingdom Viridiplantae; phylum Streptophyta; class Magnoliopsida; order Asparagales; family Amaryllidaceae; genus Allium; species Allium sativum. The sequence goes on along the minus strand of CM060926.1, from coordinate 599,248,605 downwards.
CAAATTTGTTTTCAATTGAAAAATATACTCTTCACACATGTTCTAGGATACTACTGATCCTATCTCTAATGAGTCATTCTAATTGGATATTACTAATCCAATATCTGATGAATTCTTTCGTATGGTTCTAATGTGCCTTGTTCTCGAGCTCTGTAAACCAAAGCTCTGATACCAAATGTGACGGCTTGGAATTTCGCTCGATCCGAATCAGTCGTTAAACCGATCTAGATCGTTCGAAATCCCTGATCGTTTTGAGAACACGACAAATAGAACGCAGACAGAAGAACATTTCATTGTTAATTACAACAATTCCATCTGATATAAGAATATACAGAGTATGAATAAATATACATTCAATAAATATCAGAGATTACAATAAATTACATAACAGCGGAAAAACAATATAAAACACAACTGAAAGTAATACACGGACACAGAGCTTTCCGAACATCGTTCCAGCTGTAAATCAGGATCCTGTGAATATAAATCTGCAAAACCAAAACTACTAGCTGCCCGTGTCGAAAATAAGGGCACCCGGAGTTTAGGTTAAAACAATAAACTACAGGTCAGTCATGTGACTGGTGTGAGAACTAAAACAGGTATTTAAAACTTTACTTTAGAAGAGAGTAATTCAAGGGACCACGCCGTATAACACGGAATGGGTTTCCTCCTAAGAATACTAGTGCATAGAATAAACAGCGCAATGCTTTTTCAAAAAATGAAGCTATTATAAGACCCAGGTCCCATCACACAATGCAACGCAAGCCGGAGGATAGGGTTTTCCCTTATAATAGCCAAACATGCTTGGTACGTTTAAAACAAATCATCTGATGCTATAATAAGTGTATAGTGTCAAAACAATTTCAATCATAAATATTAATCCTAGGCGGCATGGGTACCATCTATCATGTCGCCATACTAGGCTCTACAAATAAAACCGAAATACACGTATTGGAAATTGGATTTCCGTCATGAGTCGAGGCAAGGGGCAAGCTCCTCTCCGCTTCGAGACACTCTAGCAAATGCCTCAGGACTACACACTCTGGGTAACCCTTGGATGCTTCAGGGTCGGTCCTCTCTTACGTTTGAGGATTGGCAATTCCTGAACACACGTTTCCCAATCCTTACAGACCTAAAATCGAGGCGCCTCATTCCAACAACCACATAGGTGAAAAGTATATAAATGTCAGGGCTGGTAAGTCACTGACGCCACCAAAGCTAGAAAGAAACGTCGTGCTCTCCCTGCAGTCCTTATCCCGTTTTTAACTCATACCGAGGTGTGAGGCTCGCGAATTCACATTATACACAAAGCTACGCCACAACGGCCATGCTTTGATCATCAACCACAAGACTTTGCTTTTCAACAGAAGCCTTGATCCATGCAACTCAGCGTGCCACACAGGCAATTCATGCCATGCGATTGATATCTATCGATATATAACCTCTAAGCTCGTACGTCTCAGAGAAGGGCGTTAAGCAAGAGAAAAAATTCTCCGCCGCCAAACAGATATATATTTAACAGAAATCAATCAACACAGAATAAAATCCAATGTCAGACACACAATCCATTTACAAGTTCGTTCTGGGTCTAAACGAAACCGGAGGCACTTTCCTCGCATATCCATCGATCTCCAAGTACGTCTGGACAACCACCAACTGATTCCCTCATCTTGGGTGTACAGCCCAATCAAGATCATCGGCAATCACCCAAACGATGTGAAGACTTCCGGTCTTCGACCACCGTCATCATCTTCGACTTTCATCGAATCGGTTATTCAGAATGGGTGTAAACCCGCCCTTTCCGAACAACCCGCGTATATTATAAACAAATGTTACACAAACACAACATACGCCTCATTCCAATTCATTAGTCACTAGCCGTAAATCAGTAAGAGAGCAATTCTCAAAATATTAACCCCGAAGGCCGAAACCAACAATAGATCAATACCCAGGAAACCATTCTTCTTAACTAACCTACAGCTAGTTTCTAAATCTCAATTCTTAGGGAAAGGTCCCCATTAATTTTATGCAAGATAAATTCTTTATAAATTCATTCTTTAATCTTCCATTGGATGTCGTATCAAACCAAATTATGGTTTTTCCAAACTAGTCGGGATTAACGAACCACACCGAAGTAATTATTTATTTTATTTCCCAATCCCAACCTATTCGTCCCATGAAGCAAAACTGGTAATACTCCATATCTAACACCATAATGTTATCGGTAAAATTAATTACCATTCCACGTTCAAATCTAATTAAAGATTGAACTATCACTTTGGAGCAAAACCGGTGATACTCCATCCTCGCTCATTTTCTAAATGTGATAATTTTAAATTATCAATTCACATTTCTATTTAATTGCAAATTCGTTAAAACTCCCGTTTCTGGGTTAAAGAACTAATGTCATTTGAAACGCAGTTCACGATAAACACAAATCACATTCTAATTATTATCGGGTTAAAGAAAATGTGTTATTTGAAACACCCTTCACGATAAACCCACAAATCAATTCTATTTAAAACCCATTTCAAATCCAATTTATTTATTTAAAAATAAATAGGTTTTAATATTAGTTCAAAACTAGTTCATTTCGATAAAAATCTATTTTTATCTTCTCAAGTAAGGAGTTTTTCATCCCAATTTTTCCCAAATCATTTCTTATGATTTTACACAAATTATTACTATTTTTAATAATTTTATCAAGGCCCGTACAGTCGATTTCCACAATGGCCATCGAACTGCACTTACAACGACCTTTTCCAAATAGGATTTGGACGTATCTCCAAATCCAACCGTTAGATTTCAAATTTCTAATATTCGTTAGAAAGCTCTTTTCGATACGAACCTAACGGTTCTGGTTTTAGGATAATCCGACGGTCGGATCTCCCGTAATGTCCATTCGAATTCAATGGTGCCGCGACGCGGCACGTTCTATTCAGGCCATTATATTATATATTATATATTTCGTTGATTTCTATTTAAAACGAACTTTATAAATAGTTTTAAATTCGTTTCAAAAACATTTCAACTTCCATTTCCAATTTAAATCAAAATCGAATTTTTCCTTATAAATTCGTTTTAAAATTCATTTCAATTCAAATTTCAATTCAATTTGAATTCATTTCAAATCAATTTTTATTCTATTCCAATTCATTTTCAATTCAATTCGAATTCGTTTTATATTCAATTCAATTCGAATTCGTTTTATATTCAATTTGATTCGAATTAGTTTTATATTCAATTTGATTCGAATTCGTTTTATATTCAATTCAATTCAAATTCGAATATAATCGATATAAATATCGTTCGTGTCAAAATAGCGCATCTCTAATCAACACGGCTTTATATTTTTCAATAACTTTGTTAATCTATTCAACAAATGAATATTTATTCTATTCAATATGTGAATCTATATTTTTGTCAACACATGACTAATCTCAACGGATGAGTACTGTCCACGTGTGACTATTTTTATTATTTAATATATTTTATAAAAATTATGGTATCTATCGTTTGATTTCAAATCAGACTCCAACCGTAAATTAGTAAGAGAATGATTCCCTGAATATTAACCCTGAAGGTCGAAACCAACATCAAATCAACATCCAGGAGATCACTCATCTTATCTATTTTCCAGTTAGTTTCTAATTTTATATATGATAAAGATGTAAATTTTATTGTTAAAATATTTCGTTCAACACGTGACTAATCTCAACGGACGATTACTGTCAACACATGAACCTTTATTTTATAATGATAAAGATGTAAATTTTATTGTTAAAATATTTCGTTCAACACATGACTAATCTCAACGGATGAGTATTGTCAACACATGAACCTTTATTTTATAAAATTCTTTATCTTCCCGATTGGAATGAGGCCCAATCAATTACCATATAAAGTTAATTATATGGTTTCCATACAACACATGTATATAATAGCAACGATAAATAATCAACCATCATCCAAAGTGCACTACACTGTATAAGCATCAAATATTGATATCTAACGCTTATAACAGCCTGTCAATCAATCGATCGACATACAACTAATTATTGGGATTAGTGTATGCCGTATTTTATCCCAATACCCGTGTGGGGTTTCAAACAATCAAACACAGATTTTATTTGTGCAGTTGGGCGATGTGTAAAATTTATCATCCCAATCAATACCAGTCAAATCTGTGTATATAAACAAATCGGCTAATTTGTTTATAAATATTTATATATTCACTTTCACGTTAAAAATTATATTTTTAACGATAATTAATTTATTTCAACACATCTACATTTTATTATCGATTTCACATCAACATCACAAACAATTCTCACAACACATCAATCAAACAAACAAGCCATCCATGGTCTGTGGATGACGGGTGTCGGGTGCTACTAAACACCATCTGCATCCTAGTATATATTATAATATAACTAGAAAAAGAAAATTTAAAAGGTGAGAAGTTCTCAACAAAGCTATCCCAACTCCGCGACACTTCCAATGTAGAAAATCTTGTCGTTCCCGCCTTTTGTCACTTTCGTTGCCCGTAGTCACTACATATATAAAAATCGAATTTTTACTTCGCTATTCAATGTATAAAAATCGAATTTTTACTTCGCTATTCAATATATAAAAATCGAATTTTTACTTTGCTATTCAATATATAAAAATCACATTTTTACTTCGCTATTCAATATATAAAAATCACATTTTTACTTCGCTATTCAATATATAAAAATATAATTTTTACTTCGCTATTCAATATATAAAAATTGAATTTTTACTTCGCTATTCAATATATAAAAATTCTATTTTTATATCGCTATTATATAGATAAAAATTCTATTTTTACATCGCTATTATATAGATAAAAATTCTATTTTTATATCGCTATTATATAGATAAAAATTCTATTTTTATATCCTTGTTATATAGATAAAAATTCTATTTTTACATCGATGTTCATATAATAAAGATTATATTTTTAACCTTTCTATTATATAAAAAAAATATTTTTAACCTTTCTATTATATAAAAATTATATTTTTATCCTTTCTATTATTTAAAAATTATATTTTTAACCTTTCTATTATATAAAAATTATATTTTTATCCTTTCTATTATACAAAAAATTTATTTTTATTCGATTAAAAATCCTATCTTTGTTTTGATAAAAAATCACATCTTTAAACAAAATAAAAATCACATTTTATACAAATAAAATCGTATATTTTCTGTTTTGAAAATCCTACATCTCATATAAAAATTTCATCCTTTCTACATTAAAGATCTTACATTTTTAATCCTCCACATCATGGAAAAAAAACTGGGATTTAAAATAAATAAAAAACAAAAAAAAATGGAATAAAATTTTAAAAACTTACAACTTTAATTTCTTCAGCGGGTGGGGGGGTTCTTCGCTGGTGGAGGTTTGAAGGGGGACGGCGGAGAAAAGGGGAGGTTGTGGGTCTTGAGGCGGCGGTTGCAAAAGGGGGCTAGGGTTCTGGGCAGATTTGGTCACGGAGGGGGGGGGGGGTGCGGCCTTCAGTCGAGAGGGACAGGATCGAGTTGGGGGGGTGGTCCTTGCCGGAGACGGGAGGCGGACGGTGTCATCGCCGGCGGTGGGAGGCTGACGGGGGAGGAGGGCGCGATTTTCTTTTTTCATTTTTTGTTTTATTGTTTTAGATCTGAACGGGGGAGGGTATAGGGATAAGAGGGGGGTAAGGGGTTATTTATAAATATATTATTTTTAATTTTAAAAACCCAAAAGTAACTTTTTCATTCGAACTCGAAGCGAGGCCCACTGCCTGTCGTCCATAGCGTATTACCCCCATTCCGAACACAATGGGATATGTATCGTAGGCTGATTTGATCGTTTCGATCAGTTTACGTCAAAATCAAAATATAACTCTATATATTAAATTTAAACGCACATTTCAAATTACCGTGGCCACATACTGACTCGGAAAATTCCAAAAAAATATCTTCTAGCATCGTATTGACGATACGGTCCTAACAAAACTAGTTTCGTCGAATTCTGAGACCGTTGGAAAAATGGCCATTTTCCAGTCGATTAAAATCAACTAAAACTGGTCAAATGCGTTTTCCTTTGCCATGCTCACATATTGATTCGAAAAATTACGAAATCTGGAATCTAGCAATAATTTGACATCAAGGACCCAATAAAAGTGGTTTGGTCGAAATCCGAGGTCGTTTGCAAAATGGCTATTTTTAAGGGCCTGAATTCCATAACGACTATTCAGAATTTTCAACTGGACATATCTTTTGATTCCCGCTATGAAATTTCAATTTTTTGGATTTGTTAGAAAGATATTCGCAATTAGATTCTATTATTTTTGGTTTCACTAAAATCCGGTTTATTTTGCACCCGGTACGTTCAATTGAAATTTGAAATCGAATTATCGAACTACCGCGCCATTTTCAATTCCTTTTATAATTATAAATAATAATTATATTCTAACGACAACGTATATAATATATACTTTCGAATTATACCCAAAATAAATTTTCGTCGATATGATTTAAAATAATTCATTTTAAATATTTAAAATTCGCTAAAATTGCGAAAATAAAAATGTTAAACTGGCTCGCATTTCCGGGTTATTACAAGTCATGTGACTGGTGTGAGAACTAAAATAGTTATTAATATTTATTTTAATGTTCGGTAAATCAAGGGACCACACTGTATTACACGGAACGGGTTTCTTCCCAAGAATATCAATGCATAGAACAACAGCGCAATGCTAAATAAAGAACAATGAAGCTATTATAAGACCCAGGTCCCATCACACAATGCAACTCAAGCCGAAGGATAGGGTTTTACCTTATAATAGCCAAAGAATGCTTGATACGCTAAATTTCATCTTTTATTACTATAAGTGTATAGTGTCAAAACTATTTCAATCATAAGTATCAATCATAGACGACATAAGTGCCCCATCCCACTATATCGCCAATACTACAATTAAAACTGCAAATGCCATGTATTGGAAGTTGGATGTCCATCTGTGAACCGATGCAAGGGATCGTCCTCCACCGAATTCGAGACAATCTAGCCCATGTCTCAGGCAAGCGCGCAGACAAGCCTTGGATCGTCAGGGCCGGTCCACCGATGTAACACCCAGTACTTTCTGTGAACGTATAAGTAATAAATCAGAGAATAATTAATTTTTAAAATAAGAATCAAGGGAAACCGGTTAAGCCATTGCGTTCATCTCGGAATTCTTCTTGAAAACAAGTCCGAGTTTGCGACAATCGGAGTCCGTATGACCAAGTTATGGTCCTCCAAAGTTACAGGAATTTTCAGAGTTCAAAACAGCTCGAATTCGATTTCAAATTTCGAATTCGAAACCCAGAACAGACTGGGCGGGAAATTTCCCGCCCAGTACCCAGGTCGACTGGGGAGTCGACTGGGCAGTCGACCCCCCCCCCCCCCCACCCGACCAGGTCGACTGGGCAGTCGACCTGGGGGTCGACTGGTCCCCGAACCTGGTTTTGGGCCTGGGTGCATTCTTATGTATCTGGTCTCGTTTTCTTCCTAGATTCGTCTGCCTAAACCTATTTAAACAGCCCCAAACCTAGCCTTCTCTACACACAATTCTATTTTGCTTCTACTCTGCCTCTGTTCTAAATAAAAATGAAAATGGCATCACTACTCTCCTGGAATCAAAACTACAAACTAATCAACATCAACCTAAGCAACTCAATTCAAGCTTGAAACTTCAACAACGGTTAAAGAAAATCAACTAACGTCGCTACAACCATCTTCCTTTTAGAATCCAATCAAGGCAAGTACAGTTATTTTCCGATATAAACGTTAATTCTGACTGTGACATGAATTGTAAATCTGAATCTGAGATTATGTCTGTTCTATTCTGTTTCGATCTACCTTATTCTTTATTTCTTTCTGCTTTCTGTTCTATAGCCAGGCTACCACGAGCCTGAGGCAATCTCATAAGAGATTAACATACGCTAAAATATTTGGGACAATAAAATGAATAATGCATGAAATGGGCATGACCGATATGTGACTGATTTGAGGAAAGAACATAGGTTGAACTTGGAACTTAGGACATAAATCTAAGGTATATAATTGAACCTATGACTTGAGTTTTGTGGCATAAAGAATATTGAACATACGACTTGAGAAGTTGAGACATAAAATTTACATTGGACACATGACATAGGAATTGGGGCATAAATTTGACTATAGGCATGTAATTAGTTTAGATACATATTACATGTTGAAAACTAGATCTGGATCCGAGCAAGCTATGTATGATAATCTGTGATTTGGGGACATAATTCAATATCTGATTTTAAGAATATGATACATGATTAAAACCTAGATTTGTGGCACATTTTAAGAAGGGGAAGATATGTGACTTAGGTGTAGAAATTAAAATCTATAATAAGATTTGAGGATTATTAAGTGTGAATACACCTAAATAGGGATTTTTGGATATATGGCATGCATTGTAATATTTGGTATAATTTATAGATGAATCTGATGTACAATGCTAGTTTAACCAAAATGGGAACATATGTTATATGGTAAATTATGTCCATATTATGTGTTATGTAAATTTATGCAAACATGGGGTATATGATCATATTGTGAATCATGATAATTATTTAGGCCTAATTTATGATTAAGCAAGGCATGTAAATAGAACCTTTAGAAATATTAAATCTGCTAAATCTGTCATCTGCTAAGTCTGTTGAAAATGCCAAATCTGCTAAACTAAATCTGTTGAGATGCCTAAACTGCTAAATCTGTTAAGATGCCTAAACTGCTAAATCTGTTGAGATGCCTAATCTGTTATCTGCTAAATCTGCTAGTTTGCTTAATCTGCTAAATCCGTTAAGTCGCCTAATCTGCAAAATCTGTTATCTGCTATATCTGTTGAGTTGATATAATTAGTCTATTATTGACATAATCCGAATTGGCTATAGTTATGAATAATTGACATGTATATTAGGCATGGGCATAAATGGTAAATTATTAATTAATTGGCCGCAAAGATGAACATGGCTAACTCGAAGTTAGAATGAGTTTGCGGCGTAATCCTGCCCGGAACCGCCCGGCACATCCAGTGGCCGCAAACAATAGGTTCTAATGTGAGAAGTTAGTCATAATATGCTTATACACGAGGTTAGGTATGGCTTGTGGCAGAAGTCTACCTGGAACCGCCCGGCCCATCCAGCGGCCACAAGCTAGCGACCTAATGTGAGAGGTCTGTGCAATAATAATTAAATAATGCAAATCTGAGATAAAAATGATGGCCAAAACGTGTTGGGTGGATAGGGTTAAACCAACTGGACTAATATATATATATATAATAAGCCCCTTCATGAATCTGTAGGCCCAATACAAAGTTAGACAAATCTGAAATTCTGTTAAATCTGTACATCTGATCCATTAGTCTGAAAACTTGTTGATTTAATTTTCTGATCTATGAACTAGTAAATCTGATCTCTATATGTTTGAACTTGTAAACAAGTAAATCTGAAATCTGTTAGTCTGGGGATACAAGGTTAGGAGGGAATTTACTTGTGTCATCTGTTGTTTGGGACCCATATTAGTCAGTAACCCTTTCTGGTATCAAAACTTTGACCCAACAGCAGGTAGGGTCCGGGCACGCTTACTGAACTAATTATAAGCGGTTCATTCTGATAATGGCGAGGGGTGTTGATGGTGCATTCCAACCGGGTCATGTGCGTGCATGGATCCCGGTCTGCCAATGAGGATGTAAGACGCCGTGACATCTGTAAATAGGTCTGTGCCAATTGGTTGTCACTTTAGGGGGTGATACACCCTAATGTGGGGCCGACACAGGGTATTTATGTATTTGGGAGCCGATCGTTTGGGGTTGGGTTTTAGGGTACACTTAGTTCTGTCTGTTTCTGTTGGTACTGTCTGTTTCTGCGTGGTACCATCTGTTGGGGTGGTAAAGGCCCATTACTAGTGTACACCTAATTCTACATTCTATTTCCGTAGGGATTAATCTGTTTCTGCTTCTGTCTGTTTCTGTTCGGGTGGTAAAGGCCCATTACTAGCACTCTCTTCTGTGGAAATTATTCTGTACCCGTTTTTGTTTCAGTTTAGACATTAGGGTGACACCTAATTCTGTTATACTAGTATTAGTGCAGAGAAGTGTAAAGAAATAGCTTATGTCATTCCGTTCTTCTATAATATCCGCTACACCCATTACTGTTATCTTTCATCTAGTTTTATTTTCATGTCATGTTATTATTATCTGTTCATAACTGAAAATCGCTGGACTTGCTAGCCTTTTTGTCTGACCCTTGTTGTTTCGCCTCCTTTCTTCCGTCCCCCCCCCCCCCCCCCCCAAGGTTTTGTAGAAGGGAGTACTCTATCCTGATCCAGATTCCTTCCGCTTGAAGTGCTTAAATTATGGCTTGTCTTCTTCTGTGGGGATTATGATTTTAAAATATGCATTATGAAGGCTTTTGTATGAGACTGATAATTTGTACTTGAATTCTGATATTGTGAATTGAAAGGATGTAACCAAGCTTATTTCGGTTTCTGTTGTAATAAAGTTATAAATTTTTCAAGTACTGTTTTATCTGTCTTGTAAGTTTCTGTTCTGTTTACTAAAATGCTCCACCAAAGTTAAGGCATTCCCTTTGTGAGTGACCTTAACGGAGGTGGGGTGTTACACTTGGTATCAGAGCTGAAGGTTACTAGTGTGGGTAAAGTTTTTGAAAACTATTTTCAAAAAGGTTTTAAAAGGAAGTATTTTCGAAAGTAAAGCCTATTTTTGAAAAACATAATCCCCAAGGGCCATATATCTTACCTTCAGTCCTTTTTGTAATTGAATCTTTCCTTTTTCGTTTCAGCATGTCTGAAGCATCTGAGATACCAGAGGGTGTTCATGTACCCGGTTGGTTTCGTCAATATCTTGAGGCTAGGACCGCCGCCGCAGGTCCAGCAAATGATCCCCCTCCTCCGCCCCCTCCTCGTACAATTGCTTTCTCAAAGATCTGTAGAGATTTTAGGGCCATGGGTGGGAAGGATTTCAAGGGAACTAAATCATTCGTAGAAGCGAGGAACTGGCTCAAAGAAACTGAGGATCTATTCGTTATCTTCGAGGTGGACGATAGGCAGAAGGTACAGTTGGCGGTATGGCTGCTCAAAGATGAAGCTTCCTATTGGTGGGAAGTCACTAACGCCGAGAGGCCGGTTGAGACATGGATGGATTTCAGAACAAGGTTTGAGACAAAATTCCTCTCGCAAGCTGGACGAAGTCTACAACTGGAAAAGTTCTTATCTCTTTAGCAAGGAAGTATGACGGTCAAGGAATACGTCAACCAGTTCAACCAACTAGCAAGATTCGGATTTGATTTAGTCAACACTCAGGATAAAAAGGCTCTCCGCTTTGTTAAAGGATTGAACGAGCCACTGCACAGCCTAGCCATGACTCATGTACCCGTGGGAGCGACGTACGAGAAATTGGTGGACATGGCACTACTGCACGAGGAAGACAAGGGCCCGAAAGAGAAAAAGAAGGAAGAACCACAGAATAAGAAAGCATGGCCCAAAAAGGAAACACAAAATAAGGATGAGAAGTCTGAAGATAAGAAGGGGAAAAAGTGCTTTACTTGTGGAAGCTTGACTCATCTGAACAAGGATTGCAGAAAAAGGAAGGGCACTTGCTTCAACTGTGGTGAGATGGGACACTTCACTAGGGACTTCCCGAAGAAATAAGGGCAAGAGCAGAGGGCAGAACCCACTTCTGGAGGACAGGCGAATGCTCAAGGGACTGGTAGATAGGGTAGAAATAAGAAAATTTAAGTAGAAGGTTTAATTTTCTTATTTGATTGTTGAGTTAAAACTCTTTCTGATTCTGGCATTTTGATTCTATAATCGATAATCTGCACTTTAATACTAGTATTGTTTCTGATTCTGCTGTAGACTCAAACCCATAAGGGTTATGACTCATCTGTTTGTGAGAGATTAGGGTTTGAGAGATATCTGTGTTTGGCGTCAAGTAGGACGCATACATTCTGGGTTTTGTCATGCTTAGTTGAGTAACCTGATCTGTACCAGTAATCTGTAAATATCTGAATACTTCCGATAAGGTTAAGATTTCCAGTTTTGACATTATCTAAAGTGGGCAATCCTCTGGGTGTCAATTTGATGTTGGCTGCGGTCTTCGGGCCGATACTTAGGACCCATGTCTAATGGGAACCAAGTTTTTGTTTTATCTGCACTCGCTTCCATCATTCGACTGTATCCTATCGATCGAATCTTTGATCTTTAGGTAGAAACAAATGGGTGTAAACATGTGTTTGAGACATGTTATGTTTGATGGTTGCAAGTGGATGCAAGTGGTTGCTAGTGGTTGCTCGTGGATGCATATACACACTTGGCACTAGATCAGCTCGAAAACACTCTCATACTGCATATGGATATGTGAGCATTTTAAATTTTGTGGATGCAAAATGATTGACTCGGCACATGGATGTTGCATATGACTGAATGGTTGTGCACTCATATAGAAACGATATGTATCAAATAGGAAAATTTGCATACATGTTGGACTCATGGCACTGGCATAATTCGCATTAAGGAGGTCAACTGAATCAGTGGACCGCCTGATCTTTGCATTAGATAAGGAACATATACACACTTTTGCATATGTTCATACAACATTAGAGGTTTCTAAGGACAATGGACGCCAATGATTGAGTAGATGGATGTTGGATGGTAGGACACATTCTTCTTAACTTGAGGATTTCGTGGACGAAATACTTTAAGGAGGGGAGAATGTAACACCCCGTACTTTCTGTGAACGTATAAGTAATAAATATGACAATAGTTAATTTTTAAATTAAGAATCAAGGGAAACGGGTTGTGCCATTGCGTTCGTCCCGGAATTCTGCTTGAAAACAAGTCCGAGTTTGAGAGAATCGGAGTCCGTATGACCAAGTTTTGGCCCTCCAAAGTTTCAGGAATTTTCAGAGTTCAAAACAGCTCGAATTCGAATTCAAATTTCGAATTCAAAAACCCAGAACAGACTGGGCGGGAAATTTCCCGCCCAGTACCCAGGTCGACTAGGGAATCGACTGGGCAGTCGACCCCCCCGACTAGGTCGACTGGGCAGTCGACCTGGGGGTCGACCTGGTCCCCGAACCTGGTTTTGGGCCTGGGTGCATTCTTATGTATCTGGTCTCGTTTTCTGCCTAGATTCTTCTTCCTAAACCTATTTAAATAGCCCCAAACCTAGCCTTCTCTACACACAATTCTATTCTGCTTCTACTCTGCCTCTGTTCTAAATAAAAATGAAAATGGCGTCGCTACTCTGCTGGAATCAAAACTACAAACTAATCAACATCAACCTAAGCAACTCAATTCAAGCTTGAAACTTCAACAACGGTTAAGGAAGATCAACTAACGTCGCTACACCATCTTTCTTATAGAATCCAATCAAGGCAAGTACATTTATTTTCCGATATAAACGTTAATTCTAACTGTGACATGAATTGTAAATTTGAATATGAGATTATGTCTGTTTTGTTCTATTTAGATCTACCTTATTCTGTATTTCTTTCTGCTTTCTGTTCTGTAGCCAGGCTACCACGAGCCTGATCCAATCTCATAAGAGATTAACATACGCTAAAATATTTGGGACAATAAAATTAATAATGCATGAAATGGGCATGACCGATATGTGACTGATTTGAGGAAAGAACATAGGTTGAACTTGGAACTTAGGACATAAATCTAAGGTATATAATTGAACCTATGACTTGAGTTTTGTGGCATAAAGAATATTGAACATACGACTTGAGAATTTGAGACATAAAATTTACATTGGACATGTGACTTAGGAATTGGGGCATAATTTTGACTATAGGCATGTAGTTAGTTTAGATACATATTACATGTTGTAAACTAGATCTGGATCCGAGCAAGCTATGTATGATAATCTGTGATTTGGGGACATAATTCAATATCTGATTTTAAGAATATGATACATGATTAAAACCTAGATTTGTGGCACATTTTAAGAAGGGGAAGATATGTGACTTAGGTGTAGAAATTAAAATCTATAATAAGATTTGAGGACTATTAAGTGTGAATACACCTAAATAGGGATTTTTGGATATATGGCATGCATTGTAATATTTGGTATAATTTATAGATGAATCTGATGTACAATGCTAGTTTAACCAAAATGGGAACATATGTTATACGGTAAATTATGTCCATATTATGTGTTATGTAAATTTATGCAAACATGGGGTATATGATCATATTGTGAATCATGATAATTATTTAGGCCTAATTTATGATTAAGCAAGGCATGTAAATAGAACCTTTAGAAATATTAAATCTGCTAAATCTGTCATCTGCTAAGTCTGTTGAAAATGCCAAATCTGCTAAACTAAATTTGTTGAGATGCCTAAACTGCTAAATCTGTTAAGATGCCTAAACTGCTAAATCTGTTGAGATGCCTAATCTGTTATCTGCTAAATCTGCTAGTTTGCTTAATCTGCTAAATCCGTTAAGTCGCCTAATCTGCAAAATCTGTTATCTGCTATATCTGTTGAGTTGATATAATTAGTCTGTAATTGACATAATCTGAATTAGCTATAGTTATGAATAATTGACATGTATATTAGGCATGAGCATAAATGGTAAATTATTAATTAATTGGCCGCAAAGATGAACATGGCTAACTCGAGGTTAGAATGAGTTTGCGGCGTAATCCTGCCCGGAACCACCCGGCACATCCAGTGGCCGCAAACAATAGGTTCTAATGTGAGAAGTTAGTCATAATATGCTTAGACACGAGGTTAGGTCTGGCTTGTGGCAGAAGTCTTCCCGGAACCGCCCGGCCCATCCAGCGGCCACAAGCTAGCAACCTAATGTGAGAGGTCTGTGCAATAATAATTAATTAATGCAAATCTGAGATAAAAATGATGTCCAAAACGTGTTGGGTGGATAGGGTTAAACCAACTGGACTAATATATATATATATATATATATATATATATATATATATATAATAAACCCGTTCATGAATCTGTAGGCCCAATACAAAGTTAGACAAATCTGAAATTCTGTTAAATATGTACATCTGATCCGTTAGTCTGAAAACTTGTTGATTTGATTTTCTGATCTGTGAACTAGTAAATCTGATCTCTGTATGTCTAAACTTGTAAACAAGTAAATATGAAATCTGTTAGTCTGGGTACACAAGGTTAGGAAGGAATTTACTTGTGTCATCTGTTGTTTGGGACCCATATTAGTCAGTAACCCTTTCTGGTATCAAAACTTTGATCCAACAGTAGGTAGGGTCTGGGCACGCTTACTGAACTAATTATAAGCGGTTCATTCTGATAATGGCGAGGGGTGTTGATGGTGGGTTCCAACAGGGTCATGTGCGTGCATGGTTCCCGGTCTGCCTCTGAGGATGTAAGACGTCGTGACATCTGTAAATGGGTCTGTGCCAATTGGTTGTCACTTTAGGGGGTGATACACCCTACTATGGGGCCGACACGGGGTATTTATGTATTAGGGAGTCGATCGCTTGGGGTAGGGTTTTAGGGTACACTTAGTTCTGTCTATTTCTGTTGGTACCGTCTGTTTCTGTTGGGTGGTAACACCTGTCTGTTTCTGCGTGGTACCATCTGTTGGGGTGGTAAAGGCCCATTACTAGTGTACACCTAATTCTACATTCTGTTTCCATAGGGATTAATCTGTTTCCGCTTCTGTCTGTTTCTGTTCGGGTGGTAAAGGCCCATTACTAGCACTCTCTTCTGTGGAAATTATTCTGAACCCGTTTCTGTTTCAGTTTAGACATTAGGGTGACACCTAATTCTGTTATACTAGTATTAGTGCAGAGAAGTGTAAAGAAATAGCTTATGTCATTCCATTCTTCTGTAATATCCGCTACACCTGTTACTGTTATCTCTCATCCAGTTTTATTTTCGTGTCATGCTATTATTATCTGTTCATAACTGAAAATCAGTGGACTTGCCAGACTTTTTGTCTGACCCTTGTTGTTTCGCCTCCTTTCTTCCGTTCCCCCCCCCCCCCCCCCACAGGTTTTGTAGAAGGGAGTACTCTAGCCTGATCCAGATTCCTTCATCTTGAAGTGCTTAAAGTATGGCTTGTCTTCTTCTGTGGGGATTATGATTTTAAACTATGCATTCTGAAGGCTTTTGTACGAGACTGATATTTTGTACTTGAATTCTGGTATTGTGAATTGAAAGGATGTAACCAAGCTTATTTCGGTTTCTGTTGTAATAAAGTTATAAATTTTTTAAGTACTGTTTTATCTGTCTTGTAAGTTTCTGTTCTGTTTACTAAAAATGCTCCACCAAAGTTAAGGCATTCCCTTTGTGAGTGACCTTAACGGAGGTGGGGTGTTACAACCGATGTGGATTAAAATGCCTGAACACTACGTTTCCCCGCCCTATGGGGCGTAAATGAGTCAAATGACACCATCGGCTCCACATAGTCACCGATATATTCGAGGCACCTCGCAACAGCAACAACCACATAAGTCAAACTCGTCAGGGCATGTAAAACTACTGATGCCACTTCTAGCTAGAAGGAAACGCATGCCCTCCCTGATGTCCTCTCCCATTTCTGGTTCACAACCGGGGTGTGAGGCTCTCGAATCAACGTTACACAAAGTTATGCCACACAGGCTGTGCTTTGATCATCAACCACAAGACTCTGCTTTTCAACAGAAGCCTTGATCATATTGCCACTTAGGCATGCCACACAGGCAATTCACTCCATGCGTTTGATATCCATCAATATATAACCTCTGAGCTTGTACGTCTCAGAGAAGGGCGTTAAGCAAGAGAATAAATTCTCCACCACCAAACAGATATATATTTAATGGAAATCAATCACATAGAATAAAATCTAATGTCAGACACACAGTCCATTTACAAGTTCGTTCTAGGTCTGAACGAAACCAGAGGCACCTAGTACCCCGCATATCCATCGATCTCAAAGTACGTCTGTACGATCACTAACTGATTCCCTCCACTTGGGTGTACGGCCCAATCAAGATCATCAGTAATCACCCAAATGACGTGAAGACCTCTGGTCTTCAACCACCATCTTCATCCTCGACACCACGTCGAATCAGCTATTCAGAATGGGATAAACCCTGTCTTCTTGAATAACTCGCGTATATAATAAACACAAACACAACATACGCCTCATTCCAATTCAGAATATTCTTTTATTCATATATTCTTACACTTTGGGAAAGGTTCCCATTAATTTTATCAAAGATAAATTCTTTAAATTTATTCTTTAGTCTCATTTTGAATATCAATTCAAACTATTCGGGATTAGTGAACCACATCGAAGTAATCATTTATTATATTTCCCAATCCCAATCTATTCATCCCATGAAGTAAAACTGGTCATACTTCATATCTAACACCACGGTGTTATCGGTAAATTCAATTACCATTTCACGTTCAAATCTAATTGAAGAGTTAACTATCGCTTGGAGCAAAACTGGTGATACTCCATTCTCGATTACTTCAATCTAATTAAAGATTCATTAAAACTCCACTTGGTTTTAATCTTCACCGAAATCAATATCCTGTCTTTAACTGGGTTAAAGAACCAATGTCATTTAAAACCACGGTTCACGATAAACCCAAATTCACATTCCATTAATTATCGGGTTAAAGAACAAGTGTTATTTAAAACACCATTCACAATAAACCCAAAAATAAATTTCAATTCAATTCCAATTAAATATCATTTAATTGGTGCACGTCATTAAATCTAAATAAAAAGATTTAATCTTTTTCTCAACTGGGTTTAAGAACAGTGTTAATGAAGACACCATTCACGGCAAACCCAAATCACATTTGATATTGAATACTAGGCTCTGAATAGAAAATATTTTGGCTTATATTCAATATCAAATTCTACGACCGACAAATATCGTATTGGAAATAATGATATAAATATATCTTTTAAATTTCCATAAAAATATCTGTATAACCACGAAATCCAACATCGAAATATTCCAAAGATAATTTCGATTCAAATCCATTCTAATTCAATCATTGGAAATTCTGGTTACTTATAAAACCATTTCAAATCCACTTTATTTATTTTTAAAATAAATAGAATTATAATTCTAGATCAAAACTAGCTCATTTCGATAATAATCTAGTTTTATTGTTTCAAATATGGAGTTTTTCATCCCAATTCTTCACAAACCATTTATTGATTTTACACAATTTATTACTATTTTTAATAATTTTATCAAGGCCCGTAAAGTCGATTTCCATCAACGACCATCGAACTACACTTACAGCGACATTTATCAAATTTGATTTGGACATAATTCCAAATCCAGCCGTTAGATTTCAAATCTCTATTGTCCTTACAAAGCTCTTTTCGATACGAACCCAACGGTTCCGGTTTTAGGAGAATCCGATGGCCGGATCTCCCGTAATATCCATTCGAAGTCAATGGTCGAAATTCGCGAACTACCGCAGCGCGACGCGTTCTATTCAGGCCATTCTATATATATAATATATATATTATATATATTTCGTCGATTTCCTTTCAAAACGTATTTTATAAATCGTTTAAATTCGTTTTCAATACGATTTCAACTTCCTTTTCAAATTCAAATCAAAATCGAATTTTTCAATATAAATTCATTTTAATTTCATTTCAAATCGATTTCAATTCAATTTCAATTTGATTCGAAACTCAATTCATTTCAATTTAATTCGAATTTCAAATCTATTCAATTTAATTCGAATTTCAATTCATTCAATTTAATTCGAATTTCAATTCGTTTCAATTTAATTCGAATTTCAAATCTATTCAATTTAATTCGAATTTCAATTCATTTCAATTTAATTCGAATTTCAAATCTATTTCAATTTAATTCGAATTTCAAATCTGTTTCAATTTAATTCGAATTTCAAGTCTATTTCAATTTAATTTGAATTTCAATTCATTCAATTTAATTCGAATTTTGAAATCACTTTCAATATTCATTGAAAAATGAATAAAATCGATATAAATATCGTTCGGGTCAAAATGGCGTCAATCTAATCAACACGGCTTTTATTCAACACATGAATATTTATTCTATTCAAGACATAAATATTTATTTCCTATATTTGAATGAGGTCCTATCAATTACCATATAATGTTAATTATACGGATTTTCTACAACACATGCATATAATAGCAATGATAAATAATCAACCATCATCCAGAGTGCACAACACAACTGCATAAGCATTAAATATAAATAATTACGCTTACACAATCTGTCAACCCATCGATTGACATACAACTAAACAATCGGGATTAGTATGTCAAATATCATCCCAATACCCGTGTGGGGTTTCAAATCAAGAAACACATATTTTATTTGTGAGGTAGGACGATGTGTAAAATTTATCGTCCCAATCAATATCAGTCAAATCAGTGTATATAAACAAATCGTCGATTTGTTTATAAATATTTATTTTATATACACGTTAAAAATCATATTTTTGACTATAAAATATTTTCCACTATAAAATATTTTATTTCATTTCACATCACACAATCAAATTTCACCACATAGAAATCAAACAAACAAGTCATCCATGGTCTGTGGACGACGGTTGTCGGGTGCTACCAAACACCGTCTGCATCCTAGTGTATATTTCAAATTAGAAATAAAAATAAAAATGAGGAGTTCTCACCAACTAACTAATCCAATACCACGACTCTTCTTATGTAGAAATCTTCGTCGTGCTCGCCTTTTGTCAATTTCACTGTCCGTATCCACTACATATATAAAAATCACATTTTTATATTGTTGCTATGTATATAAAAATTCTATTTTTATACCGCTACTATATAGATAAAAATTCTATTTTAAAAATGGTGTTCATATAATAAAAATTATATTTTGTGACTACCCCAAACCCCGTACTGACGGTGGTAAGGGTAATCTTTGGAATATAACACATAAACAGATAACAGCGGAACCGGAATAAATAAATACACCAGATAATATAAAAATAATCGACTGGATAACGATAATCATCAGAGTTACACAGTATACATGATCATACTTAGTACAAATATAGTTCAACTATACATAAATGTCTACAACGGAAAACAAACATAATATGTACAATAGGAGCTGAACAGCATAAAAAGAGATAAATGATAGAATCCATCTTCAGCTCCAGCTATCCAGAAAGAGCCAGCTAAAACCTGAGCACATGGCTGCCCGTGCACAAAAAGGGACACCCGAGTTTGCAAATGAAACAAACTACGAGTCAGTCATGGGATTGGTTTGAGAAATCTACTTAACACATTTTATACTATGGCTAATCACAGGACGATGCCACTTTCGCGGAACGGGTTTACTCCATTGGTTTGCCAGTGCTTTAAAACAAGTAAATACTTTAAACATCGTAATGCTTTTTATAAAAATGAAGCCATTATAAGACTCAGTTCTCATCACATAATGCAACGCAAACCGGAGGATAGAGTTTTACCTTATAATGGCCAAAATATGCTTGATACGAATAAAACAAAAGAATTTGATATTATTACTAGTGTTTATATGTTTCGAAAACAATTTCAACTCATAAGTATCAATCATATACGGCTTTAATGCCCCCATACCATTATGTCGCAATATATTGGTATACAATCAAAACCGCATGATGTCGTATTTGGAAATTGGATTTCCGTTATGAACCAAGGCAAAAGATAGTCCTTGCTGACTTCGAGACTGCCTAGCCCAAGCCTCAGGACACAGACTTAGATGGGCCCTTGGAGCGACAGAGCCGGTCCACCGATGTGGATTAAAATGTGTGAACACTGCGTTTCACCGCCCTTTGGGGCGTAAATGAGCCAACGAATGACTCCATCGGTCCTGGATCGACCGATATATCTGAGGCGCCTCACAACAGCAACAACCACACAGGTAAAAATAATATATATGTCAGCCAGTTTAAGCACTGACACCACCTCTAGCTAGGAAGAAACACATGTCCTTCCTAAGGTCCTCTCCTGTTTCTGGTTCATACCGGGGTGTGAGGATCGCGAATTCACTTTATACACAAAGCTACACCACACAGGCGGTGCTTTGATCATTAACCACAAGACTTTTCTTTTCAACAGAAGACTTGATCACTGCATCTTAGCATGCCACACAGGCAATTCACACCATGCAACTGATGGCTATCAATCACACAGAATGAATTCCAATGTCAGACAAACAGTCCATTTGCAAGTCCGTTCTGGGTCTGAACGAAACCGGAGGCACTATATACCTCGCATACCCATCGATCTCCGCGTACGTCTGGACAATCACCACTCATTATCCATATTTCGGGATTCCTCACAATCAGGACATCAGTTATCATCCAACCGAGGTAAAGATCTCCGGTCTTTAGCCATCATCTTTATCTTTAATTTCTTATCGTCGATTTAGTTATTCAGAATGGGATAAACCCGGTCTTTCTGAGCAACTCGCTTATATAATTAACAAGTGCTACACAAACACAACATATGCTTCATTCTAATTCATTATTCACTAACCGTAAATTTGTAAGAGAACGATTTCCCAAATATTAACCCCGTAGGCCGAAACCAACATCAGATCAAAACCCAGGAAACCATCGCACTTAGCTAACCTCCAGTTAGTTAATAAATTTCACATTCAACCATCAAATATTCAATAAACCAGGTAAATTCGGTTTATTTCCATTCAATATCGTTTATAATATTTTATAACGATTTATCGCTATTTTTATTTATTTATTTATAGCCAATTCATTCAAATGACGCTTCGGGCCATAACGCGGCCGTGGCACTGTTTTTCTTCAGATTTGATTTACACATACCTGAAAATCTAACCATTGGATCTTCACAAATTTTATATCATTAGAAAGATCTTTTCAAAACAAATCCAACAGTTCTAGTTTTTGGAAAATCCGACGGTCGGATCTCCCGGTACACTCGTTTGAAGTTTCGATTTCAAAATACGAACTACAGCGTCGTTATTCGATTTAATTTAATTATATATATATATATACAATCGATTATGGCGCTGTTTTTCTTTAGATTTGATTTAAACCTTCCAAACAATCCAACCGTTGGATATTTACAAAGTTGGTGTCGTTGGAAAGATATTTCCAAAGCGAACCCAACGGTTTCGGTTTCAGGAAAATCCGATGGTCGGATCTCCCGCACTAATCGTTTGAAATCACGGTTTCAAAACATGAACTGCAGCTTCGTTATTCGATATATTTCAATTATATATATATATATATGTATATATAATCTATTCTTTGATTTCAAAACTATTTTCTTTTAATACATTTGATAAAAATGATATTTTTATCCAACAGACTTTTATTTCAATGCTTCACTATTTTTAACGATTCATGTATATAGTAAAAATGTGATTTTTATTGCAAAACAATTTATTTCAAAACATGACTATTTTATATAGTTTATATAGGTGATAAAAATAGGATTTTTATTATAAAACAATTTATTTCAAAACACGACTATTTTATATAGTTCATATAGAAGATAAAATATGATTTTTATTATAAAACAATTTATTCCAAAACACGAATACATTCAACACATGAATTTCTATTCAACGAATGAATTTCTATTCAACACATGAAGGTTTTCTATAGTTCGTATATATAATAAAAATGTGATTTTTATTGTAAAAGCAATTTATTTAAAACACGAATACCATTCAACACATGAATTTCTATTCAACGAATGAATTTCTATTCAACACATGAAGGTTTTCTATAGTTCGTATATATAATAAAAATGTGTTTTTTATTGTAAAACAATTTATTTAAAACACGAATAGCATTCAACACATGAATTTCTATTCAACGAATGAATTTCTATTCAACATATGAAAATAATTTCAACAAATGAAAATAATTCTAACACATGAATATTTCACAAAATTTCGGTAGCATAACAACAGGGTAGTTAAAACCGGGGCCATCCCTAGTACGGCTCCTCGCTCTACCTTAAAGCCTCGCAGCTTTTGACAAAGGGATTTCATGCATCTAGTTCGCACGCAGGCGGCATGTATAGTTTTCCACAAACTATTCCTATGTGGTTTCAACCAAATAATTCTCAACCACAAACGGGTATTTTTCAACCACAATCAATCAATTTCAACCGCAAACAATTCTAATCAACCATTCGCTATCAACCAATTTTCACACCAATCACAACCAATAAATATCATCAATGATTTGTGGACGAGGGGCGTATATATGTGTATATATATATATTTATATAAGTAAATTTCACTTCTATTCAACACATATATAATTTTTACAATGCATATATAACTTATACATCGACCGTACAACTTATACAACGCTTATACATGAGGTGTACAACGCTTATATAACTCATACATCGACTATATAATTTATACATCGTCGTTTTCCATATCGTTTATAATTTGGAAATCTCACATTGGGTACCACTCCACCAAAAATAGCAGAAGGTTCAGAAAAATATGCAGTCTCTTCAAGAATGTAAAAGACGTCCACACGAGTCCACTGTCTCTTGTTTCACTGAATTTCGTCAAGAAACCAAAAAGATATGATTTTTACAGTGAAATAAAAAACCATAGCGCTTTAAACTGCTATTAAATAGTTTAAATAATTTACAGCCATACCTCAGCTGAATGGTTTGAAACTGGGTTTCAAATTTTCAGCAAAACCGTTGATCGATACAGGGATCGGGTTGCGCGAGGTCAAAAGGGGAGGTCGGGCGCCTGCCCCCCCCCCCCCCCCCCCCCCGAATTGGGCCCCAGTTCGGTGGCCAGACGTGGTCGCTGCGGCGATTCAAAGGGCTCGACTTTCGAGACCTGTATCTCCCGAACGAAGCGACTATAAATTGCAAATCTTATATTGATTCGAAGCTCATGAGGCGAGCTACAAAAAACTCAACTGGGGCATGGGTTTTTATTGAGTGCGGAAGGAGAAATCAAGGAGGGAAAGGAGGAGCAGTTTTCCGTCGTCTATCGTAGGGGCAGAGAGAATTTACGGGGAGATAGAAAACATAACCGACCAATGAGATTTTTTTTTATATTTATATATTTTAAAAATTCGAAAATACCCCTTATCTCATACGAACTCCAATCCAGACCCAACGACTATCGTCCCTAGCTAAATACCCCCATTCCGAACACAATGTGATATGTTTCCTAGGCCCATTCAAATGTTTCAGTCAGTTTTCCTTCAAATTAAAATATAAAACATTCAATAATTATTTTGAACGTACATTTCAATTTGCCGGGGCCACATATTGATTCCAAAAATTCCCAAAAAATAAACTAGCTATGTTTTGATGATACGGTCCCAACAAAACTAGTTTCGTCGAATTCTAAGACCGTTTGAAAAATGGCCCTTTTCTGGTCGATCCAATTTAATAGAAATCGACCAAACACATTTTCCTTTGCCATGCTCACATACTAGCTTCAAAAATGATGAAATTCGAAACTAGCAATAATTTGACATCCTGGATCCAACAAAAGTGGTTTCGTCGAATTTCGAGGTCGTTTGCAAAATGGCCATTTTCACGGGCTATATAAACTCTATAGCGGCCTTTCTGAAAATTCATTTAGCCATAACTTTTACTTCCCGCTATGAAACTTTGATTTTTCAGATTCGTTAGAAAGATATTCACTAACAGATTTAAATATTTTTGGTTTCAATAAAATCCATTTTGTTTTGCACAAGGTACAGTCAGTCAAAGTTTGAATTCAAATTTTGAAACTACCGCACCATTTCAGGCCTTGTTTATAATTAGAATTAATTATATTTATTTTCAAACGTCGATTCAAACTTTCTTTTCATCGTTATTATTTAAAATATTTATTTTAAATATTTAAAATCCACCAAAATAGCCAATTTAAAATTTTTAAATTGGTTCAGATTTTCCGGGTTGTTACAATCCCCCCCACTTAAAACTTTTCGTCCCCGAAAAGGAACAAAGTCGAAGTGGTTTAATTAATCAACTCTACTTCCATTCTGGCTTCCATTCTCCAACTTTTCAGTTTATGAGAATTTTCAAATTCTTCAAAAATTTAGCTAACGCCCGGAATTTTCGAAAAATTTCGCCATAACCTCCTTTGTACGGGGAGGGGTTTAGAAATTTATTGGGCCATATTAGGTACCCAATAAATCCTATAAAGGATACACATATTTATAGTGATATATTCTAGTGTTTACAGGGGAGCATGTATAGATAATAACTCCAGAGAATAAATTCTCGTCACCCTGTCTAAGCCTAAGGGAGTGTGTATTTTTAATTACTCTAGAGAATAAATTCTCATCACCTCGTCCCGTGTGGGAAATAAATAATCCATGTGCCGTATCTAATAACTAGAGAGACGTGATTATTGTCAACTCCAGACCCGTGCGGGTTTTTTTATTGATTTGGCAATTTACCGTTATATTTTATATGGTCCATATCAGTCATCAGTTTAACCAGTAATATATAGTCATCGCCATACAAGCCTTCCGCTCGTATGGTAAATCTTCAACCTCGTCACACAAGCTCCAAATGCTTATGTGGTATATGATGAAGTATGCCTATCTTCAAGAAGTATGCCATGTAGTGTAGTTCAAAATTAATTGTTACTATCCTATGGCGACGTTTATTATTACACACAGAACAACCAGCACTCCACATCCAATGGCATTCACAGGAGTTGATATAATAATATTTCACATCCAACTCATTAAGGTTTACCTATTTGTTTGGCATGCAAATAAATTCTTTACTCAACAGCTAATCCTTTTACATGTTCAAACATATATAATGCACATGTATATATTTATATCTATTTTTAAATCAGTTCAATGTGTGATTTAATCGAATAAATTCTACCATTCATTCTCTTATTGATTAAATTAACTATCGTTCTAATAACTTAATTAATCAAATCCATTATCACACAACACAATCAACAATCAATTTTATTTTGAACTTTTCAAAAATATAATAATCGATTCATATACTCCTTTTAAATTAATCAGACTATAGAATTAAAAGTTCACATCCATGAAAAGAAAATAACAACAAAGTAGAGAACAAAATGGTAATGCAAAGTATGGTAAATGTACCTTGCATCGAAGTCAATCAGAGATATCCACCCTGCACTTAGATAGGCTTTCTCAGTGATTTCCTCTGTTTCCCAAGTACAATCTCGCGGATCTCCATTCCATTGCACTTTGACTAAGTGAACCTTCTTGTTTCTCAATTCTTTGGTTTCTTTTCCGATAATAGTGGCTCTCTTCTCACAGCTAATTCTGGAGTAATTTCAATATCCTGTTGTGCGGCTTCTTCCACGATCAAGTCTGGATCATGAATGTGCTTTCAAAGTTGAGATATGTGAAATACATCGTGTAATCCAGGCAACCAATCAGGCAATTGAATTCTATAAGCGAGAGTCCCAATCCGTTCAAGAATAGGGAATGGACCAATAAATCTGGGTGCCAACTTTCCAGTTTCGCCAAATCGAATCACTCCTCTCATCGGAGAAACCCTTAGATACACATAATCACCAACAGAGAAAGCCAAATCCCTTCTTCTCGAATCAGCATAGCTCTTCTGTCGGCTTTGAGTGGCGAGTAATCGTTTCTTAACGAAATCGACTTTGTCTGCGGCTTCGCGGATCATATCTGGTCCCAATACAAGTCTGTTACTAGGTTCGACCCAAAAAGTAGGAGATCGGCATGGTCTACCATACAATGCTTCGAATGGTGACATTATTAGGCTCGCTTGGTAGCTGTTGTTATATGAGAACTCGGCCAAATGTAAATGGTCTTCCCATGATCCACCGAAATCAAGTACACAAGCCCGCAATAGATCTTCTAGTATACGATTCACCCTCTCAGTTTGACCATCTGTCTGAGGATGATAAGCGGTGCTCAAGTTCAACTTCGTTCCAAGTTCTACTTGAAACGCCTCCCAGAATTTACTAGTAAATATTGGATCTCTATCACTAACTATACTGAGTGGCACTCCATGTAGCCTAACAATTTCCTTGAAATATATCTGCGCCAGACTCTGAGCAGTTCGGTTCGATCTGATAGGTATGAAATGGGCGGACTTTGTGAAGCGATCTACGATCACCCAAATACTGTCATTTCCTTTCCTGGTTCTGGGAAAACCATCTATGAAGTCCATGGAAATATGTTCTCACTTCCAACCTGGAACGTCCAGCGGTTGCAACAATCCAGCCAGTTTCTGTTGGTCGCTTTTGACTAGCTGGCAAGTAGGGCACCTGCTAACATATATTGAAACGTCCCTTTTCATAGCTTTCCACCAAAATGTTCGCTTGAGATCATATACATTTTGGTCACACCTGGATGGATACTCAGCTTGGACTTGTGACACTCGTCTAACACTTCCCTTTTTAACTCGGGGATGTCGGGAACACAAATCCTTCCTCTCAATCTAAGAGTCCCATCGTTATCTATTTGAAAACACGAGGGTTCGCCTTTCTGAATCCTTTTAATCATATTCTTAATAAAATTATCGTCCTTCTGTAGAATAGATATTTTGTCAATCAAGGAAGTCATAATAATAAAGCTAGCGATTATTGCATTCTTTTGACTTAGTGCATCGGCCATGACATTGTCCTTCCCTAGAGTGTATAGAATCTCAAAATCGTATGCTGTAAGGAACTCTAGCCAACTTTGCTATCCCAGATTCAAGTCTTTCTGGGTGAACAGATACTTTAGTGACTGATGATCTGTATACAGTTCGAACTTCTCACCCAAAAGATAATGTCTCCAGATTTTCAAAGTAAATACGATAGCTAATAACTCCAAATCGTGAGTGACGTAGTTTTTCTCATGTGGCTTCAGCTGACGGCTAGCATAAGCAACCACTTGACCTCTTTGCATTAATACTGCACCAAGGCCTTCTCTAGAGGCATCTGTCCATACTTTTAAATCCTGATAACCTTCAATAATCGTTAACACTGGAGCCATCGTTAAACTTAATTTTAGCTCCTCAAAAGCCTCCTCACATTCTGGAGTCCATTTGAACTTTGAGTGCTTCTTTGTAAGCTTTGTTAAGTGACTAGATATCTTCGAAAAATCTTTAACGAAATTCCGGTAATAACTAGCCAATCCAAGAAAACTTCAGACTTCTGTGGGAGTACTAGGCTATTTCCAATTTTGAGTAGCGGTGATTTTACTTGGATCCATAGCAATTCCCTGTTTTGATATGACGTGGCCAAGAAATTTTACTTCATCTTGCCAGAATATTCATTTGGAGAGTTTAGCTTTTAATACATTCCTTTTCATAATTTCTAGAACTTGTGTAACACCCCGAATTTTAGCTAATACTAAAATTCTCTAAAGGATAAATAATCTCAGATGTGGGAATTGGGGGTAACGGGCTGCATCATTGCATTCGTCTCGGAAAAATACGCGAAATAGAGTCCGAGTTTTCGAGAATCGGAGTCCGTATGGCCCGGTTATGGCCCAAAGAAGTTTGCAGAAAATTTAAAATTTTAAAAACAGATTTAGAAATGCTAATTCGGATTTCAAAGTAGAACCAGCGGGGCCAGGCGGGAAGATTTCCGCCTTGACCATGTCGACAGGGCTGTCGACAGGCCTGTCGACAGGGGGAGTCGACTTGCCTGTCGACACGGCGTGTCGAACCAGGGTGCTTGGGTGCACCAGATCTGGTTTTCTGGCTAGGGCTGGGCTGGGTTCTAGAGATTTCCTAAATCTAACGGACCTAATCTAATCTAGGGTTAATCTAAGGGCCTAAAACACTCTCCTAATCTATAAATACACCCTAAACCCACCCTAATCCATACTAAAAATAGAAATGATGGCCTCATGCCGCCAAATTAAATCTTAAAAGGAGCCTCCACTTGTTTATGAAGGAAGTTGCAAGCTAATCCCTCTCTAATCAATCTCAAATCATCACCATCTTCATAATTAGCAACTAATTCCCCTTCATAAGTTTGCTAATCTTGGTTTTGGTGAGTTTCTATCACTTTAACATTAATTGTTAAAGTAAGTAGATTGGGTGTAATGAGACTTATGGTCTCAAATGCGGATTAGTGAGTTTGAATCATTTGTAATGATATGCTACTTTATGTTTTACTATGTTTATGCATAATTTATAAGTGGGTTTATGCATGTTTGATAAGTTGGTTTATGCATGCTTAATAAGTTGGTTTATGCATGTTTAACAAGTTGGTTTATGCATGTTTAACAAGTGGGTTTATGCATGTTTAACAAGTGGGTTTATGCATATTTAATAAGTGGATTTATGCATGTTTAACAAAGTGAGTTATGCAAGTTCATATGCAAGTTATGTGTATGCTTAAATGCAAGTTTAATGTGATATGCAAGTTATGCATGCTTATGCAAGTATATGGATACTTATGCAAGTTATGTGTATGCTTAAATGCAAGTTTAATGTGATATGCAAGTTATGCATGCTTATGCAAGTATATGGATACTTATGCAAGTTATGTGTATGCTTAAATGCAAGTTTAATGTGATATGCAAGTTATGCATGCTTATGCAAGTATGTGAATGCTTATGCAAGTTATGTGTATGCGTAAATGCGTGTTTAACATGTTATGCAAGTTATGAGAAGGCTTATATGCAAGTTTACATGTTATGCAAGATATGCGTATGATAATATGCAAGTTGGGTTAAATGTAGTTGGGTTAATATATGCTCATATATGCAAGTTGACATCCTCTTAACCCATGACAAAGTTATATGCTAAACCCATGATATTTGTGATGGATCTTCCCCTTTATTATGTCATGAAATGAGAACGATTTACGTGGGGAACGATGGGGTTGGTAAATATGTTAATAAATGTATGATTGGGTATGATTAAGCATACCATAAAAATAAATTACCATAAGTGGGAATTTACCTATTGAGTTAGGTCTACCCCATGGGAATTTACCTATTGAGTTAGGTCTACCCATGTTATGGAAAACTTGATATTAATTAGGGATAATTAATATGGGGGTGATTAATTAGGTGTAATTAATCGACTAAGACACGAGGTTGGACTCATTTGTAGTGTAAAACTGCCCGGACCCGACCGGCCTAACCAGTTGCTACAAATGTCAGCCCAATGTGAGAGGTCTTAGCCATAAATTAAATACGTGATTAAAGTAAAGACACGAGGTTAGACTCTGTTATGACATAAGACTGCCTGGACCCTACCGGCTTAACCAGGCGGTCATAACAGCCAGTCTAATGTGGGAGGTCTTTATGGGAAATCACGGTCTTAATTAATTAAGAAACACTTAACCATATTAGCATGTAGTGGGACATGAGGGGTTAAGTGGGTGCCTTGGGTGGCATGTGGAAATTTAATGGTTGCCTTGGGTGGCATGTGGAATCTAGTGGGTTGCCTTGGGTGGCAATAGAAAATACGATTAGAATACTTAACCAAGTGAAACATGTAATTAAACATGATTAAAGGGTTAAGTGGGATATACTAGATATGTGACAAGCTTAGGTGGGTAGCTTGTGGGGGCCCATTTCAACCAATATCCCAAACGTATCTTTGTGGGCTCGACCCATGTCGAGTGACGGGACACGCATATTGGGCTTGATTATAAGAGGCCAAAACGGGTTAGCGGTGGCAACGCAAGTCCAACGGGTTTCATATGCGTGTGTGGGCCCGGGCTGGTAGATAAGCCGTTGTTGCATCGTGTAGATATAAAGCCGTGCACCGTTGATATTATCAGGTGGCCACTTTAGGGGAGTGATACACCCCACTGTGGGAGCAGCACGGGTATCTACGGTAGGGAGCCGATCGCTGGGGAGTAGTGGGTACACCTAATAAAGATAGGGGCAGACGGCACCTATGTAGGGGTACATGGAACTATTGGGTAAAATTACTAAGTACATCTAGTGGAGATAGGGGCAGACGGCACCTATGTAGTCAGTTAGGGGTATACGAGACTACTGGAAAATTATCTAAGTCCTTGGGAGGGATCGACCTTTAAGTTGGAATGACTGGTGTGGTGCAGTTAGTAATTATCCTTGGGTGGGTAGATGCGTCTTTACGGTTATCTTAGTTTATCCTAAGTCTATCAAGCTGCTTAGTGTAGCCATTCATCCCCAGATATTACCGTAGGTCAAGGTTATGTCTTCTCTGGTTACTTTAATGATTGTATTGTTAAAGTTATAGGACTCACTCAGACTTATGTCTGACCCCGTTGCTTTTATCTTTTTCCCAACCCTCAGGTCCTACGGTGGATCCTAGCGGTAGTGGAGCTTGATCGGATTGCTGTTCCAGTCTTTAGGAGCTTGGATAGATGTAAAGCTCCAGTTATCCAGTTATCTTTTCTTTTTGTTCAGGCTATTGTATTGAGAGTGGGATTATGTACTCCTTTATTTTTGATGGATATTGTACTTGACTTTTATTGTGGTTTTATGATGTAACCAGACATGTTTACTTCCGCTGCTATGAGATGATGTTTTTAAAATTTCAAGTACTATTTATATCTGTCTTGTTGTAATTTTTCTGTTCTATATTCACTAAAATACTCCACCGATGTTATGGCATTCCCTTAGAGAGTGACCATAGCGGGCGTGGGGTGTTACACATGGTATCAGAGCAAAGGTTACCGGAACAGATAAAATTTTTAGAAAACTATTTTTATAAAAACATTTTTGGAAGAGATATTTTCAAAAACATGTCTTTAAAGAGAAAGGTTTTTGAAGGAAAAGCATAATCCCCAATAGCCATATCTATATCCTTCGAATTCTCCGTTTTGAATCTTTCCTTTTTCGTTTCAGCATGGCCGAGAATCTTAACTTTCCGGAGGGTGTGACGGTACCAGCATGGTATAGGAGATTGATGGAGGCTAGGGCCACCACTGCGGGTCCAGCAAATGTTCCTCCACCAACCGTAGCACCCGATCTTCCTCCTCCCCCTCCTCCTCGCACGGATACTTTTGCTAAGACTTGCAAGGAATTTAAAGCTATGGGAGGGAAACCTTTTCAAGGATCTGAAACTTTTGTGGAGGCTAGAGATTGGCTTAAGGAGGTGGAAGAATTGATAGATATCTTTGAGATGGAAGAAGGAAAGAAAGTCAAGTTGGCTGCTTGGTTAATGAAGGGAGAGGCCTCATTCTGGTGGGAGGTCACTAATGGAGAACGCCCCGTTGACTCTTGGGCGGATTTTAGGCAAAGATTTGTGGTAAAGTTTCTCTCAAGGGCGGAGGAAAACTTGTATATGGAAAGATTCTTGACTCTAAAGCAAGGAAATCTCTCGGTGAAGGAATATGTCAACAAGTTTAATCAATTGGCAAGGTTTGGCCTAGACATGGTGAATACACCGGAGAAGAAGGCTTTGCGGTTCGTGAAAGGCTTGAATGAACCGATGCATGGGTTGGCTATGACTCATATTCCTATGGGGGCCACCTTTGAGAAGCTAGTTGACATGGCACTCATGTATGAAGAAGAGAAGGGTCCCAATGCTAATAGGGCACCCGAGAAGAAGGGAGATCAAAAGAGACCTCAGCAACAACAGCAAAATAAAGGTGGGAAAGGCAACGGTGGCAAGGGCAAGAAGAAGAAGTGTTTCAATTGTGGGACACCTGGCCACCTAAGCAAGGATTTTCGCAAGAAGAAGAAGACTGGCTGCTTCCACTGTGGCGAAGCAGGGCATCTAGTGAAAGATTGTCCTAAGAAGGGGCAAAGGACGGGGTCTACCTCAGGAGGACAGGTGCAAGCTCTTATGGCACCGAGTCAGGCTAGGGGGCAAGTACAGGCTCTCGCAGTCCCACCAATTCAGGAAAGAGGTAGAACTATCTCCGTTGAAAGTCTGGTTTTTCTATTTGATCATCCTGTCCGTACATTGTTTGATTCGGGCGCATCGCATTCGTTTATCTCATCATCATTAGTTGAGTCACTGCACCTAGACACCAGTCTGGTAGAAGATCCCTTGGTTGTTTCAAACCCAATTGGGGGCTCCACTTATTTGTCCATGATATGTTTAGGTTTGAAGATTTCTATACTTAGCATTGAGTTTAGATGTGATGCTTTTGTGTTGGGCTTCACGGGCTATGGGTTGATTTTGGGCATGGACTGGTTATCCAGTAATGGTGCCGTTCTTGATTGCGAAAGGAGAGTTGTTAGGCTCATGACCCGCTTGGGTAACACTCTCGAGATTTCTTGTAATCCCAGGGACTCTGTTATGCTAAGTTATCTTGAATCGCTTGACGCTTCGGTCGAGAGTTTGCAATCTGTTAGAGTGGTCCGGGAATATCCGGATGTGTTTGAGGAGGTGAAGGGCTTACCTCCGAAGCGGGAGATTGACTTCCGAATATATCTGGTGGATAATGCTAAACCTGTATCTTTACCAGTGCGCCACATGACTCCTCGTGAGAGGAGGGAACTCCATAAGCAAGTAGGGGAGTTGCTTGAGAAGGGGTTCATAAGACGAAGTATATCGGAGCGGGGTGCTCCAGTAGTATTTGCTACGAAGGCGGATGGGTCCCTCAGACTTTGTGTAGACTATAGAGAACTCAACAAGCTCACAAAGAAGAATAGACACCCATTGCCGAGGATTGATGATCTTTTCGATCAGTTGGTTGGCGCTTCGGTATTTTCTCAGTTGGACTTAGCCACGGGGTTTCATCAGTTGAGGGTGGCTGAGGATAGCATAGACAAGACTGCCTTTAGAACTCCGGATGGTTTCTATGAGTGGCTGGTGATGCCATTTGGGTTGACGAATGCCCCTGCATACTTTGTTGATTTGATGAGTAGGGTGTTCAGGGAGTTCCTTAATAAATTCGTGGTGGTCTTTGTGGATGATATCTTAGTATTTTCTAAGAGTGAAGAAGAGCATGCCCTACATCTTGGGGAGGTATTGAAGACTCTTCGAGCACATAGCCTTAAGGCTAAATTCTCTAAATGTCACTTCTGGAGGAAGGAAGTACGGTTCTTGGGGCACGTGGTCTCCAAGGAAGGGATAGCTGTGGATCCCGCGAAGGTAGTATCAATTCAGGATTGGAAGGTTCCGAAGAATGCTACCGAAGTAAGAAGTTTCTTGGGGTTGGCGGGTTATTATAGGAAGTTTATCAAAGACTTCGCGAAGATATCAGCCCCATTAACCCGCTTAACGAAGAAGAATCTTGTTTTCGCATGGGACGTAGATTGTGATGATGCGTTCCGACGGTTAAAGAGAGCTTTAACCACCGCTCCAGTTTTAGTGTTGCCAGATGGGAGCAAGCCATTTGTTGTCTATACCGATGCCTGTGGGACAGGACTTGGCGCAGTCTTAATGCAAGAGGGAAGGGTAATAGCCTATGGTGGAAGGCAGTTGAGGGCACATGAGAAAAATTACCCTACCCATGATCTAGAGCTGGTCGCTATTGTTTTTGCGCTTAAGATTTGGCGCCATTATCTTCTTGGTGAGAGATTCGAATTGTTCACTGACCACAAATCATTGAAGTACTTGTTTTCTCATAAGGACTTGAATCTGAGACAGCAAAGGTGGATGGAGTTCTTAGCATCCTATGATTTCGAGATAGCGTATACCCCTGGCAAGGGTAACGTGGTGGCGGACGCCTTGAGCAGGAAGAGGTTGTCCTTGAGTCCATTGTTCGTGGAACGACGAAGCTTGGAATTTACCTCGATGTTTGATTTCAGACCTTCCGTTGATTATGTACCCGGTTTGCTAGCTTCTTTGGAGGTTATACCTACTCTTTTGGGGCGGATTGGAGAAGCACAGAGGGACGACCCACGGTTGATTGAGTTGGTGGAGAAGCTCATAAGGGGGGAGTCGTCCAGCCATTTGAGTAGGTACACCCTAGACGATAGGGGGTGCTTGCGTAGAGACGGTAGACTTTGTGTACCGCAAGACGAGGGTTTGAGGAAGGCTATTCTTGATGATGCACACCGTTCTAGGATGACCATTCATCCCGGTGGGGACAAGATGTATCAAGACATGAAGAGGGTTTTCTTCTGGGCCGGTATGAAGAAAGATGTGGCCGAGTATGTCGCTCGATGTTTGGTATGCCAGCAAGTGAAGGCGGAGCAAAGGAAACCAGGTGGGTTGCTTCACCCATTGGAGGTTCCGCAATGGAAGTGGGATAGCGTCTCGATGGATTTTATTGATGGGTTACCCAGATCGAGAAAGGGTAATACAGGAATTTGGGTGGTGGTAGACAGACTTACTAAGAGCGCCCATTTCATACCTGTGAAGAGCAAGAGGACCGCTCCATGGCTAGCTTCTGTATATCTTCGAGAGATAGTTCGATTGCATGGGGTACCCTCTAGCATAGTGAGTGATCGAGATCCTATCTTCACCTGCGAGTTCTGGAGAAGTTTGCAAGAAGCAGTGGGGACTCAATTGTGTCTGAGCACCGCATATCATCCTCAGACAGACGGCCAGACTGAGAGGGTGAATCGTGTTCTAGAAGACCTTTTGAGGCTTTGTATCTTGGATTTTGGAGGTACATGGGAAGAGCATCTTCCATTGGTGGAGTTCGCATATAATAACAGCTTTCAGTCCATTATTGGTATGGCTCCTTTCGAAGCTCTCTATGGAAGGCCTTGTCGATCACCTACATGTTGGTGGGAATCTACGGACAAGATCTTGCTTGGGCCTGATATGGTTAGGGAGACTTCTGAGAAGATTGACTTGATTCGAAGAAGGATGAAAGCAGCGCAGGATAGGCAAAAATCTTATGCGGACAAGAGAAGGACGGATCTTGAGTTTGAGGTTGGGGACATGGTTTTTGTCAAAGTATCTCCGTTGAGAAATGTTGTTCGCTTTGGATCCGTTGGGAAGTTAGCACCGAGATTTGTTGGGCCGTTTCATATTAAGGAAAGGATTGGACGGATGGCATATAGGGTGGAGTTGCCCGACAGACTTAGTGGTGTTCATGATGTATTCCATGTATCACATCTGAGGAAGTGCTTACATAAGACGGCAGAGGTGGTAGAGCCGAGCTTGCTTAGAGATGTAGAGGTAGAGCGTGATGTGACGATTCGACGAGCTCCTACTCGCATCCTTGGGTCAGAGACTAGGAAATTGAGGAATCGAGAGGTTCAGCTAGTCAAAGTGCAATGGGGAGAAGATGAGAGCAACGCAACTTGGGAGACGGAAGCGAAGATGCGTTCATTGTACCCATTTCTTTTTGAGGGTATGTCTTTACTTTCTCCTCTATCGTTGTCTAGTACTTATCTTATCTT
Organism: Allium sativum; assembly: GCA_030737875.1. Classification (NCBI taxonomy): domain Eukaryota; kingdom Viridiplantae; phylum Streptophyta; class Magnoliopsida; order Asparagales; family Amaryllidaceae; genus Allium; species Allium sativum. The sequence goes on along the minus strand of CM060926.1, from coordinate 599,212,308 downwards.
TAGTATATCCTCTCGTTAGTACTGAGTGACCTTTAGATAGGGTAAACCTATGGTTGAAACATGTGTTTGAGACATGTTATGGTTGATGGATGCAAGTGGATGCAAGTGGTTGCTAGTGGTTGCTCGTGGATGCATGTACACACACTCTAGGCACTAGATCGGCTCAATCACTTCATATTGCATATTGCATAAAATTGTGTGTAGGAATCTATATTTATGGATGAATAATGATTGTGTTATCATATGGATGATGCATTTTGTTGAATGATTGTGCACTCATGTAGATATTGTATGTGTCGATAGGGTTCTCTCACATACATAATGGATGCATGGCACTATCATGGTTTGCATATGTTCATACATTAGATAGGGAACATATACACACACTTTTTGCACATGCTCATACATCATTAGAAATTGTTCTAAGGACAATGGATGCCCGTGTTTTGATGGATTGAGTAGATGGTTGTTTGGATGGTAGGATATGCATTCTCCTTAGCTTAGAGATTTCGGGGACGAAATCCTTTAAGGAGGGGAGAATGTAACACCCCGAATTTTAGCTAATACTAAAATTCTCTAATCATAGGATAAATAATCTCAGATGTGGGAATTGGGGGTAACGGGCTGCGTCATTGCGTTCGTCTCGGAAAAATACGCGAAATAGAGTCCGAGTTTTCGAGAATCGGAGTCCGTATGGCCCGGTTATGGCCCAAAGAAGTTTGCAGAAAATTTAAAATTTTAAAAACAGATTTAGAAATGCAAATTCGGATTTCAAAGTAGAACCGACGGGGCCAAGCGGGAAGATTTCCGCCTTGACCATGTCGACAGGGCTGTCGACAGGCCTGTCGACAGGGGGAGTCGACTTGCCTATCGACTTGCCTGTCGACACGGCGTGTCGAACCAGGGTGCTTGGGTGCACCAGATCTGGTTTTCTGGCTAGGGCTGGGCTGGGTTCTAGAGATTTCCTAAATTTAACGGACCTAATCTAATCTAGGGTTAATCTAAGGGCCTAAAACACTCTCCTAATCTATAAATACACCCTAAACCCACCCTAATCCATACTAAAAATAGAAATGATGGCCTCATGCCGCCAAATTAAATCTTAGAAGGAGCCTCCACTTGTTTATGAAGGAAGTTGCAAGCTAATCCCTCTCTAATCAATCTCAAATCATCACCATCTTCATAATTAGCAACTAATTCCCCTTCATAAGTTTGCTAATCTTGGTTTTGCTGAGTTTCTATCACTTTAACATTAATTGTTAAAGTAAGTAGATTGGGTGTAATGAGAATTATGGTCTCAAATGCGGATTAGTGAGTTTGAATCATTTGTAATGATATGCTACTTTATGTTTTACTATGTTTATGCATAATTTATAAGTGGGTTTATGCATGTTTGATAAGTTGGTTTATGCATGCTTAATAAGTTGGTTTATGCATGTTTAACAAGTTGGTTTATGCATGTTTAACAAGTGGGTTTATGCATGTTTAACAAGTGGGTTTATGCATATTTAATAAGTGGATTTATGCATGTTTAACAAAGTGAGTTATGCAAGTTCATATGCAAGTTATGTGTATGCTTAAATGCAAGTTTAATGTGATATGCAAGTTATGCATGCTTATGCAAGTATATGGATACTTATGCAAGTTATGTGTATGCTTAAATGCAAGTTTAATGTGATATGCAAGTTATGCATGCTTATGCAAGTATATGGATACTTATGCAAGTTATGTGTATGCTTAAATGCAAGTTTAATGTGATATGCAAGTTATGCATGCTTATGCAAGTATGTGAATGCTTATGCAAGTTATGTGTATGCGTAAATGCATGTTTAACATGTTATGCAAGTTATGAGAAGGCTTATATGCAAGTTTACATGTTATGCAAGATATGCGTATGTTAATATGCAAGTTGGGTTAAATGTAGTTGGGTTAATATATGCTCATATATGCAAGTTGACATCCTCTTAACCCATGACAAAGTTATATGCTAAACCCATGATATTTGTGATGGATCTTCCCCTTTATTATGTCATGAAATGAGAACGATTTACGTGGGGAACGATGGGGTTGGTAAATATGTTAATAAATGTATGATTGGGTATGATTAAGCATACCATAAAAATAAATTACCATAAGTGGGAATTTACCTATTGAGTTAGGTCTACCCCATGGGAATTTACCTATTGAGTTAGGTCTACCCATGTTATGGAAAACTTGATATTAATTAGGGATAATTAATATGGGGGTGATTAATTAGGTGTAATTAATCGACTAAGACACGAGGTTGGACTCATTTGTAGTGTAAAACTGCCCGGACCCGACCGGCCTAACCAGTTGCTACAAATGTCAGCCCAATGTGAGAGGTCTTAGCCATAAATTAAATACGTGATTAAAGTAAAGACACGAGGTTAGACTCTGTTATGACGTAAGACTGCCCGGACCCTACCGGCTTAACCAGGCGGTCATAACAGCCAGTCTAATGTGGGAGGTCTTTATGGGAAATCACGGTCTTAATTAATTAAGAAACACTTAACCATATTAGCATGTAGTGGGACATGAGGGGTTAAGTGGGTGCCTTGGGTGGCATGTGGAAATTTAATGGTTGCCTTGGGTGGCATGTGGAATCTAGTGGGTTGCCTTGGGTGGCAATAGAAAATACGATTAGAATACTTAACCAACTGAAACATGTAATTAAACATGATTAAAGGGTTAAGTGGGATACACTAGATATGTGACAAGCTTAGGTGGGTAGCTTGTGGGGGCCCATTTCAACCAATATCCCAAACGTATCTTTGTGGGCTCGACCCATGTCGAGTGACGGGACAAGCATATTGGGCTTGATTATAAGAGGTCAAAACGGGTTAGCGGTGGCAACGCAAGTCCAACGGGTTTCATATGCGTGTGTGGGCCCGGGCTGGTAGATAAGCCGTTGTTGCATCGTGTAGATATAAAGCCGTGCACCGTTGATATTATCAGGTGGCCACTTTAGGGGAGTGATACACCCCACTGTGGGACCAGCACGGGTATCTACGGTAGGGAGCCGATCGCTGGGGAGTAGTGGGTACACCTAATAAAGATAGGGGCAGACGGCACCTATGTAGGGGTACATGGAACTACTGGGTAAAATTACTAAGTACATCTAGTGGAGATAGGGGTAGACGGCACCTATGTAGTCAGCTAGGGGTATACGACACTACTGGAAAATTATCTAAGTCCTTGGGAGGGATCGACCTTTAAGTAGGAATGACTGGTGTGGTGCAGTTAGTAATTATCCTTGGGTGGGTAGATGCGTCTTTACGGTTATCTTAGTTTATCCTAAGTCTATCAAGCTGCTTAGTGTAGCCATTCATCCCCAGATATTACCGTAGGTCAAGGTTATGTCTTCTCTGGTTACTTTAATGATTGTATTGTTAAAGTTATAGGACTCACTCAGACTTATGTCTGACCCCGTTGCTTTTATCTTTTTCCCAACCCTCAGGTCCTACGGTGGATCCTAGCGGTAGTGGAGCTTGATCGGATTGCTGTTCCAGTCTTTAGGAGCTTGGATAGATGTAAAGCTCCAGTTATCCAGTTATCTTTTCTTTTTGTTCTGGCTATTGTATTGAGAGTGGGATTATGTACTCCTTTATTTTTGATGGATATTGTACTTGACTTTTATTGTGGTTTTATGATGTAACCAGACATGTTTACTTCCGCTGCTATGAGATGATGTTTTTAAAATTTCAAGTACTATTTATATCTGTCTTGTTGTAATTTTTCTGTTCTATATTCACTAAAATACTCCACCGATGTTATGGCATTCCCTTAGAGAGTGACCATAGCGGGCGTGGGGTGTTACAACTTGCTCCAAATGTTTTTCATGTTCGGCTTTCGAATTAGAGAAGATTAGAATATCATCAATAAAAACCAGAACAAACTTATTCAAGACTCCTCTAAACACTCTATTCATCAAATCGACGAAGTAAACTGGAGCGTTACATAAGCCGAACGACATTACTTACCACTCATAGAATAAGTCTGGACCTCTGAATGCTGTCATAGGAACACAGTCTTCGGCAATACGAAGCTGATGGAAGCCTGTAGCTAGGTCCATCCTTGAAAATACTTGTGCTCCATTCAGACGATCCAATAAATCATCGATTCGCGGCAATGGATATTTATTCTTTATTGTCTGCTTATTCAACTCATGATAATCTACACATAGTCGCAGAGTACCATCAGACTTTGGGACAAACACCACTGCTGCTCCACAATCAGAGAAACTAGGCCTGATCAGACCCTTCCATACAAGCTGTCTTGTTTGATTGTCTAATTCCTCTTCCTACTTTAGAGTCATTCTGCGCACTACTGGCCTTGCATTCGGGATTAAAGTAATTTTGAAATCAATTTCCCTCTGCGGAGGTAAACTAACAACTTCTTCGAATACGTCCGCATAACTCTTGACGACAGGAATATCTTTTATGAGGTCGGGAACATTCTCTGTGACTACAGGGATATTTTCTTTTTGAGTAGGAGAAACATCCAAAGCCACCCAGAAGTCTTTTCTATTTGAATTCGGGCCTTCGCATGGTACGGTTATATAGTTCCCTAATTGGGCCTTTGCCTTAACAACTCTCTCGGCGCATAACCGCAGCCTCGTATTTGGTCAACCAATCTATTCCCAAAATAAGATCAAATTCAGCAAAATTCATGACGATCGAGATGGTAGGAACTTATAGCAGGAAAAAGAGACAGGCAACCCACAAACCCAACTAAGTTTGAGGGAACCCCCAACTGGATTATGGACAGTGATGGGTTCTTTGAGCTTTTTCAAATTCAAATCCAACTTCTTAACTGCATTCTTTGCAATAAAGCTTCGCGACGTGCATGTATCAAACAGTACTTTAACTGGAATGTTTTTTTCATTGAGCGTGCCTTCCAAAATATTAGACCTTTCCTGAGCAGACGAAGATGCATGCACTTCCGCCACTTCATTTACATGCATTGTTTCAGGTTTTTTGAATAGCGGGCAATTTTTCGCAATATGACCGACCTGGTGGCACTTATGGCATCCTCTTTTCTCTTGTAACCCCTTACTGGATTTAAATCCATCTTTCTTCAAAGATCTACAATTTCTGGTAAAATGTCCTTGCTTATTGCAGTTAGAGCATGTGGCCGTCGTTACTGGTTCTTTCTCAGATCTGGCCCTTTTCCAATTGACTTTAGGCTTCTTACTCACCTCAGACATCGTACTGGCCTCAGGACGATCAGTTTTAGACTCACCTTTATTATTAGAACTGACTTCCTCTTCGTGACGTAACATACCTTTCTTGTCGAGATCCTCATACTGGTAAGCCATGTATGTCATTTCAGAAAAGGGAAGCTTCACATTGCTCATTACACTATTCTGATATTTTCTTTGCAGGCCATGAATAAACCTCAGATTCTTCCTCTTTGGATCTTGAATTAGATGCTGGGCAAAAGGAGAAAGTTCGTTAAATCTCTTATGATATTCTGGAATGGTCATATCTCCTTGTATCAGATAAGAGAATTCATCACATAACCGCTCAGTTGCTTCAGGAGGAGTAAACCTTTCTAGGAAAATCACTTTGAATCTATCCCAGGTGATATCACCTTCTGGATTATCATTAATACTCGAATCCCACCAGAACAAAACTTCTTCTTTGAGTGCCCAAGACGCTAGTAACCTTTTCTGATCATCTCTTAGCTTTAAACCTTCAAATATTTTCTCAGCAGAACAAATCCAAGCTTGCGTTTCCATAATGGACTCTTTGCCTAAGAATGGTGATCCACCCAGATTTCGAAATCTCTTGAATATAACTTCTATATCTGATTCTGGCTGCGGGAGCACAACTGGCTCATTAGCTTGTCGAGCCATATGATTATTTCTTCTGTTTCTGTCACTCATTTTCTAGTGCATCTGCATTTAGCAGACAAAGTGTCAGGTCAACAGAAAAGATATTTCAAAACATAGAGACAAATACTTGAATGTAAATGTGTCTAGTGGGGTGTATTTCATTCTGTTTTACTCATACTACGATATTATTGATCCTATCTGTAATGAGTTATTCATCCGAGAACACTACTGGTTCTATTTCTGACGAGTTCGTTAATATGTTATATTCCAGCACTAAGCTTAACCAAAGCTCTGATACCACATTGTGATGACCCCAAACCCCGTACTGACGGTGGCAAGGTAATCTTTGGAATATAACACATAAAAAGATAACAGCAGAAAAGAAATAAATAAACAAACTAGGTAATGTACAAATAATCGACTGGATAACGATAATCGTCAGAGTTACACAGTATACAGGATCATACTTAGTACAATTACAGTTCAACTATACATAAATGTCTACAGCGGAAAACAAACATAATATGTACAATAGGAGCTGAAAAGCATAAAAAGAGATAAATGATAGAATCCATCTTCAGCTCCAGCTATCCAGAAAGAGCCTGCTAAAACCTGAGCACAAGGATGCCCATGTAGAAAAAGGGGCACCCGAGTTTGCAAGTGAAGCAAACTACGAGTCAGTCATGGGACTGGTATGAGAAATATACTTAACACATTTTATACTATGGCTAATCATTGGACCATGCCACTTTCGCAGAACGGATTTACTCCATTGGATTGTCAGTGCTTTAAAACAAGTAAATCTTTTAAACATCGCAATGCTTTTTACAAAAATGAAGCCATTATAAGACTCAGTTTCCATCACACAATGCAACGCAAACCGGAGGATAGAGTATTACCTTATAATGGCCAAAATATGCTTGATACGAATAAAACAAAAGAATTTGATATTATTTCTAGTGTTTATATGTTTCAAAAACAATTTCAAACATAAATATCAATCATCGACGGCATTAATGCCCCATACCATTATGTCGCCATATATAGGTATACAATCAAAACCGCATGATGTCGTATTTGGAAATTGGATTTCCGTCATGAACCAAGGCAAAAGATAGTCCTTACCGACTTCGAGACTGCCTAGCCCGAGCCTCAGGACCCAGACTCGGGTGGGCCCTTGGAGCGACAGGGTTGGTCCATCGATGTGGATTAAAATGCCTGATCACTGCGTTTCCCAACCCTTTGGGGCGTAAATGAGCCAACGAATGACTCCATCGGTCCCGGATCGACCGATATATCCAAGGCGCCTCGCAATAGCAACAACCACGCAGGTGAAAATAATATATATGTCAGCCAGTTTAAGCATTGACACCACCTCTAGCTAGGAAGAAATGCATGCCATCCCTGAGGTGCTCTCCTATTTCTGGTTCATACTGGGGTGTGAGGCTCGCGAATTCACGTTATACACAAAGCTACTCCACACAGGCGGTGCTTTGATCGTCGACCACAAGACTTTGCTTTTCAACAGAAGCCTTGATCAATGCATCTTAGCATGCCACATAAGCAATTCACACCATGCAACTGATGGCTAGAAATCACAAAGAATGAATTCCAATGTCAGACACACAGTCCATTTGCAAGTCCGTCCTAGGTCTAAATGAAACCGAAGGCACTATATACCTCGCATACCCATCGATATCCACGTACGTCTGGACGATCACCACTCATTATCCATATTTCGGGATGACTCCCAATCAGGACATCAGTTATCATCCAACAAAGGTGAAGATCTCCGGTCTTCAGCCACCGTCTTCATCTTCGATTTCTTATCGTCGATTCAGTTATTCAAAATGGGATAAACCCAGCCTTTCTGAGCAACTCGCGTATATAATTAACAAGTGCTACACAAACACAACATACGCTTCATTCTAATTCATTATTCACTAACCGTAAATTAGTAAGAGAACAATTTCCCAAATATTAACCCCAAAGGCCGAAATCAACATCAGATCAAAACCCAGGAAACCATCACACTTAGTTAACCTCCAGCTAGTTTATAAATTTCACATCCAACCATTAAATATTCAATAAACCGAGTAAATTCGGTTTATTTCCATTCCATATCATTTATAATATTTTATAACGATTTATCGCTATTTTTATTTATTTATTTATAGCCAATTCATTAAAACGACGCTTCGGGCCATAACGCGGTCGTGGCACTGTTTTTCTTCAGATTTGATTTACACATATCTGAAAATCTAACCATTGGATCTTCACAAATTTTATATCATTAGAAAGATCTTTTCAAACAAATCCAATAGTTCTAGTTTTTGGAAAATCCGACGGTCGGATCTCCCGGTATACTCGTTTGAAGTTTCGATTTCAAAATATGAACTACAGCGTTGTTATTCGATTTAATTTAATTATATATATATATATATAACCGATTCTAGTGCTTTTTTCTTCAAATTTGATTTAAACATCCCAGACAATCCAACCATTGGATCTTTACAAAGTTGGTGTCATTGGAAAGATATTTCCAAAGCCAACCCAACGGTTTCGGTTTCGGGAAAATCCGATGGTCGGATCTCCCGCACTAATCGTTTGAAATCATGGTTTCAAAACACGAACTGCAGCTTCGTTATTCAATGTATTTCAATTGTTTATATATATATATATATATATATATATATATATATATATATGTGAATAAAATCGATTCTTCGGCTTCAAAAATATTTTCTTTTCATACATTTGATAAAAATGATACTTTTATCTAACAGACTTTTATATCAACGCTTCACTATTTTTAACGATTCATGTATATAGTAGAAATGTGATTTTTATTGCAAAACAATTTATTTCAAAACATGACTATTTTATATAGTTCATATAGGTGATAAAAATAGGATTTTTATTATAAAACAATTTATTTCAACACACGACTATTTTATATAGTTCATATAGAAGATAAAATATGATTTTTATTGTAAAACAATTTATTCCAAAACACGAATACCATTCAACACATGAATTTCTATTCAACGAATGAATTTCTATTCAACACATGAAGGTTTTCTATAGTTCATATATATAATAAAAATGTGATTTTTATTGAAAATGCAATTTATTTAAAACACGAGTACCATTCAACACATGAATTTATATTCAACGAATGAATTTCTATTCAATACATGAAGGTTTTCTATAGTTCATATATATAATAAAAATGTGATTTTTATTGTAAAACAATTTATTTAAAACACGAATACCATTCAACACATGAATTTCTATTCAACGAATGAATTTCTATTCAACACATTAAGGTTTCAATATATGAAAATAATTTCAACAAATGAAAATAATTCTAACACATGAATATTTCAGAAAATTTTGGCAGCATAATGGCAGGGTAGTTATAACCGGGGTCGTCCCTAGTACGACTCCTCGCTCTACCTTAAAGCCTCACAGCTTTTGACAATGGGGATTTCATGCATCTAGTTCGCACGCAGGCGGTATGTATATTTTTCCACAAACTAATCCTATGTGGTTTCAACCAAATAATTCTCAACCACAAACGGGTATTTTTCAACCACAATCAATCAATTTCAACCACAAACAATTCTAATCAACCATTCGCTATCAACCAATTTTCACACCAATCACAACCAATAAATATCGTCCATGATTTGTGGACGAGGGGCATATATATGTGTATATATATATAAGTAAATTTTACTTCTATTCAACACATATATAATTTTTACAACGCATATATAACTTATACATCGACCGTACAACTTATACAATGCTTATACATGAGGTGTACAACGCTTATATAACTCATACATCGACTATATAATTTATACATCGTCGTTTTCCATATCGTTTATAATTCAGAAATCTCATATTGGGTTCCACTCCACCAAAAATAGCAGAAGGTTCAGAAAAATATGTCGTCTCTTCTAGAATGTAGAAGACGTCCACATGGGTCCACTGTCTCTTGTTTCACTGAATTTCGTCAAGAAACCAAAAAGATATGATTTTTACAGTGAAATCAAAAACCGTAGAGCTTTAAACTGCTATTAAATAATTTAAATAATTTATAGCCGTACCTCAGCTGAATGGTTCGAAACTAGGTTTCAAATTTTTAGCAAATCCATTGATCGATATGGGGATCCGGTTGCGCGAGGTCGAAGGGGGCGGTGGGGCGCCTGCTCGCCGGAAGTGGGCCCCAGTTCGGTGGCCAGAAGTGGCCGCGGCGGCGGTTCAAAAGGCTCGACTTTCGAGACCTGTATCTCCTGAACGAAGCGACCATAAATTGCAAATCTTATATGGATTCGAAGCTCAAGAGGCGATCTACAAAAAACTCAACTGGGGCATGGGTTTTTATTGAGTGTGGAAGGAGAAATCAAGGAGGGAAAGGAGGAGCGGTTTTCCGTTGTCTATCGTGGGTGGAGAGAGAATTTACAGGGAGAAAGAAAACATAATCGACCAATGAGATTTTTTTTATATTTATGTATTTTAAAAATTCAAAAATACCCCTTATCTCATACGAACTCCAATCCGAACCCAACGACTGTCGTCCCCAGCTAAATACCCCTATTCCGAACACAATGGGATATGTTTCGTAGGCCCACTCGAATGTTTCAGTCAGTTTTCCATCAAATTAAAATATAAAACATTCAATAACTATTTTGAACGTACATTTCAATTTGTCGGGCTACATACTGATTCTAAAAATTCCCGAAAAATAAATCTAGCTATGTTTTGACAATACGGTCCCAACAAAACTAGTTTCGTCGAATTCTGAGACCGTTTGAAAAATGGCCCTTTTCTGGTCGATCCAATTTAATAGAAATTGACCAAACACATTTTCCTTTGCCACGCTCACATACTAGCTTCAAAAATTATGAAATTTGAAATCTAGCAATAATTTGACATCCCGGATCGAATAATAGTGGTTTCGTCGAATTGCGAGATCGTTTGCAAAATGGCCATTTTCACGGGCTATATAAACTCTATAGCGACCTTTATGAAAATTCATTTAGCCATAACTTTTGCTTTCCACTATGATAGTTCGATTTTTCAGATTTGTTAGAAAGATATTCACTAATAGATTTAAATACTTTTGGTTTCACTAAAATCCATTTTGTTTTGCACCTGGTACAATCAATCGAAGTTTGAATTCAAATTTTGAAACTACCGTGCCATTTCAGGCCTTGTTTATAATTAGAATAATTATATTTATTTTCAAACGTCGATTCAAACTTACTTTTCGTCGTTATTATTTAAAATATTTATTTTAAATATTTAAAATCCACCAAAATAGCCAATTTAAAAATTTTAAATTATTTCAGATTTTCCGGGTTATTACATATTTTTATTCTTTCTATAATATAAAACTCATATTTTTATTCTTTTTATAATATAAAAATCATATTTTTATAAAAATCCTATTTTTAAGATGAAGTTATTTAAATAAAAATCGTCCTTTATACCCGCTAACTACATGATAAAAATCCAATTTTCTACAAGTAAAAAAAATCTAAAAAGTAACTTTCTTCCCTTTTTTTTCTTTTCTTTTTTTTCCTTGAATCGAACGACAGTAGGGGTGGCCAAGGTATAGGAGAGAGGGAGGGACAGAATTATATTATTTATTTAATTTATTTTAACCCACGAAAAAGTAACTTTTTCTTTCTAACTCATAATCGAACCCACCGCTTGTCGTCCATAGCTAATTACACCCATTCCGAACACAACCGGATATGTATCGTAAGCTGATTCGATTGTTACGATCAGTTTTCATCAAAATCAAAATATAAATCTATATATTGAATTTGAACGCATATTCCAATTTACCAAGGCCACATACGGACTCTAAAAATTCCCGAAAATATTTTCTAGCTTCATATTGACGATACGGTCCAAACAAAACTAATTTCGTCGAATTCTGAGACCGTTTGAAAAATGGCCATTTTCCAGTAACGTGTTTTCCTTTGCCATGCTCACATATTGATTCAAAAAATTACGAATTTTGAAACCTAGCACTAACTTGACATCACGGAACCAACAAAAGTGGTTTCGTCGAAACTCGAGGTCGTTTACAAAATTTCTATTTTGAAGGGCCAGAATTCCATAGCGACTATTCTAAATTTTCAACTGGGCATAACTTTTTATTCCCGCTATGAAATTTCAATTTTTCGAATTCCTTGGAAAGATATACTCAATTAGATTCAAATATTTTTGGTTTCACTAAAATCCGGTTTATTTTGAATCCTGTACATTCATTTAAATTTTGAAATCAAATTATCGAACTACCGCGCCATTTTCAATTCCTTTTATATATATAAATAAATATTTATATTCTAACGACGACGTATATAAATATATACATTCTATTCTATTCAATATAAATTTCTCGGTGATATTATTTAAAATATTTCATTTTAAATATTCAAAATTCACTAAAATTTCCAAAGTAAATTTTTTAAATTGGCTCGGATTTTCGGGTTATTACAAAATATCTATGCATGAGCATCTGTGTATCCGCACCTGTCTTTCGTTTCCCAAAATCTAAACACATAAATTCCCTGTATAAATCCTTCCTCACAAGTGTAACACCCCACGTCCATTAATGTCACTCACAAAGGGAATGCATTAACTTCCGTGGAGGTTTTAAGTGAATATAGAACAGAAAAATTACAACAAGACGGATAATAAGTAGTACTTGGAAATCTAAAACTTTATTTTATCGCAGCGGAAATAAAACATGTTTGTTACATCATAAAACCATAAATCGGAGTCAAGTACAATATCCATCTTGATAAAACAAAATACATAACCCCATTACATAAATAGCCATTAAAGAAGATAACAAGCTGGACTTTACTTCAGTGGTCCAAGCTTTCCAAAAGAGAGATAAAGCAATCCAATCAAACTCCGCTAGAGCTGGGCCCACCCTGAGGACCTGGAGGGGGAAAAAGATAGAAATAGAGGGGGTCAGACATAAAGTCTGGCGAGTATGATAATTCTAACAATACTATTATCAAAATAACTAGACTAAGGCATAAGCTGGAAAACAAGGAAATGTCTATGAACTATTGGGTATGGAAGAGCAGATAAAGATAACGTGATAAAGATAACGTTAAAGGCACACCTAATTACTAACGAATAATTACTACACTGCACCACACCAGTCACCCTCAAAGTTGATCCCACTTGCTTCACTTAGAAATTATATAAATAGCCTTGCGTACCCCTAGCTGACTACATAGGTGCCGCCTGCCCCTATCTCCACTAGGTGTACCCCACTACCCACTTGCAATCGGCTCCCTACTCGTAGATACCCGTGCTGGTCCCACAGTGGGGTGTATCACTCCCCTAAAGTGGCAACCCGATACAGCTAAAGAATGCACGGCTTATACCTACACGATGCAACAACGTCTTACCTACCAGCCCGGGTCCACACACGCATATGAAACCCGTTGGACTTGCGTTGCCACCGCAAACCCGTTTGGCCTCTTATAGTCAAGCCCAGTATGCGTGTCCCGTCCTCGACTTGGGTCGAGCCCACAAAGATACGTTTGGGTTACTGGTTGAAATGGGCCCGCACAAGCTATCCACCTAAGCTTGTCTTTACTAGTATATCCCACTTAACCCTCTTCTTAGTCATGTTCATTTACATGTGTGTTTGGTTAAGTCTTACTTATCGTATTTCAAATGCCACTAAAGGCAACCACAAGATTCCTCATGCCACCCAAGGCACCTACTTAACCCCCATGTCCCACCTTACATGTTTATCTGGTTAAGTATTTCCTAATTCATTCAGGCCATAACCTCATAAAGACTTCTCACATTAGACTGGCATTTATGGCAGCTGGATTTGTCGAGCGGGTCCGGGCAGTCTTACACCATAAAAGAGTCTAACCTCGTGTCTTTACAACTGTTATGCTTTAATTTGGGCCTAGGACCTCTCACATTGGGCTGACATTTGTGACTACTGGATTTGCCGGGCGGGTCCGGCCAGTTTTACGTCACAAACGAGTCCAACCTCGTGTCCTAATCAATGATTAACACTTATAATCTTTTACCCCAGTTTTAAATATATCCCTATTCAAATCATTAATTAATTCCAATTTTAATGATGTCCATAATTGACTCAATTATGGCCATCCACTTATAGTATGCAAAATCATATCAGTTGCACCCCCAATTTCTTAATATTAAATCCTTAATATTACCCCTACCCCACGTTATACGTTCGCTTATTCAACGCAAAATATACGTTAGACTCGAGTAGTCTAACTCATAGCACAAAAAGAAATTATCACAACAACAACATATACATATGACTAAAATAGATCTAATCATAAAAAGGGTGAAACTTGCATGTGTGATAGATGTCCAACACCTAGACTTGCATAAGCAAAAATAGAACTTGCATAAAACTACACATGTCATGGATCTAAAGGTGTCAACTTGTTTGGTTAAATGTGACAACTTACATAATATGATCATAATCCCAATTCCTGTATAAACTGGCATATGTGGTTTATGCAACATAATGATGGTGTAAACTAGCATCTAACCCATAGAACTCACCCATGTCATAGCATAATTCTAGATCTAAATAGATGTCATGGCATATGTTCATAATCTTTACTAATCAATCTAAACTTGCATACATGATTTGTCATATAAACCAACATAGCTCAAATAATTTCAACATTATGATTTTATTAACATGAACTAATTAGCATAGGTAATAACATCATGACTTTATAACATGTATGATTTATCACAACTTAGCATAGAAAATTGCAACCTATACAATATCATCATAGCATGATTTACAACATATAGGATATCATCATCACATAACATAGGATTTACAGCATACATGATAGCATAAGGTTTATAACAACATATATGAAAATTCACATCATTTTCTTATGATCCATATCACATCTCAATCTAATTAGTTTGCTAATAATCTTATTAAAATCATCATACTCACAATTAGAAAAGAAAGAGAGTCTTGATTTGCTTTAGAGTTGAGTAGAATTAGAGTTTTGATTAGCTTTCTTCCTTTTAAGCTGGCGGCGGCTACACTGAGTTCCATGGCGGCGGTATGACGGTGGCTATTCTATTTTTCATGTGAATTAGAGTGAGAGACTACCTAGGTATTTATAGAGTTTAGGATTTATTTAGACCGTCAGATCAACTCAGAACTAACCTGAACCGTTAAATTAGCCAACTCAGCCCTAAAGACACATCAGCAGCTCAAGATTGGGCTCAGCCAAACCCTAGCCAACCTGACCATGTCGACACCCAGGTCGACTGCCCAGTCGACCTGGCGGGGTGTCGACTGCCCAGTCGACTCCCCAGTCGACTTGGGGTGCTGGTGGGAAATTTCCCGCCTAGCCTGTTTGACTTCGAATTTTGAATTTTAAATTTTCTGAAATCTGTTTTGAAATTTCTGAAACTTTCGATGGCCATAACTTCTTCATACGAAGTCCAAATCATGCAAACTCAGACTCTATTTCAACCAGAATTCCGAGACGAACAGAATGGCACAACCCGTTTCCCACAATTCTCATGTCTGAGATTAGTTATTCTTTAATTTGTGAATATTAATATTAACAGAATTACGGGGTGTTACAATAAGTATCCATTCCTTTTGCCCAACCATGTACACCTCATATTACTGCTCCTCTCCCTGTACCTGAACTCACGAAGCAGCTATGAGACCACTCCAACCCTTCACGTTTTGTTCCCATTCCCATAAACTTGCGGCTTCCTCCATTTCCGAAGACTCTCGATCATCAGTTCGAGCTTCACAGAAAACCTTCTCGATTGAAAATTGTAAGGATACGAGGACCAAGACTAGAGAATAGGTTGATATCGTTCCGTTTTGGTCACTATAGAAATAGCGAAGGGATCTTATTGGATTTTTCAGAGGATAATTGAAATTTTATACGAATTAGTTGAGGAATGATTCTCGTTTTAGTTTGAGGAAATATTGGCGGCCGTCGTTCTTGTTTGAGAAAATAGATTAGGTCATAAGGAAGAGAAGGTAAGGGTATTTTATAGTCAAACAAAAGGGAACGTGTTTACACTATCTACCGCGCAAGAAGATATAGTATGTCATATGTTAAAAATAAACATATACTCCTTCTAACTCGGTTAAGAACTAGTAGACTAAAAAGAAGAAAAGAAAAAGGAACCCTGCATTGGTATGTAAAGTCCTATATGTACATGTTGTTTTTATATTAAAAAATACGAGTTTTATCTTCTAAAATTTTGTTCACGTATGAATTGCTATGGACCAAATTAATAACACTACCGTGTCAAACGATACGTCATGATCCCAAAAATATAATAATATAGGTCCGTTAACTTATTCTGTGTAACCCCGAAATATTATTATAGGGTGCAAAATAATCCAAATTAAAAAGTGCTTATTTTCAAAAATAAAAATTACAGTAAAATCCTAAAAATTAAATTATACCTACATCTAAAAGGATTCGTCCAATTTCGAAGCCAATATTTAATTATAATTAAATATATCGTTATAGCTTATAAACGTTCCATAACGACCATTTTAAAATATGATTTGGACATAACTCATAATCTACACAGTGAAATACTGATTTTTCTCTTCCACTAGAAAAATATACTTCACCAGCCTTGAACGTTTCTTGTTTCACGGAAATCCGATTTAAAACGGACCTTGTATATTCAGTTGAAGTTCAAATCGCTAAATAGCGAACTGCAGCGCCATTTCGAGCTCGATTATAATTATAATATAATTATACATTCAAACTTCATTTAAATAATATATTCGTTATTGTAATTCAATTCTAAACTGAATTATATATTTTGAATTTCCTAATTCACACAATATTGCCATTTCAGCAAATTCTGATTATTTCATAATTTCATATATTATTTAATTATTTTATTAATTATATATTCAAAGTTATTAAATTAATGACCATTTAATTCTCTAAATCACTAATTAAATAATTAAATTAATTAATTATATTGTAAAAATACGGGAAATTACAATTTTACACACAATAAGCAAGCAAGGCATTCAATCATCCAATTTTTATCGTTAACGGTGAATTATATTTTTATATGAATTTAACACAACATAGTAGTGCAGAAAAGTGTGAGAATTAACTCACCTTTGTTTCGACGACTGGTTTGCGCGTTGTTTATAATCGATTCCACAACGATTTTCTGAAAATTTGAGTAGGACATATCTAACCGACTATAATATAAAATCTCCATTTTTCTCTTCCATTAGAAAGATATAATCATATAGATTCGAGCATATCTTGTTTCACTGAAATTCGATTTATATCGGATCTTGTATATTCAATTGAAGTTCAAAATTCAATATTACGAACTACAACATCGTTTCGAGCTCGTTTTAATTATATTATAAATTATATATATTCGAACTATAATTTATAAAATAAATTCGATATAAAATCCATTATAATACCAATATAATATATAAAACACATTTAAATATTCCAATTTAAATGACCGAAAAATCTGAGACATTAAACTATTGAACCAAAAATGCAAAGGAAGCATCTTCTAATGATTCATGGATAGTTGTTATGCAAGAAGAACTGAATCGGTTTACTAGGAATGATGTATAGGAACTTTTTCCTAGACCAGAGGATAAAACTATAGTAGGAACCAAATGGGTCTATAAAAATAAAATGAATGAACACGGTGAGGTCGTAAGAAATATAGCACGATTAGTAGCACAAGGTTATACTCAAGAAGAAGGAATATATTACGATGAAACTTTTGCCCCCGTAGCAAGACTAGAAGCTATTAGGATTTTACTAGCTTTTGCAAACCATAATAATTTCAAATTATATCAAATGGACAACAAAATTGCATCTCTAAATGGATTTGGTAAGGAAGACGTACATATAGAGCAACCACCTGTATTTGAAATTGAAAAATTACCAAATCTTGTATATAAGTTAGAGAAAGCATTATACGTATTAAAATAGGCTCCTAGAGCTTGGTATGATAGATTAAGAAATTATTTGTTCCAATCAAGTTTTGAAATAGGTAAATTAGATCATACTTTGTTTATTAAAAGAAATAATAAAGATATTCAATTACTATGAATATATGTTGACGATATAATTTTCGGATCGATAAATGATACGATGAATAAAGAATTTTCAGATATTATGACTAAAGAATTTGAAATGAGCCATGTGAGAGAACTATCATTCTTTCTAGGATTGCAAATTCGACAATTAAAGAATGGAATATTTATTAATCAGGAATCATATGCAAGAGATCTAATTTATAAATATGATGTTACGACAACGAATGGGAGACCAACACCTATGGCAACTAATATAGCTTTAAGTAAAGATGATACATCAAAAGATGTCGACCAAAAACTATATAGAGGAATGATAGGATCATTATTTTATATAACCGCTAGTAGACCAGACATAATTCATATTGTATGTATATGTGAAAGATATCAATCGCAAAATAAGGAAACAAATTTAAAAGCCGTAAAATGTATTCTAAGGTATGTAAAGCATACATCAGATTTTGGATTGTTTTACCCTAAGGATGATTCATTCGAATTAGTTTCTTACTATGACGTTGACTATATGGGATGTAAATATAATCGTAAAAGTACTAGTGGAACATGTCACTTCTTAGGGCATTCACTAGTCTCGTGGCTTAGTAAAAAGCAAAATATTGTATCTTTGTCAACAACTGAAGTAGAATATATCTCTACTAGTTTGGCTTGTTTACAAGTAATATATATGCAACAAACTTTAATTGATTTTGAATTAAATATAAATAAATCACCTACATACTATAATAATACAAGTGCTATAAATATTTCTAAAAGCCCAACTCATCATTCGAGAACTAAACATATCGATGTAAGACATCATTTTCTAAGAGATAACGTAAGTAAAGAAAAGATTTTACTTGAATTTATAGAAACAGAAAAATAAATAGCAGATATATTAACAAACCCGTTAAACGTAGCAACATGTACTAAATGTAGAAGAGAATAGGCATATGTTCATTAAGTGAGTTAGAATAATTAAATATACTATATTATATAAAAAATAACATAAGAAATTAGAAAAATAAATTTTAAAACTAAAGTATGTTGACATACACTTTTTTATATGTCGACATATAATTGCCAGAATTTTAAATTTAATTCCCACCAGAAGTTAGTTACATTAATTATTTAAATCTTCTACTTTGATTTTTCTTCTTCATTTTCATTTCTCTTCTTTGCAAAATCCAAAACTGAAATAATGGCCTCCACTAATTTAAACAACCAAATCAATTCTAATTCATCCGCTGGACCGTCAGAGGGTCCATTTCAACGATCTACGCTCTCTCGTGTCATCAAAATCAAAGAAAAAATGGAGTATACTCTGCTAATGATGGCTGAGATACAAGTACTCCATATTAGAATGAGTCAGGAGCAGAATAGGCAAGGGAAAATAATATGAAGCCTCCTAAAGTTATAATGGATAATGAGACTAATCTAGTTATCATCGACTATGGTAATCAAGCCATGAATGAGGAGGAAGAGCCAAAGGAAGAACAAGCGGAAGAACCAAAAGAAGAAGAAGAAAAATTGATGGAGGAAAAAGATCCTCAAGAGACTCAACCAACGATTACGGTGTTGGAAAATGGAGTTTTGGTGACAACAACCTTATTTAAATTATCATTGATTATAAAATATATACTAACATCTTTATTTATAATATATATATATATATACACGTATGTAGGATCTGTATACATGAATTAATATTAAAGACTACAGTTTAAGAGATTTTAGAGATTCAGAATTTAGAGTAGATTCAAGACTCATGAGTAATCAAGAGTTCAAGAATGATATATTTATAGAGTCTAGATCTTGTAAGACTCCAAATAGCACTCCAGGTTCAAATTCAAATTCAAATTCAAACTCAAACTCAAATTCTGATTTTCATTTCTATCCTTAATCTTCTCTGTTTTCATTTTTCTTTTTATCCTCAATCCTATCCATTTTGTTTTTCTATTTAATTCTATTTTCATTCTTGTTTGACTTTCAAACATAAGTTTTATATATATACTATATTTATATTTTATATAGTTTAAAACCTTATAATTTTATAAACTGTTAGATCAAAATTTTGACCTAACACCCCAAATTGTTCTGATTCATAGAAAATTATAAATGGAGAATGAAGAAAAAGCAGAAAACACACAGAATTTATAGTGGTTCGGCGTTAACGAGCCTACGTCCACTTTATATGTTATCGATTATACTTTGAATGCTAATACAATCAATGATTTCTCTCAAACTCACTCTTACAATTATGATTTCTCTCAGTAATCCCACAGTAAAACTGATAAAAAATAGTGGTATGACAGTAATGGTGGAATCAGTGCTCAATACTGCCAAAAAGATCCTCAAAAATGCCAGTCTCTGGGCTATTTATAGCTGATTCTGTTGGGCGGTTCGCGGCCACACGTGGCGCAAATCCCGAGAATATCGGATCGGATCGAGCAATGAGGAAGAATCGGTCAATATGACAGTTGTGGACACGTGTAGCTGGATCCATGTATTTTGGATCGCTGAAGACCAGTTTGTGGTTGAACAAGTCAGGAGTTTCGCCATGTAGCAGGGGATCGGATCGGAGTGAGGTGGTGACATAGGTGCGGATCGGGTCGTTCTCCGATGTACGGATCGGGTCGTGCTCCCATGGGCGGATCGGGTCGTGCTCCCATGGGAGAATCGGGTCGTGTTCTGCGCTGGCGATCCGAAGGGCGCGATCCGCGTGTGCGATCTGCTGGTGCAATCTGGTCTTTCATGAACTAGAGGAACAAAGCTTCATACTCTCTTTTTATGTGTAAACCTTGGTGGCTTGGTCAAAAAGCTAGCCAACATTTTGCCCCCTCGAAGTATGTTTCATTGATGGAACATGCTTTGAAGTCGTTGAGGTATCTCTTTATGAGGTGACGTTATTTAATGGTCGGGCCGGTCTGAAAAGTCTTGCTACTTTGGAAAATTCGCATCTTTTGACAAGTGTAAATACTAGTATAGTCTTCGATCATTTCTCGTTTGTTGAACAATTCTTTTCTGGAATTTTCGGAAGCTTCGTTGTCGAATTGCCAGGTAGATCTCTGAAATTTTTGAAATTTTTTTTTTCATCGGGATCGGATCGCCAAAACTTCCCACGGCTCGTGAGGCGAGGTATCTGTTTCGGGCTGGTCGCCATTTGGGCTTCCCCCCCTCAAAATACAATGGGCCTCCTTACTTCAGTCTCGAGTCGCTTGAGGGTTTGGCCTCCCTTTTCTTTGATGGTCTTGGTTCCGCGATCCACCAAGACCCACGGTCCGAATAGGACCAAAAATAGAATACTAACGGTCACGGATTTATCTATATAAACCCGACCCTTCCTCCACTTTCCCTTCTTCTTCTTCCTCTCTATAGCCGCCATCGATCTTCCCTTCCAAACCTTACCTCGCGATCCCAAAAAACAATTTTCTTTCGCGATTTTTGTCAAAACGAGCTAGGTAATTGTATTAATCAAGACCTTAATGCATTTTCATTTTCGTTTCTCTTTGGTTTTCACTAATTTGAGGGTAGAGGATAACGGGTTTTTGGTGGTGTTCGAGCCTTTAAAGGCGACTGGTCGATGGGTTCAAGCGTTTGGGTTCATGAAATGGATAAGAAGACGGAGGAGGAAGAAGGAAGAAGGTGCCAGGTCAATTCGTGGATAGAGCTTCGACTCGGGTCGTGATAGCGACGAAAGTAAAAAGGGAAGCGGAGGAGTAGCTTTGGATAACGGATCGAATTGAGGAGTGTGGGCTCGTGGAAGTACAGGAGGGGACGGATCAGGATCTTCCTTCGCGAGACGAAGTCTTGTTATTATTCCCAGGATCTAGTTCAACGATCCGATCCCCCCTAGGCCGATCCGATTCCTCCGAGCCGATTTGTTTCCACATGTCAGCGCTTCTGTCACGATCCGAACTTCAATCTCTTCAACGAACCGACCCGGTTAACAGTTCTAAACATATATCGACTTTAATCAATCCACCATAATTGCAGTATATTGAAAAGTTAGGTTAGAGCCTTTGAGACGGACTTCTTGGACTGGCCAAACGCATAACTTTACAGCATATGACGACTAACACTTCGATGATCTTGATAACCTTTATGCTTTTTCTTTAAGACATGCACAGGCACACACTTGCACTCACACACACAGGGGGGACGGGTAATTATAATCTTATTTCTCATGTTTACTCGCCTAAATAGTAATGCCGGATAATCATTCCCCTTCAAGATCTGACACAGAGACGGATCCCGAGGTGTATGAGCATCTCAACCCCGAGGTTCTTCCAACTAATCCAGAGGGTGCGGGTTCTGGATCCGAATATGAGGTGGAAACAGAATCGAATCCGTCTGAGAGTACCTCACTTGATGAAGAGTCAGAGGTAGATGGCCGAGCTCCCGACGAAGTCCCTGGTGCAATAGAAATAGAGAAATTCACAGACTCTCTAGCTTCCAAACTTGATGACATAAAGCTTAAGAAAATTTGCTTGAGACATGGGATCCCCTGGGATGATGTGAGGTCACCCAGCAGCGAAGATAGACCTCATTTAGCTCAGGAGGGGTATATGACAATCAGACGACTCATGTTCTGGGTAGGAGCTATTCCTCCGTTTCCTCCAATTGTCATTGAGACCTTAAAACGATTGGGTATTGCTCCGATGCAGCTTCATCCCAATGCCTACGCGGCTCTATACACTCTATATATCGCATACGCGGAAATCCTGCATACCGAGATCACATTTAAAGATTTAAAATTCTTTTATCTTTTCAAGCATCGCTCCTCGGCAACCCCAAATTTCTCTTTCTTCGAATCGGTAGCAAATAGGAAGGTTCTGTCTGACGGATACAGCAACATAGGGGATCCCAAGGCTGATTGGCTCTATATAAAGAGATACGCTGGGTGTTCAAGAAGATGGCTTAAATCTAGTAAACTTTAAACTTTTGACTGAATAACTTGTTTAAGAAATCGAAGCATTAACATGCCCCCCCCCCCTTTTTTCTCTAAGCAGATCACGCCTTTCCCAAGACGGAAGGCTCGGTATACAATAATCGACTGTCTCTTCTTCTATAAAGCAAATCCGATTTTCTAAAGATCAAGAAGTGCATTACTGACGAGAACCTTCACAAGTACTGCCTTCTGGATATAAGGTTTGGACTTGGTGCAGGCGGCAAACCCTACAAATACGTACCCTCGACAGAGGGAGAAGGAACGTCACGGGTAGCAGAAACAATTAAATTTCGTAAGAGTCCTTCGCCGATAGTCATTCAGGACGACGAATACCTAAACATATATAGAGGAGATGAGCCCCGTGGTGATAAGTCTAAGGAAATCCCAGTTTCTCCGGGGGGTTTCCCCTCAAGGGCCTCTCTTCCGATTGAACCTGCTGCGCCTGATGATTTATCAGAAGAACAACTATTTAAAGAGCTGAGAAAAATTCCTTTGCCTGATGATGTATACACACAGGGAGACTTTGAAGGGGAGCCATTTTTTCCTGTTTCTGAGGAAACAACTGTTCCAGTTGAAGGACGAGAAACTACTCAGATGAGCCTGACTTCGGGCCCTGGTCTGTTAGGGGGAATTATATGGGATGCACAAATCACACGCACTGCCTAACCCCACACTTTTATATCAACAGTATTCAAGGTTTTAATATGCTCTTTTTTCTTTTGCAGGAAAGATGTCTCGCAGGCGGTCTTATTCTTATCGCTCTCTTCGTGAAGGCACACCTAGCCTTCATCCAAATCCTGAGCGTGCTCGTGGCCTTTCTCAAAAGCCTACTTCTTCACAATCCCGGTCTCCATCAAAACCAACCTCTGGCAAGCTTCCCAGTTATTCGGTGCCACCTACAGGGGGAAAACAACTTCCCAAAAACTTAACCCCTCAGAAGAGTGCACCCTCTCACAGAAGGTTATCAAAAAGACACTACGAGCCCAAGGATAAAAGCGAGGATCCAATCAAGGATTCTGAGAAGGAGAAAATTGACATTGTCCCTTCCAGCCAACAAGATTTGGTTGCCCCCAGGTCCCGAGATTACATCCATGGTCCTAAGACTCAGGCTAAGCTGGAAAAGTTGTGAGAATAATTCCTCGACATCTTCTTCGAAAGGATGATGTTTGTTCCAGCCTTGGAACCAATCCGTAGGAACTGGGATACTGAGGTCATCGGACATATTCGCCATGTAGCCAGGCAGTATGAAGTGATGAAGAAACACGCTGTTAATATTTCAGAGGTCATCCGAACGCTTGAGATGGAAGCACATAGATCCAAAGTGAAGATAGATAACAATGAAAGGGCCAGGTAAAAAATGGAGAAGGACTTAGAGGATGCACAATCTCTGCTTGCCTTGGCCCAACGGGACGCTAGAGCTTACAAAACAGAGCTAGAGGAGACCAGGCAACGTTTCCATAATGAGCTTGATTCTAATAGCAAAGAGCGAGTGTTATTGAAGCAAGAGGTGGAAGATCTCAGGATGGCCAACTCCGAATTGAAAACAACACAGGATCACTTCGAGGCCAAAAGAGCTGCTTGGGAGAAAGAAAAGGCGAGTTTGAAGGACAGTTTAGCTTTGTCCGAAGGAGAGAAAGTAATTCTGAATGAGCAAGTCGCGGATGCAGAGAGGCGCGCGGCTCTCGCCGAAAAGAATGTAGAAAGTGCCATTGAAATGGCTACTGCTTCTAACAACAAGCTCCCCGAGAGAGAAAAGGATATCAAAGGGTTTGAAGAGACGATATTTGACTTCCTCGGCCACGTCGTCAAAACCCGTAACATCTCGTGGATCCCGTACTACCACGTCACTTTAGCCAACATACAGGATGCCATCGTCGAGGGTGAAAAGCGGAGATTAGGAGTTGAAGAGATTGACGAAGATGAGCCGATGAGGACCATTCTGAGGGATAACGAACCCGAGGATTTGGCAGAAGGCCGGCGCCTAATTCAAGAAGAGATGGAAAAGGAGAGGACCAATCGAATTAATAACACGTGTTCCTCATAATACAGGTGGCGGGCCCATCGATAAGGATGTCGAGAAGAAGACAGAGGCGGAGAAGATTGACGTCTCGCCTAGCGCCGGTGTTGATGCACCGAAGCAGGCTGAAGGTACAACAGTGGAGAAGGGCGTCCTGGCACTCAGTGCTGATGCTCCCAAGGATGACGAAACCATCGATGCCTTGAAAGACATGGACGGGCGCCATGTAGATGATGAGGAGGATATCATTAGCACCAAAGAAGTCGAAGGCGATGACAACGAGACCTTGGCTAAAAGAAAGGCTAGGCAGGAAAAGCAGTTGGCTTTAAAGAAGGTGGAACAAGAGCCTTTGAATGTAGCTCCTATCTCGGAGTTTGATCCCAAAACTGGGATGGTTCTGAAACTCCAGCCCAAATCGATCACTAAACAGCTTCATTTTGAGAATCCCGATGATTTCCCAGCTTCCCTTACTGATAAAAGAAAGAGAAAGAAGGATGAGGAGGAGTCTTCGGATGAACCTTCAGCTCCTCTTATAGACAAAAGGAAGAGAAAGAAGGATGATCAATCTGATATTAACAAGGCGGAGCTGGAAAAGCAAAAGAAGGAGAAAAAGTCCAAACGTAAATAGGATTCTGCCGCCTGTCTATGTTTTGTCTTTAAGATTCCCACTGGCCATGAAATGTAGTTGTGAGACTGGCCCTCACTTTTGTTTTAGGTTGCCTTTTACGTTTAGGCTTGCAGTTCATGAATGAAAGTTTATTCCTTTTGCATCATTGTGTACCTGCATTTAATAAAGTTTTCATGTTTAGTCATAAATTTTTTGCTTATAACTACAAATCATTCGAGCAACAAAAAGACTTTAACAGTATTGTATTGCATCAATATACATGTATGCATATATCTGCCCCCAATTAATCGTTAAAGATTGATTTGAGTTGTATGCATGTTGCCCCCTGTTTCTGAACATGGGGGACTTGGAAATTTTTGTAGAATTAGAGTTCTTGCGGTGCCAGGCTTTTGGCACTTCGATACCCTCCTGATCCATCTGCGGGTCAAAGTTCGAACTTGTGTCATAATCTACGCACCGATCCTTCAGCGGGGTAGAGATCCTGTGGGCGCTGAGTCTCCAGCACCGTTCTCAGCGCTTAATCATAAATGCTTTTATACTCTCCGAGCAATCCCGAGGTTAGAGTTCGAGCTTAGTAGTTATGTCGCTCCCCAATCCTTCAGCGGGGTAAGAGCTCTTTCTCAGCGCTCAATCGGAGACGCTTTTATACGCTCCTGGTGGTCGCCAAGGTTAGAGTTCAAACTCAGCAGTTCTGTCGCTCCCCGATCCTTCAGCGGGGTAAGAGCTCTTTCTCAGCGCTAAATCGGAGACGCTTTTATACTCTCCTGGCAGTCGCCAAGGTTAGAGTTCGAGCTCAGCAGTTCTGTCGCTCCCCGATCCTTCAGCAGGGTAAGAGCTCTTTCTCAGCGCTCAATCGGAGATGCTTTTATACTCTCCTGGAAGTCGCCAAGGTTAGAGTTCGAGCTCAGCAGTTCTGTCGCTCCCCGATCTTTCAGCGGGGTAAGAGCTCTTTCTCAGCGCTCAATCGGAGACACTTTTATACTCTCCTGGCGGTCGCCAAGGTTAGAGTTCGAGCTCAGCAGTTCTGTCGCTCCCCGATCCTTCAGCAGGGTAAGAGCTCTTTCTTAGCGCTCAATCGGAGACGCTTTTATACTCTCCTGGCAGTCGCCGAGGTTAGAGTTCCGTCATGGCGGTTCCGATCATGGTACATCGCCATGACTTATGGACATCGCCTTTATGTCCGTTATGCTCTCTCTCAGCTCTGGTGAGTTAGAGAGCTATCAATGATATGATTTACTTTATCGCACCCTTAGAGTTTTGACTGTTGATTGCATTCCATTCTGATGGAAGGCACCTATAATTATATGCTTCTGTGATCGTTGCATGGTTCACAGCTATTTCCATAAAAAATAGAAAGGCAGATAAATAATAATGCAATAAAGGTAAACGACACACAATATTTTTATAGTGGTTCGGTCGAATCATGACCTACGTCCACTTTATAAAAAAAATTGCTTAAGAAATCGGACTATTCTAGGCAAGTCGTGCCTTGTACATGGTCCTTAATAAAGCAAAAGAACAGATCTGACATCTTTACGTTAGATACGGCCGTAAATGCTGGGTATTCCACACTCTGGGGATTTCCTTTCCATCTACGGTTGCTAGCTTGAAGGTTCCATTATCAAGCTTGCACAGAATGGAGTACGGCCCTTCCCACTTTGCATCCATATGAGTTGGGGGTGGAAAGACACGCTTCAGAACCAAGTCTCCGGGTTCAAAGGTTCGGGCTCGAACCTTTTTGTTGTAGTATCGGGTGACCTGTTGTTTGCATCTCAAGGCACGCAGGTCTGCTTCGTCCCTCTTTTCTTCGATCATATCCAGGGATTCAAGGAGCAATTCGTTATTAGTCATCGGATCGTAATAATTCACTCGGTGAGAAGGTACTTTTATTTCAACTGGGATGACTGCTTCTGCTCCAAAAGCAAGAGAGAAGGGGGTATGGCATATTGCCGAATTATACGTTGTCCTGTAGGCCCATAGTGCTAAGGGTAATTCATCAACCCACATGGCTCTGGCCCGCTTCAGTCTTCTTTTCAGAATGGACTTAATCACTTTATTCTCCGCTTCGACCTGTCCGTTCGACTACGAATGCACCACAGAGGTGTACCGTTTCTCAATGTGGTATTTCTGGCAGAAGTCTCTGAATTCAGTGCTATCGAACTGAGTTCCGTTGTCAGTTATAACGATCTTCGGAATCCCAAATCGACAGATGATGTTCCTAACGACAAAGTTGATCACTCGTTTGGTTGTGATTGTAGTCAGTGGCTCAGCCTCGACCCACTTAGTGAAGTAGTCTACAGCTACAATAGCGAACTTCGCTCCGCCCTTAGCTATGGGGAGACTTCCGATGATATCAATTCCCCACATAGCGAAAGGCCATGGGCTTGTCATCGTTTTTAACCGACCAGGAGGTGCCCTAGGTATTTTTGAAAATCTTTGGCATGCATCACACCGTCGTGCGTACTTCACCGCGTCTTTGTTTATGGTAGGCCAGAAATAACCATGCCGCAACACCTTTTTTGCCAATGTTTGTCCTCCAGTGTGATCGCCACATTCGCCTTCATGTACCTCCTGCAGCACACGCTTGATGTCGTCATGAGCTATACACTGGAGAAGGGGCATCGAAAATCCCTGTCTGTAAAGGACTCCGCCTTGCAGAACGTATCAGGAAGCTTTATGAATTACTTTACGCCTCTCGCTTTTCTTGGTCGGAAGCGTTCCATTCATCAAGAAATTCTTTAGAGGGGTCATCCATGACTCCCTTTCTGGTTCTGTCTCTAGTACCGGATCAATTTCCATTTGATCTATACTAGGAAACCGAAGTACTTCAACTGGGGCTAGCCCGATCTCTTCAGGATCGTCGGAACTAGCCATCTTCGCCAACTTATCCGCCTGTTGATTCTCTAACCGCGGAATATGAGATATGCTGTAGTGATCGAAGCCGTTCAGCAACTCCTTCACTTTCTCCAAGTATAAAATCAATATTGGGCTTTTGGCTTGGAATTTTCCAGTGACCTGGTTTACAACTAACTTGGAGTCGCAAAAGATGTCCAGCTTTGTGATTTCCAACTCCTTTGCTATCCTTAGCCCGGCTATCAGGGCTTCATATTCGGAGTCGTTGTTAGTGGCGTGAAACTCCATCCGGATAGCATAGGATATTAGCCGTTTCTCAGGAGTTTCAAGCACTACTCCAGCGCCGGATCTCTTGTCATTCCTAACGCCATCAGTGTACAATCTCCAGGCACTGGGATCGAGAAGTAACTTTGAGGGGTCAGCTTCTCCGTTCGCTATATCTTCCTCCGGGACAGTAAACTCTGCTACGAAATCGGCTATCACTTGCCCTCATATTGACCGCCGGGGCTGAAAGTTTAGATCAAATTGACTCAACTCAATGTTCCATTTGAGTAGTCTTCCAGACGCTTCTGGTCTCTGTAGAACTTGCTTGAGTGGATGATCAGTGTACACGGTAATGGGATGAGCCTGAAAATAGTGTCGAAGCTTTCTAGAGGCAATCAGCAAACTGTATGCCAACTTTTCTATCCTTGGATAATTACACTCTGCTGCCGCCAATTTTTTGCTTACATAATACACTGGTCTTTGTACTTTATCTTCTTCTCTTACCAATGCCGAGCTGATCGCGTAGGACGACACTGCCAAGTACACGAATAAGTCCTCGTGATCCACCGGCTTAGATAATATCGGAGGTTTCTCCAGGTGACTCAGCAGGTTCTGAAACGCTTCTACGCAGTCAGGCATCCATTTGAAGTGGCGTTTTCCTCGCTTTATCAATTCGAAGAATGGGATGCATTTGTCCGTAGCCCTGGAGATGAATCTGCTTAGTGCGGCTACTTTCCTTGCAAGGCTTTGCACATCTTTAATTTGCCTAGGCTCCTAAATGCCTCTGATTGCTGCGATCTAGTCTGGATTAATCTCAATCCCACGAGAACTGACGATGAATCCCAAGAATTTTCCGGAGGCGACCCCGAATGAACATTTCGTTGGGTTGAGTTTCATCCAGTACTTTCGAAGAATGCCAAACATCTCTGCCAAGTCTGTAGTGTGATTGGAGGATTGCCTGGACTTAACCAACATGTCGTCGACGTATACTTCCATTGTTTTCCCAATCTGGTTATAGAACATTCTGTTCACTAACCGTTGATACGTAGCGCCTGCGTTCTTCAAGCCAAAGGGCATTACCACGTAGCAGTATAATCCCATATCCGTAATGAAGCAAGTGTGTTCTTGATCTGGAACATGCATTGGAATCTGGTTATATCCTGAATAAGCATCCATAAAGGAGAGAAGTTCATGACCCACCGTTGAGTCCACCAACTGATCGATCCTGGGTAACGGAAAACTATCTTTCGGGCAGGCTTTATTCGAATCCGAGAAATCGATACACGTTCGCCACTTCCCGTTGGCCTTCTTTACCAGAACTGGATTTGAAATCTAGTCTGGGTAGGTTGAGCCTCTGATAAATCCATAACTCTTTAGCTTTCCAACTTCTTCTTTCAAGGCAGCGGACCTCTCTAGGCCCAGCATTCGCCTTTTTTGTTTTACCGGAGGATGCTTAGGGTTAATGCTTAATGAATGGCTCATGATTGATGGAGATATCCCACACATGTCTGCGTGGGTCCAAGCAAATACATCCAAGTTATCTTTCAAGAAATCCGTCAGTTCTTTAGCTAAATTCAGATTTAACTGGGATCCAATCTTAAGGACCTTCTCTGGGTCACTATCATCGATCAGTACATCCACAGTTGTCTCGTTGGGAGTCGCCACTCTGCCCCCAGGTTCTTTGTCCTCTCTGGGATCTATATCCTCGGGCAACTCTCTGGGCGACTCACCTATGGTTATCCACTTTAATTGCTATGAGGTCTCCGCCCTTGTGGGGGGAGAAGCGCCCTTGGTTTCTATGTCTCCTCCGTTGCAGAGTAGCTTTAGCTCTGCAATATAACATGCTCGTGCGGCAACCTGATCTCCTCTAACAATACCAACACCAGCTTCTGTAGGAAACTTCAATAACAAGCACCAGGGGGCTTTACAGGCTCTGAACTTTGCTAAGGCCGGCCGGCCCAAGAAGGCATTATATGGCGATTCAATACCCAAAACCACGAAGGGAAGAATTCTCACTCTCTGGAGTTCTCCTTCCCCAAGTGTAACTGGTAGCTCTACATATCCCATTGGAGCGGTGGATGCTCCGTTAAATCCACGGATCCATCCCTCACAGAGCTTCAAGTCTTTTATCTCGAGATTCATCTGGTCGAATGTATTTTTGAAAAGAATGTTGACGGAACTCCCATTATCCACCAAGACTTTATGAACAGTGGTCGGGCCAATAGGAACTGTGATTACAAATGGATCTTTGGTCGGAGCATGGACTCCAATGCTTTCTCGTTCGCGGAAAACGACGTCGTCAGACATCATCTTTTGTTGCTTTACCGGGATGTCGTCCTCAGGGTTGCTACACTTCCCTACCCCGAGGTGCTGCTTGGCTGCATTGACATACTGATCCAATGCCTTGGAACCGTGCCCGGCGAGATAAAGCCCTCCGATTATGGTATTGATAACAAGGTCCTTTCCCTTTTGCTGGGTAGTTGGCCTGACAGTGGGTTGATTCTGGTTCTGATTAGGGGCCTGTACGGCTTGCCCCCTATCTCTGGGTGTCACTCTGTATTCATCCAATTTTCCTTCTCGGAGAAGCTTCTCGACCACATCTCTTAGGTGACGGCATTCATTTGTTGAGTGGCCGTGAATCTGATGGAAGAGACAGAACTTCCCCGTTTCACGTTCTTTCTCCGTCGACTCTCTGGGAGGAGGCCTTTTATTTTGGAGAACGTTGTACGAATCCATGAAGATATTCTCCAAAGTATTGTTTATTGGCGTATAACTTTCAAAAGACCTGGGACGAGTCCTTCTCTGGGAGTCGTTCCCTCGATTCCTCTTCCGGTTATTGCCATTACTGTTATTACCATTGTTTCCTGACTGGCGACCACCCTGGTTCCGGTTTCCGACATTAACTTCGACCTTCCCCGAGTTGTCTCCTGTCTGCTTAATGGCGACATTGCTCTGGATTTCCTCCTTATCGGCCATTTTTGCCTTTCGGTTAGCATATACCTCCTCCCGGCGTAAGTGCACGTTAGCTTTTTCGTAGAATAATTCTGTAGTATGAGGTGGCTTGCCGGCCAGGTATCTCCCAAATTCGGTGTCTTTATCTACCCCCTCAATCAGGGCTGCCATAACAGTTGGCTCATGAGGATCTTTGACTTCAGTAGCGTCTAGGTTGAAACGGTCTAGATTCACCCTCAAAATCTCGCCTGGTCGTTGCTTGACAAGGAACAAGTCAATCACACTCTTCGTCCTTTGTGCATAGATGCGGAACTGTTCCACAAACCTTTCACTCAACTCCCTGAAGCTGGAAATTGATCTTACTGGTAAGCGAGTAAACCATAATAACGCTACATCCTCTAGGAATATAGGAAATGCTTTGCACTTGACAGCGTCGGAAGCTGCGGCAGCGGTCATTGACCAAAAGTATCTCATCAGATGTTGGATGGGATCAGATCTTCCCGCGTAACAGTTCATCTGCGGCATGTTGAAGCGCCTCGGGAATGTCGCATCTAAATTGTCATCAGTGAAAGGGGTGTGACTGCGGTCAATTCCCCAATCTTTATTCCGTTGTCCACGGCTGCCTACCAGAATTTGATGGATCATAGCTGCAACATTTGCACTGGTCAGCGCAGGCTCGGGATCAGCGCTTCTTGCTCGGTAGAATTCTCTAATCTCCCTTCCAGGAGCAGCCACAAAATCCTGGGCTCGGAATGGGCTTCGCTGCCCCCTGTTACCATGAGCATTTATACGGCGAAGGGGCTGAGGTAGCCTATTCTCAACAGGGCTGTCCACGCCTCGAGCTCTAGGAGTTGCGGCGTGATTATTCACATTGCGGTTTGAGGGCCCTGCGCCCAGTACCTCTTCTTCCCGTGATGGCAGGGTTCCAAATCGGAGCTGCTCTATGTTTTCAGGCCTCTCATATGGTCGTCGCGGAGGTCTTGGCGATTCCTCTGACGAAGAAGAGTACTCTGGGGTGAGCGGACGAACTGGGGGCGTCCTCTGCCTTGCAAGATGATTGAGACTTCTATCCATGGCAGTCAAGTTCTGTCGCAGCACGGAGCTCTCCTTCCTTTGAGCAGCCAATTCATCAAACAACCTCTCCCACATTTTAGAAAAGCGAGAAAGATCTCCCTCAATAACAGGAGCAGAAGGGTCATAGTGATCATCAACATTTTCTCTTATGCGCAAAGAGCCTGAGCCAGGTCGAGCAGAGGGGCCAGGACGGTAAGAGCGAGCGATAGACTCCTTTCCAGGTCGACTCGTAATCTGGTCATCACATCGGATCGTGGTGGATCGGTGCCTGTGATTCGGTGCGCCCCCCTGGGGTTGGTTCGTGGTCACGGTATGCAGAGGATTCGAGGCGTTATCACGGGATCGAATAACAACACCTCCAGCTGCTCGGTTCGCAGTGCCTTCCTCAGATCGGATCGTGGCGCCCCCATCAAACCGGTTCATGACACCCTGATTGGTTCGGGTCGCCCCCTGTCCTCGCGATCCACGGTCCCCTCGACGACCTGCTCGTGTACAATTTCGTCAACTACTTCATTCGCGACTTCATTCGCTTGCGAAGCTCGCACTTCCTTAGACTTCTTTCCAGCCATGATATCAGATGTCTCTGGAATCTTCGTAAATCAGAACAGTGAAGTTTCAGGACTGTTTTCTTTGGACTTTCAAATCCAAATAGTAGAATAGCAATCCGGTAGGCTGAGAATTGAGTTCTCGGTGAAAGCACCAAAATGTTAGATCAAAATTTGGACCTAACACCCCAAATTGTTCTGATTCGTAGAGAATTATAACTGGACAATGAAGAAAAGCAGAAAACATACAGAATTTATAGTGGTTCGGCGTTAACGAGCCTACGTCCACTTTATATGTTATCGATTATACTTTGAATGCTAGTACAATCAATGATTTCTCTCAAACTCACTCTTACAATTATGATTTCTCTCAGTAATCTCATAGTAAAACTGATAAAAAATAGTGGTATGACAGTAATGGTGGTATCAGTGCTCAATACTGCCAAAAAGTTCCTCAAAAATGGCAGTCTCTGGGCTATTTATAGCTGATTCTGTCGGGCGGTTCGCGGCCACAGTGGCGTAAATCCCGATAATATCGGATCGGATCGAGCAATGAGGAAGAATTGGTCAATATGACAGTTGTGGACACGTGTAGCTGGATCCATGTATTTCGGATCGCTGAAGACCAGTTCGTGGTTGAACAAATCAGGAGTTTCGCCACGTAGCAGGGGATCGGATCGGAGTGAGGTGGTGACATAGGTGCGGATCGCGTCGTGCTCCCATGGACAGATCGGGTCGTGCTCCCATGGGCGGATCGGGTCGTGCTCCCATGGGCGAATCGGGTCGTGTTCAACGCTGGCGATACGAAGGGCGCGATCCGCGTGTGCGATCTGCTGGTGCGATCTGGCCTTTCATGAACTAGAGGAACAAAGCTTCATACTCTCTTCTTATGTGTAAAGCTTGGTGGCTTGGTCAAAAAGCTAGCCAACATAAACATATTTATATAGTTTGAAAATATATTTTCATATGTTTTTCTATCATATAATATTGATTTACAACATTAGAATTTTATTCAAGAATTTTCAGAATTAAATTTATATCAAAATACTTGAAAATTACTTTGAAAATAAAATTTACACATGGCTATGTCGACATAGCAAAATATGTATGTCGATATATTGCAGCTATTTTTCTAAATTTGAATGGAAGTGTCTTTACATTATTTGAAATGCTTTAGAACAGTTGCTACCCTTCATAACCTATAAAAAGAGGTTAAACCCGAATTTTTTAACATCTCTTCTTCTCCACCTCCATCCTCTTTCATCCTACCATTATTCTTAATCATTTTTATGGTTTTTACAATTATACTCTGCTGAATTCAATTCTGTTTTGATAAAACTTCTTCTCTCTACACTCTCTACTTTGTACTCTCTGAATCAAGTGCGCTTAAAGAGTAATAGGACTGTTTTGTAATTGATTGGGTTTAATAAACCTTGTTGTGAGTCCAAGAGGAGTCAGTGTGTCCTTGTGAGCTATGAAATCAAGGAAATAGGAGTCGATGTGTTCTTGTGAGCCATGAAATCAAGAAAGTAGGAATCATTGTCTCCTTGTGAGCGATGAAATCAAGGAGGGTGTAATTGACTATTGAAAGAGTAATAAAACTCTTCAAAAACTAGCGTTGTGTAGGACTGGACGTAAGAGTAATCCGAACCAGCATAAAATCTGGTGTGTTCTTTTCTTTTCTGCATTTTTTGTTTTTATTTATTTTGCCTCTATGTTTGAATCTATGTCTGTGTTTGTGTTTGTGTTGTTTGATTCATCCCATAGTTCTCTCTAGTTTTTAATTTTGTTTAAATTTCTACAAACACTATTCACCCTACCTCTAGTGTTTGCTTTGCATGAACGATCCATTCCGCAGTCCTTAACAATTGGTATCAGGGCTAGGTCTTTCAAAAAATTCATAATCTGATTTTTGAAAATTTTGTAAAATGGAAAATTTTGGAATCTCTGATAATGCTATTATTAATTCATGCATTGCATTAATGTTAAAAGAGTCTGCATATATTAATGTTAAAGAAGCATATGATCTACTGAAATATTGGTCAATACAGAAAAGGATGAGTTCTATGACTTTTGAAAACTCAAAAGTTGAAAAGATGGGTGAATTGGCTATTAGAAATTCAAATTTTGAAAAGGAGGCTATTGAAGATTGAAATCTTGAACTAGTGTGTTACATGACTATTGAAAATTCAAATTCTAAAAAGCAACTTGTGGAAATGAAAAAGAACAAATGGATACTGGATAGTGGCTGTTCGAGACATATGACTGGAAATCCAGAACTACTCAATAATCTGAAGTATGAAGATGGTGGATTGGTAAACTTCGGAGATAATTCTAAAGGATAAATCATTGGAATCGACAATGTCGGTAATTATGAAACTCCTACTATTTATGATGTTCTATTAGTTAGGAATTTAAAACACAATCTACTAAGTATAAGCAAACTTTGCGATTAAGGATATAGAATAAAATTTGAAAAGATTAAATGTTTCATAGAAGATAGGAATTCAAAAGTTATATTCGAAGGAGATAGAAAGAAAAATATTTATATATTAAGTATGAAAATTTAAAATGATAATTTATGTCTTATGGCCAATACAAGTGATCCCTGGATTTGGCATAAGAAATTCGGTTATATAAATTTCAAGCACATTTCTAGAATTTCTAAACTAGATTCGGTTAGAGGATTACCCAAAATGAAATTCAAAGTTAATAACTTATGCGATGTTTGTCAATACGGAAAATTAATTAAGAGTTCATTTTAATCAAAAGAAGAAATCACAACTTCAAAACCATTAGAATTAATACACATGGATTTATTTTGTCCATCTCAAACACAATCAATAAATCATAACAAATATGTATTTGTAATAGTTGACAATTTTTCTAAATACACTTGGACTTTATTTCTTAAAAATAAAAGTGATGCTTTTGATCAATTTAAAACATTTTCTACAAGAATTCAAAATTTATTATCACTAAAAATTAAAATAATACGTGGCAACCATGGCGGAGAAT
Source organism: Allium sativum (assembly GCA_030737875.1). NCBI lineage: Eukaryota > Viridiplantae > Streptophyta > Magnoliopsida > Asparagales > Amaryllidaceae > Allium > Allium sativum. The sequence goes on along the minus strand of CM060926.1, from coordinate 599,176,001 downwards.
TCAAAAATGAAAATTTTGAAAAATATTGCAATAAATAGGGAATAACCCACAATTTTTCAACTCCAAGAACTCCTCAACAAAACGGAGTAGTTGAACGTAAAAATAGAACGATACAAGAATGTGTAAGAACTATGTTATCCGATAGTAATATACCAAGGAATATTTGGGCAGAGGCAGTAGCAACAGCTAGTTATATTACTAATAGAATTTTAATTAGGCCTTTGACTCATAAAACTCCTTATGAACTTTTATATAATAAGAAACCAAAAGTATTTTATTTTAAAATATTTGGAAGTAAATGTTTTATAATTAATACAAAGGGTAATTTAGACAAATTTGATTCAAAATCAGATATAGGAATTTTTATTGGATATTTAGAAAGAAGAAGGCATATAGAGTTTTTAATACTCGAACCAACACAATAGAAGAAACATTAAACGTATTTTTCAATGAAAACTATAAAAGTACAACTCAAAATGATTGACGACTTTGAGGATGAAGTTAATGAAATAAATAATGAAGATAACCAACGGAATAAAAGAATTATATTACTTAGAGACCATCCCGTAGAAAATATTTTAGGGGATATTGAATTCTTTGTTAGAACTCGTAATCAACTAAATGATATGAGTAATACTGCATTTATATCAACTATAGAACCTAAAAATCCAAAGGAAGCTTCTTCTGATGATCATGGATACTTGCTATGCATGAAGAATTGAATCAATTTACTAGGAATGAAGTATGGGAACTTGTTCCTAGACTAGAGGATAAAACAATTATAGGAACCAAATAGGTCTATAAAAAAAAGAATGAACACGGTGAGATAGAAAGAAATAAGGCATGACTAGTAGCACAAGGATATACTCAAGAAAAAGGAATAGACTACAATGAAACTTTTTCTTCCGTAGCAAGACTAGAAGCTAATAGAATTTTACTAGCCTTTGCAAACTATAATAAATTCAAATTGTATCAAATGGGTGTTAAAAGTGCATTTCTAAATGGTTTTGTCAAAGAAGACGTATATGTAGAGCAACCACGCCTATTTGAAGATGAGAAGTTACCCGATCACGTATATAAACTAAAGAAAGCATTATATGGATTAAAACAGACTCCTAGAGCTTGGTATGATAGATTACGAAATTATTTACTACAATCAAACTTTGAAATGGGAAAATTAGGTAATACGTTGTTTATTAAGAAAATAACAAAGATATACAATTAGTACAAATTTATGTTGATGACATAATCTTTGGGTCGACAAATGAAAAAATGAACAAAGAGTTTTCAGATATTATGACCAAAGAGTTTGAAATTAGCCATATGGAAGAATTATCATTCTTTTTAGGTTTAAAAATTCGACAACTAAAGAATGAAATATTTATTAATCAAGAAAAATATGCAAGAGATTTAATTAATAAATACAATCTAACAACAGCAAATGGTAGACCAACATCTATGGCAACTAATATTGCTTTAAGTAAAGATGATACATCAAAAAACGTTGATCAAAAACTGTATAGAGGAATGGTAGGATCATTATTATATATAACCGCTAGTAGACTAGATATAATGCATAGTGTATGTCTCTATGCAAGATATCAATCACAACCTAAGGAAACTCATTTAACAGTCGTAAAACGTATTCTGAGATATGTAAAGCATGCATTAGATTTTGGATTATTTTATCCTAAAAATGATTCATTTGATCTAGTTTCGTACAGTGATGTTGATTACGTGGGATGTAAATCTGATCAGAAAAGTACTAGTGGAACATGTCACTTTCTAGGACATTCCCTTGTATCTTGGTTAAGTAAGAAACAAAGTACCGTATCTTTATCAACAACTGAAGCAGAATATATATCTGCTGCTTTGGCTTGTTCACAAGTAATTTATATGCAACATACTCTAAACGATTTTGGAAAAAACATAAGTAAGTCACCTATATACTGTGATAATACAAGTGCTATAAATATATCTAAAAATCCTACTCATCATTCAAGAACTAAACATATTGATATGTGACATCATTTTCTAAGAGACAATATAAGTAAAGAAAAGATTTCACTTGAATTTATAGAAAAAGATGATCAAATAGCCGATATATTAACCAAACCATTAAATGAGGCAACACTCACTAAATTTAGGAGAGAATTAGGTATATGTTCATTAAGTGAATTATTATAATATATATATATATATATAATATGGAATTAAAATAATAAAATTTGCAACAAGACTATGTCGACATGAATATTCTGGTATGTCGACATATAACTAAAATATTTTAAAATTAATTCCCACCATAATTTAGTTATTCTAACTACATAAATCCTTTAATTCGAATTACAACTCTGATTCATACGCTGGACCATCCAGGAGTCCATCTCAACGATCAACGCTCTCTAGAGTGATCAGAATTGAAGAGAAAATGGAATATTTACTGCAAATGGTGGCTAAGATTCAAGTGCTTCAAATTAGAATAAGTCATGAGCAAAACAAACAAGGAAAGTCATGAGGAGTCTCTTAAAGTTTATAATGGATAATGAGACTAACCCGAGTATCATCAATGATGATAATCAACCAATGAAAGAAGAGGAAGAACCAGAAGAAGAACCGGAGGAAGATCCGGATGAGGAAGAAATGATGGAGAAGGAAGAACATCAAGAGGCTGAAACAATGGTTGCGGACGAAGATGATAACGTTGAATGCGTAGGAGAGGTCCTATCTGATGAAAATGGGAATGTGATTGAAAAGAATGGAGAATTTTGTCTCCATTATCCAAATTGTCCAATTCACAAGTCCCTCATTGTCAAATAATTTAGTGTTTAAAGTTTTCCTAGGTTTAGATTTATTACGTTCTTATGGTATGTCGTATAGGTATATGTATAAATCCATGTATATGTACACGTGTTTGTTTAACGTAAATAAAATTGTTATTTATGATTGATATTGTTCTAAACCTTTTATAACATAAATATACGATTATTAGATTAAGGGGGAGTATTTTATGTCATTATACAATTTAGGGGGAGCATTTTTTAGAATATTACTTAGTTTCTACAGTTGTTTAAACTTAGGGGGAGTATCTTTAAACTTTCTTTTTGAAAACACCAAAGGGGGAGAAATTATAAAATATAGGCACAGTTTAGCTTTATAGAATTATTATAAACATGGGGAGTATAAAAAGATCATCATCAAACAGGTACATACAGGTATGATATTTTATAAACTAAGGTTGCCATCATCAAAAGGGGGAGATTATTGGAAAATGGAGTTTTGATGGCAACAACCTTATTTCAATTATCATTGATTATAAAATATATACCAACATCTTTATTTAGAATATACACACACACACACACATATGCAAGATTTGTATACAGGAATTAATACAAAAGACTGTACAGTTTATGAACTTCTAGAGATTCAGAATTCAGAGTAGATTCAAGACTCATGAGTAATCAAGATTTGAAGAGTTCAAGAGTTCAAGAATTCAAGAATAATATATTTATAGAGTCTAGATCTTGTAAGACTCCAAATAGCACTCTAGGTTCAAATTCAAATTCAAACTCAAATTCTAATTTTCAATTTTGTCCTCGATCCTCTTTATTTTTGTTTTTGTTTTTATCCTCAATCTTATCCATTTTGTATTTCTATTTAATTCTATTTTCATTCTTCTTTGACTTTTAAACTTAAGTTATATATATATATATACACTTTATTTATATTTTATATAGATTAAAAGCTTATAATTTTATAAATATATTTATATAGTTTAAAATTTTATTTTCATATGTTTTTCTATCATATAATATTGATTTACAACATTAGTATTTTATTCAAGAATTTTCAAAATTAATTTTATATTAAAATACTTGAAAATAATTTGAAAATAAAATTTACACATGGCTATGTCGACATAGAAAAATATGTATGTCGACATATAATAGCTATTTTTCTATATTTGAAGGGAAGTGCCTTCTCATTATTCGAAATGCTTCAGAACCGTTGCAACCCTTCATAACCTATAAAAGGAGGTTAAAACCGAATTTTCTAACATCTTTTCTTCTCCGTCTTCATCCTCTTTCATCCTACCATTATTCTTAATCATTTTTATGGTTTTACACTTATACTTTGTCGAATTCAATTCTGTTTTGATAAAACTTCTTCTCTCTACACTCTCTAATCTCTGAATCAAGTTCTGTTAAAGAGTTATAGGGTTGTTTTGTAATTGGCTGGGTTGAATAAACCTTGTTATGGGTCAAAGAGGAGTCGTTGTGTCCTTGTGAGCCGTGAAATCAAGGAAATAGGAGTCGGTGTGTTCTTTTGAGCCGTGAAATCAAGAAAGTAGGGATCAGTGTTTCCTTGTGAGCCGTAAAATCAAAGAGGGTGTAATTGACTACTGAAAGAGTAATAAAACTCTACACAACCCAGTGTTGTGTGGGGATGGACGTAGGAGTAATCCAAACCAGTATAAAATCCGGCGTATTCTTTCCTTTTCTGCATTTTTGTTTTTGTTTATTTTGCCTCTGTGTTTGAATCTGTGCCTGTGTTTGTGTTTGTGGTGTTTGATTCATCCCATAGTTCTCTCTAGTATTTTTTTTTAATTTCTACAAACACTATTCGCCCCCTCTAGTGTTTGCTTTGCCTGAACGATCCGTTCTGCAGTCCTTAACATAAGGAAGAAGACGATAAAGTTGTATGTGTAGGAGAGGTGTTATTCGACCAAAATGGGAATGTTATTGAAAGGAATGGAGAATTTTATCTCCATTATCCAAATTGCCCAATTCACAAATCTCCCATTATTAAGAATAATTAGAACTTAAGGTTTTCTTTGGTTTTCGTTTCCTTGCGTTCTTACGATAATTCGTGTTTGTATATATTCAAGTAACATAATTTGTACAAACTCAAGTTTAATGCAAAAAAATTTTATGTTTGTAGGATAAGTGTTATAACTAGTTATGACTTTATAAACATAAAATAATAAGGATATAATATTAAGGGGGAGTATATGTTATTAAACGATTATTTTAATGTAATAACCCGTAAATCCGAGCCAATTTAAAATTTTTATTTTGGCGATTTTAGTGAATTTTGATTATTTAAAATGGATTATTTTAAATAATATCGACGAGAAATTTATTTTGAATAGAATTCGAACGTATATATTGTATAGATCGTCATTAGAATATAAATATTTATTTTAAATTATAAAAGGAATTGAAAATGGCGTGGTAGTTCGATAATTTGATTTCAAAATTCAAATGAATGTACGGGATTCAAAATAAATTGGATTTTAGTGAAACCAAAAATATTTGAATCTAATTGAGAATATCTTTCCAACGAATTCAAAAAATTGAAATTTCATAGCGGGGATAAAAAGTTATGCCCAGTTGAAAATTCAGAATAGTCGCTATGGAATTCTAGCCCTTAAAAATGGCCATTTTGCAAACGACCACGGTTTTCGACGAAACCACTTTTGTTGGATCTGGGATGTCAAGTTATTGCTAGGTTTCAAAATTCATAATTTTCTGAATCAATATGTGAGCATGGCGAAGTTAAACGTGTTTTAACAGTTTTAGTCAATTTCGATCGACTGGAAAATGACCATTTTTCAAACGGTCTCAGAATTTGATGAAATTAGTTTTGTTAGTATCGTATCGTCAATACGAAGCTAGAAATATTTTTTTTGGAATTTTTGGGGTCCGTATGTGACCCCGGTAAATTGAAATGTGTGTTTAAATTGAATATATAGTGATTTATATTTTAATTTGAAGAAAAACCTATCGGAATAGTCGAATCGGCCTACGAAACATAACCCATTATGTTCGAAATGCGGGTATTTAGCTAGGGGCGACAGTCGTTGGGTTTGATTTGGGGTTCATTTGTGATTTTGACTCAAAAATTAATAATATATTTTTCTATAAAAGGCCATGGTCAAACCCAGTCAAAGGAAACCCTAATTCCCAAATAAAGTCGCCGCCCTCTTTAATTCAACGTCCAGAAATGATCGAAATTTCTTCAGCCAAATTCTTTCAATCCCTAGCAAATTACTTCAAGCCCCAAACCAAAAATCGTGGCGCTTCTTCACATCTTCAAATTGATACCGGATAGATCGATTTTCATTTCAAGAATCGGGAGAACTTCCTCCTCAAACATGCCGACTTCGCAGCGGTTTTGTGGGCCATGGGGTGCATCGAGTTGTAGGCGTTGGTCAGGGGAGGGAGGTGGCGCTCCGGCGCAGCTGGTGGAGGATGGCGATCAACCTCTGGTCAAGCGTGGCGGTGGTGGCATCGAGCCCTAGGGGCTGAGCACGAGACTGGAACGAGACAGAAAGGTTTTATTTCCTTTTTTATTTATTTATTTTAACTTATACATTGTTGTTTTTAAATATAAAATATATACATTGTTTTTAGAAATAAAATATATACATTGTTTTCAAAAATAAAATATATACATTGTTTTTAGAAATAAAATATATACATTGTTTTTAGAAATAAAATATATCGTTGTTTTTAAATAGAATTGAAGAATAAAATATGATTTTTAAATAGAAATAAAAATAGATTTTTAAACTAACAAAGAAGTGATTTTTAAACTAGTAAAAATAGATTTTTAAACTAGCAAAGAAGTGATTTTTAAACTAGAAAAAACAGATTTTTAAACTAGCAAAGAAGTGATTTTTAAACCATAAAAGAGTTGATGTTTAAACTATAGAAGTTTAGATTTTTAAACTTTAAAAGATTAAATATCTCATTATAGAAGAATATGATTTTCATGTATGCGAAGGCGATATATAAAATATGGTTTTTATATGAGTGGGGTTATAAAAATATGATCTTTGAAATTATAAAAATACGATCTTTGAAATTATAAAAATACGGTCTCTGAAAATATAAAAATATGATCTTTGAAATTATAAAGATACGATCTTTGAAAAGATAAAAATACGATCTTTGAAAATATAAAAATACGACCTCGGTTTCTAAAAAAATATGATTTTTATGTATGGAAATAATTATTAAAAATGTGATTTTTAATATCAACAGCATGAAAGGATTGCGATGGAACTGATGGAAAACAAATCCCAATCTGAACCATTCAGAAATAAAAATGGCGGAGTGGATCCCCAAGGTGAGAACCCCTCACCTTTAATTTAAATTTCTAATTTGAAATATATACTAGGATGCAGACGGTGTTTAGAAGCACCGACACCAGTCATCAACAGACCATGGACGGCTTGTATGCTTGTTTGTTTGACTTTGCTATGTAGTTGATTGTGTGATGTGATGTGAAATGAAATAAAATATTTATATAATTAAAATATAATATAGTTGAAAATAGAATTTTTAACGTGTATTTAAAATGAAATAAATATAAACAAATCGTACGATTTGTTTATATACACCCATTTGACCGATATTGATTGGGACGATAAATTTTACACATCGCCCAACTGCACAACTAAAATCTGTGTTTGATTGTTTGAAACCCCACACGGGTATTGGGACGATATATAACATACACTAATCCCAATAATTAGTTGTATGTCGATCGATTGATTGACTGACTGTTATACGCGTTGAATATTTATATTTGATGCTTATACAGTGTAGAATGCACTTTGGATGATGGTTGATTATTTGTCGTTGTTGATATATACATGCGTTGTACGGAAGTCCATAGAAATAAAATCTATGGTAATTGATTGGGCCTCATTCCAGTTTTGAAATAGAATATTTAAGGAGAACTATTTGAATGAAATATTTGAATAGAAATAATTGAAAAAGAAATATTTGAAATAGAATATTTGAAAATAGAAATATATGAAGCCGTGTTGATTAGATTGACGCCATTTTGACATGAACGAAATTTATATCGATTTTATTCGTTTTATAATGAATATCGAAAGTGATTTCAAAATCTGATATTTTGAAAAGAATTGGAATTCGAATTGAAATTGAATAGAAATGAATTCAAATTGAAATTGAATAGAATTGAATAGAAATGAATTCGAATTGAAATTGAATAGAATTGAATTCGAATTTAAATTGAATTGAATTGATATCGAACTGAAATTGAATTAAAAATCGATTTGAATTGAAATCAATTTGAAATGAATTTAAAACAAGTTTATAAGGAAAAATTCAATTTTGATTTGAATTTGAAATGAAGTTGAAATCGTTTCGAAAACGAATTCAAAACGATTTAAAAAATAGATTTTAAAAGGGAATCGACGAAGTATATATTATATATATTATATATATATATAATATAATGGCCTGAATAGAACGCGCCGCACCGCGGTAGTTCACGAATTTCTACCATTGACTTTGAATGGATATTACGGGAGATCCGACCGTCGGATTCTCCTAAAACCGGAACCATTGGGTTCGTATCGAAAAGAGCTTTCTAACGAATATTAGAGATTTGAAGTCTAATGGTTGGGCTTGGAATTATGTCCAAATCAAATTTGGAAAAGGTCGATGTAAGTGCAGTTCGATGGCCGTTGATGGAAATCGACTGTACGGGCCTTGATAAAATTATTAAAAATAGTAATAATTTTTGTAAAATCATAAGAAATGATTTGGGAAGAAATGGGATGAAAAAATCCATATTTGAAAATATAAAAGTAGTTTTTCATCGAAAAGAACTAGTTTTAAACTAGAATTATAATTCTATTTTTTTTAAATAAATAAAGTGGATTTGAAATGGTTTTGAAAATAACCAGGATTTCCAATAATTAACTTGGAATGGGTTAGAATCGAAATTGTCATTGGAATATTTCGATGTTGGATTTCGTGATGAAACAGATATTGTTGTGGGAATTTGAAAGATATATTCATATCGTTATTTCCAATACGATATTTGTTGGTCGTAGAATTTGATATTGAATATAAGCCGATATATTTTCTATTCAGAGCCTTGTATTTAATATCAAATGTGATTTGGGTTTGTCGTGAATGGTGTCTTCATTAACACTATTCTTAAGCCCAGTTGATAAAATGATTAAATCTTTTTATTTAGATTTAATGAAGTGTACCAATTAAATAATATTTAATTGGAATTGAATTGCTATTGATTTTTGGGTTTATCGTGAACAGTGTTTTAAATAACACTTGTTCTTTAACCCGATAATTAATGGAATGTGATTTTGGGTTGTCGTGAATGGTATCTTCAATAATACTGTTCTTAGACCCGAAAGAGTTAAGAAAATCAGAAACTAACTGGATATTAGTTAAGTTGAATGGTTTCTAGGGTATTGATCTGATGTTGGTTTCGGCCTTCGGGGTTAATACTTAGGGAATTGCTCACTTGCTAATTTACGGTTAGGGACTGATTGAAATGTGATGTGATTTTGGGGTTTACCGTAAACCGTGTTTTAAATGACACTGATTCTTTAACCCAGTTAAATATTAAAACTAAGTGGAGTTTAATGAATCTTTAATTAGATTGAAAAGATCGGGAATGGAGTATCACCAGTTTTACTCCAGGCGGTAGTTAAATCTTTAATTAGATTTGAACGTGAAATGGTAATTGAATTTACCGATAACATTGTGGTGTTAGATATGAAGTATGACCAGTTTTACTTCATGGGATATATAGGTTGGGATTGGGAAATAAAATAAATAATTACTTCGGTGTGGTTCGCTAATCCTGACTAGTTTGAAGTAATATTCAAAGGAAGATTAAAGAATAAATTTAAAAGAATTTATCTTTGATAAAATTAATGGGAACCTATCCCTAAGAATGTGAAATTTAGAAACTAACTATAGGTTGGCTAAGAAGAATGGTTTCCTGGGTATTGATCTGATGTTGGTTTCGGCCTTCGGGGTTAATATTTGGGGAATTATTCTCTTGCTAATTTACGGTTAGTGACTGATGAATTGGAATGAGGCGTATGTTGTGTTTGTGTAACACTTTTTTATTATATACATGAGTTATTCGGAAAGACAGGGTTTATCCCATTTTAAATAACTGCTTCGATGATGAGTCAAAGATGAAGACAGTGGTTGAAGACCGGAGGTCTTCATGTCGTTTGGATAATTACTGATGATCTTGATTGGGCCGTACACCCAAGAGGAGGGAATCAGTTAGTGGTCGTCTAGACGTACTTGGAGATCGATGGATATGCGGGGTACTAGGTGCCTCCGGTTTCGTTCAGACCCAGAACGGACTTGTAGATGGACTGTGTGTCTAACATCGGATTTCATTCTTTGTGACTGATATCGGTTACATAGAGTGGTTTGCCTGTGTGGCATGCTAAGATGCAAATGATCAAGGCTTCTATTGAAAAGCAAAGTCTTGTGGTGATGATCAAAGCACCGCCTCTGTGGCATAGCTTTGTGTAACATTGATTCGCGAGCCTCACACCCCGGTTGTGAACCAAAAACGGGAGAAGGACCTCAGGGAGGACATGCCTTTTCTTCTAGTCAGAAGTGGCGTCAGTGGTTTTACACACCCTGAAGAGTTTGACTTATGTGGTAGTTGCTGTTGCGAGGCACCTCGGATATATCGGTCGTTCTCTAACCGATGGAGTCATTCGTTGGCTCATTTACGCCCCATAGGGCAGGGAGACGTAGTGTTCAGGATTTCGTCTAATCCACATCGGTGGACCGACCCTGTCGCTCCAAGGGTCGATGCGTTCTGTCCCTGAGACATGGGCTAGATTGTCTCAAATTCGGTAGAGAACGATCCCTGGCCTCGGTTCACAGATGGAAATCCAACTTCCAAATACGTGACATTTGCGGTTTTGATTGTAGAGCCTAGTATGGCGACATGATATATGGTACCCATGCCGTCTATGATTGATATTTATGATTGAAATTGTTTTAACACTATACACTTATAGTAATAATAAAACATGAAATTTAGCGTATCAAGCATTCTTTGGCTATTATAAGGTAAAACCCTATCCTCCGGCTTGCGTTGCATTGTGTGATGGGACCTGGGTCTTATAATAGCTTCATTGTTCTTTATTTAGCATTGCGCTGTTTGTTTTATGCATTGGTGTTCTAGGGAGGAAACCCATTCCGTGTTATACGGCGTGGTCCCTTGATTTAACTAACTTTAAAATAAAGATTAATAACTGTTTTAGTTCTCACACCAGTCACATGACTTACTTGGAGCTTATTGTTTTAACCTAAACTCTGGGTGCCCCTATTTTCCGCACGGGCAGCTAGTAGTTTTGGTTTTGCAGATTTATATTCACAGGATCCTGGTTTACAGCTGGAATGATATTCGGAAAGCTTTGTATCCGTATATCTCCTTCAGTTGTGTATTGTATTATTTTCCGCTGCTATATAATTTATTGTAATCTATGATATTTGGTAAATGTGTAATATTTATTTATACTCTGTATATTCTTGTATTCTGATGGAATTGTTGTAATATACAATGAAATGTTCTTCTGTCTGTGTTCTTTTGTGTGTTGTTCTCAAAGTATCCGCTCTTTCCTTACCGGGGAAGTTACGGGTCCTTACAGGTGGTATCAGAGCTTTGGTTTACAAAGCTCAGAGAACAAGACACATTAGAACCATACGAAAGAATTCATCAGAAATTGGATTAGTAATATCCAATAAGAATGACTCGTTAGAGATGGGATCAGTAGTATCCTAGAACGAGTGAGAAGAGTAATGTTTTTAAAATAAAATTGAAAATGAATTTTGATTTGAAAATTTAAAATCAATTATTCGTATTTGTTTATTTATTTCATATTGATTTGGACAATCCAATATATAAAGATTTTGCATATGCGCCTAGCTAGCGTGTATTCGAAGTTTTAATATAGTGGATAGATATAGAATCACACTCTAGTCGCCCGAAGATGATTCTGATGATAGTTCGAACATCATCGGAATTGGTATTCGAGTTTCGAAGGTGTGATATCTATATATTTCCTATTGACTGGTGTGAGAACCAAAATTAGATAGGGCTTATTGTTGTGATTTTGCATCAAAAATCTGATTTTTAGACTATATATCAAAGTTATTAATTTGAAATGATAATCAACTAATGGATTGCTGATTGTGTTGTTTGATTATTGGTTGATTAATTAAAATGTTGAGCCTTTAACCAAATTGAACCAAATAGTGAGTTGCATTGAAATTTTGTCGCATTTGCATGCATATACATGTACTTACATTGAACAGTCATAGCAAGGAGGCTAGAGCAGAGAATAAAATTTGTTTGCCCGACAAATAGGTACATGTTTACCATAATTTACTGTTTTGTTTGGGTGATGATGATTTTATGAGCCGATTGGCTAGCCGCTTGGCTTTTTCTTTTTCTTTTGGATTGAAGAAAGCCATGAGAGGCTATATGAAATATCCCCAAGTCCCCTGTGCAAGGGAGGTTATGGCGAAATTTTTCGAAAATTTAGGGTGTTAGCCAAATTTTTGAAAAATTTGAAAAGTTCTTAGAAACTGAAAAGTTGAAGAATTTAAGCCGTAATGAAAATAATGGAAGTTGAGTTGGTTTGTGAAACAACTTTCGGCTTCATTCCTTTTCGGGGACGAAAAGTTTTAAGTGGGGGAGATTGTAATAACCAGGAAATCCGAGCCAATTTAAATTTTTTATTTTGGCGATTTTAGTGAATTTTGATTATTTAAAATGAATTATTTTAAATAATATCGACGAGAAATTTATTTTGAATGGAACTCGAACGTATATATTATATAGATCTTCGTTAGAATATAAATATTTATTATAAATTATAAAAGGAATTGAAAATGGCACGGTAGTTCGATAATTCGATTTTAAATTCAAATGAATGTACAGGATTCAAAATAAACCGGATTTTAGTGAAACCAAAAATATTTGAATCTAATTGAGAATATCTTTTCAACAAATTCGAAAAATTGAAATTTCATAGCGGGGATAAAAAGTTATGCCCAGTTGAAAATTCAGAATAGTCACTATGGAATTCTGGCCCTTAAAAATGGTCATTTTGCGTACGACCTCGGTTTTCGATGAAACCACTTTTGTTGGATCCGTGATGTCAAGTTATTGCTAGGTTTCAAAATTCAAAATTTTCTAAATCAATATGTGAGCGTGGCGAAGTTAAACGTGTTTTAACAGTTTCAGTCAATTTCGATCGACTGGAAAATGGACATTTTTCAAACGGTCTCAGAATTTGATGAAATTAGTTTTGTTAGTATCGTATCGTCAACACGAAGCTAGAAATAATTTTTCTGGAATTTTTTGGGTCCGTATGTGACCCCGGTAAATTGAAATGTGTGTTTAAATTGACTATATAATGATTTATATTTTAATTTGAAGAAAAACCTATCGAAACAGTCGAATCGGCCTACGGAACATATCCCAATGTGTTCAAAATGGGGGTATTTAGGTAGGGGCGACAGTCGTTGGGTTTGATTTGTGGTTCGTTTGTGATTTTGACTTAAAAATTAATAATATATTTTTCTATAAAAGGCCATGGTCAAACCCAGTCAAAGGAAACCCTAATTCCCAAATAAAGTCGCCGCCCTCTTCATTTCAACATCCAGAAATGATCGAAATTTCTTCAGCCAAATTCTTTCAATCCCTAGCAAATTACTTCAGGCCCCAAACCAAAAATCGTGGCGCTTCTTCACATCTTCAAATTAATACCGCATAGATCGATTTTCATTTCAATAATCGGGAGAACTTCCTCCTCAAACAAGCCGACATCGCGGCGGTTTTGTGGGCCATGGGGTGCGTCGAGTTGTAGGCGGTGGTCAGGGGAGGGAGGTGGCGCTACGGCACAGCTGGTGGAGGATGGCGATCAACCTCTGGTCAAGCGTGGCGGTGGTGGCATCGAGCCCTAGGGGCTGAGCACGAGATTGGAACGAGACAGAAAGGTTTTGTTTCCTTTTTTATTTATTTATTTTAACTTATACATTGTTGTTTTTAAATATAAAATATATACATTGTTTTTAGAAATAAAATATATACATTGTTTTTAGAAATAAAATATATACATTGTTTTTTGAAATAAAATATATACATTGTTTTTAGAAATAAAATATATACATTGTTTTTAGAAATAAAATATGTCGTTGTTTTTAAATAGAATTGAAGAATAAAATATGATTTTTAAATAGAATTAAAAATAGATTTTTAAACTTACAAAGAACTGGTTTTTAAACTAGTAAAAATAGATTTTTAAACTAGCAAAGAAGCGATTTTTAAACTAGTAAAAATAGATTTTTAAACAAGCAAAGAAGTGATTTTTAAACCATAAAAATGTTGATCTTTAAACTATAGAAGTTTAGATTTTTAAACTTTAAAAGATTAGATATCTCATTATAGAAGAATATGATTTTCATGTATGTGAAGGCGATATATAAAATATGGTTTTTATATGAGTGGGGTTATAAAAATATGATCTTTGAAATTATAAAAATACGATCTTTGAAATTATAAAAATACGATCTTTGAAAATATAAAAATATGATCTTTGAAATTATAAAAATACGATCTTTGAAATTATAAAAATATGATCTTAGACAAAATAAAAATATGATATTTGAAATTCTGTACTCTGATGTAACATTATTATGATATTTATAAAAGTCTTCTGTTATTTGTTCTGATGTGTTGTATTCCCAGAGTTAGCGTATGCGGAATTTGAACGGTCTTGGTCGGTTTAGTTATCGATTAGGTCCGGGCAAAATCCGTATAGTTACAGCTAGTATCAGAGCTTTGGTTAACTCAAACCTTTGGGGTACAACTCGTTAGAACAGAATAAAAGACTCAACAGGGGTAGGATTAGTAATATCCTACTGAAAAATCCTCATTGGAGATAGAATCATTAGCATTCCAGAATAAGTGACTCGTTAGAGATGGGGTTAGAACTGCCCCAGAATGAGTTGAGAGTCATATGTTTATAAATAACGTACTTGTGATTATATATAATCTGGTTTTAAAAATAGGATTTTGAGTATATATAAAGTTATATATTTGAAAAGCTAATTCACAAATTGATTGCTGGTTGTGTTGTTTGATTTTTGATTGATTAATTAAAATTTTGAACCATTTAGCCAAATTGAACAAATATTGAACTAAATAGAAAATTGATAGAAATTGCATGCATATACATGTATATACATTGAACAGGTCATAGCAAGGAAGCTAAGCAGAGGAATAAAATTGTTTGCCTGACAAATAGGTACATATTTATTGTATTTCTTGGGGTTTTGGATGATTTTATGAGCCGCTTAGCTGTTTCTTTTTCTTTTTGGATTGGAGAGGCCTGTATGGCAATTTCGGGATTTTCCCGGTGCTCCCGTACAAAGGGAGGTTATGGTGAAATTTTTCGAAAATTTAGGGTGTTAGCCAAATTTTTGAAAAATTTGAAAATTCTTAGAAACTGAATAGTTGATGAACTTAAGCCACAATGAAAAGAACGAAAGTTGAGTTGGTTTGTAAAACAACTTTCAACTCCGTTCCTTTTCGAGGACAAAAACATTTTAAGTGGGGGAGATTGTAATAACTCCGAAATCCGAACCAATTTAAAAAAATTATTTTGGCAATTTTAATGAATTTTGAATATTTAAAATGATTTCTTTTAAATAATAACGACGCGAAATTAATTTTGAATTGAATTAGAACGTATATATTTATTTGAATCGTCGTTAGAGTATAAATATTTATTTTTAATTATAAAAGGAATTGAAAATGAGGCAGTAGTTTGAAAATTCGATTTCAAATTTCAAATCGATGTATTGGATTCAAAATAAAACGAATTTTAGCAAAACCAAAAATATTAGAATCTAATTGAGAATATCTTTCCAATAAATCAGAAAAATTGAAATTTCATAGCGGGAATAAAAAGATATGCCCAGTTGAAAATTCAAATTAGTCGCTATGGAATTTTGGCCCTTAAAAATGGAAATTTCGCAAACGACCTCGGTTTTCGACGAAACCACTTTTGTTGGATTCGGGATTTCAAGTTATTGCTAGATTCCAAAATTTGTAAATTTTGGGATCAATATGTGAGCATGGCACAAGAATACGTGTTTTTTCAAATTGGATCGACCAGAAAATGGCCATTTTTCAAACGGTCTTCAAATTTGACAAAATTAGTTTTGTTAGGACTGTATCATCAATACGAAGCTAGAAATAATTTTTCTGGAATTTTTAGAGTCCGTATGTGACTTCGGTAAATTGAAATGTACATTAAAAATTGAATATATAGATTTATATTTTTAATTTAACGGAAACTGATCGAAATAGTCGAATTAGCTTGTGAAACATATCCCATTGTGTTTGGAATGGGGGTATTTAGTTAGGGGCGATAGTCGTTGGATTTGAATTAGAATTCGGATCGATAAGCAACTAATTTAGAAATAAAATATTATTTAATTATATATATATATATATATATATCTTTCTCCAGTCAAAACCCTTGGAAAAGAAAATCCGCGGTCAACTCCCTCTCTAAGCCGCCTCCTGCGATTCGAATGGCCATATTTTACCCAAATTGATCCCTAGATTTCTAACACCCTACGCTAAATTAAATCTCGGCCCTAGAACAAAAATTGTGAGCCTAAGTGTAATCTTCATTTTGATCCGGTTAAGATCATCGTTAGTGCCAAAAGTCTGTCGAAATTCCCTTTGAAATTGGCGCTGGTCGTTGGCCATTTCAGGAAGCCATGGGGTCCCAAGTGTCGTGCCTTCGCCGACGACGGTGGCTTACCTGAGGGGCTACCACTTGGTGCTCTCTGATTGGGTCCAGATCATCTAGGGTGGCGCGCACAAGGATGTGAAGAAAGGCTTGAATGGGTTTCTCAGTTTAGGAGTATACGACACTAGAAGAAGATAATTACGGTGGGATTAAGGAATTTATATTAATTATTTAATTAATTATATTATTTAATGTGATTAATGTTTAATTTAAAATATCTCTCTCAAACGATGTCAGAAAACAACGAAATGACTTACGTTGGAATTCTCTTGTCGAGCACTGCGCAATGGAACTGACCGGAAGAAGATTGGAGCTAGCTCAAATTTTTAATTGAATTGAACGTGCAGTTTAATTCAATTAAAAACAATCGTCGACAACGATTTCTATCCAATCAATTTGAGAATTCTCTCACTATAAATTTTCTGTGCAGTTTTTTATATTATAACTGCATATGTGAACTGCTTCCCGTCATCCACAGACCATGGACGACTTGTTTGTTTGATTGTATTGCAACAATTGATTGTGATGTGAAATGGACTGTATAAAGTATATGAATAATAAAAATATCATTCTTATGGTGTATATGAAGTATATAAAATATTCATGTTTGAAATATATTATTTGAACAATAAAAAACTCATTTTTTATTGATTATATGAAGAGTTAAAAATAATCGTGTGTTGAAATAAACATTTGTTGATTAAAAATATATATATACGATGTGAAAATTGATATATACACAACGTGAATTGAAATATATATACGATGTAAATTGAAATATATATACGATGTGAATTGAAATATATATACGATGTGAAGTGAAATATATATACGATGTGAATTGAAATATTTATACGATGAGAATTGAAGTATATATACGATGTGAATTGAAATATATACGATGTGAATTGAAATATATATACGATGTGAATTGAAATTCGAATTGAAATTGAAATAGAATTGAAATTCGAATTATATTGAAATATAATTGAAATTCGAATTAAATTGAAATAAAATTGAAATTCGAATTAAATTGAAATAGAATTGAAATTCGAATTAAATTGAAACAGAATTGAAATTGAAATAGAACTGAAATTCGAATTAAATTGAAAAAGAACTGAAATAGAATTGAAATTCGAATTAAATTGAAATAGAATTGAAATTCGAAATAAATTGAAATTGAATTTGAAATTCGAATTGAAATAAAATTGAAATTCGAATTGAAATTGAAATAAAACTGAAATTCGAATTAAATTGAAACAGAATTGAAATTCGAATTAAATTGAAATAGAATTGAATTTCAAATTAAATTGAATTCGAATTTGAAATTTGAATTGAAATAAGATTGGAATTCGATTTGAAATTGAAATAAGATTGAAATTCGAATTGAAATTGAAATTGAAATAGAATTGAAATTCGAATTAAATTGAAATAGAATTGAAATTCGAATTAAATTGAAATAGAATTGAAATTCGAATTGAAATAGAATTGAAATTCGAATTAAATTGAAAGGGTTTTGAAATTCAAATTGAATTGAAATGAATTTGGAATTCAAATTGAATTGAAATGAATTTAAAACAATTTATAAAATTCGTTTTAAAGGTAAATCGACGATATATATATATATATATATATATATATATATATATATATATAGTGGCCAGAATAGAACGCGCCGCGCTGTGGCAGTTTGCGAATTTCGACCATTGACTTCGAACATACATTACGGTAGATCCGACCGTCGGATTCCCCTAAAATCGGAACCGTTGGGTTTGTATAGAAAAGAGCTTTCTAACGAATATTAGAGATTTGAAATCTAACGGTTGGATTTGGAATTATGTCCAAATCAAATTTGGAAAAGGTCACTGTAAGTGCAGTTCGATGGTCGTTTAGGGAAAGCAACTATACGGGCCTTGAAAAAATATCAATAATTTGTGTAAAATCATAATAAATGATTTGGAAAGAATTGGGATGAAAAATTCCATGGTTGAAAAGATAAAAATAGATTTTTATTGAAATGAACTAGTTTTGAACAAGAATTATAATCCATTTATTTTTAAATTAAAGAAATTGGATTTGAAATGGTTTTAAAGATAACTGGAATTTCCAATATATGAATTGAAATGGATTTGAATCGAAAACATCTTTGGAATATTTCGATATTGGATTCTGTGATTATACAGATATTGTGGAGGAATTTTGGAAGATATATATATATATATATATATATATATATATATATATGTATATATATATATCATTATTCCAATACGATATTTGTTGATTCCAGAATTTGATATTGAATATAATCCGATATATTTTCTATTCAGAGCCTTGTATTTAATATCAAATTGCATTTAGGGTTTGTCGTGAACTATGTTTAAATGGCATTAGTTCTTAAACCCGAGTAAAAGCCGGATTAATTTCCAAAAAGTAGAACAATCATGAAATGATTTTAGAGATGAAACCAACTGGAGTTTGAATAAATCTTTAATTAGATTTGAATGAATGAATGATGATTAAATTTACCAAAACATGAGATGTGGTGTAAACCAAATATATGTGGTTGTTGATATTGATTATGACTGATTGATTGTTTGGATGGTGCTCGACCAGTTTATGAGCAGAATATGGTTTTACATTTAACATTGTGTTGGGTAGAAATGCTGGTATGCTAACGCCTTGTGAAACACTTCACGATTTGACTATGAGGTGTCAGCGAAGATTTTGAGTTCATTTTAAATTTAATGAATGATTTTGAAACGATATTTTTCTTAAGTGAAAAGAATGTATTCCCGATTTTGGATAGGGAATGTTTTATAAAAATGTTTTATAAAACAAAAAGGATTTCGAGGGCTAAAACCCGATGATTTCGAAATAATTTGGAATTGTATTATGGTTTTACATTGTAGTTCATCACATATTCGATTAGTTGCTATTAATGATGTATCTGTTTGGTGCCGGAGAATTTATTCTCTTGCTTAACACCCTTCTTTGAGACGTACGACCTCAAAGGTTATGTGATTAATTGTGACTAATCATATATGTGAATTGCTGATGTGAAGTACTATATTTTGAAAGTACTTGTGATTACTATGTTGTGAAATGATTTTCCCTTCTTCGAGATATGAAATAATTTGGTATGTGGCTAGAGATTCGAGTAACCCGGACGACTAAAAGTATAGGTGAGATGGGCTGTGTATGCTTCCATGTGTGGGAGGTGCATCGTCGGTGTTGCCTGCTCTATAGTGGGAGGTGCATATATATATATATATATATATATATATATATATATATATATATATATCGATTTGCTTAGGTGTGTGCCCTTTGCCTTGTCTAGGGGGAGCCCGATATTTGGTTGCATACTTTTTGTATGCATTGTTATGATTTGGAATTCAAATTTCCAAATGATTTGATTTGAGATCTCGAAGTGAAATCTACTTTGATATAAAAGCTAGATATGTATTTTAAATGATTTGAAATAGAAATCGGGAATAAAGTCCAAAGGAATAATTTCTGTAAATTGAATTGGATTTGGAAAATCTAAGTGTGGTGATTAATCTAAATGGGTAGATTGGGATATTGCATGTTGATTGATACACAGTAGATACATATATCTATATTGATTGTTGTTTAAACACTGGCATTCGTGGGGGTAAACCCATTCCGCGTTAGCGGCGTGGTCCTTTGATTTGCCTTATCATTTTGATAAGTTAATTTTAACTGTAGAGTTTTTCGCACCAGTCCCATGACTGACTCGTAGTTTGTTTCACTTTGCAAACTCGAGTGCCCCTATTTTCCACACGGGCAGTCGGGTAGTTTTTTTTTGCAGATATATTGAGCAGGATTCTGGATTGAAGCTTTAAGCTGTATCTAGTGCATTTATCGTCTTCTGCTGTGTTATTTTATATTTCCGCTACATTGTATTACATTTATTGTAAATAAATCTTCCGTTGTATTATATTTCGATATACTATGATATATTCTGTACTCTGATGTAACATTATTATGATGTTTATAAAAGTCTTGTGTTATTTGTTTTGATGTGTTGTATGCCCAGAGTTAGCATATGCGGGAACCGAACGGTCTTGGTCGGTTTATCGATCGATTAGTTCCGGGCGAAATCCGTATCGTTACATAAACCCTTACGAATTACCAAGGGATTAGCGACAAAAAGTTTTGACAAAAAAATTGGTTCTTCTTTCTTATCGGAAAACCCTTATAATTCAGCAAAGGTGTAGCGACTCGAATTTCCCCGGTGAGGAAAGACCGAATTTCCTTGAGAACACGGAAAATAGAACACAATCAGAAGAACATTTCATTGCTTATTACAACAATTCCATCAAAATACAAGAATATATAGAGTATGAATAAATATTACATAGAAAATATCAGATATTTAAACTACATTTAAATGCATCGTAGCAGAAATACAAAACACAACTAGAAGAGATATACGGATACAGAGCTTTCCAGATATCATCCCAGCTGTAAACCAGGTTCCTGTGAATATAAATCTGCAAAACCAAAACTACTAGCTGCCCATGTGGAAAATACGGGCATCCAGAGTTTAGGTTAAAACAATAAACTCCAGGTCAGTCATGTGACTAGTGTGAGAACTAAAACAGTTATTTAAAACTTTACTTTAAAAGAGAGTAATTCAAGGGACCACGCCGTATAACACGGAACGGGTTTCCTCCCAAGAATACTTGTGCATATAAAAAACCAACGCAATGCATTTTTGAAAAATGAAGCTATTATAAGACGCAGGTCCCATCACACAATGCAACGCAAGCCGCGGGATAGGGTTTTCCCTTATAATAGCCAAACATGCTTAGTACGTTTAAAACAAATCATTTGATACTATTATAAGTGTATAGTGTCAAAACAATTTCAATCATAAATATCAATCATAGGCGGCATGGGTACCATCTATCATGTCGCCATACTAGGCTCTACAAATAAAACCGCAATATCACGTATTGGAAATTGGATTTTCGTCATGAGCCGAGGCAAGGGACAAGCTCCTCTCCGATTCGAGACACTCTAGCAAATGTCTCAGGACCCCACTATGATCCTTTGGAACCTCCAGGGTCGGTCCTCTCTTACTTTTGAGGATTGGCAATTCCTGAACACACGTTTCCCGGTCCTAACAGACTTATATCTGAGGCGCCTCGCATTCCAACAACCACACAGGTGAAAAGTATATATAAATGTTAGCCAGCTTAAGCACTGACACCACCACTAGCTAGAAAGAAACGTCGTGCACTCCTTAGGTCCTTATCCTGTTTTTGACTCATACCGAGGTGTGAGGCTCGCGAATTCACGTCATACACAAAGATACGCCACACAGGCCGTGCTTTGATCAACAACCATAAGACTTTGCTTTTCAATAGAAACCTTGATCATTTGCCACTTAGGCGTGCCACACAGGCAATTCATGTCATGCGACTGATGTCCATCGATATACAACTTATGAGCTCGTATGTCTCAGAGAAGGGCGTTAAGCAAGAGAGTAAATTCTCCATCGCCAAACAGATGTATATTTAATAGCGATCAATCAACACAGAATAAAATCCAATGTTAGACACACAGTCCATTTACAAGTTCTTTCTGGGTCTGAATGAAACCGGAGGCACTTTCCTCGCATATCCATCGATCTCTAAGTACGTCTGGACGATCACCAACTGATTCCCTTATCTTGGGTGTACAGCCCAATCAAGATCATTAGTAATCACCCAAACGATGTGAAGACTTCGGGTCTTCAACCACCGTCTTCATCTTCGACTTATCGTCGAATCGGTTATTCAGAATGGGTATAAACCCGGCCTTTCTGAATAACCCGCGTATATAATAAACACGTGCTACACAGACACAACATATGCCTCATTCCAATTTAGAATATACTTTTATTCATATATTCACATTCTTAGGGAAAAGTTCCCATTAATTTTATCAAAGATAAATTCTTCTAAATTTATTCTTTAATCATCCTTTGGATCTCATTACGAACCATATTATGGTTTTCCAAACTAGTCGGGATTAGTGAACCACACCGAAGTAATTATTTATTTTATTTCCCAATCCCAACCTATTCATCCCATGGAGCAAAACTGGTAATACTCCATATCTAACACCACGGTGTTATCGGTAAAGATAATTACCATTTCATGTTCAAATCAAATTAAAGATTTAACTATCACTTTGGAGCAAAACTGGTGATACTCCATTCTCGATCACTTTTCAGATTTGATAATTTTAAATTATCAATTCACTTTCAATCTAATTAAAGATTCATTAAAACTCCACTTAGTTTTAATCTTCTCAAAAATCAATATCCTGTCCTTAACTGGGTTAAAGAACCAATGTCACCTAAAACACGATTCACGACAAAACCAAATCACATTTGATATTAAATACAAGGCTCTGAATAGAAAATATACTGGCTAATATTCAACATCAAATTTTGAAACCAACAAATATCGTATTAGAAATAACGATATAAATATATCTTTCAAATTCCCATAACAATATCTGTATAATCACGAAATCCAACATCGAAATATTCCGAAGATAATTTCGATTCAAATCCATTCCAATTCAATTATTGGAAATTCTGGTTACTTTTAAAACCCCTTTCAAATTCAATTTATTTATTTCAAAAATAAATTGATTTTAATTCTAGTTCAAAACTAGTTCATTTCGATAAAAATCTATTTTTATCTTTTCAAATGTGGAATTTTTCACCCCAATTCTTCCCAATTCATTTCTTATGATTTTACACTAATTATTGATATTTTTAATAATTTTATCAAGGCCCATACAGTCGATTTCCATCAACGGCCATCGAACTGCACTTACAGCGACCTTTTCCAAATTTGATTTGGACATAATTCCAAATCCAACCGTTAGATTTCAAATTTATAAATCATTGGAAAGCTCTTCTCGATACGAACCCGATGGTTCCGGTTTCAGGAGAATCCAACGGTCGGATCTCCCGCAACGTTAATTCAAAGTCATTGGTCGAAATTCACGAACTGCCGTGGCGCGGCGCGTTCTATTCAGGCCATTATATATATAATATATATATATATATATATATATATATATATTTCGTCGATTTCCTTTTAAAACGTATTTTAAAATTAATTTTAAATTCGTTTTCAAAACCGTTTCAACTCTATATTCAATTTCAAATCAAAATTGAATATTTCATATCATTACTGTATAAATGATGATAATTTCAAAACGTTATATTTTTAAATCACTACCTTTTCTATATTCATTATAAAAACGAATATAATCGATATAAATATCGCTCACGTCAAAATGGCGCAACTCTAATCAACACGGCTTTATATATTTCAATAAATTCGTTATTCTATTCAACAAATGAATATTTATTCTATTCAACACATGATTCTATATTTCTTTCAACACATGACTAATCTCAACACATGAGTACTGACAACGACTATTTTTGTTATGTAATATATTTTATAAAACTATGGTATCTATCATTTGATTTTTAATCAGATTCCAATCGTAGAGTAGTTTCTAATCGTAAATATGATAAAGATGTAAATTTTATTGTTAAAATATTTTACTGAACACATGAATAGTTTCAACACATGAATATTCTCAACACATGAGCATCGTGAACACATGACTATTTTTATATTCTAATATTCTTTATTTTGCCAATTTGAATAAGGCCCAATCAATTACCATATAATGTTAATTAAATGGATTCCATACAACACATGTATATAATTGCAACGATAATAAATCAACCATCATCCAAAGTTCACCACACAACTGCATAAGCATCAAATATAAATAATTAATGCTTACACAGCCAGTCAACTAATCGATCGACATACATTTAAATAATTGGGATTAAGGTACGCCAAATATCATCCCAACACCCGTGTCTAGTTTCAAATCAACAAACATTGAATATTATTTCTGCAGTTGGGCGATGTGTAAAATTTGTCATCCCAATCAATATCCTTCAAATAGGTGTACATAAACAAACCGTCCAATTTGTAAATGAATATTTATTTATTCACATTCACGTTAAAAATTATATTTTTAACGATAAAATATTTATTTC
This sequence comes from Allium sativum, assembly GCA_030737875.1. Classification (NCBI taxonomy): domain Eukaryota; kingdom Viridiplantae; phylum Streptophyta; class Magnoliopsida; order Asparagales; family Amaryllidaceae; genus Allium; species Allium sativum. Next base: position 599,151,210 of record CM060926.1, on the reverse strand, counting down.
AACCATCTACATTTTATTATCGATTTCACATCAACATCACAAACAAATTTCACAACACATCAAACAAGCATACAAGTCGTCCATGGTCTGTGGATGACGGGTGTCGGGTGCTACTAAGCACTGTCTGCATCCTAGTATATAATTTAAACTAGAAAAGAAAATTTAAAGTGAGAAGTTCTCACAGAGGGTTCCACTCCGCCGTGCTTTGCTTTTGAGCTGTTGAACTGTCTGAATTAGCTTGAAATTCATATGCAGTTCTTTTCACGCTGTTCAAATAAAAAATATATTTTTATCACTTCATTCTAATAAATAAAAATCATATTTTTATTTCTACTTCATTTATTTTTACAACTCTTCTTTCTATATAAAAATTATATTTTAATATTTCTACTTCTTATATAAAGATCGAATTTTTATTTCATCGCAATAAAAATCACATTTTTATTTCAACATAGATATAATAAAAATCATATTTTTATTTCGCTACCTATATAAAAATAATATTTTTATATTCTCTACTATATAAAAATCATATTTTTAATACTTCTACTTTATAAAAATTACATTTTTATATTTAACATATGATAAAAAATCATATTTTTATTCTTTTTATAATATAAAAGTCATATCTTTCCTACTACGAAGATATAATCCTTTCGTTATTTCATTATGAAACTCACTCCTTTATCTCTTCTATAAAGTAAAAATCGAATTTTTATCCTTTCTAAAATATAAAAATCATATTTTTATATTATTAAAAATCATATCTTTTTATAAATTAAAAATAGCCTTTCTATAAAGAAAAATCACGCCTTTGATTATATCAAAATCACATCTTCTTCATTTCAAAAACCACTTCTCTTCCATTTCAAAAATCACTTCTTGTTTCACTTCTTAGATAAAAGATCATATTTTTATTGCTCTAATTAAATAAAAATCATATTTTTAATAAATAAAAATAAAGTAAAAATAACCATAAACACTCACCTTGGCTGTGGCAGAGTGTATCGACGGTGGTGGAGCGGGTGTTGGTTGTCGCTGCGGTCGGATCTGGAAGGGAAGCGACGGTGGTCCGATGTGGGAGGCGTCGCAGTCTAGGATGAGGGCAGGGGGATCGCGGCGTCTGCACGGCGGTGCAAGCAGGGAGGAGGGCGGCGGTTGGCGTCTGCGTCGAGGTGAGTGGAGGAGGGGGCTTCGATTGGGCGCGGTCGGTTGAAGAACGAAGGGAAGGAGAAGAAAAGGAAGAAGAGGAGGACGGAGAGGAAGTGGAGGGGCTAGGCGGTCGGCGCCGCCACCTAGGGGGGTCGCGATGGAAGCGGCGGAAGCGTCCCCCCCACCCCCCACCCCGTCGCCCCTTTCTTTCTCTCTTTTTTTTATTTCAATTTTCTTTCAGTTATGAACGAAGGGGGTAAGAGAAAAGGAGGTTTGACTTTTTTTTTAATTAAAATTTTAAATTCCCAAAAAGGGTACTTTTTAATTCGAACCCCAATCAAGGCCCAATGACTGTCGTCCATAGCTAATTACCCCCATTGCGAACACAGTGGGACATGTATCGTAGGCTGATTCGATCGTTTCGATCAGTTTTCGTCAAAATCAACATATAACTCTATATGTTGAATTTGAATGCGCATTTCAATTTACTAGGGTCACATACTAACTCGAAAAATTCCAGAAAAATATTTTCTAGCTTCGTATTGACGATACGGTCCTAACCAAACTAGTTTCGTCGAATTCTGAGACCGTTTGAAAAATGGCCATTTTCCAGTCGATTAAAATCAACTAGAACTGGTCAAACACGTTTTCCTTTGCCACACTCACATATTGATTCGAAAAATTATGAAATTTGAAACCTAGCAATAACTTGACATCACAGATCCAACAAAAGTGGTTTCGTCGAAATCCGAGGTCGTTTGCAAAATTCCTATTTTTAAAGGCCTGAATTCCATAGCGACTATTCTGAATTTTCAACTGGGCGTATCTTTTGATTCCCGCGGTGAAATTTCAATTTTTCGGATTCTTTGGAAAGATATTCTCAAATAGATTCTAATATTTTTGGTTTCACTAAAATCCAGTTTATTTTGCAACCGGTATGTTCAATTGAATTTTGAAATCGAATTATCGAACTACCGCGCCATTTTCATTTCCTTTTATAATTATTTATTTCTAACGATGACGTATTTAAATATATATATTCTAATTGTATTCATAATAAATTTCTCGTCAATATTATTTAAAATAATTCATTTTAAATATTAAGAATTCATTAAATTCGCCAAAATAAAAAATTTAAATTGGATCGCGTTTTCCGGGATGTTACAATCTCCCCCACCTAAAACTTTTCGTCCCCGAAAAGGAACGAAACCTAAAGTTGTTTAACAAATCAACTCAACTTTCATTATTTTCATTACGGCTTAAGTCCTTCAACTTTTCAGTTTCTAAGAACTTTTCAAATTTTTTTCAAAAATTTGGCTAACACCCTAAATTTCCGAAAAATTTCGCCGTAACCTCCCCTGCACCGAGGACTTCGGGATATTTCATATAGCATCCCATGGCCTTCTTCAATCAAAAAGAAAAAGAAAACGCCAAGCAGTTAGCCAATCGGCTCATAAAATCATCATCACCCAAACAAACCAGTAAATTATGATAAAGATGTGCCTATTTGTCGGGCAAACAATTGTATTCTCTGCTATAGCCTCCTTGCTATCACCTGTTCAATGTAAGTACATGTATATGCATGCATTTGTAATCATTTTTCAGTACCGTTCAATAATCGGTTCCATTAGACTAAATGGTTCAAAATTATCAAACAAATAAACAAAAAACACAGCCATCAATCAATTAGTTGATTAGCTTTTCAAATTAATAAATTTGATATATATATATATATACACAAAAAATCATGTTTTTGATGTCAGATCACAACAAATAATCTATATAGTTTCGGTTCTCACACCAGTTTAATGGAAATATATAGATATCACACCTTCGAAACAAGAACATAAATATTGATGATGCCATGGTCATTATCAACATCATCTCCGGGCGACTAGAGTGTGATTCTATATCTCTCCGGTATATTAAAACTTCGAATATACGTTCATGACGCGTATATGCAAAATCTTTATATACTAGATTGTCCAAATCAATATAAATAAATTATTCAAATATGTATAAAATGGTTTAAATTTCAAAACAAAATTTGTTTTCATTTGAAAATATACTCTTCACACTCGTTTTAGGATACTACTGATCCTATCTCTAACGAGTTATTCTAATTGGATATTACTAATCCAATATCTGATGAATTCTTTCGTTCGATTCTAATGTGTCTTGTTCTCGAGATCTGTAAACCAAAGCTCTGATACCACTCTGTAGCGACCGGAACTTCCCCGGTGAGGAAAGCCCGAATTGCCTTGAGAACACGACAAAATAGAACGCAATCAGAAGAACATTTCAATGCTTATTACAACAATTCCATCAAAATACAAGAATATACTGAGTATGAATAAATATTACACAGAATATACCAGAGATTTAAACTACATTTAAATACATCGCAACGGAAATAATACAAAACACAACTAGAAGAGATATACGGATACAGAGCTTTCTGGATATCATTACAGCTGTAAACCGGGTTCCTGTGAATATAAATCTGCAAAACCAAAACTACTAGGTGCCCGTGTGGAAAATAGGGGCACACAGAGTTTAGGTTAAAACAATAAACTCCAGGTCAGTCATGTGACTGGTGTGAGAACTAAAACAGTTATTTAAAACTTTTCTTTAAAAGAGAGTAATTCAAGGGACCACGCCGTATAACACGGAACGGGTTTCCTCCCAAGAATAATTGTGCATATAACAAAACAACGCAATGCTTTTTGGAAAAATGAAGCTATTATAAGACCCAGGTCCTATCACATAATGCAACGCAAGCCGGAGGATAGGGTTTTCCCTTATAATAGCCAAACATGCTTAGTACGTTGAAAACAAATCATTTGATACTATTATAAGTGTATAGTGTCAAAACAATTTCAATCATAAATATCAATCATAGGCGGCATGGGTACCATCTATCATGTCGCCATACTAGGCTCTACAAATAAAATTGCAATATCACGTATTGGAAATTGGATTTCCGTCATGAGCCGAGGCAAGGGGCAAGCTCCTCTCCGATTCGAGACACTCTAGCAAATGTCTCAGGACCCCACTATGATCCTTTGGATCCTCCAAGGCCGGTCCTCTCTTACTTTTGAGGATTGGCAATTCCTGAACACATGCTTCCCGGTCCTAACAGACCTATATCTGAGGCGCCTCACATTCCAACAACCACACGGGTGAAAAGTATATATAAATGTCAGCCAGTTTAAGCACTGACACCACCACTAGCTAGAAAGAAACGTTGTGCAATCGTTGCGTCCTTATCCCATTTTGACTCATACCGAGGTGTGAGGCTCGCGAATTCACGTCATACACAAAGTTGCACGACGAAATCTGGTAGGCTTTGCAACCATCCCTTCATCCCCCAAAGCAGCAGGTAAAACCTACCGTGGCTCCCAGTGGTCCCCCAGTACACTTGTTTTACGGCGACCCTCTCGAGCCTCCCTGCCACTGCCTAACCAACCACTGCAAGGGACATGTGGGGGTAAGATTCTCCCGTTCGCCACCAAACCGCGAAGCGAGAACCCCCCCATCATGAATGCAACAAGAACTTGTGATACTCCATTCTCGATCACTTTTCAGATTTGATAATTTTAAATTATCAATTCACTTTCAATCTAATTAAAGATTCATTAAAACTCCACTTAGTTTTAATCTTCTCAAAAATCAATATCCTGTCTTTAACCGGGTTAAAGAACCAATGTCACCTAAAACACGATTCATGACAAACCCAAATCACATTTGATATTAAATACAAGGCTCTGAATAGAAAATATACCGGCTTATATTCAACATCAAATTCTGAAACCAACAAATATCGTATTGGAAATAACGATAAAAATATATCTTTCAAATTCCCAAAACAATATCTGTATAATCATGAAATCCAACATCGAAATATTCCGAAGATAATTTCGATTCAAGTCCATTCCAATTCAATTATTGGAAATTCTGGTTACTTTTAAAACCCCTTTCAAATTCAATTTATTTATTTCAAAAATAAATTGATTTTAATTCTAGTTCAAAACTAGTTCATTTCAATAAAAATCTATTTTTATCTTTTCAAATGTGGAATTTTTTACCCCAGTTCTTCCCACTTCATTTCTTATGATTTTACACTAATTATTGATATTTTTAGTAATTATATCAAGGCCCGTACAGTCGATTTCAATCAACGGCCATTGAACTGCACTTACAGCGACCTTTTCCAAATTTGATTTGGACATAATTCCAAATCCAACCGTTAGATTTCAAATTTCTAATATTAATTGGAAAGCTCTTCTCGATACGAACCCAACGGTTTCGGTTTCAGGAGAATCCGACGGCCGGATCTCCCGCAACGTCAATTCGAAGTCAATGGTCGAAATTCACGAACTGCCACGGCGCGGCGCGTTCTATTCAGGCAATTATATATATATAATATATATATATATTATATTTCGTCGATTTCCTTTTAAAACGTATTTTAAAATTCGTTTTAAATTCATTTTCAAAACCATTTCAACTCTATATTCAATTTCAAATCAAAATTGAATATTTCATATCATTACTGTATAAATGATAATATTTTCAAAACGTTATATTTTGAAATCACTACCTTTTCTATATTCATTATAAAAACGAATATAATTGATATAAATATCGCTCACGTCAAAATGGCACAACTGTAATCAACACGGCTTTATATATTTCAATAAATTCGTTATTCTATTCAACAAATGAATATTTATTCTATTCAACACATGAATCTATATTTCTTTTAGCACATGACTAATCTCAACACATGAGTACTGTCAACACATGACTATTATTGTCATGTAATATATTTTATAAAAGTATGGTATCTATCGTTCGATTTTTAATCAGATTCCAACCGTAGAGTAGTTTCTAATCGTAAATATGATAAAGATGTAAATTTTATTGTTAAAATATTTTACTCAACACATGAATAGTTTCAACACATGAGCATCGTCAACACATGACTATTTTTATATTCTAATATTCTTTATTTTCCCAATTGGAATGAGGCTCAATCAATTACCATATAATGTTAATTATATGGATTCCATACAACACATGTATATAATTGCAACAATAATCAATCAACCATCATCCAAAGTGCACCACACAACTGCATAAGCATCAAATATAAATAATTAACGCTTACACAGACTGTCGACCAATCGATCGACATACAATTAAATAATTGGGATTAGTGTACGCCAAATATCATCCCAACACCCGTGTGGGGTTTCAAATCAACAAACACCGAATATTATTTGTACAGTTGGGCGATGTGTAAAATTTATCATTCCAATCAATATCCTTCAAATAGGTGTACATAAACAAACCTTCTGATTTGTAAATGAATATTTATTTATTCACATTCATGTTAAAAATTATATTTTTAACGATAAAATATTTATTTCAACCATCTACATTTTATTATCGATTTCACATCAGCATCACAAACAAATTTCACAACACATCAAATAAGCATACAAGTCGTCCATAGTCTGTGGACGACGGGTGTCGGGTGCTACTAAGCACCGTCTGCATCCTAGTATATAATTTAAACTAGAAAAGAAAATTTAAAGTGAGAAGTTCTCACAGAGGGTTCCACTCCGTCGTGCTTTGCTTTTGAGCTGCTGGACTGTCTGAATTAGCTTGAAATTCCTATGCAGTTCTTTTCACGCTGTTCAAATAAAAATTATATTTTTATCACTTCATTCTAATAAATAAAAATCATATTTTTATTTCTACTTCATTTATTTTTACAACGCTTCTTTCTATATAAAAATTATATTTTTATATTTCTACTTCTTATATAAAGATCGAATTTTTATTTCATCGCAATAAAAATCACATTTTTATTTCAACATAGATATAATAAAAATCATATTTTTATTTCGCTACCTATATAAAAATAATATTTTTATAATCTCTATTATATAAAAATCATATTTTTAATACTTCTACTTTATAAAAATTATATTTTTATATTTCACATATGATAAAAAAATCATATTTTTATTCTTTTTACAATATAAAAATCATATCTTTCCTACTACGAAGATATAATCCTTTCGCTATTTCATTATGAAAATCATTCCTTTATCTCTTCTATAAAGTAAAAATCAAATTTTTATCCTTTCTAAAATATAAAAATCATATTTTTATATTATTAAAAATCGTATCTTTTTATAAATTAAAAATAGCCTTTCTATAAAGAAAAATCACGCCTTTGATTATATCAAAATCGCTTCTTCTTCATTTCAAAAACCACTTCTCTTT